>OX454264.1:32209947-34880122 GCA_949715065.1 Periphyllus acericola | reverse complement strand
TTAAACCGCATTTGCGTACTTGAGATCGGTATAAGACCAACAAACTTTTATCTTACTCCAACGAGAAGACTTTCGGCAGCAGCGGCACTCATCGCCTGCAAGCGCAACCTACATCGGCCGCGGTCAAATATGTCGCGTGCCGAAAGCCGTTAGGTACAATAATCCACGCACGTTCGTATACGCGAGTATTGATACCATATACGCGCTGCTCACTTCGGTATTTCTATACGACGATACGGTGACATACGAGTATAATACAAGCAGTATTATAAATGTACAACGATGTCATTGTGCGTCTGTATATACTGCTGCACATAATCATCGTCCGTTCAAAACTATCGTTCGGCCCTAGGTGATGTCATGACAAATTATAGGTAAATTAATGTACTCGTCCGATTTTTTCAAGTATTTGTACCACGTATAGGGGTTTCCCTTTTCCACCAAAGTTACCTTGGATCGTTATTACCGCGTTCGATTTCTGCCAAATATTATGTTCCGTTCTCCTTGGAATAGAATTAAAATTTGTTTCTGATATTATTGAGCACCCTTTGAACACGGACGATAATTGTATTTATTTCCTTATTACATTTACTTTTTATTATAACTCAACTGTGTTTAGTTCGTTTTATTATGTTAGAAAATATTGTAGTAATCATGAGTAACTGAGGGCAAAGTATGCTAATTGACAAAAATTTTAATTTAACTTTTCATACATGTACGTCGGAAGTTGGCATTACAAGGTGGACTAAACGTGTACTCCGAAAAAATTTACTTTTAACTACACATAATAGTGGTTTAATGTAGAAACTAATAAATTAATAAGTAATTACGTATGTGAGAAATACATTGGGTGTGTAAAAATCACATATAATAAAAGTAAGTAAAATTATGATATACATACGTTGATATAAGAACTATATAGTAAAATAGATAGTAAAATCACTGCCGTACCTGTGGGGGGGGTTCAAACCCCCCCCCCCCGAAATTGTTTGCGTTATTTTATGTCGTAGTAAAATAATTACTTCAGTCTAGAATAATCGATAAACCATTGATATATTATATACGTGCATATACGAATGACAGCTATGGTCTACGTTATAAACTTAAAAATAACAATATTTGTACCAGATAAATACGATTCGGCCTTCGGGTGTATCAGGTATATAAGTTTAATAATTTAATTATTATTACTATTACTTTCTTTTAACCGTATCATTATTATAATTAATACCTTGTAAGAACATGTAATATGTTGACACATTGTAAAATTTTATAAATAAAAAAAAAAAAATCTAATTAATATTAAGTCTAAAAATGTTTAAATGTAAATTTCATTAATAAATACTAATTATCATTCTACAGTATTATGAATTTTAAACCATATTTAATTACCTACACAATATTATAATACAATTAGAACACACATTTTTGGCTTTCCCCCCCCCCCCCCCGAAATTAATTTCCAGTTACGGCCTTGAGTAAAATGTTATATTACATCATCAAATCGTTTGATTGATCCTATTATTTGGTATGAAGACGAGATACAATAAAAGTATAAAAGTAAATGAGCTTGAAATTAAACGGTTCATTTTAGATTAGACCATTCACACTATAATAACCGCGCAGATAAAATTATATCGACCGCGAATAATCGTATACGTACACATTTTGTCGAACGTTCGCGCGTGATTTAAAATCGTGTCTGAGCGTGGATTCTTATGGATTTAGGTCTAGGGGCTCTGAAGAATATCAGAAACAAATTTTATTTCGTTTTGGAGGATGACAAACACGCGGTGAATGGTGATGACGGTCGAAGGTGACTTTGGCGGAAAACGGCGACGCTCGCGCATACATGGGACCAGACAGCGGCCAATGATTTTTCTCTGGAAACCCAACACCCTTAGCTCCTCTCTTAGCTATACGTGCCCGTTTCAGATACCATAAGCTTTTCACTGCTTTATAGCATACTTACCATCCCCGTCCACCATTCGCCCCGCGGTCACCGGGGTAAACGACTACGCAATTCGTTTCTATTTCGTGCTCTTTTACGACGAGTGAAGCATGCGAAACGGTCTGAAACACGTATTTCACGGCCGTGGAATTGCACAATACGAAATATTTAGATTAAAATACGCACGGGCACACGCACAGTGCGCACGCGCACGCACACACGTACACGCGCACACGCACAAATATTTACGTAAACCTATATATCATGTATACATCTAGCTAAATTTAATTATAAGGGTAGCGGCATAGCGGATAGGTGCGTTCGGCGAGAAGGTATATAGTGTATATATATACCTGTCGAACTGTCGATGCGTATGTCACGCGGTTATGCTCGTGGTCACGCGATCCCGATGGCGGGAGTTTCCCCGGCGATCGCGTCCCCGGTACTGGATCGTGCCGCCGCAGCCCGTCGTGTGTATTTTAATTTGCGAAACTTGTGTAAGCACAACGACGACGACGACGACGACGACGACGACATCGTTATAACTATATAATAACGCTAATAATAATAATAACTATTATATAATGCGGACAAAGTCACATCGTTTAAAAGCGTCTCACGAGCTGCGGGGGCGCGTGTGCCCGGGCTATTAAAATGCCGCGGCGGGTAAATCACGGACGACGACCCAGTCGTTTCATGCCGTCCTAAGTCCTTGCAGTCGACGGCAATATGCGTACGTGCACAATATAATATTATACCAGTATGTACATGACGATAAACGGCCGTATACGTGCATTGTATAGGTGCAACGTGTGTATACGGCGAGCCTTTCCTTCCACGTGTATAAATAATATTGTGACAATAACAACCGCGCGCGCACGCGCAGAACTTCTCGCGGACTTTAAAAAATTGTTATTCGCACAAACTCACGCACCGAATGTTTTGGGATTCTATTAATTTTTATTCTATTTCTTCCCGTTTTCTTCGCGAAATTCGATCGTAAACGTAAAAAAAGACACTGTGGGTGTAAAATGGTATCGCGATCGTGTTTGTCTCTGTACAGCAGTATGCATCCCGTATTATTTCGTGTTTGGTATCGAAACTCATGAGCTACGTTCATTAAAACCGTAATATTCATAGACCGAAATTAATATTCACGATAATATTATACAGATATATTCTGTATGCGTTTTTCATTTGACTTTTGCTCGGGATTCGTTTTTCGAATATAATTCGTTGATTTCTTAGACTGTACGCCGTCTAAAGCGCGGACGCCCACACGATCTTTTGTTATAAAAAAAAAAAGTTTTTGTTTTTTTTTGTTTTTCATTATGCTTCTTTTTGTCTTCTGATTGTAATAATTTAAAACGTAGCCAATATTATCTCTTATTAATAATACCCATTACTTATATTGTTATCTACTTTCCAAATGTTTAAAAGAAAAAAAAAAATGTATTTAATCATCAATAAGTTAAGATGACCATACGTTAGTAAGACTTTATTTAATAAAAAAGAAAAAAAAAAAAATTCGTTGATTTCAATTGCAGACAAAAAAACGGAACTAAATCAAAATCAAGACTTACTACTTAGCACAAATACGCCGGCTTTTTAATTTTTGTAGTGCTTAATACACTGCTCGAAGATCAAAATGTACTTATACTTTTTGAGGATACGAACTTTTTGTGCTGATTAATTTCGTGAAAAAATGTTCATAGAAAATATTTTAGTAAGACCAATAAGATCCTCGCTTCGCTAGAAAGCAATACACAAATATTCACAGATATTATAAGACTATAAGAGAGCTATACAGGTTTCGTAACAATATATTTGCGGAAATTCTTTCGCACACAAATGATTGAAGCGCCCATGTGTCCTTTCAGCAGACCAAGACGTACAATGTGTCACATCATAAAAGTATATAATATAAATATATACTTGCGAATCAAATAAAAGTCACGTGACTGGATACGGTGACCTGCTCGCAAATTATCCAACTTCCAAGAAAACATTCGAGCTCTCAGCCGCGTATCGGTCACTCGAGCTCGTGCGTGGATCTGTCCGCATAACTGTGAGAAAAACTTGTTAATTCGCCGAAAACGAACGATGAAGAAACTCGATCATGCCTTGAACTTGATTATTTCACTCCATCGATTTATGATACGAATATTTGAAACACCGGAGTTCTTTTGTGATCACCACATCGTGCAGTGGTCGAAAATCTCGTATAGGGTAACCCACGAGTTGCCTCATCCACGAGAATCGCCTTAAATAACACATTGTATAATTTATGTACCAACGCGAACACGGGGTGGTCGACGGTCGTGGGCCGCGCACGTATTTCTTTCAACCCCGCGGCTGCACGCAAACAACAAAACGCGTACGTGACACGGGTGCCGGCCGAACAGAGATTTTTTTGCTCCCCTTTTACGAGCAACCCGTGCGCTTTATCGTCGCCGGAACTGACTCCATCCAAGCACACAATAAGAATATGTATTATATATGTATACCAAACGTGATATATTAAACGTATAAGTCGCCTTGTCGTAAACCGCACGGTCTCGTTCAATTAAATTATTCGTTTCTCCGTAAACGCATTGCGCCGAGCGAACGACGCACCGAGTACAAAATAATATTATAATATTAAGAGCTGTCAGTATGCAATATATTTTTGCGAGCGTTATCGAATTTTTTTTTTAATTTCGACATATCGCTGAACAAAATAATTCGTCTTGGAACGTTATACAAAGTTAAGATACCGACAAAATTCCAATACGACTCGCAAAACTAATATTCTGCTAAAAACATCCGTCATAAATATTAAAAATGGCAATTAATCGAGTTCTAAAAAATGTCATCTAAAAATTTGTTGTTAATACACTTAACCCTTGCAGTGCGATTACACTTGCATCATAATTGGTGTAGGCTAAATGTAGTTAATATAGTCGGTAAATTTGAGTTAAACGGCAGCTTTAATCACTAATTAGATACCGAATAAAACATTTCTTAACTAATTGTAGAGTATTCTGTGTTGTATTTTGAATTCTTGAATACTTATTTTTTTTTTATAATGCATGCATAATTATAATTATTATTAACAAGGAAAAAAATAACTCATGTTTGTTTTAAAAGTGTTACCTGCCACGAGGAGTCAGTATAATAATTACTTCAACTGTCGGTCGGTTCGATATATTTTATTAATACCAGCACTCCGCACGCAATAGCGGCTATGCGCGTGTATGTCAATCATGATTTGAAAAATGCATTAGAAATGCGTTTTCGACATGTTCCAAGAAAAATTACCCAAAAGTCTTTTCTTTTTTTCTTTACGTTGAAATTTTAATGCGTTTGACTATAATATATTACACTACATATTTGTGCATCAGCTTCAAAGAATTTTTTTACCTAACCTAACCTAACGCAGTTACAACTTACAACACTAAATATTATTAATATTATTGGAAATTTGAATATGCTGTAATGATATGCAAAATTAGTATAATGCATAATCATAAAATATTTACAATCTATATTGTTATAACATTCATTATATTAATCACAACATATAACGATGAACAGTGATTTTAATATTATACAATTTTTATTAAAATTGAATACTATTAATATCATTTCAAGTAATTTATATTATCAAATCATTTATATCAAAATTGAATACCATTAAGATATTATTTTTATTAAATGTAATATAAAATTATATAGATCGAAATTATACATATATGACCTCAACCGAATATACTCTCCAGTTACCATTTAAACATTATTTATTAAACAATATTAGGATATAAGATATTATAATAATCACGCACACGACGGGTTACTTGTAAAAGTAACAAATCTCTATCTAACCATTAGCCTACACGGCTACACTACATCTACAAGAGCAACTGTTGTTAAAGGTCAGATTGAATAAAGTCTTAATTATTTCAATAAAATAATCCTCTTATTTTGTATTCATTTATTCTGTAGAATTTCCCTTGAATTCACTACAAGAAACAATCACCTCTAAGTATACGAGTAAGAGATCATATGAATGTATATGACCAACCATAAAAAGATATTTGGATATGTATATTATATATACGAGTATTTGATATAAGTTTTAAATAATATAATATCGGGTAAACAACTTGTATAAGAAATCCGTACTCACGGCCCCAGATATTCCTCCAACATACGCAATAAAATACTGATCTATATTTTATTGTAAGGTAATGCAATCAAAGATATATTAGGCTTGATTGGTACATACGTCCATATTCCTAATTTTCGATTCATTATAAAGTGGCGCCAACTAGTGACTCTCTATATAAAAAATATAATAGAAGATTTCAGATATTACAAGTTCTAATTATTTAAACAATCCAAAAGAAGATTGGTTGGGATTTAGTTAATGGCAATAATAATCTTATCGAGTGACAACCCGCACAGCAGTTGCATTACAATTTTCAATTCCATTTCGATGATGATGAGATGGTGATATTTTATCATTAAATACTATTATTTATTATAATTCATAACACACGGACGAGAATCAAAACTCTAGAATTACCCGAATAACCGTGTGGTTACATATTATGCACAATGCACATGTATACAATTATACGTTGCTGTAATGTTTGACAACAAAAGTAAAATAAAATAAAAAATAAAAAAAATACAAGTATACGCGTTACGTTATAATTATTTATTTATTTATTACGCTTTCAATAGTACATCCGGATATCCGGCACAGAGGTTGTCCTATATTATACCGATGTATATCTTGTATACAGAATTATTTAATGGCACAATCAACCGTAACGATGATTAATTATTTATATTATTTTATCATTGATGTTAGTAATTTTCCAGTTATAACCAAGTGAATACGTTTCATCTTTGATACCATTGGAACGCGATCAATCATTGGTTTTTAAAAACCTAATTTTTTCTTATAACCCAACGAATTATTGTATTGAAACATAACTGTGGATAAATAATCATCAATAAATAGCTGTTAAATGCTATTGTAAGTAAATAACGTGTGTACTGTATAAGTATAAGCGTATAGAGCTATAGTAGGTAGGTACCATAAGCAACATCAAAACGTAAAATTTAATGAACGTGTACACTGCAGTTATTGGGTAAACCAGCCATTAAGTTATTTCGATTTGTTGTGTTTGATTGCAATGCAGAAATAATTATTATTTTCGTTTTTTTTTAACCACTATGTAAAAACAAGAAATGACATTTAGTGGTGCAGAAATGAATAGAGTAAAGTACTTATATAGACATGTCGACTTGTGCGCTCGTTTTTAATATTATATCTGCCAGTAGGATTGTTATTGTTGCTCGGAACCGCTTATATAGTGGCGTGGGAGTGAAACATAATCCAATTAGAACTTTAAATTATAGGCTAGTAGATAAAAAAAATAATGCGAAAATTAGAACAAATTTCTGTGTAGTAAAATGTTGTTATCGTAGAAAAAGTCTCTTCGAGAAAAAAAAATGTAACAATGATCGTTAGCTAATTATAATATGTCTAGCGACCCGGCTAATGAGTCAAAATGCCTTAAAATAAACATTAAAAAAAAAATCAAGCCAAGTGCACATCATCGTGTTGTGGTTGTTCAATGTTCTTCTGAAATCAATGCGGACAAAGGCAAATTAATTTCTATATGATTGTATGATTGCTATGAAAACTTACATTTAATTCAACTTTACCGGTCGCCATAATATTTGACTTTACTATTAATATAAACTACGAGTTACGAGTAGCTACGGTTAATAATTATAGAATAGCAACCGAAAAAAAGAAAGTCTTACGAAAAATCTTGTATTTATGAAAAATGAACAAGTGAATAATACGTGACGAAATACTATAAGGTGCAGGGTTAACCTCCCTAAAGTACCAACAAGATAATTTATAGTTGTGTTCTTATCGAAAACTTCAGTAATCTGTGTCTAGAACTTGTGACTGTTCAATTGCCAGCTATCACTCGTTATCCGGTATCATTTAAAAATTTTAAAACTGTATTCAATTTGCAGTTAAACAGAAAAAAACGTGAAAAACATTTTAAAAGTTTAAATTGGTGACCAAAATAGTGTACCGTCCGAGAACGGACATTACACAGTTGCCAAAATATGTCCCACCCATAAACATATAATAATACCTTTCCGTATATGGCGTATCTCTCTCTCTTTCTCTCTCATTTATTTATTGTTTATTGACCAGTAATACGTATATATATTTATATGATATAAAATATTTTACTTGGTTACCATAGTACCAATGAGCCAATCAGATGAGATTTCCTCTCAGAAAAGTCTAAAAAGTCCAAACAAATAACATATTATAACAAAATATATACATTAAGTTTCCTTATATGGCATCTTTATCACTCTCTCTATCTCTCACCTTCCCTCTCTCTATTAGTGTATATTGATCAGTAATACATATTTATATTTATGTGATATACAGTATTTTACATAATAAAACCGCTTAGCATTTTCTTTAATAGTAATTCGTATTTAATGGTTCTTGTACTTGTACATATTATAAATAATGCGAACGTTTCATAACTGAAGCTCTTTGTTATATTATAACTGCTTTACTGTGATATTACGGAATAAATAAATTAACACGCTAGGTATTCTGTTTAAAATAAGTTTTTCCATTACCTATAATACGTAATAACGAAGCTGGTTTGTTAAATGGTTGTTCTACATAAATCATATATAGTTTGTACTTATTAATTATAATTATTATTTTCTAAAAAGTAAGAAGTTCAAATTAATTATGTAAATCGATCATGAAACGTTAACTCTCAAAAATATTTTTTAACTATCATGAAACAATACAAATAAATTGTGCTCGAATTATAATGTCTAAGTAACTTGCCAGTAACGTAGTACCAGAATATTTAATTTTGTTTTATGTCAATTCTTTCTAAAATTACAAATTTCTTATGCTATCAATGCAGTTAACTATTTAACCTCATGAAACCATTAATTGTTATCTTTTAAATAGTTTTGAACTATGAAGTGTTTTAGAAATTTTAGTATTTTAAGAATTTCTTAATTTAAATGCTGAATCAAATCTTACGATTGCATTGGGAATTATTTTTATAAAAGCATTTAATATTTAAATAATAGTGAAGCTTGAAATTTAAAATATTATTTTTTCGAATCATTTTAATTTAATAATAACGTAATAATACAATTCACAATTTTCAATATCTATACAAATTATTTTATTTTTATATTAGAAACTCTGTAATGAATGTGTAATTAATGAATCTATAGCTAAATCAATTGACCTTCGGTGAATATATGTACCGATTTTTCAAATCTTTTCAATTGCGTACTGTTTGTTTGATAATTAAAACAAACGGTTAGGTTAGGTTAGGAAAATCAATATTATTTTCCTTGATGTCCAAAAGAATAACAGACGTAACCGAAAATTTACTATTTTTCAAATACCAAAAACTGCCAATTTTTAGAGCTGTACGAACTCTTTTGGTGCAAAATTACTACCAAAAAAGTGGTTGTACATTACAATTTACACATATTCCATGGCCCGTGTCGTTCTATATTTTGGGAAAACGAATACATTTTTAATTTTAATTCAAGTCTTACATTTTTTGAATGGCCGCCGCGGTTTTACCAAGAGGGCTATATGGTACCCGTACTTATCCTCTTGGCGCGGCTCACATACCCTGATTGTCCCGGCGCTTCCGGAGTCGAGACTATATTATTATGGCACATCAAATAAATCCATACACAAACGGTTTGGTGTCCTACAGAAATGTGCTCGGGTACAGGTACCTACTATGAATCTTACTTCGGCGTCCGGTCGCAGGCCTATAGGCGTCATTTGTTCGTGCTCGAAATTCGCACGATGTGACCACGACGACGAACGGGTAAAATAATAATACGCGTACGGTTTACGCGCGTGTCTCCGGTCAGCGAATAGAAAAGGCCAAAATGACATTTCTGTAGTATATCGATAATATTCAACATATTACTGTATACGTATACATATACAGTAAAACCTCTCTATAACGGAATCGTTTGGGACCAAACATTTTTCCGTTATAAAGAGTTTTCCGTCATAAAGAGGTAGAAAAAAAATTAAGTTTCAAGACTGTATGTATGTGTGTGTTAAAAAATTATATTTTAGGCAAATATGTACTTCGTACAACTTAAATTTATACAGTAAGATTATAATGTATGACTTAATATTTAAAGGTGATTGTGTGTAATACTAAAGAACTAAAACCAAGAACTAAAAAAAACTTTTTACTTAAAAAGGTGACTGTGCTGTTAATATTTACAAAATTACGTACATAAGTTATCTAATCTTTTCTACGCGCTCATTAGAAGGTATGTAATAAACAAAGCAATATAACAATCGTGAAGCGATACTGTCAAATGATTTTTCAGGAAAACCTGTAATTTTTCTTTAAATGTTTTTATTTTCCGGTTAACAGTGAGTATTTTTACTAATTTGATTACGAAAATTGTCCGTTTCCGTTTAGTAGAGGTTCCGTCTTAGAGAGGTCAATTTTATATATTATTTGCACTGAGACTAATAACATTTTCCGTTATAAGAAGAATTCCGTTTAATAGAGTGTCCGTTTTAGAAAGGTTTTACTGTATATATATTTACGTGTCATCAGAAACAGCGACGAGGTTATACGGTGATACGTTCGTTGGATTTAAGTCTCCGGCACGCGTCTCCCGGAACGTCGGCGGCGAGTAAACTTCAACGGGCTCCGGGGTAGCTGCAGGGGCACTGACTAGTGACGATTATGTGGGTGAGTACGACCGCGTGTAATATCCCGACTTCCGAACGCAGCAATAAAATCACGCGCTTAATAAATAAACGCGCCGGCCTAAGGCGGGAGGCGAGTGCGTACCGCGATTACGTAGTCTTGGTGCGCTATTGCTTTGTTCACGCGAACCCGCGTTTAAGGTGCGCCGTGTAATTTATTTACACTCACGTATAATACAAGTAATACGTTGTAGTATGTGAGTTCAATTGATTTCATGTATAGGAACGATGAAACCTTACCAAACGCGCACTTGTCGGGAGAAAGTTATTATTCGATTCGCTGCATTTTCCTGTTTTTTCCTGAACTGCCGAAAATGCAGCTATAGATCATAATATGATGATGTACAGGGTATCCCACCGGAATTTACACACAGCAATCGAATTCTGGTTTTTTTCGAGCGTCCCCGTGCAAAGGCAATTTTGTTTACAATATAGTGTGGTAAATATAAGTGTATTATTATAGAAGTTAAAACATTAACTTTTAATTATTTTCATTTTTGTGAAATTCGAAGAAGTTAAAAAAATTAACAATTATATTTTATTCCTTTTTACGATATAACTTTCGATTTTCATTAACTTCTTGATACTTTATAATTTTTCTAGTTAACAAGAAAATAGCGCACTGTTTACACAATTGATCTGCAATTCCTTATCGGAGAAATGACAAGATGATAATAATTTACATTATTTAAAAAAATTATTATAAATCATGAATCCAATGAAAACTAAAAGTTGAACCATTGACATTTTCAGAAGAAGAAGCCTATAAAATGGCAATCTCCAAGTTTAACAAAAATTATAAAATCAAAAGTTAATTTTTAAATACTTAATACACTTATATTTACCAAACTATTGTCAACAAAATTGCCTTTGCCCTGGGACGTTCATAAAAGAACAGAATTAGATTATCTTTATTAACACAGGAGATATCACTCTGTGTAAATCATGGGGGACACCCTGTATAGGTATACAAAATATTTTTTGGACCTCACACAACCAGATCAAATTGTTTAAACGGCCTGAGTTTATATATTTTTTTTTCTTTTTACCCTTCTTGGTAATTATAAGTCATTCAAATGCGAGTGTTTTAAAAATATTTGTTCTTATATAACAGAAGGACAATTTTCAATTCGCTAAGTGAAGTGACGTTGCCTGTTATAGTGCCAAACACTTGAACAACAAATTATTGGCACGGCGCACAAAAATACCTAAAGTGCACTTATGATCATACACAGGCCACGCCACAAATACGGTATAGTAATTGTACAGGAAAAAATACCGATTTTGGAATGTTTACAAACGTCATTTTTATTTTAATGGTGGGTCCCAAGCGCATACATTGTGCATTTATTGTAGTGTGTATGCAGATATCAAGGCGTGAGCATACGTCACACAAGATTATAATATGCATGGCACGTGTGCTTGAAGGTCAGATTTGCGGTGTTTTTTTTCTTTTTTCAATTTTTCGTTTTACATAACGAGTGGAGAGGAAAGAGACAATTATAGTGTTTTATAATAAACTGATTATAATAAATATAATAAATATAAATATAAATATAATAGCATTTATTTCTGTCCGTGATACAAACACTTCGTGTGAATACCCTTTGGTGTTATTCTCGTGATGATGACCCTAGCCACGACTTATGTGAATTTTCAAATCACCCTAACACACTCTTCCTAATACGTTTTATGGTTTTATAAGGTCTATGTAAGTCACCTCTAAGTTCTAATACATATAATTAATCGGAACATTTTTAATGGGTTGCATAATTCCATTCGATAGAAATGAAAAAATAATGTTACGGTATAATAATATGGCTCAACTTCAGCTCTTTTTTTATATGAGATTTTAATTACCAATCACTATATATTTTTGAATGCTAAGAAAATATCGTTTAAAATTTGAGATAGTTCTAAATAATACAATTGAATTCATAAACTTGTTTTTTACTATAAATTATTTTTTCTTTTCGTTCACATTCATAACTGAATTAATTAAAAAGTAAATGTAATGTTTTTTATACGAATTTAGCCGGCTTTCCCTACAATCAATGATCATGTTATATAATATACATTTTAATTAATAAAAAAAAACACTCATAAGATAATAAGGAAATAAAACTGTGCATTAAAATGTTTATCTCATTCAAATGTAACAAAAATAATATAATAATTATTAACATTTTCTCTTTTTATGCTTATGATATACTTTCATTGCATCGATGATGTAGGTTGTACAGTTGGACATTGAAATCAAAACAACTACAATTGATCACTGTTTAAGTATTTGGGAATTAAAAATATAATACTACCTATTATGAAAATGCTACCAATTTGTTGGCATTACATATGAGGAGTATATAGACATATAGTTTTAATTTTTGGATTCTCTTCGGAACATTTGACAGAATTAATTCCAAGTTCATCACAAATATGAACAAAATTACAAAAAGAGCTTATAAAATGTTTAAACATATATAATATACAATATGTCCCACTGGGATTTACACAGAGCTATATTTCCCGTGTTAATAGTCATAATCAAATTTTGTTTTTTTTATGGGCATATTTTGTCGACACTAATTTGGTAAATTATTATTATGGTACTATTAAAGATGTTAAAAAATTAGTTTAGGGCTTATTTTTCTGTATATGTTGACAGTATAACTCTCAATATTCAATAACTCTTTGATTTTTATTCATTTTTCTAGTTTACAAGATTACACAATTTTAAGTAATCAGAAATTAAACTTATCAGAAAAATTACGAGATTATATCGACATTTTCAGAAGAAGAAGTCTTTTAATATGGCTATAATCGAATTTCACAAATATTTTAAAATAATACATTTTACTAAACTATTATCAACAAAATTGTCTTTGTCCTGGGATGTTCATAAAAAAAACCGGAATTTGATTATCTCTATTTACAAAGGAGATATCGCTCCGTGTAAATCCCTCTAAGATACCATGTATATATACTAGTATATATATATACTAGCTGACCCGGCAAACGTTGTTTTGCCATATAAATTATTTCTAGGGAATTTATAGTGTAGAAAAAATATAACTAACTTATTGTAAGTGTGTAAGGATGTGGTAAATGAGTGAAAGAGGCATGAAACGCTGTGAACGATGAGGGAATATATAAAAAAAAAACACCATACATCAATTTTTGAAATTTATTATAATTTATTCCTCAAAATTATATATATCATTAATAATTAATTACGACAGTATCATTAACTAACAATATAAATTTCTTAATGCTATAGCGTGAACAATATTTTTTGTTATCCCATTTTTAGCTAATACAATTTGGATGGTTTACCCACTCGAGAGCATGCCACGTATAATTGTTCGTGTGAAAAACATGGTGTGTTCCAATCGAAATTATAGACCACCAACATAGATTATATTCTGAAGTATATCAGGTTCTATCCGAATCCTTTAACATCGATCAGATATACAGCTTTCGAAGGGGGTTATGATCACTGGCAAGTATATGACCCGAATTATGTAGGCCATTGCCCATACCTTTACATGCCATTGCCATTGCCCACGAAAACAATTTATTTGGATTATTAAAATTATAAATGTATACAATCATTTGTAATAACAAAAACAGTACAGGGCAGTATTCACAACACGATTGTTCACTCTCACAACGGTCTATGGAATGGATGAATTACTTGAAATGCAATATCACATAAGTCAGTAAAAATAAAGTTCATATAATCTTAAAGGCAGAAGGAAGAAAGAAAGAAAGAAATAGATAGGATATGGGTATAAATATATAACAACTTTTAACAAAACGGCGCGCTAGTCTTTGTTCCAATCGTCGTTGTTCATTGTGTTCAGCTCGTGGTTGAAATTCACAAAATTGCGACATACTCACACGCACATTCATATCATCGGATTGCATTTGTTCTTCCGTTCTTTGCGCTATTCTGTTTCTCTTGTTTGTAGCCGCATTTATTCGACCGCTCAAATTTGCCTCTTTGCGTCTTGCTGGCATCACGCACACAAAAATAAGACAAATGTAAGTACTTAATTATGAAAAACCGGATACTGATACAACTTTCAGTTGTAGATAGAGCGGTAGCGTGCCTGGCAAATCCAATGGTTTCAAAAACTCTGTTGCGTAATTTACAGCTTCGTTCGCATCGCAAATTGTATCAATTGATTTGTATGACACTAAATCGGCTGGCAACAACTCTTGTATCTTGAGATATAATTCTTTGGTTACCAAGGTAACCCACGAATCAACAAATACATTTTATTTACCCACTAAGTCTACGTAACAGGTCATTATTTATGATAGTTGATAACTCCTTTGTTTTTAATGTTAGAGAATCGATCAAATGCCATAAACCTTCTCCGCAATGAGCTCTTCAATTTAAAAAAAAAATCATAACGATCGGTTCAGTAGTTTCCGAGAACATATCACTCAAAGGTTTTCATTTTCACATTTATATATTAGATATACAGTTAAATTATTCTTCTCATCGTATGTTTCCACAACTTTATCAGATATTTCTGCTGAATCTAATAATTTTAGATTTTTATTCGTAAACAATGCTTGATTTAAGATTCTCAGTGTAAAAAGAATGTATTTGAAAACATAATTGGTCTTATTATGATTTGTGTTTTTAGAATTCTAAATTTCTAAATATCTTTTTTTTAATGTGATTCATTTCTCGAGTGTCCCATTCTGGTGGTTGCGTATCGAGTAAAATAAACAATTTCACAACGGGTAGTTGTATCTACAGTGGCTAGAGTGAGCGCAACATTTGTTATGAGTATAGGCCATAGGGTATATTTATTCAAAATAATATTATATTAACATTGTGTATAATACTGTACTAAACTACACATAAATATTCTTGGTTCCTGTAATAAGATTTAGAGTGATTTCTATCGCACACAATTTACCAGTTTTCATTCACAATGATTTCGCCTGTATTAACAATATCATTAAACAACAATATTTATAATAATTTATAAAATAAAACTCAAATTGAATAGAACTGTATTGTACGTTTCGTATACACTCGTAGGTCAATCACTATACACTACGAGTATATCATGATTTATACAAATATTGTTATAGAAAACTTATAAATAATTATAACAAAGACTTTTTTTTACTTTATTAGCATAAAATACTTATAAATTATAATACAGTCAAGTATAAAATCTAAAGAACGAGTACCTACACAGATTTGAGTTATGAAGGTCAAGGAAATTGGAGGGGCTTATTATTATTTAAATCAAATTATCTTATTTTGACTATATGTATATATATTTATTTAGTTTGTATGAAAGTAATTGTATTTTTAAATTGAACGTAATTTCTTTAGAAAAGATATAATTTTCAAATTATCGAAAATCGAACTATGTATTATATTATATGATTGAAAAAATAAAAAATAAATTTTATTTATGCAAATTACGTATGAAACGGAAATAGATAGGTAGTTTAAATCTAATTATTTTATGAAATTAACGATTCAAGATATCTCGACACCAGTATATTTTAAAATCGACGAGTGGAGGGGAGGGGGTAACCTGGGATGGATTCACTGGCCAAGTTGGATACCAGTGGATTTGAGTGATTGGTTTATTTAGGAATTTTTTGTATTAATTTTTAGCTATAATATGAACTCTTTCAATTTTTAAGTCTTTATGTAATGAAAGGTTTGAGATGTACAATGGCGCAGATGTCACCTGGCGAAAAGACAGGAAGGCCTGGATGGTACGTACTTCAGAAGGCATGGCACATCCCCATATTTTGATACCATGGAGTATATTATTTCTTGATCGAGAGTTAGGACTTAAGAATAGGATGGATTCTAATGTTTTTAATTGTATTATATTCTATAGAACACAAAACGCTTAAAAAAAAAATAAACGTTTAAAAAGTTATTTGCCGTGAAAGGAAAGTAATACATTTATATAAAGTGGATACAAAAATCTATGAGATAAACCTTTTTAACGAAAGATTAATTTGCTTCTATTACTGACCAATTTTAATTGTATAGAATTAATCTACAATCATTTTATATTCACATTTGATTCAAATACTATAAATATAATATTCTGTATTTCCCAAAAACATAAATTTAAACAGAGAAAGTTTATAATGTTGTTGCATACTAGACTATAATTTTCAATAATATTGCATCGGCATCAAGTTTTTAAGTTACAACTTTCGAACAACTTTCAATAACATTAATAGTTTTCAGTGTGTGTGTTTGAAGCGCTCTATTAAATATAGCCGATACGAAATGTGAATGAATTTTCTCATTTCGAAATTATCTCGAGTTTAAATTGTTATACGGAATTACCGAAGTTATAATAAAGATTTAATACTATACTACGCTCAAATAATTAGAATATGAACAAATGTTAACTTGAAACTTCCCCAATAAATAAACATTCGTAAAACTATATTCTGTTTACACTGTTTACAGGTATATACTCGTAGGTGTTAATAATACAACACGATAATCAGTCTCAGTCCTCTGAAGCCGTGTTTGAAATAATTCATAGTTGGAATGTGCTCCCATCGTAGACAAAATAGCAATTTGATTATATATTTTAATTGAATTTTCTTTCATAAAATATACATAATTATAGAATTTTCACTTAAACAATAATAAATAAATAAAAACTTTTTTTATATATTTTGCTTATTTAATGCAAGATTACAATTATTTATAGTTTATTTTATTATTTATTTTGACGAATTCTTTCCAATGAATACATACATTTTTCAATTTAGCAAGATGTTTCATTTGTAAAAGAAAACTGTTTTAAATACCTGATAAAAATTACGAATAAATTCATCGTATTTGTACACAACAATAACTTTTTACCTAAATAATATTTATTAAATCTAATTTTCCTTACTGTTATGTTTACAGCTGAATTAGTATATTTAGTTATATAACTACTTAATGTAAATCAATAATTTTACTTTAACTTTCAAGAAAAATTAGGCCTACATATTAATCATTTCAGAATTTTAACAAATCTAAAAGTATAAATTTTATATAAAAAAGGCCTTATATTTTCAAAAATGATTGAAAAAAATAAAATATGTTATCCTATACTCGTATAGTATATACTATATAGGTCGTAATCTAACACAAAAAAAGATCAGATTTCAGAAGCAGTTGATTTTCATCATTTAAAAACAATTAAAAGATCAAATGTTTTTATTAAATCTATTTAGTAAAATACAAGTTACAACAGCCTCATAATTTTATAGTAATACCTATAAATCGGGAATAGTTTTAATAATAATTAAAAAATAGACATAGATATGTCGATATTTTTTATATTTATACCATCCCATGGTTTTTACAAGCTTCATAAATATTATATATTATAGTCTAACCGTGATTGTATAAAGGAAAGGGATTTGCTCCCAAGTATTTCAGTAGTCCCTCATATAAATGACACATATTTTGTAAGCATATTTTAATAATTTAATACAGTCGACATAAGTAAAAACAGTGAAACATTAACTTCCCCATTGTTGTAGTTGTCCCGCCTCGGTTTATCGTGACGATCAATGATAATATTTTAATATTCTATTACCAGAAACATAGTTTTCCTTAAAAAGATAATCCTTGAAGATCGGTGCTCGCGTCCATATTGATGTTGATTTGATTGCGCACAGTTCTTAGAATTTCGTGGTTCAACCAACGATTAAAAAAGTAGTTAGAAAATAATATGCAAACGTACACAGTGATAGGTGATAATCATCAGCGGTGTACAAATACAAATAATAATTACAAACTTATACGTGAGCATCAGGAGATGAAAGCCGCGGTATTTTCTTCGGAATTCTGGGATTAATTATTTTCAGATCGTTGCGTGTATACTTACTTTTCAAAAGATAAATCGTTTGTGTGGATAAGCCAAGCGCGCATTTGCGAAATAGAACTGCGATAGTACATTTCTGTGTGAAACTGCTTTTGCAAAGTTACTAAATTGGCGTGCATTCCGTCTCGACTTTTCCATTAGAGCTGTTATGTAGACGGGTCTTAAAAGTTTTGCATCGCCAACGCTTTTCCTTACATCAACTTAATTTTTCCGTTACGTAGGTATATACGAGTACTCGTTCTACATTTACATTCGCAAGTTCTTATCCAGATACAGACGCTTATTGTACAGCCGACTATTATTTTATTTATAATATTCCGTACGTCCCTTTAAATACCGTACACACTCGTTCACAAATTCGATTTTAGACGATACCATTTCGATCGGCGTCACATGTATGACGTGTGCATAATATATCATTGTATGGTGTTGTTGCACAAAAAAAAAAAATAATAATAATAATAATAAAATCCACATGATAGAAAGCGGCGCGGAAAATTCTAAAATCAATACGATTCGATGGTATTATCACAATAGGACCGAATAAATAATCGAAACCTTTGTCGAGTTATTTAATTTTAACACGATATGCGATCGTACAAAACACAATATTGACACCATCTGCAGCTGCAGTGTCTGGTGAATGGTGAATGGTGATGATGATGTGTATAGAAAACACACACACGGTTTCTAATATTCAAGTAGTTTGTGTTCAGTGTTGTTGACGCGGTTCACTCGTAGATCTCATTTGCACACGCACGATGACGGTGTTTACTGTATGTTGTACTAAATGTTACTCGCAGTGGGTAGTGGTGGTTCTGACGCATACAGCAATCTGACAGACGCGGGCTGAAACTATTATACACGGAGTATTATACATTGTCTCCGATATAGGCGCTAATTACTTTTGTACACTATACCCGATGCAACGTCCCGGTACAAGACGAATTTACTTTTTCGCGGTATAGAAATGTAAAAGTGATTTATTCCTGTGCTATAAGGTGCGAGCCCCAAAACAATGCCTGAGTGCAGAGTCAGTCGGCATTTTCCGAATCAAACGACCGCCACTGGACTTGTGGCTGTGTTACACCTATGTACGCTCGATATTGTGAAATTCGTTTGTCCTGTCCAGCGTAGCACATGGGAATCTTTATTGATTTTATATTAGAGTAGTAATTATAAGAGCGGTAGGTAGGCATGTACCCACGCGTACTCGTGAAACATCAAATGGATTTATCGCGTGGCGTTTCACCGAAATTCCATATCATTTCGAACGTCCGGAATACAGCATTTTAATTAGCGTAGTGTTTATCTGGTAGCAATGATGATAATCACATAGCACACACAAGCACACACACATCATAAAATAATATATTCATAGATCGAAATCCGTGTATAGCTATTTTGCTTTTCAAACGTCGATGTATTATTATTTATTTTATTAGTGTCTATGAGTGTGATGTTATAAGCCATGCGTTTTAATGTATTTAAAAGCACGTGAATCATATAAAAATGTATACAATTAAGTCAAATAAAAACTCATTGCTACGCAGGCACATAGATCAGTTGAGAAGCCAACAGGATGAATGGTCTTGATCGGTAATACATACTCGTAACGGTACTTGACTTTATATATTATTAACGTATTCGATTAAATAAAAATTAAAAAATACAAATAAAGGTGTAAATGTGGTTTTGATTATAATATAATTTTATTACCTTCCACCTTCTCGGAAAATTTGGCCTTAATGCTACTGACACAAAGGTAAATTATTTGCAATATTATTTTTAATTACAAGACAGTTCACGAACTCATGCATCGATTTTAGCACGCACACACACACAGTGACGACGCTGCTATACGGTGTTTCATATCTTCATTAGGCATTGAAGCCGTGACCTCATGATCAATTGGGGGTACCCATTGGCATGATATTTTGTTGCCCTTATTAGATTGCATTTCGGTGATCTGCTATCGAGCTTTGCACCCGTGCAAAACGTATAACTTAGTTATAACTTATTAGATGATGGTCTGTTTGATACAATTTAGTTGGTGGCAGTCGTAGCATGATATTTATAGTTGCCTCAAATAGTTGAAAATTGTTTGCGCCGCCTCTGCGCACACACACACACACACAATTTACCATACACGCGTACACGTTATATTTTGTGTAAATATACCTATATACACACACGTTATACGCGACTAAATTGCGTGCACTGTTGTCATTTATGTGTGAATGATGTGTGACGCGCTGCAATAATAATAACAACTCATTGCACATGCGGACATCGGATATTATGATAATATTATTCGTGAAACAGACCACGTCGGCGGTGTTTTCGTTTGATTTTACCACGTAATTATTAAAACGTACCGCAGGATGGTCATGGACCATCAGAGCGCACTGATTTTCCAGATAGCTTTGCGTTTTGTTAAAATATAATTAGTGTTTGGTAAATGGTTTGAAGTAATTATATAGCGTCATGTTTTTACGACGTTTTTGCAAACGATCGAAACGCACAAATTAAAATCCTAATTTCTATTTTTTTTACTATAATCACGTGCATCCAGTGTCGTCTTAAGCCCAAAGGACCCCAAATTTACAAAAATTACACTATATTTACAAAATATCATAATTTTACATTTTTTCTTTTTTTAAAAAAAATAAATATCGTATGCAAAATATTAAAATTAACTTTACATATACTGAAATTTTACCAATGAAAAGAAAAAAATTATTGATGTTTTTGTCCGCATATGACATGGATGGATGGGTTTTAAATAAATAGTGACAAATTTTGAATGGAAAAATCGACTGTATATAATTGAGAAATAAAAAATTATTTAAAGATCAAAATGATAAATTTATATTAATACTTATATACGACATACCTATACTTTTTTATTACAATTATTTTAGTTTTTCTTTCATGAATTACATTTATTTGTACGTATAAAGTGTATTCATTTAGAAATGTTGACGTTTTAATTAAAAGAAAATAACTACATAGTACATTTTAAAATTATAATAAACAATAAAGTATAAAGTAACAGATTCAAACAAGAATAACTTTTTACTGATAAAGCTATTAAGCTTATTAATAGCTAATAATAATAATTGATGTGTTAAAAAAATCTAAGTATCATAATTTATGTATTTTAAAGGCCCCGATGTACCCTAAGACGGTTCTGTGTGCATCGTATATGTTTTTAATTTTGTACTCCGAAGCTGAATATTTTTCTGGGGATTTCGGTACACACAAAAATTGTATACCAACCGAACCGGTGGTTGTAATTACTTTATCACAAGTATGTTCAAAGTTTAAGTTTAGACTCGAGCGGATGAGTGGAGGAGTACTCGAGCCGTGGCCGGATTTACGCATAAATTACCCAGCTGCAATATATTATACTTGTACATAGCGCAGGTCCTGAACCCGGGTACTTGTCCGCACTTTAAACGGTAAAAAACAATTAATATACACCGGTTCGATTTTCAATTATTAGAGTAAAGTATGGAAATTGTAAACGTACGGTTTCGTAAAAAGAAAACCGATTATTGTGAATAGCTTTGAGCGAAAATAGGAACGTTTAAAAATGTCTTGTACAACAGTGCATCTCCTAATTAAACGGAAACGATTTTATCGCAGGAGTGCAGGACCGACGTATAGTTAATACGTCTCCGCGACTCCGTACCGCGTAAGTATACAGATGTACAAATATGCGTTTGGTTTATTTCAATCGTATCGCCGGCTTACGGACATGTGCCTATTACAATTTATAATAATATACGCGCGTGTACTGCGCGAGATATGCGGCGGGGGCGGATTTCCACTCGAGGCTCCCGAGCTACAATGCCGGTGCACCCCGACAACGATAATAATAAAAACTATGTGTGCGCGTGTGTGTATTGATGACGACGGCGCCAGCAGAGGTCCGATGACGTCATCTCGTTTTTACGGCTCGCCCACGCCGTAAGCAGTGAGTCACAAGCTTTTCGTCTGACGCTTTTCTCCCACTGTGTAATAATAATAATAATAATAATAATAATAAGTAATAACACACACCCGTCAGGACAGAAAATTTCACCGCGACGAGGTTTTTGTGCGAGTGTGCATACGTAAGTTACGCAAAGTCGCAAAGTTGTTTCCATGGTTACACACGTGAAACAGAAACGGATAATTACGTAAGAATAAAAACAGAAAAATAGTTACGGGGAAAAATATAATATTAATTGTATGTACGAGTCTGCTATTATTTACAATGCAGACGAAATTATTATTTCCCGTTCGGTGAACTAAATATTGTGTAAATATGTCGCTTGTTATTATTGTAATAATTGTTTCGTTGGCGAATTATATAATTATTGTTCGTGGATAACGGTCAAGTGCGTACACGAATGCGATGCTGGTCGGAGAACAAAATCGCAGTACAAAGAGTCGACCGATTCACGTACAAAACTTATAATACGCTTATTTTAAAATCGGGTACTATTTTCAATCTTCTAAGTGAGAAAAAAATGTTTAAATTATTACTTTTTGTTTCAAACAGTCATTACAAACCGTGTAAGGTAATATGGAAAGAACTAAAAAAATATTTGTACATTTTTAAAGAATAAATATTATATTATATACGAATACCTATTGGCTATTATACATAATCATTTAGCGTATGGTTTCTTTTTGTCGGTTACGCATGCTTTAAAGCTAAACGATGTATTCACTAAACAAATAATAAAATAGTGTATGTATAAGCTTAATATATTAGCTCAGCTTTCGGAATTCAAACCAATTGCAGACGACATTGTAATAGTTATCAAATAACGTTATCGATCATATAAGCCACGAGAAAATAGTAACATCATAATACGCATAGCATAACGAGTACGTGATTTTTGTTATACAAACTACCGAAAACATTTTTGTCTTTTAAAAATGCCAGCGGACGAAAATAATTGTTTTTGCTATTCTTTTTTTTTTTTATTATTTATTTATTTATTTTATTTATACGATACAATCAAAATGTTAAATGGAAATAATACATATAATTAGTTTATCCCTTAAAGCTAAGCTTGTGGTGGGATAAATGAGTTATACAAATTTCTTATAATTACAGCTTACAATTTAAATTCTTACATATACTTACATATATACTTTATACAGATCGTAATAAAAAATAATTTAAATAAAGAAAACTAATACTAGAGTTCATCAGTTAACGATGGATTTTTTATTTATTATGTATCTAGACTTTTTATTCACATTATAAATTATATATTTTTTTAAATGCAACGGCATTTCATTGAAAATCAGCGGACCTAAATAATCTATAAAATGTTTACTAATATTTTTTTTCGCGTAGTCAACTTTGATATCATAAGCTCTATTTTCACGCTTATTGGTATGATTGAAACTATTTTTTTCCAAAACATTTAATATGGCTAATTGTTTGTATAGGTACCTGACTGGTAAAACGTTTAGACCTCAGGCTGTCATACCAAAATCATAATGTTACTTACATAATAAAAATCAAGCACATTTTTTTTTAATAAAACCTTTAGAATTCAATCTCAATCTATGATAAAAAATAATATAACAAATAAACAATATTTGATCAAATATTATTTGATACAAAAACATCGGAAAATTTTAATTTAAACGTATTATTTTCTGCTTGACTGATTATTATGTTATAGCTTAATGATGTTTTCCATTTGGCTGACTAAAATTTAAATAATTGGAAGTTGTGTATACTTAGGACCTCGTAGAGGGCGCTTCCTCTGACGTGATTTCACACGTTGGATAAATCATTAAATTTGATGTTCACCAAGTTTATATGACATTTAAATTGCATTATTTTATTTACTCATAAACAATTCATATAGGGATTAACTATAGATTTTTTACATAATATTTAATATCCATAGAATATAACCATCAAAGATAACCATCTACTCGCAGATCGACGAGTAAAATGTATAATTGTTCATGAAATATTTTTGGGTAAAAAATTTAAAAATGCTCTAAAAGTCAATATCTGCCACAAAAAGGTAAAACATAAAAAATGATGCTAAGATAATCAAAATTATTCATCAAAAATCCAGTTCTATTCATAATTGTTACATCATAGATTATGAACAATATAGGACTTATTTATTAAGTAATATAATATAGGATGAAAATCGGGTTTCAAGAATATCACAAGGGAAAAAATGTATTGGTGAAGGCCGTAGACAAACATAGTGATTTCTTAGCATGTGCTAAAATTATAACAATTTAATATTACCACCATATCAAAATATAAACTGAAAATAAGTTTACTCTTTTCTTGAGCATCATTAAAACTTTTAAGAGACATCAAACTTTTAATTATAGACTATAAAGTCTATGCAGAAACCTATCCACGTTATATGACTCCTTTTAAGTGCCAAGCAGAAACTTCAGATATTATCGTTTTCTTATAAAAATCGTTATTAAATGTAACCAACGAGAAAGTCGTGATTTTTCAAATGTATTACAAAAAAAAACACACAACCAATATGCATTAATGATAATTTAAGTAATTAAATAATCGTAATTCGAATATATACGAAACGCTGGTCTGCGTTTCACGCTTTATAGTTTTAGCCGTTAAAGCCTTTCTATTCGGTTCTGTTAATTTAAAGTACCTAAATATTAATATTTTATACGTTTACTTTACTTTATTTTTTCATTTGATTATACTTGTTTATACTTTAAACTTTAAAGTGATCGTTTACGTTATATTTACTTAGCCTTTTTGTTTTGTATAGATATAACGTATACAGTTATATGTATTAAACGTACATGCCGCGCCGCCGCGGTGTGTGTGCGACAATGTCAAATGCAGTAAAAAAACGACCCTTTTTTTGAAATTGTTTCTTGAAAAAAATAATGTACTGAAATATATTTTGTAAATACACGTGCGGATATTACGGAATGGTTTTTAATTTCGTATGGAGTTCAACAAAGCAAACGATGAGTTTTAATAAAAAAAAAAAAACAAACAACCGTAATATTATGTATAACTAGGAAGGCAATTGTTCGAAAAAAAAAATGTTTCCTTGTTTTTATATTATATACAGTCCATTATTAGTGCTTGCAGTTCGTGGGATAATAATTACGCGAATTGGGTACTTCGACAATGTCGTTTCGGTGACTTATCATTTACCTAAGTGATACACTATTTATATGGATGGTTTTAAATTGTTTCACATCGTGTTGTTATTTATGAAATTTGTTTTTTATCTATAAGTGAGCTTTCAACTTTTCATTTAATTATTGTATACCTTTTATCAAAGGATAGTTTGATCGTTTTTATTTTAGTTTATGTGGCTTACATCAGATATTTTTTGGAAAAACATTAATTTTGGTTTTCCAAAAATAATGAAACTTATTGACTTATTATTTTTGTATATTGTTAAGCACTTGTGTATATATATATATATATATATATATATATATATATAATTATATGCACATTATAGTTTGTTTCTGAACTAGAACTATGGTAATTTATATATTTGATAGATGATTGAAACGTTATTTTCCGTCGGTAATGAGACATGGCATGTAAATCGTGTTATTACTTTAAGTGTACAGTGTACACTATACACGGTAATAATATAATCCATTTTCCTTTTCCAGAACTATGTGTGTACCTATTATAAATCATAAGGATATACTATAAATTATGGGTTTTTATATTTCCTGATACTAATTTAGTTTTCCATCATATAAGTAAATGCCAATAATTATTATGACCTAATGATCCATTAAACGACTATGGGGTGTGATTTGCACTAGAAATTCAGAATATATTCCACCCATTATAATAATATTAACAATAATACAAATGAATACATGTATATGGCAGTTGTTGACTTTTTTTCGATGCTTCGAGGAAATAAGTTCGAAGACGAAAAAAAAAGCATTAACAGCAGTATCGCGGTGGCATGACGACGTAACTACACGGTTCACAAACTTTAATAATGCCAATTGAATTTCGATTGCATTCCCCTTTAAAAAAAATAAATGAGAGATTTTTACTACCCTCGTATCGACCACACGTTGTCACAGCCGCATTAGTGTTTTTTGGCCTCTTTTAGCACCACATCCAAATCACGAAAATGGTCTTCTATAAAGTCTGGAACAAAATATCTAATGTTTTCTAAAAAAAAATAATTTACAAAAATACTTTTTTCTTTTTAAACAAATTGTTTTATTGTATACTATTCTAATGAGCATGTAAAAACTTGTTTTCGCCAAAATTAAATAGTTTATAAGCTAACATTTATGGCCCAATGTATATCATATACTAAACAGGAAGCTATTGAGTAAAATGTAAATTCATGTGAAATTTATCAGGGTTGAAACCGGAGATTGAAATAAAGTCACCAGCCTTGATTTGATATGCGATTCGTGTGCACCGTATAGCTATAATAATCTCAGTATTTATTATGCTTTTACGGATCATTATTTTTAACCTTATTGTTACTGCTGACAGGAATTAATTTGCGATTTGCTCTTCTAAAATGTGTAATTTTATAAAATTACATTCCAGAGCATTATTAGGAGGAGAGCACCTCGTAAAATACCATTGACCCAGATTCCAGGTCTCACAAATCCTTAGATAGATCCTGTGTCGTGCTTTGCATTTTCTTATACTTCTATGGGTATAAACTTCAACACTAACCCATTCTAACATTATATATAACTAAATATACTTTAGTACTGTTACTCTTCAGTCATTCCAAAATGAAACGGTCAAAAATAATATGATTTCTCTGAGATTTCGAATTAATGTTTAAATTCGTAATTGCCACTTTCCGCGAGGTAAATGTGGTCGCTGCAGGTGTTTATTAATAACAAGTTCCGCGTTGGCAATATTGACGCAAACGGTACATTTACATATTATACCATGTATACAACCGCTGTCCGAAGTAGTCGGAAATAATACCAATGTTTGATGTTTCTCCTCTGTTCAAATATTACCGAACAACAGTAACAGAAACCGCCGCGGTCACCGGCAGACGGGAAACTTATTTCTAACTGGACGATCGATTTTCATTACGTGGACGTGACTGATGAATATTTACCAGTATGGGGCTCGTAATAAAACCTTCAATACTACTCTTCTATCCCACGCTGTGTATTTCAATAAATTATTAATAATTGTTTAATTGCAATCGTACTCATGATTCTTTTAGTACAGAGTTTTATATTTATATTCAACCCGACGATGATTATAATCTCGAACAGTAATTAATTATTGTTAAAATATACGCCAAAAATGTGTTTACCACGTTAACGTTAAGTAAATAGAAATATCAAAACAGCGTTATAAATAAAATTCACTATGTCCATATATAGTTTATATTTAAAGAATAAACATTCAATAAAATCAATAGTATTATTGCCATATTTCTATTTTACAGTTATATTTCGGTGAACATTTCCTCGAATCAACATTATTGTTTAACCAAAATGTGCTGATTCCGGTGTAATTACGCACTTGACGTTTGAACACATTAAAATCACAATCAAAATGTCAAACCCTAGATTTTTAAAATAAAACGATACAATTGTGTTTTTTTTCTTTACTCAAAACCAATAAAGTCGATATACATATTTTTATATTTTTTAGTTCATGTATATAAAGGCAAACAATCAATGACTTCAACACTATATTTATATAATCGCGTATTTCGCTTTGTACCAAAGTAGTTTATATATTTGCCGACCAAATACATACAATTGATTGGATGTATTGTTACACTAACATTATCCGAGCGAACGATTTTCGTTCAGACATGTTTGCACATTTTATTTTAAAAGATGTAGAATCGTATGTATATATATTTAACCGTCCTCCGCTTACTGCTGGATATCGTCATTTCTAACGCAATATTATAATGATATCTATAACGACGTGTTTTTTACTTGTTGTAAAGTGTACTGTATCTTTTAGGTACTATATCTTATGAAACACTATTTTTTTTAAAACGGTTATATTTTATTATCCAATCGATTTTCCTACACGGAGAGCGAGATCATAACTGATTATTTCCCAATATATTTGATCGATAAACAAATTATTCGTTCAGTAACAATAATAATATAATAATTTTAAAAATATCACAATTTTCTCACTTACATATAATAATTCGTGTCCCGCAATAATATTTACTCTAGTTATAATGCGTTCAGTATATAATATTGTGATTTCGCGCCTTCAGATTTAACGCAAATACGCACATACGCTTCTTCAATGTTCTTAAACCATGGCTGAATAACTCGCTTATATACTTTATGTTTTATCTTCAACGTCAAAATTTGAACTTTTTTAAAATTACAACACCCTTATATAACACACTCAAACAAAAGCTATTACATAAAACATAAGTAAATGAAATAATTATAACTACAACAAAACTGACCTTTATGTTAATGTCAAATGTTTGTTTAACACCGTAAAAGTTCATAATACAATATATATTATAGGAGGTCACTATCTTTAAAGGTAGATATGTATTGTCAACTCCGATAAATATAATATAATTGATGATCATATAAATTACATAAATTTAAAATGGAATATAAATCAATCCTTATTATATTGCAATTATAGAAGTTCGGAAATGGGCGTCGTACAGCAGAAATAAATTAACTATGCCCAGTGAATAATACACCAACGCAGTAAAAAACACGAAAAACAAAAATTTCGAATTCGTAAAACTAATTTGTTTGTACACTGAACTAATTTATGCGAGTGCACTTTCAAACATTTTAATTTTAAACTTTTTTGTCAAGTGTAAATGTATTTAATAATAATATTCTTCTTCTTGTGGTTTAATAGTGTATGTTCAATAAGTCATGCGTTATCTTAATATTTATTTTTAATAAATATTTTATTTATTAATTTTTATTTATACAACTTGCAACAAAAAACGAACAATATTAACATAGTAAATGTATGTTCAACAATGTTGTCACGTCGTTTAGAACATTTTAAATAACAACATATTGCATTATTATATTTGACGGAAATCTAATGTAATTATATATTCTGTCAGTTTAGTTGGGGTGTACAGTTTTGATATTTAAAAAAAAAAAAATTATTATTAATTCATTGAAATTCACTATCTTCGTGTAACCGTAGAGCCAGTAAACTTTTAAATTATTAAATTATTTTTTATTTTTATTTTTAAATTATAAACTTTTATTTCGATTTCATTTGTAGACACAAAGAAACGCACTTTTCTTTACTCGATAATTAACTCAACTCGGATATTGGCCATTACGTGTACTGTTTGCCTACAATAGGAATTTTTCATATTGTGTAATTATAGGCACCCATCATAAAAAAATAACAAAGAAATTAGATGTTTTATGAGTTCCCATCATGTTCATTGTAATAATTTACCGTAACGATTCGTATAATATTTCCACTGATAATTATTTTTTTTTATATATATATATAAAACTCGAGAGTTGCGAACAGACATTATTGTTTAGCGTTTTTCAATTTTTCGATTCAATAAGATAAACCAGCAAATATTAATTTTCATTTCTTGCTATTATTTTATGAAATTACTTAAAATTATTTTCGGCTCTTTGTATTGTTGTGTTTACACTTTAATACCGTTTGTTTTACAATTATTATTGTTCCAGTTGAATAATTGATAATTGGTATATTCTATAAGTAAACTTAATTCGATAAGATAATATTATTTATATCACGCAGAAAATGAATAGTGATCGAGTATTTCGTCTTTTTTATTTTTATTTCACAATATCTGTACGATCTTTTCAACCGATAAATGTAAAGAATACAAATAGACTTAGAGGAAAACAATAGTAATCAACTTAAATTGGTGTATTTAACAATTAATTTTAAAAATGTTATGATAACTACAGTTTTTATTTGTTGCCTTAAATGTTAAATGATCTGTATATATATATATATATATATATATAGTTTATTTATATTATTAGCTTACGATGGTAAAATTTTTATTAATCTTATAACGTTTTGATCCAAGACTACTACATTCGTAGCTAGAATTATTTTATACATTTATAACCTTACACATACTTGATATATCAATTCGTTAATTTCTCATATAAGTAAACAGCCGCATTGAGGCACTTTTAAATATGAAAAATAACTGAACACACAACACTATTGAGTTAACCTACCAGAACTATCCAACGGAGCTTTACACAAACATTTTTCGATACTTTCAAATTTGATATAACAATTACGATAATAATAAGATATAATATGCGCTCATCCTGAGGCTCACTCAAAGTATTGACCAGTTGACCATTATGGTCACATTTGCGCAATAACTACTTTCTCACCTTCCTTATTATACTGTTTACTCCGATCTGTGTGCATTTACTTCACACGTACGCTTAGAGTGTACACATTATACATTACATCGTTTGGCCGCTTTCGTTCAAATCAAGAATCTAAAATATCTTTTACTCGCATATATTTTTTTATTTTCCGCACTTGGTTAGAGAAGTACTGTACCTACATGATTTACGATTTCAAATAATCTCTACAATATTTGAATATCTGCATCGGCTTACCACGCAGTGAGTAAACGTTTTTGTACCGACGGGCCTGTATATATTCCTGTACCTCTACGGCTGTACGTATATGCGGCCGCAACGAACAGACACAATTTCTCTCCACATAGTATAATACTGGGCAATAACTTCTCCGGCTGTCATTCTCGTTTTCAACGATTTCGTGCCGTTAATAATAATTACTATTGAATTCTAATATATGTGCGCCGGTGGTCGGTTAGGAGGAACCCATGCACGTATTATACATCGGATGTATTGTTCGTGTGTATAGCCTGTATACTGCAGCATAGGAACAGTTAAGTTGACTCTACATACGAGTATACAACTACAGTCGACGGCGGTTAATCATGGACGGTCGAGAAATATTTTAGGTCACTGAGCTTTTGGCTTAATATAATAATAATTCTGTGTAATATAATTATATACTTATATATATATGAATACAAAAGTGCTTTTGATTTTTTTTTTTTTTATCTTCGGTAGAAAAATATAATATTATAAACATAATTTGTTGTTTCCCGTTTAAATGGAACTCGCGAGCAATTTCATGGATCAGATATGAGATGCTAAGATACTCATCAACGAGTAATACTGTTAGAGTAAGTAATATAAGTAAAAAAAAAAAATAATAATACTCGTTTCTACGAAGTTATATACTATATTTTATTAAATATTCTCATCGAAGAGAAGACATACAGTACATTACTGCCATGAAAAAATAATTAGTAGAATAATACTTAAGTAAAAATTATTTATTCATGTTTTCACCGAAAAAAAATGAGAGTAAAACGTAACATACAGATATTTTTACGCAATACATAGAATTTTTAGTAATGAAAATATTTAAATTTATATAACGCTGTGAATGGCTTCGTGTGATTTGTGTTGAGTAATATGCGCATCAAGCATAATAATGATGGTGTGAAGTATTCGTGTTTTCATTTATTATTTGTTAATTGTATAAAAAAAATATCTTCATCATCATCAACATAATCCATAGGTGTGTATTATTAGTGCTGTAGAAAACTATAAACATATAAACATAAACTGTAAAAAAAAACGTTTCTGTGAAAATCGGTCTATTCCGGTGGACCATTCGGATCCGAGTAGGAATTAATTTTATTGAAAAAAAAATACGTTTCTAAAAATTTAGTTTTTGTACAATGTTGTCGTGGTAATTTTTTCATAGGTAATGTGCGTGTTTTTACGCGCAGAATTGTCAGTCTATGTGGATTATTTTTACTTGGCACACTTTATTTTGGTCATTGAACGCATTTCAGTGTACTGGCGTCATATTATTATAAAGAATATTCATAACGTTCTGTTATTCATATAATAGTATATAACACACTATTTTATACTACATACAATATTATATTGATAAAAAAAATCCGATTATACCGTGGCGAGATACTTTTTTTTCCTTATAAGTCGTCATTACAATTATTATTACAACTATTAACAATCACGATTATATTACATGGCATATATTAATATAATATAATAACAATACTTTTTGTGATATATTATTATACTTAAAAATATACTAAAAATAGTTTTTACTCAACTTAAGACATAATTAAAATATAATTATCACATATAATGGGAATCTGAATCAGCGCTAGAATTTAAAACACTGCTAAACTGTTTGTATTAAATATACGTATTTATTTTTTGTACTTCGTCCTGAAACTTAGTGTTCTTCTGACAGTCGTATATAGATATTACATACATAAGCACGGTTATCAAGGATCATTTAAAAGTATAAAATATATTACGTTTTTACAAATTAAAAAAATACATAAAAATATGCTCGCGAATACTTAAAAAAGATAAATATATAAATTCGTAATACATATTCACTATACCATGTTCAAATACACGCGTGGTATATAGTGTAGATAATAATATTACATTGGACAGTGCACGCGTAGACAACTTTTGCACACCACATAAATATGGTAAAAAGTGAAATCGGATTCATTATTTGGTTTTAACAAACGCATTAATATTCGTCTCGGAATGAATGGCAATTTTGATTAATAGAAATCAAAATCGGTTGAATGAACGGACGTCCGTCCGAAGTAACCCCGTAAAGCTTATACGGCTCGAAAAGTATTATATTCCTAGACGGCCATAGACATTGTTCGCGTATCGATTGTGCGCGCCGCCGAATCCGTGTGCGTATTTAAAACCCGTGAAGCGAGGCGTGCACTGTGAAAATCGTCATTGTGTCAGTAGGCGTCTGAAAGAATTAGGTACCGGTATCGATAAAACGCGCACGTATTTGTTAACGTTATGTATTCGTGTGTACATAATATAGTATAATAATGTTGCCCGTATGCCGAATGTGCAATATGAATTCCGTGCAGTGGCGTCGCACTAAGAATTAAATCGGGGAGGCGAAATTAATTTCTGGCCATCGCCTAATAATATTATATCGTATTTTACCGGGCCCTTGTACTGCAATCAACGACAGTATATTTTATTTTATTTATTTACGCCGATCGGCTTTTGCATATAACAATTATAAATATTACAGTGACAATAGTGAAATACTTAAGTGATAAATAACAAAAAGTTTTTTTTTTTTCCTTCTAAGGCCAAAGATCAAAATTGTTTTTATTTGATGAGCGCATGGCTCTAGTTAAAGGATCATTGGACAGAAAATTTGAGCGGGAAATTGGGAGGTGAAATGGTGCATGGGATCTAGAGTTGAATTTAGGAACTCGAATATTGATACGTTCCAATAGCCGGGATGAATCAGTCTTACCACAAAGAAGATTGTTTAAGAATATTTGGTCAGTACTTGTCCGCCTATGTTCCAAAGAACTTGTGTTTAAAAAGTTAATACATAATTGTATCACATAATTGTGTTGAGGGAAGTCAATTTTCAATAAGTAGCCAATATGATTAAGAAACCGATTCTGAACCCGTTCAATTAATTTCTTTTCGATCTGCAGAGATGGATTCCATGCACTCAACGAGTGTCCATAAATCATTTATTATCTATTTGATTGATTAAATAATGCCCACTGCATATTTTTATAAAAAAGCGTACAAATATACTTTTATTGTTATTGTTTACAATTCGTGAGTTCTAACTGTTGGCTGTTGAACGATTTCAAAATGTTTATCGGCTACCCGTCGCCGACCAGTCGAAAAAAAGGCGATCTCTCTGCTGGGTTCGGCGTCAATGATAAACCTAGTCCGTATAATACGAGACGCGTTAAGATCGACGAAACCCACAGAACCGAATACACGCTACGATTCAATGAATCCGAAGTAGATAAATAAAAGCGGACATCCTTCACACGCGTTGGGTGGATCACGGCGGAGACGAGACGTGTGTACGGTTAAAACACATTCTAGCGTATATTGTATTTCGAAACAAAATTTATGACAACCGATTTTGACCTGTTTCGTGTATAGATTATAATATGCGTACACGGCGGATGCACGTCGTTATCGTCGTCGCCAGGTCCTCCGACCGTTAACACGTTATTACGTGGTTTTATGGAGTGTAAAATTTACACTTTTCGCGTCGTCGTCTCGATTTCCGAAGGTCAGGTTTAATAATTGTTTATCGATCGTCGGTGGGTTATATTGTTTTCAGCAGCAATTAAGATAAACTTCGTAATGAATTAAGAAAAGCGATAAACCTGCGCGGAATAGCACACTATAGAACATATTATTATTATTATACACGTATATTATAAATTAGAGTTAAAGTATAGAACAAGTCGAGATAGCGCTTGGCAATAATTACTGTTAAAGTTCGGACTTTCAGAATGAAAACAAAAATAAACACTTGAACGTTGCAGCAGTACACACCAAAACGGTCACAGGTAGAGTATATCGTACATGAAAACGTATTTAAAATCACACAAAACGCTATTTTTTTTCTCTCACGATTAATGCCAATTGTGTATTTTTGCTGTAAAGCTGTTTTGCTTTGCTTCGTCCGAAATGGCGCGACCAACAGACGGTCGATAGTTCCGTTTTGACCCAGTGGTATTCGTGAAATGTCAGATTTGATGCTCGCAGAACATGTCCGTGTATTACTGTATTACATTATGTGCATGGATTCTAAGTATATTCTAAGCACTGCTTATGATGGCAGTTCGTTCAGCCCTTCAAATGAAAGTAAAACAGCTGCTGTGTAATAAACCTCGATCAACTCTCGATAATTTTTTTTCGAGTACGACCGCTGATTATAAAATATATTATTGCACTCAACAGTAGAAAAAATACACCGTTGTAGGCTAAACATAAGCCTTTACTTTGGGCTTTTTTTCAAACGCTCTCATTATAATAATACAGCGCTTTACGTTATATCGACTTGCACAGATATTGTTTGCGAGGCCGACACACAATGTACATTACCGAGATATTGTACATATTTAGCCACTCGATTCGTCGGTAGACACGGATGTGGCATATTATCACGGATTTCTCGATCGAAATTAATGGTACACTGCAAGGAGAATCTCCGATGGATAGTGTTATATTAAACTGTAATCGGTCGACGGTATAATTGCCGACGCGGCGGCGGCGGCCGCGTCCCGTCATCGCCGTACAATTGATGATAAATGTATAATAATATTACAATATATACGTGGTCGTACCACTCGTACACGTAAAATAATATACGGTAGTATGACTGAAATCGGACGCAGACGCGCAGTCACTCGAGATATTACGCAGACTATTGTGCACGGTGTTTTCCATTGTCCTCCATTGATGTCATATTTAGCAACATTTCCGTCGCGATATTATTTTATACATGATGTACACGCGTCCACATCAAAGCGAAAAACAAATTAAACACGAGCACAGGCATCGTTTGGCGCGAAGATATTGTCCTCGGTTTTATAATCCAACATTTTCTGCAGTATTTAAACTACATCTATTATAAGAACGTACTATGTCCGTTTTGTTATTGTACATGTTACGGGTAGAGTACGATAATCGGGTAATGTGAACACTAACCATGCCTATTGGATAAACTAAAAATATGATTTGAAAAACGTTCATTTTGTACATTAACCGGGCAATTTCTACATTGTCTACCTTAGAGTGGACAAAGTGTTTTCATAAAATAAAATATAAATTGTACTTAGTACATATGATATTTAAATTTATATTATAATAAAACGTGACGACTGTGAAGTTAGCCCCTAGTCCCTACCCTCCCCCCATGACTTGGTTGTATACATTCAAAATAGGTACCAAAATTTAGCAACATTCTAGCAACTCATTGCGACCAGCATTAAAAAATTTGCAACCTATTTCTTCGTTACTAAAGTAAATTTTTATAAACGGGGGACCAACTTCAAGTAGCCCCTAGACTTAGTTTTTCAGTGTGGGTTGCTAAAAAGTTGCTAAATTTCGGGTACTAACTTCACAGACGTTAAGACGTGTGCACTGATATTGAATAGTTTTAAACTTTAGTACGGTGCTATCGGTTTTCGTGTTCACTTACTCGGTTTATTAAAGTTTTATTATTATTTAGCTTGGTAAAATGTGTTCTAAAAAAGATAAATGTTATGAGGATTTCCATAAATTAATTAATGAAAAGAATAATAATTCGGTGTATTTAACGGAATCAAAATATTATGATTTATGACATACCATCAGAAATTAAAAATGTAAAATTAACCGGGAAAAAAACAAATTAATAAAATAATAACTTAATAATACCTAATTTATTTAATAAACCATTTTTTCTCGGTTAATATGATTTGGTTTTTTTTTCTACTTCATACTTTATCCACAACACACCATTAGCTGGATATCGTACACATTATACGGTTCATATATAGACATGGTGCACACTATCCATTTTCGTACTCTACGCGTAACATATTATTTTATACACCGGACACCTCCAAATAGCGGACGTTCTTATGGGAACGGGGACATTTCCACCATTTTTATATAGGAAAACCTCTAAAAACCGGACACTCTAAATACCGGACACTTTATGGGAATTAAATTTTTGATTTTGACAATTTTTATCGTAAATTTTGAATAATCGTGGAATGAAATATCGATCTAACAATCTAATCTAATCTTACTACTATACATTATTATTCTATGTACAATCATAGTTTATCTTATCCGTCCATTACTGCGTCGATGAAAAAATTTTTCATACCATTTTCAACAGTTTATGTTCTGTGAAATTATCCTACTCGTATTTAGTTGTGTTTGTGATCCCATTACATACGGACGTATTCATAAACGTGCTGAAGTACGCAATGGCTAGTAAATGAAAACGATTAAGTCTGAAAGAAAAAATTGACAAAAAGTCTACGGGAGGCACTGGCAGCAGTGAACGGTGTGCGCAAACACATTTCTTCTATCGATATACATAACACTTCATTGATCTCCAACGCAACCGAATTAGAAAATTCCTCGGTACATGAAATTACTATGCTTCAATGTCTTAAACAAGCTAAACTCACTAAAGTAACTGATTTTTTCACTAAATGTTAATTGTCATTTACATTTTCGTTAATTTGTACATACATAATAATATGATAATTTTAAATAATAATACTATGTATAATTATTAATATTTGTATTAAAATAATAAAAATAATATCTACATTACGTATATAAATGTTGTGCGCAATCACCTCTAAATGACGGACAAAATGAAGGCGACCGAGAGTGTCCGGTACTCAGAGGTTTCACTGTACCACTACACTCTTCTAGTGTAAACACTCGCACGCGCAAATGTCGATAACGGCGGGTAAAGGCGATAAATCAATTTCATTATCATACGTATAATATTATGTAAGCGCCAAAGCAGACGGGACGCGCGGGGCAGTTTCGAAACTATAGACCGCCTCCAGAATTTTCTGCGACTGATGTCGCGCCCCCGCGGCCTCCGGTCTTTGTCGGAAGAGTCTCGACGAACTTTGGCCCGCGGCACGATCGGCGCTTACGGGGGGGGGGGACTCTCGGGCGCGCGAACAAAAAAACCGCCGACGAGGACGGGCGGAAATAGTTTTCGCCGAGATTGCCGCGTCTATAATTATACGTGTACGCGACCGGACCGCGAGCGCAATAACCGTCGTACAAACGCACCGCCCGCCGCGCCGCCGTCACCACCCCGCGGTACACTCGGATCGGAAGACGAAAAGCGGGGCGGCTGCGGCGGCGGCGGCGGCGGCGCCCACCCCGGCGCGCGTTTAATGCCCATCGTCGTCGACACTCGCCGACCGTCAGCCGTCAGTCCACGTTTCGACGACCGACCGGCCGCACTGTCCGAAAACTCGCGCGTAAACAGCCCCGCGGCGACACGCGATTATCAACGTTACCGGGGCAAACGATCGAGTATCTGTACGTTTCAAGTCGGCAACGCGGAAATCTCGAAGAACGCGATAAACAAATATTATTGCAAATCATCGTCGACCCACCACGGCTGCGCATTCGATGGACATCAACGATTACGATTATCTGGATTACCCCTATGACGATTACAACAAGAAAAGTAAGTCGGGCCACGGCCAACAATAGTGCCTATGTTATTATGTACATCTTATGATAATGTTGTGTTGAATTTTGAGTAATGCTTGTGTGGGTGACACAGTGTGTTTTTGAAAACGCACCCTGGCACTTGGCAGACGGGGAAGCGTCGGTAGCGGACCCTTGGGTGAGACGAGCCGTCGATTTAATGTATACAATCTTACACAGTATATGTAATTATAATAATCAACATTTTTTTTTTTTTTTCGGTAGAATTAACTAGTATGTACAACTCATGCGTGAGACGTTACAAAATATATAATCATGTGTCGCTCGTGTGTTGTCACAACTCTAAAACTTACTCGTTCATTTATATGATAAAAATAACTTGTTATAGCTCGATTCTTGATGTGCTACAAAACAACGAAATGTATTACGTGATAGGTATACTTGACATTTAGTAATTAGTGTAGTGCTAAAAAAATCTTACATTTAAAGTTCAATGCGCAGTCGTTGTTTCTTTTTTCATAAAATACGAACTTTTATACGGACAAACTTAAACTATATTTATAAAACATAAATTCATATTTAACTAATATGTTCTGTTATTTGCTCTTTCTACGAATTCAAATACTTTTTCTCATTATGATATTTTATTGATTTCAAATTGAATCTTCTGATATTCCTAAATAAAACTATTTTTGTACGAGTATTTTACTAAGTACGAGTAGGCACCAAAGCAAAATCATTAAAAATTTGGTAAAATATGCAAATAAAATGTAGCTATATGTTTACTGTGAAACAAATTTATACGTCTAATTATATTTTGCAAATACTGCTTCCGAATAATATCCGAAATAATATGCAAATGCATTAAAGATCATATAAAGATCTGGTCACAATTGCAGTGTACCTTTAATATTCAAAAAAAATTTTTGTAGAACGTACATGGGTGCTGTTATTTAAGTATACTTGTTATAAACTTGTGTAGTAAAAATACGAATGTGTCCACAAAATTACAACAAATTACAAATTGAAGTGTTCAAATAACCCTTTTTTCATTCAAAAGTTTTGAAACTAAGTTTTCTTATTCTTAATATTTGACAGAAGAATAAGAAATTCCCACATTTACACAATGAAATTCTAAAACAATTTTGAAAAAAATTTCACCTCTAGTAGAAATTATAGAATGTAAAAATTATACTAAAGAAGCCCCTCTAGAAATTGACTGCAGGCAGATCGCCCTTGCCCACGCAAACGTTCGATTAACCGGTAGAAAAGCAGGGGGTAACGCGTAACTTTCTAAAAAATAATAGTTATTAAATAGTAATAATCCGTATTTATTATTTTAATACCACATGGCGTATAATTCATAAGTCGTAACCATACGAATAATCATACAATCATTTATACATGAACGTGATGCATACATACATTGTTATTATGTACATATACGGTGTGATCCTTTTAGCATTAATCACCCTAAATGTCTAGAAATACAACGGTGATTTTTGTTGTATTCCATTATTGGATATTTATTAGGAATTAAACTATATAGAGGTAGAAAAGGATAAAAAAAAAGATTTAAAAATTATCCCCATCTATTCCTTTCCGGCCCAGATGTACACCCCCCCCCCCAAAGGGCCCAAAAACTCATGAAAATGAACTCTACATAAACAATAATAACAGAAAAAAGAAATGATGTACACATTTTTCATATTTCCCTGGATAATAACTTTATAGCGTTTGGTTTTCGGTTACAAGAACCGACCTGTATATAATATATTATATACTCGAAATTATTATAGACAGTTCGAGTAGGTATGTCCGACAGTTATATTATGATATATTTTATCGTTGCCCTGTGGATTCGCGGTACACTGCAGCAGTCAACGATTCGGACTCAAACAAGTTTCAGGTACCTACCGAGTACCGGCTACCAACTATATCTACTCGTACTCCTGCCCGCCATACGTATACAGCGCACTATTATATATGTGATATGAAGTATATAAGGTGTATTTGCTATTTTTAAACTCATATGTGTTTTGTTTGGTGAACCTCTTACGTAATACACATTTTACGCACGCGAACCAAAATCACTCGTATCGTATTACGTCGAGTGCGTGTTCTTGCAATCCTCGTAATCGACGCCTGTAGCGAAAACTTTTGAATATTCTAAATTAAATTACTGTTCGATTTTGCAACGCTCTATATATATATATATATATATATATATATATATATATATATATATATTATATAATAACATGTATACACCAATATACACCATGCATTATACCAGCGCTATGTGGGAATACATTTTATACTTCGGCGCATAGAACGATAACGTGCGAGCGAGTTTTCCCTAAAACTTGCGAAATGGAAAATGGAAATTGCAAACAAATCACCGCAGGAAGTTTTACAATATATATATAAAAAAACGGCTTTTACGGCTGCCATCATCCGGAACTATTGGTGCTTATAATTTATAAATAGTAATATCCTATATTTCTATATGTGCGATCTTTCGAATTTCGCAACAACTTTATACGAACAAATCAAGTTAACACTCCATATATACGAGCATGCCAAGTTTCAGAATTCAATATGTATATAGTATATGGATCTATAATGGAACGCAATAAGTCACGACAACCGATAGTCTTATAATAATATATTATATTATCCTCTCGAATTTTTTGAAACGAAAACGAATAACGTTTAAATGTTTAATATATTATATCTGCTAGAGTTGTAATTTAAGCTCGTGGGATCATTAATATTATTTAAATCAAAATTATTTTTCAAGCGTCTTCTATATGATAATACTTAATTTATATTCGACAAGTATGATATCATAAGATAAGAAATTAAAACTTTTATTTCAGTTGATTTGTTATATTATATTGACTTCACATATTATTTTACCTCTGTAAGATTCTGTTTATAACAATATTATTAATTTTTACTTATAACTGATGGTGGTTTAAAATTTAAATTAACAATATAAATAGAAAGCAGTTTTTGAAGAAACAATTTTTTTTTGTTCTTACTTATTGGTGCTATTGGTTTATATATTGGTTTCTTTTTAAATTTTATAATTATCATAATCGTGATAGTTTATTGTTGTCAACAGCATCTATGATCTTATAAGAAAAATAATTATAGTTTTACTTAAAGTTTTATAATAAAGCAAATTAATATACACAGTTAAACAATTAACATCGTATTATGTTATTTGTTTTTTTTTTATTTCAGCTGGGCAATACTGAGCACACCTATTATAGTATTTTTAACGGATTAATAATAGACAATAGGTATCTGGGTTAGGCGTTGTTTTAGTTTTAATCAAGTTAACACAATTTAGGGGAGTTGCCCGCATATATGTAGAAACTATTGATGCCTGATGAGCACGAACTTCGATGGAGTTTTAAATTACAACGAGGTATTATATTATGTTTTACAACGACAAAAGCCGTACATAACATTTATACACAACGATTTCGATTTTTTACAAATATATGAATTCGTTGACTGAAAATAGATACTGATTCGTACTAGATAGGGGAAATAAAAATGGAAGACGTCAATATATATATATATTTTGCCCAGCCCCGCCGAGAGTCACAATACGGCTTTGTGAATATAATTAATTTGTTCATGCCATGTATTAATTTCATCGAGTTCGTTTGTCTTATATTCAAATCAAATTTCGCGCACTTCAAGAATAACTCTGAGAACCGTGGCAATATTGAATAGACATATTTACAATACTCATGCCCGTTGACATCGCATATATTCATGTATAAGTGTAATCTTCTTAACTATATGTAGGTATACATATACCTACTCGTATAATGGGCACGCGAGTACTTACCTATAATATATTTAGCTATTATAATATGCTTAAACACGTCACAGCATTTTAAGCTAGTTATTATAAATAATATAAAGCATATTAATATGTTACTAATTTTTCAACGTTATACGTGTATGAATGGACGCAATACGCAATTTCGCCAACGTAACATACAAGTTCAATGTCACGATTTTCATTTCCATCAGGACTTAGGAGTAAGATAATCAGTTATGATCGTAAAAGAATAAAATATTTCTAAAATAATTTATGATTTTGTTCCAATCATAAAATATACTGTGTAGGTGTTTATTCCCAATACAAAAAACGATCAAATATTTAAGTTCAGTAAACCGTGGTTCTTGATTCCCTAGTCGCGATTATTAGAAGTTACTATGTATATTATAATGATGGTCTCGATAGTTGGAAATTGATAGAATATTTTTTTACATTTATATTTCATATATAATTATTTTGAGAATTGATAAAAATGAATTTTAAATATCACTCATGAGAAGGTGTAGAATAAACAAAACCTTAGCCTACACCTAAACTCGGCCTTCATTAAAGTGCATTTACGTTTTGTAGATAGATAATAATTTGCCACCGAAAGGGTTTATATTGTAGTATATTAATATCGCACAATATAATAAATGGTAATTATACTAACAGAGAATGGAATTTTTGAGATACCCATATACTATACACTTAATATTAATATATAATGTGTAAATAATCAAAATATGAGCAAAAAAAAATACTAATAAGTAACATAAACGAGTAAGCAATAATATTATATAGTGGTTTAAAATGAGTCTAAAGCTTAACATTTGGTTTTGATCTAAGTAGGACGTAGGTACTACAGTTATTCAAACTTAAACGTACAATTTAAATTTATGTACATTTTATATATACTAAATTTTAATATGTGTAGTCTATGCATGCAAAATATTGGATATAATTTAACTTATCCGTAAAAATTCTAATTTAATTAAATTATATATAATATATATTATGTAGTATAATTTTTTGAAATTAAGTATAGAAACACCTCAATTATTGATAATGCGACAATTAGGTATTTATACAATTAAAGTAAACATTAATTAACGGCTAGTGGTATTTTTTTTATAGACACAAAACAAAAATTTCCAACGATTAAATTAATTTAATCAAATAATATTCATTATTCAGTTCCTCGATCAATATTTTTATCATAAAACGTTGATAGATACATATATATTGTGTTCTGTACACTAAATAATGTTTATAAGTGGCCGCTGTTATATACATATCAACATATCCCTATGAGATTAATGAACCTGTTATAATAATTATTATAACATTATCGTTTTGAATTTCGAATTTCCAAACGACTCTATAATGACGTGAACTTCAAATAAAGCTCGTTTATAACCACATTTATCTGAATGCATTTTCTTGTCCATAAATTAAACTGCTGTTGAAGTGAAATAAAATAATAAAATATTTTAAGTTTATAATTTTTATTATATGATTTCTGAACCCCGTAACAAAAAAGTCAACCGAACTTATCAAAATGACAAACCTTATGCCATTTTTGTAAGATATTGGTACACCTAAAAATTTTTCTTAAAAAATACATGAAAACATTATTATGTATTATGATGTATGTAACATGTAGTGATATACCTAAATAAATAAACAACCCCTTGAATTCTGAAATAAATAATTCAGAAAAATATTGTGTGTACCTAAGTAAATTCTCGTAATTGTACCTCTTACGAAATGTACTCGTATGTCTTCGTGGTCTTACTTATACATAGTATAAATAATTCCCTGAACATAGAGCTTTGTATACATTTATCAGATATAACACCTACCTACATGTATTAATATTGTAGTATAATCTAGATAACTAAATCCAACGTGAGAGAAGAAAAAACTTGAACGTAGAATCTCGAGTTATCAAATGAATATCAAGAGAACCTTTTCCCTTTGACTTATCAAAAATGTCGACTTATTGAGTTTCGTTTGTTGTCAAGTTTCCACCGCACATATATATTGTTATTACTTTTATTACCTATATAATATTATAAAAGATAGTATACCTATACTGAGTATACACCCAACGTTATATACACTCATTTTATCGCTCAATAAACGAAAAACTGATTTTACATATTATTATAATATAGATAGATATTTCATAATACATACATAAATATATAATATAATAGTGATCGATTCCCCGTATTTTCAGTATTCGTTATCTCTTTCTTTTCGTATTATTTATTATATTCTGTACACATACTCGTATTATATTTTATATATGTACATTTTTATTATTTTTTTATTGCTCAATCTTTTTTGAACAAACATTTTTTAAAAACAATTTTAATTTTATATTGATCGATGATTTTATTTTTATTTTATACATACTTTAAAAACAAAAACCTATTTAAATTGTTTTTTTCAAAAACAGTACGTCTTCTTAAAAGTGACTTTATTAAATGTATAAATAATGAATACTGATCCAATATAGGTATAGTATTATTATGTATTCATAAACTATAGTGCATCAAAATGTAATCATCCCAATCATTTCCTCATATTATCCTTATTTTTAAAACGCTCATAAGTCAAAAACACCTAAATAACTAGTTTAACATTAAATGTATACACGTAGCGGTTTGAAACATAATAAACTAATATTGAATAATATTGAAAATGATAATAATCATTTATAACATTTTACAATAAAACAGATAATAGGTATATCGAATTAAATATATAGATCCTAACACTCCTATAATTTAAAAAGAAACAAACGTGAAACACCTAAATGAAAATATCGTTGATGAAAATAAGTACTATAATTACTTTAATGAATTAATTACCATAAATATACATTAAGCTCAAATTGTTTAGTATATGCAAATAAAAAAATTAAATAACTCACAAAATTAGTTAGTGCCGTAAAATGGATCACCTTGTATTTATGTAACTATATTCATAATACATATTACATACTATAGCTACTGCATATACTGTATAATTAATATGAGCTAGCCAACTAGCCATCACCAGCTGGTTGATTTTTATCAGTGTTTATCTGGACTTATTAAATTGCCTTGTATCTTATTTCTACAAAAAAAAAAATATTATTAAAAAAATTAATATGGATAGAATTTTGAAACAGATGTTGGACACTCGTATAAGTACTGCTTTGCTAGCCTAGACGCGTTTGTTGGCTAATATTTTATTTCATTATACTAACAAATCAAGAATTTTGCAAAGATATTCAGACTTAATTGAATATATATTAATGACTAAAGAACATGATACGATAGTGGCCTTGTATCAACACACCAAATCCATTTATGCTGTAAACAATACGATTTTTGTTATAAAAAAAAAATATGATATTGAATGTAATATAATATAACATCGTAGTTAATGATATGAATACACTTCATCATAATTCAAATTGTTAACGTTCGTAAAAAAAATCATTTAATAATGATTTGTAATATTCTATTAAATATTGATAGAACAATGTATATAAATAGCCTTGTATTAAATTGAATTTAATTGTTTTGAAACTGTAATTTAAGATTCAATTTTTTTTAATATCACAATTTATTGAAGTTCCAAACAATAAATGTCAAAATATTTTTTAAAAAATAAGTTTATGGTGTACGTTTATAAAATATTTAAATATTATATTAGGATAATTTTCAAGATTCAAAAATAATTATTTTATGAATTTCCGCAGTAAAATCACGATTCCGCATAATAACTATCAGCTTTAAGTCTACCTTTTCACGACACACCATTCCGCTATGCACAAAGTGAAAACGCTGCGTTTACTGATTGCCTACGTGATTTCGCTAAGTGTACGATAGTCAAAAACATATTCATCAAAGCTAATTTCAATAAAAAAAATAACCTTCATAACTTTAGATCTATTTCCATATTCTATCCAACCTACGCACCAGGTCAAATTTAATAAACAATGATATTGTACAATGTACATAATATATATATACTACAAAGGCTTTGGGTACACGTCATACAAACGAATTTAAGACAATAATTGTACTACCAAACGTTATAAAGAAAGAAAAAATTTTATACCTTTATTAGGATAGTTGAACTCGATTTTTATACTTCAAATATTTTTAATTAAAATGAACAGTATGACTCCTTTTATTATTATGATTAAAAACGAATATGTGATCCATCGCTAAAGAGTTTAAAAATAATAATATATTTATCACTTTATCAGTTTTTTCAAATTCTATAACTATTTTAATAGTAACGCTTATTTTTTAATCAAAAATGAAATATTTACTAAAAGGACTAGATAATCGCCATTCGAATAATTTCATATTAGCACTTATAAAACGCTGCTCAATAATTACCGATAAAGTTGAAATGGTATGGACATTTTTATATGAATAATTTATTTTTATACGTCTGTATTGGCTCGTTTTACTTAGAAGGAATGTTAAGATTTATTGATTTGAGGGCGTGTGTCGCTATATTTAGATAACGTAAATATATATATATATATATATATATATATATTTCACGATTCTTAATATTCTACTTTTTCACATTTTTATTTTTTATTCTATATAATTTGCAATCCTTACTTTTAAGATTCACAATATTTTTGTACGAGGCTAACGGTATCACCACCACATAAACTATAATGAATAATGATTAATACATTTAAAAAATTATTTCCTAGTTATAAATTTATAATAATTTATTATAAACACCAGATTTTTAAATTCTCGACATTTCTAAAATTAAAATAATTTTCAAGGGCTTAAAATATTTTTATGTGAAAGTATTTAATGTTATACTTTGAATGGTTAATAACACTATATTATTTATTGAAATAATAATAATATATTCTTTTTGTGAAACTTATAGTTTTGAAAATATATTATCAGCTTTTAGCAAACTGTAATTTTTATTTTAATATTTCTGTAAATTATTTATAGCTTATAGACATACTTTTATAGTGATTGCCAACGTAAATGCTCGATTATTTATGGTTTTGATATCCTGTAAGAAAAGTATAACTCACATGTTATATTAAAGAAAAAGAAAAAATAGTGTGTACATCACACTTAAAAGATTGATTAGGTACAACAAAATATCACTTTTTTAAGTTCAAACAGTTAGTTATCGCTGCTATCGCTAGTAAAAAGTTTTGAATTATGATGTCGGGTACAAAAAAAAAACCGATTATTACAAAAAAGTTATGGTTTCTCAATAATACTTTCGTTATAAACTTATAAACAATATTCACTGTATTTATAGGAAATATTTAAAATGGTTATTAGTTATTACTAAATATATTTAAAGTATGGGTTTTAAAAATACCTGGGATAATAGGAATATTATAAGAATATTTTCTATAATATTATAGGGATATTTAATAGGAATAACTGTTTTTTAAATACTCGAGTATTTATTCTAGTATCATTCCATGAATTTAGTAAACTCCCCAAAAAAAACCTGAAATTCCCTTCTACTTTTTAGTACATATTTATTATTTTGGTAAACTATTTTTTTGAATGTTGGCTTATGCTGGAATGTAACATATAACTTTACAGTGATTTTCAAGTAAAATCAAGTTACATATACAAACCAACAATATGCTGAGTTTTATTGATAAAATGTTAAATCACGTGGAATCGAGTGCTAACCAAAAAAAAAAAAAATCGTTACACCATGAATAGCGAAAGTATTTTCTTAATATTATTTTAAGCGTTGTAAAAAACAATCTTAATATGTATTACCTTTATAAAGTACCATCTGTAACAAACATTCGATTTTTAAAGAGGTTGTATGTATATAGTTTTAGATTTGAAACACAAAACATCCTTCTACTCAAAAAGTGAAAACCAATAAAACTATAAAAAAAAAATAGAAATGCACATAGCTGTAAAACTAATATCTTCATTTTAGCTTTACTGAAAGTATTAAAATAGTCGAGTAGAACTATCAACTAAAATCTAAATCGTATTGAAAGAAATCAATAAAATGGCTTTAAAATTCCATTGTAATAGGCGACCACATATTAATTTTGTGTAATTGATTTTAAATGAAAAAATAAAATGAGCTCTCATGGTTTAATAGCCACATTTCACTCTCATGTTATTAGAAATTAAAGTGTTTAAAAATAATTTTTGCATAAGTACTTATTTTTTTGATAAACAATTATGTACAATATCTTCACTATTCATTTTACAAACGATGTTTTAAGTTTTCACGTGATAATTTTTCGTGTGTCGGTATACCTACCGCAACATCAGGTGATTTTCCTAATAAAAATATTTAAATTTAAATAAATCTAATACTTATTTGATTGCTATGTGGTTTTATTTAAAACGCTAAAGTATCGATAAAAGTAATAAATAACGTTCGTAACGGCGTATGAATTACAAATTAAAATATGATTTGTTGTTTATACATACCTACCGATAAAAATACAATAAAATTATTTTGTATAATTTCAAATTGAATCCACAATACTCTTCTCACAATAACAGGATTGTTGACACAACAACAATTGGAGTTTCAGATGGTGGATTTATACTTTTCTTGAAAATCTATTCCTACACAACGGGACTATTACAAATGTGTTTTTTTATTTACCTTATTTAAAATACAATAATGCTATCGCAATCGTAAAGTAAAAAAGAAAAACAGACGAATAAACAAAAAGAAAATTGTTTTTAAATTATTTTTAGTAAACGGTATACTCCTATGAAACGATGCGAATCGATTTAGTAAAATAAAATTTATTTTTTTTATCATTGAAATTAAAAAGTAATTCAATTTTTTTGAATTGGTACTTATTAATTTTCTCGTAGGTAGGTACCCAGCGCCCAAACTATAATTATTAATATAAATATTTTAATATGTATTTATTTAACATATTGAATTTTATACTTCATTAGAATTTAATTGTTATGGATGAAATTATTGGATACAAGTCTTTAGAATTAAGACGTTGCGTAACAATGTATTCTTCTGGTTTTTTATTTTTCATTTTGTTCACAGATGTCCGATCGGTTTTTAGATTAAAAAAATGTACTTACCATTTATATTTTCCGGTATTTTATTAACTGATATAACTGAATCAGAGCCGTGCCGTTAAGATTTTACGCCCAGGGCAAAGTTAAAAAATATTCGCCCCGTATTTTATTCATTATTATTCATTTAATTCCTATTTAATAAAAATTTTTTTTTACTACGTATTTTGAACATTTATCTGACAAAAAACTAAAGCTGATTGGCAATAATAATTATTCAATTATTAAACAAAATAGTTAGGTATAAAACAATTAAAAAATTAATAAATATCATAATTTACATATCATGTAATATAATTTGTATACAACATATAACATATTTGTATGATAGTCAACGTATTATATATATTATATTATATTTACAAACGTATGATGTAGGTACTTAGTTTAAAAGTAGTCAATCACAACTTTTCAAATATGTTTCCATTTTCCTTTTCATTGTTAATTTCTAATTGCAGTGCACTGTCAATTGTAATATTTTATTGAAATTAGTTTTGAAATGGGTCCATTTAAACGTATTTGTACGATGTTCATTACTATTCTCATGGTCGGGTATTTTGGGATTTACCTTTTTCCAATTATATAATCCTTGTTGCGGATCTGTTATTGATGGAGAAGTCATTGTTTTGTTTGTGAAAAGCATACACGGAAAGCAATATACGAGTAAAGATTTAGTTTTATTGCTGTACAAATGTACAATAGCCAAGAACGCTCAACCTTTTCACCATTTGGTAGAATTTTAGTAAACCAATTTATAGTAAGTCGCCTTTTGTTAGTTACATTTTCAGAAAAATAAAAATCAGAGTTTTTACCCTGTTCGGGACCATGATTAATCAATAATGTACGAATTTTATCAGCGATTGTTAGCTAAGAAGAGGGATCATTAAAATCAATTTCAAATACTTCTTCAGTAACTTGAGATTCAATTTTAATATTTTATCCTCAGAAATCGATTCATCGGAATTTTCTAACTATCCATTATACAAAATTTCCTCTATAACTTCAATAGTAATAGTTTCATTTAAATTATTAGTCGAATTAGATGAAGAATTTTCTTGATTTGATTTATTCAACCATTTTTCCAATCGAGTGGCTAACAATTTATTTTCTAATTCGTTTTCCTTTTTTTCTCTATTTTGCGCACCTGATAGTTTTTGGGGGCCATTCTATAAATCAATAATATACTGCCATTAACAACTTATAACATTATAATATTAACATTTACGTTTTTGAGTTACTAAGCTTTAATTCTAAATGTTTATTTTACCATGCTAAAGAAAACACAAACATTTTTGGTATCTACTACTATCAACATTAATAATGCAACTATATATATTTTTAATAACTGTCCATAAATATCGAATAATAGGCCCCACCATGAGAAAATTAAGATTTTTACTTTGTAGCTAAGGCCTATAATAGTACATACTATACGTATGATATATTCTATGTACGTAGATCCTGAATGGACGTAATAGTGTTAAATCAGTTAAACTAATCACTGTACTATATGTGTCTCAATACCAATAAATACTAAATTTGTTAATAAAAATAATAATAAAACGCTTAGTAAAATTGATTGCAATTTAATGGTATCTTTATTAGTTAATGAAAAATGGAATGAATGTAGTGGTGTTGATAGATGCTATATTATTTTTGATAAAATAATTAAATCGGCAATTGATAAATCTACAACGTGTGTGTTCATAAATGGCAAATGCCAAAAATAAATGTCTGAAAGAGTGGATGACCACCAATGGATTATTAACCTGTACCCGCCGTAAACTCTTTATGAAATGCAAAACACACCCAAACAATCCAAATTTAGCTTTGCATTTTAAAAAATTCAAACATAATTTGACGAAAACTGTTAGGTTAGCAAAATTAAAAATGTATGAACAGAAATTAAAAAATGTAAGTTCTAATTCAAAATTAACACGGAAATTAATAAACGAAGTTCCTGGAGGAAATTGTAAATCAAAAGATGAAATAACCAAATTGAATTATAATGACATTGAAATAAATGCCAGAAATTATCCAATAACAGCATCCAATATGTTCAATAATTTGTTTACAAATATTGCTAAAAATATATCGAATAAGCCAATCAATCTAAAAATGAGCCGTAAACTTAAAAATATTTAATTTAATTATATTTTTCTAAAAAAAAATCGAGCCGTCAATTGTACTGGAGATTATGAATGATTTCAACGAAGATACAGCAGCGGGTATAGATAGAGTATCAGCTAAAATGTTAAAAAGTATAAGTAAAATTATAGTGGATCCTTTTGTTTACATATACAATTTAAGTATTGAGAAAAGCATTTTTCTTGATAACCTAAAATTAGCTGTTGTTAAACCATTATTTAAAATTGGGGATAAATATTCTATGAATAATTATAGACCAATTTCAATGCTAAGTAATCTTTAAAAATATTTGAAAAAATTATTAAAACTTGACTGATTGAATACTTAGAGAAAATAGTTTATATCAAAAATCAATATGGCTATAGACCGGGTATAAATACAGATGATGCTTAATATAAGTCTTCCAGTTTCTGTATACTATACAGTGTATAGGAACTTAGATAACAATAATAAATCTATAGCAATTTATTTAGACCTAGCTAAGGCATTCGACACAGTCAATCATAATACGTATTCTATTGAATATTTTGCCTAGTGTTGGAATAAAGAGTTCCAGCTTAGAATGGTATAAAAGCTACTTATATAATAGGAAACAAATAGTAAAATTAAAATATGAAGTATAATATGGTACCTGATGCATAATTAATTATGGTGTACCACAAGGTAGTGCTTTAGGTCCAATTATTTTTATTCTATAATCTATATATTTATGAAATCTGTGATGTCAGTGTTGATGGATCTATAGTCACGTCTGCTGACAAATACTTGTATGCTTTTTTCACAGAAATCCCGGCATGAGAAGGCGTTTAGAGGTTTTAGTTATATTCTAGATAGTTTAAACTTTAAATGATAGAAACTTAGTTTTAAATGTGGAAAAAACTGTGTTTATGCCACTCAGTGGCGGATTAACCTTCTCGGCGCCCGTAGGCATGCTCAGTGTTTACCACCCCCTTTTTTTAATACTATCTAAAAATCGTAATTTGAATGGGCTAACATCGAAGAGTGATATAGTCGTCCCGGGAGTGAGAAATGGTTCAAATGTACTATGGTCAAGTATAAATGTATATTGTTATTGTATAATCTTATCTTTTCGTTAATAGGTCGAACATTCAAACATTTCCGCCGATAAATTGATTTATATTTACTCGCGGATTCGCCAACTATATTATCGTCAATCAGTTTATTAATAAATCAATATTAAATATTTTCAGTCGCCTTATTAGTGAGAAAACTTGACGATTTTGGCCTTATTCTTATTAAGCGGCCTCGTATTTCTCAATCATTAATTTTTTCTTTTTTTTTTGTATCATAAAATAACATGAAAAAATTTGCCGCCCCCTACAAATTGCCGCCCTAGGCTCGAGCCTTACGAGCCTAATGGGTAATCCGCCACTGATGCCACTTTCAATAATCAAACATGTCGATAATTATAATACTTTTTCTATACACAACTGCGCTCTAATAAGTTCTGTAATTCACAAATCTGCAAAATTATTAATGTTGGGTCGCATTGCCTCGCCTTTTATTGTGGACTGTATTACAAGTTTAAACGTAAAAAGGAATAATAATTAATATTACACTTTAAATTATCAATTATCATATGCTTTATTTATTGTTATGTGTGACGTGTATGCTCCGACGCGAGACGAGCGACTCACCTCATACTCTTTATCGCACCCTGAACGGTTTATCCGACAATGACAACGACACCACAACATTGATTATATAATAATACTAAAAATGGAACAATTAATAAAGCAGAAAATATTCGATACTTTTTTGATACTAATTCTCAGTGGCATTTACATATTAACAATTTATTGGGTAAACTTCGTTTCATAACGTATAAGTTAATCGAGGTTAAAAATATGGTTCCAAAACATACAATGAGAATAATTGATTATGCACTTTATCAATCTAACTTTCAATATGGTATATTAGTATGGGGTAGCCTCCGTCTCTGTGATTACATACTGTGCACAGCAAATTAATCAAAATAATATTATCAGAATTTGTTTAGACAAATGTACTTTTAAAGGATCTACGAATGAAAATTACAAAGAATTTGGTGTTTTACCAGTAAAGTTTTGGTATGAAAAAATTGTAATTATGTTTTTAGTAAAAATTTTAAATTATATAATCATTATAAAAACTTAAATAATAAAAGATAATTTAGAAATTATGATTTACTTGTTCAATATAGTGAGTGTCATTGATGGATGGCTTCTCTAATCCAGTATTTCATGTAAATATATATGTTTATGTTAGTTAGCGTATTAATGTATGATGTATTTATGTAAACTCACTCTTATCACACGTACTTATTGTGCCTCCTAGGTATAAATTGTATATTCATAATAAAGGAAAAAAAAAAAAACTTGTTCAATACGCCAATAAAACTTTTGGTCAGTGTTTTTTAGATTATTTGGGACCAAAAATTTTTGATTGTATGCCATTTGAATTTAAAAAACAAATAATAAAAGATGATACTAATAATATAAAATGTGTGGTGTATAAGTATTTATTTTGTTTTCTTTTTTCTCTCTATTTGTCTCAATTTATTCGGTTTTCTGTTCCATCTCTCATATTTTTTATGTCACTTATTCTAGTTTATACTTTATTTGATGTTCATATATTTGTTTATTATGTTTATATTATATTAATTATTCTAATATTTAATCATTAATTAGTAATTAATAACTCCCTATCTCCTACCCAAGCTAAACTTAAAGGAGATAGGTCAATCATATATTGTAATTTAATGATATATATCTTTTGATAGTATGTTTGATATTCTTAATAAAAAAAAATAAATAAAATAATCAATAATAATTGGCCATGACGCTAGATAAACACGTAAATGTCACATACTGTTTACTATAAATATTAAATATATTTATACTATTGCATCCTTATATTATATAAGGCGTCTCTATCTCATGCGTCAATCTGTATTAGTTTTTTGTATCCAAGGTCAATATAACAAATTTATTTTTGGTAGAAAAACATTGGTACCATAATCGATACATGAGTTCATGAACTCAAGTTGTCTTATAATTAAAAATAAAATTGCAAATATTTTATCATGTGTCAGTGCAGTAAGGCCAATTTTTCCGAGAGGGTGGGAGGTAGTAAAATTGTATTATAATCAAAAGCACATTTACACCGTTATTGGTTTTCTTCAATTTTTTATTCAATCGAATTTGTTGACAATATATAAAGGACTGCGTCGAGTACCGTTGCGAGTATTACCGATTAAGACCATTCATCCTATTGGCTTCTCAACTGGTCTATATGCCTGCGTAGCAATGAGTTGTTATTTGACTAATTGTATACACTTTTATATGATTCATGTGCTTTTAAATACATTCATACGCATGACTTAAAATATCACACTCGTAGACACAATATAATAATAAATCGACATATGGAATTCAAAATAGCTATAAACGGATTTCGATCTACAAATATAATATTTTATGATGTGTGTGTGTGTGTGTGTGATTGTTATCATTGCTACCAGATAAATATGTCATGAACATACCAAGGCTCTAATTTAATTTTTCAATAAAGTTCAGTGAATCGTGCTGGAAAACATTATATCAGTTTCCGGGCACAATACATTTAAACGGATAATATAGTATCTGTCACGGATAATATAGTATCTGTGCATTTATCGAATGTAATATAGTGTCTGCGTATAATATTTTAGGTTCGTCTCAAGTTATCTAAAAGTTGAATAGAAAATAGTTCGAAACTTCAAACTTACCGTCACTTGTTTTTGACATAATTCAACTTGTCACTCCGTAAGTTATGTCGTATCATTATTCGTCGTGAAATCACATCATATACGTAGGACGTAGGTACACACTTTCCTATGCACGTTTATTAATATTGTTAAACATATACGTATAATATAATCATTACTGGTAGAAGCTCTTTGACGAACTAGTTAGAATTTTCGGAAATTTACAATAATTCGCTTAATGGTTTCCATTAGTTGTATCGATTTGCATTTAATTCATTACATAGCCCCGGGTCATATACCCATAAAATATTCTGTTTTTTTTTTCGTCGTAAGTACTTATTATTTAATTGGTGGTGACTGATATATTTATTGAATATCATTAATGTGCATGCGAGGTTTACTGTGTCGAAATCTTTTGTACAGTTTTCGCAGCACGACGAACAAGTCAATATTATTTAGTTGACCGACATTATTTTCATACTTCAGAACACATTATTTCTGTGATTAGATAACCGTATCTTTTTGCTCGCACTTTGATTAAAATAGTACATTTCATCCAGGATATTTATCTAAAATACAATCAACCTTTTGGCGAGTTTGAGCAAAACATATTATTTTATAGTTCCTAATCAGCCACGAGAATACAATCATTTCAACACCCTGAAAATTATAGCATTTTTAAAGGATTAGAGTTATATTTTCGGAATAAACATTTATAAATCATTCATTTTTCTTTTTTTTTCTTTGACAAATCAAAAATAATTAAGTGTAATTTTAAAAATACAAATCACGATTAAGTAAGAGAGAATAATATATATACTCGTATACCCGTAATATTTTATATTATAATATTTTGAAGAAATATGTATGCGTTTTATGTAACAGAACAAAAAAATACTCGAGGAATTTATTCGTTGATAAAATTTATTAATTTATGATGCTTATTGTTTACTAAATATTGTTTTTGTTACATAAATGGTATACCCACAACTGCGGTCCTTTCGCACCTTTTTTCCTTATAAATAATTCGATTGCGACCTATTTAAAAACGAATAAGCGAATTTCAATGGTTATCAAACCGAAATAAATAACCCAATTGCCGCTCAAATGTATTTATAATATAATTGGTACAGCGACTACGATTGCCAGATTTCAATATGTAAAATACGAGACAGGATAAAAACTTTGAATTTATTAAACTTTTTTGCTTTGAAATGTCTAGTACCTTCTGTGAAAAAATTGTTGTTGGTACTTTATCCATTGTGATACTCGATAAATAATTGAAAACGCATATACTTGATACGTGTTACGTCACATCATATATATTTTAACATAAACATAATATTTTTAAACATTATAAAAATTTAAAAATCTCATTATACTTATGAACTTTTGATTGATAAAATGTTATGAACATTTCTAAGTTAATATACAGTTTAATTTAATTTTTATTTATTTCTGATATTTTACGTAATTGTTGATAGAATGGATTTGTTAATGAAATATTTTGATTTTCCGACTGATAATTATTATTGTAAGATTTTGTACAGGATTCCATAGAAAAAAAATATTTCAATTACTGGCATAGCTTTTGATCTTGTTTTTGCTTCCATTTTATGCTCCCGTCCGTTTTTTTGTCGGCTATTGATTTGGGAAACAATAAGCCGGCCGTGCCGAGTATATTATGTAACGTTTTTTTAAAATTTTGAGTTAATAACGGTATGAATACAGGATGTGCTTATAAAAACTGGACATGTTGGTGTCCTAATGTGAGTTGACCCAAGGACGGGATGGATAGTTTTAAAATTTCATTTTCATGTAATATGGGACGTCTGGTAACAAGTTTGATATGAAGATAATGATAATGCATTAGAAAATAATAGAAGTGGATAAGCACAGTAAACCAAAAAATACCACCTTGGACCAGAATCAAAACTAAACCATTGTCGATTCCACTTAGGACTGTTGTGAAACCAAAAAACACAATATTGAGGATCGGCTGAAGGATGTAGAAAACAAGAATGAAATGAGGACATGTCATACGTGTTTTAATATGTTTGGCCTACAATGTTTATAGTACCAAAAATGGTGAGCCTTATTAAAAACAAAAAATATGTTTTTTATACCTGATTATAATTTTTTAAATCGAGACCGGTTGCATGCTTTAGCACTTTTCTATAATACTCAAGGCAATGTTTATATTTTATTTTATTTATGTTACCTATTGTTATGTAGGTGTTTTTTTATTGTATTCAAAATTCGATTAATTTTAATAAATTATTTATGTATTCAATAATAGTTTTTTTATTAAAAACACAAGTAAATGTTTTCAATTTTATGTGCTATTCAAACTACATAACAAATGCGATATAGTACAGCGCAACGTCGTAACTATATTTAATGGAAACTCGTATAGATATAATGTGAATTCTGATTACATCTCTACATTTGAATTTCTAAAAGTCCGAGCGAATATTATTTGACCTCTTCGAGGCACGCGAAAGTTTTCATTCGAAATTTACCATTCTGTTTCGTTCTTCGCATCGTCATATGTTTTTGTAATGACTTTGTGTACTTTTGAAATTATATTACAATACTAAGCGAGGATTACGGGCGCCTTTCAGTTTTCTCATAAAGCTTGTTCGTCTTTTAGACGTTCTATTTTGTATATTCTGGGAATCGATACTGTCGGGTAAAAAATATAAGTTGAGCTTAAAATACTCATTCAATCAAGTGCCTTCATTCAGTGATTCCCAGACGCAAGCAGCACTCTGCAAAGACTAGTAGACAGCCACGTATTATATAATTATGTTTATCTGTGTTCAATGGTCCGCGATGTCTTGCCGTTCGCAGCAGTACGAGATCGAACGGTTTTTTCGTTTTACAAATAAATAATATTATTGTATAATACTAGTAACGACCATCAATTAACTACTATAGTCTATATTATAAAAACAAAATAAATTTCCCTAACAGTTAATTGTACATGACTTATCTGTGTATATTTATCAACCACTCGTATACTCTTTTTTAACACTCTTGTGTGCTTTGGAATTTAAATTAAAAAATCATATTTTTTATGTATTTTGTGCACGGATTTTAAAAAATAATTAATATATTTTAATTTACATTCAATAATTAATCGATCGCATTCGTCAGTTACCAATGATAGAATATTATATAATAGTATGTACTGTGTACCTACACTATAATATTTTAATATTTCTTTAATCGAAACTCGCATTGTGGAGTGATGTGTTTTTATAATTCTATGTGTTTCTCGACGAATTCAATACAATTTATATCAAACATTGTAATTATCAGCCGAAGATTAGGTGTTTCTGATATCCCATTTAGGATAATTTATTGTTCTATAAATTACAATAAGGTTCACATTACAAATAAATTCTTCAAATATAATTAGTAGATAGGTAATACACGGAATTATATTGGAAAATTATTTTTCTGGAGTACAAACTATGGCTAATCGTCCAAAAATGTACGTGAAAAAAAATGGCAAGATAATACACTACAATAAACGTTTTAATGCATTATACTATTGTTAATTATAACTGATTTTTATTTGAAAACTGAAATAAATATGATTACACAAAACCCGAAAATACGTGGTAGATATCCAAAACGCACATTCCGCGCTATTTACTCGGTACCTATATAATACAAAATCTAAAAATTATTTTGAAATTGCACAAGTACATATTATATTAATATTAAGTACCTACAAGGGCTGCCGCGTTCAGATTTCCCCGTTACATTCCTCTGCGAGCGCGTGATAGTCGCGATATTATGTGAACATCGACATTTATAATTTATGAGAAATAAATAGATAAATTCTAACGTAAAAGTGCATGCTTGTATAAAGAAATGGTATATTGGTTTCGTTTATTTATCCATGGCACAAAAACAATTTGCCGGCAATATCGCAATTGTACATGGGTATTACTAATATTGTCGAAACACGTTTTTTGCCATTCAGACGCATTCCTGACGAAATCGATTGATTAAAATTGCTATACCTATACATACGTTGTAAAGTATTAATTTTTATACGTAGTTTAGCATAGGCAATTGATTTCGCTTCGCTGGAAGAATATTCCGGTCCTACGCGATGTTCCACGCTTCTACTTAAGAACGGGCCACGGGCGTAGGGCATAATTTTGAATACTGCACAATTTTTCGATATTACATACCTAAAGTCGAGTTCTCGCACGCGCGTAGTCGTTTGAGTTACGTTAGGAAATGCATTTTTAACCGAATCATGTTTATGGCTCCACCGTTGAATTTAATTATATCAACGCGTACGGTATAATGAATTTGAATTTCGAGCGTCGAAAATTCGAACCGCATACTGTTTTCCAGACGCACCTACGTAATCTATGTATTATAATATATGCTCGGGCCCGGTGGCGTAATGCAATAAATAATAATGGCAAGAGCGCGCCGTGTATAAAATGGGTGTTCACAAATTGTTCGGTTCAATTACTGCAATTACATATTATTTACATAATGACATAGGGGATTGAAAATACCATCATAACATAATATTTATTACTCGGCCGAGTGGGTTTTATGTTCTTGCGCTTCTGGTTCTCACATTAGCTGCTACATACGTGTATTAACCATCGGTTGGTTTCCCACAATTCCACTATTATGTTGAGTTTTTGCTTCGACCGTGTAATATTATTTAAAGGAAAAACCCGTGACAAAAACGAAATAAGGACGATGATACACACATCCGCAGTAATATCGAATAACATATTATGTTAACTCGTGCGTTCATCACGCCGAACGTCTTCGGTGATTCAGAAAACGCGTGTGTATGAAAGCGTTGGTGCGTAATACACGTAGAGTTGTTGGTGTTTTCACTTGAAAATTAACCGTGCGCTGAAAGGGTTAATCTAGTTTTGCGACGTCTCTACAGTTATTGTAATTTATTTCCTACTACCCAATGTTTTAAATGTTAGATACAATATTGTATGTAAACGACAAGACGTCACGGTTAAATAATTAATTATTTAACATATTTCTTTAAATCAAGTTTCAGCCGACGGTGAAATTAGAATTATACTTGCAAATAACTATACGTTTCATCCTGATTCATAACAATATATATATATATATATATATATAACAACTATAAATTACAAATTATAATATATTAATTAATTTGTACAGCGCTATAATTGAAATGAGTTTTATTTTATAAAAAAAAAAAAAAACACAAAATCTGAATAAAAGTTGGTGTATACTTACATAATTATATTACATTATTTAAACACTGCTGGTTTTTAAATTAGCGCACACAAACACTTTTAATATTTAACTTTCATTATAAGGTATTAAAAAATGTTAGACTCCATATTGTCATTTTTAATTTTCAAGAGTCATAAATTAATTAAATCACTCGTGTTAAATTGTATTCTCTATTACCGTTCTGTGATAAATTTAATGTTTCGGTGGTTATGGATTTATTTCCTAATAATATATAGTACCTAACGAAGTTATGACATCACATTTAAAACTGTTTCACTTTATACTTTCAAAAAATATACGCACATAATATTATACCTTATTTTATGTATTACGTATTGAGATACACAATGTATTATAGCAACAATGTATAAATATCATCTACTTTTATTTTTGTACACAAAATATGTACCTAATACCTTTTCCGACCTTTCCCATTTCCCAATATGTTATTAAAGCATTTTTATTCGCAATATTTGCTTGAGTGTTAACGAATATAATATACTCTTTAAGTATCTACCTATACATGAGTGCTTTGGTGTATTTCGTCTGCCACAGAACGAAAAAAAATGTTAACGCCCTATCGAACTTGTGATCTTAATTCGGTTCGTCATTTAATATATTTTTGACATAATGTTTTATTCATTTTAAAACTATAATGTTTTCGCGCTACAAACATAGGTGCAATTAGGTGAGGGGGAGCTTGGGAAGCTCAGGTCCCCCAGTTTTATCCATACCCCCTCCCAGTTTTAAACGTATTTTACTACGAACTTATTAAAATTATTAGGATCATCCATTTAATTACTAATTATTACTAGAAAAATATGTATTTATGTTTATTGGCCGCAGTGCCCAATACGACATCTTATCAATATTAATTTCCAATATCAAATTTATTTTTATATGTACGCTCAAATCACAAAAAAATTAATTCATTGAATTGTTTTATAATCTATATAAATTATATTTGATGCGATATAAAAATGTATTGAAACAAAAATATGCTTGACACTTGTGCCTTTAGTCTTTACTCTGTAGTATGTACATTAAATTCACATTTCACATGAGACAGTATTCAGTAGGAACAAATTTAATGTACAATATGGTAAAAAAAACACTTTGTACTATCTAATGTTTAATTTACAAACTATGGACACTTTGTACGGTAACAATAATCTAGTGATAATTATATTAAAATTAATATATATTATCAGATATAAAATTGTAAAATGTATTTATTTCCAATAAAATATCACAGTGAAACATTATTTAGTATTTACTTGTTTGTGAAATAATTATTTATATTAAAATTGATTTAGTGGAATTTAAAGTGTACAGTTAAAATATAAATGTAATGATAAGAAAATATAATAAAGTTATGATTGAGCTGTAAAAAAAAACTGTTTGTTTATGCATGCGTCTTGTAAAAATCTTTAGCCCCCTAAACCTAGTTGCGCCTATGGCTACAAAGTCAACTATTCATTGCATTACTGACCATAAAATTATATACCAATATGAATAGTGAATCCATTAATAAATAATTATTGAATTAAAAATAAAACATGACATAACATATAATTATGGTATGAATGACTAAACTTCGACACAGTTTTTTTTTATAGATTCAAATGGACCTTCCACATAACCAATTCCACCAAATAGTTTCTGTTTGGAAACGACGGTCTTTAATCGTCCCATTAAGTTAAATCCTTCATTATTACTAACCCTCTAAATAAAACTAAAGCTGTTTAGTTGAGTTGGGTTTTGATTACATATTTGGTCTCCGTTATAGTTAAATTCTATGTATACTTTTTTTTGTCGTTTGCTACATTCTAAAATTGTATATACATAATATTGTATATTACATATACTTAAATACTATAATTCATTTTTTTACTTCCTATGATCTCGTATGAGTAATAATTCAACAAATGTCTCTTGTTCAATCAGTAAAACGTATTAACATTTTTAAATAAATACGATAAAAATACGGTCGTTGGTATTAATTAAAATATTGATCATAAATCGAGTAAATGAGTATAAATGAGTATAAGATTTTAAGTTTGAGCAATAATTGAATCATATTTGTATACGCTACGTGGCGATATAACACTCAAGTATCTACTCAATTACACTGCAGTAGCTCAGTTAGTAAGGTGCAAACTCACATTAAGTTATTGCTCCGTTTATTGTTATTGGATAATTTAACTCAGCGATTTATTAGAAAATACGACGTCTTTAAATAAGTGAAACGATGGTAACGGAAATGCAATTGTTAAATTATTCAATTCAATTGTATAGCTTCACTTAAAGTTTCATCATTTGTTTCTGAATAATAGGCATGGACTTTAAAAACTTTTGTAAAATATTTATGTATCGGTAAAGTACATACAAGTCCAATGTGCATTTTATAAGAATTTTTTTATACTATACGTAGCTTGTCTATTCGTCTTTACGTAAAAAAAAAAAAATACCACGCGTGTATAAATGAGGGCTGATATAGTACACATAAATATGCAATGACATTTGTGTAAGGAATTGTACGCCCTGATGCAACTGGGGTTGGTTTAGGAGTTGTAACATCGACTAAAATTATATACAAGCCGATAGTAATTTTTAAGGGAAGTTTATTGTTTATACCATCAGCTAACCCTCAAGCGATACCATCCAAGTTCCAACCACCTAAAAACCCCCTCCCAACGGTGAACAAATCAATATATAACAATCAAAACATTATGTTCACGGAAATTAATCCATATAAACGCGCATACAATTTATACACGCACTTAAACAAGACGTTTTCCAAGTGTTTTGTTCACGCGTTTTTCGTAGAATTCGATTAACACATTTATTACATTAATAACATCGTATGCCTTAAAAAAAAGAGTCCCTTGCAACAAATGAAACACTGCAACCAAAATGTCTCAAACTTTAAAGATTTTCAACATTACTTTTGTAAAACCAGGATAAATCGATTAATTCGTCGATGAACGGGGAAAATGTATGCTGTTTGTATCGGAATTATTATAAATTTACAATGTTTTAAAATACGCGAATCGTTTACTTTAATCAACCAAATTGTATTATACACGACCGGAGCATATGAATAAAAATAAAATAACATTTGATTTTCTCACGTTCTGTGCAAGAGAATACTAAAAAAAATATACTCACATTATATTTACATAACACTTGAAAAGTGTTACTCTTCTTGTGTGTAGATGTTCACCGGATCGCAGTCAGTGAGTATGTTGCCGAGACGTTTTAGATTTGTAGAGTTTTAGAGTGGTCGGCCGTCCCTGCGGTAGACGTGAAAACTTACATTCGCGTCTACGTGTTTATACGCGAGTCTGAGTCCAAAGGAAAATGCATTGGTCGTAATTAGGCAGATTTCATGAGCTACTCGAACAACGAGTGTCACAAACATAAATGTGTGTGTTATGATTACCTGGAGCGGATTTCTATGCGAATTGCATTTTTTCTGAATGCTTTATATAACAATGCTTTTCGAGCACAAAGATCGTTTCATAAATTAATTAAATGAAAATGAAACTTTAATTTTGCATTTATTAACATTTTTTATTTTTGCTTTTTTAGAACTATTTTTTATTTTAATAGCATTTTTAGACATTTTTTTCTCATATTTTAGAGCATTTAAATCTGCTCCCTAGTAATGACATACGACATATAACATGTATGTATATATATATATGTGATATACGAGTGCAGCGTTGAGTATAGTTCACGTTCAATTGTTTGTCTTTAATTACTTTTGTTAATGGAGTATGTTAAATCCGGGTTCTGCGTATAAAACACATTTATTTTCTCTTAATACTACAATTAATAACTTATTAAGGATAATTTTAAGGAAACCTAAACATATCTACTTTGTCTAATAACTCCACTCACATTTTGATACTGATAATGTCAACTCTATTTATATTTAAAGTATCTTGTTACGTATGTACCTACTATAATAATTTAGATTATTTTAAATTTGATCATTGTTATAATAATAGAAGTAAATCAAATATAACACCTGTTCAATTATGTATTACTATATTTGGCCAACTTGGTAAAATTCATATGGGCATTAAATTAGGTATAAATATAGTTTAAAGGTTTGATGATAATATAATCATTATTTATAATTATGTAAATAGTACACTATTTTCTAGTAAATTACAAAAATTATTAAAAATTAAGAAAATTGAAAGTTGGACAGTCAACATTTTTAGAAAAATAAGCTCTATAAAATGGCTATCTTCAAAATGTATTTAAGTTATAAAATAAAAAGTTAATTTTTTATGTTTTTTAATAATACACTTATATTCATCAAACTATTGTCAACAAAATTACCTTTGCTCAGGAATGCTTATATAAAAAAAATAAATTATTATCTCTATTAACACGGGAGAAATTGCTCTGTGTAAATCCTGGTGGAACCATCTGTATATATATTTAATTTAAGTTTCTTCCCTTTTCTTTTATTCTCTTTATAAATTGTCAGTTCATCGTAACACCTTTTGATAATTTTAATTTTAAGGAAGACCTCTCTTTAGCGCGAGCACTACAAAGAAAGTGAATCTAAAAAAATATTACATGTTATATGTATAATAATTTATAAATTTATCTATTTATAATGATAAATTATATAATTTATTAACACATATTTATCATATATTCATATTGTACTATACTATTATAACTAAATGAACTCTCGCCTCCTGCGGGGCCAATGGCTTAGGAGGTGACCCAACTTTTCTTTTTATACACAACTTATTTGTTGGAAATAAATTATTACGTTATTATTATATTCTATAATATATGTTTTTCGTACTCGGAGTCCAAACGGAAATACAATAAGCTGTGCATTGCGAACCGATCACTCTCGAACAGACGTAGACGTTTTCAATAAAACATGTGTGAAGTCTTGAAAATCGTGTACACACCCAATCGATACTCGTTTACAGCCGTGCATACTCGTAAATTGCAGTACAACGGAGAGGGATTTCATACATTATTTATGTATTATTTTCGAATTCGTTGTAAATATAATTGTCCGTTTCGCTGTGAATACGTATATTATAATAGTTCGACTTCGCCTCGTACAAACGAGCAGCAGCCGGCTGGCGATTTCTTTGTCGCGCGTTTATTCTTCCGGTCCGATGCGAATAAACACCGTAGTATTATTGCCGTTTGTCTCTGTCTCCGCTGAGAGATTCCGAATCGAACGGGAAAAAAATAATAAAAAAACATCGACAAGCTATGTACCGACAGCCGGATACAGTTACCTCTTATGCGGCGGCAAGGGGCAAGAATGAAGGACTGGAGGGGTGTGGGGTCATTTCGATTAATCCTATGTACGATACCGGTGTGTACAGGATAAGTCCGACGACTATGTTTTATTATCCGTACGGCGACAATAACAATAACAACAATAATAATAATATAATACCCAAGTACATTCAACCCGAGTCACTATCGTTATTGTCTCGCACTACTCAAGTATTATAGGTACGTATAGTTAATATAATATGCATTGTCTCGAACACTGAGCGCGTATATGGATGTACCCGTAACGAAAGAAATCGTATCTTACTAATTTACTATTTCCAACTTTTAAGGCGATCATCGTTTCACCAGGCATTTTATGCGTATTCGCCTCGTTACAATAGTAATAAATAATAATATATCAATTGTTCACTGTTTACTTTGACTTATCACTTATCACGTATCAGGTATATCAATACTCTCTTCCACTACAATTCGAGTTATGAATGACAATTGTATTACACACATATCTGTATACAGCGATCGATTTCAAATTTTTAACTTCTAATTTATGTTGCTGTGTTAATACTGAACTTTTTTATAACAATTTTATTTCGAAAGTACAATCGAATGACGTAAGGTATTAAAATAACTTAACGTGTAAGTACCTATCACACTATATTATGTGTATTTACATTTTGAATAGTGTAACATTCAATAAACACTATGAAAAAATTAAGAAAATCGCTTTAAAATACAATAATTAAGTACTTACGATTTTACTTTTCTTCCTAATTTTTTTTTCTTATAAGAAGAGGGCGTGAAGGCACATTATGAGCCTTATAACTGTTATTTTAATTATTCGTAAAGGGACAACGAATTTTTTTGAAATATTTCAGTTCAGAAAAAAATCGTTATGAATTATTAAAACAATATGCATTTGTCGTTGATTTTTTTCTCTAATTAAAAAAGGAAAACTTGTATTGTGGGTGATGGCTATATTAAAATTCAAACTATATATAATATATATAATATAATCAATACTTGTACACCAAACAATATCGACGTAAAGCTGTTACATTGTCACACATACAATTTTAAACATTTTTTACAGATAGATAGTATGAGAAACTTACAGCGTAAAACACCTACTGTTAGTCGATAAAAATTGAACACCTGGTCATACCTGGTGATGTAAAAGGGAAGAATTGAGAGGGTTTTAGGATTCCTACCCGAAATGTGTGTGTGCGTCTTTTTTTTAATAAATCCTTCATTCTTAGGTACAAGTCTCATAATATTGCAATTCCAATAAACGATATCCACGCACATATACAGGGCTTACCAGGTCTTCGTGGCTAGAGGGGGGAAGCAAATATTTTAATTTAACCATTTTAACCCATGAAAGTTAGGTGGCGATTACCTCATATTCTAAAACACACTCTTTGGGCCAAATTAAAATGCTAGTTTCACTATACTAATTGATTAAATCATAACTCATAAGGGACAATAAACAAAAACATTACAAACATTTTTTTTAACGCTGAAATTTGTTTATTTCTTATTTTTTTAAATTTAAATTAGTGAAAACATTAATTTTTATAATATTTTATATCATAAAATAATAATTATTTATTTATTTATATCATCGCACTATATTTCAAAGTTTCATACATCGCTCAACTGGCCTCAATGTTTTGAATGTATTATTGATTTCGTCAAGATTTACATTGTAAGCTAGTTCTTATTGTATGAACAATGAACATAGTCAAAAGGTATATTATCCAAACGGTCTTGCGTCATTGTACTTTTTAGTTTAGTTTTCACTATACTCCGCTTTTATTGTAAGGGGCTATGGGGCACCACGTCACCACCAATATTTTAAATTTGTAAGGTAGCAAGTATTCGCAGGGGGGCAACTGCATACTCCCTCCCCTGTTGTACCGCGTATGTACTCATACGAGTATATAGGTATATTATACAAACACGTCTAAATCCGTCATGATTAAGACACACCGTTCGACACAAAGGTAAACTCGTCGTTTTACGGTTCTATTGAATACCTACTCAAGGTCTCGTATTTTATCCTCAAACAACTTACGGACTTACGGTCAACTTTTCAAGTCGTTTATACGAAATCCGCCACACACGCGATGTGTCGAAATCCCGACACCCGTGCAGTTGGCCGTGTGTCCGCTAGACATGTTGTAACTTGTGTAAATAATATAAATTCATAGTAAAATTCTACGTACTACGTACTTAACTATGGTAAGTACTGAGTACTATACATATTTCATTAAAACACATTCTTAAAGTTGAATAATACGGTAGAATGGGGGGAGGGAATTCGTGAAGAAGAATAGTTTTGAGTGAAAAAAAAATACTTTACTCCGTTTAATCGTACTTAGAACTTGGGAAAACTCGACCATAAGTGTTTTTGGTAAGAGTGTAAAAATGTCTTGCGTACAATTATCATAAAAAAGGAAAAATCCGCGCGCTCTCAACTATCTTTGTAGGGTTTTTCGTATTGTTGAGCATAATATGATGCCTCTGAATTCGAAATTTCCAAAACAATATGGAAAGGTAACATCATGGAAAATCGGCCTTTCGAATTATACGATTTGCGTGTACCGACGTTTTTATGCGAATTGGTCGACTGACCGACCGAAGAAATAAACGACATCGAAATTTCACAACACCCGTCCGATTCGCCGAGCGAGAGTCGACTTTTACTTTGAGCGGCCGGATAATGTAATATCAGGACGGAACCGCGCGCTGTCGAAAAAGAATGCAACTCGTTTTCCGCGAGCAGCAGAAGCTTCGAACTCGTATGAAACAAGTTGTGCGTTAAATTAGTAGCTAATTACTAGATCTGGGATTTCAAGGCACTTTTTTTTTTAAAGGTTGCAGTTTGATGCTCGTATCGTATCATTATCCGTTACACGTAATTTTGAATGAGAATAAAAAAATTCATTTCGCATTTTGTGACAGTTTTCTAGGTAATTTTTTTTATTTTTTATGGCTTAGAGTTTTTGGAACATTTTTGAAGTTTTTTGGATACAAAATATGAATTTGAAATTTTGTTTTAACATTTTTACACACCAACATGATTTTTATACATAAATATAACAAATTATAAAGTAGAAAGGTACTCGTAATTCGTATTATATTATCGAAGTCAAAACATAGATAAATTATATCGGTAAAATCGACGATTTTAGTCAAATAATTTAATAAATTAAAATCGATGATATCGTTTTGTAAAAGTTTTGCTGCCGTAACCGCCGTGTGAATTTATTAAAATACTATAATACCTACTATTGCTAATACTTTAAGCGTAAAATACTTTTTAAAACAAAAATACACTTTTAATATATTTTTTTAAATTTTTTTAAGCTCTTATAATTAAACTTTAAGTCATTTTTATAATGCATTTTATTTAGTTTTTCAATTCATTTTTGCATTTATTTAAAGGAATTTTTGAGATCTTTCAAGGCATTAAAATCTCTATCCTACTAATAACCATGTTGCCGACTCGGCCCTGACCACATGTGCACCATAATAGTGATCGCTATAGTGAGTCTATATCGCAGTGACGGACAGCGAGGGGAAATTAACCGAGATGTTTGGAAAGAATAACGCGTTCGTATTTAATGAACTTCACACTCGTTTCGAATAAATAGAGTGTGAACGCGAGCAAAACTCATACTTTCGGAGAACACGAACACTTTTAATTCTCCATATTGTGGTGTATTGTACCGGTATAAAACTTTAAAAATTATAATCGTACAGTCTACTATTTTAATTACAACCAAGTAGTATTAAATATTTAAATTATTTAAAAGCTAACAATTGCAGTAATGAACGGTATACTTTGAAAAAATAACGAACTTGAACGCGAACGAGTGCATTTTCTATGCATTGGATATGAACGTGAAAACGAACGAGCTTAGTTTTTGACAATGGCGGATTTAACGGTCGAACAGCCCTCGCTGACACAACTAAAAAAAAAAAATTAAATTAATTATACCCGGTACGTATTCCCCAGTTATTAAATAATTCAGTAATTTTCGAATTATGTGGGTCCCGAAAACCAAAGTAAATTACTTTAGGAAAAAGGTGCCCGATGGGAACTGTTCCTATCGAGCGAATTTTTCCTTGAATCCACCACCGGTTTTTAAGTGGACTTTCCAAACACTGGTACCCTGCAGACGTTTCCGGGGCGTATAACACTTATAAGCCGGGAAAAAAGTGTTCTGTCGATCGAATGGGGAACAATGGTTTGTGGTGAGGTGTGTACTATGTAACCATAAGCGCAAACAGGGGGAGGGCTCTAGGGGCTATGCCCCTAAACATTTCAAAAGCCCTCCCAAAAATGTTTTCTACTAATTAAATTTTTTTTAAAAGTACGATGCAGGGTAAAACATTTTTTGTAATAAAAAATGATTGGCCAATCGACTGTTGGTGAAAGCTGAAAATGTGAAATAAATGTCATGAAAAGCATGTTTAAAAAAGTCAATTTTGAAAACATTAAAGAATATTTATACAGAGCAGTATTCCCTAATTTATATAAAATTATGCAAGTAGAAATCACTGCATACCTGTGAGCTTGACCACACGCAAAAGGTCTTTCTGTGAGTAAAAATTAATACATAATTAATATGTCCGAGACCCGAGCTAACATAGCTGAGCTTTGCTAATTTAGCAATAAAAAACAACGAAATAACATTAGACACATTTTCTAAAAGTATCCAAATAATACAGCTTTAAAAATGGTCCATAACTGTGCTCAGTGGTTGGTCTGTATTTATAAGTTAAAAACTTAAAAAGGAAATACATATGGTTCTGAACACATTTGTGTATTAATATTATTCTGTTGTTACTTTTTGTTCTAAAGCCTGTTAAATACATGTTAAAAATACCTACCTATACGCCATGTGCCGTATATAATAATGTATATTATGAATTATAAATATAATGTTGACAATACTGATTGCTAGGGAGGGCTCGGAAGTTGCAGGAGCTAAAAATGACAAAAAAAAAATAAAGTCTGCACGAAAATTGTTAAATATGCAAACAAATTATAAAAAACATATTGTGTATAATTATATGTGAAAAAATAAAATAATGAAAAGCATGGGAAAAAAATGTATAAATTTAAAATACAAAAAATATGTTAAAAACTGATTGGCATTTTGACATCTTAATTACACTTGAAAAATAGTTAAAAATATGTAATTTTAGTCACTGTGCAGTTATAAATACAAAATAAATACCTACATGTTTCATAATACCTGTCAAGTTATTTCATTGAATCATCAATAGTTTCTCAACATTTTCTAATGAAAATGACCAAAGATTATTTGAATGTCAATTTTTTTCGAAAAATTTTAAACACGCATATCATGCGTATGAAATGAATGGAATATGCGTGAAATATGCATTTTAAATTTTCCAATCTAAACCCACCAGCTCGGATTTCTAGGTTGGTCCGCTACAGAACGATTATACGCAATCCCTACGACTTCCGAGCCCTAAGGATTACAATCAAAAGTAGACGAAATGGTACACGTGTATAGTACACCTAACATTTAGTGTAATTAGGTATGCACGCGCCAATAGAAACCGAGGGGGCAGCTACGAACATTATTCAAGTGCGATCATTACATCGACAGTTCCACGACTGCTTCGTTGAGCGGTCGAGGGGTACGGCTTAAGCACCCCCCCATCCCGAACTTCAAACCCTATTTTGCGCCTACGCACGTAATCGACGGACGCGATTTGCACGCAACACGATACGGTTAACAAGTGCGTAACCGGACCAACGTTACCGAACCACTGCCGAACCGTATGCGCGACGTTCGATGTATAGAAACGCGTCGGTTGCCGCCGAGATGTCCTTCGCCGTTCGTGCGTCGACCGCCGCCGCCGCACGTTATCGTATTCGACTCGGAAATCAACAGAACGTATCAACAACTCGCACGCACGCACGAACGCTCGCACGCACGAACGCACGCACGCACGCCGCGACCACTTCGCGGACGCACGGATCGTATTGCTATCTATGGACGCGAGCGACCGTGCTGATAACGTCCGTGTCGACGACGGCCGACGCTCATCGCTCATTAGCAGTTTCATTACGTCCGCGCGTATCGCTACGCGTCCGTACCACTGCCGCCGTGCGAGTGATAAATGACAATGTTTTGACAACTTTTTCCGTTTTTTTTTTTCTTTCTATTCACGAACGACAATTTTGTTTTGCGTCCTCCGATTCTTGCGCGCTTCCGGTCTTCCACTTTTCTTCCGCTCGCCGACATTCACGCCGCTTCCGATTGATACGCTCTGCCCGTGCTGCCGATCGTCTTGTTCGACTCACCGGACCGCCGTCGATCACCGAAGGTATGACTTTGTTGTTGTTCTCGTCGACGCTGTAGAAACACTGACATTGTAGAACGCGCCCACCGTGGACGCCAAACGGAAATTGTCTGATCAGGTTAACGTTTCGTCGACGACCAACGTTGATACGTCAAATCCGTCAATTGTAATATAGGTGTACTATGCATATAGCTATGTACCATGTATATAATCGGTATGGAAACTGGACGGTAATTGCATTCGTTGTGTTACGTTAGTCCAATGCGAATGATCATTATTGTTGTTGACATGCTTTAAAAAAATAATTCCAACACAAGCGGCCCATTGTACAAAGGATATTCTCCTTCTCATGTTTCGTGTAGATTGTTTTTTTCATCAACAGATTTCTGTCTTCTCAGTCGTCAAATGAATCATTTATGGTCTAATAGCAATAGGCCATCATAAAAGGCTGAATGACTAAATATTACCCTGGTACAACTGGTTCGGGAATATGTTGAAATAAGTTTTAAAAACAGGTTCTTTGTTGTTACCGCTTAATCGGAGAGTTTTTATCAAAAATGTTGTTGATATTTTTGAAGATTTAAAACCATTTTTTATTACTATTCCCTGTGTAACTTTCTGTCAACATCAAGTACTGTTTAGGTAAATAGGATTTATGAGGCTTAGAAATTGACTAAAAAAATTATTAATAAATCAGTGTAAGCTTTTAATCTACAAATGTAATAAAATGATTTATACTACTTTACCGCTCACAATAGTTAAATTATTTTTTATACATGATGAGATTGTTAAATTGAAAACAATCATGTTTACTTCAATTACATTGTCAGTTTAATTGATTATCATTGTTCATTTATTTATTTTTCCTGAACAAATAAAAATAGAAACATTTATTATTATTTAGACACTGTTACAATTATTGTTTTGTTATTTATTTTAACATTCATGCGCTCTTTAAAACTTGAAAATAGATCACATTAAGATGTTATAAAAAAATACTGGTTCTTATCAATTTTAGTTTCTTGTTTTCAAAATAAGTTTGAATAATTTACAAGTTATGAACATTTACCATTTCAATTTATCCATTCTTATCAATTATGTATAATTAATATTCAACGTATTGCAGACTAGTAAGAGTGCTGTGAAATACTTATATCTTCTCTTGGAGTTCAGCATTATTATCAATACGTATTTGGTCAATGAAATTATTATGATATCTACTTTTTAGTATTCAGTATTGACTTTTGGATTACTCTTGAGTGCACATTTTAAAATTAAAATATCGCAAGAGATCCTAACAATTATTTATTTGAAAATGCAACAGTACATATACTAACTAACGTTTATGAGAAAAAACGAGTAAAGCTGTATATAATATTGAGATATTTTATTGATACCTAATTATTAACAAGTATCAACTTATGTTTACATTTTGTTTGGAATTTTTGATACATTATCAAATTCAAATTTGTAAAGTAAATTTCATCTTAACCAGTATTTAGTTGATTTTTCTTTAATTTAAGTTGATTGTCTAACAATTAAGTTTTTCAAGACACTTAAACACTCTCTTGTGTTTTTATCACTACTAATTATAATGTAAATATCTATTATTAACTAAAAAACCAATTATATTGCTATGATAACTGTTGATATCTTATGATATTACAGTTTTTAATGTTTTAATTAATTTTTTTAATAGTGTTTATAAACTGTAAGTTTATTAGGTGACATAAAATATATTAATTATTTTAAGATGATTCAATTTTCTATTACCCCATATTTGGAATAAAACTCTTTAAGTTCTATAGGTTCTAAACAATATTCAATGTTATAAAATTGATTACCTTTTATGTTGTTGATTTTGGTTATTAGTTATTCATAACTGAAGTATTTAATGCTATAAAATAATGTTAAAACAAATCAATTTTTCAATTAAATTATATTAATTGTATTTGCGTGTGTATAAAATGTATTTATTTCATATAACATTAAATGTTTTTATTTTTAGATGATATTATACAGCCAAGTTCTGAAGATAGCACGCGTGGGACCATATTTCAACAATCTACTACACTGACAGCCAAAATGTGGCCTCCAGTAAGTTTTATCTAATTAACTTGTTTCATTATAATTTTTAAATTTATTTATTCTTGTTTTTAATATTAAAATAACAATATGACTGTCTTATGTATTTTCCATACAAATTTATTTTACTATCACTACTTAAGCCAACAAAAAAATAATGTCAATACAATTTAAAAATTTAATGTAAAATGAAAAGTTCAATTTCAGAATAATGTTATATTCAACATAATTTTTATGACAATGTGAAAAACTTGCAAAGTTGTATCTGAATGAATAAATCATATTTTATTTTTGCAGGACATTTCCGGAGGTTTGAACTTGGATATTTTTGGATGGCAACTGGATAAGGATCAACTTTTAATTGCTATTACTTGTGCTATAGTCATTATAATATTAATGTCAATAACTATTGTGTTTACAATTTGGTATTATTGTTTTTGTAAAAAAAAGACAGGTATGGTTTGGAATTGATATTATGTTTTACCATATCTTTATTGTTTTTTCATTGTTTGTTTAGCACAAAACGGTGATGAAGAGGAACAAAGAAATAATTCCAACATACCTGGGTAATTTTGAATATATGGTTTTAAACATTTCATTTAAAGCTAAGGTCTTCAATAATTTAACATGAAGTTTTATCGTCTATTTTATGAGCCATAAAACTTCAAACTGGGTCCCGGTGATTTATTATGTTTGGATTCAACCCAAACGTAAAGCTATATTACGATGACCAACATTATCATCAACGTAAATTATTAACTAATTGAATTATCTAAGCAACAAACAAGTTTAAAAACCAAACCAGTGTGCTTGCGTAAATTATTATGCCCTTAAAAATAGAAAAAAAAGTTTTCCTTTTTAAAATACTAAATTATTATTAAGTAAATACTTAATCATATTATACAAAGTGAACTTGAAATAAATATATAGTTGTTTTTATTTATTATAGGTACTCCACAGTATACCTCGACCCAAAAACTGGAAGTTTCGTATATAGTAATCGTATTGTTGAACTGTTTCCTGAACGAGAAGGTTCTCCCGATCATTGGTTTTTCAATGATCAAGGAGAAGAACCTGTTGGTCCAAATACAGTACCACGTTCGGCTTCCGTACCACCAGCAAAACAACTTCAGTCATTTGTAGGTTTTAAACAAATATTATGTAAACCAAAATTAACAATTGCCTTTCTTTCAGGATCCTTGTATACGTGAAATTAAAGAATTTATAAGCAATGATACATTTGATGCACCGAGTACGCATTACATTGACAATGTAACTCAAAATGACTCTTGCCATTTACCCAACGCTTTACCTCAGATCTCTGAATTCAATCCTCACCAATTTACTTCCAGTAGCTGTAAGTATTTATTATCCATTTAAAGTTTCACTTTATTGAAAAAAATGTATTAATTATGACTGTATGATATATAAAAATATTAAATAAAAATGTATACAATTATATGTATAAAATATATTTTAATTCAGAATAAACATATTCATAATACATGTCAAATTTTAAACATAATATTTATAAGTGTACCATTCTACTTTTATATATTTAAAAAATAATATAGTTCTATGGTTATGACTCTTAAAATAATTACAAAATATTCTTAAAATGTATAAAAATACTTTGTATCATATTTATTTATAAAATATTAAATAATTTAAATTTATTGTAAAATAATTTCAGAATATCTCATTTATTAATTAAAAAGGCCATTTTTTAAAACCTATTATATATTTGTTTATATTTCATAATTTATATGTTGTAACTCAATATAATACCAATGAAATCATGCAATAAGAATAATTTGCTAACATTTTAAGTATGTTGTACTAATATTTGATTATTTACTAATTTTTATTTTACTTACATATTACATAGTATATACATTTATCACAAATGAGTGTTGGAAAAATTAATTTAACTGTTACTTAAATCAAATTAATTTTTTACTCTCTACAGTAAATAATTTAAGTATAAGCTATGAATGAAGAATATGTTTTTATGAAAGAATTTATGACAAATTAAACCGAAAATCTTTTATGATTTATTAATAAGCTATTACTTCAGCCTTACTTGGTAACATCTTTCAGTTGAAAAATTAATATGAAAAATCTTTTATATTTCTAAGCACATAACTATGGCCAATGTTTACAAAATAATTGTGTCTTTTTTTTCTTAGTTTTAGACCATTGCCATAAGTGGGATGGAAAATCAGTGACACTGCGAACAAGAAGCCTTCCAACACATGTACGAAACAAAAAACGGCCATTCTCAACATCTGACAATTTGTCAGAACTCTATGCTAAGGTACTAGAACTTTTTGATTTTCTCTGTTATTGACTAAATAATTGACATAAATATTTTTTTAGGTCAATTTTAGTAAGAAAAGGAAAAATCGCATGAGAAATGATGAGGCTGCCATAATTGCTATGAGCAAGTCCAGGAGTCAGTTCCTCAATAACAAAGATACAGATATATTGGTCGACAACGAAGCAGTGATTGTTTATGACGAACGGACTGCCTTATAATAAGAATGTGATATACCTATAAGTTAACCGCGTTTAGATTTTCCTCTGTACTGTGTATAATTGTCATAATTGTTTCTTTTATGAACAGGGTTATTGCAATACATATATGTACTGTCACAGTTAAGACACTGTGCAAAATGAATTGGAAACAGTGTTCCACAAAATATAATATGTTACTTACATATCTGGAATTATTTAGTTTTAAAACAACATTACACTTAATTCTAAACTTCTTTTTATCTCAATCATTGTTATTGTTATCTGCTCTTTTAATTATAATCATATATTATCGTCAAATTACTAACTAGTGAAGAAAAAATATAATAACACGGTGGTCACCGCCTGTTGGGCTCCCTTGAGAACAGCAGGCTATTTAAGTACATAAGGTGAAAGACCTTGATAAAAAAAGTACTCATATTCTTTTTTTTTAAATTTAATTTAGTAATACAAAGATGTGTATGTATAATTAATATGTATAGATTCATCTGTATAAAATATGTGTGTTTATGAAATAATGTATATGATATATAACATGTATAGAAATAATAAAAATATAATATCAACGTAAAAATTGAAAAATTATCCTATAAATCCACCCAGGGTTAATTAGGTTTTCTTATCTTCAGTCATTTGCTCAATCATTTGCTCGTATGCTTGATGTTGCTTGAATACTTCAGAATCGCCTCTTTCCTGAATCCCTCTGCGCAGAACCTGAAGTGCTTCTAGAATCTGTTTTGTTGATAGTTGTTTCATATCAGGTTCATCTTCGTCACTATCAGCAGTAACACTCTGTTTTCGTTGTTTCGATTGCATTTTACCACAGTTGTCTTCCTCGGTTAAGACTTCGGTAGTTTGGACTTTTTCGTCAATGTTCATCCATTTATGGTAAAGTTCGGCTGATAGATCCGTAGGTACAACCATAAGGCTTTCGACTTCTTTTGGACTGAGAATGAATCCACAGTGTCGGAAACAGTTGCGTATTGTAATTTCGCTGACGATATTCCAAGCTTCGTTGGCTAAATGCAAACCTTCGAGCACAGTAATTTTCTTGGCAATTTCATGAGCACGTAAGGCACGGGATTCTTGATCTAGGCCAACATCAATCGCATTGATCACATTTTTTCTCATGCGAGTTCTATAATATGCTTTCAAAGTGCGTGTGACCTGATCACATGGTTGTACGATTGATGTATAGCTCGAGGGTAAAAATACGAGCTTTATGTGTTTGAATTTCACTGTAACCGCATGAGCCGTGCACTTGTCGACTAGCAATAAGATGTCATGATGAAGTTCATTGTCCCACTTGGTCAACCAAACGGTGAAAATTTTTTTTGTCATCCACGCATTACTGTTCGCAGTATAGTGTACCGGAAGAGTTTTTACACCTTTGAAACACCGTGGATTTCTTCTATTCCCAATGACGAGCAGCATTCTCTTTTCACCATCCATACTTGCACAGCATAAAATGGTTAAACGTTCTTTACTAGCTCCTCTAGCTTTTTCATCTTTTAACGCGTACGTGTGTTCGGGTAATTTCCGGAAATAAAGACAAGTTTCATCCGCATTGAACACACAAGACGGAGGATACTGGGCGATGAGAGATGGCCACTCTGAATTAATCCACGACAGTGCAGGTTCGTGATTTGCTTCTCCGTGTGGCTTGGCGAACGAAATGTTTTCGCGTTTCTTCCATCGGTGATACCATCCTTCTGTGGCCACAAAGTTATATTTGCCCATTTGTTTGGCGAGATTCTGAGCTTTTTGGCGCAACAGTGGTCCTGTAAGTCGGACATCTGTGTCTCTAACTTTTGTGAACCATTGTTTCAAAGCTTCTTCAACTGCTTTTTCTTTACCGGCTCTTTTCCTTATACGGTCTGTACCCTTGTTTGCCAATGAAGCATTTTCGATTTCTTGTCGGTTCTTCAGCATCCTACCCAGTAAACTTTTGGAAACGTTTAACTTACACGCTGCTTGTCGCTGGCTCATTTTGGGAAGCTCATCGTACTTCTTAAGGACGTCTAATTTTTCTCTCACACTCATATCACGGCGTTTATACATCGTAACGCCAAACATCTAAACTATACCTTTTCGTCGGCAAACAGAAAATATCAGTGGCGAGACAAATAAAAAATCATAAACTCAACGACAACGCCAAGTGCACACACTTGGCTAATGTACAAATCACAAACGTCGACGACCACTCGGTTTATCGTGAAAAGATACTTAAGTTTATCTCCACAGAAATAACAAAATACCGGTACTACCAATTAGCTTGAACGGGAAGTTTTTCTATTTTCATGGTTTATCTAATGGACACCACATTAACCGATGTAGTGTATCTAATAGACAATTTTTCTGTGTGTATGTGCAAATCGGGACAGCCTGTTTTGTGTCCAATAGGCAAATGAGTCAATTAACCATGATCCCAATAAACGGCCACCACTGTAATAAAATATTGTATAATCAATTTGGTGCATTATGTATTGTATAAAATTAATCATTAAAGAAGTTCTCTTATTTAAAACATATAATACACTGAAAGTTATCAAAAAAGTTTGTATTTATAACAGATTTTTAATTCATAAATACATAAATAATATACTGTAAATAATGCAAGGCAAGATGGTGAAAAGTAAATATTCTTAAACGTTAATTTTTAGAAAATGGTCTCAAAAAGCTTAATAGACAAAAATGTAGTTCAATATTTCTAAACGTTAGAATTTCAACATTCCAAATTTTTTCTCATCACTCAGCATAAGCTTTTAATATTCAAAAATGGCCATTAAATTTAGTTACTTAAATACTTCAGTAGAGTAAAGTGATAAGTTAAAAATATGTTATACGAGGATAAAATAATTATTTTGACATGTCACTGTTTTTTTTAATAGCTTCATACCGTTCAAAATATCATACATATTTGTTTAGACTATGGAAACCTGGAGTTACTAATTAAGTGTTGTAATTTTATATTAGGTAAGTATATGATTTCAAAAGTTTCGATGTAAATAGTTTTTTTACTATTTGGAAAAAACAAAATTTGTTTTAATGTTGAGTATATACAGTCTCGTAAAGTACTCGAATAAAAGTATTTGAATACTTTTATTCAAATACATATTTTAAATACTTCTGGAAAAAATACTTAAACTTAGTACTTTCAATACTTTACCAAAGTATCTCTATTTAAAATCAAATACTTTTTTTAATCCTAACACATAAAAATAATAAATTAATTGGTAAATTTATATTAATAGAATTCATCAACCATTTTCAGGATGTGTAATATTAGTTTAAAGTGTTAGTAGTGTTACCTATGCATCAATATATCTTTGCATCAAGATAAATAAACTATACATATATACTATATATCATATATCATATACTATATATGTACATATATCTCGATGGTTCTTTGTCACCTCCTCTACATAATTTATGCAATACATGAATATATTTTATAAATGAGTATAAATATCTTTTAAGATTTTAAGGTAAACAAAATAATGAAATTTTTTTAAGTATTTGAAAGTATCTATGAATACTCTTATGAAGTATCTGTATTCATACTCGAATACTTTTTTTCATCAAGTATTTAAATATGTATTTTAAATACTTTTAAAAAGTATCTTTTACAAGACTGAGTACCTACCTATATTTCAGACTAAACTAATAATTGTAATTGTTATGTATCAGCCTTCTGGTTGTACTTTAAATATAATACGGTGTTCAAGCAGTAGGTGAAATTGTTTTAAATTAATAGTGTTACACTCTAGATTTAAATTAAATTTGTATTATTTTTAGTAATAGGTAGGTGTACAAAAAAAAACACCATTGAAAAATATGAAAAGTGTACCATACCTTTCCTTCAATGACCATAAGTGTTCCCCTAAAGGCTCCAACCACCCTTTAATTTTTTCGTAAAATAATTAGTTATTTTAAATATCTACACACTATAGGATCCTTCATTGGCATTGGTAAGTATTATAGGTTAACATAACGTATAGGTCATAATTAATGGGTATGGAGCTTTAAACAACCCGTGTCTATTGTTATTACTCATGTAGTGAAAAGGGTAAGCAGTTAATCGAGAGAAGACACGTAGAAAAAAAAAACAATATTTTTCAACGATTTTTTTCGATTTGAAGCTGTCGAAGAAAATAACAGCTAGACATCGATTGTTGAACTGAAACAAAACGCACTTCCTCCAAATTGATTACGTTCACGTGTACATAGTATTCTATCAAGGCATCTTATTACTTAACGATTCCGCGAATACATAGGTACCCACCCATAATGCTATGTACCTACCATTGAGTTCTACGATTTGTTTTTCAAAACGGCCCAACTGGAGTCGCTTACAACGTTCGATTTACCCGATTTGAAATCTATTATTTTTTTATTTCGTAAAGGTTTCGTCAGAGGAACACCATTCCGGTAGAATTTCTGCAGTCCGTACTGCCAAAAGGGCGTTGTACCGTTTTTACTGTTTTTTTACAGCTCCATTTCCGTTGGGCGCAGTCGATCATTTACAAGATGATGTACGCGTGATAACACGAGAACAACATTAATTCACGTTATCAGCTGTAACCAGAGCACAGAAAAACTATTATCAGACGTTCTGGGCATCGCATTGATAAGCGAATTGGCTCTACGCGAGTCAATCGTAAGGACAATTATTAAGGGACTGTCACACGAAGCGACTACTCGCTGCGACCGCGTACCAACTAAAAATCGTCGAGTCGCCCCGTGTGACATCGACACTCGCTGGTCGCTACTATTGTGTATCAATATTTAATTGTATTGATTGTATCAATCTTATTCATTATTGTAATTATATTACGTTATTTTTCTATTCATCGTGAACAAGCAAGAACCGGCCTTAAAATGATCATCTGATGATATAAGTAGATTTTTACTTATATACAGAATACTTCGTCTGTGATAACCGCATAATGTTTCTGTAAGCAGAATGATCCTCTTCAGCCGATTCTTTTAAAAGCAAGGCAGAGGCCCCAAATTGTTCTCTTTTAAGAATCCAATCACGAACCCACTTCCTCTTTCGAGTATTCGATGTATCCAAAATTAATCGTTCTGCTAATTCTGCACACATAAGGCGAATTAATCGTCTTAAAATGGTACGACGTGATACGATTGACGACATTCTTGCGACTGACTACTCGCTACTCGCTATCTCGTACAACTCCGTATAGTCGCGGCGAATAAAATCGCCTCGTGTGACAGCCCCTTTAGAATGCAGACCGACTCGAGTGCGTCAGTGTACTCGTAAAAATATGTAAATAAATGCCGCCCTGCCGTCTGCTGTTGCTTGATGATGGGATTTACGGAAATGTTGACTGACGTGTTCAGTCAGTGGTGCTCGTCACAATACGTGCCAATCGAAATGTCTATCGATCTTTCTCGACGATTGACGATCCGCATCTAAATCGTCATAAACAATCATAACTCGCTTCAACATGGTCTCGTCAATACTATCGATGCGAATATTGACAATAACACTGATCGTGTGGGGGCCACTTAAAATTCGGTCGACGATCGGACATGACGTATATCTAAGAAGGTTGGAGACTGTGTAAAAAAAAAAAAAACGAAAACTCGAGTCCTATAGATCTCTAGTGTTCGTGATTCGGAAAATGAAATCGGACGGTATCGAGTTGACCGAGTTTTAAATAGGTATGCTAGTATTACACAACATCGCGGTGGGAAATACGAACGTTTCAAAGGCAGTTAGTTTTTGACTCTCGGACAGTACTCGGTAGCGGTCGTACGTAAATAGCGTTTCGGTAGAGTAGGCGACAACGTAACATATGGTTACCTACCACTCGAAAAATCGGTTACGGAAAAAAAAAAACGTATTTATCGTAGAAACTGAACAGTAGTAGGTACAGTCAACTCTCGGTAACTCGAACCTTGATAGCTCAAAATCCTCGATATCACGAATAAATATTAAATCCCATTCCAATAACAATAACACTTAACGTTACCTAACTTAATCTCGTTTGCTCGAAAATTAATTGGACGAGTTTTCAAAATCTCGAATTTTCTTATTCAAACTTCACGAAAAACTGTACGTATATTTGCGGAAAATTGACTAAAGACTTAGAAAAAAAATATAATGTATAATAAACTAATGATTTGTAAAGTGCATATATAGGTAATAGTGCGTATTTAGTAGTTTTTCAGTTGTGTTCAGTAGGTAGTTTGTGCGTAAATGTAGATAATATTGTAATTGATATTGAGGGGATGTGAAGCCCCACGGCTTATTTTGTAAAGCAAGTCTTAAGTACCCCCCTCCCTCCTAAAGATCAATCAAATCACCGCCCATGTAATTAACGCACAAAAAAAAATTATAACTATCGACCTATTTGGAATGGCACAACGAGTAGGTAGTTAAGATTTTGATTTCAAAGTCTAGCGCTATTTCGGCTTTTGCACGTTCGTCGCTGTTGTGGAGGAATTAAATTTCACCGCAAACATATTTACACGTCTTTATCCGAAAAATCGCCAGAAGGCAAGAAAATGTAGCACGTTATTCTTCATAAGCAATTACGTCGCTCATTGTGTGTGTGTGTGTGTGTGTGTCTTATCACTTTTTCTTTGATCGAGAAATTGCGTTTGTCGATGGAATTGAAATTGTCAATAAAAGCATCACCGACTTACTGGTAATATGTAATTTGTTTTTCTTTTCTCATAGTACATTGTCTAAAGTTTTCGAATAAATGTATATACAATGTCGTTAAATTTTAAACAGTATAATTATTTATTGAGTGATGCATACGAGTAGAAAGATGTACTACCTACCTTCTAGTGAGCTCATTAACTGTGTGTCTGTGTTATAGGTACACTACAAACGTTTTTGCTTTCTGTTTAATTTTAGAAAATAACGTTTAAATTCTTCATAAGTTATAAAAAGGAGTTTCTGAATAAGTAGGTACTTAACTAACCGTTTTCCACTCGGCACAAGCATTTCGCTTTTTATAATTTGGCAGTCATAAAAACCCCAGAACAAAGAATCCTAAAGAGTTAAGTTAGTTTAACCTAGGAATATGATCTTTTATTAATTTAAATAAATATAAATTTAGTGCACAATAGTACATAATCAAATTTATCTAGCAATCATAAAAATCAGACAAGGATAGGGTATTAATTAGTCTTGAGTATGTACTTGAGAAAAAATATTTGATTAAAAGTACTCAAATACATATTTTAAATACTTCTGGAAAAAATATTTAAACTTAGTATTTTAAATACATTCTCAAAGTATCTATATTTAAAATCAAGTACTACTTTCAAATACCTTTTATTTGCAAATTTTAATTAAATTATATCACTTAATAAATTAATTGTTAATATTATATCAATAAATTTAAACATGCTATATAAAATGCATTTTTTATGTATACTCGTATGTATGTGTAATAATAAACATTTTCTGTTCCAAAGTTTTATTCAATACCAAATAGATATTAGAATTCAGAATTTGAGACTCCTATATTTTATAGTCTTTTCTATAAATATTAAAATATAAACATACACTTACAACCCATATCAATTAACAATTTCATAATAAAATATATTTTTTTATGTTGATTATATTATTACAATAATAGATAGGTAACATAAATTGTTAATTTTGTATTAAGTATATTCCTTTTTAGTTGTTTCAATAAAATATTTAATAATTGTAAACGCATACAGTAGTGAAAATTATTTAGATCATCTACTGCTTTTTATACTTACCAGTTACCAACACCCAATAGGTGGCATGGAATGATAAAGAAAGGGATAAGGAAAATGTGTAATTTTGGTTTAAAGTGTTAAGTTCATTGTCTAATACTCGACAAAATTGATGTTACGACATGAAAATATATTACAATTTTATGATAATAATGTAAACTTTTTTTTTTTATTATTCCTGTTTGAACCGAGGATCAGGCGAGAACAGTTTATCACAGTACTTTCACCCGAGATGTAAACTATATTGTTATGAAATTTTATAAGTATTTAATAGTATCTATGAATACTTTTTGGAAGTCTGTACTCGTACTTGAATACTTTTTTATCAAGTTTATTCAAAAACATATTTTAGTTACTTTTGAAAACAAGTTTCTGTATCTGTACTTCAATACTTTTAAAAAGTATCTTTTACAAGAGTCACTCACTATTCATTATTTCAAAATGAGTAACTGGTTTTCAACTATCGTCTATCATTTTCAGTTTCCTGTATGCAAATATATTTTATATTTATCTACATTGTATTGTTAATGTTACCTATTAGTATACTCACTTTATTTATAAATGTGTTTAAATGGAATTTATATCAGATATTTTAACCTATTTCAATTAAGTGAAAAATTAAGTAAAAATCATTTAATTATGTTATTTATAGTCTGCTACAAAAATATATCATAGTATAAATCTAAATAAATTATTCTTTCATGCGTTATCCTTTCTAATGAATAGTACCGAAGAACAATAATTAGATTATAAACCATATATAGCATTTAAGTTTTTAATAATTAAGAAATAATAAATGCGTTCAATAAATAGTAAATTTTTACGGTCACCCATGTCTACCAATATAATGTAACTAAAAAAATGTTAATTGCAATTTGTAATTAAATATTAAGATAAATCATGCTAAAAACTTATGTAGTGTTAAAGCTTTAATTATTTATCATGGTATAAAAGAATAAAACATAAAAAATTTACAAAATTCTCTTAGTAAAAATAAAAAATGCAATCCTTTGATTAATATTAAAATATATAGGTAAACCAACTTCAGCAGTGTGACGGCCGCCGGTGCGATAAAAAAAAAATAAATACCCGATTTTGGAAAGGTATTTATGTCATGGGTATTTACCCGAAATAAATTTCTTACCCATTGCCCATCACTACCCATGTCATAACAACCATGCCTTATTAACTAATTTCTGTTTTCTTATGGAGTATTGAATAATATTTGTTCAAGAATAATTGAAATAATATATTATTTTAAAACCAACCTGATACCCCTAGTAATTTAGAGAAATCTAATTGATCATCAACAATTTAATGCCTAAATAATATATTTAATATGCCATCATTAATTACCTAACTCTTGAGTCTAATGAAAATTATAATTTTGATGATAAATATGTTGTTGAATAATGTATATGGGTTGATTATGGCCTGACAAATAATCTAACACTATAATATTTGAAATACACTCTTGAATGCAATAACAAAATGTTATAATACACCTATGACTTTCACAGTATATGATATTAACCATAAAATAGTTATTCAGTTGTTGCAATTAATTTTGCATCCTTGGCACTTCAGTCTGGAAATTAGTTCTTTATTTAAAACATAAACCATACTATTTCTAAACTCAACACATTAATATTTAATTAATTGAATTAAAGGATTTTATTTTTAATATATTAAATTACAGATAGTAGAAACATTTATAAACAAAGGTAATGCTATAGCTTACGTAATCAATTTTATTTATTACTATTGATATATGTAAAAGTAATCAACTGTAACATAAACATCATAGTAAGTATATAATGATAAATACAAAGCTTAAAACTTAAAAATTCTTAACTGTTAAACATGAATGTATTAAAATATTTAAAGTACTCACTTAAACTTAAAATAAATGTGATATTATATCAAATACACGTAATTTATAGCAAAGCTAACAAGAATACATAAAAACATTTCATGTTATCTGTGTTAATAGTGACTGAGTTTTGTACATTACATTAAACTTCATTCATAATATAGGTCTCAAGCAACTTTCTTGTTTTTATTAATTGTCAACAGAACTTGCAAGGATAACATTTTGTAATTTAAATTGAGATTTTATTAGACAACACAATAATTATGGTGATTTTTCAACTAATCTAATAACATCTTCAATAATGTTTATGTTTATTTTAAAACTAATTAAGTGTAAACATACTTATTTTCAAAGTTAATTTAAATAATTAATGTGCACTTATAATGTCTGTTTTTAAACTCTAACAACGGCAACGTATGTTTCTAATCACTATTTTAGATAAAAATACAAACATACAGAGGAAACAATTAATAAACATTTTATAAATATAAAATACATGGTTAACAATGACAAAAGTTCAATGTTTCTGGTTAAGTCTTGCAGCAACTCAGATCTAAAACCAGAGCTCTTGAATATCGTTATCAACTATTTTTATACTACTAATTATGAAATAAAACATATCTGTATACTTTGCAAGGGTACTTATCAAGGACTATTGTAATTTCAATAAATAATCAAAATGTATTATGTTTTCGATAATAATAATACTAATTTTTTTTTGACATCCACTCAAGATAGTTACATAGTTAGTTCCAAGTACATGGTAATTTAACATATCTCTCATATATTTTAAAATATAAATACCCTTGTAATTTTGTAAGTAATGTTCAGTTTTTAAATTATTTTAATATTTATTAGATAGAATGCTTCAATCATGTTTTATTATTGAAATACAGTCATTGGAATTTTTAAGTCTAAAACAATACATTTGTAATTTCAAACTATTTAACTTTTTAAAAACCAAATTAACAATTTTTCCAAAAACATAATAGGATAAATATATAAATATATCATACATTTTAAATTAATTAATAAATGTTTTATTAGAAAAAAATGTTATCTTAAATTGGTGATTAGGTAATTAAGGTTTTAAATCAGTTAACTTAATAAGTATACAATAGTGAATTTAAAAAAAATGATTAATATTTTAAACTAATGAGTCAATTTTACAAACTAAGCCGATTTTAAATGTTTTTTTAACTTATTTAGATGGTGTTATATTTTAACTTATACATAATCAATTGATGGTTAAAATTTTTTTACAGGTACTGGGTAAAAAATGTATTGTTGATGAAGAGTTTTAAGAATTAATGAGTTTAACGGAAGACAGCAAGACAATACAAAAATAAAACACATACAATTGAGATATTTAAAGATAATGACACATTTAAATTTACCTTGTTTTATATAATTATGAAGGTCCTACCAAAATCAATTAATCATTCTAAATTTGGACCTATTAGTTTCGTGTAATACGATAGTATTGTAAATATCATTTATCTGGAGTTTCAAGACCAGCATGATTCATCAAGTCAGTAATGTTCTTCTCTAAATCATCAATGCGTGTACCCATATCATCTAGTATTTATTAGTTAAGAAAAATGTATTATAAGATTATTTAAAGACACTATAAAATATTTTAAATATAAATGTAGAAAAAGGGATATTTTTTGACAATATTTGCTCCGACATTGTTTGGAATTTGTCTCTCATTTGTTGCAAGACATTTTGAATCTAAGGAAATAAGCATATGATTAATACATAATTCCATAATTAATATACGTTTATAAGAAAAAATAATTTTTCTGCTAAAAATAATTGTCATAATATAATACACAATATTATATTTTATATATATTTATATATAAATTCATTTTGGTGGAATGTAAAATGCAATTTTTTGAGTTTCAAACCACTTATATTGAGTAGAGATTAAAAGCTTTTAGAGGAAGTATTTAAAAAAATAATCAAATACTGACTGTTGTCGACAAGTCATATTTCACTTGGCTAGGGCAGTTATGATACAAATGGTGGTTCAGAATCAAGTTGGTACTATGCTAACATATTTTATTAATTTTTCTACTTTATTATTTTTATTAAATGTATCATTAATTGTAAATGAAGAAAATCAATAAATAATTATGAAATTAAACACAGATAGCTTATTTTGTCATTCGGAGAAAACCTTCAAGAATGAACTCGAATATAATCTACCCAGCTATATTAACTGTAATATTAAATGTATTGAATAAAATATTTTATCTTTTCTAAAAATGGTTAATTTCATAATCTTACCTGTTTTTTAATTACTTATATTTATATATATATATATATATATATACTCGTATATATATATATATAGATCAAATTTAGAGTCATCTACTTCAAGCTCAAATTAGCCTAGCTAATTGAAGGAGTATCAAGAATTCTTTATATTCTTTCTTTCTTGTAAAATATTATATGATGAGATAAATATTATAAATATTACAATTATTAAAGCTTCCATATTGTTTCAGTAATCATAGCATTTATTTTCTCAAAGAGTAATTTTATACCTTAAATTGGTACAAACACTTCTCAAAAAACCGAAAAAAAATTATACTAATGGAAAAATAAATACGTCATTAAATTGTATTGCTTATTCTTTTTTCTCCACAAGTTTTACAATTCCTTTCATGTTTTAGCCGCTTTCAAATTTTTAACTAATGATTTGAATATAGTAGTCCAATGTATGATAATAAATATTAATATACAAATCCTAACCATTTCCATAATTTGAATAGAAGCTAATACAGTAATATTGTTATAATATAAATATGACAATATAATTTGATCAATCAATAAGTAATCAAAATGCTACAATTATTTCATTCTTTAAATAGAGAATACGATTAAAAATGTTAATTTAAAAATCAGTTAAATCAATGAGAAATCAGAAATGAACCATACATTTTACAACAAATAGGTTTGTTACTGGTCAACATAAATGCTTATCAGATTGATGAAGTTTAATAATAAACATAGACAATGGCAGTGACCTCAAATTCAAACATTGCTATCTAATCTATATACTTGTGTACGCATCAAGAAATCATGACCACAGTCGTAGTACTACCCGTACACTGACCAAGTTGTACATCAGAACATCGGACGATTCCCATCGCAAACGATAATATGACAGAAGAGAAGGGGAGGGCCATATTGTTCGACGGGAGTATGGGCACCACGTAGCACTCCCTGAACCATCTTAGGCCGTCCTTAAGATAAGAATGCCATGGGTGGAAGACGAAGCCCCCATTATTTATGTTCTTGAAACCTTTAAGCTCGAAACACTATGCATTTCGTGATCATGGCAAGGCACGCGCGCACACACACACACCCACTACTCACGTGTTGGTTCATATCGTTCAACGTCTTCTGGTCAAGGCTGTCACCGCTTCTGTCCTTGCCTGCTTTCGCGGACGTGTTTTCTGTTTCCTTTGGATTGAAATCGCACATCGTGTCCGGCACTTGTTCTCCACGGGTACTATCGAGTATCGGTGATCGCCCTGCGAATCGCCGGAGAAATACGACGGCGACACGTGCGAAATCGAGAAACGAGAAAACGTGGGCGACGAGGGCACAAAATCCGAATAGCGTTACTCGAGAGTGCGTACAACGGTGGTTGGTTTTTTTTTCTCGCCGTACGGAGCAATATTACTAATTATTAACGATGATAACGCGTAGGCCGAGGCGTGATAACCGTGATGGACCAATGGCGGCGCGCGTCGGTCCGCAACGCGAGAATCGAGCGCGTTATAATGATAAGGAAAAAAAAACTCAACGATTACGATGGCTTGGACGGTACACGCTTTTTGTGAACACCGTGAAACCTAGTTTGAACTCGAATAATAATTGTTTTGAAACGCCCGCAGTTCTCAGAGATCCAAAGACCTGGTTCTGGGTTCCGATATAAGTCACAGTTTTCAGCAGTCCATAGTCGTTACGGATTTTCAGAAAATGTTATATTCAAACACCATAATAGTCGGTTTTATTTAATAGAATTCGACATTTTGTTTCAAACCCTTGAAAATATCGCACAATTCCATCCCGTACTCGCATTTTATCGAACGGCTATTTCGTAGACGTTTCACATTTTGCTACGCAATAATAATGTATATAATGTGCAGGGCTCGTGAGTTCATGCATTTGCATATCAATCTTGCTAAGTCGTATTTAATGCTAGGTGACATAGAAATCCATTTCAAGGTACTGTTAGGTATGTGAAATTTTATGTTGCATATTTTTGCATATTTAAAGGTTTTTTAACTATTTGGCATATTTATGCATTTTTCTATTTTATTGTGCATATGTTTACCGAAATTTGATCAAAATGCAATAAATTATGTTTTTACACAGCATAAAATATATGGGAGTTTTCGCAACATCAAATTATTAAAAATAAAACGTATAGAGCAGATAAACGGCCTATATAGGTGCATATTGACGGTTTTTCTCGTGGCCGTTTAAGATAACTATCGTAATATTATAAACGTGCCTCGATGATAATTAATTGATGAAACCGTTATTACTTATTAACGCACGGTTTCAGACTTCGGTTTTGCACGTTTGTACACGTTTTTTTTATTAATTCTCCCTCCGGCATCCCGGTGTACTACTTAAGTTGGCTTATATATCATTATCAGCAACACGCGCTTCCACGGTAATAATAATACATTATGTAAAACCGTACGGACGAATAATTATTATTACCTATCGTTTTAATAGGTCTTACGCATAACGCGATAATTCATATTATCTATAGGTCTATCTATAGGTCTGAATTCGTTTTCTCGTTTATCTCGTTCGACGATTTAATTTTGTTTCGCCAAGTCGATTGTTATACTAGTTTATCCGTCAGTGACACATCGTATACGATTTGAACTACAGTAGAAACCGTTTATAATGACATTCAAGGGACTAGTCAAAATTGGTCATAATAACCGATTGTCATTATAACCAAAATGACAAAAATTAAATTAAAAACTCTTTTATATACATGCAATGATCAAAATATTTTATTAAAATAACATTTTTAATGTGTTATTATTTTCCACTTTTCCAGTCATACTTGCTGTAACTAGGACGGTCAGACGTTCTTTAGACATTTTACCACCTGAACATCTTTCTCCTTTAAATTTAAATGTTCTGTTTGGAAGCATTTTGAAAAAGAGCCCAGTCTCATCTGCATTATAAATTTGATCATCTGTGTATCCTTCCCGTACATAGAATAATTATTTGTATTACGTATTTACATAACTACCAAGCGTCCACGGCCAAAGCACTTGAAAGTTATAATACGCTATAGTGATTTAGGTAGGTAGGTTGTAATTATTATTATTGTGCAGCAAAAAACAAAATTAAAGAGTTTTTAAGAAATTTTCAAGTGTGTATGTCAGTAGTTCTCAACCGGGGTGACATGTCACATTAGGGTGACATGGACCTAGCTTAGGGGTGACGCAGAATTTTAACAAGAAAAGAAAAAATATTTAAAAAATTAATTTTTTTGAAAACAATCATATTATTTCTTATAATAAATATATTATACACCTATACCACTATACACCAACTTTGTAAAAAACACCCGGGTCACATTTCACATTAAATTTATATAAATCATTATTTTTTTTTAACTTTTATTTTTTTTATTTGCTAATTTAAAGTTTATCTGTTTAAATTTAAAATGACAACGTTTAGAACATGCTTTTTTTGTGTACTGTATTTTTTTTTTAATAAAAGAATAATTTTAAAATATACAGCTAAGATTTTTATTATTTTGATGTTAGGGTGACGCAGTGTTCGATTCTAGTGGCTAAAGGTGACATGAATCAAAAAAGGTTGAGAACTACTGGTGTATGTGGATGTGTAGGAAATGTAAATGAGGCATATAATTACATTTTCTGACCATATATAATAATTAATAATATATTTATTAACAATTTTTATAATAACATATTATCTAAAAAAAAAAACATGATTATCATGATTGAAGTATACAATTTGCTTACTCGCATGACCTATAAATGGTCAAAACGTTAAACAAAATAATTATTATTTATAAATTACCGTTATTTACTATTCTAGTGGAAGCAAGATTAGAGATTTCTTTTATCTTTAAAATTATGAACCTTTACAACGTCACCACGTCAGCTGTGTATATGTTAAATAACACAGGTAATAGTTCATAAAACTGCTTTAATGATTCTCAATATTCATATTGTTCATTCTAGGTCCTAGGATATACGACAATAATATAATATTATATATGTTATGTAATACGAATTACGAGTATGTTCTATAACGACGTTGTTCTTTATTGAACTGTGATAGAAATAATGAACTTGCATAAACAAATTATTTAATAAGTATTATTATTATCAAACATACTAAAAACAATATTTCTCCTAGAATATAATGCCAATGAATACCTAATGTAAATTGTAAATATTTCAATTTTGAATAAAATATTATGCATATCAATATAATGTATAGGTACTGTATATACTATACAACGTATACATCTAATATAGTAAATGTAATTTTTATTTTAACATTCTTCTGCAACATAATAATAGTCTATGGAAGTTATATTGTACGTTTTATACCACACAATAAATTATAATATAAATTAGAATAGCAACTATATCAATAACAGGTACGTAATACTGATGAACTCTTCTTACAATTAGTATAAAATATATTGGCTATTTCGCGCTATGCATATTTATTTTAAAACGCATATAATGTGTTCTAGAATTGTTGAACCTTTGAAGTGTGATTGTATGCAAACCGAAAAGTTCAAATAAGTAGATTTTTTAAAATAGTTTGATAATTTAAAATAATTTTAAACCATACAAATCCTATTGTCAGTATATGATATATTGGTATACCTATACCGACTTATTCGAATGTATAATTACTTAAAATGTTGTGTGGAGAGTGGATCATTTGTTTGTAATAATTCCGACCAAGGTTTTAGAAAAAATCTTAAATACGCCGCTATTTATCATATTTAAGATTTCAATGTTTTTGAAATACTTGATGTTAGGTAAGACTAAGTGAGATTCAGATTTGTAGTTGAAAGTACTAATAAAACTTAATTATTCTAACGTTTAAGAAACTATAAATAATTAATATTACATTAAAATTCACCCCTTTACGATAATTGTTCTTGATTTGATCATAATAGAAATACTAATTTTTTGCATGTGACTTAACTACGTGAACATAGTAATCTAAACGTAATGATCATACATGTATAAGACGGCGTTTTCGATAGGCAATCAAGGAACTTCGTATTTAGAATATACATTTTTATAACCCATGATAAATGTTAATTATAATACCAAATATCATACCTACGAGTATATCACCGATTAGATAAAATAATTGTTTTAAATATTTAAATAAGTTTTATCTAATCTGTGCCTATGTACTATAATTTATTATTTTTTTGAAAGTACGATTTACCATAGAGAGGCCCTAACGAACGCAATTTGAAGCATTTACTAGGTGTACTTGCAGTGTTACCACTTCATACAATTAGTACTATTGTACTATCTTATTCATTATTATATTTAATGCATTTTTCAACATATTATTGTAGAATGGGAATATTGCACCAAATACTATTTTATCTATTATATTAAAAAAATAACCGGTTTTTTTTTATTATAATATAATAATTATTAATAACAATAACTTTGATCATTGTTAAAAATATTTTGAAAAGATAAGTATCAATATAAGTAATGAACATAATAAATATATGTTATATGGTATTATAATATTTTGTACTGTGTGTCCAAATTACAGCTTGGCATTGTAGTTTTAAAGAAAACTTTTTCAAATGTACAACAGTAAACTAGTTCAGTACAACAGTAAACATCTTACATCAGTAAACAGTACAACATAAACGTACAACAGTATATTGATAATAAAATATATAAAATAAAAACGTACAAAATATAAATTAGAGGTTAGAATTGCACGCTATCTCACGACCAATAGTTTCGTTAAATGAGTTCTGTTCAAACTAGCCGACTTCACTTTCTGAACACGTACGGTATACAATAGACCCTCTCTATAGTACTCTATGGTCCGTACGTTGACGTCGTTGACCGTCTAGTTGACGGTTGTCTGGACAATGGAGATTGTACATTCTGTTTTTCCGAATTTTTCTTACCAATCTCTAGTGTTGCGAAACGTTTCTTAATTCGTATAATTTTTATTCGTTTGTGTACACGTTCACCGACCATTTTTAGTGTATTCTGTGTTTTCATGAAAATTTAGAAAATTAAAAAAAAAAAAACTGTCAACGATAATTATTTACCTAGAATAATATTATTTCTAATTTTAAATACTGTTTAAGATTTTATTTTCAACTGTGAGTAATTTTCATCCAATGATATTGTAATTCATTTTAACTTTAAATACCTCTTTTTTGATCTGTTTGTGCTGTAAATTGATCGAGTGAATAAATTAGAATAGCACATATGTATCTATCTAATATGTTTATTATAAGTGAAAATATAATATATCTTTGTTGACTTGTACTAAATTGTTTTTAATTATTTCTAGATATTTTACAACATTGTTTAATTTAAATGTATAATCTTGAAAAAATGAAAAGAGTAGAAAGTCAGTATGCCCCATTGTATCAATGTGAATTAATTTGCTATATTATTATTTGGGCTTCAGGCATAATTCATATCACTTATAGTATATTCGATGTTAGTTCCAGTAAGCATTTAACCAATTCATTTTGAAAACTATTTTTCTCTGTACTTTATTTTTTTGAATCAGGTTTAAATAATTCAGAAATACCTGAGTTGATACCTGGATGGTCATGGCTTGGACGGAATAAAGATACTTGTCCAGAATGGAGAATATATACTGCATTTATAATATATTCACTAGGCCCATGGATTATTTTACATTCATCAGTATTATTATTAATTCAAAACTATTTTACAAAGGTCTTTTATTAAATTCCTTCATTCATATTATTATCGAACAATGTAAAATTATTTAAATTGTATTATTGTTGTTTTACATAGGTATCAACAGTGCGCAATGTATGGTTTATAACTGTAACAAGCTTATGTATTACTTATAATTTTGGTTCATTATTAGTTTTATTATTTATTGGTCTAACTTTAATTTACTATTGTTTATTAGTACTTGGTAATCAATTATTTATTTGGATAACAAGTATATTATTATTAGGATTTTGGTCGTACAATGATTCTTTATTTGTGAGTAAGAAATTTACCAGTTAATTTTCAATTTTCATTTATGATATATTTAATATGTATACACGTCATTTTAGGATATTATTGACCTAAGTTCTGATGAAGATTTTGCATTTCTGTTATTGTCAACACTATTCTGGCATCAACTACGTTGTCTAAGTTTTTCACTGAGTTCATTGAATAAGGCTAAAAGTATAAGGTTCTCAACATTTCTACACTTTTTAGCATATTCGTTTTACCTACCAAGCTTTTTCTTTGGACCCATCATTATTTATACTAAACTAAAAGTAACTTGATTAATAATTAAAAATTATTTTTATTTCTATAACATTTAAAGTACCTATTTACATTTTTTACCACAGGATACATGTATTCGTGCAAACATAAAACCATTGCGTCAACGTTTTTTCACATTAATAATACATTTGATCAGATACTTTTTTTGGATGTTTGTTGCAGAGTTTATACTGCATTATGTTTACATTATTATATTTTTACAAAATATTACAGTATGTTTTATATGATCAAATAATTATTGTTTCTATTCATATACTGTTTAGTTAATTTGGTTTATTTTTATTTTTAAGGTTTTTAAAAGTCTAGGATTTTCAGCACTTAGTGGGTTTGGTTTTGGATTGGGACAATTTTTTTTCATCAAGTATACATTTATATATGGCACAGTTATTACAATTGCACGCTTTGATGAATATTTTGAACCTCCTAAGCCACCAAAATGCATATCACGGATTTATTTATATTCAGACATGTGGAGAAGTTTTGATCGAGGGCTTTATGATTTCTTAAAAGAGTAAGTTATATCATACTTATTTAGTGCAATTAAATTGAATATAGGGTAAATATAAATGGTTTAAATAAATTTCTTAAATATTTAGGTGTTCTTGAAAATAAATAGGGCTTTACTCAATGGGTATTATTATTTAATATTATATAGCATACAATTGAGAATGGTTTAACTTTTAAAAACATAATATATTTTGATATAGGTAGGTACAAGAAAACAGTTTCATATTATATATTTATTGAATAAGATTTGATAACAAATTTAAAAAGGTTGATTACATTATTCATTTTTTTATTATTCATTGAAAACATATACTTGTTCATACAAAGAATTTAATTTTCTAACATATGTAGCTGGATAGTATATAATAGTATATATAAAATTAATTCATTTTCAAGCATATTTTTGTTTGAATATTTATGCTCATTTTTTTCGACTTTCATTCACAAACCAATCATAAAAATATCGTACTGAATATATTGCTGACCAACTGTGTGGATCATTCTGTTCCCATTCATAGGCATTTTTCTCTGGATGAAATTGTACTCCAACAAATGGATAATCTTTAGCTTCAATTGTAGAAATAAATGACACATTATGTTCATCTTTATTTAATGTTATAGGATTCCAAAATGTATCCAAATTCATTGACTTAAATTTTTTTACTGTCATACATTGCCTGTAAAAGTTATAATTATAAAAACAAAAAATTCATATTAAACCCAGTTTCAACTATGTATAACTAAAAATTTCTTGGGTATATAAATAAAAACATTAGATATTTAACTATTGTTGCTTAATAGCAGCAGATTTAGAAATATTTTGTACCTTAGAAGTTTCTTATTTTTACACCTAAAAAGAATAATTATATTAATAACTATATTTTTTCAGCGTACAATAACAAAAATGAATAAAGTAATAACAAATGCTTGTTCCGTTACTCTGCATCATCACTCTCGTGGCTGAATACAGTAACCACCCCTCTGGGACATGTGACTTTGGTTTTATACGAGCTCTGGGATCACATGACACAGTGGCAGAACAAGCATTTTTTTTTTTGTCCAAAAAATGATGAAATTGTGTATGACATAGTAAATAAGGTTTTAATACGTGTAGACTGTTAAACAACAATTATTTTACAAAATAATGTATTAGAATTTAGTATAAAAAAAGTATGATTGTTTTCAAAAAGTCCAATTGCTACTGGTCTTTATCAGCGGTTCCCAAAATGTTTACCTGGTGATGTCCTTTTTAGGACCAATTTTAATCACGGTGTCCTGCAGTAAATACTACAAGGCGCTTGCAATGTGCATGATAAATTATTACTAGCTCATCTAACACTAGTTTTATATTAATGTGAGCAGATGTGAGTTTTTCATGGTAATCTTTGAATTAGCTTGCTGTGCTACTAAGGCACTGCTCGTATTGCACAGTTAGGGAACCGATGATCTATATATTTACTCTGAATATTTAAATAATAATAAGGAAAATATTATATATAATAATTTTTGTATTGTTTATTATTTATATAATATTTTTTTGTCATTATATAATATTATATATCTAATCTTAACATTTTTAGAGAAATAAATTATGTAATTATTAGTTTATCCTAGTTGATGAATATCTAAATTAATATAAAATACCTTAAAAATTTATGAAAACAAAATTAAAATGCATAAGTGTCACACTTAACATGTATATCTTAGATATATTATAAAATATATTTTAATTAAGTTATATGTAAATAACATTTATAATCACAGTATTAATTCACAGTAATATTAATTAGATTTTTTTATTCATTTTAATATAATTTCTTATATAGATTAGGCAAATTAATAAATGTAATTAAAGTACTTAATTTTTTTACTGTAAATGATCGTTTACTTTAAATGATACTTTACTATCCTAATTCCTAGGCGGATGTTGGATATTTACTGTATCCTATTATCTTGTACAAGTATCAAGTTCTATATAGATACATTCAGCTCTAATGAATTCATAATAATCATTACCTACCTATTTATATTTCATAGTTTATAAGTTGTTACTAAAATAGTTATTTTTTAGTAAGTTTTAACTTAAAAAATGTAAAGCTTATAATTACTTATGGTGATTTTCTGTGACTGGCTCGGTCAGTAATATTTTTCGAATTTCATCAGGCATAGTTTTGAATAACATACTTTTATTATCCATTCCTGGTATGAGTTTGAGAGGTAAATTTACATTTTCAGAAGTACATCTTATTAGCGGATAATCTTCAGTATTGGTTGTTATTAAAATGAGTTCAAATCCTTGACAAATTCCGAGTATTGGGAAATAATCTTTTAAATTGTTCCTCACATTGCATAGCGATAGCGTAGTATATACTCGTATTAAAACATAGGAATACGTTTGTTTTCCTAAATAAAATAATATTGAAGACATTTCTTAATATTTTCACATACCTTTCGGAACCTTTGGTATTCTTCTACGTAAACTTTAGGTTCCGCGGAACACACTGGGAATCGCTGGTATAGACTATAGTGTATATAATTATGGCTTTGAGTTTTATAAGTACGTAAAATACGTAAATGATCTATAATTCTTGAATGGTATAAGATAGAACATTCGTTCAGGTAAAATAGTAAATTATATCGTTATTGCTAGTGTATTATTTACTACAGCTAAAATGGTTAATTAATTATGAATTTTTGAATTGCGGAATTTGAATATGTATATTTTTTCTACAAAATCTTACCTTAGCGTTAAGTTAGATACTAGATTTTTTAGATAAATTTTAGAACATCGTACCAAAAATAATTTTGTTATTTCTTACAAAGGTATGAGTTCAACAGTTTTATAGCAGCAATTAATTTATATACAATTTTACAATAAAATATATTGTTTTATAATATTGTATATTATGTCTTATAATCATTTTTAGAAGTTATAATATAAAATAATCATATCAAATATGATGTTAATTTCGTGCTATAACTTGTAAACAAATTAATTTGATGATCTTAGTTAATCGAAAAAATATATTTGTTCGAACCAAGTACTCAGTTTATCAACATTTTCGGATAGATAAATTAATTAATTTCGAAGCAAACTTTTTTTTGAAAATTTTTAGTAATTTGTTCGACTTCTATTAATAAACCAATCATAAAAATACCGTGCTGAATATATGGCTGTCCAACTGTGTGGATCATTTCTTTTCCCCTCATAGACATTTTTCTTTGGTTGAATTTTCTAGGAATGGTGTTAATTTCAAAAGATTTCAACAATTTTTATGCTATTTATAAGTATTTGAATTAATATAAAACAGATAAATTAACAATTAAGATTATCATTTTGTATAGGGATTCCTGCTTAAAAAGTTTTCTTTTTGCTTTTTAATAAATATAAACATTATAAACTGATCCTCCCGACCTCTTCCACTCAGAATCGTGTAATTTATAATGGCTCAAAGTATTAAAATATTAAATAACCCCTCAAAGTCTTTTTATGTTCTTGTCCAGACTCTCTGGGCTGCAGGAGCTTAAACACGGTCAAACGGTAAAGGGTCGAGGGGATTAATCTCCATGACCTTTTTTTTTATTTACTTACGAGTTACGTTAGTATATCTTAATAATATATCTGAATACAACTTATCTTTATGGTAAATTAATAAAGGATAATTTTAAAAGATCAAGGGCATAGTTAATATCAACCATAGTGTATACTAAAACACCAACCCCACCATTCATATATAAGTAACAATTTGTTAGTCACTGGGAGGATTACAATATTTAACAATAAAAAATAAATAAATAGAATAATTTGAAGAAAAATAATCATGAAATAGACACAGAAAGGGGTAAGAAGGTAAAACATCATTATTAACACACAAAAGACAGCAACAAAAAACAACACCAACAGCAATATTCATCTTATTATAAAATATGAGGACACATTTTCAGTAACATTAGGACTGTTACGTAACAAGGGACTGTTGTAGTACTTTCGTAACAAAAAAATTAATGTCAAATTACTTAAATATTATAATTATTTAAAACTCGGCCGAGAAAACATTTACGCAATACGAAACAATAATTGTGCCTAATTAAATCTGTAGTCAGTAAGTATTTGTATAGGCTTATGAGTACATAATTACAATTATTTACAAAATAGAAAATAAGGTGCTGTTTTATAACTGTATAAACTATAAGAGATAAGAGAATACAATTAAGGGACGTTTACACACGCGTTTCTGACTCATTTTGCAAATTTGAATTGAAAATAATTATGAGTACTTACCAATGTGTACATATTTATTAAAACATTTATTTCTATACAATGTATAAACGTAATATCTAATTCTTAAATATGTAAATAAAATGTAATTTCAATGGGATAATAGTACCCATAATATGATTATATTGTTATTTTTTAATATCATTAATTTTGCAGGTATATATACAGACCATCTGGTTGTCATTCAGAAAATGTTAGTTTTCAAACGAAATTAACCAGGTCATTTATGTGTTTTGCATTTGTATTTATTTGGCATGGGATATCTTGGGAAGTTTTCCTGTGGGCTCTGCTCAACTTTTTGAGTATTACGTTGGAAACGTCAGCAAGAATTTTTGGAAAATCGTCTTATTATTTCTACTATATTAAAGTAATTAAAATAATAATTAATTTTTTAGTATAAAAGTTAATAATCTTAACAAAATTGATAAGACAATGCATGAGAATTTGATATTTTTAAAAAAGCATGAGACTGCTGATTCTGGTTTTACATGATTTATTGTTAAATGTTTATATTTTTATTTGTATTGGTATATTATTATGTGTTTATAAATATAAGTAGTATAAATGTATACCACTATACCATGGACTAGAAAAAATCACAACATTAATAGTTAAGTATTTAACATTTGGAAAGGAACTAGTTAAAAAACTAAGAATTGTATCTTTACCCAATAATATAAATATGTATATTATTATTTGTACCCATAGATGATTCAGTTATTAATAATGTTTTTTATCATAGTGCAATCTCAGTGATTCTAATGAGAGGCGATTCTTAGCACTTATAACAAGTCCTTTAACAATGCTGTCTGCTATTTCAAATTTCTTCTTTTTTGGCGGTTTTGACGCTGGAATTAGTTTTTTTGAAGCAATATTTATATTAAGTAAGTAATACTTTTCATTTTGAAATTCAATTAAATGATTAATGTATGAATGTATTAACATTGTTTTAGATACATGGATTGAAAATACTATTATTATCATAATATTTTATTCAATGTGTCAAATATCGATGGAATTTAATCATTATAAAAAAACAAAACAACAATAAATTAATCAGGTAACATTTTTCAGTTAGGTACACACTTTTATATTATTGACACAAACTGTTTATAGTGTATAAATAACAACCAGGGTAATTCATGTAATAAATGTTATATAGTTCCTATATTGTATAATGTAGTGATTTAATTAATTGTAGTATATTATAATTTTGAACAAATTCATTATAAACTAAATATTAGAAGTATTAATATAATTGCATAAGTATTACAGTTTCAGTGTTAAATACAGTATTAATTTACATTCATTCATCTCATTAAATAAGTATTAAATCTAGTATTTGTAACAATTTTGTATTTTTATATCAATCAATCTAAAATACTGTTGTGTATCTTAAATTAATCATAAAATGTTAACTGTTACACTATTATTAATTTTATACATTTTGTATAACCCTATTATTGTTATCATAATTCATAGCTACCAGCTCTAGCTTTGTTCTTGAAATTAAAAATAAAAACTGAATGTGATTCTAATATTTGGCACTTGTCTTGCATAGACTCGGAACAAGTAATTGTATATTTTTCAATTTCAATTCATCAATTATTGATTTAAAAACGATTCTAAGCTGATCACAGTTTATATTAACTATGTCAAGCTTTTATTTAAGCCGATCATACCTTTTTAATTGTTTTTTTTTTATTCATTATATCAATACAAACATCACAGAAATTCAATATTTTATTTTAAGATATAATCTGTGTTTAATCTCTATGTTATAAAGATACTACTACAAATATTTTAAGTTTGCTCAAACTGTGTTTTCAATTAAAACACATTATTGTTAAACTAATGTACCTATGGTTCGTTCCATCCAGAATCTAAAAAAATGAGTGTTTATTATTAATTTTATAATAATTATTATATGATGTGAATTTTAATCATTTTTGTTCTACTTATTTATTCTTAATTTATTTGATATATTCTTTAAAGTGTGGTTTAATATATTTTTAATTTATTTGCTTACATATTTATACTCACAGAATATTTATGTAGTTACTATTTTCTCAAATGTATTTTAAGAAAACAACCAGTTATGTCTTGAAGAGTTTTAAGTAATATTGAAGTTAGCTCATAAAAATACAACGGTTTGAGATTTTAGTCATAGATACGTGCAATTAATGTACTTGTACAATTATTATTATTTTTTCAGTTATTTCACAAAAATGACACAGTTTTTAAGCGAGTTGAAAACAGTACTTCTGATAATTTATTTGTGATTTTTCTAAGTAAAAGTTTTTTTAGAAAAGTAAACAGTAAATACGTTATGTATCAATGCATTATATTAAATTAAACATAATATCAAAAATCTAATGCTTAAGCACTCAAAGAAGATGAGACTTTAAAATCAAAATATAATTTCAAAATTACAAATTAAATGAACAGCTGGTGTAAATAGATTATAAAATAAGTCAAATTTCTTAGTCATTTTTACATATACATTGCATAAAATATACAACAAATTGTTAAAAATTATTCATAATTGAAGTAGGTATTTGAAATATTATCTATTCATTTTTGTACTATCAAGGTAAGCCAATAAAAAATCATATTTTGCATTCTTTAATATTTAATACCAAACACACATAATTTTAATTTTAAGAAAAGATTTGGGAATACTTTTACTGAGAACTAAAATTAGTTGCACTAAATATTCCCCAAAATAATAATATAATTTAAAACTACAATACAACTATTTATTTTTAAATGTTATATTGATGTTGTTTCTTTTTTTTTTATTGAATTTCCACTAAGAAGTTATTACAAGACTATTAATGTTTACAGTTAAAACTGATTAGTAGTATAATATGTTCTAGTATAATCATTATAAAATCTACAATATAGAAAACAGGAAAAATAAATGCTCTTTCTGATAGTAAGAACGAGTGTCAAATGGAGAGGAGAAATATGGGGTTATGAAAAATGTAATTAATGTGCTTACATTCTAACAATAAAGAGGTCAGTAAGACATAAGATAGACGTTAATATTTAACCTCCAAGATGTCTTTGACAATAATGTTTTCTTTAACTTTTTTTGTAAATTTTTCATTTTTAAAATCGCAGAGCTGAATTCAACACTCTCCCTCCCTTCGGTTTCCTTGATTTTGTTTTTATTTTTAATTTCTTGGATAGGAGATGGAAATGGGGATATAAAACATACATTTGGTATGTTTTTCTTTTAGGCAAGTTCATTTTTTTTCACATTTTATATTGAGGAATTTAATTTTCAGAGTTAACTATACGTCTAATAAATATCGTCAATACTATTATACAGTAATACGTCAAGTTATAGATACAATTTTTGATTTTCATATTTTCATAGTTCAATATAATAATAAAAACAACTTGACTATAATATGCAACTTAAATTACGTTGAGAAATCTATTATTTACTCCAAAATTAACGTCTACTGACCTGAATGCCTGATGAAATATTAGCTTGCTATGTATTGCGTATGGGGTGTATGTAAGATACCGTGTTAAAAGATAAAGCGAGTACAAACGTACGTATACGAACGTATAGGTACGTAGCCCGCATTATGATATGAATAGAAATATTTTTGATACATATTTTTAGATTTTTAGTGCATATAAATGCATATTTCTGAACTTTTAAAGGCATATTTCAATGCATATTTTCCCAGCTTTTAGTGCATAAGTGGATACTTATTTAGGCATTTTTTAGAGTATGAACTCACGAGCCCTGATAATGTGTAGCAGGTATTTATGAACAATACCAGCTTGCAGAGAATATTCAACACGAAATCCACCGCCAGTGCATTTTTTAAGGAATTTTCACTGGGCGACCGACGAGGACTAATCACCTCAATAAATAATCAACCGTACGACAAAAGTGTCTCACGCTCGCTCCTCATAATATTATTAAAAGTGCAATTTGTACGTTAACACTAGGTGTTCAATCGGTGATAAGACTCACCACTTCGGTTGTAAGACTCAGATTCCGTAAGAAAAATCGTAGAAAATGTTACTTTTGTATGTATAGTGATCATTACTTATTACTGGTTTCTAATCATGCCAAAAACTATGTATTTCAAATTTATCGCAATCACGAGTTACGATACAGTTTTAGTTGCAGTCAACGGTATGATCTATGCAAGTTAATGTATGTACGTAATACGTATATGTGTATACTTTATTTACTCTGTGGTATGCATTTAATTAATAATTATGATTATGTATGTGCGTACTGCGTATTATATTAATTTTTAATAATATGTAATAGTAAAAGTAACAAAATTAAGTTAATATTTAATTACAATTATTGTTTGTTTTCCTTCCACTTGGTCTATAAGATTCATCCGGTATTTATTATTTAGGCATTCCCGAGTACAGTTGCAATTTGTGCACCACTCATTTGTGAGTATATTTCATATGATATTATTTTATACTATTATTTATTATTCGGTTGAGCCAAAGGTTATGTATGTGTATCGAGAAAATATGTTGTATTACATAAATATATTTAACCAATACACAATTACCAAGGCTATACACAATACACATATTACAGCTGTGTTTAATAAGTATTACACAACTAATGAAATATGATTTTCTAGTTTATTATGACTCATGACAAATAAACATCATAAATTATAATTATAATGTATTATTGTGTAAAACGTGATAAGTAAATCTATATTCTTATTTTTCACCGATAGATGCCACAAACTTTTTATTAATCACTTTTGGTGTTAAAACATTTTATACTGATATCGTTTATGACCAGCAACTTCTTCCCGAGTTAAACAACTTACTAGTAATAGTAAATGTCGTATATTTTGGACACCAAATGTCGTAATCGGTGGAGGTTTGTCGTTTATACATCGTAGTCACTTTTTCCCGTCAATTTGATGCATTTTTTTGTCAGGTTGAAGTTAGTATCTTAGCTAGGACCCAAATTATCAGTTGTCTTTGTAATAATATTAGTACTCACTTGAAGGTCCGACGGTTGTTTCTGTAATTGTTTATTGTTCGTTTGTAATTCGGTTACAATTTTGCCAAAAAATGGCATTTTTTTAATGTTACTTTTTAAGCGAAGGTGAGATGTTTAAATTTATTATATTATTTTACTATTTATACAATTATTTTATTAGGTACCTAATACCTATTGTGTATACCTCTATGTTACTGTGAATTGTTTTGTCCAATATAAATAAATTATTATTGTTTCATTGTGTACACTCACATATATATGTATATCGCGTCTCACACAAACCTACGCAGTTACACACCTTTCATAAACTTGTCACAATTTAGCTCATCAATATTTTCCCGGCAATCCCGACCATATAGTTGATCGTGCTACTCGCACCACTGCATACATATGCATATATGGCTATTCCATACGTTTAGTACAGCTATAGTGGTGCGTTAACTAATTAATTTTATTAAATAAATAAAACACATACGTCATTGATGAGGATAAAATATATTATCATGACATCATGTAATACCAGACTAAGGACACGAAAGAAAGGCCTTTTTATACCAAGCTTGTGCATTATAATGAAATGTTGTACTTACCTAACATATAAATCATGATATAATTTGTTGATCTGTGTAATTTCTGATTTATATAAATTTATTCATAAACCGCAATATTAATCAGTACAGTAATAGTGTAAATGTGTAGACGTGTAGTACTGCACGCCTGGTTCAAGTGTCTATCGTTAAAGATCATGGCCAGTATTGGCAAAATGAAAATAAATAAATATAAATAAAAATAATAATAATTGTTTTTAATTAAAACTAAAACCCGTACAAACACCATAACGACATTCCGTTCCTTGAATTATGCTGTCGTCCTAGGCACGTACTTACTACATTGTGTATAGTTATATATTATTTTAAGGTGCATACAATATTCGAAAACTGGATTTTTATCAAATAAAACTACTACAACGAAATGGTGTGAACAATTAATTTGCGCTAATCGCTTTTGGTTGTTGAGAGTAATAAACTAATACAGTTATTGTTATAACAGTAAATAACAAAAAAAAAACGAAAAACAGAAAGTCGACCGATGACCGAAAATGTTCATGATAAAATAATTGATGGCGTCATTAATTTTCGCAAAACTCTCGGATGTAGTCCAAACAACCACAGCCGCTCTCCGAATTGGATCCAGAACTTTGCACTGGTCCCGGGTTCGCGATAGCGTGATCGGGAGTCACGACTCCTGCAGAAGACTGACTGCCGGTTGCACCATCGGGCTGAGGAACCGCTGAGCCGTACTCGTTCTCCGCTGTCGCCTCGGCGGCGGGCTTATTATAGCCGGCAACGCTCTGCACCATGTCCACAACTTTGTCGACAGTCGCCTGCACGTTGATTCTGCTGCTTTCCTCGTCCTCGGAACCTGATCAATATGCATTATTACGATTGGAAATGGGAAAATGAAACGAGGGTACACTAGAAATAACCCGTTGGCCAATTAGGTGCAATTATTAGATAGTACTGTTCAAGTACATCTAAAACGTCTAAAACGGAACGTTATCGATCAATTTTTAACAACTTTTATCGCATATAATGGACGATTGTAAGCATGCGATATAAATAAATTTGTTTATTTTCTTATTGCTACTCCTGTTGAATTGCAATTGCTTTCTATAGTGCCCACTCATTTTTATGATATAATTAGTATTTTTTAAATACATTTAAAATATGTAACGATTTTTGACATAGTTTGTTAATTTTGTTATTGTTGGCGATAGTAATATAATAATTTATACTCAGATTTTTCGGTAAAAAATAATACTTATACATACTTTGCGCATAAAATATAATATTATATATGTGTATATTACATTTAAATTTCAATCATTATAATTCTGAAAACAATAATCCAAGAACATTTATTTTTTGATTGTATACCTACGTAAGACTTGTTCAACTTTTTCAGGTAGAACTTTGAATTTTATATTTTATTTATATTAATATTATTAGAATTATTAAATAATTTTTAATAAATTATTTATAAATCCAATTATACTTTGCTACTATTTTAAGAGTATTTTTATACAGAACAATTTTATTTTTCTATTTGTATATAAAAAATGTCTGTTATAATAAAGTATTTATTGAAAAATTAAAACTTAAGTAGGTATACGATTTGTACACAAGATTAATTTGACTATAGTATAAACAATAATTGTTCTTCTACAGAAAAAAAAAAACAATTTTTCTATTACTCATTAATAATTTTAATCCATTATTCTATTTTATAAATTCAAATAGAATAAATATACAGCTACCAATAGTAAAAAACAGACAAATACTAAATGCTTCGGACAATATTTTAATGTTACACAATAATAGATTCAATGTTCATGTTGCAGGTGTCCGCGCGGTCTAAATTTAAATACTTTTATTCATACCTTTTTCTCCTATCTAAATGTATATTATGTATTTTTTTTTTTTCGTAAAATTAAAACAGTCAAGATAAAGCTGTAACACACTATTATTTTAATCAGGTACATAATGTTAGTACATACTATTAGGCCCATATACTTCTGACTTGAGTGGATTTCTTATTGGTACCTATATGGCTATATATCATGTTATAGTCGTAAGAAATAAATAACATTGAACCTGTTTTAGTTATAAAACGGCAACTAATTTCAATAACTATATACCTATTGATAACAACGTTAATTGACGTTCGGAAACACTTACTTTGTGAAAAGTGGAGGCAAGCCAATGTAACGAATATAACATGTTCCATGTACATTTTGAACGGATCTAAACAAAAGTCGTTTTATTAGTAAGAAATTAAATCACTAAATTCTTAGTTCTATAGCTAATAGTGTACTGCGGTAAATGTTTTGTTCAAATCATCGTACTCGCATGTATACCGCGACAAAACCATATCGAAACATCAGCCAAGTACACGATTTAAACGTGATTGTTATTGAAAAACGAATAAAAAAAATCAAGTCCACGAAATAATGAAATGCGCCGAGAAAACTTACTTTTTACACTCGACAACGGATCTTATTGTACACGAGTACTGTTGTCAGACCTTATGATTTCCGTACGACCGTATTACGCGGTGTTAAATCTAACGAATTGAAAAAAAGAATAAAAAACCCGAAACGAAACGTCGAACGGAGAAGCCCGCGGTACGTTCGAGAATCGAAAATGAATTTGTAGCCGGTGTTTTTTTTTTTTCCAATTCCAACGAATTTATCGTGCCGCCCGGCCGAGTGATATTTGGTATTGCGAGTGCGCCGCCGTGCGAATCGCGACCGAACAATCGATTTGTGCGTTTCGTGCGGGCCGCGCGTAGAATAATACGATCGTTACGATTCGCTAGACCGACTTGTGATACGAATTCAAACGTAGATAGCAAACGGTTAGTGGCGAGTGGGTACGCCGATTAGGTAAATTTGCATTGCCCGTTCGAAGGGGCGCCGGCGAGATGTTCGCCCGAGGGTTAAACTCGCGATTTGCATACCACCGCAGGTCCGATAAGGACGACAGTTTATTGTTTTTCGCTCGTTACGTATACTTCAGGGCTTTGGTTAGGTTCCCGTGTCCACACCGCGGTTAAACGATTCGGCCGGCTACACTACTTTCAACCGATGCGTTCGACGACTGCCCGGCGGTGCGTAATATACCCGTGCGCTTTAATGATTACTGATTAGCTGTTATCAGAGTAAATCATACGACACACTTATTATTTTTTTAAACCTAATCGAACAGTACGGGCACACCAGTTTTTATAACCATAAGCATCGTACAAGCGCGTACCGTAACTTAACGTTGTATTTCACCGGTTTGAATTATAAATACTCGTACGGGTACGCGCATGGTAGTGCTCTGCACGGTCCGTAATTTTAGGGACCGGACCGGACTGAAAATGTTAACAAAGGACCGAAGTCGGACCGAACCGATTGCTAAATTTAATTTTAGACCGGACCGGACTGAAAATTTAAAATAATTTGTTAGAGTGGACCGAGACCGGACCGCCGCCGCCGGTCCGAACTTACAAATTTCGGACTGTAAAAGCTTATGGACCGGACCGCGGACCTATTTAAATTTTTTTAGATAGTAAACACAGCGCTAAGACAGTCGGCAATGCAGTACAGAACACGAATGATGAATAATAAAGTTCACAAATTAAAACGGTAATAACAATATTAAAATTATTAGCAATGTATGTATACGAAAATACGACACGCATAATTCGTTTTTAAAAATAACGTGGAAATATCGAACTACTTGCTATCTGGCCTGGCTAATCGACTATTTTCCATGTATTACCGCTGATTGGCATCATCAACAATAATGGATAGACATTTAGAAGTACACATTTAATATCCAATCTCAGTTTCCCCAAAATAATGTATAGATAAACCATAATTAATATAAACCAATGTGCGAGTATTTCATTGGCAGTATACATTTATATATTTGGACGGCGCGGCGTAGCACTTCCACAATTTCTCGTTACCCGCACCATAACGAGAATATTAGTAATTGTTCTTGAAAAAATGTACTGTAATAAATTATTAATAGCCAACAGGTACCATGAACAGCTTTGAGATGTATACAATATAAACATGATAGTACATGAAATGTATATAAAACGACGGTGCTGGGCCGCTGGGGTAAAATATTGATTCCCATGGGCCATAATGATAATATTCGTGTTATTAATTCAATAAATAATGTTTTTATAATTTTAAATCATTGTTCAATAGATATTAGATAGTAGATTTTAAACAAGCCGTATTATTAGCCGTACATTTTAAACTAATCGAGACCGATCGGACCGCACTGGACCGGACCGATCTGATTATATTTTAGCAACCGGATCGAACCGAAATGGTTATAGTTTAAACCAGGACCGGACCAAAATCTTTCAAAAAAATATTGAGTCGGACCGAACCGATCCTTCATCTATTTTTATACGATAAGACCGGACCGTGCAGAGCACTAGCGCATGGTTATTACCAGTGTTCATTTTAGACTTTAGTATCCCCCCGGGGGGATAATTTTACGCAAAAATATAAATACCACACGGCATGCACATAGTTTATATTATTTCGTTATTATTAAATAATGAAATAAAAAATAAAATGAATTCGGCGCTGTTCTTTCGTGCGTACAGATCGAGACTTGATTTACGAGTTATTATTCTCATTCGTTGGGTCCTTTAATGCTAATTTTCAGACAGCACTGTAAGGTTTCTGGTCCCGTACGATTCCTTATTTTATTCATAATTCTGTTCGTGGTACCGATGGAAAGTTCGGTCGCGGTGATATGTTCAGATAATGATACGGGTTGATGTCGACGATTTTGTATAGTTATCTTTAATATTACAATAAACTGACTCTATTATGAGCTTTTTGAAACTGTAATATTTTACACAATCACAATTCGCTTGGAAAATAAAACATCGTAAATATTCGATATCATCGCACAGATAATGTTCTTTCCTTTAAGTTTGATAATAGGTCAGCTTACTCCAATATTCAAGTTAACAGCCCAAAATCGGTTCTGCCGAACGCAGATTTGCCATATACGTGAACGGAGACAATGCTTGCGGGCATGTGGATTGGACACCGGCCGTTTCTAAGGAGTCGCGTATAGGCAATTTATCATTTTGTATGCATTAAGCAGTGCCGTTGTGTGAGCCGTAAATGGTTGTTAATGTAAGTAATCGTATTCCCTCTAAAAAGCCCAATACCGGTTTTATGCAATCGGTGCTGGTTCATGTATATTTTTGTGCGTGATTAGATTTATAATGTAGGATTCTGAATATTATAATTGTATAGTGTGAAGGTTGAGATTAAAGTCACTTTAATCAATATTGTGGAAACACCCGATGTCATCAAAATATAATTTTCTAACGCTTATTAATATTTTTGCGGTCCTCCGGTTTTTTGGTTTGCTGGAAATAGCAATTTCTTTACGACATTATACAGTATTTTCAAGTCTTAAGTACACTGAAACTTCCCTTGACGGACACCTCTAAATATTGCACACCTCCGAATAGCGGACGTTTTTATAGGCACGCGGACATTTTCACTACTCTTATGTAGGAAAACCCCTAAATACCGAATACTTTTATGGTAATTTAATTTTGATTTTGACAATTTTTTTCGTAAATATAGAATAATCATGGGATGCCTTAATAAATATCTATATAATCTCCACACTAAATGAGGTAGAAAGCGATGAAGAAAAATGTGAGACCCATGATCAGGAAAACGGTCCAACTCCACTAATAGAAGCCTACGGGAGGCACTGGCAACAGTGAAGGGTGTGAGTAAATACATTTATTATATCGATACACAGAACACTTCGTTATTCTCTAACGCAGTTGTACTAAAAAGTGCCTTGATACACGAAATTACTATGCATCAAGGTCTTAAACAAACTAATTTAACTAATTTTTTCATTAAATGTTAACTTTTAATTACATTATCATTAATTTTTACATAGATAATATCACAGTTTTAAATTATAATATGAACAATTAGTATTTGCATTAAAATAAAACAAATATCGTTATTATAAATATTATATGTTGTACATATATAATTATAAATTTTTCCGAGTTATTTTCGCAAATTCCCCCCCCCCCCCTCTCCACCATCTGAATAGTGGACAAAATTACGGCGACCGAGAGTGTTTAGAGTATTTAGAGGTTTCACTGAATTAGTATTGAAATATTTATCAACCTACAAAAAGTAGGCAGATTTCGTGATTTTTATCAACATTTCAAATTCAAACGCTTATTAAAAACAATCGTGACTATAAAAAGTAGGCAGATTTCTTGATTTTTATCAACATTTCAAATTAAAACGCTTATTAAAAATAATCGTGACTACCGATTTTTGAGATTTCACCCAAGTAAGATCAATGTACGAGGAAAACTGTTGAATAACTTCAACATTTTTCGGCCCGCAAACATATTATAAACCCTTTAATTCCAAATAGCTATTGTTCGCGCCGAATTATTCGTCGTGTGTGACAAAGTCCACCGACGATAGCGGCGTCCCGTTACCTCCCGTTTCCCAACCATGTGTTGATCGTGTGCGTTTTATATAACTGTAGTATCGTGTTTATGAATATTGTGTTAATCGGTTGAATGTTGAATTATATAATAACTTTTTTTTGTTCGTCAGTCGCGATCTCGCGACGATCGTCCGTCGTGTTTCGGTCGCTAGTGAAGCACTATTACTTTTTATTATATTGTATTATTATTCTCGCCGAAGTTCCATTGTCAATTGGTGAATATTGAAGTATAATAATATATTACCTTAATGGCAACTTCTGTTACCAACAAACCATCTGATACTCGTACCAAAGTCGTCGGTGATTTATTTATACTCGTCATCACCGTACACCTAATACCTCTTCACTGTTGATCTTCGTTGTATGCTGTCTATTGCCGTGTTCTTGTCGGTGGGCGCTCAACGTCGTGTTTCAATCGTCATCTGCGAGTTCTTCGTGCCTTCGTACCCGTGTCGTCACTTCGTCAGTGTGTAAGTTTTAATTGTAAGTTATGGCCTGAGTGTTAAGTTTTAAGTATTGTATCTGACTGCATGTGAACCCTGTGCGTCATTGCACCAGACAGGATCGACCACAGGGCTTCCCCCACAAATAAACTCTACTTCCTGCACTACCGTGTAAAATTAATTTGTCTCCCCATCCTTCGTCGTCGTCGCCGCCGCCGTGACTGGCCGTCAGTCCGTTACGTTGCCTACCCATCGCAATTGAGGCGCACGTTTAGGTTGCCTACCAGCCGCGATAGAGACGCATAACCAAGTTGCCTACTTAACAAAAATACGGCGCAGTTGAAGTTAAATATTTTCAATCGTCATTACGACTGGACTGGTCCCTCCGAACGCGTTCGTGCTGACAGCTATAAATCATAATAGTGATACCTGCACAGTCCAATAAATTAATCTTTATTTATATTTAACGATAATGCTAACAAACTTATTTTTTGTCGATTGGATTTTATCATGTATGTTAGTCCAGAGTTCATGACAGTATATTAAATTTTATTCTAAGTTCATTTTATTTTTTTGCAAATTTAAATTTCAAAACAGCCAGATACATTAATTCAATGGAAAAAATATGGATCGTTTGATTATATAATACTATAATGTGCAATGAAACTTCAATAAATTAACACCTCTAAAAAGTGAATCTAATGAACTGGCATGAATACACTCATTGGAATAGAGTAGTTTTAAAATTCTCTTAATATTACACATAATTAAACAAATTTGAAGTGATCAGGAAGTAAAATTGTATAATACCTCAATTGATATTATAACTACAACACAACAATATAGTAGGAAGAACATTTTAATTAAAAGAATATTTTTTTTTTTACAAAATTTTTCTAGGTTATTTATAGTACTCCCATCATGGTAGTTTAATAGTATACACTTAAATTTAGCTTGCAGAAGATTAGTATGGAGTAGGTATTATTAGAACTCTTAATAATGTTTTACTGAACAAATAAAAGATCTGTTCCAATAGAATTTAATACAAATTAATTCATAAAGAATTGAAATAGTTTAATTTGTTAGTATATATATACATAATACAGAATTAGCCCAATAATTTTAATTAATACAACTAGTAAATAACAAAAAGAACATCATTAATCACAAATGGCAATTAGGACATCACTACCCATATAATTCTTCTGGTTACTAATAAGTTAAAGCTTATAATTATCAAAATTGAATACATTATTAAATGTATTCCAGCTCTCACAGTTAATATAATATGAATATAATAATAACAAAATTAAGTCTCATAGTTACAAGTTCAGTTTTGATATCTCTATAGTTTAGGTAAAAGAAAAATTAAATTAAATTATAATCGCATAAATGGACATAATTGTTACTTATTAGAAGGAATACGAAAAGCTTATATTAATTCAACTCACAAGGGATAAAGGAGAAGGTATCATTGTTAACAAAAATTCTTATGATCAGTAGAAATGGCAAACATCGGAATAAGTATTATTAATGATAACATTTTAAAAAAAAAGTAATTTGATATTGAAATATTCTTCATCTACAAGTACAACATGAGTTAGACAAGTGGAAAATTATTTAAAATTATCCTGAAAATAAAATTTAATGTGAATTTTAAAATTAACACAAATTTGGTATTATAGGTAATAAAATATAATACCCTGATTTTCTATGAAAATTATTAAAATCACACCGCAAATCATTCATCACATTATCTTCCAATACTAAAGAAGCCCTTTCCATAATTACTTCTGCCTCTGTATAATTATGTTTTGTATAAAAATACCTTATGGCATCCATCCATAAACCTGTAGATCAGTATAATTTTAATTATTTTTGTGTATATAGTACAAGAATTAAATAACACTTACAGGTATCATGATGAGAAAAATGATCACACATCTCAATAAATAATTTAGTGATATATTTATAGTTTACAAAGCGTTGAGACTCTTCGATTGCGATCATAGCCAAGTATAGTCGTTGATCTTTTGGTTCCATCAAGAGCAAGGCTTTAAACAATCTACGAGCAGAAGATTTACCATTGTTTTTAAGGTCCCATTTCAAATATTTAATTTTGAATTCAGTGCATATTTCTCTCTCCTCAACAATTATAACTATACTATAAAAATGCACCACCTACAAAGAAAATACGTAAAATATATTATAATTAGGATGTATTTGGTTCATAACTATGTACATTTTTAATAAATATTCCTTAGGTTAATTTTAATAAATACAAAATACATGGATATATACATCTCACTTGATTAAAATAATTTATATTGTCCACTATAACTTTTTTACATATTTTGGTTGAAAATTCAGCCTTGAAAAAATAATAAATTTGTTTCATCAAATGTTGACAAATTTCATGTGACAAATATACCCAATAAGCATAATATTTTCTTGGCAATAATGTTTTTTTTTCTAAAATTTGAAATACTTGTTCCATTTTTTCGGTCAATTTTGCGCCAACTCTTTCATTAAAAACATCTAGACTTTTCCAGATGTCTATGATATGATCAGCATAAGATAGCCATAAAAGTGGTTGTTGATTTTGATCTATTTTTTTTATTCCTTCTTCAAAAGCTTCGAAACTGTTCCTATTATTTCAAATTGATAGAATGTTAAATTTAATTTAAACAATTATATAGAACAAGGGTCGGCAATTAATTTATATGGCGGTCCAGATAATTTGAAAAAAAAAATGTTCGGGGGCCATAAAAAATTTAATATAATAATAATAATTTCACAATTTTATTGTTAAAAGTTTAATGAGAAAAATGACATTTTTTGTCTTGAGCCAGTTTTTTAAAATTTGTTACTCTTGGTGAAGAACTAATGTGCTGAGTGTTTTCAAGGCGGAGAGCAGTTAATCTTAAACAATATTTAAAAACGTCATTTTAGAAAATGATAAAATTGAAAAATATTTTTGGCGGTCCAGTTATTTCCGCTCCACGGGCCGGACTTGGCCCACGGGCCGCCTATTGCTGACCCCTGATATAGAATATAGATACTTACATCATTCTTTTTTCATAATCTTCAGTACAATACTCAAATGTTCCTGATCCTCGATCATAGATAATACCATCAAAGTTAATTTTTGCCAATTTTCGCCACATTAATCTGTTATTTTCGTATATCATTACCATGTCCCTATAATAGGGAATGGAGAAGGGAAACTTATTATAAATAATAATTATTATTTAATATATTATATATTAAAAAATATAATGTTGCTGAAATTTTATATTTACCTTATCATGTCATATAGCAATAAATCGTTGAGTTGATTTCTTACCTAACGCTAGGTCTAATAATTTAAAGTGAAATTGAATATCATCAGGGAACTGTTTAATATAGTCTTTGTACTTCTGGAACGTGATTGGAAGTAAACTGCCATTCGTATTTTCAATCTCCTGAACTTCCACTCTAAAACCTTCTAAATACAAACGTTTATAATTCTCAAAATATATCTGGCCGTTAGTGAAATAACGTCTGGCGGTTGTAATGTCCGATTGTAAAGTGAACATAAAAATAGCAGCGTCTATGTACACTTCTGGAGTACAAAGCTTCTGAATCATAACTGTACATAATGAGTTTCTATCCTCAGTTATGAATTGTTTCTAAAATCAAGATATACATAAAAAACAATAAAATTGAGTGGTTGTGACATGTTAGGTTAAATTTATGTGGAGTGCCTAGTAGTAACCATTGGGCCGACTAACAATACACATACATATGTTACTATAATATATTTATGTTACCATAATTATTTTAGTTTATTCAAAAAAAAAAAGATAAGAGCCCTACTGAAAACATTCATTATTCATGAGGGTGCACATGAGTAAATTATGTTTAAAACTATTTGAAGTATTTGCAGTTAATTTTAAGAAAACAATAATATGTTTAGTGTTGCTCAAGAGTAAAAATGTTTTAATAGCACCTGTTACTAAAAATAATACTTTTTAAATTAATGATTATATTTACAACTAAGATAGAATATATTTATAAATAAATATATACATTTTATTTATTGTATACAACTGAAATCAATTAATTTAATTAATTTGAAGTCTTATGATATTTTTCTGCCTTTTCAGCATTATCAATTTTAACATTGAGGTATACAATTTGAATTACAAATCATTTGAAAAATTATTAATGTTTCTTACACTAACCAATGGGACAGTCAAATCAAGATCCATATATCTTAGGTCAAATAGGGTTAGAAATTAGAGGGATATGTCTCCTCAATTACTTTGTTTCCTCATATGATATGATTTTTATTATTTATTTTTCATATACCTTTTAATCTTTTTGTAAAAATTATTTTATTATATTTATTTCCAAGATAACTATTTTTTTTAGTACTGAAAGAAAATGATTTACCTTTTTTATTGTTTTTTTTTTTTAAGGAAGGCTTCTAATAAAAATTGCCTTAGATAGTTAAATATGTATAATAAATCAATTATAAAAAAGGTTTTGGCTCGCAAGAGCATTTTTAAAGGTTTGTTTCAATCAATTTAAATTAATCATAAGTGCCTACAACTTTATAAAAACAATATAAAATAATACATGATTCAATTTTAAGATTTCAAGATGAATAATTATATTTTAAAAATATTAAATAGATTTAAAAATTTTTCAAATAAGTTATTTTTTAAAATGATTATGAATATGAAGCATTTGATGAATTCAAGAACTTTTAATTGTTTGAGCAGAACTGTATGCATGGAAAACTAAACTTTCATGCCTTGAAAATTCCCTGAAATGGAACTTAATGCTATAGTAATGCAATAAAATTTTTTTAATTTGTACAAATTATTATAAATATTTTGAACATTTTTAGTAGTCACAGCTACACCATATGGATGTTCTTAATATACCAAGTATATGTTAAAAACCAGCATTACCCAGAAACAACTTATAATTTTCCATAAATGATTAAATTTAGTTGACAAATGATTATAAATTGATTATAATGATGACAATTGATTATAAATTTTTTCACAACTATAATAATTTATTAATTTGTTTGTAATCCTCTACCTCTTACCAAGGGGTGTATTAAATGATGGAATATAATATAGTAAGATAAATTAATTAATAAATGTTTGTTGAATTAATGTAACTAGGGAATACATTTTGACAGACTGAAAACAAATTTTCAAAAGTTGAAATTTGGTTAACTTTATTTAAACAATTGAAGTGTAACTTTATTACTTTTTATCAAATGTGTTGTACTGTTCTATTAATATTATTATCAAATATTTGACTGTATCACAGGTTAGATAATAATAATAATTATAATGTATGGCAGAATTGTTTATTAAGATATTACAAACAATAAAAGTTGTGCTTAAATAAATGTTATGTTATGTTACTTAAATACATTGAACTGAATTAAAAACAAGTTACTACAAATAACCTTAAACCTTGGAAATTTTAATTTAAGAAAATATTTAGAATAAAAGTTGGTTATATTTGATTTAAAAATGTAGTACACAAGATCAATACAATAACGTAACTGTAAATTATTAATTTTTTTTTTGTGGTCATTCGTTAATATGATTTATTTTAGAAAAATTAAAAATCAATAACAATGAAAATACTGAATATATAACTTGGATATAATGAAAATCTATATATCATGGAACAAGAGATCAAACACACCATTTGAACTTTAAGTCCTTATTATTGCAAATTTATTGACTTTTGATAAAAATAAAATTCTGAAGGAAAACTTATTTAAATGATTCATTGATTTATGAAATTCTTTAGGATTTTGTTATTTTTAATATTAAATACTTTATGACAATGTACTTAATTTTATTAGTATAAGCTTATATTATAAATAAAATAAAGGTACTCAATAATAATTTTAAGAGATAAATATTTGAAGAAATTGTAGAACAATGTAGAGTACAGCGATGACTAGAACTTAAAAAAATATAAGCAAGTAAATTAACATATACACAAGATGATGAAGATAAAAATAACTTATATGCACTCATGCCTAACATGATTAATCATTTTGTTAAATACAAAATATATGTATAAAAATGAAACATTAGTTTTTTTTATTCTATTTTTACATTTTAAAATTAATTGATAAAATATTTAAATAAAAATAAATAATTAACAATCAGAGATAAATTTTAGAACTAAAGCAATACAAACTGAAATTGAAAACAATGAGAGCATAAAATGCAGTTCTTTTATTGTTATAAATTATAATATAACACAAGCGATGATCTATTTTAAAAGAAAATAATACCATAGCCATTTGATCAAGTTCACTAAATTTGTTCACTTATATTCACACAAATTGTAGGAAATATGCATGCACTGAAACAGTGCAATTTTAGGGCATTTTTATGCCTTTAAACAAATTTAGATCTTACTTAGAATATTCTACAATCATTATTAAAGAATATGCAAGTGCACTTAGTCACGGACACCAGTATTTAGGTAATATTGAATTTAAGTTAATGTTAGTATTATTTCAATACTAATACTACTGAAGATATCCTGATCAAAATAACCGTTACAGCAGAAGCAAATAATTCATGCAAAAAATGTAATGTATTCATCAGTCACCATTAAGCGTTTTAATATTAACATAAAATAATCGAGGAAAATTATTTTCTGACTTACATAGTTTAAAAGGAAATTCAAAAATGTTTCAATACTAAAAATTTGAGGAGCAAACTGACCATACATATTTAAATACATTTGGTTAATCATATTCGCCATGGTTTTCAAATCTTCAATGTTGATCTTTTGCACTCCATTTTCGACCACTTGCAACTGCACGGGGAAAAATAATCATGTCACATGATGAGATTGTGCACAGTGGTTGCATAATGCGATGATCAACCGTAAGCTTACGTCAAAATCACTCTTGGCCCGGTCCAAAAGCTGGGTTTCTTTGGCGATTTGTTCACTCATTCGTACTAAACCGTCCGATACGGGAATTATCGATATTGCCCGACTGACGAACGGGAACGTAGAGGATCTGAGCAAAAACAAATCGAAAAATTTGTCTCGAGTTTTGACGAATATTCAAAACATGTTCACGGGGGAAACTGGTGAAAATAATGGAATAACATATTAATTACAGCGACGACACTTACGCGACGGCACGTTTGTTGATGGTGCGTCGCGGGTTGGAATCCTCGGCTTCTCGTTTCCGCGCCAACATGTTTGGACCGACTCGCCGCGAAACGCGAGACACGCGAACGGAAACGGGACTGCTTTAATTCAACGAGAGCGTAATAACGTCCAACACGGGTGTATTGGACGCGCGATCAAAAACGTATTGGGCAAACGAAAAAAAAAAAAAAAAAACCCGGCAGAAGCGGAGAGACGTTTCGGTCGCTGCAATTACTGCAGTGGCGCGGGCGACTTAGCTTGAACGGCGAACGGAATTTCAACGGCAAATACTCGCGACCGGCGCGGGTGTGATAGCAAGCCGATAACAGAGCGGATAACAAAGCGCTAGCGCACCGAGAACCGAATTTTTTTTTTTGTTTTCCTACGCGCCGAGTTGTCGCGTTCTCCGAAATGTAACGCTGAAGTTACGGACGTTTGCGGCGGGGGAAACGAAAAACGGACGGGACGCGCGCCGAAATAACGTACATCGATGGTGGTGCCGCCGCCTCCGCGGTCCATTGTTCCCACTTCCCGCGCCACAACAGGACGCGGGAATGTTCATTGTTCGTTCTAGCGCAGTGGTGCCTTGTACAATATAAAATCGTATGTACATCGTAGGCCCCGGCTACCGAGATATACAAAGCCCGCCATGACTGCGGTTTGAAATACGTCTTTTGTTTGTGGGTTCTTGTTGTTATTTGCACATACCGTTTATATATTTTATATATCATCTATTATTTGTGTACGTCCTTTATTCCTTTTGTGGGCGAGGGAGGGGAGGGCAAGAGAGGGGCGTTCTTCGTTTATTCTATCCGACCGTTAAGTCCCGTCCAGATAGTGAAACCGTCGATGACCGGCCTTTATCCCGCACGGCCACGGCCCCCCGATGTATGCTCCATTTCAAAAGAGAACTTACCACTTTCCATAGGTCCATCAGCTTTGTTTGCGTCATCACCGATCACGATATCATTTTATGTATTTACATTTTTTTTTTTTTTGATTTTTGCGATTTCGTATTTGTCCTGCGAATTTGCGATTTGCGTCCCGTTTTCCGGTGTACAGTAGGACCCGCTTAAGACGCTCTTCCTCGTTGAAAATAGCTTATAAAGCGGGAAACAAAAACGATAAAACAAAAATTGTATATTATTCTGCGAATTATATTGTTACGTTTTGATTATTATAATTAATTCACATTACCTACTTTAAACTATAATCGATATTCATATATTTCATATATTTGATACACTTGAGAAGAAGTTTTCAATTTAACCAAAATTATGGAATTTTAGGTCCGCGTTGTTAAAAGATATAACTTCTTCTATTACCTCTTTTACTCAACCAAGTGCATTTGGTCAGGGCTTAAAGTGGCCAAAAAAAAAGATAGGGGGACTCTTATCCCAAAATCATTTTGAGCGATCCATATAGTTCAAGGCGGTATTATACATAGATAATAGGTATATATTACTACATAGCTTAAATTTTACATGGGTAATAATAAAAATAACATAATGAAATTAATATTATCAATAGTAACATGAATTATATTTTCTTCAGAATTCAGAAATGTCAACACAAGTATTATTATGTATACATAATATGATCAGAACTATTAGCTATTATCTGAGAGAGACCGCCGACGAAGCAACGGTAATAATTATTAAAATAATTGAACATTTTATTACAACTTTTAAATTGCAATGTGGATGATTATTTTTAAGCAAACTGATGAACGTTTCAGTTAACTTTTCGAAAAAATGTTAATGAGAACGCTTTAAAAAAGTTGGAGGGGTAGGGGGACTGAGTACCCCACTTTAATCCCTACATTTGCTACCTACTGGCAGAATCGGTGTTGAACCATATTCTCCTTCCTCCTCACTTTCTTCATCTATGGTATGATGTATGTACTTACAGTGGTGTACCCGGGCTAAGGGGGCTTCGCCGTATTATGGTATGAATCTTATATGATTAGAGACAATGTACAAATCAAGATATATCTAAAACGGTAAAAACAACTGATATAAAAACGGTTTTCAAGGAACATTTTGTATTTTTGTGTATTTTTGTAAATTTTTATTTATTACGACAAATGTTGTACATTTGGTACATCAACGAAAGCCATTTATATTTTAAAATGTTTATCTTATCTGTTTATTGGGCCATATGTATTAATCCTTTATCCCTTATACATGTATAAATGTAAAAGAACAGGCATTTTTTACGTTCCCATTTTGTGAAGACGCTATTTAATTGTTTTCCAAATTTTTTTAACAGAGTTGTTTCAAATACCTTCCTGAGTGTCACCACGTCATTCAATTTTCTTTTAAAGGGTTGAAATCGATAAAAATAAATTGTTAAGTATAACTCGTATATGTATATATTCATATAATGATAACAATAGCAGTTGGCCAATAACCGGAAATTACAATCATAGGTTTTCTAGTGACAAAACAAAAATATGGCAAAATATCGAGTACATCATTCACGAAAAATAAACAGAGGGGCTCAAATGAAGATGTTCTACATCTTTTACTTGTTTCTTCCGACCCGTATATTTCTTCGATACGCAAAATCCCAAGACAAAATAAAATTGATTTTGATAATGAAGTGAAATTATTATTAAATTAAAATAATAATATCGCAGATAAAGAAAATTATGACATTTGAATTAAAATTTTATATAATATAATATATTTTATGAAAAAGTTAACTTTTAGAATAAACAATGTATATGTTACGGTCAAAGTGTATAAATCAGGCATTGTAATACAGTGCCCGGGCAATGTACACAATGCTCGTCATATTTGGGCAAAGCTGGTTACTTCGCCCGGGCATTGTAATACAAAAGCCGGGCATTGTGTACAGTGCTTAATTGTCTGTGGGCAATGTACCTATATTATCGATTACATTCCCTCTACGATGGTATACCGGAGATATAAAATAGAATTTCCGATCAGTTGTAATAACATCATTTAACGGATAGGTTGTGTTTAAATACATATTATTATTATTTTGAATTTTCTTAAAACTTATTTTTCTTAGTATTTAAAATGGTTGATTTTAAATTTTATGAAAAATTTAATACTCTTCTGAGTGAAAAAAATTCGAATAATTTAATATTCTTAAGTAAAGTAAAATATAACCAAGTATTAACAGAAGTCAAACGGTTAAAAAGTGGAGCAAAATTAATACCAAATGATTACAAATTATTGAAGCGCTATGATATAATGAATGTAAGTAATATTGATAAATTAATTGTTCCGGTAACTGATCCAAATACTATCAAATATCATGTTTATAACGAAGAGTTGTATAACATAATTCATGACGTCCATTTGCAAACTGGACATGGAGGTAGAAACCGGATGGAAAATGAACTGAACGCAAAATATAAAAACATTACTTGGGAATGTATAATGATATATTTAAATCTATGTGAATTGTGTCAGAGAAAAGGTAAAACTGTGAAAAAAGGGGTAGTTGTTAAACCAATAATTTCTTCAGAAATGAATTCTCGTTGTCAAGTAGATTTGATTGACATGCAAGTTCAACCTGATGGAAATTATCGATTTATTTTAGTTTACCAAGATCACTTATCGAAGTATGTTTTACTGATTACTTAAACCATTAACACATAAACATAACACATAAACGTGCAGAGGAAGTTGCCTATATATTACATGATATTTTTACTACATTGTATGTGCTCCGTGTATCTTACAAAGTGATAAGGGTAGAGAATTTGTCAACAAGGTTATTGAAGAGTTATGTAGTATGTGGGAAGAACTGAAAATCGTACATGGAAAGCCACGATGCAAGACAAATAAATGTAAGTGTAGGGCTGCAGGTAAACTATGTACTTCTAAATGTCATGATAGCTTAAGTTGCAAAAATAAATAAAAAAATGTGTTAATATTCATAAAATAAATTATTATAAATTATTAAGATAACAAAAATTGTTTTATACATTTTCTAATTAATTAATTGTAATTGCCCACTGTGAATTGGTCATTTTGTACAATGTCCGACCAAAGTGTATAATTTTCTACATTGTTTATTGAAATTGGACATTGTACACATTGTCCGGGCACTGTATTACAATGCCCGTTTATACACTTTGACCGTAACATATATATTACCATTCATCGGGTGTTAACATTTATTTTTTTAAAGTATTTTTCCCAGTATCTTTTTTTAGTTAACTTCAGAACCAATTTTAATTTGTTTATAGTGATAACATAATTTTTTCCACCTAAATTGGATTTCAGACCACAGTGCGGCGGCCCGAGGGTTTCCAGCTACCTGTAACCTGGCCTCTTTTTCGTGTGTGCATATCTATTGTTCTGTTTTCTACGTCTCAGGGCAGTTAATTTGTCTACTGACGGTCGTACGTATCATAGCACGGCTGCAACCGCCATATTTATGACTAGGGAACGGATTTTAATGCAAATTGCAATTTTTTCTGAATGCCCGAAAACATTGGTTTCCAAGCAAAAAGTTCATTTCATACATCAAGGAATTAAAAAATGTAACTTTTATTTTGCATTTTTTTGCATTTTTTGCATTTTTAAGACTTTATTACATTTTTAGAGCATTTTTTGACATTTTTAGTGCATTTTTATGGTTTTTAAGTCATTTTTTCAGCATCTTTTCAACATCCATACTAAAAAAAATAAAAATGCCTAAATATGTTTTATGTTACGAAATTACCAAATTATTGTTGACACGTGTAGACACAAAATATATACATACAAGTTACAACAGATTATTACCCGCATTAAGGTAAAGATAAGATAAGCTATTTATCTAAATTGTACAGAAGATAATTGAGAGTTAATTTATTAAAGTTTTATTGTATTTAAATATTTTTTATCAGATTTTTCATAGTAATGTGTTTTTTTAAAAGTTTTAAATTCAAAATTGTGTTTTTATTGAATATAAATACATTTTTAAAGTTTTTTAGGGCATTTTTTTAGTGCATTTTTTGATGTTAAAGCATTTTTTTAAGGCATTAAATCGTATTTTTTTAAGGCATTTTTCTTGTTTTTTAGAGCATTTAAATCCGTTCCCTATTTATGACGTAGAAATACTTGCCGAAAGGATATAATATTTTTATTAATAGTTTTAATATTATGAGAGTTGTATGGAAAACACTGACCAGCTGAATTATATAAATCGCGTTATCGAAAAATAATAATATATTTTCTAATCGATACGCGATAAAAGTGTTACGATCTGCCCGACGCCGAAAGGATGGTAATGAAGTTAGCCCCCCCACCTCGTCCGATTCGTTCTAAACCAATGCCAATATTTTGCAAATTAATTGCAAATAATTGCAAATTGGTTATTACAATTTGCAAATCACGTATGGAGTGGCAAAATAGGTTTTAAGGTAGGGGGGGCTAACTACAGGCAGCCCCCCCACCTCGTCCGATTCGTTCTAAACCAATGCCAATATTTTGCAAATTAATTGCAAATAATTGCAAATTGGTTTTTACAATTTGCAAATCAAAATCCTATTTTTGGCGAATTTTTTTCCAAATTTGGTCAGCCCCCCCCACCTCGTCCGATTGTTCCAAACCAATGCCAATATTTTGCAAATTAATTGCAAATAATTGCAAATTTGTTTTTACAATTTGCAAATCAAAATCCTATTTTTGGCGAATTTTTTTCCAAATTTGGTCATGTATCATTTCAGTCATTATATTAATAATAATAATAATAATTATAATAATAATAATAATAATAATAATAATCCTAATCATAGTAGTAAAAACCAATAGTACTAACCAAAATTGGTAAAAAATTCGTAAACAGTTTTGAGAAAACCAATTTGCAATTATTTGCAATTAATTTGCAAAATATTGGCATTGGTTTGGAACAATCGGACGAGGTGGGGGGGCTGACCAAATTTGGAAAAAAATTCGCCAAAAATAGGATTTTGATTTGCAAATTGTAAAAACCAATTTGCAATTATTTGCAATTAATTTGCAAAATATTGGCATTGGTTTAGAACGAATCGGACGAGGTGGGGGGGCTGACCAAATTTGGAAAAAAATTCGCCAAAAATAGGATTTTGATTTGCAAATTGTAAAAACCAATTTGCAATTATTTGCAATTAATTTGCAAAATATTGGCATTGGTTTGGAACGAATCGGACGAGGTGGGGGGGCTGACCAAATTTGGAAAAAAATTCGCCAAAAATTGGATTTTGATTTGCAAATTGTAAAAACCAATTTGCTAACTTCATTACTATGCCGAAAGGTCGGTTCATCAGTGAAATGCCATTGTGATGAGTGTTCACTGAACGGTGCGCGTTTGTGTTTATGTTTCTTTAAATTATTTACAATTACAATATAACTTTAATATTGTTTACTGTTATTTAAGTGTTTTGTCATTTATATTTATTTATGAGTAAAAACATCTGTACTGCCTTAGCAGTACATAATTCGTATTAGAACGACGATGTTATGCATTTTTAGACATTGTAAAATTACAAACATCGTTTATTCCACAATACGTATTATTCTATCAAACACCACTTATGTATTCAGCCGTTGAGAACGTGGATGATTTTCAAATTTTGTGTAATGGTGGTTCTATCGAGAATTGGCTATGTTTGTATTATCGTTATGAAACTAAGTACGTAGAAGTGTACTATAGTATATATTATATACCATACTCTTAATGATAATTTACTGGCGATTTTGGATATTTTAGATCCTTCAAAATCCAATGTTGCGTTTAAATCTGGTATAAAACAGCAGGATGGGTATTGGAGTTTGGTATTGGTATTGGTATATGGAGTTTTTGCAGTTGCATTTGCTACATCACTCATATTTGGAAGTAATCCATCTGATAAATGTTATATTATCGATTGCGATAATATGATATGTAAAACCATTAATTTAGAGAAAGCAATAACTACACACGGACAAAGACGGGTAAGTTTATTAATATAAAATAAAATAAAGTAAAATAATAACAAATAAACAGCTATAATTATATTACTGTAAAAGTGGGACATTTTTAATACAAAATAGTAGGTATTTTGTCATGTTTTGTAGTAACAATATTATTTAAAGCAGAGGTGGGCTAACATTTTTAATGGGGGGGGGCCACAAAGTTTAAGAAATTCTAGAGTAGGGCTAGAATTATAGAAAAAATGCATTTTGTGTTACAGCTTTGAATCATAATATTATAAAAACATTACAGGATCACACACAAATGTTACAATTTACATTTTACCTTAAATAATAGTTAATTTAAAAAATATAGTTAAACTTAAGTACACATAAGTACATCATACATATTATTATACGAAAACTACGATAAGGACGCACCAAACCGAGATCCGGGAAATATATTAATATGAACAAAAATATAAATTATATACCTATTATCATAGTATCTACTATCTAGTATCTACCTAAACCACGCTGTGAGGGTACGACCGCGCACAATCCGCGCCAATCCATTTATATACACAATGGTAGGACCAGCACAAAGTGAGTCTTAAGGTGCGTCCACATTTGAGCAAATTTGTGTGTGCATTGTATTTTATTTTCGACGCACACTTGTTCGCTTTAATTTTGTTACTATGCGTCGTGCGTCGTGCGTCGTATTTTGACGCTCAGACGGTGTGGTGCAAAATTAGACTTCTCTCTCCTAAAACTTCCTAACAAACTTGACATTTTTTTTAACCTCATCATGGTTTGTGTTCAATTCCTTCGCTATTTCACACCATGCATCATACTTTTTTGTTTTTGAAAAATTATATGGGTCTTTTGAATCCCATAACAGAGTACGGTTTTTGTACTCTTGTATAAGCAATAGACAATCATCTTGGCACCACTCCATTGATAAATAAATTTGAATTTATAATTGAAAAAATATCAAAGTTAGATGTACTATTCACTATGAGCGCGCCGCGTGCGTAACAAAATGTGCATGATAAAATAAAGTCGTCCAAACTGAGCGCCGCACAACACAAATTCGTCTGATCTTGACCCGGAGACCGACAACCGTTCGGATCGTGTGCGTTGTACGCCGCGAATACAAACGCAACGCACAAGCATGTTTCGCCTGGTCCAAACATGTATAATTTTTGACGCACGCGTGTTCGTCAAAATTCAAAATACAACGCACACACAAATTTGCTCAAATGTGGACGCATCTTTATAACCGAATGAACCTTATAAGCGAAGTGGAAAAAAAAATTAATTACGTATTAATAAATTTTATTTAACTACATATTTTGCTTTGATTTTAATAATTCTGATAAAAAAAAACTAAAATTATAATAGGTAAAAATGTATTACATAAAAAAATATTATAAAAATTATACATTAACAAAAAATTATAAAGAATGTATGTATGTACATATAATGTATTTATTATTTATTTTGAAAAATTATTTTTGAAAAAAATTTGTAATTTTAGCTTGTTTTTTATTTTGTTCTAATATTCCGAAAATATACTATTCGTATTCGTATTGTATATTAAAATTATTAATTAATTAATTACGATAATTGTGCAGCCGCCAGATAATCAGATACCTCACTATAATAAAGATAATCGTTGCGATAAATGTGAACTTTAATCTGCGATAAAAATTATTATATGTTATAAGTAGGGCTAGGGACTTGTAGGAGTTTGCATATTTGTCAATAATCATTCTAAACATAGCTAAGTAATATAGAAATTTGTTTACATTGTACTAGGAGTTTAAAGCAATCATTTTTATTTTGCATATTTTGCATATTCAGCTGTTTTTTCCCTATAAGAGCATATTTGTATTTTAAGTGCATATTTCAAATATTTTATTTAAACAAATTTAAAACAATTCATACATAACAGAGAAAAATATTTTATACATAGGTAGTGGTACCTACTATAGAATATTTAATATATGAATTTTCTAGGAATTGGATAAAAATAGATCAGATTAAATAATTGCTATACCGTGTATTTTCCCAATTATTTGTGTGTTGTGAAATTGGTCGATAAGGAATACGCCAAATAAGGTCAGTTGATGTCAATTCGTCTATTCGTATCGTACGTGTGTTTGTCTTGCGTACTACTGTGTCTTGTGTTAATAAAAGTTTAAAATTAAAGATAAAAATTCCTAAAGTAAAGGCAAATACATCTAGTCGCCTACAGTCGTATGGTTCAGAATTCGGTAGTTCAGTGTTTTTAGTTGATCAGTCAGTGCTGTTTTGTAAACTTTGTGAAGTTAAAGTTAGTGCTGAAAAACGTTTTACTGTATTGCAACACCTTAAAACCGAAAAACATATTAAGTCAGTAAACCGTATTGATAAATCAAAAAAAAGTCAACAGCTTCTAGAATTTAATCCGCCAACTAAAAAATGTCAGTTTAACAAAGATTTATGTGAAGCTATGTTATTTGCTAATATTCCTTTAAACAAAATAGAAAATGTAAAATTTAAAGCATTTTTACAAGAATATACAGGAAAAGAAATTCCAAAAGAGGCCACTCTTCGCTAAGGCTATGTAGATGACTGTTATCAAGATATTTTAGCAAAAATACGAAATTGCGTATCAAATAACAAAATATGGGTATCTATTGATGAGACGACCGACGTTGCCAATGTTATTATAGGAGTTTTACGTACTGACGGACCAGGTGAGATATTTTTGTTAAATACAGAAGAATTAGAAAAGGCAAACCATCAAACTATTTTTAAACATTTTGATAAATCTATGAATATATTATGGCCACAAGGCGTACATCAGTGGTTCTCAACGGGGGCGATATCACCCCCCAGTGGGCGGTGGAGGGTAATTGAGGGGCGATGAACTATTTTTGGGCGGCAGGGGGGCGGTGAACTAGGTTTGGGTGGTAAGGGGGCGGCGAGGGTGTTCACGCAAAAACGTTGTACATGGTGCGCCCTAAAAATAATACATACTTGATAATCCATATAATAGCTATCTATCACTATAAAAAATAATAGGTACTATCATTTTTTATAAATACTAGTATTTATAATCAATGGTACTATGTTGAGCAATGCACAATAACTTATCTTTGATTATTTTCCAATTTACTATCCTTATTATTTTGGCAATTGTGCGTGCACATTATATTTTATTACACCGTATCATCTTAATTTTTAGAATTCCACATAGGGGGGCGTTAAAAAAATTATTGCTGCTCAAGGGGGTGGTAACTTATGAAAGGTTGAGAAACACTGGCGTACACATGATAACGTTTTGTTATTTTTGTCGGACGCTGCGCCGTATATGGTGAAATCGGGAAAAGCAATTCAAGCACTTTAATCAAAGATGATACATGTAACATGTATAGTACATGGATTTCATCGTGTGGCCGAAGAAGTACGTTCATATTTTAACATAGTTGACCAACTTATATCTAGTGTAAAAAAAGTATTTTTGAAAGCACCAACTTGATCTCGTATATTTAAAAAAGAAGCTCCTGACATCCCAATGCCACCACAGCCAATTTTAACTCGTTGGGGAACATGGTTGGATGCAGCTAATTATTATTGTGAAAATTATGAAGTCATAAAAAATATTATAAACAAGTTAGATGAAAATGACGCAAGCAGCATCAAAAAAGCTAAAGATATTTTTAACAACCCAAATTTGAAAGCAAACTTAGCATTTATCTCTTCAAACTATAGTTTTCTTTCAATTTATATTACACGTTTGGAAAAACAAAACATGATGCTTTCTGAGTCTATTTCCGTCGTAAAAATTGTTAAAGAAAAACTGCAAAGTCCACAAGGAGAAAAAGGGAAAAAAGCTATTTACAAAAAATTAGAAAATGTACTGTCAAAAAATAAAGGATTTGAAATTATTGAACAAATTTCAAATATTTTAGAAGGCATAAACAATTCTATGGAAAATCTTGAAGACTTAAATGTAAACGACTTAAAGTTCTATAAATTCGCCCCAGTAACTTCTGTTGATGTCGAGCGTTCGTTTTCGAGATACAAAAATTTATTGGCGAACAATCGCCGCTCATTCACTTTTGAAAATATAAGAAAAATTTTAGTGACACAATGCAATTCATTTGGGTAAGATTTATAAAAATATTAAATTATAAAAACAATATGCATTTATATTTGAAATGTTTGTTTTTTTTTTCTGTTACAGGCAAGTTTAAATAAGAAACAATCAAAATAATAATTAATAATATATAACATATACCTAAGTTTGTAATATTTTAATATTTTTTTTGAAAATTAAAAAATTTTAAGAGCATATTTTAAGAGCATATATGATCATTTTTAAGTGCATAAATGCATGCATGTTTTAAGGTTTTATAGGGCATGAAGTCCCTAGCCCTAGTTATAAGGTACCAACAGAAACTAGAAATAATCAACACGAATATTATTTAATTTTTCAATACCAATTTATTTCTAAATTATAAACAAAAAAGTTTATTTTCTACTATTTATTTTACGAAATTTGAGTCTTATAACCGAAGTGTTGAGTCTTTAACCGATTTTTTTTTAATGTATTTGGATACGTCCGGACCGTTCCAGACGATTTTGAGTCTAATAAGCGACTGAACCTTATATCCGTGAGCAGTGCCGGATCTAGGACATTTGATGCCCGGGGCTAGTAAAAATGCAGCGCCCTTAACTGTACACTCAATATGTGGAGCTACGAGGGCCCCTCAGTGAGGGAAAAAGGGGGTATTTAATATAAACTTTATTTTCTATAATATTAATAATTTTTATATTATAATAATAATAATAATTAATTTTACATATCAAAAAATATAAACATTTTATAAACTTAAATATGGATACTTTGCTTTTTTTATATAATGTACATTGTACATATATTATATAAAATATCATATTTTAAAATGTTACACGTATAAAAACATAGAAAACAAACATCATTTATATATTACTTGGTTGTTTTAATTTAACAAATAACATTTTAATATCTAAAAGTTTACTTTTCTAGCCTTTTTTGTAGCGAAATCTTTTATAATTTCATCATAATTAATCTTTCTTGCAATTATATGATAAGTTATTAAGTCTTGCTTGCTTTGTAGTAGATCGCAAGTATGATTATATATTTATATATATGGGTTATATTATATAACTTATATATAATATAGTCATATCATTATCGTAGATTATTATTACAACTAACAGTTATTTCCAAATCCCATCAGTCGATTTTTCTCCGAAAACAAAAATTAGATAATATCTACCTTTGACGAATTAATTTTAAAAGATATATACATCAGACAAAAATAGTTATATAAATTCCTAAATAATATGTAATATTTAGGGCTAGGAAAATGATGCACTAAAAACCTACGATAAAGACATTAAAAAATTGCCAATAATGCTCCAAAAAAAGCATTTTAACCAGGAAAATGCAACAAACGATTAAAGAATTGTCGGCATAAAGTATTAACGACCACTGATGTGACTCATGGGCCATGGCCGTACGTTAGCTCGCGAATATAAACCCTCATGGAAATTCCTATAATTAGTGAATGCTAAATAATATTTTTGTAAATTTTTTTTATAGACATAGTAAACAAGTCAATAAATATCGTTGTCATTGCGTCTGAAGTCCAGATAGTCAACGAAACCACAACTCCCCACTCGGTAATCACTTTGACAAAATCTAAGAATTTATTTTCGGAAATATTTTCCGATAAGGTGAAGCCACGAAATATATATAGTAATGAAAATAAATTGATAAAGAATAATTTAGATAAATAAGTACGTAAATGTTATAAAAATACCAAATATGCGTATAATTAACAAAAACTAAATAAAAAGCTAATAAACTGACAGTAAAGTACCAAAAAAGCATTTATTTACGAATATCATAAGAAAATGCAAAAAAAGCAAAATCAAAATTGTAAATTTGAACTCTGTGATGTATGAATCGAATTTTGTTTTTGATTAGCTATGTCCTGGAGTACTAAGAAAGAAAATGCAAATGCTACAAAATCCTAGCCCTAGTAATATTATATTAATTTTCAAGCTTAAAAATTTAAAATGAAAAAAAATTTAAACATATGTACATTATATACCTATACTAAGGCTTTTTGATTTTTCATAAATTCAAGAGCGCCCTCATACCGACGGCGCCCGGGGCAATGATACTCACTTCCCCCCCCCCCCTAGATCCGGCACTGTCCGTGAGTCTTATAAGCGGCGTCTACTGTATTTAAAACTATTTTCTACGATCATTTTCAGAATATTTCGGGAAATTTTATACTATACAGGCCATATACTACCCATGTCAATGGACCCTCGGCGGGCCGGATTAAATACTTTCGCGGGCCGGAGTTGGCCCGTGGGCCGTACTTTGCCCATCACTGATTTAAAGTAACTTTTATTTTTTTTGTAAAAATAACTTAAAACTTGATTTAACTGTTTAAACTCGTTTAAAATATTTACTATAAATTTAACAAATAGACAAATATATACAATTAAAATTATGAATCATCATTTAATTACTTTCATCTGAAAAGTGGACTCTTTTGATTTACTTTTTATAATTTTTGGAATATAATGGTCATAATTAAGTCTCGGAAGTTATTGCACTAAAAAACGTTGAAAATTGATTGCACTATTGCAGTAGAAAATAGCCGAAATTGCACTTAAAAATTGCACAAAAAAAAGATACGGATTGCTTAATTTTCGGCATTTTTGACGTCAATACGAAATAATAAGACACAAACGTATAATAGTGAATGGCGAATGCAAATATGTAATTATAGTTGAACGAATTTGGAGTGATCAGGCATTAAAAATTATGAAAACAATTGATATTATAACTATAAAACCATGATATAACATAAAAAGAAAAAAATGTAAGTACACCACAACAGCCTATGTTGTCTCCATCTTACAAACATACATAAAATCAAATATGCGTTCGGTAGTTCAAACGTTGTGTTGTGAGCTTTAATAAATTTAAGGGTAAACTGAACAATTTATTAAACACAAGAGGAAAAAAATTACCAGTGTAATTTATGTTAGGAATATTTTTATGACTTGCTTCATACTAGTTTATACATTTGTTTTTCTTGGAGACAATTTGTATGATGGTTAGATAATACAGTAAGTTCCCGTTACAACGAACTCCAAGGGACCAAATTTTTTTTTCGTTATAACGGAAATTTGAACAAAAAAAAAATGTAAAAATATTGTGTAATTCAAATATTAATTTAGTTTTTATTATAATACATATTAATTCCCAACAGTTAGTTATTGTTGATTGACTGAAATTTTCCCAAGCTCCGCATATCCATTCGATAGCTTCCTTCACATTGCATTTTCTTTGGATATTTTTCTCCAAAGTTATGACGTGTTAGCTTTATGAAAATTTATTGACTGATTGTTATCACGTTATCGATTGACGTGGAATAACATGGTCACACAATATAATGACAATTTAATGACTTTCTTATCTCATAAAATTGTATACTTGTTATCTTTAGATTAAATTAGAAGGGGAAAATATATTTTAACATGTACAAATAGTTCGTTGTGTTGGGATTTTTAAAAATCAATAATTTCGTTGTATTGAGATTCATTTAACATTGTTTTAATAGCTTTTCGGTAGGGGACCTCTATGACTTTCGTTATAACGGGATTTTTCGTTGTATCGGTATTCATTGTAACGGGAACTTACTGTATTAGAATTCTCGATTGTGCGTTTTACTACTTAATTACCAAATACGATAGAGTAAAACATATAAACATATGTTTATGAATAAAGTGTCACAACAGTTTAATTAATAATAATCAATAATTATCCTTAAAATTAGTAATATATTATTAAACTATTTTCATTCTAATACTTGAACTTGAACATTGTTTCCATTTTTAACTTCTTTGCTAAAATTGAATACAAATTGAATATGAATTTTAAAATTAAACACAAATTTGATATTATAGTTATTAAAATATAATACCTTGAATTTTGCTTAAGTATTTCAAATTTCATTTCCAAATCATTCATCAAATCTTGACTCAGTACTGAAGTGGCCGCTTTGTACATTTTATCTGCTGCTAAGTAATTATTATTAACATAACTAAAGTTTAAGGCCTCTATCCATAAATCTACTGGATTTGTTTTATATTCAAGGCCTTTTGTTTTTTCATTATTACTCAAAGTTATATAACCCTCATTAGAATCAGGTATAGAGAACTTAAGGCACATATCCAAATATATTTCACTGATATATATATTGTTTGCATGAAAATTAGCTTTTTCGTATGAGATCATCATTCTGTATAACGGGAGATTATCCGGCTTGTAATCCTTTAATTGTTTAAACATTTTACGAGCCATAGTTTTATTGTGAGTAGTTAGGGACCATTTCAAATAATAAACCACAAATTCAGATCTGATTTCTTCATACGGACAACCTATGGCTCTTTTGTAAAAGTGAACAATCTACAAACAAAATATAAACAATATATTAATACTGCTGTCAAAAAATATTTTAAAATATTAATACATATTTTGAATGTATGACTATAACACTATGTATATTTTGAATGTTTAACAAATATGAAATATTCTATACGTTAATTTCAAATGAATAACATTATAATATATAGAAAGAAAAACTTCACTTTATTGAATCAATTTTTTAGTAACAATTGTCTTACCATTTCTTTTCCATCCATGTATCTTTTGTTTAAAAGAAACTTCATCATCATCTTCCATATGGGCAATGATTTATTTTCCAATGCTCGAATACCATCTCTAAAAACTCTATTTGCTATTTCATATAAATGTAACTTCAAATAATGGTCTAATACTACTAACCAAATGGTTGTGTTATTTTTATTCTTATTGATTGCATTGGTGAGTATGATTTGGTCACATTCCTTGGTTGAAAATTCAGCCTTGGTAAAATAATAAATCTGTATAATCAAATGTTTAAAAATCTAATGTGACATACATACCCAATAAACATAATATTCATCAGTCAATGCTCCAATACTATGTGCTCTATAAAATACTCTGAACATTATTGCAGTCAGAAAATTTTCTATTGGGTCATTCATAACACCTATATGTTTCCAAATATTTATTATATGATCAGCGAAATATGTATGTAAAGTTCGGTGTTGTTCATCATTTTTAATTCTTTCTAGTCCGACTTCGAATATGTTGAAACTTTTCCTAATAATTCAAATTCAGAGTATAGTCAAGTGATAATTATAAAACTAATCCATAGGTACTTACATTAATTTACGTTTACAATGTGCATCATACTCAAGTTTTTCCAAATCATGATCATAAATAAAACCCAGATAGTTTATTTCTGCTAATTTTCGCCACATTAGTATATTCTGATCATACATCAGAACCATATCCCTAGATAATATAAAAGGTATTTTAGTAAAAAAAATTTAACTGAAATTACATATTTACCTGATCAAGTGATATTGCAATTCACAAATTGAATTTTCACATAATGCTTGATCTAATAAATCAAAGTGAAATCGTAAATCACCTTTGAAATGTGCTGTATACGTTTTGTACTTCATTAACGCGATTGGTAGTGAAATGCCATTCGTATTTTTAACCATCTGAATTTCCATTTTGAAATCTGCTATATACAGGTCTCGATGATTCTTATGATAAGTAATACCGTTGTGGAAATAAAGTCTAGCAGTTGATATGTCCAATTTTGAATGGAAGATATACTCAGCTGCTTCTTTGTACAAATTGGGATTACTATGATTTTGAGACATAAGTGAACCTAACAAGTTCCTATCCTCAGTAATAAACTTTCCCTGAAATCAAGATACGTAGACTTATAATAATATATATAGGGCTGCTACCTTTGAAAGATCTGTAAGGGGTAGGCCCAATAAGTTGCTATAAAAGCTGACATAAAAGTTGCCATAAAAGCTCAAGTACTGACTGGGACATTTATAAAAATAGTTTCAAAATTTTTTTTTTGTTCGTAAAACTGACGCTGAAACATTTATACCCAAAGAGGTGGCACTGAAACAGCCCTTATTGCAACATGTTCATTTTATTTGCAGTACTTATATGGCTTGCCACTGGGCAAATAAGTAGCAAACAATAAACGTATTTGTGGTTCAAGGTACCCATAGGTACCCACAGAAATGTTTCTAGGGAGAGGCTAGGTTCGTGAAATATCAACTAATGACCCAAATAAAATCTATATGTTATTAAGTTTAATTTAACATATTGTCATTACATCGTATGTTTGATTTTAAAAAACTCCGAGCGCCTATGAGGGTGCCATAGGTATACAATATACATAAATATAAGTACCTATGTTACTTACAACACAATTATTTACATCTGATCAATTCATTATACAAAAATTAGAAAGTAAAATGCAGGATGTTGAACATACAAAAACTCATTTATACAAATCAATTAATTAATATTCGAGATGTATCGCATACCATTATTAAATTTATAAACCTCATAACATTTTTATTAAAATGAAATTAATTGAACAAGTGAAATCTTTCAAAATATTCAATTTTAATGTTGTACAAGATTATAAAGGTTAAAATTAATCTATTAAATTAATCTATTTAGTCATGTAAAATAAGAAGTACCTATTGAAGTATATTATAATCAGTTATGTAAAGCGACCAAAAACTAAAATGGATTATGTTTTTTTTATGTATAATTTATATAAAATATACTATAATATTTATTATAGTATTTATTAATATTTATTTACCATAGAGTATATACCATAGAAGTACATAATTGTTAAAATTTTAGTATATTTTATGTCATATAATTTTACTATTAACTGCGTTATACCTTCATGCCTACTGAAAGCGCTTTCAAAATAACTTATTCTAATTGTATAATAATATTATTTTATTATTATGTCTTTATCAAAACTTGTTGTTTATTTATGTTGTATTTCCAAATTTTGTATTTCGTAATATTGTATATACAATGTTTGTTTCACTGTAATTTCCGAGCGCGAACGCGGTTTTATATCGCCGTGAATAATCGTTTAATATAAAACAGCCTTTTTTAGATTAGATCATCCATATTACGTACACCAAACAGACAAAATTTCATGTTGTCCGCGACCGATACCTCGTGTTCCATTTTGAGCGAACATTCGCAGAAGTTGGCTAAAATAAAACCCATTTTTTTGGACTGGGTCTATTGCTTTGATATTGTGTTTAGTGACCGGATGTGTGTAGGGAAATGTGAAACACACAAATAAAATCTAAACATATTGTAGAATTTACATTATATTAATTTATTGTTATTGTTAAAAAATTCAAATTTGATTAAAGTTTAGAACAAACTGAATAAAACAACGTCATAAACAGCCAGAATACACTATAATATTTATTTCATACAATTTTAAAATTCAAAAGTATTTAAACCTAAACTAGTATTTCGTTCAGTTGTTCAACTCATCAATTTAGATAAGTACTCTCAAAGGCCTCTTGGCTCATATCGAAATCTATCGAAAAAATACAATAGGACAGTCGGCATGCTCTTATTATTTTGCCGACTCAATGTTAGATTTATGTCAACGTAGTGCGTCATTTTTAAAATTATAAATTTTTCAATCTTACAACATCATGTCAATGGTATTAAAAAAGATGTGTTTATATTTTGATGATGTGCCGAATTTGGGCTAGCTAAACTCTAGAGTCTGGACTGTATCAAATGCATGAGTTGCTGCCCCCTCCCAAATGACGCAAATTTCTGGGAGCAACAGATTGATCCAAAAATCACACATTTTGAAATATTTTTCAAGTTCTTGTATAAATTAAATAAATAAAAAAATAAAGATGTAGTTTATATGTTTTTAGTAAATCTAGGGTCAGGTGTAACAATTTATAAAGCAAAATATAGAATTATCTTTGCCCACTTTGTCAATTCAAATTCGAATGGACGGTCAATTATAGAACAACATTTGTAGGTTTGCTTTTAAAAAATAAAAAATGTTAGGATTTTTCTGTGTTTTATTATTTAATTTTTATATAGATATAGAGTTTATCATAAAACGTAGATATGAATTCTTATCTAATATTGAATAATAATAAAAGATAAAAAATAATTGTCAATTGTAAATTACCATATTATATATTAATAATTAAATATAAAAAATAAAAGTAAAATGTAAAAATGTTATTGACATATTTTTTGCCTTCTAAGTCTTCTGGCCCGCTATACTTCACTTTCGAAAAATTGGACTTTTAGTAACATTGAGTTGCCATACACATAACTTTGACCTAGGTATTAACATACACAACAAGCATATTTTTCTTTTTCATAAGCCGATTTACAAATATCTTATTTTAAAATTTATATTTTTTATCAATATTATTATTATTTTATGGTAAAAACAAAATGTTGAAAATATTGTATATTATGTAGATGAAAGCCTCCCTTATATCAGATTTTTTTCTCTTTTGGAAAGAATTGAAATGTACTTTTCCCAATAATATTGTTATCCAAATAAATAAATAGAAATAAAAGTATAATTCAGTATATTTTTATAAATAATAAATGCCTTCCACTTAAAGGTTTATATATATTTATATTTTAAAAGTATTTTACTTTGTTTAAAAAATGTTCAGGTTTTTTTTTAGTAACAAATCATTTTGAACCTAACTGTAAGATCAGAATTGCATTTAGGTAAAATTTAACATTTAGGCATTCAAAACAAGAGTTAAAATTGTTGAGTAACATGTACACGTAGAACGTATTTTCTCTTGGAAAGGGAAGTAAATCACATATTTACCTTCTCATAGATGATAACAACTTTTAATAGATAGCAGTATCGTCTGAACGATAATAAATAAAATATTTTATATTTATTTTATTGTAGAGTGTTCTTAATGGTTTGTCTATAAGGGCTATTCATCAAGGGGTTGTTATAAATATAATCTTAAGTAGAGTTCTGGATGAACTGGCAAAAATTAATTAAAAGTTTTATAATCATTCAACTTAATAGAAAAAATATAATTAAACTTAGTAGGTGCATACGTCAATTTATGTAAGAGTTTTAATGAATACATCTTATCTTATATTTCCTAACTTCACTTTTAATGATCAAACTACAATATTATATCTCTCAATTTTTATGACAAAATAATTTATTCGTCACCAAACTTTAATTTCATAATTTTTAATCTAAGAAGATCAAACTTCTTTTATATTTATTAATTTTAAAAAGTTATTGCTTTTTCTTAACTGTGGTTATTCATTTTATTTGAAATTTTAGGAAGATTTAAAATAAAAAAAGGGCAAGACTCCTATGATGGGTGAGACTCCACAGTAAGGTGAGTTACAGGGATGAGATGATAAAACTGATGTGGTGGTCTTTTAAGTTTAAAACCAATGTACCATTTCTATCGAAAAAACTTTTTAAACTGGAATTCCAAAAATAAAATAATGAAGGAAAACTTATTAAAATATTTCATTGATTTCTGAAATTATTTGGGATTTTGTTATTTTTAATGTTTTATAGCATATAACAATTTAATTAATTTGATTATTATAAGCTTATTTCAGAAATTAAATAATAGTTCTCAATAATAATTTCAAGAGATAAATATTGGGACAAATTGCAACAATGTACAGCAATGATTAGAATTTCTAAAAATATAAGCAATGACCATATACATAAGATGATGTAAATCTGCACAGTAAAAATAACTTATACACACTTATGCACAAATATTAATTATTTTGTTAATTACAAAATGTATGATTAAATATCAAATATTCAATTTTTTCTTTCTATTTTTATCCTTTTAAATAATTAAATAAAATATTTAATTTAAAATAAATTATTTATAACCAGAAATTAATTTTAGAACTAAAAAAATACCCAACTTAAATTGAAAAAAAATCCCAACTTGTTTTATTTTTATAACTTTAAAACAAAATATGAACTTCAATACTAACAATAGAACATAATTTATATTTTTTTAATTATAAGCAAACTTTAACTTGGGTTGGACAAATATTTGAATAGCGTTATGCAGAAAGCAACCATCCCACAATCTAATGAAGAACGAGATGGAGAATTTCAGTTTATGTATTCTGCAAAATTCAACCAAACCAACATTAAAGAATAGCGCAATCTATTAATGTTTCAAAAACTAACTGAATGATTATATCGTAAAAAATTAATGCAAAATACATCCATGGCGCTTGGTTTTTTAATGGAGTTATGACTTGTAATAATAATGAGATAATATCAATCCATGTGGCTTGGTCGTTTTCTGTTAAAAAGATGAATCATTATTTTATTATCAATGGAGTGTTTAAATAAAAGCGTTAGAAATATTATGTTAACATTTTAATATTTTATTTTTTGTTATGACGATTTCATTCGTTATTTGTTATTTTTATTATAAATAAATTTTTAAGTGTATTATTATATCTTATTACTCACATAACATGGAAGTAATCAGAAAGAAGAGGGCCAGTCGTATGGTAAAGTTGGTTGAAAATATAGCAACAACAGATATTGAAACAAATATTTCAGTTGATTTAGAAAGTAAGAAACAAAAAGCATTTTATAGATATATTTTTTGATGTTATAATATAATATTATAATATTTTTGTTTAATTACAGATATTATTAACGAAAGTATTGTATTTTCTGACGATGATGAAACGTTTGATGATACTGACAAGGATCCGACGTTTGATCCGTATTGCACCATAGTGGAACCTAGTGATGACGATGATCAAGCAACAGTTCCAGAAGATGGTGAACATCAAGACGTAATAGTTCCAGATGGCAATGAAGTTATTAATACAGATATCAATGAAAATAGTTATACTGGTAGACCGAAAAAAGGTAGGAAAAGGAAACACTGAACAATCTCAAGCTAACATAAAATTATTAAAAAACTCTAACAAACTTGAATTTAATAATTTTTGGAAATTAGGAGAATACATGGCCCAAAATGCTTATATTGCTGCACTTGTTCATGAATTACCAATCAAAAGAAGGTATGTTGGTATTAATAGCACTCATTTTAAAAAACAATTCTCCAGGAAGTATAATTTAATTAATATAAATGTTTGTCAAAATATGTTTTGTGAAACATTAAATGTTTCAACCTGCAGAATTAATACAGCTCTAAAAAAATGCATGGTAGAGCACCTTTATTAGATCAAAGAGGTGTGAAAAATGGTGGTTTAAACAAAATACTAGATGAGAAACTTAAAATTATTAAAGACCATATAGACAAAATTCCTAAGTATAAATCTCATTATTGTAGAGAGCAATCTTCATTTCAATATTTACCACTTGAAATGTCTTTGGACAAAATGTACGCAGCATACAAAGAAGAGAACATAACAGAATCAGTCAGTTTCTCATCATATAAAAGGTTTTTTATGATAATTTTAATTTAAAATGTAAATCACTCAAAAAATATACTTGCAACACGTGTGATTCGAATTTAACAAAAAAATAAGAGCTAACAACAAAACATCATGAACATTTAAATTTGGCCAAATATGCACAGGCATCATTAAAACTAGATTTGGAAAAATCAAAAGAGTGTGAACATTTCCAATGCTTAACTTATGATATGGAGAAAACATTACCTCTCCCTAAGTTACCTACAAACATAATCTTTTACAAGAGACAACTTTGGTTGTATAACACCGGAATTTACAGCGGAAAACAACATCAGGGATATTGTTATGTTTGGTTGGAAGGCCAGGCTGGCAGAGGGGCACAAGAAGTAGGTTCATGTTTGATAAAACACATAAAAAAATATTTGAATCACAATATTAAAGATTTAGTTTTATGGTCTGATTCATGTGGTGGACAGAATAGAAATATCAAAATTGTTTTATTATTGAAAACTCTTTTCAATAACATTGAACTTGAAAATATTACACTTAAGTACTTATACCCTGGCCACAATTTTTTACCAAATGACAGAAATTTTAATGATATTGAGTCAGCACTAAAACACCAATAAAGGCTTTATACTCCTCAAGATTATATTAATGTTATGAGAACATGCAAAAAAAAAAATCCATTAATAGTTAGTGAAATGAATCATGAAGACTTTGTTAGCTCAGAAATGTTAGAGAAAAAATCTACTAATCGAAAGGTATCTGTTTCTGGTGACAAAATCAATTGGCTACAAGCAAGACAAATAAAAATTTTGTCGTAATCATCCATTTTCAGTGTTTATGAGTCAAACTTTATCAGATGAAACATTTTTGGAAATTAATATTAAAAAACGTTGTCGTGGTCAAGAATCAAAAGACATATTTCCGTCTGAAACACTACTCACTCAACTATGGCCTAGCAGGAAATAAATCAATAAAGCAAAACTTGATGATATAAAGTCCATAATGCATCTTATACCTGCTGATGCTCATGCATTTTATACACATTTTAGAGGAAATACCATCATTGAAGAAGATGTTAATGAGAACTTAGATTTTGACATAGAAACTAATAATATTGATTAATAATACACTTTTTTTTAAAATTTTTAATTACACTGTTTAACTATTTAATTATTATAACTCAAAGACTGAGATAAATTAAATTCTTTTAAGTTTAAAATTATCATTATTATTATGTTACTAAAAAAGGTTGTTGTATTTGATTTTGTTTTAATAGACTTTTTATTAATTTTGTTGTTACACATATTGTTTTTTAATCATATAACTTAAAGACTGAGGTAAATGTAACTATTTAAGTTAAAGAAATTATGTTTGATGAATAAAGTTGTTAACTATCAAAGTTGGTCACATATCATTTACCCACTTAAGTGTATTTTGTTATAGATTTAAAAATATGTTATAGCATGCATTGAAAGCAACCAACCATACCACATTTTTACATTTATCAGAAGACAACCAACAAATACTTAAATATTTGTGAGTATTGATTGTATTAGGAATATATTAGTAAGTCATTAAAATAATAAATACATCCAATTAATATGATATTTTGGTTTTAAATCATATGAGCTGTACACAGATTTAAAAAATTATTTTTCTAAAACCTCAATTTACCCAAAATATAACATTAGTGGGATGGTTTCTTTCTGCATAACGCTATTCAATTGTTCTAAATTGTCTCCATTAAATTTTAATTCTCAGTATTCTACACTAGGTATTTACTAGCTACAATCTTTTTAGGTTAGGATTAATACAAATTATACTATCATATCGGCTAATTTGTAAAGCAATAAAAGTCAAAAGCTATAAAAATATTTAAAATTATTAATTGACATGAAAACTGATCTTAAATGATGGAAAACTTATTATTTCATTGCTATGTATAATTCTTTTGGATTTAAATATAAAATGTCATCGAACAGCTTTTATTGGTCAATATTAGGACATTAATTGTTAAAATGTAAAGCACAGTGATGATAAGAACTTACAAAATTATTTAAGCACTTAACATTTATACAACATGACGTCAACCTGCATTGTAAATATGACTTTTTATTTATTAAAATATGCCTAACACAATTAATTATTTCATTGAAATTTTCATATGTTTTTGGATTGAAGTATTTTTTTCTTGTAAAATAAATTGATAAAGTAGTTAATAAAAAATAAATAATTTACAAAGAAAACTTAGCAATGCAAAACATAAATTGAAAAAATAAAATCCAAACTTACATTGTTTTTTATTTTAACTTATTTAAATTATTTTTTTTATTATTTATTATTTATTTTCATTTAAAAATAAAGATGTATATATACATGTAAATTTATACAAATATTTTTACATATTATTATAATATGGCATTATACATAATGATTGTCTCCGTAAGCTAAGCTTGTTGTGGAGACAAGGTTCTTAAAAATCTCTTGTACATTTACTAAATTAATTATATTATAGTTAAATTAACACATTATAAGTCGATCGTAGTTGATTTAGATTATTTAGAGTAAATGATTTGTTAAAATATAAAATAAAAAAATTGACCGCATTTGTACAATAAAAACCAAAAACTATGAAAATATTGAACATTATTAGTAGAACTAGGGACATCATGCTCTAAAAAACCTTAAAATATGCATGAATTTATGACATTAAAAATTATCATATATGGCATATGCTCTTAAAAATATTTTATTTTTCATTAAAAAACCAAAAATGACAAAGTTATTTATTATTATATTATTTGTTAACTATTATAATTATTTATTATTTTCATTTTTTCTTCTTTAAACTTGCCTTTAAACAAAACAAAAACAAAAAAAATTCAACTAATTGTGTTTATGAATTACTAACTTTAAAACTCTTGGTAGATAGATTATTGAATTATTTATATTTAATAATTTTAATCTTTTTTTATTTCCAATTTCTAGAAAATTCATATTAAACATTATATTATGTGTGTTAAATATGTTAAATATGTACTGAAAATACAAATATAGCAAAATATGCACTTATTGGAAAAAAAGATCTAAATATTCAAAATATGCAAAATAAAAATGATTGACTTAACTAGATATAACTATGACTTTGCTATGTTTTGAAAGATTATTGAAATACATGCAAACTCCTATAAGTCCCTAGTCCTAAATATGAACATGATCATTTATTTTAATTGATGGAATAATTGTTATCTCATTGCTATACGATATTCTTTTTGATTTAAATATTAAATACCATGTCGCAATTACCTTAATTTTATAAGTACCGACTTATTTCATAAGTAAATTAATGGTACCCAATAACAATATTTAGTGATCAATAAAACAATTAAATATTTTTTTGTATGTATTGTATAACAGCTAGTTAAAAATTAAATTATTTTTTTATCTATTTTTTTATTGAATATTTAAACTTGTGAAAATAAATTGTTAAAATATTTAATAAAAAATAAATAATTTACAACAAAGGATTAATTTTAAAACTTAGCAATGTTTAACGGAAATTGAAAAAAAATCTCAACTTAAATTGTTTTTTAAACTTCTATAATAAATCATTGAACTACTATACCAATAGTAGATCATTATTCATGTTATTAAAATATAAATAAATTATAACTTGAGTTAAACAAGTAATATTCAAAATAAAATTTTTAGCATTCTATACTAAAGATGCTCTTTTTTAGTTAAGATAAATAGAGGATTTTTTGTTACACTATATAAGTCAATTTGTGAAGTACAAAGAACACATCATTGCAAAGAAAACAAAAGCATAGCAAATAAGCATATATGCATAAGAAGCAATTTTACTTAAAGCAAAATGATTGTTAATATATTTAAGTCCTGTTAATGTGCTCCTGCATCTTATATTTAAGTACATGCAAATGATTTGTGATAACAAATTACAAAGATAATTGAATGTTTTTCTTAGTACATAATGTTAATACCAAAATTGTAGTACATTACTTTATGACTTGTTATGTAGCAAAATTCATAAGAAAAAGAGTTCATAAAATTGGGTAAGTAACAGAACACAAGTATAGCCAACAAATAATACCATAACCATTTGATTGAAAGCCGTTAATAAGTTATTTAAATATAAATACTATTGAAGATAACATGACCTAAAAACTTTTACATCAGAAGCAATTCAATTATGCAAAAACATTAGATTCATCGGTCATTGGTAAGCGCTATATTATCAATGTATAGAATTGAGTATGATGTCTGACTCACAAATTCAAAACAAAATTTCAAAAATAATCTAAGATCTTCAATATTCACTGGGAATAGACAAAACGAAATTGAATACAATCGGTATATACGATTTGCGATGGCATTCAGTACTCCATTGCCGGACTTGTCCACTTTTTCTACGATCTTTTGAACCTGCAAGGGAAAAATGGAATGTTACGTATGATTAGACTCATAGTGTACATCGCACACTAAGCGGTAAGCCCGGCACAAGCTTACGTCAGCTTTATTCCTGCACTCAACCAACAATTGGATTTCAGCTTTTATGTGACTCGAACATTCCGCTTTAGTCGTCCGGGCATCTTCAACCCTCTGGGCGAATGATTTACGAGCGGCTGCCAGCTTCCTGGAAGGAAGTGCAATACCGACAATTTTTCAAAACATGTAGGTACACGGGGTATAGGGGAAGGAAAATTACGGAATATCATAATGTGACACTCACGCAATGCCCCGATCGTCCTTAGAGCACAGGTCGAAATTCTCGTCGTCTAAAGAAATGACTTCTGGTTCCAGTAGGTCCGTGGTAGGACATTCTGTGTGAGGCTCCTCTTCAATTTTTAAGGCCATTAGTACGATCCGTGATCGTGTAGATAGCCAGATAGGTACGCAAACGAAAACTGAACGGCTTTACGTGATGATCGTATTACTATCAACGCTGTTTAGTAATCAGAAACGCTGAACGGGTGGTGTACCGTGTACATATAAACTACGAATGAGCTTGAAAACGTAAGCAAAAACCGTCTAGGTAACGTCTTGGAAACGTCGTCATGCGGCCGTTCGGATAAAAGCTAAGGAAATTTATCATAATATCAAATGTGTTATAAATCGATAATTTGACGGAACTACAAAACGAGATGAGCTCGAGCCGATAAGCGAACGGACGCGGAACGGCACGACGATAATAATAATATTACGTTAACAGCAATCCGTCGGCGGTCGTCATGGAACATAAATTGATAAAATGCCTTGTTATCTATGGCAAGTCATTATACGGTGGCAATGAGGAAAATTGAAGTACTTATATAACCTATTATTTTTATTATTACTGATAATGTTATTTTCATTATTACTTACTTACTTTGGAAGAAAAAATTGATTCACAGTCCTGCGCGCGTGAGGATAGGTTTTTTTTCTTCCAACGCCGTTGTGGTCGGGTACTCGCGTGCCGCCCGAAATACCCGACGTTGAAGTTACGGACGTTTGTGGCGGCGAAACGGAAACCGACGCCGTCGGATGGACGAATATCAGAAATCGATGACCGGGGCACCAGACGCCTATATAGATGGTTATTCACATATTTTGTCATACCGGTTTGTCGGGTGGCGGCGGCGGTGGCTGCGTTTCTCGCGTTGAATGCGCATCCCCCCTACGACAAATGGAACGTCGTACCCGCCGCCACAGCAACTGCCAGCTGTCCACCGTTCGCAATGTTCGTGTCGGTCGTACGCCGCACAATACTACAATCGGTGCCGGACAGATAGTCGGTATACGATACGGCGGGGCGGCGGAGTAATGGAAACAATGGATCTAATGAAAATATCAACAAACCAACAACCCTTAACTGATATTATTACGGTACTATTTTAAAAGCAAATATTCTGCAGTTTTTTTACGACGGTAATTTTATTTCCTTACAGTTCATGGTAACCGGATGTCACCGGCGTTATGCGTCGAACTCGATAATATTACGGGTTCACCCGTTACGGGCGCCATCGGCTAAACGATGGGGGGGACGTATTATAACTTATGATTTATATTGATGTTAATAATAAAATAAATAGTTCTTTAATCATGTGCCCCATGAACGACGTGTTTTGAAATTCCTTGTTTTCGAGGTGATACTACAAGTCATAGTAGGACGTACCTACTATCACGATTAAAGTTTTATAATTTTATAATTTTATAATTTATAATTTACATCCTAAATCGTGCTTACTAGTTACTAATAATATTTTATAACACTATAATATTATTATGAAAGTTACCTATCATGACTATATGTATTATATTTAGTCATGATAAATATATTAATGAATGAACACTAAAACCGCCAATAATATTATCACAACTATTATCTTTTTCGTAATCTATTTATCTATATGATATTGCGTTGAATTATCCAAGGTGGATATATATCGCGAATTATATCCACCTTGGAGATATCCATAATTCCCTAGTTGTTTGTTCCATGTTCCATTGCAACCAGAGTTGGTTTAACAAAATTGTGTTAAAAAAATGTTCAAGACCAACAGGGTTGATCATTAAAGCTTTTGTTGTGAACTCGTGTTCTGTAAAATCGCGTTTCCCGAATTGTACCGTTTAATTAAGCGAACAAGCATAGTAAATTTTTAAAGTGCTAACAGTTATACGTGTGACGTGTGCGTCGGTTTAAATAAGAGCTTTTTGTGTGTCGTTATTTATATTCGTGTTTAGCTCTACAATGTCGTGACGATTTTTGTCTTCTTCTGGCACTTATATTAAATAAAACTATAGAACCGAAGCCTATAAGTTACATTTTTTTTACTTGAATATACATCCCATTTCGCGGTTTCTCGCTCATTGCATACTGAATGTGTTGTGTAGAAAATGCATTATCATGTCTGAAATTGTACATACTGGGTTCAAATACCGAAAATACACATGGTTAGTATTTTTAACGTAGAAACAAAAACTTGAAATCCTAACTAATATCCCAAATTCTGATGGCTATTCTGATGATATTGTTTTGCGATATAATATACTCACTGTACGGAAAAAGATATAATTGGTACTACTTGTTCAGCAACTATTAGAGGCATCAAAATTGTTCAAAATATTATTTGATGATTAATGACTATTAAGCAAGCAAGCTCGTATCATAGCCATCACATTTTAGAGCAGGCGTATCGGCGTATCTGTATCTTATTACTCTGGGACATAATCACAATAATAAGTTATTCTATTCCTCAGATCTCTCATCATTGATGGTACTTCATAATTTATTATCCATAATATTAGAATTAATATTTATAATAATATAACAATAATTTATCTAAAGTAAATATTTAAATATTTTGTTTTAGAAAGTTATATGATATAAATATATATGTTGTATTATTATCATTATCTTTGTACAAATGGTTACTTATTATATATATTTTTGTCTAATTTTATTTCCCCTGATCTTACTGTAGTCATTTTAACCAAGTTCATTTTCAGATTTTCATTCGTAAAGAATTAAAAAAAAATTTAATAATCCTCAGCCCTATTTGTAATCATATGAGATACTTAATCAAATTAAATGTATTATTAGCAACCAAAAAAAACAGCATAATGGAAACAAATATACCAACAAAATGTAGTGCCAATTTTTTTTATTTTAAGCAATACACACGTAATTTTTACTTATCAAATTACAATTAATCTAAAGCCAATCCAAGTGCAAATCCAAAAAAAATTTTACAAAGAGATAGCCACGAGACAATCTGTACTTAATTCTACTCTAAATTTCTTTAACCAAGGACTACAGGTATAGTATGTAGTATTACTAGTATGGGATGCTTTAAGATGTACGAAATATATAAATTTGTACATAATATATTGAAATAGTATTAATAATTAAAACAATCATTAAATATAAATAATATGTGATTAAATTATTCTTCATTCATCATCAGGAATACAAATTATGCTCGGATCTATAATAATATGTTCTTGAGCACTATAAAAATGAAATTATAAAAATAATTTTAAATAAACAAAATTTGAATTAATAATATATATATATGTATATATAAGGTACCTCATTTCATTTTTAAGGTTTTCAAATTTTTTTTTCAAAATAATTATTAATTCCGGGGTCAAAAATGAAAATGCTTTTTCATAAACTTGTTCTGCTGCTATGCTGTTACTATAAGTGTGCTTATACTTAATATGCATAAACCATAAATCTGTAAATATATATAATATCATGTTTAATAATCAAGTGTATTATTTAAGACACAAATCACTTACCGACATCATTATGGCCAAAATGAAAGCATAGACCATCAAATAATTTGTTAACAAATGTTATATTCCTCCGGTTTAAAGAATGTTCATATTTTATCATGCATATATATAACTTTCTACACCTTGGCTTAATTTCAATCAATTCTTTGAACAATTTTCGAGTAAAAGATAAACCACGATTTTTTTGGGACCAACTCAAATACTCAATTTTGAATGTGTTCCTGATGTCTTCATACTCGACTGAAACAGCTTGACGGAAGAATTCTATGATCTACATAGAAAATAATGTAAATATACCAACCAATGAACTAAAAATATGTTTTATGATGAACTATACTTAAAAAATGTATTTTATATAATATATATATTAAAATGAAAAATATGTCTTCCCATTCGCAAATAAAAAATTGTCAAAATAAATATAAAAATCATTAATAATATTCAATATTATTTTTAAAATGATTCTTAAATTAAATCATTCTTGAGCAAACATAATATGTAAATATCTTACTTTAGTCTGATGGTTATTTTCTTCTAAATAGGAACCCATTATTTTCCACAAGGGCAATGAGTTTACCTTTAATGATTGGGTGCCGTCTTTTAAAAGTTTTTCTATCATGTCTATCATCTTACGTTGGACATGCACTTTCATTATTCCAGCCCAAACGTCTACATTATCTTTGTTCATCTCAATGGCTTTATCTAGTATAGTTTTGTCACAGCCATTAGAAGTATATTCAGCCTTGGTAACATAATACATCTTTATTATTGTGAAATTAAAAACTTCATGTGGCAAACATACCCAATAAACATAATGTTCCTTGTGTAATGCTCCAATTTTATTTGCACAGTCGAACACTCGATCCATTATTGTATTCATTAAAGATAAAACTGTGAGATTTGAATCTATATCTTTATCTTTCCAAACTTCTATCACATGATCAGCATATAAAGTCCATAAATCACGTTTTTTTTTTTTTTTTCTCATTAGATATAAACCTTTCTCATAAGCACCGCAACTGGAACTATTGAATCAAATTGTTAGCTAGATACAATGATAGTTAAATAATGTTATAGGTACTTACACCAATCTACGCTTAAAGTTGTGATCATAACAAACTGAATTTGTGTTTTCATCACAGATAAAACCAGTCATGTAAACTTTGGATAATTTCTGCCACAGTAGTCCGTTATATCTATATTTCGCTTTTATATCCCTAGATATTAAAATAAAATGTATAATTTAAATAAATGTACTATTATTAAAGTTTAAAATCTACCTGATAACATAATATTGCAATTCCCTATGTGAACAAGCTGTTAACATTACGTCCATTATACTCATGTGATATTGCATATCATTTTCGAAAAGTTTAAGACATTCTTTGTATTTATCCCATGCAATAAACTTATAATCCTCTACATCGTTAACCAATTTCTTCATTTTCATACCAAAACATTCTATGTACAAAGGTTTATGGTTCTTGTGATATTTAATACCAAATTCTAAATATTCTTGGGCCTTCATATAGTTGTGGTGAACATGATACTGATAATCAGCTGCTACTAAATACACTGTGGGATTTCTATGCTCTTTAGTCATGAGTTTATCCAACAAGCTAGGGTACCCGTTTAAAAATTTTTTCTGAAATCAAAATATTATTCAAAATTAAATGCAATTAATTTCAAATAGTAAGTTTTATGATGTAAAAATAGTATAGATACATATAATACTATAAAACTATCTTCATTATAATAATTTAACCAGATTATAACTTCACTATGGTTATTCCACTGCATTTATTTGTACGTGGAATATTTCTTTCAATTTCGGAATAACAATTCCATATACTGCAATGGCAAATTGATGATTTATGTCATATTCAATGAACACGGTGATGGATAATATAGGTATTCTTAACATAGTTTATAAAGACTGAAATCTTCATTATTTTTATTCAATTCTGTTTTTATAAGACGTTTAAAAAAATCTTCAATAAGATTTTCAGGCAAATATGATAATACTGGTATTTTTCAATACTAAGAGAAAATTCTGGATCAGTATAATATATATTACCAACTTAAGCCCATGTTTTTAATTTGGCGCCAAATTGATTGTCTAAGACGAATAACAACCTTGAATCTTACTTTATAGTATTTGGGTAAACAAATTATACTCAATTTTTTTATATTTACCAGTAGGAAATATGTATGAGGAAATTTGTAAAAATATTTTAAGACTGTTTATCTTGAAACAAACTAATGTTATAGACATTTTACGAAAAAAAACTATGAAAACATAACATTTTTAAATATCCAAAAAATTTGAATTTTTTTGAACATTTTAAGTTTCTACAATTATTATGTTTAAGTAAAAAATAAAATCGATTTTGTCGAAAACCAGTGTGCTGTTAGGTTAGGTTTAAAGTTAACCAAAAATTGAAATTTAGTAAAAACAGATTATAACTATATCACATAACACATATTATTAAAATAACTATTTCTAAATATTCTGATAAATTAGTATTTATAAACTAGATAAACTTTTCAACAACAGAAACTATATGACTGTATTAGGTAAACTTTAAGATAATAATTCACTGTTGAAGCCGCAAAAATATATAAAGTAAACAAACCCCTCAATGGAAACAGGAAGAAATAAAAATTATCTAATTTATACTAATTTTTTTTGTCAATTAAATTCTATCAAATATAACTAAAAATGTATATTAAGAATATTAAAAATAAAAACTGGATTTTTCAGGTCATAAAATAATTTTTAGGTTTTTATAGGGCATTGCATTTTTAGTTTATAGGTAACAATGAAACCAAATTATTAGATTTCAATTGCAATACTTTAAAATGCTCATTACATTTTGTATCATTAAATGGGCTTTTGACAATTTTATAGAAATCAAAAAATCAAAAGTTTTTTCCCAAGCCAGTTAAGGGATGAACATTTAAATTTGACTCTACGTTCTTCATACGGTTCTTATCAGTAAATTACACAAAAAACATATATACACACAGGGTATCCCACATAGATTTACATAAAGTGATATATCCTTTATTAATAAAGATATGAAAATTCTGTTTTTGGAGATTTTAGCGATAGCCATTTTATAGGGTTTATTTTACTGAACATTTTGTTGGTTCAACAATTTTTTATTATTTTTTTAGTTTACAAGAAAATAGTGTACTATTTACATTACAATTTTAAATAATGACATTATCAGCATTGCCTTATCAAAAAATTACGAGGTAATAATAATTTTCATTATTTCTTTGTAAACTAAAAAAATTACTAAAAATAATAATACACTTATATTTTCAAAATTATTGTCAACAAAATAGCCTTTGCTCATAAATGCTCATGAAAAAACCAGAATTTAACTATCAATTAACACGGGAGATATTGCCCTGTGTAAATCCCGGTGAGATACCCTGTACATATTTATATAAATATTTACGGAGATATTTCTATCAGAAAAACATACTGGCCCACCCTGAATTATTTTTTCTTATACTTACATGTAAACACAGGAACTGCATGTATTTCAATAGATGTGTGATTTTAATGGTACTAATAGTAGTAAACAGGGTGTAGTACAAGTGGTCTATACGCATGGCCGTGGACACCACTTCAATTTTTCCGCTCCTCACCTCATGACTCTCACTCATTGGTAGCTGCACAGGGGGTAGTGATATGTAAAACCACGGTGATACCAAAATATCATGGGCGCAACTAGAGTAACATTTTTGGGAGGGCTAAAATTCTAATATACCAAAGCAAACCGTGGAGGCTTTAACTGTCTAGGCCCCACACTTCCAAAGTACCAATTTAATAATTTTAATATTAAACAATAGTTATACCTACCTATTTTAATAAACATTGTATTTTAATTTTATACACATTTTTACAATAAATTAATTTTCCGATTAATTAATGCCAACCTTTTGAGAACTGTCTCAGTATTTTTTTTAATTGTTAGGTTTATTACGGAATGCTTATAGTTGGTGGATTGGAAAAACGATTTATTTTCTACGCCAATTTTTACCCTTCTCACGGCTGAAAATTACCTCTCATATAGTGATGCAGAAGCAACATTTTACAATTAATAAATAACGTAGGTGATAATAATGAAAAATATACTGAAATGTTATGTATTATTTTATTATAAATCGTAAATATATAGATTGGTCTTAACATGAAAAAACAACCCCTAATTGCGCCTATAGATATCATAGAGTACGATAAGAATAGTTATGAGATAGTATATATTATAGCTTACTGTGAGCCTCCTTATGCGCTCTTCCAGTAACTTGGTCTCGGTTTTGATCTGAGTCATGTAAGAGGCGGCAATCCTCTGATGGTCGTCGTCCTTTTTCGATTGCAGCTCGTCGACGAGATTCCTGAAAAACAAGCGATACATCGGTGGCGGTACGGGTTGGTTATCACCGAGGATGGTTTTAACAAGAAAGCTCTAGCGTTACCCATGCATACTCTTGGTGCTCGGGCCGGCCTTGTTGCTCGGGCCGGCCATGTTGCTCGGGCCGGCCGCGTTGCTCGGGCCGGCCGCGTTGCTCGGGCCGGCCGTGTTGCTCGGGCCGGCTGCGTTGCTTGGTCCGGCCGCGTTGCTCGGGCCGGCCACATTGAAATCGGCTGCAATCATCTGATAGTCGTCGTCACTTTTCGATTGCAGCTCGTCGACGAGATTCCTGAAAAACAAGCGATACATCGGTGGCGGTACGGGTTGGTTATCACCGAGGATGGATTTAACAAGAAAGCTCTAGCGTTACCCATGCATACTCTTGGTGCTCGGGCCGGCCGTGTTGCTCGGGCCGGCCATGTTGCTCGGGCCGGCCGCGTTGCTCGGTCCGGCCGCGTTGCTCGGGCCGGCCGTGTTGCTCGGGCCGGCTGCGTTGCTTGGTCCGGCCGCGTTGCTCGGGCCGGCCACATTGAAATCGGCTGCAATCATCTGATAGTCGTCGTCACTTTTCGACTGCAGCTCGTCGACGAGATTCCTGAAAAACAAGCGATACATCGGTGGCGGTACGGGTTGGTTATCACCGAGGATGGATTTAACAAGAAAGCTGTAGCGTTACCTACGCATCCTCTTGGTGCTCGGGCCGGCCGTGTTGCTCGGGCCGGCTTCGTTGCTTGGTCCGGCCGCGTTGCTCGGGCCGGCCACATTGAAATCGGCGGCAATCATCTGATAGTCGTCGTCACTTTTCGATTGCAGCTCGTCGACGAGATTCCTGAAAAACAAGCGATACATCGGTGGTGGTACGGGGAGGTTATCACCGAGGATGGATTTAACAAGAAAGCTCTATCGTTACCCACGCATCCTCTTGGTGCTCGGGCCGGCCGTATTGCTCAGGCCGGCCGTGTTGCTCGGGCCGGCTGCGTTGCTCGGGCCTGCCGCGTTGCTCGGGCCGGCCGTGTTACTCGGGCCGGCCATGTTACTCGGGCCGGCTGCGATGCTCGGTCCGGCCGCGTTGCTCGGGCCGGCCATGTTTCTTGGGCCGGCAATGACGCTGGGCCGGCCAAGAATGCTCGGGCCGGGGCTATCCGAAATCTCGGCGCTGGAACTGTTGGGAGGCGACGTGCTGCATTCAGATACTTCCATCGTGGATAGAAATGGAGAACGGCCAACGGGTTGGTTATACGCGTGACAGCGCGGGCTGCGTGTGCTTACGGTACAGCACTACATCTGCCGAGACGGATGGCTTGATCTTCGGACGGTACGCGATGCAGTGGCCTTCGGGATTGTGCGGAACGAGTAGAACAACTGATGCGCAACGATACGGCGTGTGTTTCGGCGATTACGGCGGAATCTGACCTATGACAGTAACGTCCGTGCGGGAGACGATAACTGAAATGACGGCGCCCTGCAGCCGTGCTGTGGCGGTGAAGCGGCGGAATCGATAACGAGCGGCGGCCCGGCTCGCCGGATTTCTTCGGAAGACGCGCACGGTTTGTAGGGTGTGACCAACCTACCCGCGACCGACGCTCGTTTTCAGCATCCCCTGCAAGAAACGGTCCTCACCGACACATCGGCCGCTGCGCACGCGCCGTGCTCCGATCCGTACTGACGTGCACACGTTGTCGTTCCCCTGCGACGGCGCGAACCGAATACGCATTATCGACGTCCGGGCGGTCGTCGTCGCCATGGAGAATTCATGGAGGTCGATGGATGTATGGTGTCCGGTGGGGAGAGGGGGGGGGGCTACGACGCGTACGACGCCGATGGCAGGAACTACTATAATCGACCGCAATATTCCACTACAAAACGAATATTATTTTGTTGAAAATAAAAAATTTTTTTTTTTAAGACTTATGAGTGAAGATGGTACACTTGTTTTAATATGCCATATTAAATCGCAGTAATAATGTATTTATTTTCATTAACTCATATTAATTATGGATTTTCAAGTTTTCTGATTGGGTTGACTGGATTGATAAGGATAGATAATGTTATTTTACCTATTATAATTAGTGATGGGCATAATCGAATTATTTCTATAATCGAGTTATTAGTAATCGATATATTGTTATAATCGAGTTATCACTCGAAATAATCACTCGAAATTTTCAATTGATATTAGTAATATTAGTTATTACTCGAATAGTAGGTGATTGATATACATATTTTCATAATTGAGTCATCAATCGAAATAATTACGCAAAATATTCAATTAATATGATAACTTGGAATATTATTAGATTGTTATTAGTAGGTATAGTAGGTATATAGAAATAAAAATGTGCATAAATCATAATCTCATTTTTTATTTATTTTTTTTATTTAAACATTTTAAACGTTAACCTGGCAAATTATTTTAGACATAAATAATAATAGTTACTAATAAATTTAACAATTGTAATTACTTAAACAAATTTAAATTTTAAATTACTATTTAAAAAAATTATATAATCTAGATTTTTAGAAGTTAATCTGCTCCGACGGTCGTTAGTTATTTGCCCAGTTTTTGAAAATACTCGTTCCGAAGGAACTGATGTAGCCGGTATACATAAATACTTCAGTTGCATTTTATATAACTCTGGAAAGATATTTTTATGCTGCTTCCAGAAATGTTATGGATTTTTTTTCCTATCCAACAGTGGCATTTTAAATATTGGCGAATAATCAAAGTTGAAGTTGTAGGTGGACTATAATAATATTAATATATTTTATTTTTATTTTATTTTTTTAATATAAACGGACGAGAGTCCTAAAAATATACTATAATAATATATATTAGAATGAATATGGTTATCTTAGTTTTATTATGAAAATCGACTATAAATAGTACAAAAATACTAGGAATTTCGAACCACAGCAAATTAGACAACTTCAACCTCTTATCTGTGCGGAGGCCCAAACACAAATGGCTTGTTGTAGGCTGGTTTTATTGGGAGAGGTCAGAAAGTAATATATATTATGATGTCGACCTCATCAGTAGTCGAGTGACGACTGACGAGTACTCGAGTTACTATAGTTCGAGTGAAAAATCACTCGGTTACATAATCGATTATTATTTTAATAATCGAGATATCTCGATTATTATCAACAATCGAGTAACTCGATTATTTTCACTCGATTATGCCCATCACTAATTATAATTATATTTATGTTTTTCTTTTATTTTTGTGTCTGTTTACACATTTGTAGGTCATTTTTTAAACTTCTCAACAGTTTTCCGAATTATTGATGAAAACGGGCGATTTACAATTACACCAACATTTTACCGAGATCGAGTTTATTGAACATGCTCTATTGCATTTGACTATAATATTGCAATCTATATTATAGAGTACTAATATAAGCGTTTTCTGGTTATTGCATAATTTTCGAAATATATTAATGAAATTCGTGCTAATAGGTACTTGTTTTTTCAAAAGCAATGGTTCAATCGATTTCCAGTTTAAAAGACCAAGACAGCATTATCATTCACAAGTCTTTGTATCTCATAGATATTTTTATATTAAATTATTATTGAATTGGAAAATGATGTTATGAATTATTTTCTATCGTCCAACTTTTTATTACCTTCTGGCTCTAGTTACCCAAACAAAGTTATCCTCAATAACAATCCATTATTTTTATCAACTTTGCTCCACTAAATATGTAGGTAAATATGTTGTTCGTCATAAATCATAATGTCATAAGTTATTTATAGGTATATTATGTAATGAATGTGTTAAAACTATTGGTTTTTTCTCATAAATTTTTTTTTTTTAAATATCAGTAATGTAGTAATGTAAACTATCTTTAGATTAGATTTCCCAGAAAGGTTTTTTAAAACCAATGCTCCATTGATATAATTTGTTTGAGAGTGGGGTTCTATTACTTGTGAACAGAAAAAATGTGTGAAAAAATGTAGCCATTAAAGTTATCTTAACTAAATGCCCATGAAAGTGTCTAATTTAAATTTTTTTTTTAACAGTATTCATTGTATGTTTAGAAATAATTTTTCTTCTGCATTTATAATCGCCATTGAGCAACATACTGATCACATCCTTCCTTTAACTGTTCATATTGTTCTCCGCTTCCTATCTTCACAACATTAAAACATTTATACCTTATACTTGTTTGTAACAGTGGTGATTTTGATACATCATGAGTTGTTCGATTTTCAATTAGTTTGCCCCCTCCTCCATACAAATAAAAATTTAAGGAATAAATATTACAATATTTTATTAATAATTATTTGAAAACATTTATTTTTATTTTTTATTTAAGCCTCTGCGACTATGGTCATTGGCATTAAAACAATAATAATAAAAATTAAATTATTCTAAGTAACAAAAATTCAATAATGAAATCAATCATATTTTTTTTGCTATTTGCAAAGTGTGCTAGTATTCTACCTACTGAAAAATCAAGTTCTTGATGAGTATGCCGTAATGCTAAGTCACAAAGTCTATACTGAGTCATCTTTGTCTTTAACCAAGTCTTAAGCTTGAAATATTTCAGTATTTCATATATATTGTTTTTGTTAAAGGGCTTACAGCCATTGATTTTTAAAATAAATAAATAAATATTAAATTATGAACTTACATTTTTGGAATGGAAGTTAATATTTTTTCCAAATGCTTTCATACTAAAAATAAAATAACTCATTTTTATCTATTCAATAATTTTGATATATTTCATCAAAAATATTTGTTATACCATAATCAAATTACATAATGTTGAGTATCATAAAGATCAAACCAATCATTAAACTGTGAAAAAATTTCAAAGTCATGTATTGTTAAATCAATATTATTTTATAATATATAAATATTTATATATCAAGTTTTTAACCTTAATTTATACATCTATATATTATGAATATTTTTAATAATAAAAATTGTACTATTTAAGATAGCAATTGGCTCACTAACACCAATAGAACAGGGCATAAGAAAAAACAGTTATAAATGTTCCTTAAAAAATAGATATCATAAGTTTCAATTTAAGTGATATATTAATAAATTATATTATATAGTTTTCTCAAGTACTTAAACAAATATATCCAAACAAAATCATCTTTACACCACTAAATTATGTAATATGTCTTATAAATTATGTAATATGTCTTATAAATTATGTAATATGTCTTATAAATTATGTAATATGTCTTATAAATTATGTAATATGTCTTATTAAATGCTTAAAAATTGATTGTGCAATAAATGAGTTTAAGAAATAGTTTTGTCTAATAATAAATATTTTTTTAAAGAAAATAGCAGAGCTCCATTTAAAATAACTACACAATCATTATCAAGTTAATAATACCATTATATTTCTTAAATTTAAGAGCAATATCAATATTTTATTTATATACAAATGCAACTTGTGATAAGTAATTATAATTTAAAAATTACATAGTGAATATATACTATACAGAATGCTTAATTATATTATATTAAATTCTACACAAAACTCTTATTCTAGAAGAAAAATTACATAGTAAATATATACTTAATTATATTACATTAAATTCTTTACAAAAAATTACATAATAAATATATACTATACAAATTCTTATAAAATACAAATAGTTCAATACCTATAATATAAAATATGAGTAAATTAAATTAATGTCTTAACATTTACATACTTAATTCGTTTACAACGTCCCAAATGTTGATCAACCCTTTCCCTATTGAGTAAAAACGCATGGCATATCTTACATAGCCAAATACGTGGATGAGTGATACCATTTTCATAAAGGAACATTGATTGAGGACAATATCTTCCAGTAGCTTCTGGATTGCTTTCTTTATTCATATTACCATTACTTGTAGTTGGAATCATAATATGGGATGGTCCTAGTTCTAATGATTCCAATACTGTGGATAATAAATACATAAAGAAATTTAAATACAAGGTATCCAAGTAGAGTTTATTTTACAAGGAGGCAAACAAATTACAATTAAAGATTTTTATTGAGTGTACTGATATCTAGCAGTTTTTAGTATAAAATAATTTTCTGCGGAACATTAATTATCAAAAAATCACGGTTTGGGGCGAATCGTTATACCTTATCATAGTTATATTACATTAAGTTGTATGCTTACTTTGTTGTTCTTGGCTTATTTCTTGTTTAACCTGCATTATATTTTTAGATGTTGGGAGCATAATATTGGATGATCCTGGTACTGACAATTCTAATGCTGTGGATAATTGCATAAAGAAAACTTAATAATTCTTTGAATCAAATATAAGATGTTCTAGTAATGTTTACATTTTAAGAAGAGAAACAAATCACAAATATAGATTTTTATTGAGTGTACTGATATCTAGCAGTTTTTAGTATAAAATAATTTTCTGCGGAACATAAATTATCAAAAAATCACGGTTTGGGGCGAATCGTTATACCTAATCATTGTTATATTACATAAAGTTGTATGCTTACTTTGTTGTTCTTGGCTTATTTCTTGTTTAACCTGCATTATATTATTAGCTGTTGGGGGCGTATTATTGGGTGATCCTGATACTGATGATCTCAATACTGTGGATAAATGCATAATGAAAGCTTAATTATTCTTTGAATCAAATACAAGGTATTCTAGTGAGCTTAGGAGGGAAAAAAATTACAATAATTGATTTTTATTGAGTGTACAGAAAACTAGCAATTGCTAGTAAAAACAATTTTCTACTAAATACTAATTATCAAAAAATCACGGTTTGAACCTCATTAATATAACTCCTTATTGTTTTAATACAAAATAATGTTTGCTTACTTCGTTTTCCCATATATTTTTCTATGTTTTGTTCTTGTTTTATTTTTTCTTTTTTTATTTGTTCTTCTTTTATTTGTTGAATTATATTTATATGTAAATGTTCACCCATTAACCCTAATTTTTCATATACTGTGGATAAATGCATAAAGAAAATTAAATTATTCTTTGAATTAAATACAAGGTATCATACTATCATAGTAAAGTTTACATAGGAGGGAAATAAATTGAAATTATAGATTTTTGTTGAGTGTTTTGACTTCTAGCCAGCCATTGCTAATAATTATAATATTATATTGCATATCATTGATTTTATAATTACTGAATATAATGCATTTTATAAAAAATGCATATTCTACATTTTTATGTAACAAAACAAATTTGTAAATTGGTTAGCACTGTATAATACATAATTTGCACCTAAAGCAAAAAAAAAATAAATACAAAAGTCATAAAAATCCTAACTTTTAAGAAATGTGAATAGGGTATTAGTCACAGTTTATTTAAATGTCAATGAATATGACAATAATCTAAACAGTTTATTAAAAATTATACAGCACAATCTACCAGAACAATGACTACGATACTCGTATTGTAATAATTCATCAAAAATGAAAATAATTATTCCATGGATTACAGTTCAATTAGAATAATAGATGGATTAGGTAAAATTTAACTAAAAAAGCAAAATTATATTTCATCAATTATGTACTATGAAAAAACATTATAAATTATAGTAATAAATACAGCCAAAACAATGATATCAAGTTAAATTAAAATTATTTTACTGAACACAAAGTGTTGTTAAATGTGATAATAAAATTTAAATTTAAAAAGAGGCATCACTGAGCTTTGATGTCACCTCATCTAATTTACAATTGCAAATGGCTGATCATATTACAAAACCAGTAACCTATTTAGTTAACTTGTATATTTCAAAAATTGTATGTTTTAAAATACGCATAAAAAAAGACCAGGATAACTGTAATTTACAAAATAGATTACACAAGGGAATATACAAATTACGGACCTATATCATTAGTTTCAGGGATATTAAAAATAGGTTATTGAAAAACTAACTAAAATTTAGTTACATAAATTTATTATAAGTAAACTTTCCATAAATTATATATAATTCGGATTTTGTGAATATATTGGAGAGGATGCAATGTTGCATTTTTTGAATTAATTTACAATTCACTAGATAATGGTAAAAAGTGTATTTTTATATACTGCCAGAACTTTTGATTCAGTATTCCATAAAATATTATAATATAAAATTAAAAAATTTTAAGACAAAATAAATTCTTGAAAAATATTGCAAACCGGTATTCAACTGTTTTCTGCCCCACACTATTATAACCCTCAATAAATATATATATATGAATTAACTATTTAACCTAGATATGAATTGAAAAATAATAGCATTGATGGATGATACAGTTCTATATCTGAAGACTGTATTATCCTCGATGTGAACAAATTTATGATGATTTATTTCGCTTTAGAATAAAATATACTCTCTTATGGTAATATATAGTAGGGGATACAAAAATGCTTTAGAACCACTAAATGTAGCCCATAGAATACTGGTTAAGATAATGTTGAAACATTTTTATAATAAGAATAATTGCACGGATGATCAATAAAAAATTTTAAATATATAAAGTACTAAATACTGTTAAATTATAAGATAATTTAGTTATAATAACAATTAATAAGCAAAAAAACCTTTTTTAATCAAATAATTGTTCAAATAGTGGAAATACAAACAATGGGAAAAAAGCATAATGTAAACCAAGCACTAATATCATAAAACTTATTACTTTTAGAGAAGAATACAATTATTTAATGATCTAACTAATCATATTGAATCAATTGATAAATATTTAAAACTTAAGGTCAAAATAAAGAAAAAGTACAATCAACTACTTCAACAATGGTATTATTTATTATTATTCATTATAAAGTTTTATATTTCTATTCTATTAATATTACCTTATTACGTAACCTGTGCTGATTGTCATTTTGTTAAATATAAAATGTGTAATCATTAAAGTATGTATATTACAATTGTATACATCATTACTGAAAAAGTTTTTATTATTTTTTACTACGATATTATTTATTATCACTATTGTTTATATATATATATATATATATTTATAAGTATTTTATAACTTAACTAATACTCCTTTCTCATATCACAAGCATCGCTTACATGGAGTTGGTATTAATATATATGTTAAATATATCAATAAATATAAATAATCAATCAAATCTTATCAGATATCAATGATGCATTTGAAACATAAATTATACCTACAAAGTACAATACAACAATTTATACATAGAAGGATACCTACACATGATAATAAGGTATTTTTTAAGTATTATTATATTTATTTATAAGTTCTTACTACAGTGAGTTCCGCTTAATGTGATCACTGGTTTATAGAAATCAAAAAATTAAATCACAAACCAAATCTTATGTAACTTATATTACACTGACCTTTTATTAGAATCAATATGTAACGGATAATTGAATCACTATAAATGAATATTTTTATTGTTCTTATGGTATTTCAAACTGATTATAATTTATAAGACCAATTTTATTAGGCATATTAAAAATACAATGATAATGATTTTTCAGTTTCAAAAATTACAGTTACAATGTATAGTTATACATTTATATTGTATATTTAATTTTACCATTATACATAGTTAAAAATGATTTACTAAGTACATGCATTTTAATATCAGGCTAATACTAAAATCAAAATAGAATATTGTCAAGTCCAAAAGGAAAATAAACAGTTCCTTTACTTTATTTTAAATGTATTGTTTTATGGAATCAACCGGCTAGTAGAACCAAAATGGTCTGAACCGATGTGATCACATTAATGAAATTCACTGTATTACAATAGCTGAGTATATATCTCACCGGTTTCGTTATAAAGAATAGAAAACTAAGGTATTCGACTAAAAAAAAATAACAATGGTCTCACCTGCAATGTTTTTTTCAATATCTTCTTTACTGAAAATGGTTGGCACTGAACCATAAAATAACCTTTTTTTTTTACCCACAATGGAAATACACTTTGGTTCAAAATGTAATGAACAAACTTTTTGTGACACACAGCAATTTGAATCTTTGCATCCACATGCTTCCATCCATCTCTTCTTTATACCTCGTTGGCTTGGGAATCTAAATAAAAAATAATACATTTAGATGTTGTATATTAAAGCAAAATGATTAACTTACTTATGTAAAGAAAGGCCAGGGTTTTTAATAGGTGATCTAAAACACACAGAACAACATGCAGTGCTTTTACTGATATACATTTTTAATCGAGTTCCTTAGTAAAATATCACACACAAATATTCGACAGTATAAAATTAAACACTAATTGAGAGCCGACAGGATTATAATGTACAGGCACAAGTTTAAACGCGCTATTAAATAAACTTAATGTTGAGATTGTAATACGAGTTGAAAGTATTTGACGAAATGGGATGATGAAACGTGTGCTTGAGTTTCTTTCAAAAATTTTAAATAATTTGATTTACTTTCAATAAATGTGAAATGTTAGACGTAAAGGTAGACTGGTATTCGAGATGTGGACGGTGAAATAAAATGTTGGCAGTATAGGATTGGTGGGAGTGGAATATCGAACCTTATCACAAGATAAGTTAGTGTGATAACCAATTAAGATTAATTATAAATGTATATTTATACATTTATATAAATATAAATAATATATATGGGTATATAAAATAAAATGAAATCATTCAGAGGTATTAGCCGTTGACTATCGAAATTCCGTCTGCCGTCCGCCGTCCAGTCCTTCCCCAAAAGTCATCTGGAAATTCGACGGACTGTGCTCTCTGCTCGCCTACCCTCCCATCTATTTTATATCATATTCGGTATCATGTGAGATAACAGATATTTGTGGACTTATAGGTGTTAGTACTTGTTACGTTTCGTTCGTTGTTACACCGTTTTCGGCTATAATTCATACATAGTGGAAGGGCGGTGGGTGGGGGGTTTGGTGGAAGTCGGGGATTTATCACCGGGCGTATAATTTTCATGGGCATATTTTTGAAGTTGTAAATTTTAAATAAATTATTGCTCCAGTATATTGTGAACGACTTTGTAAATGGTTGGTACTCACACTACTGTGTAGAAAAAATAAAATACTAATTTTGGTCATCTCCCTGAAATTGACGTAAATTTTTTATTTTTTCCGGGTGTTAAAAGTTAAGATACGGCCCTGCATAATGGGTACATCATAGTTTTGTTTTCGTGGGTAACACGCCGTACGTAGTAACTAGGGTTGCCAACCGTCCCGCGTGAGGCGGGACGTCCCGTATCCAGGGCTCAAATAATGCGTCCCGCGATGTGTGTCCACGGGACGCTGACTGTCCCGCTTCTTGGTAAACCTGTCCTAGTCTTATTAAAAATAACTATACGTTCTTATTTTGCGCATTTGAAACTATTTCCCATCCGAAATTCCGATCGACTCGATTGTATATATATTTTATATGTTTATATATGTTAATATTATTTCAAATTTTAAATAAAACTGATAATAAATGATTTAAATCGTTTTTCTTTCGTTTTTGTAAATTTTTTGGTATGTCCCGATTTTTTTGTCGAGTCCCGCATATAAATATCTGATTTCCCGCTTATTCGTAAATGAGAGTTGGCAACCCTAGTAGTAACGCCGGTGTAAAAACACTAATACGAAATTATGTTTGCGAATGGTGAAATACAGTACAAAGTACAATTACCTATGATATTACTTTAAACATCCCTCATCATTCTGGAAGCAAGCAGATTGCCAAATGCCAATACTATATTTGCTTGACATTTAATTTCCCGCCCACATTGTGCTGCAAGATAGATATATATATATATTATATATGATGAATTACTGAAATGTTTTCTTAGTTGATAAAAATGATAAGGCAATTCCTCATATTGAAATTTGGTAACCAACAAACGTCTTCATTGTCAGTAACCATAATATTCAAAATATAATGATAAATTCTATAAAGCCGCCGCCCACCACATCTAATTTTCGATTATTTTATCATCGGCCGTATCAACTGTTGGGTAATAACATTGATTTATTCGTCGTTTATCATGGCGCTTGGCGCGCCGTCGTTGTCGGATGCCGGACGGACTAGACGCCGCCGCCTCCCGACGAGTGACGAGGCCGGCCGAATCACTTTATGTTCGTGAGTTCGTTACTATGGCGCCCGGCTCGAAGACGCGACACCGTGACGTCCGATTTTACACACGTCTACAGGCGTTAGGTGACGTTGTGATGCCGGGTTATAGATGGGCACGGCGGCGGCGCTATTATTGAGCACCCGGGTTTCTCTGTATAGTCCATTTGTAATTATTTTTACAGCGGCCATCAAAATGTTATTATATTTTTCTACCTACGTTTTTTTAAGTGTTTCGCAACGATAAAAACACTATAATAAATATAATATATAATATAAATATAATATTTTTATAATATATAATAAATATAATTCATCGAATAATGTTCATACATTACAGAAATGAGCTTAAGTAATCAAAGTTGGAAAAATAAATCTTTATAGATGAACTATAACTTGAAACATTTTTCACGTAAAGGAATTGGATTTTATATTTTATAATATATTAGGCATAACTATTTATCCGTGCATGCCTGTTTTGTTTAAAGTATTTATTTTAGGGGTTGTAGTCTTGTTGGAAGCAAAGTTCCCTCTAATACTTATTCAGCTATAGTTGTAGGACTACTCTAATATTTAATACTGAGTAAATATAAATTTTTGTACTCGTAATAATGATTTACCTACCTATATCGGGATGTATTTACGAGTATTATAAAACAAAATAATTTTCGTGTGTTTGTAACTTGAATTTTAATATATTCATACAAGTAATTGCTCATTGGCTCTCCTTGGCTAATAACACTTTAAGTGTCTTACTGTCTGTTTTCTAATTTTTAATATAAAGCACCACGGTGCACATTTTTTATGTTCATAATATAGCTTTTACAAATAAATATATTCAAATTTAAATAAATATTAAAAAAAAAAAAAAAAATTGTCTAGAAAATATTCAAATTGTTATAACTCTAATATAAAACTATGAGTACCGCTCTTTGTTATTGCAGATTTCGATTATAGTTATCACACGTATATATAACAAGCTGAATTATCCGGCATCGCCCGGGAGATATGTTACTATTTTAGATAAGATCAATTTCTATTTCGTCATAAGAAAAATTTAGGTTGAAAACAACGCACAATCGTCGTAAGTAAACTAATAATCCATTTTAATTTAACTATACTATATTAATATAGTATAAATATAGTATTAATATAGTATTAATATATTAATAAGATATACCTACCTTATACCTCAATCGGTAATGAGTAAAATCAATATAAAATATTTTCTAGATAACCAAAAATTTAAACGTCCATCCTAGAGCTCAATTCGAAAACTACTTTCTCAGCAGATGCCTACGTCATAATAGCTATCTGTATGCCAAATTTCAGACCGATCCATTAATTAGAAAATAAAAAGTTAATTTTATAACTTTTTTAATAATACTCTTATATTTACCAAACTATCGTCAATAAAGTTGCCTTTGCCCGGGGGTGCTCATAAAAAAAAACAGAATTCGATAATATATATTGAGGCGGGAAATATCGGTCTGTGCTAGGTTATTTATCTCGGCGGGATACTCTGTATATGTTATAGATTATTTGCTAGTTAAATTATTGTTACATTGAACAATTAAATGTAACTGTTGTTATGTAAAAAGCAATATCCTCTTTACTACACAAACATTAAGCAGCGTTCCGACTTTTACGAAGCTTCATTTAAAATGTCGGTCGGTGCCTACGCCCTACAGAACCATAAAGGCCCTTTCACACATATCCGATCCGGGTCCGTTCCGAGTCCGATCCGTCAATGCATCCGTTAACTCGGAAGTATAAACTTGCTGTTTTACATATTCACGCGCGTGAATTATCAATAAATACTTTTATAGTTTTTCATGGTTTCAAGTCGAAACTCTCAACTTTTGCGGGATCACACATTCATATTATGAACTATCACGTCGCGCAACGGTGATATGGAAGGGGAAGTTTGGGCGGCCACGTCTAGCCGCCGTCCGTTGCGGCGTTGCCGTACCGCGAACCTCACCCACTCATGCCCGGTTGCACAAACGATCGATAAAAACAGTTCATTAAGAGGACGCCACACCGAAAGTGAAACGTCTACAACGACGCGCTGTTAGGTGTTTTCGCGATGCGCAAGCACGCGCGCGCGTTCGATGACACGCCTATTATTCGTAGTCGGCGACCGCGGACCGGTCCGTCGAGCGCGCTAGTTCGGGAGCTCCAATTATTATTTCATGAACCTTCGTCGTATACTCGTATACCGTGTGGTGTGTACGCAGCGCGTAGATATGAAATGCATACACGCGCATACGTGCATAGTACACATAGACATAGTACTCTGTTGCAATATTTTTAATGTCCGCGGCCAGCGCATACCTAACTAAGATGTATAGCTACTGTTTATCTATTTGTATTCACCAACCTATAGATTATAAAATCATTATTAAAATATATTTTAAATCATGTTCAACACATTATTACTTTTTGAGTTATAAATAAAATATTCCGAATGAATAAAAATTAAATAATGATGACTTGATACTTATACAACATAGCACATTCAAACGGAACACATGCAGTTAGTCATTCTCACTGAAACAATATTTTTAATCATTTTTCTCAAAAACACATTTCTCCGCAAAACATTGCATTTTTAGATACTTGCTCAATAAAAAATATATACAATACACTAATACAGTAAATAATATCTAATTTATAACAGTAACCTTTTTAATAAGTAAATTAGGTAATATTTAATTGAATATGTTATTTTACGTTATACTGCTACCACATAGGTATACTTTTTAAATGACAGTTTTTGGGTATTTTTTAAACATGTGTTATGGACACCATATTATTATTATAATTATTATTATTAGTATAAGTATATTAAGCATTAGTCTCATGTGGGGATTGTGGTAAACATTTTTAAAACAGTTTGACACCGTCCGCAATGCGAACGGGTCGGCAGTCGAGTCTTAGCACCATACGTATTCGTACGTCATTCTTATATTTTATATTAATATTTTCATACTGTGTAATATTTGTGTTTAATAAAGCATTAAATAGTTCTTTTGGTGTTGTGTTATAGTTGTAGAATTCTCCCTGTTGTCGAACTCAAACGTTACTTACCGGAATTAACCAGAGGTACATAACACATGTTACAGTAGCACTTATCAAAGCTATCTATTATTATTTATAAGATCCTACCTTTTTACAACATTTGAAATATAAAAACAACATTATAATAATATTATGAACTTTAATTTGGTACGCGTATTGCGTACAGTATACCTATAATATAAGTATTATTATTATTTTAATTTTTTTTTTGTGCCTCCTTTATATATTCGGGTTCTCTAATATCTGTGATTTCGAAGCGTCTACCATAAAGTGGGTCGACAATTTCCGGTAGTAAACACTTCATATAAAACCTAAAAAATAATAATTTTACAATATTTTGTAATCTAATTAATAACTATGTTACCTACTAATAAAATTAATAAATATTTAAATTTATTTTTACCTTTTAAGTTTTTCGGCCATTTTTGTGTTCCAGAATATTTCGTCATATTTAATTTCTTGTATACTTGTCCAATTAGGGGTATACACTACAAAATAACACAGTCTGCGATTTGTTATTCGCATTTGTCCTATAACTTGATAATAATATTTATGATCGCGTTTAAGTTCAATTCTGTTATCATTCGTGATGTTGCAGTATTTTAACTAAAAAGAAACATATTATATTGGCTTATTAATACAATAATAATTAAATTACGTACACAAAAAATACTTACTAGTTTATTATTCACAGCGTCAACGGCGTTTAAGGTATTTATTGCCACAAATGGACATTTTATCTCTACTATTCCATTTTCTCCAACCAAACCATCTGAATAATAAAATGTAATGTAATATATTTAATGACTTGTTTAAAAATAAGTAGGTATGTACCAAAAACGCATATTAATAATTACCAGGACTTGCAGCTAAAAAAGGAAATTCACTATCGGCAAATAATCCACATAACTCAACAGTCTTCCCGCTTAAAACTTCGAATTGAGCTCTACCTCGAGGTTCCATTTCAATACCATATGACATTTCTCTTGATGAAATATTTGACCCATAAAGAAGACTAAATACTTTTTTTCGGCAACTTGTATTCTCTCACATTTTACATATGTCACCGAAATTTGATGCAGTAAGCTTCTTTCTTCTTTCATTGTACCAGTCTTGGCTATGACTTTGTACTTTAGTAGTACATTCAAGTTCTTTTCGATCAACTTTTTCCAATTTTTTTAAAAACAAATTTTGATTTTTACTTAATTCTTCGTTGGTAAGAATATCATATAATGGTTCTGCTAAACCATAGTGCATATCCGGTCCATTAAATCCAGTTTTAGTTAATTTAGATCGTTTTTTTCCACTTTCAAATAATTGTTTCCTTACTATAATTGTATTTTTCCTAATTCTGTCAATGTTTTTTAAATATCGTTTAGCAAACATACCTAAATACATTAAATTAAATTGTAATTAATTGTATTAAAAATTCAAACAATAAATACGATTTGAATTTATACCTGGGCTTTTAAAAACTATTTTTTTATGTACAACTCGTAAATAGTTTTTTGAATTAAATGCCACTACAGCTGCCTCGACTCTAGTAGTGTAGTTATTTTTTTGTGTGAAATTAATTATTTTGCCTCCAACATGCTTATTAATCAAGCTATTTAATTGCTCGCATGGGTTATTGTCTACATTTTCTATAAGGCTATCTGCATTAACTGACAGTCTGTACACTATATTCCGAATATGTCCCATCATTCCTGCTTTATCAGCATCAGGAACAAGATTCATTTCACCCAATTTCGGACCAGAACAAAAATATTGAGCACAGTTCTTATGTTCACCAAGTCTGTGATAAACACTGTTCAATATATCACGTCTTAGTTCTAAAAATAAATAATATCATAAATAATAATAATAATGTTATAAAAATGTTTTAAATATTTTGAGATAGGTGATAACATATCTTTTCAATTTTAAATAATAATAGTAACAGTCATACACCTATTATAATCAATTAGAATACTCTTAAAAATACCGGCAATTTTTTGTTGAAAAGATGAACCGTTATTTAAATGATAATCTGTTGCTTTTGTTATGTCAGAACGAAAACGTATAATATTTTTAACAATCAGTTTTCTGACAGTTATTGGGTAGTCGGTTCGTTTCGTGAGTGCCATTAGTTTGGTGCAGTAATTCCTTAGTAGGTGATTCCGACATTCAATTTTTTTTACTTTGAAATCGCTTCCGTAAGGTAACACTTCGTTTAACCTTTTGGTTACACTACTGTCGCCATCACCTAATTTAATATTATAAACAGTTAAAATCAAATGTAATTTTTTAAATATATTTATAATTAATAAATTTAATTAATTAATTAAATTAGTAAATTATTTACCGATAAGTTTGTTGTATTTTAGACCATGCATACTGAGGCTATGTGTAAACCCATCTAAAATAGAATCGGCTTCCATCGCAGTCGATGTTTTTTTCCAATACAGAAAACATAAATGGCTAGGGGGTTTCTCTCTTTCACCATTAGCTCGTTGGCAAACACAACAGTACCGATTTCGTACACCAACAAACAGAACCTTTTTTGTTTTTAAACCAATGATTGCGGCCTACATTAAAATAAAATTATTATTTCACTTTTGTATAATAACAATTAAAATATATCTTACAGCTCCAGAAAATGCATTGAACTTCGTCTTATAACTTCTTTTGGACCATTGTCCATCCGCAATAACAGTGCACATAGGGACTCCTTGCTCATCAACATTTCCGCTTTCTATGGCTATTCGTCGCTCTTCTTCGCCAGCTTTTTTCAACTCCTCGATAAGAACGTCATTAACAGCATCGCTCACAGTAGATAAGTTATTTAAGTATGAGGTTGACGATAACGAGGGAATTTCTACTGAGGCGCAAAATTCTCTAAGTTGAGAATGGCCTATTCCTGTATAAACGTAAAGAGAAATACTCGTAATATAAAAAAAATAAAAAATAAATGTATGTTTACCTATAAGTGGCGTATTATTTTACTATAAAATATACAGGTATAAAGTAAGTATTTGATTTATTTTAGAATTCCAAAATACATACCGACAGCCAAAGTACCATTAATAACTGCAAGGTTAATTCCTAAGTACTTGGGTTTATTAATATTTTCCGAATAAATTGAAGGTCACATACTAAACGAATATCAAATTTTTATGAATGTTTGAAATTTAAACTTTTACATTTTTTTTAAATAGTTGTTTATCTTTTACAAAACAAATTTTTCAGTTATAATCACTTTTTGCTAACTTAAACCTAACGTAGTACAAATCCTTACTATTTAAATTAAATTAAATTAATTTGCCATATTTTTATCTATTTACCTATTTTAGAAATATATAGTAGTTGAAATTGCCGGATTCACAAACACCAGGTATTTTAACGAAGGAATGTATGAGAACACAAATATGTGGTAAGTGTGTTCAAAAAAATTGAGTAATTTTATTTTGTATGCTTATATTCTATTTTGGACAGGTGAAGGTGAATGGCCAAAAAATACAGTTTTATATCAGCCCTATGAAACAGAACAAACTTTGTTACCTGACAACTAGAAATGTTTGTCAGTAAAAACTTTTTAAAAGTGGGTGGTTTAGAATTTATTGTAGAAGCAGCATTTGAAGTTTTAACTATTTAACGCAAATTGTTCATGTTGTTTGACTGACGGAGAAAATATATGCTGGTATATAAGATTATTATCTTCTTTGATTACAGAATCGCTATCAATAAACTTGTTAAATTTACTATGAGTTATTACTAGAGTTCGGGACTTGCTGTACTTGCATATCCTTTAAGGGGCCACAACATCTATATTGTAACGTGTATTATAGACCCTCTGCACTTCCATAGTTTGTAGGTGTTAACGATGTCCGATTTCAATTTTTAGAACGTTACTGAAATCATTGATATGTGTACTGTGCATCTACCGGATGATTTATTGAAATATTGGTCGAGAAGTTAACTACTAATTGTTTAATATTTAATTTCTTATACATTTGGCTTAGCTATAAAATCGGAAAAAACGGTTCTTTTTAAAAATCATCCGGTCAATGCACAGTTTAACTTATCCTCTTTAATATTGTTCAGGGGTGTTATACTCAAAAGCTGATTTTTAGACTAAAAAAAAGGATATACGGAAATGTGTGAAAATTTTAAAAATATATTTTGTGGTATGTGCAGCTTATCTATATTGTACATATTTAGTAATTAGCTGTTTCAGCCACTCGCTATCGCGAATATATATATAGATATCATTCGAATATTCGATAACGATTGTCGATTACATTACGAGAAAGTAGAAAACATGATACAAACAACATATTATTTTTATTTTCAATTTGTACCTTGGTAGAAAATATAATCGATACTTTTATCATCAATTGTATTGATTGTAAAATATCAGAAATATAACAAATGATTGTAAAATAATCTAAGTAAGATATACATTTTAAGACATAACGGACTGAAATGCAAACATTTTAATCGCATATTTTTGCATAGCTTGCGATTTTTAGACAAATTTTAGCAATTAAATTGTTATGTAGAGCATATTTACACATTTTTACATTTTTTTTAGTAAATTTATTCTTAAGTTCCACACATTGTTTTTGTCATACGTCGAAAATGAAATTTATCATACAAAGCAATGGCGTACATTCAAATTTGATCTGGGGGGGGTTTAAAAAAAATAACCAACACTAAAACCTTCCCTTTAAAACTACCTATTTTCCTAACAATCAATTATGTATCAATTATTCCTATCATATTTTGATAGGAAAATTGTAATTAATATCAGGGACCCAAATTATGCTCAAAATTTCTTCTGTTTCACTTTGCTTTAACAATTTATTTGTGTAATGTGCAATGTCAAAAATATTATAACTGGAAGATGTACGATTAATATCTGTAGTCGAAGGTGTGAACTGAGTGATAGGTGTATCAGATACAGATACAGTTGATGGTAATGACTAATGAGGAACTAGAGGAACTTATAACTGTTTGAGTTGCATTCAATTAATTTGACAATGAATTCATTATTGAAGGTTATCTATCCAAAATTAGTATGATAGTATGGTGATCCAATAATAATAGTATGATCCAAGCCTTAGTACCAATTATCAATATTGTGAATGACTCGTAATGATTACTTTTAGAAGAATTTACGAAAACTGTTTCATTTATTATTTATAAGACTCAAAAATAAAATAAAAATATCAACGTTTTAAATTTTAGCCGACCCATTAAAAATTATTGGCGACCCACAATTGGGTCGCGACCCTAAGGTTGAGAATCGCTGCGCTAGAGCATAGGTATTTCACGGCAAATGGACGGCCAAGACGAGTTGGAACGTCGTACCCAGATGCTGGTTACCTCGGTTGCTATTTCACGCGTGAAACACGTCGTAATCGTATCGCGTCCGTCACTTTTAGTCCTGTCATCTGCGATCAGTGCCGGATCTAGGACATTTGACGCCCGGGGCTAGTAAAAATGTAGCGCCCTTAACTGTGCACTCCATATGTGGAGCTACGAGGGCCCCTCAGTGATGGAAAGAGGGGGCATTTAATCTAAACCTTTTTATCTATAATAATAATAATTAATTTTACACATTAAAAAATATAAACATTTTATAAACTTAAATATGGAAACTTTGCTATTTTTATATAATGTACATTGTAAGTATGATTTTATATATATATATATATATATATGGTTATATTATATAACTTATATACAATATAGTCATATCATTATCGTAGATTATTATTACAACTAACAGTTATTTCCAAATCCCATCAGTCGATTTTTCTCCGAAAATAAAAATTAGATAATATCTACGTTTGACGAATGAATTTTAATATATACATCAGACAAAAATAGTTATATAAATTTCTAAATAATATGTATGTAATATTATATTAATTTTAAAGCTTAAAAATTTAAAATTAAAAAAAATTTAAACATACAATGTATATTTTTAATATACCCATACTAAGGCTTTTTGAATTTTCATAAATTCAAGAGCGCCCTCATACCGACGGCGCCCGGGGCAATGATACCCACTTGCCCCCCCCCCCCCTAGATCCGGCACTGCCCGCGATCCAACCCGGCGCCCGCTGTAGTGTATTCGTCGCCGGCCGAGATCTTACATCATAATTTATTTTATTTATTTATTATTAGTTAACGGGCTGGGCCCTATTCAACAGTTTAACATAATACAGTAATACATAATTTAAAATAATTAATACAATATTTATTATTAATATTAATATAATATTTGTAAACAACACGCGGCCCACGAGTGCGGTTGTGAAAACGAGAGAGATGGAAAAAAACACAAATTTCATTACGGTGCACGTCTCGCGGACGGACGATGTGAACGCGAACGCCGTGCGTACGGCCAGGATATCATATTATAATATTATTCGTATGAAATGCGCTTGTAAACGGTCCGTGCTGTACTACTTACCCCGCAGCGTATAACGTGTACGACCTGTCCGACACGTATCGTAGGTGTCCACATATAATATTACGTTCATGATCGCGTGTATAATTTTTAATTATGGTACATATGCTGTAGTGGCGACGAAGGAACGATCTCGTCGACGTTTCGATAGTTATAACTAGGGCCCGCGGACTTAAACGTCCGAAAAGCCATTGAAAATAGCCAAAAATTGCATTTTACGGCGAAAATGAATTTAAAAAATGACCGATCGAAAGAGTTTTTATGTAACGTATGATTGTTCAATTAGATTTAGGTACGGGGTACCTAATTTATAATTTTTAAAAAAAAACTAAGTGCCGTTAGTGGGCCGCAGTTTCCTTCTCGAGGTATTCATGTTATTATTTTTTTCTCTTATTATATGTACCATATTAAATTTGAACATCAGACTGTAGATGCTTCTTTAAAAAAAAAAGAAACTAAACTTATTACAGCAATAAGAATATATCTGAAATTTTAAAAAAATAACTTTTTGCGGCGACGGTAGAGTATTGACTGAAATTATTTTTGATAGTATAATAAATTAATTTAAATATGTAAATAACCAAATCGTAACATATACCGCGTACTGAACGTGAAATAATGAAATAATTTCAATATTTAAATATTCTTATTTTAACAATTTGAATATCAAGTACAAGAATTACCATTTAGTGTTCAATAAAAATAAACCTGCACCGCAACTTTCCCATTTTCCAGTGAAAGACACGCCCCTTTTTGCAGCAGCATGGGGCGACGAGTTTCGACGAATGCTGTGAACGCTTCGCTCTCGGGACGCGTCATCTCACGGAACGGAAATACTCCATGCCCCCCCCCCCCTCCCTGTTCCGATTTAATGACTTGTGATGGTTTTTCCCGTACCTTAAATCAAAATCGATTGAGAACAATCTACCAAGAACCATACCAAAGGCCCCAGACAACGCAATCGCGGGGCGAGATTGAAGCAGTACCCGCCAAACATGCTACGAGAAACTGCCTGCATATATTTCAACGGTGGTCGTTTGACGATGGCGTGGTTTAGAGAAAATAGTTTTTTTTTTATTTATTGAGCGCCGATACGAGTGCTATAATGTTACGTGCGTTCCGACTAAAAAAATGACCGAAAAAAGCTAACCTTTGAAGTGTCTGCGTTACATGAAACGAATCATGTACACACTTGGAGAGCATTGTCTATGGCATAAACCTTCTCCGCAATGAGTTCTTCAATTTAAAAAAAAAATAACGATCGGTTCAGTAGTTTCCGAGAACATATCACTCAAAGGTTTTCATTTTCACATTTATATATTAGATTAGATAATACCTATACATGCATATAAATAATATACATATATATATATAAATAGCTTTAAAACACTTTCCGGTTATTATTATTATTTTAACTATAATTTTAAGACACTTTATTAATGTCATTTGTATGCTGTGCGCCTTTTTACTACTCACGTATATTTAAAATCGACCAATGATACAATATTATTATAATAATATAATTTATGCCTGTGTTGTGCCAGATACCATTGATTAAATGTATGTATTTAATTATGAACAGTAGGTACGTTAAATAAATTAAAGAAAAACTTAAGTAAAAATTAAGAAATATCCAAGGTACCCTTTTATCAAGCTCAATAGTATAGGTATCTCATAAATATTAATTGTTATAGGTGCACTTTTATTATATGTCTATAGTGGACTATGGAGCGATATACGAAATAAATAAATCACGACTATAGTTATTATCCATTTGCATTACGGCACTATTTAAGTAGAAGAAAAATTAATTGGATATCTCAAAAACGCATTCGTGAAAGGCTACTGACAATAATAACATTTTCATAACACGAACCTGTATAGTTTTATTATTCCGTATGAAATGTTTATGAAAAAAATATTTCAAATTTAATGTATTAGTAACATTTTTTACATTTTTGTAAGGTTTGAATAACGTTTTCTCAATATAATTTTTCATAAAATGGCATGTAGATACCTACGTTTCTAATTATTTGCACATGCAACATGTATAATTTAAGAGGCGTCAAATGTATATGTGTTTCAAATGCACCTGCTGGTGGCAAAAATACAAAACAACTCAAACCGCTCAAGTCTCAGCTGCCAGGCGATAATGCATAATATACACTGCATTAGATAAGTCAAAATATTTCTATATTATATTACATACACATCGGGACGAAAAATGTTTCTCCGGCTGTTTTGATTTTAATGCGAATTGCTTCGGACATCTCTCATAAAAAATAAAACATATTTTATCGTATATAATTAATCAAAATATCTTGTGAAAACACACTTAAGTAGTTGGAGTGTAGAAACATTTTCTCTCTCCATTTTAGAACTCCGAAAAATATCGTCTAAAATCATTTACAAACTAGATTAAAGCATTGAACAAGTTTTTTTTTACCTAGCGATGTTTTGTACACCGAGTCGTCGGTTGACAAATTGTTCTTGTAAGGCTACTCCGTACTCGTATTAAAGTATACATTATACACGTATAACATAAACTGTATAATGTATGTGTCGCATCGCCGAACTATTTGTACTCGTATTTTATTTTATTGGTCGCCCGTCAAAGACCGATATTATTTCAAAGCAGTCGAATGAGTCACGGTTTGTATTACTTTATTTTGCACGCTTGCAGTGGCGGCGCGAAGTTTATTTTCCAATGAAGCAGTTATGTGTATGTAGTACGTACTATGGAGTACCCACTCCAACTTCAAAGTCAAAGTTTTAGACAGTGAGTGGAACGTGTAATAATAATTCGTTACGTAATCCGTGTATCGTATGTAGGTCCATAAATATAAATATTAAATATTAAAACGAACGGGTCCAAACGAAATAAAATATTATTATTGTGTATTGTGTTCATAATTGCGGTGCAAATGATGTGTTCAACTCGTCCGTCGCACAAACACCACCCGCCCGTCCGTCTCATTACAGTCGTAAAGCAGCTGCTTCAATAAGACCCGCACCGCGCCGCCACTGCAGTTGCAGTTGTCCATGGTCGGAAGGGCGCCACGTAACAAAGGGTCCAGACTCCGGAGACCGATCGGACGACGAGGAGCACCGGTTCGGGGAAAGGGGATGTGTCCAAGCGGGATCACACACTGCGATTACGACGTCCGCTCGACCGCGCGTGCGTGCGTGCGTGCGTGCGTGCGGTTCTAAAACGTGTAAAACGCGTGTGTTGTGGTGTGTTTGACGTCTTACGATTTTCCATCATATACACATGTATAGAGGTACTTGTAAAATGACCAAAAGAACATTTCGTTTTTATCGCACCGACACGTAGAGACGACCGGTTTTCGTTCTGCAAGTGTGAAGCACGGTTCAACACGGTAACAGAAACACGGTCGGGCGTGCTCACGAACACGCGCACGCGCACGCACACGCACGTGGTTAAAATCTTTTCATCATTTTTTTTTCTTCTCCCTTCTTCCCTCCGCATGAATGCAGGGACACTATTAAATTTACGGTATATGACGTTGCATACCCTCAATACGGATCACCTTGTACCTCTTAAATGATGCCCTCGGGTATGACTAGTAAAATATAATACCGGTATACATTTGAAGCAAAACTCGTGTGGTCGTGTGATTATAAACTTTACAATTGTACCGATATACAAATATAAATTATACATGTGTTACGATCAACAGGCAATTTGAATGAACTTATTTGAACTGCGAATACAAACATATCATTTTTCATCCAATATTTTTATTAAATATATTGATAAGATGTACTAATAATTATATACTCAATGGATTAAAAAATGTTTAGTGCGTATAAATCTATCAATCTATACTATAAAAAATGTATTAATATATTATTATAATTATAATTATATTAATATCTATTTATTATTTACTAAAATAACACTTGGAATTATTGCAAAGTCTGTCTACTTTTCTACAGTTAAATATATTTGTTTTGTAAAGCTGTAGCAAGTACATCGATTGTATCACTGTCTTCTTTAACTATTATAGAAGACGCGATATTCTCATAGCAATAAAATTGAACTAGTCAATAAGCAACTGCTTCAGCACTTTTATATATTAGACGTCATGTAAAAACAGATGTGACAGTCCGGTGGACTTGATTTGACCGGAAACTTAAAAGTATACATTCTTCGGATTGATACCGGTCTCTCTTAAATTATTTACAAGTCTTATATAAATATTAAATATATTAAATCTAATTTAGTAACCGGAAGAAGAAATCGCGACGGAAATCTCCTCACGTCAACTGCGCTAGAATATTGCCGGCCATCGTGTAGAAATTATTTATTATAAATAAATTGTACCTACATAATGTGGTATGCTACGTTGTTGCGAAGTATGCGCGAGTGTGATGTTATACGATAAGGTACGAAAAAAACGGTTAAATATAATAGGTCTATTACGCGTAAACCAGTGGTTTTTGACCACTTATGAGTCATGGATATAAAGTATAGCCTCGGACTCCCTCACCCCTTCAAAAAAAAACAACTTGATTTTGGTAATTATTATTTTAAAAATGTTATGTTAATTTTAAATAGTATAACTATCATTATGTTACAAGTATAAATTACACATTGTTTGTGGCTAAATAATTATTTGTAAAATATAATTTTCAATTTATTTGAATAAAATTTCACAACCAGTTCCCCAGCCTCCTAGTTAACATATCCGGACCACCCTATGTTATAATATTAATAATGCGTCGCGGTAAAGACAGGCGGTGAGTAGACTGTTAGCGGACTTTAATTTTGTCACAAATTCGCTTTACCTTGTCAGTTGTCATGGTTATATTTAGAACTCAGGAGTAATTATATGTTAATTTTTTATTTGAAATAAACACATTTCTGAGTCCTGGCACACTAAACGTTAACCAAAAACGCAACAAAAAAGAAAACATTAGGTATATAACGTGTTAACGTAAATAAAAAGACTTACCTTTTTGCGACCAAACTAATTTTTCTGCGGTCATCCAATTTAATATAATATAATATGTTCTATTATATGTATAATATAATATGTATAGTATACATATATAATACATTGAGATAGTATTATACAAATTGTGATATAAAATACAAATTTTTAAACACTATGAGAGCCGCAAGAATTAACCCCCCTAAAAAATTTAAAAAATATATTGATGAAGATAAAACAATTTTATGAACTGTCCAAAATTATAAGCAACTAGATATCGTATATTTTTTCAAAGAATAGCTCAAAACATTTTAATAGTATAATCAACCTGTAATTAAAATAATTTATATTAATTTTGCTATAATACCCATTTTGTATTTATTTTTATTAAAACAGTTTATATTTCTAAAGATGGACGATATAGTAGTACAACCAACTTTTTTAATCTGTTAGGTTGAACTTTTAAACTATAGAAAAAAAAATGCTTCGAAAATTATAAAGTTTCTATTGCATGCTAATATCGATATTTTATATCAATATTTCCTTTATCAATATTTTATAGAAAACAACCAAATAAAGAAAATTTTATGAAAATCTGGTATTCATGAAAAATAAACTAGTCCTTGACGAAAATAATACGGGTCTGGGTTTGATTGAAAGGTAACTTTTTAAACTTCATTACCTATTTCCTACACAAAATATATAGTCTTGATTGTCATTTTATCTAAATTTTAAATACCTATAAATAGTATAAGAACTGTTAAAATCTTTAAAAATTCATCACAATCCATAAAAATGTTTGTATAAGTTCTTTACACAAATTGCAAGTTCCTCCGATAATTATTTTTTGAGTGACGATGAAATAAATAACATTGCTTAATCAATTTCGTGAAAATATCCGATTTCGTAAAAATATAAATTTCGAACGCTTTTAAAACAATGTTGCGGTCTTCCGGTTAAGTGTTTTTGGTTCGCTGGAAATCAGCTTCCCTACTACATTATACAATATTTTTAAATCTTAAATATTGGTATTGAAATATCTATCAACTTTTAACTACAAAAGGGAAACAGATTTTATGTTATTTATTGATTTTTATTAAAATTTCTAATTCAAATGGTTATTAATGTAGATTTTAGAATTTGTTCACGTGAGTAACGCATGAGAACAATGTCCTTCATACATTAAATAAAAATTTCAGAATTCAAAATCAACCAAATTTTTTTATTGACATTTTACAAAAAAACTATGAAAACTCAAATTTCAAATGTCTATAAATAAAACGAAAAAAAATCTAAAACTGTTTGAAATTTTTACCACCTCTAGAGAATAGCCATGTAAATATTTAATAAAAATTTCAAGTCCGTTCGATTAACGTTTTTTAAATTACAATGAATAAAAAAAAATTTTTTTTAAAAATTATCAATCCTTAAATGTTGCCGTTTATATGCAATAGTTTGTTAGTTTTCAGCAATTATTGGAAATACTTTTGAGATATTCAAAAAATGACTTGTCTACTGCACAAACTAGAAAACATTTGGGATCGAAAACTTAGCCTGAAGTTGTCGATAGGATAACGTTTTCTGCAAAATTCTGATCGAAATTGTTGTGTACACAGACACAGAGCGATATATACCGTATTAATAGAGATAGTAAAACTCTGTTTTTTATGAGCATCATTAATTTTGTAGACTACAAATTTCTAAATATAAGTGTATTATTAAAGGAGTTAAAAAATTAACTTTTTATTTTTTAATATTTGTGAAATTTGAAGATTTTATAGGGCTTCTTTATTTGAAAATGTCGACTGTTCGACGTCGTTGTGTTAATTTATATGCATATTTGTAATACAGTGGCTTAATAAATTTAAATTATTATATAAATATAATACATTCATTATTTTGTTTTAGTTTCTGATTAAAATAAGGAATGTATCGGTTTTATTGTGAAGTGATTTTTTTTGTGTGTCTGTGTATGGAATTTGGACCAAATGGATTGCTCCGATGTATGAAAACAATTTTTCAGAAAGGTAATTTACACTATTTGGTACTTTAGGGAGGTCATGTTTTGAGATTCTCAACAGTTTTCCGAATAATTGAGAAAAACTGACAAAAAAAGTGCAAAAAACTTTAACCGAGATCTAGAATCGAACCCGGCACCTTCTAGTATTTTCGTCACTACGTACTATCCACTTGTTTATTTTTGATGAAACCTATATTAGATATTTGGTTGTCATGCTATAAAAATAATCGTATTGACCCGAAAGTCGAAACATACATATCGATATTAACATTTAACAAAAATCTTAGAATATTAACAATTTTTAAATATTTGAGTGTATTTATTTGATTTGAATTATTTAAGTCCTTCAGATTAGAAAGGTAGCAAAAATCGACTTTATACATGAAATTTTATTAACACAACATATTATTAAGTTTTCATATGGAATGTGTACTCAATAATGGTATAGGGGTAGAAATGTTTAAAATTTAAATAAAATACACTGTTTATTTAGTATTTACATTTTACACCATTGGTATAATTTACCTTGATAATAGTAGAAGTATTATCGAATGTATAATAATCATAGGTATAACCGCTGTGGCACTATATAATGGGGTAAAATTGCAGTACCATAATTAGTATTTTTTTGCCTGCTTTTAAACTCTTTTTATTTTACCAAATATATTGAACCCTTTATTGGTTTCAACACAAATAACTGAACAATAAAAAATTTAAAATTAATAAAAATTAGAATATTAGCCAATAGGTATTTACAGAGTTTACAAATAAATATAAAATTATCCTGATTCATCATTAATTTGTTTATCGTAAATGCAAATATTTATTGTTAAGAATTAATGAAATAAACATATTGAATATAAAATAATGTTAGCTAATTTGAAATCTAAATCCTTAAGCTCAAATATCATGTATAGTTTAATTAGTTTTCATGTATTAATGATAATCAGAATAGAATAATTTTTTTGTTTATAGTAATTTACAATATCTTGTAAATAAATAAGTAAAAAAAAAATTATTCTATCACTTAGGATAATTGTTTAAAATCATATTTCCGAAGCTATAAAACAGAAATAGTTAAGTTGATTACTAGTATAATTGAGAATGGAATATTAGCAAATGCTGTTTTATTAAAAATATTTATCAATATAAGAATATTATTTGTATATTCATAAATTAGATACCTAAAATAATTAACTGTATTATGTAGGTTTTTACAGTTTAAGTTTTGATATTTTTGATTAGAATATCTTTATAATAGTATTTAATTTATTTATCCATTTTCAGAGTAAAATATTTACTTGAAGAGGGTACATTTTACAATGTCAAGTGGAATTGTGATGGAACAATATGCTGGCATTAATAAAACAAAATAATAAAAAATAATTGTTATTTAGGCTTATCATGCCTTATCATGTATTTGCTCATTCCAATTAGCTGTATGAATGTGGTTTGAAAAAAATTATTTAGTGTAATTTGTATACTTGCTTTATTTAATTATAATGTTTTATAACAAATACTTTATCTACTCATTATTTTAACCCAACTAGTTTTAAAAAAACACACTTTAATTAAATAAGTCAATGAGGATAATATTAATAAAACTCACTAATTTAACAATTACTAATGCTATAGTTTATCAATACAATAAATATTATTAAATTTAATAAACACTTCACATTGTATTCAATTGCTTAGGTTTTTTTTCTAACAAATTAAAAAAAACCACTTTAATTAAATAAGTTTATAAAAATAATATTAATAGAACTAACTAAGTTAACAATTATTAATAATGCTATATGTTATCGATACAATAAATATTATTTTAGTTATAACCAAGCATTGCATTGAATTTCCTTGGCTGTTTTTTTCTGTAACTGACAACAATTGTAGCTATTATTCATGTATGACTAAACAAGTATTACAATAGTAATTTTCATTGTTTTTAAAATAGGTACTTATTTATGGTAATTAATTACTTTTACATGAATGACTATTACATACAGTTATGTGTAACTGTGTAAGTAATATACAAATTTACAAGGAAACCTAAATAAATACAAAATATAATCAATATTTAATAATAATCAAAAGTTAAACCAAGAAATAATAAATAAAAATGTTACAAACATAAAATATATCTTAAGTAACCACATTTTGAGCAAACTGAAACACAAAAATAAATCAAAATATTTGAGTTAAACGTATGCAGAGTATGTTATTAACAATTTCATAAGCTGTTTATTATGCGGAACATAAAGTTGTATTGGCAAGATGATAAAATTATGTAAAAAAATTTCAAAAACTCATATATATTCTTTTTAGCTGTTATTTTACAATCTAATTTTTCCGGCAAGAATATCGTCATATGCTTGAGGAGTCAACTCTTGGTAAACACCTTTGCTGTTACAGTAATACAGTTGATCTTTGATCAGCCCAACATCAAATCCATCTTTTTGTAAGTCTAATTTTTTCAGCTTATATGTTCCTGAAACAATAATGTACGTTTATACACAATGATCTTTCTCATCTGTCAACACTTACTTACCAGTCAATTCGACTTCGTTGATTTTCCTTATGAACAACGGTCGAGCGTAGCTTGGCAAAGCTTTCTGTAACCCTTCCGATACGGAGGCTATATCTAAAGTATTGTCTTTGTCCGCAATAGCCGCCATTCCAGCACGACCCTCAGAATTAGGAACCTGATTGAAAATAATATTTGAAAAATGAAAAGTAAGCAACAGCCGCAATATCAATTTAGGTACTATTAGTAGATAAAAATACCTCTACTCCGTAAACAACACAATCGCGATAACCAGCGATATTACTAACAACGCCTTCGACTTCAGCAGTGGAAACGTTTTCTCCTTTCCATCTGCGAGAATAAAAGTGAAGATTAATATTGATACTCAACGAAAATAAAAACAGAAAAATTCATTGCATTCAAAACACACCTACTACCAATAATATTATAATGTATATTAAATAGGTACGTTATTATCAAAGTAATTCAATTCGAGTAAAAAAAACTAGGAAGATTACCTAATTGCAGGTTTAAATTGCGCACATGAACCTAATATATTTAATGGTCCAAAACAGTGAGTTAATAAACGATTAAAAACCGCCAGAATATTTTAAGCATACGGCGGTGACAAGTGAATTAATATTATGGGCAAGACTATTAAACAATATGGCACGAGAGAACCAATCTGTTTACTTGTACTGTACGAGAAACTCGTACATCATCAGTGACGTGAATGGGTTAGGGGGTTCGCACTTGCAACCCCTACTAAAACGTCGGGGTCGCAAAGTATTCATTAGCAACCCCTGAAATTTCCATACTACTGGTTTATCTTTAATTAAATGAGACAATTTATGTATTTTGTAGAGTGGATAAAATTTTAAGCTACTTAAAAAAAAGTATGCAATTGAAGCCATTTTAGTGGTAAAAATTTAAAATACATACTTTTGAATAATATGTACCAATATGTAAGGAGAACCACTTATATTTAATTATATTTTATATTGACGGAATATAATTGTGTATTTTTATTAAGAAAAATTATTTCTACGCCATTGTACATCCACACATCGGACCGACAAAGTACTTATTGTCCGGTGCGCGCTCTCTCGAGGCATGGAGTATCTATATACAGTATTGCATTGTCTGACAGCGATTACCTAAACGTGTCCCCGGTTCTATCTTTGAAGTACAGGTAACCCCATTCGTCGGCTACCAGTAAGTCGCCCGACAAAAAGGCGGAGTCGCCCTTCTCGAACACGTCGCTCGCGACTTTTTTCTCCGTATCCATGTTATTGACGTAGCCCAAGTACTGTCTAGACGGGTTGGTCGAAATGATCTTGCCGACAATCACCCCCGGTTCGCCTGAAAGCACATCACGTGATCATCGATCATTTTATGTTTATAATAAATGCATTGGTTTGTCTATTATGACATCGGTCGATGGCCGTAGCTGGTACCTGGGTTGCATCGCATGCAAAGTCCGTCGGCGCCCCGGATCGGTTCACAGGTTTCCGGGTTGACGCGTATAATCGATATCGGGTATATACTGGGCACCAGCCTGGACACGAACCCGATGGCTCCGAACGTGTTGTCCGTGTTGGCTGCGGGAGACGAAAACGAATTTAATGTCAATACAATATATCAATAACAATGGCGATGAAAACAGACGTTATAAAAAACAACGCGGCAGATCCGCCATTTATAGGTCGAATGAAAACATCAACATCCTATCAGAGTCGACGCGAGTGCGCAAACGGCTATGGATTATGGCGATACTTTGTGAATGAGAGGGGAAATATTGATCAATAGCTCACCGATGTTGGCGTTTCCTTCGGTCGAGCCGTAGAACTCCGCGACTCGCGGCACTTTGAATCTGGTTACGAAATCCTTCCATATCTGAGCTTTCAAACCGTTTCCGAATATGATTCTCAACTTGTGATTCGTGTCTTCAGGTTTGGACGGGGTCGCTAATATGTACCGACACATTTCTCCGATGTACTGAGCCGCCTATGTCCGTGCATGTGTACACAAAGAACAAAGTGAAAAACACGCATATTAGAATTAGGTGCTTGGAAATTTCCTCTAAAAGTAATGCATTCTTGTTTCTCTAGCAGGCAAGTCTAGTGTAGAAAGAACGTGTTCATGCCTTGTACTCTACACATCCCAATGTCCCATTGAGAAATGGAATCGGTACATTTTCTAATTCCATTAAAGTATAATTTTTCGGTCTCAAACTTGACGTTTTTGAACAACCGACAATATTTCGTTGGCCACAACTATACAGCGGTTTTAAGAAAAATATAAATTGTTCCCGAATTCATCGTTTGTACAAAGTAGTGATCCGTAAATGTCGAAACAATGAAAATGTACAACAAAATAATAATAGTCTTACATCGAGGGACTTTGGTGGGGGGCGGGCGACTAAAAATTACCAAGTCACTACTGTCAATTAAATGTTTTAAGAAGTAATTAATGGATTTTCCGTGATCAAAGCAAGAGAAATATTATTTAATAAAATATTTAAACTATTACCGATTATATTAAAAAATACTAATTGTTTTTAATTATATTATATGAATTATATTATCACCGTGTACCTATTCACATTAAAAGTTTAAAACAAATAAATGTAGTTATCAGTGGTTATTATTCTATCAAGTTTTTTTTTTTTTTTTGAGGGTGGCGTTTTCGACGACTTCCCAGAGGCGCCAGTGCGCCATTCAACCTCAATACGGCCCTATGACTTGCCTACTTTATAAATATATAAACGCGTTTAATGCGGTCGAAAGCCGATGCGTATATGCTGTATGTGTTGAATTTATTAACGACTCAAATTGGAACAATGTTTCACCATAATTGTTTTGATAAGGAATTTCGTTCCTCGAGTGTCGGGTATGAAATCGTTCTTTCCAAGCACTTATAAAACGTAAAACTACGCAACATTAAGAAAACGAGTGAGAGATGGAGCAAGAGACAAGTACGCGATATTCGAGTGCTAATACGACGTGATGACTGATGACTGTGACTTACGGTGCACTTGTGCTTGGAAATGTCTTGGAAATATCCGGAAGCCGAAAACTTTTTCCGTATGACTGTGGTACAGCCGTACAGCAGTGATTGCCCGATGCACATTATGCCGGCAGCGGTGTGATAAAGCGGCAGTGGCGTGTAAAAACGATCTGAATATTTGAGGCCCACCTGATACGCATAAGCACCAGCGATGAAAACGTATCTAAAAATATACACAAAAAACAAAAATGTCATTCGAAAAACGACAACGGTTTCTGTGGTCGTGCATAAAATAATGTTAAGACCACGATGACGGTTAAGGTATCCACAGATCAGGTATCTTGAAAAACACATTTTTTTGGACGCAAGAGATGCATGGAATTTCCGATGATATTATTATAAATATAAACCATTCATTTTTTAACGGTGATTGCAATATAAAATAATGAAATATAGTTAACTATATTGAAAATGTATTTTAAAAGAAACTTTATTTGTATGTTATTAATTATGTGTTCTTCAGATTAGTCAGGATTGAACGCAGAAGCGACATGAAACGCAACGACTTTTAGTCAACAATCACACACACACACACAAGCGAAACTCTGACATGACATGTTTTCTGGAGAAGTTACAATACTAATATATCAACTAGTTCTGGGGGTTAATTCATGTTGTCCCCTATATTTCTTATAAACTCAAGCCGTGATTGCAAAAAACAAAGTCACAATGGTAATAAATACATCATGACTTTTGATCAATATCATATATACCTGACGTTAGTGATGATGGCGGCTTTTGGCAAGCCTGTGGTGCCGGATGTGTAAATGTACATCAATTTGTCGTTGTAACCGGGTTTTTCTGGCATTCTAGGCGGGGACGGCGGCGATAAGTCAATCAAGTTGTTTAGATAAGAGCCGTCCCTGGTGGGCGGAGGTGTACTCGACCATTTGAACGTTTTCAAGCCATTCAGTTGGAATTTGATCCCTTCGATTTCTGAAGAAGAAAAAACTTAGCATTGTAGTTACGTTCAATGACGACCGTGTGTGCACCCTTCCTCGGGTGAGATTTAATATCCACTACACCCTATATTTCGGTCGTCCATTTCCGATATTAGTCGTTAAGAAAACCGTTGACGTGATCATGGTACAAATTAAAAATGGCACAATTGTCCTCATCATTCGACAGACAATTGTTACGGTAACTTGACAACCGGTAGGCACGATAGAAGAATAAAAAATAATAGTATATACAAAATCCCATTGAATAAGAAAAGATAAATAAACCGCACATCGTGGACTCTAAACAAAATCGTAGGCACGAGCTTTAAGTCCGCCGCGTGTACAACTCTGAACACTGGGTTCCCATCCGCACTTTATTGCACAAACGACAAATGTGTTCGAGTTAACTATACACCACGAAAGCTAATTGTAATGAAATAGTTTATTCTGCGTGTTTAGGGTTCGAAAAAAAATCTATTTTTAAACGTATACGGTATACATATAATACAATAATGTATACAATGTATAATATATAATTTATAATGTATATATAAATGTGATATAAATTAAATATTATCGATCTGATTGGCCGACTTGTTTGTATGAAAATTGAATAATTATTGTTATTAACGCTCACACAATACTTGTACACTTGTTAAAATACACACTTTAATAATAAGTTAAATTTCTATATAAGAAACACTTACCATCCGTCAGTTCGCTACCGTAGATCAGACAGGTGCAGTGGGCCACATTCACGCAATGAGCTAGCGACGCCTGTCTCAGGTTATAGTTGATCAGCGCGGTAACGATGCCCACTTTGGACAAGCCCAGCCAAATGGCCACGAACTCCGGTCGGTTTTCCATTATAAGTCCGACTACGTCGCCTTTTCTGAGACCGTGTTCATACATGGAGTTGGCCACCTTGTTGCTGTATTCTTCGATCTGTTTCAACACGTTTCCGTCGCATTAATACCGTGCGTTGAACAAGCATCATCTTACATTATATCATACACTTAAGTGTAAAATCAACACTACGCACGATAATTGCGTGAACTATATGGTAAGTATAATTTATTAATACTAGACATTCATCGGTGATGTGTAGCTCATATTCGAATGATTAAAACGAAAAATTCGAGTATAAGAACAATAAAAATTAATATTCAAGTATTATTGATAATATTGTACATTGCACTGCTTTCTAATAACCGTCACGCCATACTAATATGTATTACTATAAATTGAGAATAATCACAAATACTAAAAATTAATATTTTATTACTAATTGAAAATTAAATAGGCCCCATCAGTGGCGCACCAAGAATTGTTTAATGAGGGGAAGGAGGGCCGAACAAATTAAATAAAAATTTGACATCTTAACAAACTAGTTTCAGTAAAAAGACAAAGAAACATATTCATTGATTTTCTAACGCTAAGTAAACTTTTTCAGGATTTCAAGTTAAATTGTTTTATAGTGGCTATAAAAAAAATATTATGAAAATCAAAATATTATACCAAATACTATCAAAATCGTATCAAATTGTCAAGCTATAAGTATTAATGTTTTATGAATTTGTTACTACAAAAATGTTGTTTCGAAAAATGATTTTCGTGATTATTGTCGTTTTTTCAAAATTTAATATTCAAACGCAAGAACATTTTTTTTTTAAATAACATTCAATTTTGTTTCATCGACCAGTTATATATATATGTATTAAGAACTTTGTATTAAATGTTCATGACTTTTGTCAAACAAAAATTATTTTACCATAAAAAGCTACGAAAACATAACAATTGTCAATATCTACAAATGGCTCAAAAAAAGTTGAAATTGTTTGAAATTATATTTCTATGGTAAACACATATAACGAAATATTATTTTGTAACAATTCAATGAAAATTTCAAGTCTCAACGATTAATATTTTTTGGGTCGGGATAAAAAAAAAATGGATTTTTTTGAAAATGGTCGTACCGTAAATTTTACTGTTTTTTTATTTTTAATTTTTCGTTTGTTTTTCTCAAATGTTTAGAAAATTGTTCTGTTTGTAGAAATACATAGTTCGCAATTTTCCATAAATCATATAAAATTCATACCATAACACGATCAACCATTTAACATCAATAGAGAGTTATTTTTTTTTTATTTAATATATTTTTTTTTATTTGTATTGTACATAGAAAATTTACCCATATTTTACATGATAATTAAAGTTACAATGCAAAATAAAAATAAATATATCTACTACCTTTAAGCACATGCTTGTGGTGGTGGTAGATAGTTAGAGTTGAAGCCCCTTAGCACCCCTGGGTTAGGTTCCCATCACTACTGGACAACTACTAATACTAAGTTTCGTAGGATCTTTTTTTGAGGAATAAGAAAATAGATTTAAGAACAATTCATTAGGTTAATAAGTTCAAAATAATCTTTAGATACGAAAAAAATTCCTCAAATAATTACAAGTTAAAGTAATCAGAATGCCATAAAAATTGTTTAAAAAAAATATTAGATTATTTTTTTGATAATTTTTTTTTATCATATTATTTATTTTTTTGATTTATGTTTAAATTTAGTTAACTTGAGCTGATGTATTAATACTCGACATTCGACAATACTATTACGCTGGTCGAATGTGTTAGTACTTTCGATATTCGATCATTATCGAAAAGTATCGTTATAGCCTATATTATGTATGCCAACAGAAAGAGATGCATATAAAACGTATGTTTAATTTGGTATGAAGATTATATAGATATATTTTGGCAATAAAGATTTCACGAAACAATCATTATTTATATTTTACGCTCAAATTTTTATCGTTTTTTTATGATGGAACCTTTACAAATACGAAAACTGGTTTGGATTTGCAAAGATTAAGAATGTGTAGTGCTCATATGATTTTATTATTATAAAATAGTGATAGAAATTTTTTAAAAACGGAATTATACGAGAATGAAGTATTAGTTAAGTTAAAACATAAAATGTATGGTTACATGTATGATACATAAAATGGTTTAATACCAATTAATCTTATAAATATAAATAAACTATAAAATTGTGTTTATGTCCAAACGATAAAAGTTTAACGCCTTTTGTTATAACTTATAAGTGTTAGTAACCGTACCAACCTATAAAATATTTATACTTATATAAGGTAATTAGAAACTTGAGGCCAGTTTAGTTTTTTTGTCAACTCTATTATACTGAAATTTTAAAAATAATTAACAGAGGTTTATATTTAATTAGTGAAAATCTAATATTTTTGTAATAAATGAGGATGGTAAAAAAACTCATAACGCAAAAAAACTGATATTACTAGTATTATGCGCCTATTATTATCACTCCATGTTAAAACATAAGTTAAATAAGTAGCTACCTTAGTGCCTACGTTGAATTCGAAAAAACTTATTAGTATTAATAAAAAATAACTTTTACGGCAAAAAAGAAGTAAAGAGACAAATTAAAAGATTGTGTCACAAGTCGCAGCGTGGAACGTTTACAAGTTTGAAATAGGATAAATTACTCATACGAGTGTAAAAATGGTTGACACATTCGTACAAATTAATTAAACACAGACTTTCATAAATTTCATTAAACGAAAAAAATTACAAGTCGAAAAATTAAATGGAATAAACGTAACTATAGATAACAAATCTTAGAAAATATTTTCCTCTGTAAATACGAAATTATTCGAAATTGGTCGGTCGGTTAACTATAACGAACGATATCGGAAAATATCAGACTAGACGAAAATATTTGTCGATCGACTGCAGATAACGGACCATATACTTTACAGACTTAGCTAATTGACCCAACGCTTGATTAGTTGACTCGCCAAACATTAGTAAATCTCCCTATAATACTTAGTACCTACTAATATTCAAGAGAAAATTGGAAAAATAATGAGCTCATATACTATGGTCATGAAGAATCGATTTCTAAATCAAATATTTGCTCGTAATAAAAGTAGATAAATTAAAATTTGATAGTCTCGTACGATATCGTTTAATTACGCGATGGCATAATTTTACCGGACACGAGACTGAGTAAACCTTTGGATATCATAAAGTGAACTCCATCATAGCGTTAAATATAGGCTCGATTATACACAAACCTGTAACGCAGTCCATTCTTTATCTTCGTATATGAACAGCACTTTGTGAGGTGTATCCTTCACGACCGTGTTTTTGAACACATCCGCGACAGTCCAATTTTTCCTGGCCAATTTTTTCGCCGTGTATAAAAAGTAATAATAACGACATAGTGCTCTGAAAGTTTAAAATTAAAACACCAATATTAGTTTTTATTAAAATGTTTTTCGTAAAGTGAATTTTTTAAAATTAGAGCTTTGGGATGGTTACTATCCAAAACGATGTAGGTCAATGAGCTTATTTTAAGCGAGACCCGAAAAGAGTACATCAATTATTGTAATGATAAGCAATGTGTGGAGTATTTGCGGAAATCATAATAAATATCGTTGGGAATGTTGGGGTCTATCGTAACAGCAACATGATAACATATACAACACTGAAAGTGTTAGTGTGTTGTGTCAATACGTATTAGATGACGTATCATTATTTTATTGATTACATTTCAAAAATGTAACTTTAATGTTACTTTGAAACTACTTTATAGTTCATTTTTTAAAACACTACGTGATTGGCGGTATAAGCTACAACAGGCTGATCGGTTTTTTCTCACATGGATGTTCCTATGGAATAGCAAAAAACCTACGGGTGATTAGTGATTTCATATTGATATTTGACAGTCGGTAACTTAGTGGTAACTACCATATATATATGAAATGTAAATGTTTAAAGTAAATAATATTTATTTTATTCAAATACATGATTTAAATTGGTTTTAATTTGGAAAACAATAAATAATTATTATATAAATGAAACGAAGCTATAGAGCATAGGTTTACGTTTTACGCAATCACATTACGTTACACCTTGTTCCAGACTTCTATTACATATTAATAATTCAATATTATTTTTATAAATATCGAAATTTTAACGACAGCGTTTAATTATACATTAATTGTACTAATTAAAAGTTTCACGTCAGAGAAATATTGTCCACAAATAAAAGCAATCAGAGACACGCTTGTTCTACAAAGCTCTGTTTCGTATATATTTTGTTTGTATTTAAACGTAGCTCGCTGTACGGTAAAATATTGAAACAGCATTGAGGACAAACGCACTTGTAAAAATTATGCAATATAAAACACAGGCCGTAATTACATTTGTTGCGATAACCGTTGTGCGACTGTGTGAGAATGGGTTTAAATACATGACGTGAGTTGTATTACTACATGTTCGCACACGCTGCGCTGAAACCAAACAACGAAACTCCACTGAATCAAAATTAAACTATACTCTATGGACGTATAGGTACATTTTGATTGGTTATGTAACACAAAATTGCGTCAAAAATCACGAGGTTACTGATTTCCGCACAATATTTAAAAATATATAAATACTGAAATGCATATTGTGTATTAGTCAATTGTTTTCGCGTCGGTACGATTATATTATTATAGTAAATATTTAATTTATTTAACGCGGTAAAACGTAATAAGTTATCTACTTACTATCTGTATAACTGCAGTTATACGTATATAATTCAAGAACAGAAAATACTATTACTAATTCTAAAGCTCGGGTGGTATTTCATGTGCTCTATATATATAGGGTTATTGTAAAACAAGTAGAGATTAAACAAATCAATAAGAAAGAGGCGAATTAGGATTTTTTTCTACGTCGTAGTATTGTTGGGCACCAGCCATGCTAAGACTGCAATCAATTTAAAAAAACAATACCTGAGGTATGAGGTAACTTCACTTCATACTTATTTAAGTATACGCTCCTTTTGTGAAGAATGAACAAATAAAAATAAATAAAAATGTAAGCAATAAAAGACACGGTTGTTAATTATTTTAATGGTTTTTTTAATTTTTAGCACGAATAATAAAATGTACACATAAATATTTATTAGTTAATTATAATCCATGAATTAAATTATACCTAATTAACTTTACTTAGAAAACAAGTATAACATGTACCTACAAGTTCCACGCAAAGATGAAATTTGATTTCGTAAAATCGAATGTCAACATCAGATGTTTGCTTCGAACTAATTATATAACAGTATATTAGGTTTCAAAGTTTCATCCCAAGCACCAACTAAATTAGTATAGAAATTATTTCAAGCCTTAAGTGAATATCGACGTATTTATGATTCAGGTATAATCAAATAGATATTCGAAAGGTAATTAATGATTGCATTTTTAATATACTCGTAAACAACTACTAAATATTTATATTAGTTTTATTTTTGTGTATTATACGAAAACACTTATATCATTAGCAGGTATTCTAAAGCAGTCATTTCAACTGTAATTCCGGAAGATATTCTAAAAAATATACGAGCGAAATAAAAAAGAAAAATTATTTAATATTATTATTGTATGATTTAGTAAAAAATGAACCACGGTCCATGGGCGCTTATCTTTTTAAAGTATATAAATTACAATTTAATTTTTATTATTGACATTAGATTCGTATTGAAACCGTTAAGATATATAACTATGTTTAAGTATAATAAAGGGAAAATTGGGAACAGTTAGGTAAGGAAAAGTTATCAGTTATTATTTTATCATCATAATCAATATCAGAGAAGACAATGATAAAAAATATACTGAAAAGTCAAGTAGTGCTGAAAATCATGGACAAAACGACCGGGTGGATCGAGAATAAAAGTAATTTCGTTGTGATAAAAATAATAACCTTGTGTTGTCCGAATAACGTAATCAAAACAACTATTTTAATTTATATTAATTCAAGTACCTTTGTACAATAGTAAGTTAAAAACCAATAAAAAAACAATAATAATATTATTAATTAAATAGAACGTAAAAATATTTTGAAGTATAAAAAATAGTCAAATATTATCAGAACGGTATATTTTATTTTTAGGAGATTGTACTATAATAAAATAAAATATGACTGAAGAAGACAAGTTTTCAAAACATTACATATAATATAAGTTTTTTGGATAAAAGTTCTGTAATTCACATCATGGATGGCAAATGTTCGTATAGAAACTACAGCGGAATATGGAAGTTTAAGCAAAGTTTAGTCCGTACCAAAAGTGTTATAGGCAGCCGATGCGTTATTACAGTTTCTGTAATAGTTAACTATAGATAGGTATACTTATAACAACTGAGAATATGGTATATACCGATTCCTAAAGGATATCAAATACTTTACAGATATAAAGATAAGAATAAAAACTCTATACTGTTTATGTCACTGTATTATAGTAAAAGTACTCGAATTTCTATTAATTTATGCTTATGTAAGACACATAAGATTGATTTTATAAAATATGAAATTATAAATAGGCCTACGAGAACATTTGTTTCTTAAAAGTTATACAGCAGTAGGTTATGAGATTTAACTGATTTTAATAAATATTCTATTCATTTTTATCAACATCGAATTGTATGAACCATTTGAAAATTTTAGTAAACATGCAGTGTTCTTTTAACGCGTAAAATAATTGCTTTAAAATTAACGCTATACTAACCCAAATTATTTAAATCATTTTAGAAATTTAAGCTCGTAGTGAACACTCAATGCGGTTATTGATGCGTTGAGTTCAAGCTTATACAGAAAACTTATTAAAAATGTATTTTATATAATGTACATCGTATGACAGTCTGTATTTTAGAATAAAAAAATTAAAAAAAAAAAATCTTAAATAGCGTTTTTAACCTTTTTTATGTATAGGTACTCGTACATCACTGAGTAATATGAGCGTCGTTGTAATTGAACGGCTTACAATTTAATTATATCACTAATTTTTTACTCCGGCATCTACTTAGGTCACAGAATATGTTTACGATCTATTTTTACATTTATTTGAGACGTTATAGTTTGATTAATCAATAACTGATTAACAATGAGCCGTAAATGAGTTTAGCCCTATAGTGGTGAATTTAAGTAGAATATGAAAATACGTAGAAGGTTAATTAATAACTGCAATTTATTTGTTCGTTTTTTTCTAAAAGAGGAATTGTAAAATTGTTCAAAAAGTTTCGTGTTCTACGATCAATCGGTTCAAAATTTAAGTTTATCATAATTTTTAAACATTATGAATTGTACATAAAACAAATAATACAATACTATATATTACAAGCTTTGTTCTGCAGTATCGACTTCCTACTTCAATAACTTAAATTTGAAGACACTATTAATAATAAATTTTATAAATTATATTCATACTTAGGTACATACATGCAAGTTATATAGCTATAACGTCCACGTATACGAATTAATAAGACCTGAATACCTATGCGATGAACATTATACTTCATAATACTATTTTTTTATTTTTTTTATAGAAATAACAATTTAATAAAATTGTTTATTGAATGCTAGCCATAATTTTTAATGCTCTACATGCCAGTATGGTAAATACCATCATTAATGTTTAATATAATTATTAATTACTTATGATGACGAATAAAATGTTAGTTTTAAATTTTACTGCGGAAAAATGATTTAATATTATCATAAATGATAATAGGAAAATAATGGTTGTTTGTTGTAGAGACTATATAATCAGAAAAACTGTTATATAGGTATAAATACACACACACACACACACACACACACACACACACACACACACACACACACACACACACACACACACACACACACACACACACACACACACACACACACACACACACACACACACACACACACACACACACACACACACACACACACACACACACACACACACACACACACACACACACACACACACACACACACACACACACACACGTATAGAGGTAAATAGAAATATTTATGATGAAATGCAGTATAATATCATATTATTATGCATAAAAGAATATTTTACATTTTAACAACCAGCTTAAAATGATTAAACGTCAAAAAATACTCTGAAAAAACCAATTGCAGTAATCTGTCATCAACACATTCAAATATTCAGTGTTTCCTATTAAAGGTAAAACAAAATATTTCAGTCCAGGGACCTCAGATTGACATGGGGTTTTCGAGAGAAGGTAAGAAATACAGAAATATACATTTTTTGATGATTTTCAAATTTTTGTTTCTTTTGGTGTGCGCAATACAACTTGCATTTTTTAAACAGCAACAGATGTTTTTAATACTAAACTCGGATAGACTTTTTTTTTTTAAACTAATTTTGATCTCTTAAATCTCCATGGCTCTAAAACCAAAATTGACTGAATGACAACGAGTTGATGTTTCAATCAATTAAATTAAATAATTTTAATCATTACATTTTTTTAACGATTACCCCATGATTTTACACATTTCTGTACGATTTCACGTATTTTTTTCTACTCTTATGTTTTTAAACATAAATCCTATATGACTTATATTATCCATCAAACTGTCTTATATTTCACCGATTATTACTTTATCTTGCGGGTAGCTCACCACTATTGTTTAAAGACGATTTAACTCAAAAAAAAAATAATTGTGAGGAGGGTGATATACTGATATCGATCAAATCACGATCCAACTTTCTCATTGTTACTTGAATTTTAAAATATGTAATGTTGCATACAAGTTTATAACTTATTATGAGGTTTAACAACCAAAATTCTACAGCTTATTGAATGTTATATCTTAATATAATTAAAAATATCTGAAATAACTTATTAATGATGTAATTCATATGGACACCAAATAAACGTTTTTCTTAGCACTTGATAAGTAAAACTTTGTATATTTAACATAAATGAAATAATTTTTTAAGATTATGAGTAATCTGGTAATTATTTTTATTTTGAACGATATTATAATTGTTAATATTTACCAAGTAATAGCATATTATGTTTAAAAACATATGGGTGAAAAAAAATACACGGAAATGAGTAAAATCATAGGATAGTAGTTGAAAATGTAATGATTTAAATGAAAACATTAACTCGCAGTCATTCAGTTAATTTTTGATTAAAGCATGGTTAAGAGATCAAAATTACTTTAAAAAAATTAGTCTATCCGAATTGTGTGTTAAAAATACCTCTTGCTATTTTTAAAAAATGCGTGTTGTATTGCGCATGCGTACACTAAAAGAAATAAAAATTTTAAAAACATCAAAAAATGTGTATCTCTGTATTCTCAACCTCCTCCCGAAAACCCCATATCAATCCGAGGTCTCTGGATTGAAATATTTCGTGTTACTTTCAAAAGGAAACTCACTATAAAGTTTATAGTATAAACGAATATGAAATTTAATTATTGCATTGTGAAAGAAAGAACCAAAATTGTGTTGAAGTTTTCTAACGGCGTCTATTTTTATGCTATTTTACGTCATATATTCAATGACCGACTTATTTTATGAGACAGGCAAACCGGTTTCAATGTTAAACTCGAATCTATAGTGGTCCAGGCAAACGAGTACACTGTAGGAAAATCAACAAGGTCAATCTAATTCATGATGAATTCATAAATACATTTTGATGGAACAACTTCACTTGCCGCTCAGAACACGTTTCTCGATAGTAATAATTTTTTAATATTTAGTCAAAGTATTTATATATAAGTTCTAAAGACTGTTTTTACGGTGAATCGATTCGTAAAAATTTTCGACATCAAAGCATTAAATTAAAAATTTTACTTAAAAATCATAATGTATGTTCACATTTGTTGTACTTCACTAACTCTAACTCAGTGACATTATGTAGGTCAATAGGTCGTTGCATTTATTTGTTTTCGAAAATAATAATTGTGAGACCGTTTTGTTATTGTAATATTTCTTTTCGAAAAATGATTCCGGTGAACTCGGCGTTTAAATGAACACGTTCGAATAGTAAACAAGATATTTTTTTCTAAAATATGGTTTCATATTAATACAATTCACCCTTCGATCATGAGTTTAAATTTATTCGGCATGTTACACAATAGATAGCCCGAAAATTTTTTGAAACACGACGAGTTACATTAAATAATTTGTTCAATCCAGGTTCAGAATTTAAATGGCATTGTTGATTATTCGTCTATAATTTTTTTCTTATATTATTACTACAAACATTATACACACGTTCGAAAACAATAATTTTTCAAAAACTAATGACCGATGATTATTCGCACATTAAAGTTAGTAGCACCTACGTCTTGTAATAAAAACTCTCAACTTGAAGTATTTCATACATACGTATATTACACAAACTCTCAACTTATGAATAAAATATTTAGAAGACCGGTATTTGTTTTATTCTTTTATGTGAAACTATAGAAAACCTTCTATTATCCAGTTTATATAACTCGTTAGATCTGTTTTTTAAAGTCAACGTGTACATGGCCTCAACAATACGATTTATCATGTACATCGACTCGACATAAGTAAGTATCTATACTTCTATGTATACCTATAATATGCAAGTATATATTCGATTTTTAAACGAATATCACTTTTAATAGCTAAAAGAATATTAGGAGGAAAAGAGTATATAATAAGCACAACTATAAGTATCTAAAGTTAGTTATTTTTTTACGAAAACCGATTGATCATTAGTAAAAATTCCGATACTTAATATTATGATTAATCATAAATAAGTAAAGTGGATTCAGGATTAGACCAAATAATAAAAAAAAAACACCTCTGCGACGTTTTCGAAGTATTGAGTGTTTTGTTAACACTATAAGATAGTATTGTAATCATTTCAAAGTGATTTTTCAAGATAAAAATATTAATTACCATTTTTAACTGTTTTTCAGCTCTACTCCGGTGACAACTGTTTGAAAACAATCGGCTCAAGGGTGATAAAAATAAGCCTTAATGAAGACTAACAGCATGAATATATTTTCAAAAATAATGATCCAAGCGCATTCACGTCATCGTATGAAAAATATAACAAAAATATAACAAAATGATAATCTGCGCTGTCCTGCCGAACGTGCACGACATTAACCAGTATTGAACGGAAACGCGGTATATACGAAAATAAAACGTTCAAATCGAATCGTCGCGTATACCATTAAAATACGTTCGGAATGTAAACGACGCGTTCTATAATATATTTATAAACGAATTAAAAACATATAGTTTCGCCGAAATAAAAAACAACCTCGATTATCGCCACAATAATGATGACACGTTGTTTTGGGTTTCAACTTTTCCGGGACTGGTGGTATTTCTATGTCCGTCGGTCCGACGGTGAAAAAATATAGTAATTATAATGATACAATAACAATCATATCGAAGTGTGTGTATGTTACCTGAACGAAAACTCAACGAGACACGATTAATTCGTTTCAAACGCATGTAGAGAGAGAGAAAAAACACGATTTATCGCGATAATCGCCGTCCGTCCGTCGCCGGCAGGAATGTGATTATGCTGTGTCAAACTCAGGCGCACACCACCGACGACTAGCGTGTCCAATACGTTTTTTTTATCAACAAAAATCGAGCAAAAAAAAAGAAAATCGAACCAAATCCTGTACAGCCGGTCGCGAAAACTCGCGAAAACCCGCAGAAATCCATCGTGTTAAATAATAATAATGTCATGTGCTGAACAATACAATAAATAAGTTTCGCGTGAAAACCCGTCGTGTGTGTCATCACTATGACTATGTTCAGTGTTGTAGTACGTTATTTTGTATGCGCCATCGACTAGTAGTGCTGTTGTTCGAAAAGTCGATGAAACGCTTTGGGAAAAATCTCATGATTTCGAAAGTTCTCGCAGGAGATTTCTGGGAAACCGAAAACTGCTCGGAGGGAGTAAGGGGGGTGGTGCGAGTCGGAACCGATTTTTCTCTGGGGTCAAAACTTTTTTTCTTACCGTTTAACCATTGCACAGCACGAAAATACTCGAGAAAATCATTATTTCTACACTACATCTTTCTATATATTTACCATCAATCTTGATCAGCGGAAAATAGATTGCGGGAGTAAATAACTCTCTCTCTCTCTCTGTCTCTTGCAGATTAAGATAAAATAATAATACTTAAATTTGGAGGAGTAAGTGAAAATGTAGAGTAGCTATGAAATCGTGGTCGAGTATAAGACTGTAAGTAATTTCTATCGTTCATAGGACTCTAAGCCACGTCGACACTGTGGGACGACGATACTACTACCATAATGTTGTGTTACGACCACGGTTTCGGACGATAAATGTGCCTACACAATCTAAGACCGTGGTCATCACAGCAGTCGTCGCGCCGGTTAGGCACTGTGACCGTTAGCAAACCGTGCACACCGAACGGCGATGATATTATAGTATATTGTAATTACGGCGGTGCCACTCACTTGATGTCTCTGGGCGCGGTGCGGTACACCAGGTAGAGGAACTTATATCCACCGCTGGCGATGAACGCGACGGACACGACCGCGGCGACTTGCAACAGGAACGGCAGGCCCATCGTGTACCATAAGAACGCGCAGATCGCAGTGAACAGCGCCGCGACGACGATTACTTTTACTGCGGTGCACAAAACTCGGCGAGCCGAACACACGCGACGGTCGTCCTCCGTCGTTCCGCCGCCGCTGCCGACGTTACCACCACCGCCGCCGCCGCCGCCCAGTTGCTGCTGAACGTCGCCGACCTCCGCCGTCGTGGTTTTCCGTGAATCGCCGACGTCGGCGTTGTTGTTGCCGTTCGAGCCGTCGACGTTGAGGTTCGCAACTCCTCTAGGCAAACCTCTTTCTACGTCCCAATCCTGCGAACAATCACGCGGCGCACGCGTATTATTATTATTATTATTATTATTATAAGTAATACTATAATAACACGTCGATTAAGTCCAACAAGAGGAATATTGTTACGTATCCGTCACGCGCGATTCTATACGCTTTTCGTTTTTTTTTTTCATTTCTAGCGCAGTCCTAGGGCACTGTGTAAAACGTTTGATCATGTACGCGGTTCAAAGGACGGACCTCGTCCGAATCGCGTGCCGTCGCTTATCCCCTGTACGCGCCGCCGAGTTAAATTCGAACGCGAAACACCGCCGCAGCTGTTTCAAGCGCATCCGTTCAATTTACCGACAAGCGTCGTGTGTGACAATTTCAATTAATTCAACAATCCGCTGCAGTTACGATGAATATAGTACGATATGTAAATCATCTATTTTTCACAAAGCTATATCGTACCTACGTCGACGTGTTGTATGCACGATTTTACGTGCGTTTAAGGTTAACTACTCCTACTACTACTACAATATGATTGCCCCGGACGGATGAAAATTATCTGTGTACTTGAGTAGGTATATATCACGCGCAGTACGGGGCAGAGATACAAGGTACAAAATAGTATGAGCGATTGAAGTATAATAATAATATTATACCGATATATACGTGTTTGGTGAACATTTGGTTGCCTATCTTACATCGTCTTTCCGTCCCACATTATACGGCATTGGTGCAGAAAAATTGAATTAAAATTAATCCGTTTAACGTGTAACGTACACACTAGTGCGTGTAAAATCGAATACGCTCCGTTGACAGGTAGTTAACGAGATTAAAAAAAAAAAGGTTAAATTCGCTTTTCCTCTGTCGTTCCCATTGTTGAGTACATGCGTTTCTCCAGACCGGTCTCTGGTGCATTACTATTTTCCTAGAAAGTTTTTTAATTCACAAAAACCTCTCGATGAACCTAACTCGGAGTATATTTTTTTAATTGAATAACGCCCGTTTCCGTTTATTTAATTACACTGAATGGTACGACGTGTTCATACGGAATCGGGAGCGAATACTGCAAAAAAAAATACTTACGTACTTCGTTCGTATATAGTTTCGACAATGCATATTATATTCTATATATACTACAGTATGACTATATGTTAACTAACGTTACAAACACGAAGCACAATGAAATAAGACGGTACCTTTAGGCTATAATAATCGAGTGTTGTTCACATGTACCGTTATCGGGTACGCTCACTGGAAGTAGGATAATTTGCAGTCTAGTGTATTATTATGCTAAATCAAAGACCGGACAGAAGACGAACCGGTGAATTATTTGTGTAGCTTTTCATCGCACTTTTGATGTTATTTCGAAATGAGTGAAATAGTACTGACTTGGTGTAATACTACAATAGCACTTTGAGCCTTAAGGTTGTCTATTGAACTTGCGTACACTTCGAAATCAGACGTATCAAAATTATTTTCAATTTTTTTGATCCCAGAATAATGAGATAATGTGATCGGTAAATATGTTTCCGTTACACTTAAAGATATACAATAAACAAACACGTTGACCAGATAGGTTGGAGGTTATCAAACGAGTATCAAATCAAAATGAACGTATGAAATATAAATATATTATGTGAGACAGAAAGAGATGTATGCCATTGATACAGTAAACCTATCCTCAGAACATCATCTCTCTCTGTCTCTCCCATTAAAAATACCACGAAACTACAGAATTTACGATAACGGTGTAAACATTTAAAATATAATTTATTATAAAAACTACATAAACGGGTTGATAACAATATAAAACAAATAATAACTTATTTGCGATAATATTATATTATACAGCGTTGGGCCATTGCATGTTCTCCGATATTTTTTTATAATATCTTTATTTAATAAATGACGTTTGATACAGAAAAATAAAATAAATAGAAGACCAAAATATTAATGTTGATTCCCATGACATTTAATAATGAAGTACACATTCACATGTGGAGGTTAAAATGCCCATTAAAATAACACTAACACTTTATGAGCTCTAAAAAAGGGAACAAGCTATGTAGAACAACAAATTCCGAGCGCTTAGTGATATCGTATTTTTGTTTGGTGATCTATAACAGCGGTTCTCAAGTTCTCAACCTTTTAGAGTCCACGACCCCCTATAATGTCACCAAGATTTCTAACGACCATTTTGTAATGTAAGCATTAAAAAGTTGTTACGAACTATTATGATTATTTATCAATATTCTATTTATTTGTGTATACATTTTACAAAAAAAGGTTATATTATGTAAAAGTGAATATTTTTTAAATTGTATAATGACTCCTTTTCTGCTGTTTGTTAGAAATTATTTAGTAATCCTAAGTGCTCAACATATTTGGTTAAACTTATTCTCACAATTAATGATACATAATATATCCAGCAGATTTCTTGATTTAGTTTTAATTGTATACATTGTAAGAAATCGCATATTATTTCGTTATCATATATCTGTATTTAAAAATATTTTCCTTGATTTTTATTACACACAAATTTTTCGTTTTTATCAACCATCGAAAAAAAAAATCACTTACTAGCTTTTATAAGATTCTGATTGAAACGATAAATTTATTTTTTTTTTTTTTTTTTGTTTTAGCACAATGGACAATTGTCACGATGTTTTGTCCCTAGTTGCTTAGTGTATTATTTAAAATATGAATCTTGATGATAATTCAACGTTTTTTTATTAATTATAACATATATTGAGTTTTTACGTTACTATACAACACGATAGACTTTTATGTGCACAAACCATAGAGTAATAAGTAATAACTAATAAGTTAGCACAAATACATTAAAAGGTGAATAGTGTGTACTGTGTGTAAAGGGGTGCGTGTTACATGTGGCGCCACTTTCATTTCTTTGTCACTGCTTTGTTGATTGTTAAAAAACGCACCTCTAAAAATGGATAGTGGAACTCAAAGGCTTTCGGTTTACAATAAAACTCGTCCGTATAGGGTAAAAATGAGTTCTACATTAGTAAATGAAACAGCTTATTTACCGAGGTACTTCTACTAACATTCGTTGTAGCATTTGAAAGTTACTACTTTTATAATTTGAGTAATTTATTTAACGTGTTGAGAAAAAATATACTCGATGATCGAAGCACTTGTTTTTACAAATTCTAGAAAATATATAGTGTATTAAAGGAAGTCATCAATTATGCACCAACATTCAACACTGGTGATTTAAAAATTCACTATTACATAGGTACTACAACAGTTTTATTTAACTTTAACGTTTTAGATACTGAGTGAAACGAGATATGTTGGTTTTACATTAACAGTATAATACAAAAACTTAAAACCAAACGCAACAAATTTGCAGTATTTGTATTTTAAAATACCGTAAAAAATATCGTGTTTTAAAAACTTGTAAGTGCATTTTTTTGAAACGCATATATTTGTATCTAATATGCTAGTCAAATATTTAAAAGTATTTTAAATACAGTCTTTGACACCAATGCTCCACTCCAAAATAATACCTTTAATTTCGTATGATGAGGAACAAAACAAAACAAAAAATCAAACATCCATTCACAATATCTTATCGGCCTTTTTGTCAACGATTTCCTGTTAAAACATTTTCTGACGATTACATAAGTACATAATATATTCACTATAAAACATACAGCAATCAAACTAACTATGATTCAATTATATTTTATAATGATAAATAATTTTACTGCTATTTTTTTCTCTTATTTCTTTTACTTATCAAATGACAATTGATAGATTCTTTCGATCTGTATTTAAAATTAATTGTAAGATTTAGTGTTAGATTTATAAAAAATAAAGATAAATCAACTTTAAAAACATTTAACCAATAACGAAGGTAATATTTCAAATTTATTCAAAGATTCTATAATATAAAATATGCTAAGAGAACGATTTAATATTTTTAATTAAAATTTGAGGACAAATGAAAAGCGTTTATTTACTTTTTGTTTGTTGAAACTGCTTTTATATACCTGTACAATAAACTTATAATGATAATGATAAAATGACGATATTAGAAACTTGATTACTGTCATTTTTCCTTCTTTTGATATCATTATTAATTCATGCAATCGTATAATAATGAAAATTGCAAGAATATCTCATTGTTAAATCAATTATTCACCAATGCCGTCATGACAATTATTTATGGTAGCCGAGAAAAGAGTATTGTGATTATTTATCGGGATATATACATGTACATAATATCTACACTCAAATTAATAACAATATCCTATACTATTGTAAACATGTAACAAAAATACTTTACTTTACAGAGTAAATAATAATTTTAATTTGTGTTAAAAAGTTTTAGAAAATTTAAATAAATTATCGTGTTCTTAACTTCACCTAGGATGCAATGAAAAGTAAAAAAAAAATGTCCAATTTTAAAGTAAGCAAGTCTAGTCTTTAGATAAGAAATTACTTTTATTTTTACCCTATCACCAATTAATATATTGAATATTAAAAAACTGTATTTTAATGAATAAGCATCAAAATAAATTATAAAATTAACACTATTTTAACGACTTTTTCAAAAGCAATAGGCGTAGGTGAGGTAAATTTAACTAAAAAAATAAATGTAATCTATTAAATAATTGGAGCATAAAATATAAATATAAATATTAACATAAAAAATATTAATAAATATTAATAAAATATTAATATAAATATTAACCCATACTGGCTAGAAAAAAACTTCTTCACATTATGGTACAATTTATATTCTCTGAGCTTTATAAAGTTTTTAATGTTAAATTGCTCAAATAATACACATACACAATGGTTTTGTAATATTGCTGAGTAAACCAATTGTATAACTGTAGCAGTTTGATCAGTATTTAGGGTTTAAATTAATACCGGTTTATTTGTTTAAAATATATGTTTCTTGAAATGTTATAATACACGATAATATGTTGACAAAAACTATTAGTGTGTTACAAACAAATATTTTAAATTTGAATAAAGTTGAAATCATCATGTTGTAAGATTGAACACAAATAACTTGGATAAAGTGATGAAATAGGTTAACTGTAATGCAATAAAATTAAAACATAAATTAAATATAAATTAAAATATTCAAGTGCCTTTTCAAAATAATTTTATATAAGCTTATAGAGTTGTATAATTTACTTATTTTAATCTTAACAGTTTTTAATACGATATTTATAGAACATTTAAATAACTGTAATAGATATTCAGCAAATAAAATATAAAAGATACAATGTATCATGGTTTTTTTTTGATCTAACAGGAAAAAAACTGATTAACACGACGACGGTCATTCTGGTACGTAACTACTGTGCATTGTGCATGTATTAAGCTATATACCATTAATTTATTAATAATTTGTTGTAACCGCAATTACTCGATAGTTTAGATTTTAAAAATCCACGACTCATTAGTTTTTACATTTATCAAACAATAGTCCTTGATTAATATACCCAGCCTAGGTAACCCTGTAGGTGATGTCGACAAATGGTTAAATTAAACATAATCAGTGAAAAATATATTTTTGTTTATAATACTATATACACTATAATATAAAACATATTTACATGTATAATATATGCACATAGTTATACTATTGAATCGTCATAAGTGCATGTCCTTAAAAAAATTTATTTTAAATAATTTAACGTATTATAATTGTAAATAAATAAAACAAGTTTCATAAATATACATATAATGTATAAATTTACACAACACAGAAAATCTACAAGTACGTTATTATAGAAAACAGGATAAGGGTGATTCAAGGTCTAGAAATATGGGTAAGATAATTAGTACTTATACTTTCATATCCTCATAAATACTACTATGTATCATATAAAGCAAATCACAAAATATTTCATTTCACTGAAGAACTTAACGATCTGGTGATTTTAAAATTTTTTTAAATCAAATTTGAGTGTCTTATAAACAACTTAAAGATATTCTATATAAATCATTTATTAAAATACAATTAAACATAAAGAACCGTTATTGTTCTTAAATTGATTGATATGTCTTAAATGTCTAGTATGGTTATCAAATTCAAATTCAGCAATACACCAAAATGGCTAAAAAATTTAGTTCACCGATTGTAATTAGTTTACATCTAATTGTATGGCATGTGTAAATATTTCCAATCCTCTACTCCTTAAAAAAAATTATAATATACCAAATTATTAATGATGTGTCTTATTACAAATTATTTTTTAAAGGAGTATGACATAGGCAACATGCATGTAGTATGTTCTACCAGCAGTATGTAAATAGTAAGCTGATGCAGTACCTATATATAGGCATATAGCAGTATACTATTATTAGGTGTTTAAAAATTGAAACAAAAATTGTGAACTAAATAATTGAAGATATCTGAGATAGTAAGAAACGCAATATAACCTTATTAAGGAAGTAAATTAAAGTTACGTACAAATTTCAAATCATAATTTGAAAACAGAAACACTAACAAAATGTGAGTGGATTAATTTGCAAAATAATACATACGAGGATTTTGATTCCATAAAAACAGGAACTAGCTGTACGGGTTACTTCCTGTTAGTTGTATGTACACTGTACAGTAACAGCATGACCTTACTAACAGCCACACTATTAAATAGTTATATTATATAACTACTTTAATAACGAAAGTATATAACTTATATATTTTCGTTATTTAGTATATATTTTATAATGTACTATATTAAAATTATATAATTAATTTAAATTAAAACATTCAAACCAAATAAGTTATTGTTTTTACTTAGCTCAATGATCAAGATGTATTGTAAATACTTGGCTAAAAATCAATTTTTGTACATGGCAGAAAAAAAATGTGTACATTTATGCTAACAGCTTTACAATAGATAAACTGAATAATATACTTGCTCATCTAATTCAGCTATTCAATAATAATACCGTCTTTGAAATCGATAAAATTGAGTGTATTGGCATTACAAATGTTAAAGGGATTTCCATAAAAATGTTGAAGTTCAATTGAATTTGGAGCGATGAATAAACGCCTACACGCCTACAGTTTAAAAAAATATCATTGAAAATTTAAATACTTTTCTACGGCTATAAGAAACAAGCGTATTTTTATCATAACTACATGTTTAAAATGTCATCATACACAGCTCAAAACGAATTGTGCTCATGTTAAACGACGAAAATAGTTTTTTCATGTGCGGAGTGAGTTATTTTCCATGTCATTATTATAATATTTATAGGTTATATTTACATTTATGTTGAAACTATTAGATGTCTTATCGTCGAAGTTTTAAACTATCCGATCTTACTTATTTCACGTATTAAACACTGCTATCCTAACTATGGTTTCTTCGTGTAAAACACCTCCACTAACATTACGCAAGTAGTGGATATAAATTAAACCAAATACCCATTAAATGGTTATTAATATAATTCATCAAATCAATATTCTGTCAACATTTAGCGTTGTGCCTACTCAATTCAATCAAATGGATCTGATTTTGTTTTCTAAAAGGTATAAAAATCTTTACATAAACAATTTAACCAATTTATTATATAATAGTTTGATAATTTTAAACATTTTAACGTTAACTAATTAAATAGATTAATTATGCTAATTATTTCTGTCTTCTAGACTTTTTAACGTTTCGCCTAGGGGAATCGCGTTCCGGAACACTGAGTACATAATGAGTAACAATGATTTTACGTATATACAACGACACACTGCCGTCAACAACGTACTGTATAGCGTGCTTATTGGCAGTTTGATGAACATTTTGTACAAGTAATATAATATTTCACGAGAAAAAACGCAATGGCAACATGAACACAACAAAATTCTAATAAAAAAAATCCTAAAGAGATAATACCTTGATCAACCGATGCGATTATAGTACGTATAGCAGTTACTGCCAAGCTTTCGGGGAAAGCGAATATATGTTTGATGCGGAACATGCAGTCACTATACTAGGTTTATAATAATATTATCCTAGTCTCATCGTTAAATCCTTTCCATTCCATACGTATATAAATACATAAATGATGCGCCCAAGTACGGTGGGCGACATGTTAACGAGTATGACGTGCCAAAAGTGTCCGAACATTTCCATATATAAAAGCATAAACACGCATATTTATTTAAACGCTGCACGCGCATTTCTAGTGTACATTTGTTCCATAAACACAATGCCATCTGCTCTCCGTAGACCAGTGAACAATACAGTACCTATATTATTTACAAACGGACGTACTACAACTTCATGCCGTATCATTGTGTACCGTAGATTGTGGTACCTACACTAAACTGTACAACATCAACACGCCGACGAAAATACAACACATACGCACACACAACCGCATTGCCCTTGACTTCAGTCGGATATTATTGGTTGTACGCGCCTGCAATGAGGTTGCACAGTCGAAGCACACGTTGGTGTGCCTCCTTTTATATATTACAGCGATAGGTACCTATAGCTAACCGCAGAGTAGCTTAGCAGTCGAACTACATTCCAGGGAAAACCGGAATTTCTTGAAAGTTAATCATTTTATTTATTTTTTTTTACGGTAATGGTGGTTATATTTTTACAACAGACTTCTAGACTTCTAGAGTATCGGCTCTGGAATGATGTGCGTATATAATATAGTTTTACAACTACACGACACACGTGATAGCGTATCTGTGTACGGATGAATTGTCCACACCACTAACGTAAAAAATGCGATTTCTAATGTTTTTGAAAATATTTTTAATCCGATACAATAATACATACGTCCTACAAATTATTGTTTAGGAGTAAGAAAAATCCTTGTATCTGCAAAAAAATCACTGATTTGTTTCATGGCCATTTCGGCGAAAAAAAAATGTTAACGATAAACAATATTGACATAGCGCATGCAACATTAAACAAACAACAATATAAACATTTTTATTAGTTACAGATCATACAACGAGTTTAAAATAATATAGATCGAATTGTAATGAAAGAAAAATATGCACTTACTCAATAGTAGTATAATAAAACTTAAGAGTGGTTGATATTTTAAGGGATGAACAATGGAAAAATGTATTGAATAATACTTTTAATTTGTGAAAATCTATTATTCATATGCAAGCTAATATAACTAGTTGCCCACTTTATTTATACAAACGCGTGTGAATATAAAACAAACAAACAAAATCGATTATTAGTAAAAATTGAAATGGTGAATTGTTGCGTATCCTAATAATAAAAGAAATGCCTATTATTTATGTATTGTACATACTTGATAAATTATTCATATTTAATACCTTGAAATGAGAAAAAACATAATGATAATTAAAACATGTTTTTCTTCGAAAATACTAGTCATAAAAAAATAAACTTATGTTTTCATAATTTAAGAACTAAATTACATGAGAATGAATAGTTAAAAATACAACACAAATATGATTTAAATAATTAGATAGCGAGCAAGCATTTCTTTAAATGTGTATCCATGATCACTGGCGTCCGCAGGGGGGAGTTTAAGGGTTATATCCCCTCTCCCCAATTGATTTATTTGTTTGGTAAAAAAATACAAGGCATAAAATATAAAATTACCTGTAAACAAATGGCTCAACATTTTTAGTATAAAGTTATGAAAATTGAAATATGAAATCAAACATGAATTATTTTGACTACTTTTATCGATAGTCTATATCGATACTCTATATCTATATAGTCTATGGATTAAATTAACCATAAAAAACGATCAGTTTATCAATATTTTATAAAATATTATCTGTGAGGGAGTTGTTAGTTTTGCACTTCTATTGCTGAAAGTGAATAACTATTACCTATTTGAGTATTTCACATTTATTTGAATAATTTAATGTATAAGTTTTATTTTTTTGGCTTCTGTTTATCGGTTATTATCTTGTGTTTTAATAAAAAATTAATAAAATAGGTTCATCTATAAAATGTTTCATTGTGTACCCATAAATAAGCTCTTATAGATTTTGGTGGTATAACATTGTAACCCATATAGTTATATTAAAATTAATAAAATAGTAATATGTAGTTAATCAGAATGTACTTTTTAAGTTGAAATTACTATTAGGATAACGATAAGAAAAAAGTCAGAAAAGTAGTGTTTTGAGTGAAGCGATAAAACGATTTCTTTGTTCTTATTACAATTTACCAAGTTTAACTATTATTTCCCTGCCTGGATTAAATTCCCACTTCATCTCCGATAAAATCCCTCCCCCCATAGGAAATTCCTGGGAACGAGACTGTCCATGATTTTAAACACAAAAAAGAATAAGAAAATTTTCCGAAATGTTTCGTATTGGTAGGTTTACTATATGTATATTAATATATGTTTTAATTACGTAGTACAGAATGAACGACACAATTATTGTTTTGTTTTAAATATTATGAATAATAATGGTTCGATGTGTGCTCATGAATAATTCGTCAATTTTAGTCGTAATTACATATATATGTATATTGTATATATATATATATATATATATATATATATATATAGTTCAATCCTCCATTGCGAATTTAATGTTCAATCAAATGTACGACCCATCAACATTTATCATTGAAAAAAAATACTTTGTCGTACCTCTGTCGATCGATATATTTAACCACGAATCTGTCAAATTAAACATAGTCGTCACAAACTCTCGGGTTGTCATACTATACAAAATTATTAACGATGAAATACTGAAATGAAAATGTTTTATCATTTTAGTAAAAAACGACCAATAAATTAAGTGATTTAATTAAATACTTTATATTATTGCAGTTTTACTACTATAACTCGTTCAAACAAATTTATCTATTAGTTTATATTGAAGCTATAACATTAAAACATTTCTTTAAGAAAAAGGATTATAAAAACAATGTTTTTTATCAAAGTCTACACGAAATCAAATGTTATAAATTCGCAATCTAAAGTCAGTAAGATAAAATGTATTAATTAATATAAGTAGAACTTTTTAAGCATAAAAAAACATTTCGTTATTATTAATAATATATTAGTACGCTATACGATTAAGATAAGTAATTAGTTGAGGAGTTAAATAATAAATTACGTTTGTAATAACTTTAAATATGGCTGGGTGTTCTGCATATACTTGTACAAGGAATAATCATAAATTAAAATATTATTATTAAAATTGATTGTTTTCGATAAATTATTAAATTACAAAAGTCAAAACACCAAAACCAAAAAAACTATTTTGATTGAAATACCAAATTGTACCTATGCAATTAGTGTTCTTTTGAGGAATCAAACTTCTATCTCGTTCCTCTAATTATACATTTATTTATGAACTAGTGAATGATAAATATAATTCATCCACATATATTAAAATTGTTTAATATGTTTGTAATTTAAATTTTTTCCTATCATAGTTACAGCTACATTTTTATTGCATTTAATACCTTATAGCTAGGTATTCTAAGAAATTTGGAAGAACTATTCATTAAAAGTTAATTATAGTAGTAAGTCCATTACTTTTTAATGTTTTAACTTAGTATTTTTGGAAAGGTTACAAACAGTTTACAGTCGCAATTTCTTAAATCACAAAATATCTGAAAACACATTTCATAATAATAACAACCTAATGTTATTCAATAATTTCCGGTTATTAATTTAAACCAGTTATTGTACTTGAATGTATTCAATTCTATGAACTTTGTACAAAAAAAACGAAATTCAAGCTGGATCAATATCGTTAAGCCACATAATATCGGCCGGTATTGGCACCACCACTTTATCGAATAACTATTTTAAATTTCAATCAAAATAATTAGTACCGTCCCAGCTCTCAGAAGATGAGACGTGTAGCCGGGTGTAATCAAGTGTAATTTTAACGAAGTTAAATGTATTTCTGATGCTAAGGTTAACCAAATTCGTTTAAATTAAATGTATAAATGACGAATTATAGGAAACCAATGTTCCTGTAAAGTTTTATAATTTTGATTTTTTTAATTGACAAACCGGTTTACAGTAAACAACGTATATATTTTCGTTGCTGATAATTAAAAACTGCACGGTGTATAAGTGAAATACACAGGGGAACTAGACAATATTGAACGTATTGCATCGTGTTTTAACAGGCTTTTCAAAATACTCATTTAGGTATACAATAGAATGTTTGACCTCAGCTGATTCTGGGAGGTTTTTCAATTATAATCGTTTTCGATTTATTATACTCGTATATAATACAGTGTTACGAATTTCAATATGATCTAAATTATTTCGTAATAATCTTATTTAATGAAAAAATAAAAATGAGAATAAAATTCAATAGCAATGGTTGTATAATATAGCGATTAGAAAATAATAATTCATATTTTCCATCGTACATTTATTTTTTATTTAAGGCTATGAACACCGCCGATACATACGATACAACTACTTTCTCCGTGAAGAATTATATATAATAACTGTGAAATAAAAATATGTACAGACGCTATAAACTTTTATGCACAAGACAAACTGATAATGGTTCACAATAACAGCAATTGACTGAAAATCATTCAGACTATTTTGCTTTGTGCGACTGCGCTCAAGCGGTCTAATTTAGTCGAAGACGCAACACGAAATGGCCATAATTTATTTTCTACTCCACATCATACCGTGTAATTACATTTTTAACAATCAAAATAAAATGTTTTTTTTTATCTATAATGAATTTACCTAAATCACAAAACACAATATTAACTACAGCAGAACAGCTCATAACGATTCATATTAGGATTTAGTATAGGTATTATAATCTTAATTTATCCTTATGATATGAAGTTCAATGATCGACCAAGTAACACAACTATAATATAAATTTAAGGAAATTAAAACTTGTTTCTTGTTGGAAAACATAAAAATAAAATCGTTCAAGGTGAAAAATCATAAAAATTATTAAAAAATATAATCGTAAAATATTATGGTCTCATAATAATTTATATATACCAGATTCCAAAGGAAGATCTTTTATGAAAATACTGTCTGCATGCTATGCCAAATTTTATAAAATACCGCGAAAACCATTTTATCATTAAAATATGTAGGTATATCAATAGATTATTATAGCTATATAACAGTCTTCACCAGAGAACGATTTAATGAGATTATATTTTCTTATTATTTTTAAAAAAAATTGAATTCTAATTTTATGTATGTAGTTGATTAATAAAAACAGGTGTTTATCAATCACACATTAGTACGATAATCATATTATTAAAAAACCATATATTTGTTTTAATTTCCTACTAGTTTATTTGCCACGGACTATCAATTTGTAAGTACTTATTGTTATTGACACGATAAATTATTATCAGCGATTTATTAATTTTTAAACAAACGGTATTAAGTATTAACTTTTTGAGAACATATAATATGACTGGTTTTGGAACTCCAATAAGTCTGCCAGTAATTCAACAATCCTTTCATATGAGATCGTGAACAGTATTTTTGTGTGCTATTTGAACCTACGAATACAGATCGATTTTGGAACCTTACAAATATATAATACTGTTCTACGTTATTTGTATTAATTAACATGTCACGTACTCGTAATGGTAGCCATTCTTTATTTATAGAACCAACGATAAAATTAACTAACATTATTGGTAGTAAATATAACATTAATGTAAAGAATGTGCGACGGTTTAAGTTTTAGTTAAATAACAACTTCTCGTACATAATATAGTGAAGTAAATGTGTTGTCGATACTACCAACAGGAACTTAAAAATCTCGTATTGTAGAGACGCAAAGTTAAAATGTTTGTTAAAAATCAGGTAACGAAAAATATGATAAGTTTATGCATAAAATAATATGTCATACGCAGAATTATTATATGGGCTAGATGTCTAGCTCTAGATCACATTTCTTATGGTCGAATTTAATTAATATTACTTCATAAAGTTGATAAAAATACTGCATCAACTTCATAAAAACATCTACGAAATCCTAAATCAATAATTTATGATACAAAATTTAAGCAATTTTTGCTACGTGTAAAGAATTATTTGTTTCAATAACTTTGGGGCATAATTACAGCGCACATTCATTATCAGTTAGATATTTTTCACGATAAACTTTTTAACGTTTGACTTACGTTAAATCGAGGTGGTTTATTTTATAATAACTGTTACAATTAAAGCTCAAATTTATGAACACAGATAAATAAATATAAATATTTTAATATGTATACGTAAATCAGAAATTAAAATATTTTCCGTTGACTTAGTCATAGCGATCTCTCCGTCCATAGCCCACAGTACTGTTGCGTCTGCAGTAGTCTACTTAAATGTAATATTACACTTGTTGTACAGCATTATGTTATTGTTTAAAACCTTTTGAAGAAAAAATAATGTGGTTTTAAATATGCAAAAGGATAATATTAACTACTGTTTTTTTTTTACATTACATAGGTACAAACTGCACATCAATAACACAAATTAGTATACCTACTCCCTTTTATTTTACTAATCTTGGTAGCAGTACACCTATCTAATACAGCACGACATTAAAGACATTTTAACACTGGTAAACGTAATATATATATATATATATATATATATATATATATATATATATAGATATCTTATATCTATATCTTATAGAGCATTATTATTTTGTGGTAAATATTTTAGGACTGAAATATATTCTTAACTGTAATTTACGATCATATTTGCATGGACATATTTTCACAACATCACACACGTAAAATGCGTTGTAATACATTAAATTGTGATTATTAGATTAAAGATGTTTTTTTTGTTTTTATTTGTACCAAGTGAGAAAGGATATTGTTATCAAACATTTTTGAACGTTAAAAATCGTATCCTCTTTTGAAAATTATACGAAATTAAGGTTAAAAATATAATTGAAACCGAAAATAAAAACTAAAGTTCACATAATTAAAGGTGTTAATAGTAGGTAGGGCACGTGTCAATACTGTAATTAAAGTAAACACTAGACAACGTTTAATAAATTTGATTATAGTTTTTAAAATCTAAATAATCATTAAACGATTGTAACGGACGTCTTAATTTATAAGTAAACAAAATATTCATTTTTTTCAAATTTGTCGTTAAAAGGTTAACAAAATTCACTAATATACAGTTATATCGAATGTAAAATTGAAATACATATTCATGTATTTTTTATGATAATTTCATATTTATTATTTAACTATTTATTAAAAAAAAAAAGATGTTTAAAAATAACTTACATAAGCTTATAAAATAGGATTAATTCAACAACTATTATTTTTTTTTGGTACACTAGCAATTGGTTTTTTTTCAACTTTATTTGAGATTTTTATTACATAATGAATATTAACTTGAAATGTTTTATTAATGTCACACAGAATCATTTAATAAGTAATGCGATGTTTTTTATTAGTAAGAATATAAAGTCAAGTCACGCAATCTCGAGTTTAAATTTTACAAAAGGATTTTTAAAATTGAATGCAGCACTACTACTACTGATGTATCTTTAATACGTTGCAGCTTGATGATTACATAATATATTACAATTATATACACACATACACACAAGTTCTGTGCAATGGTGCAACGTGGAAGCGTCTTAACTAATTAATTAATCCTTATCAGTTGTGACTAAATAAAACAAAAGAACTATAACGACACAAATTATGAAATCCATTAGTGTATAGTGCGGCAAACATTAGATGATTTTCTTAATAATTTTGTAATTTTTACATATCTGCAAATTATAATTATACCGAACAAAGGTATTTTTCCTTTATTTAAACGTCCAGGAGTAAATGATAATTATTTTACAAATTACATTTACGGTAAAGTAACAATATCATTTATCATTTTGAAATCGAATTATCTAATTTTTTTTTAGTCTTGATAAATTAAAATATTATATTATATTAATTCATTTTTCGTTACGCATTGACTATAATTCTGTTGTTTACTTAAAACTAAAAAATGAAATTATTAACAATCTTTTATACAGAATATCCATATTTATTTGTTATGTAAAAACCAATATTTTTTCATAATCCGATTAATCAAATGTAAATATTTAATTATTAAACTTAATTTTATTAACCGTTGAAAAAATAAAATAAAACATTTCCTATAGATAATAGACAGATATGAATACCTATACAAATATATTCGTATTATTTCGTATGCGTATATTAAATATTTACCATGGGACTGTTTCAAATAGAAAATTTGAATTGCTATAAATATATCATTTATAAAATATAAACTCATATATATTTAAAATATGGTGCTTAGTAGTACGTAACATTCCTCGAATAACGGATGTTTTTGAAATAAAAAAAGTGTAAAAGTCACTTTTCTTTAGAGAAAGTGTACACTTTTTTAGTATGGATATTAAATGCCCATTAAATGAAGTAAGACTTGTAGGTTTTAATAGTAATGAATAGGTAGTATACACCACACAGTACAATTATATAGAACTTGAGAAATTTCCAAATACTATTTACAATTTAAAGATTAGTAGTGTTGTCCGAAAATAACCAGGTACCTCTAATTTAAATCTAAAAATATCTAAAGAAATTTAAGCTTATGGAGGGGAGAGTGATTAAAAACACCATAGAGATCACAAATATAATCAATTATCAAAAGTATTGGCGCAGTTAGTTCAAAGTGGAAATAAATATTATCACTCAATGTATTATGCTGCATATTTTTATGAATAACAATTATTATAATTCTAAATAACAATACGAGACAATATTTTAAGTCATAGTATGCAAAATAAAGATTTATCAAGGAAGATGATCATGTGCATGCATTATAGTCTGATCGAGATAAAACATGTCTTGATAAAATGTTTTACCATATTATTTTCATTTTTTTTTTGCTTTTTTTATGAATATTTAATACTTGAAATTAATACTGCTATAGGCTGGTAAACGTCCATCAATATACAGATACCTACACGTGTATTGAGTAACACTTTATTCGATATTAATAACTACCTAGTGCTTCACAGAATTGTTAAGTTATAAAAAAAATGAATTAAGATGAAAGCAGATAACCATTCAGTCAGTATTGTTTTTACAATGAATATACATTACACGTATCATATGTTTGGTTCATACTTTCCGATGTTATTTGGTTACATTTAAATACGGAAGTCAATCGATAATCATAGAACCTATTTTATGCAATAGGATCAATAACTAGGGTATCCCGCCAAGAATTTACACGTTGCGATATCTCCTAAAATAATGAAGATATTTTAATTCTGTTTTTTTTTATAAGACACACAAGGACAAGAATTACAATTTTTCATATTTTAATTAAATTGAATAATTTGGTAGGGAGTTAAATAATTATTTATTATTTTTTATTTTCGAATAATGTTTTAATTTTTCTGGAAACTGTTCAAATTATTCAAACTATTCAATTGAAAATGTTGAACCGTCAACATTTTATGAAATTATGGAATTAATTTCGTTATCAAGAGTGTGTATATTTTCGAAACTATATATTTTTAAAATGCAGCTTAGTATTGTCGTAAGACATAGAATTACTTGATACGTTTTTATAACAGTACCAAAAAAACTGGTAAAACTATGTATTTCTACTCACACTTGACTATGTCATTTTCAAATCGGCACCGACACAAGTTGCAAAGAACGAAAAAAAGATTTAAAACTTCAATCATTAAGCGAGGTCATGCCAACAACGATATAATATTAATAATATACGATTTGGCAACGTAATTACTAATTAACAATCATACACTAAAACATATTGCAGTGCCAATCCCTGCACTGCTGCAAACAGCTGCAATTTTACGGAATGCTAAATTAATATGTACTTAGTTATATAATCGCGTACAAGAAATAATGATCGTCATTATGTTTGATTTACTTTACCTATACTGTTTATATTTTTATAATAACATATCACAATAAAGCAGACGTATATATATATATATATATATATATATATATATATATATATATATATATCATATCAAGTTAAATAATAATAATTATTATTTGTATAATGAACATATGCAATCAATTTTAATTCCGAGATCAAGACGTATAAGAATGCGGAGATTTTGAGTGAATTTTCTTTTTGCAATAACACATGTGCGGTTTAATTTAAATACTTTTATATTTATAAATAAAATCGCTATCGTTAAAACGCGAACCATTATCATAGACACAGTTAACTAGTTAATTGCATTAGGTGTTGAATATATTGATTTATTCAGAATTGTGATGATATTAGTTAAATATTATCAGCTATAAGCAGTAGGTTTAAGCTATAAGCACATTGTTTGCAATAATCCTAGTCCCAAATTTAAAATTATTGTTAGCATATTTCACTCTGTATTAAGTACATGGATCAACACCATTCCGTTTGAAAGGTAAAACTCCGAAAATTACATGCAAATGTACACTTTCTCGTGAAATCACATAGGATTACAAACAGCTGTATGGCTTATAATAATACATTAACACAATTTAAATGCTTCTACTACATCAATTGAAATAGGAAAAGCGCCTCTTGCCACTATAAAGCCTACCTAACAACACTATCAACTAGCTTAGCAAAAACAAACATTCCAACCAATATTGCCATTCGAGAGTGGAGACTAACTGCTTTCAACATTTTTTAGTATCGTTACCTATCTCTACCGACCGAATTTGGTGCAAGTATATAGAATGACTATACAATATATTTACCGAACTAGAATTATTCATGTGCGTAGCGAGTAAAAAATAATAAATAAAAAAAATTATATTAATAGCATGAGCACATACATTATATTTATAAAATGTAAAATTAATAACTAATTATAATAATTGGTTAAAATGATTATAGTTAATATATTTATCAACATCTATACTAAATGTAATTTAATAATGGTCGCTGTTATAAATATTTGTATTGTTGTCAAGTTGTGCGTAAATATTAATACGTAATCGCACGTTATAACTATATTTCCAATAGAAAAAATATGAATTTCTTATTGTAATAATTAGATATAATATACACCTGCTGTATACTAATTACTAATTGCGATAAATATTATAATTTATAACACTTTGTGATACATATTATACGAAAATCGGCATATACTTCCGCATTATTTTGCATCATTTTTGAGATATAATAAAAATTATACCTATAAGTTTAACATAATATACTATAGTAAATAATACGGAATATAAAATACAAATAATAATCAAATTAATTTGTGTTAATAAATTATGTACCTATCATTTTCTAGAACAATACATTAACAATTCAATAAAATTAAATACATAGATAATAAATATGACTATGCAACAAAAACTTAAAATTAAAAAAAAACAACAATATTTTGCATACATGATTTAACAAGGCCACCAAATTCTATGTTGTCTTACTGATAAGTGATAACTGATAACCAATAAACTAACTCTAAAATCTATTTACTGAATAATGCCTTCTCCGTAAAAGTATGTTTATTTATAATATTATGATGTAGAGTTGTATAACTTCACCATTCTTACACAAAATAATATTGAGTATCAGACGACAGAATGAAAATAACCGAAAATAAGCATACAAACTAGTTCAAATTCAGGTAAATTATTTTAAGTACATTGAAGTATAATTGTATAAATATATTACTGTCAACCAAGGGCACCAATAAAGAAACGACTTCCCTCCATATTTTTATACTATTGAAATAAAACATTTAATATATTCCATAAAAATTATATTTTTTTTTTATTCTAATTTCCATTTTTGTGCCACGTGTACCTTTGATGTAATGAATTTCACTAAGCGCTTAGGATTTATTTCAAATATAATGAAAAATTATTTGATTTTACAAAATTCATAGTAATAGAAGTATAAACTGAAATAATTATGACTTCGGAACAATAAAAACGTACATTTATATCGGAAAGGTATACATTTCAATTAGTCGTAAATAGTTCACCACAATTGCGTTGAAATAAAAGGACACCAATAAATTTAGTTATGCATTGTAACAATAAAATATAACAATTACGTGTTATTAACTTGTTTGGAATTAAATGATTATCATGAAATTGAAATAAATAATTAATTTAAATTATTATTTTTGATATAAATTATGATTTATAGTATTTTCATTTTTTTTTTCTAAAAAAACTAGCATATCTATAAAAAAAAAGTGACAGCTCGAGTAAAACAACGGGTGTCATATCGTAATTGAGATATATTTATAAATTAATTGGTTAGCTACGGACGTAACATTTGTACTAATAACAAGGAACTTAAATTAAATAAAGGGTGAACTACATGTTCAAAACCCAGCAAAAATAAAAAAGAGAACTATTTAATACAAATCAATTATAAACATTATCTAATTATACTACACACAATTTACTCTGTTATTGATGGTTAGAAGTAGATTAGTTGAAAAATTATTGACCCAAATGTACTATGATAAAGCTAAGGAAAAGAAAAAATATATATAATCTGTTATGAATATACAGCCTCAAACACTAATGGAAAAGTCATACGAAAACTGGAGTGGAAAAACTTCTTTGGTAATGAAAAAAAACTTTGCGAAATACAAACACAAATCTCAGCATCATCACAGACACGAGATTAATGATAATATTCACAAGGATACGATACACGATAATATCATATTATGATGCGTAATTTTAGAGGATATATAATTTTAATTACAAGGGCACGTGAACGACAGACTCTGTTCGAAGTTCATGACGATACAACCGCATTTTAACTTCTCAACAATAACCATCGATCTATTATTCAAGCATCTAAATATCAAATATTAAATCCCAAATTATTGAAAATTTGGTTGTAAAATTATTCTAGTAAGCAAGTTTTGAACCCATTCATTTGAAAGTTACTTTTTTTTAATTCATAGACAATTTTCTTAGTGTGAAATGTATTGATGTAATATAAATTATAAACTACTCTAAATTATTTTGATAAAGTTCTTAGTCTATTAGTATAGTCTTTCAGTAATTTCAAACAAATATAACATGAAATAAATAGATTAAAATATGTATGTAAGGTAGTTTAATAAAAATATTGGCAACTCTGATAATGACTTATGTCTTATATCGTTCGTTGTCAATGTTAATATAATATTTTTAAATAGTAAATCGTTTTAAAACGAAGCTAATGCATTACACATTTTCAAGTTCAAGTGGTTAAATTCGTTAACGGCACCCCTTCGGAAATATCCAGTTAGGTTACACCATTAGTACTATACCCACAGAAATGTAGGCTTTATATGATTGTTGATAAATACAAATCATACGTCCAACAACTTATTTTGACAAAGCAAGGTTACCAAATGGGATTTTAATTAATATTCCTCAGACAACAAATATAATTTATAAAGTATGTCATTAGCGCTTATAAATCTTATTCTACAATAAGATATATTGAATAATTATATTTTATTTTACAAAAATTAAGCAAATATCAATAAATTATCTAATAACCAAAGTATAACTTTTAATATTGAATATTAAACCCTGATTAAATCAATTTAGAACACCACCGCGTAATAATGGTTCTACGTGACACATGGTATATTTATACATTTTCCAAAACTAAAATGTAATTTTAACACTTCGTAGTTCTAACATTAACTCATTGATGATAATCAGTAAGGTAAATATAAAACAAATAAAGATAAAGTTATATTTAACATTCATTAATAATTACTTTTTACAAATGTGTTATTATTAAAATTAAAAACTGTAGGTTTATAAATAAACAACAATTTATTATTTGAATTCCTAAAATTATGACTGTTTATTTTACAAAACAAAAGAGCTATTAAACATTACTACATACATACTACTTACATTATTAAGTTTGTTCTAACTTAACTTCTAAGGTAGATACTATCATCTATCAGAATACAATTTATCAAAAATTATTATTTCACTATTTGTTTTATTAAGAGAGGTATTTTAGCGTATATAAGGAAATTATATTTCAATGGTCAACAATATTAAAGCTTCGATTTTCAATATCTCATTATTTTGTACATTATTAGTACTTTACTAAAATAGTACAATATTTTCATAAAAAATAATAGTATTTTAATTATTATGTATTAATATTTTGTTATATTAATAAATATATCTTTCAGTATTGTTAGAACAACAGTTTTGTATAAGAAAATACACAATATAATAAGTAATACATTATTATAGTAAATATTGTATACTAATTATAAATTAACTTTTAACGAAAATAATAATATGGTTTAGTGACAAAAAACATTAACAAATTTGAACTATTATAAATGCTAATTGTATTTAAAAAAAATACTATGTTAAAATATTTTGCAGGAATAATTGATATTAATCTGTAACAATGTGTTTATCAACATGTCTTTTTCAGGCAAACATTATACAATATCGAGGTTCTTTATGTTTAATAAATGTCTAACTGAATTATACAATGTTGTTAAACCAAACAATGTATAAAAAATCTTTGATTATAAATTCAAGGCTGAACGGTAATAAGTTTAAAAATATAATTCAAGTAATAGGGATAATAACGAGTTATTTTTTAAAATCTTTAAATTTTAATATGTAGGTAGTAGGTACATCGGCAATTTATTAAAACCACAATGTGTAAGTTAATTAATATTTTCTTAGCGTTTAGCCAATTTTTATGCCGACGCCAAATTATTTTCCAATAATTTTACTTTTCAGAGTAATAGATAATAATAATGTCAATTTTATCTATTATTATTTCCTTTTACAAACACTTTTAACCTATACCAACAATATTTAAGGTAAACAACTTTATATAAAATCAAATGTATTTATTTATTAAAAATCTAAGTCTAGGCTTATTTACATATACATATTTAAAGCTACAATTTGAATTGAGTATGTACACGGAAATTTAGCATACATTCTATAGCAGACACCACATATTATAAAAATAATAATAATGATATATTTACAGTTATACAGTAAGTTACGAGTATAATAATTCCCGGCCTCTTGACTTCCTCTTGTTTTGGGTGTGTGAGTAGGTACTTGGGTACATATTACATACTCAGTACACCCAAATCAAACCCAAACTCATTGTTTTCGTTTATAGAAGAACCAACTAATTATTATAAATTAAAAAGTTCATATTACAAAAGACTTGTATTCAACCACCATTCGTACCACGGTGTTTTTGTTTTATCTAGATTTTTGAACATTTTCTTTAAAATTAATAAGTGTATAGTTTTCTTTATGTAAGTATATAATAACTTCGTTCCAATCGACGTTCGATTTCTTAATAAAAGTATTATTAAAAATAATTTTAAACCCAATGTAATTCTGGCTACACATAATTGTTATTCCACCCCATTTTAATTTAAAAACAACTTGATGCACATATTTTCAAACGTAATGTTAAGCCATTTAGTGTATAGGTAAGTGACACCTGTTAGGTTAGCAATTGTTCAACAACTCACCCAACTTCTCAGAATCCAAGATATTACAATAATTATTAAGTATAACTACTGTTATACAGCCAAAATAATATGATTTAACGTTTATTCTTCACAATTATTGTAGTAATAGAAGAAACATAGCATTATTTGAATGTGTAGTAATATTGTAATAAGTAGAATAGGACGTTGATATGAATTATTTAAACGAACTAAATAGGCATTCACTTTGGTTGTAAATTTAATTTTAAAATATTATGTATTTATTTAAAAATATAGGAGTAACACACGCCTGTCTTTATCTACTACAAACGACCAACAACACTGACTTTCTCGTAATGTAGTTCATAGTAAAGTTGAAGTTAGCAAGATGTATTATGAATGAATAGTATTGAAAAATATATAGCTAGTTTTTTACGTAATAATAATATGATTTTTCGTTACATTGAAAACAATGTTTTTCAATTATTAAGTTATATAAGTTGAATCGCAGTTGGAAAATGTAATATTTGTAGGTAATGTGCACTTGTTTTCTTAATACCTCATTATTTATAATAAAATGTTTTTAAATTTAAACGTTTTAAGCTTCTTTAAATAATAAAACAAAAAGTTACATACAAACATTTTTTGAACATTACATACTAAGATTTATTTTATTATGTAGCATTTTTCACTTGGTATAAAAATACAATAAACAATCCCTACTGTATCCTTCTATTAAAAATTGGGTAATATTTTGATAAAAAATAAAATATAATTTGGAATACGAATAAAAATATAATTAGAATATTAAAGTGATTAAAAAGTGTGTTTTGTTTACTTTTTAACTCAACTTTTTAGCCAATTTCTAGAACATAATAAAAATTATACTTGATAAAATAATATTTTATACATATTTAATACAAATCATTTAATCATTTAATGAGGTATGTTTGTTAAAATATTATTATTGTACAGTATTGCTTATATTTCTCTTACCTGTATATTAGAATTGGTAGGCTCCATATTTTTTTCTTCTATTTAATTAATAAAGGGACTTAGAGAATATAATTCCAAATTATTTTTTTTCGAATTTCATTTTTCCTAAATCTCTTACGTACGCACTATTAATAAAATATAACATAAATTCAAATAGATAACTTTAAAACATTGTTTTTGAGGTTAATATTTATAGAACATTTGAAAACAATTTATTTAGGACACACCATAGAACTTGCACGCCATAAAATAAATACGAGATCCTGATCGAGCCGGTGTTTCTTCACTGGCAAGATGACTGGCTGGTCCACCATGTGTTCCATACTATCAAATGAGAGGGGAACTTAACCGGTAACGGTTAGAAAGAAGATAACTAATGGAGGGGATCATATATTATATTTACTAGCACGCTGTGCTTATAAAATCGCCTTCGAGAACAATAACAAAATACGAGTTCAAATATTTCCAATCATCAAAAATGATTGTTAATTATCACAATAAAAGATGATAAACTACGCAAAAACTTTACAAAGCCATAAATAAAAAATATTGCTTAATGTATTTTGTTCGTTTTTTGAGGTTGTTTTTGGAAGGACATTATAAAATATCACAATAAAATGTTTTCATTTTTAACAGTAATTTATTTAAAATATTACAAATTCTAGCAACAAGCTCCTTTAGATTTTTCGGTCTAATTCTCTAGTTGATTGATACGAATGGTTCTTGGAAGGTTAGCATTTGCAATTTTTATGACGTCTACAAATTAAAACAACTGAGAAATTACTACACAATACTTTTTAAATGCCTGAATCGACGATTATAGAATTGTAACTAATAATATAAAGACTTGATATTTTATTTTATTCATGTTAATACTCTTCATATAGATAAAGCATAGTTTATATAATAATTATTTTACATTTTACACAGAATATCGAGAAAGTAATATTAAATTTTTAGAATAATTATAAAATTCTATGCTTAGGTAAAAATTGTTCATTATTACTTTTGAAAAACAATAACTATCTTTTAAATTAAAATAAATTATTATCAGCCAAAAAAATGTCAGCTTATAAACCTTAAAAAAACAATAAAAAATCATAAAATAGAAAAGAAGAAAAATTATAATTGTATCTTTTTTTACATAAATATTGAATAAACGTACACCTACAAAGAAAAATCAAATGAGAATTTTCTAAAGAAGATTTATTTTACAAGCAAAATAAAGACAATACTTATCCTTTCACAGATTTTTTAAGTCACAGTTTATGTCCCTATAACAGGATTGGCAAACCTTTTTCGGGTCTAGTGCCAAATTTTCCAATCAAAGATTTAAAATTTGTTCAAGTGTCCAAAAAATATTTTCTTTTTTTAGGATGAAATAAATTTACTTATATATTATTCGATAGGTTAGTTTTCATTTTATAAATTATGTACTAAATAATATCCTTGAATAAGGTGATATACATTATACATATATTAAATTGTGTGCATCATAAAAATTATGATTATATTAATAGTGTGATTTTTGTTGTTGTTTCTTAGTGGATTAAGTCAGAAGTGTAGTTATTACATGTTTATTGTGTTTATTGACATAATTTAAATAAATACTTTTTACATAAATTTTAATAAATTCAATTTTTCATTGAAATTTGTCAAACATGTCCTCTTAGGCACAAGTGCTTAAGGTTTGCCACCTCTGCATTATAAGATATTTTGTAGCATATTTGTAAATTATATTCATAATATTTATACGCATCATTTACGCCATGTAAAAATAATAGCATCAAAATTAAATATAAGACAATACAATTAGAAAGCATTACAAGTTTCTATTTTATGGACCATAAATGTAATAATGTGACCAGCAATTACAGTTTAGAATTTATTAAGTAAAAACTTAGGCTTGGATTAACTTGATTAACAACCGCAACAGTTATAATTAAAAACAATTTTACATAGACATTATCATGTAATTATTACATAGACATTTTCAAAAATGAGCTTGAGTTAAGTTTGTTTCAAAAACACCCAATTTTTTTAAAAATATTCTTAGCTCTTAAGGGATTTAGATATAAAATGTTAATTTATATAAAATTTTAAAATTATATTTAAAAAAAAGTAAATAAAATATCAAACTATCATTAATTAATTATTCACTATACTTATTATATAAGTTATAGTATATATATTATACTACTTTGAATCGTTATTGACAAATTGTGTATACTAATACCCTGATGATGTAACTTATAAAAAATACAAATACATAAATATACTAGTTTGAAGAAAATTAATTAACAGTCAAAAGTAGAGGTACAAAATTGTTTTTCTTAATTTTAAATGTATACTATGGAATTGTAAATTGAAGTATAGTACTAAATTACTAACATAACATTAACTAAATTTTAAGTTAAATGGAGTAAATAATTGTTGACTATAAATAACAAGTAATTTATTTTTATAATCCTTAATGTATATATAATTATAATTATAATCTTTGTATACAGGTAATATATAATACTTATATCAGGTATATATTAGTAAATCTTGAAATTTTTTAAAGGCGAATACAACATATTTTTTAAATTTTTAATTGAATTTGAACTAGTGTCATTAGAATTATAAAAACAATTTTTTGTTAATCTTATTTAGCAGGTGATAAGGTATTCAAAAAAACCATGTGATGTCATGGGGCAGACCATCAATGACAGCCCTATCTAATGAAGGTTACTCGCTTCAAACAATAATTTACTTACCTTCAAGTTTTAATTTTTAGGTTTAGTTGTGAGTTAGAAACAATCACAGAAAAATAATTTTAACACAGCATAGTAAAATAATTATTATTTATATTCAAACTATAAAAAAATAACTCAGAACAAATTTTTTTTAAATCTTTACTAATTTATTCATAAGATATAATAAACATGTTATATGAGTGATATATTATGATTTAATGTTGTACCATATAATATAGTATTATATTCAATTTAGATTTATAGTAAACTTCAATGTAGCAGAAAACAGAGATAAAATAAAAATAAATTGTTATTCTACAGCACTAATATTTCTTTTAGTACAACTCAGTTCTTCTTATTTCCGGTAAATTATAATTTTTAGTAAAATATTTTTCTTACAATTAATAATTATAGATAGTTGGTCCCTATGTACTTGTACATTATAAAATTCATGAATAACATAATTGAACAAATTGCATTATTGGACTGGTAAGCACATATAAATAACACAACATGTGCTATAAAATGGTGGTACTAGTCTACACAATGCACACTGAAAATGTACACACATACTTCTCTAAGATATTTGTTTCAGTAAAGTATTACAGCTATGAGATCGCTCCTAACTGTTGATGACAATCATAGTCAATTTCATAAAATATTGTTACCTAATTAGTTTGCAAAGAAATTACACGAGACCAGCAATGTAACTATGATAAATTGAGCCTGAAAGAGCTCAAAAATTAACTCTTAATACTCTTTAAGCTGTTGAATACATACAACTTTTAAAGCAACGTGCATGGCAGACCAAATCATCATCAATCGTTGTACAAATAAAATTACATCAGTGCCAACTCGGAAAAAGGTTACAGGCTTGAAATCGTACGTGGACCTCAGGCGAAATATTATGTCGGTGACCCCACCCAACGCAAACGAATTAATGGTCGCACGTAAAAATCGACTGCATCATGCAATCGGATAGTGACATTAAATGGCGAGACGAAACGTTATGTTAGGTGCATTGTACTGGATGGGGGGGAGGGGAACGCTTACCTCGTATTCGGATTAAATGATCTGATCGGTCGTCGTCGAGCATATGTCGTTCTGGCGGTACGTTCTGTTGCTGTTCGCACGTCAGATTCTCGTGTCCGGCGACACGACTGTGGCCCGTCAATGGTACTTAAGTTTTGCACTGGTAGGGTGGATCAAAACGTCGACGGCGCAAGAAGCCGAGAAGAGGCAAAAAAAAAACAATGAAATCGAACGGATTACGAAATTTCAGAGCCCATGGCATTTATCACGAACCGTTTCACTGCGGCGCTATCACATCCGTCGATAACAGCTGCGGCAACGGCCGGTCAGTCGCGGTCGAGGGCGAGTCGTGCGCGCCCGGACTGCGATCGTTCCTTCCTCGCCGCTACGTCGAAAACGCATGACGGGCTGACGAAGTGTTTGCCAACCGTAAGATATCTAAGGCGTAAAAGAACAATATCAAATATCGTTATAATTATACATAGTATACGATCTTGTCGATCGGCGTGTAATAAGAATATAAATAACGATTACTACACATTACTATGACGGATTTTTTGTTAATGCGGTTTTCCCGTTTCTACTAACGATTATTCGCGGAAAAATGTCGGTACGTTACCTCAGTCGTTGGTTATTCTTATTCTTTTTATTTTAATTTATGATCCATCCGATATTTAATAAGATTCAACTTTCAAACGGGAAATGGTTGAGTAATCGAGTCAAGTCTTGCATGTGATTTCAAATTTAAGAATCTTTTTCATTTTTACGAAGGATTTTGAATTTTGTACCGTATAAAAAACGTGCAATACGGTAGAATACAAAAATTAATTATACCATTCATCGGAATACACGTTGTGTTTGTGCAAAGTTAAATTCTTGTCGATCGGCGTGTAATAATTATATAAATAACGATTACTACACATTACTATGACGGATTTTTTTGTTAATGCGGTTTTCCTGTTTCTAAAAACGATTATTCGCGGATTACAAATTATGGTACAATAAATAATGGAAAAAAATCTGAATTCTCGACTACGGGGTACCAATATCTAGATTATCAATAAATCGATTTTACTTAGAACTATAAAAATGTTGATGGACATTTTTACCAATAATCAGCAATGATTCAACACAACCATTTGACTATTTTTATTTTAAAATGAAGAACTATAAAAGCATTGAACTATATCGGTAAGCTTTAATCTTCTAAAGTCTTCTTAAGTTCTAATATTCTATTTTTCTTCATTTTACTTTTAATAATATTATGTTAAAAATATTTAAACATAGCTATTATTCATACTTCATAATAAAATATTAAAGCAGTATACAGTTCCTAGGGTTCTAATTATTATTTTTAATGTTTCCTTATAGAGTAAAATAAATAATAATATAAAAATTATTTATTAATATATATTATACATGAAGAAACCATTAGAACATATTCAAATATAGGAAAACATTAAAAAAAAAGGACAGGCAAAATTATTTTGTCCACAGCCCCGAAAATACTAGAGTCAGTCCTTATTGTATTTGGTCCTACCTATGCCCACGCCCATTGAAATGACTATTGTTTTTGTAAAAATATGTTTGCTAAATGAAACACATTTTATATAAATAATGCTTATTTAAAAAAATAACACCTTGTAAAATGTATTTTTAATGCGTGATTTTAAAACTTTACATGATAAATCGAATAGAACATTTAAATATATGTAAAATAATTGATTCAAATCTATGTTTGTTTACACTTTTTGAATAAAATTGAAATTATATATTATAATTTTTTTCAATTTATAATGAATAAAACCAAACCATTTCAGGTCAATATTTATGTTTAAGAGTATTAGGTAAACCAAGATGAAGGCAAATTTAATATTCGAGCTTGTTAATTTATGGTCATTTATTATATATTTATTATATTATTATTATGGTTTTAATAAACAACAAACAATGTACATCATTGTTGTTTTTGTTTATTAAAATGATTTACCAATTCACTTTCAGATGGAAAATAAAATACCTAATGATATTATTTCATCTCAAAACCTATGTTATACATTATACTATTATATAAATGTATTTATTTCACGAACAAAAGGTTATAAGAATATTTATGTGACTTTTCAAAATTATGTATGTACTTTGAATTTGAATGCCAAGGTATATTTATAATTAAATATATAATACATAAATAATACCTACATTTTTAATATAGAAAGCTATAATTTTTATTATATTCAATATATTCAATATTGTCGACAAATCCATACTCAATAAATTATTAAAATGCATTTAACAAATCAAAATAATTGGAAATGAGTAACATTATAAATTTATCATAAAGAGTTAAAAATTGTAATAAGTCACTAGAGAAGTGGAGAGTGTTTGGAATTAACCCGATTAGTAATTAAACACTTATAATTATCAACAAACGTTTTTTCATCAGAATTATTTTAAAACTATTGCACAATTCATAGCGCTCTATTATAATATTATTAGTTATCACTCGGGAACGGATTTAAATACAAATTAAAATCTGATTTTTCTCTGAATGTTCGAAAATATTTCTTTCCAAGCACAAAGTTAATTTCATACATCAAGGAACTAAATTATGAAACTTTTATTTTGCATTTTTTATGTTTTTAAGTCATTTTTATATAGGAATGGATACAATTCGATAAAAATGTAGTAATCATTCATTGTAAAAGAATAAAAATAAATATTGATTATGTTTTAACCGATCAGATAAATGTGACGCCAGACGAAATTATTGTTGACATGTGTAGACACAAAGATACACGCACACAACATGCATACCATTAGGTGATATGAATAATTAATACCAAGGAATAAAAATTTATATGAATATATTTAAACAGATTTTTTCAAAGTTTAAAATATTTTAAAGAGCATTTGTTTAGTGCATTTTTTAAAAAATTTCTGTTATAAGTGCATTAAATCGAATTTTTTTAAGGCATTTTTCTCGTTTTTTAGAGAATTTAAATCCTTTCCCTAGTTATCACTCTTGTTGAATAAATATGCTCGAAAGTTGTGGTTCGTTGCTGCGTGCATCTTATTAGGGCGATTAATCGATATTGGTAGGTACATCCCGAGGGATTCTGGTTGGTCTCAATCATCATTAATAATATCAGTTGGGCAGTTATTTATAGCTTTGAGTACGGAGTATACAAGTTTTACCTCATTATTTTCCTTAGTGATTAAGTATGTATCCTCTCATTCTTTGATCGTTCTTCAAACTATTTTGGGGCTTATATGTGAGTAATAGTTTTATATTTTGTCTCTTTTTTATTATTGTCTCACTGTTTTTACCATTAACATATATCGGTTTACATGCAATTTACATATAGTTACAACCAAAAATACATATAAAGTTTTCTACTCAGTGGCGTGGTGACAGGATTATTTGCAAGGGGCAAACATACATGTTTAGTACCCACCTACGACCCATCCTTAACAAATTAATAAGACGTAATAAATAATTCCACGCAATATAACTTTAATACTTTAAAAAATAATTCTGTCTGTCTTTATAGGAAAATCAACTAAGCTTTATAATTACATTTATTACAATTTTTTTTAAAATTAATTAATCAATACCTACTTAATGTAAATAGTAACATAAATTCACATCAGTCACATCAGTCATATATAATATCTCAGTAAGTAGTACTTTGACATTTAAATTAAGCATGAGGTATTTGTTATAACTGAAAACATTAAAAATTATATTTCTAAATATAACAAACAGTAACTTTGGTTGCAAGATATCGTCAAATGTTTGTTGCTGATTTCAACACGTAAACATCATATACCGACACACGTCGTTTTTTTTTGAAAATATTTTTTGAATTAATGAACTATTGAGAAATTTGATGCCACCTTCAGGCTTCAATCATTCTCAATTTTGTTCATTTACATCTAACATAAATCATACAGTATGTAGGTGTACAAATGTGAAATTAGTTTAATTTTTAGACTTATCAGCAATGTTATGTTTATAAATTATCAAACTTGATAAAATATTCTAAATAAAGTATTCGTAATACTACACAATTAAATACAAATAAAATAGTCCTTGAAATTGATAATACTTTTGGAAAAAACTTTTTTTTAATTCTTGCATAATATTCTGTAAACTGTAAATGTTAACTTTAAATTATTTTTAACCCTAGTGATGGTATAAATGAATAATATATGTAAGTTCTCAAATGCAGAAATTATACATATTTAGATGTACATAATATTTAAAAAAAAAAATGATCTGGTAGGTTCATTTTGGCTACATTTTATGAGTTATAATTATATTATGTATATATATATATATATATATATACATTGTAACCTTTTAGGTACTATATACTTTTGTGCAATAGTTATTACGTGATTATTATTATTATTTGGATAATTCATATTTTTGATACTTATAAGTTATAAGACTGTTTCATTCAAGTTTACAAGATACACATTAAAACAGTAGACAGCAGAATATAATCTCCGTGTATTATTTTCACAATTATCAAGATTTTAATTTTTATTTTAACTCTCAAATTTTAATTTCCAAGAATCTACGTATCTTTTTTTTAAGCAAAATACTAAGTCATTATAAGATTAAATGATTTAATCTAAATTTTAATGAGTTTTAATTACAATATGTATGTGTGTTTTAAATTTTAATATTTCTTATTGTTATATTTGATACCTTGATAAGATGTTATTATTAATACAAAATATAAATATAATATAATCTATTTAACCTTATATAATAACATTTTGTTATAACGTGTAATGATAAAAAGTATTATCGATGTTTTATGGTATATAAAACCTTAAAAATATACTGTAGTGACAGTTTTTTTAAAGCAGAACAACTTTACGGTCCACGTTGATATGGCTGATTTAAAAATGTTAGCAGTGGTAATTGTGGCGTTGGTTCTGAAGGTATAGCATTTTAACTATTACTTAATATAATATAATATTACTAATTATTGTTAAAAAATATTGCGCCTTGAGTAAATTATTACTGCTACTTGAGTATTATTGATTTATTTCCTAGAACGGCGCCCACTCATGTTCATTACATAGTCACACGTCCACTTCGACTTTCTCTTCAGTTCCTGAATCAACTTCAACTCCGCAACATACATCGCCTTCATGTGGACCATCGGATAGACAGTGTGCTGATGGGCTAAATCAAATCGCAAGTATTCCATCCGATTCAACTCCATTTACACAATACAGTCCCGTTCCAGTTTCACCCGTATCAGTCCCAAGTGTACCCGTAACACCTCTTTCAAGTAGCTTTTTCAATTACGACCAACTTTCTAACAATTATTTATCAAATTACTTGTCATTCCCTCCATTACCCATAGCTCCACCGGTATCTCTTCCATTTCCTTCGTCAAGTTTGTATGATAGTTCTCAGCCACTCTCGTCATTCGATAGCCCAGCACACCGAAAGCCGTTAGTTTTTCTTTTTATGCCTGACTCGGCATCTTCCGAGCAATGGTCCTTGGACCGTTCAATCCCTTCTTCGCAATATGCTCCACAACAAATCACTATTCCAACCTCAATTATTAATGTGCCAGATATACAACCTGCATCCGTACCTGCACCTGCAGAAGTATTGAGCCCTGCACCAGAAACAACTACCACATCAGCTGGACCAGTATCAAATAGTATTCCTATATCAGCTCCTATTAGTCCTATTACTAATTCGACTGACATCGCTGCGGCAGGTCCTACTGTGGAACCAACTTCCGGTTCATTATCACAATCAGCCGCTGCACCAGCTTTAAGCCCTGAATCAGACTCAATAAATACATCAGCGCCTCCACTATAAGCCACATATGCGTTGGTCCAGAATTTTTATAATGTGTAGTAGGTAAAACTTTTTACATTTATTATTTTTTAATTATCTGTGAAATACCTAAAAGTAAATTATAAAAAATATATAATTTAGATAACATGATTGAATGATGTCATGAATATTATTTCTTTCCAAAGTATTTTCTATCAAACGACAATGTAATACTTACTATAAAAGTGATAACTATTTTTATATCTGAATTAAATCGTGATGAAAATCCAGAGTTATAATATTAATTTCATATGCATTATACAATACAATATACATAATATGACTATAGTAATTTTTGTTTGTGAATTTATTCTAAATATATATATATATATATTGTTAATTTAAAATACATTATATGTTTTTGTTTTGATATTAACTAATTTTTACACCTATCTAATGATAACATATTAGAATATAGAATTAAAATTGGAGTTCTATAAAGGCACCTTAAATTAAGTATTAATTAAATTATTAATACAAATTATATTGATGCGGATGATTTCATTCAGATTGTGGTTCAATCATTTATCATACACAGTTAATAAAATCCATAATAATAATTTATTCTAGGCAAACTCTACGACAGCTATATCTGTTCTAGTTATATACAATTACTGAAATACATATTTTTTACATGTAATATCATCCACAAAAATCTAAATTTTATTGACTTATTACTATTTTCAAGTTTATCAATCAAAAATGTAACTACAGTAATACATAGTTATACTTAAAATTATAGTTTATATTTCTTACAACTTAATTTGTAACTAATATAATAACTACATGAATAGTATACTAAGTTTTATCAACATAAAATTAAAACGCGTGTGGTATATAATGGGATTAATTACTTAATGCTTAGCAAAATATTCAGTTAAAAAATAATCATTTTTAATCAAGTTTATTTCCTTAAATTATTTAATTAGATAAACTACCAACAGTTCTATTATATCATTTTAAAAATATGTATTTCAGTAATTGAATATCTTATAATATGCTTGTTAACTACCTATGCAAAATATTATATCATTATGTTTTGGTTTTTAGTATCTGTCTAGATTAGATGTGCATATTTGTGGCTACACAATATAGTTAGTAGCTATACACACGAGGGAGTGGGAAAAGATAAATAAAACTTTGCTGTACTTAGTTGAAAATTCATCTTAAGTTGTTTGCAAATTGTCTCACAAACTCACTGGAAAATATTTAGTATTTACATTTTAAACATTTATGTCACTTTCTATAATTATAAATAAAACCATAAATGGCATCGATAAACTTCCATCTCGACTAACAAAATGTGTGATCACTTATGATTAGATCTCGGATTTCAATACAGATGCATATTTTTTCTGGAATGCTTAACATGGTGCTTTCCAAGGATATTTTTTTTTCATATTTCATAATATTTTACAAAAACATATATACATTTGATTTGTATACACTAAAATCTACCTACAAAATTATATTATTAAAGAAGTTTTATTCTACAATATACACAAATATGGTATTTTTAAAAATACCAATACCTATAAAATAAACAATGCGTTTGAAAACAAAAATAAATTATTCATTATTTTATTTCAATTTCTGCTCTTAAAATAAAATAAGGAATATTTTAAATATCTGCTTTAAATCAATTCAAATATATTAAAATAATGTAATATATTGGTATAGCGTGTTTACTATTAAATAAAAATTAATTTTTGCGATTTATTTTAGTCTTAGTACTGATTTAAACTAAAATCATTAATTGTTTATCATATTATATGAGTATTAATATTTATATTATTACATAATATTTACTTATTATTTGTATCTTACTTTAAAACTTAATTCTTAAATTATTATTATTATACAAAATACTTATCGTTGGCCGTCTTTCACTCGTACGGATAAACAAATAATGAAAAATGAGACTTTATAACACATCATTGTGTCTGAATACGACGAATATAACGACTAAATGTATCATACAATAGCTTTTTATTCAAAAAATCGCCGCAAAAACAAGACCACAAACTAGAAACTAGTAATCATGCTCCAAGACTCCTAAGGAATAACCAAAGGCATATAAAGTCTTAACGTGTAACGTCCTTCGATATATCCTCGAATGAAAATGTGGTAATGTGGTAGCATTAGTGAGAATTGCAGATGATTTACGTGATTTGACGAGCCCAATCACATTTTTCAGATTAATATTTAAAATCTATGTTTGGACTATGTTAGGCATTATTTGAACTTATTTGTTTTAGTTTTTTGCGGTCCGGGATCACTAACGAAGAAAATTGTTATTTTTGTTAAACCATCACATGATTGTCATTTTATATTTTGTATGGAATAAACACTGTTTGCCGACAGCTGCGATGCATACGCCCAAACAATACGATTGTTTTTACCATTAATCGGTTAAAAAAATTAAAAACCACGTTAAAGATTTATCTTATGTAAGTTGATATACTGTTTATCGGTAACACGTTGTAAGTTCCAAAACATTTCAAGACACTTCCTACGCCACTATAGTATTGCTATTCTACAATAAAGCTGATGATTCACGTAGTAACAAAATATTTTTTACTATTTACCCAAATAACCGTTCACTCGATTTAAACAAAAACTAATTTTTATGTTTTGAAATGTATATTAACTTTTTACAAGTTGTGCATTGACAACACGTGGGTATTCAAACATTTATACCTTCCATCTGGTATATTTGGATTTCAAATTATGATAATTGTACATAACGGAACAGTCAAAACTCAAAACTCAAAAGTGATGTTTTAGCTGCACACAAATTGCGTCCCAACAGTATTTTCGTTTCCATTTTCCTTTCAAATAAACATTATTCAAATCGAGTTAATTTGAACTGGCAGTAATTTGAATAATACATGTCGGCTTAATGACAATGACTGGATAAATCAGCAGATGTTATGGGATATTATAACTTTTCCGATTGTACTTTATTACGTTTTAAGACGATTATCCACCTGTTGCCTCTACGACTTTACGATCGTTACAGTCTTCAACTTTTAAAAGTACTTGTCATTTGAAAACATGATAAGCAGCTTCAAGCTTCGTACGTGATAAATTTTGTATAATAATTAATAGGTAATGCGAACGCAATTCGTGCAGTCGTTAGGAAACCTCGGGACGCAGTTCGTGTACCTGCTTATTGGATATTTTATTTCAGAACGTGATTCGTATTTTAACCAGGGCTTTATTTTAATTCATAAAAACGTTTACGTTTTTTACAAAAGCAGCTTATATAATGGCATATAAAAATGTGTTTGTTCTTAAAGCTTCTAAGGTTTTTGCTTAAATTGCCTACACAAAACTCCTTGTAATAATAATTATTGTTTGCTCTTATACAAATTTCAAATATATAATAACTAGGGAACGGATTTAAATGCTCTAAAAAACAAGAAAAATGCCTTAAAAAAATACGATTTAATGCCTTAAAAAAATGCTTTAACATCAAAAAATGCACTAAAAAAATGCCCTAAAAAACTTTAAAAATGTATTTATATTCAATAAAAACACAATTTTGAATTTAAAACTTATAAAAAAAACACATTACTATGAAAAATCTGATAAAAAATATTTAAAAAAATAAAACTTTAATTCTCTATTTTAACTCTCAATTATCTTCTGTACAATTTAGATAAATAGCTTATCTTATCTTTACCTTAATGCGGGTCAACAATAATTTGGTAATTTCGTAAAACATATTTAGGCATTTTTATTTTTTTAGTATGAATGTTGAAAAGATGTTGAAAAAATGACTTAAAAACCATAAAAATGCACTAAAAATGTCAAAAAATGCTCTAAAAATGTAATAAAGTCTTAAAAATGCAAAAAATGCAAAAAAATGCAAAATAAAAGTTACATTTTTTAATTCCTTGATGTATGAAATGAACTTTTTGCTTGGAAACCAATGTTTTCGGGCATTCAGAAAAAAATGCAATTTGCATTCAAATCCGTTCCCTAATAATAACAATATTATTATGTAGAAATAGCTAATCTGCAGTTATAACTGATTTTAATATAAATTAATGTGAAATTAATATCGTATATAGGTCGTGGCACATATGGAACTGCGAGCAATATTGTTTTTATACAGAACCAATTAAATTGTACAGTTCAGGATTTTTTATCTTAATTTTATTATATGTTTATTTTTATAAACAGCACTTAAATATACATTTTAATAATAAGTAGTACTTACAATTTTTTTATAATAAATATAAGTGTCATTATAGTACAGATTTTAATATTGGGCATCCATTTTCACGACATCAACACAAAAGAGTTTTCGAAAAATCTAAATGACTGTTTTAGTAATTTTAAGCCTTTAAAACTACCCACTAAAATCAACTCAGGACTCTAACATATTTTTCTTTATATTGTGCGGCTCACGACTTTTTATCGCTGGCCACCCCTGTTATAGTACAACAATGCTAACACAAAATTGTTGTTTGTTTCATTAGGCTTATGGTTAGACAAGTAAATTGTATGAAATTGTATGCCATGCTGATGCGGAAGATCGATTATATTTAAATGTATGAAGTCTGTTCTCGTTATTTACGTTGCATACATAAATGTCAGATAGCATTACAGTCGAGGACCCTGTGAAATATTTAGGTGACTGAATTTTTCGCGATTCGGGTTTTAATCAATCTACAGCTCGCTGAAATAAAAAGTATTGCAATTAATACAGTACGAAAATAATGGAAAAATTGTATACATTCTTAATAATTTCCAAGACTTCTTGTACAATATATTATTGTAGAATTAAATTAAATTGATAAAAATATCACTATTTTTGAGTCATCTCGACCAGTACAGTAAACTACCTACTTAATTGAATAATAATTATACTACTCAAAGAGTAATTGTAAATAAACTGCGTGTGGTATACAATACTTAAATTGTAATAACTTATAAGTTATAAGTGATAATTAATAACTGTTTTGCATTGTACTCGTATATATCTAGATTACAATATGCAACTGTTAAAACTAATTAATTATTATAAATTATGAAATAATTGTAAACAAAACTATTTATTATATGATATTCTAACTATATCAGAAATATAAAATTATTTACAACCCTCAAGTAGGTACTTAAGTACTTAACTAATGTATATTTTACCATATAAATTAATTAGGTTCTTGTATACCAATTAATAGTCTAGGTAGTATTTTAAAATGCTTTAATTTATTGTTAACAGGAATCACAAAACACTCTTTCACAGTTACATTATATTTTATACAAACAAAATAGTTTTTAGTATAAAATGAACAATACATTTTAGATTATCATTATAATACACATTTGTACAGAATACAAGTACAGTTAAATAAAATCTGTAAATAGATAACAATAATTTTGAAACATATAACTCACAGATAGAAAACACTTAAAAAAATTATTTATTTGATTAGAACTTACAAAAACAATTTATTCTTCAAACACATTATATATATACATTATACTAACGACAAATGTTTGCAACCAGAACCTAATTTAGAGGGTTTAGAACATGGCAAAGGTAAAGATGATGGATGTGGCTGTAAAATATGCTTTATGTGTGGAATGGGACCAGATAATGTGGGTGTAGGATGTTTTGAATGTTTCAAATGGCATAAGTGAGGCCTTGAAGTGGGTTTCAAAACTGTATCAACATTTGAATTTTGATTTGGTTCCGGAAATGGTTTTAGTACTAAAGGAGATGGTGTATCAGATATTGGAACTGTATCTGTAGGAAGCATAGATGTTGCACAAGGGATAATTGTTGGCAATGGCTTAAGATTAGGTGGTGATACAGGAATATTTAATGTAGGTATTGGAAGTGAAATTAATGGTGGTATACAAGGGGGTGTTTTTAAAGAAATTGAAGGGCGTGTTTCTAAAGAAATTGAAGATGGTGACAAAACTTTACACCAGATATTTGTGAGAACGGAATTGTTACTAGTAGATACATTTGGATTTATGATTGGGGCAGGTGTTGAAGATGGAGTTGATTTAGAAGATAAATCATACGATTTATTTAACAATACAACGAATGAGTTATTGCTTAATTCAGGTAGAGGCCCATTATAAGTAGACGTTGGAGGTGTATTTGGTTTAGGTTGAAGCCCTGAAGTGGTATTTATTTTAGCGTGAAAAATTGGAAATGATGTATTTAAAGGTGCAGGCAAATTAATTGGATAAGTAGATAGCAAGTGCTTAATTAAGTGTTTTATAAAATTTGGATTATAACCAGATGGTATACCTGAATTTGAAATCGGGACGGGTACTGGTGAAGGTGAAGTTAAATTAGGAGATAAAATTGATATGCTCGACAAACTTGGCAGTGTACTCGATGAACAAGAATTGAAACCGGATGTTGTTACACAGGAAGCGGGTATGGTTTGAGGTTTAAGAGTCGAGGTTACCGATGTTTTGTTGATTGTAGATGTTAAGAGTGAGCATGATGATGAAATATTTGGTTTTAGAGAAACAAGCTCACCTGTGGGTGCCCGATTGGACAATAAACATTTAATTAAAAGATTTATTATGGTTGAACTATTATGATCAGATATAGTAGATGTTAGCGTGGGTACTGGCACTAATATTGAATCTGGCGCTTGATATGATGTTGGGTTTGATGTTGGTACTTGTTCAGGGAATTCTTCAGGCGCTGGATCTGGAATTGTAATCTTAGTAGGTATATTTGGATTAAATGGCATACCATTCGATGAAGGATTTGAGCCGAATGATGGTGTACAAATAACAGTCGTAGTAGCTGGTTTTGTAGGCGTAACAATTTCAACGTCATTGCTTAATGCAGGCTTAAAGAGTGGACATGGCGGTGACAAAGGTTTTAGTTTGGAAACCAATGAAACTTTAGTTCCAAAAACATTTGATAACAGCTGAATAAAAAAATTTAATAAATCTGAATGAACACTAGAAGTTTGAGATGAATTCGTCGCTGAATTCGATGGTGCTGGTTTTGAAACTGGTAGACTTGGCACTAGAGCTATATTAGAAGGTAGACCTAAACCATATGGCTGGTTTGGCAGAACACTTGATGCACCAGAACTTGTAGAACTTGAACTAGATAATAAATTACTGCAGGTACGAGGAATAGTACACGGTTTTTTAGCTAGACCTGAAGCTTGAGTGGGATTCGTCGTAGGTATAAGAGGTTTTTGAGATACAGGTGGTCCGATGCCTTCTGAAGATGTTAATAGTTTGATTATGAGATTCAAAAGAATGTTACTGTAACTAGATGATGCAGTTATTGTAGGTGGTACAACTGAAACTGGAGATGATGTTCCCGAAGAAGGAGTTGGTTTCGAATGCGAGACAAAATCATTTGACGTATTTGGTACAGAATTTGGTGCACAAGAGCTTGAAGTAGTTGATGGGCCACAAGGTGGAAGTGTTGTACTGAGTGGCTTCGGAACTGTAGAGTGGTGTGGAGTTGAGATTATATTAGTTTTTGTTGAGGAACAATGAGACTTATGACTTTGCAATGAACACGAAAAGGCACCGTCCTGAAATACAAAAAATAAAACGTTAACTAAAAAACAATTTTATTATATGTATAAAAAATATTTAGCATTGGTTCTTATAAAAATAATACGATAAAACTTTATAAAACGTATTAAAACAAGTAAATTATGTAATAATATAATTTATATAAAAATGTATTTGAAATAATGTATAATTATTATTTAAGTATAATATTATGTATATGATGTGTCATTTATACACAACATGCTCATAACATTTATATAAGTAAATAGTAAATAATCAACATGTTACATTTTTATACTTAATGTACATACCTACATAGTTTTTAAGTTAGCTTTACAGAAAAGTACAGTAATTAAATGAAATATCGGCTGACCTAAAACTATCATCACTTTATAAACTAAAACTTATATTGTTTATCACAAAAACATAATCTTATAAATATATTAAAAGAATTTAATAACAATAAGAAAATCCAAAAAGTTATTTTATATTAGAAAAATTCAAATTTGAATTTAATTGAAGTTGATTTTTTTAAATGTTAATTTTATAAAACTTAATAAATATAGGCAGATTTTAAATTGTTTTTTTTAAAAAAAAATTTTTTGTACTAAACTATACAAATAATTGGCCAACATTTCCCGCTTTGATATGATTGTAAATTGTAATAATTTCAAAGAAAATAAATGTAAATCCAGAAATACAGATTTGTTATCTATACATAAATGAAAAAAAAATGTTGACAGAATGTAACCGTCTACCAGCTTGAAATTCATCACGGTTTGGTGCAATACATTTTTGAGTTGTCTATTATATTAATATTAATTAAAAATGAAATTATTTACCTTCGAAACCAACGCCACAACTACTGCTATTAAGAACAATTTTAAACGGGCCATAATTTTAACAGAAGTTCCGTAATGCATTAACTGATATTATATTCTGTTTTACTAAGGGTTTATATACCATATTACATTTTGATAGTAAAAATGTTATCGGAGCACGTTATTGCAACACCAAAATGATTATTTTTTTCTACAATACAAATTTATCATGGTATCAAATTATATTGTTAAATATCTAAAATATACCTACTCGCGTGTACATGCGTAATGCATTTACGAGATTATGTACAAAATATTAATAACATAATATTAACAGTACAGCGACTGATTTTATAGACAAATGAGTATCAAATAAAGTGGTTTAATCAAATATTTTGTTATACCTTTAATCTCTATGATTATAAAAATTATACTAAATATTATGCTTATATATATATATATTATTTTCACCAATTAATAACATTAGTCTGCCTGTAATAAATTATAATTATTTACTTTTTTAATTAAAATATTATTCATATTACAGTATGTAAACACAAAACACTACACGTACACGAGTATTTATTTCTAGTAAGTATAATATAATTTTTATAATTTATGTTATAAATAATACACATGGTACGATTTTAAGGTTTGAGTATGGTATTATTTAAATGATAAAGTAATAATAATACTTTGATGTGTGTGGAATATATTTTATGTAAGTCTTAACACAGACATTTAGTTGATAAGTTTGATATTTTTGCAAATTAGACTAATGTTGGATAATTATTGTAGAATAAATTAGTACCACTAGACGCACAATTGATGTGCCTAGGCAGTTTGACCAAAAAAAAAACAAATTACAAGTATAAAATTGTTTTAATCTATTAACAATAATAATATTTAAAAACAATTTGTATTAGTTATTATTCTAAATGAACAATAGTTATTACATTTATTTTACATATTATTAAGATCTACCCAATAAAATTAATATGTATATAACTTAATATGTTGAATTATGTATACTTATTTCATACATTTCAAACCAAAAAATGGCTCCGTGTATTTGTGTATTAAGTGTTTGTTTCCGGAATATTTTGGGAGATAAGGAAACAAATAACGAATAGGCAGTAGAGTTATTTTCTTACCCACGTGACCATATATCATCCCCTGGAAATCTAGACGTGAACAAGAGAAGATTATGAGAGTATAATTATTAATGATTACCTAATTATTTAAATATTCTAGGAAATAATTGAAATCAAACTGAATGATATTTTTAAACCATAGAAAAAGTTATACATAAAACGTTATTCATTTTACTGCACTATTCTGCAAACAAGTTAATAAATAAGTTAATAAGAGTCCAAAATTGTACTCTCTTATCTGAGCTATATTATAGTGCGAACAATATTTATGAATTACATTATTTTGAAGTGGGTATTTTTTTTTTGGAGATTTATTTATCACTAATATGTAGTAAGTACTCAGCATGCTAAATATATATACCAAGACAAACCACACGAAAGAGAAAAAATTGACTTTCTAAAATTGTGTATTGTAAATTATAATAATAATAAAAATGTAAGTTATTGTTTAATTCAAAATTCAATCTTAATTTTTAACAAAACATATTTCTGTATACCTACATTTGTTATTCTTATTTCTTAGTATGGACATACAAGTTCGAATAAATAATAAGAAATCATCTTAGCGAATATTTTCATTTTTGGCTAAATTGCGAAAGAGAGAAAAAATTACGCTATAAAGACATATAATAGCGTATTTTAAAAAGAGGTCAACGAAAAAATTATTCAATTGAAAATAAACCTTATTTACATTATGAACTAAATAGAAAGAAAAAAGTTTTACAGCGTAGTTTTTGGATTTAATTATTTAGTGATAAATCATTTAAGATACATTTTCGATGTAACTGCAGTATTTTTATCGGATGCTAATAAAAAACCTCTTAATTATCTGATTCATAGCAGTGGTTGATGATGATTTATTCATGTTCTATTGTTTTCTTCAAAATTACGGTTTTAAAATAAAATAAAAGTACAATGGGAGCAGTTTTTTATTTAGCTCAATGTCTTTTAATTCATACATTTTTATCATACTTTAAAATAATAAGCTATGTACTATTAATTATAACCATCTATATACAGATGACGCAGATACAATGAACACATTTATTGTTACTTAATAATATAGGTAAATCAAACAAATATAATATTATAATATGATGTTAATAGATGTTACTGTGCCTAAAAAATACATACTTTTATACACAGATATAATATTTGACTTTAATAATAATAATATTGCATATTTGAACATGATCAATGAAAACTATTAATAAACCTTTGAATTTGAATTAAACTTTTTATAAAGATTTTATTTTTTTCGATTGATACCTATGCATGTAGCATGTGGTTCCCAAAAGGCCAAAACTACTATGAGTTCTATACTTCTATATAATGTTTTTCATTCTTTTAAATAAACAATTTTTAAATTCTATCAGACTAGGATAATGCCCGGTCGTTAGTTATTATAACTTATTTTTAATCTCAATTTTTGCAGATTAAGTACCTTAAAGAGAGAAGTAGAAATAATTAATTTGATTTGATTACAATTTTATGAATTTATTTGAACTCGTATTCATTTAAATCATATACAGTTATAGTATAATTTAACTCACGAATAACGATAACATTAAATTATCTTCATATTAAATTTTATTTTGACAACATACGCATAGTTTTGGGGTTCGAGAATTGAATTTAAAATGTTTTTTAAAAATAATTACATTGTTCGTATTATACAATACTCGTATTATAAATGTATCTGTATATGATGTTACATGTATGATGACTCATTAAAAATATAAGTGATGATGAAACAATGGAATTTAAATGATTTAATTTTGGCCTATTTTGTTTAATGGACATGGATTAATGTTTTCCCTCAACGATCAGTGAATACTAAGCGTAGGTAATCGGAGGTATACTGTTGTATTATTCTGTATAATTATTTAAAAACAGTTATTTTATTGTATATTTTGATATTGCTATCGGCTATTCTTTATTATAGCCGTATGTATCACGGCAATAGCCGTGGAAGATATTCATAAATTTTAGGAGTCGGTTATCGGTGAGTCGGTGACCTGTGCGATCTACTACATCTACGAAATTATTCGTTGGAATGAATAATTGTATTGTTATTAATGAATTTTGTCAGGGCTGACGTCAATATCAATCAGGCATATTTTTTTGTCAACTTATTAAAACAATGTTAACGGGCAATACTTTACAGAAATAGATAAATTATGAATGTAAATTATTTTTCGTTAAGATGTACACCCCCTTGCAGGCTTTGCGCCATCATCACTGTATGAATCATAATAATTACCATACTCAGAATTTCAGCCACTCGACGACTTAGGATACTCTCATAAAAATGCATGATTAGTAGTGAGTACCCACCTCAAAAATGCTGACTAAACATTTCTTCGGAGATATTTTCATTTAAAAAATCAAAAATCATTTAGAATTTTTTCGGAAATCCAAACGCAATCATACAATTCACGTTGATCGCATATTTTTTTTTAGAAGAAATTTAATTAGGTAGCCCACTATAAACCTATGCCCTATTGGTCACCGGATATATTTTTGTTTTATCTATATCTACTCGTTTGTAATCATAACAACAATAATGACAACTAACATTTTTTAAATAGTAAGGCACACAATTATTTTATTATTATTAAGGTGTAGGTACATGTATATATATTTACTTACGTGCAAATAGCAGACAAGTCATAATATATGATAGGTAATTATCTCATTTATTCTCACGTTACAACACTTCAGTTTGAATTTACATTATATCTATAACAACATGTTATTAAATTATCAGTTTATTTTACTCATATTTTAGTTGTTTTAACATACATACCCGTGTAAAATTACTTTTAAGGTGTTTAATTATAGACCAACTATAATAAGTAATAAATTATCTCACACCTAATTGTTTCGGTTTTAAACATGATCGCTTTTAGATGGATTAAAATTATACATTTTTAAATTAAATTTTATTACTCATTTTGGTATTAAAGTAGGTATATATATAGGTATCTAGTATCATATATTCATATGTATAGAAAAAGTAAATCTAAAATAGTTTTAATGAATCTCAAATGATCTAGAATACTTAATTTACATTTTTACAGAAGACAAAATATTAATAAAATGTTATACTCATATTTTTTTTAATGAAAATAAACAAGAAAAGCAAATATTTTAAGACCAAAAAATTTGCTTGGTAAAAAAAATGTAATTGAAATTGTAGATTATTTGATCAAAAATAATTTACCAATTATACTTATAATATTTTTAATTTTAATTTAGTTAATATGATAAATATTATCAAAATTTAAAATACATTATAACTGTAAATAGTTTTTTTGAGAAAATAAATCAAATTAACGTAACACGACAAAATTGTCTTGAATAATGTAATATACTGCAGCTTACCTGTGAAGTGTGAACACATTAAACACTCATTGACATCAGTATTAAACGATACAATTAAATCATATTACGTGGTACGTATGCTTGACATAGTTATAAATAAAAATATGAAACATAGTGAATGTTAAATTTTTACACTTAGTTTTATATAGCTACTTGATACCTATGGACTATTGTTTATAATATGTTTACTTCTGCCCTCAAAATGTTTATTATACCTATTCTATAGGTTGTTTACTTAATGATATATTTTGTTGAGCCCTATCGTTTTTGCCAACAAAGCACTTCATAAAAAATAATAACAACAAACGTGGGTTGTTTAGATTTTTGGAAATTCTCAAATTTTCGAGAAAAAAACGTACACTCGTCAAATAGCTTGTGATCTTACACTTTAAAAATACATTGAATCTTGTGAACTACCTATTTATTTTAAGTTATCGTAATGGATAAAATAATAATACAGCGGTGAATTCATATTTTAAATAATTTTGTTCACTTGATATTTATAAAACGTATAAAATTATGTACAATCATTTTCTAAAATGCAGAGTAATTTTTCGCTGATTTTATTTTTTAGTATTGATATTTTTCTAACGATTTTACATTTTCATAGCTGCGTGCTAATTATTTATGATGTGTATTTCAAAACCACTCAGTTAGGGATCAAAAACATTTGGGAAACTCAACGATTATTAATTATACCAAATTTCGGAATCGAATGTTTTAAGTTGATTTTTCGTTGATATAAAATGTATAATAACAATAATAGTATTATTTATCTAAAGGTGACGGAAGAGTATAACATAACAATTTAGTTAAATACACTTTAAAAATTATTTGACAGTGATTTTTGACGATACTTATAACATTGGCATGGATAATTAATATTGAGTGAAATGAAATAAAAAAAAAATCGATCGTCCATTATTTAAATGAAGACGAGTTCCTCCAACATGAAATTCTAAAATATATCCGCTACTGCACGCAATAATAATATAGTCAAGTGTAAACTAGATGGGACAGTATTTAAATATTTATAATTTATACAATACAAAACCAAACGTGGTTGTGAAATCTAGTGGAAAAAGTACTTCCATTTCCGCTAACAATATTCGACCAATGAATTAATAAAAAAATGATTTTCCTCGATTTAACGGTATCTGCATTCACTGCGATATTTTGGCTAGTGAAAGTACACATTAAACGCATCGAACTCGAACACAATTGATTTTTCGTTGTACCCACTATTTAGCTACTTATTTAGTACAGTATGAACTATCCACACTACAGGTCCATAACTATACTACAAATCAACATTTCACTAGGAAACGTAAGTATACAATTTATTAGTATAATAGACAAATTAATAATTATCAACCTTTATATTTTTACTTTTCTTATAATTAAAATATATTATGTAATTAGTTGCACTTATATACGACTGTGAGTCTTTGAATGCGAATTATTACAATAAAACAATTAGGATTAGTTTTTTTGATCTAATTTTTTATCTTAAATCGTGCTGATATGGGACACCTTGTTAGAGATCGTAGGACAACCACATTCCTATGTATATTATCTAAAGTCGTGATCGAAACTATCCATATGTGTAAGGTGAAACATGTTTATAGTTACACATAATATTTTTATTGTATTATACAGTATACATAAAATATATCAGATAAAATAAAAATAGAAAATATTTGTTTTAAAAACTGTAATAATGAAATTATATTGTTAAATATTGAGTCGATCAAATTGTGTCTATTATATTATTATACATTTTATAATATTTCAAAACAGCTATATTATCACTATATAGTTTTACCTAAATGACTCAGAAAACGAAATAATATTTATAAAATAATTGTTAACAACACTAGCTATAAGTATATATTTGGATACGTATTATATTAAATAACAGACTTTAGTTGTTCTCGTTGTTTTACACTGCTGTCAACTTTCTGATTTTCCAAACATTTTTTTGCTACCTTAAGTTCACATTTGAGATCATCATCCTCACTTTGTAATAAGAACTGTAAATTGTAATATAATAACATGAATACTTTATAGTTTGATCATAACATTGATTATAATATAATTTTGAGTTGAATTACTGACCTTATAGTGGTTAACAAAATATACATCCTTATCATATTGACAATCATTGTAAATCTAAAAATGTATCAATTGACTTAGTCATTTTAAACTTTTCATGTAATTTATTATGGCGTCAATAACAGGAAAATAATAATGAGACGTCCAATATTCTTTGGCAGCTGTTCCTATCAAATTTAAATCATCTTCAGCACCTGTTGTAGTTGACACACAATAATCGTTTAATAAGGCTGGTTCTTTTCTCTTTCTCGTTAGCTCATGCCTTATACCGGTGATGTAGAAATGTAGAATTTAGATATTCGGATATTAGAAAACGATACAATTCGTCAATACGCGGCGGCAAGTCGTTATAGGTTTATAACGTACCGATTTAATTGAAAACCTACCTAAATATTAAGATTATTACTAGGTATTACTTGTTTATTTATAGCTATTATTACCATCGATTAATGATTATTAATATTATAAATTTTAAATTTATTTTAATACCAATATATTAAAGTAAAGTATTTACTCAACATATCTTAGGGAGGACTTAAGATGGCTCAGGTAGGGCTAAGCCCCCTCTATTTATGTACATGCAAATATCAATACTATATACAATTGGGTTTGAATTATATATCTACATTTTATACTACATAAACAACACAATTTTCTGATCATCAAAAGTACCTATTATATTGTCATTTCTTGTGTTTATTTGCAGATGAACGCGTTCCAATTTACGTTTGTCGGGGTTTTGGTCTGCCTACTGCTTTTGTTCGCTTGTACGGCGCTAGGACATCCGACGAAAATGAACAAAAGTCCCACCAAGACGGCACAACGCCGCAGCGGAAGTAGTTATGTGGATTTCGGCGCTCATACTGGCCCTCTAGGTTCGTACGGATGGTACGTGGATTTTCCGGCCAATAAAAATTGAAATATTCTCACTTGTATACGGTTTTTTTCGTACGAATATCTGAATATCAATCGAATTTTGTTTGTTACAATATCGGAAATAAACCGTTTTCAAAAACTATTTCAAGGAAGACTATTTTTTTCTTCGTGGTATATACCGTCGTCTATACACTGTTTACTATATTATATTATTTTATGCATATTGTATATTTTTGTATACACTCTGAATATATTTTTAATTTAACCTACTAATTGATATCAGTCTTGCATACGTAGGCACAACGAAATAACTGTGTGTCTGCACATAGTTAAATATGTTTAATTAGTATGTATCATAATATATTATATTAAAGCAGAAATATAGTTACGAACTTATAGTGGTTAAAAGAAAGAGAGATCATGGTAGTATAGTAAAAACTGTACAGTATTATAATTTATAAACAACGAATCTTAACAACTTTATTGTATCCTAATTATTTATAATTATTCTTATTATTACAATACCACAATTCAAAATTCAATTTAAAATTTAAAATTTAGAGTTTTGAGCGAAATATGAATTGTATTAGTTTTATAATTGATTACAGAAGATATTAATAGTAAATAAAATAATAATAAGTATATTCTATAATAAATAGCTTTGCCATAATCCGTACGTGTATTTTTTTTATCAATTTGTTTCTTTTTTCGATTTCTCAAGATTTCTATTAAAAGGATTGCTCATTTGCTCCAGCCTCCAATCATTAATATTGCACTTATTATTTGAAAATAAAAGAAGATCTATTTTTTTATATCTAAAAAGAAAATGAAATATATTTTTTTAATAGTAATCAAAGTTGGTAACCTACTCGTAAGTTATTTTTTATACAATTGGTTAAGTATAAACTATAAAGGCCATTTGTTTTAGTCTTTTAAAATGTTGATTTAATTTTAAATAATAGTACCTATTGTTTTGTTTTTTTTTTTTTTTTTTTTTTTTTTTTTTTTTACCAACGCCATCATAGCATAGAAACTTCAATTGGAAGTATTCTCAAAACATAAATGACAAAACGAAAAATCACCATATCTCGTTGGTGTTCTAAAGATTAAAAAAAATAAAATGAGATAAAATGTAAAGCAATAAAAAATGATCGTTTAAATGATTCTGTTTAATTTTAGTCCCATTGAAATTATAATTAATGTTGAATAATTTATAGTAAATGCTTTACGGACCACTGACCATAATATAGTTGAAAAATATCTATTTCTGTGTTTTTACAAAATGTCATAGAATCTTTACTGGTCACAATAAATAATTTACCTACCTACTCACTTTAAACTTTTAATTTATAATTTATATTCATCGCGGTTTGTTCAACGCTTAAGAACATTTTTACCTTTTTTACTACGGAATATTATGAAGTTTCTAGATTGCTAATGACCAGCAAATCGCAATTACGCGGTTTGATAAAGCTCATGATTCAAAGTGAAAAAAGTTCATCGAGCCGCGTCGTTGGATATTCATCGTGCGCTTTTCGTAAATTAAAAAAGAACCTAAAACCGCCTTGAAGGTGTAGCCTCGAATCTTGTCGAAAAGTGCATGAAATAAATAATTATCATATGTATTTTATAACTTCTTGTCATTATTGGTACGGTTTTTTTTTTTTATTTTAATCATCTACCTAACCCGAGCAATCGGATACGGGGGAAAAAATACTTGTAAATGACCGGTCGAACGATGACTGTGCTATTAACTGTGCTCGGGCACAGAGATCGCGGTCCGTCGCGGCGGGACATTCAGATCACGATAAAGTTGTACAAAATTACAGATTACCGCGCGGGCAACTTGCGATCCGTTTTAAATTACCTATATATAAAATGTATACTATGTAAGAAACTGAGATGCTGATCGAAGAACTCAGAAAATATGTCTTCTTATACGATACAACTCATCAATATTACAAAAATGTTGTAAAAAAAGCAGAAGCACGGACTAAAATATCGGAAGAGCTGGGAATAACTAGTAAGTGTATAGTATAATATAGTACTAGCCACTAGGTCATGTAATTCCTCAAAACACTCTCGTGACATGCGAAAATATTGAAAAAAACGATCTTCATGTGATAGAAGTTCAATACAAAGACGATGGTATTCGCCAAATGCTTTTCTTTTCGTATTTATTTCATGCACCCAACATCGTCTTTTTCTTTTATTCTGAAGGGCGAGTAGAAGAAGAAGTTGCTCTTCGTCAGAACTTGACATATTGAAAAAATAATAATATAATGACAAAAACACTGAAAAATATCGTTGATTTGTAACTATATGACTACAACCGCAGGTGGATATCGTGACTGGAAAATATAATGTTTAGACTAGACCGCTTATGAAACAAACGCATGGTGTGTGGCGTCACCAGATCGTTGACCGCCGCGACAGACCGCGTTCTGTGCAGGGGCGTAGCCAGTAGGTAGGCCTGGTAGGCCCGGGCCTACCTAGAATTTCTCTAAAAAGAAAAAGAAGTATTTCAACACTGAGAAGAATGAAAACATACCTCAGGTTAACTTTAAAAATTCCTAGGCTAAACGATTTGACATTGATTTCCATAGAAAGGGAAATAAGTGAGCAATTTATTGATAAAAAATCGGCTTTTGTTGATTAGTTTGGTATCATAAAGAAAAAAAGATAGAATTTTGACTTTGAAAATTAAAATTTAATAAAATTTAATTGGACAATACGTATATGTTGTAATTTACGAGTATAGTAATTAATAATTATATAAAAATGATCTTGTATTCGGATAAATAAAAATTGCAAACTTTGTTATAAAAATAATCATTGATAACTTTGAAATTATAGGAGGCTAATGCCAAAATTGGGATTAGTCCCTACTTCCGTCTAACAGTGGAAGGTTTATGTGGGCCTACCAAAAAAAAAATGTATAGCTACGCCCCTGGTTCTGTGTTCCCGAGCATTAAGAGTCCTTCGGAATACGAATGTACAAGCTGCAGCCGATGCGCAACACCGGTTTAAAACGTTTCGCGGGCACAACGCGCAGCGCATAACAGTGAAATATGTAAGTGTTGCGATAAAATTAAAATGCCGATCAGCGGCCGTTTGAAAACGTACGAGCGCCAAGGGACGACTCGACAAGAGTGTCGGTAACCGTTATGAGATCGGCGAGATGAGGAGTCCGGCGGTACAATTTGTTGCAACGGTGATTTTCACGGGCCGGACGCCGTTCGAGGAAGCGCTCGTTTCGGTCGAACCGGGCCAGCCGAGCAAATCGACAGGTCGGTCCGTCGTGTTGACAAGTAATCCGTCGGAGGTCGTCGTATCGTCGCGCGGAGGCGACAAAACGCAGTCCGCTCGGTGCAGCATTGCCGCCGGACGCGTTGTTATTGTCCGTCATGACAACACAAAGGGAGGGAACGTCGGAAATCGTTATCGACCGTACGTCGAAGTGATAACGTTCCGCCCACCGTGATAACGGACCATAACACGGACGGTGTGATAAGCGTCCGCGAACCGAACGCAATGGTAACGCTATGAACGAGTCGTCGACTTATTTCACCGCTCACTCGGAACACTCACTCGAAACGTCGCTGCGATACGCCCGTGTTACGACCCCGGCAGCGCGCGGGACTATGCATGCACGCGTCCGTCCGTCCGTCCGTCGGTCTCGTGGTGCGCGTCCGTTCCCGTACTGATCGCTGTGTCACCGATTCGGTTTTTAATAGGTCATCCGAGAACACATTAGATCGCGCCGGATTACACCCCGCGATGGCACGATGAGTATCCCGTTCGTCCCGTGTCCAATATGTTAGATCGCATCGGGGGGAATGCTTGTCATGTTTACCGGACAACTCTTCGCATTCGTCTTGTTGCTGAACGCCGCCCGTCCAAACGACGTGCCTTGCGACAAGACCCGGACCATCTTGTCCCAGGCCAATGGCATCATCACCCACGGACCGCCTGGAACCAATTACTCCCAGAACACCCACTGCGAATGGTTGATCAAAGGTAATCCGTCTGGTTCAATGCCGTGGAACATTATAGCTTTTTAATATTTTTATCGCTACTTGTCGGGCTTGGAGATACAATTACTTTTGGGAGTAAAACCTAATTGCCGTATTATCATTGTTGGCTCTTATAATAACCAATTACCACTTGATGGTTAAATAGTATATTATAGTTAATGATTTATTGATTACTTATACATAAAACAATCTTTTTTCATCAACCATTGGCTTGTAAGTTTTAAATATATTAATTTCAATACTTGAAGATCATTAATGGATCAGAATTATTGAGTTTTGTATTAAGAGATAAATCCACTGTAATGAAAAACAATTATATTTTTGTACATTTTAGTTTACATTTTATGAAAAAAAATTAATAATTATTCTACATTTTATTAATAGCTGTCTGTCCAACAGTATCAAAATAAAGAGTTTTATGTGTAGGTATATATCATACAATTTTTTTTTAAAAACATAATATACTTATACATCTAAGTCTAGTATATTTATATTTTGTAATATTATAATACTAAATACTAATAATCTAACTATGAATTGAAATAACAAATTGCCGTTATTAGTTACAATATTATACATTTATTAGAAAACAAGCATAAAAATAATAAAAAAAACAAATTTTTTTGGTTTTTATTTAAATTTTATTGTAGTTTCTGTTTTAATTATGTACTGTAAAAGTAGATTACATAATACGTATATAATATTATATAGGGTATCACCCAATTGCCGCCAAAAGTGACCTTTTATCGTTTTTTTATATCCCGATTGTGGCCCATTATAGCAGGTAAGAGACACTGTTTTCAGTGGTTACCAATTTTACCAAAATGAAATAAATCACTCAATTGCGTCCAAAATATCTTATCCTACCAAAAGTACTTTGTTGTAATTCCTTGTTAGAAGAAGCTGAGTTGAAAAAAATGTAGTGACATTACATTTAGTTATGACTAAACCTTTAAATGACTTGATACAATATAGAAACTAAGTTAAAGTAATTTTATAATTTTACTAACACTTATCACAACAAGATTAAATACATAATCAACATATTGCAGTTTACTCGGCGGGAAGTAATTTTACAAATTCCAAGAAATAAATTATTAATTATTAATATTATGCTGATTATTTATTTGTATTTGTTTATTTGATGTATTTTCATCACAATAAAATAATTGAACATTTTTGTTTATAACTTAAAATTAAAATAATTATTTTGAATTCTTAAAAATAAACCTATTAATATATAAAACATTATGAGTTGTCTAATTTTTATATTTTTAATTATTTTGATTTTATAAATATTAACTATAACAAATAAAACAAATAACAATAAAAAATAACAATAAAAATACGAAATCAAACAATAGAACAAGTAGATGAGTTTACATACCTGGGAAGCACAATCAGCATGGATGGAAGAAACAGAAGTGAAATTATAAAACGTATCTGTCAAGCTAAAATAGCCTTTAACAAAAAGAAAACTATATTTACATCAAGAAGCATGAGTCTGAAAATAAGAAAGAACCTGTTAAAGACGTATGTATGGAGCATTGCCCTGTACGGGTATGAAACCTGGACAATAACAACAGACGAAAAAAGAAGACTTGAGGCGTTTGAAATATGGTGCTATAGAAGGATGCTAAGGATAAGCTGGATGGACAGAGTAACCAATGCAGAAGTACTGGAAAGAATATCGGATGGAAAGTTACTATGGAATAACATAGTCAGAAGGCGGAACGAATGGATAGGCCATATCATGAGACATGAAGGATTGTTGAAATTGATAATAGAAGGAACAATAGAGGGAAATAACCGTAGGGGTAGACCAAGATTGGAATTCATTCAACAGATAATAAAGGACCAAGGATGTAACTCGTATGTGGAAATGAAAAGGAAGGCGGATAAGAGAGAAGACTGGAAGATGGCTGCAAACCAATCTACGGATTGAAACCATAGAGAGAGAGAGAACTATAACATTAATTATGACATAAAATAGTTTGTACCTATATTGTATGATATATTAATATGTACTCTAAATCATTATTTTTTCCAATAAATGCATTTAGTAAACAGCATTTTATTATTATTAGACCATTTAATATTTATGAATTAATAGTTTGTATAATGATATGAAAAAAATAAAATTGTTTTATATAATGTTAATGATTCATGAATCTTATATATCCATAAGTTATTTTGAAACCAATGTATGTCTGGATGCAATCGGGATATGCATAATAGGATTACCTGAATTTTGGCTGCAATTGGGTATCTTCAATTAGATTAAACCTATACAGTAAAACCTCTCTATAACGGAATCGTTTGGGACCAAACATTTTTCCGTTATAAAGAGTTTTCCGTCATAAAGAGGTAGAAAAAAAATTAAGTTTCAAGACTGTATGTATGTATGTATGTGTTAAAAAATTATATTTTAGGCAAATATGTACTTCGTACAACTTAAATTTATGCAGTAAGATTATAATGTATGACTTAATATTTAAAAGTGTTTGTGTATAATACTAAAGAACTAAAACTAAGAACTAAAAAAAAACATTTTACTTAAAAAGACGACTGTGCTGTTCATATTTACAAAATTACGTACATAGGTTATCTAATCTTTTCTACACGCTCATTAGAAGGTTTGTAAAAAACAAACCAATATAACAATCGTGAAGCGATACTATCAAATGATTTTTCAAGAAAACCTGTAATTTTTCTTTAAATAATTTTATTTTCCGTTTAACAGAGAGTATTTTTACTAATTTGATTACGAAAATTGTCCGTTTCCGTTTAGTAGAGGTTCCGTCTTAGAGAGGTCAATTTTATATATTATTTGCACTGAGACTAATAACATTTTCCGTTATAAGAAGAATTCCGTTTAATAGAGTGTCTGTTATAGAGAGGTTTTACTGTATATTATTATTGTTATTATTTCTGATGGTATACTGAAAATTCCATTATTGTATGGTATATAATTCAAAAATAAATGTTTATAATATATTTGACTATTACATTTTAAAAAATAGCAGTTTATCCTTTTTAATTTAAATGTGATACTTACATATACTTATAGACAAATAAAATAATAATATAATATCCCATTGTTTAATGTACCAGAAATATTTTTAAAGCATTAAATTTGAAAAGTTTGATACCTGTTGAAGACGGATAAAATCTCAATATTTTTATTTATATTAACTATTGAAATCAGAGTAGATAGAGTTGGTATCTGTTAAGAGCAACATTCAGAAGAAGCAACCACATTTTCATGTTGAATTACATATATATTAATCATTTATCTTATGTCTGGGTGCTATATCAGACTAAAAGTTTTTACTGCTATAACTATTTGAAATTATAATTTTATTTGTCTGATTTGAACGTGAATGTTAAAAATCATATTATATTTGTTATATAATTTGTTTTAAATGTACTATGTTTATTTCATCTAATTGTCTAAAAAAAAAAATTAAAACATGGTGAACACATGTATAATATATATTTATATTATTATTCCAATTGAGTTATTAAAATTAATCTGCTTTTATACTTATTAGCTATTATTAGTCATCACTGAGCAATGTTTGCAAACATTTGTACTTTTATGGTATTTTAATTTTTGCAAAATAACTTTTAATATCATAATCAAAATCAGAATATTTTTAAAATATTAAAAATTGAATTTATACTATAACATATATCTGATAACCTGTATAGTGTTACTAATAATTAAAAGAAAAAACAGTTTTATTTACAATTGTGAGTTAGCATAACAATAATCTTTAATTGTACAGTTTATATTTTAATACTTTATAATTTCAAATAATCTAATTATACATTAGTATACAAACAAAAATAATGAGAAAGATAATTTTTTGTTTATTATTACATTAAACATAAAGTCCAAATATTTTTGATCACGTTTTTTAATGTTCATGAGGAAGTGTAACTAAAATAAATTATACTATGAGATCAAATATTTTGAGTGAGATATATGTACTCGTATATCATATCCATTATATTAAATGATATATCTATTTTGAAAATTCTCTATTAAATAACTTAAAATTTTAATTATATACAATGGTAAAAATGTATCACTTAGGCATCAATATTTTTCTATTACTAATAAATTCATAAGTATTATTTGACGTTTTACCACAGAAATATTTCTAATTTATTCCAATACTATTTATAGCAGTTACTTGCTTTTAATATTTGAATAGTAAATTTATTAACTGCTTTTATAATTTATAAGTATGTAAGAAATTAGAAAAATCTGAAATGATAAGCGGCCTGACTGGGAATTTAACTCTAAAGCTCTTGCTATCTTGACAATAGATTTCAAAGCATGCTACTATTATAGATACCATATTAATTTTTCTTAACATTTTCTGAGCTATTTTCGTATTCCTTAATTAGATGCTAACATATATAAAAATAAAGGGTTTCAAAATCATTATGAAAGTATATAGATTGATTTTGTTTTTGTTTAAAAACAAGTAATAAAATAACTTAATAAAATCAAAATGTATTTTTAAAGTTGTCTTTTAACATTTGAATAATTGTACATTACTTTTAAAATTAAGATTAAATATTTTCATTTATTTCATTTATTTCATTTATTTCATTTATTTCTAGCGAATAGTACAAATCAGTTTATTACTTTGGATTTCAAGACTCTGAACACCGAATGTTCATATGACTATGTTTTTGTTTATGATGGTGATTCATTTAATTCACCTCTTCTTGGAAGTTATAGTGGAAAAAATCAACCTCAGTCAATATTAGCATCTTCAGGTTTTGTAAGTATTTTTGTATAGTTTTATTAATATTTTAAAAAATATATCTAGTTATTAGAGTAATTTATAATAAATAATAATAAACTACTAGGCACAAAATGTACAAAGCATTACAAATGAATTTAAAAAATAAAATTGGATAAAACTAGGCAGTTAAAAAATGTTGAAAAAAGTAATGTATTAATTATTATTGCATTTTTGTCCAATATACAAAATAGGTACTTGACTTGCGTCGAACCTGGTATTACATGTTTAGATTGTATCTTAATGACTTAATATACTGTAGTGTAATAGCAACTAATTAAGTTTGTCGCAAAAAAATGCTTTTGATTTTTCTCTTTGCAATTTGTGTTATTATTTAACCAGTACCTACTATACTATGGTGACCAGACGTCCCGTTTAAAACGGGATTGTCCCGTTTTTGGTCATCATGTCCCGTTGTCCCGACAAACTTCGAACGGGACGCTTTTTATCCCGTTTTTAGAAGATGGTCCTGTTTTAATCCCGTTATTTCAATATTATTATATTATGTTTGTGAAAAAAATATCGATGTATGAAACAATTAATATAAAACAGTTTTACTCGTATATATGTTTAAAATTAGAAACCAAATTTATAAATAACAGACACTATGTTCTCTACAGTTGTGTGCATATGTGTTATTGATGTATATGGAAGAATTTTTCTTTTTTTGGGGGGGGGGGGTAGACGTTTCAGATGTCCCGTTTTTTTATTTTTTTAATATGGTCACCCTATGGCCTATACTATACAATACTGCGCCATACCAGACAACAACACTATTTGATTATCTAGCAGTAATTGAATAGTTCTAGACGTTATAAACTTATAACTCACATTCTCATTCAATGTATACTTGAACGCTATAATATAGTACATACATTTTTATTACCTTTATGTTGTCATCTCATTAAAATATTGCAACATGGCAGTTACCGGGATATATTTACTATAATCAGTTTTCTAATGTACGATGTATAACTAACACAAAATATATGACAATTTTCTATTACCAAGCTTATGAAATGGGTAGAATTATTCGATGCTTATTTAATGGAATATACACTTTTTTTTACAAATTGTGCCAACTAACTATCCATTTTAAGAGCTTGGCAACTACACAAACGGATTGTACAATGTACATTAAACAAATAAGGTTTTTAAATTTTTTCATGATAATGTAACGTAAATATGTAGCGCATAGCCTCGTAGGTTAAATCGGTAATATTTATGTTATAGGATTACCCACTATCTGTATATTAGCAGCTATTCGTGAAAATTAATTGATTAGTTTACTTCTACAGTTTATTAATAATATTCATGTTAGATAATGACTTATCACGTATTTTACTGGTCAATTTATTGCGGGGTAGAACAATAAGAACCACAATAACAACATCTTAAAATCTAACTGTAACATCACCAATACCGTAATTCATATTCAGTACTATCTTATTTTGATTACTCTGTGATATATCCAGCGAATTCTTGCTTATTAAATTGTGTAAAATATAGGTTACTAAACTAACTGGTCAAACCTGCCACTGGCTGGTTAGTTGATATTTAAGTTTGCGTTTGCGTAAATGCCTATGTACAGAATTTTCTATTTTTTTGCGTTGATATAAGTTATGTATATTTTTTTACGGTAAAATATTGTACTAACAGCAAAAAAGAAGGCCGCAAGTTGATAGCCATACCAACTATATATAGACATGTAATGTTGATTTTAGAACACCATAATGTATTCTCGTTGTGTCGTTTCCAATGACATGGTTTGTAGTTACCTGCAATACCAATATTAATTTTGTACAAATATAAATTGTTTATATTTCAAGTTATTCTGAGTAGAATTGATTTAAGTTTGGTTAAGAGACGTGTGTTAGCTTGAATATTAGAGTAAACTGAAATATTATGAAACTTAAAGGGTAGAACATAAACATCTGTGTTTCCTCGTAGATTTTTCATGATATCTTAGTTTTTAAGCTACTTACGAGAATGTAAAATATTACAATTAAAAAAAAAAAAAACTCATAACTCACTTAAAAATTAAGACATTGTTAAAACCCATAATGAAGACGGTCATAATATTCTTTCCTTTGAGTTTGATAATAGGTCTTACTTTCATAGGCGCAATTTCAATAAAAAAAACTGAGGGTGCTTAAGCTCTGTATTTACTGGGTATATAATTTATATTAAAACTATCAGGATTTAATAGCTTTAATTAGCAAAAATTTGAATAAAAATGAATACAATAATTATTAAAATATACAAGTACAAAAGTTCAAATTTATATAAGATTTATTCGCCTATCTTTTCTGCAAATGAATCTATAACTTTATTAACATTTATTAATTTTGTCAAATTTTTTTCTATATACAATATTGACAAATCTGTTAATCTGTCCTGCCCCATTGAAACTCTAAGCAGTCTAAGCCATGTCTTTATCTTACGTAAAGCAGAAAATGATCATTCACATGTGGCAGAACTAATTGGTAGTGTAAGTGCCACCTGAAATTGATTTGGTCTTCATTACTATTTTATAATTAATATTAGAAATATCAAATAAGGTAGGTAGCAAAAATGGGTTAATAAATTACTTGTAACAGTTTGTATATATTTGGATATACATTTTTTTCTATTATAGTTTTTAATTACATTAAATCAAAATCTTTGTTTATCTGTTTTAAACAATTTTTTGCTACCATCATTTCTGCCTTGAGTGATGCAACTTCAATATTAAATAAACCCTAAAATTGTATACTATGTAATGTAATGCTATAAACATACAATATTGTTAGGTAGAAAGTTATTTTTACTTTAAAATGGTTAATAAACGGTTGACTTTCATCAAAGTCCATCAGGAAAAAGTTGTCAATAGTGGAAGCCAATAACAAACTTTCATCAGAAAAACGTCTTTAAGTTGATTATTACAGTATCAAGTATGACAAAATATACTTTATTTTATCGAGTCGGTGCTGAACGTGATAATTATATAACTGTCCGCGATGACCGGGTTTAGTAGAAAATATATATAAATTGGGAAATAATAATTAATAGTGTTCTATAAATATATTTGAATTCGACAAAATGTGAATTGTCGTCCGTCGAGTAACATTATTTTCATTTATATTTCATTACAGTTTTTTACTTTGATAGTCAAATGTCTGATGACAAGAGATTTTTTTTTGTAAAACTAAGTTTTTGATACATAAATACGAACATTATTTGAGGGTGCTAATTGTAAAATTGGGGGTGCTAATACCCCCTAATCCCCCCCTATTTGCGCCTATGCTTACTTTACTCTAATGTTAAGGGGCCACAACATATATATATTGTAACATATATTGTAACATATATATTGTAACGTGTATTATAGACCCTCTGCACTTCCATAGTTTGTAGGTGTTAACGATGTCCGATTTCAATTTTTAGAACATTACTGAAATCATTGATATGTGTACTGTGCATCTACCGGATGATTTAATGAAATATTGGTCGAGAAGTTAACTACTAATTGTTTAATATTTAATTTCTTATACATTTGGTTTAGCTATAAAATCGGAAAAAACGGTTCTTTTTAAAAATCATCCGGTCAATGCACAGTTTAACTTATCCTCTTTAATATTGTTCAGGGGTGTTATACTCAAAAGCTGATTTTTAGACTAAAAAAAAAGGAAATACGGAAATGTGTTTTAACGAAAATTTGAAAAATATATTTTGTGGTATGTGCTGCTGTTACGCCGAGCCTGGCCGCGGTCGTCGGAAATCGTGTTATCGTGTACGAAATATTATTTTTAGACAGCTTACCTATATTGTATTTAGCAATTAGCCGTTTCAGCCACTCGCTATCGCGAACATATATAAATATCATTCGAATATTCGATAACGATTGTCGATTACATTATTACATTACGAGAAAGTAGAAAACATGATACAAACAACATATTATTTTTATTTTTAATTTGTACATTGGTAGAAAATATAATCGATACTTTTATCATCAATTTTATTTTTACGTATTTTTCTAAAATAGGTACGATAGAACGATAACATGTTGTCAATTATTTGTCATTGTCATATTTGCAGTATCGTTATTCGTATGCTTTTCAATTTTATATGATTATTATTTATTAGTACCTAATATTATATTTTAAAATAGTGATAATATACTTATACAGTTATTTTTACTATTAATATAGTATTTACATAATATAGATCTCATAAAATAGGTAGTCTTTTTATTAGTCATAACACCATGGGCAATAAGAAACATGGCAAAAAATACAGAGGCTTTATGTCTAAAGAAAGCAATAAACCGAGGAAAGCAAGTCTTAACTTAAACAAGCGTTGGGATAATAGGTATGCATAAAATAATATTAAAAATTATAAGCATTTTGTATAATTTAATATATGAAGTGGATAGGTACATAATACAAATAGGTATAATATATTCGTATTTTCGATAGGTATACAACACGTCTAGTTAGTGAAACTGAAACAAATAGCGATTTATTATCGACAAATTTAATTACCAACGATAATTTATTATTATTTTTATTATTATAACCATTAATTAATGTATGACCCGTATAAGAAATAAATTAATAATACGAATAATTTGTATTATCTATACTTATAAAATCCAAATACCACTCACTCACTGATCGTTGTATCTCAAAAACTACGCAACGTACGGACTTGAAATTTGGAATAGAGGTTCTTCTCATATTTTCACCGTGCAATAAGAAAGGATTTTCAAAAATGTTGCGTTTTAGTGGAGTTATTAACAATTATAAATTATAATTATTCACCGCCAATACGTATTGTGTGGCACGGCGGCCCGCGGGTTTCCAGCTACATGCGACCTATAATTTTGTCCGTCGTCGTCGTGTAGATAAAGTCGGTCCCACACGATATATATATATATATGTATATAATTGAATTATATAACAGGTAGTGTATCACTTAGGTCTTAGTTCACTTAATCGCAGACAAGTAGACGGACGACGATAATTAATTACGTGATATAGATTATTGTGAATATGAATATCATGGAATAGCGGTCATCATCAAAAACGTATGGCAACGCATGTCGATGTGCAACTACACAGAAAACTAAATATTTCCAAAAACTATTATTATAAATTTAATTATACATTTTTCGATTTTTTACTTTTAAATACTTTTAAAATTTTAAGTAAAATTATGAATTAAAACTAAAAAAATGTTAATATAATATTTCGGTAAAATATAAGACCTAATTGCTTTGGCTGGGCCCATATTTGAGTACTGGGCCCCAAGGCCCAAGCCCTGGCTGCCCCCCCTCTCGTCGGGCCTGGGTACCTCACCGTGCTCTGCATGTGGAGGGAGACGGTTCATGTTTTTTTTATTCACTTTCATATCATATGTATAGCACCGTCTCACATGCGTGAGAATGCGTGTACAATACGTTTGTAACAACTGGCAACGGTTTGAACTGTACAGCATGATACCGTGTGGTAATATTTACAGAAATATTAACGACTATCATGCTCACATGTCCCTTCCTACCACTTATGCCACTCCTTGTGAAATTCACGCTGCTTCTGAAATATACCCGTACCATTTAGTGGTATACAGAGATAGCGATGTTATTTTACAGCCAGACGAATACTTGGAAGAAAAGTTAATATTTCGTTTTAAGTGTACTGGTCCTATGATGAACGCATATTTTAAACCACTTATCCCTCTATATGCGCCTTCTCCTCCTGTTGATGTTGCTGATATTATCCTCTGTAAAAACGATTGACTAAGCATAACAAATATATTGCACTCAACAATATTACCCATATAATTACACATGTGGCTAAACATTTAAATATTATAAAATGTACACTTAAAAAAAATATTCTTCTTTTTGACAACGCTTCCACAGCGTTTTACACCTAAAAGGAGTTTTTCCGGGCAAAGCCGGGTAATTCAGCTAGTTATATTATAAAGTAGTACAATAAATCTTTATATTTTACTGTATACCTTTTTTTGTTTTTCTATTTTACTCAAATATCACCTGCAGTATCATGATTTAGGATGATTAGGTGATCTGAAATTATTCTAAGGTCTGAATAGGTACTGAATAAATATAAGTCGTCAATAAAATAATGTCACAGTTATTAAAATTTTAAGTAATAAATGTAATATAATTTAGGGTGTGATGTACAATTGCAAGTGTTAATGTAAATAAATATATAAACAGGAGGTATAATTTATGATTGTTGATTAGTTTACGCGAGCCGCGAAATCATATTCAAACCTATCACACGTCACATGCGAATGGCGGCGCCGCGGCAGTACGTGAATAACAGTACACTATGCCACTATGTAACATTTTAGATTTTTTTGATTATTATATAGATTATTTTAGAACTCGACTGCCCGTTATTAGTTATTACACGTTGCCCGTGTGAAATAACCATATCCGATTCCAGATAGAGCTCTTTCACACGAGACACTTTGTGGCCGGACACTAGAATCCAGATTCAAGACACAAAAAGTGTCTCGAAATAATGAACCTTTCATACGAGACACTAGTCATACACGTGTGTCTGATTCAATTCAACACAAATATTTCTTTAAATATTCATTGGTCATCCAACCATGGAGGTAAAAGAAGCTTTGTTACTTTACTGTTTAATTAAAAGAAAACATAAAAAAATAAACATAAAAGACTTCATTGGGTGCATCCTATTGTTGGTGCAAGAATAGAAAAGGGTAATTTTAATATCTTATTTCCCGATCTTCTAAAGTACGAGTCAAAATTTTTTAATTTTTTCAACTATATATATATAATTTCAACTATAAACTTGTCTGTATCGAAACTCATATTTTTTAATTTAATTTAATTTAATTTTTTTGAAAACACTAGGAAACACGCGTGTCCCGTCTGAACGTACTAATTGAAGTGCATGTATCACCAGTGGCCCATACACAGACACTGTGTCCGGACACTAGCGGGGAAGAGACACTGCGATTCCGTGTTTTTACGTGTCCGGACACGTATTCCTTATCAGTGTCTCGTGTGAACGCGTCTATTTATATCAATGTATTTTCAGCCGCGCGATTCTTTCGAGACACACGTGGCCGGCCACAAAGTGTCTCGTCTGAAAGGGGCCATAAAATTATTGTGGCTGCTCCGTCGCGATTATTATACGGGCATCATTACGACCGAAAGCCGCGGCGGCGATACGGCGCACAACGCTATCTCTTGAGCGTTGTAGACGTAACACTTTCTGTGTAGCGGCCCCTTAAAGTTAACAATACAAAATTGGTTCAGATTTGCTATGTTATACGTTTGTTATAACGGAGACAACAAGCGTGTCTTGCATCCTCTTAACAAGATATATTTTATTCAAATAAAAAATAGTTTACTGTACATTATGGTGTGCATAATTGCATAAATTAAATAGAACAATGGTTTATGAATTATACAGATAAATAGTGTAATCGAGAAGAATCTGAGAGTATAGAAAATCCGTTAATATATTTATTATCATTTAGTCCTTTTAAAATATTATAGGTTTTATTTCAATATCTAAAAAAAAAATATTTAATTCTCGATTATTAAATTTTCTGAAACAGAACTACCCTTTTATTTTATCAGTATCTATAAATAATTATTTTTTGGTTTATTAAATCAAATATAAATTCTTGTGTATACCATATAAGAAATACATTATTGATTAACTAATTAAAAATTTTATAAAGTACAATTTGTATTTTTGTATTTTTATTTTTTTTTTTAACCATTATTATTACTTCTTTGATGTTGATTTATTTTTCAGATGTTAATATTGTTGTTTAGTGACACAAATTATGCATTAGAAGGGTTTGTAGCTTCTTATTATGTTTCCGACTGCCCAAGAAACTGTTCAAGTCACGGATTTTGCCTTCGAAATTTTTGTGTGTGTGATAATGAATGGGGTGGACCTGACTGTGGTATTGAATTATGTCCTGATAAGTGCGGTGAACCTCACAGAGGAGTATGCAAACAAGGTCGATGCCATTGTCATGACAATTATTCAGGAATGGGTTGCACATTGAACAGTTCAGATTCCACAGGGAATAGGTTGGACATTTAACTTTTTTTAAATCATGATTAGAGTATCACTTACCTTTTATAAAATAAATTATTAATTATTTGTAACATTTTAAACTTTAGATGGCATGATTTATACCAAGGGGGCATACATCCAAGAGCTGCCCATTCTGCAGTATATATTTCAGAGACTGACTCTTTGTATGTTTTCGGTGGCTACGATTTAAATAATATTCTTGGTGATCTTGTTATATTTCGTTTTAACACTTCAATGTGGTATGACCAAAATGATAATATTATAGGTAATATTTTTTCATTCATAAATAAATATACGTTTAATATAATGTACCTATTTACTTTTAATTTGAACAAAATAGATCCTTTACATACAACAGTAAACTCTATTGGATCAGCCACTATTAATGCTCTAATGACTGCTAAGCTAGGCGACTCAGCAATGGGAACAAATAGATCCAAATATCTATCTTCTGATAATACTAGTCATGTAAATGAACACAAACGCAACAAACCGTGGTCAGCAGTATTACATGACATTTTTGTATCACTAGCTGATGATTCAACATTCCTTGAACATCAAAATGATGTAAATTATTTTTTCTCACTTAATAGAATCTTGATAATTTAAATCTCAAATCTACTTGAAAGTATATAATTACTTAATTACTTGTGATAACACACTAACACAGGGTACAACATAACATTTTAATTTGATTGCTAAACAATTCTGTCTCTATGTTCATAAGTTAACAAGATTCTATTGTTTACGTTAATACATTTCACAGACCTAATAATATTCCTTTTCAAATTTAGAATACTCGTAATTCCCCACACGAGATTCCTAATGATGAAGATAATGAACATGTATTGAATGAAATCAAACAAAAACGATTACCGGCACCACGCTTTGGCCACGCTGCAACAAAGTAGCTTATATTTGTATATGTATATACTTTTTATTTTTATCAAGTTATTATTATTTATTTTAGGTATACTGGGGGATTTATTATGTATGGTGGTAAGCTGAAAAATGGTCAACTGTCAAAAGAATTATGGTTTTATAATGTATATTCAAAAAAATGGTTTTTACGAGCTCAAAATTCTATAGTCCAGCCACCTGCTCTTACTAGGCATACTATAACTTTTGTGGAACAAACTAACAGTGTATATTTAGTTGGTGGAAGTAATAGTAAAGGATATTTTTCATCTAAAATATTCTGCATTCAATTAAACATAGGTAATATTAATTATTATTATTATTATTAATTGAGTTAAATGGGTAAATAATAAAAATGTATAATTTAAAAAAATCAAATAAAACTATCTTGTGTCTAATTACATTTTTTGGTTACCACTAAAATAAAATGTATATAATTATAATTCATCTAAAATATATACTTATAGCTAAAAAAAATATTGAACAATATAAAAACTTTAAAAATGCAATCTAAAATAGTTCTGTCCATCTATAGTCTATACTCTATAGTCCATACTATAAAAATATAAAGGTTTATTTGTATTACAAAACTAAGTGATACTAATTTGTATTAAGTTATATTAATGAAAGAGTTGTACTATTATTAAATATTTAAAGGAATATTCTTTAAAATAAATAATTTTATATTCAAATAGCACAAACATATTAACGTAGTATTAACATAATTACTAAAGCATTTTAATTTAAATTTTTATTTGTCTCTGTTCTCTGATACGTGTAAAAAGTCACTTGTTGCTTTAAATAGGATACGCATGAAACTTCATTTTCCAAACTTAAATTTTTATTCAATAACAAAGTACTATCAAATATAAAAATAATTAAGTATTATAATATAAAATATGTACTATTACGAACTATTGCATAATATATACTGTATTTAGCACGTGTATGTATCATGTTTACTAAATATAATTAAATTTTAATATTATATAAACTTTTAATGTTGAGATAAAATGTCCAATTTTAGATGATGATAATGAACAATGGAATGAAATTAAACCAAGAGGTGGCAAGGAACTAAATTTTCGGGTGGCTGCTCACTCAACAGTGTACGACATTCGTTCACAATCTTTGATAATTTATGGTGGAATTGTCACAAGTGCATCATGGTTTTCAAAACTAAGTGATCGGATGTTTATTTTTAATATACCATCACAACATTGGTCAGAAATAAAATATCCACCATCAAATGTTCCTACAGAACGAGCCTTCCACTCTGCAAATATAATGGGTTAGTATATTCTTTATCACTCCAATTCGGTGACATTAGGTATACAATTTTAACTAATTGCTTTTCTGTGTAACTTATTAACTGAGTTAAATAATTTATAAATAAGTTACTGAATAATAAGAAATATGCACAAGATCATACAATATTAATATTATCTGTTTACAATGGCCAACTTTCAATAGTATGTATTTATTTAAATTCTTAAGCTAAACATTTTGTAATTTTAAAAAAAAATATTTATATTTATGAAAAATTAGTTATAAAATCACCATTTATATTCATTCAATAATATTTAAATTTATTAATAATTTTTTTATTATTGGCTGTGTATTAATTTTAGGTTCATAATTTTAATTAATTTTTTTCAGGAAATTACATTGTTGTTTTTGGAGGGTATACACATCGCCATTCAAAAGAAGAAATTTGTTATGACAATGAAATATATCTATATCATCTTGGTTGTAATATATGGCTTAGTCGAGATGTTCTTGGGTTTTCGGCCAAAGGTATACACATATAAATATGTCCAATTCCCTCATATACATATATTAATGTTACAATGTACATAAGTACATAATTTAATTTAATTAATTCTAGATTACACTCATAAAAAATTACTCGGTGTATTTGGACATGGAGCTGATGTCCGAAACAGAAATACTTTAATTATTATTGGTGGTTATCGAGGCAATATAAATTCTGATTTATTAGCATTTGTCTTACCACCAACATTAGTTCCTACTGGAAATGATTCATACCATTTAGAACTTATGTGCTTAAGGTAATACATAATAAAATATAAACCTAGTAGTTTTTAAATATCACTAATTATCTTAATTTTTAGACATAAAGGTCTTCAAGAGTGTACAGCAAATCCTGAATGTGGGTGGTGTTCTTCCGATGACACATGTTATGGACGTAATGGTGGTATAAACTGTACAACTAATTTACAAACAACCAGATGCCCTGGTATCTGTTCGGCTTTAACTGATTGCCATTCATGTTTAATTCATGGGGAAAGTACTGCTTTCAGCAACAATCAATCAACTACTTCAGTTGCTCATATCATGCAATTAGGTCGATGTGTTTGGTGCATACAAGATGGTCGATGTCATCATAAAAATGGTTTGTGGCTTAACACTTATATTCCTGTTTAAATATATTTACACATTTATTTATTATATTATTGACTTTAACATTTAACATAATATATAACATATAGTCTTTTATAAATAATATGTATTACAAATGTATTTTCATTTTTCATATTTGTCACCATATCTAAGTCTTAAATTAGAAATAATCTTGTCAAGATTATTCATTCGTTAATGATTTTTTTTTTTTGTTAAAATTCAGTTATCATTAATTCTATAGAATTTTATTTCAGTTTTAGTTTGTGTAATTTAGACAATATGATATAATTTTGCAAAAGTTTTTCTTTTACATTTTTGTAGCTTTCCTGTAACTTTTTATTGCATTGTATGGATTTTATTTATGTATACTTCTACCATTGAAAAACAAGTTAAAATTTTAATTTCTTTGATTTATGAATGTATTATTTAAATTAAGTACTCTGATTAACTTGGTGATCTTGATATCTGAGCGACTACTCAATTTTAATTTTTAATAACTCAACAATTTGACTATAATACATTTATCATGTAAAAAAAATATAGTAGTTAATAGTTACTTTATTTTTTTAAATTGTATTATTATTTATTACTATTCTATTTTAATCATAGTTCTTAACATGATATTCGGAATGGTTATTTTATTTTGTATTAACAAGTAGAATATGAGCTTTCGACAATTACCCAACTGTTTATACATGGTTTTTATTGGTTATTTTGGTATATAAAATCTTAATAGTCCCTATAAACACTTTATATTTTACATTTCTCTCCCCACTTGGTTCAAAAATAAGTTGCAGACCAAATAGATACTTTTGAGTAGTTACTTTTGAGTAACTTTTATGAACTATATTTAGTACAATAAATTACAACCAATTAATATAATTATTCTGTTTATAAATAATTATATATATTACGTTTATAATTAATATGATATTTTATTGTCTTTTTATAAGCTAAACACATTTTAACTTCAGCTTTAATTTTTTTTTCTATGTATAGATAACTATGAAGTGTGTGGCCTACATAATAATATTTTCAACAATGGAGGAATAGAAGTTGCTTATCCAGACGATTGCAGATCTTTAGACAGGAGATCAGGATTGACATTTTTCAAATATTTACATCCTGCAAATTTTTCACAGCCGGATTTAGTATGTTTATTGTTCTATAGATTTTAATTAATTTAAATGTTTATAATTTTGGTAATTTGATATTAATGATAATTGAACTGCTAATTTAGGTATCTGTAGTTAATACAAGTGTAATTGATGTTTCATTACATTTACCCATGTCACGTGCAGATTTGTCGATTGGTGGTTCGATAATTGTTAAGCTCTCTGGATTTTTACGCTTTCCTCAGTTGTGGGATAATCACAAAGATCAACTACAATTATGCTCTCGGCTTACAAATACTCGGCTTATAATGACATCACCTTATATGTATCAACCTGTAAGTAGAAATGTATATTATAATGTAATAAATATACTTTTATTATATAATTAATTAACTACAACTAATTATAATTAATTATCAGGAAATCAATATAACAATTAAAGCTGATGGCTGGCAATGTTTACAACTATCCTCTTGGTCTACTGAAGATCAACCTTTTCATGCTCCCGAACGATACTTATTAGATTTGACTACTTATAAAAATATAACATTTTCACAAAACACTGGTAATGCTATTGTAGAATTACAACATAACAAAGGACATAATAATTCAAAGGTATTTTTAATTATTGGTTAAACACATTATTTGTGGCAATTAATTTTTTATTGAATTTTTAATTCTGTTCACAGCCTTTTACTATGGAGTATCTTGAACCGTACCATAGTAGAGATAGTTCAATATGTTCTGACTACCAAAGTTGTTTTATATGTGTTAGCGATGCTAACTGTGCGTGGTGTGAATTGAAATCAGTTTGTACTACAAGAAATCAAACTGACTCAGTTTTTTGCCATAACAATAATAATGTTAATGAATGGAAGTATCTTGTTATATCACCTCAACTATGTCCAAACTGTTCTAATCATGTGGATTGTGTTGATTGTATTCAAAGTGGGTATTGTGAATGGTGGAATCAAGAAGCTAAATGCGAAAGACGTGGAAGGCAAGTTATTTTTTTTAAATAGTGATGATAAGTCATATGGTATTTAGCATTAAATATTAACTCTCAGATAAAAGTATGTTATTATTAGAAATTATTTTTACATAGTTTTCACCATTTTTAATTATTTAATGACATTTGGAATTTATCTTTTTTTTAATCATATAATTAATTATATTATAAATTGAAGATTTTCATACTTAAGTTATTGCGGTTATTTCATATTAGTATTTATTTTTGATCAATTTTTTTAGATTACCAGAAGGAGTGGTTTCTGTTGAATCATGTCCGGTTCCATGTTCAACAAGACATTCATGCTCCGATTGTTTGGATAATGGTAGATGCGTTTGGTGTCGAGCAACAAATGTAAAAATTTCTCTATTCATCTAAAGCTTACTTTTCTAATTGTACATAATGTTGTAGGAATGTTTTCATTTTTCTGAGTACACGTCCGAATATCAATTTGGACGTTGTCGTGAATGGATTGACAGAAGTGTTCATTATTATGGATCAGGACAGATGCAAATTGATAAACCTTACTCAGCATGTACTTCATGTGAAAAAAATATCAATTGTTCCAGTTGTCTTAAGACTCTTGGTTGTGGATGGTGTTATGATAGTAGTAATCCAATTCAAGGAATTTGTACTGGAGGCGATTTTAGTAAACCATTTATAGGTGTGTATTTTTATCAATACTGTTTTAGTAGTAAAAATACTTAGGGCAACATAAATGTAGTATTGTACTTGAAGAGATAATGACATTTGTATTATTTTTTAGGAACTTGTTCTTATGTAATGAGCAACACTTCTTATGAAGAAGACACTAGTTGGGCATACGCACAGTGTCCTGATGTAGATGAATGCGGTCTTGGGTTACACGATTGCCATAAAGAAGCTAAATGTACTAACACTCAAGGATCCTATAGTTGTCAATGCAAACGAGGTTTTATTGGTGATGGAAAACATTCTTGTACTAGAACGTATGTATTTTTTAATATAGGGAAACAATTAAATTAAATATTGACTTAATTTTTAGATGTTATCATAAGTGTGTGAATGGCTATTGTATTGGTGCTCCTGATTATACTTGTAAATGTGATCTTGGATGGACTGGCCCTGATTGCGCAATTAACTGTGGTTGTTATAACCATTCTACATGCAATGATCGGCCTGGTACATGTGATCAGTGTCAAGATTGGACCACTGGACAATTTTGCGAATATTGCAAGTATGTATAGAGTAAGCTAAGACAACTATACATCACTATTTACTATTTCAATTTTAGAGCTGGAAGTTACGGTAATGCAACATCACTTGAAGGATGCCATAAGTGTGATTGCAATGACCATGGAGATGAGCAATTAGGTATTTGTGATTCTAATTCGGGTAAATGTTATTGTAAACATTATACCGAAGGAGATAATTGCCAATTTTGCAAAAAAGGTTTTTTTGGAGATCCTAAGTTAGTACTGTTATTTATTTTTTATTGTTTAATAGTGTAATAATATATTGTTTGGTACATAGTTTCTTATTAAATAAAGAATGACTTACATTTCTTTTTTTTCCAACTTATAGTTAAGACTATAAAAATATAATTTTTCTTTAAATATCAGTTTATTAAGAAAATATAATTTTAGGACTAATAATAATTATTATTACTATACCAACTTTTTAATTTTAATTCGACAAACTGTATATAATATACTTAATAAATATAAAGACTTATAAATAATAATTCTTAATATTTCCTAAATAAATTTTCTAACACAAAAATATTTTTATACTTAATTGGATATTAAATTAACACTTTCTAGTGTGTTAACTGACAAAATGTTTTTAAATTGTATAGGAATGGAAATGTTTGTTACCATCAATGTATGGCCAGAGGTATTTTATCTGGCATGGGTCCTCAAGGTTTTGGATCAAAATCTATAGAAATTAGTGCTTGGGAAACACGTTTAGAAGGTCCACCATCAAAAGAATGTCTTTGGATTATTGATCCTGAAAATATGCGAAATAATTCAACGGCAATGTAAGTGGATGATATAAATATAATACTATAAAAGAAATAGTTGTTTACATAAAATAGTAATAAATGTATTCAAACATTTTGAAATGAAAAATCCTAACAAATATTATTTGCAAATTAGAAGATATGTTATTGTACAAATGTCAATTGTAACTAGGTACCGCTTTTATGTATTTATTATTTCATTATCTTTTATTATATATATTCTACTACCAAGAAAAATGTAACTATTTTTTGTAGTCAACTTTTATTTGCACTTAATAAATAAATTCAAGCTTCAAAAATACATTCTCTAGACTTAGATTTACTAAACATAACAGGTGGCTTTATGCATGGGGTTACATTTTTTTGTTGGAAACAAAAATATAAATGTTTGTTTATTATACTAATATAGTACTCAAGTTCTAAATTACATGTCATAATACCATAAATAAATTATTTATCTATTCGGTGATATACAGTAAGTTTTTCATAATAAGACTATGAGATGAAGTATGTTGCGTTGTCTTTATATGAATTTTTCGGGCATTTTTTTTAATACTAGGAAGATAACATTATGTATGAAATATAGCAAATGAACGGTTTATGAATATAACAACTATCCATTAATTATATTATAGGTTCATATAATAATATTTTATAAATGTTAATTTTGTGTTATTTTAGTGGATCCTATGTGATACAATTAACAATTGATAGTGACATAAATGTTCCTTGTGGTATGAATAGTGTCTATGTATATGATGGACTACCAAATTTTGTATCAATGTCTAGAACACATCCAGCTCATTCTCTTGGTGTTTTTTGCACTAGAGACTCACAATATCCTTTAACCATCGAAGGTGTTACTGGTAAGCACTCACATTACTTTCTATTTTAAAAACCATAAAATATCATTTAACAAATAATTGGCAATCTAGGTGTGATGACTGTTTATTACAAACAATCTGAAATTACTGAAGGGTTTAATGCCACATACGTTGTATTTAGTTGTCCAGATTTCTGCCCTCCAAACCGCGTTTGTCATAACAATCGTTGTGTATGTCAAAACAGAAGTACTGGTGTTTCTTGTAAAGACTTAATCTGTCCAAATGACTGTAATCATAATCAAGGGCATGGGAAATGTGATCATGTTCGTAAATTCAAACAATATAATCTTAATAATTTTTGTGTAATTTATTCTGTTTAATTTACCAGGAATATGGACGTTGTATTTGTGAAAATATCTATGAAGGAGAAGACTGTTCAATACCAGTTCCTGTATCCAGTCATTTACGACAGCCTCTTATATTTACAGACCTTTTTAATTCTGCACATGTATCAGAAAATTTAGATCATTTGCGTCAAACATTACCACGTTTTGGGCATTCAGTAGTTGCAACAAGGCGTGGTCAATTATGGTTGTTTGGTGGTTATTCACTGTCAAATGGTCCTTTAAATGATATTCGTTTATTTGACTCTAAAAACAGTTCATGGATGCAAGTAAGTTACATTGAATTAGCCTTTATTAATTATGAGTTATAACTTAAATATTGTTGACAGGTAACAGTTGACGGTACAAATGATGCACATATGCCAAATGGGAGATATTTTCATGCTGCTGAAATAGTACATTCACGAAGAGAAATATTTGTTTATGGTGGTTTGACACAAATTCAAACCGTATTTGGCCGTTTTACAAAATATTCAATGAAGATTTTATCAGATTTTTGGAAATTTAGTTTAAATGATCAAAGATGGATTGGTATAAAGGTAATAACTAATAAGTAATAAATTATCATTTTTACAAAAAGTTTTACATTTATTTAAAAAAGTCACATTAATATCAACTATTGACTGCTAAAATCATTTAAAAATTAATTTTAAATAAACTAATGAATTATATATGTATTAAATTATGTAATTTTTAAAAACTTTAATATTTTAATTGTTCTGTCCTGGTCTGGGCCAAGTGCTTCATTTGAATGTAGATTGTAGACGGTCTGGTATTCCGATAATTGCTTTAATGTTAGTGTAGTTGTAACATATGATATGTATGACGTCCAGATTGACTATTTTATGATTTATACACTTTGTGGTATTTAATTCTGAATCAAGTTAATACATACTTATACATTACTTTTTCCATACAAAGTAAAAATTAAATATATTTTAGGTAGTTTAATATTTGTCTGCACTTGTATGATTTGTATTTAAGTGATTTTATATGGAATTTAAATATTACAGACACATTATGATCCACCAGCATTAGCTGGTCATACATTAACACTAAGATCAGTTGGTGAAAAAGAAAGCCTTATATTAATTGGAGGATTTAGTCTAGATAATGGCTTCCTGGAAGATGTGTGGGAGTATGATCTACAATTAGAATCCTGGAAAAAGTTTAAAATAAATGGCTATGGGCCAGCTGGTAAGTGTCGCAAAATACTTTTTACAGTTTAACTAAAACTTAAGATTTGTTTTTTTTACTCAGTCAATATTTTCATAGAGATAAACTTGACTAACATATTTTTCATAACTTTAATTATTAGGCATATATGGACATAGTACAGTATATCATGCACCTACTGACAGTTTATATGTATTTGGTGGATACATCTATTCTGTTAATCAAACAATAATGACAGATAAATTATTTGCACTGAATTATAGCCAACAAATATGGACAGTTTTACCTATTTTCAAAGACTATAATCCTCCAAAAAATAGCCTTGTAAGTGAATTTTATTGATATTATTATATAATCTTGTAGTATAATAAAGAATAAAAATATTTGTTTGTAAAGAATACTTTATTAACTTTGAAACCCATGATCATTTTATTCTTATAAATAATTAAACATTTTAATTGCTGTAAAATATAATTTCATAATTATTATTGTATGATTATTATATTTTACATTTAACAATGAAAAATAAAATAGTATTTTTCTAATTGCAGTAAAAATTAGTGAAATAGAAGTTATTAAGAATGTGTTATTATAACGGAATAACATAAAAATTATAAATATAATTAATAATGACAATACAATATATGTTACATTAGTCAGAGAAATAGAATACAAGTTTAAAATATAAATAAATGAACTTAAAAATATTTATAAATGTTATAATATATGACCAGACGTGTCAAAAGGAACTTGTACTGCGATTTGATAACTAAAGTATTCAATAATATTAAGAGATGTCACAAATATTTTATTACCTTATGTATTAAAAATGTCATTCCAACTGAAGCTTAAATATAACTTATTGTATAAATGTATAGATTGTGATTTATCAAATACAAGAGAAAAAAATGGTATAATATACATTATTCAGTATTTTATAAATTATAATTATATCTTCAATTAGTAATGCATCATATTTTTATTTTAACATATGTTTTCCCGTTATTAATTGTATAAAAGAATTACTCTGACAAAATCTATATTATATTTAAAAATTGAGGATTGTAGAATATTAGGCTATTGAATACAATAAAGAAATTTAAAAAAAATTTCAAATAATATCCCAAATGAAAGAAGAATTTTGTTTTGAAAAAATTAAAAATCTTCCTCTTTTTGTTATTTTAGCCAAGAGGACGATTTCTACATTCAGCTATTACCACTGATGAATATATGTTTGTTTTTGGTGGAAGGACTGATCCGCCTAGTACAAATGATACTCTTATTGCTTACTCTTATGCATGCAATCAATGGATACGTTTACTAACACCAGGTATAATTAACAAATAAAAAAATATATACTGTTCATTAATGCACTGTAAATATATTTTTATGTCTCAGATATATTTATAATTGGCTTGCCACCACCTCCTACTCATGCTCATGCGATGACACTAGATTCAGAAACTAAGTCAATGTACATTCTTGGTGGTTTTGCTGGTGATATACAATCTCGTGTAACTCGTATTCAGTTACCACAAGACCTTTGTAATCTTTGGTCTGGGAAACGAGATAAATGCAGGTCAGCAATTATTAATATTGGAATGTTCCTAATTTAAATTACATTTCAAAATTATAAATTGGTTTACATCAATTTTGTGACTAACATTTTGTTATTGTTAATTTTGTTTTTAAGTAAATTAGTTGATACATTAAACAAACAACCATGTTATTAAATTATAATTTATATTTAGTATTAATTATATACAGTACATGTAACAAACTTAATGTTCTTTTAATTGCATTACTTAGATCACTAGTTGGATGTTCATTTTGTCAAGTTATTGGAACAAATGTCAGTTACTGCTTTACTCATCAAGGACCCGGCTTCAATCCATGTGTCTCAACTAATGGAACATCCCGAACAAATAATGGAGTTTCTTGCAATTCAAATTGGATATCTAGTCGGTCTTGCGAACAATATACTACATGTACTGATTGCTTGGCTATGTGGCCAAACAATCATTATGAAAACTCCAATGTATGTTTAAACATAAAATAATAAATTTAAAATAATTGTACAATTTAAATAACCGTCTATAGCAGTGGTTCCCAACCTTTTTTATTCCACGCCCCCTTTGTAGATTTTTGAAACTCGCGCCCCCCCCCCCCCTTCTATAACATGAAAAATATATCACTTTATTGTATACTTTACAAAGAAATTATAAAATATCCGAGATGAATTCAATTTTATTAATGATAATAATTATAAAATATAAATCATAGTAAAATAGTAAGTATTATAATTTAATGAAATTTACAATTTATTAATGTGAAGGCTGGCAACACTTTTCTTTATACAATTTTTTTATGTCTGGCTCAATGTTTGTTTATTAATACTTTATCAATATCTTTATTGATTATATTTATGTCTCTTTATCAATACTCAATAACCGGTCGTCATTAATTTTTCATATTTTCCATATATTTTAAAATAAAAACGGTATTTTGTAATGACTGCTTACGCCCCCCAAGGAATGTCTACACGCCCCCCAGGTTGGGAAACAGTGGTCTATAGTGTATTACATATTATAAATCGATTCGAATACAATAATCATTTATAATTTTAAGGTTTGTTCATGGTGTGCAAATTGTGGTACAAAAGGTCAGTGTGTGAAAGACCCATCAAGCTGTGATAACCAATGTAAAACTGTGACTAAAGTGGAAATGTGTCCAAATATTCAGTGTATGGCAACTGACTGTGAAAAATGTCACGAACAAGACGACTGCTCATGGACCAGGTAAGCATTGATAACCATTAAATCTATTTACATGAGTAAATATTTATTTATATGATTCAGACAAGTGCGTACTTCTGAGTTTGGGACACTTTCGACCGGAGAATCATTGTACGATTGGAGTTGTTCCAGTATAGATCTGAATCAACGATCTAATATAAAAATTAAAAACTCTACTTTTTGTCCTGAACGTTGTTCTGCATACAAATCTTGTGAAATATGTTTATCATCTGAGGTAAAGTATTTATGATACAAGCACTTTATGAACTAACTAAAATTGCTTGCCTGTTATAGGGTGGAGAAGGTGGTTGGCACGAATGCCGGTGGTCAATAACGTTAAATGAGTGCATATCTCCTAGCTATCAACCGTTATATTGTGCTGGAGGTGTTTGCGGCCTTGTTCTTATTGGTCGCAATATTGATCATTGTCCTCAACCTTGTTCAAGCTACTCCCAATGTTCTACATGCCTACGCCATACGCAGTGTGGATGGTGTGCTTTAGATGTATTAAACAAAACTGGACAGGTAAATCTTTATTTTTAGAAATATTTTCACAGAAAATTAATTTCATTTTTTTTCTTTAGGGAATATGTACGGAAGGTTATATGTCGAGCCCAGCTTCTGGTCCTAACCATTCGTGTCAGGAATTACTACAACACTTGAATACTGAACCAAAAATGTCAGCTTATCAAGATGTAGATTCCCATGATTTTATCTATGGAATAGATGATACACTATTAAAATCATCAACAGATGTAGCTTTAATAAACAAAGAATCTAACTTAAATAATTCAGTTGCTTGGTATTACATAACTTGCCCACCTGAAAATGAGTGTGAAAATGGTCATCATAGTTGCAATGAAGAAAGTGAAGAATGTGTTGATCTTGCTGAAGGTTTCCATTGTGTATGTGGTATAGGTTATCAACCAGATGATAATTCTCAATGTATACCTATTTGCAATCAAGGTAATTAGTAGTTTAAAAAACTAAAATATAATTTATAATTTGAAAACAAAAATTACTTAGAACAGTTTTATATTTCATTATTATTATAATTATATATTTCATTTTTAGGTTGTGTTAGAGGTGAATGCGTCGAACCTGATATCTGTCGTTGCAGTTTTGGTTATGTTGGTTCTAATTGCACGATCCAATGTCAATGTAATGGACATTCTGATTGTGCTGGCCCTGATCGTTTAACTGAATGTTTGAGTTGCAAAAACAACACTCAAGGATCCCAATGCCAGCGGTGTAGACCATTGTATGTGGGTAACCCAGTTGAACACACTCAATGCGTACATTGTTCAGATTACTGTAATGGGCATGCTAATATATGCGTTGAAAAATTTGATACCGAACCATTTGAAAATGTTTTAAGTATTATTAATGATCCTAATACCATTCGTATGCAAAATGATGGCCCTCTCTCTGATGCTTATTGCATAAACTGTATGGATAATACAACAGGTCCAACGTGTTCAGGTTGTTTATCTGGCCACTTTCGAGGGTCAAATGATAATCGACAACCTTGTAGGCAAGTGTCATGTTAATAATTTAATTTTAATCAACATTAAATATTATAATTTAACATTTAATTTGAATCCTCATTGTTAGGCCTTGTGAGTGTCATGGTCATGGGAGTACATGTGATCCAATTACTGGAGAAAAATGCGACTGTCAAAACAATACTGTAAGTGACACAAACTGTCAGTCTGGTGGTGTACCTCATCATCGGTCATTAAAAAATACTGTTCATCTTTGTTGGATGCATCAGTGTTCAAAATGTAAAGAATCATATATGGGTGTACCAACATTTGGTCACCAATGTTTCAAACAAATGAGTGTAGATTACAGATTTTGCCTTGATGGTAGTCTGCTTGATGAATGTAAAACGAAACCAAATCCACTTTATCCAGGACAAACAGTATGTACCAAACATAAATTATTATTAATTTCATTTATCCTGAAACTAAATATTATTAATTACATGTATTTATATAATTAACTAACAATTAAAAATCTTGATAAGATTTTTAGAAATTTTAGTGTACTTTATAAATTATAGGCATATTGTGTCATAAATTATCTTAACATTCTTAAAATCAGAAGCACAGAGAGTTGATAAAATATTTAATTCAATTTTAATATAAAAAAATTTAATTAAATTTATTTTGGGATTTCAAATAAATTAAGTTTCATTAAAATTAATAAAATATTGAACATTTTAAGTAAATATTTTTAGATCTAATCATACTACTTGATGTTTTTTTTTTTTTAGTCATTTTTTGTAGTTCAACCGCGTTTTATGAATGTTGATATCAGAATCACTGTTGACATAACTCAAGGGGCTGTTGATTTCTTCTTAACATCACATGAAGATATATTCATTGTCACTAAAAATAAATCTCTTAATAGAAATGTTTTTGATTTTGATCCAAGGTAATTATTAAATTTATCAGGCAATTTAATTTTCATAAAGAATTTGAAATTAAATGCTTTCAACTACTAAGAACATATTTCCTTTAGGTTTGAGTGGTTTAGTGAAATGGAAACGATTGAACGAGTAAGTAGCAGTTCAAATACTTCTAAAGGTTCAAAACAATTATTTACTTATCAAGAACATAAAACCAAAGGTTTATCTACGTATGTGACAATGAAAAAAAGTATGTCTCTGTTAATGGTCAAAAATGTTAACAATAGGTATGTTCCTAATTTGTCTTTGAAGTATCAAATAGCAATTTCACTAACCTAATAGATTAACTTTTAAATTTTTAGATTGATTATTACTCTTCCACATGACAAACATGATTTGTCGGCAACAAGATATTATATGGCATTGCTGGCAATCTCGTTACCAGTACAAACAACTCATATAGTACCTGTGCCTACCTATGGAACAGTATTTTTTAGACAAGACCAGCTTCATATTGATCTCTTTGTGTTTTTCTCTGTATTTTTTTCGTGTTTCTTTCTATTTCTTGCCGTATGCGTTGTTGGATGGAAAGCAAAACAAGTAAATATAATTTTTACCTCAATGCTTAACACAACACAGTGGCACTACAAACGGTTTGTTTTGAATTTTTCTAGGCAGCTGATATGCGCCGGGCTCGCAGACAACAAGTCGTGGAGATGTTGCACATGGCCAAAAGACCATTTGCATTTGTGGCGATTGTTCTGAATACGTCTCAGCAACCAGAAACTAACCAGGCCGCCAGATTTGGTGACATTAGACCACTAGCAATTGAACCTACCAGCGACGCCAATGCTGCAGTGACTACACTGTTGATAAAATTGCCTGACCGCGGGCAACAGTCTACAGGCACAAGGTTGGCACTAGGCTCTACATTGGTGTTGAACATGCTCAATCCAAGAGGTGGTTATATGTCTAATGTACATAGACATCATGTACATATTGGTGGTCCCAGACAAAGAAGGAATGTTCCTCAATAATCATGGTATTTAATTATTTTTACAATATCGATATGATGATAAATTATCAGTATTACTGTATACTAATACAAATGGTATGCGTTACTTAAGTATTTCTAACCTGTACTTCATACATTACACTTATTCAAAAAGTGACTTATTTGTCATGCATTTCTTAATAACAAATTACAAACCTCATAGATTATCAATTAAGCTCAAACATCAATGTTCAAATATTAATATTAGCATCTAATAAATAATGTGAACAACTTGACTCACTGACCAATAATAATTTTAGTATTTAATAAATGTTAGTAATACTATCCATACGAAATTCGAACATTCTATTAATTTTATTTATAAGTATAATTTTGTCAATTGATTTTTTGTGATCGTTTAATTTAACCTTTTTTTAGCTGTTACCAACTCTCTATCAACTCTCTAATTTTGTTTTTTATCCTATTATTTGTATTTTTTAGTTTATAGGAGTAGTATCATTTATTATCTAAGTCTTTCCATAAATGAACTGAATACTTTCTGGTTTCTTTTTACATTATTATTATTTTATGATATTAAACTATATTTATTGATCTCTTCAATATGATTTGTATTTATTATTATATTAATGTAAATAAATCAATAAAATTAAAAGAAATTTAATGCTCTAAAATGTAAGGCAAAGCAGTTTAACATAGGTTATTTTTTTTGTCAGTGTAAATATTTTGTACACATTAACTTACTTAAAGATATATTAAAATTAAATTTATAAATTATTTTGTTTTGATACACATTATAATATTATAAAATGTTCCAAGGTTGTAAGTCTCCCAAAGAAATGTTAATTTTAATGAAACAAATTAAAAATTAAGGAACTTTAACAGGGTCCACACTCCACATACCTACCATTAAAAACATCTTTAATCAATTTAATTGTATGTAATTAAAATAACCATATGTATTACGTAAAATATGTTAAGAATATCTTATAGTTTTTAATACTTGGTTGAGGAAAAGTGGAAATGTAAAAAGTACTGTATCCTTTTTCGTCTATTTTTGTTTTTGAAACGTTAAAAATCTTTAAATAGTTAGGAAACATGCTTAATATATATGAAAAAAAAAATAATACAAATTAAAGAGTTCAAATTAAGTTTAGGTAGGTAGATATGGATTTTAATATATTAATATGCTATTACAGATTTATGAAAATGCATTATTCATAATATTTATTTTCAATTATTCTTATTTTATGATAATATGTAAATATGTAAATATGATAAATATGTACATGTAGAGTATAATAAATTTGTTCAATCTATTAGTTCATAGATTAGATTTGTATCATTTCTTAGCACTTTTATTTTTCAATAACCGTCAGATGATTGGTTGAGACAACAGCTAGCCAAGGGTGTCCAACTTGCGGCCTTTTCTTAAATTCCAAAACCATCAATTAATTATATATGTTTTGAGAAAAAAATCATCCTCAAGATCAGGGATGGCCAGCGATAAAAGAGTTGTGAACCGCACAATATAAAGAAAAATATGTAAGAGCCCAGAGTTGATTTTAATGGGTAGATTTAAGGCTTAAAATTACTTAAACAGTTATATAGATTTTTAGAAAATCCTTTTGTAGTTGATGTTGTTTAAAATGGATGCCCGATATCAAAATCTATTTTAATGGATTCAGCAGTTTTGAATAGTATCAATTGTCATATATATGTATACATGGTAGTATCTCCATTAATTCAACTTTAAACTATTATTTTCACTTTAGGACGCTTAAAATTATAGCATTTTAGTTTTGTAACAACACATACATTATATGTGTACAAATTTTATTTAATATAGAAGCAGTAAATGGTTTCAATATAATCATAATAGACTTTTTAAATAAAGAATTTAAAAATATGTTAACATTAATAAAATTACTACTTATTATATTATATCAAAAACGCTTTATTTTTTTAAAAAGCTTGCTACTAAAGTGAAGACACGATCCACATGTTCTCGCAAGCATCAATTTGGCCACCCCTGTTATAGATTATAAAAAGACAACATATTAAAAACAAAATAAACTTTAAAATTTAAATTATTTGAATAGTATAGCATGAATCTGTTATTATTATTGGATTTATTGTTATTTTAAAATTATTTTCTTCTTTTAATTATAAATAAATGTAATATTTTAAAAATATTTCTACTCACAATTCAAAAAGTATAAAACGTATTGTTATAAAAATGCAAGTTGCCCATGACCATTTCTACTCGAATAATGTGACCCAGTCTTTCCAAAAGGTTGGACGCCCCTGAGCTAGACTATTATATACCCAGGAAGTATATATGCAGTGGTTTCCTGCTGCCATCTGCATGAAGAGGGATTTGTCAGTCTTTCTCTCTAAAATCTAGATAGCTGTTGCATTATTTTTTTCCACCACTTTATTTAAATGTACTATAATATGTACCTAATACCTATACTTTACATTTTATAATATTCGAATAAAATTATCATTCGCTCTTCCTCTTTACTATTGTCTCAGATGGTTTTGTGTTTCATCTTAACAAAATGTAACTTCGAGCTCAAATTGTTATAACCACAGTGACTTTAGGTACACACAATTTATTTTATGAAAGATAAAACTAAATTACTTAAGGTCAATAAAATATTATTTGTATTTTTTTTAAAAATAATAATTTATTATCTATTATATTTTAAATTTAATATTATAAAATTTACATTGTTGTTATCGTTTTGGAATGGAATTATACCTACATTTTTCATAAATTCAAACCCAACGCGTTTTTATATTAAAATAATTTATATAGTAATACTTATCTTTCATATCGCTCAAGTTAGTAAACTAATATAAAATTATATGATTTTGGAAAAATTGAAATATGATTTATTTTTTCTATACATAATATTTTGACCTGATAAGTTTATTTTTCTCCATTGTTACAAGCTTACAACATTACCAGTATATTCGATAGCTTAAAAGTATACTCTTATCAGTTGATCAAATATTTATGAAATTTTTTGACAAGTGATCTAGTCATTCGATTCGACAACAGTCCATGGCTAAGTTCCTTTTTTCGAGAAAAAAAAATAATATTATTTATGTCTCTGGCTCGTAGAAAACTTTAAATCAAAAATACTAGGAGAGTTAAAAAAAACGAAAGTCAAAAACAAAAGTTCTAACAAGTTTTCAAAGTCAAAATGAAATAATGGTTTAGGGTTATTTTTTGCATATAATGAAGATTGAATAAATATAATTGTAAATAAAATATTATCAAATGAACTGTACATTTCTTAGTTTCATACACTGTAATATTAATAATTATAATGATATTCTTTAAATTTTACAAGTTAATTTTATTTTTCAAGGGAAGGGTAAGTGCTCCGTCTTGCCCCCCCCCCCTAATGGGCGTCCATATGTTAATTGTATAGCAATTGCGCAAATGTTGTCCAATCTTAATTTAAATTGTGGTTTTTGAAGTTCTTTCTTTCGAAAAAAACAATATTATTAGACAAACATATACCTCATTATTATTAACAATTGTGATAATCAAAATTACCAAAATTAATTACGTTAATCATTTTAATGTTCCCTTATAATCATGCGCATTATTGACTTACATTTCAACGATGTATAAATACATATAAATACACAAATATAAATAAATTGTACTAATTTCAAAACCATATGCCTAATTCAATGCAGGTATTTTATTCGCCTCATTACAGTATGATATATTTTTGTTGACCGATAAACGGTAAAGCATTTAATCTATTTAATAATTAATAGTCTAGGTATACGTACCTACAGTTCTGTAATCCTATGGACCAATTTCCATAGTGAATTCTGGCTAATGTATTCTGTTATAAGAACCTATTTTTTTTGTAATATCGCGTAATGTTAACTTAAAGTATACTGTGTAATTAAATCAATAATTTAGTTAAGTATAATATATCATAATTATTATTACATATTATATATTATCTTACCAATATATTTTTATCTTAAGTCTTAAAAGCACTGTTACCTTAGCAGCTAAGTGGTGGATTTAATGGTAATTTAGTCGGCAAATGCCGACGAGGCTGAATTTTGTTCTGGAATTCAACTAAATTAAATATTCTCAATTTTTTTTAGATTTTGAGTAAGACTAGGTATATATAGTTTTTTTTTTATGTGTGTGTGTCTGTTTGACCAGAAAGATGGCTCCAATATTTACAAGCTTGGTAATTTTCTGATAGGGAATTTCGTCTAGTTGGTACTTTGAATGGGTCATTTTTTTAAATTCCCAATAGTTTTCCGAATAATTGAGGAAAACAGAGAAAAAAAATGCAAAAAAACATCAACCGAGATTGAGATTCGAACCTTGCATTGTCTAATATAATATTTCGTCACGCACTATCCACTTGTTCATGTTTCATAAAATACAAGATTTTTCACAACATTCGTTGTCTTCGTTGTCAACAAATAAAATGTTCAACGGAGAGTCGCAAACAATTTTTCTAAGCGTTAGAAAATGTTATGTTGACGAAATTTGGTATTAAACTGAATTTAGATTACACGTTATTTTAATGTAAACTGATCCACTCAACCTCTTTCACTCAGAATAGTTGGTACTTTGGTTTCAAGTTTAAAAGACCCATCTCTGTATCTCATCCGATCTAGGAGTCTCGTCCGTTTTTTAATTTGTACCAAAAAATGTAAAACATTTCATATAGAAAACTACAATGACATTTACTATTGTTTTTAATAACAAAATCATTGAAGTAGGAATAACTCATAAACAGAAAATGTTAACAATAAACAAAGTAGAAGGAACGTTGAAAAGTGGATAAAGTGCAACTCATACATTTTTTACGAGGCCCCTCTTACGGATTGTCAACTTTATTTGATCCACCACTATAATTTAGCTTATTTTTTTATTGTGTGTTAATCGGCAATATTCTTAACATTATGAACACGTTACTTAACGATCATTTCTTTGTGTTAAAACTTTACTACAGTATTAAACATAGAAAATATATCTAATATAAGTACTTATATTTTCGACAAATATTAAATGCCTAAAGAAACAGAAAACATGTTACATTTCTGCTTTTCTTTTTAATATTACATATTAAGTTAGACTATTGTTAAATGCTTAGTGTACATATTGACAAAAATTATCATATTTATTATATTTTTTAATGTAGTGTTATGCCTACTTCCGATTTATTTGTTTATGCGATTGTTCTGTTAATTTATGATTATTTTATTGTTTTTTTATTTTATTTTTGTTTAAAAACGATTTGAACAATAAAACGTGATATCAAATATTTATCGTTGAGTTTTTTTTTTTTTTAATCACTCTTACGTGCTTATGCTTATTTCACACTAGCCATTTTGCTGTAGCGCAACAGTACAGTCGGAACGAAATCTTTCTGTCATATCTTGGAAATTGGCCGAAAATGTTGAAAATGTCACATTGTAACCAGATTAGTTGGTTTGGGACGGAAATACTAAGTAAGCAACTAATCACAATTAATATTGTTTTATAGCCGACAGAACAGACAAACATCATAATATACACCGCGTTTGAATGTTCGTTCGGTGTACCCGTAACGCGGTTTTAGCTGTGAATGTTCGGTTGCCTGTCGAATGATTAATTTAATATGAACATATGTGGGTGCACCAACGACGCCGCCGCGCGCTAACCCCATGTAGCAATCGAATAATACAGTAAAACCTCTCTATAACGGACGAATTCTCCTTATAAGTTATAACGGAAAATGTCAATAGTCCCAGTGCAAATAATATATAAAATTGACCTCTACTATACGGAAACGGACAATTTTCGTAATCAAATTAGTAAAAATACTCTCTGTTAAACGAAAATAAAATTATTTAAAGAAAAATTACAGGTTTTTCTGAAAAATAATTTGACAGTATCGCTTCACGATTGTTATATGTATTAGTTTGTTGATTACATATCTTCTAATGAGCGTGTAGAAAAGATTAGATAACCTATGTACGTAATTTTGTAAATATGAACACATTCGTCTTTTTAAGTAAAATATATTTTTTTAATTCTTTAGTACTATACAGTATACACAGAACCTTTAAATATTAAATCATATATTATAATCTTACTGTATACATTTAAGTCGTAGAAGAAGTACATATTTGTATAAAATATAATTTTTTAACACATACATACATACAGTCTTGAAACTTAATTTTTTTTTCTACCTCTTTATGACGGAAAACTCTTTATAACGGAAAAATGTTTGGTCCCAAACGATTCCGTTATAGAGAGGTTTTACTGTATATGAATTATGGGCCATGGCAACGGTACGTACACGATTTCGGTACGTTCCAAGTGTTTTGGTAACACGGTGATTCCGTGTGGTCAGTGTCCCAGTGGAATACGATACGATACTTACATAATAAATATTGTTTGGACTGTATACACCGATTCAATACTATAATACTATACTGTAGTGCAGAGGGTCCCAACCAGGTTGCCGTGAAATTATTTGAAATATATTTTTTAAGAAAATGACTGATAAAAATAATTATAGAAAAACGATTTCATGAAAAATATAGCGCTATGAGTAATAACACGGATTATAATATAAAATACATTGTGTTACAGATAATTTGTAGAAATGCGATGTTCAATCTATTTTAATTTTCAAACCCAGTTGATTACTATCGCTTCGATGTGGACTGTAATAAAGTTATAATTCTACCACTTATTTAAGGTGAAATACTTGTGACTTTATCTTATATTTATTTTTATTAAACATGGTCCGACAAAATAATGAATAGTAAACTAATAACATTCTAACAATTTCTCTACAATCAGTCTGATTACGGTTGTCTGATTTCACTGCGACACATATTTTAGTAGTCTGTAGCGATTGTCTGTAATTATATTTTAGTTGAAATAATGGATAAATGTATATTATAAAAAAACGAAATTTAGATGAATACGAGGTTTCATCTAACATTAATATTGTGCAAAAATCAGGTGGATCAAATCAAACCAGTTCTAGCTCTACCGGTTTAGCAGAAAGACTTAAAATACGTTTGTGTAATAGCAGTTACTTAGCTATGGGATTTACTTGGTATGAAAATGGAAATTTTCCTCAATATGTTCAATATTGTAATAATTTGTTTTATAAAATTTAACACATGTGTATGTATGCCTACTACTTAGGTGATTTAGTACGGTTGTAAATTTATTTTTTTATAATTTTTATTTGAAATATACAATGCCCAGGCATAATAAGAATATGTGCTACAAGCAATTTCACATGTAAAGGGTGAGGGAAGAAACCATCCAGTGATCGCACTTCCTTTTGCTTATTTATAAATGGTTCTCATATATAAATTATTGTGTTATTTATCATTAAGAAGGTCTCTACACCAGTTTCTTTTTAGTCGACGCGGTGGATTTCCAGGAATTGTGTGAGTAGCCAGTCCGGATATAAGAGGATTTGGGTGAGAGGGCAGTTTATGGAAGAAGCGTTTGTAGAAAGATTTGGCTTCTTCATGTATAGTTTTAATTTATAAGTCAGAATGGATAGAAAGGTTTGAAACATAATATGGGGCATTGATGATGGAGCGAAGGATTTTATTTTGTGTGATTTGTATTTTATTGCGATTCGATTTCTTGGTATTGCCCCAGAGTTGGATATAGTATACGGTTGTAAATAGTACGTTTTTCCCGAACACTGAGAGTTCCATAATAGCATTTACGTGGTCATAAGTTTTTCATACGTACGGGAGGGGCGATAACAAAATATTATTATATAGGTGTACCTGTGTAGTGTGTACCATTATTTTTATTTATTCAATATTATGGATGAGTAAAGGTCGATTCACACTATACGGAACGTCAACGTCACGTCACAGACCGGCAACGTCACGTCAAATGTGTTATACATTCACATCAAAACGTCAAACGTAAGCGTCAAATTGTAGGAATCATTGCAGTTTACCGAGGTTGCATCTACGGAAGTGTACCACCCTAGTGTTTTGAAACAATTGAGACTATTTTAGTTGTCTTGTGGTTTTAAATTAAAATATAGATTATCAATTTATTATATAAGTATTTCATCATGTCAAAGTTTAACAAAAAAACGTTAGCAATGATGGCAATTATTTTGGACGAGGAAGAAGAGAATTGTCACCAAAAACATCATATAGACGAACTTTTTCTATTAAATTTTCATCATCCATGATAAAATAATGAAAAAATAACTAAAATATAATTATTTGAATTAACTTAAATTTGACGGAAACGTTCAGTTGTCACATTCATACTATCCGAACGGACAAGAACGGACCGGTTGCGTCACGTCAAAATATAGTTTTCGATAAACGTTGCCGTTCCGTGACGGTGACGTTACGTATTGATGACGGTGTATGTGAACATTGCGATATAAATACATAGTAACATATTTTGACGTGACGTTGACGGTCTGTGACGTGCGTTGACGTTCCGTATAGTGTGAATCGACCTTTACTCGGCGGCTCGGCGTTATCTGTTTCGCTACTTTCGCGTGCGTGTTTTGAACATTTAGCACACAAACATTCGATTTGTTTGGTATTTTCAACAAACTTTGTACAGGTACCTTGTTATTAATAACTAATAAGTATATTGTTAAAATCTTCCACCGAAATCTTACCGCCGCAGTATACGAGTTAATATTATGTTCAAATTATTTTCGCAATATTCATAAATGAGATCGATTATAAATTTGTGTTTTACACTTATAAATTACTATAGCTGAATTATCCGGCCTCGCCCGGGAGACATGTTACTATTTTAGATAAGATCAATTTCTATTTCGTCATAAGAAAAATTTAGGTTGAAAACAACGCACGATCGTCGTATGTAAACTAATAATAATAAAAATCCATTTTAATTTAACTATACTATATTAATATATACCTACCCTATACCTCAATCGGTAATGAATAAAATCAATATAAAATATTTTCTAGATAACCAAAAATTTAAACGTCCATCCCAGAGCTCAATTCGAAAACTACTTTCTCAGCAGATGCCTACGTCATAATAGCTATCTGTATGCCAAATTTCAGACCTATCCATTAATGAGAAGATAAAAAGTTAATTTTATAACTTTTTTAATAATACTCTTATATTTACCAAACTATCGTCAATAAAGTTGCCTTTGCCCGGGGGTGCTCATAAAAAAAACAGAATTCGGTAATATATATTAAGGCGGGAGATATCGGTCTGTGCTAGGTTATTTTATATTTATCTCGACGGGATACTCTGTATATGTTATAGATTAATTGCTAGTTAAATTATTGTTACATTGAACAATTAAATGTAACAGTTGTTATGTAAAAAGCAATATCCTCTTTACTACACAAACATTAAGCAGCGTTCCGACTTTTACGAAGCTTCATTTAAAATGTCGGTCGGTCCGTCCTTCGTAGCCTACGCCCTACAGAACCATAAAGGTCCTTTCACACATCCGATCCGGGTCCGTTCCGAGTCCGATCCGTCAATGCATCCATTAACTCGGAAGTATAAACTTGCTGTTTTACATATTCACGCGCGTAATTTATTAATAAACACTTATAGTTTTTCAAGTTGAATCTTTCAACTTTTGCGGGATCACACATTCATATTATGAACTATCACGTCGTGCAACGGTGATATGGAAGGGGAAGTTTGGGCGGCCACGTCTAGCCGCCGTCCGTTGTGGCGTTGCCGTACCGCGAACCTCACCCACTAAGTCTACGTAACAGATCATTATTTATGATAATTGAACTCCTTTGTTTTTAAAGTTAGAGAATCGATCAAATGCCATAAACCTTCTCCGCAATGAGTTCTTCAATTTAAAATAAAATCATAACGATCGGTTCAGTAGTTTCCGAGAACATATTACTCAAAGGTTTTCATTTTCACATTTATATATTAGATTAGATTAGATAATACCTATACATGCATATAAATAATATATATATATATATAGCTTTAAAACACTTTCCGGTTATTATTATTATTTTAACTATAATTTTAAGACACTTTATTAATGTCATTTGTATGCTGTGCGCCTTTTTACTACTCACGTATATTTAAAATCGACCAATGATACAATATTATTATAATAATATAATGTATGCCCGTGTTGTGCCAGATACCATTGATTAAATGTATGTATTTAATTATGAACAGTAGGTACGTTAAATAAATTAAAGAAAAACTTAAGTAAAAATTAAGAAATATCGAAGGTACCCTTTTATCAAGCTCAACTGCTCAATAGTATAGGTATCTCATAAATATTAATTTTTATAGGTGCACTTTTATTATATGTCTATAGTGGACTATGGAGCGATATACGAAATAAATAAATCACGACTATAGTTATTATCCATTTGCCTTACGGCACTATTTAAGTAGAAGAAAAATTAATTGGATATCTTAAAAACGCATTCGTGAAAGGCTACTGACAATAATAACATTTTCATAACACGAACCTGTATAGTTTTATTATTCCGTATGAAATGTTTATGAAAAAAATATTTCAAATTTAATGTATTAGTAACATTTTTTACATTTTTGTAAGGTTTGAATAACGTTTTCTCAAAATAATTTTTCATAAAATGGCATGTAGATACCTACGTTTCTAATTATTTGCACATGCAACATGTATAATTTAAGAGGCGTCAAATGTATATGTGTTTCAAATGCACCTGCTGGTGGCAAAAATACAAAACAACTCAAACCGCTCAAGTCTCAGCTGCCAGGCGGTAATGCATAATATACATTATACACTGCATTAGATAAGTCAAAATATTTCTATATTATATTACATACACATCGGGACGAAAAATGTTTCTCCGGCTGTTTTGATTTTAATGCGAATTGCTTCGGACATCTCTCATAAAAAATAAAACATATTTTATCGTATATAATTAATCAAAATATCTTGTGAAAACACACTTAAGTAGTTGGAGTGTAGAAACATTTTCTCTCTCCATTTTAGAACTCCGAAAAATATCGTCTAAAATCATTTACAAACTAGATTAAAGCATTGAACAAGTTTTTTTTTACCTAGCGATGTTTTGTACACCGAGTCGTCGGTTGACAAATTGTTCTTGTAAGGCTACTCCGTACTCGTATTAAAGTATACATTATACACGTATAACATAAACTGTATAATGTATGTGTCGCATCGCCGAACTATTTGTACTCGTATTTTATTTTATTGGTCGCCCGTCAAAGACCGATATTATTTCAAAGCAGTCGAATGAGTCACGGTTTGTATTACTTTATTTTGCACGCTTGCAGTGGCGGCGCGAAGTTTATTTTCCAATGAAGCAGTTATGTGTATGTAGTACGTACTATGGAGTTCCCACTCCAACTTCAAAGTCAAAGTTTTAGACACTGAGTGGAACGTGTAATAATAATTCGTTACGTAATCCGTGTATCGTATGTAGGTCCATAAATATAAATATTAAATATTAAAACGAACGGGTCCAAACGAAATAAAATATTATTATCGTGTATTGTGTTCATAATTGCGGTGCAAATGATGTGTTCAACTCGACCGTCGCACAAACACCACCCGCCCGTCCGTCTCATTACAGTCGTAAAGCAGCTGCTTCAATAAGACCCGCACCGCGCCGCCACTGCAGTTGCAGTTGTCCATGGTCGAAAAGGCGCCACGTAACAAAGGGTCCAGACTCCGGAGACCGATCGGACGACGAGGAGCACCGGTTCGGGGATGTGTCCGAGCGGGATCACACACTGCGATTACGACGTCCGCTCGACCGCGCGTGCGTGCGTGCGGTTCTAAAACGTGTAAAACGCGTGTGTTGTGGTGTGTTTGACGTCTTACGATTTTCCATCATATACACATATATAGAGGTACTTGTAAATAACCAAAAGTTTTAAATGACCAAAAGAACATTTCGTTTTTATCGCACCGACACGTAGAGACGACCGGTTTTCGTTCTGCAAGTGTGAAGCACGGTTCAACACGGTAACAGAAACACGGACGGGCGCGCTCACGAACACGCGCACGCGCACGCCGTGGTTAAAATCTTTTCATTTTTTTTCTTCTCCCTTCTTCCCTCCGCGTACACGGATATTCGACCGTCTTGCGGCACCCCCTCGATCCCCTCGACCCATCGCCCGCCCCGTGACCCGACGCAGACACCGACGTCACGCACGCACTCCGACCGGGTGTACAGTATACGTCCTTATAGCGCATAGTAGCATTTTATTATTGTTCGAGAATCTCGCGCGCGCCCGACGCGACGTCCTCGTTCGCGGATATCGCGCGTCTCCTGTTATCGACCGTGTCGTCGTCGTCGTTCGCGTCTCGTTCCATCGTCGGTCGACGCGTCGCCAAGACTCCGCTTCAGCTCTTGTCCCGCAACCCGACGGTACGCCACCGATAGCCGCTGTCCCCCGTGCGCCCGCATCGATTTTTCGCGCGCAGTGCACCAAAATAATCGCCGTAACTGCATCGGCGTTCAGTAGTGACGACCGTGGTCCCCGTCGACGCGCGCCAACAGGTTACGTTGCACTACATTTCACTCTTCAACGCACGACCCCGCCGACGATCAGAACACACGTGGGTAAGTAATCGTTTGTTTCTCTCTCTCTCTCTTTCCGTTCGTCATCTTTAATTGTTACGGTTGTACGGGAAATGTGTACGTTTAAAAACTACGCAGAAAGTGTGTTCATCTCCGATCACCGCCTGCGTTTTTTGTGCTACTCGTGAGGAATATTGCACTTGAATGAAAACACGTTCGATAACGGTCCCGTGAGCGATCGACATATTATTATGACGATAGCTGGTTAGTTAGCTGGTGTCGTTCGCGATTGTACGTATAACTGATGTAAACGGTATGTGGTCAATATCAAAAAAAAAATATTTCATCGACGGCACAATATACTTGGTACACTTGCATCAATAACTATACCTGTGTATAATACGTTTGAAGCAATTAATGCTGCTGCCTGGTATATTTTGGTACGCCGACATAATATTGCCGGTATACGTGATAAAATATAGCGAAACGTAAATATATCGTTGTAATACGTATTATACTATTATCGCCGGTAAAATATCACGATGACAAGGTGTATATCTACTAATCGGGCTATTAAAAATAATGATTGATCGACGATCGTCGTAGTCACAAATATCGTGTGCTGAGAATTCAGATTTCCAATTTACCTACTTGTAAAATATTAAAATAATTATTTTCGGTTTATTGTTGTGTTAGTAGTTTTTGCGCGGTTAAAAAATAGAGATGCGAGTGTGAACGAAATGTTGGGCGATAAAAAATTCCTAATACAGTAAACACGATTTGTTATCGAATACCATACCGAATATCGATTGTTAATGTGGATTTTGTACTTGGTAATCGGATGTATTTTTATTACGTCGTGCCAGAGAAAACATGTCGAAAGAACAATCTTGTTGTGGTTGAGTGAATACCTATATATAGGGAATTATTATTTATATATATTTATATTATTAATTATCTAGTTGTGATAGGTGGTAAACCAAATTTATTTATCTAAATCAGAATCGATGATAGACTTTGTCTAGGTGAATTTTAAATAATTTCTAAGTAATATCCATTATCCACTGTCATAGTATTGATTTAAATTCTATAAATATAATAAAGTAAATACATATATTTTAAGTTTTGATGATTATTTTTATTGTAACTTACTATATCTCCAAACATTTTTCTTACGTGGTTATCATAATTCTCTACAGTCTACAATCTACATCACCATCGATTAGGTTTTTGAACATCGGCTATGATATTATATACCTAATATTAAAAGATTTATAGTTATAATTTTATGATTGTTTTTATTTCGTAACATAAGTAAATTATGGAAATAATAAAAGAGGTATTTACGTTTGCGTCTGATTAAATACGTATAGACGGTTAATATTGTACTGTTTAAAGTTTTAATAATAATAATATGATTTACAGAAACAAATAATGCCTGTACGTGTATTATATAAAAATACCGATAAGTAAATTGCGCCCGCCGACAAAATCGAAAAAATTTAAATTGCGCCTGGCGTATTTTTCAAGTAATATTTTGATGGTAACCATTTAGCATTAGATTCCAGACTCCAGAGGACACTATGAGGAGGCAGCTATCACTATCCTCCAAAAATTGTTTTTACCTAACCTTTCTCTTTTGTTAATGTGTTTTTTAATAAAATAATTCAATAAAATTTATTATGAAGTTATATATAACATCTCAATGATTTGGCTCAATTATCGCATGATGGTGTTGTACGAACAACTTATTCGTTATACTTATCGGCTACCATATTAATATTATTATAACCTAATATTGATTGTAAACAATAAAACCGCGGTATCGTTTGTCTATAACGTTTTTAAAAAATAAATATCGTTCAAGATTAACTGATCTCCACCTTGAAAACAATCTGCGCATTAGAGTACCAAATTTGAAAAAAAACTGGCTCAAGTCAAGAATAAAAAATTTAACATAAATTCAATACAAAATTGTATATGAATACCATAATATTAATTTTAACTAAAATATTATTAAAGTAAAATTACTATGACACTTAAGTAACAGGATGAAAATGATGAATTAATGGTATTATTTATTTTTTTTGTATTTATACATAAATAGTGAATAAACTGTATAAAATAGTAAAATATATTTATATAACTTTAAATCAACTTTATTTTTCTTTTAAAGGATATCAGAATGTCGGGAAATGATGTTGGACAAGATAATGCTTCTGCTCTTTTGGATATTACTCAAACAAAAATTAATATCTCAAACTGGGATAGCTATGGTATAACTACTGTATCTGAAGATGTAAACAGCAAATATAATGATTGTGAAGCTATGGATATATCTAAATGCAACGACTTTACCACTAGTAGTTATAACGGTGTCTTATATGATTCTTGGGGAAATGAAATAATAAATGAGGATAATGCAAGTTTAGGTTATCAGAGCATTAATGATCATCTTAGCAACCAACGTGATCAAAATATTTGGTATGCAAATAGAAATACTGGTTATTCAGAAACTGAAAAGCCTGAGAAACCTACTAGACCACCTAAATCAACTTACATTCCACCCGAATTTGAGGAAAATGATGAATTAACTATAGAAGCTGGATTAAACTTTGAGAAATATGATAAAATAGAAGTAATAGCAAGTGGAGTGGATGTACCCAAACAAATCTCTACGTTTAAAAGTGCAGGTCTGCATGAAATTATTTTGTGCAATTTGAGGAGCTGTAATTATACTACACCGACACCAATACAAAAATATGCTCTACCAATTATTATGAATGGCAGGGATATGATAGCCAGTGCTCCGACAGGTTCTGGGAAAACTGTAAGTGTACAATCCTGTTAATATTTTTTATTATTTATATAATGGACGATTTATTTTTGTATTTCAGGCAGCTTATATTTTACCTATTTTAAACGAATTACTTACTGTTTCATCTGAATTAGTTGTTGATTATGATCATTGTGAGCCACAAGTTCTTATCATGTCTCCTACAAGAGAACTTGCTATACAAATATGTAAACTTGCAACCCGGTTGAGCCGGGGTACAGGAATTAAATGTGAGCTTCTTTATGGTGGTACTGCTACATATTATCAAAGAGAAAAAATTTTGGTAAAATAAATTATACTTTTTATTTTAAAAAATCTTGTAATTTATTAACTTATTTAACTAATTCACTTAATATAATCTTTGTTACAGAGAGGTGTTCATATAATGGTCGCCACTCCAGGGCGTTTAATTGATTTTGTGAATCGTGGTTTGATAACTTTCTCTTCATTGCGATACTTTGTACTAGATGAAGCTGATAGAATGTTGGATTTGGGTTTTCAACTAGATATTGAATGCATACTCAGTGACAATACTATGGTCTTGACAGTAAGCACTAATATTTTTCAAATAATAGGTACCATTATTAATAATATGTGGTTCAATACTTTAATTGATATAGGTACCTACTACTTAACACTTACAATTATCTTAAATAAATAAAATTTAATTTTTGTACACTGAATACATTTATTTTCAGGCGGAGAGAACAACTTTAATGTTCTCAGCAACATTACCTGAGAATGTTCAACAAGTAGCAAAGGCTTATCTCAAATCAGCCTACATATCAGTAGCAGTTGGAGATATTGGTGGTGCTTGCAAAGACATTACACAAATAGTTATGGAAGTAAAACGGTTTGAAAAAAAGAATTTACTGTTGTCTATTCTAAATGAAACTGGTAAGACCAAATACTTTTCCTATAAATCAACTATAGATTCATTGTTTTAAACATGAATATTTATTATTTGATTTAAACTAGAATATATTTTTTTTAATGTGATTTTGTTTTACTGAATTACCCATATTTATACAGTTCGTTAATTTTTTTTTTGTAGACGATCTCCAGGGCATATTAGTGTTTGTGGATGAAAAACGACAAGCCGATTTTCTTGCGGCATTTTTAAGTGACATGGATTATCCAACTACAAGCATGCATGGAGATCGCGAGCAATTCGAACGAGAAATAGCTTTGAAAGACTTCAAGCAAAGAAAAATGAAGATCTTAGTAGCTACTTCAGTCGCATCTAGAGGACTAGGTATACTTTCAATATATTTTATTATCTAACTCAGTGACATAATACTTCATCCAATTTTATTTTATAAAATATTAAATGTACAGTATGGGTAGTACAGCTTTATATAGCATAATTAATGATATCATTGGTGAAATAATTTTAATATTATATACCTAGTTATTTTACGGTTACAAAATTATTATAAAACTAATATATAATGAATTAATAGAAATAATAAATATTATTATAAATTAAATTAAATAACCATGTAGCTTTGCGTAGCATTTCACTGTTATACATAATCATATTTACATAAATAAATTTCAATAGCTATTTTTTAGCATTTTTTAAAAAAGCAAATTTAGCAATTTTAGCATTCTTATTTTTGAAGAAATTGTAAAAATTGGAAACATAGTATTCTTGGTTATTTTGAACTATACATAATACTATAAAAATAAACATAATTATTTTGTGCATAAAAAAATAGTTATAATATTTAATACTAATTTGGAACTACCTGCTTCTGTTAGTGGTATTAAAACAATGCATATAATCTAGTGTACTTATACATATTTCGTGAATTTTATTATTTTTAAATGCTTATTTTCTTAGCAATTATGTACTTTGTATTATTCAACATTATTTAAGATTTGTTGAAACAAATTAAGCAATTTTTTTTTTTAAATTCCGAGTATACTCTACAATTATATTAGGAGAATGCCACTACGATACTATAAACTTCCATACATACCAACATTTAAAATACTTTTCCAAATGTTATATTGTTCATGTATCTAATTATACAATTTCATACACAAACATTTCAATGCAGATATTACGGGTGTAACAATGGTGGTGAATTATGATTTACCAAAAACAATTGAAGAATATGTCCACCGTATTGGACGCACTGGAAGATTGGGAAATGCAGGAAAATCTATTTCATTTTATGACCCAGAAAAAGATCACTGTATTGCTCTCGATCTAGCAACCACTTTGAGACGGGTAATGCATATGTTTTCATAATTACTTTTTTATTAACTGAACATTAATTTCCACATTATATTACATTCACAATTGTATTATTTTAGGCTAATCAAGAGATTCCAGCATTCTTGTTGAAATTTAACTCTAAGAATTATCAAACTACTGAACCCAAGGTAATCAACATTCATTTATTTTCAACGTAGTTTCTACTTATATTATATAATATAATTATGTTATATTATAATCATTTTTTCAGGTTATCTAATATATAATGAATATGTTAAACATTTTTAGGATGTTGCAGTTACTTCTGAGATTTTTGAAGATCCATATGACGAATTTTGATTACCTCTATTATTATATACCTATTATTATTTGAAAAACAAGTTAAATTTATGATTACTTTTTATTACAAAATAATTACTTAAATCATTAATTTCTATTTAATTATTTATTATTTAAAATAATTTTTTTTTAAATTGTTTAATTTTTAATTTTTATTTTTTTTCCAATTGTAATGTAGGTTCAATATTTTTATCAGCTACACCAAAAAATAAGCAGTTGGTGTATTTTTTTTTTATTTATAATTTAATTCAGTTGTAAGATGTCAAAAAATGTATATAAAAAGTTACCGCGTCCAATCTGAATTATACTGTAACAATTTCTATGTATTACATTAACTTTAAGAATTACTATTTATTGGTGCATTTTCTAAAGACTTATTCTATTTTATGTATAATTTTTAATTATTTACTGTTATTATATGTAAAATATATTATGGTAATTTTTAAATTTTATGACTGAATTGAAATTCATGTTTATAGTTTTATTTCCTTACGATTACTGTTTACGATTGTTGGTGTTATGAAACTCATAAGGGTTTGAACTTTTGAAGCATCTGGATGTATGCGATCAAGGAATGAATAGTCTTTAATTATTGTTTGCTCATATATTCCGTTCACACAGATGTTCTTTCTTAGAGCATAATTGCATAATACCTATATTTAGTAATGTAAATGACAAATTTTTCATTTCAGAAATACATGTTACTTTAAGAGCAAAAAGCATATAAAACCACATAGATATTTCATAATTATCTGTATTTCAATGTAGGTTTCAAATAATAATTTTCGGTTTATTGTTGTAAGTATATTTGTATGGTTCTTAAGTGGTATTAAGTACCATTTACTTTTTGTAATGCATAATGTACTTTATTCATTATATTGACTATTGGGGAATATTTAAAATAAATCTCCTTCAATACAACTAAAAAATAATAATTAATAACTTAAATAGGTATATTATATAAGGTGGTGGGTAGACTGGTATCCATTGCTTTGTATTTATTTTTATACTTTGGTGCCACTAAACAATACAGTATGTGTTTAGTGTATGTTATAATTTTTCCACACAAACTGAACCTATCTACCTACTTACCCTGTGTAAAAATGTAAGCTCTAAAAAAGATATTCTACATTTTTTAACATCATCAATTTTTCCATGAACATTATTGAATATTACATTTCTGAAATTCGACAACACTACCTATATTGCAATTAATTTTTTAAATAATATGACGTAGGGATCATTTCCCACTTTCAAGGCATTAAACACTTTCATACTGTTTCCAAAATTAAATATATTCACTGGTTTTCTCTGAATCCAAATTGAGTAGGTATTTGGTTAACATTTTCTGTTAGGTTAGGTAACTTAAGAATGTGTTTGTATCGTTTAAACATCACTTTTTCAAATAATTCCCTTCATATTGGTAATAGACTTATTGGTTTATAAGAGGAAGCTTCAGTTTTTGGTATGTTGGGTTAGTGTATAAATATGAATACAGATTGTTTCCATATTAGAGGAAAGTAGAACAATGTCAATATAGAATTAAATATTTATAAATGTATGTGAGAAATAAATTTTATATTTAGGAAGATGTTTAAGTATTTTATTTGATATTTGATCTTATCTGTAATTTTTTATTTCATTGGTAGATGTATGTTTGGTAAAGAGATACATAGCTAACATGCTACTTAAATAGATATCTACTTTTATGTTCATATTAGAAGTTAGTCAAAATAATCAAATACAAATTATAAGATGATAGAATGTTTAAAAAGGATAAAAAATGTTATGGAAGTTTAAATTCCCAATTAGAAGGCTTTCATGTATATTAACCCCTCACGCTTCAACGTTCCCGGAGTTAAGCTGCGAAGCTGTTGTATTACCCAAGATCACGAGTTCTATGCCATCCGCCAATCTTAGTCCGTTAATACGATCAACGTATTCTAATGTCCAGTTTGCCGATTCACTTTTTGACCGTCCTGGTCGGATTGATTTCTTAATTGGCGCTGATTTATATAACAGAATTTTTGAAGAGGGGTATCAAGTACGTCACACAGCCGGCCTTCCTTCAGCATTTGAAACCGCTCTCGGCTGGATAATTGTTGGAACATCGAGTCAAGCACCACCCCCGTCTTCTCAAGCTTGTCTCACTATCTCTACTGAGCCATCCTTGAAAGATTTGCTACTTCGGTTTTGGGAATGTGAAGAGCCTCTCGTCCGTTCAATACCGTTTACTGATAGCGAAAAGTGTGAAGATAATTTCAATCGGACTACCGTCCGTGAACCCACTGGTCGCTATGTCGTTTCTTTGCCTTTCTAAGTTGATCCTTCCGCTTTGGGTGATTCAAGAAGTATGGCGATCTCACGATTTTTCAACTTAGAGCGAAAGTTACAGAAGGAACCTCAAGTGTATGAGGAATATCGGTCCTTCATGCGTGAATATGAATCCCTCGGACATATGAAGCGTGTTACATCACCGGGAAAGTATGTCATACCACATCATGCTGTGGTAAAATATTCTGACGAAAAAATGAAATTACGCGTTGTGTTTGATGCATCAGCGCGCTCCTCATCCGGTGTATCATTGTACGACACATTATTCGTCGGACCAAAATTGCAATGCGACATTATGGATATATTAATTCGTTGTCGACTTCATAAGTATATGTTCACCGCTGACATATGCAAAATGTATCGGCAAATACTAATTCAACCTTCGCATGTCGGTTATCAACATATAGTATGGCGCGAAGATCCTTCGCTACCGTTAAGCGAATATGCATTATCGACAATTACTTATGGTGTATCTTCGTCACCATATCAGGCCATACGAGTTCTTCATCAACTAGAACAGGATGAAGGAAGTAGTAATAATATAGGGCTTCTGACCATGGTTTTTCAGTTTTTATTTTTCGAGGTAGTTTTCCCCCGACAAATTAACGAAATTTAGCTTCTTTTCCAATCGTGTTTTTAGCTTCTCTTTTTATTTCAAATTTTTTATTCTCCGAGGTAGTTTCACTGCGGTAAATTTATGAATTTTAGCCTCTTTTTCAATTATGATTTTGGCTTCTCTTATTTATTTCCGAGGTAGTTTTACCTCGGTATGTTTATAAAATTTACATTATTTTTAAACCATATTATTAGCTACATATTTTTTCAAATTAATAAACATTTTATTTTGAAATATCTTTAGATTTAATATAAGAGTTATGACTTGAGTCGAAACCTAACCATTTAACCAGGATTTTATTTTTATTTTTTTTTATAACACGTTCAATGAGAAACGTGTTCGGAAATTTGGTCTTTTGAATTTCTTGTTCATAAAAACAACCTACTATTATATTATTTGCTAAATCTTTTAATCTATATGTTATCGGATTTGTTGGTAATACATTTGCAATTTGAAAAACTTCTGTAGTCCAATTCGGTGTATAACCCTTAGCAAAAGCATGTTTGTACTTTGAAATCCTAACATTGTCATTTATTTTAAACTTCGAATTTCTAGGTTTTTCGTGATTAAATTTAAATTTTATTGATTTTGTTCGAGCTTCGTGAGGTGTGCATTTAATTGTAGTGTGAAATGAATTATTATAACTGTCTATCAATTTTGATATTGAATTATACCAATTCCAAGAACCTGTTGCTGTAAAATGTTTATAGATTTTATTTTTTAATGTCCTTATAACGCGTTCGACCATTCCAGCTTTTATACTAGTGTATGTTGAGTAGTGTTTGATATTAAACTGTTTCATAAGAATTTGAAACTCTTTATTATAAAATTCAGTTCCATTATCTGTTTGCAATAACTTAGGCTGATTTAATTTTAATATTTTACGCATACCTAATGTAACATCTTTTGCGCTTTTATTTTTTAAAGCTTGCACCCACACATACTTTGTAAAGGTATCTATAACAATAAGAATATATTTAAATCCATTATTTTTTTTAGAGTGTAATTGCATATCCATTAGGTCGGCCTGCCATAGATCATCTTTAAATCTTGTTATAACCAACCGTCGAGGAAAATTTTTTCTTGCTGGTCGATGTAACTCGTTTGCAATACCTTCTAATGCAGACATTATACTATTAGATTTCTCTCACGTAATTCTTCTAATACAGAAATAATTTCATTATTTACACCAGTATTCCCAGCTGTCTGAGAAGCTATTAAAAGATTTAGTCTTGTCACTAATTCATTCGGGTCATCATAATAAACTAACTGTGTATTAGGAATCACGTTTTTATATAAACCTGAACCCTTTTTAACTGGTGGAGATAAACTGAACTTAAATAATTTATCAGTTGGAGGTTCCTCGAATTTCAGGCTGTTTACTGAAGAATCAAAATCAAACGATTTATTTGCTATTGTTGTATTATCATTAATTTTACTTCGTTTAGCATTTACACTATGTAAATAGTTATCAAACGGTTTTAAATTTAAGTTAGTTTTTTCTCTAGAACTATTAATATTTACAATTTCCGCGCTTAACTGTTTTTCCTCCGTTTTCATTCTATCATATAGAGGTCTTACAACGTTCATCCATTTAAAGAATCTTGAAGTCTTTGGTTTCCCGTCAGGCTTTAAATGAACTTTAGTGGTTTTCAAAATATTATAATATGCTTCCATATCTTCTATAGTTGTATTTTTAGGTTCTTTTTCACATAATAAAGACCAAAGACCAATAGTCCAAGGATAGTAACTATCGAGTAAATGTAAGTTACCATGACTAAAAGAAACAGGAAATTCCGATATTTTTAGTTGATCATTAGCTCTATCATAATATAAACCATATGATTTATCATAACGTCGTAATTGCGGTCGTGTGTTAAAAAAGTTATTAAATGTTGTATTTAATAACGTACCATCATCTTCTTCATCACTAGGGTAACGTACTTCCGCATTAATATTTTCAGTTGAAGAATCGTGTGATATATTTTTCTTTGATAGCGTATTTAATGGTTCGAGTATTGGTTTAAATGTTTCACGAAAATAAGTATCGGAATCTATAACATTACGTTTCATATCCATAACTTTACGTTTAATATTTCTTTTACATAATATTATATTATTTAACAAGGCTTTTTCTCCACTCATAATTTACATTAATTATAAATTGTTCGTTTGTATGCAACCGACTGCATATCACTAAAACTTATTATTTTCTTTTATACTAATTATTTCATATTTATAAATGTATGAAATTCATATCTATATCTTCCCTGATCCATTTCACGAGTTTTATCTATAACTATAAACCCATATTTTTTCTTGTTCCAACATAAATGACATATTTTACGAAATTCTGAAAAATCCATATCTGCTGAACAATGGTCATCGAAAATATGTCGTAGATTCTTATCATCTTGCTTAAATATTATTAAAAAGTTTGCGTTATCTCTCACTAGCTGTTTTGGTATTTTTGAGTATGTTTGTGCTAAATAAAATATAGAATTAGCACCAGAATGTCTACCCATACTGAAGTAATCGCGAATAGGTGTCTGATTATCACAAATTACATCATCAAATATAAAAATTGAATTTTTTTTAATTAAATTTGGTTTTATAACTTTATCTGCATTTGTAAATATGTAAAAATTAACACCTTTAATACTATTAATTATATTTTTTAATAGTATATATTTTTCTTGCTCAGGTGTTTTAGAGTATAAATAAATATTTTCAAATTTTAATCCATTTCTATTAGTTATAAGATTAAACATAACATTTGTTTTTCCTGATCCTGAAGGTCCAACCAATATTCCACGAATACTATCTGGTAATAATGGTCCGTGTCTTGATAGATTTTTTATAACTTGTGTGTCAACATTTTCAATGTTTAATTTATCTTTTTGCTCGATTAATTCCATTTTTTTATATATAAATACTAAAGAGTTTTAAATTATGAATCCAGTCATACATAATGCGTTCAACTCGTAAGTTAAAATCTGGTAAAGGCTTCTTAAATACTCTTATAAATAAGCTTCCATTCGAAGCTCATGTACCAGGATATCAGTATTGTGGTCCTGGTACTAAGTTAAAAGAGAGATTAGCACGTGGAGACAAAGGTGTAAATCCGTTAGATTCTGCTTGTCGAACACACGACATTGCTTATGAGAACAGTAATAATTTAGATATTAGACATAAAGCTGATAAGTTATTAGAAGAACAGGCTTGGGAAAGAGTTAAAGCTAATGATAGTTCTAAAAAAGAAAAACTTGTTGCGTACGCGGTGGTGAACGCTATGAAAGCTAAAAGAAAAATCGGTATGGGTTGTAAAGGTAATAATAAAAAAATATTGTTAGCAGCAAAGAAAAAAAATAAGAAAACGAGAAAAAATGGTAAGAGAATAATTTTAACTCCGAACCAGTTGGGAGGTGTATTACCACTTATGCCAATATTTGCTGGGTTGTCAGCCTTAGGAAGTTTAGCTTCTGGTGCGTCAAGTCTATATAATGCTGTGAAAAATCGTAAAAAAGGTAATGGTTTATACTTAAACAATCCTATTGGAAAAGGTTTGTATTTGAATCCGAAAGGTCTAGGAATGAACAGAAAAAAAAAAACGAGAAAAAATTAATGTTACCCAACAGAGCTCTCACCAGTGAGGATATTATAAAGTACGTTAAAAAGTTGGAAATCAATCACTTTCGTGGCGTCTTTTCGCGAGACAACTTACCTAAAAAACCACATAATAACGAATGTGCAATAATTAATTTGGATTCGTATTTAGGCGACGGTACACACTGGGTTAGTTATTACCGACTTGGAGATAAAGTTATATATTTTGACCCGTTTGGTGATCTTACACCTCCGGTTGAACTTCAAAATTATTTTAAAGATTTGAATATATTGTACAATTATTCAAATTATCAAAAATACAATACATATATCTGTGGACATTTATGTATTAATTTTTTACAATGGATGAATCAATCACATTAAGGATATCAGGGAATGGTACCTCAATAACATCGACTTATTCTCCGGTAATAAATGTAAACGGTGGTTCTGAAATTGCTCTTGTGTGTTTAAAAACATCCGAAACTATTCTTATGAATGATTCTGAAAAAATTCTTGTAAATGAAACAAATGACGATTTTAAAGTTATAACTAAAACTTACACTGATAGTTTAAAAATTCCTCACGGCACTTACACTATTGAAGATATTAGTAAATACATTTCTAAAACCACTAGAGATAGCATTAGTTTTAGTCTGACGCTTTCAGCTTCGCGTACGACATGTTTTATGGAATCTAATTGTGTAATAGATTTCAAACGTAAAAACAGTATAGCCAAAACATTAGGATTTAAAAATGAATTATATGAAGTCCTACAAGATAAAAATCGGTACTATGAATCAGATAAAATTGATTATATACCAATTGCTGTTAATTCTATAAAAGCCATGTGTAATATAGTTAAAGGCTCATTTGATAATGGGAAACAATCAAATTCGATTTATGAATGTTTTACACAACAGAGATTAGGAACAGGACTAGTAGAACAACCAGCTAATTTAATATATTATAAACTTAAAACAGCAGTTATTAAAAATATTAAAATTGATTTAGTAGATCAGGAAAATAATTCTATTAAAAACTCTAACGTTCAAGTAACGGTCATATTACATATTAGACCTATTAGATCTTAAATAACAGGGAAATGAATGAATCAATTACTGTAAGCATGTCGGGAAAAATGACATCTTTATCATCGACTTATTTTCCAGCAATAAATGTATACAATGATTCAGAAATCGCATTATTATGCCTACATACATATAATACGTTTCCGAACGTGAATGAGACAAATAACAATATTCGTATTATTGTGAACGAACGTAATTTAGATATTCAACTCCCCTTTGGCTCTTACGAAATTGAAGATATTACACAATATATTTGCAATCAAATTCATGAAGATAATGAACGTTTAAACAGTGTAACAAATGTATACAAAACGTATGATCCTATAGATTTTACCATGAATACCGATATTACCCGAATGAAATGTATAATGAGTTGTAATTATCCGATAGATTTTACAATCGAAAACAGTCTAGCAAGTCTATTAGGATTTAAAAAAAAAAAATATGGCAACGGAGGTTTATCAAGTTTTAGATCAACGAAAAATATTGATATAAACGCTGTTAACTCTATAAAAGTGTTGTGTAATGTCGCAAATGGTTCATACGATAATGGTCTTCAATCTCACTCGATATATGAATTTTTTCCTCGAGCGAGGTCTGGTGCTAAAATAATTGAGTCACCGGCTAATTTAATATATTATAAACTCAATACTGAAGTTCTGAATACTATAAATATTAATTTAGTTGATCAAGAAAATAATCCCATTCATAACTTTAATGAAAGAATAACAGTTGTGTTGCACATTAGGTGTTGTAAAACTTAAATATGGGGTTAATATTTAAGAATATAAAGCAGTTACAATCGATTAAACCGATTAGTCATTTAATAGAGTCACAATCAAAAGTATCTAAAAGAAAACCTGTAAATATAAAACTAACTCGTAAAAGCAAACAAATTTTAAAACGGTTAGGATTTCAATTAAAATAAAATGCCTGAAAGCAGTATTTTAGATATTGAATCAGATTTTATTACAGAATCGAAAATAAATAAAGTTGAATATCATTCATATATTCCATATACTAACTCGTTTAAAAATAATGATGAAATACGAATTGGAGTTCAGCAAACAGATGTTTATCCTTATCTACATGAAAGTTTCCTTTTAATCGAAGGAAAAATAGCAGATCCGAAAACTGTGAAATTGTCCAATAACGGTTTATCGTTTCTTTTCGATCAGGTTAGATTAGAAATTAACGGTGTAGAAGTTGATGGAACTCGGGTTTTAGGAATAACAAGTTCATTAAAAGGATATTTGACATGTACGTTAAATAATTATCATTGCTATCAGAATGCTGGATGGGATTTAGACAATAAAAGTATTGTTAATGAAGCAGGAGAATTTAGTGTCTGTATACCATTAAAGTATTGGCTAGGTTTTTTTGAAGATTTTAAAAAAATTTTAGTAAATTCTCGAATAGAATTAATACTAACAAGAAGTAATACTGATTTAGCTTGTTTACACAGCAAAATCGATAACGCAACTACAACTACAGGTATTGTCACTCTAGATAAAGTAATTTGGAAAATTCCACATATAAGTGTAGATGATTCTGAACGACTAAAATTATTGAAAATTGTAGAAAAGGGGAAAAGTTTATTTATTCCGTTCAGATCGTATGAAACTTATGAATATCCTGAACTCGGTAAATCTAAAAATATAGTTTGGAATTTAAAAACTGCATCAAAATTAGAAAAACCGCGATTTGTTGTAATAGGTTTGCAAAAGAATCGAAAAAACAATATTGTAAAAGATCCAAGTGTTTTTGATCATTGTAAATTAGTTAATATAAAAGTTATTTTGAACTCTGTTATTTATCCGTATGATAATTTAAATTTAGATTTCACTAAAAAAAAATATGCAGAGTTATATAATATGTATACATCATTTCAAGAATCATATTATGGAAAAGATAATGGTAAACCGGTATTGAGTCCAGCTGATTTCGAAACAATAGCACCAATTGCTGTAATAGATACGTCGAAACAAAATGATTCAGGTACAGCTTCAACTGTTGACGTTAGTATACAAATTGAATCTATGGAAAATCTAGAAGGTGTTAGTGCTTATTGTCTTTTAATTCATGATCGTATTATAGAATATGTACCTCTTAACAGAGAAGTAAAAAAACTTATATAAATGTTAAACTGTATATGTTATAAATTAAATGTGTAAAAATTGTATGTGTTTAATAAAAAACCTTTAGTGTAAACACACTGTTTTGTGTAACATGATATTATTTATGTTACATCACACATTTCTGTGATATAACATTAGGTCTTAGTGTTCAATATAATTTACACACAGATAAAATTAATATTTATGAAAAATCAATTGATAAAGTCCTTAGACAATTATATTGTTGTATGTACATTTTGTATGAATCATAATGTCTCAAAGTTCACAATCGTCAGCCGACATATTGTATAGTAGTCGATTGTAGAGTGCTAATAAAAAAAAAATCAACCTTATTCATATTTTCAATGTATATTATCAGTTGCTTGCGAATCATTGTTCGGTGAAGTTGTTTTTTATTTCGAGTAGAGTCACAATTATTTATTTTTTTTCATAAAATATTAATTCTATTATTTTTATAAAAATATTTTTACTACGAGTATAAACATGAACATATTAAAATATTCCAAAGATTTTCCATCATTACTATATTTAGTACGAAATAATCCATATCCAGTATACCCGGAATATTCTAGTTTCTTATCAAGACTTAAAACATATGAATCATGTCCATCAAATTTATTAAAAGATAAATATTCACTTGCTGAATGCGGTTTTAAGTATACAGGAACACAAGATATGGTACAATGCTTCTTTTCTGGTTTGATTTTAAAAAACTGGATGCAAGAAAGTGGTGATACATGGTTTGAACATTCTAAGTCGAACCCAAATTGTTTATTTGTATTATTATATAAAGGAAACCAGTTTATAGAGAATGTTAAAAATAATCATGTTTGTAATTGTAAATCAGAAAAATCGTATGATGTTGTCGGATAATACATTGCAATTCTTGTATAAAATGTAATATAAAAATAAAATATTAAATTATACTAAACAAATTATATGTGTAAATACTTTATGTAATATTTCGTGAACATGTAGTCTAGTGGGTTAAGGCGTGTAGTAAAAAATTAAATATGATAGGATTAAATAAAAGGTAAGGGTTACTCTATAAACTTAAATATATAAAAAATGTCATTACTATCCAACTCTCACAGACAACATTTCATGTTAATTTTTATTTTTACGTACATGTTAAGTTTATTTTAGGTTACACATTTTATAGTAATATTTTACTAAACATTTGTGTTTAAAATAGTTCACACACCATGTATAATTTTTAATTATAAACATTGATGATAAATAGATATACAAATAAAATATATTTATAATCTCATTTTAAAAATGTGCAACACGCTCTAAAAAACATTTAGACCAACAAACCCTATACCGATTAGCTATAGGAAAATGTTCCTCTACGCTTTGTACACCGTTTTCATTGATACGAAAAATATCTTTTGGTTTGAATAGTACACCCCTCTTGCTAAATACCGTTTGCAATTGTAACAATGTTCTTTTTTAAACCAATTTCGATAGCTTATACTTGATTCAAATCTATGTACAGTGTATGTTATTACATAACCACGATTGTTGGAATCATCAGAATGAGTTTTGTAGCATATTCAGTTGTTTGAGCATCCCGTATTGTCAGTCTCACGCAAAATAAATTTCCGCATGGGTCTTTCATTCTGTTTAGTTCTGAATCAACTACTATATGAGGATAAAACTCCACAACTTGACCAACATTAATTTCAGTTCCTCGAAATGGTGATAAAGATTTTAATAAATTACTAATAGCATGTTGATGGTTTGCAAAATCATCCAAAATAGTGGGTATAGTAATAATGTCGCTACTTGAAAACATACTGAACTAAAAAAAATAACAATAATTCACATAAATAAATACACAGTACTTATACGCACTATATGTGACGTATTTAAACATTAATATTTTTTTTTTATATATAATTTAAAAAAATTAAACTTATAAATTAACAATAAATAGAAGCTATTGTAAATAAAAAATGTACATTATCAATAAAAAAATATATACAAAAATATGAATATAAACATTATTATTAACAATCAATAATAATTGAACAAAACAATTTAATGATAAAATATATATTAATAGTTAAAAATAATAATTTATTATTATTTAAAGTTCGAACACTGTACAAGCACATTAAATTAGGTACTTCTCTAATAAAAATGATTTAAATAACATAATTAAAGAATTAAATTTTTTTATAATTATATTGATTAAAGCAATTTATTAAAATGATAATTTTACTTTTATTTTTTTAATACTATACTAATTATAATTTATTGAATATATTAAGAGCTTAATTTATTATGACCATACGCTAATGTATTAATTCCATCTCTCATTATATATCTCTTATCATCGTCACCGTTGGAACCTTTTTGTTTATAGTTTTTGAATACACGTAATGGTTGTGCGATTGAATTAAATTCATATCACGATAAACAGATTTTCCTTTTACTTTATTATCAATATGAGCATTTAAAACATTTAAGTATTCATCGAATTTTAAATGGTTTTTAATTATATATTTTTTAACACCGATGCATCTAATTTAAGCGTTCTTAAACAAATATCACGAACATTTTCAAACACATCAGTTAAAATACTTACATCGGTTGCTAAGTATAAATCACTATAGTCACCTAATGTTTTTAATCTTGGTCGCTAATTTGCTCATCTTTTAATGAATTATAAAATTTATTTTTTGGAGGTAAAGTAGTTTCATTTAGTTTATTCCAATCATCGATATATTCATAAGGAAAAACTCCTTTACGTATAACCAAATCTATATTATTTGAGGAAAATACTTTTAACGTTTCTCTAAATCTTGTGGGGTCCTCAGCTAGATTTTTAGCTAAAGAATCTAACGAATCTAATAAAAAACGGTAAGTGTCCACAAATTTAATTTTAAAATTTGATGAAATTGATTTACTAAATGATATATATTTTTCATTTGAATTTGGGATTACATCAATATTTTTTTCATCGCACCCGAGCTCACGAACAATAAAATGACTATCGTAGGTTAAATTATGAAAATATATTGGAACAAATAAGACATTGGACATTTCAAAATTACAATATATGCACAAGACGGATCTAAAATTTCCCGTGAAATGATCATGGTCGCGACATTTTATTAAATTATTTTTTTTTAAAACTTTAAAACAACACTCATAAAACTGAGCACTCTGCATTCGCGATTCCTCTTCATTAGTTAATTTTTTTATTGGTATATAAATTTTATACAGACTACATATTTTAATTCCAAGATCAATCATAGTTTTTATAAAATGTTTCACCGAATTTTTACCTCTATAAATTGTTAATGATTTAGAGATTTTAAACTTTTTTATAAAATATTTTGGTATAATAGTATAATCTATTTTAACATAATATCCATAACTCATTGGCTTATGTATATGTGTAATTTTGGTTTTAGTTTTAGTATATTTAGATTGTTTTTTATTCGTTATTTTCTTTAACAAACATTCGAAATCTGCATATATGACAATAGGTATTCTTTGTGTTCTTTTATAGTTTTGAAACTTGATAAAGTCCTGATCACCATTTTCAAACATAACAGACCTTCCTATTTTATTTTTATCACACATTTTTTTATGTTCTTTTAATCCATGTTCACCCCATAGTTTATTTTTGCATGGTTTATTATTAAAAACTGTGAAACACCTTTTACAAATTATTAATTTTGATTTACACCGTGTTCTCTGACTACGTACGAGCCTAGAAAATTTTTTAATATAACAGTTATGTGATCCAATACCATCTTCAAATAAAAACAAATCAAAATGTATTGATTTTTCACTCTCAATTAAATATATTGGGTAAATAAAGCCTTCACCGTCTAAACTAAAAATATTAACTGAAACATTATTGATTCGTTCAAAAATTTTTACCTGTTTAACAGGTGTTGGAAAATCCTCTTAAAGGATTTACAATATTAATTCTTAACTGAAGTCCATCTATCCTATTTAAATTCCAACCACTTCCTTTAGCTATAAATTCTGACTCTTCTTTTAAAATTTTATTAAACATATTATTTAGTAAAACAGAAAAATTTGAGTGTGAATGTGCAAAAACATTTGTAGTTTTAAACGCAATGTCTTGAATATCGTGTGTTAAAAAATGTTCATATGTACATTCTATATAAATATTAAATTTTAAAGTACTTTTTTCTACAATTTCTTTTAACTTATTAATAACTAGTTTCTTACAATATTTAAAAAATAAATTAAAATCAAAAGATTCTTCTTCGTTTTTTATGAAAAAAGTCTTAGAGGTCTTTTTAAATCTTTGAATTTCAATTAAGCCATTGCCAACTAAATTTAAACGATTAATCTTCGATTTATTTATATTATTCAACATATTTTGATCCATAATAAATCTGAAAAATATAAAAGAAGCTACTATTTGGTTTAAATATAAAACATTTTATTTTATTTTAAAAATATTTTTGTCAATAGATAAAATAAAATTAATAATACATTTTGTTATTTTCACATCGTTAACAGGTTCATGCATACATACTATATTATGATTATTACTACAAATTAAATTATGAGTTTCAAGCAGTGTTAATAACCTTCCATTTTTTTTAACATATCCTAATTTATGTACAAATATTAAACTATTATTATTATAATCTATTAACTTTAAATAAAATATTTTATCATTATATTCATCATAAGCAGTTAAATTTAACATATTACAATTAATACCTAGTCTTAATAATATACGTTTATCTGTACTACCATTCCATAATACTAGTGTATTATAATTAAAACATTTTTTTAAAAATTGACTGGTTAAGTTAGAAACTAAATCATTTCTCATAGAATTTTCTAGTTCTTTTAAAATAATATCGAGCCGTTCAGGTTGATTTTTAAATGCATTATGTAATAAATATTTTGTTTTTTCTTTTATGTAATCGTTCATTATCATTGTTCCACCTTCTGGAGTAATTATAAGCGGTTTTCCTTGTAGTTTATAGATTTTTTGATTTATATTATTAATTTCATTGCAACTTGTAAAAGCACCTGATATTAATATAATATCATTCCTTCTATAGTTAAAAAATTCAAAGTCTGCTATAACAATTTTAGGTGATCTATTTTCCCTGAAAAATATATATATATAGCATATAAAATTACCCATTCTTCAAATAATAAAAATATATTTATATTTATATTAAAAAACAATAATCTAATAATGAAACAATAAACTAAGTTAAAACTGAAGAATTGTTAATTTATAAACTTACAAAGCTTATTATGTTAGTATACAAGACACAAAATAAATTTGATACGAGCTCAATTAAAATAATTTAAAATTTATATATTTATGCTTACATATTTGTGACTTTTCTTGAAAATATATTCAAATAATTAGCTTGAAACTTCTGTTTTAAAAAACTTCAAACAACTAAACAAAATACTGAATTACTATTCAAACACTAATTTAATTTATGATATTGAATTTATATTTATGCCTTTACGTTTTAATACATAACTATCAATTGAAGCGCTCGGCCGAACAACGGGGCAAGCGTCAGTTTCGGTAATATTGCGTTTTTCGGTGGAATATTGGGGGATTTAATGAATATGATATCTAAGTTGATAATGAAAAGACGAGTGGAACAACGAGCTATGTGCAAAGTTCACCCAAGACGTATAGAAATAGCAGGCAATTATTGAAAACTTTTTTTAATTTAGTCTAATGTATATTGAATTGTAAATCGTAAGATGCGATAAAATTTAATTTTTTTAAATTGTGTTGAATCATTATAAAAATAATTAATATTAATATTATCATTATTTCCTTTTAATAAAAAACTATTAATAATAAATTCGGTAATCAAATTACATAAGCCGCATAACAATTTGCATATTTATCGATTTTTGGAAATTCAGCATAAATCGTGAAGGTTGAACTATTATAATAAGATTATTGATTTTAATTTGTTATATCAAATCATATTAGATGATAACTTTTAATAGGAATAATTTGCAATATAATATTTTACGTTAATTATAATAAAAGTACTATTTTTTCCTTCATTATATTTTATATAATAATTTATATTTCATTATATTATATTTCATTATATTTTTAACTAATACGTAATTAACATATTATTGTATTTTTTTTGCTTATATAATTCTATTGAAAGGTTTAAATACTGTTTTTACTTTTATATATCTGATTTAAATCACACCACTTCTTTAAGGTCAAAACTTTTGATAACTATTAACTACGCTTTAATAAAAGTTGTTTCTCTCTCTCTATTGCTATAAAAGAGTATTGAATATACTATATATACTTGGTGTTATTTCTATAATAGTGTTATTTTAATTTTAAATTATACATTGTTGTACTTTTAATCATTCGTTTAAATAATAATTTAAAAAAAAAAAAATGGAAAATATAAAGAAATATACTGCAGTAACAGAGGATGATTCTAGTGATGTAAGTATACCTACTTAAAATATAAAAACTATTTTTTTATTATTTTGTTTTTATTATTTAAGTATACAGAAACTGACGAGAAAAGTAAAACTTCAAAAAGTAAATCTAAGGTCATAAAAAAAAGAAAAACATCGAAATCATTATCACCAGCAAAAAAAATTAAACCATTGAAGGTACGTTTTAAAAAAACTTTAATAAAATATGTTTTTCTAATCCATTTTTTCTTTTTTTAGATGAAATCTTATATGGACAAAATTGAAAAATTCATTGAAAATGAAAATACGAGTGTATTTGATGAAAAAGAGAACTCAATGACTGTAAAACAGGATGGATATAATTTCACGTTTAAATGTCCGGTAAATAATGGAAAGGACTATTGGGTATTGCAACATTATAAAATGAAAGACATAAAAGATATATCGGTTAATGACAGGTAATATATAGTTAAATCATTTCTAAACAAAATTAATCTGTTTCAATTTGTATATTATGACTTCATATTTGTAAATAATTTGTGATCATTTCCATTATCATATTTCTATTTAAACTCCTATGATACGTTTTTTAATTAAACAATATCAGTTATAATAATAATTTTGTATTATTAGGTGGAAACATTCAAACTGCTCAATTAAAGTATATACATCAAATGACAATTCTAGAGATGTGAATATTACAAATGAATTTACTAATTTGATTGAAATAATAACAGGAAGATTCACTTCTGACCCGGAAAGAAAAGTAACAAAGCGAAAAAATGATAAATTATGATTGATTGATGTAGAATATTTTTAATTAATTGTTTGAAAAATAAAAAAGTACTATTAACATTTTATTTTTTTATTATATTGATAACATACCTATACTAATAAACATACTTAACATATTAATAATAATTAATATTATTGAAAAATCGAAATTATAATATAAAAAACAAGTGATATAACACGTAAATCTTTTAAAAAACATGTCTAACAATAATCGTCATTGAAATATTACAATTAAAAAATAAAATATTAATTTGCACAACGTAAATCATAACTAAGGTTAAATTAATAATTTTGAACGCATGCATTTAACAACTATTCATTTCTTTAAAGTCTTATTGGTAAAAGTTAATCGTCTCAATTGGATAATGAAAAAACTCAATCGAAACATATTATTTGTATATTTCTTTTAATACCATATCTGAAATTTTTTCACAGTGAAACTGTTGTAATTCAAGAATAAAATATTTATCTTCACAGCGCACATTACTTAAATTGAATTCATAATTTTGAACATATGCATTTACTAATTCTTTCTTTTGACACGATACTGGTAAATCTGTAATATCTTGTTTGATTAATGATAATACTAAATCCAAACATGTTTGATACAAATTCAACTGTTTTTGTTTTGTAAGAATACATGCATTAACACAATATTGTAATTGTTTTAATCGTGATAAATTGTAGCGAGATAATGTTATACGGTTGTTATCGACTCGTAATGTAATAGTTTCATTATTTGCATTAATTGAATAAAAAATATCATCGGTTAGTACAGTTCGTTTAGAATGAGTATAAAGTTTATTAAGAATCATATTAAAATTAGATTCAGCCATTATGTGATTCCATTTTTCTTCATCTAATTTCAAAGTCTGTTTTGTTAATTCACACTCGAGTAGAATAACAATTGTAATTTGATAATCAACTAAAAATCCAATTGAAATTTTTTTTTTATTATTATAAGGCTGAATACTGAAAATTGATTTACATACCACTGTTAAGCTCATTATTTTTTAATAATATATTGTAGAAAATAATTAAAAAATGTTAATAACCAAATTCATCGTGAAAACGTATTGGTGGTTTTGAAATCCTTGTAGACTTCCTAATAGTTTCAGTTTTGTTCTCTAAATTATATTTTAATAATATAAATTTTTTTACATATATATTTTTAAAATCGACACTAACAACAGTATTAGAAGAAAACATGACTTGTAAAAAAATAAAATATAATTTAAAAAACCATAAGTAAATTATTTGTTGACTAGTAACAGCATACTGACTGATGAACTTATTCTAAAGTAATAAATATTTATAAAAAAATAAAAATGTATAGATATATTTAAAAAGTTATATTATTTACAAACGACATCTAGTTAACTAAAAAATAATTTTACCGTAGTAAAAAATATCTACCAATTAAACAAATTGCTGAAAATGTATTATTTTTACAAATATTACAAAACTGTATAAGAGTATAATCCAGGTAGCTATCGTCAGAAGTAAAATAATATAAAATTGTTAAATTATTTAAAAATAAGGTAAAGTTAATAAATTTACCGCAGTGAAACTACCTCGGCGAATAAAAAATTTGAAATAAAAAAGAAGCTAAAACACGATTGAAAAAGAGGCTAAATTTCGTAAATTTACCGCAGCGAAACTACCTCGGAAATAAATAAGAGAAGCCAAAATCATAATTGAAAAAGAGGCTAAAATTCATAAATTTACCGCAGTGAAACTACCTCGGAGAATAAAAAATTTGAAATAAAAAGAGAAGCTAAAAACACGATTGGAAAAGAAGCTAAATTTCGTTAATTTGTCGGGGAAAAACTACCTCGAAAAATAAAAACTGAAAAACCATGGTCAGAAGCCCTATATTATTACTACTGAAGGAGATCAGTATCCAGTCGCTAGTGGCGTTTGGTCGAGTCAAACTTATGTAGATGATATTATAACGGGCGCGGAGACTGTCGAGAAAACTCTATTGCTGCAAGAAAACATTATTAATTTGTTAGGTAAAGGTAGGATGGAACTTAAAAAATGGTCAAGCAATTGTCCAGCCGTCCTACAACACGTTCCTGTGGAAGACCGAGTCTTGAAGTCGTCATTCGACCCAAAGGATAACTCTTCGGTTAAAATTTTAGGTTTACATTGGGACCCAGTAATAGACACCTTCAGTTACCATTGTGAACCTTTTACATCCACTCCCACAAAACGGTCCATATTGTCAACGATAGCGACAATCTTCGATCCGCTTGGAATATTGTCTCCTATTACCTTTTGGGCGAAGAACTTTATGCAGATTCTATGGAAGAGTGGTTACGATTGGGATCAACCTATAAATTCAGAATTGTCATCGTCTTGGAAGCAGTTCTCATCTGATTTACCTTACGTATCGTCGGTATCTTTACCGAGATATATCCCAACTGGTCAAGCGTCTACGATACATCTCGTTGGATTCTGTGCGCTTCTCAAAGAGGGTTTGGTGCCGTTGTTTACATACGGTTAGATTACACGTCCAAACCTCCAACTGTACATCTAGTTACCGCCAAATCAAAAGTATCGCCATTAAAGTCGGGAAATACGAACGCCTCGCTCTCTATCCCTAGATTGGAGCTTTGTGGTGCGCTACTTTTGGCCCAAACACTCCATAGGGTCGAAAAACTCCTTTCTTCAATTGTAACCATTTCAAGTATACATGCGTGGACAGACTCCACGGTAGTTTTGTCTTGGTTGACAGCGCAACCAGTGGAATTTAAAGTTTTTGTGACGAATCGTCTGAAGAAGATATCGGACTTATTACCATCTTGTCAGTGGCATTATATTTCTACGTTGCTTAACCCCGCTGACTGCGTGTCCCGTGGGATGTTTGCTCGTGATTTGTTACTTCATAAATTGTACTGGAACGGTCCCGATATTTTGAATAAGTCGCTCAGTGATTGGCAGTCTTCACCATTCAAGGTCTTACAAGCCGATCAATTACCAGAACGAAAATTAATATCCGAGTTTGTCCATATTGCAACCATACCAGGTACTGACAACGAATGGCTATTGCGATTCTCGACCCTAACACGTCTTCAGCGAGTTCTCGTCTATGTACGTCGTTATATTGCCTTTCTTCGCAAGTTGCCGGCTTACGTTGGTTATATTCGTCATTCAGAACTTGAAGACTCGATGAAAACACTCGTCAAGATCACGCAAGCTAAGGAGTTAAACGCAACCCTCAAATGCCTTTTGGTTTCAAATCATTCATCCATCTCTAAGTCATTGGCCCGTCTTAGCCCCTTTGTCGACGAAGATGGAATCATTCGTGTAGGTGGGCGCCTTCGGAATTCGAATGCCACTGAAGATTTTAAACATCCAATGTTATTACCAAAGACTTCTCCCCTAACTACATTAGTTATACGTCAGTATCATATCAATCATCTTCATGCAGGACCACAATTAGTATCCGCTCTAGTAGCTGCCCGATTCTGGATTATATCGAGTCGTTCAGTGATCAAACAAACAATTTTCAAGTGTATTACATGTGCACGGCACAGGAGTTTTATGCCATCGCCAATTATGGGAGACCTACCTGTTGCAAGAACTTGTCAGGTGCGACCGTTCAGTAATGTAGGTATTGACTACGCAGGTCCTATCCTGATTAAAGAATCTCGCCGTCGGAATCAGGGACTGGAACCGAACCTAAAAGAACCGGTTCTGGAACCGGAACCTTAAAATTTTTTAGAACTGGAACCGGAACCGGAACCTTTATTTCAATATATAAAAGTACCGGAACCGAACCGGAATTGTTATTTTATATAGGTTCTTTTAGGTTCTAAAATATAATAATTTTATTTATTTATTTTTATTAGATAAACATAGAGTATTTACAATCTGTAATATTTATGTACAATAAGTAATTTTTTTTTTTTTTATTGATTTTTAAAGACCGGCGACTATGGCCATTATAGCTGATTGTGGGGTTTTATGATTGTAGGTACTATTAATACAATTATTAAAATAATATTAATTGGAATTATTGGAAATGTTTTCCCCTATACAGTAAACACCATAATCATAATATATTGAAAATTGAAATCAATTTTATTTTTGGAAATGACCTCGTCAGTTGATAGTTTTCGTTGAGTGTAATACATTCAAGTCTATATAGTATATACATTATAATAAAATCTTAAACATCTCACCAATTCACCATTCAAAAAGATAACAATTCACAAATAAAAAAATATCAATCAAAGAATTACAATAATATTCCATAGTTACGAGTAGTACCTACGTATTACGTAATAATGTTAATATAATAGGTATGGTAGAGGTAAATGGTAATACAATATTATTTTGTGTTTGAGTTATAAATAATAGTGAAACTCAGATGACTCAGAAGTACAGAATAGTTTACGATAGTAATATTATATTTTGTACCTACATTTTACAATGTTACCATTAAACGATTAAACACAGATATAATAATATATATAGTACAGTAGGTATGACTACAGCAGCAGAGATATCATTTGATTTATTTTAAAATAAACTGTTACTAACTTCCAATTAATTATAACGATTTGGGTTTACCTATTTATAAGTTTTTCTATGAAACAACACTAAGTATTAACCAACAAATTGTCAAAACTGATCTGACTAGGTACGAGGTACCGGGCATATTTATTGTTGTACAATATTTTTCTGTTTTCTAATCGATTACCTAATTTATGAATTGTGGATTTGTTTTTACATTTTTTAACGTTTGATCTCGATGTTATTTGCTAATAATGGGTCGTACTAAATCGTCAGTAAATAAATATTTTGATTACTGTGGACCGTCTGATAAATCAACATGCAAAGAATGTTCAAAAGAATTACAAGTAAGCAATTTTTAAATAACTTTATACTAATTAGTAAAATTATACTAGCTTGAGTATTTATTATATTGTTTTCAAATATTTTAGGGTAATCATGCATCAAATTTAAAAAAATATTTGAAACAACACGAGGAATTATATGATGAATTTATAGATAATCAAAGTCAAATTACTCATAAGTCAAATAAATCTCAAGTGAAAATAGATGCACTACTTAGGTCAAGCTATGAAGTTAAAGTAAACATTACCCCAAAAAAAGTAATTGATGCATGTGTGGAACTTGTTACGGTGAATGGCCGTCCTTATAGTATATTGAACGATAGTGGGTTTAAGAAAATACTTAATCCAATGTTAAGCGGATTTAAAAACAAAATAGTTCTGAATTCAACTTCTATCAGGTAAAAAAAAAAAATTCTTAAATATAATATTATAAGCAGTTTCAAATCATACTTTTACCTACATACCGAATTTAATTTGTAACAACTTACCAAACATTGAAAATGTTTCCTTTAAAGCTAGAACTAGGAAGCAGATGTTAATTAATTTATTCATATTTATTTATATAAGTCATGCTTCTAAAACATATATTTAGAGCTTTTGTTGTTAAACAATAATTTTAAAATTGGGATGTGTTTCCAATTCAAATTGCAGAGAAAACAAGATTTATTACATAATACCTATTTCATATACTCAGTTCTGTAAAAATTATTTTGAAAAAAATGTGACTGACATTAGGTTTTAATATTACTAGGAGGCATGTTCATGAAGAATGTATAGTACTTAAAAAACAGATTTCAAATGAAATACAGAACAAATTGATATCATTGAAAATTGATGCAGTTACTAGGTTAAATAGAAGTTTTTTGGGATTAAATATTCAATACATTGCTAATGAATGTATTCAATTAAGAACAATTGGTCTTGTTGAACTAACAGAGTCTCATACAGGTAACAAAAACAAACTAAATAAATATAATTATATTTGAGTGTTTTTAATGTTTTTATACATTTTAAGTATACTTTATAGTTTATAAATTTATAATATTTTTTTCAGGAGCATATTTAAAAGAAATTATTCTACAGACATTAAAAAAATTCAAAGTTAAACCAAATCAGCTGTATACAATTACCACCGATAATGGAGCAAATATAGTAAAAGCTGTACAATTAATTGAAAATGAAATTGAAATATTGCTAGAGTCTGAAAAAGATTGTGAACCTGAAAACCAAAAAGATTCTGGTGAAATCTTAGGTCCAGATATTTCATTAGATGATCATAACAGTGATTCCAGTACTGACTGTGAAACAAATAGGTTAATACTATGAAATAAAATGCACGGTTTTTAAATTTACTTCTGATTTACTCAATGTAGAGTATAATCTATTATATAAAAATTTAAAATTAAATATTTTACTAACTAGGTACTATTGTTATTATATATTTTTTATTTTTCAGTTTGGAGATTGAAAAATCTATAATTGATGATGATGAAATAAATTGCATACTTAATTCTGCAGATGAAGAAGACACAGAAAAAGATAATGATATAAACGAGAAATTAATTTTTGATATGGAAATGGAAACATTGCACCTTGGAGATAGCACAATATTCACTGGTAAGTTAGTTATAATAAAAAAAGAAAAAAAATGTAAATTCTATGTTTCAAAATGTCATATTAATATTTATTTTAAAATTTAAATATATTTTTAATATATTAATTTTTGGTTTGTTTAGTTTTTATAAAGTATAAAACTATAAACTCTACATTTTCATTTTTAAAATACACGTACATTTTTGCCTAAAAATAATTTATTTTCATTGTAACTTCTTAATATATATATATATTTTTTAAAGGTATGCGATGTGTTGCTCATACACTCCAGTTGGCTGTTTTTGATACTTTAAAAGATTCAAACATTACAAATATATTAACTAAAGTAAGAGCTTTGGTTCGCAAGTTGAGAAATCAAACTTACATATATATATTAAAAAAAAGAAGGATTAAAAATGCCAATTCTTGATTGCAATACACGTTGGCATTCAACATTTGATATGCTGGATAGAACAATTAGTCTTAAAAGTTTTATACAAAACATGTCAGGAAATGACTTAAAATTAAAAAAATATTCTTTAAGTAACTTTGAATGGAAGCAAATAGAAACAATTTCTGAAGTACTTTTACCAGCTAAAATTTGCACCAAAAAATTACAAAGCGAACAACTAACACTAAGTGATTTCTATGGTGCATGGATAACTTGCAAAATCCAAATCCAAAAAATGACAAATTCTTACGCCAAAAAGTTCATAAGTAGTATGAGTATTAGAGAAATGCACATAATGAATAATAATGCATTTATTTCTGCAATATTTATGGACCCACGTTATAAAATAACTTTAACTGAAGAACAGTCCATGGCAGCAATAAACCATTTAATCAACATATGGATTCATATGAAAATGTTAGAAAAAGAACATGAAGAATTAACAATGGATGACAAGAATGCTGATAATTTGTCTGAATCTGAAAAGTCCTGTAATTCAAAATCTGGAGATGAAATTGAAGAATTTTTGAAATCTAACTTTTCAAATGAATCATCTGATCAAAACGATTTGAGTAACTCCCAGAAATCTACTATTTCAACACGAATAGAAACTCTTTTAAAATCTTACCATATCGATCAAAACAGAATCGGAAACAAAACTAACATTCTAAAATTTTGGAAATCCATGGAATCAACTCACCCTGAGCTACATGAATTAGCAAAAGTTGTTTTTTCCGTGCCCGGGACGCAGGTCAGTGTGGAAAGACTATTTTCTGGTCTGAAATTCATTTTGTCACCTTACAGAACTAACATTAGTTCAAGTAATTTGGAGGACCAATTACTTGTACGGACAAATAGGCTATTTGAAAAAAAAGAGACCGTAAAGTATGAATATATAAAAATTGTTAATACACGCAAATAAATATTTATATTATATATTTTTGCAGATTCATGAGTGGAAATCCAATTACTGAACAAAATGTTAATCAAAATCATGATAACTCCAGCCGAGCAATGAAACGTAAAAAAAAACAAATGTTATAAACCAATATGATTACTTAATTTATTTTTATTTTTAATTACAGAATTTATTTACAATTATTTCTGTTTTCATTATTTTAATATTTTGTATGTTTTATTAAATGTTTTCTACAATTAGTACAGTCACAAATGTTATAAAATACCTGCAAATTGTTAATTTTTAGCATAATAACTAGGAAGCATTACATTTACATAAAATAATGTAAGCATTGGGAGAGTGGTCTATACCTAACCTAACCGAAATTATCTGGAACCGGTACCTTTATTTTTTTTCATCAAAGAACCAGAACCGAACCGGAACCGTTATTTCATTTTTTGGAGAACTGGTACCGGAACCGATACCGATAAAATCAAAAGGTTCCAGTCCCTGGTCGGAATGCTCGTTCGAGTAAATGCTACCTAGCAATTTTTATATGTATGGCTGTAAAGGCGGTCCATATTGAAGTCGTGACTGACTTAACGACTGCAGCTTTTATCGCCGCTTTACATAGATTCGTGTCTCGGCGTGGTGTTCCAGCGAATATTTATTCCGATTGTGGAACGAACTTCAAGGGCGCTGACATGGTTCTAAAGTCGTTATTCCAAAATCCTGAAGCTCGTGATCTATTTTCTCATACAATACCTTGTCATTGGCATTTCAACCCGCCAGCAGCTCCCCATTTCGGGGGGCTCTGGGAAGCTGCCGTCAAATCGACTAAGTATCATTTAAAGCGGTTTATAGGTAGCCAAATCCTCACCTTCGAAGAGATGACCACTTGCACCCATCGAATTGAGGCCATTCTCAACTCCCGACCAATCTCGCCACAATCTACTGACCCGAATGATTTGCAGGCTCTCACTCCTGGAGATTTCCTTATCGGCTGTCCGATTGTTTCTCTCCCTGAGCCTGATGTCACTGCAACACCGATCAATCGATTAAATAGGTGGCAGTTGCTAAGTCAAATTCAACAGTCTTTTTGGAACAGATGGTCATCGGAATACTTGAGCACATTACAATCAAAGACAAAGTGGTATCGTCAGCAATCAAATCTCGCTATTGGGGACCTTGTGTTACTACGTCAGCCAAACGTCCCACCAACTGTATGGAAATTAGGACGCATCGTTTCTGTTCATCCCGGTGACGATGGAGTAGTCAGGGTTGTAACCGTTCGTACCAAGGACAGGGATTGTTATAAACGTCCAGTAGTCCAGCTAGCCCTTTTGCCTATCGATGACAAGTCGGATTCCTAACCTATTTCTTCGCTACTTAATTAATCATCCTTATTTTGTATATATTTGTTCTTAAACCATAGTAAATAAATTAAAAATTATATTATGTCAATTATCTTCGTTACAACAGCAGTTCTTTAAAATCAAGACCGAGCCCTGTGGATCCATCACCTTTGGAAGTCTAAGTCTTCCAAGGGGGGAGTATGTTGCCGCCACACGCAACATAACGATAACGTCGAGTACACGCGCGCGGTATCAGACGACATTGCCGCCGCATAACAAAAGATAGTGTCGCGTTATCATCACTCAGGTGTCGCAACATGACATCGTCTTGGGCGGCCCGTGTCCATGAGTGATGGGTGTAACCCTGATATCGGGACATTACGTCCGTAAATATTTGTTATCAAAAAGCTCGTGTGTTTGGCGGAGCCGTGTTGTGTTCATCATATAAAATGGCCGTCTATTGTACGAGTTGTTCTGCGTTTTTTTGTGACTTAGTTTTCTCAACGTCTTGAGAATCGATCGCCGCCATCATCTGCAACGTCTGTGCGCTTCCGCCGCCACCGTTGTCCATCGGACGTGTGTGCGCTTCCGCCGCCGCCGTTGTCCGTTCGACTTGTGCGCTTTTGCCGCCACCGTCGTCCACTTCGACTTGTGCGCTTTCCGCCGCCGCCGTCGTCCACTTCGACTTGTGCGCTTTCGCCGCCGCCATTGTTCATCAGTCATTGCGTGCCTATTGCCGTCCATTCCAACGTGAATTCGCCATCTCCGCCACGATACTTACAGGGCCGCATAGGGCTGTACATCAAACGTCAACCAGTATCATTATTATTGTCATAGTACTGTATGTCATTTGTGTATGCATATCCCCCCCCATCACTGTAATTATAATACCTTTTTTTTTTTCAATATATTATAATACCTTTTCACTATATCATCCTACATCTATTTTTACATCATTATTATCTTCATATTACATCACAGATTGTCCTTTCCTCATTACATGACATTCTTGTGATAATCAGAGCTGGACAGCAATCCCCTACAAAGTAGACTGGATCTGCCACTCGAAACAACAGTAATTATTTTCGTAACTTCATTATTATTCAGTAATAGTTGTAGACTTGTTGTCTTGTCGGCGCGCGCGAATAGGTAGACATTTTATTTGTCAGTGCATTTCCGCGGCCTTCACGCCAACGAAGCTCCGATCACACGCTCACAGCGCACTGAAGCACTGACAAAGAGGTAAGTTTTTTCATTTTCCCTTTCTCTTTTTTATATAGTAAGAACTATGAGTTTTTGGTTACGAACTCCTAAATGATTAGTCTTATATACTGCCCCACCAACCTTTTTGAATACGTAGTAAAACATTTTCTAGAATTTCCGTATAATCAATTCATCATTGTATTAACAGCAGAAGCGTATTTTCAAATTTTTGTTGGGGGGGGGGGGTACATTTTTTTTATACTTAAAGCTGGCAACGGCGTGTGATTCAGATAGTATATAATATTATATAGGTAATTTTAATAAATACCGTCATCTTCGGACGGCGACGACGTGACCAATAAATCCCAATAATAAATTTTTATAAAAACTGTATAAACACAATATAAATTATTAAATTTAATATTAACAATTTTTTTCCTGGGGGGGTCAAGACCCGGAACCCCCCCCCCCATAAGAACGCCACTGATTAACAGTAACAAACAAATGAAAATCATCGAATAAACCTTACGAGGTTGAACGGATTTCACGTATTACTTGAATACAAACAAAAAAGTACAAAATACCTTTTTTTTGTTTTAACTACGGATTATTTACAGTCGTAGAGAGAATATTCGTATATAGGTACGGTTTACATTCCAACGATAAAACTCTATTGAGGATGTATAAAAATAATAGAAAATCGTATCATTGTATTCCTGTATAATCTTGGTGACGTAATCGCCTGGCCTCTGCTTCTGTTACTTCGTAAGTCTATGAGCACTGGCGTTTTCCCTGCTGCTTGTCATGTACACCGACATTTTCAAAGTGTTAGATTGTGTCGACCACAATCTTCATAAATATAGAATATACATATAAAAGTAAGGTATATTAATATAACTTTTAATCAACTTTTTTATTTGATTTAAGAATATCAATATGTCAGAAAATAATAATGAAAACGATATTGCTTCTACTCTTTCGGATCATACACAAACAGTTATAGAAGTAAAACGGTTTGAAAAAAAGAATTTACTGTTGTCTATTCTAAATTTAACTGGTAAGACCAAATACTTTTCCTATAAATCAACTATGGCTTCATTGTTTTAAACATGAATATTTATTATTTGATTTAACCTAGGATATATTTTTTTAAATGTGATTTTGTTTAACTGAATTACCCATATTTATACAGTTAGTTAATTTTTTTTTTGTAGACGATCTCCAGGGCATATTAGTGTTTGTGGATGAAAAACGACAAGCCGATTTTCTTGCATATTTTTTATGTGACATGGATTATCCAACAACAAGCATACATGGAGATCGCAGGCAATTAGATCGAGAAATAGCTTTGAAAGACTTCAAGCAAAGAAAAATGAAGATCTTAGTAGCTACTTCAGTCGCATCTAGAGGACTAGGTATACTTTCAATATATTTTATTATCTAACTCTGTGACATAATACTTCATTCAATTTTATTTTATAAAATATTAAATGTACAGTATGGGTAGTACAGCTTTATAAAGCATAATTAATGATATCATTGGTGAGATAATTTTAATATTATATGCCTAGTTATTTAACGGATACAATATTATTATAAAACTAATATATAATGAATTAATAGAAAAAATAAATATTATTATAAATTAAATTAAATAACCATGTAGCTTTGGGTAGCATTTCACTGTTATACATAATCATATTTACATAAATAAATTTCAATAGCTATTTTTTAGCATTTTTTAAAAAAGCAGATTTAGCAATTTTAGCATTCTCATTTTTGAAGAAATTGTAAAAATTGGAAACATAGTATTCTTGGTTATTTTGAACTATACATATTACTATAAAAATAAACTGAATTATTTTGTGCATAAAAAAATAGTTATAATATTTAATACTAATTTGGAACTACCTGCTTCTGTTAGTGGTATTAAAACAATGCATATAATCTAGTGTACTTCTACATATTTCGTGAATTTAATTATTTTTAAATGCTTATTTTCTTAGTAATTATGTACTTTGTATTTGTCAATATTATTTAAGATATGTTGAAACAATTTAAGCAATTTATTTTTTTTTAAATTCCGAGTATACTCTACAACTATATTAAGAGAATGCCACTATGATACTATAAACTTCCATACATACCAACATTTAAAATACTTTTCCAAATGTTATATTGTTCATGTATCTAATTATACAATTTCATACACAAACATTTCAATGCAGATAATACGGGTGTAACAATGGTGGTGAATTATGATTTACCAAAAACAATTGAAGAATATGTCCACCGTATTGGACACACTGGAAGACTGGGAAATGCAGGAAAATCTATTTCATTTTATGACCCAGAAAAAGATCACCGTATGGCTCTCGATCTAGCAACCACTCTGAGACGGGTAATGCATATGTTTTCATAATTACTTATTTTTAACTGAACTTTAATTTCCACATTATATTACATTCACAATTGTATTATTTTAGGCTAATCAAGAGATTCCAGCATTCTTGTTGATATTTAACTCTAAGAATTATCATACTACTAAACCTAGTGAGTTTAATGTTAATGTTCAACAAGTAGCAAAGACTTATCTCAAATCAGACTACATATCAGTAGCAGTTGGAGATATTGGTGGTGCTTGCAAAGACATTACACAAACAGTTATGGAAGTAAAACGGTTTGAAAAAAAGAATTTACTGTTGTCTATTCTAAATTTAACTGGTAAGACCAAATACTTTTCCTATAAATCAACTATGGCTTCATTGTTTTAAACATGAATATTTATTATTTGATTTAACCTAGGATATATTTTTTTAAATGTGATTTTGTTTAACTGAATTACCCATATTTATACAGTTAGTTAATTTTTTTTTTGTAGACGATCTCCAGGGCATATTAGTGTTTGTGGATGAAAAACGACAAGCCGATTTTCTTGCATATTTTTTATGTGACATGGATTATCCAACAACAAGCATACATGGAGATCGCAGGCAATTAGATCGAGAAATAGCTTTGAAAGACTTCAAGCAAAGAAAAATGAAGATCTTAGTAGCTACTTCAGTCGCATCTAGAGGACTAGGTATACTTTCAATATATTTTATTATCTAACTCTGTGACATAATACTTCATTCAATTTTATTTTATAAAATATTAAATGTACAGTATGGGTAGTACAGCTTTATAAAGCATAATTAATGATATCATTGGTGAGATAATTTTAATATTATATGCCTAGTTATTTAACGGATACAATATTATTATAAAACTAATATATAATGAATTAATAGAAAAAATAAATATTATTATAAATTAAATTAAATAACCATGTAGCTTTGGGTAGCATTTCACTGTTATACATAATCATATTTACATAAATAAATTTCAAAAGCTATTTTTTAGCATTTTTTAAAAAAGCAAATTTAGCAATTTTAGCATTCTTATTTTTGAAGAAATTGTAAAAATTGGAAACATAGTATTCTTGGTTATTTTGAACTATACATAATACTATAAAAATAAACAGAATTATTTTGTGCATAAAAAAATAGTTATAATATTTAATACTAATTTGGAACTACCTGCTTCTGTTAATGGTATTTTTTAGCATTTTTTTAAAAAGCAAATTTAGCAATTTTAGCATTCTTATTTTTGAAGAAATTGTAAAAATTGGAAACATAGTATTCTTGGTTATTTTGAACTATACATAATACTATAAAAATAAACATAATTATTTTGTGCATAAAAAAATAGTTATAATATTTAATACTAATTTGGAACTACCTGCTTCTGTTAGTGGTATTAATACAATGCATATAATCTAGTGTACTTATACATATTTCGTGAATTTTATTATTTTTAATTGCTTATTTTCTTAGCAATTATGTACTTTGTATTTGTCAATATTATTTAAGATATGTTGAAACAAATTAAGCAATTTATTTTTTTTTAAATTCCGAGTATACTCTACAACTATATTAAGAGAATGCCACTATGATACTATAAACTTCCATACATACCAACATTTAAAATACTTTTCCAAATGTTATATTATTCATGTATCTAATTAAACAATTTCATACACAAACATTTCAATGCAGATAATACGGGTGTTACAATGGTGGTGAATTATGATTTACCAAAAACAATTGAAGAATATGTCCACTGTATTGGACACACTGGAAGATTGGGAAATGCAGGAAAATCTATTTCATTTTATGACCCAGAAAAAGATCACCGTATGGCTCTCCATCTAGCAACCACTCTGAGACGGGTAATGCATATGTTTTCATAATTACTTATTTATTAACTGAACATTAATTTCCACATTATATTACATTCACAATTTTATTATTTAAGGCTAATCAAGAGATTCCAGCATTCTTGTTGAAATCTAACTCTAAGAATTATCAAACTACTAAACCCAGTGAGTTTAATGATAATGTTCAACAAGTAGCATAGGCTTATCTCAAATTAGACTACAAATCAGTAGCAGTTAATTATATTACATTATATTACATTCACAATTGTATTATTTTAGGCTAATCAAGAGATTCCAGCATTCTTGTTGAAATTTAACTCTAATAATATCAAACTACTGAACCCAAGGTAATCATCATTCATTTATTTTCAACATAGTTTCTACTTAACTACTAACTATCAATAAAGCGTAAACACATATATGGAAATATTCTTAACCTTCTAGAAAAATTAATGCAAATTAACGCTCATGACTACTAAAAATATAATTTTTTATTTAGTATTTTGATGAATGTTATAATCGCATAGCAATTAGCAAATAGCATTCCTCGTAAATAATAATATTTACAGAACTTTGTTATATTATAAGCATTTTTTCAGGTTATCCAATATATAATGAAAATGTTAAACATTTTTAGGATGTTGCAGTTACTTCTGAGATTTTTGAAGATCCATATGACGAATTTTGATTACCTCTATTATTATATACCTATTATTATTTGAAAAACAAGTTAAATTTATGATTACTTTTTATTACAAAATAATTACTTAAATCATTAATTTCTATTTAATTATTTATTATTTAAAATAATTTTTTTTTAAATTGTTTAATTTTTAATTTTTATTTTTTTTCCAATTGTAATGTAGGTTCAATATTTTTATCAGCTACACCAAAAAATAAGCTGTTGGTGTATTTTTTTTTATTTATAATTTAATTCAGTTGTAAAATGTCAAAATATGTATATAAAAAGTTCCCGCGTCCAATCTGAATTATACTGTAACAATTTCTATGTATTACATTAACTTTAAGAATTACTATTTATTGGTGCATTTTCTAAAGACTTATTCTATTTTATGTATAATTTTTAATTATTTACTGTTATTATATGTAAAATATATTATGGTAATTTTTAAATTTTATGACTGAATTGAAATTCATGTTTATAGTTTTATTTCCTTACGATTACTGTTTACGATTGTTGGTGTTATGAAACTCATAAGGGTCTGAACTTTTGAAGCATCTGGATGTATGCGATCAAGGAATGAATAGTCTTTAATTATTGTTTGCTCATATATTCCGTTCACACAGATGTACTTTCTTAGAGCATAATTGCATAATACCTATATTTAGTAATGTAAATGACAAATTTTTCATTTCAGAAATGCATGTTACTTTAAGAGCAAAAAACATATAAAACCACATAGATATTTCATAATTATCTGTATTTCAATGTAGGTTTCAAATAATAATTTTCGGTTTATTGTTGTAAGTATATTTGTATGGTTCTTAAGTGGTATTAAGTACCATTTACTTTTTGTAATGCATAATGTACTTTATTCATTATATTGACTATTGAGGAATATTTAAAATAAATCTCCTTGAATACAACTAAAAAATAATAATTAATAACTTAAATAGGTATATTATATAAGGTGGTGGGTAGTCTGGTATACATTGCCCTATATTTATTTTTATACTTTGGTGCCACTAAACAATACAGTATGTGTCTAGTGTATGTTATAATTTTTCCACATAAACTGAACCTATCTACCTAAAAAAACTTCCAAAAAATAAATACATTCACTGGTTATCCCTGAATCCAAATTGAGTAGGTATTTGGTTAACATTTTCGGTTAGGTTAGGTAACTTAAGAATGTGTTTGTATCGTTTAAACATCACTTTTTCAAATAATTCCCTTCATATTGGTAATAGACTTATTGGTTTATAAGAGGAAGCTTCAGTTTTTGGTATGTTGGGTTAGTGTATAAATATGAATACAGATTGTTTCCATATTAGAGGAAAGTAGAACAATGTCAATATAGAATTAAATATTTATAAATGTATATGAGAAATAAATTTTATATTTAGGAAGATGTTTAAGTATTGTTTTTGATATTTGATCTTATCTGTAATTTTTTATTTCATTGGTAGATGTATGTTTGGTAAAGAGATACATAGCTAACATGCTACTTAAATAGATATCTACTTTTATGTTCATATTAGAAGTTAGTAAAAATAATCAAATACAAATTATAAGATGATAGAATATTTAAAAAGGATAAAATATGTTATGGAAGTTTTAATTCCCAATTAGAAGGCTTTAAACCATTGATTCCCAACGTGGGCGATACGACCCCCTAGTTGGAATTTTTTATTTTGAAGGGGGCTTTTTACTGAGGAGGGCATTCGTCTATTGGGCCAGATATAATTTCGTTTGCAGAAAACCATCAACCTCAGCGCAGTTATTTGTCACAGAAGTATTTTTTGCGTTATTATTTTGTATTAGCAAATTCGAAATCAAATTATATACATTTTATATTAAGTAGGTATTTAACTTTATCATTAACTAAATTGTAGCGTTAAATTATATTGTTTCTTTAATTAAATAAATTGACGGAAGTATTGCTAACGCAGTTCCCGCCCGGTCATCGGTTCAAACAGAAAAAAAAAAAAAATTACTAACAAAATACGTCCAGAGGGGGGTGGGGGGAATTTTTAAAATCTAAAAGGGGCGTTGAGTAAAAAAAGGTTGAGAAACAATGTTTTAAACCGTTCTATGATTATTTATAAGCAAATTTTCACTTATGTTGAATATTTACATCTGATAATGGATATACTAATATCTTTATAAAGGTAATAAAGTTTTGTAAATATATCATTATTGATCCTCTTCATATTTCTAATTTTTTACAGTGATAACTGAATTTTGCAAAATTGTATAGGTATACGTTCTTATAGTGTACAGTTTTACAATAAATATTTAACAATTATATACATAAAATACATAAACATAGGGCTGGTAAATCCCTTAGTGCCAAACTCCAAGCAGTAAAAATTTTAACTCCACTCAGCTGATATCGTCGACCGCAGTTATCTCGCGTCTCTTATCGACATTTACTCGTTTTATCGGTCGTCGACCAAGAGTCTAGCCGTGTCTGCTTTTTCCCTGCAATGTCAGCTAATTAATTATTATTTAATCATTGTATTGTGCCGCCACCCACCTTCGACTAATCATATTTCACGAGTTTTTGTCCCTCAACGGCGCAGCCACACTCGACATTTCGTAACCGATCTCGACAGTATCCCGTCACCCGTGTGAGCACAACGATTTTTGAGTACTGTGCACCACAGTAATTATTTTCGTAACTTCATTATTATTCAGTAATAGTTGTAGACTTGTTGTCTTGTCGGCGCGCGCGAATAGGTAGACATTTTATTTGTCAGTGCATTTCCGCGGCCTTCACGCCAACGAAGCTCCGATCACACGCTCACAGCGCACTGAAGCACTGACAAAGAGGTAAGTTTTTTCATTTTCCCTTTCTCTTTTTTATATAGTAAGAACTATGAGTTTTTGGTTACGAACTCCTAAATGATTAGTCTTATATACTGCCCCACCAACCTTTTTGAATACGTAGTAAAACATTTTCTAGAATTTCCGTATAATCAATTCATCATTGTATTAACAGCAGAAGCGTATTTTCAAATTTTTGTTGGGGGGGGGGGGTACATTTTTTTTATACTTAAAGCTGGCAACGGCGTGTGATTCAGATAGTATATAATATTATATAGGTAATTTTAATAAATACCGTCATCTTCGGACGGCGACGACGTGACCAATAAATCCCAATAATAAATTTTTATAAAAACTGTATAAACACAATATAAATTATTAAATTTAATATTAACAATTTTTTTCCTGGGGGGGTCAAGACCCGGAACCCCCCCCCCCCCATAAGAACGCCACTGATTAACAGTAACAAACAAATGAAAATCATCGAATAAACCTTACGAGGTTGAACGGATTTCACGTATTACTTGAATACAAACAAAAAAGTACAAAATACCTTTTTTTTGTTTTAACTACGGATTATTTACAGTCGTAGAGAGAATATTCGTATATAGGTACGGTTTACATTCCAACGATAAAACTCTATTGAGGATGTATAAAAATAATAGAAAATCGTATCATTGTATTCCTGTATAATCTTGGTGACGTAATCGCCTGGCCTCTGCTTCTGTTACTTCGTAAGTCTATGAGCACTGGCGTTTTCCCTGCTGCTTGTCATGTACACCGACATTTTCAAAGTGTTAGATTGTGTCGACCACAATCTTCATAAATATAGAATATACATATAAAAGTAAGGTATATTAATATAACTTTTAATCAACTTTTTTATTTGATTTAAGAATATCAATATGTCAGAAAATAATAATGAAAACGATATTGCTTCTACTCTTTCGGATCATACACAAACAGTTATAGAAGTAAAACGGTTTGAAAAAAAGAATTTACTGTTGTCTATTCTAAATTTAACTGGTAAGACCAAATACTTTTCCTATAAATCAACTATGGCTTCATTGTTTTAAACATGAATATTTATTATTTGATTTAACCTAGGATATATTTTTTTAAATGTGATTTTGTTTAACTGAATTACCCATATTTATACAGTTAGTTAATTTTTTTTTTGTAGACGATCTCCAGGGCATATTAGTGTTTGTGGATGAAAAACGACAAGCCGATTTTCTTGCATATTTTTTATGTGACATGGATTATCCAACAACAAGCATACATGGAGATCGCAGGCAATTAGATCGAGAAATAGCTTTGAAAGACTTCAAGCAAAGAAAAATGAAGATCTTAGTAGCTACTTCAGTCGCATCTAGAGGACTAGGTATACTTTCAATATATTTTATTATCTAACTCTGTGACATAATACTTCATTCAATTTTATTTTATAAAATATTAAATGTACAGTATGGGTAGTACAGCTTTATAAAGCATAATTAATGATATCATTGGTGAGATAATTTTAATATTATATGCCTAGTTATTTAACGGATACAATATTATTATAAAACTAATATATAATGAATTAATAGAAAAAATAAATATTATTATAAATTAAATTAAATAACCATGTAGCTTTGGGTAGCATTTCACTGTTATACATAATCATATTTACATAAATAAATTTCAATAGCTATTTTTTAGCATTTTTTAAAAAAGCAGATTTAGCAATTTTAGCATTCTCATTTTTGAAGAAATTGTAAAAATTGGAAACATAGTATTCTTGGTTATTTTGAACTATACATATTACTATAAAAATAAACTGAATTATTTTGTGCATAAAAAAATAGTTATAATATTTAATACTAATTTGGAACTACCTGCTTCTGTTAGTGGTATTAAAACAATGCATATAATCTAGTGTACTTCTACATATTTCGTGAATTTAATTATTTTTAAATGCTTATTTTCTTAGTAATTATGTACTTTGTATTTGTCAATATTATTTAAGATATGTTGAAACAATTTAAGCAATTTATTTTTTTTTAAATTCCGAGTATACTCTACAACTATATTAAGAGAATGCCACTATGATACTATAAACTTCCATACATACCAACATTTAAAATACTTTTCCAAATGTTATATTGTTCATGTATCTAATTATACAATTTCATACACAAACATTTCAATGCAGATAATACGGGTGTAACAATGGTGGTGAATTATGATTTACCAAAAACAATTGAAGAATATGTCCACCGTATTGGACACACTGGAAGACTGGGAAATGCAGGAAAATCTATTTCATTTTATGACCCAGAAAAAGATCACCGTATGGCTCTCGATCTAGCAACCACTCTGAGACGGGTAATGCATATGTTTTCATAATTACTTATTTTTAACTGAACTTTAATTTCCACATTATATTACATTCACAATTGTATTATTTTAGGCTAATCAAGAGATTCCAGCATTCTTGTTGATATTTAACTCTAAGAATTATCATACTACTAAACCTAGTGAGTTTAATGTTAATGTTCAACAAGTAGCAAAGACTTATCTCAAATCAGACTACATATCAGTAGCAGTTGGAGATATTGGTGGTGCTTGCAAAGACATTACACAAACAGTTATGGAAGTAAAACGGTTTGAAAAAAAGAATTTACTGTTGTCTATTCTAAATTTAACTGGTAAGACCAAATACTTTTCCTATAAATCAACTATGGCTTCATTGTTTTAAACATGAATATTTATTATTTGATTTAACCTAGGATATATTTTTTTAAATGTGATTTTGTTTAACTGAATTACCCATATTTATACAGTTAGTTAATTTTTTTTTTGTAGACGATCTCCAGGGCATATTAGTGTTTGTGGATGAAAAACGACAAGCCGATTTTCTTGCATATTTTTTATGTGACATGGATTATCCAACAACAAGCATACATGGAGATCGCAGGCAATTAGATCGAGAAATAGCTTTGAAAGACTTCAAGCAAAGAAAAATGAAGATCTTAGTAGCTACTTCAGTCGCATCTAGAGGACTAGGTATACTTTCAATATATTTTATTATCTAACTCTGTGACATAATACTTCATTCAATTTTATTTTATAAAATATTAAATGTACAGTATGGGTAGTACAGCTTTATAAAGCATAATTAATGATATCATTGGTGAGATAATTTTAATATTATATGCCTAGTTATTTAACGGATACAATATTATTATAAAACTAATATATAATGAATTAATAGAAAAAATAAATATTATTATAAATTAAATTAAATAACCATGTAGCTTTGGGTAGCATTTCACTGTTATACATAATCATATTTACATAAATAAATTTCAAAAGCTATTTTTTAGCATTTTTTAAAAAAGCAAATTTAGCAATTTTAGCATTCTTATTTTTGAAGAAATTGTAAAAATTGGAAACATAGTATTCTTGGTTATTTTGAACTATACATAATACTATAAAAATAAACAGAATTATTTTGTGCATAAAAAAATAGTTATAATATTTAATACTAATTTGGAACTACCTGCTTCTGTTAATGGTATTTTTTAGCATTTTTTTAAAAAGCAAATTTAGCAATTTTAGCATTCTTATTTTTGAAGAAATTGTAAAAATTGGAAACATAGTATTCTTGGTTATTTTGAACTATACATAATACTATAAAAATAAACATAATTATTTTGTGCATAAAAAAATAGTTATAATATTTAATACTAATTTGGAACTACCTGCTTCTGTTAGTGGTATTAATACAATGCATATAATCTAGTGTACTTATACATATTTCGTGAATTTTATTATTTTTAATTGCTTATTTTCTTAGCAATTATGTACTTTGTATTTGTCAATATTATTTAAGATATGTTGAAACAAATTAAGCAATTTATTTTTTTTTAAATTCCGAGTATACTCTACAACTATATTAAGAGAATGCCACTATGATACTATAAACTTCCATACATACCAACATTTAAAATACTTTTCCAAATGTTATATTATTCATGTATCTAATTAAACAATTTCATACACAAACATTTCAATGCAGATAATACGGGTGTTACAATGGTGGTGAATTATGATTTACCAAAAACAATTGAAGAATATGTCCACTGTATTGGACACACTGGAAGATTGGGAAATGCAGGAAAATCTATTTCATTTTATGACCCAGAAAAAGATCACCGTATGGCTCTCCATCTAGCAACCACTCTGAGACGGGTAATGCATATGTTTTCATAATTACTTATTTATTAACTGAACATTAATTTCCACATTATATTACATTCACAATTTTATTATTTAAGGCTAATCAAGAGATTCCAGCATTCTTGTTGAAATCTAACTCTAAGAATTATCAAACTACTAAACCCAGTGAGTTTAATGATAATGTTCAACAAGTAGCATAGGCTTATCTCAAATTAGACTACAAATCAGTAGCAGTTAATTATATTACATTATATTACATTCACAATTGTATTATTTTAGGCTAATCAAGAGATTCCAGCATTCTTGTTGAAATTTAACTCTAATAATATCAAACTACTGAACCCAAGGTAATCATCATTCATTTATTTTCAACATAGTTTCTACTTAACTACTAACTATCAATAAAGCGTAAACACATATATGGAAATATTCTTAACCTTCTAGAAAAATTAATGCAAATTAACGCTCATGACTACTAAAAATATAATTTTTTATTTAGTATTTTGATGAATGTTATAATCGCATAGCAATTAGCAAATAGCATTCCTCGTAAATAATAATATTTACAGAACTTTGTTATATTATAAGCATTTTTTCAGGTTATCCAATATATAATGAAAATGTTAAACATTTTTAGGATGTTGCAGTTACTTCTGAGATTTTTGAAGATCCATATGACGAATTTTGATTACCTCTATTATTATATACCTATTATTATTTGAAAAACAAGTTAAATTTATGATTACTTTTTATTACAAAATAATTACTTAAATCATTAATTTCTATTTAATTATTTATTATTTAAAATAATTTTTTTTTAAATTGTTTAATTTTTAATTTTTATTTTTTTTCCAATTGTAATGTAGGTTCAATATTTTTATCAGCTACACCAAAAAATAAGCTGTTGGTGTATTTTTTTTTATTTATAATTTAATTCAGTTGTAAAATGTCAAAATATGTATATAAAAAGTTCCCGCGTCCAATCTGAATTATACTGTAACAATTTCTATGTATTACATTAACTTTAAGAATTACTATTTATTGGTGCATTTTCTAAAGACTTATTCTATTTTATGTATAATTTTTAATTATTTACTGTTATTATATGTAAAATATATTATGGTAATTTTTAAATTTTATGACTGAATTGAAATTCATGTTTATAGTTTTATTTCCTTACGATTACTGTTTACGATTGTTGGTGTTATGAAACTCATAAGGGTCTGAACTTTTGAAGCATCTGGATGTATGCGATCAAGGAATGAATAGTCTTTAATTATTGTTTGCTCATATATTCCGTTCACACAGATGTACTTTCTTAGAGCATAATTGCATAATACCTATATTTAGTAATGTAAATGACAAATTTTTCATTTCAGAAATGCATGTTACTTTAAGAGCAAAAAACATATAAAACCACATAGATATTTCATAATTATCTGTATTTCAATGTAGGTTTCAAATAATAATTTTCGGTTTATTGTTGTAAGTATATTTGTATGGTTCTTAAGTGGTATTAAGTACCATTTACTTTTTGTAATGCATAATGTACTTTATTCATTATATTGACTATTGAGGAATATTTAAAATAAATCTCCTTGAATACAACTAAAAAATAATAATTAATAACTTAAATAGGTATATTATATAAGGTGGTGGGTAGTCTGGTATACATTGCCCTATATTTATTTTTATACTTTGGTGCCACTAAACAATACAGTATGTGTCTAGTGTATGTTATAATTTTTCCACATAAACTGAACCTATCTACCTAAAAAAACTTCCAAAAAATAAATACATTCACTGGTTATCTCTGAATCCAAATTGAGTAGGTATTTGGTTAACATTTTCGGTTAGGTTAGGTAACTTAAGAATGTGTTTGTATCGTTTAAACATCACTTTTTCAAATAATTCCCTTCATATTGGTAATAGACTTATTGGTTTATAAGAGGAAGCTTCAGTTTTTGGTATGTTGGGTTAGTGTATAAATATGAATACAGATTGTTTCCATATTAGAGGAAAGTAGAACAATGTCAATATAGAATTAAATATTTATAAATGTATATGAGAAATAAATTTTATATTTAGGAAGATGTTTAAGTATTGTTTTTGATATTTGATCTTATCTGTAATTTTTTATTTCATTGGTAGATGTATGTTTGGTAAAGAGATACATAGCTAACATGCTACTTAAATAGATATCTACTTTTATGTTCATATTAGAAGTTAGTAAAAATAATCAAATACAAATTATAAGATGATAGAATATTTAAAAAGGATAAAATATGTTATGGAAGTTTTAATTCCCAATTAGAAGGCTTTAAACCATTGATTCCCAACGTGGGCGATACGACCCCCTAGTTGGAATTTTTTATTTTGAAGGGGGCTTTTTACTGAGGAGGGCATTCGTCTATTGGGCCAGATATAATTTCGTTTGCAGAAAACCATCAACCTCAGCGCAGTTATTTGTCACAGAAGTATTTTTTGCGTTATTATTTTGTATTAGCAAATTCGAAATCAAATTATATACATTTTATATTAAGTAGGTATTTAACTTTATCATTAACTAAATTGTAGCGTTAAATTATATTGTTTCTTTAATTAAATAAATTGACGGAAGTATTGCTAACGCAGTTCCCGCCCGGTCATCGGTTCAAACAGAAAAAAAAAAAAAATTACTAACAAAATACGTCCAGAGGGGGGTGGGGGGAATTTTTAAAATCTAAAAGGGGCGTTGAGTAAAAAAAGGTTGAGAAACAATGTTTTAAACCGTTCTATGATTATTTATAAGCAAATTTTCACTTATGTTGAATATTTACATCTGATAATGGATATACTAATATCTTTATAAAGGTAATAAAGTTTTGTAAATATATCATTATTGATCCTCTTCATATTTCTAATTTTTTACAGTGATAACTGAATTTTGCAAAATTGTATAGGTATACGTTCTTATAGTGTACAGTTTTACAATAAATATTTAACAATTATATACATAAAATACATAAACATAGGGCTGGTAAATCCCTTAGTGCCAAACTCCAAGCAGTAAAAATTTTAACTCCACTCAGCTGATATCGTCGACCGCAGTTATCTCGCGTCTCTTATCGACATTTACTCGTTTTATCGGTCGTCGACCAAGAGTCTAGCCGTGTCTGCTTTTTCCCTGCAATGTCAGCTAATTAATTATTATTTAATCATTGTATTGTGCCGCCACCCACCTTCGACTAATCATATTTCACGAGTTTTTGTCCCTCAACGGCGCAGCCACACTCGACATTTCGTAACCGATCTCGACAGTATCCCGTCACCCGTGTGAGCACAACGATTTTTGAGTACTGTGCACCACAGTAATTATTTTCGTAACTTCATTATTATTCAGTAATAGTTGTAGACTTGTTGTCTTGTCGGCGCGCGCGAATAGGTAGACATTTTATTTGTCAGTGCATTTCCGCGGCCTTCACGCCAACGAAGCTCCGATCACACGCTCACAGCGCACTGAAGCACTGACAAAGAGGTAAGTTTTTTCATTTTCCCTTTCTCTTTTTTATATAGTAAGAACTATGAGTTTTTGGTTACGAACTCCTAAATGATTAGTCTTATATACTGCCCCACCAACCTTTTTGAATACGTAGTAAAACATTTTCTAGAATTTCCGTATAATCAATTCATCATTGTATTAACAGCAGAAGCGTATTTTCAAATTTTTGTTGGGGGGGGGGGGGTACATTTTTTTTATACTTAAAGCTGGCAACGGCGTGTGATTCAGATAGTATATAATATTATATAGGTAATTTTAATAAATACCGTCATCTTCGGACGGCGACGACGTGACCAATAAATCCCAATAATAAATTTTTATAAAAACTGTATAAACACAATATAAATTATTAAATTTAATATTAACAATTTTTTTCCTGGGGGGGACAAGACCCGGAACCCCCCCCCCATAAGAACGCCACTGATTAACAGTAACAAACAAATGAAAATCATCGAATAAACCTTACGAGGTTGAACGGATTTCACGTATTACTTGAATACAAACAAAAAAGTACAAAATACCTTTTTTTTGTTTTAACTACGGATTATTTACAGTCGTAGAGAGAATATTCGTATATAGGTACGGTTTACATTCCAACGATAAAACTCTATTGAGGATGTATAAAAATAATAGAAAATCGTATCATTGTATTCCTGTATAATCTTGGTGACGTAATCGCCTGGCCTCTGCTTCTGTTACTTCGTAAGTCTATGAGCACTGGCGTTTTCCCTGCTGCTTGTCATGTACACCGACATTTTCAAAGTGTTAGATTGTGTCGACCACAATCTTCATAAATATAGAATATACATATAAAAGTAAGGTATATTAATATAACTTTTAATCAACTTTTTTATTTGATTTAAGAATATCAATATGTCAGAAAATAATAATGAAAACGATATTGCTTCTACTCTTTCGGATCATACACAAACAGTTATAGAAGTAAAACGGTTTGAAAAAAAGAATTTACTGTTGTCTATTCTAAATTTAACTGGTAAGACCAAATACTTTTCCTATAAATCAACTATGGCTTCATTGTTTTAAACATGAATATTTATTATTTGATTTAACCTAGGATATATTTTTTTAAATGTGATTTTGTTTAACTGAATTACCCATATTTATACAGTTAGTTAATTTTTTTTTTGTAGACGATCTCCAGGGCATATTAGTGTTTGTGGATGAAAAACGACAAGCCGATTTTCTTGCATATTTTTTATGTGACATGGATTATCCAACAACAAGCATACATGGAGATCGCAGGCAATTAGATCGAGAAATAGCTTTGAAAGACTTCAAGCAAAGAAAAATGAAGATCTTAGTAGCTACTTCAATCGCATCTAGAGGACTAGGTATACTTTCAATATATTTTATTATCTAACTCTGTGACATAATACTTCATTCAATTTTATTTTATAAAATATTAAATGTACAGTATGGGTAGTACAGCTTTATAAAGCATAATTAATGATATCATTGGTGAGATAATTTTAATATTATATGCCTAGTTATTTAACGGATACAATATTATTATAAAACTAATATATAATGAATTAATAGAAAAAATAAATATTATTATAAATTAAATTAAATAACCATGTAGCTTTGGGTAGCATTTCACTGTTATACATAATCATATTTACATAAATAAATTTCAATAGCTATTTTTTAGCATTTTTTAAAAAAGCAGATTTAGCAATTTTAGCATTCTCATTTTTGAAGAAATTGTAAAAATTGGAAACATAGTATTCTTGGTTATTTTGAACTATACATATTACTATAAAAATAAACTGAATTATTTTGTGCATAAAAAAATAGTTATAATATTTAATACTAATTTGGAACTACCTGCTTCTGTTAGTGGTATTAAAACAATGCATATAATCTAGTGTACTTCTACATATTTCGTGAATTTAATTATTTTTAAATGCTTATTTTCTTAGTAATTATGTACTTTGTATTTGTCAATATTATTTAAGATATGTTGAAACAATTTAAGCAATTTATTTTTTTTTAAATTCCGAGTATACTCTACAACTATATTAAGAGAATGCCACTATGATACTATAAACTTCCATACATACCAACATTTAAAATACTTTTCCAAATGTTATATTGTTCATGTATCTAATTATACAATTTCATACACAAACATTTCAATGCAGATAATACGGGTGTAACAATGGTGGTGAATTATGATTTACCAAAAACAATTGAAGAATATGTCCACCGTATTGGACACACTGGAAGACTGGGAAATGCAGGAAAATCTATTTCATTTTATGACCCAGAAAAAGATCACCGTATGGCTCTCGATCTAGCAACCACTCTGAGACGGGTAATGCATATGTTTTCATAATTACTTATTTTTAACTAAACTTTAATTTCCACATTATATTACATTCACAATTGTATTATTTTAGGCTAATCAAGAGATTCCAGCATTCTTGTTGATATTTAACTCTAAGAATTATCATACTACTAAACCTAGTGAGTTTAATGTTAATGTTCAACAAGTAGCAAAGACTTATCTCAAATCAGACTACATATCAGTTGCAGTTGGAGATATTGGTGGTGCTTGCAAAGACATTACACAAACAGTTATGGAAGTAAAACGGTTTGAAAAAAAGAATTTACTGTTGTCTATTCTAAATTTAACTGGTAAGACCAAATACTTTTCCTATAAATCAACTATGGCTTCATTGTTTTAAACATGAATATTTATTATTTGATTTAACCTAGGATGTATTTTTTTAATTGTGATTATGTTTAACTGAATTACCCATATTTATACAGTTAGTTAATTTTTTTTTTGTAGACGATCTCCAGGGCATATTAGTGTTTGTGGATGAAAAACGACAAGCCGATTTTCTTGCATATTTTTTATGTGACATGGATTATCCAACAACAAGCATACATGGAGATCGCAGGCAATTAGATCGAGAAATAGCTTTGAAAGACTTCAAGCAAAGAAAAATGAAGATCTTAGTAGCTACTTCAGTCGCATCTAGAGGACTAGGTATACTTTCAATATATTTTATTATCTAACTCTGTGTCATAATTCTTCATCCAATTTTATTTTATAAAATATTAAATGTGCAGTATGAGTATTACAGCTTTATAAAGCATAATTAATGATATCATTGGTGAGATAATTTTAATATTATATACCTAGTTATTTTACAGATACAAAATTATTATAAAACTAATATATAATGAAGCAATAGAAATAATAAATATTATTATAAATTAAATTAAATAACCATGTAGCTTTGCGTAGCATTTCACTGTTATACATAATCATATTTACATAAATAAATTTCAAAAGCTATTTTTTAGCATTTTTTAAAAAAGCAAATTTAGCAATTTTAGCATTCTTATTTTTGAAGAAATTGTAAAAATTGGAAACATAGTATTCTTGGTTATTTTGAACTATACATAATACTATAAAAATAAACAGAATTATTTTGTGCATAAAAAAATAGTTATAATATTTAATACTAATTTGGAACTACCTGCTTCTGTTAATGGTATTTTTTAGCATTTTTTTAAAAAGCAAATTTAGCAATTTTAGCATTCTTATTTTTGAAGAAATTGTAAAAATTGGAAACATAGTATTCTTGTTTATTTTGAACTATACATAATACTATAAAAATAAACAGAATTATTTTGTGCATAAAAAAATAGTTATAATATTTAATACTAATTTGGAACTACCTGCTTCTGTTAGTGGTATTAATACAATGCATATAATCTAGTGTACTTATACATATTTCGTGAATTTTATTATTTTTAATTGCTTATTTTCTTAGCAATTATGTACTTTGTATTTGTCAATATTATTTAAGATATGTTGAAACAAATTAAGCAATTTATTTTTTTTTTAAATTCCGAGTATACTCTACAACTATATTAAGAGAATGCCACTATGATACTATAAACTTCCATACATACCAACATTTAAAATACTTTTCCAAATGTTATATTATTCATGTATCTAATTAAACAATTTCATATACAAACATTTCAATGCAGATAATACGGGTGTTACAATGGTGGTGAATTATGATTTACCAAAAACAATTGAAGAATATGTCCACCGTATTGGACACACTGGAAGATTGGGAAATGCAGGAAAATCTATTTCATTTTATGACCCAGAAAAAGATCACTGTATGGCTCTCCATCTAGCAACCACTCTGAGACGGGTAATGCATATGTTTTCATAATTACTTATTTATTAACTGAACATTAATTTCCACATTATATTACATTCACAATTTTATTATTTAAGGCTAATCAAGAGATTCCAGCATTCTTGTTGAAATCTAACTCTAAGAATTATCAAACTACTAAACCTAGTGAGTTTAATGATAATGTTCAACAAGTAGCATAGGCTTATCTCAAATTAGACTACAAATCAGTAGCAGTTAATTATATTACATTATATTACATTCACAATTGTATTATTTTAGGCTAATCCAGAGATTCCAGCATTCTTGTTGAAATTTAACTCTAATAATATCAAACTACTGAACCCAAGGTAATCATCATTCATTTATTTTCAACATAGTTTCTACTTAACTACTAACTATCAATAAACAATAAACACATATATGGAAATATTCTTAACCTTCTAGAAAAATTAATGCAAATTAACGCTCATGACTACTAAAAATATAATTTTTTATTTAGTATTTTGATGAATGTTATAATCGCATAGCAATTAGCAAATAGCATTCCTCGTAAATAATAATATTTACAGAACTTTGTTATATTATAAGCATTTTTTCAGGTTATCCAATATATAATGAAAATGTTAAACATTTTTAGGATGTTGCAGTTACTTCTGAGATTTTTGAAGATCCATATGAAGAATTTTGATTACCTCTATTATTATATACCTATTATTATTTGAAATACAAGTTAAAATTATGTTTAATTTTTATTACAAAACAATTACTTAAATCATTAATTTCTATTTAATTATTTATTATTTGAAATAATTTTTTTTTAAATTGTTTAATTTTTATTTTATCCTATTGTAATGTAGGTTCAATATTTTTATCAGCTACACCAAAATATAAGCTGTTGGTGTATTTTTTTTTATTTATAATTTAATTCAGTTGTAAAATGTCAAAATATGTATATAAAAAGTTCCCGCGTCCAATCTGAATTATACTGTAACAATTTCTATGTATTACATTAACTTTAAGAATTACTATTTATTGGTGCATTTTCTAAAGACTTATTCTATTTTATGTATAATTTTTAATTATTTACTGTTATTATATGTAAAATATATTATGGTAATTTTTAAATTTTATGACTGAATTGAAATTCATGTTTATAGTTTTATTTCCTTACGATTACTGTTTACGATTGTTGGTGTTATGAAACTCATAAGGGTCTGAACTTTTGAAGCATCTGGATGTATGCGATCAAGGAATGAATAGTCTTTAATTATTGTTTGCTCATATATTCCGTTCACACAGATGTACTTTCTTAGAGCATAATTGCATAATACCTATATTTAGTAATGTAAATGACAAATTTTTCATTTCAGAAATGCATGTTACTTTAAGAGCAAAAAGCATATAAAACCACATAGATATTTCATAATTATCTGTATTTCAATGTAGGTTTCAAATAATAATTTTCGGTTTATTGTTGTAAGTATATTTGTATGGTTCTTAAGTGGTATTAAGTACCATTTACTTTTTGTAATGCATAATGTACTTTATTCATTATATTGACTATTGAGGAATATTTAAAATAAATCTCCTTGAATACAACTAAAAAATAATAATTAATAACTTAAATAGGTATATTATATAAGGTGGTGGGTAGTCTGGTATACATTGCCCTATATTTATTTTTATACTTTGGTGCCACTAAACAATACAGTATGTGTCTAGTGTATGTTATAATTTTTCCACATAAACTGAACCTATCTACCTAAAAAAACTTCCAAAAAATAAATACATTCACTGGTTATCTCTGAATCCAAATTGAGTAGGTATTTGGTTAACATTTTCAGTTAGGTTAGGTAACTTAAGAATGTGTTTGTATCGTTTAAACATCACTTTTTCAAATAATTCCCTTCATATTGGTAATAGACTTATTGGTTTATAAGAGGAAGCTTCAGTTTTTGGTATGTTGGGTTAGTGTATAAATATGAATACAGATTGTTTCCATATTAGAGGAAAGTAGAACAATGTCAATATAGAATTAAATATTTATAAATGTATATGAGAAATAAATTTTATATTTAGGAAGATGTTTAAGTATTGTTTTTGATATTTGATCTTATCTGTAATTTTTTATTTCATTGGTAGATGTATGTTTGGTAAAGAGATACATAGCTAACATGCTACTTAAATAGATATCTACTTTTATGTTCATATTAGAAGTTAGTAAAAATAATCAAATACAAATTATAAGATGATAGAATATTTAAAAAGGATAAAATATGTTATGGAAGTTTTAATTCCCAATTAGAAGGCTTTAAACCATTGATTCCCAACGCGGGCGATACGACCCCCTAGTTGGAATTTTTTATTTTGAAGGGGGCTTTATTCTGAGGAGGGCATTCGTCTATTGGGCCAGATATAATTTCGTTTGCAGAAAACCATCAACCTCAGCGCAGTTATTTGTCACAGAAGTATTTTTTGCGTTATTATTTTGTATTAGCAAATTCGAAATCAAATTATATACATTTTATATTAAGTAGTTATTTAACTTTATCATTAACTAAATTGTAGCGTTAAATTATATTGTTTCTTTAATTAAATAAATTGACGGAAGTATTGCTAACGCAGTTCCCGCCCGGTCATCGGTTCAAACAGAAAAAAAAAATAAATTACTAACAAAATACGTCCAGAGGGGGGTGGGGGGAATTTTTAAAATCTAAAAGGGGCGTTGAGTAAAAAAAGGTTGAGAAACAATGTTTTAAACCGTTCTATGATTATTTATAAGCAAATTTTCACTTATGTTGAATATTTACATCTGATAATGGATATACTAATATCTTTATAAAGGTAATAAAGTTTTGTAAATATATCATTATTGATCCTCTTCATATTTCTAATTTTTTACAGTGATAACTGAATTTTGCAAAATTGTATAGGTATACGTTCTTATAGTGTACAGTTTTACAATAAATATTTAACAATTATATACATAAAATACATAAACATAGGGCTGGTAAATCCCTTAGTGCCAAACTCCAAGCAGTAAAAATTTTAACTCCACTCAGCTGATATCGTCGATCGCAGTTATCTCGCGTCTCTTATCGACATTTACTCGTTTTATCGGTCGTCGACCAAGAGTCTAGCCGTGTCTGCTTTTTCCCTGCAATGTCAGCTAATTAATTATTATTTAATCATTGTATTGTGCCGCCACCCACCTTCGACTAATCATATTTCACGAGTTTTTGTCCCTCAACGGCGCAGCCACACTCGACATTTCGTAACCGATCTCGACAGTATCCCGTCACCCGTGTGAGCACAACGATTTTTGAGTACTGTGCACCACAGTAATTATTTTCGTAACTTCATTATTATTCAGTAATAGTTGTAGACTTGTTGTCTTGTCGGCGCGCGCGAATAGGTAGACATTTTATTTGTCAGTGCATTTCCGCGGCCTTCACGCCAACGAAGCTCCGATCACACGCTCACAGCGCACTGAAGCACTGACAAAGAGGTAAGTTTTTTCATTTTCCCTTTCTCTTTTTTATATAGTAAGAACTATGAGTTTTTGGTTACGAACTCCTAAATGATTAGTCTTATATACTGCCCCACCAACCTTTTTGAATACGTAGTAAAACATTTTCTAGAATTTCCGTATAATCAATTCATCATTGTATTAACAGCAGAAGCGTATTTTCAAATTTTTGTTGGGGGGGGGGGGGGTACATTTTTTTTATACTTAAAGCTGGCAACGGCGTGTGATTCAGATAGTATATAATATTATATAGGTAATTTTAATAAATACCGTCATCTTCGGACGGCGACGACGTGACCAATAAATCCCAATAATAAATTTTTATAAAAACTGTATAAACACAATATAAATTATTAAATTTAATATTAACAATTTTTTTCCTGGGGGGGTCAAGACCCGGAACCCCCCCCCCCCATAAGAACGCCACTGATTAACAGTAACAAACAAATGAAAATCATCGAATAAACCTTACGAGGTTGAACGGATTTCACGTATTACTTGAATACAAACAAAAAAGTACAAAATACCTTTTTTTTGTTTTAACTACGGATTATTTACAGTCGTAGAGAGAATATTCGTATATAGGTACGGTTTACATTCCAACGATAAAACTCTATTGAGGATGTATAAAAATAATAGAAAATCGTATCATTGTATTCCTGTATAATCTTGGTGACGTAATCGCCTGGCCTCTGCTTCTGTTACTTCGTAAGTCTATGAGCACTGGCGTTTTCCCTGCTGCTTGTCATGTACACCGACATTTTCAAAGTGTTAGATTGTGTCGACCACAATCTTCATAAATATAGAATATACATATAAAAGTAAGGTATATTAATATAACTTTTAATCAACTTTTTTATTTGATTTAAGAATATCAATATGTCAGAAAATAATAATGAAAACGATATTGCTTCTACTCTTTCGGATCATACACAAACAGTTATAGAAGTAAAACGGTTTGAAAAAAAGAATTTACTGTTGTCTATTCTAAATTTAACTGGTAAGACCAAATACTTTTCCTATAAATCAACTATGGCTTCATTGTTTTAAACATGAATATTTATTATTTGATTTAACCTAGGATATATTTTTTTAAATGTGATTTTGTTTAACTGAATTACCCATATTTATACAGTTAGTTAATTTTTTTTTTGTAGACGATCTCCAGGGCATATTAGTGTTTGTGGATGAAAAACGACAAGCCGATTTTCTTGCATATTTTTTATGTGACATGGATTATCCAACAACAAGCATACATGGAGATCGCAGGCAATTAGATCGAGAAATAGCTTTGAAAGACTTCAAGCAAAGAAAAATGAAGATCTTAGTAGCTACTTCAATCGCATCTAGAGGACTAGGTATACTTTCAATATATTTTATTATCTAACTCTGTGACATAATACTTCATTCAATTTTATTTTATAAAATATTAAATGTACAGTATGGGTAGTACAGCTTTATAAAGCATAATTAATGATATCATTGGTGAGATAATTTTAATATTATATGCCTAGTTATTTAACGGATACAATATTATTATAAAACTAATATATAATGAATTAATAGAAAAAATAAATATTATTATAAATTAAATTAAATAACCATGTAGCTTTGGGTAGCATTTCACTGTTATACATAATCATATTTACATAAATAAATTTCAATAGCTATTTTTTAGCATTTTTTAAAAAAGCAGATTTAGCAATTTTAGCATTCTCATTTTTGAAGAAATTGTAAAAATTGGAAACATAGTATTCTTGGTTATTTTGAACTATACATATTACTATAAAAATAAACTGAATTATTTTGTGCATAAAAAAATAGTTATAATATTTAATACTAATTTGGAACTACCTGCTTCTGTTAGTGGTATTAAAACAATGCATATAATCTAGTGTACTTCTACATATTTCGTGAATTTAATTATTTTTAAATGCTTATTTTCTTAGTAATTATGTACTTTGTATTTGTCAATATTATTTAAGATATGTTGAAACAATTTAAGCAATTTATTTTTTTTTAAATTCCGAGTATACTCTACAACTATATTAAGAGAATGCCACTATGATACTATAAACTTCCATACATACCAACATTTAAAATACTTTTCCAAATGTTATATTGTTCATGTATCTAATTATACAATTTCATACACAAACATTTCAATGCAGATAATACGGGTGTAACAATGGTGGTGAATTATGATTTACCAAAAACAATTGAAGAATATGTCCACCGTATTGGACACACTGGAAGACTGGGAAATGCAGGAAAATCTATTTCATTTTATGACCCAGAAAAAGATCACCGTATGGCTCTCGATCTAGCAACCACTCTGAGACGGGTAATGCATATGTTTTCATAATTACTTATTTTTAACTGAACTTTAATTTCCACATTATATTACATTCACAATTGTATTATTTTAGGCTAATCAAGAGATTCCAGCATTCTTGTTGATATTTAACTCTAAGAATTATCATACTACTAAACCTAGTGAGTTTAATGTTAATGTTCAACAAGTAGCAAAGACTTATCTCAAATCAGACTACATATCAGTAGCAGTTGGAGATATTGGTGGTGCTTGCAAAGACATTACACAAACAGTTATGGAAGTAAAACGGTTTGAAAAAAAGAATTTACTGTTGTCTATTCTAAATTTAACTGGTAAGACCAAATACTTTTCCTATAAATCAACTATGGCTTCATTGTTTTAAACATGAATATTTATTATTTGATTTAACCTAGGATATATTTTTTTAAATGTGATTTTGTTTAACTGAATTACCAATATTTATACAGTTAGTTAATTTTTTTTTGTAGACGATCTCCAGGGCATATTAGTGTTTGTGGATGAAAAACGACAAGCCGATTTTCTTGCATATTTTTTATGTGACATGGATTATCCAACAACAAGCATACATGGAGATCGCAGGCAATTAGATCGAGAAATAGCTTTGAAAGACTTCAAGCAAAGAAAAATGAAGATCTTAGTAGCTACTTCAGTCGCATCTAGAGGACTAGGTATACTTTCAATATATTTTATTATCTAACTCTGTGACATAATTCTTCATCCAATTTTATTTTATAAAATATTAAATGTGCAGTATGAGTATTACAGCTTTATAAAGCATAATTAATGATATCATTGGTGAGATAATTTTAATATTATATACCTAGTTATTTTACAGATACAAAATTATTATAAAACTAATACATAATGAAGCAATAGAAATAATAAATATTATTATAAATTAAATTAAATAACCATGTAGCTTTGCGTAACATTTCACTGTTATACATAATCATATTTACATAAATAAATTTCAAAAGCTATTTTTTAGCATTTTTTAAAAAAGCAAATTTAGCAATTTTAGCATTCTTATTTTTGAAGAAATTGTAAAAATTGGAAACATAGTATTCTTGGTTATTTTGAACTATACATAATACTATAAAAATAAACAGAATTATTTTGTGCATAAAAAAATAGTTATAATATTTAATACTAATTTGGAACTACCTGCTTCTGTTAGTGGTATTAATACAATGCATATAATCTAGTGTACTTATACATATTTCGTGAATTTTATTATTTTTAATTGCTTATTTTCTTAGCAATTATGTACTTTGTATTTGTCAATATTATTTAAGATATGTTGAAACAAATTAAGCAATTTATTTTTTTTTAAATTCCGAGTATACTCTACAACTATATTAAGAGAATGCCACTATGATACTATAAACTTCCATACATACCAACATTTAAAATACTTTTCCAAATGTTATATTATTCATGTATATAATTAAACAATTTCATACACAAACATTTCAATGCAGATAATACGGGTGTTACAATGGTGGTGAATTATGATTTACCAAAAACAATTGAAGAATATGTCCACTGTATTGGACACACTGGAAGATTGGGAAATGCAGGAAAATCTATTTCATTTTATGACCCAGAAAAAGATCACCGTATGGCTCTCCATCTAGCAACCACTCTGAGACGGGTAATGCATATGTTTTCATAATTACTTATTTATTAACTGAACATTAATTTCCACATTATATTACATTCACAATTTTATTATTTAAGGCTAATCAAGAGATTCCAGCATTCTTGTTGAAATCTAACTCTAAGAATTATCAAACTACTAAACCTAGTGAGTTTAATGATAATGTTCAACAAGTAGCATAGGCTTATCTCAAATTAGACTACAAATCAGTAGCAGTTAATTATATTACATTATATTACATTCACAATTGTATTATTTTAGGCTAATCAAGAGATTCCAGCATTCTTGTTGAAATTTAACTCTAATAATATCAAACTACTGAACCCAAGGTAATCATCATTCATTTATTTTCAACATAGTTTCTACTTAACTACTAACTATCAATAAACAGTAAACACATATATGGAAATATTCTTAACCTTCTAGAAAAATTAATGCAAATTAACGCTCATGACTACTAAAAATATAATTTTTTATTTAGTATTTTGATGAATGTTATAATCGCATAGCAATTAGCAAATAGCATTCCTCGTAAATAATAATATTTACAGAACTTTGTTATATTATAAGCATTTTTTCAGGTTATCCAATATATAATGAAAATGTTAAACATTTTTAGGATGTTGCAGTTACTTCTGAGATTTTTGAAGATCCATATGAAGAATTTTGATTACCTCTATTATTATATACCTATTATTATTTGAAATACAAGTTAAAATTATGTTTAATTTTTATTACAAAACAATTACTTAAATCATTAATTTCTATTTAATTATTTATTATTTGAAATAATTTTTTTTTAAATTGTTTAATTTTTATTTTATCCTATTGTAATGTAGGTTCAATATTTTTATCAGCTACACCAAAAAATAAGCTGTTGGTGTATTTTTTTTTATTTATAATTTAATTCAGTTGTAAAATGTCAAAATATGTATATAAAAAGTTCCCGCGTCCAATCTGAATTATACTGTAACAATTTCTATGTATTACATTAACTTTAAGAATTACTATTTATTGGTGCATTTTCTAAAGACTTATTCTATTTTATGTATAATTTTTAATTATTTACTGTTATTATATGTAAAATATATTATGGTAATTTTTAAATTTTATGACTGAATTGAAATTCATGTTTATAGTTTTATTTCCTTACGATTACTGTTTACGATTGTTGGTGTTATGAAACTCATAAGGGTTTGAACTTTTGAAGCATCTGGATGTATGCGATCAAGGAATGAATAGTCTTTAATTATTGTTTGCTCATATATTCCGTTCACACAGATGTTCTTTCTTAGAGCATAATTGCATAATACCTATATTTAGTAATGTAAATGACAAATTTTTCATTTCAGAAATGCATGTTACTTTAAGAGCAAAAAGCATATAAAACCACATAGATATTTAATATAATAATAAGTAATATAAAATACCTCATACATTAATTATAAATATTATGATAAAATAAATATTGAGTAATAAAAATGATAAATTGTATTATTTTAGATTCTGAGTGAAACGAAGAATGTATTGGTTTTACAATTATGTGTTTTTTTTTATGTATGTTATCACTTTTTCGGGTAGTAGAATTGGTCCAAAAAATTCATCCTGCCCTATAGTTAGATCAGAAATTTTATCTAGTTGGTACTTTAGAGAGGTAATTTTTCTCTAAAGTTGAAAGTTTTTTCAAGCGTAAGGTTTAAGTACCGAAAAATTGAGCAAAAACGGTAAAATTTGCTACGGAGAGAAAAAATTTAAAAATATATTTGATGAAAAAAAAGCTATGCACGTAGTACAGTATGGTGTAAGATACCGTTGAACGTTTTATAACAATTATAACAAATTTCGCTAATGAAATTAACATCAAAAACCTTTTTTACTTAAATAAATGAAAACCACCATACAGGAGTATTTATACATTATATACCTCCAATATTATCTAGTATTTTATTTCCAAATAATTTACATGTAGGATGAAAAATAGAGCAGTGTATGACACCGCACTGTACCATAGGTTAAGGATTATTATTGGTTGTAGATACTTACTGTATCTTGAGTATTTATAGTTGTCTGACATTCGTAAACTGGTGCTAGAAAAGATTCCATATATTCATAAGCAAACCATATTGGCTTGTAAATATCACTTATACCAGCTCCTGATTTGATTGAAGCTTTTTTTTTGCGCAAATGACCCCTAAAAGTAGCCATTAAGGAGTCTTTTTTTTTCTTTAATTCTGTTACTGAACATTCTAGTTGTCCACTTAGTCGAACCCATGCATCGTTGATTTTTTTTTATCCTTGTGGTATGAATGCATTGGGTCCCATATAACTGGTTCGTTTTGGTATAACTCCAAAAACTTTAATATTAATTCATTTGACCAATCACACATGATTAAAAGCACAATAAAAAATAAAAAATAAAAAATGTCTACTAATATTACGTTCGAGAATGTTCGAGAGTGTACGAATGTGAACTAGGTGCTCTCGTGCTCGCGTCTCGACTAGTCTCGTGTCCTTTGACTCGGGTACAAAAAACCGCCATTCGACCGAGCGCCGTCGAGACGAGACGAGGCGAGGCGAGGTGACACGAGCGCAACTAGTTCACTATCGCGCTCGGCTGCTCTCGCAATGTCTCGCCGAATGTGTACTGCCGGCATTATATATGAGTTGTATGGAAAACACCGACTACAAATTAAACAAATATTGCATTATCGACAAATAATAATACATTTCTTAGCGATATGCCATAAACGTGTTACGATCCACCATTCCGTCGCGGCGTTTCCTATATCATTTACACTATTCACAGTCTTTACGACAGTTCATTTGTCTACTGACTTACTCACGTGTCACGAGGCTCTGCGTTGATTATTATTCATTGACATTATTCGTTGACATTATTCATCATATATAGCGTTTTTATATCAATAATATAAGCCGTGAGCCTCTAGCTGTACATTATACGTTATATATTATACGCTGTATATTATCACATTTTATGTATAAAGATTACCCGGAACACGTTGGAAAATTTATATTTATATTTATTCAATTTAATTGTTTGAATATTTTTTTTAAAAATGTCATCGATTGAAGACATTTTTGTCAATGGAATGTTGACACCTCAAATAGTTGTACCAAATATCGGTGATGGTGCCTGCCTTTTCCGTTCAATATAATTTCATTTGTTTAACACTCAAGAAAGATGTCAGGAGATCCGAAATACAATTGTTTCGTATGTGTCTGATAATTGGAATAATGTTATTACTATGTCCTACAATTCAAACGGTGACAACTTTTCTACTGCTGAGGCTTATGTTCGTGAAATGGTCAATCCTACTGTCTACGGTGGTTATTGCGAATTGGTTGCAGCTGGAAATATTTTCCCATTTTTATTTCAAATTTATTATAATCATAATCTTTATGCTAAATTTGGTGTAGATACATTCCCAGTAAAAAGATTGCGTCTAACGGGAAATATTAATAGTGGCAGTAGCGAGGCTTGAGGTTTTTGGTCGGGGAGACACTGAAAAAAAAATGGCACTAATACGCCTTGACTCCCCCCCTTTTTTTTGTTCTAGAGCCCGGTAATTATAGCCATTATCTATAACTGATAAGGTAAAAAATAAATGTTCAAAAACTTAAAACAAAATTAAATTATATTTAAAAACTTTCAAGATAATAATAATTAATATTTAATGTAATATAATATATTGTATATATAATATATGCAACTCGCATTAAGTCATTAAGATGAATAGTTTAAAAACAAATTTACGTTAATTTATATGTTAAATCTATTTTTCTATTTTTTGTCTTAGAAAATAAGTCAATGACATTGTCAATAAATGTTGGGTCACTGGCTAATTCGCTCAACATTTTCTTCTCGATAGCCATAGTACACAAATTTGAGAATCTATCGTGTGTCATTGTATTTCTTAAAAAAGTCTTGATTCTTTTTAAAGTACTCATACTTCTTTCACTAGAAGCCGTCGTAACAGGAATACACAAAATTAATTGTAACAATTTTGTAAGCTCTACGTACACTTCTTGTAACTCAGCTAAAATATGATTAAGTATATTATAATTTAATACATAGTTTTTTAAAAATAAAAATGATCAACTTAATTTAATATATTATTATGTACTTAATATTTATTTTTTTTATGTTAAAAATATTTTTATATATATTTATTAATTAATTAATATATTATATTATATATAATATAATATAATATATTATATAATATAATATATTATAATATATATTATATATTATAATATATTATAATATAATATAATATAATATATAATATAATATAATAATATAATTAATTATATTTTTATATACCCTTTCCACATGTTATATAATACGTAATTGTAAATAATTTAAATTACTGTAAATTGTAAACTAATGGCCACAGAAGCCGATGTTTTTAAAAGATCAATAAAAAAAAAAAAAAAAAATATTATGTACCAACCTTTAATAATATAATTCAGCAATTCTTTAGGTGGGAGATGTTTGTTATTATCATTGTAAATAATTGTTAATTCATTTTGTAATCTCTCTAGTTCGAATACTCCGGGGAAAACTTTTAGTAGTTGATTTAGTTTCTCAATTGGAAAATGTTTTTTGTAATTTTTAAACTCATTGTTGTTTGCAAGCTCAATAAATTGAAAAACGTGAAAATCTTGAAATCGAACTTCAGTTTGGATAATTATTGAGTCCAATATTTCATACGTAAGATTTTTCAAGCTATTTACATCTTTGTCTGTATATTGAAGTTAGTTATTCAATTCCATTGCAGATTGGCAATACTCAGTTATAGTATTTTGGTAATTTCTCATAGCTGATAATTGCGTAGATAAATTTTTTATTTCATTTATGCAAGTTTGTACATCCGCAGTGCATTTTGTTTGAAGTATTAAAAATACATGATCCGAGTATATAAATATTCGATGAAACAGACATAATAAATAGACAAATTTTGGATTTGATAATTTATGCAGTAACCCATAAGCTGTACTTATAGAAATCGGATCCCAGTCTTCCCCCTCAGTTACATACGATATCGCTTTTTGTAGTTCTTTAAAATGTGTACTTATAGTAGCTGCTGCTCTTGAATGGTAATTCCAACTTGTTTCGCAACTTTTTGGCAACTTAAAACCTTTTTCCCGAAGCAGCTCAGTTCGTTTTGGCGATCTACTGAAAAATGTGTGAAACATTGTAAGGTCACTTATAAAAATATGAACGGACTTAATATTTTTTGATCCATGTAAAAAAATTAGGTTCAGTTGATGGGCATAGCAATGAATAAATAGGGCTTTTGGATAGGTTTTTTTAATAATGGCTTGGACTCCATTGTTTTCCAGCCATGACGGCCGCACCATCATAAGTCTGACAGATAATCTTTTCGTTTATATTCCATTTGGTTATTTCTGCCAATAAAATATTTGAGAGTCCAACAGCACTTTTATCTTTTGATACGTCAAAAAAACCTATAAATCTCTCTTCAATGTTGTTGTCAACAACGTATCTTAAAATAATACTCATTTGTGATTTGCACGATACATCAGTGGTTTCATCGGCTTGTATAGAGACAAACTTTGAATTTTTTAAATCATTCATTATTTTAGTATTTACAACATCTGTAATACAAGCAATTAAATCATTTTGGACATCATTAGACGTTCCTTTAAATAAAGAGTTAGACAAAAAATGTTCTTTGAGTATTTGTTCTTCTTGCGATAAGAGTTCTAATAGCTCTAAATAATTACCCTTACTTAATGAGCTTTTTTGTTCATCGTGTCCCCGGAAAGCTAACTCTTGTTTCCCCAAAAAACACACAACATGAATTAATCGAGCTAATATGCGACGGTTAATGCCAACTTGTTCATTATATTTTATGGCTTGCAAGCGTCGCCCTTCTGATAGCGCATGATCAATTATATTTTTACCAAGTAACTTAAATTGTTCCTGACAAACGAGATGCCTTTCAGAAATAGCATGTTTGTTTGCTTTTCGTTCAAAATTTTTCATATTTGACATACCTTCGTTGCTCCAGGTTTTATCTCCTCTTAATAATAAGCAATAAAAAAAATATAGTTTATTTCTTACCTGACTACCAGTAAGCCATTTATATTTTGAATACCACATGAATTGAAATTTTCTAGTTGTTTTTCCGTCAGCTGTCGTTAAATTCAATAAGGGACACGGCTTTTAATTTTTTAGTTCAAATTTTTTTTCGTACGAATAGTTGTTAACTCCATCGTTCAAAATTGCATTATTTAAATCGTCAGCCATGATGAGGACAATAACATAAAACACGTACGACGTTACGATGGCGTGGCGTGACAATCGCGACGTCAACGTCGATAATAAATAATAAATATTGAGGATTGAGGTAATTACAAATGGCGAGACATGTCTCATAGCGTACATAGTAAACCCCACTCTGATTGACAATCCCCCTGTACCCGCGCGCCCATATTTGTGAGACATTGCGTCGCAACGTCTATTAGATATAATAATCAATGATAATACCATATTTGGAATGACCCGTATCGCCAGCTCGTACGCACGGCCGTATCGCGCGATTCTAATCTATTTTAAGAAATCCATAACTGTACAAAACTACAAAGAAAAACCGATTTTAACAAATACTGAAACATATGCATCATATTATATTTTATAATATAAAATAAAATTCAAATTTTTAATATTAAATAAAACAAAATAATTATTTGTTTGTCCCGTGTTCTAATTTCTAAGTGGGGAGACGTTGTCTCTTTGTCTCCTATGACGCTTCGCCACTGAATAGTGGTCATTTTGATGTTTATTTATCTATTCCTAATATTCATAATGTTGCAGTAAATATAATACTACTTCAGAGGGCGATTTATCTATTTTTAATAATGTAAGTGTCAGTTAGTTATTTTGTTTCTTTAATTAAATAAATTATTAACAAAATACGCCCAGAGGGGGGTGGGGGGAATTTTTAAAATCTAAAAGGGGCGTTGAGTAAAAAAAGGTTGAGAAACATTGTTTTAAACCGTTCTATGATTATTTATAAGCAAATTTTCACTTATGTTGAATATTTACATCTGATAATGGATATACTAATATCTTTATAAAGGTAATAAAGTTTTGTAAATATATCATTATTGATCCTCTTCACATTTCTAATTTTTTACGGTGATAACTGAATTTTGCAAAATTGTATAGGTAAACGTTCTTATAGTGTACAGTTTTACAATAAATATTTAACAATTATATACATTAAATACATAAACATAGGGCTGGTAAATCCCTTAGTGCCAAACTCCTAGCAGTAAAAATTTTAACTCCACTCAGCTGATATCGTCGATCGCAGTTATCTCGCGTCTCTTATCGACATTTACTCGTTTTATCGGTCGTCGACCAAGAGTCTAGGCGTGTCTGCTTTTTCCCTGCAATGTCAGCTAATTAATTATTATTTAATCATTGTATTGTGCCGCCACCCACCTTCGACTAATCATATTTCACGAGTTTTTGTCCCTCACCGGCGCAGCCACACTCGACATTTCGTAACCGATCTCGACAGTATCCCGTCACCCGTGTGAGCACAACGATTTTTGAGTACTGTGCACCACAGTAATTATTTTCGTAACTTCATTATTATTCAGTAATAGTTGTAGACTTGTTGTCTTGTCGGCGCGCGCGAATAGGTAGACATTTTATTTGTCAGTGCATTTCCGGGGCCTTCACGCCAACGAAGATCCGATCACACGCTCACAGCGCACTGAAGCACTGACAAAGAGGTAAGTTTTTTCATTTTCCCTTTCTCTTTTTTATATAGTAAGAACTATGAGTTTTTGGTTACGAACTCCTAAATGATTAGTCTTATATACTGCCCCACCAACCTTTTTGAATACGTAGTAAAACATTTTCTAGAATTTCCGTATAATCAATTCATCATTGTATTAACAACAGAAGCGTATTTTCAAATTTTTGTAGGGGGGGGGTACATTTTTTTTATACTTAAAGCTGGCAACGACGTGTGATTCAGATAGTATATAATATTATATAGGTTATTTTAATAAATACCGTCATCCTCGGACAGCGACGACGTGACCAATAAAACTGTATAAACACAATATAAATTATTAAATTTAATATTAACAATTTTTTTCCTGGGGGGGTCAAGACCAGGAAACCCCCCCCCCCATAAGAACGCCACTGATTAACAGTAACAAACAAATGAAAATCATCGAATAAACCTTACGAGGTTGAACGGATTTCACGTATTACTTGAATACAAACAAAAAAGTACAAAATACCTTTTTTTTGTTTTAACTACGGATTATTTATAGTCGTAGAGAGAATATTCGTATATAGGTACGGTTTACATTCCAACGATAAAACTCTATTGAGGATGTATAAAAATAATAGAAAATCGTATCATTGTATTCCTGTATAATCTTGGTGACGTAATCGCCTGGCCTCTGCTTCTGTTACTTCGTAAGTCTATGAGCACTGGCGTTTTCCCTGCTGCTCGTCATGTACACCGACATTTTCAAAGTGTTAGATTGTGTCGACCACAATCTTCATAAATATAGAATATACATATAAAAGTAAGGTATATAACTTTTAATCAACTTTTTTATTTGATTTAAGAATATCAATATGTCAGAAAATAATAATGAAAACGATATTGCTTCTACTCTTTCGGATCATACTCAAGCAAAATTGAATATCTCAAGCAGGGATGTCGATCGTGTTACAACTGTAACTGAAAACGTAAACGGCAAATATAATGATTGTCAAGATAAAGATAAATCTAAATTCAATGACTATACCACAAGTAGTTATGATGGTGTATTGCATGATTCTTTGAGAAATGAAGTAATAAATAAGGATAATGCAAGTTCAGATTATCAGAGCATAAATGATCATCGTATCAACCAGAACAATCAAAGTAATTGGTGTGCTAATAAAAAAAATGATCATTTAGATATTATCAATACACATTCCTCCTGAATTTGAGGAAAATGGTGATTTAACAATAGAAACTGGATCAAACTTTGCAAATTATGATAAAATAGAGGTAATAGCAAGTGGAATGAATGTACCTGAACAAATCTCTACGTTTAAAAGTGCAGGTCTGCATGAAATTATTTTGTGCAATTTGAGGAGCTGTAATTATACTACACCGACACCAATACAAAAATATGCTCTACCAATTATTATGAATGGCGAGGATATGATAGCCAGTGCTCAGACAGGTTCTGGGAAAACTGTGAGTGTACAATCCCGTTAATACTTTTTATTATTTATATAATGGACGATTTTTTTTTGTATTTCAGGCAGCTTATATTTTACCTATTTTAAACAGATTACTTACTGTTTCATCTGAATTAGTTGTTGATTATGATCATTGTGAGCCACAAGTTCTTATCATGTCTCCTACAAGAGAACTTGCTATACAAATATGTAAACTTGCAACCCGGTTGAGCCGGGGTACTGGAATTAAATGTGAGCATCTTTATACTGTTGGTACTGCTACATATAATCAAAGAAAAAAATTTTGGTAAAATAAATTATAATTTTTATTTTAAAAAATCTTGTAATTTATTAACTTATTTAACTAATTCACTTAATATTATCTTTGTTACAGAGAGGTGTTCATATAATGGTCGCCACTCCAGGGCGTTTAATTGATTTTGTGAATCATGGTTTGATAACTTTCTCTTCATTGCGATACTTGGTACTAGGTGAAGCTGATAGAATATTGGATTTGGGTTTTCAACTAGATATTGAATGCATACTCAGTGACAATACTATGGTCTTGACAGTAAGCACTAATATTTTTCAAATAATAGGTACCATTATAAATAATTTGTGGGTCAATACTTTAATTGATATAGGTACCTACTACTTAACGCTTACAATTATATTAAATAAATAAAATTTAATTTTTGTACACTGAATACGTTTATTTTCAGGCGGAGAGAACAACTTTAATGTTCTCAGCAACATTATCTGAGAATGTTCAACAAGTAGCAAAGGCTTATCTCAAATCAGACTACATATCAGTAGCAGTTGGAGATATTGGTGGTGCTTGCAAAGACATTACACAAACAGTTATGGAAGTAAAACGGTTTGAAAAAAAGAATTTACTGTTGTCTATTCTAAATGAAACTGGTAAGACCAAATACTTTTCCTATAAATCAACTATTGCTTCATTGTTTTGAACATGAATATTTATTATTTGATTTAACCTAGGATATATTTTTTTAAATGTGATTTTGTTTTACTGAATTACCCATATTTATACAGTTAGTTAATTTTTTCTTTTGTAGACGATCTCCAGGGCATATTAGTGTTTGTGGATGAAAAACGACAAGCCGATTTTCTTGCATATTTTTTATGTGACATGGATTATCCAACAACAAGCATACATGGAGATCGCAGGCAATTAGATCGAGAAATAGCTTTGAAAGACTTCAAGCAAAGAAAAATGAAGATCTTAGTAGCTACTTCAGTCGCATCTAGTGGACTAGGTATACTTTCAATATATTTTATTATCTAACTCTGTGACATAATACTTCATCCAATTTTATTTTATAAAATATTAAATGTACAGTATGGGTAGAACAGCTTTATAAAGCATAATTAATGATATCTTTGGTGAGATAATTTTAATATTATATGCTTAGTTATTTTACGGATACAATCTATCTATCTATCTATCTATACTATATATAAAATTGTAAGGGTTTTTATTCGACCGCGCTAACCGAGAAAACTACTGGACCGATTTGGCTGAAATTTTTTTTGGCTGAAACCTGACACTTTGCTGAAGGTTTTAGTAACACTTTTGTCAGTAAAAAAGTTCATAAAAGTTTTTATACGCATTTTTCCACACATAGTGTTTTATCTAATTTTTTTTTATTGATCTTTATAACAACCCGGCAACTGTTGCCATTAGTTACAAATTACAATTGGTAATATTACAATATTACAATATTAATATTAATTAATATTAATTAATATTAATTAATATTAATTATAATATTACAATTATCATTCCAAACAGTTTTGCGTGAAAATAATCTCCTCATACAGAGCTTTAGATCTAATCTGGAGTCGAGGTCTTTTGATGAGTTGAAAAACTTTAAGTTAATTATTCATGCTGACAGAGTTCCTCAAGATGAACACAAAGGTCAATATAACCATAAATTATTTCTTTTTTATCTGTATTTACTTTTATCATTTATAACGCTAGAAAAATTTCAATCCGTTTTCATTAACCGTTTTTTATATTTACTTGCCGATCACATTAAACAATAAATATTTGAATAAAAAATTCTACATATCATGGTCCGAAGGCAAAATAAACAACCAATCACGGGCGAAGCTGTGACGGGTCGGCTAGTATTATTATAAAACTAATATATAATGAACTAATAGAAAAAATAAATATTATTATAAATTAAATTAAATAACCATGTAGCTTTGCGTAGCATTTCACTGTTATACATAATGTAATTAGTCGACAGTCATCGAGTAGTAAGTGGGGGAATTTACAGCGGCGAGCGATCACGGAAACGCGGAGCTTGTTCATTTATATGCGCAAAGGAGTAGCGTTCTCTCGGTGCCCGGAGTATAGTGAACGAGATTACACGTGCGCACGTATGCGTGATATGAATGGCAATTAATAATAATCAATATTGAACAATTTTCAGGTGCTCAGACCCCCACAAGCACTGCGATATAGATCGACAATATAAAATAACTATAAAAATCACAATAATCTTAATCGACAGACGACGATACAAGTTGCTTACCACGGCGTGGATACAATTCAAATAACAATAATAACACAATAAATCAACCCACAATTTAGAAATAATGTAATAAATAATATCGTATTATCCCGAGCAGATATTATAAACTAATCGCGAACAATGGTCAAACCGGTCTGGCGAATGTTATGAGATATCTCTTACACCTTCCAATTCGACGATAATCGAATGGGTATTAAAATAACACACCAATTACGTCCGACTCTAGATTAATACAAATCAAACAAAAATCTTGGTGTCACTCGGTGGACAACAAAGAAAAGAAAACTAAAAAATAAAATGCCTTAACACAAGCACTCCGATCGAACCAAAAAAGAACCGAAAACCACGCTCTGCTACCAGATGTTTGTGCGCCTAGACCGACGCGGCACAACGCCTACGTATTTGTCGTACGCTATTAAAAAGGCAAGGTCCTAAAATCGCACGTTCTTTTTTGATCGTTCAGGGTAGCGGAGATAGCTTTCTTTATGATAATGATAATAAAAAATAAAATAATAAAAGAGGAGGCACAGCCCCCGTTACCTTGGTATACTTGGGTCCCGTTGGATTTTATCCCACGCGACCGTGGAAAAACTCTCAACACGTGCGACGGAAACTCAAGTATACTGAAGATAGGTCCCGGTTAGAAGCTCGGGATCGATGACGAATCACAAAGGAAGCACGAAAAATTAAAAATTGAAGGTGACAGGCTCAAAACACCGAACCACACAAGACTACCTCACACCATGGGAGTCACTCGACGACAGCCACCGATCTCGAGAACATTCTCTACGGTCCCGGTGAACATATCGATCCGATAAGATATCGGACCGGTTCCGGGCACGCAGAGAATATAAGCTGTGAGTCTCGAACACCAACATTTAAAATACTTTTCCAAATGTTATATTGTTCATGTATCTAATTATACAATTTCATACACAAACATTTCAATGCAGATAATACGGGTGTAACAATGGTGGTGAATTATGATTTACCAAAAACAATTGAAGAATATGTCCACCGTATTGGACGCACTGGAAGTTTGGGAAATGCAGGAAAATCTAATTCATTTTATGACCCAGAAAAAGATCACCGTATGGCTCTCGATCTAGCAACCACTCTGAGACGGGTAATGCATATGTTTTCATAATAACTTATTTATTAACTGAACATTAATTTCCACATTATATTACATTCATAATTGTATTATTTTAGGCTAATCAAGAGATTCCAGCATTCTTGTTGAAATTTAAATCTAATAATTATCAAACTACTGAACGCAAGGTAATCAGCATTTCATTTATTTTCAACGTAGTTTCTACTTAACTACTTACTATCAATAAACAGTAAACACATATATGGAAATATTCTTAACCTTCTAGAAAAATTAATGCAAATTAACGCTCATGACTACTAAAAATATAATTTTTTATTTAGTATTTTGATAAACGTTATAATTGCATAGCAATGAGCAAATAGCATTCCTCGTAAATAATAATATTTACAGAACTTTGTTATATTATAAGCATTTGTTCAGGTTATCTAATATATAATGAAAATGTTAAACATTTTTAGGATGTTGCAGTTACTTCTGAGACTTTTGAAGATGCATATGAAGAATTATGATTACCTCTATTATTATATACCTATTATTATTTGAAATACAAGTTAAAATTATGTTTACTTTTTATTACAAAATAATTACTTAAATCATTAATTTCTATTTAATTATTTATTATTTGAAATAATTTTTTTTTAAATTGTTTAATTTTTATTTTTTTTTTTTCAATTGTAATGTAGGTTCAATATTTTTATCAGTTAAACCAAAAAATAAGCAGTTGGTGTATTTTTTTTTTATTTATAATTTAATTCAGTTTGTAAGATGTCAAAATATGTATATAAAAAGTTCCCGCGTCCAATCTGAATTATACTGTAACAATTTCTATGTATTACATTAACTTTAAGAATTACTATTTATTGGTGCATTTTCTAAAGACTTATTCTATTTTATGTATAATTTTTAATTATTTACTGTTAGTATATGTAAAATATATTATGGTAATTTTTAAATTTTATGAATGATTTGAAATTAATATTTATAGTTTTATTTCCTTACGATTACTGTTTACGATTGTTGGTGTTATGAAACTCATAAGGGTTTGATCTTTTGAAGCATCTGGATGTATGCGATCAAGGAATGAATAGTATTTAATTATTGTCTGCACATATATTCCGTTCACACAGATGTTCTTTCTTAGAGCATAAATGCATAACACCTATATTTAGTAATGTAAATGACAAATTTTTCATTTCAGAAATGCATGTTACTTTAAGAGCAAAAAGCATATAAAACCACATAGATATTTCATAATTATCTGTTTTTCAATGTAGGTTTCAAATAATAATTTTCGGTTTATTGTTGTAAGTATATTTGTATGGTTCTTAAGTGGTATTAAGTACCATTTACTTTTTGTAATGCATAATGTACTTTATTCATTATATTGACTATTGAGGAATATTTAAAATAAATCTCCTTGAATACAACTAAAAAATAATAATTAATAACTTAAATAGGTATATTATATAAGGTGGTGGGTAGTCTGGTATACATTGCCCTATATTTATTTTTATACTTTGGTGCCACTAAACAATTCAGTATGTGTTTAGTGTATGTTATAATTTTTCCACATAAACTGAACCTATCTACCTACTTACCCTGTGTAAAAATGTAAGCTCTAAAAAAGATATTCTACATTTTTTAACATCATCAATTTTTCCATGAACATTATTGAATATTACATTTCTGAAATTCGACAACACTACCTATATTGCAATTAATTTTTTAAATAATATGACATAGGGATCATTGCCCACTTTCAAGGCATTAAGAACTTAAATACTGTTTCCAAAAAATAAATATATTCACTGATTTTGTGCATAAAAAAATAGTGATAATATTTAATACTAATTTGGAACTACCTGCTTCTGTTAGTGGTATTAAAACAATGCATATAATCTAGTGTACTTATACATATTTCGTGAATTTAATTATTTTTAAACGCTTATTTTCTTAGCAATTATGTACTTTGTATCTGTCAATATTATTTAAGATATGTTGAAACAAATTGAGCAATTTATTTTTTTTGAAATTCCGAGTATACTCTACAACTATATTAAGAGAATGCCACTATAATACTATAAACTTCCATACATACCAACTGTTTGTGTGCCTAGACCGACGCGGCACAACGCCTACGTATTTGTCGTACGCTATTAAATAGGCAAGGTCCTAAAATCGCACGTTCTTTTTTGATCGTTCAGGGTAGCGGAGATAGCTTTCTTTATGATAATGATAATAAAAAATAAAATAATAAAAGAGGAGGCACAGCCCCCGTTACCTTGGTATACTTGGGTCCCGTTGGATTTTATCCCACGCGACCGTGGAAAAACTCTCAACACGTGCGACGGAAACTCAAGTATACTGAAGATAGGTCCCGGTTAGAAGCTCGATATCGATGACGAATCACAAAGGAAGCACGAAAAATTAAAAATTGAAGGTGACAGGCTCAAAACACCGAACCACACAAGACTACCTCACACCATGGGAGTCACTCGACGACAGCCACCGATCTCGAGAACATTCTCTACGGTCCCGGTGAACATATCGATCCGATAAGATATCGGACCGGTTCCGGGCACGCAGAGAATATAAGCTGTGAGTCTCGAACATACTCCCCCCATGGGAGGCGATGCCTCTCATTGTAATCATAAATAATACTGAAAATAATGGTGGAGAGGGTGTTGTGCCTCGTACAACATAATAAATAATATCAAAATAACAGAGTTAGCACACTTAGGAGTGAGAAACGGTAATAATAATTATAATAAAAATGGAAAAAAAAAAAGTATACATAATAAATACCAGCGAGCTGCCTGAAATCGTCGCAGTGCTTGCTATGGGGTTAACGGAGTTGACGGCTGGATTTCTATGAATGGAATGAGCTTAACCACTGGACGAGTCAGTGGGCCGCGGCTAGTGTGTAGACGAACCACTCTTACGACTCCATCTGGTCCAGGGAAGATTTCCACGACGCGACCAAAACGCCATTCTAATGGAGGTATATGAGGCTCACGAATCAATGCTAAATCATCAACCTTAATATTGGATCTATTTCTAAACATAGGGCTGGTAAATCCCTTAGTGCCAAACTCCTAGCAGTAAAAATTTTAATTCCACTTAGCTGATATCGTCGATCGCAGTTATCTCGCGTCTCTTATCGACATTTACTCGTTTTATCGGTCGTCGACCAAGAGTCTAGCCGTGTCTGCTTTTTCCCTGCAATGTCAGCTAATTAATTATTATTTAATCATTGTATTGTGCCGCCACTCGCCTTCGACTAATCATATTTCACGAGTTTTTGTCACTCAACGGCGCAGCCACACTCGACATTTCGTAACCGATCTCGACAGTATCCCGTTACCCGTGTGCGCACAACGATTTTTGAGTATTGTGCACCACAGTAATTATTTTCGTAACTTCATTATTATTCAGTAATAATTGTAGACTTGTTGTCTTGTCGACGCGCGCGAATAGGTAGACATTTTATTTGTCAGTGCACTTCCGCGGCCTTCACGCCAACGACGCTCCGATCACACGCTCACAGCGCACTGAAGCACTGACAAAGAGGTAAGTTTTTTTATTTTCCCTCTCTCTTTTTTATATAGTAAGAACTATGAGTTTTTTTTTACGAACTCCTAAGTGATTAGTCTTATACACCAACCTTTTTGAATACGTACTAAAACATTTTCTAGAATTTCCGTATAATCAATTCATCATTGTATTAACAGCAGAAGCGTATTTTCAAATTTTTGTAGGGGGGGGGGTATATTTTTTTTATACCTAAAGCTGACAACAGTGTGTGATTCAGATAGTATATAATATTATATAGGTAATATTTAATAAATACCGTCATCGTCGGACGGCGACGACGTGACCAATAAATCCCAATAATAAATTTTTATACAAACTTTATAAACAAAATATAAATTATTAAATTTAATATTAACAATTTTTTTCCTGGGGGAGTCAAGACCCGGAACCCCCCCCCCCTCATTAGTACGCCACTGATTAACAGTAACAAACAAATGAAAATCATCGAACTAACCTTGTACGAGGCTGAACCGATTTCACGTATTACTTGAATACAAAAAAAAAGTACAAAATACCTTTTTTTTGTTTTATCTACGGATTATTTTCAGCTGTAGAGAAAATATTCTTATATAGGTACGGTTTACATTCCAACGATAAAACGCTATTGAGGATGTATAAAAATAAAAATAAATCGTACCATTGTATATCTGTATAAACTTGGTGACGTAATCGCCTGGCCTCTGTTTCTGTTATTTTGTAAGTCTATGAGCACTGGCGTTTTCCCTGCTGCTTGTCATGTACACCGACATTTTCAAAGTGTTAGACTGTGTCGACCACAATCTTCTTATCAATACCATAGTCGTACTTGGTATTGGCAATCCATTACTCTCTTGGTTAAACTCTTACTTCCCTGATCGTTATCTCTATGTCTCTGCCCTTGCTTCATATTCAACTCCCTTTTCTTCATCGTCCGGTGTGTCACAACGGGCTATCTTATTTGCCCTTCTTATAAAAACTCTTCCTTCTGTCCTTCACCAAGAGAAAATCTTCATATACGCCGATTACATAAAATTGTTCCTACAGATTAATTTCTTTTATGGTTGTCAACTTCGCTAGCAAGATATTACCAATTTGTTTAATATTAAATACGTTACTGCCCATGAGTATTTTTGTATTATTCATACTGTATAAGTGTATAACCGATAAATGTTCACTATATTTCATATTTTTGTGTAAATACTCAATAAAATTGTATAAGAATATCATACATTTTTTAATTTATACTTCAATATTATATAAGTAAAAATTACTATGACACTTCAGTATCAGGATGAAAAGTATGAATTTATTGAATTATTTATTATTTGTATTTATACATAAATATAGAATATACATATAAATGTAAAGTATATTAATATAACTTTTAATCAACTTTTTTATTTGTTTTTAAGAATATCAATATGTCAGAAAATAATAATGAAAAAGATATTGCTTCTACTCTTTCGGATCATACTCAAGCAAAATTGAGTATCTCAAACTGGGATAGCTATAGTGTAACTACTGTATCTGAAGATGTAAACAGCAAATATAATGATTTTCAAGATAAAGATAAATCTAAATCCAATGATTATACCACTAGTAGTTATGATGGTGTATTGCATGATTCTTTGAGAAATGAAGTAATAAATAAGGATAATGCAAGTTCAGATTATCAGAGCAATAATGATCATCATATCAACCAGAACAATCAAAATAATTGGTGTGCTAATAAAAATAGTGATCATTTAGGAATTGAAAATCCTGAAGAACCGTTGAAATCAATACACATTCCTCCTGAATTTGAGGAAAATGATGATTTAACAATAGAAACTGGATCAAACTTTGCAAAATATGATAAAATAGAAGTGATAGCAAGTGGAACGGACGTACCCCAAAAAATCTCTTCATTTCAAAGTGCTGGTCTGCATGAAATTATTTTGATCAATTTGAAGAACTGCAATTATACTACACCGACGCCAGTACAATCATATTCTCTACCAATTATTATGAATGGCAGGGATATGATAGCCAGTGCTCAGTCAGGTTCTGGGAAATCAGTTAGTGTAAAATCCCGTTGAATAACTGTAATACTTATATAATGGATGATTTATTTTTCTATTTCAGGCAGGTTACATTTTACCGATTTTAAATAGATTACTTAGTGATCCATCTGAATTAGTTATTGATTATGACCATTGCAAGCCACGAGTTCTTATCATGTGTCCGAAAACAGACTTTGCTATACAAGTATATGAACTTGCAACCTGGTTGAGCCGAGGCACTGGAATTAAATGTGATTATTTGTATGGTGGTCGGCACTTTAGGAAAGAACAATTTATGGTAAAATATATGGTTATTTTAATTTTAAAATATTTTGTAATTTATTAACTGATCAAACTCATTAATTTAATACTATCTTGGTTATAGAGAGGTGTTCATATTTTGGTCGCCACTCCAGGGCGTTTAATTTATTATTTGAATCAAGGCTGTATTTCTTTGTTGTCGTCGCGATACTTTATACTAGATGAAGCTGATATAATGTTAGAGATGGGTTTTCAATTAGACATTGAACGCATACTATGGGATAATACTGTAGTATTATCAGTAAGTTCTAATATTTTTTCACATAATAGGTATCATTTTTAACAATATATACTTGAGTACTCTAATTGATTTTATTACAACTAATTAACACTTATAATTTTTTTAAATAAAGTAAATCACATTTTCTTAAAGGTAATTTATATGTTTATTTCTAGGCGGAGAGAAATATTTTAATTTTCTCAGCAACTTTACCTGATTCTGTCAAAAAACTAGCAAATGATTATCTGAATTCAGATAATATTTCTATAGCGGTTGGTAAAATTGATGGCAGAGGTGCTACTCATTCTATATTGGAACTAAATTCAAATGAAAAGTTATATGCGCTAAATGCCATTGTAGATGAAATCGGTAAGTCACATGTCCAAACCAAATCCTTTTCCTATAAATCAATTATACTTTCATTATTTTACACTTGGATATCTAAAGTATTTATGATTTGATTTCACCTAAGAAATATATTATTTAAATGTTATTTTGTTTTACTAAATTAACCATATTTAAAAAATGTGTTCATTTTTTGCTGCAGACCATGTCCAAGATATATTAATATTTGTGACCGAACAAAGAGTAGCCAACTATATTGCAGCATTATTGTGTGAATTTGATTATCCTGCCATAAGTATACATGGGGGTTACTCATATTCAGTACGAAAAACGGCATTGAAAAAATTCCAACAGAAGAAAATAAAAATTGTAGTATCAACTTCAGTTTCTAAAGCATTAGGTACATACAATGTATTTTATTATTCAACTCAGTGACATAATACTTCACCCAAGTTTGTTTTTATAGAATATTAAATGTAAGGTATTAGGTAGTACATCTCTTTAGAGTACAATATTAATGATTTCACTCGCGAAATACTCTTAAGATTATTGATCTAGACTTTTTATACATGGAAACATTATAATTATAACAGAAATACGTAATGAATTAAATAAAAAATTTAATTATAAAATAAATAAACATATTGTTTTGTGTAACATTTCATTGTTAATTTTTTTTTTTTTTTGAGAGAAAGAAAGGTTTTATATCTAAGGTCATTAGCCTTGTGTACATGTTAAGTTTTGTATATAATTAATAAAGTGTATAAATATAAGTAGAATTTAATAAAAAATAAATTTTAAGAAATGCATATCTACCTCATCAAATTTACATCAAAATAATTTAATACCTATACACTTTTATTTTTGAAGAAATTATAAAAATTAGGATCATTATTTAATTGAATTGGTTAGTAAGAACTTATAAGTATAACTATATTTAAAAACCTGAATATTAACAGAGAAAAATGTGCATAACACCTAATCATTACAATATTTAATAATAATTAGTAACTATTTGCTACTGTAGTGGTCTTAAAACAATGCATATAATCTAATGGAATCAAGAATTTTTTTTAAATAAATAACTCACAATATTTATTAGTTCTATATGAATACATTTTAAACCTGTTTAATTTATTTTATTATTTTTTATTGCTTATTTTCATCGCAATTATTTAATTTGTAATTGTCAACATTATTTAGGATATGTTGAAATAAAATGAGCAATTTTTTTTTTTTTAAAACTCAATAAATTCCTTTTATCCTCTGCAATGATATAATGCCACTATGATAATGTGAACTTCAAGTACATACAAACATTTAAAATACTTTTCCAAATATTATATTGTACATGTATCTAATTATACAATTTTCATACATAAACATTTTAATACAGATGTCACGGATATAAAAATGGTGATCAATTTTGATTTACCAATAATAGTTTTATTAAAGAATATGTGCATCAAATTGGATATATCGAAAGATTGGACAGTTCAGGAAAATATATTAATAATAAAATAATTTCATTTTATGACCCAGAAAAAGATCAACGTATGGCTCTCGATCTAGCAGACACTCTGAGACAGGTAATGCTTATGGTTTCATAATTACTTATTTATTAACTTAACATTAATTTCCACATTATATTACATTTACAATTTACCTATATTAATATTATTTTTTTCAGGCTGATCAAGCGATTCCGCCATTTTTAATAAAATTAACCAACAATTTGACTACTGAATCTATTGAGGCTAGTGATATATGCAAGGTAATCAGCATTTCATTTATTTTCAAAGTAGTTTTTACTCAAATTTTAACTACTATCAATAAACAGTAAACAAGTGTATATTTATGATATTGAAATATTCTTAATCCTCTAGAAACATTGATGCAAATTAACGCTCTTGACTACTAAAAATACAATTTTTTATTTAATATTTTGATAAACTTTAATTGCATAGCAATTAGCATATAGCATTCCTTGTTAATAATTATATTTACAGAACTTTGGTATATTGCAAGCATTTGTTCAGATTATCTAGTATAAAATTAAAATGTTAAATATGTTTTAGGATGTTGCAGATACTTTTGATGATTTTGAGATTGATTAATCAATGAGATTTTCGAAGATTCAAATGAAGAATTTTGATTAATTCCTACTTAATTACTAATTAATTTTAAAAAAATAATTTTTTTACTTTTTATTCATAAACATGGTGTACACAGAAATGGTGTACACTTTTTTTTTTAAATTCAGTTTATTTATTTCCAATTACAATTTGAGTTGAATGTATGTATAAGCACTATTGCTGATTTCTCCAAACAAGTAATGATTTATATGTACCTATGTATTTTATGTATTATTGATTTATACTTATAATTTAGATATTTGCATATTATTATTGTTTAAATATAGTACTTTTTTACGTATTAAAATAATGTGTTTAACTCTGTTAAGTAGTGACTTCAAAAGATAATGCTGTTTATATTATTCATTTATTTATTTAATATAATATATAAAATAAAAGTGGATTTACTTTTTTGCATGGACTCAGAATAAATAATAAATAAAATTACATTAACTAAAATAGTATAGTTATGCACTTATAATTAAGTACAAATAGGTTAAGAATGGGCACTTTATTTACCTTACTTTTATATTTAATTAAAGTCCTATGTATTAATATGTATTACTAATAAAATCCTAAACTAAGAGGGAGATTTTATTAATGCTCCACAGATAAATATAAATTGATTATTCTTATTTTTAACAATAGGAATTTCTTTAGGCAATTTAAAAATGTAAGCCAGTATTAAATAATCTATTCTAAGCTTTTCAGCCAAATTTCAGAAATCTTAATAAATTGAATGCTTAAACCCACTTTTTAGACCAAAAACTATCTTTACTAACGGAATCCTGCGTATTTAACAATTTGGTAAGAGTACAACATTTTCATACATCAAATGCTTTTACTAGAGATTCTTAAAAGTATTTAATTTCAATAAAATGTACAAGCCACGTTAAAAATTGCATTTTTCAATAATTAATATAATAGAAAACAAAACTTTGTATTGTTATACAACATACTTGAGGTGGCATGAAAAAAAAACATTGTAGAAAACTAGTTTTTAAGGTCACTTGAACATTGAAATAATAAATTTCAAATTAAAGCATTTTCATGGCCAAAAAAGGGATGAGCACGTAAAGTATGCTTAGGCATTTTATAAAATTACTGAAATAGCCAGGTAAAGTATATAATATACATATTCTCTAAACATTTTACAACCTAACCTTATTGGAGTTAGGCAGTATAGGAATAGAACTTTAAGACAATTAGTGCAATATGCTAGAGCACAGTTCACTGTTAGTCAAAAAAAAATTTTTGAACTTTGATGAAATACCAAGAAAATAAATAGCATAACAAACTGTTGATATTGAACAATCAACAGGAAGTGGGTAAGGATTTGTAAAATGTACATGTAAAACAAGGTAACAAGGTAAAAAAGAAAGTATTATGTAACTCTCGTTGTCATTCTAGTTAAACTTGCTGTAATAAGTAGTCACTTATAAACATTGGCCATTATAATAAACAATAATAAGTTTGTATCTTTTTATAATGAAAAAAATAATTAATTTGCTTCATCATAATAATTGAAAACATTATAAAATTAATTTTACATATTGCTCAATTCGATTAGGCATTTTATAAAATGTCTAGGTAATATGTATAATATCCAGGCAGTTTATGATAAAATTATTTTTTTTAATACTTTGTCTAAAATCAACGGGCATTATAAATAAGGCCTGAATTTTACATACTGCCGGTAACATACACATACAAAGTATACGGCACATACCTACAACCTAATAATTACAACTATAATTTTTGTTAAAAATAAATAATAGCTGTTGAACTATAATCCATTTTGTTATTTTAATAGTCTTACCTACTTGTGGTAGCTGCATTATAGCTTTTCACGATCACTTATTTGAAATGTTCTCCATCAAAGTTAATAATTGGCTTCTACATACGTACAGTGGAATATTTCTAAGCTCGTTGAACATAATAATGACGTTAAATATAAAATTTAAGGCGTAAGTAGGGTTTGGAGATGAATCGAAATCATAAAACGGTGTATAGTGTATTATCCGATTTAATAACATCATACAAAAAAATCCGCAGTCAAAACAAACAATGATCTTATTAGATTACTAGATTTAATGCGAAACGAAACGCGCACAATTTTTTTATACGTAATAACGAACATATTCAACACTACGATGCGTTTTCACTTTTCAAGCCGGGGTCGTACAGAGATACTGTAAAAAAAACATGATTTTACCGATGCATTGTCTGATGTTAGACGTATTAGGTCAAATGACCGATAGCTTCATAGTCATAGCATATTATTGTGATTATAGCAATAATCACACAAATATAATCAGCAATCGCCGGGAGCCATGAGAGTTTTTCTTAAAATAGTGGCCCAACGCAACCACACTATAGTCGATTCAAAATAAGATGATGACTCGGCGGCGACCAGTTTTGGTCAGCCGCCGGTGATACTCCCTCCACAAGCATCGATCACGTGTCCGAAGCAACGTTCTAACCAGCGAAAATTGGGAAAACTTTATATTTATTTTTAAATTATTTACACACATCGGCAGTCGATAGACTAATTAGAGCTCCCGTCCGCAACAAAAGCCACGCCCATGCGCACAACTTGGCCGCCGAGTCATCATCTCATTTTGAATCGACTATAGTAGGAAATGATTACCCCTATGGCAAATAAGTTTTCGCCCTCAACGAATATAGTTAATAAATACTTGGAAAAAAAAGAGATAAGCGGTATTAAATATTACGATCATGAAGACACAAATAATGCAATATAAAATAACACAATAACAATTCATTAATATTGACATTAGAAAAACAAAAATAGATTTATTTTCCCCATTTATTCAACCACAAAACACACACACACACACAACATATTATATAATATTGTATTATTTCCCGATTCGTGCGTACCAATATTTGTAAATCCGTTGATTGGACAACTCTTGTTTCGTAATTCGTTATAAAATACAAACATTGGTGTGCAGATACGTGACGTTTTTTGTACCTGGTGGCTGATGCCTGATCAAGTCACCTATCGAAGAAAAACAAATTTTTTCAATATTTAATAATAAGACTGAACTTTTTTTTACGATTGATCCGGATGAACCTAGTAGTTACTTATTTAAAAATGTTTTCATGTAAAGATTTTCGGATTTGTCATTACAATTTCAGCAGTCCTTCAATGTTCAATGAGTATATCAAATAACCGTGACATTAAAACATGCTAAGGAAGTAGAGCGACGAAGATTAAGAGGCTTATAGATATTGTACACTATATAGTTTTCTGCGAACGTGCATTTAATATATCTAAACTAAAAATTTTAAAAACAAAACTCCAGTCGTTTATCGATCAAGAACATCTTGAACCACTTATGTCCTTATTTATAGAAGACGATTTAATTAAATTTATTAAAAAAGATGAAATAATTGATCATCATCTAGTCGGGAGTTGCAGAGATTGTTATTTTAACTTGATGAGTACATTTATGTTATTTTTATATATCATTTTTATTATGTTATGATATTTATTATGTATTATTATAAAAATGATACATGTATTTTTTATTTAGTTATTTTAAACAGTTAATGTTAACAAAAAAAAATATACCTAATTATGATACCTATTTGTACATTGGAAACACATATCCGGTGAAATATTAATTTATTTTTGTTGCGAAACTTTTTTGCGCAAGATAACTTTTCTCTTTCTGTATTTGTAGTAGAGGCTCCAACATTTCTGAACATATAGGGTAGAAAATTATCTGTGCAACATCGTGCTTATATGTACTTAAGATAACACTAATAGAATAAAAGTTATTTTATTGGCTTCATAAAATTTCGGTTTTTGTTTTTTTAATTTACTTATAAAAAATGATTAGACAAAGCTATTAAAAATAAAGAAGGTGTTGCAAAGATAAAGTTCTTCTTTAAGTGCAGTGAAAATTTGATAGCTCTACAGCAAATATGGTGCGAGAAAAGTTGTCCCGCGCAAAACACTTTTTATTATCTTAATAAGACGATTGGAAAAATGTGATTTTCGCGTTGTTGCGTTTTCATCGCGTGAACGTGCCAAGCATTTGGTTGATCCATTCCGAATTGGCTTCTACTGAGGAATACACGCCCGGCACATTTTCACCACCGCATCCGATACCCCAGGAGACGATACCGACTTGGATATATTTTTTAAGGCTCGACGACGTATTCCCGTTCCCTGCATCGCATATCAAAGGTCCGCCTCCATCGCCCTGAACAAAGGAAAACGGGTTAAGATCTACGTATAATAATATTGTGCTATTTAGTCAATTTCTGCTATACATAGAAACACTATAACAGTATACATCGATAGCCCTGTACTATTGATTTATGTATTTTGTTTCAAATGTTTGGGCTGTCGATATAAGTGTTTTGTTTGTTGGGCTTACATCACACGAGTCCTGTCTGATCACACCTCCGGCGCAAACAAAACTTTTATCCAAGATGAAGTTATTTCCAAGGCGCGTACGTTTCAATTTTTGCTGGCACTCGTCGTGCGGCACTATGGGCACGTTCGTCGCTTTCAGTTCATTTTGATATCGACCACTTTTATCTGTTCGAAACATAATAACGAGAAACGATTATTAAAAAATATATAAAACGATTAATTAAAATGAAAATGATTGCCCGTGCCGCCGACGGCAGTATCGATTCTTCTCCGACTGCAGTTCAAAACAGACAGATTCTATAAATATAGGCATGCGCGAGATATGCAAATTTCAATTACTTCTCAATAGCCAAAATGTTTTAAAAAAAATTGCACCCAACTACTTTCAACGTTTAAAAATCATTCGCCCGCTCACGCATTTTATTGTGAACAACAGTTTTTACCGATACAAATTTCAAACGTGAATCTCAACTGTTCCATCTCACGATAGAATTAAAAAATATTTATTCTTTTGACGTTTAGCTATAATAATAATAGTAACAATAATGCATACCTATATGTCGTAAACGTATAAGGTAAACAATAAACTGTACAAGAAATCAGGCTTCCGTATACGTGGACTTAAATATACTTTAAAGTAAGTAACTAATTAATAGATATTTAAATATATTAATTAATACAGACACCGAGGTACCTATATTCATTTTATTGGACATGTCAAACGTATAATATAGTTACGTCAACAATTTTAACACCTTTTAGATATTTTAATAAAATATAATATTGTATATAATAAATAAATATAATACATTGAACGTTACACTATCGAGGATCCATTATACGAGTATTTTTTAATTTAATTGGTTAACTTATTTTGTGCTATATACTGACCGAATGCATTTTTGCCCCATCCTGTCACCACGCACGATTTAGAGTCATAATTTAATTTTTGTGCGGGGCTTGGAATACATATAGTGTTGACATGCTGGTGTAAAACGGCTTCAGAACTGAGTTTGACCAACGCAACATCGTTATGCATCGATCCATTATTGAAGTATGGATGAATAACTACTTCTGAAACACTGATATCTTGATGATCTTGTTCTGTGGAGCTATTAGATAGTGTATCCCATTCACCGACACGCATTTTCAAATCGTCCAAACTTAGTCCTCTGTATTTTAACAAAAACAAAATAATTAGACAGGTATTGCGGACGTGTCGAAATACATTAAATCTGCTGCAATCAATACAAATTATAGCTTGTACAGAATATCCACAATAATCAGTCTTGTAAAGTACTTGAGTATAAGTATTTTAATAAAAGTATTCAAATACTTTTTAAATACTGAAATATGTATTTTAAATACTTTACCAGAGTATCTGTATTTAAAATCAAATACTATTGTCAAACACTTTTTTTAATCCTAACGCATTACTAATAATAAATGAATAATAAATTAATTGGTAAATTAATATTAATAGAATTCATCAGTCATTTTCAGGGTGAGTAAAATTAGTTTGAAATGTTAGTAGCGTTACCTATGATCTTTGCATCAAGATAAATAAACTATGCATAGTATACAACTATACTATACTCGTATATCATCAATTATATATAATTATATCTCGATGGTTCTTTGTCACCTCCTCTACATAATTTTGTAATATATGAATATATTTTTATTTAAATTTTTTTATGATTTTAAGGTAAACAAAATAATGAAATGTTTTCAAGTATTTGAAAGAATCTATGAATACTTTTTTGAAGTATCTGTATTCCTACTCGAATACTTTTTTTGATCAAGTATTCAAATACGTATTTTAAATACTTTAGAAATCAATTATCTGTATCTGTATTTGAATACTTTTAAAAAGTATCTTTTATAAGACTTACAATAATGCTTGACACATATATGCTGAAGAATGCTCTGAACTCGATTTGCTAAATATTATAATTAGTGTAAGGTACTGTCAGGTCGTGGTGTATAGTATATTTATACAACGCAATGATCAAAAGGTACTAATACTACTAAGTACTAACGAGGTGTACGTAATAAATATATACAAATACATTTTGATGTCTTTAACGTCTATGTGTTTAGTGAGTAACTGATGCGTACTTATTTTTTTCGAAACCATTCATATCTTTTTGGGAAAAATTATCAGCTCTCTGTTGATAAAATTGTATACTTGGTAGTTGACAGTTCAGTGTTGTGGCGAACGGATTTTTAATACGCCTAGGCCTATTGTAGTAAAAAGTTGGTACCTACAATATATTTTACAGGTATCTAAACATTTTGTTAATATCGCAATTAACTCTGCATATTCGATTCACGAATATAAGTTATAAGAATAAAAATCTCCAGGAACAGTCCGAACGGTGGACGTATACGAATATATGAAAAAAAAGTCGGTTATAATTTTATAAACGTTCAAATTTTGCTCAACGACCCTTTCAAATTTACCGCAATTATCGTTATTATTAATCTTTATTTTAATATGCAATACAAGTATGAGCAGTTCTTTAGTTAAATAGTCAAAGGTAATAAAAATAAACCAAAAATAACAACGTTTTTAATAAACAATATCTAAATTCGGTAAAATTTGTAAAATTAAAATGGAAAAATAAAATCAATCATTAATTTTAAATGTTTTTTTCGTTATAAGACTCTTTTCGTGCGCTGGTCCCAAGTTGAGTCTTATAAGCGGCGTCCATTGTGTTAATTGTTGTGAAATTAACTGGAAAATAAATTTCTAAGCACAAAAATGTTAGGTCACAAGGACGAGGCCATCTATTTCAAAGATATGGGTGTGGGTACTAAAACTTAAAAGATTTAATGTACTTTATCGTTCACCACGTCACTGGACACTGGTTAATATCGTACAAATTGCTGCCAATATCCATAATCGAATAATTCGATAGAACAAACAACGAGTGTATAAAAATATATACTCAAGATATAAGGTCTCAGTGGTCCCCCAGGCCACAGCACCAATCTTGCCGTATGGTATAGTATAAAACAAAGTTTTAAAATATTTAAGGAAATTAATCCAGTGTTTTAACTCCTATTATTTTTCAACCCAAAGGATTTTTACTAAGCATTTTTCATGTGATGACGATTGTTTCGTTAGACTTGACGTGAAGCATATATCTTATATACATATTAAAACAAATGTACAGTACTCGTATATAAGTATAATTGCATAAACATATATTTTTAACACGGCAGTACGGTACGTTTACTCGTCCTGAACGTGTTATCAGTAACTTACCTGACACAATGAGCCGCTGTTAAAATGACTTGTGGATGTATCAACGAACCACCACACAAGTACAAAAAATCATTAGTTCTCGTTCCAAATTTGTCTATGAGTACTCGCATTACAGCGACCATCCACGGGAATTGGCCGAGATGAGTTTTCGACGTAACTATAAAGACGAGCGTTGAAAAAAATAAATCGTTTAATTAATTTAGTTAAATAACTATAATAACCGGACGTGTTTAAAATAACGTAGGATTACAATTTTATTCAACACTAGTAGGTATACTACCCAGTGCCTAGTGCCTACCATCATCTGAAGAAGAAATACGCAAGTCGATTTCATTCACCTGCGACGGTATGCCTACGCCACAACTGCGGGCGTTATTATTATTATTATTACTATTAATATTATTATTCTCGTTGGTACCGCCAATATGGTTCGTATTGCAACACACTTGGTCGTAGCTGCTGCAATTTCCTGCTCTAGAAAAGAAAAAAGACTAAATTATAATTTTTATACTCATGTGAGTAATATGTATCATATAAAATGATGAGTTACTTAAATTCTTACATTATTGCATTATATTACCACATAAGCATCTGTATTTAAGCACCTAATTAATTGTTAATATGAACTCTTGTATTCTCCACAAGCTTGTGCTTTTTGAAGATAAACCTTTTCTTCTGTATAATTATGTATACCAGATACTGAATGAAACGAGAAATATATTGGCTTTATCGTTATGTGTGATTAGTTTTTTTTTTTTTGTGCTAGTGTACACGACATTGACCAGAATGATTGCTCTTATGTAAACAAAATTTGTACTTTTCTGATAGAAAATGGTGTATAGTTGGTACCTTGAAGTGGTCGTTTTTTAATTTCTCATTATTTTTCCGAATAATTGAGAAAAACAGAGAAAACATTTGCAAAATACTTCAACCTAGATCGAGAAACTAACTCTGAAGTCTGAACCGTGTGGTACCTATATTTCGTCACGCACTATCTACTTATTATTATATTTCACGAAAACGAGATTTTTCATAAGATTTTCTTTGCAGCCAACAAAAAAAATGTTTACCCGAGAGTCGTAGTCAAGTTTTTTTTTTTTATTGGTCAATTTTATAAGGAGGGCCCGGCAATTGTGACCATAAGCACACCATGTGGGTTTTTGGTTACAAGGTTTTTAACTTTAGAGGAACTGTGGGAGTTAAAGATGTGGGTAGTGCATGTGTGTAGTGTATGTGAGAATCCATCCGAGTGCTAGCAGCGTCGGGCACTGAGAAGGATTGCGGCAGACCGTTCCGTCGACCGTCACACCATGCCATTAAGCAAATTTTATTAGCGTAAGGAAATTAAATTTTAACGAAATTGGGTATTAGTATTACAACAAATGTTGATAACCTAGCCGATATTATAGTAATTTGGTTGTTATTCTATAAATATAAACTCGAAATATTTTTTATATACTGATGTGTGATGAGTGATGACTATCATGTTTGTTTTTTTTTTTGCAAAAGTTAGAGCATTAAAAATTAAACTTGTTTTATTAAGAAATTTAGTTCTACTATACTATATTGACCATCTTTAGAAATATATACCGATTCACCCGACCTCATTCCCTCAGAATCGTTTTTCAAGAGCAATTGTACATTATTATTTCAAATTTAAAATATTCATCCCTGTATCTCACCCGAACTAGGAGTTTGTTCCGTACAATTTATTTTAAGTTATGGCTTGAATCAATATCGGTTTTAAAATGTTATTAATAATAACTTATTATTGATAAAATGATAACTATAAACGTTCACTGCAATATTTGAAATGTTCTGGAAAGTACACTAAAAACATGTCGTGAGCATGGTATACAATATAGTGTGTGTATTTTTACGTTAAACGTACGGGCCATCACGTCGTTTAACAACAGTCAATTTCTCTAAAGTCCACTTCTTTAATTTGGATTAGTATCAAATAATAGCAAAATCTATCCATATTACATTAATTAATCTATATCAATCTACACGAAAAAAACATATTTCTTGCGTGGTGTATGCCACTGTTATATTTACCTGTCATTATAAGTCGTACTGTTATCGTCAGTTAAACACTGATTTTTCGGTACACATGTGCACTGTTGTTGGTCAACACCATGGTCTTGCTGAGTATTGTCTGGCGGTGGTTCCGTTCCTCTTATAGTCCCTCCAGTCGTATCACGTGGTTCGTTTCGGCAACATACCCAATCAGCTAAGCAACCAGCAGTCGTAGTGCTGCACGAAAAAAAAATGTAACTCTATAAGTATAATATCTTAAATTGTCACTTGATCCAGCCATGTCTTGACCAGCATTATCTTTATCAAAGAATACAATTTAAAACAATATCGTTTTGATACTACCGACATGACTGCAATAGCAACTGCGCTGCGTTAAATGCAAATAGGTATACCAAATTAATAATAATTATTACGGCTCCGTAAACTTTATTGATACCTTTTAATAATAGACAATGCTAAGACAACTAAATATCTTGGAATGACGTAAGTGCAATGCAGGTCATTATGTACTCAATGCACATATCAATACCACTCCACTATACCCAATATCCAAAACCATAATTAAACTGCGAGTATATAATAAGTAATGACATAGATAATGTGGTAATCAATAAGGAATACAGTATTACTGTATCATGAATTTCATGAAAGGGTGTACCGTGTACATTTTTTTTGTTCATCTGTCAGATAAAACCAAAAGCTTATCAAGTCTATAATATATGGACAGAGCCTGTAGTCAATTCCTACCCACAAGATTACAGCTAATGCAAGAAGTACATTTTAGAAAAGTTTCATGAAGCTTGGTGTCGTATATGCAATCATTACAATTGTAATAATTAATCATTGTAATGATTGCATATACGACACCAAGCTTCATGAAACTTTTCTAAAATGTACTTCTTGCATTAGCTGTAATCTTGTGGGTAGGAATTGACTACAGGCTCTGTCCATATATTATAGACTTGATAAGCTTTTGGTTTTATCTGACAGATGAACAAAAAAAATGTACACGGTACACCCTTTCATGAAATTCATGATACAGTAATACTGTATTCCTTATTGATTACCAAATCAAACAATCGAACTTATCTATGTATTGTGTAACATAGATAAGTTCGATTGTTTGTCTTTTGTTGTGTTGATTGTATTTAGCCTATTTGTTAAAAAATCATTCTTGTCGTATTTCAAACTTAAAATGTTCTATACGTAGGTACAACTGTACTAATCTTTAAAGTTAGTAAATTAATATATATATATATGACATTGGTATGTAGATATATATATATACTAGCTGACCCGGCAAACGTTGTTTTGCCATATAAATTATTTCTAGGGAATTTATAGTGTAGAAAAAATATAACTAACTTATTGTAAGTGTGTAAGGATGTGGTAAATGAGTGAAAGAGGCATGGAGCGTTGTGAACGATGAGGGAATATAAAAAAAAAAACACCAAACATTAATTTTTGAAATTTATCATAATTTAATCCTCAAAATTATATATATCATTAATAATTAATTACGACAGTAACACTAACAAACAATATCAATTTCTTAATGCTATAGCGTGAACGATATTTTTTGTTAGCCCATCTTTAGCTAACACAAACAAACTGGATGGCACTCGAGAGCATGCCACGTATAATTGTCCGTGTGAAAAACATGGTGTGTTCCAATCGAAATTATAGATCACCAACATAGATTATATTCTGAAGTATATCAGGTTCTATCCAAATCCTTTAATATCGATCAGATATACAGCTTTCGAAGGGGGTTATGATCACTGGCAAGTATATGACCCGAATTATCTAGGCCATTGCCCATACCTTTACATGCCATTGCCATTGCCCACGAAAACAATTTATTTGGATTATTAAAATTATAAATGTATACAATAATTTGTAATAACGAAAACAGTACAGGGCAGTATTCACAACACGATTGTTCACTCTCACAACGGTCTATGGAATGGATGAATTACTTGAAATGCAATATCGCATAAGTCAGTAAAAATAAAGGTCTTATAATCTTAAAGGCAGAAGGAAGAAAGAAAGAAAGAAATAGATAGGATATGGGTATAAATATATAACAACTTATAACAAAACGGCGTGCTAGTCTTTGCTCCAATCGTCGCTGTTCATTGCGTTCAGCTCGTGCCTCTTATGGTTGAAATTCACAAAATTGCGCCATACTCACACGCACATTCATATCATCGGATTGCATTTGTTCTTCCGTTCTTTGCGCTATTCTATTTCTCTTGTTTGTAGCCGCATTTATTCGACGGCTCAAATTTACCTCTTTGCGTCTTGCTGGCATCACACACACACAAATAAGACAAATTTAAGTACTTAATTATGAAAAACCGGATACTTTCAGTTGTAGATAGAGCGGTAGCGTGCCTGGCAAATCCAATGGTTTCAAAAACTATGTTGCATAATTTACAGCTTCGTTCGCATCGCAAATTGTATCGATTGATTTGTATGACACTAAATCGCCTGGCAACAACTCTTGTATCTTGAGATATAATTATTTGGTTACCAAGGTAACCCACGAATCAACAAATACATTTTATTTACCCACTAAGTCTACGCAACAGGTCATTATTTATGATAGTTGATAACTCCTTTGTTTTTAAAGTTAGAGAATCGATCAAATGCCATAAACCTTCTCCGCAATGAGCTCTTCAATTGAAAAGAAAAATCATAACGATCGGATCAGTAGTTTCCGAGAACATATCACTCAAAGGTTTTCATTTTCACATTTATATATTAGATATATGTTTTTTACAACGCTACATTAGCTATTAATAATTATTTTAATACCATAGTTTTTAAACTTTTAACATTATCGTGTTTTTTGTTTAATTACTGATAAAATAATTTGTTGCGTGTCGTATTCATAAATCATATTAAAAATAATTTTTACCATTATTTTATAATGTAGGTACCAAATATATAATTTATAATGATAAAATTAACAATTACATTTAAAATCACTCATAAAATATGTACCAACTAATGAACGTAAATAACTTTATATTAAACAACATTATTGTAAATTATATTTATAATTATGTATCCATAAATTCAATAATAATTAAGCATTAATTAATAATGAATTGGATACTAATAATAAATATTACACGTACATTATTGAATAGTCCAATCTAACTATTCTAACCCAATGATGTAAACATTTTTTATATAAATCGGTGATTTTTTTTATTTATCCGTGTAAATATGTTTATACGGTATAAGGTCAAAGTCGTTGATTGAAGGTGGCAATAAGGCAATAAAAATATACGTTTCTTTCATATACCATGTATATTATAATACATAATATAACAGTACTCTGTACCTGTACATCTGATTATAGTATCTAAATCTATAAATATTATTACATAATAATTATTTGGAAGAATATTGTGATAAGGTAATTAATGAGCAGTAAGTAAATTTAATACTCCATACTCAAATATTAAATACTCTCTGTTGAAATTATAATCGTATATAGGATTTCATGGAAATAAAATCGTACTATGTTGAGAAAAATACATATTTTAAATCCTCCTCAATCCTCTTCCTAATAAAAAAAATCGCTACGACCTTACGTTAAAAGATACTTTAGGTCACTTATTATTTTTTGTAATCAATTATCACATACTTAATACGCTATTTACAATTTTAAAATTCAGAAACGTGGTTTCATTGTACTATCCCTTACTATTTCATATTACTGTACACACCTTAATTCATAAATACAATATATAACAATATTTTATTATGTAATCAATTTAGTCAGTCGAGTTAACTTTATCATTTTTTGGAGCACTATACATTGGTTATTTAATAAATTCAGGTTTCAATACTAAACTCACTAGGTAGTGAGTATCAATTTTTAAAATAATAAATAATTACAATTTACAATAACATAACAAAATATAGTAGTCAATAATTTCCTAAAAAAACATTCGTTGTTGGAAATTCGTTGTGGGCAGGTGTGAAAAAAATAATAACAAAATGCTTAGGACAAACAAATTTAAAACATATTAAACGAATTCATTTTACCAAAAAACTTATTCACATATTTTTATTATATCCGTGTTTTATTTTTATAATTAATTTTAATATTCTTACGTATGAACTAGGAACCTGTATATATCATATATTAATTATTAATACTTTGTTTTAGTTTTTTATGTTATTTTTACGATTTATAATTTCATTCACTATAAATTATTGATATAATGACATATCGTGTAACATACTTTTAAATGCTGTATTTTCAAAATTACAAAAAAAAAAATTCTCCTAGTTTGATATGTTTTTATTTGTTGGATATTTAACACGTACGTATAATATGATAGTGAAAACATTAATAAGTAATAACACTAGATCGTCTTATTTTTATTGTAATAAGTGATAAATAAATCACAGATTCGAAATAAATAATTATTGTGTTCTTTTAACAATAAATTATTGAATATTCAAAAATTGCGCCCCGTAGGCCGTATGATACCTCGAAATATACTTTTAAGCCACTGATGTAGTGGTGTGCTCACATTCTCAATTTGAGCTAATTATTGAATTATTTTAGGTTTCGTACGAAAAATACAATACTGATAAAAATAATTATAATCTTAGTCGTGCGTGAAATTTTGTTCAAAGTATGTACAAATATATCCTCACTTCACCATTCATCCAATGTATAATTGTGTTTTATTGTGTTTATTTCGATATCCAACCTTTTGGCTGCATTTTTCAAAAAAAAAATAGACTGGAAAACTGCACTTGCCACTAATTTCGAGGTTTTAAAATTGAACTGTAAAATTGTGTTGATCACAACACTTATTTTTTTTTAACTTTCACACAAAATATTTCCGAAATAATTGACATCGGTGACACGAGACAACGTGACGAAATAATTGATGAAAAAAATCTAATTCGTCGCCTATCAATAAATGCAATCAGACAACGCGATAATATCGTTGTGCAAATAAGCATATATTATGACTGCAGCTATAGTAACGGTAATAGCATATTAGTTTACGTATAGTATACTGTCTTCTTCGCCGGACACGACTCGTACACCGCATTGTCCCCATTCCCCGCCCGATCGAACACGGATTACATTAAAATAATATGCGCTTAAATTTACTGCAATCCGTGGCACACGATAATATGATTTACTATAATATAACGTGTCGTCGCAGGGCCGAATTTAGGGTAGAGATACTGAGGGCTGATTTTTAAAGTCTTAATTATTTATTCAAACGAATTTCGATATTAAAATTAAAACTTTCAATAGTAATTTTTCAGCATATCCATGGCTTAACAATAATTTTAATTCAACAGTTAATTAACAAAAATTGTAACTGCGCTTTTTTTTTTTTATCGTCCCAGCACGGCAAATTGCCTAAACACGGCCCTGTGTCGTCGTAGTCGTCAGTCTTCACCTACCTGAGCGGGATTTTGACCTCATCGCCACTTCGGCATTGGTAGAACGGTACGCATTTACACGACTCGCCGGCGACCGAGTTTGCACTAGTATTGAGATCGTCGTCGGCAATGGCGGCACCCAAAGCGATCGCGACTGCTGCCGAGGCGATCGTCAGTTGAAACGCAAGGCGATGGTTGGCGATGGCACGCGGTGTATACGTCATTTTATTATTAATATTATATGAATGTGGTAAATAATGATGATTGCAGTTTAAAACGATTGTAAAATATTAATAGACGATCTGAGAAAAATCGAATACGGCGCGGTATTTAATACATAAAATACTAATACACTAATTCACCATGTGCACGACCGTGCGAAACGATAAAATTGTTAAATGACATTATTGAAAACAAATATTTACGTCCAACGGTCTAAAGTGAAAAAGCGAACGACGACCGGCGAACACACGCACAGATCGTGGTTACGTGCCAACGGACTTACGGACACTGAATCGACCGAAGGTGTTCATATGAATTGTATGGTACCTAATTAGTTTTTGCAATTATCATATTATACCGTCCGAGGTGGTACATCGCTATTACCGCTATTACCGCTACTACTACTACTACTATCATGAACCATAGTACTATATTGTTGGCTAATTCAACACGATGACCTTATAGACTGATATAGCTACTGATACACCTATTGTACATTGTACATTCCATACACTCGTGTAAAGCCGTTATGACGTTATGTGGATACTACAATACACTGACCAAGCCCGGTTCTTTTTCCAACAATCGTTTTCTCGGTCAATTTATGAGAGTTTGAATAAACAATTTGTTCAATTTTTTTTTATATAATTACAAATAATCGTATCACATATTTTCCACGTAAACCACCAATCTTTTGTACCGTGGAATTCTATTTCACTCTCCATTTGATATCATAGTAATATATGGTTTGAGAATTTTTTTTTTCAACGGTAGTCGATTAGATAGAACTAAGTATATAACTAATATAAGTACCGATATAATTCACAATTATTTTACGTACAGATGTGCACCTCGGTCGTCTCCGTAACTCCACGTTCGACTACGTGTCTACGCACCGGAATAACACAGTACCTACTTACTAGCTATTGCTGCAGCAGTATTAAAGTTCATAAAAACTTGTTCAGCTTATTCGCCAAATTAAAACAGTTTCTCCACGTACACGGGATGTACACGGGGTACAACAGAGTGTCAGTAATAGCTATTTCGTTTTTCTCGGTGTCTCGCATTCTTGTTTTTGTGACTTTCGACAGTCGATGTGCTTAAAAAATGTATACCACATTTTCGTTGGTTAGGTACCTACTTCTGAAGTTTTAAGGACATGTTGTAGTGATAAATGTAGAAAACATTAAACAATACTGGTAGTCGGTGGATGACTAAAAAAAATCCATACCGCACTCGTGTGATCGAGAATCCAAATGCGCATCGTGGAATATAATGGCGTTAAAATATACGAGTGTTCTATATTTGAACGGCGTTACATTGGAAACTTAGAGGAAATGTATTAAATTATGGAACTATATAGAAGGTAAATATAATAGGCAAATATGGAAGAATGATTGAACATCTGAATAATAATTATTTGTTCGTAAACGGTACACACTATATTTTTTGTCATTATGAACTTATGTTTTTAACCCATTTGTTTGTATTCGACGATTTTCATGTTATTCGTAATGAGACATTGAACCCAGCATTCTTTCGACCTGTTGGAAGTCGTCGTCGTCCGCGGTGCATCACGTATCCGTACACACATTTTTATATGTACGTCGTGTAAATGTACCAATGTCCCCATACTGTACGCGAACGTGTTCTGCTTACGGATTATTAATTGTCATCGTTGTACACGATACACAACTACAGTGGAAGCCGCTTATTAGAAACACGGATAATTGATACAATCGCGTTATTGAAACAAAATGTACTGGGACGGGCCGGTCGTATATTAGAACATTGAAAATAAATCGCATTATTGAAACGTCACATAGGTTATTTGAAACAATTGGGCGAAAGTCAATTGACATATACACCGGTTATCCGTGCGATACCCTGTGTAAATTAATGTTATCTTTGCTGTCGTTACGTTTATATTTTGACTGTACTTCATCTTAAGTGTAATGATCTTTCCTGTACGTATCATTAGTTCATCTTCGGCGTGCATACGTAAAGGTGATTAGTGTTTCGTTATTTTAAAAATCTAAAAATGTCTAAACGCCAAGATTTAAGTGCTAAACAGAAGTGCGAGTTATTAAGATCATACGACGTGCTTCCAAAAATTAGTTTACGTTAAGGTTTACACTTTACGGAGAGTATCGTGCGGATGAAATAGGTGTTGAGCAGCATTATTCATATGAAAATATGGTCCATAAAGTTACTTGACGCAAAAAAACCAAATTTCGATCGATAAATATTTTAAATTATATAGTAAATATAGTAAATTATACAATATACATACACACATACATTTTTCGCGTATTTTAAATTTTTTTTTTCATAGTACAAATCAAACCAATCGCTTATTAGAAACAATCGGTTAATTGACACATTTCACTTCGGTCTCAAAGTGTTTCTAATAAGCGGCTCCTACTGTATGTCTAAATGTATAAAAAGTAGATAAAATTGTTGGATACTTATTAATTACATATTATGTATGCGTCGTGAATAACACACAGAAAATCAATAGTTATATCACTCGAAGCTTCTTGGGCTCATGACCATATTATGCCAGGACAAGCCGACAGGGATCATAATACCACCTTTTTGTAATGAAGACTTAGACTTATAATTTAGAACTATACATAGGTAACTGTTTTTCCTAAAAAAACAAAAATAAAGTAAGTGGAAACTGAAGAATTCTTAATAGCTGTATTAAGCAGGGTATATATTTAGAAATTAGAGAGTAGATAATATTTTTCAAATATTGAACATATTTTTTGTACTGCGTGTTAATTTAATTTATGTATATTATTATAATATATTGGTCATTAATAACTTTGAAATTATTAAAATATAATAATTATTATACCATTTCAGCAGTACATTTCACATACTTACTGTACTGTACAACAGAGACGGCGCCAGAGTATTTTTCTTAGGGGTGCGAAGTGGGGCAGAATAAATTTGTACATGGGCTTGGGTCTCAACAATAAACAATGAACATGTGTTATGAATAGAAATCTCGATATATTTTTTAAGTATAATATGCCTATTAATACAGTTTATAATCAATTAATATAATGTAGCAAGGAGTACGAATATTGCACGTGAACGTAGTTCGAACTATGAAAGGCTATTATTCAAATTTAGAGTTGGTAGATAGAATAATCACATTATCGCATAAAGATAAAACCATTAAAAATAATACTAGGAAAGAAAAACCAATAATGAAAAGATTATTACTTCTTACAAAATCATTAACAATTATAATTTTAAAATATAATTTCCTGGTATTATATCATGAAATATTATGAATAATACTATACTAAATACTTCAACGCCAACTATATTTACCTAAACATATATACATTATTTAAAGACAGCATATTTGTACTGTAGTCTGTATTTATTGCATTGGAAAGTTCTATTACAGTATTACGCGCAGAAATATCAAATCATTTGATGGCGTTTGCTAATCGTTTCGCGCTAACCTCCGAGTGATTTTTATCACGTAGAGGCCACTACCCGGGGAAACCATAATTTGATATTTTCGAATCGCTTCGCGCCGCACCGTGTTCGCGTTGCATTCATAATAATATAACTTTTTACTAGGAGGGGGCCTGGTGATTGGGCTGATCATTTCCTTGGGTGGGCTGAAGCCCAATCATGCCCCCCCTTAGCGCCGTGCCTGCTGTACAAGTCCACAATAATAACAATTTTAAATTAATATAATATTATTATATAAATTATAATTTACCTGCATAATGCAATTTTAAAATATTTTTCAATTACCCTATCTCATTTATTTATAGTTCTTATTATCCATTATCCATGTGGAGACGATGGGTCATAGACTCATAGCCCATAGGGCACAGGGAGAACTACAAACGAGTGATGAGATACTTTGAAACAAAATAAATGAAATGCATTGATAATTCTAATTTCTAATATGTAACATCACCTTCCTACCAGCAATAACTCACTCGTGTAACCGTAGTACCGTGTCGCAAAATATTTTTATTATTATGAAGTATGAACACGTTTATAGGCAGCCAAGGTAGCAAGCACAAACAATACAAATCACAAAACGACGCACAAAGTATTTGAACTTTATTATTATACATTTTATTATATTTTATAAAAAATTAAATACTTTGAACGAAATGAAAATAGATTGAACATTACAGTATTATCACAGAGTATATAAAAGACTTGGTACATTATGCATTATATGTGTTTATTAGTTTATTACATTAAACGATTAAACACACACGCAAATCATTTTTTTCAAATTGTGAAAATATGAATGATTGCATGTCCTCTGAACTAATTATTTTTCTAATATAACTGTTCTAATCGATTAGGTTCAATAGTTATCAATAGTCGTATTTCATTTTTAAATTTTAAATAATAAAATTGTTCGAATAATAATAATAATTTACCCATACAACACCATCAGTCGACCGTTATTTTCGATAATTTTCGGCCTATTCTCAGTCGACCAATGTCGAACTATTGTAAAACTGCCTTTGTGGCTTTATGACACGTGCCCAACTTGTTTTCTTGGATTTGCTGAATAATTCGCTGTTTGTACAGATACGATTTAAGCCCGATTCACACTCACACGACACGACACGACACGACACGACTCGATACGACACGACACGGCACGATAAAATATTATATCAATATAATTAAATTAATCGGCTTATATTTATCTACGTGTTCACTGCCCATCCGTTATTGCACCTCACCCGTAACATACGTATAATAATATAAAAGCAATCTGTAAACATAACAGTAAAATACAGGATAAAAACGTCCACTTTTAAATATGTAAAAAATATAACTAATAAATACTAATAAATAAAGTAAACAAATAAATAAATTATTGATAACATTTTATTTGAAGGAATCGTGTTTTTTTTAAAGTATTGTAGTACGTAATATATTATATATATGATATATTATTTTTCATTCAGTTTGATTTATTTGTAATTTGTATATGTAACAACAATGAACACTGAACAGCAATCACTATATTTATTTTTATACATCGTGGTTTTCTTCGGGTCAATTATAATGCAATCAGGTTCAGAATGGATCATATTATTATATACTAATAAATATATTATAATTTATAAGTGTACTGTAAACACGATACACGTACATATGGTACAAAAGTATAGTATTGGTTATTTTCCCGGATAATTTGTCCGCAACAATAATTATTTTCGTTACGTGGGCCGTTAGTAATAAATAATGACAATATTATTATACACAATAACTTAAACTTATTAAAGATATTTAAAGATTGTAATAAAAGTATGGATCCGCTACGACCGCAGTGAATAAAAATAATAATCGTACATAAATTGTCGAAAAATCCCAATGAATCATAATGATATTATGATACCCAAATGGCCAAATAGCGTCTTATAATTATTAAAATATACGATACTAACGTATGAACATGCATAGTCCTTAATTGGAAAACAGCGCACCAAAACTAATTTTAAACAATACCGATATAATAACATAAGATTGTTTTCCTCGATTTAAGAATAATTGTAAATTTGCAATGACGCACTGATAAATTTACGAATATATTTAGTATATATTATATACATATTTAGTACATACCAAGATGTTTAATTGGTACCTTATTAATACCTTTATGATGAATAACTTAAAATAGTAATTATTACAATATTATACACGTTAATCGTACGGGTTATGATAATTATGACGAGTTACCTCATTTATGCTGAAATAAATTGAAAACAAATTGAAACAGTATGAAGATAAAAAACCCATCAAGAACAGTTCATTAAAAACAGATTATTAACTATGATTTAAGAATTAAAACCATTTAGAAAGAAAACAAAGGCGTAAAATGAATTTTCAAAGACGTTTGGATAACATATTATTTTATAATTTAAGATAATACTATTTAACGTATCATAAATTGTGTACATTATTACATCATTAAATATTTAAATATATTAATAAATAAATTCCATATCGTGTAACGTTGTAAATATATAAGTATATAGAAAATATAATATTAACGAGGTAAGATGAAAGCAAAATAAATGCAACAAAAAAAAAAATTATAATATATACTGAATTTGAAAATTAAAATACAGTGAATATTGGTCAAATATTTTAAGTAAAATGTGTAGTTCATGGCGTTTTAAAAGATTTAATTTTCTAGATTGTGAAGAGGGCACAAGACGGATTGTAACGGGATTTCGGGACTATGTTGAAAAATATTTAATTTAAACCAATATATTATTGTTATTATTTCTCATATTAGTAGAAATCTAAAAGTTTCCCTAGAAAATCGAAATATAAAATATTGAACTAAAATATGAACTGAAAAACAAACATAAAATATGTACCACTTGACTAATAATCGACATGAAAAAATTAAAATTACCATGTGTTTACTGCAAATAATGACCTTAAATCTTAAGACTTATAAACGTTAGCATTTGGTGTGCTAAGGTTATACACTAGGGATGGAATAAATAATAAACAGTTTATTATTTTTAAATGTCAAGCGTCGAAGTATGGAATTTATATTTTTTAGTATCAAATATATATAATAGATATAATAATAATAGATATAATAGATAATCACACTGATAACGCGTGGCATTTGGAGTTTCATTGAAAATTATTTCTGATACATAATAAATATTTTTTGATTTGACATTTTAAATTTTGGATTTTTTCCGATATAAAATCGTTCCGACATCTTTGTACAATAAATAATCAAAGAATACTGAATTAAAACTTGAAATATTGTCTGTATCCATAATAATACTTCGGTTGTTAAATAATTCAATTTATTATTTTAACAACTTCTACCGATAGGAATGATTAACAACTTATCTGTAATAATATGTATCGTTTTGGTAAAATTTTCAGTTTTCAACTGCCAAAATTGTTCAGCAGTTTGTTAAAACTAAATGTGAATCGGATCGATTTCACAACTATAGCGTTTTTGTAAATTACAGCTAAGAGCTAACAAACAAAATATTGCATATCCATAAAAATATTAAATTTCTGTAGGTTTATATGATAAACGCGTCGTAACTATAATACATAGATATATATATATATACGAGTATATATATTATATATCTAATATATAAATGTGAAAATGAAAACCTTTGAGTGATATGTTCTCAGAAACTACTGAACCAATCGTTATGATTTTTTTTTAAATTGAAGAACTCATTACGGAGAAGGTTTATGGCATTTGATCGATTCTCTAACTTTAAAAACAAAGGAATTATCAACTATCATAAATAATGACCTGTTACGTAGACTTAGTGGGTGAGGTTCGCGGTACGGCGGCTAGACGTGGCCGCCCAAACTTCCCCTTCCATATCACCGTTGCGCGACGTGATAGTTCATATCGTTATTCGTTGCTAATGGAAAACTTATACCAACATATACCACCGCGTATTAAATCAATACAAAAAAAATGTTGCAGTCACTGAATTTTTTCATAGATGATTTGTTATCAATTCACCGCTTATGGTTCTGTAGGGCGTAGGCTACGAAGGACGGACCGACCGACATTTTAAATGAAGCTTCGTAAAAGCCGGAACGCTGCTTAATGTTTGTGTAATAAAGAGGATATTGCTTTTTACATAACAACAGTTACATTTAATTGCTCAATGTTACAATAATTTAACTAGCATGTTGGGGCCGGGAACGAACAATAATAGTCCGTGGGCCCGATTACCGATATGCATAAAAAAAAGGGAAACGACTCCTAATCACACCGACCGACCTGTGTATTTGTGTGTATATAATATGTGAGTAGCTCGATCAGCAATGGTCGGATTTGCCGGGCAAATACTGTCGAACTACGTGTGCTAGTCTAATATATAAATGTGAAAATGAAAACCTTTGAGTGATATGTTCTCGGAAACTACTGAACCGATCGTTATGATTTTTTTTTTTAAATTGAAGAACTCATTGCGGAGAAGGTTTATGGCATTTGATCGATTCTCTAACTTTAAAAACAAAGGAGTTATCAACTATCATAAATAATGACCTGTTACGTTGACTTAGTGGGTGAGGTTCGCGGTACGGCAACACCGCAACGGACGACGGCTAGAGGTGGCCGCCCAAACTTCCCCTTCCATATCACCGTTGCGCTACGTGATAGTTCATAATATGAATGTGTGATCCCGCAAAAGTTGAAAGTTTCAACTTGAAACCATGAATAACTATAGGTGTTTATTAATAAATTACAGCAAGTTTATACTTCCGAGTTAATAGCATTGACGGATCGGACTCGGAACGGACCCGGATCGGATATGTGTGAAAGGACCTTTATAGTTCTGTAGGGCGTAAGCTACGAAGGACGGACCGACCGACATTTTAAATGAAGCTTCGTAAAAGTCGGAACGCTGCTTAATGTTTGTGTAGTAAAGAGGATATTGCTTTTTACATAACAACTGTTACATTTAATTGTTCAATGTAACAATAATTTAACTAGAAAATAATCTATAACATATACAGAGTATCCCGTCGAGATAAATAACCTAGCACAGACCGATATCTCCCGCCTTAATATATATTACCGAATTCTGTTTTTTTTATGAGCACCCCCGGGCAAAGGCAACTTTATTGACGATAGTTTGGTAAATATAAGAGTATTATTAAAAAAGTTATAAAATTAACTTTTTATTTTCTAATTTATGGATCGGTCTGAAATTTGGCATACAGATAGCTATTATGACGTAGGCATCTGCTGAGAAAGTAGTTTTCAAATTGAGCTCTGGGACGGACGTTTAAATTTTTGGTTATCTAGAAAATATTTTATATTGATTTTATTCATTACCGATTGAGGTATAGGGTAGGTATATATTAATATAGTATAGTTAAATTAAAATGGATTACCTATTAGTTTACATACGACGATTGTGCGTTGTTTTCAACCTAAATTTTTCTTATGACGAAATAGAAATTGATCTTATCTAAAATAGTAACATATCTCCCGGGCGAGGCCGGATAATTCAGCTAGTATATTATATTTATATATACATAGACGTCACAGTACATACTTAAAACCCACTTGTACCTTTCGTATATTTCTTAATTATTATTAACGTTCTGAAGTAATTTTTTTGTTGGATATAATTTGTTCTTCGTAGCGGAAACACAATTAAAGGATATTCTTATTCTTCTTAATCATACTTGAAAATGTTAAAGATAATATTAAAATTAAACATTTTTGTAGTAATCTATACTTATAAAATCCAAATACCACTCACTCACTGATCGTTGTATCTCAAAAACTACGCAACGTACGGACTTGAAATTTGGAATAGAGGTTCTTCTCATATTTTCACGGTGCCATAAGAAAGAGTTTTCCGAAATTCGACCCCTAAGGGGGTTAAAAGGGGTAAAAAAGGTGAAACTAGAAAAATTCACCAGGCCGGAACCGCCGGAGCTTTGAGTATGAAATTTGGTCGGCAGTTTCTTTTTTTATAACGGAGTGCAATAAGAAAGGATTTTCAAAAATGTTGCGTTTTAGTGGAGTAATTAACAATATTATAATTATTCACCGCCAATACGTATTGTGTGGCACCGCGGCCCGTGGGTTTCCAGCTACCTGCGACCTATCATTTTTGTCCGTCGTCGTGTAGATAAAGTCGGTCCCACACGACTTGTGTATTCGGCGAATAATTGTCAATCGTGCTGCTTGACGAGTCGTGTGGGAAAGAATTAAAGTCGATTCACACTATAGGGAACGTCAACGTCACGTCACAGACCGGCAATGTCACGTCAAATGTGTTATACATTCACATCAAAACGTCAATCGTAAGCGTCAAATTGTAGGAATCATTGCAGTTTACCGATGTTGCGACTACGGAAGTGTACCACCCTAAAGTGTTTTGAAACAATTGTTATCTACTATTTTATTTGTCTTGTGGTTTTAAATTAAAATATGGATTATCAATTATAAGTTTAACAAAAAAACGTTAGCAATGATGGCAATTATTTTGGACGAGGAAGAAGAGAATTGTCACCAAAAACGTAGAACATCATATAGACGAACTTTTTCTATTAAATTTTCATCATCCATGATAAAATAATGAAAAAATAACTAAAATATAATTATTTAAATTAACTTAAATTTGACGGAAACGTTCAGTTGTCAGATTCATACTATCCGAACGGACAAGAACGGACTTGAAACCAAGAAACGGTTGCATCACGTCAAAATATAGTTTTCGATAAACGTTGCCGTTCCGTGACAGTGACGTTACGTATTGATGACGGTGTATGTGAACGTTGCGATATACAATTCATAGTAATTAGTAACATATTTTGACGTGACGTTGACGTTCCGTATAGTGTGAATCGACCTTTACTCGTAAAGTACGACGATTATTTTCACTCGGCGAGTCACTCGCGGTTTCCCGTCGGTGTCGGAAACAACACGAGTGACTCGTGCTAACGAAATTTAATCTTGAAGAATAATTGTTTATCGATAAAAATAACCTCATGCATCGCGCGTGCACCAATACTCCTATTATATAATCGAACGATAAAATGCACACCGATAACATAAACCAGTACACATACAAATTATAAAAAATATTGTATACAAGGAGGTATTATGAAAAATGCATAACGACTTTGCATAAAAAAAATATTTTGCACACAACAATGTTACCCATAACATTTTAAAATAAAATTGTGAATATTAAAAAAATATACACACGGATGAAGCCGGATAATTAAAAAAAAAAAGCAAAAACGATTGACTAAGCATAAAAAATATATTGCACTCAACAATATTACCCATATAATTACACATGTGGCTAAAAATTTAAATATTATATAATGTACACTTGAAAAAACATTCTTCTTTTTGACAACGCTTCCGCAGCGTTTTACACCTAAAAGGAATATTTCCTGGCAACGCCGGGTAATTCAGCTAGTATAATATATAAATTGCATATTTGAAATCTGAACTCGGTGAATCGACATCGAGTTACAGTCATTTATTTATTTATACGGTAAGTTGCCCAGATACAATGAACATATGTAATATACAGTTTTTAAATTAAGAGGAACATATGATTTAAACAATTATGCTATTTAAATATAAATTTAATACGTGAAAATATATCGACATCATACTTATTAACTAATTTCATACATTTAATAATAGGACTATTTGCATCATAGTTAGTGGACTGAAATGGGTTTCGATATTTAAGAAAGTTAGCAATGGCTGTTAAGAAGAGTGAGGCTGACGGAATGTTTTGCATCTGAAAGATACTATTCTTAAAAAACGATTTTGGATTGATTCAAGAATTTGTTTTGGACCTAGCGTGTTAGGCGACCAAATTATTGAATTATAATCAAAAATTGAACGTACATAATTATTATGAACAATATAACGCTTTCAATGCAGTTGAATTTTTGAAGTCCTGGCAACTGCGATTACTATAACCTATCAAGGAGGAAGCTTTGTTCTGCATACTTATATAATGTGAATTAAATGTTTACGATGTATCGAACAGTACGCCTAAATCTTTATTTTGGTACACGGTTGAATTTAGGATTATTAAAATGATAGTTATATAAGTACGCGTCTGAAAACCACCCTAAATTAAACACCCATATTAACATATTCAGGCCCGTGCGCAAGGGGGGGGGGGTGTTCAAACCCCCCCCATGGTCGAAAAAATCGTGTTTTTCATTGTTGATCTATCACCTATAGGTTATAATTTCTAACCTTATTTGTAATAAATAATAATGCATAGCATAATAGTACAATACTATAATAATTTAAAATAGTGTTTTCTTCACGTTTGCTGTTTATCGACTTTCATCATAGTTGCCGTTATCGATAAAATATAATGACAATAAAATTTGTATTTTTTTTTTTTTTTATTATTGTTTAAGCATCAACGACAAAGGTTATTAGCTTATAATAATTAGATTAGTTTACAATGATTTAAAAAGAAAAAAAAAAAAAAAAAACAATAAAAAAGAACAAAAGGAGAATATAAAAAGATTAAATTAAATTGAACATTTCGATTTTTTTAAAAATGATATGATTTTTTGTGTGTCGGCATGGGGTCCTAAGGCTTCATATAAATTGTCCGGGATTTCACATTCATTTCTGGCCTCTGAGAATGTTTGGCAGTGGATGAAAATGTGTTTGATTGTATTGGGCGAATTGCAAGAGCGGCATAATGGCGGTTCAGTTTTTTTCATGAGGTAATCGTGAGTGACTCTTAAAATTTGTATTTTATAGTATTGTTAAAAAACATTTTTAATATAGATACTTACAACATTAATAATAAATATAAATATGTTATAATACTATTTGCTAATTATTGATGTATCTGTGTTATACATTTTTTTTTCAAAACACCCCCCTTCTGAAATCCTGCGCACGGGCCTGAACATAATATATTTTGTCACACGAGAAAAGCCGTGAATAACCGCGAATCTTGTAACTTTCGAGCGGTCGTCAAAACTAAACCACATATTTCCAACAGACGATACACATACGCTGCGGTCGCGGCGGATTTGCCGTTCATATTTCATAGTTCATACTTCATTCACAATACGCTCCTTATGTAGGTAAATAGCGGATGTATCCATTATAAATAGCTAATAGATGATAATTTATAATTGAAATAGTAGTATGAACAATCCTCGGTGCACAATCGTCAACCACGGTTAATATAATCATCCGATCGATACGTCCGGTAAATCCAGCTCATTAGACATTATTGATATTACATACTAACACAAAAGTCAAAAATAACTTTAACCTTCTATTGCCTTTCAGTCGACAGCAAATAACAATAATCTGATGATGGGCTTATAAAACTATAAAAGTAATTAGGTCGCGGTACTTGCCCAAAGACCAAATATCCGTATATATTGTATATTCATACCCGTAACTTATATTAAACAGATTAGCTGATATTACCTGTGTCGACCCGAAAACACGTTCTATACTGTAAAAACACATCGAAATAGCATTGGTTACGTAAAAATTATTATCAGAATGCGAAATAATATTTTACAAATAATATTAGACTTCATTTTTTTGAATTCTCACTACTATTGTTGTGAGTGCGGGTGTAGAAATATCAAATAACAATGTATAAATTATACATTTTATTGATTTCAACATTCTTAATAAATTATATGTTTGAAAAAGAGTGATTGGTGATTACTATATAGGGCTCGGATTTATATGTATTAAAACATCAAAATATGTAAATATATATGTAATAAAAATATCGCTTTATATGCGACAAAAAAATGAAAAATTTCTTAATACGAGTTGATGACAAAAAAAATTAAAATATTTGAATTAAAATTAATATTTACAATGAAATCGAAGATTATTTTTTTTAATCTTGATAACAACGAGATACCATATAGATACTAAAATTGTCAAAGTTAAATGCTCTAAGGTTTAATCATAACACAGATTCGTTCCGACTAAAGAATACTCGACTCCAACACTGAAGTAAAGGCGCAAATTCCATACTTACTATTTTAATATTGTATTACGATAAGTTTACACAATCTAGAAATACAACAGTGTACAAATAATCGTATACTTATGACGATATATATAAAAATATTTAAAATCAAATAAAGTTAACTAGAAACGAATTTTTTATTTACCGAAATTAATTTATGAAATCGGTGTAAAAATATGTACTTACATATAAATCCGAGCCCTAGTGATTACTATTATAGGGTGATATCCAGGGCTCGGAACTTTATGCACTAAAAAACAATGAAATATGTGCATACGTATGCATTAAAAAAACTCAAATATGCAGTATAATATGCATTTATTATTTTGTAAAAAAGCTATATTTTAAAGTAAAATTATAAAAAAAAATTATTTTTGAATCATAAATATTTTATTTATACTTTTCTTTTGATGATTTGAAGCTGTTATACTGAATCATACATGACAAATATTAAAATCACAATTTTAGGTGGAACATAAGCGGTAATTGAGCACGGTAAGCGAACATTATGAACACACTAAATTTATTAAAGCAACAAACCGCCGTTATCGAATATGTTTTCGACACACAAACGCACGAACGCATTTTACTGACATACACCTCAGTATAACACAATATGATATCATTGGTATATGTGTATTTTGTTTAATTTCATCTAACGAGCTAACTTTATAAATATAAAAACCTAGACGGTCATTACGATTACGGCCTATTCTTATTTTCTTAGTATAAAGTATAAACTTTATAAACGGTTCGGGCGAGCGTCGCCGATAACAAAAATGACAGCTCTTGGAAAAGGCCCGATGTGCAGAGACTATTTATTTGTAAATCATTTAATTTGAAATATAAAGTTATTGAAAACTTGCTTATTGTTGATTTATAATACGTTTTTAACATAAAATGCATTTATATACTCAAAATATTTAAATATGCAAAATCATATAAATTTAGTAAAATTTGCAAAAATATGCAACATAAATTTTTGTATTTCAATTGTATGGTCAATGAAACGAATTTGTATCAAATCAGATTTGAAATATGCAGCTTCCTAAGAAAGATGCAAATGCATAAAGTTCCGAGCCCTGGTGATATCCAAGGGCCCTAGGCAGTAGGCTCCACGCTTAATCTTAGCCTGTTATTCACGAAATGGCAAATAAATCATATTATTTTAGTCGATATTATAATATGAATAATTATTAGTATTAACTCAATAGAAATATAAGAAGACCGGTATCAACTTATTGTGGGTGATCCGATGTCGACGCCGCCCTATTTAAGATTATTTATACGCTGTATAAATAATCTTAAATATTAATACATAAATCTACTTTTTCTTGGTAGTATTATAATATTTATAAGTAATAAGTAATAACCAATTATAACCATTCACAAATTATGACTCGAATATTACACAGTAAATATTTGTTTGTATTTTCTTATTTAAAATATTTTCTATCGTAAAGTTATTTTAACTATTATATTATATTTTTATATAACCATTCATAAAATTATTTCTTTATCTTGTTTGTTCTGTACAACGACAAAAGTCAATTAAGAAACACAGTACTATAAATATTATACAGTATAATATATTATGTGTATTTAAAAGTTATACTTTCAAAATTATGAAACACGTATAATGTAATACAGATTAATTAATACAAAATAATACAATTACAATAGTAATTATAGTTGTTAAATATAATAATAAATATTTATGTTACTTATAAAACTAAAAAAGAAACGAAACTTCAATTTTGTGTATGCTATGTACGTACTTACTACTTTTATATGTACTATTTATAAAAAATAAAACGAATAATATGAACATTTAAAAAATTCAAATAAATTGTTCACTAAATCTAGTATGGTCCGTCAAATGTTTACCAGTGGTGATTATTACATTTGTAATAAAATAACATTAATAATTTAGCCTATGTTCTAACAATTATTTAAACATTAAGGATCCATAATAAACACGGACATACTAATACAGTAGATACAAATACAAATATTTTCATACAAAACTGTTACATTTACAGTCCACGATTTTCAACAATTTAGTATATTAAATATTTTTATCTCTACAACGACTACATTAACGATAATAGTTATGTATTACTTAGGAACAAAATTAATGTAATTATGAATTTATAGTTAATTCATATAATAATAATTATGGAAGAAGCAACTAAATACAATAGACAATAATCAAATATTATTTATATTTCAATGGAAGAAGTAAATTATGTAGTATTAAAATAGATTATAGTAGAATAAGTTGGGAATCGAAGTATAAATAGTTTTTCTATAATTCAATGTTATAACAGCATACAAAAAATTTATCGTATTGTGACCGCAACAATAACATGAGCTATTTTATATTAATTATTTTAATTTCTAGTTTTACCGTAAATACTCAAAATATATTAGAAAATAACCAACAATTCTAGATTATAGTAAGCGGTCCATGTCATAAGCGAAGATATGAAAAGAAGCAAAAATATTAAGAAAAATTTAAAAAAAGCCGTTTATTTAAAAAACCTGCAAAAAAGAGCACTTTCAATTTTCATATTTTGAATTATTATAACATGACATGCGTTTCTCTAGCACACCTGATTTTACCCCGTAGTTTATATTATGTTGAGCCAAAAATATTAGCAAATACTTGAAGTTTCGAATCCTGTTTATAATACACAAAAAATAATGGACAGCATTGTTGAATAATATGGTAATTTAATTAACAATAATATTCAAGCAGTGTAAGTGGGAAAATGCGTAGATAGGAAGAAAAAATGTTCAAAATACAGATAAATTACGAGTTTTACAAAACAAATGAAAATCAGTCATTAAATCTTAATTTTATTAATTATATTTGTTATTTTTCGGAGTTAGAAAAACAATGTGTACATTGAAATGTATGTACAATTATTATTTTTATTATTGTTATTATTATTATTATTTTATAATTATTTCTGTAACCTACTTGAATATTTGATGCAAGTCTGAAGATAAATAAAATAAACTTTTTTTTTTTTTTATTAAAGAAGAAGCCTCGATAACGGGACCATTGGCTTGTATACATAGGTACTTAAATATACTAATTTAAATTAAATTGTACAGTTTAATGTCTTTCATAAATAATAATATTTTTTTGATGGATTCTTCGTCTGGGCCGAGTGCGTCGTGCAGGTGCTCCGGAATGTTGTATTTTTGTCGTGCCTCTTCTGTGTCTCTGCATTCGGTAACAATATGTTTGATCGTAGTCGTAATTCCACATGTAGGGCATATTTTTGGTGGTTCTTTTTTCATGAGGTGGCCATGTGTGTGATGCGTATGGCCTATTCTGAGGCGATTCAGTACGACTTCCTCTCTCCTTTTGAGCGACATTGGGTTATACCATTTTTCAATAGATCTTTTTATCTCATTTAATTTAGTATTCATTTTGAGCCATTCTTTTTGCCAGTTATTTTTGATTTGGTTGTATATAATTTTTTTAGTATCTTTGTCAGATTTAATATTCCACACAGTTAGTTGATGTGGGTTATTGGCTTTTTCCTTGGCAAGTAGGTCGGCTTTTTCATTACCAGATATTCCGCAGTATCCGGGAATCCATGCGAAGATTAAGTTGTCGTTAAATTTATTGGTTAAGTTGATTATTTTATTAGTTATAACATTATTGTTATTAATATTGTTAAGACTAGCTAGAGTGCTCATGGAGTCTGTTAAAATTAATAAACTTTTATTATGTTAAAACTTTTATTATTTAGGACCAAAATAGTAAATACCGATGCTAATGGTAAACAACGATTTCAATTTTTGGTAAAATGCTAATAGTCTAACGAAATATTAAAAACTATAAATATATACATTTTATAAGAATAAAAATACGATTAAAATAATTGTACTAAATTCTTAAATAATTTTATTTTTCGGTAAATTTTACGGGCCCACATATTATTCTGCTTGACGATGCATGGTCGACCGTCATAGCTATATCATATAACTATAGTTACGGGCAGTGGCGTATCCAGAAATTTTTTTCGGGGGGGGGGTTATGAAAAAGAATTTCTTAAGTATGTTTTTAAACGACGGAGTGTCGAAAATGTTCGTTCTCCGGTGGCAATAGACACTGGAAGTGTTATGAAAATTTTAAGAAGTGTGGATATTTTTGGATAAACGTCTGGGCTTGTTTCGAAGTATACTATTTTTGTTCATATATATAGATAACTATTAACTATAATATAATATTCAGCTATAAACACTTGTTATTAATTATAATTTTTTTAATTATTGTGTTTTATTTTTACATGGTATATGATATTATATTATTATAGCATTTGAATATTTAGCAATTTTTTTTAAACTTCACAATTTTCGGGGGGGGGGTTATAACCCCCCCCTGGATACGCCACCTTACGGCGGAACGGCCAAAATAAAATTTGATATTTTATTATTAGTTTCGTGTCGCTCTCTATCGGAATTTTATTTTCACGCCACCGAAAAACCGGCCAGTGAGCAATCTATAGTATTTATAATCAATGATATTGTATTTAAGGGACGTGATATGAAAAGAAAAGTACCGATACTTTTACATGGTATCGAATCGAATGAATTTACCGATATGAGTAAAATATCGAAACAAAAGGATCGATATGAGTAGGTATCGAAAGAAAAGTATCGAATCGAATTAAACACTCTTGACTTTGATCGGCAAGACCCGATATTATCGTCGTATCGAGTATTCGAGAATTTTGCCGAAATCATAGTAGATTGTAGATAGTATTTCAAAATAGATGATGGTCTGTGCCCTGTGGGTTAGTCGTCTACTCACCATTGGAAGTGAGGAATGTGGAAATAACTAATAAGTAATAAGTGCCTACGCGTCTGTACAGTCGTATTGTACGATTTGTGAAATCCCACTTTTGAACCGATATGTCGGTAAATAAATGATTCGATACCAGTACTTTTTTACCGATGTGAGTAAAGCATCGAAACGACAGTATCGATACGAAAAGTACTTGTACCGAAAGAAAAGTATCGATACTTTACCGGTATCGGTAGTATCGCAACGTCCCTCCTAAAATTGTATATAATTTTGCACGAGCCGACCGTGTGTGAACGTTGATAATAAACGGACGGGACGTCGGTGAAATAATTACGAGAGCAGTGTTTTCTTTTCGAGTAGTGCCGGACGCGCAGTACAACATTGCACAGGATACCGCTGACGTGGCCAAGTCGACAGCACTCCGCAGAATCTTACATGTTGAACGTGCTCGGTTTCGACATATTCGTGGGCACGTTTTAATAACAACGCGTGAGTACCCGTTCGTCAATATTAATGTACATTAAACCGTACCCGATCGTCATTGCACGTTGCGCTTTTCACCCTCGGGCCACGCGTCGCAAAATCATTGCAAAAACATTCTGCGGTAATGGTGCATTGATGTAAAGCAGACACCGGCAACCCGCGGCCCACGAACCTTTTTTTTTTTTCGCGGCCCTCGTAGTGTTTAAACATTTTAATTTTATATCTCGATTTATAAATTTGGAGGACTCATTTTTTTGTCATCGATTATTAGCTATTTTCACAATTTAAGGTACGAACTAGTCTCGGGAACTTGTGTCAAAGTTCTAATCTAATATACTTGGTAATAATATAGTGGCATCATACGACAGTTGTGTTTCAGAGTGTCGTTATTTAAAATGTTTTTTAGCAAATAAATTGTTATCAATAAATGTTTTAATATTATGTTAAAATTGCGATTTTAATTACATTTTTTAATAACATTTATCTAAGCCAGAGGTATTCAAACTTTTTCATCCCAAGGCTCCTTTGAGTCTTCACAAAATGTTGACGGCTCCCAAATTATAAATGACAAAAAAATCAATGTTTATATGAATATAATTTATATTTTATACTAATTATTTATCTACCATATTAAATATATGAACAAATTATAAATAGGTAGTTATTGTAGAAAAAATTGTGATTCAATATTTTATGTTGAGTCTTAGTTATAAAATATAAATCAATAAAGTAATAAATCAATATTAATTAAAGCTATATTTAGCGAATGATTGTTGATGACAATTCAACGTTTCCCAACCGATGTACCTCAATGATAATAAAAAACGTTTTTCGTAAAAATATTTATTGGTTTTGAATTAATGACACGGCTCCCTTCGACAACTCCCTAGTTTGAATACCTCTGATCTAAGCTATTAATGCGGCCCTCAATGAAAAACTATAAAAAAATATGGCTCGCGAAGTAAAAAAGGTTGCGGACCCTGACATGGGCGCCGCACAGACACAAATTTCCAGGGGGTCATGTGTCGACCAGTCCAAACTTGTAACATTTTGCGTAAACACTAATAGAGCTTAGCTGACGTTCGGTGCACATAACTCGATTCACAACGCACACATACAAATCTCGCTCTAACGTGGACACTGGACAGCGCACTTGCATTTGAGCGCGTGTGTCCAACCACTTAACTACGAAACAATAGTCAAAATACACAAATTGTCTGCCGGCTACTAGGACTAATATCTCTGTTACAACATTTAGTGAAAAACGAATTTAAAACACGATTGATTTTATTGCCATATAATGTGGTAAAGTTTAGAGTGCAGTACGGATGTGTTATAATAATTTATAAATATTAACGGTCCGATAACGTGAACGCGCACGAGTTATTATTATTATTTATTATCGCCTTCCGCCGAATTCGAATACGAATACGAGGTTCACCGGTGAGACTCGCCGGTGTTGGGGAAAAAAAAGACGTTTCACATCGATAAAAGGCCAAAAATAAATCGGTGACCGCCGCCGGCGGTGTCTGTAATCGATCGGCGATCGAGTACGATTTTGGACGAACGCTTCTCGGCGACAACGCCATTCGCCGCCGCCTAATCGAAATGACGGGCTCGGGGTACGCCGGCGTCTCGTTCTTCCACGAACCCGATTTCCCACTCGAATGTTCTCCTTCTTTCCATGATCTGTCGAAAATCTCGGCGGCCCGGGCGCGCACCGCTCCACCCTTGCCACCCAATTATCGTTCTTTCCAAGTGAATTCGCCGCTGCCGCTGAGCTTTCCTTCCCAGGCAACGTTGTCATTTCATATTTGCACGTTCATCTGTGCTAACGGCTTTTCCGTCCGTCCGACATCTTTCTCGCACTTGATTGTGAATTGCCGTTTCCACGTTTATTTTTTTTTCCTCCCTAATTTTCAACACCGGCCGAACCGTTGTTTTCAATTATTTTGCTTTAGAAAGCCTAACAATCCAAACCGTAAGTAGTATGTTTTGTTATTAACGTTATTTTACTCGCATCAAATATTTTCTATGTGTTCACCACGACCATGAGGTAAACGTCAAAAGTCGCATGGTACCCGTTCGGCCAGCGGCTGTTCTTTTCAAAGTTTTTGGTTTTTCAACGTGTTCTGTTAGTTTTATATAGGGTTGAGGACTACTAGTACTTGTTAACCATAAAATATGTATGCTTTTACGCATTTAAAAAACATAAAAAATACGCACTTTCAATGTGCTCTACATAATAATTGTACCTATTACATTATTATTAATTGTTATATAGTAAATAAATAATTTTTATATGAAAAAAAAAATTGTAAATGATTGAAAGTTATTTTTAATGTTAAATTATTGAACACTAAAGTTGAATTTATAATACTTCACCTTTTAGGTTAGTACCATGTGCGATTTTATTTTATCTATTTTTGTTAATTTACCGAGGATTTTAATAGTTTCCATAGGTACCTATCTAAAATAAATTAAATCCAATATGAAATAATCATTATTCAATAGTTATTACTTATTACTCATTACAGTTCCATAGTGAATCAGGATTGTTATGTTAACATTTTCCTTCTTACATTTCATTCAACTTAATTCAATGTCCACTATTTACATACATTTTTTAATTAAAAATTTTTGTAATACATTTTAGGTAAAAATACAATTTGTATTGTAATTTATTATTTGTAAAGTATACCTAGTATAACATTTTTTCTTTAATAATTATAATTAGGTTCAATGTGAAATGATTAAAATTAAATTTAAAACCTAATTATTCTTGAACTAATTTACCTATTTAACAATAATAATTAACTTCTTATTTTTATAATTATACATTTTGTTTTACTAACTTGTATATGATTAATAGAGTACCTTTCTAGTTAGTGTTTCTCAGTATTGTTTAGTATTCATGTGTATGGATTTAATTAGGTTTACAATGTTGTTTAAATATTAATATTTTGTATTATAATACATAATTATAATATCATAATTATCATATAAATATATATTAGTGTTCTATAATTTTTATATCTTACTAGTGTCACAGACGCAGAACTACATAAGGCCTAAACATTTTCTCTTCGGGACCAAGCTAAATTAAATTATATTTTGGAAATTATTTATTTACTTTGAATAAATATTATGTCAAATTTAGACTGATTTCAAACTCTTTTGGTGTCTGTTTGAGATAGATTGTTGAAATAACTATAAGATCTTCTATAAATAATTATAAAAACAAATAAAAGCTTATAAATATTACGTAAACTAGTAAAGAGGGTTCCATCAATAGGGGTGACCTTCCTCTCCTGAGATATCATGTATTTCCTAATATCATATTATCTTATTGTGCATAGATTGTTAATTATCTTCTAAGATAAATTATTAGTTATTAGAAATACAATAGTTATGTAATACATATAATTTAACTAATAACTTTTCTTATATGAATTTTTGAATATAATTTGATTACAATACTACCATATACGTATGTATTTGATTTAAACATGTGATGCAACAGTACTGACTGCTTTAAATTCTTACATTTTTAACATTCAAAAATCTAATTTTTTTTATCAACTATTAATAAATTCTTGAAAGAATAAGGATTGACATGTTTACCTCCGCCTGTTTATTTCCGATCTATTGCCACACGCCCCGTAAATGCTAATATCATTATAATATGTGGGACAATCACAGGTCGCTGATACACGGGAAACACCAACTGATCACAAATCATTGTTTTTATAATACGTAGTACGTACTAAATGGCCATGATAAATAATGAAGTAGTGTCTCTAACGCAAAGTAATTTACAGACATATTAAAACATACGTATTAGTGACAATAACGGATCGGCGGTGGCCGTCAGTGCTACACTGCTAACGCTGATCCGTGATCTTCAACGGCGGTGAATGTTCTAATATAATTTTCTATAATATTTTACTAATACATTTTAGTTACCTATTACAAGTTACTTAAAAGGAAACTTTTCATTTTTAGTCAATGTTAGTAATTGTTTTTATGTATCAATTATAAATTTTAATATCAACAATAAATGTTAATTATAATCTTGTTTTAATTTAATAATGATAAACATTAAGTGTATCATAAATTATAGTATATTTATTTCATAACTGCACAAAAACTTGATTAAACTAAGGTGTATCAACAAAAAATAATCTTTTAATTTCAATTTATAATAAGTATTGAACTTATAATTCTGATCAGGCAATTTAGGTATATCAAACCACTTTTCTTAAAATTATTTTAAATTTGGTACGGGACTTTCATGACTGTTAGCCAATATCATTTTTTAGGAAAAGCTATTATTGTTGAAATGATAATGTATCTCAACACTCTCTGACTCTAATAATACTTATAATGTGCAAAGAAAATCGTATTTTTCATTTATGTAAAAACATTGTGACTATAGACTTCTATACATTTTTTAAAAAAAACTTATTTTTCATATTAATCTGTATAGTGTAGTGTCTTGATGATCTGGCACCCTTAGTTACTAATTACCACATCCTCCTATTATTTTATTTTTGGATTATGGCTTTAATAATTGTTTGATGCAAAGACAGAAACTGTCATAAATTATTTCTAACCAATATAAGCTTATAGACCATATGCTCCATATTATCATATATGGAAGTATATTAAATATGTATTTGTAATTAAATTATATTAATTAATAGTGTAAAGAAAGTAAATACATTTTAATTTTTACCCAATATCTGTTAAAATATCTACTTAACACGTTGACTGCCATGCGGCCGCCGGCGTCCGCAGACTATTATCATACAACAGTCATTTTACGGACGCCGGCGGTCGCATGTTGTTATTATTTATACGCCGTATGACTGCCGGCTGTCATAATCTCATTTATTTGTAAAGGGGATTATTTTTCGTGGCGTCAAAGTTATGAAGATTATTTTTAAATGATGGCGTAGAGGAGAAAATTTCACGTAAAATGATGTATCATTTGCCGCAAACCGATTATTATATATACATTTAATTATATGTAATATATGTCGATTATTTGTTCTATAAATACGCCAATTACATTTTTGGAATGACATCGAAAATATAACGTGGCCTCGTAGATAACAATGAAAAACAATGCGACCGCCGGCTGCCGCATGGCAGTCAACGTGTTTTAATATTGTGAACAGTAATTTAATACACAATTATTTATAAAACAATAAGGTTAAAGCAATCCAATGTTATTATTTGATTTGAAACACAAATATCAATAACAATGTTGATAATTTACAATCTAAAATAAATATGTGAAAATGATTATAATATCATATAATTATCTAAAGTCTGTCAAATACTGTGTTAATTTGTGTCTCCTCCCAGGATATTCAAAAATGTGCAAATGCATTAAAGTTTAATTAATAACTCCAATTATCCTCCATTTTCAAATACATGCATTTAATTAAAATTTATAGTAGTTGTATTTCAACCTAAAAAGATTTCAAAATTATTATATATTTTAATTTAGGATTAAAATGTCTGACGGTGAATGGGGTGAAGAATCTCAAAGTTCAAATCAAAGAAGTTCAAATCAACGTGGCCGTGGTGGTCGTGGAAGAGGAAGTTTTAATAGAAACAATGATTTTAATTCTTCTCAAGGAGGTTCTGATAGTTGGGGAAATGATGAAAATGGTGGAGGAGGAGGAGGAGGAGGAGGAGGAGGATTTGGTGATAGAGGTGACCTAGGAGATGGATCATCACGTGGTCGAGGAGGTAGAGGAGGTGGAAGGGGTAGAAGCAGGACTTCTGATAACAATGCTAGTGATGGAAATAGTTACGGCGGCGGTGATGATGAACAAGCACCTGTATCTGATAAACCTAGACCCACATATATACCTCCAGAAATTGATGATAATGATTTTAGTAGTGTCGAAGTTGGCATGAACTTTGATAAATATCAAAATATTGAAGTGAAAGTTAGTGGTGACTCTGTTCCAACACATATAGAGACTTTTAAGAGTTCAGGTTTACGTGAAGTGTTGATAGATAAATTGGTTAAATGTAAATACACTACACCCACTCCAATTCAGAAATATGCCATTCCTGTCATAATCAATGGCCGAGACATAATGGCTAGTGCTCAAACTGGTTCTGGCAAAACTGTAAGTGTTAAAAATTTTCTATGGGTACATAAGTTTTAATATTTATATAATCATGTTGTTATAATCATGTTGTATAAAGACATTTTACTGAAATGTTGGATTTTTGTTACACAAATATGTAATATATGATAATTTATTATTTTATAGGCTGCATTTGTTTTGCCGATTGTACATACCCTGCTAAGTCAACCAATAGATTTAGTTTTTGAACGAGACTATTGTGAGCCTCAATGTATTATAATGTCTCCTACTAGAGAATTAGCTATACAAATTCGTGATGTTGTGTATAAGTTAACCACAGGAACCGTTATAAGACAATCAATTCTTTATGGTGGTACTGCTACAGGACATCAGAGAAATCAACTCGCTGTAAGTACATCAATCTTATGTCTTTTAATTATTGTGTATGTATTATAATTATTTTATTTTTATTTTCCTAGAATGGTGTTCACATTATTGTAGCAACACCTGGACGTTTAAATGATTTTGTTGGGAGAGGAATTGTATCTTTTAAGTCATTAAGATTTTTTGTATTGGATGAAGCTGATCGAATGTTAGATATGGGTTTTAAACCAGATATAGAAAAAATGTTGAATCATGAAACTATGGTTGATATCGTAAGTAATTGCTACTATGTTATATATTTGCATAAATCTATTATAATATAATGAATTTTGTAGGATTCTAGACAAACTCTTTTATTTTCTGCCACTTTGGCTGATGATATTCAAATGATGGCTAAATGCTATTTAAAACCGAACTATGTGTTTATTGCTGTGGGTGAAATTGGAGGAGCTTGCAAAGATGTAAAACAAGAAATCAGGGAGGTTACCAAATTTGAAAAAAAGAAAGAATTGATCAAAGTCTTGGAATCATTAGGTTATTATTTTAACCTAAATTTAATTTTTAAAATAGTGTTATGAATAAATATTTATATATATTTGTTTAGGAGATTGTAAAGGTACTATGGTTTTTGTCGAACAAAAAAGAAATGCTGACTTCATTGCTGCATTTTTAAGTGAAAAAGACTTTCCTACTACTAGTATTCATGGTGATCGTGAACAACCTGAGAGAGAACAAGCTTTAAGAGATTTTAAGAACAATAAAATGAAAATTTTAGTTGCTACTGCAGTTGCTGCACGAGGTTTAGGTATGTATTTATTTTTTAATTAAACGCTTATTTGATTTAGCATGTTCATTCTATTTAAACTACAAAATGGAATAGTGAATTTTATAACATATTTAATTCTTTTTTAGATATTAAAGGTGTTAACTGTGTGGTTAATTTTGATATGCCTAGCTCTATTGATGAGTATGTTCATCGTATTGGTCGAACAGGAAGATTAGGTAACTCAGGACGAGCAGTTTCATTTTATGATAGCAGTAGTGACAGTAGTTTATCATCGGAGTTGGTTAGAATTCTAAAACAGGTGAGTTTCTTGTAAGATATTTTATCTTCAATAAATATTTATTTGATTGCTGGTTTGTAGGCTGATCAAGAAATACCTTCATTTTTGAAGGGCGGTTATGGTGGAAATAGCGGAGGACAATCATTTGATGACGTTAGACAAATGGTAAATTATTATTTTTCATTTTAAAATAAATTTTACAGTATGATGAAATAAATTTAATAAACGAGTCTCCTTTTATTTTATTTTATTCTAAACTGTGAAACATTTTCATAAAAGATTCAAAATAATGGATTTTTCAAGATATTAAACTATTCATTCTGTATAACATTTTATTTGCAGGATAATAACACTGCTGCTGCTGCTGTTGCTGCTGATGATGATGCATGGTAAAATAGTTTTCTATATACCCAACAATTTTCTTTGATATCAATTACATAAATATTGACTGATTAATTAATAAGTTGTTACTTGATTACCTTTAAGTGACGGAATTATTTAAACATCTTGCTAAAGTTGTATTTATCAGTTGCTAATTTCTTAATTTATTTTATATGTATAAACATATATTATGTACAATAATAATATTTGTGTTTTTTTTATTATTATATTTATTGCTGTATAAATTTGCATCTGTTTTAAAATAGAAAAAATTTTATTAATTGCAGTTTCATTTGATCATTCCATTATTTATTTTGTGTTATGAAATTACAATTTCAATTTAAAGGTAATTTATTGAAAGTTTCTCGAAAATGACTTTATGATGATTCCTATAAACGACTTATAAATGATATCTTAGTATCATAATTGTGTTTTAAATGCCCATTAAACTTGTCTTATTCTTATAAAGACAATACTATTTGAGATGTTTTTCTATAAAAAAAATTAGAAAAAAATAAATAAGTCTTACTAATAAGTTAGACTAATTTTTTATGTTTCGCTTTGCATTTGAATATTTGAGTCCAATATGTAGCCTTAACGCCCTTAACTGTCTAACTAATAGTATTTTGTGGCTATTCACTGTCCCTAAGGAGAACCAACTTGCACAGTTGGAGATACAAATTTAAAGTCCGATAGTATTAATAATAATATAAAACAAGCATTAAGGTACACAATAGCATTCGTAATACTAACATAATATAATGATTGTTGTATTTTTCTTCATTTTACCTTACCTTATACGTCTATCTATCCTATAAAATTCTAGCCGCACCTGTTGAAATACCACGTATCAGATTGTTTTCATTGTATTTACAGCCAAATGTGTCCATTGAGCGGTAGGTGGACAACTAATTTTTGATTTTAGGCTCAATTCTCTTAATTAGTTAAATATGAAATTGTAACCATGAATCGAATTGAAAATCGAAGTTATTATTGATTTGATTAACAAGGAAATCATAACATGATTTTGTTCACCTTAGAAACAAGCTATATTAAATGTTTGATCTAGACAATCCAGTATAATTATATAATCTACCTAGATATATTTCTAGGGATATGACTTATTATATAAGTTAATGGTGTTGGTTTCGTAAAAATCAGTTTCAAGGTTTAAACCAAAATGCTTTATTTTTTAAATATCTATGTGAAAATATAAAAATATAATCTATACTATATAGTTTTTCTAAGTGGAACAAGGAAGCTATTAGTTTACTATGATGTGTGTTTTTTATATTTTGTACACATGTTTTCGACCGGAAAAATAACTGATTCGCCTAACTCTTATGGGAGGTTTCTGATGAAAATATTGTGTAGTTTGTATTTTAATTAACCAATATTCCCAATATTAATTATTTTATTTAATTAAATAATTATTAATTATTGTTTGCTAAGAATTATATGCCTTAATTATTGCTAAAAACTGGCATAAAGTAAAAAAAACAGCAACATTTACGTCACCCGTTTTTGAAAATATCGATTTAATATTTTGACGGCAACTCAAAAAATAATTAACGTTGGCATTACATTTTTAATGAATGCTTATTATACTGTTCGCTATAGATAGTTTTAAAAGATTTCGACTTTTTTTTCGAATTAATTAAACTATACTTGAAAATATCAGCTTTCTTATCTTAATGTCGATAAAATTATTTTGATTTTGCAAAAATTCTTGAAAATGAAATAAAAGTTCCTGGTATATAAATATATTCCAGTAGTAAATATTTAAAAATCGAGCGTATTTAAAAAAAAATAAGTATGATTATTCGAGTATTCTCGACCAAAATCACGAAAATCTGCAATATTTTAGTTGTTAAATATTCATAAAACTTTTAATTTTATTATTCCAGGCTTCAAAATAGAGTAAGTAAATAGAGTATTTTCATGAGATAACTTTGTACGTACGTACCTAGTAATTTACTGGAGTCTCAATACAGTATACAGATTGTAGCATATAATAGTTATACTTTGTTGTTATACTTTAAAATATATTGATCGTAGTGATTTTGAAATATTTACTTCGTACTTATTTTATGTATTTTATAGAAATTTCATAATTTTTGAAATATTTTAATAACATTTACATTTCATACGTTCCATTAAAAGTAAAACATTTAAGAAATGTTATTCTTCTACTATTCAACTATTTTTAGACGTACATATTCGTATCTACTAATCCACCCGACCTCTTTCACTTAGAATTGTTTTTTCGAGAGCACTGTTATCTTAAGCGCAAATAGCGTTTGACATTTGTGGGACGTAAGCAATAAACGCCTAAACAATTTCCTTTAATGCGCTCAGTTTCCAGTAGAACATATACGTACCTGTTTTGAAAATGTAATAAAAAATTCAAATTTATTACTGGCTAATAAAAAAAAAAAATGAGTATAATTAAAAAAAAAATGTATGAGCTTTAGGATATTTAATTTTGACAAAACGACAAAAATCACAAAAATCGGCAATATTTTTGTTTAGTTAAAAATTTCAATTTTGATATTTTTTCTTTAAAGCCATTGTAAACATTTTTTACCTGAAAATAGTTGGAAAATTAATTCATTTTGTTTCGTCTGTGTACACGATTTCGACCAAACGGATTACTCAGATCATCACAATCATGGTAGGATTTTAATAGGATGTATTATCTAGTTGCTAACTTAAGGAAGGGTAATTTTACAAAATTCCGAACAATCATATTAATATTGGCAAAAAACTAACGAAAGTAAAAAAAAAACTCGCTCAGAATCGCTATTATGCGAGATTGTCCCAGGCGCGGATCCAGGGTATTTATTTTATTACGTTGGGGGGGAGCTTATACGTATTATATTATATAAAACATGATTGAATTAAGTGTACATCTATGATATACATTTTTTACAGTTTACGCTGTAAATAAACTTTTGACCAACAATTAAGACAATACTAAGCACATAGAAAATTACTCTTAATTTAAATATGAATGGGTAATAATAATATGACGTCACATACTATACAGATAGAAAACTGATTACTGTCAACTGATGTAGGTATAACATCCTTTTAGATTTTGCAAATATGTCAATGACTTTAGCGACGTCTATACGTTAATATCACAATTCACAATGTATATTGTATATTGTACATCGCTACACCGTACAAAATTCTGATTTTGGCACTGATACACTGCAGCGACTAGAACCAATGAATTACCCAGAGTTATATAATTAATAAATACAATATTGTCTGGTAAAACCACGGATAAATATATAATGTTCATATAATATACTTGAAATATGTAATAAAAATAATTAATAATCAATGCTTTTCTCTTGCAAGTTTTTTTTTATTCTATACTACAGTTAAACTTAAATTACACTAGCATTTTTTTTATATTTAAGGGGAGGGCATCGCTCTCATAGCCATCCTTGTATCCGCGCCTGGATTGTCCCGTTTTTCAACTTTGTCTTTGTGTCACCTTATTCCCCTTGTTCCAACTAGACTAATATGGGACTCGATTTGTTCAGTTTTTTCAAGAAGATTTCCTGGAATAATTAATTTTGACATCAACCGCTCTATTTTCCATTTTATTATTTTTATTTCTTGATTTTTTTTTTAAAGAAATATAACACGCGGTTTCGAGTTTGGAAATTTTATACAAAATCCTTTCTACTAATCTCCGGATGTCTGATCGATATAACGCCGTCAACAGAGATCGAGGAAAGACCTGCTTCTTTAGGTCGCAGAATACTCTACTCAATTCAATTTCCCTCTTTTCAAATATTACGCTGTCACTTGTTTCATAAATGTAAGCTATGTTTACAATGATTGTCACGGCGTTTTTGACCAGGATGTATGAAGAGTCACCTTAACTTAAAACAATAATATGTATAATGACAAGTATAAATTAAAAATTAGGCAGAAGTGTTTTTATATATAATATTATTAGGTACCTATATGGCTATATCTATATGTATAGAATAATTTTATGTTCTCTCAACTGGTAACACACTAACACCTAAACACTTCTAGTTTTCTTTCGTTGATCAAAGTGATCCTATCAAGTTTTTATAACGTAAACAGATTTTAACAATTTTTCTTTGTAGAGGTTGTGGCGGTTTATTGGGTTCTCATTTTATTATGTTTTTCCATTTTTGTGACTTTTCATTTGTTACTTGGTTTCAAATTATTTTTAACATAAACAAGAAATTAGTAGGCTGTATGCAGTATCGGTTAAACTATTAAAATGTTATTAAAGGTGATTAAATAAAAATATAAGAAATAAAAATAAAAAGATTATGAATGAACCCATAAACTGAAACTTTTATAACTTTGATCACAAAAGTTACTAAAATTTGTTGAATGTCATCTACGTACGACAACGGACAAATGCGCGCATTACAGAATGTATTTAAAATATTGATTTTCTCTTGTTTTCCGACCACACTTTGTGTTTGTCAATCTGTCTACGTACAGTACAACTGTAGGTACTTATTATAAATCTAGTAAATTACACATAGAGCCACCAGCCATAGATGTTACTCATAGACTATAGAGCATTGGGAAAAACAGAAAAACACTTAATAGTGTTAAAATGTGTCCCAAGTAAGCGTTGTGGTTATACTCGTATATTTATATCAAATTGCTATCAAAACTGTGTAGTACTGCCGTTTGTTTTTGTTAGAAATAACCAAATAAGAATACACAATTAATTGATGATTATGGAAATCATACAATGTATTAATTTAATTAATTCTAGGTGACGAATGAACAGATGAAGAGATTTTTGTTGAGGTGTGTTAACCCTAGGCGCGATTGAGTTTACCTTTTTCACTACCCGATTGAGCATAAATGTAATTAAATAATAGAATACTTTTAAAATATTAAAATATGCCACGATTGAGCACAGAAATACGTGCAACGTTGCCGTTTTTATTAATGTTTTATACTTCGAAATAAATCAATTATAATTTATAAGTTTAAAAGAATAATTTCCTACATAATTATGTTGTCCACTTTTTCACACATCGCCATTTTAGTACCTCGCCTTTCTTAATGAATCCGATAAATCAGTATTTAAAAGCTCCAACATTTGCTAATTAATTTCCTCTTTCCGACAAAATAACTTTAATTTCACTATTTTCCATCGGGTTTGGTGTAAATAAAAAAAGTTAGATATTTTGTATAAGTACACGATAAATAATATACACGATAATGTTACTAATTAATAGATGCACTAAAAGAATCTTAGCAACTTATCTTAGTTCATGTCTCATGGTGCACGATAAGTATACGATGAAACGATGACTGACAGTAGAACCTATTGGACATTTTAATAGTTTGCACTGTGTTCAATCGCAGGTATCACCGCCGTAACTAACCTAAGCATGATTTCTTTAGCAATAACAACTAGCCCGATAGACAGGTACGTACCGAGTGATCGTGTTTATCGTTCGTATCGCTTCGTTTTTCGGACAGGACATCGGTAAGTAGTAAAAATGTCGTACGTACCGGTAGCGAGATATGAGTTGAACTTTGTGTAGGTTGCTATTGGGGCGATTTCGTTTCACAGGACTATAGCTTATATTTATGTAATACAATTATCCGTATCGGTGTACCACCACAATTTACAATTCACGCATTTCCCCCCTTCCTCGTACCGGCTGTATACCTCGTATACCCAGTTCGAGTAACGAAGGATAACGTTCAGTCTTGCAGTCTCATTGATCGAGCGGACTTCTATAGTTCTATTTCATACACCGGTCAGCATATTATCGTTGTACATCAGTTACATAATTATAACATATAAACAGTTCAAGAACGATAATAAGTGTTAGTAAAAATATATTTTGTTACTAATTGAAATAAAAATAAACATATGTTACTGGATTTATATTACATATTTTAATATTAAATAAACAGGCTAGTAGGTATATATTATGCACTTGTATTATAACCAATATAAACAATTAGTCTTAAAATTGGAAACGCACACTGATTTACTGCAGACACTTTTTTTTTATAAAAGATAAATTTATTCCATTCAAATCAAACGTAAGTTAACAAAATGTTTTGTTCGAGATAAATAAATTGATAATATATTTTACAGATGACATTCGAACAAGAAATAAAAAATATACAAGATATGCTCACCTCCGAAAATCAACGTATATGTGAATTACAAAAAAAATTGGCCACATATGATGAAGATATCGAAAAGAGAAATGAGTTGAAAATAAGGAATGGCAATTTACAACAGCGGGCAGAAGATCTTGAAAATAAGATGAAACAAATGAACGAAGAGCAATCATGCATGATCAGCGTGCAAAAAAGAAAACTAAAAACATGCGAAGAAGAAGAGTGTTGCTTGCGAACTAAAGTTAACAAAGCAGTTGATGCCAACGAATGCATGACTAAAAAAATAAATAGCCTAACCGAGAGTAAACAAGTGCTTTTAACCGAAATAGAGAATTTGAAAAAGATACTAAAAAACCTTGAAAATGAATTGTGTAATGCTGAAGTAAGTATAGTTTTAGTTATAATTATATTTTTCCATGTGTGTTATATTAATGAAGTTTATAATAACTTGCACAGTGCACATCCTCAATAAATATTTAACAACTAAGAATTTATTTTAAAACTTGAAAATATGATTAATTTGAATCTATTAAATTTTGGAGAACAAAATGTAAACAAAATAGTTGAAGCACTAGAAATAGAAATAGAAACAAAAAAATTATTCTTATAATCGAATCATTTAGATACGATATAATTAAAGCGAGTCGAAGTGTGTGGATTCCAATATTATAAGCTGAGTTATCAAATTATATAGATGTAGGTATACAATATAACTCTCAAGTGTCTACCTATTACTTTAAATAAAACTAAATTATTTATAATATCATATTCTTCTCACGAATGAATTTAAAATAAATGCGGTTCAAATATATTCCTCGGGTTATAAAACGGTAATATTTTAAGTTGGATAATTGCGTAACATAAGGAGTAGTACAAATGCGAATTTCCAGAAATTTCAATTTTTTTAATTAATTTAAACTTTGAGTATCCAAATTTTTTAGGTCAAATAGGAAATAAAAATTGTTATTGATATCTAAATGGTCTTTTTTCCTTTCATTTAAATTTGAACATAATGTATCAAAAAATACCATGTAAAAAATATTTCTCTTTTTTTCAATATGATTGAATCAGTATTTGTAGTATAACGGTTATCAAAAAATGCAGTTCGTTTTTTCTTTTTAGTTCTTCCCTAGAAAATTCAGTCTTTTCACTGAATTCTTGAGAATATTTTAAAAAGTTATTGAATGGCTCTCACAAAGATCTTGCACATATTTTGCTTAATAATACAAAGTAACTTCAATAGATAAATATTGACAGACTGAAATATTTTGCTCGTAGCATCAAATCTAATTTCCGCATTTTTAAAATAAAAACCAATTGTAGTTTTCTAATTTTTTTTATTGACGCAGCCATAGGCATACTCGCCCCCCTCCCCCCTCCAAAATTTTTAAAATTAAACGAGATATGATTGCAATCTGTTAAATTAACCTAACAACTTTTATTTTTTTAGATCATTATTTAATATTTCACAAAATTTGTTCCCCTGTAGAAAAATGTTTGCGAGCGCCTAAGGACGCAACCTCATGACTTGTCGATGGTTGTTGCATTTTCTCTTCTAACAAAACTTGAAGAACTTTTAAAATCGCTTCGTACCCAAGTGTACATAGTTCACAAAGTGATGTTAATCTCGTTATACATAAATTCTTGACAACAGATTTGGTTAATTTTTCTAACAGATCCCATCTATAAGTGGACGAAGAGAAAAAAGTGTAAACCATTTGGCAATTACATAAAAACTGAGTTCGTTATTTTGTAACCTCAGCCGCATTCGACTCAATTCGAACCAAGCGAGTGCGCGAGTAGTAAAAAATTAGCGTTTTTAGAATATTTTTCAATACCTGCTTGTAAATCGTATTGTATTTCCAATACACTCAAAGAACTTACCACCACCGGTGCCCCCTTGAGTCTTGCACCCGGAGCAAGCGCTCTTCCCCCCCCCCCAAATACGCTCCTGAAGATATTGTACTGTCGTACATGTTATGAAGCTAATAACGATCATCATCGCCTCCTCCGTTTACACCATAATCAGCTGTACACGTTCGGTGGGTGTTTCAGACTAAAGCGAACGAGCTGAGATGCAAGGTGGACGGTCTGGCGAAGAACGTAAAGTGCAAAGATGAAGAGCTGGGCTGCGCGCGGGGCCAGGTGAGCGAGCGGCAGGCCGAGGTCGGGCGGCTGTGCGAAGCGTACGACCGGCTGAAGACCGAGGTGGAGTGCGACCGGTCGAAGCTGGCGGACGCCAAGTCGCGGGCGGCGCGGGCCGAGGAGTGCCTGGCGCAGGAGAAGCGCGCGCTGTGCTGCGAGCTGGAGTCGAAGCGGGCGGCGCTGCGCTGCGTCAAGGATGAGCTGGCCGACGCCAAGCTGACGGCGGAACGCGAGCGCGCGAACGTCGGGCGGCTGGTCGTGCTCGCCGCGGAGCAGCGGGAGGCGAACGAGCGGGACCAGCGGGACGCGGCGGGCCGGGCGCAGCGGATGAACAAGGACAACCGGGACAGGGAGCAGAGCGTGTGCCGCATGAAGCACCAGATGTCCGAGCTGCAGAGGGACGGCGAGCGGATCGAGGCCGAAGCGGAGGCGGTCAAGGCGCAGGTGCGCGCCAGCGAGTGTCTGCTGGAGAAGATCAAGAGCTCGGAGGACGTGAAGTCCGGCCATCGGGCCGGCCGGAACGACCACAGGCGCGAGCAGCTAGAACGGGACAGGGACACGCTGGCGTGCGACGTGCGCAAGAAGTCCAAGAAGATCGCCAACCTCGAGCAGCAAGTGTGCTGTCTGCGCGGCGAGATCGGGGCGCTTCAGCCGTGCAAGACCAAATGCTGCACGCCGACCGCGATCTGCTGTTCCGTTTGCACCACGCCGAAAAAGTGCCCACCGGCCGAGACCACGACCTGCGTCTCCACGGTGCCAGACGGACGCGTGAAGATCTGCTCCTTGACAAAGTGTTGCCCCACGACGTGCACCTGCAGCCTGCTGCAATGACAACTGACGTTTCAATGCAGTCGCGTTGCAGTGTCGCCACTATGTAGCCGATGTTGCGAAACTTTGCGCATATGACCGAGCAACGGTGTCAAGCAATACGCCAGGAAACTTCTCCCGCGACATTTGTATAAGCTATACGTTTCCACACGCGTCTAACCATCTCGAAATAAAAATTAACTTTTAACCTATTCCTGGTATTGTTGATGACGACGCGTGACGAGTGATTTTCCCACCCGAATCCGAGGTGGATCTCAAAAATATTTGCCCCAACAGAGTCGACTCAACGTGCGAATGAATACTCATTAGTCAGTGACTTATTGAATACCGTCGCAGTGGATACAACGGTTTCCGCTTTCCATTGACCGTATATTTATGATGTAAATTGTAAACGATTGTCTACCACCTCGGTCATCTACTCTTATAAGACGTAAACATTTATAAAAACCTTGAGGGCGGGGCGAGACTTTTTTGTATTATTCCCAATGAAGGGTAAACCGGAACGCCGATGCTGAAAATAGTGTTCAACAGTGTATACCTGCTCTGAAAAAATTAGACGGTGTTTGTAATATAAGAATTAAAATTAACGGGTAGAAGATAATTATCTACGAGAAATGAACAAATTTCATGTGGTTGGTACATTTTAAAGACACATAAAATTGTTCACCGATTATTTACTACCTAATAGTCGATACCTAACCTAACCGTACACTTAATAATACGTGTATATAATACGGTTATCAACATATTTACAAATTCTCATCGTTTTTACATAATAATTTTGGAAGCTATAGAATGAGTCATCAGAATGGCCCATCGGTCGTATTGGAGTTTAAAAATGTCAATGAACAATATAATAGATATTATGAAAACAACTTGTTTTATTAGTGTATACGATTTATACAATAAAATACAGTAAAATAAAAATTGATAATTACTACTGGTTACTAATTACTACTGGTTACTAATTACTACTATAAGTACTACAGTATAACATTTAAAATATGCTGTGTTCCTTAAATAGATCCAATTGTAATAGAAAACAAAAGTAAAATAAGTTTGAATTACGTTGGTCCGTGCGTGGTCATGCGCAAATACTAATATGATCGAATTATATTGGGTATCACACACTATATAATATTTATATTATAGTATTATCTTTTCATTTATTCATTAGCTTTCATATTGTGTTACATCCAAAAGGAGTTGCACACAAAAATATACATTTTTCATACTACTAGTTACTACCATAACCAGCAACGACGGGTAAGATTCAGCTACTATGAATATACTAGTATACTACTAATATACGCATGTACTAATGTACTATATGGTAAAGGCGCAATAAGAAAGAATTTTTTGAAATTCGCATTTTAAAAGGCCGAAAAAGTATAAAATGTTTTATAATACAGCTCAACAGGTACTTCAGTCTTATATTATTATTATTACACACATAATATCTGAAGTATTTATGGAAAATTATTACATCATAATTACGTAATTATCGCAACAGTATTACACGGCCAAACTCAAACTTGAAATTACATATTATCAAATTTACTTATTATTAATATTTCCGTATTTTAACCCAGCAGCAACCGGTAATTTAGCTAGTTAATTATATTTGTAATTAACACGCACAAATATACGTATGAGATCAATAAAAATAATACAGAAACTTGTTTTTGAGCTCAAACTCTGTCTAGTTTTCGAGCGAAATGTACACTCGCATTGTAATTTTCAAGATGGGCAAACGTGTGAAATATCGCTTCTGATCTGTTCACGGTGTTGCAGTATTATAAGTATCACTGTCTTAGACAGAACGTAACCATAGTGATTATACAATAGTTTTATTGGTTACGTTTTTTAAAATAAAATCTAAGACAAAACACTCGGTCATTACGTCGATTGCATACACATTTCACAGTAAAATAAAATTATTCCAAAGAAACACTTTTTTTCCACGAGATTATAGGTAAGTACCGCAATTCTTCAAATGTCACAAGAGCAGCAGAAATGCGACATAGCCTATCAATATTTTAAATGCGCCAAACCATTGGATTTCTCTTACCGGGGATTGAAGTCTCTCGAAGGTGCGTATATACACATTACATATTATGTTACGTGCTCCGCATACGTTCGCGGCGGCTTTGTGGGGAGGCATACATGTCAAAATGTTGGTTAAAGTTTAAAAAAAAACTAATTATTCACACTACATATTCAATGCGTTTATTTTTAGTATTAGCAAACATATCATTTATAAGTTAACAATAGTTTCACTTTAGATATATTCTATTGTATTAATATAAAGACCTAAAAGACATACATATTTCTAGATCAAAGATTTATCGTATTAACATATCTAATAAAATATTTCGATAACAGTCGCCTTGTTTATTTCCATACACATTAATAAACACATAGTATTCTCCAACAGTTTTTTTTTTTTTTATATTACAACATTGTATTCAGCATTGTATTGTTTTAGTCTAGAAAACTTCTGGTCTGGAAGGGGAGGGGGCGTACGTGGTTATTGTTTACGTTAAATTGTTTTCAAACTGTGAGATGTTTTTTAGTTTGCCTCTTTCCAAAAACAATACCATGTTTTGCGAGTATAGGTAACAGCTGAACATGTCAAAAACCCACCGGCTCATGTCAAAGCTTCTATTCTTATTTTTATATTACAGTAATCCCTCGTTATCCGCGGATTCGATTATCCGCGGTTGGGTCGGCGATAACATTTTATTAATACATACGATGAAATTTTATCTTTATTATACCCATACTTATGGTCTCGTTATCCGCGGTTTCGATATCCGCGCAACTTTGCTGGAACCTAACCCCCGCGGATAACGAGGGATTACTGTATATTCAATCTAGATAATCTATTATCTATCATGCGCGTGTTTTCAGAGCTGAACGGCAATGAAGCACCGCTAAAGCTTAAGGCGCGGAGTGCACCGAAAAAATGCCCCCTCAGCAAACGTTACAAGACCTGTTCGTTTTGGCTGAACAACAATAATTTGAGTAGTGTCAACGGTTTGAAGAATCTGGCCCATCGTCTGTTTGAGGTGGCCGACTATCTATCGTGGCTAGATTTGTCCGGTAACAATTTGACCACAATTAGCGACGTAAGTATACAAACGAGCGTTGGGGTAGGAGACTAAGGATATTTTTCTAACTGTTAACAACCGGTTCATTTCACCTTTGTTTCTCCGTATTGAGTGTAATTTATGTACTGATACAAACTTATAAATAATAGGTATTAATAATTAAACTATTTAGGTAGTATCGATAATAATATACATAATCATTATACATTCATGGTTGGTAAAAATGAACTCTGTATGTATTACAATAGAATTATACCAACTACATAATATAATACAACTATCGATTATGAAAAGTAATATTAATACAGATGTGTTTTTTTATTTAATTAAATTGAAACTTAATTCGGAGATAGTTTGGCTGGTTGAAGACGCCTGTTCTAGACAATTTGAATGTGTGTATATATATGTATGTGTGTGTTTATACATATAATAATATATATACACAGTTGAACTTATATTTAATGAACTTCAATTCAACGATGAACTCACTTCACTTCAGAGGACATATAAAATCATCAATTCATGAAATAGTAACTTTTTAATTAAAAATGCTTGGCCATAAAATGTTCTTCCTTTTGTGTTCGATGATATATAGGTCAGTGAACTCTAATATTAAAGCTTACTACGTAGAATTGGTTCATCTGCAGAACGTTGATTTGCTGTGGTGTACGTTCGTAAGACGTAGACAACATGCGTATACAGGTGTCCCTTAAACGTATTTTTTTCATTTAAAACCGTTCCTATTTAGTGAATTAATTTTATATATATTTACACATATTCTTATATACATACTTTTCGACAGAAAAAAAAAATTGTCTCTTTAGTCAAAACTTTTGATTCATTTTTAACGGAATGTCTATATTTAACTATTTTTTTTTTCTCCGATAAACCGCGGTCAAGTTCATTGAATATATATGATATGTTCGACTGTACGCGTGTTTATTTCGTGCGGTTAAACGATACATTAACACCGCCCACGGACCGCGGTCGGGTTCTCGGAGATGTCCAACAGTTTCGCGCAAACACGTACACCTAGTTCTCGTGGGGGGGGGGGGGTGGGGAAACAACCACTGCCGGTTAAAAGGACCTAAAAACCGCCGGGCACTGGGCTCACGACGGATATCGTTTCGCTGCAGGAGTTCCAGTTGTTCCCGAACTTGACGATGTTGTACCTGCACGGGAACGACGTCAAGGACATCGTGGAGGTGTACAAGCTGCGGAACCTGGAGAAGCTGCGCACGTTGACGTTGAAGACGAACCCCATGTGCCTGATGTGCGAGCGGTACCGGAGCGTCGTCATCAACCTGGTGCCGCGCGTCCAGAAGCTGGACAACGTGGTGGTGGTGCGCTCGGAGCGCAGCCCGCCCAAGTCGACGGTGATCAGCAAGAGCCTGCTGAAGCGCTTGTCGGTCGCGTACCCGGAGGACTTTGCGGAGCCAAGACGGTGACGGCCGACCGATCGGATACTCGTAGGCCTTGCCGCGTCGAACGAGTTTTTCGCACGCGCACGCGTAGACACGACACGTACCCTCGATACATTCCGGACTTAGGCCACCGACACAAACACGGATACTGGTCGACAGCACTAACATTATCCAACCACACCATGCCGACTAAGTAGCAATAGTGGCCGCCATTCGGTTTGAACTGCGGTCACGATAACTCTGAAATGCAAATTTCTACTGATATCATCCCGATTCCCGGGTACAGCTTGGAGGGGCGTGGTATAAGTGAAATACTTTTAAAATTTTAAATAAACGGATTACGTTGTAATGATATAAACTCTACGTTGTACTATTGTAAGTACCCAGTGGCGTATTTAGCTTTCTGGCGCCTATAGGCTAAATTATTCGGGCGCCCCTCTCCACATCACGGTACCAAAGGAATCTTCCAATATTTGGCATGAAACTTTCCCGATAAAATTTTGAGTGCACATTTTTTTTAAACAAATTTATATATTAATTAATAATTAATATTAAATCTTCAAAATAAATACATTTTAAAAATTATATATTTCGGGCCTAATATTTTACCTATCAACACAATAATTCTTGTACAGTCCTATGATGGGACTACAAATAGTAAAAATATACATAGAAGCATAGTAAACATAAATAATATCAATGAAAAAACCATACAAAAAACCTTAAAATGTATTAAGACAAAACTTTTTTTTTATTGTTATAAATATTTGTGCAAACACTTTCTTTTATTAAAATACCAAATTTAAAATATTATAGCCTTATTTTTCTTCTGCTTTTTTTGTTCCGAAAAGGCTTTTATGGTGTCTTTATAAAACATTTCTACTGTGATTTGATTTTCAATACTGAATATCGCTAAAGCATTTAATCTTTGTCGGCTCACTGTCGATAACTATTATATTTTTAGAAAATAACCATGAACATTATTTCACATGATCGCCGCTATACGACATGTAACAAAAATCAAAAAATATTTATACATATCAATATACATATATTTATACATATCAAAATAATTTTATCAAATACCTAACTCTTGATCCTAAAAAAAAGCCACCCTAGGCTCTAGCCTCATAGCCTGTCCCTAAATACGCCACTGTAGGTATCTACATAATATTATGCAGTACACGCAATTGTGTGCATTTTGATATATTATTTAAAAAATGATACGTATTGACCGCAAAATTAGTTATAATCTTTGTAGTGCAATTACAAAACGCCATAATAGTTTATCATATAATATAATAAATAAATGAAAAATAATAAATTTATCTATTGCTATTTTTTTTCAAAAATGGTGATCACTTTAATTTCCAGCCATTAACAACATAATTGTATTTATTTAAGTTGTAAACGGGCTGGGCCCGATTACATCAATTAGATAATCAGTGCAATTCTTTGTAAATAATAATATAAAAAATATTGAAGTACAATGAACAAATTATGTAAACATGAACAAATCTTTAAGTTTTTATAATTTTATATGTAATTTATATGTATGGTATTGCTTGCTTTATTAGGTACATCTGTGTTAAGATAAAATTTATTTTTAGACCGGATGTTACGAGTATGGATATGGAAGGATAAACAACTTAGGAACTAGGATTTTTAAGTACCTACCTATCTTTAAATTAACATTTTTATAAATAACATTATTTATTCATTAGCCATGTGCAGTTGGATAATGTTAATTATTGGTAAATAAGGTCCGAAACTTTGATAACAGTTAAAAGCAGTGGCTTTAGAGTTATCAGTTGGCTAATCTTAACATTATCCATACTCCCGACACAATAGCTGTAAGTCATTACATATACACATACATTTTGTAACTAGTGGGAAATTAATAAAAATTACTAATTATGTTGGAATATGACCAGTAAATGGTCTCAGCACTGGTTATATCATATACCATGGGATACATAGTCGCCCGCAGGAACATTATCAGGGAGGTGCATAATGAAATCAAATACCAAAAATTACATTAAAAAAAAGTTTACCAACTGTATTAGTATAAATATTGCATTTTTTCTTCATCAATTTAAAATTTTTAAATCTATATTTATTTAAACTATAATAAAAGTTTTAATTTCAAAACTATTTACACTTGAAGTCCAGGGGGGCAAATACCCCCTTCTAGTCGTCCATGGCAGTGGGTGAAAGTGCACGGTTATTGAAGTAATAATTTATAATTTTGTTAAATTTTGTGCATCACGATTCAATATTTATTAATACTTCTATTTTAAATGTGAATAAAATCAAATAATTTAGGTTTTACTTGGCTCATTTTTTTTTAACTATCAAATTAATAAAAAATAACTGGATTAAAAAGTTACAATGATTATTTAAACTAGTTAAATCACAGGTAAAGGAATCGAGTAATTATGTTTAACTTAAAGTTTTTTTTTTTATGATCGTCGGCCTAAAAATAGAAAATTTGAGACATGAGTTTCACTCTCATAAAATAATATATACTGAACAATGCCGACGAAAATACATAGATAGAAACAAAATGACACCTGCAGTCGTCATCCACAGTAAATGTATTAATATGGGATTGTTAAAAATTATAATAATGTTAATCACTTGAAAAAATAGTGTTTAAGATTTTGTGTTACATTAGGTTGAAGTTGGAAATGTATATGTTTATCACTCAAAATTGCAGTAAATAATAGTGTTTTTTTAAACATAAATGTTGTACTAATAAGTTTTTAAAATAAATAGTATACATTATTATTTTATTCTGTAGTAATATTTTTGATGCATATTAATTCTAAAAATGTTCATTTAAATTAAAACTAATAACTCAATGTGTAACAAATAATTAACTAAGCATTTGTATATAAAAAAAACAAAAACAAAACACTGGACATATAAAAATTATTGTTGGTAAAGTAAAATTCACAATAAGTAAGATTATATTTTACAGCAAAAATTGTTCATTGAATATTTATTGTACAATAGTAAATTTTATCACAATATTTCAATGCCCAAAATAAATGTAAATGGTTTACAATAACAAATTGACTAAAACAATAAAATATAATTATTATTAACTTTAAAAAATTGAAGTACATAACTTTAAGCATATTTGACATTATAGTTAACAAGACAAAATATATTTTGAGATGTTGTAGTATGTATACATAATAAATACATCAAGTTAACTACAATTGAGAACAAGTGATCCACAGGAGAAAGCAGCAATAAAGTATAAAATAGCCTGAAAAAAAAAATGGATGTAATAATTAATGATTTTTAATAATAAATAATACCATGATAACATACAAATTATATTATTTCTTTTAAAAAATAGTTTTTGTTTGAAATGTATAAATGATACAAGAAAAATTGATGGAGCTGCTCATTAAATTTACAAACAATATTCAGGACTGTTGTTACTGGTCATTAAGTTAAAAATAAACACATAAAATACATCCACATTCCATAATACATTTTCGGTTATAAGGAGGATTCCATCTAATAAAGGATCCGTTATAGAGAAGTTTTACTGTATATAGTGAAAAAATAACTTCCATCTTAAAGTAAATGATTTATGAAACAATTTAGAAAGTATTCAAATTTAAACCATGAAAAAGTTCAGAATTATTAGGTATACTGAAATTTCAAAATCATAATACATTTATTTATTTCAATAGAATACATTTTTAGTGTTTTTCTATTAGTTTACATTTGTTCGTAAAATATATTAATATACATTTTTTTAATACTGCATAGAAATTAAATAAAAAATGGGCAACATGTAAAATAATTTGTTTGTAAGAATAATACATTTGTAATAATTTTCTATTTTATTCCGGTGGGTTTATTTTTTTCAATAAGCATTTAATTTTATAGCAATGAATAAATTAAACGAAATAATAAAATATATTTTATTATGACTACAAGAATATTTTTTACAATTTATGATAATAAGGAAAAAACTACCAACAATATTATTTCTTTAAATGTAAAAAGTGAAAAATGTATAAACATTTCTTGTTTAGCTCACATATAAATGGAGATGACATCAACTATGTACTTAATAAATTATTCTTTAAAATAATATTCCTACTTAGAAACTCAAAAAAGTTCTTCATTTATTTTTTTTGCAAAATGCTATAACATACTATATTTTCTGACCAGTTACCATATTTATTAATTTTAACTATATAGTTTTATTTTTAATATATTTATGATCTATTTAACTACTAGATTTCTGAATTGGTTAGAAATGTATCATAGTACAGCTGATAGTTTCCATTACCCTAAAATGATTTTCTACTGACAAATATCATTAAGTAAGTATGATTTGGAAGAAAACAAGAATGGACTTTCCTCATAGTGTATATTTTAAAGATATTCAAAAAGCAATTTAAAAAATCAGGACATAATAAAATGTTATTTTTAAGCTCATCCCAAGTTACTCCAGGACTATATCACAATATAAGTATAAAATCAGGTGATAGATTTGATCTTGAACCTGAAATGATGTTACTTAAAAATACTCACTTTCTGAGTTATGTCCAAAAATTCCCAAAAACCTTGATTAATATTATCTAAATTCCAATAAATAATTTTAAAATGTAAATAATATCAAACTTTTAATCATATGTGATTTCAAACCACAATATTATAATAAAATATTTATTATTTTACTTATTCGGTAATTGCCTAGTTAATATTTAATTAACTGTCCAAAAAAAAAAAATTTAAGTATTTTAAGACTTCCAGGTAGATGATAATTTGGTTTTCAAAAAATATTTTAATAAAAGCTACAAAGGTTTTTGAAACAGAGACCTTTAAAAGACTATACTTTTAATATCTTAATTCCTAAAAGCATTATAAAATGTTAAATAATTGAAAAACAAAAACCTTTCAATTTATTTTTGAATGTAATTTTGATATGAAATTGTATTATTTCAATGTTATTTAAATAATATTTAATAAAAATAAATATTTTACTTACAATTCCTATGAGTACAAATAAAACATAAATTTTTACATTTTTCCAGAATAACGAACGTTGAAGTGTACGGCTTTGTACTCTAAAATTCATGGATTGTGAACACAAATTTTCAGTTTTATTAACCAACAATTCAAGTTTTTCTCCTCGAAGAGCTACATTGTCTGTAAATAATTACCATTAGTTAGTAATATTAAGTGATAATTATAGTAACAATTATCTATAAATTTTATTTTATAGTTAAGTAATAGTCTAGCTTTGTTTCTTTACCAATGTTTCGAACCATTATATCTTTTAGTTCATCTAGTTGTCCATGTACTTTTGATAATGTATCAAATTCGTTAAGACTAGAAAATCTTTTCTGTAAAAAGGATTATAATAAATTATTATTAAAGAACTTTAACATTTTGAGTAGGATAAAATTGATATTACCATTTCAGAAGCAAGTATTGGAGCAAACTCAGAGTTCATAGAATATGCAATAGCACTCTGTGCTCGAATACCGTATGTCGCTTGAAATCTTCGTTTTATTTCATTGAGAAAGAAAAATGCTTTGGATCTTTGGAATTCCTGTAAATACATGAAAAAAAAAGTTTAGTTACAATTAACATTAATATGTTCAAAATTAAGTTAATACTTACATCATCTGTAATACACATATAAATTATTTTATCTTCACAAATGTAATGATACAAATAACGATCATGTAGTAAACTTTGTTTTTTATTTTCTGGTCCGATCTGGGTTAAAACACCTTCCAAAATTTCACCGAAATTACCTTGGTAGTTTGCATGCTTGGCAAGCACTACCATGCCTCTGGCTACGACGCTGTAGAAAAGTGGCATTATTTACTGTATGCGTTATGAATTACCTATATGTAAATAACAATTATTTAATACATCACTTACTGCAAACTATAAAAATAATTAATAAGTATTTATTAGTAGTTAATGAATAGATCCGTACGACTTATTCTCTCAATCTACCAAAAAGACAATAAAGAGGAACCCATTTTTAAATCAAAACCCAGTAATGAAACATTGAATAGAAAATATGTATATTGTATATCAAGATGGAATTTTTCAATTTCCATACCTCAGAAATAAATTTACTGTATGCGTTATGAATTACCTATATGTAAATAACAATTATTTAATACATCACTTACTGCAAATTATAAAAATAATTAATAACTACTAAGTTAATGAACAGATCCGTACGACTTATTCTCTCAATTTACCAAAACAATAAAGAGGAACCCATTTTTAAATCAAAACACAGTAATGAAACATTGAATAGAAAATATGTATATTGTATATCAAGATTGAATTTTTCAATTTCCATACCTCAGAAATAAATGTAACAATAAATATAAATGGAAATAATTTCAATTATACAATAAAATCAATTCCATTAGGTGATATTCAAATTTCAGTTAAAAAAATGTATTTATTGTTTATTAATAAATTACATATATAAAGTAATTATCGCATTTTGGTGTAAGATACATTTAAATTTTTAACTTGTTTTAGTAAATTGGCTTTCAAGCCTGATATATAAACTAATGAAAAATAATGACATTTTAGAATCCCTTTATTCAAATTTTACTGTTTGAGTGAACCATAAATTAAACTACATAAAATTAAAATATTGAAAGTATATCTTCCAAGACAGAATATAATTAACTTAATAAATTATAGTTATGAGAGAAGTACCTTTACAACATAATTTTAAATTTTGTTTTAAACATAATAGTTTAATAATATCATAATATTAATAAATAAATACCTATCAGTTATTGATTCATCATTTTTTAGATACCTATTTCAAGACTTCTATATAAATGATATGAGTAATTACAATTTTTATCTCAAAACCTTATACAGTTATGTATGTATTTTAAAGGTGTATAGCTATTAATTATTACATAATATACATAGATTACATTATTATTATATAATGAACATAATATACTATCATATAAGATTTAATTAATTACTGAGGTTGGAATTTAGAACTTTTTTCACTATGGAATTTTTTTGATATCAAGAAATGTAGCAAATAAATAATATTTTAGTCCAAGACCTTTTTAAAAATAAATTTTCTTAGCTGTGGGTTAAATTAAAATTGTAGTTAATTAATTAATTTAAAAATTATAGTTAATACATTATTTCAAATATTTCAACTTTTTTTTTTTTTTGTAAATAAAAGTTAAAATACAAATGTGAATTTATTTATTTTCACTTGTTTTTCATACATATTTCAACACCTAAATAACAATAAATAATCAACTTGGTGGTAATCAATATAATAATTGAACTATAGAATGTTCAAAGGTTTAAATTTTATTTTCCAATCACTTTTTTTAATGTTTAATATGTCAATACCACATATAAATTATTGGTTGAATTTTAAATAATCATACAGTGTAATGTGAACAATAAAATAAATTGAGAATGTATAATTTTTTTTTATGTAAAGTATAAATAAAATGGTATATACCAGAACAAAAATTCATTATTTAAACAATTATTATAGGATATAATAATATAATCGTACTTACAAACGTTTATTGAAAATTAAATACAATTTATTTAATAACAATTATCTTTTGAAAAGTATTAAAATTGTAAATTAATAGAAAAAAAATGTGAAATTTGTTTAAAACTATATTAGTTACACGAGAGTTGAAAATTATATATTTAATTCAAAAAGTGGAAGAAATTAAATAGGTACTCATAGACAAAAATTGTATTATTAGTAAAAGCTTTATAATTTTTATAATTTCTGAACTTAACAGATAACCATGGATCACTTGGCCATAAAATAATTATAACATTTTGATATCACATAGAATGGATTTCAAAAATGTTTATTAAAGAATTGTATAATTTACCCTCTAACAAAGAAAAATACATACACACGATACACGACACACTTAACTCAAATGAAACATAAACATTACTGAACAAGTTATGAAGAAAAATCTGATTCATTTTAAAAACAATCTGTACACAGAGATAAAAAAAGAACTAACTTGAGAGGTATACAAACACTCTCTTGTACCTACTCGATGGAAAACTTTAAAGTGGCTATGATAGAAGGATGGGTTTTATATTCATCTTGAACGATAAGTAGCGAAATCAATTGTCAATTCCATGTTCCCACTCCCACATCAGCGACGAGCCAAAAAAATATGTACCGAAAGAAAATATACAGCACACAACGTCATGCACAATCACAGGTGTCTACTTACTCGTAGGCGAAGGTTTCGTCGTTAGATGTTCAATTTCAAAAACGTTATTCCCGATCTGCGGTCGACGCACATAATGTCACACGCACGTCCATGAGATTCAAGCGTAGTGGTCTATGTTTTGAGGCTTCTTCGGTTCACACGCGAACAGCGGCGAGGGGAAGCCGGACGACGGTGAACGAGGCGAAAAACGACACTGAGGCCGCCGCGTGACGCAACCGTCCGTAGAGACGACTACGCGTACGAAATACAATACATATTATTACTATTATTAATGTTATTGCGATGTTCGGTGCACAGGTATCAGTGTGTTGTCGTCATTGTTTGTTACGCTTACGGTACGGCGGAGGGTGTTCACGGGGAACACGAAGAGTATGCGCGACGTAGGTACGACGACGGAACCGAATGATAATGAATTATTTTAATTATTTATTATTGTTTTGCCAAACGGGCGTGCTGCGATCATCACGGGATCGTTTTCAGTAATAGCAACAATACGGATAATGGATATCGCCGCGTTATCTTCTCTTCGTGTCTACGGCGGCGCGGCGCAGACGCGGACTCGTCGGGGGTAGAGCGGGCTGGCGAATAGTGACGAGTACCGAGTGGGCTCCGACGTGCTCTGTGGCCCTATGCCACGGATTGATCATCCGATTCGTTCGTGATCCATGCGAAAAACGGTGTCCAATTTTGGTCATATAATTATTATTATTATTAACAGGGAACGGCGACCGGGGAGCGTACCGTTGCGACGACAAACCGTCGGACCGACAGCACGTCTATTCCGCGTGTCCCGTTTTCTCTTCTCGCCCATCTCGACGACGAGAGCAGTAATTTCTCCCCTCGACACCATTATGCTATTATCATTCCACACGTTGGTGAACGGCCGCGGAAAACAATTTCTAGCAAACGGCGACCACCAGTGATTTGGACGCGCCGCAATCTGCACCCGTGCGTCGCGACGTCGCCCCGGACAAACGTCGCACAGTCGCACGACCGACCAATATTGCCGATAACACGCGGCGGCACTGCAGCTGATAACGGTACGCGGACCGTGTGCGGTTGTTGTTGTTGAGTTCTGTTCTCGTTATTCGAATAAAAAAAAAAAAAAAATTAGAACACAGTAGCACACCAGCACACTTCAGTAGTTTTACCACAAAAGAAAATCGAATAATGTCAACGATCGATTCGTAAACACACCGTGTGTTCGCCGTTCGTTTATTTTCGTTTCCTTCCGCGTCTTTCAGTTCACACTCGTGTATTCCCCGTGCAGCTCGTCTCCACCATGGTGTTGCGTTCGTGTGTTTCGTGTCCGTCATTAGTAACTGAATGATGCGCGGACACTCCGTCGACGTCTCGCACTTGGGCCGTGGTTAACGTGATACTCGTCCCGCGCGGTGGCACCGTCAATCCGCAACCATGTTCTCTTGGGTACGCAACCGGCGACAACTGACCAGACTCGGTTAGTATTTCGACGACAGTTTAAACTCGTCTTATTGCATTCAATAATAATATGGTACCTTTACTCAAATGCCGCCACCCCCTGATAGCGTTGATTGTACACAGCTATTATGTTATGTTCCATCCACCTTCCTGTTGTTGGCACAATGTTACCTGATTTCCGTACAATGAACAATATTTCTGTATCATTGTAACAAATGTCCATGTTTCATGTGTTTCCTGATACTGATGGTGCTTCACGCTCGGTTCGTTCGATCATTAATCGGTTAAATATTTTTTTTAACGATAAGAACATTTTCAGTATCGCATCATTTAGAAAGCTGTAATAGGTAGATATCCTATTAGACGTTTTATTCGTGTTTACTGTTAAAAGTTTTATGCATTTATGAAATTATGTTTATTTTACTACACTTTTTATGCTAAGGTGTGTCATTTAGATTTTATTGTTTTTTTTATTAATATTGATTTTCAGTGCTGGTAGTTTCCTCATTAAATTTTTACAGCATTTAGAGCTATAAATGAACTAGTTTATCATTTAGAAAACAATAATTAAAACTTTCCTTTGTTGGTTTATTATTCTGCATATATCTACTAAGACCTTATTCCATTATAATAATCTCTGTTTTTGAATTTCTTTTGATGTAAAAGTAAGTGTTTCATAAGTATTAATAATTTACAGACCTTAAATTAAAATTTTTTATGAGAAAATCAGTGAAGTGTTACATTTAATTTGTGATGTTCTATTTACTAAATGAACACTATGTTTCAATATTAGTGTAATGTTCTTAGTTAATTTTAAGTATTGTAAGTTTATTTCTATTAGCTTTAAATTTAATATATCATGTATCAACTATATAATATATTCTATTGATATAGTATACATTTTTAGATTCTTAACAAAGCGAGGAGTGTATTATTTTTATAAGAATGTTATTAATATTTTTGTTTTTGAAGTACTTTTTTTTATAAAATTTGCTTAATATACTTATTATTTTATTAACTTAAATTTTAAAATGTACATATAAAGACAAATTAATTACTGTTATGGTATTTGATTTTTGTTTTGAAATTGTTATAAAAAATTTTGATTTACTTAACTAATTTAAAAATATAGGAAAGTAGTGTGTTGCAATAATTAATTCTGTATATCAAGTAAAGAAGACTAATACAACATTAAACCATTATGCTTTTTCAATTTTTTTAATTTAAATGCTAAAATCATTATGATGCTTAACTAATTGTATTTGGATGATTATTTTAAATTTACTTTATAAAATTCATAATTCGTCTTTAGAAGACCTGCATTTTTAATACAAACAAATACATGTGTATTTATCAAAGCTGGACATTAACTTGTTAGAAAGTTTTAACTAGTTAGTCCGATTGCACATTAAATGAGCAAACTGGTGTTAGTCAGCCTAATACAGTTTTACTAAAAATAGAACATGGGAAATTATGTTGCATACGCACACTGATTACTCTAAGACAAAACAAAACACTTTTGGTTTAAACACATTCGGTTATAACTGATGCCATCTGAAGTGTCTCAATTTTTCATAAGTCACAATAAAACAAGAATTGTTTTTAAATTTTTGTAACTAACTTGCCCAGTTTTAGTATTTATATAAATTTAACTTTGTTTCATTTTTTAAGCTAATTTGGTTTTGAGTTTGTGTTATAATGAACCTGATCTTAGTGCAAGACATGCTCAAATGTAATTTTTTTCTTATGATAATTTTATATATTTATATTTATAAACATGACGGGTTACATAAAATCTGCATTAAGTTATAAAAAATTAGTTGTCTTTTCTATGTCTACATTTTTCTTGTTACTTCAACACTGTCAATAACAATAAATAAAAATTTAAGTTTTAGATCTGTATTCATTGTTATTGACATAGAGTTCAAATAACAAGAAAAATGTATACGTTGAAATACAATTAATTATGTATAATTAAATATAGAATTGATGTTGATAATATTTGAAATTATGAGTTATGTAGATTATATTTTAGGGGATGTTGTGGCCAAGCAAGAGAAGGAACCACCATCTTCCCTTTTTACTAAATGGTTAGGTTCATTAGTTACTAAAATAATTATTAAGATTTATATAGCTAAGTTGCTGATATCTTTCATAGCATTAAAAAAGAAAGATTAAATTCAAAAACAATGAATATATAACTACATTTAATACTAAGTTATTAAAAAAAAATCATATTAACATACTGATCTTATTGTACTATATGAGAAATAGTAAAATTATATCTGAACAATTTTCCAATTTTTATAATATTGAAAAATTGTCTATAAAACATTTACCATGATATTTTATATAACTAATAAAATAAAATAAAAAAATTGCGTGAAATGTGCTTCAAACTTCAAATGTAGGTAATTTTACTATTTAAAGGTTATAATTTTTCTTATTTACTCGATCCATGATAAACTTGAAAAAAGTTATTTTTAAACCAATTATAAAACCTACAATATTAAGTTTCGATTGTTTTACTTAGTATTAAATGCAATATACTTGTATTGAGTATAAAATGCTGTATATGACTTTATTATAAATATCTAGATACTATTAAGTTATAATTCTTTTTTTAATTTTCATTGGCATCTTAATTTCATTGACTTAACCTAATGATTTGAATATTATTATTGAAAAATGATTGTTGAAGTATGTGGCTTTTATAAGTCTTTCATTATTTATTCTTTTTTTTTTCAATAAATCCTAATAATTGTTGAAAATTCTTTTGTATATGTCTTGAATAAGTTTTTTTAATTTGAAGGAAAATTAATTGTTATACTTGTGTTGTAAAGAATTATATAATAATAAAAATTCAATTATGAAATACGTATCACGAAAAAATAGTTTTTGTTAATATTTAAATAACTGCCGATTATACTTAACAATTATTATGTATTAGTAATTAAAATTTATTATTAAGCTGTGATTAACAATTTGTATTTAAAAACTCATGTTAAATAAGATATACTTTTTTTCATTGTAGAAACATGAGTTCAGTATAAATAATTTAATAGTGTAACAATTTTTTAGTTTTCTATTTAGTATGTAGACTATTGAAAAATGACATAATTTTATGAAGTAGATATTTATTTACTTACTTAATACCTTACACTTTGTTCTGTTCATTCAGATTTAATTAACATTAATACCTTTTAAGTTTATACTTAATCGATTACTAATTGAAAATTAAATATTTGTGAGACTAAGAATATGTATTTAAAAATATTAGACTTTATAAAGTAAAACTAATTCAAAAAAATGGTATTAAATCATTTATAATCTTAAATTTACTATTTTTAAGTTAATTTATTATAGATTTAAATTTTTATAAATTTTGAATCATTTGGTTTTTCAATATTTTATATGGTTAAATATAGACTAATAGACATTATTACAGTCTACAGAATCCCTCTCATCCACTTAAAGGCAAAAATAATTGATTCATGTTTAATTATTGAATTTATTATTTTTCAGTTACATAATTAAATTCATTGAAATAATTGATTTGCTTAGATTGTTTTACAAAATCAATGAAAGTTAACGGTAACTCTGCTATCATTAATAATTATACATATATTCATAGATAAAACTACATCCAAAATTGTTTGTGACCAATTACATTTATCAACAATAAAGGAGATATAATTTAAATATTGGGTGGTGGCTATAAAGTTTTTTTTTTAAGATTTTGGTCTAAAATTATAAACAAAATATTCTAAAATGATTCTTGTGTTGTAAGCAATATAACCAACACTTAATATTTAATTGATTAAACTTCAAACTTCTGTAGTCAACATTTTTAGAAATATGAATAGAAATAGTAATTACTTTATTTATAATCAATCATTATGAATTAATATTTTCAAGTTGAATTCTTGAAAAATATAAATACAAAATAAAATGCAGGTTGTTGTCTGTTGAGAAGGGGAACAGTTTGGATTCTCCGAACTCAATTATCATTATAGGTTGGTTATCCAGAAAAATACATTTAAATATATATTTAATTGATTCAAATAATAGTAAAATATCTTGTTTCTAAATTGTAACTATATATTTAATGATTTAATCTATATGCTTGTACGTACATTTTTACTAAGTAAGTGATTTAAACCTTAAACATATCATTTAATTACTTGTTAATCGTAGTACATATTGTATAATGTAGTAATATTTAGTAGTACCCACTATTTAAATATAATAACTGGTGTAAATCTGTTGCAATCAAATACATATCCCATATAGTGAATGATTTTTTTTTAAACAAATTAATGAACTATTAAAAAATATGCTTTTTTATAAAGATTTCTATCTACATTTTGAGTTTATTTTTATTAGTTAATTATTGTAATTGTTATTTATTGTTTTCTTCACTTTAAAATAGGATACGGACTTGATAGTATCTAAATCCATGTTAACCAGCCACACCCATGTTAACAGATAGATATTTGAAATATCTATATATTTTGAAACACCCCACCCAAAGTAATCAATAATTTAGACATCCTATAGAAAAATCCAACATTCTTTGTTTGTATAACACGCTAACCTTTATTCATAACAAATATTTTTCACTTTAGAGCTTCCTGTAGTACCTTTATAAAAAGACGACCTTTTCCTTTCACAGTAAAAAAAAAAAAATACCTAATAAAAATAAGAAATAAATGTTATTAAATTTTAATTTGATTTATTTTGTTTTCTTTCGTCAATAATATATGTATATTTTCAATTAATTTCATTAATATATCAAACGCGTCATTTTCAACCTGGATTGTATTTCTCTCCACGCCTCGTAAAAAGTGTATTGAAGGGGTGCTAACAATTGAAATGGATTAAAAGTAATAAATGTATATCAGATAAAAGGTAGCCCCACTGCTGTGCCATAATAAATTAACATACCTTTCCGATTTCGTGATCATTTGACGTTTAATACTGCTATGACAATAACGAAACTAATATTGACGTAATAGGTACAGTTATACATATTATTTAACATGGTCTGAAAATAGTAAATTATGAAATGTGTTGTCATTAAGCTACGGCTATTCAAAGACAGTATTTGTTGGAAAATAAAGTGCTTTAAGTACCATAATTTTGGAACTATCATTCGTGGCTTCATATAATTTTTGAAGTAAAGTTTGAATGACACTCTGATATTGTGTTTATAGCTTAAGTATGTATTAAATAAGTACTATCATATCATAATTGTTCCTTTTAAAGGATTGAAATTAAAATGCAAAACATAATTAAAAACAATTTGTGTGCACATTTTTTTTGATTTTTGAATTTTTGAATTAAACAGGAAAAACATAATTTATTATTGAACATGTTATCAAATATAATAAATTATCTTTAAAAAAGCTGTGTATTATAAATTATAATATAGTTGCCCTATAGTTATTTTTAATGATTGCAGATGATTGCTGTTTTATTTTATTGATTCATGGAATATTAAATTAAAATGCGTTTACGTTTGCGTATACAAAGTAGACGTATTGTTTTATTAAATTCTGTTAAATAATATAGAACAGCATGAGTATTATATTATAATAAAAACCAGATAACTATTTTTATTAATTGTAAATTATCCATTAGCTTATTACGACATCGGGAACTACCTGAGACGGAGTTCTTATCTTACTATAGGTAATGTAATGACGTCGAACTCTCCCGCTCCTAAAATAATACAATCTAAAAGTAAATTAATGGCTCGGACTGAAAATAACTTAACAAGGCAATATAAAGTGTAAATACAGGGTGTATCGCGTGATGTTTTGATCCAAACCTAGAACAATTTGAATTTTCAATGTAAAAACGAAATGCAACTTTTTTCGATAGGCTCACCAGAATCAAAGAAACATGATTTTAACAAATTATTTATACCACTCTCTACACGTATAAATCTGTATACATTGTGAGGAAAACATTCTGAGTTAATGATATCTTTTTTATTATTTTTATACTATTTGACCAATGTTGAGTTGGACTCACGGTGCATTGTTGTGAATAAATGGGTTGTTATTAATTTATTATCAGTTAAATATTAATAAAATATAAGTATTATAGTTTGCGAATGTTAGTTTACTACGTTGTTACGTATGAAAATAAGATTTTCTGTTAAAAACTATAGAGTATTGCGTATCGATCTATACATTAAAAAAAAAGACAAAAAGTGTCGTTGAAAAAATCACAATAAAAACCTTTTGTGTAAATGCGTGTTAATTCCTTCAAATCATATTATTGTCTGCTAACTCAGTTGACAGTTCTCACTTAAGTTGAAAATGCTCATTAAAGCGTACAGAGGTTTCGATAAAATGTTGCAAGTTGCTTTTATAAAAATATTAAGTTCTGTAAAATATTTTATAACACGTGCTTTTAATAATTTATAAAGTGTATATGTAACATATTAATAGATATCTGATATTTACACCGTTATTTGAAAAAAAACACGTTTTATAATATTATATTAAGATCAAATTATTAACACATATATTTAGGTACTTAATTAGAATTTCCTTTTTAAATATACTCTACAAGACTTCAACATGTTTCTTATAAAAAATGTTATGTAAAATATATTTCCTACTGATTTTATTATGATAAGTTTAAAAAAAAATAATATCAAAATATAATACCCTAGAGAACATTGTCGGAAAATAATGTTTTTGATTGTATTTGAAAAATAAATTATGAACCAGTATAGAGTTATAAAATAGGATGTATTTGACATTATAAATTACACTTCTATTACAGTACTAAACAGTACCTATTTTAGACGGTACCCTTAACTATTCTATCAAAATTATATTGATATTTTTGATTTGGTTCAATGTTTTAAATATTAAAACATAGTTCATCTCGGGAACTAACATAAAATATAAAATGTTGTATAAATAAGATTACTTATAACAGTTTATTTTATTGCTGTTACAAGTATTTATAATTAATCTATTTAATTATCGTTGTTATATTGTGATATGTGTTTCAAATCACATAAAGTAAAATAATTAAATTCTTCAGTACCAAATTAAAAAATTAAAATGTATATTCCGACTTATTTCCGATATAATCTGACCTCAATCATAAATGGTTTTTGATCTCGATAGAAAAACATTAGTATTTTTTTACACTAGGTGACTCATCACATCCTTTTTTGGTGATTTGTAGGTGAAGTTAAAATAAATATGATTCATTCGTACCTATATGTTTTTAAACACGTTTGTCAATATTCAAATTAAATATACTTAACATTTCATTTAATGTCATAGAGATTGTATTTTATGCTGATAAAATAATTATTTTTGTATTATAAATTAACAATTAAAGTGCTACGAGTAGATGTTTCTTTTATTTTTTAAAATTGTACTTGTTTGATGTCTCAAACTACAATTTAGTTTGTATTGTCTCAAATTTTAGTTCATCAAGTAAATGTAAATGTAAATGTAAATCTCTTGTATTAAAAATGTGATTATTTGTATTACTTTCAAGTATAAAAAAATGTCTTTATAATCTTCCTAGCTGTATTTGAACTAAAACCTGTGAGAGTTTGTTTTTTTAAAGCATTTTATTCATATATTATTATCACTATATTTACGTATATGTAAATTGTGTTCGTAAATATTACCATTAGATTTCGTTACATTTATACTATAATAAAAAAATGAATATATTTATAGATTTAATTATATGTACCTATTGTGTTGGTATATAGTTTGAAAACCACCCTACATGGGGAACTGAAGCGCAGACCAGTGTAATTGTATTCATTTTATATTGTGAAAAGCTATTTCTTTATTAAGAGTTAAAACAGTGGGGAAGGCTACTAACACCTACTACACCCCCGAATGAATAACATTTGATTGTGTCCACCCGCTGACACGGCACAAGCACAACCTTCAGTGTTTCACTTAGACTTGTTACTAGCGGACGTTTGAAAGCTGATTAGTATTACGGTTAGACCGTAAGCGTGCTTAGTTTTTTTTGTTATTTATCAATTATTTTAGAAAAACGTCCATTCGTGATTTATACGTTTGGTATTTCCATTATAAAACGTATGTGCTATTATTATCTATATATTTATTTAATAATTAAAATATATAATATTTATCGACCTCGAATTGTAAAAGAAAATAAACAAATCTGCGGCACTATTTTTTCTATAAGTTGTAGGATATTGGTGAATTTAAAATATATTTGGAAATTATTTCAGTTGAATTTATACTTTTATTAAAAGTGTCTACAATTTTAAATGAAAATAAATGCAAATGCGTATCAGTGGTTGTCGTACGAGTATTAAAAACACGTCTGTTCCATAATTATTGTTTGGTTGTCAATTATTTGTATGTACATGTTTTTAGGTACGTTGAAATATAGTAATTTTTTTATGAGACGCACTCACGTGTGAAATAGTATTTATTACATTTTTTAATGTGTAAGTATTTCTTTTTTATAAATAATACAGTTATGCTATTTTAATAATAATGAGTGATGAGTGATGACTAATGAGGAACGATAAATATTTAATTTTAATTTAGAGCTGTGCATTTTTTTTTCGGTAATAATTTTAACCATAAGAATATTAATTATATAATTAATTTAAAGGGGTTAATCTTCTTAATTTCCTGAAGTAAATCCATCTCTGTTTAGGTCTATTCCAAGGCCTATTCGTTATCAAAATACAAATATTTAATTCTTTACTTAAAATGTGTTTGGATAAGATAAATTATAATTTAACGCCGCGTCAATTACAACGGTTTGCCGTTTGCGTTTATCAGTAAAGTTATTATTTCAGCAGTCTGTGTAGGTAGCTACTCTGTAGATGACGTATATGTTTTTAGATTTTATTGTTTTTGAATATTTTAATGAGAACTATTTAATAGTAAATAATTTAAAATTAAAATTTTTTATTTATAATGTTTTCTATATAATCAATTTTTTTGTAATCATATTTATATATTTTAAAATGGAAATGGAAAATTTTACTTAATATTATAGGTATACTAAACTTTTAATAATAATTGAATTGTAAAATTGTTTGATTATTGTGCACGGGAGAAGTGAGTAATGCCATATTTAAAATTATTTGTTTTACAAATAACTTTTAATTACTAAACTAAATTTATTTTTATACATGTTAATTCGTTCTTTAAATTTGAATACCTTTAAAATGGACACAACATTTTATTACATCGTAAATACAATGAATTATATTTTTAATTTCTCAATATTCTATGATATTATAACCTACGTATATAATTGTCGAATGCAGATAGTTGTAAATTATAATTTAAGATTAATTTGAACTGTTTAAATAAATCGTCAAATTTTTCAATTAATTATCTCTTTTGGTACCTATTTACTTATTTCAATTTTATATCATGGTACTTAAAATAACCAATCTATACTTTTATTTATTTTTATCGCTTCCAATGAAAATTGATTGTGTTGATTTAACAAAATGTTGATTATAATCACGTCGGTCATTTTTAAAAGTAATATTTTCGTATATTATAAATTGTTTCACTAAATGCAAATATTATGAATTATTTATATGTATTTTTAAATTTTTATTGAAAATGTAAAAATTGTTAGTTGTTGTAATTTTAAGTGCTCAAAATACGATAAGGATTGTATATTATATTATGCCATGGCACGATGCGAGATCAGTGGTTCTAAAGAGTATTAAATGATTTAATTTTACTTGTGGATTACGACAAATTATTGATAATGTTTGAAATCAGTCATTATTTTATCTTATTCTACATTTGAATATAATATTCAATTTATATTCTGTAATGATCCCTTCTGCAATCTATTTTATGAGAAACATCGTTTCAAGCCTTAATGTTGGGGGAAGTATATGTGGAACGAGGTATAATATAATAATGCACAAAGTGCAGAGCATTCAATATGTGTAGTGTACTTTAGTAAAGTGTGTAGTTGTTTACCTCATATATTGTATGTACATCTTAAGCCTTATACCATATGATGTGCATATGTTACATATGTTAATATAGTTGGGCGACATGACGATTTATTTCAATGTGACCGAAAGTAATCTTTAACATTATAAATAATTTAAATGAACAATTATTTTCCTATTTTTTGTATTGTTCGTGTATTTGTGTTCACCGTGTTCAAGACCATCTTATATTCATAATGTGTTGAAATAGTAGATTTTGTATTGCGTTACGCTGCAGTTGATGTTTATGCTGTTACCTTGGACGAGTTTAAAATTGAATTACTTTTACATTTAAGCCTCCTGTTGTTGAACTGGACGACAAATCTTGAATATTTTTCCTAAGTCTATACTTTTTATTGTGTTTATATTCATTTTATCAGATGAAATGTATAAATAAATTATTTTGTTACTATATATTTTGTGATAAAACTTAGCTATGGCATTTTGTATTATTGGTACAAATTTGATTACATGTCGAATAGGATTATTTGATACAAGTACACCATTTATTGTTTTTGATAATTAATGTTCTTTGAATAGTTTTGGTAATGTTAGTAATTAAATAATTAAGTTAAACAAGATTAACCATTTTCATTTTTTGTCTACAAAAATCTAAAATCGGCTATACATTTTTTGTAATTAAATTTAATGAATGTATTAATCAATATAAAAAAAAGATTATTTTTAGTAAGCTATTTTCATTCTACCGTTATGATATTTTCCAAACGTGGAACGACGTTATGAATAACTAAAATTAATGTAATAGACATTGCCTATGAAACATTGAAATATTTGTACAAACCGACCATTAATTGTATGCGATCCAATTCTCGTGTCAAGATAGTGTCATGTACTCATATATAATAAGTAAACATCTGCTATTGGCGTTAAATTTATCGTTAAAAAAGCGCTGGAAATGTTTTATATTCTCACTTAGTTGTTGAACAAATGCATATCTTCGTATCGATGATAATAATATTATTGTTCGATTTCAAAATATATTTCAAAACCGTATTTTTGTTAAAATTTTACGAATTAATAATAAAAATGTATCATTTATTTTAATGTAAGTTACCTTTTTGATATTAAAACAAATTAATCTCGTCTTGTGTATAAATTATTATTTGTCTCAATATATTTGTATAACCAAGTGGTTTAAAGTTTTTATTATTTAACAATTAGAAATTAAATATTTCACAATACATCCAGTGTGTGAGTATACATCGATGTATGTATGAAGTTACACATTTTCAATCATTGATTAATGGTCTAAAAGAAACATGTCTTAAATTATTCATTACTATTTTAGTCAGGAATTGCAGCTAGTTGAAACCTTGTTGCCTTGTTGAGTTTCAAATAGCAATTTATAGAGTTTGGTTGCCGGAACGTTATGTTGACATAATGTAATTACTTACTGAAAGTGTATAACGAACTATGCTATCCTTATACGTGTTTGGCCTTTTAAAGGGATTTTAACGACTTGTTATGTGATCGTGTGTATCCTTACAAAATGGTCTATAAAACTTAGATGTGACCTTATTAATTTTCTAAACAATTACTAAATATCAAATGCGATTTTATATTATTATTATTATTATTATTATTTTTTTTTATGTTGAATCTTTTTATTTTACATAACATTACAAATAATAGTTTTAGTATAATAATATTTGTATGTCTAGTATTGTGTGCGTTGATTTGGTTTTTTAAGAACAAAAAAATATAATGTTGTGCATCTAGGTAAAGGTGCGTATACACATAAGATGTTGATCGCTTCGTCTTCCTAGCTATTGTCTTCCTATTGTTCTTACCTCAGTGTGCAAAATATTAAAATCCATGTCAAAAAAAAGGAACTCACAGGCTCCACAATCCAATAGCCAAGGCATAGGTAAGAGATATATAATAACAAATAATTGTAGGTACTATTTATATTATATGTATATATATATGTATAATATATAATACACACCAACATGTACAGGTACATTTATTATCATCAAGATTCTTTGTTTATTAATTTGCACAATTATTTTTGTTACACAGTTACATTTAACTACTATGATTGTAAAAATAGTATTTTATTTCACACAATTAAAGTTGACTATAATAATAATTCGAAAAAGCCGGGGTCTAGCGGGGTCTACCGGGGCCTAGCGGATTAGGCGGTTATGCTTAATCACATGGTCGCCGGCTCGAATTCGGCCACCGGCATTTTCGCTTTCCGTGCGGTAACACCGCCTGGAGGGAAGAAGCCACCACCACCACCCCTTCATTCACAACCTACTGTTTCAAAAACATGAGTTTGACTCACAAAAGTACCCCCGCCCCCATATAACCACAGCTAATAGCCATTTTTGCCGTAGCCTAAAAAAAAATACTTAAAAATTGCATGTAGTGAATATTATAAAAATTAGTTAAATAACACGTAGCTATAAAATATAAATACTAAACGTTGTTATAAAACTATGATAAAAGTTAATTGTAAATATCTTCATATGATTATACGAAGTCCTCTCATAACATAATATTTTATAATCAACGTTATGATTTAGTAGATGTATTTACACCGTATGATTGGTTTTGTAAAATATGCTTATTATTATTATTAGAAAGAAATAAGAAGTAACCAGTAAATAATACTTTTGTATTGCTTGATAAAATGATTTGTCGGTTTTATGCATCTCATGAAAAAAAAGTTAGTTTGATATAAAAATGATTTATTTTATATGATCGAAATTTATTTTGAGTACATTCGTATTTATCGAAAGAACAAATTTAATCAGGATAAATATGACCGTATAAATAAATAAATACCTTTTCTAACTGCATAGTTGAATAGGTAGGTTATACTAGCATAGAATAGTATAATTGGTTTCACAATTTGAGTGATGTCTATTTAGTATTGCAGTATATAGCAACCACAGCTAATGAAAAATTCAAGTAAACTGATCGCGTGATCGCCTTTCGTATAAATTGTATCCTTCACGTTACACTGCAGTACTCAACTAGTTTATTATTTAATATTTATATACTAATAATAGATTTTTTTTTTAAATTTTGATCGAAAAATTCTTTTCCTTTAATAGAATATTATAAAAGCTAACAAATATTCTAATCTATATTGGTTTTTTAGTCTATATTGTAGTAACTCTACTGTAATAATGGTGTTTTCCGTTCACGCTTTATATGAATATATATGGATATACGCGCGTTCGATCACTCGTATCCATTTTTAATAGGTCGTTAAAAAACGAATAAAGTAGGTAATATGGCTCTTTTAAAAGTTATGTCGATGAATGCGTATCGCTTTGCGAAAACGTACATTCGTTTTCTTGTAATCCGAATAAATACAACTAAAACAAATTCAACTTATGGATAACTTGTTCCGTTAAAACTTTTTTTCCAGTTATTGGTATGTGGTGCAACAGATAAGTGGTAAATTACCTGGACATTGTGGTACACTTTGTAAATATGATTTGCATAAATTTCCTAAACTTATAAATATCTGTAAATATATTGCGTGAGGAATGCGTTCTCGAACGGCCGACGTTAATCTGCGCCTTTTTGCACATTGTTTCAGATCAGTACGGATTCGAAGACGATGGACCACCAGACGCTGTTGATTGCCTGGGCGTTAGAGACAACAGAACGATACACATCAATTCTAATCAGCTGTATAAGAGCTGCTCGAACTGTATATCCACCGCCAAGTACAGTATACTGTCGTTCATGCCCATTTTCCTCTTCGAACAGTTCCGACGGTACTCGAACTGTTTTTTCCTGCTCATAGCACTCTTACAGGTCAGTAAGAAACATAAAATATTTAACTAAGTATTATTAAATGCATTACATATATTGTATACTATATTTCACTGCACTTCAGGGTGCAGGCTTGAGTGGCTTTGTATTTTTTCCCAGCAATCGAATACATTTTTGGACTTTTTTTTAATCTGTGCTCCATTATAACTACAAGTTAATATGCTAATACCTCGGCTAATACCTACTGAGAGAAACCTATATTATTAGTAATTTATAATATTTTACTTTTACTGCGTGAAACTTATATTTGTAGATTTTTAGAAAATTAAATAGTGTTTTTTTACTTCTGTTTAATAAACCGATCGTTAATTTCATATCAAACGCATTATTAAATGTGATTTTTTTTTTAGTAATAAAAAATAGCTAAAGGTTAACTGTTAACCCGTATTACATAAATTAATAATAAATTGTTGAATACTATATATTGAAGTTTTTGAAATTACTAGTGCCGAGAGATACTTTTGTTATCATGGTTTTTAGAACTATCAATACAGCATCAAAAAAAAAAATATATATATTATATAACGTCAAAATATGTACTTATTTAATATCCGTATTGTGAATATTTTTACTTTCGTGCACATCAATATTATTATAGATTGGTAGTTAGTCTTATCAGATTGACTTCACTTCACTTCACCTTACACTGATATTTATAAAAGCCCACAAAAGTTGTATTTTTTAACACAAAGAAATCTTAAAACAAAATTTTACATTTGAACTATTTCTGTCTGCACTATGAAACGTTTTTACTCGTAGCTCATAATATAAAATATATTACAGTACCTATATATATAATTCAAGTATTTAAATTACTAATGTTTTAAGTTCCGTCATTGATAGATGACAAATACAATTTTATTCTTTGCTGATCATCAAATGTTTATGTTTTACAAGTTCTAATTGGATAATTTTAATTTATATATGATTTTTCGCGATTATTTGTTATGCGAGAACTTTGCCTGTGATGGCGTATTTGTGTTTTATGAACTGTGGGCGTCGCTGCTCGGATTTATTTGTCCCCATTGCCGACGTATTCGAACGCTGTACAAGAAGAAAAAATAATGGTTCCCTAGTGTATTTGACGTGTAATTTGCTAAAAGTATATTATATGCACTCGCCACTCTTTGATATTAACTGACCTTACTGTCGAGGCCACTCGATTGTAAATGTTAATGGCATCGTGACCTTTGCATTAGGGCTCTGATTTATTATCACTGCTGACTGCTGATGAGTGAGGACCGTAAATATATTTGTAGTGGAATATAATAGTTGTTTTATCGTTTTTATTAATAATTATATTTATGGTCGTTTCCCAAGACAGTGCTAAAATGGATTTTAGTGAAAAAACTTAATTCTTATCATCATTACACTGGTATTATAAATTAATACTGCACATAATTACAATCTATCACGAATGATTTTTGACGCAGATTTCAAATGATGAATAATGTTTATTTTATATTTATTTTTATGTGATAATATTTATATATCATCCATTTTTTTTTCAATTCCAAACTTTTGATCAAAAATCTATAAAATCTACCTTTAATGGGGATGGGATTATTTTGAGTTTCAAGGAATCCCTTATAGTCCCTTGATATTTTAGCTTATCAGTTATCATGGTTAACATACATTGGATAAAAGTTGAATCTAATATGTCATTACTTGAAAGGAATACAATTTTTTCTGAGAATAATTTGTTAAATTTTTTGTGTTGATTTAGATTTAAGATTATTTAAGTACTTTTAGATAATTATTTATATAATATTTTATAATCAATGATTTAAAAATTAATTTAAGATCTTAATTTTTTAAAAAAACAGCAGTATAAATTTATTTTATATAATATTTGCTCTAAAAAACTCAAATATGTTTATTTTTTAAGAAGTAGAAGAAAACAGCAATAACTGTTTTTCCACATTATTCAAAAACATACCAAAATTATTAATACTTTGGGTCACATTTTAAATACTTAATCATAGATGGGCGGGGATACGGATATCAATCTTGATAATATAATTTTTTAATTATTTTGGAACTAAATTTTGAAATATATTGATTTTTAACTAAAAACTCGTGTTTCATTAAAAATTGTCTTAAACTGAATTTTTACGTAAATTTGATCGATTATTGTATAAAACAATTTATCTGAAAATATATGAATGTTTGATGCTTAATTTTCATAAAGCAGTATTTCCTATTCATTTTCTAAGTGTTAAGTATAAGAATTATAGTTTTATAAAAGTTAATTATAAAATGTAAAGTATTTTTTAAGGAGGGAACTTTAATTTAGTGTCTAAACTACTACAATGTATATTTTCATTATTACTACAATCTAATGAGTGTAGTTCATGTGCTATAAATTCAAACTGAAAAGCTATCAGAGATAAAACTTTTTGCGTTATTTATGCTTTATTACTCAGTGAAGCATATTTTCGAAGTTCTTTATATTTTATCGTATTTATTTAGTATATATTTACATTTTGTATACAACTGTATATTATATATTTTCGATATAGTATCAACAATTCTTTAGTCTTCTATGTTATAAAAGGGCGAAACTCCTAGGTCGAGTTAGGCCTAATGGTCGGGCGAAATACATTATTTGTTTTTTAAACATTAAACAAATGCACCATTTGCTCTTGAAAAACAATTCTGAGTGAAAGAGGTCGGGTGCATCAGTCTACATTTCTAATGATAGTTAGTAAATATAGTAGTACAGAACTAAATTTCTTAATAAGATTTGAAAGATAGTTTTCTAACTTTTGATAAAATATCGTTTATCAAATTGGTTGATTTTTTAACCAGTAACTACAGACTGTTGCCGAATCTAGTCCGTCTTCGGCTCTCGCTGCAATGGACATTGATTTTTATTTAATATCCGGTACCATTTTGGTGTATCAACATGGATTATGGGGCCTGGGCAAATAGTTAGTGCTTCCGGAATTACGCGTCTCTGAATATCCCCGTCGAGGCTTATCGTATTGGGTAAAAGGTTTGTACCCTGCTTAAACCTTGGTACCAGTCTTGGTATTGAATTCAAATAGTATCAAGTAATCAAAATATGTTTGGAAAATTATGAGATTTCTATTAAATGCTAGTATTGATATATCGATCATATATGTATTTTTTGAGTCGCTACCTACGATTAATAATTTTGGAATAGCAACCAAGTATCTTATATTCATATTAAATTAACAAGTGAATAGTGAGTGACGAAAGTCGAAAATACTATAGATGGTGCAGGGTTTTGATCTCGGTTGAAGTTTTTTTGCACTTTTTTTGTTATGTTTTTTCTCAATTCATGGGAAAAATATTGAGCAATTCAAAAATAGCATCTTTTAAGTACCAGTAGATGAAATTTTCTTTCAGAAAAGTATCAGGTTTGTATATATCGGATCAATTCTTCTGGTCGAAATCGTGCATACTGACGCAAAATATTTTTTTATCATGATAAAACCAATACATTTACACAGAATCTACAGAAAAAATGATTACTGAACATTTTTATCATGGTATCTTCTCATACAACTAATAATGATACGTTTTATCTTGATATTTATCTTGTAACTGCGTGCATATTGAAATTAATTATTTAAATTGCATAATGTATTATATTATGATACTTTAATATTTAATTGAATAAGTTGTATGTGTAAAAATTGAAAATTGTCATATTGGTTTGCATATATATTAGTAAACGTGGAACAATATATCCAACTTTTGACTCAGTTAAACTCGATTTTGGTGCATTACATCTTGGCCAAATAAATTATTATTTACTTTGCTTGTGACTGAAATATACCTTTTTTTTTACACTATAAATAAGAATGGTGAAGAAGAAATTCAACATTATGTAGTTAATAGTTATGTACATCGAGTACACGATTGGATATTTTGTTATGCAGTCGAATGCGTTTTGACAGTTATTTTATGCGTTTATAGAAATTATTTTTAAATGTAAGACATTATAAACTATAACTTAACGAATAGGTACGTCAAAAAGAAAATATGCAATAAATAATGTCATTAGCATAACTAATTACATAATTATTTACATTTTCATCGTTACTTGTTGTTCTTATTTTATTTATTAATGTTTATGAATATTAAATTAGAGCTTGTAGAATGCAGTCCTGTTATATATGCTGTTATGTATAGTATGTCAAAATTTTGTATTTTTTAAACTATTGGTATTTGTTTTTCTGTCAATTTTTTTGGTGTCGAATATTGTTTATTATTCTACTTTATTAGAAAAAATTGTTTTGCTTAATAATCTTTAATAATAAACTTATGATTCCAAGTTGAAAGTTATTCAATAATATTGTTTTTATGTTATAAAATATTCAATTATGTTTTGTATAATATTTTGTTATATTTTTATGATAGCAAATACCAGAAGTTTCTCCAACTGGTCGATTTACAACGTTGGTTCCATTGTGTTTTATACTTCTAGTATCCGCACTTAAAGAAATTATTGAAGATTTTGTAAGTATTTCAACATTTTAATTTTTTTTTTTTACCTAATAAACTGAATTGTGTATTGTGTATATTTAGAAAAGACATAGAGCGGATCGTGAAGTTAACCATCGAAAAGTGGAAGTCTTAAACGACGGAATCTGGACCCCTCAACGATGGGATCTTATTAATGTAGGTGACATTGTCAAAGTACAGAATAATACGTTCTTCCCAGCCGATCTTTTAATACTTTCTTCCAGGTAAATATTTCAATGTTTTGCTCACATTGTGTATTATAAAAATACATGTTGTATAATGTATGTATATTGTATATTGTCTTTTTGTTGTATTGTAGCGAGCCGCAGAGTATGTGTTACATCGAAACGATGAACTTAGATGGCGAAACAAATCTTAAAATTCGACAAGGTCTTCCAGAAACATCACATTTTGTCGAAGCTAGTGATCTCATGCGTTTAAAAGGGACAATCGAGTGCGAGCTTCCAAATCGGTTAATCTATGATTTCGTGGGTAGTTTGAAACTGGTCGACAGAGTGTGAGTATCAGTTGTTCGTATTTAGTTCTGCATTTTATTCAGCATTGTTATGCTTACCGATTTTAGTCCGTTATCTCTGGGTCCTAATCATTTGCTGTTACGGGGTGCGATGTTACGAAATACCTCATGGGTGTGCAGTTTAGTGATCTATACTGGTCATGAAACCAAGCTTATGATGAACCAAACTTCAGCTCCTCTCAAAAGGTCAACAGTGGATAAAATTGTTAATACGCAAATTATAATGCTTTTCTTGTTGCTGTGTTCATTGTGTTTGATAAGCTCGTTTTGCAATATTATCTGGACTAAACAAAAAGGACAAAAAGACTGGTACTTACAAATAGATGGTAAGTTAAACTACTTAATGCCCCTATATTAGTTGGATTTAACATAATGTTAAATAATATAAATATAATGTTTTGTTATTATTTGGTTTTCCAGACATTGCTACTTATAAATTTGCATTTAATTTGCTTACATTCTTCATATTATTTAACAATTTGATTCCTATTTCGTTGCAAGTAACTGTAGAAGTTGTACGTTTTATGCAAGTAAGTTTAACTGTATTTATTCATTACTTAAAGTATATTGTATATGTTTCAACTACTAAACATATTCATTTAATTATTTAGGCAATGTTTATTAATAATGATATTGAAATGTATCACGAAGAAAGTAATACACCAGCCATGGCGAGGACTTCGAATTTAAATGAAGAATTAGGCATGGTAATATTAACACTGAATGATGTTAATGAATTGGTTAAATTTTATTATTTTTTTCTTTTAGGTTAAATATATTTTTTCTGATAAGACTGGCACCTTAACAAGAAACGTCATGGAATTTAAACATTGCTCAATTGCTGGAATACTTTACCTAGAAGGTTCAAAAGAAACATTGATAAACGTAAGTGCATTTTGTATTCATCTTCATCCATGCCTATATAACTTGAAATAAGTTTTAAATTGAAAAATTAATTTGTCTTTACAGAATTCAGTAAATCATCCTACCAATATTTATATTTTAGAATTTTTAAGAATGATGTCAGTTTGTCATACAGTTATTCCAGAAAAGGTTAAGAATTCTGATGAAATTGTATATCACGCGTCATCTCCAGGTTTGTCAAGTATTTATGTTTTATTGTTATAAAAATTGTATTTACTCTATGGTCATAACTTTCAGATGAGCAAGCACTGTTGAAAGGATCTCAACAGTTTGGTTATGTGTTCCATACTCGTACTCCGAAATCAGTCCTTATTTCAGCTTTAGGCAATAATGAAGAGTATGAAGTCTTAACTGTTATAGAGTTTACCAGTGCGAGGAAAAGAATGTCAGTTATTGTACGTACACCAGAAAACAAAATCCATCTTTATTGTAAAGTGAGTTCATGATATTTTACAATGTTAAATTAAAATACATGATAACAAAAACTTGGATATTTCCAGGGTGCTGACACCGTTATTTTTGAACGACTGTCTAGAAAAGGAGAACAGTATAAAGACATAACACTAAAACATCTTGAAGAATTTGCAAATACTGGTTACAGAACATTATGTTTTGCTTATTCTGAAATTTCTGAACATTTTTACTCTAATTGGAATGAAGAATTTGTGAAAGCATCAAATGTGTTGACTAATCGTGAGGTCGCTATTGATGAGGTGGCCAAGCTAATTGAAATTAATCTTACACTGCTCGGAGCGACTGCTGTCGAAGACAAACTACAAGATCAAGTTTGTGTATGTTATTTCTCAATAATTGCCATAAATTAATTATTGTGTTTTGGTAAAGGTCCCGGAAACCATTGCAGCTTTGATAAAAGCAGATATCAGTGTTTGGGTACTGACTGGAGATAAACAAGAAACAGCAATTAATATTGGTTTCTCAACAAATCTTATTTCTCAAGGGACGCCTTTAATTATCCTCAATGAACCCACTTTGGATGTTAGTATATAGTCAATATGTGTGATTCATAGAAACTAAAGATTGGTTTTCATTTAAAGGAACTTCGAGAATCGTTACGACAACACATGAACGAGTTGGGACCATCTGTGGAAAAATCAGCTAATCCTTGTACGTTGATCATTGACGGTCAGTCATTAAAGCATGCTTTATCCCATGATCTAAAAATGGACTTCTTAGAACTCTGTATGAGTTGCAAATCTGTTATATGCTGTCGTGTATCACCTATGCAAAAAGCTGAAGTATGTATTACAAACCAAAAGTATTGCATTGAAGAGTGGATGCATGGTAATATATTTATATTTTATTTTGTTGTTCTTTCCATAATAGGTTGTAGAACTGGTAACGTCTAATACACACGAAGTGACATTAGCGATCGGTGATGGTGCTAATGATGTGGCCATGATACAAAAAGCCCACGTTGGTGTCGGTATATCAGGTGTTGAAGGATTACAGGCCGCTTGTGCATCCGATTATTCTATAGCTCAAGTAATTGATTATAAATTATTTATATATTATTTTCCTTTTTTACATAAATGTTAAAATAATTATACTCTTGCAGTTTAAATTTTTATTGAAACTGCTGTTTGTCCATGGTGCTTGGAATTACAATAGAATGTCAAAGTTGATTTTATACAGTTTCTATAAAAATATTTGCTTGTACATCATTGAATTGTGGTTTGCAATTTATTCTGGATGGTCAGGACAAATTATATTTGAAAGATGGACGATTGGATTGTATAATGTTGTAAGTTTTTAGAATGTGGAAGTTAATATTTCATATGTCTAATGATTGTATTTATTTTATAGTTATTTACTGCTGCTCCGCCCTTGGTTATGGGTATATTTGATATTGTATGTACAGCCAACACTAGATTAAAGTTTCCTCAGCTCTATTCACAGACTTTAGATACCTTTAATGTACGAATATTTTGGATATGGGTGGTAAACGCTCTTTTACACTCATTTTTACTGTTTTGGATTTGTATGTTTGCTATGAAACATGAAGTTGTGTGGTCTAATGGAAAAGAAGGTGGTTACTTACTCATGGGCAATTTTATATACACGGTAACACTTTTATTTTCTCTAGTGTAGAAAAGATTTTGTTAAACCTCTTAAAAATTTATATTTTAGTATGTTGTCATTGTTGTGTGTCTCAAAGCTGGCCTACATATACAGTCCTGGTCTTATATTGTACACACAGCTATATGGGGTTCGATAGCTGCATGGTTTGCGTTTTTGGTCTTCTATAGGTATGTACAATATTTATGTATCATGTAATAGAAAAAAAAATACAATTTATCTAACAATATGATAATAAGTAGTACCATAGATAATTTATAATACAGATTATATGAATACGGTTAATAATTGATTCCTCTAAAGACTATTTTATTCCATAATGTCAGGACATATTTTTTCAAATTGAACGGTCATCATAAAATAATGAATTTAAATTTATTCCCAGAAACTTTATCACAATATTATATTAACTGATAAATTGGATAATATTATAATATTTAATTTGTTTTAGTCATGTATGGAACATATTGCCAGTTGGTGCGGTGTTTACTGGCATGGATATCATGGTGTTCACTTCACCAATATTCTGGGTTCTATTGGTATTCTCAGTATTTGTTGTTATGGGATTGGATTTAACAATTTTATCGTTAGTATACTACTCTTTACTTTAAAGTTTAAAAATTGTACTGGAAAACATAACATACCCAACAAGCAATTTTTAATTTACAGACTGAGAACAACTACTCGTAAAAGCTTAGTCCAAACATTGAGGGAAAACGAATTAAGAAAAATTGACCCAAACAATGTTACTCATCCAAGACATAGGTTTGTGTAAATTGATATGGTACAAAAATATTATCATGCTTATTGGAATTACCTTTACATGTACAGTTTTAATTAGATCAATAAATTTTTATACTGTGTAAAAAGTGTCATTATTAACTAGTTATTAGAAAACTTTTTTGTGGAATATTTCATGTTATGGACATTGTATCATTAAATTATTGCACATAAGTAAATTTATTTTAATGTTATATTGGTTAAAGAGCTCATATTATAAAACAGTATGTGGTGTTTTGCAATACTGTTGGTTTTCTGCGGTACACTATGTGCGTAATGTTAATATGAGTGCACATTGTTTATTTATTGTTTCTAGAACTAACGAAAAGGCACGTCTCCTTGAGAACGTAAAAAATGTTTTCAGTTTCAAATCTCGGTTACCATCGACTATGGAAGTTGAAATGAACCGTAAGTGGATAATTATTGGGTGTTGTACTTATTATTTTTTTTATATTCGTTTGGTTTCTGCACGTGGTTTTGTTTTGTTAGGTGATTCGGTTATGATTGGTGTCTATAGTGGTTTGCGTCGATGGGTTAATCGTTGTTATTTTTTAGATGGTTTCGCTTTTTCACAAGAAGAAGGAGGCGCCGTCAGTCAGTCGGACATGATTCGCGTGTACAATACGTGTTCGACAACTCCAGAGGGCGTATAATGCGTGCAAATCACCAATACCACCTTTAGTAATAATGACCATATAATATCGCGTGTGGCCAGCACTTTTAGTTTCTGTTAGATCGTCACTAAAATTATTACTTTTATTGTTGTTAATTTTATTATCATTATCATATTTTTTTGTTATCAAAACTATTATTATTACTTTTATCATCGTATTGCATTGTGCGCACTATAATTATAATGTAATATCCCATACTTAGATCTTTACCGAATATGTGTGCGCAAATCCAATCATGATCACCCACTTAAACATTCTTTCTGAATGTCCCATTGTTTCCGTAGTTATTTATTCAGTGTGCCCATTTCCTACAATTCGAAGAAATTAAAATCTAATCCTTGCAGATGTTGCAAAAGATTTTTTTTTTGCATAACGCGATTATGTATATATATTATTACTTGTCCACTAGCCATATGTTTTCTAATAATTTAGTTGCCCAAAAAGAGAAGACTTCTATGGGTCATAACCGAATTTCCCCATTGTCTGTCGTCGAAAGCTGTTGCACTGTGTGGTTTTTGTCGTCATAGATCTGGTGTACACATCACACTTATAATAATTTTCATATATGTATGATTATATGAATATTTGTCTATTGTCTGGAATTTAGCATGTTGCATTAAAAAAAATTTATTTTCATTTAAAAATCCTAGAATAAAATTAAAACCTAAATACTTAAATTGTTTTAAAGTTGGATAGGAATTTATTATAATAATAATCATTGTTATTATAAATATATATATTTTAGAAATAAATCAAATATAAGTTATAGCTTCTGCATGTAAAAAAAAAAAAATACTATAAACGTTAAATTTTAATACATTTCTAAATGTAGTCCTTGGGTTTACTTGCCTAGTTGTGTAAAATATCAATTCTGGGTAAATTTGGTTTGGGGACTTTTACTTAATATATTATATACTATCTTTACTTATATATAATAGATTATGTCTGAGGTAAATGCTTGCGCACCTTTAAGTTCACATTTAATTTTTAGCCCCGGTACTATAAGGTGGAAGTACACAAACCTAAGTCCTTAAAATCATTCTACCCTGAAAATTGAACATGTTATCTATGATTCTATAAAATATCAAACAGAATTTTGTCACCTTTACGGCTTTACCACCAAATGAGCTGAAGAATTTTTCAATTATTTTTGCAATGTTAAGTACAAAGAATATCAATTAATTTGAAGTTTCAATAATTGATTATCAATTTGTTAAAAATATTTTTATAAGCTTGTAATAGCGTGTACAAATTTAAAACTTTACAGTTCATTATGAATTGTTATTAATAAATAACATATATAAAATATAGAGTGTCACTGGTGAAAACATTATCTGTTATACATTACGAATATATTCTATAATAATTATTCTCTAGTACAATGGTTGATCGATGTCATTGGTTATTTAACTTCTCTTGCGCAATGTTTTTGCCTTATTATTATTGATAAACTTGAATAAAGTACTGTCCATTTATTTGTCTATCTGTGAAAGCCTAGTTTTTGGGTGAAAAAAAAATTACACAATTATTTTTGAAATAGTATTTTAATATATGTATACAAATGCACATTATATCTTCAGTATTTTTATAATCCCTGTGTTTATATTGTTTATCTGATTTTGATGAGACTCTGTCATTTGGATGAGAATGTGAGTTTGTTATTATCTTATTGATATTGTCAAGTTACTATTTGTCAGCTCTTTTGGGACCGAGTACTATATCTGGTAAAAAAAAGGATGATAAATAGTATGCTAGGGTTGCCTCTGTTTATTGAGCGAGTTTACCATATCTTAATTTTGGGATTACTGGTAATATTGTCAATTCATACTGTAGATAAAATGTTAAATTAAATTAATTTTCGTTGCAAAATATTCATATTTATCTGTTATTACATTTCTTGTGTTTCAAATTGGGATTTTTTTTTTAACCGTAAATAAGTTGTATTTTAAATCTTGTCATAAACGTTTTATTTAGCCCTTTGTACAACACTTAATTCATTAAGAACGCCATGATCGCGTTTATCGACATTTAATTGGACGGAGAGGGTTACAATATTCAATTTTTTACTCCTACAGCTGTTGACCCCCTAATAGTACATAATGTTATATGGTCTTAGTAATTTTCACGCGCGATGTCGTGTATCGTTCTGCGCCAATCGAAAAATTCGCGTGTGTCCTGTTTCTCTGTCTATCTAGTCGATAATTATACATTTGTTAAGCTATCATCATACCGAATCATTTATAATTAATACCATGAGTGGGGCCTAAGTGTCTGTTACCTGTGATTCCTTATCGCGTTTTGTTTTTATGATCATGTGCACATTATTCCTATTATAAAAACTAGAGACATGCTGTGGGTAACTTCTTAAAGACACACACACATATAGGTATGTTTAAATTAAAATACACCACTGGACTACGCATGTTGAACTCGTTTGTGTCTTATATTATATTATCTATAAAAGCTAACTAATCTATAAGCTGACTAATTAATTTGTGCTGATTAAAAAGAACGACAACCGATATTGATTTTATGGACTGCTCGATGTGATCGCATTTATATAATATATAGAATATTATTTTCATCTACGACTCGATGATATGGTACCTACTAAATCATAAATTTTTTGTTCGGTTGTTACATTAACGTTCCCTCTCGTCAAGCCCATAATCAAATTACGTCTTTTCCAATAAAAATTTAAAAATAAATTAATGTGTGATCTATGTTAATAACAATTTATTTACAACTTTTTCAACAAACATTTAAATTTTTTATACACTACCCGGAAAATTTTGCCGCCTCTAACATGCCGAAATCCGTAGCCACTTATGACTTATGTCTCTACTAACTTCGGTACTAGCTAGTAAATGTCAGCCCACATCTGTCTAGTGCATTTCATCGGTAACAAATATAAATAAAACAATATCCTATTGAATAGGTTTAGTAAACGCATTTAATTCGCACCATCCATGTTTACAGTTCATTAACATGAAAACATGTAACACACCTATTAAATTAAGGGTAGGTATATATATATATATATATATATATATATATATATATATACATACGTATATACATACGTTGACTGATGCGCGTTCGTTATTTTTTTATGATTTATTTATTTTTAACGCCAAATCAATTAATTAAAATATGATAATATTTATTATATTATACATTTTAATTATTTTTTAATTTTATGAATTTAATACACTAATGTGATAAATTCGTATTGATCTGTGTGACTACATTACCAATTTAATAAAAAACGAATTTGATTTTCATCTCGATATCTCATTGTCATTGGTAATATATAATATGTATGTACATATATTGTCTACTATATGAAGTATAAGTATAGAAGTACTTTATACAATTAAATAAGAACCGAATTATAAAATGTTCTTGTATCACGTTTTTTTTTCATATTCATAAATTGAAATAGTTTTTACAGGTAATTGTAAAGTATATTAACTTTATAACTGTAGTATCATATTTATACTAAATGCTGTTTTTAGAAATATATAATTGTCAATTTCTACAAAACTTGTGTTAATTTGTCACCGCATATTATTATTATTACTACTATTCATGTCACTACGTGATATACCATTTTTTTTTGGTAATTGATAACGCTATTCCACTGGGATATGGTTGTTAACTAGGGTCTAACGTTGAAGTTCAATCAACTTGTTAAATTATTGGATTATTACTGTGATGCATTTTGTTGTCCGGATAGCTTAAAAATAGTGATACGGCATGGGTATCCAGCGAACAGCAAACGAATTTCGCGTTCAAATTCCCACAACAAACGTGTTTTTGTGAGGGTTTTTTCGCCGACAATTTCGATTGTGGTATTTTCAAACTGTTCAATGTTCATATGGTTGATAAGTACGATAAGTTGTTCAAGATAAATGTTCGAATCAGACATGAGACAACGATTAATGTTTCGGACTCTGCTGTTTTTTAATTACTACTCGCAATGATATTACTACTATACCAAGGTACTTTTAAGTATTAGTTAGGTATATGCTATATAGGTACTCATTTAAGCCTATTAACGATTTAATTCAATTTTTTTAGTTCTAGCATAGTCTGAGGCTTTTTAATTCTAGTTTTTATTGTTAAACTATTACATTAATATGTTTTATTAGAAAATTATTTAGTATGTATTCTTGAAACAATCGTATAAAAAAAAAATACTTTCAAATAAAAATATAAAAACGTTCTTTACTATTCTTCGTGATGTGTAGGTGCAACTAAGTACTATATATTTATTATATTTTTTAAATATGAGTTCAAAAGTCATTGCGTTTCAGTGTTTGAACTGTATGAACATTAAAATAAGCACGCTTAGGGTTGATAAAGAATACAGTGGCTGTCGAAAAAATCGAGTCTCAGGTAATATATTATGGTAAGCTTTTTTCTTCTGTGAAATGCTTGCTGTTTAGGAATCATCGTAAGGACATCGGAAAAGTCGATTGAAATGTCGGCATTTCCCATGTTACACACACTGCGCGGGCTGGCAATATTACGCGGAAAAGTTCGACGCGAGTACACACGCCGCTCACTGAAGTTCGAGCTATGCAGTCATTATAAAATAAATGACTTGCGTATGAAAATCGTTCGGTTTTTCTTGGGGAGGAGTGGGGGCGTTCAGCAAACAATCAATAGGCTATCAACGTTATAACGCCGCATGCGGAATATACCGTATACACCGACTAAGCTCTAATCTATACTATTACTATTACAATATTTTACATTTTATTTTACCCATACGGATCATCATGTTCACACCACTGAAATTGAAATGTATGCACAGAGACATAATAATTCATGGGTCGCGGAGCCAACTCTATGCTAAAAGATGGAAAGACAAAATCCTGACTCTTACTTAAAACAGTGAGAGTGTTGAGAGCAGGGCCGTCTGCCTGTGAATGATGGTCGACGTATTTTTCGTATTTTGTCGAGAAGACTAGCTGTTATCAACGAAACATCATTTAATTAATTTGTGTGTTTGTTTTGAAAATCTAAATTATATTCAAACCGTTTTATTCTATAAGATCGTTTGTATTGGTATTGAAAGGCTTTCTATTTTTTAGGTACCTCGGCAGGGGTGGATTTAAGTATGTGGTAGCCCTTGGGCGGAATGCATTGTGTGGACCCCCCTCATACATAAACAAAAAAAATATATTTTTTACTTATTAAATATTTATAAACATTTATCAGCTTATTTAGTAGTAGTAACAATTAACTACTTATTTTAAAATAAATAATCGTAGAAACAATCAAATCTAGTATAAGTAATATCATAATATTGTATTTGTTTTATAAAAAATACGAATTAAACTGCGCAAGTGTAGGTAATTAAATGAAGAATAATGAAAATAATAATATTAAGTAATTAAATTTAAATGCTTTGAAATTTCCTTAATTTGATTTGTAAAAAATTATCAATAACATTTTGAAAATCAAATTTTCTTAAAATATCAGAATCGGAGTTCATTATCGCTAGTTGATTGAACATGTCTCCGATCATAGAAATACGCAATCTATTATTTATGTGCTTTTAATTTAAGAGAATGATCTTTCCCTACTGCTGTTTATAATCATAAAAACAAGATAAATGCAAAGAATTATTTTAACATTAGGAAAAGAATCTTTTACTTCCTTATTTATTAATATTTTATACAACATATGTTCTAAACTAGTATTGTGAGATTCACTGCTTTCGCCTTTAAAACACTTATAAAATTCTTTAAGCTGAATAAGTTCGGTTCTAAAGTGTTTATCGATGTCAAATTATTATTTTAATGGTATAGTAAACTTATACACGATTTATTTTGCAGATAAAATATGTTTCCGATATCGCGAAGGTTAAATAATCATTGATTTTCGTATAATATACAGGTACTTAACGTAGTACAACTTATATAATATTATTGTTGTCTTTATCTTCGGATGACCACGGAAACGGCTCAATTTTTTAATTCAGCTAGCGCTATACTATAGATTATAATAATTTGTCGATTTCTTCTTTGTACACTTAAGTAAATATATTTAAATGTGAAAAAAAACACCGTATTTACATATTTTTCAACGTAGATACCATAATTTGTTGACACCCGCGAACAATGCAACCGGGTTTATGTACCTAATCCGTGGCTTGCTGTCCTAACAGTTAATGAAACATTGTGTACCGCGTTGAACACTTGTAGGTACGTCGCGCGGAGGATGACGTAAATCAAAAGTGGGAAAAACACGCTCGTGCAAAAAGAACGGTTAACCAAAGGGTCCCCCCCCCCGGGCACCATCGAGGCCTTCGCAGGAGTGTGTTTTCCTTGTGCTTGCGCGTAATGTGTTGATATTATTTTAACAAACGTACCTGCATTATCAATATTGCACCCGAGCGCCTGTGCACGCCGCGCCGCACTTCCTTGCACAATTGTTATCCGTTTCGATCGACAGTTCGTGCGCATTCGCCCAACACGATTGTTGCATCGTATAAAGAATCCGTCTGCGAACGACCTACGTCCGGTGTCCGTTGTATTGCAGCAGAAGACCAGTAGGCCAGTAGGTGCATCACAGAGGTCCACGTCATGTACGCCCGTATCGCCCTGGGACTGGCACTGCTGCTGAGATTCGCGGCCGTTCGCGGACAGATAGTCCGGTGTTCCGTCGGTAACGTATACACGTAGTGCAATAGAGATTTACGGTTTTCCGCGAGACCAAACAAATCCTAGGTCCTGTCGTACCGAGCCCGATGCGAACCGCTTCGTGTTGTTTTACACGGTTATAGGTACGCGCGCCGTACCCATAACCGTGATCCTCGCTCAGGCGCGTACCTACGCGAAAACATATCTCCGGGGATGGTCTTAAGGTTTTCACGAGTTACGATGACAGCGTTTAGGTGATTAATTGATCAACAGATAACAGATAATGACGGAGGATCGGGCTCAATATCCTCTACCTATATTTTACGCGGACGAAAATTATTCCGATCGTCAACCGTGGGTATAAAAATACAAACATACATTTTCTCACTATTCCGTTGCTTGGGGGGGGGGGTTGTACCCCTAAAACCCAACCTTGTACACGTGCCTGACCACAATTCACGTTTATCAGAAACCATAATGATATTATAACAGAGTATTTTATGTCCGACCCATTTTCATTCATAAATTATCATATAAGACCTGTTCGTGGTTTTTTTTAGGTGGCGTAAACGGTGCCAAATGTGATCAACTTATTCGAGGTAATATTATAATAATAAAATATAGGTACTCGCAGTAAATCGTGTCTGCTGTATGAACTAGGATAATCGGACGCTTGTACGTCATTACAATACATCAACAGAGTGCATTTTATCATATTGATTTTAATATACATTTCAAACTTAAAAGCAACAATCTAATGAATCGGGATGGGGTTCAAAAGTACATCGTTCTTATAGGTTTAAATTGTTGTAAAAATTAAATCGAACGGTGTGAACATGTAGGTAACGATTACATTATCAATCAAGTATGCTAATGATATTAACTTGAAAGTTAAAAGACAATTGCTGTATTATTGTAAAATGAAACAGAGAGAACAGTCTAGACAAGACTTGCTCGGAATTTCGTAAAATTTATAGGGTATGTGATTATTGATAAAACATGAAAAACCAAAATACCACGTTACTTAAAAATAGAATCAAATACATTTTACACATACATTTTATGGCATACTTGTCAAATTATTACTCTTGGTATAATTGTTTATGTGTTTATGCTATGGATTTAATTGTAAATAAATATTTGAAATTATTACAGACAGTGTGTTGCAAAAATACTATATATGTAAGTACATTGTGCGAAATCAAAATATAACATTTTATCCTGAGTAGTGAGTCTTAATCGGCTACAGAACCTATGTGGCTGTGTTATTATAATAAATGTAATTCAGTCGACGAAACATGTAAAAGCGTATACATATATGAATACAGTATATTTATAATATGTTAAATATATAACCTGCTACAATCATGATTATTTAGTTTCGAAATAAAAATATCTAATATTTCAATAATTTTTCAGTTAGTTTTACAAGCCCAAAAGACAGTAAGTATATTTGTGTTTGTAATTTTACTTTTTGGATGTATTTAAAATAAATATTGACTAACGGACGTAAGGGTGTATTATATAAATGATACCTAAATAAATATTATAATTATCATTATTATTATTATTAATATTAGTCACAAAACATTTCACTATTTCATTTATTAGTTTAACATTTCACGACAATTTTGTTTTAACGACCCCCTAAAGTCTATCGAGCCTTAAAAATTTACCACTTATTATTAAATTAAATTACATTTTTGGAATGAATCGGATTTGAGAATCTTGGTAGTGTTAATTGTAAAAATGACCACATGAACGACCATGCAGTTATATTTTATGCTGTTTTAAATTCTTTATTATTATTAATAATATAATAAAAAATACAAATTCTACAACTTATTAAATAAACAGTATTTAGTCATCAATAATTTCGTTAATGAATCGATCGTCTAAAATAGATAAGCCCCCGATCTATTTAACGAAATACCATTTGGCATTCGGAAGAAATAATTATTCAAAAAAATGATCTTCCTCGAATAAAAAGAAATATTATACTAGCCAATTTCTAATCTATACCATAATATCATTCAACAATTAAATAAGGTAATACGTATTCTACAATATAAAACAGTTTGAAAATTAAATTAAGTTCCTGATTCTTCAAAATTAAAAAATTGCAAGTATAATTTAATGTAAGAAGTGTCTAATTGAAAATCAATTATAATTATATTGGCAACATCGATAAAAGTAGTAGCATATATAAAAAGTTATTATGAAGCTATACCAAGTCAATTAATTAACCGTCACTTAAATTCAAACTTTATTGTATTTGTAGCTGAGACTTATAACTTATAAGCTATCCCCCTGAAACATTCTAAAATAGGTCTGGTATTATTTTCATTGCATATCGGAATAATTTTTTCTATCCGGTCCGTATATTTATATTTTCGTCTTACCACGACTTTATTTCCGGCAGTAAATCGTTAAATTTTTAATTTGTTTAGTATTTCTTGCTTTTTGAAACACATCACTTCCAGATGGTCAACGTTAAGTGTAGATTCAAGCTTATAATTTATATAGATTTATAATACACCAATGTGTTTGGTCGGACACAAATCGTTACAGCATTAAGATAATGTCAGTGTAGTCGTAACGACTATTGGACAATTATTATGCAACTCATATGTCTAAAATAATAAAGATAATATTTTACCGTGATCAAGTTAAAATGTAAAAAGTAGATGCTTAAACCTTAGTGGCTTATTGGGAATTTTTTTTTTCAAAAGTAGAGAAGTTTAATATACCATAAACTAGCTGTCCGTAAACATGAACAGTTTCGGTAGCAGTTTTGTACATACAGTAGGTATGGTACAGTAATTCGAACGAGATTGGGGAAAGGGGTCAATTAAAAAAAAAGCCAAATTGCCATGACTAGTTTTAGTATAAATTGATAAACTTCAGCCTTAACTAATGCTAGTACTAGAACGGTAATATATTATATATTATGAATTATAAAAAAAATTATAAAGATTAGAATGATTGGCAACAAACATTGAAGGTTTAAAATAAATTAATAGGTACATTAAGTTTGGATAGACCTTTTTGTAGAATCTAATCTAGTTGATTTTAGTTAACGATGGGCACGATAAGAACGATGATAAAGCACTTGATGTACCATTTAGTAAGTACATTATTCATACCAATACGTTATGCAATCAAATGTTATGAGTTTTTTAATTTTTTTAATGTAAATAAATACCACAATCTTAACTTTTAAGATTAATATGATATTTTTTTTATCTGTCTCTGGAAAATCATGTAAGTATAATATATATATATAAACCATATATATGTGCCTCAAGTGAATTATATGGAAATATGATCATTCTTTCATTAATGATATAATTTATGTTCAAATCGTTAAACATTTACAATCATTTATAACTACATATACTTGGGTCATATTTTCAAAAATATACCTATTGAGATATGTTGCAGTTATCTGTTGCAATATACGAGTGCCTATACACGAGTGGATACAAAGATCGATTTTTACAAAGATATATTGAATTTTATTTTTTTTATAAAAATAATTTATTCATAATGTAGGTAATGTCTTTGGGTTTCATGAAAATATTACATTAACATTTTTATAATAAAAATACATTTTCGAATATTTTCCAAATTTTTCTGAAGTTTATTAAAATTGAATAATGTATTATATGTATGTATCTATATAAAATTCTATATGGCAACCAAATCGGGATCATGGTAGGATAAATCGAATTTTTATTGTCTAGAAGTATGATAAATTATTTGTTATCCTTCCACTTAAATAATTGTTCAAATGTTCAAATTCCATTATATTAATATTTAATTTATAGATTTATTGATATCACGGACTAATTCATCTGAAAGTAAGGTTTTTTTTTTATAAAAACGCATTGTCAATGGTCTTTTTTTTAGTAATGAATACTGCTTGAATAAGAATAAACATTATAACATTATACATATAAAAATGTAAAAAAGTTAAAAATATAAAAAAATTTCAGTTTTGTTAAAATTCTAAACATTCAAGTTAAATTTGGGGCAGGTAAACTATGGCTAAATTACCCCTTTTCTTAAATTCAGTATGTATATTGTATACTAAGGCAAAAAATAAAAAAAATAAAGGTGAATATTGGAGTATAAATAATCAATAAAAATAATTAATAATAAATAATAAGTAAACTTCCAAATAAATCAAAGAATATAAATGGAGAATGTTCTAATTTTTTTTTGTAATTATTTCATTCTTAGATGGATCACCGAAAAGTAAATCAAGTAAGAAAAACTCAATACTATTACATTGTCGATATTTTTTTTAAATTAAACATTTATTAAGTATCAACGAGATTTGTCTCGTGTCACAAGCCATTACTAGTCCAGCTTATTAATACAGTATTTTTACACAATTACGGTTTTGATTAAACTACTTTTTATTACTTTACCCTACACTAGCAAACAAAAATTATAGTCGTTTTTAACTTAGATCGATAAAAAGTCATGTGTTTTTATAACCTATAGTTTCATTTATCTGTTTAATTGGTCTAAAATTTGGTGTTTTTCATACGTGATTATAAAGTATAACTTTTTCTACCATTATTGTTAGTTTCATATCTTTGATTTCGGTCTATACACCTCGTGACCAACAAAATTTACTTTAAAAAATTACATGCTAAGTAAAAAAAAGTTCTGACGCCAAACAAATACTTGGCAAATGTATACATTATTAATAAATCAATACCAAAGGTGGTTTACCTGACAGTTTCACGAAAACTTATACATTCAGGTTTGTATACATTTGTTCTAAGTATTTGTTCAATTTTATTTTATCTGTAACAACTAACAGATGTACATTTTATTTATTTTGTATTTGATTATTACATAGTTTGGTATTGATTTGATTTACGTTTATTTATTTTTGTCAATGTTTGTAGTTTTACATCAAGGAATCGATTCATTGAAAGCAATGGTGGGCATATCAACCGGTGGGTGATTTCTTAAATTACAGCTTTTTTTAGGGTATTTTGCTGTGATTTCAATATTTTATTGGATAACTACTTGAATGATTTTATGACAATTCATAGTTACTTATGATGATAATCATTATAATTTACTTTTGATGTACATTTTTTAACCGTGAGAGGTACCTGTGTATAGTGTATAATAAATATATAACACACTTATATTTGATGAGATTAAACAAAACTTAGAACAAATTAGATAACATAAAAATTATTATTTTCATAATATCATTATTACTATTTTCCTAGACTTTCAATTTTTTTCCGGGCAAGGGAGAATAAAGTCTCATGTAAATTATAAAAAAAAACTTGGGACTCTCCAACAAGTCACATCCAGGTTATTATGATCCAAATAAGGTTAATTGTAGTTGAATTAATTACCGTCGTCTTCGTTTTAATAAAATGTAACTATTTAACAATTCGGAATGTGAATTAATTTTTAATTGGCCTGGCGTGGTTAACTTAAAATGAAATAAGAGCAATTTATATTCAATCACCCGCCACCCACCGACCTATCATTTATATCTTCACCATACCTATGGTTTTTGAAGAGTTTTAAAATATAAAATATAGATTATAATTGTACGACATATAAATTAGTCTATTCAGTGATTAGTGTTTATACGTTATATGCCTGCGTATTGTTTTATACAAGAAAAATTTATGAATTCAGCTAAGTTATCTGTAGTTTATATGCCCACCCCGAATGATCTCAGGGCACAGAGGAAATCGCTTCTCAAATAAGCCTTTGCCACGCCAATGATATAATTATATAATTCACTTCATTATAGTCCAATGACTTAATCGTCCTAATTTATTTCTTTTTTTTTATCTGTAAATTGGCTTGATGCCGCACTGGTTGGTGAGATGAAAAATTATGGAAATTTGAAAACTTTCAGTAGTAAATTTAGATTTATATATTAAAAAAAAAATAATAATAAAAAATAAATGTGTAATATTTATTTCCCTTAATTATTTTAATAATATTGTATGGTCTTTAATTATTATAATAAAAGCACACAAAAAATAATACAATAGAAGACTTACTTAGCTCTTATGTTTGTGTCTCTCTTGTTTACGCCCCGTGTTGATATAAAGTATAAATATATGCCTATAATGAGGTGTTGCTGTTTTTTGCTCTTTTGCTGTTGCTGTGTTTCATTTACAATTATGACGTAAAGAAAATACAGTATGATTGATAAATATTATCTACAAAACTGCAAAAACTGCTTTTTATAGTATTTTTAAGTTATTAGAGTTGTAAAAAACACTATGAATTTTAATTTATTATTATTTAGAAACGCCTTCAAAACCAGAAAATTTTATAACACGTGATCAAATTCGTAAGTACAAATTAATATACTCATTAAAGGAAAATATATAATATTAGTTTTCAGTTAGGAAGAAAAGAGATGCCCCTTTCTTGGAAAAAATAAACCTTATTATTAACTTAAAGTAACAATTTTACACTTTCATTTTTTAAAAATTAATTCGGAAACGTTCAACATTGTAACAATACTGACGTTGTCTATAGTTCTATACTTTCAATGTCGAAGTCGATCGTTACAAAATGCATTTGATACTACAGCACCCTTTTCAGTTTAATATAATAAGACTGTTGGTGGTATCTGGTATGAGATTGTTAGAAGATAATTTGCCCAGAAGTCCAGAAAAATAGTAATATACAGATTAAAAGGAACCCATTGATAGGCGTTTGACAGAAAAGATTTCAGCTGCTACATAATCGTCCGTTTACAATGGAACAAGCAATTATGAGTCGTAATTAAAAATAAAAATAGTTCAACTTTTACCGGAAGAAAAAATGAGAAGGGAAACTGGTTTACAAATTCAGAATCTACTCGGAATCAAAGAACAACACTATTTTTTCAACCGGAGTGAAGGGAGGTTACTTCGAAGTTTTGATCGATGTACATTAAATAGTAATTAAATATCAGCGTGAATCTGGTCGTCTCGAAAACCGTATCTTTCGTGTTACTTGGTAATTTTCAACATTTCGAAAAATCTAACTCTGGACATGACAACATAACACGGATTTGGTTAGACCAGTGGTATTCAATTGACAGTGAGTTTGTCAACAGTTCGTCCTCGAATGAAACACTCGTGCACCACTCGTTGAGGACAAACTGTTCACTGATCAATGTATTTTTATTTCGTTCGTAAAAATGATATATAAAAAATACATATTTCTGCTAACGCATATTTTTTTTATCATCTATTATACTATCTCTATTGTGCCGTGAAAATGTTGTAGGATATGAAGTGTGAGATAACCACTGGGTTAGACAAATATGCCCTACTTTATCCATTTGTTAAGATGTGGTCGTTTGCTTTGTTCGTCGTCACAGCGAACGCTACAGTAAATTCTGATCGGAAAATGGAAATCGACGTCTTACGCGAAGGGAAATGTGTAGAATCCGACGTGGTGAAATCAGTCGCGAACAATATCGGGATCATTATAAACGTACAACAATCATTAATAGGTGTTATCGATAAGAGAAAAAAAGAAAAAAAAATACAGTAGAAACACTTTGGCGCCAAGGTGATATGTGTGAGTTAACCGATTGTTTCTAATAAGCGATTTGTTCTATGAAAAAAAAAAAAAATGAAAATACGCGAAAAATATATGTTATAGTATAGGGTCAGCTAGTTTATTATGTTATTTAAAATATGTATCTATGTCGATACTTGTTTTTTTGCATCGAGAAATCCATGACCATATTTTCATAAGGTTAATGCTGCTCAAAGCCTTTTTCATCCAAACGATACTATTTCTTCGCCTGTTGGGTGTGCCAGGGATACCACGCTGTTTTCTTCTTCATCATCGGTATTGGCCTGTTAAATTGTTTGAGGATTCATTACCGTATTACAAATTTCTTCTTCAGTTTGAATCTCTGCAACATCGATGTTAGGCCGTATCATTAGCTCGCAAGGAACAAGATGCATCCTGTAGAAGTGTAGACCATTGTCAATCACTGCGAGAAATATTCCCCTTATCGCTGTGATCTGTAGTAAGATATCGCCGTACAACCGGTGTATATGTCAATAATAATTATTGTTCTTCGCCTATAATCGTTTCAAATACCCGATGCGATGTTCCAACAATCGGATTTATTTGTAAAGTCTTAACATACGACCGGTCCGTCCCGGGACATTTTGTTTCGATAACGCGATTGTATCAATTACCATGTCCCTGATAAGCGGCTTCTACTTGTATATCACTTGTAATCACGGCGGCGCGTAACTATGGCGACCGGCGACGCACCGATTTGAATCATAACAGCGAGCGTTGCAGCAGTAGAAGCGATTGTAAGCAGAACGGATACCAATTACTGCAAAGGGCCAATAGCGGACGCCTCGTGATCGTCTTCCCATCGTCAGCGCCGCCATCGTCAGCGCAGCCATCGTCAGCGCAGCCTCCACGTCAGCGCCGCCATCGTCAGCGCCGCCATCGTCAGCGCAGCCTCCACGTCAGCGCCGCCATCGTCAGCGCAGCCTCCACGTCAGCGCCGCCATCGTCAGCGCCGCCCAGTGGCCATGGACTACATCTGCCCGGACATCAATCACCTGGTGGCGTGCCTCACGTGCGGCTCGCAGGCGCTGCCGCCGTACCGGCTGTGCGAGAGCGGTCACGTGGGCTGCCAGCCGTGCTCGGCGTACCTGCGCGCGTGCCGGTGCACGCAGCCGTACGTGCCCAACGCGCATTACGTGTTCGACGCGCTGGTGTCCGCGCTCCTGCTCAGGTGCAAGTACTCGCTGCCGCTAACGCAGAGCGAGCGCAGCGGCGACGGCGAGACGTGCGACGGCCGCTGGTACGACGTGCAGCAGCTCCGCGACCACTACCGCCGGCACTGCACGAAGAACGCGTACACGTGCCCGGTGGCCGGCTGCGGCCGCGTCGACCGCATCGACACCGTGGCCGAGCACTACGATGCCGCGCACGAACCGCGGCTGCCCGTGGCCGATGGCCAGCAGGAACAGGCGGTCGTCCGGATACCGATCACGTACGTACAACGCCGCGCGCCGCTTCCGCCCGCCGGTAACTCATGGATCCTCCTTGTTCGAACACCGAGAAAATCGTGTTTCACAAATGGCCGCGAACAATTGGAACAACCGAAATCGAACGTTTTTCTCTCTGAACGGGTGACAGGGCCGACTTTACATCTTTACATGACTCAGGACCACTGCCCCGTAGGCTCAACATGAAATGTATAGGTGCTAAATCCTCAATCGCCAATTGTTTTACACTCGACCGACGCGTACGCAAACAGGAGTCTAGCGATGTCGCCGTCACATTTTACGGTGGAAAAAATATAACATCTATAAATCTATGTAATGATCCATTAATCGTGAATGATACGTACTACTTGCGTTTATTTTTAACGATTTCAACTAACGGGAGGACATTTTTGGTGCGTGTAGCTGTCCACTCTACCCGTACGCTAGAACCACTCATAGAATTCAAACACCGCACTCTCTCCCGAAACGCAGTGGTGCCGAACTTGTTTTTATTATTTCCCTACCGCCTCATCGGAACATTCAAAGAACATCAATTTCAGAAGTCAGTAGCGACAATAAGCGAATGAGATTAAATCAAATGTTTAAGTAATCACTTTACCGTGCACTAATTATAAGTTCGTACAATTATTACACAAAATAATACGTTTGGTGAATCAAGTAACACATTTGATTTAATTAACCAACAAAGATACCTAAGTGTATTTGCACCACCTTAAGTACCTATATGTATTCGGTGCCACTGCTGCGAAACGCCTTCGCCATCCCAAAGTTTTAGCGTTGCCATTCAGTGGGCAGATTTTCGGTATCAATCCGTTTGTAGAATACAATTCTAACCGCGGTCCATAATCTTGCCTCCGTTACTGCAGGCCGAGCCTGCAGTCCGTCTTACCTAACGTATACAACGGACACAGCAAATCCACTTTCAGCGGAACCGCTCTTGTATCGTCAGCCTTATTATTAGAGTAAACCGTCTCGTCCGTGTGCGTTTGTACGTAGGTCAGTTTTTCTTTTTTTTTTTTACATTTTCAAACAATTTATGAGTGTTTTCTCGAACCGTAATAATTTACGTGCTCATAACTCGTTTGAAAGCTGAATTTTTACGAGTATGAGCAGCGTTTACATATTTTGTATATTTCAATGGAACGAGCGCGTTTATTTTTAATTCGCACAGGACGCAAGACAAAGAAGAAGTCTATAAGATCTTCAATGGATACTTTCTGTTTAATGTGACTGCAATAAATGGCGTTGAACCGGACCTTTCTATTAGGCTGACAGTTAAAAATATCAACCCGACAGATCCCCTGCAGTACACGTGCGCCGCAAATGCGTATACGAATGAGGTTACTGCTACATTGACTTTGAATCATGTGACGTCAGCCGAAGACCACAAGATTCAATGGCTCAGTGCGGTTTCTGATCCGTCTGTTTTTCTTTTTATATTCAAAAAGTCATGAGCCCGTATCCATATTATTATGTACGGGTTTTATGTGCAATTTTTAACTTTTACGAATAAGTGCGATTACCTATTTGTTTAAAACGTTTTTAATTAAATAATGTTAATATTATGTCCAACCCTTGTGTTCGTATTTCGCCCAGTACAAAATGTTACGAATAGTTATTTCGTAACTGTACGAGCTTGAAAAGTAAAGTATACTCAAAGTTGAAAAACATAATGACCATCATATAAGGATATAATATACGCCTGATGAGACAAAAATTAACTATGGTAAATTGTAAAGAACATGGAACACAATTTTCTCACAAGCAAAAAACCTAATATTCTATTGCGACTTTGTTACTTTAGAAGATTTCGTACTATAAAATCGTAAGGCGTTATAAATTCCTATTTAGAAAATATGGATAGTCGTACACAAAATGCTGTAATTATGCTGAAAATGAATTTCTCCGCGTTGCCGTCGCCGAATTGCTACAAAACGTTTACACAATAACGGCGATCATGCTTCTGAAAAATATTGCTGTGCCCGTAATATGAGAGAAATTAAATCTATGAATTGTGATATATATATATTATCTGTTGATGCATTTATTTGATTAAAGATATTCTTTTTAAGAAAGTTGTTAATGAAATCACAAATTCAAGGGGCAACGTAAAATAGGTTGTGATAGTGAATGGTGTTCAACCCCCTTAACATACGAGTACATAACTCTACGATCAGTGTACAATAATTTAAGTACTACGAGTGAACTAAAAATAAAATTATCTGAAATTAACTAAGGACCTTCTGTAGGATAATCTAGATTAAAAAATATTTTGATATTTTTAACTTTTGGAAGTGATTTTGTCCTCCTAATTTGAGAATAAGTCTTAGATGAGCTGTTCTAAAAATTGGACTTTTATCTAATACAAATTGGTTGTTATTATAGCGATTTATACTATACAATATAAGTATAAACATGTAAATACTGTATAGCCTATGTTACAGCCGTATATAGAGTATACTTATGAAGACTTTTATTAGCTATAGATGCAGTTGTCAAGTTTTTGTTTTCGATGATCTTTGCAATTTTTCTATCGGTTGTTGATGATGAACCGTGAGCTTATCGATTTGAAGTACTTTTTGTAAATTCATAGAACTGGTTGCTAGTGGTTCATCAAATAAAAATATCTTAAAAGCAATTAGAGTTTGTTAAGAATAAATATGTACTTATTGTTAATAAAATGAAAATAAGACTATCAAAATTAATATTAAATAGAAATAAAATACGTAAATTTACTCCCTCGCTTGCCTTATTATATTTATAGTTTTAAATTTAATATTTTTTTATAATTAATAATGGTTAAGTGCTTTTATAGTTAGAGGAACTTAATAATTATTTTTTAGTATTCTAAAATATTTTAACTCTTAAGTAAATTCTATAAATATTACAAATACAATTTGTCTTAATATATATATATATATACGTATATATTTGTTTGCAGTAAAACCTATTACCTTGAGTGAAAATATCAGTAAGTAAAACGAGAAAATATTGTTTTTAGTTTTGGATGTTCAAATTAAAAATAAATTGTTGAACTTCGATTGGGATTAATATTATTTATATATATATATATAAATAATATTAATTACACATTTATTTCCATTACCTTATATCATATATATCAGTGTAATTATTTATAATCACTAGACATCATCAATAATTATCTTAAAATTTAAACTATCGGAAATTAGTATTGTGTAATAATATTATGCCGACAAATGTTTGACACAATTATTGAACAAAACGACTTTAAAAGCTAGGTATTAAATGTAATCAATCTGTTCAAGTAATACAAGCAATATTTTACAATTAATTACGGCAATAATATTATACATAAGTATTAAAATTAAATTAAACAAAAAATAACTGGTAAAAATCCTAGGTCGGGTGAGACTCCGTGATCCGGAGGGATACAGGGATGTGTGAATGATATAGCTGTATTGATTTTATTTGAAAACAATGTACCAATTGCTATTCCCCTTTGAAAAAGCGATTCTAAGTGAAAAAGATAAGGTGGATCAGATTATAATTATAAAGATGGTCGATATAGAAATATAACCAAATTTCTAGTCACCTAGGTTCTTTTTTTTTAACATCTTAACTTTTGATAAAAAATTTAAAAAAATTATGAAATGTCTTTTAAATACTTATATAAGCAGTAAATGTTTCAAGTCGCTACGGTTAATATCTATAAAATAAAAACTAAATAACAAATATCGTGAAATTAAAATTAATTGATTCATTTCCCAATTTTGTCGACATTTCTTTTTAACATTTTTAAAAAAAATTTTCTTAAGCTTATAAAATGTTTTATGTGACTTTCGGGTAAAATTGTTTTTATGAGCTATATAGAAAATATAATGGAAAATCTTGTATTTATATAACATAAACAAAGTGGATATTTCGTGACGAAATATATATATATACTAGATTGTTCAATTCTCGATTTTGGATGAAGATTTGCAATTTTTTTTTTTGTTTTTCTCAATTATTGGGAAAATTTTTGAGAAATTAAAAGAATGACACTTCGTCATTACCAACTGGATTCTATTTCCTAGCAATAACCTCCCTTGATCAGTTGATCGTGAGGATCGGAGTACTGCTGTCTGCTGTTAAAAATTGTTTACACGGACAAAAGTATTAAGAACACTTTGTGTTATAACCATTACATTCCTCGTTTCCCTCAAAATTTAAAAATAGTGATTGTAAATATTCAACCTTATCGAATACCAAAAAACGTACATAATAAGTTACCATATTTCATTTCAGATCTACCAAAATTATTCGCTAATGCTGTTTTAAAAGGAACAGATGTGTATAGGCTTAAGTTTCATAGTACTATGATAAAATTGTACGCAGTAAGTAATGCCTAAATGTTAAGCTTCTGTTTTAAATTAATACATTATTATGAACATTTTAAATTTAATTTCGTTAATTCAAGTACAATTACAATAAATACTCATAGAAAGGTAGAAAAATGTGTTACGTACACATGTGAACAATTATGGTAGTAGTTGTTTTTTTTTAATATTTATATCATGCTTAGTTATTGAGATTTGTGCGACAAATACTAATTAATATTATAGAATTCATATTGTTAAAATAAAAATTTTTCCTTTTTTTCTTCTAGAATGGTGGACTAATTTCAGAACAGGATTATGAAGTGTTTTTATGTTCATGTTATAGTGCAGCGAGTATTTATTTCTTCACGAAAAATAATGAGTATGCATGGAATGTGCTAGAAGACGGTATGTTTAAGTTGATATTTGTATTATAGTTGCTCTGACAATTAGTACAATTGTAACTCACGATGTCGGGTAGCGAATAGGCTATAATTAAGGTAATAATTGTCCATCCACATTTAGACACACATTTAGAGCCCCGAGGATGTTTAAAGCACGTTCCACTCGTTCCAGAATCATAAACACTTTCGCTATTTATGCAATTGCGAACCATATTACCCATGTGGTATGTCTAATGTGGTTTCACATGTACTCGTATAAATGTAGAATTACAATCTCTATTGCTTGCAAAAAAATGTATGCACTTCTATTTGATTATATCAGCACGTTCGTATCAAATGGAGTTTTCAGGTTCGTACTGTAAAGTTAAACGGAAATATGTGATTATAAACATAATTTTTCGTTTACAAATCGATTAAAATATTAATTGTATGCTTTTGAAGCTTATCATTATTTTTCTGCTTACTGGCTTGACAAAATGTTTGGACTAAGTACATCTTAGGTACATCTATGGTCCCGCCACCAGAAGTATTGCTTCACGGCATTTCCTGGTGGCGAGTGTATTGCCGATTTAATAAAGAAAAAAAAGGTACATCTACTTGGGTCCAATCATGTGTACCAGGTATAAAAAGACATTTTGCGCAGTACAGGTAATACGATGAGAATCAGTCGGACGTGCCGATTTCATGGTTTCCATTTTTTTTGTTTTCTCATAATAATGTAGCAAACTAACAGATTTTACTCAAGGGGCGGGGGGCAATAGTCCTTACCATCTCCACCCGGACATTCTGAGAACGATACTGAATTTAATATTTAGAGCGTTGAAAACACAGAATTTGCAAATGCTCTACTTGAGATGATTGCACGTCGTAAGTCATGAACATATTTTTCCCAAAATATTTCAACTTCTCACCACAATTTGTAAGCTAGAAGTAAGTGTAACTACAATCAAGAGAAGTTTCTCCATTTATAGCCAGATAAAAATCTTGCTACGTTCAAGAATTCAAGAAGACCAACTTACCTCCTTATGTTTATTAAACGTTCATCTAGAAATTATTTAAAATATTAACTTAATAATTGACCGCTTTGCTAAAAAAAATACTAATAGACGTATACATTTGATTATTATAAACCTAATATTTACTAATTACTTTATAAGTATTACCTATAAGGAGGAATATAATTTTAGTTCGTTATTATTATCATGCTAAGGACGTAACGATATATGTACATTGTATGTTTTTCTAAATTCTAATGAGTATATAGTATATACAATGTACAGTGTGTGCATTATATAATATATGAGTATATTATGTAGAATATATACATAAATTAATGTAGTTTATAGTTGGTCCCTCCCAACCCTTTGCTCTTGATCCGTACCTGACTGACCGGTTGAGATTATAATTATAATAGTGGTATCATTAATTTACCTTTGTCGTGTATAGTGACAATCAATACATTTTTAAAGAAAATTGGGTAAAATTATTAAATATTGTTCTTTTAAAATTTGATAGATAAGTTTATTCTATTAAAGTTTTATTATATACATTTTATCCAGTAAGCCGCAAAAGTTAGAGGTATGGCCAAATGATCACGTCTACTATAATTTATTTATGTAGTCAGACGCCCTTAGACTTTAATTATTATAGGGAATCATGAATGTGGATATAATGTGTAGCAGATTCTGAAAAATTATGCTTAGCCAAATGCACATCATAGAATCCGAACGAATGACTTCCCGAATATTTTGGAAACGTATAGAGCCAACTTCTATTCACTATTGAAACATAACCAATGCATGTTATAAAAATTTAGAATCCTATAATAATAAATAATAATTCACAAATATGGAAATAAAGTATTTTAAATTTAAAGTATTGTTAATGCCTACATGTGTATGTTTCTAGGTTTCAATTTAATTGCATCGCTTCTTAAAGATTCAGAAAACATATTAAGTGAATCATTTAAACGAGAATTGTTGGTGTGGTCAGCGGTTTATCAAACGATGAAAGTAGATTTAATGAAATATTTGCTATACAATGAACAAGACATTTATACCGCAGAAAACGAGCTAACGGAAAAAATGAATGAAATTTCTAAAGACCCGTTAAAAAAGTATCCAAGCCAGTATTTATTATTGTACCGAAGATACTTTTTAGATGAGGTACATAACATAATACAAATCATATATATATTAGAAGTTTTTAAGTTATATGAATCAGAAATGTAGAAAGAACGCCGAAAGGATGGAGTGTTGCTAAAAACCAGCCCACGCGGGCTTCTAAACTAAAAAAAACTTTTTCGTAAATTTAATTTAATTTTTAACGGGTATACAAATTTTTGCAAATATCACGTTCGGAAAAACTCAGTGACCAGAAATAATATCTATGATCATACAAAAAAAATAAATGCACCACGATAACAGTTTATTCTTTACTTAAACTTACTTGAATAAATTATTCAGTACAATATCAAGAGCACACATTTATACAAAATGCAATACCTTTCAAAGTTATAACTTCTGAGCGAATCGAAGATGGCAAAATAAAATGATTAAATAATGGTATAATCAAGAGATTTTATCGAATTTTCAATATAGTTTTTTTTTTTGTATAATATATTGAATAACTGGAAACAATTGGAAAAAATATGAAATTTAATCTCACGATGATTCATATCACTTATGTGACAGCAATATTGTCAATATCTGGCTAAACTGCTGCATCTCACCGGATGGCTTTTGTATATTTATGTTATAAATAGTTAAATTAACGTTTTATTTTAATCTTCAGGACTTTGATAAGGGAAATAAGGAAAAACTCATCGAAGTGATAAGAAAGGATTTCATTATATACAAGACAAATGACATGTATAGAGATATACTTATAAACAATTATTTAATTGAAGCTGAAAAAAATGCTAATGACCAATTACAGGTCTTTTTCAATTTAGTAAATGCAATTATAAAACCTACATTGTCCGTTGAAGTAAATTGTTTTTTATGTAAATAAATCTAGTGTAAAACTATTAGATAATATGAAAAATATACTTGAATCAAATTAAGATTTAATCATCTAGAGTAAAAATGTAATAATAATTTATCCACTATTCAACTTAAGACTGAATACAAACACAGAAAAAAGGTTTTTCTTCGGAGGATATTTTCTATTAAAATCTTTATTAGTTATCTTTATTTCATTCACATAATATTTATTTGAGCAACTTACGTTTGAAATTTGACCAGAGTAAAATTATTTTAAAGAACTCTAGGCATAACATTGACACGGTCCCAGTACTTTTTATACTATTCTTATAAGTGATTTTATTATCATCAATGTATTTTTTACAATCGTTGGCTGACAGTTCAAGTAGTAGCTCTGTTTGACATATTACAATCCGTTGAATTGTATCAACATTTATAACTTTTGGCTGTTGCATCTTTTAAGTGTTTTAGGCAGTTTTTATTTAACGATACTTTAGTAAATTTAAACATACACACAAATGTTAATATTTTTTAAGAGCTAGTAATGAAAGTATCAACGTGAAATAGTTATTAAAAATTGTTGTTGACCAATCATAATTTTGTATTTTTTGTTGTTATTATTACTAGGATAGATTGTTAAACTATAAAGCAAATCAATTAGTATATGATATTGTAAAAAACTGTATTGACGATATAGGATGGATATCTGAAAATGAAAATCACCTGTGTACAAAAATAAAAGAATCGAGAATAACTTTTAAAGGTAAAATATAAAAAGCTAAAGAAATATTTTCGCAATAGTAATAATTGCCTTTCACATGTAGAATAATTATTGATACAATTAATTCAACCCAATCTAATTTTTCAATCTCTATAAGAATATTTATAAAAAAAAAATTTGAATGCCTTATAGTTTAAAAAATCCCCGATATTTTTTTATTGTTTAATTATCATCTTAGAAACTGCTTCATATCTTATTTATTCTTTTCCGTGGATCTTTATTATATTGAGTAAAAACTGTTATAAGTTAAGGTCATTCTCCATAAACACTGACTCTTATTATATTTTTATAGAATTAGATGACATGTTAATCAAATATACTCATATGAAAATATACGATTATAAAATTATAATAGTAATGCTAAAAGAAGTAAGTTTTTTTTTTGCCATTTCATTACTAGGTATTATTTTTGTTTTTTTTTTATATTATTACAAAATCTATTTTAGATCATTTACATTAAGTGCAAAGATGTCCTATAGATAATTTGTTTTATCAAACATTTTACTCCCAATTAATTTGGCCTAACTTTCCAATATTGATACATATATAATTATAAAAAAAGTATTCTGAGGGAACAATCTGAGATTTTAAAATAAAAATATTATCCATATATTATTTAACATTTTAACTATTCGGCCAACACTAAAAGTAGAATTATAACTGATTATTTTTGGTAGCGAATAATCACACAATTTTAAACGGTATAAAAGTTTTAAATAATGATGTTATTATTATGCATTCAGACTTTAAATGATGAGCTCATCGATGAAGATTTGTTGCACAGCATAGTCACTTCAGCAATAGACATGGATGTATATGATACTGATGTGTATAACAAAAAGATTGGAAACGTTAAAGAAGGTAAATATTATCAATCACTGATTAATTAAAATTGAGTCACACATGTTAACCAATAAATATTTTATAATATTCATTCTTAATCATTTAAAGTTTAATTAAAACGTAAAAATCGTTGAGAGAACCGCACCTATTTGATAAACACAATCACGAGATTTCGTTTACTTTCAATATAATAATTATTTAAATGAGTACTTCAATGAACTTTATGCTTCAAAATTATAATTTTTTAATTATTATTTATTTATGGTAAATGTACAAAATTACGTTTACTGGTTAAAGTATGATAAACTTATTAAGTAGCAATAAATTATCATATTTTCCGCCAATTTATTTACAATACAGTCGTAAGTAGATGAAAAATGGGTATGGACTATGAAACTACCGTATTAGATGCATTTCAATATAATATGCTTTTTATTAGATTTTTATATCTAATGAAAAATTGGTCATATCAAAAGTTGTGGTGTTTCCGAAACAAAAATATTAATTAATTTATGCGTTTTTATTACTACATGGGTACATAGTGCTATAGTTTAATAAACAAAATTTTTATTTTCATTTTTAGTTGAAAATAAATCATTTAAGCTTCAGTGATAAATACCATACCTGATATGTTAAAGAGACCCATCCCCATTTTTGATTATTTAGTTATTATTTATTATTGTTGTTGAAGTGTAACATTGATTGATTGATTAAATATGATTTCAAAACTATGATTAGTGAAGGGGGCACCATTACCGTCTTATCAATGGCCTTGTCATTTAATCTAAACTATAAGATTTATTATTATCAGAATTTATATTACATCGTTATCCTTTTATTTTTAAGCCATCAAATTATTAAAAAAATTTACAACAATTGTAAATAAAAAAATACAAATAGAACAAATAAACGAATTTGAATTACAACAGCTCGTTAAGGCCTACAAGTGGTTAGCTGAATTGAATGCGGTTCTATGTTCTAATAAAGATACTGACATTTATCAAGAAGAAGTCAATGCAGCCCTGAATGAAGCATCTAAACTTATAAACAAATCTACGATAAATAATACCACAAATATACCACAAAAAGTCGTCTTAATGGGGAAGGCCGATAACCATTTGGAGTTTCTGATAGCTAAACATTCATGCAAAGTAAACATTTATTTTTTAACCGATCATTTTTATTATATTTTGGTGATTTCCCGTGAATATGATATATGCATACCTATATTAACGTAAAACACTCATTGACGTGTTTTGTTTCTTGATTAAGGAAATCGTAATCCTACGTTCATTGATCCATTCCATCTAACTGAAATCATTAATTCGTATTCTAAATGTAATAAAAATGTCTAATTTTTTTCCAAATCTATGTATGTATTTCCAAAAATGCCGAAAAGTTATTAAAATTATTCGACGATGATGAGAGTCGTATTCATTATTTTAATAACTATAGTTTACACTCTGTCTGGACGAATTGAAAAACGAAAATGATTAAACTAATATTGTTTATACATTTTCAAGTTTCCTGCTGTGCTTATTTATAACACGGTATTTGTCAAAACTCAAAACAATGTCTATTTAATTTTTTTCAAAATATCTGCAACTCACTTATAGTTCGAATAATCTTGCCCTAGGATAATCCGATAATGTCTCGGAAGCCATTCATTTATTGTTAACGTTAACTGTTTTTGTTAATTTTTTTAGATAATATTAATGATGTAAACATCATTAAATATTCCGCACTACTCGTAAGACATAGTTTATTGTTTGTTCTTAATTTTTAATTACTAGTAATAAATGATTTTTCGTGTTAAAACTTGGAAACAACACACATATAAATATATAATATTTATAGTTCTTAGATCCCGTTCAAAAATATTTTATGGATAATTAATTAAATATGTTGCAATTATTATGGGCAGGATATAATTATAATATATTGATTTAGTGTTTTAAATAACATTGAAAATGTTGATAATATTATCATCAAAGACCAGTTGTGTTTCGTTAATATTACGATTGATTTTCTACAGTTATTATTGCCGTACGAATCTTGGGAAAATCCTATTAGAAATGATGGTTGGATCGTTGGAACAGAGAGTTTTCTAAAGTCATTATATCATATAGCAATCGATAAACCCAGTGACTGTCAAGTTAAAATGGATTTTGAAGTGGTCGTAAAGAGTCGATATATTCATCAGGCAGACGTATTAATCGTTATATTTAGATATTGGTATTCTATGCGAAATGTGTATAAAGCTCAGAAAGCCATACGGGATGCGATGTCAATTGTAGTCGTAACTTCCGAGGTAGATATATTTATATAATTATAATTAATCATGTACAGAGTTTCGCGAGTCGAGTGCAGCAGCATTATTACCGACCGTGTTACTCACATTTTTTTTTTGTACTGACATAAAGTTATACCAATACTGTAACATACACGCGTATCGCACCTACCACCCAGCTATTTTGAACGGATGGAATAAAGATTGTTTGAAATGCATCTATACCGCGGCACTTTACCATCCCGTATATTAGCTTATAATTATACAGTCGAGTTTTACAATAGTAAAACAAGAGTTTCATTTATTAATAGTTATTAGTTATCAGTTATCACTATTAATATTATATGTTTTTATTCTTTCAAATTCCTAATACATTAATCAACTAGTTAATTTAGTCAAAACAATAAAGTTGTTTTTTATATTGATTTGACGGTTTTTTTTTTTGCAACAGTATCAAAGCACATAAAAATGCATCCATAATGTTATCGCTTTAATTAACTGTAAATAATAATGGACTGTGACAATCCCTATGTTAACGAGTTGTATAAATGCATTGGTGTGACTTGAATGGACCCGCAGCAGCAGTTTAGCTCAGCGATTCCCAATTATTTTCTACTTCCGATTTGGTCCTCGATAAAACTGATGAGTGATCAGTGAGGGTGGTTTTTTAAAGATAAAAGTGAATATAACCATAACAAATGTTAATAGATAACCAGACAACAGTCGGCGCTGCGGCGCCCCTGCGAAAACATCAAGACTCACCAGACGTCGAAGCGCACACTTTGAGAACCGCTGATTTAACTAAATGTCTTGCACTACCTTAATAAGCCGACATTTTTTTGAATATATACGTTATGACAGTTGTAAATAAAAAAAAAAAAATTCAATTTTGAAGAGTAAATCTCAACGCATATTTCGTCAGCGTTTAGTGCATCATTATTGTGCATGCATACATTATAATCTTTTAGTGCATTCATATCCCTGACCATGAAGCATAAATTCGTCGAGTCTTAAAATTTGGTTGATCGGCATCTGTCCAAAACATGCACGTTAAATCGTGCACTGTTATATTAGTTCAAGACTCATATTTACACAGATTAGGAATTACGAATGATTACGTTGAGTCGAATTAATCGGCGATCGCAATAACTGCATCCAAGGTATAAGTTTTCGCAAAATAACACGCCTGTAAACTACTTGTGCACGAGTTTCTTATCAAGTGTCCAAAGATTACACGTAATCTGCGTTCAGTCAGGGGCACCGAAAGCACTCGGCGCGTCTGAATGTAACGCAAATAAAACGGATCGCAAGACACGTTGTATGGTTAACCAAAAAAAAAAAATCGAATTGCTGACAGTTTGTACTATTGTAGGTAGTAAGTAAATTGTATATGTATAAATAGGCAATGGACATAACATTATATTACAAAATTATTTGGTATTCTAATAATCTATGGCTATTATCAATAAAACTTACCTGATCGTAATTTGTTACTTTACCGGTACATGTAACTTTTGTACACCTTTAACAAATATTTGTGATAATAATATGTCAAACTGTTTATGAATTCATAACCATTTTAAATAACTTTTGGTTTTAACTTTGTTGTTTTTAAAAAATTGATGTACCTACTCTCCCGATTTTCACCAATATTCATACCAACTGGTTGATCAAAATAGTGTTAATCGCTAATATCAATGTAATAAATTCTTATAATAAATTCTCATCATGTTTTTTAACGTACAAAGTGTCCGCGGATTGAAAATGTTGACTATAATATAGTTTTGTTCAGTTATATTTAAATTATGATTTATACTAACAAATAAAAGTAATTATATGCTTAGGATGCTTACGATAGCTATAACGCGTACCGATGTCCGTTTAATCAATTTTAATGTTATGAAATGATAATTGAGATCCCTTCTAAGCCATTTTAACGTGAAAAGATTGACGTTATTAGATATAATAATAATTATACTAATCTAGAAGACGCTGCAGTTAAGATTAATATTTCAACGTGACATAGACCTGAGTTAAAAATTTTTGTAATTAATATTCAAATCATAAAAAAAATAGTAGCTGTTCTAAACATAAAATTCAATATTTTCTAATGGCCATATAATGAATATTGTGTTTCAATACTCCATTTAGTCTATAATGAATTATAAAAAATTAATTCAATAGGTATTCATCTCTTCGATGTTATTATTTTTTTTCTTAAACCAGAAAACCAGAAAATTAAAACAGTAGGTTCAAGCCTATCTTGTAACGAAAAATGATTTCTGGTGCCGCCAGTAATTTTTAGTGGATTTATTATGCATACAAATCTAACTTAATTTTTAAAATTTTTTCATTTTAATAACTTACTGTTTATTTTATTTTAGGATCGTTACAGAAATAAGGAAGCTCACGAATTATATAGCATGTTTTTGTTGCTGGAAAATTGTGGAGGCATTAAGGTAACCAACAGTGTTAATAATTAATTTTGTTTCCGTTGAATTTTCACCGTATACATTTATATTGCAATGAAAGTTTGTTTAATCATTGCAATTGCTTTTAAATATCCTTCATACATGGTCAAATAGTTCTATTGGTAAATGTATATATTTATACATAGAAACAATTTGTATGTCATTCAGTTTTTCATATAATATATCATAGTAAAAATGAGTTTGAATAAAATTGATAGATTTTAATTTAAATGTTTACATATTTCGATTAATATTTTAACATTTTATTTTTCAAAATAATTGCTTCAACATTTTTGTGTCTTACTAACATTTACATTTAAATGTATCATTTCTTCAATGAGATATATTTGTGTTTTCAGAACAATGATTCTCGCTTTGTACCATTGCTTGACGAATAAGACGATCACGCTCCTCACTATATCAAATTTAATTAATAATTTGTTAAGAAATTTTTTTTTTTTTCATTTCATTGTTCATTGTAATAACGGCGATACAAGTACGATTTATTTAATTGACTTATTCTAATAACAAATAAGAGATGTAATATTGAATACTTCTGTATGAATGTGTGACAAGACTAACTTAGCTGTTTAACGTTAAAACATTTAAAACATTTGGATATTACATTTTAAAGTACAAACAATAACTATTATACATACATCCACCTGGAAATATTATAATATAATAAATGCACTTGTCAATGAGAACTTTATTTTTAAGATATTATATTCAGTTATTTAATCTATTAATAAATAAATAATATGTTGTAATTTATTATCCTAAACAACCATATTTTGTATCTAAACAAACAATGATTAAAAACATATCTATACATATATATGTTTTGAATGGTTTCGGCACATTGGGAACCACTAAAATAATCTTTTACACGAATGAAATGTTTGAAGACCTATGTAATATATTTTATACAGGGCCGTCCTTTAGATTTGCGAGGTCGAGAGCAAAAATATCTCTAACATCTAACAGTATCTCTAACACTTATGGGTTATACCAGGGCTCATAACTTCTAGCATTTGCATATTTTTTTTTGAGAGGTTCTCGACGTACCTATGTGAGCTATAAATTTGTTTCAGATAACCAAGAAGCTACATACGACATTTCATGTTGCATATTTTTTCATATCTCGGAGTAAAAGTGCTATTTTGCTTTTTTTCGCTTTTATTCGTTTATTTTTGGATTTTTGCATGATTTTTATCATTTATTTTTTTAAAATTTTTTTTAGTAGCCTAAAACATTTTTTCTTAAAAATAACAAGTAATTATAGTCATATTAATTGTACCATGTACATATTAGTAATTAATTCGTGTTAATTAATTTTTCTTCTTATATAACTTATATAATAATTTCAAAAGAAACTATATAATATGTACTCGTATACTGTATACCTATACGAGTTTAGGCGACACGCGAGCAAGCGAGAGTGCAGGCCCGAAATTTTTTTTTTTAACAGAACAATCGCAGAATAAATGAGTACCACACAGGGCCGCATTTAGAATTCGGAGGCCCTGGGGCCAAAATTTGGTGGAGGCCCCTAAATTTTTTCGTGTATAATAGCGTATTCTGAAGTAAAATAATATAATTACGTACAGCATATGAATAAGTTTATTCTTGTGTTTTTTTTTTGCACATTGACAATTGTTTAATATTTCTAATTATATAAAAACTTTGCGCGATTTCTTATTAGCAAAAGTGTTGACAATATCATCAAAATTCATATCACGGAGAATGTCGCTTTCCAAACTGAGAAGCATGAGATTCGACAAGCGTTCTTGAGTCATCGACGTTCGCAATCTGTTCTTTACAATCTTTAGTTTTGAAAATGACCTTTCCCCACTGCAATTCGTTACCATCATCGATAAATAAATACGAAGTGCCACTTCTGCATTACAGAAAGTAGATTGCACGTTATTTTGCAAAATTATACGGTAAAGAAAAATTTCATTCGATTCACCCTTTTTCTTTTCGTACGCTTTTGCAAAAGTGGCGAGATGAATCAATTCATTAGCTAAATTCAAGTCTAAATCATCAGGGTAATGATATACAAGATTTTCGCCTATCTTCTTGTCTATCCGACATGGTAATTTTTCGAATTTTAGAGGCTAGAAATTATGTTACAAAGTACAAAAAACAGAAAAATCTATAGGAAGACAATTCAGAATTTCTATCAATACAGCTGATACGGCATGTAGAAACATTCTTTCAGATCTAACCTCAAAATTACAATAAGCAAACAAATAAGAATTGTGAATGTTTTCAAAGTAAAGATAAACAGAAACATCACGATTAAGACTATCGGCGATAGTAAGAAATTTTCTATTGTTTATCATTTAATCTCAATATCTGTTCCTTTAAATTGATAATCTATGACGAATAATGTCTTTCTCGGTGTTGATAAAGACTGACGATTTTTGTTCACGTACAAAATACTCACCGATGATCTAAATCAGATTTTCGTTGGACGTACGATGATAGCTGTTTTTTCTTTGACCCTTGTGTGACTAAATTATCATCAAGAATTTCGCAATATTTTTATTCCAAACTGTCAACTTTCAAAAAATATACAATCGGTCCAAAACAATCATCTGCGTTAAAAGTGAATGACACACTCACAACACTCGTACTTTAATTTGAGTGAGTTATATTAGAACGCACTCCACTCATTGACATCACGCGGGAAATTTGAATGCTGCTTATGAAAATTGAAATTTTACACACAATGTGAGTTTCAAAACACATAGTTCAACTAACTTATTTTGCGCGGGAAATTTGAATATGATTTATAAATAACTCTTGCTAACAAGTGAACTAGAAAACCTTTTTTATAGTTTCTATCGAGTTTGGGATAAATTAAAAAAAAACCAGTAATTTTTCTATTTTATCCGAATTGGTGGTGGCCCTCAATTGGTGGGGGCCCTGGTGCCATGGCCCCGCTGGCCCCGTCCTAAATGCGGCCCTGGTACCACAAGTTGTTCATGATACAATAATGTACAATAATTCCGATTATTCAATTTTTTTTTTAATAATAGAAGCTAAAATAATAAAATAATATAATAAATAATAATAATAAAATAATAATTTTTGTATACAAACGTTTTTGACATTTTATGTCTTTGCTTAGGCATATAGAATCGAAAAACGTTTCGGAAAAGCGTTACGGAAATGCGTTACGAAACAGTTGCGAAAAAAATTTCAAAAAATTGCGAAATATAATTTTTCTCATCCGAGATTCGAACTCGATATAAATGCTTATCACACGATAATTAGGTGCACTGACGCTCGATGTGTTTGATGCTTCGACCATTTGAGGATATAGCGAATGTCGCGAAATTCGGACGTGGACGGTACGCCGCGCTCCGAGAGCATCCCTCCTCCACAAACACACGCACACGTACACACACACAAACACACGCACACGTACACACACACAAACACACGCATGCAAATACACACACGTACACCCACAGGCGCACACCCACACCCACACCCACACACACACACACACACACACACACACGCGCGCGCGCACGCGCGCACGCACGCACGCACGCACGCACACACATATATACGCACGCACACACACACAAACACACGCACTCGCACAGGCGGACACACACACACAAACACACGCATGCAAATACACACACACACAAACACACGCATGCAAATACTCACACACACACATACGCACGCACGCACACACACACACACACACACACACACACACACACACACACACAAACACATGCACTCGCAAACGCACAGGCGCACACACACACGTACACACACACAAACACACGCACACGTACACAAACAATTTATAAATATACTCGTAATTCAGTAGATCCTCGATTATCCGAACTAATTGGGACCGCACCTAGTTCGGATACGCAAAAGTTCGTTTATTAGAAATATAAAATTATTAATATTTTATTATAATTACATTATTACATTAAATTATCAGAAATACATTACATTATTAGAAATAAATAAATACATAATTAAATACATTACATTTATTTTATTTATTATAATTTTTTGACATAATTATCAATTTTAATTTGATGATGAGCTGCATGTTCGTATAACGGAAGTTCGGATAATCAAATAAATAAAATTAGGTATAAAATTATAGGTTCTACTGTAATATAAAACAATAATAAAATAAAAAAAATCGTATACCAATAGCAGTCGTGTCTTTATTTTTTATCAATTACCCTATAAATATTATCTAGGTATGTGCTACATATGATAGCAAGGACAGCAAAGACATAAAATGTTGTACTTCATTGCAGACTCGTATGTAATATGATTCCCACCGTTCGTGTCAGTTAGTTAGGTTTGAGTTAGATGATAATCAAGTGCAAACCTATCAAATGTCCTTTAGTCCGGGCCCTAGTTATACAGGGTGCGGCATAATGGACTCCCATATTTCCGAAGTGAATTAAAAAAAAACGATACAAGATAAAGAAAAAACATTTTTATTTTTAAAAACTATATTATATAAGGTTTTTTTTAAATTATTTTTTAAAAATTATATCGTCTAAATGATTGCCTTGACGAGCAACGCACATATGGAGCCGTTCTCGAAAGTTTTCCATCACTTTCGCCAGCATATCGAGTGGAATCGCGGAGATTTCTTGACAGATGGCCTCTTTTAGTTCTTCAATGGTTCTTGGTCGATGTTTGATCGTTGATGTACTTTTAGAGGGTTTTCAGCAGCGCAATAACGAAAATTTTGTTTGTTCACTGTGCCAGAAATGTGGAAATGTGCTTCGTCGCTACTCCACACAATACCGTTGGGAGGCACAACTGTAAGGATTGCATTACAGCAATCTTTTCGTTTTCCCCAATCTGTTGGACTTAATTCCTGAGTTACCATAATCTTATATGGGTGTAATTTAAGATCACAGTGCAAAATTCGCCTTACCGTTCGATCCGATATCCCGAGAGCAGAGGCATGTTTCCGAGCAGAACGCGACGGAGACTGCTCTATCGATGTTTTTACTGCGGCAATGTTTTCCGGTGTTCTCACGGACTTGGGACGTCCAACCGTTTTTTTAGGCATTGCAGATCCCGTTGCTCTTAAATTTTGTACCCAATTCAAAATCGTTTTCCGATCAGGGACACTTTCGTTTGGATTCAAACTGAACCGGGTGCGAAATGCTCTCTGTGTCGCAATCACACATTCAGCGTTTTTGAAAAATGCCTCAATAACGAAACCACGTTGTTCACCAGACCACGGCATGGTGACGACTAAAAACCTTATTAATAATCTAATCTAGCGAAATAAACCACTTTAATCTAATCAGTTTAATTACGCGATAATGATTATTTGAAATATGGGAGTCCATTACGCCGCACCCTGTATATATCGAACGGAATCCAAGTTTTTTTTGCATATTTTAGTATTTTTAGTGCATATTTAAGCGCTTATAAAAACCTTTTTTAGAGCTATAAGTTATGAGCCCTGGACTTATAACTTTATAAGTATTAAATATTCACGGAAACTTGCATATTCTTTATACCAATAAAATATAAAAATGCCTATTGATTATTACCTATTCAGTGACGATTAAAAAATATAAAATGTTTTATAAAAACATTTTATCCTTATAAAGTAATATTACTTATTAAGTAATATAATTTTTTATACTTATTTATATGTATAAATCTGTATAATCTTAATTTTAAGGGTTACTAGTATATTATTGTCAATTCATACTGTAGAGAAAACGTTAAATATTCATATTAATCTATTATCACACTTCGTGTATTTCAAATTGGGAAATTTTTTTTTACCATAAGTTATATTTTAATTCTTGTTTTAAAGGTTAATTTAGCCTTTTGTACAAAACATAATTCATAAAGAACGCTGTGGTCACGTTTATCAACATTTAATTGTACAAAGAGGGTTTATTGAACGGAGAGTTACAATATTCGATTTCTACTGTAACAGCTGGTATCCCTGTAATAGTATATAACGTTATATAGGCTTAATAATTTTCACGCACGATGTCATGTAACGTTCTACGCTAATCGAAATATTCGCATGTGTCCTGTTTTCCACGTCTATCTAGTCGATAATTAAACATTTACTAAGCTACTCGTATCATTATACAGTATAATCAGGACCGCATTTAGGGGGGGGGCACTGGCTACAACTGCCCCGGGCGCCAGTATGTTTAGGGCGCCAAAATTTTTGGTCAGAAATTTGTTCATTTGTAAAAATTAAAACTTTTACAATTGGAATTATTTTAATAACAGTATTACCTATATATAATACATACTATTTATAATTTTAATTGTTGGTGTATTATGGTGTTTGAAGCTTAAACAACTAATGTAATATATATTATTTTAATATATTGTAATATATAATTTATAGCAATATATACTATCAGCGATCGAGAATTATAAATATCCCAAATTTGTTGTGATTATGTCAATAGACATGGGTTATTTATAATAATACAGCATATTATTTTGTTATCGAGCGCGGCGTGCCTTTTTCTTACAAAAATACAATTATTATTTATTACTTATTTGTCAACGAACTCAGCGTTTCTACTTTCTAGCCACAGACTACAGTGTTTAGTACTGGTAGTAGGTACTTATGAGTGATACCAATGTGACTACTATTTAATTTACTATTCGCCATTCGGTGCTGTTAAGTATTTATTTATTATTATATGTATTTATTTTATACTACTTTAACTTATATAATGAATAAGGGTAAGGGTGGCCCTATTTTTTTCTAAAACGTATTGGCCTGCCTTTATTTTATACTGCGCCAGCACAGCTAAAATGTAATAAATAAACTATAATAATAGTTTTTGAAAAATATTTTATAAATAATATATTGTTTTATTATTATTATTGTAGTTAATATTTCTTGATAGTTGTAAGATTATAATCAATGGATCAAAAGTAAAAAATATATTTATCAGTCTTATTAGCTTCTTAAGATTGTGAGATAGATATAAATTATTAAAAATTTGTAAAAATCAATCTTACATTATTCATTACTCTTAATTTAAAACTTCAAATAATTTAATGATACAAATAACTGCATGCTAATAGCTTACATTGATTTTTTTTATATAATATATTGCTTACAGCTTTATTTGTATAATAAAAAATTTGATTTGACTGAATGATAATAGTCATTATTACTCATTATAAATTGAGGTTTTTAAGTTAAATGTATGAATTATATTTATACACAATGACAGTATGATCAAGATTCAAAGTAAGAGTGTGTAGGCTGGTTGTGAGACTTCTACAAATAGGCTAAAATGTATAAAGAATGTCGTGCGCCCTATCTTTTAAGACAGTAATACATTTCAATAATTTTACTATCTTCTGATGTGGTAGACAAATTTGGACTGTTCAATAATTTGGCAGCCCTATTTTAAAACTGAATTGGCGCCCCTGATAATAAGCATGGTACATACATTCAAAATAATCCAATGTATCTGCAGAAGGAGAGGGGATCTGCTATTATTCAACAATATTTTTAAAAAAAGTACTCATTCTTTTTTTTGCTCAACATCTTAAAGGTTAATGAAGATCTATTTCTCGTGGGTTGGCCCCTTAAGGGGGCGTCAATTTTCTTTTGCACCGGTGCACAAAATGTCTAAATGCGGCACTGAGTATAATTTATAGTTAATACCGTGAGTCGTGCCTAAGTGTCTGTTACTATACACCTTAGATTCCTTATCGAGTTTTGTCTGTACGACCATGTACAAATTCTGCTCATTACAATACTTCACAGTATCAAGAATTAAAGAAACAATTTTTAATTTTAACTAAACTACTGAACATTATACAATGTAATAGAATATTATAAACTAATTTTTTACTTTATTATAGACTATTATAACTCGACTGGTGAAACTCACCTCAATGAATTAGCTTTAAATTAAGTTCACAGGGAAATAAACTTTGATCAAAAGTAGGGTCTAACTCAGTTTGCAAAATCCTCAAGAAAAATTATGTAATTTAAACTAAATACATTTTATTAAATAATAAATAATGTTTTGTAAAATTTAAAAGAAATGTGTTTCTAATTTATAATAAAAATATTGAATTATAATAAGTAAGTACCTACACTAATTTAACAATAAAAATATTTACATGTTTAATGTGGTTGTACTTTTGTAGTGCCTAACTGTAGTAATTGAAGAAATATGAGTATTATATTATATTAGTTTTAAATAAAATTTAACCTCCTCCCCCTCCCAAAATGAATGCTAGATACGGGTATATGGGTAGTAGGTACATGTGTTGTGTATTCATGCGATGTACCTACATCCAAATGTCATACATACGAGTATTTATATCAATATATTTTATATCAATATTTAACCATAATAAAAATTGCGCTCCAACAATATTATTCTTTCAATAAAACAAATCGGGTACATTGACTGGTAGTGTTGGAAGTACAGATGACTTGGCATGATGTATATTATTACTGATTTAAGTTAAATCATACGTTTATTTTATTTTATTTATTTTAAAATCAATAGTTAATGATGTTGACTGGATAAATCAGACTAATCAGCCTGATGATAAGTCATTATAACTTTTCTGATCATATACAATTTACGATTTACGGTTTGAAATTAATATTTTTAGTGTACATACCTACGCATATTAAACAATCCGTATATCTTGTTGTAAAGACATTAGCAACTATAAGTGCATATTTTATGTACTAAACATATAGTATCAATTATTATATTGCTATACTGCCCATACTAACTAATTCCCAAATTTGGACATTGGATAAGGTGGTCTAGCATTGACAAACCCTGAATTTTATGTAGAAATAATTAACTTATTAGATATTTAAATTGAAAATACTATAAAACGTTTTACCAAAAAGATTTTGTCTGTAACAAAAAAAGAATTGGTAAAAGAGTTATTACATATGTACATTTAACTGTTCTTATTATTTTCTACATAACTTATTAAAACAATTTACATTAAACATTTGAAATGAAATTACTTTTTGATTTTACATCTTAATAATTAATAAGACATACCAAATAAATTTAAGTATTGAAGTATTAAAGCTTAAAATAAATTCACAACATTTTACAAATAGTTATTTAAAAAATTGGTTGTTTTTATAATTAAAAAAATTGATGTTCCTTGTACATAACACTGACACAATATAAATGAAAGTAGCATAAATATTAAATAAAGAAGTTACACATTTTAAAAAAAAAATACAACAGTTAAATGTTAAAAAAAAGATAGTTAAACATGATTAGTAGTTTGTTTTATTTTATCACAAAATACAACGTTACTTACTGTGTTCTTGGCGTTGTTGGTACTGGTATAGTGGTATATGAGATCCATTAACTTCTATCTAATCGTGATGTGTAGGTAGTAGGTACCCAAAAGTCAAGACACTGATAAACTGAATGAAGTAATTACTACTATATATCTATTTAATTTAATTCATTTTATGTTGCGACCGAATTCCCAAAAATTTTAAATAATATAATGAAAAATTATAAACGATCGCGTTTTTTTTTCGTCGTTGATTTCATAATATTTTATTTCCATAAAAAAATGTATACTGATATAATAATATGAATAGGAATATCAAATTCATGGATAATATACCAGATAAAATAGAAATATGCATAAATATGCCAAATACGCAAAAAACTTCTGAATATGCAAAAACATGCAAAATAGGATTTCACATATTATTTAACCGTGGTGCCTACCTACTTGAAATGGATTTCTACGTCATCTAGCATTAAATTTATTTAAATAAAATTGAAATAATTTCTATTAAACAACTTAGCAATATTGATAAGCAAACGCATGAACTTAAGATTACGAGCCCCGGTGATAAATGTATTATAAACAATCATTTTTATCACATACAATGATGGGATATTCCGGTCACCTTCCCACGACGCAAAAAGACAGACGTCTACGTGCCGCCAATCTATCTCGCCGCGGGGACATAACTACTACGTCGGGATGCCGATAATTTATAATGTACGGAACGGCCAACGAGTAGGAAACTGTACTCGGCACTCTACTAGGTCGTACCGATCAAGCGCACGTATTATACAGGGTGGTCAGTGAAAAACGGATGTTTTTGAAGTTGATATAACTGGGAAGGGCATGGTCTCCCATGGTTGCTAGCACTGTTATCTTGTAACTCGGGAATGTAATTTTAGTAGTCATGGCGCGTTATTTCCCGACATGGTGACGTTCCCTGGCCTCTGCACTCCCCCGATATCACTCCCTGTGACTTTTTCCTTTGGGGCTACATAAAGTCAAAAGTGTATGTGGACAATATGAACAATGTGGACAATACGGACGATATGGTGAAGAAAGTGATGGGCAACTTCAGGGATTGTCTTGAGCAGTGCATCGCCGAAGAGGGTCGTAATTTAAATGTAATAATTTTTCACATTTAAACATTTTTTATTTTTTTCATTTTGTAAATAAAAATTACCATGTTCCTCTACACATTATTTTTACTTTCAACCCAATATGACCAAGTTTAACAATTTGACAGAGTTTTTAAATGTATCCGCCTTTTCTTGACCACCCTGTACTTGTAGTGGGTGGGGGTGCACTGGAACTCGTCACGCCGAAACGGGCGCCATTGGAACACATCGCGAACGAAAAACATTCCGAGAAACTTTCCTGTGGCGCGCCTCTTGCGTAACGCTGTGACAACCGTCCGCGACCGAAACGGAAAGATTATAGACCAGAGGTTCCCTAACTTTTTCTACTCATGGCACCCTTAGTAAAATGTACGACCTTTTTTTAAATAAAATAGATAAAATAACAAACATGTTTAATTTTCAATAGATAATATGGAAATATTTATATTATATAATTATACACTGAAATATTTAATTTTAATTTTATTAGGTAAAGTAAATTAGACTTGTTTATTTGTAGAAAATAATTGAATTAGTGAGATGGATGAGCCTGGACATCACTGCATATTTTTTCAAATCTTGGGATCATACTTGATACTGCTACTCTCATTCAGGCCCGTACTGGCCCACCGGGACACTGGGAGTTTTCCCGGTGCGCCCCTCTCCCCTTTATTTTTATAATAAATATTTACTATATATTAGAGGGTACCTATTTTATAAATAATTGTTTTGTTATCATTTATGGTATTATTATAGAGCCAAATTCGAACATCGTAATCGATGCAAGACGTGTAACATTGATCATTGTTTTTATTTCGGTTTTTCTACAGGACGCCCGTCTTATAAGGGAGGTATATAAATAGAACTATGAAGTACGTCGTTGACGGATTCATACGAATTTAGATGATAGACACAATAGTACTAAAGTCCATAATAGGTATATCAGTATAATATTATGCACATTTTTGTTTTGAAAATGCCATTTTATCATAATAGAAAATAATATTGTCTCATTTCAATTAGCTAGCGATAGCGATATCATCGATCTTTTAATTTATCTAGAACGAATCTTTTCTTATGTCTGTTCATGAAATTTAAAAACTATCCTGTATTTTTAAATACTATTGTAAAATTACTCTATTCTATAACATTGTATAATATTCTATAACATTGTACCTATTTTATGTATTTTTTGAAAAAAGGGCCTTGCCCGTATATCTTAATAAAATAAAATTAAATAAAATTAAATTTCTTCGTGAACTATTGACAACTACATTACTACATACGACTTACAAGATACGATTCACTGCCAGTAAGACGTAAGTATATTTAAAATTATTTAAGAGGTCGTTCTAATGAAATATGCCATTTTTGTCGGGTACCTACTACCTACTAATGCAAAATACGAGTATATGGAAAACTGCAGTGGCGTATGGTCAGGACATGCTAGGTAAGCGGCGCATGCTCAGCCAAAAAGTTTAACATTTATTATGAATGACAATGCAATTTAAACATTTAAATTACAACTATTCATTAATTTTTATTGGAGTATTCAAATTAAAAAAAACGTATCAAGTTTCTCAGAAAGAAATTTAATTAATCTTTAGACAATTTTTTTATAGAAGCGTTATCCTATTTTGACTGCCATAGCCTAGAAAAAACTGAATTGATGCCACTGATTCCAATTTTTATCTCATCAATCATCAGGTCTTATATACTGATCTAGAATGTTTCGATCCTCAAAGGTTTGATAAAATAAGAAAAAATGGTTTTTCATCTAATGCGTTGGTTAAAATATGTGAACTGTTACCCTATATTGATCAGCCAAAGCTCAAAGAAGAACTTATTTCTTTTGCTACATCTTGGCCTTTAATTTTGTAAAGTCGGTTTGCAGAGTGCGTATGAAGATGCAGGACAATTCGATACCATCGATGATGATGAATGGGTTAATGAGTACGATTTTAAGTGTAGTAAAATAAAAGAGTGTAATGTATGTCTATCATGCGCATTGCGTATAATAACTGATTATAATATGTATTCCTTAAAATACACGGAATTATACAAATTATATAAATATTTACTAACTCTGCCTCTAATACAAGTGACGTATGAAAGGTCATTTTCGAAACTAAAATTGCTATAAACAAGATTAAGATCCTCTATTTTACAAGACAATTTAGAATCATTATTCTTAATGCAGTGTGAACGAGACATACAAAATCAAGTAGATAGAGATAAAGTCATAAATGTTCTGTGTTCGAACAGCAAAGAAATGCAACGTCTACTCACATATTAAAATACAAGTAATTTGCATGTACTTTTTTTTTAAAGTGCTTAAAAAAATGTTATGGTTTAAATGTTTTTATATAAAATATAAATAAGATTCAATTTTAAAAGTAAGTGCACAAATTATTTTCTTTACCTTTTTTCTACAAAACATATTATGGTTGGTATTTTGTTAAAAATTTCTTTGGGCGGTAGTGTGTAAATAAAACAATCATGGGTAGACACTGATTAAAGGTATATATTTAGTAATAGTAACGGTTGCATAAAAATGTAGTTGGCGCCCTATAAATATATTTTTCCCACGCCCCTTTGAGGTGGCCAGTACGGGCCTGCTCTCATTTCCTTTTCCACATTGGTTTTTTACCGATATTTGCTTTTGATTAATTTATTGAATACAATAATAAAATTGGTTAGTATAGTAATATTAACTGATTGTAGGAATGCAGCATTTTTAATAATCAAGATTCTGACAATCAAAATGACCATGTTCGTTATTGTAAAATATCGTTGTTTATTTTTAGAACATGGTCGGCAGCGAAGCGCAACCGCGGCTCCCCTGACTACGCACCAGGGCACCGCGGAGCACAGTTTGGGAATCTCCGCTATAGACTATAAATTTTTTTTATAGCTGCTTATGTTTTCGGGGCACGGGAAACAACACGCGAATGGAGATAAGGGCGGATACAGAGGTCCTAAACGGAGGGGGCAATATATTTATATAACCTCGTATATATGAATAAAATAAACTAATAGAAAATGTCTTATTATTAAATCGACGTAAGATTATTTGTGTACAGAAATCTGTCATACTCTCAACAGAAACACTTATGTGATGGGTATTTAGAACTCAAAAACTTTTAATTTTGAGCATGAAACTCAACGAAAATCTACTCAGTACCTAATAAACCATAGAAGAAAAAGCATTATGATGCAAACAAGTCGAAAAGTGTTATTGAATATCGGTATTGTTGTATATCCGTATAAATTATAAAGGTAAAATATTTGAACTTTCATGAACGACATGTTTGCCACAATTAATTTCAAATAGAATATTTGATTGATACATTGTTTGGCATCGTTTGAGCCAAGAGTTACATACTAAAACACTTGGAAAGTATTGTATTTGTTATCTCGATCAAATTTAATACGAAAATGTGCATAATTAAAAAAAAATTAAAATTTATTAAATGGATTAATTGTTTATTATGCACAATAAATTGGTCTCGGTTTTGAATTTGTTTGGCTGCGTTCTCTATTGAAATGGATATTACATTTCATATGCTAGTTGTGAAATGTGAATAAATTCTCCGGATAAATGTACTAACATTAAATTGTGTACTGAAAAGAAATCAATTATTTTGAAGTGCGTAATTCTGTACTCACCTATGATCATTGATTATATTATCATTGATGTTAATTTAAATAAAAAAATAAAAAAAAATACATTTATATATTGAATATTTATAAATATATGTACACATTCAAATTTTTTCTTTTAAAAGAAACCCACCTCTGGCAAATTTTTTAAAATATTTTCTGTGGATATTTTGTTGGAAATATCTCTCTTTATGTATATTAAGAGGACGCTACACCGAAAGTGAAACGTATACAACGACCGATAGAACGCGCTGTTAGGTGTTTTCACGCGACGTTCGCACAAAATACCGCGGCTGTTATCGTGCGATCGACTCTATCGATAGTCTAAAAATTATCTAGATAGTAGATACGGGAGTACATTTTATATTTTTATTGTTTCATGAACCGTCTTGGAGTGCGGGTAATGTTACGATGATTACACCACCATTCGTTTAATTTCCGCGCGAGCCAAATAATTGAAGACTGTTTCCTCATATATAGTTCTTATAGACTATAGACGACTACGGAAGTACGGACTAATTATTGTTTATTTTCTGAAAATTCGTTTTTGGACGAATCGCTTAAATATACACGTAAATGCAGCCGTAATAATTTTTAATATCCATGGATACCCACCACATTTGTATTTATTGAATAATTAGATACTTATTTTTTATACATGATACAATTGCACCATATCAAAACCATCTATTATTTATAAGATCCTACCTTTTTTACTAGTACTTATCTTACTTTATACGTTTATACCTACGAAGTGTAATAATAAAACAGAAAAAAATAAACACATTATATGTTTTAACTAGAATTAGGAACAACATTAAAATATTTTATAAAATAACTTTATATTTTATTTTTTTTTTTTTCATGTGATTTTATATGATTTTTAATTCGAATCGGTTCTTGAATGTCCGACTTCAACATTCTTTTTGGAAATTGAGGGTCTATTAATTCCGGTAACAAACACTCCCTGTAAAATCTAAAAAAATAATATGATTGCATTATTTAAAAACATACTTGCATTTTATCGCAATCAAAATAATGTTATGACAAAATATTACGTTTGTAGTGCCTTCACCATTTTATTTCCCAAAAAGTGTTATCATAATGGATTTTTTCAACATGAATCCAATTGGAAGTGTAAACAATAAAATAACATATTTCTCTCTGAGAAATATGTAATTGTCCCATGATTTGAAAAAAATATGCATGGTCGTGTTTTAGTACAACTTTTTTATTTGTTAAACTGCAATATTGTAACTAAAATATTTTAAAACAATAAACATATCAGATTATTTTTATAATCAATTTAAACATTTTGAATTCTTTATCTTACTAGTTTTTTTCTACTGCGTCAACTGCGCTAACAGTATTTTGTGCTACAAATGGGCATTTTATTTCAACTATTGCATTACTTCCAACTAAGCCATCTAAAATTATATAAGTTCAATTAAATATATATATTATATTTTATTCATATTATATAAACTTAAATTTAGTAACTATACTTGGACTAGCAGCTAGGTATGAAATAATCGGGTCTACTATCAGACCACTGGCCTGAATTTGTTCACCAATAATTTTCTGAGCTTCTTTTCGAGCTATATCCTCCATGTCACGACCATGCTTTAATGATTTTGACTGGCCTTCAGATGCATATAATATATTGTAAACCGTGTTCTTACAACTTGTACTACTACGCATTTTACAAATCTGACCAAACCGAGAAGTCGTAAGACGTAATCTGCGTTCTCTGTACCATGCTTCATTATCGGTTTGTTCACGAGTATTCAATTCAATTTCATTGATATTTGCGTTTTTTAACGAAACAAGGAATTGATTTTTTTTTACTTCAAACATTTCTGATGACAATTCTTCGACTAAAGGCTCTGCCAAACCATAGTCCTCATCTGGTCCGTTTTCTGTACGAGAATTTTAAAATTTACGGGTTTCTGGAAATAATAATCGTCTTCGGTTAGTGTTATTAACTATACGACTATGGTTTTTTAAATATTTTTTCCAAATTTTCCTATAAAATACATAAGTAATAGGTTGTATAATATGTAATAATATTTATTTAGTATTTGTTTTTATTGTTAGAGAAATTCCATAATTATACCCTATTGTTATAAATATACCTGGACTGAAATTATTCGTCATTTTTTTGTGAAGCTTTCGTAAAAATTGCTTGCTATTAAATGATACAACGGCAGCTTCAACACGTGTATTATAATTCCCTTGACTAGAAAAATTTATCCTTTTGCCACCAACGTGTTTGTTAATAATCGAGTTAAATTGTTCACAAATATTGTTGTCTTTATTTTCCAACAAACTTTCCGCATTAGCAATTAATCTCGACACACAATTTTGAATTTCAGACATAATTCCCCCATTGACAGCCTCCGGAACTAGATTCAATTCGTTTATTTTTGAACTATTGCAAAAATAAGTTTCACAATTGGTATGCTCACCTAAACGATGAAATGGACCATTTCCCAAATCTTTTCGAATTCCTGAATAATACGTAAATAATTAATATTAACCTAACATTCACAAAAATAAGCATAATAATCAATACAACCATTTAGTCACCGACTAAAAGCCATTTCAAGTGGCCACCACACCAACCTATGTTTTTCCCTGTCTATCTCGGGCATAATATATGAACAAAGATATTCCGTTTTTGCGTAATTGTGGAAATACGGAATATTATTGTTCATATATTATGCCCGAGATAGACCAAGAAAACAAATGTTGGTTTGGCGGCTAAAAAAAAAAAAAAAATTAAAAATAATACACCCACCTTTAATTTTTTGAGTCATAGTTAAATCATTTAAATTTCTTCAATGCTTAGCAGCTTTAGTGACATCAGACCGGAACTGAAGAGTGTTTGTTAGTATAAATTTGCGGACACGAAGCGGATATTTTGGATTTCTAGCTAAGTTAGTCAGTTTAGATATATAGTTTCGCATCAAATGATTACAGCATTCAATTTTTTTTATTAAAAAGTTTGGTCCATACGGCTGAACTTCGTGGAGCCTTTTTGTCACACTACTATCACCATCCCCTACATCAAAACATGTTACGAATATAGTTAAATAAAAAACAAGTATCTCTCCATTATACAAAAAAGTTTTGGCATTTTTATTTTACCAATAATTCGATTAAACTTGAGTCCATGCATTTCCTGACTTTTTAAAAAGCCTTCAACCACACCATCAGCTTCCATACTTGTGGACGATTTTTTCCAATTTAGGAAACACTTATGATCTGGTACAACTTCCTTCCTCGACGCTGATCTTTGGCAAATAGCATAATACTTGTTGCGAATACCAACAAATAAAACTTTTTTGGTCTTATGGCCAATTATGGTCGCCTGTTAAATTACAATGTAATTACTAAACTAACTTTTAACAAATGAACATACTGAGTACAAATTAAAATCACTCACAACACCAGATGACGCGTCATACTTTGTCTTGTAACTCCGTTTGGACCATTGTCTATCCGCAATTACAGTAATCACAGGGATCCATCAGCATCTATATCACCACAATATAAAGCTATTCCCTTTTCTTCCTCGCCGGCCTTTTGCGTTTCTTCCCATGCAGTATCATGAACAATTTCGGCAATGGAAGCCTGTGTTTTAATAAAACTACTACACGACAATGATGGTAGTTCTAAAAAATTAGTGAATTCGTTCAACTGAGTATGTCCAATCTCTAAATTTAAACATATATTATTTAACTTATATAATTCAAATTAAGATCAAAGCTAATAAATATGACTGTGAAATTAAAGAGTATCTATATTAGTATAGATTATATAGTATATAATATAAATTATATATTAATATACATGATTTCACATAAGTTGTTCTTACTATAATTAAAAAATATATAAAATACATAGGGACAGTTTTATTATATGCGTTTGAAGTTCAAATGTTGACAAAATTCGTCAAAATCACGTACATTTGTAAACTATTTTATAGTTAAAAATGTATACAATAATTTAATTCAAGGTTCATCTAATGTTTTCCTAACAGCCATTAAAAAAATATCAAAAATACATATGCACACGGTTTTTTTTATAGAAATTTTAGGTAAGTACATATTTTAGGAAAAATAAATTACTCGTTATAAAATATAATATTTTAATAATATAATATAAAATATACCAGGCTGACAAATCGTCTCCGTTCAGAATTGTTTTTCGTATACAATGATACCTATCATTTTATCTATATTTTTTTTACAATTTTAGTGCCATAAACTCACAAACCTTCTAATGATAAATAATTGTTATAAATTATAATATATATTATGAAAAATACAAACCTATAGCTTGACATGCATTAACAACCGATTTATTGACTGATATGGACTCAATGGTCGAAATATTATTGGTATACAATTTTGTAACTATATTACACATTTTACATTTGAAATATAAAATTGATTGTAAACCTTTTATAATTTCAGTTTGATATTCCATATCAATAAAAGAACATCCGAATCCACCTTCATGTCGTTTTTGAATCTGGTTAATGAAATATTCAATATCGACAATCCTTCTACCTTCAATACGACTTCTAATATAATCGATAAATAGATACAAAATATTTTATTATAATTGATCATAAATTTAAAATAAATAACTAAATAAATGATGTACTTGGAAACTATGGAATCATAGGGTTTACTACTTGATTCCACACATACATTTTGGTCAATCATAGAACACATAGTTACACATGTATCATCTGGTGTATCAAATGAAGTACTAGGGTGTTGAGTCTTTGTATCCGATTTATAAAATGCTATTGGAGTGCTGGTACACATAGGTTCTCTAGACAAATTGAAGATAGTTAAAAGTTGCATCGGACGGAAAACAAAACACAAGGACGTAGTAGCAGTTTACTTTGCATAGTTTTCCATAGCTAGATACGCGATGCTCGTTTATTATAACATATATATTTCGTGTATTTTTAAATCAAAACATGAAGTTTAAATTTTTTTAAAAATTAACGGTGGTTAAATTGAAAATTTTTTGACAATTTTCAATTCGTCATTTTTATTATTTTTTAAAGCATTTTATCTGTTTTAGAAAATTTAAGACTAATATCCGGTTTTTTTAAAAATATTTAGCAGTCCAAAATTTAATACAAGGTTGTCCATAAGTTTTGCTTACAATGATTATAAAATGATGTTTATGCACTTAAAACTACTGTAATATGCATGCATTTATGCACTAAAAAATTACGAAATATGCGCTAAAAATGATAAAATATGCATTTTTAGCCAATAAAAACAACAAAATATACACAAAAATAGCGCATAAATATTTTTTTTTATTACCTAGTAGTTATTTTTACACATTATTTTTTAAATTTGAAAATTATTTTGTGATAGGAATTTATAAAAATGTAGTATTTGTATCTTAGAAATTCAAATTAAAATGTTGAATAATTTTTCAGTTATTATAATATAATTATGTTTCCATTTCAAAAATATAACCTGTTATCGTCGTGTTCATCATAATATGTCTCATTACTATAATTTGATGTGTTTATACTCTATACAACAAATATATATATATATTATATATACCACTGAGATTTAAAATAATTATAATACCCCATTATTGAACAACTTTTTACCTGATTATTGCTTATTTCTGAAACGCTATTGCTGTCGTCATTGTCGAGTTCTTGAATTAATTTATTTTTTTTTTGTAAATTTGCCAAATTGTGTTTCAATTTTTTTCGTCTTATGAATAATTTAGCTCGTTTTTTATTACCAAAACGCCAATTACTCATTTTTACCACAAAAGAATACAATTGGTATTGAGTACAAATAGAAACGTGCACGGACTGAATCATAGACAAGTATACTGGACTGAATCAAGAATCACAATTTAAATGATGATACAAGCAATGCTATCTGTTGAAACCAAAGAGTAAGGAATATGTTTGAGTTGAAACGATTGTTAAGCTAAATTCCATGTGTGTCCATGGACCATCTATGTATATTTAATCGATACATCAGAGAAGAATAACCGACGGCCAGGGGGAAAAGAGTTGATGACGTAACATCTAAATAGTGTGATTCATGAACGAATCGGAACGGTTGTTGGCTACTCGTTCCTTTTAGGTACAAAGTAGAATTGTTCTATGTTCATACCATTTATCAAATCTATACCATATTACCATACCTACATATTATTATTATTTTATTACTTTCGACACTAGTGAAAAATGACGGACACTGACAAGCTGAATATCGACAACGTCATTACGAAATTGCTGAAAGGTAAGCCGCTAAATCGGCCGCGAACGCGATGGTTGCGCTGTTTGGGTTTTTTACTTTTGCAAGCGCCTTTCGTCACAACAAGGACTCCACCCTCGTGTACGATGGCGATTGATCTCTTATTTTATTTTAAACAGTGCGAGGTGATAAATCCGGCAAGAATGTAGATTTGACGGAAGACGAAATCCGAGGTTTGTGCCAGAAATCGAGAGAATTATTTTTGTCACAGTCCATACTTTTGGAAATCGGAACGCCGTTGAAAATATGTGGTAAGCTTATATGATATTAGACAACTTGAGGTTAATTTATGTCTCCAATAATGCAAAACAATAGTCAAATATGTTTAGTATTTGTGTTTTACTTATGTTTGTGATTTAATAGCTTAGAATTTATAATTTTATAATTTAATTTATTAAAAAAGTAAAAAAAAATAGCTTTTATTACTTTTGTGATTTACAATGATTTTTTTAAGGTGATATTCACGGTCAATATACTGATTTACTACGATTATTTGGGAAAGGAGGTTTTCCGCCTGATTCAAATTACTTATTTTTGGGTGATTATGTCGATCGTGGTAAACAAGGTCTAGAGACGATATGTTTGTTGCTAGCATATAAAATTAGATACCCTATAAATTTCTTTCTCCTGCGTGGTAATCATGAATGCGCAAGTTTAAATAGAATATATGGATTTTATGATGAATGTAAGCATTAAATTACTTTTTAGTTGTATAATTACATCAATTAATCGTTGTTTTATATTAATTTGGAGGCAAACGACGATATAACACTAAAATTTGGAAACTATTTACGGATTGTTTCAACTGTATGCCTGTGGCAGCAATTGTGGACGAAAAGATTTTCTGTTGTCATGGTGGTCTAAGTCCCGATTTACAATCAATGGAACAAATTAAACGGATTACAAGGCCTACAGATATACCTGACCATGGTCTGTTATGTGATTTACTCTGGTCGGATCCCGATGAAGTAATGTTTTAATTATTAATAATAAACATAATAATATTTATTAATAATAATTATGGTTATAATCGTAATATTATTCAGAATACAACAGGTTGGGGCGAAAATGATAGAGGTATATCATTTACATTCGGTGCTGAGGTCGTGACTAAATTCTTACTTAAACATGATTTCGACCTCATATGCAGAGCTCACCAGGTTAATACATACTAGTACTAACATAGTTTATACTATTTACTTATAATGAAATACTTATGTATAGTATTTATGTTGAGTAATTTATATTTTTGTTTTCAGGTTGTTGAGGATGGTTACGAGTTCTTTGCTAGGCGGCAGTTGGTGACTATATTTTCAGCTCCAAATTACTGTGGGGAGTTTGATAACGCTGGAGCAATTATGTCTATTAATGAATCTCTTTTGTGCTCATTCCAGATCGTGGAGGTATTTTTTGTTTGAAAAAATAATTTTCATACAAAATAACTGTATTAAACGACAGTGGTTTTCTTTTAAAAATATAAAACTATATTTAAATGTAATTAGTAAATTAAATAACGGTGATTCTTCTGCGCTTAATATTTTTTATTTACTATAAATATATACAAAAAAATATATGTTACATTTTATTGAATTACTGCAAATCGTAATCTATTATTTTTATTTTAGCCGGACGATAAACGAAAGTACGCGTATGGAGGATTGTTAACTGGCAGACCAGTTACACCACCCAGAAGTTCAATCAAACAAGAAAAATATCAATAATAATCGATCTCGATTCTAAACATAAAATGTTATACTTAGATTATGTAAAAAACAAATTAAATTATTTTATTTTTATGAAAAAAATGTATATCGAGTTATTAGTTGAAATAATAATGTACTCGTATATAATTTACGAGTATACCTCTATAAGTAATAAAAATATTTTAAAAGTGTAAACGAGTAAATAGTTGAAATAATAATATATTTATATATAATTGATACCTCTAAACTCCATCTTAAATCCACAGTATATAATTTTCGGAAAAAAAAACTTTCAAAAAGTAAAAAACTGGGTCTGTGCAAAATATTAAGGGATTAAGGTGTTGTGTTGAAATTTTGAGTTAAATAAATTATTGAAATCGACCTCAGTATTTTGTGCTTAAAAGGATGAATGAAAGGGTGTTAACAATTTATAGTACCAATTTCATGGTGAATAAATTGGTGAAATTAAACCTCGAAATTCTCTGCTGAAACTTACTATTTTTAAAAAATTTAACGAGCTGAATATTTATTATAGCATTTTATAGATATTTAATAATTTTCGAAAAATATTAATCACAAATTAAATGTTAAACCTACCTTACAATATCAACAATCTATAGAAATATAAACTGATATACCCGACTTATTTCACTCAGAATCATTTTTCAAGAGTAATGTTATTCAATACACTGATGAAACACGTTAGAACGCGGAGACGCAGAGTGCATGGTGTCGTTCAGAAACGACAACCGAAAAATCTTATTTTATTATGAAGAAAGTAAGCTATATAAGTTAATTGCAATCACATACTATGTTAAGCTATTAATAACAATAATATTAAAAAAATTAAGATATGAATGTTATATAATATCACAATAATAGTAATCAAGTCCAATAACACATTAAAAATAACTTTTGTTGTTGAAAATAATTTTGAATGTGATAAACTGATAACCTATTTATTAATTAGAAATTTAGTATTTTTAATATTGTTTGACATTATAATTATTTAGTTTTAATAAAATGTTCACTTACTTTGTTTATTTAAACATACTTTGTGTATAAAATGGGTTTTTTATGTATTTTAAATATTGTTTAAAGAATTAAAATTTAATCTTTCACGTCTATTTAAATATTAGGGTGGCCCTTATTTTGCGATACTAGAGTTTCTTAAGTATTATCCCCTAAATCAGTTCCATTATATTATGTACAAATTAAATATATAAAATTACACGTAGATAGGTTAAGTTTAACCCGTGCCCTCGAGTCCTTAAAAATACAAAGCACGATTTTATTCAAATTACCAAGGTTTTTTAATCATTTTTTTTTCTCAAGTCTTATCACTTTTAAGTTATTTCATTTTTTTTTTTTGTCATATTAGATTTCGGCATCGTGGCCATTTTATTTCGACGATTATTTTGGAAGACTCAATTATGTGTGTTAGTTTTTGGGCGGGGGTGATAGCGGCTTCTTCCCTCTAGGGTCTAGAGTCTAGACGGCCGCGGCATGGCTGTGCCGTCCGAAAATCGGAGCCACCGGCGACAATGCACAGCCGCTTTATCCACTCAACCATGACACGTCTTCAAAAATAATTGCATTGTAGATGATTATTTTTAACAAACAGTTGAGCGTTTCAGTAAAATTTTCAGAGAAATGTTAAAGGGGACACTTTAAAAGCACTGTGTGAGATAGGGGGACTGAGTCCCCTTGCGTCCCCCCACCTTAAGCCCTGTATGAGTCATTAAAAAGCTCCAAACTATAGTCACACATTTTATTTTAATTATGTTTGCACAAATCATAAGTCAAAAATTATTATACTATACAATATTGGATTTTCAAGAATCACCAGCCAATTTAGACTAAACAAACATAATTCATTTTACACATATAAATAATTAATAAGGTATTTAATTAAATTAAATTTATCATTATAACACATGCCTACGAGGAATTTAAAATAATTCTAAATAAAAAAATTCGAATGTTGTTAGAAACTTAATTTATAATATACCAATTATTTAACTAAAATATAAAAAATTATTTAAATATATTAAAGCTATTTCAGTTATCATAAGCCCGATTAATCTTTCGTTACCCTGGAATAAGAAAAATATTATTTAGAACAATAATAAATATAAAATACAATTCTATTGAAACCCTTTTTAGGTGTATTTTTTTTTTATTTCATTCCGATACAAACTTTATATTCTATCAGTAGAACGACTCTGAGAGAAGTTTCACTTCATCCGCGCGGAATCGTCAGATGCACAGTTATTTTGTATACAACCTTTTTAAAATTATAGGAAACTATTATATTTTATGATATTGTTCAGATTCATACGTTAAATATGACGAATGTTCCGATCCGTTAGTTATATATCTGTGCGTTCGTGCTCATATGTGTGAATCTAATATATAAATGTGAAAATGAAAACCTTTGAGTGATATGTTCTCGGAAACTACTGAACCGATCGTTATGATCTTTTTTTTTAAATTGAAGAGCTCATTGCGGAGAAGGTTTATGGCATTTGATCGATTCTCTAACTTTAAAAACAAAGGAGTTATCAATTATCATAAATAATATCCTGTTACGTAGACTTAATGGGTGAGGTTCGCGGTACGGCGGCTAGACGTGGCCGCCCAAACTTCCCCTTCCATATCACCGTTGCGCGACGTGATAGTTCATAATATGAATGTGTGATCCCGCAAAAGTTGAAAGTTTCAACTTGAAACCATGAAAAACTATAAAAGTGTTTATTAATTAATCACGCCCGTGAATATGTAAAACAGCAAGTTTATACTTCCCAGTTAACGGATGAATTGACGGATCGGACTCGGAATGGACCCAGATCGGATATGTGTGAAAGGACCTTTATGGTTCTGTAGGGCGTAGACTACGAAGGACGGACCGACCGACATTTTAAATGAAGCTTCGTAAAAGTCGGAACGCTGCTTAATGTTTGTGTAGTAAAGAGGATATTGATAAAATTATCTATACTAAATGGTTCTAACTTCTATTGATGATGTTGTTTATTCACTTTATTAAATATTTTTGTGAACGAGTGTATATGACGTGAAAGAGCTTTATAACAATGAAACCCATACAAAACAATTGACTAGGTAAGCAATATAAAATATAAGAAGTATACCACAACATAATGGTTACTTTTCAAATTTATATTTCAATCACGAGCTTATATGGCATGTAAATTCGAATTAAATCTTACTTTATCCGAAACCGAAACTATTAATGTTATATTTATTCACCATTACACCATACCGAATATCAATATATTTCTATTTGATAAAAACTACTCAATAATCTTCTTTAAAACTAATAAAATAAAAATATGTATAATAATAATTCATATTTCAAATGTATTCTTTATAATCACACTATTATATTGTTTACTTTTTACATAACAACAGTTACATTTAATTGTTCAATGTAACAATAATTTAACTAGCAAATAATCTATAACATATACAGAGTATCCCGCCGAGATAAATAACCTAGCACAGACCGATATCTCCCGCATTAATAGATATTACCGAATTCTGTTTTTTTTATGAGCATCCCCGGGCAAAGGCAACTTTATTGACAATAGTTTGGTAAATATAAGAGTATTAAAAAAGTTATAAAATTAACTTTTTATTTTCTAATTAATGGATCGGTCTGAAATTTGGCATACAGATAGCTATTATGACGTAGGCATCTGCTGAGAAAGTAGTTTTCGAATTATTGAGCTCTGGGATGGACGTTTAAATTTTTGGTTATCTAGAAAATATTTTATTTTGTTTAATATGTTGATATATTAATATAGTATAGTTAAATTAAAATGTATATCATTAGTTTACATATGACGATTGTGCGTTGTTTTCAACCTAAATTGTTCTTAAGACGAAATAGAAACTGATCTCATCTAAAATAGTAACATATTTCCCGGGCGAGGCCGGATAATTCAGCTAGTATAATATATATTTAGGTATTAGGTACACATATTCTATAGATATACATAAACTGACTGTATAGTATATATTTACAAGCACATATTTTATATATATATAAGCAATGGCGTTCTGTGCTAATATTTTGTTTTAATGTTTGTACAGTTGAACATCTTGAAATTTTTTTGAATAAGATATTTTTTCAAGTTGAGGCACATAATTTGGGTATTGATTTCACTTCTTTATTAAGCCCCAAATTCTATTTTTTCAATCGTGGCCCTTTTTGGCACAGAACTTTGAGATTGATTTCACATCTTTATTAACACCAAAGTTCTATCTTTTCTCCCAATCTCTTCAACTTACGCACAGAAAGCCTTTTTTACTTCTCTGAAGTAGTTTTTTTGAGGATTTCAATTATTTTTCCTACGCACGTTTTACTGTGATATCTCAGGACAATGTAATTATTTTGCTTCGAATACTAAAATGTGGGCGTTTTTGGAATTCTGGGGCCACTTTTGTATTTTCGTGATTTGGTTTTTTATTTGTACCCAGTTGGTTTTGTTCTCCCTGATCATTATGCTGTATCTGCCAGATTTAAGATTGTATGTAATAATGTAAATGCACGAGAACTCGGTATCGCAACAACGCGAGTACGTAAACATATTTTCGTAGTATGTTCCACGGCGTTCGCAGAGTGAATAGAATAGGCATAGAATAGAATGGAATAGAATAGAAGACTAGCTAGCTGTTGTTGTGGGTGAGGTTCGCGGTACGGTAGCGGCCGGCGCGTGGCGGTTGCTACGGCGCGGCGTTGGAAGGGTAAGTTTGGGCGGCCGCATCTCGCTGTATGACGGACGAAAGAAAAAGACTCACAAAACTGCAGTTTTTAGCTCTGTCTCTCTCGCACTCTGCATTCAACCAACGTGTGCGAGTGAGAGGTCCGAGCGCCGAAACGAAACTTAATGTATAATAGTCTCGCTATCGGTTGTCGGTGTGCGGTTTCTTATCGGTGTTACTTATGCTCAGAAAGGAGTCTCTAGCGAGACTCTTCTATATATATATATATACAGCCAACTCGCGATATAACGAAATTTGATATAATGAAAATCTCGATATAACGAATAAAACTACCGGTCCCTTGAAAATATCGCGGTATAACGAACAAATGTAATGTATTTTGGTCCCCTCGATGTAGCGAAGCGTTTTTGATCAAAACTCTCGCGATGTAACGAATTTTTATAAATTTGGCGCTTTCTATTACGAATTTTTAATTTTAATTAAGATAAGATACATGTCTCTAGTGTATAACTCTATGAAAAATATATAAAAATAAGTATGTTGCTATTACCACATAATAGATTACGAAGTGCGATAGTACACTCAAGTACAGTATCGCAATTATGTTGACTGTATATTGAAATTAAACAATAAATACATACCTATATGACTCATATATTTTATACATATGTATAAGAATAGTAAAATTATTAAATAAATATGTACATACATATGTTTTTGTATTTTATTGATTTGAATTTTTATTTTAAATCTCTTTATAACGAATTCAATTGGTATATTCTCTTGATATAACGAATTTCGATGTAACGAACTTTCGATATAACGAATTTTTTTCTCGGTCCCTTGAAATTCGTTATATCGCGAGTTGACTGTATATCATTAGGTTGGAATCCTACGTGGCCTCAACAATATCATAGCCAAGTTATAACATAGTTGAAATACAATTCTATAGCTATATTTGAAGGCTCGAGTATATTTGCCCGCGTATAATTATAAAACTATTTATTATGCTTTAAAAAAATTAGGAGAGTGTTCAAGTATAAACACGTCACATTCAGCTTTTCAGCTTTCAAATTCCATTAATAATTCAGTTTTTATCAAAGCTTTACATGTGATTGAGAAGTTTTTTTCTTAAACTTTACCATTATCTGCAGCACTACAAAAAGTTAATATTGATTTTTCATATTGTTATGAGCGAGGAACAGATGCATGTCAAATATTTAAAAAAATTCGAGAAAATGCCTATGATGAGTTAAACAAATATTTTTTAATTCAGAAGAATATATGTTAGAAGGAGTTATTGAAGTACCAAGAACTGTAGGTCGACAAACAGCACCTAACAATATTCTACGTGGTTTGTTATTCGTGTACCGCACGAAAATAACTAACCAAACTCAATCGGTGTGTTGCAATCGCTGGTCGCCGATTACCTGCTACTGGTTTTATTACCATCAGTTATATAATTGATTATTATTGTGGAATTGTGAATTCCACGTACTATTAGCACTATCAATACACCGATAAACAGCGATTAACAGTCGGGAAAAAATACACATATAAATATATAAAATGTATACACACTTTTAAAAAACTCCCTTTTACCCCCTTAGAGTTCGATTTTTTAAAAATCCTTTCTTAGTGCGCCCCTACATTGCTCAAGGAACTTCTGTACAAAATTTCAAGTCTCTAGAAGTCTAGAGTCTAGACCCAGCAGTTTGCTCTGGGCGTTGATGAGTGAATAGGGGCGGTTTCCTATATGTATATAGATAATTAATTGTTTTCATGGTACACAGCTGCTTGTACACGATTTCTTGTGCAGATAAGACCAAAATGTTTCCGACGGCACGGTGGCCACAAATGATCATTGATTTTAGTATGACGTACGCTTAACGTTGCACAAATCGTTGCCGTCTTTACCATCGGATTAGCCCACGGGAACGGGTCCGTTTTGATTTCGGTTAGCGCCGTACTGCAAACTGTAATAATATTGATATTATCGATCGGTTCTTTGTACACCTGAACAAATGTGCACGTTGCAGTGCGAACTGAATACGACGCATTTGCCGCGACTCGGTTGACAACCCCGGGACAAAGCGTCGGCTCGCGGTCCAAAACACCCGGTAACATGTTACCGTGCAAACGTCTGAACACTTGCGCGCGGGCAACTGTTTCGTTACACACGCGATACGATACAATGTATACAAAATATGGTTTTGAGCCATCCGCGGGAACGTCGCACGGGGTGACGGTGAAGGGTCGAAGGGGGAAAAACAAGCGCAGCGCGAGCAAACGCTGTCGTGCGCGTAGAAAAGAACGGTTAGACGGTACGCCGCCTTGATCCGCGCAAGTTCAACCCTCGTTCCACGAATTGCCGTTCTACGACTTAAGTCGTCGTCGCCGCCGTTACACCGATTCGCGAACGACGTGCACCCCCGCCCCGGTGACGTCATGCGCGGCCGCGTCACGCTGGGACTCGCACTGCTGCTGGGATTCGCGGCCGTCCGCGGGGAAACGGTCCGGTGCTCCGTCGGTAATGTATGCCGCGCGCGGTGCAGTCGGTCGCGGTGACTCGCGATTTGTTTTCGAATGCAAGTTATTGCATTATGCAACTGACCGTGGCCTAAACGGGCGTTTCGAACCGAACCGGTCACTCCACCAACAGCAGCGGCGCGTTGACGAGCGGCGCATACTAGTTGGGTCCCATGATTCACATTGTTCACCAATTGGGTCCCGTGTAAAATAGCCTACTGTACGAGTTGGGTCCCATAAAAATGTTTTTTTTTTCTAATTTTTTCCTGATTTACAATCGTTCGTCATTCATCTGATTTTTAACGATTAATAATATTTTAATTTAAGGGTTGAAATTTATAAAACATAGATTTTACAAATTCGTATCAATTCATTTTTTTTTAATATTTTTTCTGTCATTTTTTTCTTTTACGAAATCTTCCTTAGATATTATACAGTTTCTTCTCTTTCCTTCTGGACTTCTCATTTTAATATAAACATCTATTTGAATATTTTTTAAAACGTGTATAAATTGATATATATATATATATATATATATATATATATATATATATATTTGGGTGAGCAGAATAAACAGAATTACTACGTTAAGATATCGGTTTATTGACAGAAAGTACGTCCTTAATCCATATTCGTACTTTATAATACAGTCGATTCCGCTTAATAGAGACACCGGTTAATAGGGACAACCGCTTAATCGGGACAATTCTACAATTACGAAAACAAATGTATACTTGTAATGTAAAATTATGCCGCTTATATGGGCCGTGAATCCGGATAATTGGGACATTTTTATCGAGTATAATAGTAAATCTTTGGAAACATTGAGATTATTTTTTCTTCAACAAGGAAATGAGGGAAGCCCGATAAGTGCTTTGGATACTTGTTCAGACTACATTCGTCAACAAACAATAATAAGTAAAAAACAAAGTAATATTCACAATTTTTTTAAATAGGTAAGATAAAATAATAAAAAAAATAAAATATATATACATATATGTACTTTTATATTTATTTAGGTTATAATACTATGGTTTTCTTTTTGTATAATTAAATAATTTCTATAATTGTAATATGTATTTGTAATAATAAAAACATAAAAAATCAGTTTTTTAATAAATTTATGTTTTTTTTTTTCATTTCGGATTATTATTGGGACAACCGCATTATTGGGACAAAATAACACGCAACCGATGTGTCCCAATAAAGCGGAATCGACTGTATTACTATTTACTACGAAATGATAAATAATTGTATAAATACGTGGACCGTGGACCCAATTCAAACGCATCATTTGATACGCCCGGACCCCATTCAGACAAAACATTTTATTCACACGGACCCAATTCGTACAAAATGCAAAACTAGTATTATTTTCGGACCCAACTCGGATGCAGCCGTGACGAGACCTCAGTCCGTGGCGCGATTATAAATCGGACCGTCCCGCCCCGACAACGGTTTAGGATCGTTAGGATGTATTGATTTTTCGCATTCGAAGATTAGAACGTTACGGACCGTGGTGTGTTCGGACGTGTTTCGGTACCTGATAGAAACAACAGAGTCAAACAGAATAAACATTGTTTACCGTCTGATATACTACATCCGTCCGTCGAATAACGATTGATTAATCAAACATCATTACGTTTTGTATGAAATACACTAATTTATATTCAATCATTTTAAAGTTTTAAATGTCTGCATTATTACTAGATTGATTCATAACAAACCTTTTGGTGTATAATTAATTAACTACAAAAAAAAAAAAACCCGAGGTTTCGGTGTTCATTTGTGTTATTTGAAAACGTCGACACAAATAATGACGTATTATTCACAATAATATTTTTAACAAATTCAAGGTTTAGCTCATATTCACAGATAAGCGCATTTGGTGTAGGTGGCTGTAACTTGTAGTCGTATGATTAGCAAATTAGTAAGTTGTTGGTAATTTATATTGGGACTCGGGGTGATAGCCCGAGGGTACCCACTTGCCCACTTTGCGTCAGGCAAACATCAGTCACCGCGCCGCACCGTACCTATAACCGTGATCCACGTATAATTATTCTGGGGGTGGTCTTAAGATTTTCACGAGATATGACAACAACGTGTCGGTAATTAATTAATTAACAGATAACAATTAACAACTAACGACGGAAGATTCGGTTCATTATCCTCTATAGTCTATACCAGAGGTTCCCAAACTTTTTTTCCCCTAAGACCACTAGCTAATTTTTTCTGTTTTTCGTAGACCCCCTGGTATTAAATTTTCATTTAAATTCACCAATGTGTTGATAGCTTTACAGTCATTACACGGAGCTACTCAGTTCAATAAGGGTTTGCTGTGGAGTAAACAGTTTTGAAATAAAAAAGTGATAAGTTTGTTTTTATATACACATTTCTTTAATAATGACAATATTTATTAATTTTTTTTAATTTAAAAATTAGATCTAATAACATAAAAAAAACTTTAATGGAAGGGGTGTGATGCGTTAATATTAAATTTTCAATATTTGGCTTCAAATAAGTCAAGTTAAACCTTAAATTTCCTGTATCAGTTATTTCCAATCTGTTTCTCTTTTTTGTTAGAAGATTGGCGACCGTGCTAAAACTTATTTCCACAAATGTACAGTTATTCCGACAGTCAGCGCTGATATCATGTTTATCGTAGCATAGATAATATAGTATTATTGGTATATTTAATCTATGATCGTAGTCATTAGTGACACGGTGGTTAGTTAATAATTATGACCTATAAATTTACGTTTGAATATTTATCGTGTGATTTAATTAAATTTTTAACATTCTGATATTTACACTCGTTAGTCATTACTAGGGAACGGATTTGAATGCAAATTGCATTTTTTTCTGAATGTCCGAAAACATTGGTTTCTAAGCAAAAAGTTCATTTCATACATCAAGGAATTAAAAAATGTAACTTTTATTTTGCATTTTTTTGCATTTTTTGCATTTTTAAGACTTTATTACATTTTTAGAGCATTTTTTGACATTTTTAGTGCATTTTTATGGTTTTTAAGTCATTTTTTCAACATCTTTTCAACATTCATACTAAAAAAATAAAAATACCTAAATATGTTCTATGTTACGAAATTACCAAATTATTGTTGACACGTGTAGACACAAAATATATACATACAAGTTCCAACAGATTATTACCCGCATTAAGGTAAAGATAAGATAAGCTATTTATCTAAATTGTACAGAAGATAATTGAGAGTTAATTTATTAAAGTTTTATTGTATTTAAATATTTTTTATCAGATTTTTCATAGTAATGTGTTTTTTTATAAGTTTTAAATTCAAAATTGTGTTTTTATTGAATATAAATACATTTTTAAAGTTTTTTAGGGCATTTTTTTAGTGCATTTTTTTAAGGCATTAAATCGTATTTTTTAAAGGCATTTTTCTTGTTTTTTAGAGCATTTAAATCCGTTCCCTAGTCATTACTCATTAATCATTATCAATAGTCATTTTTCGTTCACAATATCGTACACGTGTATACATAAAAATTACAGTGCATAGTTAATAATTCTCGTGGACCCCTATTTATATCTCATGCACCCCCCATTTTTTTTCTCGTTGACATAGACCCCTTGCAGGTCAGAATCGACCCCAGGGGGTCGATATAGACCACTTTGGGAACCTCTGGTCTATACTCTATACCTATCCAATATATTTTACACAGACAAAAATTATTCCTATTGTTAACCGTGGATGTATATATATATATTATATACAGATATCAATTTTCTTTCAATTCCATTAGTCGGGGGAGGTTGCACCCCTAAAACCCAACCTTGTATGCGCGTCTGTCCACAAATTACGTTTCTCAGAAACCATCATGGTATTGTAATAGAGTATTATATGTATTATGTTCAATACATTTTTATCTCATAAATGATATATACAACTGTTCGTCGTTATTTTTTTAGGTGGCGTAGACGCAATAAATTGCGATAAACTTATTCAAGGTAATATTATAATAATAATACATAGGTACTCGCAATAAATCGTCTGCGGTATGTTATCGGATAATCGGACGCTTAAACTTCATTATACGTTTACGATCGATTATAATACAACAAAAGAGTGCGCTTTATCATTTACATTTTAGTATACATTTTAAAGCTGTATCAAGGGTGGCCAATTTGAATACTTGGGTATTTCAAAATATGAACCATGCTTTCAATATTTCAATTTTGAGTGACAATTATTTTTGAACCCTTTAAGACCTTCAACATCTATTATAATCCTACCCTATAAGAGTTCGAAATCCACCTTATTTGTTACAATATGATGTGATATTGGACATCCGTTTGCAATGACATTTACTAAGAATCGATTACATGAATTATATAAAATTTATTTATAAACCTTTTGGCTCTTAATATCAGTACTACGTTAGCTAAAAATCAAATCAAACACATTTCGTACATATTTTTGGCATACTGGTCAAATTATTACTTTTAATTTAACAATTTATGTGACTATGTAATAGATACAATAATTGTAAATTTAATTATTATTACAGACAGTGTATTGCAAAAATACTATATATGTAAGTACATAGTGCTAAATCAATATAACATTCATCCTGAGCGATGAGTTTGAATCGACTACAGACCCAATGCATCTGAGATATTATAAAATGTTATTGAACGGACAAAACATGACAAAGCGTACATATATAACTTGCTATAATAATGACTTTAGTTATTGATCTGAGAATTTCAATTTTGAAATAAAATCTAACTTTTCATTCTTTTTTCAGTTAGTTTTCAAAGCACTTCGATAGACAGTAAGTATAATTTGTGTGTGTGTAATTTTACTTATTTGCCAATATTTATAAGAAATATAGACTTCTGGACGTTAGGGTGTATTAAATAAAAACGATTTATATAACTACTATTATATAAATATTATTATTATAATAATTTATATTAGTTACTAAACATTTCAGTATTTCATTAATAAGCTTAACATTTCACGTCAATTTTGTTCAAACGATCCACTAAAATGTATGGGGCCTTTTCCAATTATTATTAAATTATTGGAATGGATCGGATGTGAGAGTCTTGGTAGTTCTTAAAGTAAAAATGACCATATTAACTACTATGTATTTTTTTATGCAGTATACGTATTCTACGGTGTGAAATAGTTTAAAAGTAAAATGTTATTCCAGATTCTTCAAAATCCAAAAAGTTCCTGTATTATTTTGTATTATTTAATGTAGAAATTATCTAATTGAAAACAACAATAATTATATTGGCAGCAAAATCGATATACATAATTAGAAGCATATATAATATATTCATTAAGAAATGCATACCAAATAGTTACTATAACTAGACGGTCAATTCATTATACGTCACTTTCGTTATCACTTCATTATGCCTGTAGTTGAAAATAATAGGTATCTCCCTAAAACAGGTCTGTATAAAAAATATTCATTGCATATTGATGCATATTGATGTACATATTTATATTTTCGTCTTATGCCGACTTTATTTCCCGTATAACAAATCCTTCAAGTTTTTATTTGTTCAAGATTTCTTGCTAATTGAAACACAACACTTCCAGATTGTTGTATGGGCAACGTTAACTGTAGACGTAAACCCATCATTTATGTAAATTTATAATACATCGATTTGTTCGGTCGGATACAATCTTTACAGCATAAAGATAATGTCGGTGTAGTCGTAACGACCACAGGAAAATTATTAGGCACCTCATCTGTCTAAAATAATAAAGAAAGTATTTTACAGTATACTGCACTTTATGCATAGACCTAGATCAAATTATAATATTAAGAGTAAGTGTCTATTCCTAATTGAATTTTTGAAAAATTTTTTTCTTAAAAGTATAAAAGTTTGATACGATAAATTACCTGTCTAAAAACATGAACAATGTCGGTCGTCGCAGCTTTGGTTTGCATTGTTTTTGTATGAATGTTGGAATATCGCTTTTGTTAGCCAAATCATAAATACTAATATTGGAATACATGAAGTTATAAACTATTACACCACACATCGATCGGCATGTAACTATAAAACGACATGGCACATTTATTTTGAATATTTTATATGATATTGAAGCTTCAAAAAGCCAATTTACCATGACTAGTTTAAGTATAAATTAATAAACTCCAGCCTTAACTAATGATCGTGCTAGAACGGTAATATATTATGAATTATAAATAAATTATAAAGATTGGAATGATTGTCAACAAACATTGAAGGTTTACAATAAATTAATAGGTACATTAATTTGATACACCCTATTGTCTAGTATAATCTAGTTGATTTAAATTAATTTTACAGATAATTACGATAAAATTGATGCACCATTTAGTAAGTTTATCACTACCAATATGTTATTTATATAATAACTTTTTTTAATTGTTATTTAATATAAATAAACGCCATAGTTGTATATTTCAACTTTTAAGAGTGCTATGTTTTTTTCATTAGCGGAATTTAGTAAATTAGGTAAGTATAATATAAAACCATATATTGGTGTCTCACGTGAAATAAAATAGACATTTGATCATTTTTTTATTAATGATATAAAGTTTTTGTTAAAATCGTTAAACATTTGCAATCATTGATAACTACATATAATCGGGTCGTATTTTCAAAAATATATCTACTGAGATATTATATTATGGTTATCTGTTATAATACACGAGCGGATAGAAATATCAATTTCCATAAAAGTATGTTGTATTCTATTTTTTGTATAAAAAGTATGTATTCATAATATAATGTATTTGGGTTTCATGAAATTATTTCATTTTTGTTTAATTTAAACTCTACATATTTATAATTAAAATACATTTTCGAATATTTTCCAAATTTCTATGAAGAATATAAAAATCTATCTATAGGTATATGAAATTCGGTATGGCAACTTAAATAATTGTTTAAATGTTCAAATTCCATTTTGTTATTATGTAATTTATAGATTTATCGGGGTCGCTGAAAAATTCAACTGCAAGTAAGGTTTTTTTTTTATAAATTTGCATTGTCAACGTCCTTTTTTTGTAATTTATGAATATTACATGTATAAGAATAACCATTTTAATATTGTACATATTAAAAAAAAAAAAAAGTTGAAAATACATAAAAATTTCAGATACTTCAAAATTCAAGTTAAATTTGGGGGATGACAAACGGTGTATTACCCTTATTCTAAAAGTCAATATGTAAACCGCGGCAAAAAAAATTAGCATTATAAAATCTGCAATTTAATCGATAAGATACATTATACAAACTACGACAATTTATTTTATATACCTACTATATATATAATAATATATATATTTATAATTTACTATGAATAATATATATGAAAAAATTAATAAACAAGACAAACAAACAATTTATAAACAATTTTGAAATTACTAATTTGAAAAATATAATTATTAAAAAATGCACATCAAATGTAATATAATTATTAAAAAATTATTTTAATAGGTCGTCGTGATCGTATAATCGAAAAAAAAATTTAAATATTTAAATAATAATTTTGTAGTAGAGCTGTTTTACTTTAATTTATTTAAAAATTTTTCATTTGTTTTTTCAAGTAACTTTTTAAAATTCGTTTCCTAAGCTACGAAGTTTTTTCTGATTATTTTAGATGGTAAATCGTGTAAATTGTTTTCAGAAATTATTCATTTAATATTATTGCTTGTGGCTTGACGTTTAATTATAGAATATGAATCATGATTATTTACCAATAATTATTTTTCTTGTAGAGTTAAATTCTATTTGATTAAGACCAATTAGGCCCTACATTTTTAATTTGAGCTTTATGTTGATGTTTTGTAAGCACTAACTTTTGATTTAGATTATATTTTAAATATACCGGATTATATATAATATGTTATCGTATCGATATGTGTATACATGCAGTATTTACAAGGTACCTATATAAAAAAAATAGCCACTTGTCAATTTTGTTGCAGATTGTACGATGTAAATTTTTTTTTGCTCACAGGTTACAAACAGCCTGATAAGTAAAATTTAACCGGAAATTAGCATACTCAATATTAGAGCAGAGATTAAAATGTCCTATACAAATCTGAATACTAGAAAATATAAGAATAAAATTTCAAACTTGAAATATTCCAAAAATCACCTAAAGATTTCTAAAATGCTCTAAAAAACGAAACATATTCTTATTATTCTACTATAATCATTATTCTACTTACACCAAATCTTTAATTTTTAGGGGTTACTAAATTTTTAATTATTTTTTAAACAGTTAAGATTCTTAAGATATATATTACCTGTCTCGAAATAAAATCGATCAAGGTGAATTTTGGGGTATAAATAATCAATAAAAATAATTAATATTAAATAATAATAAGTAAACTTCCAAATAAATCAAAGAATATAAATGGAGAATGTTCTAATTTTTTTTGTAATTATTTAATTCTTAGATGGATCACCGAAAAGTAAATCAAGTAAGAAAAAAATTCAATAATATTACTTTGTCGATGTTTTTTCTTGAATTATCAACATTTATTATCGACGAGATTTTTTTGTCTCGTGTCACAAGTCATTATTATTATTATAGTCCAGCTTATTAATTCGATATTTGTACACAATTATGGTTTCGATTAAACTTCGATACTTGTTATTACTTAACCCCATAGTAGCAAACAAAAATTACAGTCGTTTTTAACTTAGATCCATACAATTATCGTCATGTGTTTTTATAACCTATAGTTTCATTTATCTGTTTAATTGGTAAATTTTGGTGTCTTTCATACGTGATTATCTAGTACAAGTTTTTCTACCATTATTGTTTGTTCCACATCTTTGATTTCGGTCTATACGAGTACACCTCGTAACCAACAAAATTTACTCTAAAAAATTACATGCTAAGTAAATAAATGTTCTGACTTCGAACAAATAATGTGTCGAATATACATTAGTAATAAATCAATACCAAAGGTGGTTTACCTGACAGTTTCACGAAAACTTATACATTCAGGTTTGTATACATTTGTTCTAAGTATTTGTTCAATTTTATTTTATCTGTAACAACTAACAGATGTACATTTTATTTATTTTGTATTTAATTTTTAAATGGTTTGACATTGATATGATTTACGTTTATTAATTTCTGCTAATGTTTGTAGTTTTTATCCAAAGAATCAATTCATTGAAAGCAATGGTGGGCGTGTCAACGGGTTGGTGATTACTTAAACTACAGCTTTTTTTAGAATAATTAGCGTTGATCTCAATATTTTATTGGATAACCTCTTGAATGCCTTTATGATAATTTATATAGTTACTTATGATGATAAATTATAATCATTATAATTTCCTTTTGAGGTGCATTTTATAACCGTAAGAGGTACCTATATTATAAATATATAATACATATACCCGTATATTTGACGGGATTAAACATAATTTAGAACAAATTAGACAACATAATAATTATTATTTTTATACTATCATTATAACTATTTCCCGAAACTTAAAACTTTTATGAGGGCAAAAAGGAATGTAGTCTCACGTAAATCATAAAAAAAAAGTAAAATAAATAAAGATCCAAACAAGGTTTATTGTAGTTGAATTAATTACCGCAGTCGTAATTTTAATAAATACAACTATTTTACAATTGTCAATGTGAATAAATAATTATTTGGCTTTGCGTGGCGAAAATAAAATTAAATAAAATCCACTGATAATCAATCACCCACTACCCACTGACCAACCACTTAAGTCCCCATCATATCTATGGTTTTTAGAGAATTTAAGAATATGAAGTATGTACTATAATCATATGGCATATAATTTAGTCTATTTTATGACTGATGGTTATTCGTTATGGCTATTTTGCTGTTGTTGTGTTTCATTTACTATTGAGATGTATAGAAAATGCAGTAAGATTGATAATTTTATCAAAAATCTGCAAGAGTTGCTTTATAGAATTTTCTTAAGTTATTAAAGTTGTAAGAAATACTATACTAAATTGAATTTTAATTTATTATTATTTAGAAACATCTCCGAAATCAGAAATTTGTTTAACACGTGATCAAATTCGTAAGTAAAAATTAATGTACTCATTAAAGGAAATCTAATATTAGTTTTCAGTTAGGAAGAAAATAAATGCCCTTGCTTGGAAAATAAGCAATCATGAATATATACTTATATTTTATTTTGAGTTAATGCTTTCGTTTTTAAATGGAATGTGCATATAAAATCAATTTAGTGCTGTTACGTGAAAAAGATTTCTACAATGCTTTAAAAAACGTTAAAAATACTGTTAAATCGAAACATTTTAAATTTAATTTAATCATATTAAGAAGTAGCACAAAAAATAATTTATTTTTATCATATATATATATATATTTGCTTACAGTAAAACCTATTACCTTGTATGAATTCGGTAAGTAAAATAAGAACATTTTGTTTTTAGTTTGGAATGTTCAAATTAAAATACATTTTTAAACTTCGGTTGGGGTAAATATTATTTATACCTATAATCTATATACTACATAGTATATAACCAAGAAACTATTCGTTTTACTCAGAATCGAAAAATAGTAAAAATACATTCTTATCGACAATCAAAAGACGTATAAAATAAAGTTACCATATTTAATTTCAGATCTATCGAAATCATTCACTGATGCTGTTTTAAATGGAACAGATGTATATAGACTTAAGTTTCATAGTAATGTTACAAAATTGTACATGGTGAGTTATGCCAAAATGATAAACTTATACTTTACTTTAATTTAATGAAATTATTCTCAATATTTAAAATTTATTTTTGATAAATCTTTCATTCGAGAACAATTACAATAAATACTTATAGAATGGTAGAAAAATGTGTTTACATTCAATATGTACACTATCATGTTGGTAGTTGTTCTTCTTTTATATTTATATTGTGCTCAGTTAGTGGGATTTGTAATAAATTGTACGACAAACACTAATCAACACAACAGACTGAATCAATATATTGTTTACCATTTTACCATTACTTTGTTTCTTCTAGAATGATGGACTAGTTACGGAACAGGATTATGAAGTGTTATTATGTTCATGTTATAGTGCAGCGAGTATTTATTTCTTCACGAAAAATTATTATTTTGCATGGAAAGTGCTCGAAGACGGTATGTTTAAGTTGCTATTTTCTAATACCACTATAATTATATAGTTACAACTATCAACTATAATGTACGGCGCCATGCGGTGAATAGATTGTAGCTAAGGTAATAATTGTCCTACCTCACATTTAGAACTCCGTGGGAGTTTAAAGCGCGTTCTAGGATCAAAAACTGTTTCGCTATCTATGCCATTGCTTATCATTTTACCTATGCCATACGTAGTTTCATATCATCTCTGTTACATCCATAAATATGCATGCACTCACATCCATTTTATTATACCAGCACGTTCGTACCAAAGGGAGTTTTCGAGTTCGTACCGTAAAGTAAAAGCTAGAAAATAATTGATAATAAACTAAATTTTTCTTTTAAAAATCGATTAAAATAATTACAGTTTGTAATTGATGCTTATTATTATTATAATTATTCTCACCGGCTTGATAAAATGTTTCAACTAAGTACATTTTTGATGTGTGGACTACTCTTGGGTACAACACTGTGTACCAGGTGTAAACAGACAATTTGTGTTCTAATAGGTAATTCGACGAGAATCAGTAAGACGTACCTATTTCATGGTTTATACATTTGTTCTCTCATAACAATGAAACAAGATAGTAGATCATTGATCCAAGGGAGGAGGGATAGTTTGTTAATATATGAACATATTTTCCCCACAATATTTCAACTTTTCACCATACTTAGTACTCTAGCACTAAATATAGTAAGATCTGAGAGAAGTTTCTCCACATTAAGACGGATAATAATCTGGTATTGTTCATGAATTCAAGAAGACCGTCCTATTTCCGTCTGTTTATTAAACGTTCATCGAGAAAATATTTTAAATATTAATTTAATATACCTACTATTTACTAATTAATGTATTATTATTATAAGAAGTAGAATTTTTGTTGATTGTTATTATTATGTAAAGGACATAATATAGATAGATAGATAAGATAATTTATTGGCCAAAAATAGATATTAAAATAAACATGAATTAATACAGTTAATACAGATGTATACAATTAATAAAAAATTATAAAATTTTTTTTTTTTTGTTATAAATTGTTTTGCTTAATTGGCCCAATTCACCACTGAGGTATTCCTCTTATTGGTGAAATTGGAGTTCTAAATCATTTAACATTAATGCGTTAAAAATAATAGAATAAAATAAAATATGATTAAATAGTATAAAATAAAATAAGAATATATATTTCATTGTATGTTTTTTCAAAATCTGTTGAGTATATTTTAATATAATGTACAAATTATTTAATAGATGAGTATGTTATGTAAAATATATATATATATATATAATTTATTGTAGTTTTGAGTTGGTCTTTCCCAAACTTTTGCTCTGGATCCGTGCCAGACTTACCAGTTGAGATTATAATTTTGTGGTATAGTCACAATAAAAACATTTTTAAGGGAAATAGAGTAAGATAATTAAATATTGTTCGTTAATTTAAAATTCTTAAAATTCGATAGATATGAATGTCCTGTTAAAGTTTTATTACTAGCCATTTTAACCGATAAGCCGCAAAAATTCGATATTTGGCCAAATGGTTATGTTTACTAATTAACGTATGCAGTCAGACTTTAGCCTTTAGTTGTTATAGGGAATCATGAATGTGGATATAATGTATAATAGATTCTGAAAAATGACGCTACGCCAAATGCACATCATGGAATCCGAACGAATGACTTCCCGAATATTTTGGAAACGTATATTGCCAACTCCTACTAAAACATAAACAATGCATATTTTTTTTTTTTTTTTTTTTATTAAGAATAAGGCTTCGATAACTGGATCATTAGCCTGCTAAGTTTTACATAAGATTAGTTTTATACATTTTTTTTTTTTTTTTTTTTAAAGTAAAGATTTATATAATATTAAAAGTATATGTAAAGGTTGATACAAAGTGAAAGGTATAATTTGGGGTACATTTTCTTTTATATATATAATTATTTACAAATGTTTATTTACAGTTGGTTTATGAGTTGTATGGCTTTGAAAAAATTAAAAATGACATCTGTATTTGTTTCACCGAATGCTTCCTCCATGTTGGTGGGGTTGTTTAATATATGTTGTTCGTGTTTGTATAGAGGACATTGGAGTGTAATGTGTTCAATTGTTAGTGGAACGTTGCATTGATGACAGGTTGGCTGTTCGTCTTGTTTGAAGAGGTGTGAATGAGTGAGCAGAGTATGTCCGATTCTAGCTCTGGTGGTGACAGTATCGACAATTCGGGCGGTATTGGTGGGAGATCGCCATTTTTTAACGGTTTTTTTAATATTTTTTAGTTTGTTATTAGTTATATGATCCCATTGGGATTGCCACTGTCTATTGGAAATTTGGTTGATTATTGTTAATGAATCATTATATGGTAGGGACTTTATTTCGGTTGATTCAGTAGATGTTATGGCTTGGTTTGCTAATAGATCTACTGCTTCATTACCCGCAATACCGGAGTGTGATGGCACCCACATGAACTCTATAGTATTTGGTGAGGTAGCCGTGATATTAATTATTTGTTGGGATGTTTCATGTGATGGATTTGTTGATAGTAGAGAAGATAGGGCACTTAAGGAGTCGCTTATGATGAGTACTTTATTTAAATTAGTAGATTTGGCATAGATGATTGCTTCTCTAATGGCTGTTATTTCAGCTGTGAAGATGCTGGCTTCGGTGGGAAGTTTAAAAAGTTTATTCACATATTTATTCACAATGCATATTATAACAATTCATAATACTTTAATAATAAATAATAACTCATAAATATGAAAATAACGTGTTTTAAATTTAAAGTATGTTTAATGCTTATATATGTGTCTTTTTAGGTTTTAATATAATTGCATCGTTTGTTAAAAAATTTGAAAACGTATTAAGTGAATCAGTTGAACAAGAATTGTTGATATGGTCAGTGGTTTATCAAACTATGAAAGTAGATTTAATGAAATATTTGTCATACAATGAACAACAAATTGCTATCGCAGAAAACGAGCTAACGGAAAAAATGAATGAAATTTCTAAAGACCCGTTAAAAAAGTATCCAAGCCAGTATTTATTATTGTACCGAAGATATTTTTTAGACAAGGTAGATAATTTTATACATATAAGACATATTAGAAGTGTATATGATTCATGAATCAGGAATGAAGAAGCATCGTAGGAAGGATGGAGAGTTGCTGCAAATCAGCCTATACGGGCTGCTAAACTAAAAAAAAAAAACCCTATATTTTTCGTAAATTTAATTTAATTTTTAATGGGTAGGTATACAAGTTTTTGCAAACACCGCGATCGGTAAAATTCAGTGACCACAAATAATATCTACGACTGTACGAAACAAAATGAGCCACTAAATCATTTTATTAATAACTTAAACTTAAACTTACCTCAATAAATAATTAATTACACGAAGAGCACATATTCATACGAAATGTAATATCTTTCGATGATGATAATTTTGTGTTCTATTATGATGATATACATTATTTTCATTTGTCTACGTTGTTTTAATATAAATACCGGTTGAGGCATCGGCCACGGGTTGGCGACCCTAGCTTTGCGCGTCCCACACGCGGCGCTCGCAAAACCAAGACGTCGCAAATATATGTAATTTAATCTCACTATTATTTATATCAATTTATATCTGACAGCCATATTGCCAAAATCTGATCAAACTGCTGCATCTTACCGGATGGCTTTTGTATATTTATGCTTTAAATAGTATTAACATTTTATTTTAATTTTCAGGACTTTGATAATGAAAAGAAGGAAAAACTCATGGACGTGATAAAAAATGATTTGATTATAACCAAGTTGCATGACGTATATATGGATATACATACATACCATTATTTAACATTAGCTGAAAAAAACGCTAATGACGACGTAAAGGCTTTTATGCATTTAGTATATGCAATTAAAAGACCTACATTGTCCGTTGAAGTAAATAGGTTTTTAATGTATTATATTTCTAAAATAAAACTATTTAATAATACGAACATTATACTTGAATCAAATTAAGATTTGATAATCTATGTAGTCAATATTTGTTATCAACCCATCATAAAATATTCGACTTAAGTATTAATACAAACCTATAAAAAAAGAAGTTCTTCGGAGGACAGTTTTACTCATAATTTGATTGAGGCGTAAGACTTAATAATATCCTCCAGGCCCTATTATTTATAAAATTTCGGATTGCACACTTAGTTAATACCACATATTTTACTTGAATGGTAAAAAATGTTTTGGCTTCGCTAGAGATAGTTGCACTATCTGCTATAAAAAACTTATGTATAATGGATATCATAATTTTATAATATAATAAAAAACAATAACTTTTACTTTTTAATAAAAGAATTAAACTGTAAAAAATAATATTATCATAACATATTTAAAATTGAAATTATAGCAGTAGGGATTTATTATATAGTATTGTTAATACAAAATTTCAGTAGTAGTTTTGTTTAGCCAATGGATTGTGTCAGCATTTAAAACTGTTGTATCTTTTAAGTGTTATATGCAGTTTTTATTGAACGATTTTTCAGTAAATTTAATCATACACACAGTCGTTTAGATGTTTAAGAGTTGGTAATGAAATTACCTACATGAAATAATTATTAAAACTTGTTGCCTAATCGTAATTTCATATTTTTCGGTTTTTATTATTACTAGGATAGATTGTTAAACTATAAAGCAAATCAATTAGCATATGATATAGTTAAGAACTGTATTGGCAGCGAAGGATGGATAGCTTATGACGAATATCATATGTGTACAAAAATAGCAGAATTAAGAAAAGGATATAAATGTAAATTATAATAGGCTGATTAAATATTTTTAAAACCGTTGTAGTATAAATAACTTTTTCAAATAGCACAATTTTTGATAAAATTAACGCAGCCAGATCTAATTTTTAAAATCTCTATAAGAATAATTCTGAAAAAATGTATACGACTTATAGTTTAAAAAAATCACCGATATTTAATTATTTTTGAAATAGAATCTTAGAAAGTGTTACATATCAAATCGATTATTTTCCGTATATCTATATTATTTTGAGTAAATACTATTATAAGTTAAAGTTATTCTCCGTAAACACTGACTCCAATCGTATTTAATAGCTTTAGATGACATACTAATCAAATATACTCATATGAAAATATACGATCATACAACTATAATGACAAAGCTAAGAAAAGTAAGTATTTGTTATATAGTTTTATGAGAAGTTTTTTTTTTTTTAATATTATAAAATCTATTATACATTTTTTACATCAAGTGTAAACGATTAACTATAGAAACTCTGTTTTATCGAACATTTTACTCTCACGAATTTGACCAGACTTTCCAATACTGATACTTAAGGAATGGCGAGCATATATATATGTATGTGATTGTTTTAAAGTAATGTTTAACAAATTCATTTAAATTAAATTAATTAAAATTTGTATTCTGAGGGATCAATCTGAGATTTTAAAGTAAATATATTGCCCATATATAATTTAACATTTTAATCATTTAGCCACTACTAAAAGCAGAAATTTAACAAATTATTTTTGGTAGCGAATAATTACACAATTATACACGGTAAAAAAGTTTTAAATAATGATGTTATTATTATGCATTCAGACTTTAAATGATGATCTTATCAATGAAGATTTGTTGCACAGCATAGTCACTTCAGCAATAGACATGGATGTATATGATACTGATGTGTATAACGCAAAGATTGAAAACGTTAAAGAAGGTAAATATTATCAATCACTGATTAATTAAAATTAAGTCACACACGTTAACCAATAAATATTTTATAATATTAATTTTTAATCATTTATAATAAATTTAATTAAAACGTAAAAATCGTTGAAATAGCTGCACCTATTTGATAAACACAATCACTTGATTTCGTTTACTTTTAATATAATAAATATTTAAATATTTATCCTTTATCCTTCAAAATTATAATTTTAATTATTATTTATCTATGATAAATGTATATAATTACGTTTACTGGTTAAAGTACAATAAACTTATTTAAGTACCAATAAATCATCAAATTTTCGGCCAGTTAATTTAGAATACAGTAATAACTATAATACTGTATACTTATGTAGTATTATAGTTTAAAAAACAAATTTTTTTTTCCATTTATAGTTCCAAGTCATTTAAGCTTCAGTATTTAAATAAACACCCTAGCTAATAATATGTTTGAGAGACTCAACCCGTTTATATTATTATTAATTTTTTATTGTTATTTTGACATTACACTGATTGAATAAATATGATTTCAAAACTATGATTTGGGGAGAATAGTATCAATGTACACTAGTACCGTCTCACCAATAGCGATAAAAACTATCATCAGATTTAATATTATCATATATATTATACAATTTACTTTTTATTTTTAAGCGATCCATTTATTAGAATTATTTATAAAGACGTCATATTCAAACAATCAACAACAACAAATAAAGGAAAATAAATTACAATCGGTCGTTAAAGCTTACAAGTGGTTAGCTGAATTGAATGCGGTCCTTTGTTCTGATGAAAATACAGACATATATCGAAAAAAAGTCCTTGAAGCACTGAAAGCAGCAAATAAAATATCAACTAGCAATGACAAACTGACGATAAATAATACCACAAATATACCACAAATTGGCGTATTGACGCCGAATGTCGATGAACATTTGCAGTTTTTGATAGCTAAACACGACTGCAAAGTAAACTTTTATTTTTTAACCACTCATTTTTGTTATATTTTCGTGATTTTCCGCAAATTTGATATATTTATAGCAATATTAATTTATAGACGTGTTTTGTATTTTAGACGATTAAAGAAATCGTTATCCTATGCCTGTTGTTTCGTACACTCCTCCATTCCTTCTAATTTAAATATCCTTTGTATTCTATATTTAATAAAAATATCTCATTTGTTTCATAATATATTTGTGTATTTCTAAAAATGCCGAAAATGTGTTAAAATTACCCGACGGTAATGAGAGTCATACTCATTATTTTAATAATTAGTTTCTTCACTGCATAGTCTGGACGTATTGCAAAACGAATATTATTAAATTAATATTGTTGATTTATTGTACAAGACTCTCACTGTACTTAATTATAGCACGGTATTTTTCAAAACTTGTAATATTGACTGTTGTATTTTTTTCGAATATTTGAGACTCACTAATAGTCCGAAAAATCTGGCTCTAGGAAAATTCGATAATGTCTCGGTAGCCAACAATTTATTGTTAACATTAACTGTTCTGAATATTATTAACAAATTTAGTAATGCTAACATAAAAGTAGTATTACATTTTTTTGAAAAAAGAAAATACATTTTACAAGTACATATATGAAACATTAATATTTTTGGAAAGTACATGATGATTATATGTATGTATATTTTTTGTTTCAATCAAAAGTAAAATAGTTGATAAATGATAATATTATAATCAAATTACCAGTTGGGTTGCGTTAATAGTTATGAATCGTGTTGATTTTCTCACAGACAGTATTGCCGTACAAAACTTGGGAAAATCCTAAAAGAAATGATGGTTGGATCATAGGAACAGAGGGTTTGTTTACGTCATTATACCATAAGGCAATTGATAAACAAAGCGACTGTTATAAGAAAATCGCCTTTGGAGTCGACTCAAACAACCGATATATTCATCGGGTGGATGCATTAATCATTACGTTTAGATATTGGCATAATATGCGAAATTTGTACGCAGCTCAGAAAACCATTAGGGCTGCGTTGACACATATAGTCGTAACTCCCGAGGTAAATATATAATTACAATTAATCAGGGTTTCGTGAGTCGGATATTACCGACTGTAATACTTAGTAGAAACAGACCTCATTTTTTTCTTTCATAGGTTCTTATATAAAGTTACTGTAACTTACACGCATATTGCCTACCATCCAGATATTTCTACCGGATGGAATAAAGTTTATTTGAAATGCGTCTGTACCACCTCCATTTATCAGCCCATATATTATTATTTTATAACTTATGTACAGTCGAGTTGTACAATAGTAAAACAGGATTTTCAGATGACATCATATTTTAGTTCAAAATAAAAGTTCCGAAATTGAATACAATACAAATACAATAAATTATTTTCACACAACTATGTTGATATTAAAAAATGTAACTTGACCTAACCGAATATTCTACACCCACTATCAGTAGATCTCTAGACCTGGAACCTATTGACGATAATATTCATACAAATATTCATATTATTTGTAAATTAATATAAATACTAATTATAATTATTAATATTAATATGATATATATATATTTTTTTTGAAATTTCTGATACATAAGTGAACTAGTTAATATAATCAAAACAATAAAGTAGTTTTATGTATCGCCTTTGCGTGAGATTTTTTTTTTGTTTCTTTTATGGCAGTATCAAATCGCGATAACATGTGTCTATGACGTTCACTTTCATTATCCGTATAATCATAGACATTAGACTGTGACAATCACCATGTTAACAAGTTGTATAAGTTCATTGGCGTGACTTGACTTGACCCGCAGTAGCAGCTTTGCAAAAAAACCGGCAATACCTCAATAAACCGACATTTTTTTTAAAATTAAAAGATATAAGTTATTACAATTGCAATTTTAAAAACAAATTTAATTTTGAAGGGCAATTTTTCAACCATATTATATTAGCCTTGGCCATAATTTATGAATTCGTCACGTCTTAGAACTTGGTAGACCAGCGCCTTTCCAAAATATGCAAATTTAACCATGCATAATAATATTAGTTCAAGAATAATTTTCTTTACACGGTTTAGGAGTTACGAATAATAACGAATCATTCGGCGATCGCAATAACTACATCCAAGGTACAAGTTTTTACAAAATAACACGCCTGTAAACTCTCTTTGCTCGAGATTCCATCGAGCGTCCAAAGATTACATGTAAACTGCGTTCGGTCAGGTGCAGCGAAAGCACGCCATGGTGTACCTGTGCCCACTCAGCACGCCTATTCATAACGCAAATAAAATGAAATGATTTGCAGATACATTGTACGGCCAGCCCCCCCCCCCCTCCGGCCATAACTAACACAAAAAAATTCATAACTGTTTAATATTACACAATTATATTTACACAATCTCTAGAGAATAACCAAATTAATATTTTGTTCGAATTTTAAAAACCTATTGAATTACAGTACAATATTACACATTATATTTACAGAATCTCTAGAGAATAACCAAATTAATATTTTATTCGAATTTTAAAAACCTATTGAATTACAGTACAATATTTCGTCAGTTTTCCGTAATTAATGGGAAAACTGTTGGAAAATTTAAATAATTACCAACTACACAACATATGGGATTGAAAACCTACCTTAAAGTTGTTGATAGGATAACGTTTTCTAGGAGAAAAGTCGATGACATACACAAACAATTTTAAAAAACACACTTTGTGGTAAAACTAATACATTCCTTGTATCACTCAAAATCTCATATGATTAGGTAGTACTCTAAAAATCAATGACTATCAATCAAAACTTCATTAATAGTTGTTGTTACTATACCAGGATATGTAAGATGTAACTTTTGAACATTTTCAATCAATATTTTTGTTATTTGAGTATGTAAATCGTATATACTTATCAATATTTTTAGTTAATTTTGTTTTTATCTTTGTTGTTTTTAAAATGTTGATGTTGGTATGTACTTTCTCTCGGTTTTCACCAAATTCATACCTATTGGTTGATCAAAGTCGCGATCAAATTAATGTCAATCGCGCATCAAATAAATATATTCTAATAAGTTATAATAAATTCTCTTCATATAATTGCTAACGTACAAAGTGTCCGGGGCTTGCAAATTAATCAATATTCAGTACCCACCAATTGTCTGTTTACCAAATAAAATGTTTAATATAAAATAGTTTTGTTGAGCTTAATTTATATTATGATAGATAGGAACAAATAGTAATTGTTATTGTTAGGCAATATAATAGCGGACATTTATGCAGCGCGGTGTTAGAATGGCTATAATGCCTACCAATGTCTGTTTAATAAACTTTCAAGTTGTGTAATGATAGTTGAGAACCCTTCAAATGCCGTTGTAGCGGGTTCGATATTAACTTTATTTGATATTATAACAATTATAATAATCCAGAAGAGGCTGCAGCTAAGATTAATATTTCAACGTGACATAGACCCGAGTTACACAGTTTTATAATAAACATTCAAATTATTAAAAAGAGCAGAAGATATTCTAAATGCATATTCAAATTTCTAATGGCCATAGAATGCATGTTGTGTTTCAATACTCAATTTAGTCTATAACGAATTGTAAACAATTAATTCTATAAGTATTATTCATCTCTTCGATAGTTATTAATTTTGTTTACTTGGAAAACAAGAAAATTAAAAGAATAGGTACAAGCGAAGTAACGAATAATGATTCTTGTAACGAAAAATGATTTTCGGTGCCGCCAATTATTTTTAGTTGATTTATCATGCATACAAATTTTACTTAATTTTTAAAATTCTATCATTTTAATAACCTACTGTTTATTTCATCATAGGATCGTTACAGAAATAAGGAAGCTCACGAATTATATAGCATGTTTTTGTTGCGGAAAAATTGTGGAGACATTAAGGTAATCAAAAATGTTAAGAAGTAATATTGTTTCCGTTGAATTTTCACCATATCAATTTAAATTACAATGGAAGTTTGTTTAATCATTGCTATTGCTTGAACATATTATCATACACGGTCAAATAGTTATGTTGATAAATGTATATTGTATATATATATATATATATATTTAGAAACATTTTTTATGTCATTCAGTTGTTCATATAATATATCATAGTTAAAACGGGTTTAATTGAGAGAAAAATAAATTTTAATGTTGAAGTGTTTCCATTTATTTATTTAAAATATTTTTTTATTTTGATATTTGTTAAAATAATTGTTTCAACAAAGTATGCTTATATAATAACTTAACCAATATTTAATTTAAAATATATTATTTCTTTAATGTTATATATTTGTTTTTTCAGAACGATAATAATCGTTTTCGCCCATTACCAGACAATGAAGACGATAATGATTCTTATAGTGTTTAGTTTTTACATATAATCATTTATAATATTTATTATAGTGTTTAGTTTTTACTAAAAAATATTTATAATATTATAGTGTTTAATTTGTACTAAAAAATATTTATAATAATCCTCAAATATACACTTTATCAATTTCAAAAGTAGTAAAAGTTAAATCTACAGTTAATTATTTGTTAAGATAAAAATTGTTTTTTTTTTTTTTTAATTTAATTTTTAGTTATAATTTTTAAATGCTTTACAAATATGATATATTGAATTGACTTATTCTAATAAGGAATGTCATTTTGAATACTTTTGTACGGTTATACATATATGAAGAGTAACTTAAAAATATGTATAATTTTTGGATTTTATTTTTGAAAATACAAGCAATAACCAATACATACATCCACCAGAAATCTTGTATATGATCTTGTATATCTTTATATGAAATACGAGTACGTTATCATATAAATTGTATCCTAAGAAAGTAATTTTATTTTTATAATATCAACTTTTATTAAATTAGAAAATTAAATATACAGCTTAAATTAAAATTACAAATTAATCAAATTTGTTTTATTTACATACTCGTCTGTTAAAATTAGAATAGTTATGATAATTGTTGGTTTCCACTCATTGATCCAATTGATTGACATGATTGTTTGCAGCTTCTAAGGATAAACTTAATTCAACACTTTTTGAATGTCAATGTATTCTCTGACAGCAATCTTTTCTTAATATTTTGATATCTCAGCTGCCAAATTAATTGATCACGTAGTGGACCACCATCAAGACAAGGAAATGCAATACATTTACAGTATACCAACATATTTTTAAAATTATTTGTAAATTCATTAGATAGTTGTTTCGGCTCTTTAAATTTATGACATTCTGTTGTTATGTTGAGTTTTGGATGAATCTATTTCAAAAATAACAACTGTTAATTATCATAATTTTTATCTGCTGGATTTGTGCACAAATCTCTCAAACGTGAATATCTCTGATTACCAAGTAGTAACAAGAACTTTCTTTTTTCTGCTTGATACTTAAATTTAATAAAACATAAAGCTCAAAATCTTAATGACTTATTAAAAAATATTAAATTCTTTTTTTATACATACTTTAATGATGGAATAAATGGGCTTTTCGTTGGTAACTTTAATTTAAAAGCTCAATTCACAAGAATGTTCATATATCAAATTCAACAATTGTTCCTCTACTTTTTCGATTGTGTAATCACTAAGTAATTTTTTTATAGCCGAATCTTCGATAATAATTGAAAATAATTGCTTTGAGTTACCTCTTAGTTTATTCAAATATGCAATTCCATCAAATGCAACTGGTGTATGCCCAAATCTCCTAAAACAAAAAGTTAAATTGATATTTGAAATTAATTTATAAAACAAATAATCACAATTGCATGAAAAAATTAAAAATTATGAAATCCATTTGTTTCACTTTTATATTTTATATGTTATATTTTAAACATAGATATGTACATACTTTATCACAGATTCAATTAAATGATCAACACTCATATCTGGCCAACCAAACTCTTTCAGTGTACTTTCATCAATAAGTACTGTTAACAACTCCATTAATGAATCAGCAAATGCGTCATTCTGGTTCGAATCATTACTTGTGGCATTATCATTATCTTCTAATGCATCAGTGTTTCCATCTTCATGATCGGCCATGATCTCAGCCAACAAATCTCTATTTTTAGAACGCAAGTTATATAACAGCCACCCTTGGCGAATAAATGTCCGACCACATTCAACACATGGATGTTGTGGTTTCATAGTATGTTTGACCATAATATGTTGATTTAAAAATCTTGTCGAAGTAAATTGCAATTCACAAATAAGACACGAGTGTCTAGCATTTATACCGGGAGGAATAATATGATGCGGCTGACCATCTTTGTTTTGCACTAAAATTTTGTCACATACATTACACAAAGATAACCCAGTTATTGAATTATGAACTAATTGAATATGGTGATCATAATAAGAGCGACTACTATATGTGACGCAACATTTGTCGCAAGTAAAAGCATTTCCACCTGAAAATATGTAAAAATTACCAACTAAAAAATATTCAATTCTTTTATTATACGAGTACATACTATTGTCATGAAATAAATGTGCTTTCTGTTGTGGCTTTAGTTCGAAACATTTTTCAGTTAATGCACAAGACTCAGGTTTAATAGCATGTGTTTCGAAATGATGGTTTAATTTTTTCTTGGTTATAAATTTATCACAACACTAAAAAAAAAAATGATACTAGAAAATATCCAATATAAGGTTTTAAATCAAACTATACCTGTTTACATTCAAACGGACGTTCACCTGTGTGCATTTTACGATGATTTCTCAATGATTGACTGGATGCTAATCGTTTAAGACACAAATCACATTGGTGACGTCTGAGAGCTGCGTAAACTATTAACATATTTTAAATGCCAACATAAGATTCTTACACATAATTAATATTATACACAGAACATACTAATCAACAAAATAGTATTTTTAACCTTCCATAGCAATCAGCAATCCTACTACTATATTCATGATAGCATAAACATAAGACAAGGACTACAGCTGGAATACGAGAGAGCAAAAATATACAAGTATTTACCTGAGTGTGTTTTTTCGTGATCATATAATAACGATAAACCAAGAAACTCTTTATCGCAGTATACACAAGTATAAGTACGCTTTTTTCTAGTTGGAGTAGGATCATGGACAAGACGGTGATCTTTAACTTTATCTTTTCGGTTGTACATTATCCCACAAACCTACATTCATACAAATATAATTAATATGCTTGATAATACTTGATAATAATTAATAATTAATAATTAATAATTTAGTGTATATATTTTAGACTGGTAGCTCAAGACTTAACAAGTTTTTTGTTCATCTGCTTTACAGTTCAGAAATGTATTTTACTTGAAACTTAATTATGATAATTTTTTTAAATTCTACATAATTTTTTAAAGAATGATACAAAATTAGGGATAATTTTAATAATTTTTATAAAGTATTCAGTGTTAATCCAGTAAATAGATTTGTATGAAATAAATTTTAACTGTTTACTTTTAACTTATAACTTCACAAGTATATTGGTGTAAGAAATTATTATATTTATTTATATGTACTTTAAATTATATTAAGCATTGATGTATGTGTTTAGAAAAAACAATAAAATAATTCTGTGAAATGATTACCTATTAGTCATTCTTATAAATCATATGTTTATAGTTTTTTAAATAGGTACTAATAAATTTAATCATTTGTTGAGATAATTATTTTAGTACTAATGTATGATAAATAATTGTTAACACCACAGAATAAAACACTTAAAAAAAAATAAATAAATAAATATATAAATAAATTAGAGATAAACTTAACTTTTAACATATTTTGAATATTATAACTATAAATGGCAGATTAAAATAACTATTACGTTTTAAATTAATCATCTATTCATTTCGGGGGGGGGGTTGAACCCCCCCCCCCTGCGTCCGCCACTGTATAACAGTATAACTTTAATTTTTGTATATCATACGAGTACCTGATTAGATAGGTACATTACGCATAATTACGGTAAAATGTATTATCTACCACGATGATATATGAACTTGACATAAAATATTTATACGATATATATATATCGTATGTTTATGTATACATACATTATAATTTGTAAGTAGAAACTAGATATAATATTTAAGGTAGATTCCAGCGTTAGACCCTTCATTACCACTAACTCCACTATTGCCGCCGCCACCGCCATCACCACTGTTCTGCAACTCGCAGCTATACATTTTCTGACATTCACATTTTTATATCGCCTCGCACCTTTATTTAAATATTATATCACAGATAACTGATTATTGTTGAAGACTTAAAAATTATAGGAAGCGTACCATTATCAGCGATGACATACCGTGCCGATCCTCTCGCTGTGTAGTCCGTCATTACATGCCGCCGTAGTCTACTTTACACGGTCACCGGCCTATTTCGGGTCACCACACACACACCAGTAATTTCTTGGGATTGTAATATTTATTTCAGTTGAGTTGTGCCGCCGTATAAGAATATCTATAATATTATTTTATTTTTATTAATAATTTGTTTAATCAAAAGTTCTACCTTTCTATTTTTTTCGTTGCTGTTTGACGTTGCTGTCAGTTTTATTTATTTTGTGTATTTTTGTGTGTGAATGTGTATAAATGTATTATAATACTATGATATTATATCGTTATTACAGAACACACAGCGACAGCAACATTATATTCAAGTTACCTCATTTTACACCACATAATAATTTTATTTTTATGTACATTATTTTCCTTTTTTTTTTAACTATTTTTCCATTAATTTATTCCTAACTAGCACTTTCTATGTATAGCCATGATTATAAATACATTTTTCGTACTATAAGTACTCGGAAAATTAATTTTAATTGTAACGTGGCAGTCACCAACTGATTAGTTAGTTACTTATATCTTTAATTTATTAAACAAATTATGCACCTACTACAGAAATAGTAAAATATCATTAATAAATGTATGTATGTTTATGTACATCATTAATATTAAAATGAAAAAAAATCGATAGTTATAAATGTCCGTTGTATAAAAAATAAGCTGAATCACTTGGCTTCGCACGGAATACAGTATTAGACGAGAGCATTAACGGATTATTACTTTACATTTTTTTTAAGCCTATCCATATTTACTAAACATTTTAAACTGTTAATGTTATAAATTGTTTGTTGTTCCTCGCTTGTTAGGTTAGGTTAGAGAAGCTCAAAATCGCTTTAATTAACTTGTTTAATTAACTTCGCAAGTGATGAGCGTATAGGACACAATGCATATATGTAATGGCATACGTATTTGACGTTAATATAAAAAAATAATACTGTACTCGAATTTACGAGCCTATAAATAATTATTCACGAACATAAGTTCAGAAAATTATTTTATTATTTATCGAAAAACATAAAATAATCGAAAAAAAACATTTATAAAAAAGAAAAAAGTATCATTTTTTTAAATTACTTTTTTTCTTAGTTTTAAGTTTTTTTTATCACGCATAATTACGGTTAATTCATCGTATTCCACAATCAACGTAGGCAACCTATTATAATATTTATAGATATATATCATATATCATATATTATATATTTGTATTATAATATATATATATGTTTTATACATTTTTGACCAACAGATTTTAATATCGTACACCTACTCGGAAAACTGTTATTATATCGTTTTTATCAACTCAATTGTCCACATTTTTTTAGTTAATATTATAGAAAATAATTGTGACATTCAATTAATTACACTACTTGAATATATTAATTAAATTTAGGATCTTCGTATATTTTACATTAAGAATAGAAAATGATAAAACTCTTAAAAAATTAAACAAAATAATAATATACAGTCCAGAAATTATTTATAACATTTTTATTTATTTAATTTGCCTTACTTATAGAATTTCCCCGACAACCATCTTTATTTAGTTATATATGATTTGACTAAGAATACATTATTCTTATTTATCTCGCAAACGTTTTGATACTTACTGTTTCGTGTACCTTAACTAGTTGTACCAATTGTTAAAAACATTTTTACTTGATCAAATATCTTTGCACCATGGTAAGTGTTAATTAATTATATACCTTATATAAATAAATTTGAAAATAGTAATTTAAGAAAATATACCTTTTGTTTTCCAAATGTGATAGTTGTCATTTTAGTTAATGTTGGACATAAAAATATTGTTATTGCTAATTATTGCTAATTATTGTATTCCATTTGTCGTATTAGCGTGAATGTATATCCGTACACATCGGTCAAGCTGGAGTGCAAATTGGCAACGCCTGTTGGGAGCTTTACTGCTTGGAACATGGCATTCAACCAGATGGGCAGATGCCTTCCGATAAGTCAGTAGGTTGCGGAGATGACAGCTTCAACACTTTCTTCAGTGAAACCGGTGCTGGTAAACACGTGCCTAGGGCCGTGTTTGTAGATCTTGAACCGACTGTCGTGGGTAAGTATTTTACTTAATTATCCGTGAAATTTAGGGCATATATTTAAAACACGAAAGATTTTTTTTATATATATATATATATATATAATATTAGAATAACATTTTTTGGAAACAACATTATTTGTGTCGTTCAAACGTGGTGATATCATATTTTAGCTTATAAGTTCTAACGTTAACGTTGGGTTCTATCACTGGATGGCCTCCCTCCTCAAGTGTTCATGTTGTAAAAATAAATTTATATGTGTTCAAATTTGCTTATTATGCCTATTATAGCATAGATTGTAAATATTCTAATAAAAAAAAGTTCTAACTTTAAATTTGAAAATCCTAAAACCAATATTTCTGTGAAAATTAATCAGTTGATCATTGTGTATATTATAATATATTATATAGCATACAATATACAACATGTATTTGCATATTACATAATATATTATTATACCTATAGCAACAGGTTGATGTAAGTATATCATATGCGGGATTAAAAAAAAACTATCAATATATTATATAATACTGGTATATATGTATCAGTAAGATCTATACACAAGTTCAAAATATCACTATTCAAAGAGATAAAACCCAATTTTGATGTATAATGTTACATTAATATATATGAGTATATATATATATATATATATTATTTTAGAAAAATGAAATCTGTGTACAAAAATATTTTTAACCCTCGTACTAGTAGTACCTAATTATTGACATTGTATGTCTCTTCCTCTTGTCGCTTTCAACCCATTCTCAAATTTTGCATAGGCATTATAATAAAAGGCGACATTTTCTTTATAATTTGTTTAACTCCGAGATTATTATAAAAATGAAAAGTGACTTTTTAAAGAAGATACTAGGCATAAAAAAGCGATCAATATTGTCAGATAATATAATTGATAAAATAATAGTTATTTAATAATTATGATAACATGTGGGTCACGATGATTTCGATTTTTTTAAAAAATGGTGTTCCTACCTCTGAAAATTGGGGAACCTCTAGTTTTTGAAAAATAATAAATTTATAGAAATTGTGATGTTTAAAATCGATGTTTTAATGTGCTTACGTTGCGTGTTACGTACTAACGAAATGGGAAAACTCAATTCTGAAAAGAAAACATAATTCTTAGTTATATTATATTTTTGTAGTATTTTCAGCCGGTGGAATATTTTAAGGACCACTTTGAATTTATACTATTAATTGGTGTGATAATAATGTTGAGATAAGCAAGAGAACGATGTAGCAGTGATAACTACATGTTACATATTACACTTGTTACAGACGAAGTGCGGACCGGCACGTACCGTCAACTGTTTCACCCGGAGCAGCTGGTCACGGGCAAAGAGGACGCGGCAAACAACTACGCGCGTGGCCATTACACCGTCGGCAAAGAGATCGTTGATCTGGTCCTGGACAGGATCAGAAAGCTCGCGGACCAGTGCACCGGGCTCCAAGGGTTCTTGATATTCCACTCGTTCGGCGGTGGCACCGGGTCCGGATTCGCTTCGCTGCTCATGGATCGGCTGAGCGCGGATTATGGCAAGAAGAGCAAACTGCAGTTCGCCGTTTACCCGGCACCCCAGGTGAGTGCGATGGGGCATGCGTTTGCTCTCCCGAGGTTTTAACCCGTGAGCACGTTCACTCGTCCTAGTCCAGGCCCGACGAGTGCAAGTGACAACACTGGTATCCCAGTGACCACCCCTTACCTACCCGCTCGCGACTAAAACACATTGTAAACGCATTGTGTGTGCTTGAACTAAAAGTAATAATTATTATTGAACGCGATAACATCATAGATTCGCAAGAAATATTTTATTAAATACCTATATACACAAAGATGATCTTATTGCTGCCCTTGCCACGTTATACACTCATAAAATAATTATATTTTAGTTTAATTTTCGTAATTATAATATTTTATTACTTATTATTTTCCGCACATTTGTCTTACAAAGTAACAATTTCTTTTTTCCGAAGAATCTCGCGTAACGGATTCGGTGTAATCATTACTTGCTATCATCACTATATTTTAAGCATACGTTTACTTTTCACGCGTATTACACTATATAATACCTAAGATGATCGTTGAAAACTTTAAACTTAGTGGCGTCCCATTGCTTAGTAAAATGATCCGGGACTCGACTTCCGTATGAAAATGATAAAAAAAAAACACCAACCGTTCCCTTCTCCTGCGTGCAGGTATCCACGGCGGTGGTGGAGCCGTACAACTCGGTGCTGACCACGCACACCACTCTGGAGAACTCGGACTGCGCGTTCATGGTGGACAACGAGGCGATCTACGACATATGCCGCCGGAACCTGGACATCGAGCGTCCCACGTACACGAACCTGAACCGGCTGATGGCGCAGATCGTGTCGTCCATCACGGCGTCGCTGCGGTTCGACGGCGCGCTGAACGTCGACCTGACCGAGTTCCAGACGAACCTGGTGCCGTTCCCGCGGATCCACTTCCCGCTGGCCACGTACGCGCCGGTCATATCCGCGGAGAAGGCGTACCACGAGCAGCTGTCCGTGGCCGAGATCACGAACGCGTGCTTCGAGCCCGCCAACCAGATGGTCAAGTGCGACCCGCGCCACGGCAAGTACATGGCGTGCTGCATGCTGTACCGCGGCGACGTGGTGCCCAAGGACGTGAACGCCGCGATAGCCACCATCAAGACGAAGCGCACCATCGTGTTCGTCGACTGGTGCCCGACCGGCTTCAAGGTGGGCATCAACTACCAGCCGCCCACCGTGGTGCCCGGCGGCGACCTGGCCAAGGTGCAGCGGGCCGTGTGCATGCTGTCCAACACGACGGCCATATCCGAGGCGTGGAGCCGGCTCGACCACAAGTTCGACCTGATGTACGCGAAACGCGCGTTCGTCCACTGGTACGTGGGCGAGGGCATGGAGGAGGGCGAGTTCACGGAGGCGCGCGAGGACCTGGCCGCCCTGGAGAAGGACTACGAGGAGGTGGGCCTGGACACGAACTTCGGCGAGGGCGAGGGCGAAGGCGAAGCGTGAACATGCGCCCGGAACGGTTTTTCGGTCACCCGTGCGCGCTCGCGCCAAATTTACATGTATATAATGTCTTATAATATTATGTACGCAGTACCAAAAGTTCATTAAACTCACACATTGAATCATGACGTACATTGTGCATTCGCATTCGTTTAAATGATAGTACGTTACACTACCTGTCGTAAGTAATCACGAAATATCTTCGACACGATTCGTGCGATGTGCGTGTTCGTGCTGCGTTTATATTTCCTATTTTTTTGTTGTGACTTACGCGGTATGTGGGTCCATACTACGCACATTGTACACCTTACACTTATTCTAGGAGTGTTTTTAAAGTTTGTTCTACGTAACCGTTCAGTGTTCAACGAGCCGAGAGCTTGCACCATATTGACCATTATAGCGACAACAGGTTCGACTCGCGGTTATACGGGAAACACGTTTTTACGTTGGTAGGTATACGTGTACATTATATTTATAGCTACTTCACGAGTCCACTGCTCCAATGTTGAAAACATAATAATATACAAACTTATTTAGTTATATCATTATATTCCGAAAACGATGTAAGTTAAGTACTTATTTGTATCATGTTCAAAATCATTATAGGAAAATACCAAATAGACATTTTTGGCATGATTGACATTCACTGATGTATCGTCGACACGTTTACTATTTCTATTGATTATGTAATTATACACAGACAAGCCATCCAGTCGTTTAAATCGGTAGTGCCTACTTGGACGCAGCCACTAACGTCGCGGTAATATTTTGCATTCAACCTGATAAGCGTTGGTGCATACTATTCGAAAATCGTTGCAAGTACAGTATTATAAGGACTGTAAATAATATGGTTGCGTATCGAGTTACGATAAATTGGTTGCAAAAAGTTCTTATTAAATATATGAAATAGTTACGTTTTATCTACAGCCGTGAGTATACGTGTAATATTATTGTGTTCCACTTTATAAGAAATTAGTCCTACGCGGTCCAAACTATGATTTCGAATCGGTCATTACAAAAACAACATATATAATATACACCAAATTCGCAAATAATGTTATAATTAATTATTTGTTAAGAAAATAAAAACAAATGAGTTGTAGATATGATATTTGAATGGAATTCAGTCAACCATACCTTTTTTAAAACCATGCATATCACAGGCCCTGAAAATAAATTTGTAAATGTACGAAAAAAAATAATTTCAGAAGTTATAAGGTTAATCTGATTTGTGTGAATTTTAATCGTATGACTTATGTTATATTTTAAATGACCGATTAAATTGTTATAATCACGAACATATAATGAAACAATTATTGTTGTAATGGAAAAACAATTTTTTAAAAATAACACAAATGGTACACCGACGACGCTTTGCATGAGATACGTGGAATTGGTTTTTTAACAGTATATAGTTTGTAATTTGAATACAAATGTTTGATCGCCACATGAAGTTTCTCCGGATGGTTCGGTGTATTTGATCTCAATCTAATACTATTAAATCCAGAGTCAATAATAAGACTTAAACAAATTATGTATTTCAGGTAAGTATTCTCATCAACATTATACCGTTGAAATGAAAGCTACAATATAGTTTCAAATTCTTGAAACATCAACACTGTGTAAATTAATCATATTAATTATAATAATACGATTCCTATGTTATATAATATTATGGTAGGGATAGAATTTTAATGACCTAAGAAACATAAAAAAATGCACTAAAATTAATTTAAAAATAACCTAAATACTTTAACATGAACAAAAAATATACTTAAAAACGTTAACGGCTTCCTACGGTTGACTTAATATTGGTCTCTTTTAAACTGTTTTAAGTACCTACCTATACTTAATTGTAATATCGTATGCTCGGAGTTAACAGTGATATTTTACACGTGTAAATTTACAACTACCACATACGTGCCGTATTCACAACTAAAACTACTTTTTTACTATGTGGTTTTGAGGTCGTTATATTACTTTTTCAATTTACTTTTTCAATATGAGTGGACTGAGCAGGTAATTTAGTTCATCATCAGGTATAAATCTGTGTTCCGGGGTAAGATAAAATTATTACTTATACCAGGGGCGTATTTAGAAATGCCTTATAGGGGGGGGGGGGGCACAAACAAAAAATTCAAATTATATACAGTCTTTGATTATATATACATAGATAGTCCATGCCATGTCATTTATTGGAAATGCTTTTTGCATGGATTTGGATTTGAAATATTTTAGTTCTGGATTTCTGACAACAGATGGCGATTTAATTTGTTTTTAACAATACAATGCAAGTATCTTTTCTCGATCAAGGGTTCCTCAAATAATAATAATGATAATATTTTTTGATCACTTACAAAGATAAAATTCAAAAGTTGATAAGTTATAGATTACAGAATATTTCCTTTGAAAATACAGACTGCAGTATTTGTATGTATCATGTATGTTATTTGTATGAATACTGACTTTATTATAATATAACAATAACATCATGGCTGGGAATAAATGTGTATATCTTATGTGTGGAAAGAATTCTAGGCATCATCGTATCAGTCTATTTGGATTTCCAAAGGACCTGGAAAGATCCAGAAAATGGATTATACACTCTGGTTTGATTTTTATTGATATAAAATTCAAATATATGTAACTATGAATTATTATAGATCCATCTCAAATATCTTGTAATATTAATATATTGACCTTATTTAAATTATTCATTGAAATAAAATCAGTACCTACTACCTACATAGTTCATGATAATTTATAGTTATATTATATATAACTTATATATGTTCTGTTAAAGTATTATTGATATGAAAAGGCTTTTAAACAGTTTTTTTTTAAATTTATTTATTTTTTATTAAATATAGTTTTACTGATGTAAGGTTATCTTAACTTATTGTTGATAAAATACATTTTTTTTTTGAACAGTTAAAACAATATAAAAACTATTTCTAAATATTTTTTCGTGTAGGAAACACTGATCTTATTCACTTGGAAATTGAAGATTTGAGAAAAAAAAAATTTGTTCAGATCATTTTGTAACAGATGATTATTTAAATTTATCCAAAAGAATTTTAAAGCGAACTGCTGTACCTATATGTTATGAACCTGTGATACAATTTCATTTATGATAAGAGGAATTTATTCTTCATGGAAATTGCCAGTGTCATATTTTCTATCTTCTACTTCAATTAAAGCGAGTACATTATCCGAGATTATTCTACAACAGATTAATCAGTTAATAAATTGCAAATTACATGTAAAAGCTATTATTTGTGATCAAGGACCTAACAATAGATCTGCTTTAACTAAACTTGGTTTTACCAAAGATAAACCTAGGATTGAAGTTAATGGAAGGAAAATTTTTTCAGTGTACGATGTCCCTCATCTCATAAAAAATATAAGAAATAATCTTTTAAGTAGTGATATAATATTTAAAAATAAAAAAGTTTCTTTTCAAGACATAAAAAAAACATACATGATAGACAAATGTAGTCCAACTTCTCGTTCTCTCTTAAAAATTACCGACTCTCTTATTAATCCTGGTCCTTTTAAAAAAATGTCAAAATTTACTGTCAAAAATTATTCTGAATAAACCTTATAAATTACAAATTGGATTAACAATTAAAAAATCAATTATTAAAAATATATGGCCTTGTTTTGAAATGGATATAGAATGTACACCACATTTAGAATATGTTACGATGCATCTTATTCAATGTAAATTATTAAGAAATTTTAACTGGAAATCTAGAAATATGAAAGCTCAAACATTAGCAAAGCTCAAAATATTAAAAAATGTTTAATTTTAATTTCTACAAATTACATGTATTAAGTGCTATTTTGAATTTAAAAGTTTTTTTTTCTATGTATTAAGAGTACCATAATTAATACCAATTAAAACCATAACCATAATTTATTGATAATAATTACTATTGCAAGGTGTCTGTAATGTATGTGAAATAATAATAAAATTCCAGTTTAGCAGATTAAGTAAGTTATTTTAATATATTTGATCTTAGGTAAGTTTTTACTCTCTTAAGTGAAGAAAATGACCTTTCGGGTGTGCATGTAGTTACAGGAATGGTTGCGAATAGTATTAAAAGCCTTTTAATGTTTGGATAAAAATCCATAAGTGGTAGATTTGTTTAAAAAATATCCAATATCTAGAGGATTAAAATGACTGTCATTGACTGAAGGTTGATCTATAGGTTTTGAATCTAATTTTGGAATAAATAAATAATAACAAATTAAATTAAATGTTTTAACTTAAATACCTTCCACAAAAATAAAAATGAACACAGTTAGCACAGTTAGTTATAAGTAGTTATAAGCATTATAATAAATTATTAACTAATCATTATTGTTTTTGGTGTTCAATACTTTGTAATTACTTACAGTACTAGAATTGGATTTTTTTGAAAAATATTCAGTTATCTTTAGTCCTCCTCTTTTATTTGCCTGCATTGGTTTTGAATTCATTATGAGAAATTATTAAATATTAAATTGAATATTAATATGTATCGTGTAAAATGTAACGTGCAGTTGGAAATAATGAAATATGATTGCAACTCCATATAATCTTATTTCATGATGTTTATAGTTGTTATCAGTCAATCACCATCGTATCTATGATAGCACAAAAATGAAAAACGTTTCGTAACGTTCCTTACATGAAACGGAAACACTATTAATTAATGAATATGCAACTATGATTTCTCAATTATCATAGTCTAATCATAATAATATGATATAATACCAAGCGCCAGTGTGTGAGGAGAGATTAATACTCTGAGTAATAAAAAAGTATAAAATACGGTCAATGGGGGTGGCACGGGCCCCATGTGCCCTCCCCATAAATACGCCCCTGACTTATACATATGGTACGAAAAAACAAAGCTTAAATATACAAAAAAATGTGTTTAAATTCACAAAATTGACGTTATGTTTGTAGATATTGACCTAAACGAAAAAAAAATGAACCTTACATGAATTATGCAAAAAATGCAATATTCATAATACATATTCCAAATCGTTATGAAGCAAAAAAAATTTGTAGCTTGGTTCGCACTTGTAGAAAAAAAAAATACAAAATGCATCAAAATCCTATAAATTAAATTTTATAAGTCAGGCAAGTATATGGCAGACGCAGTGTAGATTGGACTAAACGTGTCCTGAATGATAATAAGCCGATAAAACGAAAAACTAAAATTGAAACAGTTAAACGGATCGCACGTGAATTAGTGAACGCCTATAAATTATAATAGATTAACACAATTTGTTCGTAAAATCCAATAAAAAATGGTTTCCGGATAGGGTAAATTATTTCAAAACTTTTCCACGTAGATAACTATCTATCTAGATATTAAAGTTGGAGTCGACAGCCTTTATACCAGATATATACGTGGGCCATGTTTTTTTCATTCGTATTTCCATCGACGGTCCTATTAAATATTAAAATAAACGTAATTGAAAATACAATTTTAATATATAATACCTATTATACTTATATATAGGGCTAGGAAAATGATGCACTAAAATGACTTCAAAAACCATATTATTAATTATCTATATTATGCAGGGAAAACTTTTATAATTTTAAAAATAATGAGTTGAGCGATAAAAGCTCGTGAAAAAAAGAGTAAAAAAAATAATTTACTTGCCACCAATCACAAACACGAAATTAATACTTTAATATATTCATTACGATGTACGGGGTGTATATCATTATAAATTTCAAATGGGTAGGTGCCGTGAAACATTCGAAGGGCCGCAGAAAAAAGTTACGAGGGCCATGGGTTTTAAAGTCCGTGTATCAGAGTGTTTTTCGCAACTTTGGTGGAAAAAAATATCAAGTTAAGAAAACTATACGATCAAACAATTGTTGTCTTGTGCAAAAACAGGTGATGTACTGTGCACGTCGGTCGTTTCCACTGTACAAATCATTCTCAGCAAAATTCAACTAAACAGAACTAAACTACCTGCATATAGCGGCGTATCCAGCTCATCTTCCAGGAGAGGGGGGGAATTTGAACTCGAATCATACTTATAAAAGTATATGTCCATAAATGAAAATCTTCATCGAAGCCATTATTTCTTGTGATTAACTCAGTTAAGTAGTGAAATCGTAAGCTGCTGCTATACTGTACAGTCCGTAATACCCCACAGGATACTACTGAAGACTACTGTATTACCGTACAAGCTAATTAATTTTTGTATTATGATATTTTGAATTTGTATCATATCAACATTATGCTCTGTGGTATCAACTATCATTTCCGATTCCCCCGAAAACCGAAAAAGTTAATTACAGAGCTGCAGATTGCTCAGTGCAAAATATGCCCAACATAATAATTACAGCCGCTGTATCTATCTCATATATTATATCTAATCTTTTAAATATCCATTATAGTAGCAACTGTATCCCTATTAACTAATATTGTTTTATGATTGGTTAAAAATAGGTTAATATTGGTAACAACAGTCTGTTTCTTTTTTAATTTTTTTTTTTATATCGATGTTTTATCGATTGATAGCAGGTTTTTGATAACCATTTCATTATTATTAAAAGTAATTATATAAGTAAGAAATAAACAGTCTTATTAAAGATACTTTTTAAAAGTATTCAAATACAGATACACATACTTGATTTCAAAAGTATTTAAAAATTAAAATACATATTTGAATACTTGTTAAAAAAAGTATTCAAGTACGATTACAGATATTTTAAAAAAGTATTCATAGATACTTTCAAATACTTAAATTGTATTATGTTGTTCACCTTAAAATCATGAAAAAAATTTAAACGCATTTTATAAATATATTTATGTATTACATAAATTATATAGAGGAGAGTTTGACAAAGAACCATCGAGATAACTATTATGTATACTCAGGGCCGGATTTAGGAATGTGGGGGCCCTGGGCCCACCTTAAAAGTATATATTATATTTCGATAACATATATTTAATATATTATTATAAGTGAATTTAATTTAATAATATATTAACATTTACCGCAAAAAAATATTTTACTAGAAATTTTGGTTTAAGAATATTTATATTAAAATACCAAAATAATAATAATAAAAAAATGTGGTACAATAAAAGTAGGTTGTAAATTATGTTTATTAGATATATACTGTCATTATATCGTATATATACATAGTCTATACTCTATAATGATAATAATATTAATATTATACTATATGTTGGGTCGCATTGCAGCCTCGTCTTTTAACTGGACTGTATTACAATTTGAAAACGTAAAAAAACAATTAATAATTAACATTACACTTTAAATTATCAATTATCATCTGCTTTATTAAATGTTATGTGCGGCTGTGTACGTCCCTGATGGAAGTATTATTTGATTTACATTATTAGAATCAAAAGTTTGCTTTGTTTGGAAAATTGGTTTACCGCCTGTTTTATTATGTATAGCAGTTTTTACTGATGTTTTAGATTTATTTGTTTCATCCATTGAAACTATGTTAGACGTTATTAACCACGAATCCATTTTTCAATGTTAAACAAAAACTGAAATAATAAAAATATAAAATACTTAAAAAATATATTGATTTAAATTTTTTTTTTAAGTAATATGTAAAAATAACAATAAGAAACAATGTAAAAACATTTTTGCATAAAATGGGCCACCGAAATCTGCAATTTGAACTTGCCATTTGGTTTTTCAGTAATCGGCGATATTTTTGTGGTTTTTAATTATTTTTCACCCTGTTAGGGGTTGAATTTTGAACAATCCTTTGTTAGCACTCACGAAGTTGTATAAGGAACCTCTGTACAAAATTCCAGGTCCCCAGACCATACGTTTTAAGCTTTGCATTGATACCACAAACAGTCAGTAAATAGTCAGTTTATCTTTTACGTATATGTTACGGCAAGTGTCAGGAGTATGGTTAGTGTTAAGATTAACCAGCTAATCACAAATGTAGTCACTGGTTTTGGCTAATATCTAAATCTCGGACCTTATCCACAAATTATTTACGTTATACCCAACAAGACGTGCATTCGTATAGGCACCTATATCGGAAATCACGTATTTATAAATGTATAATAACTAAAAATTGTTGTATTGCAAAAAACGACCGAAAACTTAATAGAAAACAAAGGTAGGTAGTTTTTTTGACACGCTCAGGGTTTTATTATGATTTATGACGAATAGAAAAAAAAAAACCGAAAATTATTAATTGTTTTCTTTGATATTTGGCAGACGTATGTGCTTCATACAACCGCTTCAAGGTATAATCGTACGAAAATAATCGTATGATATATTTATACACTCGACGTGTGTTGTAAAAACGAATCGATTATGCGACAGACGTGATGTACGGGTCCGAGGCAAACAGCAATGGACTTCAGTTGCGTGAGTTGCAAGTCGGGAAAACATCATACTAGTCTGCAGGTTTCGACGGTGGTACACGTGTTCAATAAATGTCATTACTGGTCGTTAGAATGTTCTACGAGTTGACTGACAATGACGCGGACTTGATCATTTTTCTGTAAATCAGGTAACCTATCCAAATTTCGGGTGGTCTTGTCAATATTTCTGCAGTTGCCACATAGGCGTGCGAACAGTGCGAGCCTAGGCTTGACCGGAAATATTTTAGGGGCATAGTAATAACGTTTATATTTTGTTGTACAATACTATTATGTTCGTGGAGGTCATGGACGTTTTTTTGTCACGATAGTGTGTGTACCTATCACATATCACAATATTACGTACATATAATTATATAAATACATAGGTATACGTAATTGGATCCATTTACATTTATGTCATAGGATTTGAATACATTTTTATTTTTTATTTTTTAACTTCAAAAACACACGTCTACAAATACAACACGTCAATGCTGTATGAGCCTAGTATAAATATTACACGGTCTCTAGTTTACAATTAATACGTATGTTCAGGGCTGGATTAAGGCCCAATGCCGCCATGGAGCAAACATTTTTTGCCGCTCCGACAGCTACCCCCCCCCCACCCTCCCAATGAAAAACTATAAAAAAACATAAAGTAATATTTAAGTATTTATTTATTTATTATCTAAGTATCAAAATATTTTACAATTCATATTTATGGTTAATAGTTAAAATAAAATAATTCTGAATTTAAATATCTTTTTTTCTGGATTTCATTGTGGCAAATTGATGAATCAATTCTTCCCACTTCATGTTTTTCACCAAATTATTAGTTTCAGCTAATGCATCAATAATAGTTAAATTACTAGAATTAAGTTCGCTATTGTTGAGTTTTTCTACAATTTCGTCGTTTTGAACATTTGAATATGATTCCTAAAACCAAAGAATAAAACTGTGACGTCGAACAACAAAATTGAATTCAATAAAACCAAAATTAAACAAAAAATATTCATATGAATAACAAAATTTGTCATTTCTATCTAATGGAATACTAAAAAAATGTTCTATATAAATTCGAACGTAACAGCCAAAGATGGTTTGTAATTTGTATAACATAAAATACCTAAATGATTTTACGTAACGTCAAGTTATGTACTTACTAAAATCCTACTTATCGGTTACAGTATAATATAAAGACATATTTTTTTATCATTACGTAATATTTAAAAAACTTACCTTTTTAAAAAAGCTATCTAATTTTGCTGTTTTTGCAATAACTTTTTCTTCTTTCAACTTTTTTTTTAATGCTATTTTTTGATATTTCGAACCACTCAGTCTTATTCTTTTCATTATTACTAATACTACTTCGTTACTATACAACTAACTGACAAATCACAATAACAAAATATTAGTTTAAAACTTTAAAGGTTTGAACTCGTCAAATGCTCGTGAAAATGAAAAACTCCACGTCTACACAACTAAAGCGAACTGCAGATATTGAGATTTGATATTAAAAATTAAATACACATTGTAGATATTCGATCAAAAATACGATTACATATATAATATTTAATCAATGCTAACCTATTTAAGTATAGCCGATAGGCTATTTCTATGAATTACTATAATCGAAATCGAAAAGACGTCGTATAATACGTCGAAATGCGGATTCCGTTCTAATGTATGTGTTATTATCTACCGTACGATATTCGATTCCAATTTTCAATACTTATTTTAAGAATTATAAATAATTTTATATATATATTTTTATAGGATAGTCGACGAATGACAATAATTATTATAACGACAATTATTCACATTTGATTCCATTACAAGTAGAATTTAGAATTGAGGAATACAAATAAAATATAAAAATAATTTAGCATCATTTTCAATTTCAATTTACAAATTATTTTTAAATATGTCCATAGTAAAAAAATATTTTAACATATTGTAATTTATTATTTATTAGACTGGAATTGAAAAATTTGCCGCCCCTCAAAATTTGCCGCCTGGAGCAAATGCTCCATTTGCACCTAGTATAATGCGGCCCTGCGTATGTTGACGTGTTCAAAAAATTTAAGAATTTTATCTTTTTTGTTTCAATTTATCAAGAATATTTGTTATTGTATTATTTGTATTTCATTAATCGAAAATATTTTTAATCGTACGGTTGTGAATGTAATAATTTCATAGTTTATCCCATGTATATCGTACGTGTTCATCATGTTACGTTCACTGTCGGCGGTTTGAATGATTTTCTAGTTCCATCGCTATAGCTTGCGTACGCCGGCTTTAAGGTGATAATTGTTAGCTAATTTGATTTTTCCATTCTTTATTGCGACTTTACGTACCTGCAAATATTGAATAACGCAGTTCTTGGTGTTTAATCGTTGTCCATTATTATTCTTCTAGAATGGCGCAGACAAGACGTGTGCCGGTATTTGGTTCGTGACCACCATGTGCCTGCCAATCTCGTCTTGATGAACGTAGCATAAAGTTACGATTGGCAAGATATACACGGTCACTGAAATTGGATAAACCTGAAGATTTTGTTTTATATGAAGATTCGGACGAAGAGGAAGAAAGTACAATGTCGTTATGTACCATGCTAAATTCTTCGTATAACATTGTGGATTATGTAAGAAATAGAGAATATGGAATGCGAGAGTATCGGTGTATAAACCAAAATCATGGTACTAGACATATTCTCACGCATCATTTATTCAAAGAAAGATCCATACCATTAAAAACGATGAACAAAGTTTTTTGTTCGCAATGGCTTAGTAACAAACAAATTGTGTTTGGTACGAAATGTAATAAAGTGAGTAGAATATATACAAAATTCTAGTATTAAGTTGTCTTCTAAGATGTTTAATAATCAGAGTTTTGTCAAATTTTTCTATTCTACTTAAGGCTTACGAAATTACAATAATCATAATAACATTTTTAAATAATATTTATATAATATTGTCTAATATTTTTATTTTTTTTTTTGAGGTTTTAAAATATTCATTTCTAGAGATAATATGTTTTCTTTTAAAGTTTATTACTACAAATTCATGAATTATAAATTGAAATCAAACTTTGGTCAATGGTTGATATATGATCAACATATTGAATAAAAAAGCATGATTAATGAAATAAACGTAAATATACTACATTTAGAATAAAACCAACTGGTGGCTTGTTATCAAATATTTAACTTTATAATAATTAATAATTATACAAGTTATTTTTTGGTTATCTATGTTTTATGATTTTTTTGAACGTTGGCTATAAAGCAATGATACTTGTGTTATTAATAATATTACTATTTCAGTTAAAATATTCATTAGTAATATTCATATTATATTTATACATCTATATTTTTCAGTATATGAATGAAATACATTTTAATTAGTTTCTACCTAAAAAGAGGGTAATCGTTCAATATGCTATTTTATATATCAAATACATGGTTTTCTAAATATTTTTTTGTGAATCCATTAACACTTTTTTTAAGAACTTTTAATTCACTTTCAAAATGGTTTTTAATTTTAATACATGTTTGTTCATTTGGTTATAAATAACGTGATTTTAAAAACGTACTCACATTTCTTCATTAATAACTCATAGTGATAGTTGAAATATCCATATTAATAATTGAGAAATAATAATATAATACTACAAAAAATCATAGTTAAACCACATATTGTAATCGATACAACTCTCAAACACAGACTTTTTCATTTCAATACTTGATTAAAACTTGGAAGTATAATCTTAATTTCAAAATGATAATGTACAGATGATAGCATACTAAACCACCAATTTGTGGTAGATAGCATTGAACGAGTACCAAAAAGAGTATATTATTAAAAGATTATATAGGTAAAATGTATGTTATGTGATTATTTGAATGTTATAGATTAAAGCTATGTAAATGCTTAACATAACGCGTTTTTTTAATTAATACTTATTTCCAAGATTTTTTGAATTTTAAGTATACAAACTAATTAACTACTGTTCAATTAGTAACAATCATTTTTTATATATTTCCTTTAATATAAGTATGCAGTAAAAATTCAATAATAATTATAAAATTTAAACTTTTATTAAGAAGTATTTTATACAATCCTTTTGATTTATATAAGATTTCCTCTGTGATAAACCAACATTTATATTGATTAATATAAAAATATTTTCTAAGTATTTATACCTATCTTATGTATAATATATATTTATTAAAATTAGCTAATGGTTTACAATGTAAACTCACATGAGCTGGACCAAATACCATCAATAAAAGGGCGTACAGCCGTACAGGAGAATTAGCAGATCAACAAAGTGGCATTCATTCTTTGAAAATAAATCCATCTAAATCATTATTAGCAACAGGTGCAGCTAATTCAAATGAAGTTGCTGTATACAGGTTGCCCACATTAGATCCAATGGTTTTAGCTGAGGTACAATATTCTATTTTTTTAACATTATATATTGCGTATACTTACATTGGCTTTTTTTTATTAGGGTGCTCACAAAGATTGGATATTTGATATTGAATGGTTGGATGATGAATTTTTTGTTAGTGGGTCAAGGGATACCAAACTTGCACTATGGCAAGTTCAAGATCGATATGAAGAACAATATGATGCTGATGGTGGTCTCATACAACCAGTCACACAATTTATTAAGCCTACAGTTCTAAGAAACTGTAAAACAGCTCAAAAAGTCCGTGCAATTACATTCAATAAGCATTTAAAAGAAATGGTTACACTATCATTGAATGACTATATCCATATTTGGGATGTTGAACGTTTTAGACAAGTAATTACAGTTTCAGTACATCAAATATGTTCTCTATATTATCTCTTAACTAAGTTTTCTAATAGACAAAATTACTATATATTTTGAACAGTGTAAGTAAATTGTATGACAATTTAATTAGGTAGTTGTAATATATGTATATAATTTGAATACCACTCACTCTCTGATGAGCATACAGTAAAATCTACAGTACCCATTAATTTGAAATATTGAGGGAATGTAACAAATTACTATCTATATGACTGCACAAAGAAAGGACTTTTTGAAAATTAAATTTATTAGGGTTGAAATATTTTTGGACTCTGGGCTGGATGTATAAATGTTTTCACTGTTTTGTTACCTAAGAAATATTTTATTTTGTTTAACATGTTGAGTTTTTTAATTACCGATTGAGATATATGTAAATAAATATAGTATAAATAAGAATAAATTCATTAGGATATACCTCAATTGTACGCTTTTATAAGCATACATTTTTTTTCATGTCAAAATAATTATTGCTCTAATCTAAAATAGTAAAATATTACCTTCCAGTCACGGCCAGGTAGTTCAGTTATATAATATTATATAGCTAGATTTGTATTTATATTAATTTATGAAGTATTCCAGTATTAATTCTTATGTACATTTGAGAGTTGAAAGTTCTATGTATTTTTAGTTCTTGTCATCTTTATTTTATTGTGACAAAGTTAAATTGTATCAACTTCCGCCTTACTTAATCCTGATATTTATCATTTAACTACTCTTTATTGTTCCATGACTTCTTAAATAAAATTCTACTGACTCATATTTCACTATTCATCTAATTTGGACAAACATCATATCTGTCCAGACATGCTTCCAACATCCTAATTCACTCTTAAAAATGTTAACCATCCAGAGGTTTTGTCTTATACTTTTTATATTTAATAAAGACATTTTTGATCAACGGATAATATTCACTAATTTTTGTTAATATGGTAAGATTCATACAGTAGGATATTTACCTTCAGAAGCATGAGTAACCAGATCAATTCTGCTAATCCCTTCTGATTTTTTTTTATAAATTTGGATAGAAAATTTAAATAATACTATTGAACAATATTCAATGTTAAATTTGTTTGTTTCTTTTTAACTCTAATACAAATGTTAAATATTAGACGATCCATTAAAATATATGTATTATCAGTCTTTCAAGTTAAATATATTGGTAGTTAATGGTCATAATTTATTTCATTACACCCACCCTATTATATATACTATTTAGTATATAGCATTGGAAATGATAATTTAAATTATTTTAAATGTGTTGAATATTTTGTTTATCTTTTTAAACCTTTTTGAAATTATTTGTATACATAGGTATAAAACTTGCTTGACACATTATGAAATATTATTGAATAACCTCTAAAATATTTGGTTTTACTAACTTTTATTCTCAATTTATAATTATTATTATTTAGTCATTAAACAAAAACATAATATGTAATAATTCTATAAATTTTATTTCACCTCGCAGAAATTTTCAAGAAGATTATCATCTTGCGAGGACAATACCTGTATGGCAATGAAAAGTGACAGTAGTTTATATGCTGTTGGATGCCGTTCATACACATTATTACTTGATTCAAGGACATTACATACTATAAAAAAAATCCCAGCAAGAAACAGTGGAGGTGGTTCGTACAATGTTTGAATCGAAGCTTTCCCGCGCCGCTGACAGACAACCGGTCCGTTTGGCAACACTGCCGCCGCGACGGGAACGGCCGTCTGTACTTTTCGACGACGTGCGGTGTGCAGCCGGTTCAGCTTTTGTGTCGTTCGGTAACCGCTGTTGTGAAAACATCGTGCGAGCGTGGTCTGGCCGTTTATGCCAGCGGTCTCGTTCCGTCTTTTTGGATTCTGCCACATGGCTATGCAGTGTGAAGGAACGTCGTCGGGTTTTGTTTTCCTGTTACCCGTTTAAGCACTGTCAGCGGCAAGTGGTCACTGTGCGTTGTGTTTGAAGTTGAAGTGCTGCGGTGCAGCAAGATTGTGAGCACCCGTCATCGTCGGTTTGGTGGTCGTCTCGAAGTGCTGCGGTGCACCAAGTTTGTGAACACCCGTCATCGTCGGTTTGGTGGTCGTCCGGAGTATACAAGTCGTCGGTTCAGGTCGTTCTTGTTATTTTGTAATTGGCCCATACGGCCCAACGTATTTTCCTTTTTTATTGTATTATTATTATTATTATTACCAATAGTACGGCGGAGCTCGATTCGGCCCGTCATTCGAGCAAACTTTGTGTTACTTTTGTTTAATTAATTATAATCATTGGTCACCTCGCTTCCCTACACCGCGGAGTGCGTGGGCATTTTGTATCGTCCATACAACGCCTACGTGCGACGACATACAATTTGAATATTCACTGACAATAAGTTATTACTGATTACCAAGCAGTCATGAATTTACTAGGGTGGTTTCTAGGTTTGGACTTAACCTCCCTAGAATTAGAATAATCATGTACGACCTACCCAATATATAATAATATTTACTTTTAACAATTTTAACTTCTGACAATTTTCCCTCCTCCCACTCATTGAAAAATTAAAAATACTCCTCATTTCATATAATGATGATTATTTAATATATTCTTGTTTGATGATTAATTAAATATTACCTTATTTTTTAATACTTTCCAGTTTTAAATTATTATTTATATTTTTCTCAATTTGCTTAAAAACTTCTGTTATATTTATTAACAATCTCTTAGTGTAATCAAATAAAATGCATGCTAAGAATTACTAATTAATTGTTTTTCAGGAATTAGATCTTTGAGTTTCCAAGATAATGTAATAACAATTGGAATGGGCAAAGGTGTTATAATGTTCTATGATACAAGGGCCGGAAAATACTTGGAATTTAGTGATTTTTCAATGGGATCAGTTGTATTACAGACTACCAGGGGTAACATTGTAAGTATTACTATTTGCTATTAATAATCAATTTATATAACTTTTTTTTATAACATTTATTATCAGTACCCTGATGAAGATTTCTTGATAGATCAAGGTTTTCAACAAGTAAATTACACACCAACAATATATACCCACTGCTATGATTATTCTGGAACCAGATTATTTTCCGCAGGAGGACCGTATCAAGCCAATTTATGTAGCAATTATGCAGGCTTATGGCAGTAGTGTTATACAATTACGCGTTAAGATATTGTTGGTAGTATTCTTATACTATATAAAATATTTATATCTTCATTGAGTAAAATATTACACTATTTATCTATATTACACTAGGTATCTTTAACAAGACTGTTTATTTCTTACTTATTTAATTATTTTTAATAATAATGAAATGGTTATCAAAAACCTGCTATCAATCGATAAAACATCGATATAAAAAAAAAAATTAAAAAAGAAACAGACTGTTGTTACCAATATTAACCGATTTTTAACCAATCATAAAACAATATTAGTTAATAGGGATACAGTTGCTACTATAATGGATATATAAGAGATTAGATATATAAGAGACAATCTGAATTATCCGGCTTCGCAAGGATCAGTCTTAGTCGGGAGATTGGTTTTAATGGATTTCTACCTTACATTATTTAAATCTTGCCCATGTTTGGTTAAGGGTGGATCGGAAATGATAGTTGATACCACAGAGCATAATGTTGATATGATACAAATTCAAAATATCATAATACAAAAATTAATTAGCTTGTACGGTATTACAGTAGTCTTCAGTAGTATCCTGTGGGGTATTACGGACTGTACGGTATAGCAGCAGCTTACGATTTCACTACTTAACTGAGTTAATCACAAGAAATAATGGCTTCGATGAAGATTTTCATTTATAGACATATACTTTTATAAGTATGATTAGAGTTCAAATGCCCCCCCTCTCCTGGAAGATGAGCTGGATACGCCGCTATATGCAGGTAGTTTAGTTCTGTTCAGGTGAATTTTGCTGAGAATGATTTGTACAGTGGATACGACCGAAGTGCACAATAGATCACCTGTTTTTGCACAAGACAACAATTGTTTGATCGTATAGTTTTCTTAGCTTGATATTTTTTTCCACCAAAGTTGCGAAAAACACTCTGATACACAGTCTTTAAAACCCATGGCCCTCGTAACTTTTTTCTGCGGCCCTTCGAATGTTTCACGGCACCTACCCATTTGAAATTTATAATGATATACACCCCGTACATCGTAATGAATATATTAAAGTATTAATTTCGTGTTTGTGATTGGTGGCCAGTTAATTATTTTTTTTACGCTTTTTTTCACGAGCTTTTATCGCTCAACTCATAATATTTAAAATTTTAAAAGTTTTCCTTGCATAATATTGATAATTCATAATATGGTTTTTGAAGTCATTAAAAAATATATATAAGTATAATAGGTATTAGATATTAAAATTGTATTTTAATATTTAATAGGACCGTCGATGGAAATACGAATTAAAAAAACATGGCCCACTTATATATATCTGGTATAAAGACTGTCGACTCCAGCTCTAATATCTAGATAGATAATTATCTACGTGGAAAAGTTATGAAATAATTTACCCTATCCGGAAACCATTTTTGATTGGATTTTACGAACAAATTGTGTTAATCCATTATAATTTATAGGCGTTCACTAATTCACGTGCGATCCGTTTTAACTGTTTCAATTTTAGTTTTTCGTTTTATCGGCTTATTATCATTCAGGACACGCTTAGTCCAATCTACACTGCATCTGCCATATACTTGCCTGACTTATAAAATTTAATTTATAGGATTTTGATGCATTTTGTATTTTTTTTCTACAAGTGCGATCCAAGCTACAAATCTTTTTTTGCTTCATAACGATTTGGAATATGTATTACTAAAATTGCATTTTTTGCATATTTCATGTGAGGTTCATTTTTTTAGCGACTAACTCAATACCGATATTGCACCACCGGCCGGTGTCCAATGCGATAAAATGATGCTGGTGCGGGGAGTGGAGGTATAGACGATAGAATGTTCTAGAACAGGGGTCGCCAACCTTTTCAAACAAGTGAGCTACATTTGATATTATAAGCTCCTGGTGATCGACATCCAGGAGAATTTAGGTCTATAAGAAGAGAATTGTTTAATGAGCAAAAAAAAAATCTAATGCATTCCTAGAATACAATATATCCACATTATCCAATTATTTATCACGCGATCGACCAACGATGGTAAAATTAATTTTTATAACGATCGATCTATATTCCTAGAAAGATCGACCAGTCGATCGCGATCGACTTGTTGGCAACCCCTGTTCTAGAAGAAAGAAAATAGTTCACTATCGCCAATACCTTATTGTCACTGCCGTGTGTGGCGATAAGCGTATTTTGTACAATAATTATCGTGTGATAATCACTCTTGTGGATGTGTGGTTGAAGACGAAAGAAGAGAGTACTCCTAGGCAGGGCTGTATACAGAATTTTGTCTCCCTGGGGCAACAAAATTGAGCCGCCCCCTATGTAGTTGTGTAAAATAACTTTTTATATCAATATTTGTAGAAAAAAAATAAAAACCGTACCTATTTTTTAAAACATTTTTTTCTGCTTCTTAAGTTAGCAAAACTGTTGATAACTTCATCAAACTCCAACTTGTTATGTCTGATTCAATACACAAAATTGCCAATGCGGAACACCTGTCTTGGGTCATTGAAGATCTCAAGTAACTTTTAATTCGTTTTAAAACAGAGAAAGAACGTTCCGATGTACAATTAGTTGCTGGTATTGAAAGAAATATTCGCAACGCTATTTCAATATATGGATACACAGTAATTAAATCTTTACATTTTACAAATTGTAACATTTCACTTATAGTTTTAGGAGCGTCAATTGTAAAATTTTTTAAGTGCCCTTGAAATTGAATAACTTTATTAATAAAACTTATATCCAAATCTTTTGGATAAGATTTTTGTAGTATTTCCGCAGTCTTCTGAAGTTCTATTGACGATAATTGTTCGATGTTAAAAAAAAGAGAATTTTTTCAGTATAATATCATAGGCTGCTTTTCTTCTTTTTAATTCAAGCAATAATGTATCAATAACAACTATATACGTGTTGATGTATAAATCTTCTTTCTTTGTAAAAGTCGTATCATTGGAATTAGTCTCATCACTATACAACTTCCTTTTTTTCTTCCGATTTTCAGATTCATCATAGATACTGATATGAGAGTTTTCTTTTGCAAAATCTTCATACTTATCAAATGATTTTCTGTTTCGAATGGCTTTTAAATAATGAATCAGAGATTCGTAAAGTTCAACAACAGTAAATATATCAAAATTAATAGACTGGAGCTTTTTACTTGTCATATTAAATCTTTCGAGAATATCACTCCAGAAAATAACCAAATAAGAAGATTGAAGGGAATTCAATTTTTGAAGTAACCCTTTTGCCTCACAACGAGCTATTGGTTTTTGCGTATTATCTTCTATTAATTTTTCCAGTGCTTCAATTATATCATGCCAATTTTTTTTTATTGAAATACAGGCATCGTTTCTAGCTGACCAACGTGTTTGTGATAGATTTTTAATAATTCTCACAGACTTGTTGACGCCGAGAAAAAATTAAACATACTTTGCAACAAATCAAAATATTACAGGCTTCAAGACAACTGCTTGCAGCAGAAGTTCCTATTAAATTAAGCGAATGTGCAGCGCATGGAGCATATTCAGCAAATTGACATATTTTTTTTATTCTCGTTTGTAAACCAGAATATGCCCCTGACATATTCCTAGCATTATCGTAACGATAGTTTGTAGAACTGTATCTGACATTAAAGTTATTATCTGCTCATATGTTTGAAATGATAAATAGGATGTAGATCCTTTACCTTTATTACCAAATTTTTCAAAGTGTGAAGCTAAAAATGGGTCAAATTTTGAGATAAGTTCCAACGACATTAAAAAATGTCCATTGTTCGGAGATCCAATTTTTTCTGAATCGCCCTTGAAAGCCATACCTCTCGATGACAAAGCTTTAACCACCACTACAATTCTTCTAAGAACATTTCTCCAATAGTTAGTTTCTTTCTCATATTGTATGATTAGGTTTGTATCGATTCTCTCTAAAGTTGAACGCCTATTTTTCATGGTTAGAATATTGTTTTTATGAACTAAACTATTTTCATGTGATGATATTCTTTTATCTGCACGTTTCCAATCAGAAAATCGATGGTAACGGCGGCAGGCCGTGTTTTCTAGTATAATATATGTATTCTTAAATGTATTATAAATAATCCATTGGTTGCCGTTGCGATAACAATCGAGAAAAATACCATCTAATCGAAAATCCGATAAAATTTCTGATAATTGCCGCTCAGAAGTCACAAGGAATATAAAATAGACGTGCAATTACATGGAAAAACATAAATCTCTTCAGTTCCGATACCAATATTATGATTGAAGAAAAAAGTTTTATAGACTCGACAAACGTTGCCATAATAATATTAGCGCCTAGCGTTAATAACATATTATGTTAACGCTAGGCGCTAATGTATTAACATTCTATTATTTTAGCTTTTTCATTTATATTTTTTTTACTTGTTAAATGTTACATAATATAATATACATAAAGGCAGTTTTAAAATTTGCCGCCACTAAAAAATTGCCGCTAGGGGCAACACGGGACCGTTGCCCCCCCCCCTAAATACGGCCCTGCTCCTAGGGATCAATACTTAAATGTACAAATGAAATCTTTATCTATGTTATTGCCTGTTTTTATATAAAACTTATTCGGCACCGGCACGGCGGCACGTATTTATCTATAACAGCGGTCAGGCGGCTTGCTATACAAGTTATATGTGTTGATCTATAACTGTTTTTCACAAAATTTAAAACCATACCTTATCGCTTATCGATTATCCTACTCTACAAGTCATAATAATCGATTTTATATTATGTACTTTAATTTTACTATATAAATGATTGAACAATTTTATTCAATTTGTGATTTAAATTTATTTTGCAAATATTATATCGTGTTTTATACTTGGATGCAAAAAATTCCCATTAAGTGGAGGCCCTAAATCCGGCCCTGTGTATACTATACTCGTATGTAGTTTGCTAACTATGTGCGTTTGAATGTCTGATAATAAATCAAATTTCAATTTTCTTATGAAATTGTTATTCAATATGGGTTACAATATACCTAGTTACTATAGTTAGGTTAGTTACCTAGACCTAGTATACTATATTATATTATATTGTTACAGACAATAGTCATCATAATGTCGTAGACTATAAATAGGGTTCTCAGGTTCTGATATTTGGAATGGAATTATCTAGAATCGGTCTGTAGTCTACAGGATAGGGCAATTGTTAATAATTTGTCACTTATACTCGTAAATATAGATTTTATTTACAAAGCACGGATAAGAAATTTTTCCAGAAGTATTCAAAGTACATATTTGAGTACTTAAAAAGTATTTGAATACTTTTATTCAAATACTTTTACTCAAGTACTTTACAAGACTGGTAATAAGTATACATGAAACAAATGTCCAGGAAGGGGGGGGGCACACACGTTGTAAATTGTATACGTGTTCTAGTTATGCCAAATATGAAAAAAATGCCAGAATAAGTTTACTCAGTAAATGTTTCGAGTCGCTGTACGACTAATATTTGCAGTGCCTGACGAAATATAATACAAGACGGTGCAGGGTTCGATTTTCTATCTCGGTCGAAGGTTTTGCAACTTTTCCCCTGTTTTGCTTAATTATTTAAAAAACTATTGAGAAATTCAAAAAAATATTTTCATTTCATTTCGATTAAAAAACTGATTAACTATTTCAGTTAAATGGTAAAAAAACAGTGTAAAAACTTTTTAACCAGTTAATGCCCTATTGTCCACATTTGTCGCTTTGCACGCAGTTAGCTATCGGCCATCACCACTTACCTTATACAGTGTCGCTGCAGGTGGGTAGTTCACTTCGCGTACATCGGCAATCCTCGCGAGTTAAATGTCATTTGAGTGTTGTTGAAATGCACCGAGTTTGAGATTAGGTATATATTATAATACATTAATACATATAGGTACGGATTGTCGAGTGTATAATATTTTTGTAAAATATAACCACGAGGCACAAAGATGGCCGATTTTCTCTTCTCCCAATTTCAATTACACACCACACACACGCAGGGGCGGACTGACAGGGCGGGTAAGTGGCCATACCCGCCCAGGCCCTCTAGAAATTTTATGTTTGGGCCTCGAGCTATATTTATTATTTTTAATAATTTTTCAATTCCACAAAAACGAATCATTACGGCGAAAACGAAGAAAACAATAATACTATTTATAAAAATAAAACAATTGGAACAGTCCGACTGCAGCCGCGAAGGCTATGAAAGTTATTATTAGATTCATTTTTGGAATTTATTATGTTAGATACTCGTCAATACGCCATGGCATCGCTAAATCTTTTTCTTATCTATGTTTTATAAATCATTAATCGTGTCTACGATAATTCAACCACGGACCAATATAAATAACTAATATCGTCAATTATGACTTATGAGTATGTTCCAAATTCTTTGTATTTAATATTTACTACTATTCCGAATTCCAATCATTTGCTCACGACGCGTTGATGTGTTCGGTTTGTGTTGTATACTCAAGAGTTAATACTCAAAAACATACAGGTAAATACTAAAATTATTATTTTGTATATTTTTAAGAATATTGTATTTTACTTTATGTTTGAAATCGTAATCTTACGTAAATTCTTATTACATGAAGTTCAAAAGTTTAAAGTTACTTGTTTTTGTAATTTTCAATGAAAACCGTATATAATATATTATAGAATACATTTATATAATACAGTTTAAAAATATTTATTTTTCCGGGCGGAATTTACAAATCCATTTTTGTACCTGTATATTTTTATATAATAATGCACAATATTTGTTCACCATATCTTTATCTGCGCGTGTAATTTATTATAGCTCAATCTGCACTCACACTAATATCGATTTATATACTCGCACACTTGCACGTTCCGTGCGAGGCCAATATAACTTGTGAATTGAATTTCCTAAATTTTACTCCTTAATAAATGACCCGCACCGACACACTCTTAATATAATTATATTCTGTCAACTTTTATCTCAATAATATTTTTTTAAAGGAAATGGAAGATAAGAATAAGAACAAAAAACCAAAATTTGGTTATCAAAAAATATTAGAAAAGCGGGCGGCATTGTTGTCTGCAGCTGGGTCAGATAGCAAACAACGAAAGCTAAATTTTACTGTTATATCTTCATTTGAAAAACATCAACATGAAAATGTATTTGAAATTTCACAACTTCCTCGTGCTATTGAAAAGTTTTCTAATAATAGTAATGAAATTCAATCTGAATTAATCCCGGAATTTTCTACAAAAGTGTCCAACATAATAATATATCCTAGTTCAAGTTTACCGATTGAAGTTTCAAGTGACCAAGATGAATCAAATGTAACTATCAATAAATATGATGTGTTTTTTTCATCCGAATCCGACTCTAACCAAAATAGTATGGATAAAGTAATCGAGTCTAGTACAGCCATTAGTCTTTTTATTCCTCCTATTTTTAGTAGCCATCATCAAATAAAAGTTGCATTTGTTAATGCACACCCTTGTCAACCTCAAAGCAATGTACCATTTACTTCTAATAAAGTTTATTTTAGAAAAATGCCTGATGGGAAATATGTAAATAGAAAATGGGTCACTTATAATAAAACTAATAAAAAAGTCTACTGCTCTTTATGTATGGCTTTCACTCGTCATAATACTACTCCATTTAGTGAAGGAGTTGAAATAAATCTGAAACACCTATATCGTCAACTAGAAAAACACGAGAATTCTATACCTCATGACAATGCCTGTAAAGCATATTTCAATATTTCATCGGGACAAACAATAACAAATTCACTTTCAAGTCATCGTCAAAAAATGGTAGAGCTTAATAGAGAAATCATGACTAGAATTGTAGATATTGCTTTACTAATTGCTAAACAAGGTTTGGCATTTAGAGGAAAGAGAAATGAAGCTGATTATAGCATGTCAGATTTAACTTCAAATTTAAACCAAGGGAACTTTTTGGAAATTGTAAAACTTGTGGCAAAGTATGACCCAGTGTTACAAACACATATAAATAATTCCATGAAAAAAAGTTTAATTAAAAAAGGAAAAGCTGGTCGTGGCTCGTGTGTAACATTTTTGTCTAAGACTACTTTAAATAAAATTTTGATTATAACTGGGAATTTAATAAAAAACAAAATTGCCAAAGAAGTTATACAGTCAGAACAGTATTCATTAGAGGTCGATTCTACTCAAGATACATCGGTTATGGATCAATTGTGTATTTGTATAAGATATGTTTTAAATGGAAAAATCAATGAGAGAATGTTAGCTTTAGTAGAATCGAAATCTGGTACTGGAAAAGCATTGTGTAATATCGTAGAAGAAGAATTAGAATCCTTAAATATCCCTTTAACTAATTTGATTGGAGAATCATTCGATGGCGCTGCTAGTATGAGTGGCTGTTATAACGGTCTTCAAGCGCATTTAAAAAAAATTGCACCCGAATCTATATTTACACATTGCCACGCTCACGTATTGAACCTTATAGTATCTGATGTCACATCCTGTTGTTCATCTGCTCAAGATCTTTTTAATTTATTACAAAAAACTGCAGTTTTTTTTCTGATTCTTATAAAAGAACTGGTATTCGGAAAAAATTTCTTTCTGAAGATCAAACTGGAAATGATAAATTGAGAAAAATACAAAAGTTGGGAACCACTAGGTGGAATAGTAAGAACGCAGCACTGAAAAGTATTTTCGGTCCTTGGTCAGAGTCTAGTAAAAATGAAAATAGTGATCGCTATGATGTCTTATTGGAATCTTTATATTTTCTTGGCTCAGATAAATCGATTGATTCAAGTACAGCATCAGATGCAAGCTTTTTATTGCAAAAATGGACATCTTTTGAAACTATCATAACTTCATTTATATTCCTTGAAATTTTTCATTACACTACTGCTGTTTCAAAATATCTTCAATCTAAAGAATTAGATTTCATTACTGTTATAAATCTTATTAAAACTTTATTAAGTGATATTAGAAAAGGGTCATCTAATTATGATAGAGTTAAGGAAAACGCTATTAATTTTGTTTCGATTAAAAACAATTGTGACAAAATTAAAAAACTTGAAAATATATTTATAGAAGAAATATTTATTAATAAACGAAGGCCAAAAATTAAAAAAATGCCCGGTGAGAAAGCTTTGGATGATGTCAGGAATATTTCACCGCATGATTATTGTGCGTGTTTGTGGAGGAGTGATGCTCTCGGAACGCGGCGTACCGTCCACGTCCGAATTTCGCGACATTCCCTCAAATAGTCGAACCATCAAACACATCGAGCGTCGGTGCACCTAATTATCGTGTGATATGCGTGTATATCGAGTTCGAATCTCGGATGAGAAAAATGATATTTTGCAATTTATCATGAACAACTTGTGGTACTAATTTATTCTGCGATTGTTCTGTTAAAAAAAAAAAATTCAGGCGTACACTCTCGCTACGTCGCGTGTCGCCTAAACTCGTATAGGTATATATAGTTTCTTTTGAAATTATTATATAAGGGTTTTTTTTTTTATGTTAACAGCTGGTTGGCAGCAATTCTCCACTCCTGACGTTTCTCCGCTTTCCTTTTCAATTCGCAATAAGATCTGTAGTCCATATCTCTTACTATTTGACTAATGTAGTCCAGTGACGGTCGCTCTCTGCTGTAGTTCCCTTCAATGGCCCCTTCTATTATCCTGCTAAGTAGACTGTTTTGACGCAGTATGTGTCCAATTAACTTGGCTCTTCTTGTTTTTAAGGTCTTCAGAAAGCTTCTTGTTTCTCCGACTCTTCGATAAACTTCTTCATTTGTTATGTGTTTTGTCCAACTTATTTTAAGTAGTCTTCTGTAACACCATGTCTCGAACGCTAAGAGTCTTTTTTCTTCTGTTTTACCTATGGTCCATGTCTCATTTCCATACAATGCTACGCTCCAAACATAAGCCTTAAGTAAGTTTTTCCTTACTTTTATGTCAACATTTCTAAATATAAACATATTTTTCTTGCTCTGAAATGCACATTTAGCCTGGTTTATTCTGCTTATGATCTCCCTGGTACTACGGCCGTCCTCAGTTATCGTGCTTCCCAAGTATTTCTACTCATTCACTTGCTCTAGTGTGTCACCATCTAGTGCAATTTGAGTTTGGGTTCCTTCGTTACGGCTGCAAACGAGGACTTTCGTTTTTGCTTTGTTTATAAATGTTGTTTATATAAGTTATATAAGAAGAAAAATTAATTACCTATATGTACATTGTACATTTAATATGACTATAATTACTTGTTATTTTTAAGAAAAAATGTTTTAGGCTACTAAAAAAAATTTTAAGAAAATAAATGATAAAAATTATGCAAAAATCCAAAAATAAACGAATAAAAGCGAAAAAAAACAAAATAGCTCTTATACTCCGAGATATGAAAAAATATACAACATGAAATTTCATATGTAGCTTCTTGGTTATCTGAAACAAATGTATAGCTCACATGGGTACCTCTCAAAAAAAAAAATGCAAATGCTAGAAGTTATGAGCCCTGCTATTATATATCGAGGTGGGAGTAAAGATGACAAAAAAAAATAAAAACAAATTCTCTCCCTGTTTCAACATAGTATTGCAGATTATCGAACAATGGCAATCATCAATCACGAATAATAATAATTATAATTGTAAACTCTGAATAAATTTTAATTGAAAACAAAATCAATTTTTTTTAGCAATATTTATATTATAAAACAACATGAAGATATAGAGAAATTTATGAAAAAAATCGAACTGGTATCTATCGTAAACAAGTGGGAGGACGAAGATAATTGTACCTTAAGGATTCAGCAGAAGATATCTTTGATAAATTTAAATTTAAAAATGAGAATATAACATGGAACGAAGGCTAAGAAGAATTAATATCAGAATATACAATAATAGGAAATAAACATTTACTTAGGGCGAGATTAGAAAAAATTAAATTGATGTAAGGAGAAACGTATATAAAGAATTTATAATTAAGATAATAGGAATTTGATATAAAATAAATAAGAACATGAACGAGGAGGACATTTGCGAACATATATTAAAGTGATTAATACGCCTAATTATGGAAACGATACTTATCACAAGGGGAGGAAAGTTTATAATAATTATGACGTCACGTTTTATAACAGAAATCCACCATACCAATGATTTAGATTTAATAATCCAAATCAATACTATCAAAACAATCCACGACGAAAACTTTATCCGTTTAATAAATTTGACCCTAATTTTAATCAAATGACAAATGCCCAATTTCCTAGACCACCTAATCAAGAAAATATACCAAAAGAACCTATATTCTCCCCTGAATATCTTATATTTAACTGGTTATCCCCGACCACTTTACAGCATTAATAGCGAAGATTGCACAAGCCGATGCAGCGTACAGCGTAATTCCGTGGTGCATCTACAATATGTATAATAGTAATATATTCGTATACTGAAAAAAAAAATAAACGAGACATACCGTCATGTTTTTTGGACACAAAACACCAACAGAAATGTAGTACAAAATTTGTAATTTGGGTTTGGAAATAATAATTGTCTTTTGTTGTCATATATATTTTCCAAAAAAAAGAAAAAATTTTATGATGCAATGAACAATGCATACCCAAGGTGCCATTGATCAGAGCTCGGGAGATAATAAATTACCAGAAGTCATTTCCGTTTATAAAATATGTCAAAAGGCCAAAGGGGAGAGGTCGACGTTGTGGATGAATTAAAAGTCGATTGCTCAGTTTCAAGAAACAGCCAAAGATGGCTGCAGACAGTATTTTTTCTTTACTCAACATTGCTGGAATAAACAGCCAAATCATTTACAAATCAAACACTTACATTGTTATTTCACGACGCAAATTTTTAAAACAATTAGGGCTAGACATATACAAACTTAATTTGGTTCGCCAAAGTATTATTCCAACATTATCTATTCCTCTAAGACAAAAAATAACACGATTTAGTGGAGTAATTTCAAATCCAGAAACGGGACTAGAAAAAAAAAATTTTATTTATTATTTATTATTATTATTGTATTGTCCAAAAAAAAGAAAACCGGATACACATTGGTAAAATACTCATTAAAATATTTTATATTTAATATTATATGTATTATTATTAGGGCCCGTAATTATATGCACAAAAAACGTACGAAATATGCATGCATTTATTCACTGAATATCATTAAAATATGCACTTTAAATATGCAAAAATATGCGAAAATATGCAAACAAAAATGAAAGTTTAATAAATTTATTTAGTTTTAAAATGTATATAATTCATTAAATAATCTATACTTAATAGAAAAATGTATTCTAAAATGTATTTACAGTATTTTTGTACGTTGTATTGAACTGCATTGAGTTGTAATTTGAACATTCACTCATCTAAACAAAAAGTCATGAACGAAAATCAATTTAAACAAATGCAATAGATTTTTAAGATATTTTTAAATTTATCTGGAGAGTTACAATTAACTACTAAAGACTTGGCTAGATTTTCAAAAAAAAAATGCACGTCGGTTTTAAGCAAATATATTCTTGAATCGAGAAAAACTTCGTTCTACATCCGATGAAGTATACTAAGTCACTGCTTGAAAGATCTTCTGGTATATTGTTTGTTGAGGTATTTTCTCCAGTTATAATTTTGGATATATTTGATAACTGTCGAAATCCGTCATTTTTTTCAATGACATTTTTAAATTTATTGTATATTTCAACACCATTTGTACAAGATACTTCTTTAAACTTATTCTCAATATTTTCAACAATTTTAAGGAAAGGAAGGAGATAAAGGGACATCGGGAGCTTCTTTTTTAAACAGTTCAACACGTGAAGGGGCTTTTAAAAAAACTTTTTTCATGTTTGCGATTAGTTCATCAACTTTTGGAAAAAGAGAACGGATTTTTTCTGATGCCCGATTTAGTCCATGAGCAAGACAAGTGATATGGATCAATTTGGAGTAAAATGCTTTTATAGCATTTGCTACTTTTACCATGTATGGCGCAGTGATATAGTACTTCATACTATTTTTTTTTCTATATATGCATTATATTTCAGAAAATTGCTGAAATATGCACAATAATTAAAAATGGTCCAAATATGCAAAAATATGCCAAATTTAATTTCAACACATTAGGTTAAGATTCAAATTTGTATCTTACCTAGCTACTTTTTAGATAAATAGATAGAAATATGCAAATGCATACAATTCCGGGCCTTAATTATTATTAATGGTAAGGTGCGCAACATGTTCAAGTCCAATTTGCAAAAAACATATTACAACCATATGCTATTCCTGTGTTTCTAAGACACAAATTCAAGAACAAAATATTTAATTAATTAATTTTTTTATGAATTATAATAGTAATCTTAATTCTGGATAAATTGTAATTTGTAATGTATTTTCTACCGTGTTATGTGGACAGGAGTCTTATTCTATACAAATCTACTCTACGTTTAAATCGCCGGTCGATCGTTTTGAAAATTTGAAACATATCTTAGGAGCATGTAATAATATAACTAATAATTAATGTAATAGTAACAAGTTATGATGAATAATAATTCTAGAAATAATATAACTTTGTTTTTGCATATTTTTGTATATTTTGATAAATAAAATGCATATTTTACAATATGTTATTGCCTATAAATCTAGTCCTATATATAAGTATATTACACACAAATTTCATGCATAATTAAGTGCATATTCTTAAAATACATAATAATACCTTATAATATAATATTATCTTATAATACCTTCTATTTTATTTTCCCAAGTGAATTTTTAATGCACATGACTCATCAAATTAAAAAAAAAAAAAATAAGTTACAAAAGATTACAAATAACTATTAACATAACTATACATTTTTTTAAAGATATGGGTGTACAATAATGTTAAAAACTAATACTAGTGATAATAATAATAAATCTTAGAAGACAATAAAAGTCAACACCTTTGTTGAGAAATTAATGATAAAATATGGCATAATAATATTCTTAACAAATGCTAGTTACTTTACTTTTGGTAAGTAGAAAAAAATGCTACAACCCAAATAAAACATACATAAAAAACTAATCAATATTATAGGTTTTACACTTATAAGTAAATTAATCGAATAAATTTACATTAGAATTTTTGTTATTATTGCTATTCATACATATGAGTATATCTGTATCATTATACGTTATTCTTTTATGTTTATTCATTATTATAGTCAAACCTAACTAAAAACTCTTAAGAATAATTGGGATAATAAGTTACGCAATAAGAAAAAAAAAATTCTACTGTTGGAGGACAACTGTCCAGCACACCCATCATTGTATTTGTTTTAACCGCATAAAACGAGCTACCGGTTATAACGAGAAAAACTGGCTGGCCCTTAAAACTCGTTATAACCGATTTCTACTGTATTTTAATTGATATTTCCGGATAGAAAAAAAATATATATTTAGTTTATTATGTTTGAACTCCATCATCACCGATAATAGGGTAACCTCAGTGGTGAGATTGGCCATATATTGTATTATTTATTTATTCTATATTTCTTATTGTTAAGCTTAGACAATTTAAATACTTGTTCCTTTACTTTTTCGTATGTGTAATCACTAAGTAATTTTTTTATAGCCGAATCTTCGATGATAATTGAAAATAATTGCTTTGTGTTCCCTCTTAGTTTATTCAAGTATGAAATTCCAAGATATGCAACTGGTGTATGCCCAAATCTCCTAAAACAAAAAGTTAAATTGATTTTTGAAATTAATTTATAAAACAAATAATTACAATTGCATGAAAAAATTAAAAATGATGAAATCCATTTGTTTTATATTATATATGTTATTTTAAACATAGTATATGTACATACTTTATCACAGATTCAATTAAATGATCAACGCTCATATTTGGCCAACCAAACTCTTTCAGTGTACTTTCATCAATAAGTACTGTTAACAACTCCATTACTGAATCAGCAAATGCGTCTTTTTGGTTAGAAACATTACTTGTGGCATTATCATTATCTTCTAATGCATCAGTGTTTCCATCTTCATGATCGGCCATGAGCTCAGCCAACAAATCTCTATTTTTAGAACGCAAGTTATATAACAACCAGCCTTGGCGAATAAATGTCCGACCACATTCAACACATGGACGTTGAGGTTTCTTTGTATGTTTGACCATATGTAGATTTAAAAATATTGGCGAAGTAAATTGCAATTCACAAATAAGACACGAGTGTCTACCATTTATACCGGGAGGAATAATATGACGCGGCTGAACATCTTCGTTTTGCAGTAAAATTTTATCACATACATTACACAAATATAGCCCAGTTATTGAATTATGAACTAATTGAATATGGTGATCATAATAAGAGCGACTACTAAATGTGACGCAACATTTGTCGCAAGTATAAGCATTTCCACCTGAAAATATGTAAAAATTACCAGCTAAAAAATATTAAATTCTTTTTTTATACATACTATTATCATGAAATAAATGTGCTTTCTGTTGTGAATTTAGTTCGAAAAATTTTCCAGTTAATGCACCAGATTTTGGTTTAATTGCATGATGTGTTTCGAAATGACGATCTAAAGTTTTCTTGATCGTAAATTTATCCAAACACTAAAAAAAAAAATGATAAAAGAAGATGTCGAATATAAGGTTTTAAATCAAACTATACCTGTTTACATTCAAATGGACGTTCACCTGTGTGAATTCTACGATGATTTCTCAAAGATCCACTGGATGATAATTGTTTTAGACAAAAATCACATTGGTGACGTCTGAAAGCTGGGTAAACAATTAACATATTTTTAATGCCAACATAAACTTCATACACATAATTAACATTATACACATAACATACTGATCAACAAAATAGTATTACCTTATATAGCAATCAGCAATCCTACTACTATATTCATGATAGCATAAACATAAGACAAGGACTACAGCTTGAATACAAGAGAGCAAAAATATACAAGTATTTACCTGAGTGAGTTTTTCTGTGATCATTTAATAATAATAAACCAACAAACCCTTTATTGCAGTATTCACAATAAAAAGTACGCTTTTTTCTAGTTGTACGATCATGGACACGATGGTGTTTTCCAAGCTTATCTTTTCGGTCGAAAGTTTTCCCACAAACCTACATTCATACAAATATAAATAATATGCTCGATAATATTTAATTCAATATGTAATTACTTCACATGAAAATTTTAATTTTACTGAACCATCACAGCCAGTTTGCGTATTATGACGTAAAAGATGATCCTTTCTACTGAATGATTTAAAACAAACAGTACATGAATGGAGTCGTGATGTTCCTGGCCATGACAAATAAATAAAAAAAATTAAATTAAATAATGGAATAAATTGGGAAATTTAAATTTACCTGAATAATATTTTGAATACAAATGATCAGTTAAAATGTCTTTATCCGTACAAATAAACTCACAATTTGGACACTTAAAAACATTGGCTTTACAATGTACCATCAGATGATGACGTTCCATAATAGATTTTAATATGAAAAAGTTTCCACATTCAAAACATTCATAATCACCATCCTAAAATATTAATTATTTTTAGTTTGGTTCTAAATAATGTTAATTATATGCTTTTCAAACTTAACTAAAGGGAATATAGCGTCCCTATCGCCCGGTGCATTTTAATAAGAAATCGCAATGCCCGCAGATTACAAATATTAGAACATGCAAGGAAGAAAAACATACAAAACTATAAAGAAGCTGGAAACTTGGCAAACAGTATAGTTAGACGCCAAACGAGAATAACAGAAAAGAAAGCGATCGAGGACATAGAATATTACAAAACAAATCATAGTTAATTTTACAATCATTGTAAATCGGTTAAAGAAGTATACAATGCATGAAACTGTATTATGTCTGACGATGCTGGGAACCTAGTTACTACAACACAGGACATTAGCAATCTATTTAAATAAAATGTTGAGCATCTGTTGAACAACATCCAAAAAGTGAGCTTAAGTGATAAATAAGAAAAAATAATGTATGGTACAACCAGAGCTGCCGGAGCCAGATCTTAACGAAATCAAGTTGATCATCAGCTCTCTCAAAAACAACAAAGCGCCGGAAGAGGACAAAATTAACTCTGAACTTCTCAACCTATCAGAGCCACACTTTGCAATAAAAATACAGAATCTATTCGGAAGCATATGGGTTAGTTAACAGATTTCCAAAGATCGGAATATAGCAATTGTGTGTCCAATTTTTAAAAACGGAAACACAGTCAAAGCAGAAAACTACTAAGGCATTTCACTATTAGATACAAGTTATAATGTACTATCCCTTGTGGTCTTAAAACGATTGGAAGCATAAGAAAAAGATATAATAGAAAGAATATCAGTGTGGGTTCACAAGAGGAAAATCAACAACAGATCATATTTTCACCATCCGGCCAATAATGGAGAAGTACCACGGATATGATAAAGGCTGGTTTATGATTTTTGTTGAAACAAGCCTATAATAGTATCAATAGACAACAACTATGGACAGCACTGAGGAATTTCTGAATCCCAGAAAAGTTAGTAAAATTGATGGAAATATGCAATTCTAACACATAATGCAAATTCCGATACCAAGGAGAGTTGTCTCCGGCATTTGAGGTGCAATCCGAACTGAAACAGGGTGATGCAATGTCTCCTACACTGTTTACTCTTGCACTGGAAAAAGTAATCAGAGATATAACAATGAAGCACGAATTAGAAATAAATGGAAATTGTACGCAGATGACATCGTAATATTAGGAGACACTAAAGACCATGTAATAAAGGTTACAGAAGAATCAACCAAATCTAGTCACAAAATGAATCTCACCATAAATGAGAGTAAAACTAAATATCTAGTAATGACCAGACATATGGTAAACAAAGCAGCACTAAAAGTATGTTTCTATATCTTTGAGAAAGTGGAGGACTTCAAGTACTTAGGAGTCAACATAAATACAAAAAATAACACGCATAAGGAAATCCAGTTAAGATTAAGTAATAGAAACAAAGCTTATTTTTCCATGAACAAAATGCTTAGCTCCATTGTAAACTATTGTCCAAAGCCACAACAGAGAAACTCTATACCTCTTACCTGAGACTGATAGTAATGTGAGACATGGTCCAGTACACAAGGGAACGAAGAGAAACTTCTCACCTTCGAAAGTGAGGTTCTACGGAAAATTCACGGACCGGTTTGAAACCGCAATGTGGAGTATGAAAGACGAAAGAACAATGAACTAGAAAAGTTATATAATAAACCAAATATTGGATTATTCCTAAAAGCAAGACGATAAGAGTGGATTGATCATGCGTGGCAGGCTGATGGATGTGTAATGCGTAATGTACTGACTCGAAACCCAACAAAAAAGCGACAAAAGAGAAGACCACGACAGCGATGGTTGGACAGAGTGTGGAAAGATATTTCAGATACCGATGAATCAAAGCAAATAGAGGATGCGATGGACCGAATTGTAATGAGAAACTTTGTTGAAGCGTGCAAAAGGCTTCAACCGGCTGTTTAGAACTAAAAAAAATAAATATGTTTTTCATACCATATGAGGCGTAGCCATTTCTTCATCGCAGCTGCGACAACTAAGCATTTTCATTTTCATTTTTTTTTCAATGCCGGCTAAAATAAGAAAACAATTAAAAACAATTTAATGGTTTAAAATACGCATTATCTTATTATGGTATTATTGTCTAATACCATTGTTTTCCTGGAGTTTGCAGTCATGTGAAGTTGTTCTTGGACAACAACCACAAGCATGGTTAATTTCTACTGATTCAGGATGTTCTATTGTTTTTATATTATATTTTAACATAGTAAAAATACACATAAATTAATACAAAATACAGTTATTTTTTTTATAAATATATAAGATTATAAAATTACTTATTCCAGGATTATCTTCCATCTCATCATTTAAGTCATCAACATCTTTCTTATTATCGACAAGTGTATACTCCGACATTTCATTTGAAATGGGATCAAAATTATTAATAGCTTCATCAATAATATCTTGTGATAATTCTTTTAAATCTTCATGTTTAGGGCTACATTTGTCTACTTTGGTTTCTTGTTGTTCGCCCTGTTTTTCCAGTGAATTGTTTGAAAGTGTTTCCATATTCTATCCCAAAATTAAATCATATAAAATAGATAATTATTAAATACATACATTGGTACTCACCAACTATATTTTATTATAAACCATAATCAGACAATATATTATTATTCTGTTAATGAAATCAACATAATATTAAAGTGTGGGAAGAACATTTAAGCAATTTTCTGCTTTTAACTTAAGTGACTATGTTAAGATTTACTTTGGTTTGTAATAATATAAGACCTTATGGTTTGAATAATAATATGGTAATAAGTTTAATTAGAACAAATAAATAATAACTATCCATTGCATTTATTTGTTTATAAGGAGTAGTGTGGTGCAGTGGTCACACAGTTGGCTACGACGCGCACAGTCATCAGTTCGTACCCGGCTCAGTGCAAAAAATATTCTGCAGAATTAATTCGGTAGTCTTTCCCCCTGCCATCGTTCTGATTTCTCTACACTGCTCCCTACCGGACTCTCTCCACTGGGAGGGAAGTCTACACACATGAAAATTCTCTTAGAGAAGGGGATATCAAGTGCTACACTGCACTCTCTATCCCTCTTAAGTGACGAGTCATTGACAAAGACCTAACGGTCGTTTCGATGAAAAAACAATTACGAAAAAAAAAAAAATAATTTTTTCAAGTGACTTACCTTTGAATTTGGTTCTAAATTTATTATTTATTTAAATTTTACATATATATTTTTACAATTTAAATTTATTATTAATCTCAATTTTACATATATAATAACATATTTAATTTTATATATATTTTACATATATTTTACACACATGAGTTCAAACACTAATATAATAGATAGGCTTATTGGGGAACAGAGGTTCTTAATTTCTTATTATACAATAAAACTAGAGGTCATGATTGATTTAGTAATTATAAATAGATTATGCAATTATTCTCAAAAATTTCAATATTTTAGTATTACATACTAAACATGAAAATGTTAATATGGAGTAACAACTATTATATATCAAAGAAATAATTAGTTTAATTTTTTCATATTATATCTCTTTGTTAAATAAATTTTAAAGACTGAAAACAGACTTATATTTAAATATTATTACATTGCTAACTTTCATTTACCAAATTATGTTTTACATTAGGAATTTAGTACATATTAGTTTGTTTCACTCTTGTAAAATACCCATGTTTAAACCTAAATTGTTGTTTATCTAAGAAAAACATATTTGACAATAAATGATAAGCAAGTAATTGATTTAAATTTTTTATAAATTGAACTATCCATATAAAATTTTAGTACTTGTCCTGTAGTATTTTAGGTTCGATCAATAGTTACTATATGATTTTCAAATTTCATCATTTCATATGAGCATAGTGCTTCATAAAACGACAATATGGTTTCAAAAGATAACTGCAACACCGGAAACAGTTCACAATAATATTTTTAAAATATCTATTATGTATTTAATACGTCCTTGCCGTGTAGGGCGGTACTAGAAACAGAAAAAAAAATTTGAACAAAATTCTGGAACGTACGGAGAAAACGACTGCCGCTTTCTGGGTTACGATAACGTCACGTAAGTCCACGTGCGTTGCCAACACATGGCCGAAAAAAAAATAATATGAAAACCGACGTGCGTGTACGCCAAATCGCACATTCCGTAGCGTCGTCGTATCGAAACAAACGTTGACAATACGGTATGTAAAAAGAAGCAATTGCCATTATGACGGATACTGTACACTTACCTTTTTTCTGTTACTCTGTTGCGCTGAAGTCTTTCTGGTCACGAACGATGGTTGGACACGGAGAATCCTGTGAGATGCACGTGGAGACTTGCTGATGGGAAATGATCAGGTTAGGTGTTCTGGACACTGTATAGTCGATACGGCGCATCTGGTATTACCAACGTAACCAGAATGCACCAAGTTCCTTTTATATGGTAACATTTTTTATCATGTAACTGTCCACGATTGATTAGTTCAACGAATAATAGGATTGAACATATCACAGTACAAATTTTGGCTGTTGAATGTTATTATTGATAATATCAATATGTTATATAAATATTTTATGAGTTACTTACAGACTATTTTAGTCATAAAAATTTCACAGAAATAAATTTATTTACATGACTAGCTTCAGTGCGCCTGGCTTTAGGTGAAATTCGCTTTAGGCCGAGAAAATTTAAGCCTGGGAAATGGGAACAGACCTTAGTGTTGAATGTAAACAACACACCCTGTAGTATGTAGATTAAAGTCAAATTATTTATACTGTAGTACAGCAGACGCTGATAAGACATTTTATATAATTTTAGCAATACAGCATATTGTAGGTGCTACGTGACAGTCTGTACGGCAGTCAGTCGTTGTTATACAATACGCCTCGGAGCACTGTCTTTTTTCATTTCAATTATACATTTATTATATTATTACATATATCCGATTTTATTAGTTATCTACCTTTTGCTTGTGTATGTCTGTGTAATTTAACACTTAGATTTTACTGTCTTACATAATATTAACTTATATATATTATAATTAAAAGCTTTTTATAAGTAGAACCAATTGATAAAGTATCCATTATATTAAATATTATGTTGGTATCTAATACTTGCATCTTTTTGTTAGGTATATAAAAAAATAATTTATAGTATTATTATTGAGATTGACACGGGTGGAATACAGAAGAAGCCTTGGACGTCAAGAGCGTTTGCTATCTAGCAGGCACCGGCACACTTATACTTCTTAATAGAAGTTCCATAGTCATTGACGTCCCTCCATATATCTCTACTATTCGAGACACAATGTTTCAGTAACCTGTTTAGGGTTATATTTTTCATCAAAAGTAAAACATAAAAAGTCCATGTTGAGTAAGAATTTTAATTTCTCGCGGTGAAATGTCGAATATAAATGTACCTACTATAATACAGTGACAATTACCAAAGTAGTACAATTGATTTTAGTTACCAAAAGTATGTTCAGTACAATATTACAATTACAATTGATACGTCTAATGAATACCGTGAAGGATAACTTTTTGGAATGTGTAATTATTAAGATAAATAAACATCCAAACACAGCAGTAAGGGGTGTACAGCAGTATATTTAAAAATAGTCAGTTAAGCGATAGAAACCATAGTACATAATGTGTGCCCTCAACATTAGTTAAAGGATAAATGTACATCTTACGTAAGTAAAAGTATAAGCATGCAGATAGATCTTGATATTTCACGTCTGAAAAAAAATGAGAGTTATTAGCGGGTTTTTTGGAAAATTAAATCACAATAAATATATTAATATTATGACTATTGTCCGGGTATTATATAGTTAATTCAAATAACCTAGGTCAAAAAAATAATTTAATAAAATTTAAAAAATAAAATTAATACATAGTAGAGTAAGAGAATTGAAAAAAGGAATAGGTACATTCTTCATTATCCTTTTTTTAAATCTGTTTTTATTGATATCATAACCGATGGTCACAATGAATTTTTTAATTTCCAGGCACGATAGTAAAATTTATACTTCTATTAGCTCTTATAAATTCATAAGGTACATTACATACGTCATAATATCTCAACAGTTTTGCTTTACAGTCACCAAATCGTTATGACGAATACTATAAGATTCACGATTGGAAAATAAATCAAAGACAATATATAATATTTATATATATTGATAATCAGGCATTTTGGTAAAATATTGTTGCACTAACGTTAATAATTCTGTAACTCACTATAAAGATAATGAAAATATAATAGCTATGAAAATATTTTACTTACCGTGTTTTCTTAAAATGTTTTCCTCTCCAGTCACCAAAGTCAAAGTGTATATGTTACAGTTAAAGTGTTGAATCAGTTAGTTTATGAAATAACTAGGTAATTTATAAAATAACTAAAGTTTGTAGGTAATGTATATAATTTATACTTTAACTCAAGGCCGTAACTGGAAATTAATCATTTAGACTAAAATGCATATAAATTGGTGACATATCACATATATTTTGCTTTTAAATAATCTCCTAAGTACCTAAATACATTTTTAAGTCATAATCGAATATCAATATTTGTCTTAAATAATAACCATTTTGCCCAGTCTTTTAAACACAGATTTTATTATGGTACTGTAAATTAATATTTTATTTTTTGAATCTGATGGATGTATTTATATTTTTAATATTTAACTTATCTTTAATTATATTTTTTAGACTTTATCTTGTGATGTTTTAAAAAATATTCTCCTCATTGTTGTTCTTACATATATGAAATTAATATTTTCTCTTTTGCGTCCACTTTATTGTTCTTTTATTAACTAAAATGGTACTTAAATAATTAAAAATATATTTTCCTATTCTAAATTATAGTTTAAAGTTACAATAATATGATTGAATAGAGTATTATATTTTCCAATATTTTTTGATAGTAATTAAATTTTTTTTATTCGTCTATGCATTACGAGTATTTATACCTATTATTATAAAATTATTTATTCTTATTAACTAACCATTCCAATGTTATATATTATTACATTTAATTAATTTATGGTAGGTATTATAACAAATATATACAAAATAAAATAAATAAATTTAATCAATTTGTAATCTTTTTTTTTTAGAAAAAAAAAAATAAGAACATTGCTATTTAAGATGTTGTATGTTGTATGGCTGTATGAAATTTCAACTATAGTAACAATGTCTGTGTGGAAACTTTGCATAAATGGAATATTCAAGCAAGAACAGTGCGTAATTTTACTTAAAAAGATAAATTATCACCTTTGACAATTTCCATTAGTTGATTGTCCTCTTACAACAAATATAAATGCCATATGATGTAAAAATGGACATACTATTGTATACGACTTATCTGGTATAATTAGAATATTAAATATTTTGGAAATTTTATTTTAAGTTTTTTTTAGATGATGGTCATGTTTTATATAAACTAAATTACCATGAAATAGGTATTGTTTAACTAACTCGGTATCCAGTTCCTTAAAGTCCAATGAGTTTTGATCAATCTACTCGGCTTGTATAACTTGCATCAACAGCTTGTGATAGGACTGGTATGTATATGTGCTGTGCTGGTTTAGATATGTTCAGGGAATTTTCTCAATAAATCAGTTTTTTTTTATGGATTTATTAATTCTAATTATGAAAAAACAATGTCTGTAGATACTAAGATATTAACTATTTATCAGTTTTTGGCTAAACTCAACAAATTAAACAGTTATTAGTTGAATAACATTAGTACCAGAATCATACACATTTACTGGGTTGTTTACAAATTTTTAAATATTATAATGCATAGAATAATTACTACATTTTTTATTTTGATCCATTTTTTAATGTATATAAAACTGTTAAAATTGTTGATATGATTCATAATGCTGATAAAACAAAAATTTGTTTAGCACTAAACAATGTTGATTTTTTTGAACTCTAATAATCTGAAAAATGATGCCAATTGGATTGCAGTGAAAATGAACTATAGTTATTAATTATTATTATTGTCTTATAATTAATCTACAATGCTTAAATAATCTTAAAATTAAAATATATAGGGACTCTAGAAGATTAACTACTTTTTTTACAAAATTTGTTATTTATCTACAGATAATGCATTAAAAAATAAATCTTCAAATAAAATTACTCATGGTGTTAATAATATAAATATATGGGGTCAAAATGTGGAAGGGTAATTAAAGGACACAATTAAAACAAAACTATTAACGATTGGATGATAGCTCTAAGTATTAGTTATGACTTATGAATATGTGTTATTATAATTTCCTTTTTTAAGATTTTAAACTGTTTTTATATATTTATTTTTTGTGTTTAGATTATAACGAAAAATTGTTGATGTATACGTAGTACAGTTAGAGAATGTTATTTATGCATCAACATGTTTATTGTTTAGTAGCCATAAAAATGACAAATGAAGCAGCAATGATGTTGTATAAAAATAATCTTTTCTGTGAAGCTTTATTTGTTATTAAAAGCCAAGAAAAACAAGTCAGTAAACTTGTATTGGAAATATCTAAAAAATGGGCTGAATAAAATGTTCATTGTGGACATTCCAAAGAAGCTTCTCATTGGTTAGCATAATACCTTTTAAAGTTAATATTTTAAGTTTTATAAGTAATAATTATAACTTACACATATTCATTTTTATTTCAGTTATTTAAGTATTGGCAATGCAAAAAATGGTATTTCTTGCCTAATAAAAATTAAACAAGTTGGAGAGTTATTATTAGTAGCCTAGTTGGCTAGATACATTGATGAAGATATTGAAAAATCATTGGTTATTAATGTAATGAAAACGGAATAAACTTAAATGGTATGAAGCTAGATGGCTCATTAAAGATCATCCTAAGCTTGATGTATGTCAGTATGTTGTATTTTAACAATATTTTAAATTCTTATGACGATTCATTTTCTTTCTAGTATTTTAATATGTGGAATAGTGTTCATGTCCATGAAGTAATGTTTGAATTGGAAACTAAAGTTACTCGTACCAGAATAAAAAGTTGGATTTGCTCTGGATGATGAGGAAAACTACTCTACATTTAATCTTATTTTTTAACATGAAGAATACAAATCTGAATATTAGAACCAACTAGTTACAACAATAGAGTCACAATTCATATCGTATACAGTGCTTTTGATGACATAGGAGGGACAAACATTTGAAATTAAACGGAAGCATCAGCATATAATATATATATATATATATTGTTAAACTCTGCCGTTCCAGCCTGCAGCTGGCCACGGTCGCATAGAATAAGAACCATTTTCTACACGGTGGGAGAGGTTCGAGGTACGGCGGCGGCTACCCGCCAGTTTTCATGGCAGCGACTATAATCAGTCTTATAAAGTACATGAGTAAAAGTATTTAAATAAAAGTATGCAAATATTTTTTAAGTACTCAAATACTTATGTTGGAAAACATATTTATTATGGCAAATGTGAGGTACATTTATGTTTTGTTGTCTAAAAAAAAAAATTTGTTGTACAGAATTTCATGTAAAAATATAAATAAAATAAAAAGTTTTTCCTTTATGTTTTTGTGGATAATACTGGTTTGTCAAAAATTAAAAATTAATTATTTGAAGTAAATGTTTTTTTTGTCTTGAGTACCTCTGTCCCTTGTGTGTGATACACGTCTTAGGGCCTTTAATAATAATTATTTAAAATGATTTTAGAATTGGAAATTCAATTTTTTTCGCTATGTTATACATAATTTCGCAGAAAGAAAAATTTATTTAATCATAAAAAAGTACTGAAAGGGTTAAATACATCTGGAAAAAATACTTTACCAAAATATTTGTATTTAAAATGAAATACTATTTTCAAATACTTTTTCTAATCCTACCGGCTACTACATTAAAATAGTAAATTAATTGGTAAGTTCATAGAATTTATCAACCATTTTCAGGATGTGTAATGTTAGTTAAAAGTGTTATTAGCGTCATATATGTGTTCTTTGTTCGTCATATGTTCTTTGCATCAAGATAAATAAACTATACATCATATATGTATGGTTTATATATCTCGATGATTCTTTGTCATATCCTTTACATAATTGATGTCATACATGAATATATATTGCGTTCAAATTGTTTTCATGATTTTAAGGTAAACAAAATAATGACATTTTAAGTATTTGAATGTATCTATGAATAATTTTTTTGAAGTATCTGTATTCTTACTGGAATACTTTTTTTATCAAGTTTTCAAATGTGTAGTTGAAATACTTTTGAAATCAAGTATCTATATATGTGTTTGAATACTTTTAAATAGTATCTTTTACAAGACTGCAATTAATACATATAAATATTGAATAATGTTTATTTGACTGAGTTTTAATTATTATAGTATGATTAACGGCTTTCGGATTTAGCAATATTATCAGATATAACATAACATCTGAGTTTGTTTAATCTAAAATTACAAGGAAAAGAAAAACTAATCTGTAATTTGTTTGGTTCAGTAAAACCATTCTAAAATAAATTATCTCTATTTCTAAATCAAATTGAAGAATTTAATTTTTTCCATTTTGAATGTTGTGTTACTTTAAAAAAGTTGTGGCATATTTCCGAAATAGCAGTGCATCAAAATTATAAACGCACTTATTCGTGAATTTGAAAATCTTTTTAAAGACATTCGAACGAATAAAAAACTAGTAAATCTATTCGAAAATCTATTTAATATAAATCCCAAAATGTTGCCTTAAGTGGATTAACTTTTAACTAATAATTCATCAGTCTTGCGCGGTGGTCAGTGGATTTTCAGCTAAGAATGACACGGCTAAATGTATCATAACAAACACCACGCATAATTAAAAAAAAATGTATTTAGTTGAGATCAGGATACGCTATTGACAGTAAAGATAAAAAAACATGGCTAAGATTTAAATTTTGTAAGGTATATAGTAATTCGTTAAAAATAATTAAACATATTTTCAAAGTGACTTCTTCGTTCTGTTTTCTTGTAACGTCTACAAGTTAATAAAAATGAGAAGTAAATGGGTTTTTAAAAAATATTCATACCTTGCAGATAGTCCCATTTCTACGTCCGTCACTTCTGTCACAATCGTTATTTCCATCACAGGTTGATGTCATTAATATACATTTGCCATTGTCACATATAAAATGTTCGTCCGTTGAATATTCCGTTATATTGACTGCACTGTCATATAGTATGAAGTAAAATATGTGGAGATAAATAATTTATTTTAGCTTTATGACGGCTTTTTAATAGATCCTGTGACTACTCAGTTCTCTGCAAAATTAAAAAAAAATCTAAAAATCTTGAGTTGTTTTTTTAGAAATAAAAAACAATAGCGTCAAGACTGTAAGAAATGAAATAAGAATTATCTGATGGATCTGGAAGCAAGAGATGATGAAGACGGATAAATAATATTCAAATATGAATACATATAGAAAGTAATGATTCTATAATAATATTTAGTAAAACATTTTATAATTGGCTTTAAGTGGTAAATTATTAGTTTAGACTGCGTGTTATGAATTTGTGTGATCTATTAAAATGTGATTAACAATCGGTACACCTCAAGTAATACCAAAAATCGAAATGCGTCTTGAAATTGTATCTCCGTAAAGGTGAAGATCAAACATCGCGACCTCGACAAATGAATACAACTCTGTTTTCGAAAAAAATGTGTATAAAAATATCTGCACACCAATTCTATTATAATAAGGGCTCGGAAGTTATAGGTTAAAAAAAAAACGGCATAATATGCGCAGAAAAATTGTAGAATGTGCATAAAAAATGTTGAAAATCAAAAAAAAAAACATCTAATGAATTGCAATTATTTTATCAATATCTTTAAAAGATAAAACAAATGTAAAATATGGAAAAATAAATTTATAAAATTTAAAATATAAAAATCAATCGTGTACGACGCCATAGTTATCAACTTAACGGTCGACTACGACAACAATAACTATGATTAAAATTCGAAGGTTAAGAAAGAAATGAATACATTTTTTTTTCGTTGCAAATATTAGTATGGATTATATGCGTATCAGAAAATCAAGGTATACATGCACTTTTTCCCTAAAACTTATGAGATATCTATGGAGAAATAAAAAATGAATTCGAAACTTTCGAATTTCAATCTAACCGCATTGCATAGCTCAGATTCATAGATTGGTCTGCTAGATAAAACAGAACAATATGTGAAACCCCTGTACCACTTCCGGACCTAGCCATTATTTTATAAAGGATGAGGGCATTTTTTTAAATTCGTTGCCATTTTTTTATCATTTTCATAATCTAATTTTTTGTTTTTCGAGTTGAGTAATTGTCACCATGGACCGAATGTCAATTTAAATGCTTGCGTTTTGTACTGCAGAATAAAAATATTATTAATACATTTTAGAGTAATAGAGGGGATGTAAGGGGTGAAGCCCCACACAGGTTTGATTGAATTTTCAAAGTGGTATATGGTGTTTTAATATTTTGTCTAGTTTCCCGTGTATTTTTAAATTACGTCGTCGCCACTGAATCATCTCCTTTCTGCAGTTTATTTTTTCATATTTTCCATTTTTGAATAAAAACGTTATGTACACGAATGATCGATGGCACAAGAATGAATAAATTTAATTTGGAAATTACTCTATTATAGAAATAACACTAAATATCAGCTATTGTAGTCAAATAGTTGAATAAAAGCTCCGTCATTCTTCAATACTCATTACTTTTGTATATGTAGGTAAAAAAAAGTATTTATACCAGCGGTCGGCAACTAGCGGACCGCGGTCCAAATCCGAACCGCGGAAGGCAAAACTCTAGACCCCGTCAACACACAGTGTACTTGATTATGTTATACGATGTTTGGTTCGACATACATTTGTGAGGCATCATTTTCTAAAATTAATTTTTTGAAAAAAGAGTATATCGGAAAAAGTTAACCGACTCTCGCCTGTGTATGAATAAACTGTTCCTTCTTCAGTTCCCAAATTCAAAATAACTGGCTAAGGAAAATAAATGCAATTTTTTGCATTAAATTACTTGGTAAATTATTATTATTACTATATAATTATTATTAACCTAACATTGTTATTTTTTAATATAAATGAATTATTATAACTAGATACTTTTTTTTTTTCATATACATATTGCCATTTTAAAAGTATAAAGATTTGACAAAGATTTTTTTCACTGGACCTCTTTTATTTATTATTTTAATCCTTAGGACTCCAATAGAAATTACTTGCCGACCCCTAATTTATACCAACCACACTTATGTAAATACAATTCGATTGTTCTTATTTCTTTATTTTAAAATAGTTCATCAAAAACAGTTCTTATCGACCACCCAGGTCTCATCATCCTTTTGTTTGGTAACTTTTTTCCTGGTCAGAAGTGAATCTCGGTATTTTGCCGTTTCCGGATCTTGGTCGGTTACAAGGTGGATTTACTATAATAACTATCGCGCTATGTCTAAATTACAATCACTTATACCCGTATGCGTAGTAAGTTTATGGGGTACACAAAGTTATGCATTGGATTCCCACAATATTATGTAAACATTATTATAAGTTATTGTTATAGGTAACTATAATAATGCCTCCTGAACGAACAATCTTTGAAATTGTTTAGTTTATTCATTTTCGGGAGAGACAATCGTTATTGAACAAATTAATATTTAATAATAAAAAAATAAAACGATTTATTCACGATACAATTTTAAATATTTGAATATTTCTCTTGATGACTGAAAACTGACAGCCACGCAAAGTCACGACACACATGCACTTAATGTTGCCTATACTACACTTCTTAAAAAGTATTTAAATGGATTTACTCAAATACTCGACGAATGTTATTATATTATTGGCAAAAGAAAAGTAACTAACTTAGAAAATGTTAACACCGCAAAAAAAAGTATATCGATAGACACACAGCTAAAACACGAACACAACTGATGGTAAATAAGTAGATACGTCATGTGTGATTATAGTATACTATGACCATTTATTTCTTGGTGATGGGAAGCTTTTCTGGTATCGACAATAAAGGAAGTAAAAATAATCCAATAATCTATAATACAACTTTTAATACTTACCATGTACCTATACCTATATTTGGTAACTTTGCATAGAAAACCTTTTATACAGGGTGCGCAATCGTACGCCTAAAAAGGTACCGCTGATAAGGACTGCGCGCAATCGTATCTTACCCACCTCTGTTTACCAATCGCCTTGGGTAAAATCTTTTTTAACAAATCGATAGAACTTCATTTGGCAGAGACAGACATGGTGAATATCGTTTTATTCATTTTTCCCTATCGCGGACACTTCTGTCCCGTGCAGCGGGGCGTCCGCTATTCAGAGGCTATTGCTAGACACGTCGCGGACTCTGCTGCAGTCGGTCGAACGTATACATAACCAGGTGTCGATGCAAAAACGCATGTCACGAGTATGCGTTTTGAATGCAAGTTGCCGGTGCTGGTGTTGTCGTCATAACATGCCGTTCGAAATGCGTGTGAGCTATTTAGTATTTACGATGCGTCACCTTGAACATTACTATACGTATTATTATTATAATTGTGACTATCGTTATTTTTATTGTAATTCACGTAAAACATTGCGCGTTGCAAAAGATTCAGTTGTTTGCGCGTCCGATTGCAGCCGAGTGTAGGCACGACCACTGCGTCACGCGACGCCCGGTCGACCGCGGCGTACAAATTATTATTAATATTGTTGTTGTGGTCGTAATATTCATGTAAGTTATACGAATACACGTTCGCGGGGTCGACCGAACACAATATTATCATTCCGGCGCCCGAGCAGCAAAGTTCAAGAGGAGCACGCGGGTAATTTATGCGTACTGCGTATGGTGGTGACCGAACTTTTTTCTATTTCTACCTAGGGCGACAAGAACGGAAATGTTTCCTTCCGCTTAGGGCTTAAAACGTTCCGCGCAGGTTCACAGAATAATTTTGGTGGTACACTGAGCGTTTCAGACACGTAATATAAAATCGTCGTTTTTACCGTACACCTTGCGACACGCGGCGGCTACGTCTAATTTTATTATCAACCCTTGATTATTGTACGCACGTAAATAGAAACGAAACGAATGGAGTTTAAAAAATGTTTTTGTAAATGTAATCGTTTTTAGTGACGAATACGTTTGACGCGAGTATGACGAGACGTGTTGTTTGACTAGAATACGTGTTATGTGTTAAACCAGCGGTTCTCAAGCTTTTTTGTTCGCGAAGCCCATATGTTCCTAAAAAAAATTACGGAGCCCCAAAATTCAGAAATGTCTATTTGAAACAAGAATGCATTATGACTGAAGAAATTATTATATTATTAGAACTTCGAAGATTGTAGATGAGTAAACAAAATTATCGTACATGTAAAAAGAACGAAAAACCAGACTTTTATCCAATCTCATTTTGACTAAGGCCCAAAATATTATGTGGATTTATAAATAGTTAAAGGTTTTAAATGTTTAAAATAATACATTGGTACGGCACAAATAATATTGATCTTATATATAAAAATGTAGCTAAGAAATATAATAATAATTTGAATTTAATCAATACAGATATGCCCAGGGCCTAGGGAGCCACGGACCCCCTAGACTAACCTTGCGGAGCCCTAGGGCTCCACGGAGCACAGTTTGAGAACCGCTGCGTTAAACGAATGCGGTGGGAAACATTTGTAAATTACTCGTCCAAAACCTTGCCAATATTTTTTTCGAGTCCTGACAAAATTTCCATGGACCATTGATTCTCACGATCCATTTTTCCGCCGTCATGCAGTTTGGGTTGTGCACGAATCTCCAAGAATTCGTACAGTCAATATAGGCCGTTTATAATGAACGATTACGTACAAATCAACAAAATGTTTATGTTGTGTACGTTTCAGTTTTTCACTCCTTTTATTGTATTTTAAATCGAAATTAATGTGTTCAAACATTTTTCATGTAAAGCTGTATAAATATACGATTGGAATAAAAAACTTCTCTTCGTGATAACATAATTGACCGGTGACTGTGCGTAAATATTTTGCAACCTGTTGTTGTATTATATCCGAAGCATTCATTAGCTTAAAATATGAACTAGTTCATAAAGATAAAAATGAACCAAGTTCACGAACTATATATATTAATTAATTTTATCTTAGTTATGAGTTTGTTTTGATAATAATTTTGTTAATATTTTATTATTTATAAAACTTACTGGCTCTTTCTAGTCCCAATGGTTCTTTTAAGTGCAATTTTTTTTTTTTTAAATTGTATGTTTAAAAGAAAATATAGAACGAAATAATAGTAATACAATTAATATCAGAGTGATACGCATATTTTTTTTAACGTTACTACATTTCAAAAGGAACATTTGAATAAGTAAATAATAACAATATAAACGAAGTAAACTTTCTTAATTCTTAATTCACTAACCGAATTTTTTAATTGCACCGAAAGTTGTATTTGCTGTTATAATAATATTATTTACCTATTGTTAAATTACCTACTAAATATCTTTATTATGGTTATTGGTGATGGTATACACAAGAATATTAAATTTGTTTTGTGTTATAATGTCTTTAAATCAATATCTGATGAATGAATTGTTATTCAAAATAAAATTGCTTATACATTTCCGATTTTACTGTTAAAATCCATAATATTAACTATTATATCATATTGATAATAACACTTTACACTGATAACTTTAATTTGGTATAACTATGCTACAATGAGCACATAGATGCATAATGTCGGTATGTACAACATTATAATTTATGTCATCTAATGAACTTCCGACTTATTAATGACTAATCGTCAACACTGCTATGATCACAGTTTTAATTCACGATGTGACCATAATTTTGTTTTACATATCTGCAGTCTAGTAGATAAACAGTCAAACAGCTTTAAATCGAATAAAATCTTATCACTTTTCAAGAATAGCGAAAACTATGTTTCCTGCCGCGCCAAAGACAAAGTTACTTTCGACAGATTACGTCACGTTTTCAAGAATCGTTCCCTAGAAACTATATGTACATACACTACGTTGTATAGGTTCGTCACAAAGGATAAGATCTAATTGTTGTTAAGATGGTTATAATTATTGCCAAGGCGAGAGCGAACCGGTATGAAGATGATGTATTTCATATCAGACACACTAAACATAATAATTAATACGATAAATTTACATTTTTAAAACGCACTAAATAAATAAATAAGACGCTGTCGAAATCGGTATGCGGAACTCGGTACGCACACGATAATATTATACGGGGGTGCATCTGAACACGATCAGGAAAACATAATATTCTCCTTTGAACTTCGTTTACGTTCTCGGCAGATCGCGATAGCCAATAATAAACCGTTTAATCGACGCAATGTGTACTATAGTATACGAGCACCGTCGTTCAACGTAAGACATTTAAATAAATTGTACGTTTATATGATGTACGCGAACGTCTTGAAACCACCAGTGTGAAAATCATGAATATAGTCACTAGGTATACCGTAGTGATTATAATAGCAAGCTCACGCGCACGCACGGGCACGCGATCACACGCTTACACGTACACGCACGCGCACGCGCGGGCACACATACACACACACACGCACTGACATACGCACACGGACAATATTCACGGACGTCCTGAAAAGCGGTTTTCGACGGCGGCGGCAACGTAGACACACAATCGCAGCGATGTCTAATGAGCAAAATAATATACTGCACACTTCACAACGAGTCCGCAACATTACAGTGCGTTCCGCGGGGCGGCGACCGTCTGACCGCACGCATTTACAGTAGTACACCGACGACCGCAGTCGCATTTCGGCTTTTACAACTATTATTTGGTTTTTCTCTCGCTATCTCTCTCTCTCTCTCTCTCTATAAATCTGTATACCTCTTCGTCTCTATCGTTTCTGGCGAAAATTATAATAATAATAATCTCGACATTCCTCCCGACCCGTTGCGACCGCGTCCCAGCAGCGCCGTCCATCGTCTTCCTTCCGCCATGGCTCACGGTCGTCGCACCCAGAATCTGCGAACGATCGTCTTGGTCGTCGCCGCAGTCCTCGCGGTCGGACCGTCCTCAGCCGCACGGATCGCCGACGGCGATTCCCCAGTGGTGTCTATCGACGGCCAGTCGTGCCAGTGCGTGATATTCTACACTTGCGAAGTGACCGACACCGTGAAAATCCCTGCGGGGTAGGTATACAGCTATCATATAGTGTTTGCGTGTGCTCGTGTGCGAGCGAGTGTGTGTGTGTGTGTGTGTGTGTGTGTGTGTGCAGGGCCGAATCTTAAGTTTTTAACACCCGGGGAAAATTAAAAATATACGCCCTTTTCAGGAAATTCCTGGAATGCACCGCAGTCCACAGTAAACACCGACATACAGTCGCGGACGGGTATTTCCACTGCAATACGTACCTATTTGTCCATTTTAAAATAATATTCTTATTACTTGTTAAAATTAAAAATAAAAACAATACTATTTTATTCACATACCCATTATTACACATTTCTATTAAAATATTATTTTGTAGTTATGACTCTTGTTTGATTGTTTCAAAGTCCATTTTAAATTTAAAACCTTTACAATACGCCCACGAAAATTATACGCCCGGGGATAAATCCCCGACTTTCCCCCCCTAGATCCGGCCCTGTGTGTGTGTGCATGATCGATGTCAGCGGTTCCCAAACTTTTTTCGTCCAAATAATTCACGAAAACGATTATGAATAATTAAAAAACATAAGACACGGGTTACGATAATATTATTCGACTCTTCATTGTGTTCAAATATTAATGGAATTCGTTCGACAAAGTGGTTAAAAAGTAAATTATTGCTCGCCTTCCGCCCGATCAAGTGTTCGCGCCTTTCAGGGCAGTCGCCGCGCATGGTTTGGGGACCGAAAAACTACAATATTATTATATAGCACTTACCCGACCAGGGCGCGTGTTCGTAACATCGTCGTCGAGTAATGTCGATTTTCTTTGCACCGATATGGCAAAATTTACCTAGATTGAGTTATGAAAATATGCATCAACCAACCAATCAATCTGGAGCCATACCGTTTGAAAACATGTTGTTTTATGCTGTTCAAAATATGTCTTATGTGATTTCGCGGTTTTCTTTACAATCGTAGTAGACATTTTTATTTCAATAACAACATTTATGTTTATACTAAACCGAATCGCACAAGCATTATTATCATTCTTAATATTGTGTTCGTTGACCTTAGGATAAAATTGGTTTTCCTTACCTTAATGACCTCAACTAATAATTGTTTAATTTGATATAACGTAGATGTGTTAATAGTTTGGTCATTTTACATTGGTAGATGGTAATATCTACAATAAATGTAGCCTGTTGTGTACAAAGTAAAGTATTTTCAGCCTATATTAGGCACTTTTCGAATCGCCCCCTTTTCCTACCTACAATTTTTTATAAAATATATTACGATTTATGAATACCTATACAATTTGTTATTTTATCTTCTACAAAAAAAGATACGTCATTAGTGACAGTTCAATAATTCAATTATTTTATATATCTTTTTTTTTTTGTTGCAAATACATGAATTAAACCATCGCGATTTAAAATCGACCACAAATTAGCTTATTGTGTTTTTAGTTAATCATTTTCTATTCGTTTGAGCCCATAAAAGGAACGTTTAGTAGAACCTACAGTTGATGGATGGTGTACATACTTGTATGCTTACTTCTAGGTGCTAAAAATAACGATTTATACCTTTTTGTATCATTTTTGGAACGCTGGTGGTATAATAGTACACACTCATTTACGTGGCAGGTTTTGTAATTTACCAACAATATTCATTTGGTACGCGAATCGAATGATACTTCTGATATCGTTACACTAATGAGTAATGACATTTCTATGTATTTAAATTTTACCAACTTTTCAGGAGAGTCAAAAAAACTGTATTGGCAAATACTAATGAAAATCGTACATCTCATTTTCTTTTTAAAATTTGAATTCAATTCAGGATTATTCAACATCATTTTTAATAAGATTCTTTACATTTTAATATTGTACAAAATTACGTAACTACAAGATTGCTGTTGACCAGAGTTCTTGTGAGATATATAGGTGTTATTGGTTAGTGCTTTACACACAACTGAATTTATTTTATTTCCATACTAACAACACGTAACTGCGAGTTTTAATTTTTTTTATTACCAAAATCACGTATCTGACAAAATATTGGTGAAATAATTAAAATGATTTGTACAAGACAGTATTAGCGAAACAATTTGTTTACAATTAAAATAGAAACAATCATGTATTGTACTTATACATTTTGATGTAATAAATGTCCGGTGTTTTAAATAATTAGTGTTTCTCTTAAACGTCCTACTTATATTTGTCAGAAAAAAACAACATCAAAAACATTATACTTTGGTTATAAGGAATCTTTATTTGCACAGGTCTTCTTCAGGTTGTGAAGATAATTTTGTATGTTGCCGAGTACAAGACGAATCACCGGTGTCACAAGCCCCGGTCGAGACATCGTCCGAGGCAACAGATGCTTATCCAACTACTCAGAAGCAAAACGTTGATCAACCGCAGTGTACGTGTGTGTCGAAAAATCAATGCTCGGACTCTGGCAGTCAAGCAAATTCGAAGTATGTTGATTTCCAGACAATACCTTATATATTTAAATTGTATTTGTTTGCTCGAAATGTCCAAAACTTAATCGTTTTACCGATACGCGTGTATAATAATGAAATATTTCCCGTGTCCTTAGCTCTGGAGATTGTAGCGACAACGATGTATGTTGCAACAAGAAACATATAATATCACAAAATACTGATGTCGATGATACGCACCATTATTATGATCAATGTGGTGTTGGCATGTCACAGCCTAAGACAAAATACAACGGAAAAGCACACGATGGTATTATAATAGACGTTTATTTACAAAATCGCGGCCATTGATACTATAAACGGTGTAATAACCTTACGTATATTATTATATTGTATGTTTTTAATGTTTTCTCTAGAAACGTACTTTGGTCAATTTCCATGGATGGTCATTATTTCAAAAACAAATGGAAATGACGAGTTACTCTGCGGTGGTTCATTAATTCGTCCAAGAGTGGTTTTGACAGCCGCTCATTGTGTCAGGTAAATACGACAATAATTATATAGTATCTATTTTTTTAATTTGTGTTTATCTATTTATTTACACCGGCAATCAGCTTATTATTAGTACATTATACATTATACGAATGCAGTTTTTTGACCAACTTTACACCTCCAGAACGTAGGTGCATCGTGCATACGTGTAATGCCGTACCGTCGTGTACATTATACATTATACGAATGCAGTTTTTTGATAAACTTTACACCTCCAGAACGTAGGTGCATCGTGCATACGTGTAATGCCGTACCGTCGTGTACATAAACTTATTTACAATTTAAAAATAAATGTCTAAACTATTCGATTTGTAATATAAACGAGATAACATTTAGTTGAGAGAATGTGAATGTACTATGAAAATCAAGGTATCTATATTAATTATTTAATTAAGATACTATAGAGTATAGGGTATCAATCGTTATATTTAAACTCCCTATCACGATAATAGTTATCTTATGATGAATTCGGGAAATATTATACGTATGTACATAATTTTACGAAAATTCATCGTTTAACGAAATAAAAATGAATTGTCAATCAACACTTATTCATTTATTTGATCCAGTCCTAAGAATAAAAAATGAATTATATTATTTATTACGGATATGATAATAGTAAGAAAATTCAATGACTTAAAATAAAACCAAGAGTTCTACATTCACTACTTTTAATACTTTTTTTAGAACTATAAATTCTTCAATTTTACCAATTATATTAGACACTTGATATTTGATTCGATACTTTCTTGTTCTTTTTTTACATTAACATAGAGGTTTGAATCCAAACTTATTACAAGTAAAAGTTGGCGTATGGGACACAGCATCTAGAGATAATGAAGAAACCATCGGCGTTTCAGAAATAATTGTCCATCATGACCATAATAACGGATCTATGTCCGATGATGTTGCATTACTCAAGCTCTACTCCGAGTATAACAAACGCGAACATGTCAACACTGTATGTATTCCTGAGAACTCCAAAGAAGCAAAATACGATCCTGATTCGTGTATTGTAACAGGCTGGGGGAAGACTAAATTTGGCGGTCAGTATAAACAGTTTAAAACTAGATCATTTTGATTTCACTTTATAAATTTAAATGTCATGTGAATTGCTCTCTAACGTTATTTTCCAACAATTTCGTTTACTTGTCACATTTTAATCGCTGAACACCCGAAAAAAATAATCGGAAACTATATATTAACGCAGTAACACTGCAGTTATATTTCCTGTAATATGTTGGCAAACTCGTAAGACATTTAAATCGTAAAGAAATGAAATTCTATGTAGGCAATATTACCATGTTGTACAAGACAATTATTTTGATTGATTAACCTGTATGGAATTCATTATTGTACCCCATTAAATAACATTGTTGTGTGCGATCGGCGACACTTTTGACTGGCTAACTATTTTCCATTATTTTTTACTTCAATAGACAAAAACGGTCCCAGCGTGCTGAAGAAAGTAGAACTATCCCTTGTGCCCAATGACGTGTGCCAGCAGAAATTACGAAAAACACGTCTTGGAGAACATTTCCGTTTACATGACAGTTTTGTATGCGCCGGTGGTGAAAAAGGACGAGATGTGTGTCATGTAAGCGAAACAATTTCGTTCATTTATCGATAAGTCAATGTGCAGCAACAATCGGTGCTATTGGTTGTAGCAGCTACTCGCAGCCTATATAATATATATATTGAGTAACTATAATTATGTTTGCTTGTGCAGGGCGATGGAGGTGGGCCATTAATATGCGCTGTGAAAGACGATTCGAATGGTGGTAAAAAATACCTTCAAGTTGGTATTGTGTCTTGGGGAATTGGTTGTGGCGATGAAAACGTACCAGGAGTATATTCTTCGGTGCTAGCCAATTCTCAATGGATCAACAAGAAGCTTGAATTACTGTCACGATCAAATCTATAAATATCACATTTCTATCACCACGGAAGCAGCTATTGTTTTTATATTACTTTATTACTAATAAGAAATTATGATGTTTGTAATGTTTATCCAACATTCGTGAGTCCTTTTATTTTTCAATAAATGTTAATGTAGCTTTAAAAGAGTTTTAAATCATACAAGTCATAAAAATATACTTCCTTACAATATTTTAGATTCCGAAGATTTAAAAATATTTTGTTCCTATTAGGTACTATTTTTAAATGTTGAATTTAAAAACGACTTCCATTTTTTTTTTTAAATTTTTATAGGAGTATTTACAGTTGCACTTACAGTTTGTATGAAATAGAAATAGAAAATGTAAATATTGTTTGGGTTAAAAAAAAAAATAGATATATTTGTTTATATATTTATGATATTAGATTATGATACTAAAAAAAAAAAAATATAATTGAAAATCTGAACTTCTTGCTAATAATATTGATGAAAAAAATCTATTATAAATTTATTAAAAAAACCAATTATATTAAAAATAACGAATGATTTCGTAAGGTAGATGAAAGGTATGAGTAAAATCGATTTTTTTAGATATTAACTAACAATCAGATATAATAATAACAAATTAACAGAAAACCTTAGATTGTAATGATTTGGAACTGTTTTGCATAACTCCAATGTTTCATGACATAATCAACAGTTCAATAGTTCACGACCAAATTTGAGATGTTAATAAATCATATTTATCTTTACTCAGAATTTCTAAGTATTCTATTTAAAGATACACTAGAATTAGCGCTTACAAGCAATGCAACAGAGACTTATTATATTGCATAAAATAAATGGTACTATTATAGTCAGAATCATAATGATCGCTATATATATTATTAATGTAAGAGGCCATTGTACATAATGCGATTACCTATATAGATTTTTATGATCGCTTAAGTATCATACATTTTGAAAATATCACAAATGTAATACTTAAGGATTTAGTACCGTTAAGGTGACAACAATAAGTTTATTATTTTATGAGTACCTATAGAAGATGATTCCGTCTCCTACTATACTAGGGGCCATACAATGATGTGAAAAAAGTTTTGCCAATATGTAATTTAAATGATTACATATCGATTATGCTATCTACCCGACTTCATGAAGCAAAAAAACCTTGAAATAGTGTAATTATATGAAAACTCGTTTTCTATTATCGTATAAGTCCATAATTATGGCCTAGGAAAGGGAAAAATTATTTTTTTTAATGTTACCGTCATAAAAGTGGTGTGTCCTTGGTCTTCACGTTTAAAGATTTGTATAATTGTATGGTACCAACCTATCTCAAAGGTATAAACAATTTTCGAGATGTATATTTTTTTATTTACCTCAAGGCTCAAGGTACAAATAGTATGAATTAATATTAAAATACAACGTTTAATGGGATTCCCCAAACACCTGTAGAATATAAAAACATTAAATGGTTCATAATATGACGTGATATGTACCTACATTTTCACTGATCCAGTGTTAGGCGAGATAATGTAACGGCTAGTTACACTTACGAGTAACTATTGCAGTAGTACGGTTACCGGACACACGTAAGCTGCGCCCAAATAACCTTTTACCCCGTAAACTGCGCCCAAATAACCTTTTATCCAGTAGAATACGCTCAAATAACCTATTCTCCAGTAAACTGCGGCACTATACTAAGATATTAATCAAAAATGTTATACGTCATGTAAATTGCACAGCTCAAATTCTTATCATCGGTGTAGCGATAAATGCGATTGTACACAGCGGTCGAATAAAATCTTTAAAATTACAGCAAAATTCTGAATTATTATTGTACGGGTCATTTGGAGTTTTCACGGCAGCAACGTTTTCCGGTCCTGATGCGGTCCGAGATCGGCCAGTGGGTTTTATTTTTAGTGCAGAACCTGTTTGTCTTACATTTTTTATCAAATTTTGAATAGTTTTGCTGTCGGGGGCGGGATTATGTCGACCAAGCGCGAACCGAACGCGAAACGCACGCTGGGTCGATGTCGGCGAACCGCAGTAAGTAATAAACCCCTCGAAAACAAACGTAGGTTGCTCTACCGACCTGCAAGCCATAACAAATTACAATAATAATGGCATAAATAAAGATTTCTATCGATTTAAATACCATTAGTTTATGTCCACCCGCGAGCCCATACTGCAACTTCAAGTTAAAATATCGATAAGTTATCCACCGTTGGTAATCATTATAATATTATGTATGGCATAGGTGTCTGCTTGTCACAAATTCGATTCATTTAATAATCTGCAAAATTACGATGGCCGACCAGTTCGTATATCAGCGTGGATAGTGCTACAAAATAATTTATTAACCACCAGTTATATTTATTACACACACACACACACACACACACGCGCGCGCACGCACGCACACGCCTATGTACACACATAAACATATAAACACACACACACACACACACATATAAATATATATTCACATTTTAGTAGCATAATTTATATTAACAATATTAACATATTAATTGCAATATAATTTATACTCAGCTACTAACAGCATGAAAGTATGATAATAATTAAACGACTTGAGTTTATTAACCTCATTTAAGTGGAATAACCTGTAAGTCCAATATTAGGTCCAATAGTAATAATCCAAGATCAATAGGGTTCTTTACTACAATCTCACGTTTCTTACAATCAAACGAAAATACGTTTATTTATCACTTTACTTGAATTTATTAACTCCACACTAATGTAAGTAACGTCTCAAAGTTGTATTCCATTAAAAAAATTAAATAAATTTGAAACGAAGAAATTATGCAAAAAACTAATTAAAATTGAATTGTAATTTACTATGTGTCATCGTCGGAAGGTCGGCTATTTGGATTAAAACTTACCTTGTATAATGTATAGTGTATTACTATAGTGTAGTACTATAGTGTATTATAATACATAATATTATGCTACCTAATTTTTATTATAAAATTATATGTCTTATTCAAATTAATTTATACAATTTAATACAAATAAATTGCGACAAGGTTACAATATACAATTTTTTTATTTTTTATTATTATTATTGAAGCCACAATAAAAAAAGATATTGGCTGTACACATTATATATATATATAATTTACTCTCATAAAATAAACAATAATTGTAAGCAAAAAAAAAAAATTAAATTTTTGCTTGATTTGCAATGTGCGAATCCTCATTTTTTTCTAAGTATTATTGTTATTATTTATGATGTGAAATACTAATTTTTTAATATATTAATATAAATTATTAATATAATTCATGTACGATTAAAATTAGCCGATACAGTAGATAAATTAGATAATATAATAATTTATTCACATTTAACTCTAGACTCTTCATAGATAATTCTAAAAAATAACTCTAAAAGTAATTGCACACGAAATAACAAATTTGATACATATATTTTCTAACACCTTTAATGCGTAGTAATGTTAGACTAACTTTATGACTAGGAGTTAGGACTTTAGACACTCGGGCATTAATATAATGTATTTATGACGTGAAACACAATTACACTAAAAACTTACAAAAGTACCCGACAATTTGCTTAAATTATTAATTTATTTTTGACTTTGATAAACATTGTAAATTGTAATACAACTTATTGTAAATGATGTTTTAGTTTTTCTCTTCTCCCAATATAAAATAGTTAAAATTGACTAGAATTTCTAAAAAAAAAAACTATATAAATAAAAATCTAAACAATGAAGATAAAAATAAGTTAATCGAATGTTTAAACCAAATATTATTGAAATACACTAGTTTAACTACGAAAGCATCGTCAAAAAAAAATTCAAAAGTCATCGAAATCCTTGGTTCACGAAATTCGAAGCTACATTAATTCATGACCGTTCAGACGATTTACAGATTTCGTGGGTATGCTTGCTGCAAATTCTTATAAACAAATATCTATTTATTGATGACTGACTCGTGCGTTGAGTCGAACTTTGTGATTTGAAATGGGTGAGCCAACGTGTTATGTATTATTCTTGTGTATATACTCAATACTGGTACTTTGATTTTTTATCGTTCTTAATATTACGCGATTAACAATTGAAACGATAAATTGCAGAATTAAACATTCAATGTTGGTATAGACATTTTCTATAACGCAGTAATCGTACGTGCTATTGTCCAATGTCCGCAGTTCAAAAGAGATAACGATTTTATTCCGAACCAAAATGTTTTTGAAATCAAATCGTATGTACGTGGGTACACTGGTACGCGATAAAAAAAAGTTACTCGAATTTTTGAATCGGATTTGAAAAATTGCATTCGAATGTTATTTACCCCGTACAGCCGGGATACTTTTAACGACGATAATATTCGAATCCTGTTACAAATTTATAAAATGTGACCTACTCTATGTTTGTTACAGCACACGTTTGCTAGTTTCACTGTCGGCTATCGATTAGTACAATCAGAATTTTGGGAATTGGTTCTTCGACATAACGGTCTCGGGACGAACCGTGTTTGCGTGTTATATGTGCATAACTATAATATATGTTCGCGTCGTACATTCGTACCGTGTACATCGTTTGTGACGTGTACCTATAATAATATTACATTATGTTTTTTGCACATTTTCCTCGTGCACACGTCATCACGTATCTAATGTATAAATAATAAATCCGAAAAGATTTTACCGGGATTGACGTTATTAATGATATCTCCTACCTCTAACCAGTTCTACTCATATTTATGTTTGCGACCGGGTGCGTGCGCGTGCGCGTTCGAGAGCTTATACCTTGAAACGTCGTGTTGAAGACGGTTCGTCCAGGCCCCAAGGTGTGCGATTCGTGCGACTTGCGGCCGGTGCGGGGGCAACCGGTTTAAACAAAATGCCACGACGAAGGAGGAGAAGAAGAGAGAGAATATTACTCGTTAGGCACCACACGATTTATTAAGTATATATTTATAAAATAATGTACATGATAATGTATTTTTAATCAATATCACTATTATGCATTCAAACACACACACCACCCGTACACGTCGGACTTGCCCGCCTGCTAAATAATTACAACTCGAGATTACCATAATATACACGAAACGTAATTATACTTGCGTTGTTACACTCATTAGAGACGTTTGGAAATCTTGTTATCGTATACCTAACTATTATTATTATTATTATTATAATTGGTTATTTTGTATTTGTGTTTATTTTCGCAACACAATATTATGTTAGGAAGGAAATCTAAAACAAGTTTTATTTCGCACGTCTCCGTCAGGTATGCAGTCGGTAAACGCGTTCGTACATAATGACGTATAAACGGCAGAGACCGTTGCGAGCGTAAAGCGGCCCTCACACGATCAATATTACTGATAGTATTTTCGATACTGACAGTATTATTGATCGTGTAATGTTAGTACTGATGTACTGTCGGTATGGAAAAACGATACTGATGACTGATGAAAAATTCGGATATCGAGTCGTCAGTATTTGTTTACTGATGACTACATTGATAGTGTGAGGTCGATATTGACATCGCAGCGATGGATGACGGAAGTGAAACCACAAGCCGCGAATTCCGCGATCGGGACATTTTGCATAATTTTATTTTAGAGTACAAACAATTACCCGAATCGTGGGATATTCGTTGTAAAAAGAGTACTCCACTAGAGACAAAAAAAATTCTGCCTATAAAAAACTTTTAGCTCATTGTAAACATTTGAAAAATGACTCTACTATTGAAGATGTAAAAAAAAAAAAAATCAATACATTAACATATTAAAAATATAATATATACTATTTAAACTAATTAATTAATTTACAGTATCAACATGCAACAATCGATTTGAAGGTCTGAACTACTGTGAAAGTAAGAAAATACCGAGTATCGACCATAATTTGTACTGACCGTTTGAGGACTATTATACTGTCAATATTTATAGTGTCAGTAATATCGATCGTGTGAGGGCCAGTGCCGGGTTAAGGGGGGGGGGCAAAGGGGGCAGTTGCCCCGGGCGGCAATTTTTTAGGGGCGGCAAATTATTAACGGTGAAAATGAAAGTTTTGAATTTTTCTAATGTATTTTAATTTTTAGAAAGAATTATTATTCATTGAAAAATGTGTATAACACAATTTAAAAACAGTAATATTATATTAGATATTTACGTATATCGAATCGCCTACCACAGAATTATTACGTGAATTAGCGTTCAGCGTATTATTAGTAAAAAGAAAGACCATATTATTATTATAGCGTAGTATAGTTAAAATTGAAAACAACAAAACACGTTATCGGTGCCAGACAAAACTGATTCACAGAACCGATTAAAAACCGTCAAGAGAACACCGCAACTTGCTACGGTCGACGGTCGACCAAAAGCGTAAACACACGTTTATGTTTGTCCGATCATAGTATCATACTGACCAAATTTTATATTTTTTTATTGATTTTTATTTTTCACTACACACGATTTTATATAAGTAGGTACTAGGAATCTTTTTAAAAATTATCTAGTATACATAAATGTTAAATGCCGCCTTAGGCGTGGGCCTGGGTACAGGTTTATAAAGGGCGTCATTTTAAAATATGCCCCCAGGCGGCATATTCGTTAACCCGGCACTGGACTGAGGGCCGCGTAACAAAACTTTTGTTCTAAAGTTTTAAGGCTTACCGTTCTTAGGCGCCTACGTTCCGCGCGAACGGTCGTGCGTGACACGTCTGCGCTGCGCCCGATCGTCGTCCGTCCGCGGTCCGCGGCGGGTCGGCCGTCCGTCGTCGACGTCTCCCACCCGGGTCTCTCGTGCTCCGCGCGCACGTGCTGCGGCGATAGGCACCCCTACCACTCCGTCCGCACGGGTCTTGCCGAAACAAGCTCGCGGACTTGGGCGGACGGGAACCCGTCGACGACGAACCGGGCCAGTGTAACCGCGCATACCGCTGTGCGTGCAGACGTCTTGTTTTGTGCGCGTTGTTTTCGATCTCAGTCACCGACGCGTCAGCGTGCAGCGTTACTCTACCGCAAGGTAATTTTTTTTTTCTACACGCGGACGCATACGAGCCGTCGTACGATTACCGTTTAGACGTGTTCCAGTGCCGACCATTGTTTACGTGGCACGGATTATTATTATTGCGCGTGTTATGATGATGTTGTTGTGTTGTTGCAGTTGTGTAGTCGCGCGCCGATCTGAGCCGCCGCCATCGTCGAAATGTTGTTGTACCCGCTACCGCGAAAACTTCCGACACTGTCGGTGAGTGTTGAACCATAACATAATACGCAGGCGCGTATACAAGGGAGGGGGGGGGGTTCTTGGGGTTCAACCCCCCCCCCCCCCGAATTTTTTCAATAATGACGTTTTCATGCGAAATAAATAGTACTATAATTGAAATGGTGTAAACTTCTTGTTAGGTTAGATTATATACGAAACAAGGGCGGATACAAGGGAGGGGCAATAAGGGCAATCGCCCCCTCCGTAAACAAAAAATTATAAAAAATATTCTATTTGAAATTAATCGTGGCAACAATTTTGTTCATGCAAGTTCAATATTTTCTTTATAGTTTATACAAATATACAACTGTACCGATATTCAATAACACTTTTCGACTTTTTTGTATCGAAATGCTTTTTTTTTTAAGGTTTTGTAGGTACTGAGTTTGTTTAAGTATAAGCTGATTTTAATTGAGTTACATACTCAAAATTAAAAGTTTTTGCGTTCTAAAACGATAAGATCCATCATCACCTGTATTTCTGTTGAGAGTATGACAGATTTCTGTACACAACTAATTTTATGTCGATTAATAATAAGACGATTCCTATTAATTTATTTTATTAATTTATAAATATGTATATTGCCCCCTCCGTTTAGGACCTCTGTATCCGCCCTTGATACAAAAATGTATATATCATTATATCATGTACGAAAATGTACAACCAAACGTCCAAAACCCCCTCCCCCCCCTAAAATATTTTTTGTGTACGCGCCTGATAATACGTACATATTATAATAGCACTATGACCACGGTCAACGATCAGCCGGCGAGGTGTGGGACTCTTAGTGCTAATTGCTGTCAAAAATGTTTTCGCGGTCATGTGACTACGTGTAATACTGTAATGGCTGCAATGCGTACGTACATCAGTACAGGCATAGCGTTTACGTTTTTCGTTTTTTTTTTTGAAGAAATAAAATAGAAGAAAACACGTATGAATCGAAAGAGTTGAGTATAGGAACACGATTTGAAGAATCGTTTTTTTACCATAACATATTGAAATATTATAAAATTGGCGGTACTCGGTATCTGGATATTATACGACTTTTTCTACGTGAGATGGACGGAAAAGGCCAATCATGCGGTTTATAATGCTTTTAAAGCGGGGGTGTCCAACCTGCGGCCCGCGGTAGAATTTAATTGAAGAGCATCGATTGATTATATATGTTTTGAGAAAAAAATAATTTTAAAAACATAAAACTACAACATGTTAAAAACATTAACATTTTCATTAATTGCATAGTATAGTGTGAATGTGTAATTGTTATTTTAAAATTAATTTCTTCTTTTAATTGTAAATGAACGTAATACTCTAAAACTATTTCTACGCACTATTCACCATGGTAAAATTATTAGTAAAATGTATTAGTATAAAAATGTTTGTGACCCATGACAATTTATACTCGTCTAATGTGGTCCAGTCCTTCCGAAAGGTTTGATACCCCTCTCTTAAAGAACCATAACAATAGTTATTTCACAGAAATCATAGTTAGAATCAATGAAGCGTTGTACTTAGCTGTTTGTGTGTACTGAGTCCTTTGAGTTAAAACATTTTTAAGTAATTTTTATAATTTGGAATAGGTACTGATAAGTACCATAGACATTATTTCACCGAGTAAGGTGCAGATATAAGGGGGGGGGGAGGGCATGGGGAGCGATACCTCCAAATCTAAAAAAACAAGCTAGTGTAATTTAACTCTGACTGTAATAGAACAAACAAAAATTGCAAGGGGAAATCATTAGATTATTTATTATTTTTATTATATATTCTAAGTACATTATGTCCACATGACTTATCCGTGATTTTACCAGAAAATTATATTAATTATTAATTATAGTTCTGTAATTTATTGGTACTATAGTCGCTGCAGTGTTACGAACTGTATAGTACTGTACTGTTGCGTGCCGTGTTTGAAGCCAGCAGTAACAATATTCAAATGTTAATACGTTAACTACTCCAAGAATAAGCTAACGCGAAGTTGTACTATATACGTTTATTAACACTTGTAATTTAAATCAAACAACATAAGAACATAAGTTAAACTTCTAAACGATGATATCAGGCAGAGCTTCTGTACTGGATGGCTGGATACGTCTGACTCTAGGTGTCCATTTGGTCCTCTTTTATACACGATTGCATCCGGGTTGCCGCCCGCCCTTCGCTGTTTGTTTCGGCAAGCGTACGTATTGAGAAGTTGTCTTGTTGGCCTCGGCTTGAGGGTTCAACGTTTTCGCATTCTAATTTTTATTACAACTATGTTGTTCCTTTGTGTATTTTAAAGATCTACATAAAAACCCGGTTAACCTTTCGTTTGACAGGTATGAGTTTACACTTGGATGGTTTTATATTTTTAATCCCATGAAATGTCACGCAGTACATTTTAAACAAGTATTAATATTACTTCTAAGAATTAATGTTACTTTTAAGAATAATAGTAATATACTGGGTATATTACACCTCACCCCCGAAACAAAAATTTCAGGGTGGAACAATGAAATTTTTTCTTTAAATCTTTTGTATACAATTTTTTTTTTTTTACAATTTGGTAATTTGTAACTAAATCTAATTATTAATAAATTCTCCTTCACCTTTTACAATTTCTTATTATTATAAATATTTTTCCCAAAGCTTCTTTTAATTAAATTTATATAAAATGAATCGTTTTGTATAATTAATTGTACAAATCTATAATTCCAAATCTTATGAATACTAATGTCTTTCCTATCTCCGTTTTATTCTACTTGATTTGTTGCTACAATATGTTTTTAAATTTATTTAATTTATTTAATATTTAAATTTCTCTTTTTTTTCTTTTAATTTGTGTGATATAGTTTCACATTATTTTTATGGACAGTTACTTGTCGTCTCCCTCTTTGAATTAGTATATTTTCGTTACTTATTATTTTTAATACTTCAAATGGTCCTAACCATAATGGATGTAATTTAGTTTTAGATGTATAATCTCTTAATAATATTAAATCTTTTTCGTTTATATCAATTGGATTTTCTTTTATATCAAATCCTTCTTTGCTTTTTATTTTATTTTTAATTAATCTTTCCCTAGCAATTTGGTACGATTCTTAAAAGTTTTGTTTTAAATTATATAAATAGTCATCATAATTATATCTAGGTTCTGGTTCTGATTTTAATTTAACAGGTATTATTGATGTTCTCCCATAAAGTAATTCATATGGTTGATAATTAGTTGAAGATTGTGTTGTTGAATTATATAATTGTTCTAATAAAATTAATTTATCCTCTTCGGTGTATCCTATGCCAATACATATTATTATTTCAATATCTGTATTGCGAAAAATATATCGTAACATTGCTTTAACTGTGTCCCACTTTAAATTATCAAGTTGTCCTAGTTTATTCTTAGCTAACTTCTTAATATCATTTTCAATTCAAAAATGTTTTAAGTTTATTAACGCTGTGTACATATTTTCGTAAGTTGTTAATCTTAATTGTTTATCTTTTTATTATGAATATTATATATTGGTTATCGAAATTCGAATATTATAATAATTGGTTCAATCATTCAGTGCATAATGCATTTCTTAAAACCTGGACCTGGACCATTACATTCATAACATTGTATAGGTTTATTATTAAAATGATTATTATAATTATTTCTGTTACGATTGTTTGGTGTATTACCATTATTATAATTATAGGTATTAAAGTTATTATGTTTGTCTGTATTAAAAAAGTTTTGTGTATTTGTTTCTAAGTTAAATTCTAATTCTTCACTACTAGCTATACTTTTCGCTTCCTCTAATGTTTTTGGATCTCTCGCTTTTACCATAATTTTTATTGGTTTAATTAGACCTTTAATATATAATCCTAGCGTTTGTTCTTTTAATTGCGTTTGAATAATCGAAGCTTCCTCTTTTGGTTTATTTAATGTGTAAATGTTACATAATTTATAATATAATTGTTCAATCCTTTCCGTATATGAGTTTACGCTTTCTCCTGGATTCATTTTTATCGAATTTATTTGCAATTGCAAAGCTGAAACTGAATATTGTGATTCGAATGCTTCGTTCAAATATTTCTTTATATTTGCCCATTTAGTTGTATCTTTATATTTAACTACCTCTAATGCTTTCCCAGCTAATTTAGTCGTTATGTAACGTATTAATGTTGGAGCACTCTCCCTATCTACCGCATTTACTGCTATATCGCATGCGTTTATAAATTGATATACATCGCTTTCTCCCGAGCAATGTGGAATTAACTTAAATGCCTCGTCTAACCTAAGTGTTGGTTCCGACCTTTGTTGTTGCATTTTAGTTTTGGGTTTTGATTCGAATGCTAACTGTGTGTGTTCAGTTTTTTTAGTGCTTCGAGTATCTATTTGATATTTGGGGCTATAATTTTTTATTTCATTTATTTCTTCCTCGAGATTTTTAAGTCTATCTTCTGCTTTGAGATTTAATTCATTCATAGGGTTCCCTTAATTCGTTAAAGTAGCTAATTTTAACGGAGACGTACCAGTTACCCCACCAGTATTCATAAAATTTACAATATATTTATTTTTTATAAATATAGTAAAAATAAAATTTTAACACACAAAATATTATATACCCAATTAATATAACATTTAAAATTTTAACAACAATAATTCCCCTTACACAATATCAATAATAATTGTTTTCAATAATAATATAATTCAATAATAATTCAATAATCTCTCAATATAATTCTCTATATAAATCTCGGTATAATCTCAATAATAATTCTCAATAATAATTCTCAATAATAATTCTCATAATAATCTCAATAATATAACTCTAGCTCTTTTCTGCCTCAAAATAGTTTTAAATAAATGATATTTACGCTGAAATTATGCCTGGTGCTGTCATGTTGATTGAAGTTGGTTTTTCCTCGGAGTTGTTGAAATTGAAGAGTTCTGCAGTTTCTTCTTTTCCAACGATGATCCGTTTGATTGGACTGCCTCCGGTTTAAAATATTGTTGCAAATATTTTTATTTTCTTTTAAAAAAGAAAAAAAAATTTCCACAACAGATATTTTTGGAAATCCTACCGACTGCGCCAAATTGTTGCGTGCCGGGTTTGAAGCCAGCAGTAACAATATTCAAATGTTAATACGTTAACTACTCCAAGAATAAGCTAACGCGAAGTTGTACTATATACGTTTATTATCTTTTCCAACGATGATCCGGGTATATTACAACAGTGTCAAAGTCCGTGTGACGTCATGTGTATTGAAGTAGACGCGGAAAAATGGTTGAAAATAAATGATAAGACAACAGATCAATTTGTATTAATTACAATATACCAATGAACAAAATACTTTATCATTTTTATTCGTTTGTTTTCTGGTCGTTTAATAAAACAAAATAAACAAAATCGGTTTATTTAGAATAATCCAAGATTTTATTAAACAATTAAGTTTATATTTGATCTAAATTTGAAAAGTTCCATAACATAATGAAAACTCATGTTTTTAACACAGAGCCTGCCAATTGGAAGGCAGTGTGATTGAAAATTACATTGTTGTTGAACACGTGATATTTTCCTATGTCCAATATCTATAAGCCTAATAGTAAATACATACACATTAAAATAAAGTAAATAAAATATGGTTCAATATTATTTATATTAAAAAAAAATCGCAACTTTCTATTTGAACCAGAGTTGTATCAACGGTTCAAAGAACTTTAATTTGTACCATTACTATTATAATCAAATTTGATTGTTGAAATACTCGTAAATGTGATCCATCCAAAATAAATCGTAAGTGTTTTAAATGTTTTTAAAAAAATGTTGTATTAATTACCATTAGGTTGAACAAATAAAGAATCATTAAAGTTAAAAATAATTTTAACAACTATGCATAAAATTATACAGTTTTTCTAAATGATCGTCTGTATATGGTGTAAAGGAAATAATGGTATGAGTATTTGATTTTGTGATTATTTCAATATATATTTCATATTACAACTACACCTAATTATAAAACACAGTACTTTCCTATACACATAAACAATTATGGAATATTTAAGTTATATTTAAATAAATATAAATTAATTGTTTGTATAATATATACAATATACATATTTTATAAATAGGATTGTGTTCGATTAGGAAATAAACTAAAATCAAAAGATACATCAACTACACCTTAAAATATTGTTTAACTCATTGTAGATGTGACGCGGTGTGTAAAATATAGTTATATACTTATATACAATACAATAATTACAGAATTCAAATTAGTTTATGAAATGTATTATTTATCAATTCATCTTGTTCTTGATTAATACGCATTGATTAAATCAACAAATACCTAATTCACCAAATAGGTTTAAATCCACAACTAAGGGTATGTAATTTTAATTTATGATATGTCTGCTATATATACAACCTGAGTTTGTATTTGAAAATAAAAAATCTAACATTTAAAATGATAAGTTATTTTCAGTTACATTATTTATCTTATTTTTTTAAAAAAATAACACGTACAAATGGAGGCACATTAAATAATTGTTTTCTTAAAACAAAATAAATTTGAATGTTCCTTTTATTTGATTTAAAAACAAAACAACATAATCACGTTATACTATAACAATTCGTTTTATCATAAAAATTAATAACAACTACATTTAATTTTATCGTTACGAAACCAAATCGTTTATACTTATAGGTAATTGCAGTAATTACATGAAAGAATCAATAATTTTCGTCATCATCAGATGGTCATAGTACCTATAAAGCTCGTGTTGGCTTTTAGGTAAAATTCATAAATAATTCTCTCGACAGTTCCTAACAGTTATTTAATAATTATTTGCAACTTCTGATGTTTAGGGTTTGAAGATATCGTACAAAAGTACATACTGCACTTGAACATTAGCGTGATCTATACCTAGTAACAAGACTAATCTTGAACGGTTATCGTTGCGCTTAAACTATAATAGAATTGAGTTGATTCCGTGTTGACGAAAATATTAATTATTTTTCGTTGTTTCATTCGCAGTCATCCGTTTTGTTGCGGGCCGCATTACTGCTTCAGGTGACGGTGCTCGTCGTGAACGGACAGGATGACTCCGATGTCGATAAATACATTCAGGAAGTGTTTCCAACACCGCCAGCGACGCCATCAACAACCAATCACCAATGTTCATGTGTACCGTTTTATAGATGCAACAACAACACTATTAACACGGACGGCACAGGCTTGATAGATATAAGGTTTGTTTTTAATGTTATAATAAAAAGTACTAGGTGGTGTACACTGCTATGTCAACGAAATTACGTTTATGATGCCTCAAGATAACCTGGTATTTTAAATTAGAAAAATTCAAATTGAAATGAAATAAAAACCTTACACTACTATATTTGGTGCGCGAAAGAGATAAAAAGAAGCAATATATATAAATCGTACGTAACACGTTTTGCACTAGTGATTGTTATTGTTTTGATACGAGCGAAAAATGATACTATATATATATAATACTGAACTTTCGAAGTTTCCGTGTTTTATCTAATCGTATAACTAGTTTATACTTCCAAAACAATAACGGGGGCCGGATAATTCTGCTATTATATTCTGTACTTATTTACTGCCTTTTGAGAAAGTATTTTAAGTGTTCCGAAATAAATTGTTTTTAAAGTTAAATGTTTTTTTTTAAATTTTTTTTCTAGGTTTAAGGACGGTCCGTGTGATAGTTACTTGGAAACGTGCTGCAATGATCCTATTCCGAATAACCAGCCTGTACCTACTACAGTACCACATAAGCCGAAAACATTTAATTGTGGCCAATGGAATTCCGGTGGCGTTGGGTTTAGAATAACCGGAAACTACGAAAATGAAGCGCAATTCGGCGAGTTCCCGTGGATGGTAGCTATTCTGAAACGTGATACAATCGAAAATAAGATTGCCTACCTGTGTGGGGCCTCACTGATTCACCCAAAGGTCGTGATGACCGCAGTCCATTGCATAAACGAGTAAAGTTTTTATCTACCCATAATTTAACGGGTGTTATGATAGATGCCATTTTTCTGTAATACAAGCATATTTAACTAGAATTTGTCGTTCCGTTTGCAGTCGAGTATATTTTAAACGCTATGAAAAATTTAATGGGAAAATGTTCATAGACAAAATATTTAATGCATCAGAATCAAAATATATGATAGACGACAATATTATAAATTTTGTGTATATATTAATTCATAGATCAAACGGTTTTCTTAAATATTTTCAACGAAATCAAAAGATTATAACCAGAATTTTTTTTTCAAAAATGTATTTAACATTAAACTTACCAAATACTATAATGTATATTATAAACTTTGGACTGAGTAAACATCTTGTGTCCAGAAACTTTATTTACATAGAGCTTTGTTCGCTTGATATAATTTCTATTAATCAACTTTATATCTTAAAGTTGTTAAAACGTAAACGCTATACATGTTAAAGAAATGTAAAAATATTCTTTCAACGGCGTTTTCGTACGTGATTTGTACCATCAAAACATAAAACCAAAGCGAATGCGATTTGGTAGTGATTCAGTATGCAACCTACTATAATTTTGGTCCAATGCTATATGATCTATCACACTGCCAATATATTGTTAAATAAGGCTAAATATATTTAATACAGCTGGAAAAAGGGTCTCCTGGAAGCACATCCCACACCCGGAATCCATACACATAGCCGCCGTTATTGTTTTGTTTCCCCGCTCGACCACGTAACGACGTGACCTATACCTACCAAATGTAATATTTTTCAAAATAGTTTGATAGGGGTGAATAATAAAAAAACCCCCAATCAAAAAAAATATTTACATAAATATATTATACATAGATACGTGATCGACAGCGGTGGCGAGTGTTTAATTTCCAGTGCGGGTTGTGGTTCCAGATGCCTCTATCCCCTTGTCTACTTGGATCTGAAAAAAAAATCTGTTCACATGAAATTTGAAAAAAAAAATGTATTGTCCGAGTGATTTCTCATTTTCAACCTTCCGGCCGGAATTCAATGTCCACCCCATCCCGAGAAGCCCTTACACGTAAACTTTTACAAAGTATTTTTTTACGATCTAATACTATTTTCTTACGGTCTCGACACGGTGTCCTGGTCGTTGTGCCTCAAAAGGCACAAAGTGTACGTTTGATAATCATCGCGGCACGACGAGAAAACAAAACGATTACATTGTACGCACGTTGAACTGAACCGCGACCACGGTTTTAGTTTTTTTTTTTTCTGTACCCGACCGTAGAGCGTACGTGTCATAGTGATTGAATATTGTTTGTGTAATTTTTGTTAAAGCAAAGCGCCCGGTGATCTCGTGATACGCGCCGGGGAATGGGACACGCAGACGGAAAACGAGCTGTTTCCGTTCCAAGACGCACACGTTTCGAAAGTGGTGAAACACGAAAAGTACTACGGCGGCGCGGTGCACAACGACATAGCGTTGATCTTCCTGACCGACCCGTTCACGCTCGCCGACAACGTGGGCACCGTGTGCCTGCCGCCACGGGACTTTCAGTTCTACAGGGAGAAATGTTACGTGAGCGGCTGGGGAAAAGACGTTTTCGGTGAGCTCAGACTTGTAAACGCACGACCGTGATACCGATTGCCACGTGTCACGTCATTAAAAGATTTCGCGAAGTACTCACATTTTCAGGTTTCACGCGTAAATTGCGATACAATTATACGTGATTTTTTCTAAAGAGATGAAAACATAATGAATATTCTTATAAACTATTTTATTTACACTGCTAATACCTAAAAAAATATCATGATACTTAATTGCATAAATTTAAGTTATACTTAAACTTAATAAATATTTTAAAAACCACCTACTTTATACAAGTCGAAAACATGTAGTTATGGTTAAGGGTCCTATGGGCTATGGTTGACGGGCGTATATGCCGAACCTATAACAAATTTAAATTTATGCGAACCGATTGAATAAAACCGTTCACCGTTTTAGTACGTACATTATTGGTTTATATAATTTCAATTTTTTTGTTATACGTACGTACACTATATTTTTCAGGTTAGACTGGTAACATGTATTATATTTTTATTTAAAAAACGTGTTTCGCATTTGCTATAAAATACCGGTATACTAACTGACTTGGCATAAAACGTGTCGTATACACTTGTTCGACAAAAAAAATACTCCGACTTGTTGTAAAGTACATCTTGAAGTAGGTCAAATTGAATAGGTTCCAAAAAGAAAAAAAGATTACATTCTCAATGTACGGTTGCAATCTCAATAGCGATTTATTTTTCTCGATCCGGGACCTATTATTTACCAAAAAATGAGAAACGAACTCGGAACGCACGTGTAACAATGATGACACGTAGAAGGTAGAACAGACGATATCTAGGAACGGGCATTTAAAGTAGGACTACATCGATTTGGCGCTTGCAAAACATTGTGAATAGTTTCCTTGGGCACATAAGAACATGAATCAGGAATAAAACAACTTTTTATTTTTTCGGCAAATAGAACGTTTGACACGTTTGTTTGGTACTTTATAATATATTGTATTTGATACGTTAGAAATCCATTCAATAGTCGTCTGAAACAGGGGTCGCCAAAATTTTCCAATTAGTGTGCTATATTCAAATCATTCGGTTAGTGGGGGTCAACACCCATTCATTTATATCATAACATATTAACATATAAAAAAGTCAGATACATAGGTATAGGTTAAACAGAGGGTATCGGCAAATATGTATGTGCAACACATGTGTGCATTAATATTAATTGTCTCATAACTTTCGTATTATTTATTCGTTCCATTTCGTAGGTAAACTCGGTGTTCACCAAGTTATTTTGAAAAGAATTGATTTGTCGATGGTACCAGACGACACTTGCGTGGATCAGTTGAGACAAACGCGGTTGGGTCCGAAGTTTCAACTGCACGAGAGTTTTATTTGCGCCGGCGGAGAAGTTGGAAAAGACGCTTGTAAAGTAAGTATTGAGCACAACAATATTATAATGTAGCAGTGAAGCATAGGATTTATAAGGGAAAATTTAAAAATATTTTATATAATTTGACTGGCACTCAATTTACATACTCGTATTATAATGTAATTATAAAATATTTTTCAGTACATTTTTGGTTTTTGTTTATAATCTTGTGACAACCAGGTATAGCGTTTATAGCCGTAACTCGTGGAAATATCTAATTATATCATTGATTGCACTTGAAATGGAAATTGGGGCATCACGCTTTGTTATAATAGACACCAGGCCTATCACAATTACGTGATGATTCAATAAGAACAAAATTAAAAGTTAGACGCTAGACGGTGATTTCGTATTCCTTAATTCAAAGTTATTTTTTTCGGAATTTATGTTTACTTTTAAAAGTTTATCTACGGACGGACGGAGACAAATATATAAAATATTAGAGAGCAGGGGTAGCAAACGCGTCTGTGTGTACAAATTAAAGAAAAAGCGAATTTTTTAAGTGCACATAATAATACAAGACACATAATTTGCTATATGATACATTTTTAAAATGTTGATCACAATAAAAAGTTTCATGTGGAGGGGTTTTCACTCAAAATTAGGAGCATTTACAAATATGCGCAATTTTCAATTCAACTTGGAAGCATTTTAGATGGGAAACCTTTTAATTTCAAATTATCTTATTTACATTTACACTATAAAGGATAAAAGGATGTAAGGGCAGGTACGGGAAAATGTCTCGATACGTGCCTTTGCACTCGGTGCTTCACCTGAGTTACCTCGTGTCTTCAACACGTAGAGCGTATTGCACCAATTATAACGATACTTTGTGAATCACGTATTTTATTTAATGTTCGAAATGTCGTGTACTCAGGGTGATGGTGGAAGTCCTCTGGTGTGCCCAACTCCGGAAAACCCCGAACAGTTCCATCAATCTGGCATCGTCGCGTGGGGAATCGGCTGCGGCGAGAAGACTCCCGGCGTGTACGTGGACGTGTCGCATTTCCGACTGTGGATCGACCAGCAAATGATCAAACACGGATACGACACCAGCTACTATGACGCGTACTACACACCCCGGGCGTGAAACAAAAAAAAACAATAACACTCTGTCGTATCTCGTACCCTCTCTATTGTACAACTTTTCGCTCCATCCCTTCGTCCACGTTCGTCATGTCTCTGTTGCTCTCCGTCTCTCATTAACTCCCCCTTCCATACGCTCACTGTGCAGACGCCAACCAGCTCGATCCTTCCGATGTCTGTCCGACAGGAATTCAGGAAAGAACGGTTGGGAAACAACGCAACGGTTTATATTGTTGTGTGCAGATCGTTGTTATGTTCAAATTGAAAAAAAAAAACAAAACTATTTTAAGTTTAAGAAAAGTTGGTTTTTTTTATTATATTCAACTACAACTGCAAGTGTTATAATTTATTGTTCGTTTACACATACAGTTACGCATTGTTAAATTATATATCAATAACCATTCGGCGGTAACCACCTCGTTTAAAATGTATACTCCATAGGATTGTCCTATTTATTAAACTTATTTTTTTAGATCGTATTATTATATAAAATTACTATTTTTAGCTGAAGTGTCTAGGATAACTAAAATATATATTTTTTATTTCAATTTACAATTTACGTATATATCTTGTCAATAACCTATTGTTTAAAACTGTGTTGGCTAAAGTGTAATTTAATGTTTGCATTGATACGTCTTTTACCACACCTTAATTTTTGAAAATAACGAATGATGATGTATAATTGTATATTTAAATTATATTTCCCTTTTTAAAATAAAGGATTATTTATAACTATATAAACGATTGTTTTTAAGAATAGAAACACAATAATTTATATGTTTCACACCTTTTTTAAAAAAGTACTCAAATCTTTTATAAACGGTATTTATTTATTTTATTTATCGCTCATTCTAACGGGCTATATATAGTGCCCAATACAAGTTATAAGAAATACATGTAATAATAATAAGGTGAATTTATGAAACAGTAGAATAGAAAAATAAGTAAATTATATATATTATAGAATTATAATTATAATAAGCATAATAACATAAATCACAGATAGTGTTTAACAATATGAAGTTCATTAGAGAGGAAGATGAGGTTAACCTTATCAAAAGCTTTAGAAAAGTTAGTATAAGTCTCGTAAACTTGATGTCCTGAAGTAAAAGTCTATGTTGATCATCATTATAATTGGGGATAGTATAGTATAAATTTGTTTATAAAAAAATATATTCAAATATCTTGCGTGTAATAGAAATAAGAGAAAATTAGTCGATAATATTTTATTATGTTGGATGAATCATTTCCTTTTTTGATTGAGGTAACAAAGCTAATTTTCCACTCAGAAGAAATACAACCTGTAGGAAGTGATGAATTATATAAATACAATGAAAGAATGACTAAAAAAAGTTTACATTCAGTGAAGAAAAAAGATTTGATATCATGACAGAACCCAGATTCGTTTTGTTAGTAATCAAATCGTATTCAACAGGAAAAACGATAATGTTGAACAAGCACGAGTGTATGTTAACTACAGCTGTCAGCTGAATCATTTGAAGAAGGAAACGACGTTTGGTGTGATAGAGTTGACGTAATCTTATTCAAAATAATTCACAATATCTTTACGGTTTAATTGACAGTTGCTAATAATTATAACACATAGTATTGTAGGAAAAAATGAGAATGATTAGTTCTGTCTCGAGTGGCTACAAAATAGTTTAGGATTAAAATTTATCCAATTTTGAGTTTAAAACATTGTAATCTAGCCTATATCATGATTCGCCATTAGCACGTTATTTAGAAAAACAATTATAATTAATTTGCGAAGGAGTTTGTTTGAAAAGCATATGAGAAATACATTTTTTTAAGTTAAGTCCCTCAACATTGAACTAAACCATACGGGATGTTTACATGTGAAATATATATTTGTTTTCTACAATATCTATCAATAATATTAAAGAAAATATTGTAAAATATATTAACTGCATTATTTATATTAAATCTTATAAAGACGAGACCTCAATTTACATTAGCTAATGATGACCTCATAATACTACAATCACAATAAACATAATCATAAGCGGTATTATTATACGAGTAGAACTAAGATTTAATTATTTCACTGAAGGGACATTTACATAGCAAAGCTGGATGTTATAAGTCCATAATAATCAATTAGAATCAAAATTACTAGTTAGATTACAAGATACATTAATATGTCGGAGGACTTTGATAAGATTAAATCTAAAATAGAATTCATTACTTTCAAGCTTTCTTTTAATTACTCACTTCAATAATCTATTAGTTTTAGTTTATATGAGTACCTACAGTCTACACCACGTGCAAGTTATCTATATACAGTTGTACTAAATGGTATATAAATATTCAAATTTAGCTTATAGGTACACAGTACATATTTACCATGGTAGGAAACCAGTCCATGTAAGAACTCAACGGCGATGAATTATTATCTTAAATTTATCGATTCATCTAAAATTACATTTTTATTTTTTACTCTACGTTATTGGTTGGAATTTTATCGGTTTGATTTAAAAATGCATAGCTTAAATGGAGACAATTTAATAAAAAATTACTACATGTTTAATTAAACAATTGCAATTTGTTAGCAAATACTACTTATTAGTGACATATACTCGTATATATATGTACACCGTTTGAGTGTAATATTGATAATGCGTTAACGAATAGGGATTACATAACCAATAAAATATGTTTTATTTTTTGATTTATTACGAATAAATAATCAAAATAGCTACTAGTGAAACAAAATATAGAATTTATATTATAATTATTAGGTACATTCATATTTTCAACACAATGAAAAAACAATTAAGTATTGACGTGTTAGGCATCACAAAAACCATACCTATAATTCAAATGTTTTCAAAAACGGTTATTTTCTCACGTTAATAACTTAATATCCTAATAAATACAAATATCAATAAATACATGAATATTTAATTGAAAAATTTCAGACATAAGTTTGGATATTTAAAACTGAATAAATATACCTCTAGAGAGGTAATTATACTAATAAATTATAATTCATGTTTCGTTTATTTTTAAAAATAAAAGAAAGGGATATTTGTACTTTGCTTGCTACAGGCTACACATTTCAATATGATAACTTCATTGTCTTTAAGTGGTGTATAGGCTATGATAAGCTTAAGTACACATCAGGTTTGAAGGTTAGATGGCTACGAGAACTTCAATGGAATGTAACTGTGTAAGCTAAATGATTAGCTAAAGTTCACAGCAGGGTTGAAAGATAGACCTTCATTGGAAACTGTTATCGAAGTAGCCTTAGATTATGTATGTATTGCCTTGAAGAGTTTTGGTTAATGTTACACATAGGAGTAGTTTGAACATAAATAAAAAAAATTTCAAAATTCATTTTGGTTCTGCTAAAAGTTTGCGAGCAGAAAATGTAAAGAATAGTTATACGTAATTTTTTAACTGTTAGGTTAGATGCATGCTCAAAATACGACTGTTGTCAACATAATGTTGTGCGTGTTATTATGTTAATATTATGTTGTTACAGTAGTAGTCTCGCAACGTTCTGAGTTGCATTCGTCGTAATGATGTACCCACAACTGCGAAAACTTCCAACACGGTCGGTGAGTGTTAAACCGTACTATTATAATGTACACAAGATAAACGATCAACTTGCGAGATATGCGAATTTGAGTGATAGATATTGAATCACCGTTACAGTTTTCCGCGTGCAAATATACATTGCAAATATACATCGTATGTTCACGTGTTTACTGAGACACCGTTTAGGTCAGTCCTCTGTACAAGATGAGTACAGTACCATCAATCCGGCATTGTCGCGTGGGGAATCGACTGCGGCGAGAAGACTCCCGGCCGGCGGCGTGTACGTGGACGTGTCGCATTTCCGGCTGTGGATAGACCAGCGAATGATCAAACGCGGATAAGACACCAGCTACCACGACGCGTACTACACGCCACCGGTGGAGATTCAACCGTATCTCATTCCCTCCTGAACATCCTGATCAGTGATCGGTGCAGGTCCGTTCGACAGAAATCCTCGAAAGGACGGTCGGGAAACAACGGGCTTAAGTGTGTTCTGGACGCGCGCAGATTGTACGCAGGGGGATATCGCCATTGTCGTCGTATTCAAATTGAAAACAAAAAAAAAATTTTCGATTGAAATAATAGTTGTTTTTTATTTTTTCCATCTATAACTGCATTTATTCTAATTGATCGTCTACCTCTGCACGTATACGGTTTCTCGGTTTCTTTTTGTTTTATTGTTTATCGATGTCCACCGGGGGTCGGCCACCTCGTCTCAAATGCACGTGCAGTAGGACAGTCGTATATTTCTTACATTGATATTTATTGTCTTGTGAAACTTATAATTATTTGTATTTAACTGAAGTATGTCTCAGATGAAAAAAAATGATGATTTTTTTTTAAATATAAATTTACAAATTAAGTCATTATGTTGTCAATATCCTAGTGTTTAGAATAGTTGTGTTCACGAATGTATGACTTAAGAGTTTCAACTGATACTTTAATTGTTTGACCACTATTATAGTAGATTATTATATAATCAAATTACATGTAATATGTTTTCTCGATCACATTAGTTAGCTCATTACCTATTACAATTTATAATGGATTATACAGCCTACCTGTAGGTATCAGGGGCGGACGCAGGAAAAAATGTTGGGGGGGGGGGTTTGAAAAAATAAGAATAATTACCATTGTTTTGAAATAATTATTTATTGTATTTTTAGAAGTCATAACAATTAATTATAAAATCAAATTTATCCACCTCGGTGTTTTTGCCATAATATTCAAGATATCTTCATAAGATACCTCTACGTCTCTGTATAAGTTCAATAATACTAATCCATTCAATCGGTCCTCCGCCGTCTTGTTTCGTAAATAGGTTTTTAATCGACGGAGACAAGAGAATGATCTTTCACTCGAAGCAACTGAAACGGGAAGTGTTGCTCCAATTTGCAAAAATCGATGTATAGACTGATATAACGTAGATGACGTAGATTGAAAAATTACAAATTATTACAGATTCACTTTTCTTACCAAAACATTTTTTTCTAGCATATTTTAACGTCTTTTGAATAATTAATTGTTTTTAGGTACATAAGATAAAATAACTATTACGTTTTAAATTAATCATCTATTCATTTCGGGGGGGGGGGGGGGGGGTTTGAACCCCCAAAACCCCCCCCCTGCGTCCGCCACTGGTAGGTATTCAATTTTATATTACGTTTTGACACGGTGTATTAAAATAGGTATACCTAAACAACGAAAGAACTATTGAATTAAATGTTAAAATATGTGATTTATATTTATAGCGTGTGGTTTTCAGCATGAGCCTGCACATAGTTATTTTTGAGTGCTCAATGATTACGTCTAAACGATTTTTTTTCGTCTTTCATATCTTAATAATGTTTTGTCATATGTATCGTGTTTGTGTAGTCCGATTTGTAGAGCATACCAGTGACACATATTACTTTTTCCCAAAACTAAATGACGATCTCTTAGCTTAATATTACTATGAAAACTAAGCCGAGTGGTCGTTCACTGTATTCGTTAAACTTATCTACTACTGCTACCCATTGGAATATTGTAAATTTAAATAAGAGTTACTATCAATGTGTACGCTAGATAGCGCTCTCGGTACCTAAAATCTACAAGACGATTGACGATATAAATGATTTGTTCGTATACTGCGAGTTTAAAAATTTAACTCGCAAATCATTTGTCATTAATGTTTTAAACTTTTCCACATTTAAAAATTATGATCCGTACAAAAATGAGTGTTGAAAACTTAGAATAAATATGCTCACCCGGACGTAAAGTTTATAAGGTGGTGCCAAGATGAATGTTATTGATTACTAATTTTGCATATTTTCAAATTTTTGATGCTTATATCATAATTTTTCCTTCTCATCCCTATTGATTAGGATTCCAAATTATATACAATCGTTATACATTATTAATTTATATATTTTATTTGTTTATTGCAGTTGCACCGTCAACTTCTCTAAAATGTTTTTGAAATAAAAAATAAAGAGAAAAATCAATATTTTATATATTTTATAGTTTAAATTCAACACTATATAATATTACCATATATAATACCTATATAATATTAGAGCCATACCACTATAACTCATATTTAACTATCGTTTTAAATTTTAGTTTAATCCAAAATAGTAATAATACTTATGTAAGTTACTCATAAAAGAAGAACATATACTAAAATCGCACATTTCGTACCAATACATAGATTCGTATTCGTTTAAATGTTTAAAACAATAAGCAAACATTGAAACATATTACTTATCTGAATGAATTATACTTAAAAATGTAGAATGTAGATACCTATATATTATGATACATTCTCTGGATGGCTCTACATAGAGCAGAAAGGAAATTATGTTTATTTGGTAAAATGTAAACATATAATATTATTTGCACGTGTAAAGTAATGAAGAAATAATATTTCTACTAAAAATAATTTGGATAGTTGTTTTCTTTGAGCTTGTAATATAATTACTTATTATAGTTTTATTTGAAGTTTTTTACGAAAATTTAACATAGAAAAATTCACAATGATAATAAAAATTAGTTTGTTATTATATCATTTACTCTTTCGAAATCCACAGTTATGCAAGTTGTTGATTTTTTTATTAAAACGGTTGAATAAAATTAATTTTAATTGGAATTCAAAGTTATTTTCAGTGACTCACGTTTATGTTATACGTACTTTTTTCACATTAAATTTGGATTCCAGCTACCATTTCATGTTTTATCAATTTTAAGTTATTATATTAAGTAAACTGTTGTCTAAATATTTTTTTCAAACGCGTATTTACAGTATAACAATTAAATGTTTTTATTAATAAAACTCCTCAACTATAAGTCTTAGAAAATGGGGCATTATTTACTTAATACGAACAGCGAACTTGTGTAAATGTTTAGCACTCTCAGCTTATTATACATGCTTGAAAAAATAGGAATTTTTAAATTCTTACCGTTTGAACAGAACGTTCGTAGAAAACTGTACAGGTGAAAAGGAAAATATTTACAGATGAGCTTACTGTTTTGGAATCTTTTTGCTATATGCATAGAAATTTTTTGAGCGCAAACAAGTCACGGATCTATAAAATGTGTGCAAACGGGTAACGCCCTTTTGCCAAGAGAACAAACTTAATATACACGATTAATTAAATTAAATTGAGATAGTGATCGGGATGAGTATATTTATCTTAATTGATCTTGTTCCATTTACAAATACGTACATTCGAGATTTCAAAATTTAAGTATTAAATATAACCGACGATTAATATCAAATAACATGGGTACTTATCTTCCAATTTTATTAAAACTATATTTTAAATTTATTCACTCACCTCTGGAGTAATCATCGTGTTCAACGCATGTTTCGAATTTCACGTGAAGTTGAATTTTGCACTTCTTACCTAAATTAAAATAGTGACACTGCACTAGGCAAATGCAGGTAATGGACGAAATGCACAAAGATAAAAAAAATTGTGATATACCTTTGTATAATAAATCCATTGATCCTATTGTGATTTTAATGACTAATCGTTCGAATCGTTTTTTGACGAAATGTTGATTCTAAAAACAACTTCAAATTATACAAAATAGGGTATTACCTATCATAATATTGTATTATTTTTCCTATTGTTATGCGTGCCGCCACAGTGTTCGGATAGTAACTGTTATGATTGTAATGGATAATACGTGTAATATTAGTGGCTTGACGTAGAGTACTACTTTATTGGTTGGCTGCAGGATACGTATGAATTTGGTGTTGATTTGGAGCCGTTGTACACAGGGCCGTATTTGAGGGGGGGGGGGCAAGTGTCCCCTGTTGCCCGGGGTGGCAATTTTATATAGAAAATAAATATTATGCCATTGTGGCGTATCTAACAAAAAAAAAAAAATGTTTTTATTTATACTTCAGTCTTCAATACATTTATTGGAAAAACTATTTTGATAATTATTTTTTTTGGGGGGTGGGTACGGGAGGGCGGCTAAAATATGTTGCCCCGGGGCGTAAAATGTCCAAATACGGCCCTGGTTATACATGCTACTGAACTGATCCCATTCTGGTCTGCCATTCGGTATTTTTAGGGATTTCGTAATTTCGTCGAAATGTATTGATTAGTCTTAATGTATATTTCATTCAGCTGATCAAGTAACTTTTGTTACTTGCGCGTGTTAGTTGATTTTATTTTTCATAGTTAAATTTTATAAGAATCATAAAAAGTGCACCAGTCACGTGTTAAACATTTTCTCACAGTTACGTGTATAACATTTTATATAAGATTTATCACAACTATTACAATTTGTTGTAAGTCGTTGTGTATTTTTTCTACCAGCTATTTTATTACACCATTAACTTTAAATATAAATAATACCTAGTATATTACATCACTAAAATCATAAACATTGTAAAAAAAGCAGGCCGAAGAACTTCTATACATACGCTTACATACACATATTACTTAGGTATTATCAATTATACATAAAGCAATAGATACGTAGTACATTACGCACTATTATGTCTTATAAAAATGTGTTTATTTTTTTTAATATTTTTCTCGAAAATCTAGTGCAGTTCGACCATTATAGCTGTTTATGGTCCGAGAGTTCAAGAGTTCGGTTCGACCACTGCCTTTTTTAACCCAAATTCAATTTGACTTTATTCAGGGTTTCAAATATTATCAGTAGAATGTAAATCATTTCACATGACAAATATTTATCGGATTTATTATCATTGCTTACTGTTAAACTTTAAAATAGTGTAAGCAATTATAAAATGATTAATTTATAACGTATGAATTACGTATAGGTAATATTACACGGCTTATTACATATTAATCAAACTTTGCACTAACGTAGATAAGTCGTAGGCAAGCGGACGATGATTAAACGTTTTCTTGGTTTATTTCTCAATTGAGGGTCTACGTCTTCTAGTCTTAAGACTTATTTATGCAAGTCTGCCTATGATTACAAACCTAAACTGAGCAAAGACGAGTGACAGGAGTAGCGCAAAAAAAATATGAATCATAATTGCATTTATACTATTGAACACTTTGAACAGTAACGAACGCTAAAAATGAACATTTTTATGCAATCAAGATTGGTCTGTAAAGAAAAGGAAACGAAGTGAATTATTGTTATTCAAAAATCACTCGATAAGTGTTGAATAAATGAAGTATATTATTACTGTCAGAGAGGAAGGTTTTTAATTTATTAGGTTTTAAATTTATATGCAGTGAGTAGAACCATATTTTATTTGTATTCTCAAAATAAAAATATTACTCATTATTAAATTACTATTATTTATAAACATTTTATTGATGGTTTGTCGAATCAACGGTAATACACTTATACCTACAGCTTAAAATTATTTTTATTCCCAAAAATAGAGTATTGTATTCCAAAATAATGGTTTTTCTATATGGTCTAGTAGTTTATTTCAATCGAAATCAATTATTCGAATTTTACACCCAAGTAAATATGTGTATGTATATACGAGTATACTATAAAACAGTAAATTAGATGTTAAAAAAATTATATCTGCGGTCCATGAGTGATTTCGAAAATTGGTTTTTAGCTTTGTTGTTAAAATCCTAGTGAAAATCACTCCTGCATACAGCAGAGCTGATCGGCAAATCATTTTGTTTATGAAAATAATATGTTTAGTTCATAAAAAATGTTATAATAGAGTATTATTGATCGTTATTGAAACGAGGAACATAGCTAAAATTTGAATTTTTATACTAATATAAATAATCTCATTCAGATTATAATAACATGAGTAGTTTTTTTTTTTTACCAGACATTTCACATACAATTTCAGATTTTTTTTTTATATTATTGCACAGTATGATTGATTGCCACGAACAACTTGAATTAACTATTAACTTTAAGATAAATTCAATCAATTCTAGGAGTAAGCAACCATTTTACCCACCACATATAAGTACAAAATATATGTTATATTGTCCAGCAACTATCATCATGTCAGCAAGTAATACTGTAAGCAATTTTGATTTCTTCTCCATTGTGAATATAAATATACTCCCTCACTTTTTAAAATCAATTTGTAACCAAATCATTCCCTATAATTTAAGCAGATCATTTTATCTTGCATGTACTATATTATATAAATTATTAAACTAAATTTAACTTAATGTTTCATTATCATACTTATTCATCATTATATTATTCTTAGTTTATTTTATGATTCATAATATGTAAATATGTATAACTATCACTTCACTTTCTGATTTGTTATTCGGAACTTGATTTACCTAATAAAGATTATTATTATTTCACTAATATCGAGACGGGAATCAAATAATTGGATTAAAATACAAAATATGTATAATGAATAGTGTTTTCTCAACAATTCGTAGGCGAGCCTTATAAAATAAGATTAAAAGGGGTACAATTTTTTTTAGGAAATTATGCATTAAGCATTGCATAAATACAAATTACAATTAGAAATGTTTATGATAATAACGTGTACGTACAGTGTATTTCTTTTAAACCGTTTCAATAATCCGATATGTATTTAGCCGTATAAAAGTGTAACAAACACGCGAATTCTTGAACTCGAGCTGCACATCGATCGGATGGAAATCAGAAGTTATCGAAATTGTTTGTCCACAATACGTCAATATATTATAAATAATATCTACGTATGCCTCCGTTTTAAAAGAGCGTGCTCGTTTATACGTAAACGCGATTCATTTGATTCGGATAACCGATGGATATATTTAATTTTTTTAATTGTGTTTCGACCAAGAGCGCAGATTTATTATACTTTCAACATTGATACGCTGTCCGGTACACACACTCGCAACGACGAGCACGGCACGTAGGTCGATAACTTATTTAGTATATTATTTATAGCCCACGTAACGGTCTCGTAGTAATAATAATAATAATAATAATAATAATAATAATAATACCGTACATACCTACGTGAGCGGCGATGAATGTGACGATGGGCTTATACATATTAGTCACGTTTAAAATTAACGAACTTGCACGTTATATCATGCGCTGTGTCCGTATTAAAATCGTCGTCCCACGAAAGCACTATATCTACAGTGCGTATGACGTTAAGACTGCGTCAATGTTTGACTGCTTTAGTTGACAATGTGTTAAAGTATAGCTCAACTAAACCGCGACGATTCGTCGGTGTGTGGTAACATTTTTTAATTCGAAAGCGGTAAAATTGAATATAACCCGTGGAGGGGGGGGAGGTGTTTGGATGAGTTTTTTAAATCACCTAAGAACAATTTAATTATGATCGCATAATGTATTGCAGTCTATGAAGTTACGTGAGGGGAGGGGGGTGAGGGTTGAAAGTGAAAAATTAAGCCCTAATAAAAAATAAAAAGTTAAATAATGCCCTTATATTTTTCCTCGGGTTTCTTGGATGTCGGATCTATGCCTACTCGACTTTGAAAAGTTCATTACATTAGGCAACACACCTGGGTGAATAGTTTTCATTTGAAAGGATTTACTTCGATAAAAGTTTACTACAGTAAAATGTTCCATAAAAACGATCGACAAAACATACTCTCACAAAAAATCAACGTGCTCGATTTTCGTATAAATATTCACGTAATATATACCCTTTATGAAGTTCAACCAGAATCTAAAAATGTACGTCTATCGACAAATCGTTACCATATCCGTGTCTGTGTTGTGCTACTCGTTCGTTACGAATTTCACACTCGCTTTGTTGATCGTGAGATAATAATATTTCACCAAACGAAATCGTATAAATTATACGTTGTACCGTTGATTTTATAATACTCGGATTATAAAATCAAAAGTTATGCCATTATAAAGCAGCGTAGCGTCCCGCCGTTATGTAAATCGTTTTATTTGTTTGCTCATCAATATTTCCCCGCTAGTAAAAAACCACCCGTCGCGAGCCTTTGTCCTAGGTTGTGTGCACATATTTTAGCTAAGTCCAGGGACGTTAAACTTTGTTAGACCACCCGGTGACGCGTGAGATCTGCTAACTCACTATTACTGCGCTGCGTGTAAAGGCGTATTCGCACTAGCTTCCAAAAATAACAATACATTTCAAACATAATGACCTGTAGCAGTGTTTAGTACTTTCCAAAAGCCCGGTCATTGTGGCGAGTACAGCTTTACGGATTTGGTATAATTTTTAGTTTACTGCAGTATTATACGACAAGCCCGAATCGAAATATAAAAATGTCTTGTTCACATGCATAAATATAGTTATAAAAGTCATAACGTTTACAATGAATTGAACGGACGAAATATTTTAGTGATCCAAAAATGCAGTTACATTAATCAAAGTTAAGTAATAAATATTCACAGGCTTCTCATATACTCGTACATTTGTGATAAGTGTTTCAAAGAAAAACCTAAATCTACAAATATTTTCTGAAAAACTGAAATTCTCTTTGTATTCATGTTGTTTTGTTGATGAAAAAAAAAAATAATAAATGTATGTGCTTTTTACATACTCGGTATTTAAATGTTTAAGTTTTTGTTTATCCAAAGTTGTACACTTTTTCGCCTTATACTCCCAATATTAAAAATGTATACCTTATTGAAATATATTTATAACAGTGAATACTTGCTGCAGAGTAGTGACCACCGCGTGTTATATCCCTTATGGCTATAATGTTTTGACGCGTATACATACGTCATATAATCAGTATGAGAAAATACGGCAGCTCAAACTTTACGTAACCTTTATTATATTACCACAATATTACTTATTCTTTGTTAGTGGCTGCGGGGAGGATAAATGTTGGGAAAACTATTTTTGAAAATAATATCGGGATTTAATGTATTTCTCATATCGACCAATCTAGGTGTACACTCTATCATTGTGTAATACTGTATTTGACGCGTATAAGTAAAACGTGACGAACGTTTATTTGTTGTTTGCCAATTGGCAATCGCTCGCCGACGATATCTCGATTTTTAGATATTATTTAATAGCTCTTTCGCTCAGACTTCCTCAAGACGCATAACCTTACTATGATTTTAATTGCATTCATTTTAAACAAACGTCACCTGGGACTATGATTTGGCCTATTTTTTGGAGAAATGTATATTGTTGATAAGCTAGCGGGTGCATTTGCGTTTCGCGTTGTTTAGCTCGTACGCACAATATTTTATCTTCGCATATAGTATATTTATTAAATTAATAATAATCATTTGGACGCCGACACAAGTAATTTTTTATGCTAATCGGGCACTGTAACTAGGTGAATTTCATTCCAGCTCATTGGTCTGAATGCGTGAAAAATATAGGCGGCTCCAGCACACCCTTAAACGAACATTATGATCGCCGGATGACGCACGTGCATCCAGCTCGTCGGCTGCGGCCTAATATTATCTTTTAAGATAAGATTCATGGGACACAAATATCTAGTTAAATCCAGAGTTGGTATATTTTTTCATTTTGGAAAATATAACAAAAAATAACAGTATTTTTTGTTTAAAATAGTTTTTGTGTGTTTAAAAAAATGTTGTATCCAAAATTAATTGTTTGAGTTTTCGACTGTTTAAAACTATGTTTAAGACGGTTAAAAACATCTTAAATTCTATTTTATTTCAAAATATGTAGGTAGGTACCCATTGTACCAATATGCTAATATACCATGTACTGTTTATAACTAATACACTGGAAAAGCTTTAATAGTTCAATAGATCGATAAAATCCTAATTCCAATATACCTATTACTTATTCTGATCCATATTACTCGTATATTTATGTTTTCAGAAGCGAGTTGACATTTTGGAAAAATGAAATGTTATCATAAATTATTATTTTAACGGTACAAAGTTATGGAAAAATTATTTTAAACATTAAATAAGAGGAGTTATAAAGCATGAACATAACATTATTTAGATACACAACTATTGATTAGCTGGGCATTATAAACGCAATATACAGTAAATTCATGATATTTTATTATAGATGATTTGACTACCATAAACATTAAGACCGTTTAACTGGCTTATCAATTTAAGTACCCTACGTTATTAGCTAAACATGTTTAGAAAAGTTTTCATTTAATTTTTAAAAATATATAATTAATCTCATAAAAAAAGAATAGAATTTAAAAAAAATGATTCATAATCAACGAAATGAGTAAATAATCATATTTTCAATTATATTGATCGTGTTTTCAAAAGAATGTGCAATTATATAAGCACGGGAACATGATGTAACATAACATTTTTTTAACACGTGATGAAAATAATAATGAACATTTAGTTGTCGGCCCAGCGGAGAGAAGTTTCTGATTTTTAAGTTGGTGTTATTATCACCGACTTTTAACTAAGCATTTACTCACCGCCCCGTCACTTAATCAATATTTCTTCGACAATGTGACTACTACTATATTATATACTCGTGTACGATATAATATCAGACACCTACCATTCGTATGCGTGGTATAAATGATGTCAAAAAGCGCACATTAATCAATATAGATCTACGTAAGATATTAATATTTTAATATGTATTAATACAGTCGCGCGGCTGGGTGCACTTGCCGTATTATGCACTCGAACGTCATCGTTTTGCGCGAAAAGAAAGAGTAAGGCGGACAGCCGCAAAATTATCATATTCAGAAGATTAAGTGCACGGAAATAAATGGAGCTCGAATACAATATATTATAATATACGTTGTCATTCAAGTTAATGACCGAATTGTTGCGCGCCACTGCAGAGCTCCGTGCAGCCCGTTTATAATGTATAACTAAATAGTAAGACCGTCTTGCGTTAAGGCTGTTGAGAGCGGACCATTTTCGAGGTGTTGAATTTAGGCAATATCCTATGTCCGCGTCGGGAAGTGCCGTGCGAGTGTGTACAGTAACCGATCGTTATAGTGTGCGTGAGTTCCTGGGATTCTAATTGATTTCTAATCGCCGGTACCTACAGTCGCGGCGCAATGACTACGATTCTTGGAAATCCCGTAACGCCCATATACGCGCAGTAACAAGTCAACATTTTGCGATCGAAAGATGTCTCGACTTCACACAGGCTTTGAAAGTAGTCCAAAATCAGAGGATAACAAATTCGCCCACTAAAGAAAGTCCGATTTTAATTTTGAAAACGTATTTGAATTCCTTATTCTTTTTTCGAAGTTTTGTAGGATATCGAAATTCGATTTGTCGTATTGTTAATTTAGTATGGTACCGAACCAATTTCTTTTCTTTTTCAACATGCGCTTTTAATCTAGAATGACAAAAAAAAAAAAAAAATAAGGAATTCAAATATAAATTAAATTTGGGTTTTCGATACTGTGTGAATATCTCTTCCACTTTTCGGTTTGAATTCGCTAAAAAACTACCAGCCTTAAGCTATCGAATCACCGAAGGTGATAAACTACACCGGCCGCGCGTGTGTGTGTGTGTGTGTGGATCGCTCGCCTCAAGACTGTCAAGACATATTGTATACAACGCCGGTTTAGTTAACCGTGGTGTCAATCGATCTCGATGTAATAGCGTGTTATGACACTCGACAGTTACCGTGTAGTATTACCACATTAAGTCTCAATCCCATCCCGACGGTTCCGAGTATATTATGTTCGGTCGCTTACCGCATACAGATCGATGAGATCCACCATCCGGTCGAATAATGATGACTGATGAGCCTTTGACCCACGACCTTAAGGTACGTTTTCCCTGCAGCGTCTGGACGCCGTGTCTCTGGTCTAATGCGTTTCTATGTGTTCGTTTTCCTATGTGCGTTTGACGCGGCGGCGGTTGGCGTCAACACCGGTCGGGACCAGTGCATCGCGTCAACCGCCAGCGTCAAGATGTCCAAAAAGTTTATATTTTCCTCCGAGGAGGACGAAATTTTGATAGATTTTGTTCAAAAAAACAAAGTTTTATACGATTGTTCTCATCCCAAAAATAAGGATATATTTTTCAAAGATACACTCTGGAAGAGTCTATCAGAAGAGCTTAATAGAACTATTAATATAGAGCTATATTCTTAATTTTAAAACTGATGATCGACATATATTTATTTATTTGCATTTTTTTATACTAGAACATGAAGTTTATACATCGTGATGTGTATCGTGTATACTACATTTTTATTGCGATCGATCTATACTCCTATAAAGATCGACTGATTGGTGATGCTTTCTTAATTCCTGATTTCGATTTGTAAAAGTTTTTTAACAATTTAGAAAAAAATTGACGAGAAATTTGGTTTTGGTCATTTTTTGATTGAATATTTGTAAAAAAAATTGGAGCGGTCGCGGCGTTTGGACGCTGTGTAGAAAACAGTCTTGACGCCGCGTCCAGACGCTGCAGGGAAAACGTACCTTTAGGAAATCTTCGCTGGCGAGAGACACTATATGCGCACGGATATCGTGCACGCTGATCCAAGACAACTGATTACCACTGGGGACGGTATATACGGTCTGTAGGATTTTCGTCCTTTTTGTAATTGCTAATTCGGGCATGTAGGTATATTTTCACGGCATACAAGTGAATAAAAAATAATTATCATTGGACTTTAGAATACAAGACGAATCTGTGCATTTTCTAACCAATATTTTTAGTTTCCATCGAAGTATTGATCGCTCCAATTTAAAATAGTTAAGTGTCGTAAGGGGAGGTGCTCACTGGTATTAATATCGCTGGTGAAGTGTATGCTTTCAATAATACAAGGCAATTAAAAAAAAAAAAAAAAATCGTATTGTAATAAAACCGTTTTTAGTCCATTGAAATATCTGTTATGCATTGGTGTGTATAAATGTGTATAATACATTCATCTAAGCCATTCGCAATGTAATATGCTGTAGCTATTTGTATGTTTGTTGGGAATGAGATTATTCATCAGTTCTAGAAAATTTTATGGTTGATGACTTACTATTTGTAAATATTGACAAAACACGTGTTTGTTTTATATTTTTCATTTATTTATTCGTTTAATATTCAATTATTGGCAATCAATGCCCATTTAATACGAAAGTAACATCAGTGACAGATATGTAGTTACTTCTAGTTTTTAAGTTTAAACTAAGCTGTATAGTAATGTACGTAAGTAGTTTACAAACAATGATTATCCTGAGAAGTAATATACAAATAATATATTGTACAAATAGCATGTAAATTCGTAGTTCGGTGGTAACGTTCACTGCACCGTCGTGTCGTTTCGCTCCGTTATCGCCGCAGTGCGCTCATAGACAATTTACGATTTCGGTCTATACTATCGGTCGGTTTCAATTAATATTGCCATTTTATAACAAAGAACGTCGTTTCACATGCACGTGTACGCCCAAGATCTCAAAACGTTTTTTTTTTCACATTCGCAATTGTCACCTATAGGCAGGATGGCGAAAAATCGAAATCTTTTGGCCACACGTAAAACTATATTGCAATCACGACTGCCGTTGCGTTAAATGTGGAGAAAAATGTCATACGAACGAGCGCACCAAAGACCGAAACAGCCCAGCTACATGTGCTCTTTGCTCCATGGACCACGCTGCTAATTTCAGGGGATTCCCAGTTTCCAGGAGAGCTCCCAATAAAAAAATCTCTCCAAAAGCACCCCATCGTACAATCAGTGAAACTTATGCAAAAGCTACACCGGCCATTACATACAATCACTCTGATCATATTTTTGTGACTTTATCACATTTCATCACTAATCTAAACTCAGCTGCAGTCAAGTAATAACACTCCTCTCGTAAGTTCTTTAATGAACTATTCGCTATAGGTACTATATCTCCATAATTATTTCCGCACTATATACTCTTCAATATAATCTTATCCATTCAGAATACCCTCATCAATGTCTAAAATATACTAATTTTGTTTCTCTATCGGTTTAAATTAAAATCTAATTAAAATACATAAACTATTTCTATCATTATCTGTTTACTTATTTATTAATACTATATATTATGTTCGATATTTTAATTGTACGAGTGGTTATATTTTCTTGTTGCACATAAAACATAATATGTGCTGTAGTTGTCGTACCAGAAGCTAATAAAAATAAAAAAATAAACTTAAATCACAAAATTGAAATGGAATTAGAAATCGTTTTTTTTTTTTTTTTGCTGGTTTACATGCGATGATAATATTTTAAATACATTTCGGGGGAGTGCAAAAAGTTATCCAACTCATTAGAATATATTCCGTTGGCCAAAACGAAAGCTTTTAAAAAAATAATTGTATTATCAACCCGGTCGGTTTTATTTATTTATATTATTCCCATATTATTCACCATCGGGACCATTTATTTTCACTCGACACCATTTTACTACTGTTTTCAATTTAACACGAACGGACTATTTTATTCCAATTATTGCCCCAATGACAAGGTAGATTGCATACATTGATAGTGCGCAGTACAGCGTACACTACATATACTGCAGTACACGGTAGTATGTGTGTGTTTTGTGCATTGGTATATTATATTATCTGATTATCGTAGGTATTACAGCCCTGTGAGTAACGTTCATCAGTATTTCGATATTTTCTGTCACAATAGCAAAACGTTGAAACATAATATAATACACGTAGGTATGGTGAAATGGTGTACATAAATAAATACAATGCTTAACTACATCGGATCACATAATTTAACATATTATTATAAATATTATAGCAAATATTAATATACATGTACAATGTACGTATTTTAAAACAATCGTTTCGGTGTAGCATCAATGTGGTTTTATATGGTCGTAAATGCATAGGATTTTCTTACAAACTCATATGGCTAGAGGTCAGAGCTCAGGTAATATGATGTAGTACGAATTTTAAAATGTAAACTTGGATTTATTTTCAATTATCAAAACCATTGAGTTGGGTGTGTTTAAATTTTACTTATTCGATCACATATGGGACTGACATTTGATCTTATAACCAAAATAGTTGTAGTTTTTTTTTAAAATTTCTTTAAAAAATGTTGACTGTCCAATACAGGATACGCAGAATGTAATTTTTATAATCAAGGTAAATACACAATAGCAGATACTGTGCACACGACTTTTTGTCTGTTAAATTACTTAATCTTTAATTGTGGTTAAATAATTATTCAATCATAACTTTTATTCTGATAATTAAACTAATAACTTTTAAGATTAAATAAGTATAAAATTGTGTAACTTAAATGAAAATAATATATAAGCCCACGTTATTTACCTATATATATATACATATACTTAAGCGCTTTCAGTGCTTATCCGTAAAAATGAAAAATGATTTATATGCATACACAATTTTCAAATACTATATGAATGTTTAAATACATTTAGGTAAATAATCAACTAATGGCGTTGCTTGCGTCTTTATAAGTTTTTGCCAAATCGCGATGGAGTTAATTATTAATCCTAGATGCTCTAGAAATCGACAAAACAAATAGATGTAACAATTTTAAAAGCATTTTAGAATATTTACAAATAAATCTACTGTCTACTGATCTACTATAAAATAGACAATAGTATAGAAAAACCTTATAAATTGTAAGAAGAATAACAACAATTTATTGTTCTTACAATGATACAAATACAAGTAAATTTCCAATACTTGAAGCAATGCCAAAATATAATGGCAATTTCAAATTTCAGATAAGACAAACATCAAACGTCATTATTTATTGTACAACTGCTTTCTTTTGTTTCATTGAACCAGTACAAAAGGGTTACCAACAGTGCGTTATGTAGGTACGTGAATGAAATTAATAATAATTAATAATGAACGATTCGACGAGTCACATTGCAGGCCAATAATAATTTAATAAATCTGAAAAACATTTTTAATTACGATGATATCAGGAATCGTATACAGGATAATATTAACATTTAAAAATCGAAAAATGCAAACAAACACAATTTCGTAATTGTTTTCCGTTTTGAAATGCGTCATCATTCGAGTGTTAATATTTTAAATTGTAATTCTCTACATTCCTCGAATTATTTGTGTAACCGTGTTTTATACCGTCGACTTGAGAATTTAAGAGTAAAAACAATTTCAGATAAATGCGCACAACAATTTAATGTAAAAAGTTGTTTGGAAGTGAAAAAAAAATATCCCCACATCAAATAAATCATTTTACCCGTACATATATTTTGTTCGTGAAAAATTATAGGTTTTATATCTTTTTTTTTTTGTTTTTTGATGTACGCCCGTCTAATATGAAATCTTCTACGTTTCGTTGTTTTTCGAGAATCTCGTATATACGATACATCATGTATTGTAATCATAAATTCCTCTACGAACACAAATACTTAAATATATATATATTTAGGTTGTTTCCGAACAAATTGATCGTAAAAACATATAAAAAAAAAAACAACAAACATTATCGTATAATCGAGTATCTATTTTTAATTACTCATAAAATAGTTTAATATCTAAACGATCGAGAAATTCGGATGTGAAACGGGCACCTATACTTAGCCGTTTATGTACTATGTTTTATTGCTTTGTTATTGCTTTGTTTAAGTGCTCGGTAATTTACGATCAACTATGACTGAAAATAAATAAATAAATAACTGTATATGTATAAATGTATTAGGATTTGGGCGAATAACGAAAAGTGATAGGACAAAACGCTAACGATTATAACTTATAATTGTAGTACGGTGCATTTGTGCGAGCGCAACGCTATCGTAAAATCGTAACATGCGTTGACCACGGAAAACTTACGCTTTACTTTACTTGTCGATTTTATGTATTCTTTTTCGTTCAAAGCGTTGAACTAATTTTATAATATGTATTTTAACTAAACTATTTTTATCTGCGTCGAAATGATTATTATCAGTACAGTACAATCTCGGTAATCCGTCACATATCAGACCACGCTACTGCCGGATTAACGAAAACGGCGGATTAAGGGGGGTTCACATAAAAACGGATTTTTATTTATTGAATTTTACATTTTTACTGATATATGTATAAAAAAAATGAATTACACTATGTATAATTATTATTATATAATATAAATAATACGTACATGGTTATATTTAATTAATATTATAATTAGACAGGTTTAAAAAAATTTTTAATTTTTTTTTTTTGTTTTTTTGTTTGAAATGATACTTTTAATACTTTTTCTTGTAGTCGTTTAAGTTAACTGAATAAAAATAAAATATCTAATAGGTTTATACGTATTTAATCAGTAATTGCCTAGGTTTATCTAACATTTTAACGTTAACAATAGTAATCTAATATATTAATGTGAAAATGAAAACCTTTGAGTGATATGTTCTCGGAAACTACTGAACCGATCGTTATTATTTTTTTTTTAAATTTAAGAGCTCATTGTGGAGAAGGTTTATGGCATTTGATCGATTCTCTAACTTTAAAAACAAAGGAGTTATCAACTACCATTAATAATGACCTGTTGCGTACACTTAGTGGGTAAATAAAATGTATTTGTTGATTCGTATTTCGTGGGTTACCTTGGTAACCAAAGAATTATATCTCAAGATACAAGGGATGTTGCCAGGCGATTTAGTTTCATACAAATCAATCGATACAATTTGCGATGCGAACGAAGCTGTAAATTATGCAACAGAGTTTTTGAAACCATTGGATTTTCCAGGCACGCTACCGCTCCTCTATCTACAAATTACAAAGGTGATACTAATATTACTCATCTTTATACGACAAATCATACGACATACGCAAAATATAATATGTAATTTATTAATAATGTAGAATATTCTAAGTACGAAAATGAGTTAATGGGTTAACTCCGCGGTATAGGAAGAGCGTGACCCTATGTACTCACTTGGGGTGCCGGGTAAACAGCGAATTGCAGTTTACTATTCCAATTACCACCGCCGGCGGGAGCGACGCAACATTCTAATATATTATAAATGTATGTACATAAAATTATAAAAAAGACTAATAAAATACACTAATAAGGAGATACTGCTTACACCTAGTTATATTCTTTTATATTTAAACGAATAAGAAAGTGGCCCTTTAATTTTTTTGCATTGGGGCCGAATTTTTATACTTACGCCACTGCACATGATGGATAGGTATAATAAATACGTACGACTTAGAGCAAAAAGTAACAGATACAGAATAGTATTATCGTATAAGATATTTTTTGTTTCTACAACTTATAAACACTCGCCCAACATGGAAAATCAAAAAATGTTTACATATTTTTAAAGCGGAATTCTTCCGTAAATTTTAGCTTATCGGTTTAATAGTATTTCAGTATTTATATTGCAATATATTTTTCGATATTCGATAATGTTAAATTTGTAAATGTTTGAATGACTATTGAAGAGTTTTGGGGGCTTGTTTTGTATATAAATATATATTGGTACGTATAGGTTAAAATAGCCGGATTACTGGATGTATCGGATTATCGAACGGCCGGATTACCGAGATTGTACTGTATAATATAAATATACTAATGCGAAAACAAAATATAGCGTACGAGCTCAACGACGCGAAACGGAAATGCAACTATTAAATTAGCAACAGTACATTTTTTGGGAATATCTATTTTTTAACAATACATAATTATGTTACGCGCGCGTTTTGAACAGTGTGCAAGTCGTTTCGTTCTACGAACGCGACTATGTCGAAAGTAATGATTCTGTAACAACTTGTACGATGGAGCGACGGAATCTCGAACTTTGACCGCTCGTCCAAAGAAGACTGTGTAAGTTCGCTAGAATTTTCCTACCATAGCAATTTTAAATGTAAAGTCAACTTGTTTGTCTTGTGCATGATACTGCACAAACAAAATGTTGCCATCTCGAATACTCGCAAATTTTCCTCGATTTTGTTTGTAAGCAAATAATCATCCATAGGTAAAATATAAAAGAAACCAATTAAAACCGCAACACGAATATGTTAAAGTTTCAGTAACAATATGGCCAAGAGGTCAAAAAAAAATCTAAGCGTTATAACACTTTAATATATGTATATCATATACAATATTCAAAATTCGAAATTTGAAAAATCGAATCATTTAATCACAAAAATAGGGTATAGCGTACTCAAAACATTTCCTAGTACTCGGTTGGAAGTTTTCGCCGGGAACCGTAAGTCGATAACTAATCGTTTTCGCTATTTCTATTGCGGGGACGTGGGCACCGATTTTAAAATGTTAATTTCTCCCGACCAATTTATATAATATCAACTCACTATTATTCATTGACAAATCGTCTCCAGTAGATGTATAGAGTATTCATACCCTATCAATCTTCAATTCGTAAAAATGTACACGTTAACTATAAGACCTCCGCTTTGCATAATATGATGTATGAGCGTACAAGAAGCGTTACAAGTAACAATTATTTGTGCCGTTCTGCGTCACGTAACATTTTATGACAAACATCAATTTTACATTGAAATTGAAAATAACAAGTACGAAGAATTCCATTAAAATGATATACTTACAGAGGAAATACGTTGTGTATAATAATACATAGATTCGTATTCATTTTCGAGCGGCGAAGCAAAATATTTTACACAACAGCACATCTTTTTATTTCGTTCTTCCAATTGACTTTTTCGCATTTATTACCTATTGTATAATATTATCTGATTAATAACATTTTATTGTAACACCCTGTAACACTTGATGGTGATTAAACGTCACGTTTAGTTGATTTTTTACACTACGAAATAACGTTTATAACGTCCACTCGTGTTAATTGCCAAAACTATTAAATATTTTCGGGGTATTACCTACCACGTTTTTAACTTTTTTACAACTATTATTGATTATAGAGACTGAAATATTCAAGTACTTGGTGTTCTGTTGTATGATGGGAACTCACTGAGGTTCTAGGGAATTTGTGACTGATCATTGAAACAAGTCGTAAGAAAACGGGTGGAAATATTATAATTAGGACGCGGATTTTTATGAAATAAAAAATTCATAATACTATGTAAATATTGATGTTCTTATTTTTGCCAAAATATGCATAAAAAACATGGAACAAACCTTTTTTTATCTTACATTACTCTTTAGTTATTGATCATAAAAAAGGGCTATTATAGATATAGCCATATAGGATTAAGAAATAAAAATTGATAGTTTCATAAAATCGTGTTTAAAAATATAATCGTAATTGTCGTAATATTATTCGCGAACGCGACGAGTTTTATAAGCTGTATTCGACGGGGAAAATATTTCGATGAAATAGCTGCAGCATTATAAGGTGAACCTGTATTATAATAAATGTTTGTAATATTATCATATTCGTCGGTATTGGAAATATTTATAATTCGAAATGACGGATTTATGTTCGGTTATTAATTATTGTGTTTATATATGCGGCTCGTTATTGATTTGTCTACACGAGTTGATAATTCGAATAAATTTGCTATTATTTACAACTACATGATATATGACGTTAATATAATTATTGCAATCGATCATCTTCCCACGCGTGAGAATATTGTCGAATCTCATTGTAAACGGTTTTTGATTAATAATATCGTAATAAACCACGCAACCGACGTGATTATAAGTTTTCACGTGATCTTGACCGTCTAGGTTGCAGGTAATATAGTGCCCACATTGCAGGTAAGCGGTTACGTGTACGTCTGTGAGTTCCGACACGGATAAAAATGCAAACCGACGCGTGAGTTCCCGTACGCGAATAAAGTAACGAATTTATGAAATTTCCTACGCGGAGATAAAATTAAACGCGTTATTAAATTTTCTGAACTGTACAAGCCGCATACACTGTGTACAAACAGATAACGCGTTATTATAAATCTCTGTCCACCTGGCCGGACGTCGTATTTTTATCGGTGCCAAAATATCACGAGCCAGTAATATTATGGTCGTACTTGGCACTTCAATCTTATTTGAATTAATTGCGATCATTTGACTCGTTAAGTAAACGCATATCCCAGCAATCAAACGATGTGCAACTGTCTTATGAAAAAGGTCCATATGAACAATAACAATGAGCAATTATCGTTTCGGCCGGATCGAAAAGGTTTGATATTCGTTTCCGCCATATATATTTCTTTATTGAGATCGAGTTTAAGAACCCTTAATGATCTATAATAATACAAGTGATTTGTTTTATAAATTCTGATGAAATAGAACTGTAATTTAATAAACTGTCGTTTAATATTTTTTTCATATATTTTCATATTATTTTAAACACTTATTTTTGAACTATTTTTTTTTTTTTGTAGTTAGCATACCAATTAAATAATCAACTTTCATATTTATATAGGCGCCTAACTGAATCAAATCTTCAATCTGATGAGCACATAGTTGCCTTTGTGCAACGAACTTAAAAGCTGAACAATTTGTCTGTCCCGAATCCCGACGTATACATCGGTAGTAGCACTGTTATGGACTCTAAAACTGCATCTCAACATCATAAATATAAATATATTCGGCGGAAACGAAAATCGAATATTATTCGGTTCGGCGGAAACGAAAATTGAATCTTATTCGATTTGGCGAAAACGATACTCGGCGGAAACTATGCGACCGCCCGTACCTATTTGCATTCAATACCTATAAACGAAACAATCTATATATTCAAGCCAAAATTGGATCGTACCCTACGACTTTTTTGTACGAACCACAAACATTAATCACGTCTTAACCACACACCAACAGTCTCTACAACTGTCGGGCCACGTGGCAATAAAGTGAGATGGAAAACTGTACTGTTTGTTATAATTTTCATTTCTTCTACCGGGAACCTACATAAAACATGTTATATGAGATGCGTTTATAACTTTTACGTACGAATTACCCATAGGTGATTTTCACCCCATCCGTGACTCGTGTGGGCATTTACTTTCAACCATCCGGTGTACGACTATACTATACGAACGAATGTCTCTGCACGATAATGGTAGTTGAAAAAGAAGAGTGAGAGAGAGAGAGGGGAAAAACTATTTTCGAGCCACTTGCTCGTGAGTTTTTCATTTTATTGTGTTTACCGTTTTCCAGACGGGGCGCATGCGATATTGTTTATCGACGTGCGATTCAACCGCCGCGGTTGTCGTCGTAGGTTTTCAATAAATTACACGGCGGCCGCGGTACTTTATTACGTGATTAACAGCCGGCGGTCACAATATTCGTCCGTATTGAGCATACCGCATGCATAATAATGTATTCTACTTGGCCTTACCGCATGTTAAATGGTAATAACGCTATATCGTTAAACGTCGAAGGCGATAAACCGAATTATATGGTTTCGTTCTAAAATGCAAAATAATTTAGTAATACGCCGTACCTATAATGTACGCGTGGCATGACTGCGCGTGTCGCACGGAGTCCATCTGAATAATAAAAAAAAAAAAAAGGTAAAAAAACAGTTCCTCGTATATGAGGGGGGAAAAAAAATGTAAATTTACCATTACAATAAACTCGATTGCACAATATCAAAAACTGCGCAGTCCACCTTTTACGAGATTTCCGAGAATACATATAACATCATCGACGAGAATTATTTTTATTACATTATTAACGCCCGTCGATATTATTTAAATAAAAGTACGTGCAGTTTTAGCGTATGCGCAGCGCAAAATAATTTATAACACCGATTCTAGGTATATACCTACATGCAGCTGTTACAACACTACGATCGTGGACATGGCTAAAAACATTTATGCGTTTGACGGCGTTTGAAACGTACGAAATGTTGCGAAATCAGAAGCGAAATATTTTAAACCGTACGCGCGTGTGCGAGCGTTTCCGTAAACGATAAGGACAATAATTATTACAAGTCACGACGTCCGTTCGAATGTTTTCGAATAAAGTTGGTATGGACCCGATTTCCGGCCCGAACCCGCCGACCGGGATACGATCGAGTCGATTTGTAGTAGTTTCGGGGTCGTTTCGGCATTCAATTAGTACGCGGACGTGCAACTCGATTAGTGAGCAGCGTTGCTCGCGAGTAGTTTCGCCGTGATATGTACCTACGATGAGCTCGATTTTGCATAGGTACAGAATGTTCCACCGGGACTTACGAAGAGCGATATCTCCCGTGTTTATAGAGATAATTGAATTTTTTTTTATACGAGCATCCCTGGACAAAGGATATTTCGTTGGTAAATATAAGTGTGTTACCAAAGAAGTTCAAAATTAACTTTTTATTTTATAATTTTTATATATTGCAGAAATTGTCATTTGGCTTACTTTTCTGAAAATTTTGACGGTTCAACTTTCAATATTTTCATTAACTTCTTGATTTGTAATAATCATTCTCGTTTAAATAGTTTACTATTTACACAACATTAAAAGCAAACCTTATCGGAAAAATGACAAGGTGATAATAATTTTCGTTCATTTTTCGTAAACTAAAACAAAAATATTAAAAACCATGAAGTCAATGAAAACTAAAAGTTGAACCGTCGTGATTTTCAGAAAAATTACAAAATAATAAGTTAATTTTCTAACTTCTTGAACAATACATTTATATTTATCAAACTATTGTCAACAAAATTGCACAGGGATGCTCATAAAAAACCGAATTTGATTATTTCTATTAACACGAAACATATAGTTCTGTGCAAATCACGTTGGGACATCCTGTATACCTGCGTTATAAATCGACGCTTTTTATAAGAATTTTTAACAACAGTTCAGTCACAGGACAAAAAAAAGTTATAAAGAAATTGGAAAATATTTAATGAGCACACAACGTATAGTAGGTGCCTATACTCAATTTAATAAAATTATTTCTAATTATTAATTTCTTATTAATTGAATGATCGAACGTAAGGGATTTGGCGCATTTTTTATGAATATACAAATAATTTAATGATGACCAGTTCGTGCGGGGCTTTTTGTTTTTGTACTTAAAACTCTTCAACGAACTTAAACCCCTTTATGCGGTCTTAGTAGGCATATAACTGATGTCAGGTGATTGGTCAAAGTAAATCGTGGTTCTTCCAGTTAGGGTCTAAGTTTTATCGATTCGGCGCACGATCGTTTTTCGTGACACCCACGCCACTTAAGTAAAGCTCAGCAGTGCCGACACAAAAGTGTTCGAGCAACGTGTAGCACTTATTATACCGCACGTTTCGCAGAACCGCGTACAACTTTAACGGTCAAACATTCGGAACAATCCAACGCGATGTCGAAAACATTGTTGATGACTTGTAAAAGCGAGGGAAAGGAAAAAAAGTTCTAACGCCCTCTTCGACCGCATTCGTCATTGAAATTATCACGCGGGCGCCAAGTGCAGCCGTCACTCAGTTTTCTCCTATGTATAGGTGCCGAAACGAATACATTATTATGGAAACGTGATTTACGTGGTAACGTATGTTAAACGGGTGGATACAAGCGACGTCAGCCGGAAACATTCTCCGGACAAAATAACTTTATATTATCATGTTGACTTCGGAGGACGAAAAAACAAACTTCGATCGCTGCAGGTGTACCAAGGATATCGGAAGATCTAGCTTACGTACCTATAAGTGAAGCGTATGCGCAGTACACGCTTATGTATTACAGCAGGGGTTTCCAACGTTTTGGAAGAACTGAGCTACATTATACGAGTAGAAATTGTCGTAGGCCATACATATTTTCATAAAAATACATTTTACTTATAATTGTAACATAGTGAATAGTGAGTGGAAATTTTTTTTTTCAATATTTCATTTATTTATAGCTCAAAGAAGAAAATAATTTTAAAATAACACAATGCATCCAATAATAATAACACATTCATACTGTGCACTGTTCAATTGGTTGAAATTTCAAAGTTAGTTATTGTTTCTAATATGTTGTAGTTATATATTCTTAAAATATTTATTTTTTCTCAAAACATGTATAATTAATCGGTGGTTTTGTAATTGAAGTAAGGGCCGCGTTAAAATCTACCGCGGGCCGCATGTGGCCCCAGGGCCACGGGTCGGACACCCCTGTATCACAGTATATTCTATTCAGTGCGTGCGTGCGCTCTTGTCGCCTCACAGGTGTGCCTACACGCATTTCACGCGGGTGCTGCTCGGCGTCGTGATGTCCGTATGCACGCGTGGCTTCCTACAGCATTCGGCAAGTGCGCATCTTAGGTACCGCGCACAGGGCTTCACGGTGATGTTGCCGTTCATTCAAACCGTTTTACGGGAGGTGGGGTGGGCAGAGAGCGAAAACGGTTGTACCACACGCTGTACACGCGCGTCCGAAATTCAGTTTTAAAAATGAACCGTGAACAAATATTTATAGCCCACGACCGCGCTATCTCCGTGCGAGGACGGAAAGAAATACGAGTACGGCGGCGACGTGATGTGTTTGCTTTGGAGGAAACGAATAATAATAATAATATGAAAAGCACTAATCTCGAGTGGCGACCGCATTGTACGCACAATGTTAGATACGCGTTTTTTTTCTTTCCCTATTCATTTTCCATTCGACTCGAATGTGTAACAACGGGTTAATGAAGGCAGACATGGCAGTCACCGCCGCCAACATCGTCCCACAGTTCACACACACACGCGCGCGCGCGCGCACGGCACACACTAGCGCACGCTGACGTTACAATGAAACGCAATATTATTTTCTATTGACTCGGACATTCCTATTCCGTGTTTACTCAACCTCCTCTGCCCGTTCCACCGACCGCTACCTGTTCGTCATCCTCCCTCCGACACGGATGAATATAAAATCACCGTAAACCGAATATTATTATTATTATTATTATTACTGCGGCATATGTACATACGTGTGTACATAGATTTTCGTCCGACAGTGTTTATTTTTATAATTATCGTTAAAACCTCGGTTATTCTTTTACTTTCGACTTGTTTTCGATTTTTTTATTTCTTCCACTAGCGCATATTTCTCTCTCGCAATCGTACACACACGCACGCGCACCCACGCGTCTACGGACTAACGCAGCATTTTACTATACAATATTATTGCTGGCGGTCGGTTGTCAATCCAGTTTTGCCGCCGCCGCCGCCGCCGGGCGATGAATGAAAGGAATGACTGACATCTGCCTTTTGTTGTCGAGAACGGCGGCAGCACTAGGGAAACCTCTTCCATTATGTATGTGGCGTAGTATATAAGGTAGCCCCTCGTACAGTTCTCCCTCCCCTCCCTCTCCGCTTGTCCTACACACGCCCGCCTTAAACCTCCAACCATCGATTCCATCACAGCACTCACACGCACGCCGATCCCTCACATCGCCCCCATGGCTATATATGTATGTATAATATATAAATATAACTAAACGTTAAACTTCTTACGTACACACGGTGCATTCGTGTGTGTGTGTGTAATGTAAATAAATGAAGCCAATTCCGCCAAAGCACACCATTTATAACAAAACATTCCATGTTCTAATGTACATAGGCCGCGGAGGAGGGACTCCGTTGTGCCGCCGCGGTTAATGCGACTCGGGGTCCCCAGATTCTTATATGTCATATAATACATATAAGCGCAATACTTCTCCTGCCCGCGCCCGTACCTCTCCTGGCATCTCCTTTTTTTTTTTTCAAATCACTTATCCGCGGACGTTACATATATGAATTCTTTACGCACACAAGACTTGTACATGATGTTTATTTACGCGCACATATTTTAATATACCCACTCTAGGGTGGAAAAAAAGTGTATGTTCGGCGTACAAAGGCCGTTTCATTATAGTAGTTTTGTCATTAGTTGACGTGGAACGCTTCTTGGAAAAGGCTAGTCTTTATCGATCGTTTATTTTTATTTATTTTCGTCGTTATAACTGCATGACGTGCAATATATAATGTACAGCGTGATCGGGATTTTACGTTCCCCGTAAAAAAAACGAGCAAACCAGATGATTTGAAACCGGATGGTCCATCACGTCATAGTGACTGTATTTTCACGTACAGCACTTGTACATGCATTTCTGATCGCCCTGTACACACGAATACGTCATATTATTCATGTACGAGCATTGTTGCTGTTTCAAAACAAACGTTTCTCCAGTTTGCGGACCGTCATTACGGCTTACGGGTATGTTATTATATCGGTTTACTCGTATTCTGACCAACAAGAACGTATGCAAGTATGTAGGTAATCGGCAAGTTCGCAAAATACATGTTTAGTACGATATCGAAAAACGACATGCAAAAAAAAAGACACACACACACCGATTTTGCTGTCTGTATAAACGTCATATTAGGTACGTGTCTATAATCATACTTAAACCGTACGCGATATTAGCTTCGTCCTTTTAATTGTTTATTATTAAACGTTCCACTCGTCTATACGGCGAGTATTATAGACGTGTAATTTATACATCAACGTATCATTACTTTGCAATAATCCTGAGAGTTTGGTATCGATCGTTGGTCGAGAAAAACACTTAATGTACATGCTCGGTCTTACGTATAACCTATTACAATGTTCTTAATAATACGACGGACCACGCGAACCAGCTGCACCGGGGTAAGCGCGTAATACCTGTGGAATAACACTCCTCGTGCGCTGCAAATATGACTTGATACGTACTAATAAATTATAATCATTCCGGTCGCCCTTTTTTTTTTTTCCCCCTGCGTCGATTACATCTAATCACCTGATGCGACCTTGACACGTTTATATTATAATTAATTCCGAAACGCACTTCGTAACGGATTTTAACTGATTTTTCATTTCGCACCTACCTACGTGGTGTTTTTCACACTTCACGTTCCTATGGGAATGCAAATATTATAATGATCGAAACATACCGAGTTAAGAACACTTAATGTATGCAATATAAGTTCACAGCATTGCGGAATTGTTTGCTTACATACATAGTATCTCTTATTTTATTCATCGTGTATATTATGTTTATTTGTAAAAAGTTATTACATAATATATATACGCGTAAGACACACGATTGGGCAAACAAACACGGCTGCATCGATTTGAATATTTCATCGATCAAATCATTATAAGTTATTTTATTATTTCACCAAGGATCCGAAGAAATGTTTTTCACGACAATTATTATATAGGTTCATTTCCAACGACATTATTCATTTATACAATAAAATTACTACGAATACAGTTCGACATTACGTTGCGGCATTAAACGAATCCAAAATGGTTGCTACTTTAACCATGGTAGTAAACATAGTTTATCGATGTATTTCCTTTATTTTACGACGTCGTTTATGCAAAAAAAAAAAAATTAATAATAATAATAAAGTCAATTTTGTTTAATTTTACAACATTTTTTGATAATATTTTATGTCGGCACCGAAAGCATATAGCAGCTATAGATCTACACTTATTTTTATATGCAATTAAAAAGTGTAAACGTTAAAATCTAAAAGCTGAGGAACATAATTATTTTCTCGTGAGCGAGCAAAACAATTTTACGTGCGTGGGATAATGATCGCTGATTAGAACCTGCATGGATATATTTTGGACGGATCAATAAGAGGTAAAAAATTTCTCATAAAGCAAACCAAACACAATAATACATGACTAATTACTTCGCTTATCATTTGAAAAAAATTAAGTCGTTCTGTTTGTACTTTGTTTCTGTATAATATAATTATCAAATATAATTATAAGGCCTTGTATTTACAAATTGTATAATGTTTTACTTCTCTCTTTTGTCGCAGAACATTATAAGTATTATTCATTATATCATCATGGCCATTTTTCATTATAATAGTTTTATTATATAGTTGACAACACTCGAGACTGTTTAAGTTATAAGATTATATTGGGGTGAAAGTACTGTGATAAACTGTTCTCGCCTGATCCTCGGTTCAAAAAGGGGTGAAAAAAAAATTAAAAAAATTATATAAACAATTTATTAGCTTACATTTTTAACACTTAAAAAATAATAATAGTAAAATCTCAACAAAATGTTTTATAAATAAATAATACAGTCGAGTCGCGATAACTCGAACCTCGATAACTCGAAAAACTTGACTACTCGAATTTTTTTTTATTCCCCTAGAAATTCTCATAACACTCAATGTATTATAAATCTCGATAACTCGAATATAAAACTGTGATAAATAGCTTAGTCGAAGTATTATATCTGTTATACCTGGGTATTTTTGTAGACTACATTTAACTCGTATGCTACAATCGATGATAATGTTGAAGTCAGCGGACTGTTAAATGATAAGGAAATCATGAATATCAATATATCAAATAGTGATTCCGAAAATTATGAAAATTATGAGCCCGAAAGAACTTTAGATATGATTACGGCGAACAAAGCAATATCATCATTACAAATTGTTAGGCAATTTGTTGAATCTGTCACGGGCGTGGATACTTCTATATTTGAAGCCTAGGAAAATTAGAAGATTTTGTCAATAAACAGCCGAAAACCCAAAAATTAATTACAAATTATTTTTCTACTGTATCTTATAAATAATACATATAATATACATACTTATAATACCATTGTAACTATTTTAATTTTTGTATAACATTTATGTACATATATTTATAATTTTTATACGTATTTTATTATATTTCATTACATAACTCGAAGTTTTGATTTAATTTTGATAAATTAGACTTAGGTTATTACATATCTCGAAGTGTATTTTTATCCCCCTTTAACTTCGAGTTATCGCGACTCGACTGTATAAAAATATAAACGAATGTAGGCGCTTTATGCATTCCTACACGCTGTTCATTAGACCGCCATGAAGCTTTGGGAAGTCGTTGTGTACACTCCCGCTGAGGTTTCTGCAGGCATATAAAAGCTTACCCGTCGCGCGTTGCTGCGATCTCAGAAACTAGAATTTGAACATCAACGTGTTGGGTATAGGGGACGGTAGGTAATTAATATTGATGTTAATATTAGTATTTGTTTATCACACGCGTACACCGACATTATGTCACAAAGAATGCCAGGTCAGGAGTCATTCCGAAAATGTGTCCGACTCTGAGAATATGACCAAGATTGCGTCTAGATTAGCATCGACTAGCATCGAGATTAAAGTACAAACGAGTAAATTGCACCGTTTGCCTTACAATGATTTGTTTGTCATGGTTATGGTATCGTAGTTCATATTGGGTAAATGTATGTTCAAAGAAAATACAATTCACTCACTGATCGCTAAATCTCATAAACGACAAAACGTACGAACTTGAAATTTGGAATAGTGATTCCTCTAATACTCATAATAAGAAAGGATTTTAAAAAAATGTTGCGTTTAACCAGATTAACTAATAACTTATGAAAAACTTAGGATAAGTAAACAATACTAGAATTTAAATAATGTAAGGTACATAGTAATCCGTTAAAACTATGCCCTGGCCAAAACTTTCTGAGCAAATTTTTTAATATTTAATCAATCAACTAGTAACTTATAAATAATATAATAAAAGGTATGTAAATAGTATGAATAATTAACGATAAGCAATTTGTTATTGAGATACATTAGGTTATATTTATATTTTAAGTTTTGATGTTTTAATACTTAAGGCCTAATACTTCATCATAAATTAATACTAAACAACTATTCCATGATAACTATTTACCTGCATATATTTGCAAAACATTGTGTTGTAAATAGGGCTCAAATCTTTTTTTTTTCTTTTGCAGATACACTATTCTTAGGAGGTATATAATACATCGGTTAAAAAGAACATTTTTGCTGGATAATTAGGGCTTCAACATCCAGGGGCGTCCTAGCCAGAACAGTTGAAATTATATACGTTATAATATCATCCCATCACAATGGAAAATAATTGAACCGTCACTACATTATTGTTAATAACGTTTGTCATCATTCTGACGTATAAGTTATAGCTATAAATATTAAGTGTAGCGGAAAAACAAAGAATATAATTTACTGACATTTTCTTGGGAAAACAAACGGCGTGTAAATCGATGGAGTGAATGCCGCGGAAAATACTACGGTCGACAGTATATAGCAGTGGCAGAGGCAGCTTAACTTAAAACGGCCGCAGAAGAATAAGTATATACATATATATATATATATATATATATATATTTATATTAGTGGTATGCACTGGAGGGAGGGGCCCCCACCCGTTGCAGCTCATGATATTTTATCGGTATTACAAACTTATCATTCCGCGAACCTCTTTATCCTCAATTTTGTTTTTACAGATTTAATTTTATACATTTATATGGGTACATATTATAATGTCAAATTAGAGTTTAATATTATTATATTGATTTTGTTGCTTGTATACGTATTTATAGTAGATCTCATTATGCATTATAAATATCTATTGTTACTTTGATATTGAAAAATGTTTTAAAAATGGTTTTACGTATTAGCTTTTGAAAAATTGTTTTTGTTCTCCTGAAAACTTACAAATACGTATGATAATGGAACCCTTGGATTCTATGGATTCTAAGCCGACGACTTTCCAAAAAGCATTATGTCCTAGTCTTTTGAAGTAAATAGATATAAAATATGAGATAACGCTTTGTCCAAAAAAAAAATTAATATATCAACTTTAGAAACGTAAACTAACGAGTTCCATAAGTTATTATAATTAATATCCCACTAGTAATTGTAGATATTAATTAAACTGTGTGTTTAGATCTCCTAACCAAATTTAATGTTTCAAACGTTTTATTTTAAATATTATAAATCGAATATTACATTTTTTTTTAATTAATTTGTAATGGTTTACTATAATTTTCTTTTATTATCGTTATGTTTCATAGCCATTTGGTAGATTAAACTAAGATGTATAATAACGTAAATATAAAATAGTATGTCATAAATCTGAGTTATAAATTTAACACTTAGACAGTAAGCAGATATTACTATAGAATCAATTGTTTGCTTATAATACAAAGGTTGTTTAGCTAATGTATGAACGGTAAGTTGTAAATTAATATTCCTTAACGTTTTTTTGTTTTTACAAATTTATGAAATTATACGCAATTTCCTTATACGGACAAATAGAATTATTTCTTCAAAGTTTAATTTCTATTTTAAATTTAAAATGCTGGTATTAAATATTTATATAACCTAAATAGGTTTTTCCAGGAAAACTCCAGAAACTTTCTATAAAAAATAAACGTAATAATAATATTAATGAAAATAGTGGAACTTTCAAATAAGAAAAGTTTAAATCATCATATTAAAATGGTCAAGTGTCCGATTACCTATTAATTTTTAATTTTAATTTATAATATTTGTTAGGAAAAGTATTAAATAATCAAATTATTAACCTTCACTATTATATTATACTGTAAAATAACTATAAATGTATTAACACAAAACTAAACCTGAATAAATTAAATATAGTAGATCCGTCTTTTTTTTCGTTGAATGAAAATGTAAAGATATTCTTTAGTAAAAAGTGATATGTTATGATTAGAATTCATAAAATATACAAAAATACAATACGGGGAAAAAATAAAATATGTGAAAATAAAATATAAAAACAAATTAGTCACTCTAAAAGTAAAAATTCTAAATAAACTTTATTAATAGGAAAAATAAAAATAAAAATAATTACTATGAAGTAAAATGTGATTAAAATATTATGTTTATTACTATAATGAATGAACGGACCAATAGTATATACTCGTATCTCGCATATATATATATATTAAAACTATTTCTTGAAACTACTACTACATAATATGATGATTTAAAAATATAGCTGAATATATTTTATGTGTTAAAAATTTGATTAAATAATAAATTAATAACTATGCTTGAAAAGTATTTTTTATCAGGAACGTAATTAAAATGGTTAATCTTTTAAATATTTTGATGCTGGTTGCTGATTCAACATTTTCCTAGTACTATTGTCGTGTAATTTGAATTTCAGCCTTTAAGCCGAAAGACTGCATCTGTCACTAGGTTTGTTTACCCGCTTCCCCTTAGTGACTTGGATAGTTATGGTCCCTTTGATGTGAGAGGGGCATAAAAATAAATCTTTTTGTTAAATTGAACCTTATGCTGCAAATAATTATACTTTTTTACATTTCGCAACTAACATGATATTATCTGTAAATGTGCATAAATTAAAATAGAAAATAATAGCACGTAGTTTGGTATGATAAATATACTAAAATGAGAAAGACAAATGACTTACGCTATTATTGTAAACTTGCATTGCTGTACAAAAATTGTCCATGAATGTGTGATAATACCTCATTTTACTACTCTGATAATTTTACAAGTATAAAAAAGGTATTTTCAAAATTAAACCCAGATATAGCAGTTTTAATCGAAAAAAGTATAAGTATTATGGCTCAACCTAATGTAGACCTAAATTTAATATACATTCAGTCCAACTTTAGATGTTTACCAGTTAACGTAACTAAATTATAATCATCTGGACTGTCTTTGTTTGAATCAGTTGAAGTAGTAAATAATACTAGAGAAACCCTCAGTGTGGCTAGATAGTGGAAAAGAAGGTAAAGAAATGTATGACAAATTTCAGAACGTAATTAAAAATAATGTTGGATTTAAAGCTTTGGTAAAGATTTCTAAAATACATTCCGGTGTAATGGACACTATGGAAGGAATAAAAGAAGTTTTGAAGGTTGAAGATCTTGCACTTTTTAAATATGCTCCAATAACATCAGTACGTAGAGCGAAGTTTTTCACGTTACAAAAATGTACTTTTGGATAAAAGGCGCAGCTTTAAGTTTGATCAAATTAAAAAAAAACATATTATCAAAGTGTAGCGCACATATTGTAAATTAGTATACGTATAATTTAAAAAAAAAAAAAACAGAAAATATAAAAATTAAATTCTTGTAAATATAATTAATTTTTAATTTGTAATGCCAAATAAATTTTATTCTGAATATTTTTGTGTATTTTTTAAATAAAATGCATATTTTATGTTTTCTTGTACATATTTGAATGCATATTTGGCAATTTTTTAGTGCATAAATGCATAAATTTCAGAAATGATAAGCGCATAAACCATCCTAGTCCTACTTATTAGTACACTTCGTACGAACAAAATAAAAAAAAACTAAAAATGTACTGCTACGCGGAAACTACCGAGAAAGTATGCTCGGCAAACATCGAATATTTACCCATCACTACCAATCTAACAATGCAATTACTTATTACGCGGAAAGGAAAGGAAAAAAAAGGAACATTTTCGCGAAAATGTTCACTGATCACGACCCTCAGTAGACATTCTTGTTTGCACCCAATCACAATAGCGCACCCTCAATCATGCATAGCCCCCACGCGCACCATATTATACCAAGAATCATTTGTGGCTCTGAATGGAATACATACGATCGCGTTCGTTACCACAATACAGTGAAGCAGCTTGCAAAGGCTTCTCGTCACAACGTTTACACGTTACCAGCAGCGGCAAGAGACGATAAAGTCTCACAAAAATGACCGAACACAAATGTTGGACGGTTTGCTAAACATGTAAAATTTAATTTTCTCTATTTATTTTTAAAAATGAAATTAAACTACGTATGTGTTATGTTTTGGAACGATGTTTGCGACAGCAAAATGGCATTTTTTTTTTATAAATAGTGGAAGAAAGAAAAAATAGCTGTATGCTATACAAGTTCCTTGAAGAAGAATTAAAAACTTTTTAGATAATATTTTGAAGTAGGTACACGTGATACGTATTATATACGTGAAAAAATTGGAATAAAATGTTTCAGTATATTAAACTGATTCACGTTCACGTGGTAAAAGTAATAGGCAAACATTTCGGACAGAAGTTTTTTTTTTTTAATGGCAGTGTCAATAATATTATGAGAAATTACGTTTAATTGTGAAGTAAGAATTTACATAGGTCGTTATTAAAAATAACATTTTTATTATGACTGTTAGACCACTTCAATCAGAGAAACGATATTATCTAGAAGTTTGTTCGGTATGATGAAAAGTTAATCTTAACGTCAAACATAGCCGAGATAATATTGTTACGTGCTATTGGCGATAACCGAATTGAACGGTCGAACCGAGATCGTAAAAAGTAAAGTAAAAATCTGAATGTACGCACTTGTTGACAGATAAATCCGTATAAAACGTAACGAATTAGTGACCCCTGAGTATGATTTTATTTTAAAGCATGAACTATAGACGTGCTCAAATCGTGTTAAGCACTTTTTATTTATTTGTAAACGTACTTCAATATTGTATTGTATGTGTGACGTTGTGATTATAACTATGCAGTATTGTTACTGTGAAATGTGTTGCGCTTAAGATATCAATTAACGTTAATTATATTTGAATAAAATAGTTGACCCACTTAACACAAAGTTCTATTCGATTACGAAATTTACTTCAACGTATTTATACCAATGAAATTGATAGATTTCAACAATCCTTTATGTTTATCGAATCATTGTTGTTACTATTTGGAATTATTGTTGAATCATTGCCCACGAAAAACGATTTTTAACGAAGTTGTTGTATAATATTAACGCATGTATATAACACGTTGTATGTATTCGCAGACTTTATTTTCAAGATTATTCAATTTTTTTCTTTTATTAGGGAAACCTACTGAGATAATCGAAAAAATAACTTTTTTAAAGCACCATAAGTGTGTCCAATCTTTTTGAAACTTACATTTGGTATATATTTATAAATAGAGTATATGTTGAAAGTTCGATTCAATGTAATTTCTCTTCACTTGGTATACGTATATATCTAAATCAAACGGAACAGTTTATATCATGTGAATTTCAATTTCAACATAGTTATAACTTACAGTATTTAATAATATATAACTTTTCTCTAGAAGAGCGGTGGTGCACATCTATCATCACCGCCAAGTGTAGCGGCCACTATAAATTTTAAAATACTTCGAGAGGTAGGTACGGATGATTACGTAATACTAAAATATTACCACAAAACTATATAGTGATAACTATGTATCGTAAATACAATCCTTATTTTGCTCGGTGGGAGGCTGGTCTCGTATTCGTGGACCCCCCCCTCCCCACCGTAAATACGCCACTGATCGTAAGACTATGTAGTGACTTTTTGCTCATTATTACAGTTGAGAATATAAGTACTAAACTAATAACCCACACATTATATACGTAACAATACATTTTGTATATAGTATAATATATACATAACAGGAAGGGAGAACGTGAAATGCAATAGTCTTAAAGATATGGGAGGGTGGGCGGGTCGAAAAAAAATCTTGTTGCCACACAATTTAATTTAGAATTGTGTGCCACCGTACAGTGGGCCGATATAGTGTGTGTATGTCGAAACTTTCCAGCCGAGTCACCGGGGAAGTACCTACACCAAAATGTTAGCGTTCCCCGATGCCAGAGTTCAAACTCCGTATACGACTGTGGGCCTGCATTAATATAACAATCGAGCGATGGATGCACATTATACGCATTACAATATTATAAATAGTCACGTCCACGATCCGCTTTTACAGTGCTGCCGTGCAGCAACATGGCGTTCTCAACGGATCGAAAGAGTATCCTTATTCCTCTCTCTGTCTCTAGACGCGTATACATATTATTACATACGCTATAATTGTAATAATTCTACGGCTTTACATAATATACGTTTTATACCACATATTATACGCGTATCATCGTGTACATAAATATGTGCACACAAGGACGTTGCGGATTTATTCATATCCATATGTACGTACGTATGTATGTATGTATGTACGTATGTATATTGTAGACGGAAAACGAAATAATTGAAAGTCTGCGTCGAAAATAGCAGACGTCGTAACTCGCGTAGCGCATAACAATAATAATAATAATAATAATACGCGCGCGCATATCTATGTGTCCTGCGAGCGCTCGGTAAACGGATGAAATGTAAATCATCTGGTTCGTGCGATGCGACCCTGTCGAAACAATGACGTTGTTTTATTGCCACGGTGCGACGAGTAACAATAATAATAATAATAAAAAAAGAGAAGAAGAATAAAAAACGACGAGGACGCAGCAGACGTGGTTGAGCACCGACCGGTGGTGGTGGTGACGGCGGCGGCTCCCGTACGTTGAATCTATTCCGATACGACTTACGCACCACCGAGTTACATGCACACACGCACAACGGTCCGAAGCCCAAAGGTACTTATATCAGAGGTATTCAAACTTTTTCATCCCAAGGCTCCTTTGAGTCTTCAAAAAATGTCGACGGCTCGCAAATTATAAATGACGAAAAAATCAATGTTTATATGAACGTAATTTATATTTTATTATTTATATTTTACACTAATTATTTATTTACCATATTAAATATATGAAAAAATTATAAATAAGTAGTTATCGTAGAAAAAATTGTGATTCAATATTTTATGTTTAGCCCTGGTAAATATAAATCAATATAAATTAAAGCTAAACTTAGCGAATGATTATTGTAGACAATTCAACGTTTCCCAACCAGTGTGCCTCAATGATAATAATAAACCTTTTTCGTAAAAATATTTATTGGTTTTCAATTATATGACGCGGCTCCTTTCGACAACTTCCGCGACGCCCGCCCCTGGGAGCCGCGACGCACAGCTTGAATACCTCTGACTTATATAAATATTATCGCTAGGTACTATACGTGCCAGGTAAAATGGAAACGGCGGGCGTACGGTACATAACATATATTATCATTAGACCGCGGATTATATGCAGTGAAAATACTCTATTATATGCATGCAAATATGCAGCATAAAATACAGAAATATGCATAGACTATGTTAAAATATGCACTAAGAATAAAATAAAAAAAAATACGAAAAAACGATGATGATGAAATTTATTAACAAAAAATAATGATTATAATTTATAATTAATTATTATTAATTATTATGTTACATTTATGTGTATTTATTTAGTACTGTAGTTCTTGTAGCAGTATATTACTAGATGTTGCTCCAAGTGGTCCATTGTAAAACTATGGCGCTTGTCATCCAAAATAAGTTTAAATTCAGATAATGACCGTTCAACATCACAGGACGTCACAGTATTTAAACTTAGAAGCTATGTTACTCGTTATTGTATTGGGAAGTAGGTACAGTACTTGTGCCATTAATGTAAGCGTCGATCATCCTTAGGGAACCATAGCCGGGATTTTTGTTCAGTTATCGAGTAATCTTTGTTTTGATTTTTTCTGAAAATACGTCGGGTAGTTCAGATGCTGTTGTCAATAATTCCTCCATAACTTTTAATGAATTGTGTAGTAGCAAATTTCTAGCTCTAGACTTGTAATTAGTTCTGGTATTTTAGAAAAATGAGTATAAATCAGATTTAAATCATGTTGTATTGACGAGGTTTCAAATGCTTCCTTGGCATGTCTATATAGTATATAGTATGCGTTTTAACACAATATATAATCGTGTTTTTTGTATAAAAATACGATTATATGCCATTTACATCCCGAATCAATGAAATATGCATACTTGGTAAAAAAGGGCGATTATATGCAATTGCATATGCAGCTATGCAAATGCATATAATCCGCGGTCTAATTATCATTATAGGCAGGATTAGACCAGCTACTACTAAAACGTACTACAACGATCATGGTTGATAATGTGCTTAAACGATTGCGCGGTTAAGATATATTATGTATAACATAGTGATTGGCTGGTCAATTTTTTTTTTCGATTTCACGATTTTGCTTACACTTGAAAACATGTATTCATAATACGTTCTCATTAACTTATGAATATTTTTTTATCAACAATTTTACCGTCTATTTATTTCTCTATATCAACGTTAGATAATAAGCATCATGCAATAAATTACGTTTTATTTAATAACATGTAATGAGGAGCTTACATACAAATATATTCTTATACATATATACAGATTATAGATACATAATATTATATACTTGTATACATAATATGGTGATCCACTGATACAAATAGGTAGATATTGTGCTACGTTGTGTTTAATCCGTAAAATACAGTCGCTTAAATGGATCAATTTGTACATAAACTATGGGTCGCATCTGACCAACCACTATAAGCGTTAAGTTCGTTTAGCAATTGGATTGAGTCTGCATACTGCATAGTTAAGTTCGCAATTTGAACATAAAACGTTTTTTGAAACAAAGTGTACTATGGAGTTATTAATAATTTTGAAATTAATATTAGAAAACAGTAGGTGTTAATAATTTATTTTTCATTTTACTTTTCTTAAATTATCATTAATAATATAATTAAAATAATATAGTTAAAAAAAAATCCCAACTGTATTGCAGGTGCGACGATATAACATATTTCTTCAGATGTAACTGCGTAAAAAAGTTTGTAAATTTATAATCCAATGAAGATTTTTTTTATTTCAGACATAACATTTCAAATTCCAATTTTATTATACGTAATATTAGGCAAAATAAAATTAATAAATATTAAAATTCATACATGTGTAAAATAAAAATAAATATAGTTAAAAAAACCTATTTTGTGACAATTTCTTTTAATAATAATAATAATAGCAACAAACAAGGTTGGTCATGTTGCACCGTTGCAAAAGTGTAGCGGCGCTATATATACCCAGTTATACAGTAGTATTTTCAACATCAAATGGTAGCTAAAATAATGCTTAAGATTTCTTAAATCAATGATAAGAAATTGAGGCGACGGTACGTGGTAACATAAATTTAAATTCATTACCCTGAATAGTTAAAAAAAAAAAATAAACGATAACTTCTACATTACACTACTACTTTACACTTCTATAGAAGTTTTGTACTACTTATAAACTTATGAAGTTAATAATTGTGTTATACAAATCAAGCTAATCAATTATCATATCATACAAGTATTTATTAATTGGATGTTGCAACTAACTGTTGTACTGATGCTGTTCATATGAAGTGACGGTGGAGGGTCATTTATTATAAATTACCGACGTAGAAATACTCTGGCATCGAAAGCTATAATGAGTCGCTATAACGGATACCGATTGCGCAAACGAAGTGAAATAATTAGACGGGGAATGTGAACCACCTAAAAATTTAAGCCAATTCCAATAAAATGAAATGCAACAGATTTTATAGAACACTTAATGTTAATAACTCGATACAATTTCCTTATATTTATTTTAAAATTTGGTGCTGTGGTAACGTATAGGTGAGGAGATTCAGTGGTCCATACGAATACAATATTTCCCGATTCACGTGCTTCAAAAGCTATAAATAATAAACAGGCAATGGTGTGTAGACCTGTAGAAAATAATAGTTCCCACTTCTCGTCGTCACGATAAAGTCGCACTGGAGAGTAGGAGAGAAGACCGATAACTGATAGCGGATGATAAAAAACTGCAGTTACGAGAACGTTATATGAAAATTATAACTAAGACCATAAAGTTATAACCTGGGAGATGTAATGACTGCTCATCCACTCATTTTCTTCTGATGCGATCTTAATGTTTGAATGGTCATTTTGTTATGTATTCCGTCCTTTTTTTTTATCCAAACGTCGCCGGCGTTGGTCAAATGATCAAAAAATAATTTTCCGTCTCCGTGACCCCGGTGGTGAAACCCGACTTAATCTGTGCTTGAATAAGCAATACGCTTTTAACGGTCGGAGGACATGATCAGCTGCACATAGGTATAATTGAAAAATGCAATTTTTAGCGAGTATAAGACGTAGAGGCGTACTTTAATATATATTGATGTGTATATAGATACAATATACATCTGGGTTTAGTTATGGGTCACGCAATACTTCGTAAACAAAGATTCGTAGGCGGGCGATCACTTTTTCACCTTTGACGGGTTGTTCATTAAGTAACAGGGGTGTGCTTACGGAGGGAATAAGGATGTAGTATAAAAAGAGGTAGTGCCGACCTAGTTAGTTTTAATTGTTTAGTCATGTTAATTATTATCATACATACAAATATGTATAAGGTACCTATTATGATATACGATAATAGTTAATTATTTAAACAGGGACCACGACTGTCCGTTGCAAACTATAATTGCAACTTACTTCAAAATACTTAGTATTTGGAACAAGTTAAATTATTCGTCTTATTTACGTGTAAATTGCCAACATTTTATATTAATATTATATTTTGAATAATAATTAGTATAGGCGTAACGAATGTATATCATTATTTATTATATACTACTGTAATAGGTAGAAGGGTGTAAGACATGGTAATATGTATAAATACGCTTTTATTGTAAATAAATATTAAATAAAATATAATGTCTAGAAGGTATAAATGTGTATATCATAGACTACTCTTAAAGGGTAAACAACACTGCATAATACGCAGAATAAGCATATCAATACATTAATACGCATGCACGTCACCATATTATGTACGTCATTGTCTGCAGGACTGTCCACTGATATAAATACGGGTGGAGCACCGAACAGTTAGCAAGGAGGTAAGTTAAGTAGAAGTTATAATCACGCATTTATATGCTGGACGCAGGTTAGTTTTTTTAGTGAAGCGTTATTTATATTCTTACTCAAAATGTAAATTAAATGCGTATAGTACTATAGTGTAAGACTATTGTGTACCTATTATTCTTCACTCAAGTATACCTCGCAAGTACTAGCTCTGTTTCAATGCATCGTAAACGGACGCGAAACGTCGATGAACAATTTATGTGCACAACGAGCGCAGTTTCCTGTACAGCGGTTGCTACGATTAGGAATATTCCGGTTCCTAATGGGATCTTCTAAAGGGTTTTCACTGCGTGTGCAATTTTATTATTGCAATTCAAGAGCAATTTTAACAAGTTTGATTTAAAATGTTAAATGATTAACAGAAGTGAAATACAGCCTAATATACTCAAATGAAAAAATATGGACCTGTTGAAAAGAACATAACTACCGAACATACTACTTGCTTACTATTATCTATTGGTTATTAGTGATTAGGACATACATGGAATACAGTTATCAAGTAAAATATTCATTAATTAAGGTATATTCTAATATGCACGAAAAAGTTTATGAGGTTTGGGGTCTGGAGATGGATAAAACATTGAAGTAATTCAGTTTGAATTGATTTGATTAATTACTGAAGCTAGTACACAATACACATAATAACTATAATAATTATATCAATGTTAATATTTTGCAGAACAATCAATGTATCGAATTGCAACGCTAACCACCAAACAACAATATACTGTCGAACCGTATTATTTGAAAATTTAATTTGTGTTCACATAAATACTATTGACAGCAGTTTGAAAATTAATATTTTAAGTTTCAGTGAATTGTTTTTATGAAGGTCACAGTTTGGGAGTGAATTGTTTTCAATCATTTCAAATAATTGATTTTCAACATATCGTAAGTAATGACTAATGGCGTATTTTTACTTTTATGATAAAATCATTTTTATTTATATTCTTATTAATATTTCTGTAATGACGTAAATATAAGTTTGTACAGTAAGTTTCCATACGTAAACTAAGTAGATTTTAAGTGACATAATATAGGTACATAATATATCGTATATACGTTGATACTATTTTAGACGTATGTTTGTAAAATACGTGTTTGTACGTCAACGCTCGTCGAAGGGTTAGGAATCTATAATATTAACGTTTGCGTTTCGGCGGGAAGGTGTTCAATTTTTAATTGGCTCGAGTGATAGGTGAATTGTTAAAGGAATGTTAAAAACTTGTTGATCCGAACGAAAAGTATGCACATCAAAATACAATGTATAGTTTACAATTATTATATAGCTTTTATACCAGGGTTGTCCGACCTTTTGGAAGGGACGAACCACATTATGCGACTAGAAATCGTAGCGTGGGGCCACAAACACGTTCTTAAATAACAATAAATTTTACTAATAATTTTACCATATCGAATAGTGAGTAGAAATATGTTTAAGTTATAATGTGTATTTATGACTAACAGAAGGAAATAGTTTATTTAAGAATAACAATAACACATCCATGCTATACTATTCAACTTGATATGGATTGCCATTATTTACCTACATTCTAAAAATTATTTTTTTCTCAGAACATAATCAATCGATGGTCTTGAAATTGAAGTAAGGGCCGCGTTAAAATCTACCGCGAGCCGTGGGTCGGACACCCCTGACTTATACAGTACGCATTATATCCGCTGTTAGGGAGGACGCCGACCTAACCGTACAGACGACTTCTTCGGAACGTTTCGCACCGTTGCGGCGGCGGCGGCGAGAACACCATTCGTTAAAAAACGTTCACGCGTGACGCATATAATATAAGTTTTATAATTGCATTAGTTTCCCGGCAAAACTTTATTTTTTATCGTCGAGAATCTTGTTTTTTTGCCTTTTTTTCCATCATTTATTCCCGTTATATGCGGTTTCCCTCCCCATACGCGGTACTAATGATTTTATCCCTGAAGACACGGTATGTGTGTACACACACAGCTCGGCGGCGTTCTCATATCTCTCGGCGAACAAAATAACTATGTTTGTTCAAATAAAACATAATCATATCGCATTATCTATACGCACGCACACCCCGCTTCGGTTTCCCCCTCCCTTACTTTATGTTCAGCATACAGAGACGATGTTCAATGACGTTTTATTTCTAATAAAAATTCAGCAGCTCGATTTCGAGGAAATGTCTGGGGCGATTGTGCCCCCACAAAATGTACCACAAAGGTTTGATTATAAATACGAAAAAAATTAAAATCGTAAAATCAACTAATTCATCGGTAGTATTCACAAACTTTTATACATAGTCCGTCACTGTTGTCTGTTGCTACAATTCAGTTCATAATCATGCACGGGTGAAGCTAGGCAATTCAGCTAGATTACAACAATACAAAATATATGTATTCTACCAGCGCTAGATATGATAATTATTTCGGCTTTAAAGACACTGCTGTTAATTTACAGAGAACATTTTCATATAAAATCATACCTTTTATTTACATCGACAATTTATAAATTGTTTAATTGACGGAAAAAAATACTGTTTATTAAAACTATATTAACATAATACAATCACATTGTGCTGAAAAAACAGAAATAACTTAAATTTTATCAATATTCCTAGTTGTATCGGGGACTGGCTCCCGAAATTTCAGGAAATCCTAAATAGTTTATAAAATAATCTCAAATAAAATAAAAATGAAATGTTTACATCTAATTGAAATGTATATTTTATGGTTTTAAAATTTAAAATAATTTTTTTTTTTATTATAAATGTAATCATGGATTTTTTTTTAATGTGATAATTTTGATATGTAACTGATCAGCCCCACCCGATAAAATCCCTGGATCCGGTACTGACTGTGATTAATATATTATGTCGTTTAGTTTATTTAATCGTGGTTTTATATTATTAAATTTCCCAAAGTACTATAATCAAATTGAATGTATAGTATATCTATTATTATTAACCACTATATGTACATATGAGCCTCCACAATAAGCGAACAGCTGTAGCCAAGGTCCGACTATTCTACTTGATCAGCTTTCCGCTTATACGACGTCAAAAACATTTCCGCTATTGACCACTTTCGGTCTCCTCTGGCTTCTGGTTACTTGTTAGACGTTTTTGAAAATGTGTAGGAAATATATTACTGTAGTTTGAACTTTGATTAAGGTAAATTAAATCAATCAACATTCAATATCTACGATACACTTGTAATTTATAACATATGTTACTCTTAAAGAATATTTATTAATTACAGTAAAATTTTATATTTATTTCCTAACCACGAGAACGTCTATCCAGCTAAGGTGGTCATAATTGTAAACGTTTTCGTCTTTTCAATCGGGCGCATTATACCTGTCCGACGGGTGGGGGGAGGGGAGGAACTTATCTACCAAGACCGTGGTCGTTGTCACTAGACGGACGCAATATGGACCAAGACCGTGGCCAAAAGTATATCTCCAAAGAAAATAACCAATGTACATGCGTGTTACAACACACGTGTACTCGTCTGATCTGACGGTGCCTACGGTGAAATAACAACGTTTACGATTTTTTCATTCGGATCGAGACAACAATATACGATTAAGTATAATATGATTATTATATGACTATTATTTATTTTTTCAAACGAAATATTCAAAACATTTTGGTTACGCACACAATAGGGCTCTTAATTTAATGGAACAAATGTTTGAACTATAACTATACGAGTATGTACGTATTATATTCGTTCTGCGCGTACGCTCTGTAATATGAAAATATATATTATTATTATTATTATTATATATGATTAATGTTCTTAACATTATGTGACGTCGAACGTCCAGATAGATAGTTGAACTGTTTAAAAGAGAAAGGTACGCACTTTGCGTGCGTGCTTTTTTAGTCGATTGACCAAAACACGATTGACATATTATTACCGCGGCTATACCTCATAATACGATATTTTGATTAATCGCTCGGGTGACATTATTAAAACGGCACACCAAACAATAATAATAATAATAATAATAATAACAGGTAACAGTAATACCGCTGTACGGCGGAACGTGTAGATTTTAGATAATATAAGAATGCGCTATATAACAATATAACCATCAACTTATGTAACTTCTCCATTAATAACTCAAATTTAATATAGATTTCAAAAAAAAAAAAAAAACTTCTTCATCAATCGTCGTACGTGGTGGCCCTAAATGGGAACATTAATAACTACGTCCGTCTGCGACTGTATTTTACTGTCTATCTCGTGCGCACAAAACGAATCCATTACAATATCGTATACCTACCTACACCCGGTGCCTACGTGTAATAGTACGTATAACATTATATCGTCGGTATTACGGCACAACGCTATTATTGCGAACAACAGACGAACACGTTTTTTTTATTTTATTCTACGTTTTTATTGTGTAAAATTGCAAATTTCTCGTAATATTTACATCAACGCCGTGAAATATTGCATTTTTAAATTTTACGGCCAATAACTTTTAACGCGGTCCGGACTCAACTGCGTTATCTTAATCGGCTCCGCTGGACATTATTATTCCGATTACACGCTCGTAATTGTTTCGGGTACTCATCAACGCTGTTTAGTTTACAGCCTATAAAAACTAAGCTATGAGAAAGAATAAAAAAATCTTTTTATCACAATCAAATTGTGTTGCCGTATAATTAAAACCGGTTCTAAATTGACGGCAAATAGCATAACACTACATCACGTTAAAAAAAAAAATAGTAAGAAAAAGAAAATAGAATATTTTGTGCATAATATTATTACCTATGTTGGTTTTTCATGTGTACCGCGTAATTAAATTATCTTACTGTCTCGTGGACATAAGTATGCAATTTACATATTTTTGAGTGTCTGATAACATTTAATGTTTATGATAATGGAAGTGGTTATTATTTTGACGAAATAAATGTGCACATAAATTATTTAAATTATTAGCAATTGACCGCATGAACAATACATTTTTCCAACGTGATGATGTACAAAATTATTAAATATCAAACGGTTACTTCTTTAACAATGTTATAACTTATCAGCTTATATATGTATATACGAGTAGGTGTATCTATATCGTATCGTAAGTTATTAATTTTTATTTTTATTTTATTTATAAAGTAATCCCCTCGAAGGGTAATGTGGTACAGGAAGATGAATGTGACAATAATATTTTAGCGTGCATACAATTTAAGACTAACAAAAATTATATGCAATTATGAAAATAACCATAATAGTTATACAATTTTAAGCTATTACATAACTTAAATATTTGTAATCACAGTCATAGAAAATATCTAAATTATGATTGTTATTATAACATGATATTAACATATAATCAAGTGGATTATACTCAACGGAATTATTTCTACCGGAATTAATAAAAAAAGGTTGTGGATGACGCGGGTTAAGTTATGGTACTTTAAAATTAATTTGTTCTAATGGTTCTGGGCGGTAAATTTTGTTGTTTAATAATTTGTGGATAAATTATGTATCTGTAAATAATTGTTTTGATTCTAAAGTCGGAGTTCTTTGAATTTTCTCAAGATTATCTTTAACTTAAAATGGATTCTAAATTACTAGGCCAAATTCGAGTATAGATCTAACTAGGGAAAAGTAAATAATAGTTCAGCAATTAGGGTCGTTAAAATCGGAACAATTTCTTTTTAAAAATCTTAAATTTTTAATAGCTTTGCTACAGTTAAGATAAATATGTTCGGCGAAGCTTAAGTATCATAATAATGATAAAATAAGCTAGGAAAGTAAGAACCCATTTTTAGTTAGTTTTTCTGCACATCAAGATAACAACATTTATGTAGGTATTTGAAAATTATATCGATCTAAAGTTTGATAAACTATGGTTGTACTGAATTTAGTCTACGTAATTTTTCTTTCATTAAAAATTACCTTCATGAAGAGCTGGCTTGTGCTAAATAGTATGTAAAAGAATACAAAATGGCTGATTTATTCATAATGGTAACTGTTTTTAATGTTTATATAATTATATATGCTTATATCACACCTTATGATTAAAATTATTCTTTTTTTTAATGAGGACGGGAATTTATATAAACTAGTCGATGCAGCTCGCATATGATGAGGAATAAAAAAAAAAAACCAAAATTCGATTTATCGAGATAAATTAATATTAAAATACATATATACTTGATGAGAGCTAAAAAGTTATTCAGATCATCGTGACTCAACTATGATTACAATAAACTAGAACATCAGGTTTACGAAATCATAATCAAAAACATGTTTTCCGTAGAATGTTATTTTTTAACAAAAAATATTATAACTAATTATTTCAGTTTAATCTTCATCGTTTCTACAGTTGCGGCGCCAACATTATTTGTTCGTGTATACCTGTTAATATTATATTATAAATATCGAAGAGATTAAATTATTTATTCTAAATATTTCTTTTAGGTGTATATGAAAAAAAAAACAAGAAAATTCACTAACCCCAACCTACCTAAGATTATAGATGAAGGTCGTCCGTGCATCACACCACTTATTAAACAAATATTCTAATAAACGTTTGAATATGGTACAACTGTTATTAACAAAATCGGTTTTGGATAATTGAATATACAAAGTAATATTTCGGAAAGTAAAAATAAAACATTTTAAATTTTAAATTTATGAATTGATAAATTTTAAAATTGCTTGTTGCTTTAAAATTGAGATCCTGGACTGTTAATAATTTAGTACCAGACTAACCGAACACTCTATATTATGTGGTTCTATTCGTTGAAAAAGAAACGCGACATTCAAAATTCAATTTTTATTCAATTTGCGTTTAAAGTTATAATTGCGAAAAAATGTGTGTTAATATTATGATTTACGACGATATCGGATAAAATGTTGATGGTAAATAAATATTTGAAATAAAAAGGCACACTTTTGTTATTATTTAACTGCTGCGAGAAGATTTAGATTATAATATTTTTTTTTTTTTCTAAAATGAAAAAAATAAAAAGTGTGTACATAATAATATAGTTTTCAACGTCTTAAATTGGTACTACTGACGATGAATGCGATCTGATTGATCAAAACTTTCCAACAATTTTTAATTTAAACGGTCGTTAAAACTTGAAATCGTAATAATACGTTGTTGAAATGAAACTGATGTTCAGACAATACTTAAATCTCGTCAAACAATTATCGTTCAAAAACGTTTATAAACATGTAGTGAACGTGACTTGTTCTCGGAATAGTTCTTCGACCACACTGATTTATTCGTGGTGGCCCGAGTTAAAAGACTTCCGCATGGTTCCGTCTAGCTTTTGGGATTCAAAAACCGTAGTATTTATCGGACGTCGCTCATGATCGATCATGACGTGTCTTGCGAACGATAATAATTGTATTGATATCATATATATCGAGAAAAAAAAATTTCACATCCGGTGAAATAGGCGCAGAAGTCCGTCATTGTTGCGTATGATCCGCACGGGATCGCTTTCTGATTTCAATACGTCGCTCGTTCGACGGAACGTAAATAAAAATGAAAAAATAATGATAATTGCATCATGCGCGAGGAGAAGACAATGGTGCTCGCGAATGATCGATGAACTCGAGTATATTATATTATGACGACGGAGCACGATAATCGTACGCGCATAGACATTATACTAATTGGTCAGTAATTACGTCCTCGGTGTATCATACACAGTATGGTGGATTCGAGATACAATAATAGGTCTTCCAAAGTGCGTCATTCGAGTCCACAAATAATAATATAATGCGTTGCCCGGTAACTGGAAAACCGTACGCAGCTACTATAATTTTTTATATTTACAGTACACCGCGTATTGTTTAATGTTCTTTGAGAATGTTATCGTCTACAATATCTTGTTGAACATCATTTTCTGCTTTGATATCCTTTAATACGCCACGGGTTCGCGTTTTAAACGTATAAGCCACAGGGCGGACCGCGGACGGTGTATTATGAGCGTATTATGAACAAAAACCGGCGTGAGCAAACGAAATTAGTGCCGATCGGGCGAATCGAAAATGTCAAGCTATGTATAATGATCACTCTAAGGCTGGGATTTTGATGCGATGTCATATTTTTTTCTGGTTTTCCAAAACGTAGGTCCTTTGAGTGATCCTATATAGTAATTTGAAAGTAATTTTATTTTTCCATTTTTTGTGAACTTGTGGCCGACCGTTAATGGTACGGATGATACGTGTAATAAGATATTATTTTGCAAAATACGTGAATTAAAAGTAGCTTCTGAAAAAAAAGTACCATTGAACAACACATTTCCCGAGATAAACGCGTACTAGCTGATTACGTCGTATACGCATATTACATATTTTAGAAAGATTTAGAAGTTATTAAGAAGTGATTAAGTTAGAAAGCCTATCCACCAAGTAGCATAAAATACTTTTTAAATAAAACCAAAAAAGTTAACTTAACAAAATTTCTCATACTTTTTTTTAAATTTTTTTAATCTTTTACATAAAAAGTGAAATTAAGGTCCATTTTTTAATCCAGTTTTTTTTTGAGATTGTTTAGGGCGTTAAAATTTCAGTCCTAGTGATCGCCCTTATTGCAGCGCAAATTATATTATGTTCTGTGCACGGTGGATGATTTTCAAGGACCATATTATCGTGCAACATTAAAATAATATTTGGAGTGATATTGAATACCGTTCGAGGTAGAACTGCGCCGCGACTCAATTCGAATTGCAATCTTTCCCGTTTTTCATTCGACCATGTAATGATAATATTATCATATTAATGTGCAACGGTAAATAACGTAATCATTTCACGCGTTAGTATAACATGTGATCCCAGAAATATATAGGCGATTACGAATAATCGATAAATTGTGTTCACAGCCGAGAATATTTAAATTTTTCGCAAGTAGGTTTCTTAGGCCTTAGCCCTAACTCTGAGTTATCATTCTGCACAAAATAAATTTCATATAAACTTCTAATAAAACCTATGTGATCTTACGATCTCCAATTCTGAGGAGCCGTAAAAAAATCGAACCTTTAAACATCCAAACAATTCAAAACAAAAATGAAAAACTCATCACTAATGCTCCCTTTTTGTCTCCACTAAAATTTTATATGATGATATTTTTATGAAGACATTCAGGGGCGATCCTAGAGTTTATTTAAGGGGATTTACAGTGAATGTTTCTAAGGATAAGACTGCCGACTGTGTACTTTATTGTATAAAAAATACATATTCCTTTAGTAATAATGTTTAATATCAATAAGAATGTATTATATCTATCTAACATATACATACCTATATAATTTAATCTACATAGGGTCTATCTATTGATTTTATATAGCATTATGAGAAAGGGGGTAGTAAAAAAAAATATAATAACCAATCTTTATACCTGTTAATGTTTTAGACATATCAGTATACATTCTAGCAAAAAATATTGACTTCAACAACATCCAAAAGACTCAAACGCAAATGGTGCCGTAGCCACTCACACATTTCTAAAGAATAAAAAAATTAAAATCCCTGTGAAATAACGTCGGTTTGCGGTTCCTTCCTCATACCATCTTCCTGCCCACAACTCCGATTCTCAAGTATGCTTATTGATTATTATACCTAAGAAATGTACAGATCGTACTCGTTCCATTACAAATAATAAAAAAAATGAATAACGCACGTAGGTAATGTAGGTCAACGATACAGTTGCGTACACGTAAAATAATTCAACGGCTGCAAGTTTAAACTAATAGTCGGCACAACATGCATTCATTCGGATATCTCAAAATGTTTACACTTTTACAACTGAAAATACTTTGCGCGATGTATTTACATTTAAACAGTTTTGTAACATCATTGTTCGCCGTGGAAGCTTTTAAACGGTACGAAAATCAATACATACCTTTGCCCTTGATAGTGTTATGTGAACGATAACTGCGCGTATTTATAGTTCATTACTTCACTGCAATTGCCGTTCGATTTCGATGAAACATTTGTCATCAAAATATTAAACAAATTTGAGATTAAAAAAATAGTTCTATGTTTCCCGTGTACAGTGTACACTCAATCCTCAAAATACCGGACGGTCACGGTCGCTGAAATGTTGTCCGCTGTTTGGAGGTGTCCGCTATTCAGAGGGATAAATATTAAAGTGCATTGCGCGTGCCAATTAATGCAACTCTATGGATATCATTTATTCAATGCAGGTCATAAAATGATGTTATCTTATGTTTGTATGCAATATTATTTATAATTATTTATGTATGTATGAAAATGTTTATTATTTAAAAGTATATGAAAACGTAAAAATAAACAACTTTAATGTAAAGAATTACATTTATGAAAAAAGTCAGTTATTTTATCCTGTTTAAGACTTTGACGCGTAATAATTTCGTATTTAAAGGCATTTTCTAATTCGACTTTGCCGAAGTACAATAATAAGTATTCTGTACTTCGACAGAATAAATTGTAGAACAGAATATGCGTACACTCTTCATTGCTGCCAATGCTGAAATAATAGTAATAAAATATAGCTTAAGAGTGTAGACTTTTATCCAGATAATCCACAACGTTGATATACATTTACGAAAAAATGATTAAAATCAGGCAACGCCAAGAACAATGATTAAAATGCCATAAAAGTGTCCGTATGTTAGAGGTTTTCCTATAGATAAGTAGTGAGAATGTCTCCGTTCCCAAAAATATGTCCGCTGTTCAGAGTTGTCCGTTCAGAGAACTTTCCCTGTATGCCGGCTGGCGGGTAAAGAGAGGTGCAGAGGTTGAGTGTTTTCCTTAAAATATTGACCGTGTACGGTATCGGGCCGCGAGAGGTTTTTCTTCGAGTAAACGGAATCACGAGACAGCTAAAATGTGGTTGTACAAAGTATCCGTTAAGTCTAAGTCGATACCTGTAAGTATTATCACGTCTGAACGTGTAAACCGAACGTACTTGATTCGCCGAAGTAATAAACGCGTATGTTACGTATATATTATACGTATTGTCTACGCTGCACTGCTTTTCACACGCAATTGTATGTCACTGTGAATCGCAATCGTGATTAGCTCCTCTTGAAGATCACATATTTTAAATGTGCCTACCATTAATAACTATAATTATTATAAATTATCTAAAATCAGGGGCGTATATATGGGGGGGCCGATGGGGCCCGCCCCCCCCCCCCCCCCCGAAATGAAAAATCGCTTATGCGATAAGATAATAAAAATTGTATAGCCTGTAGTCTGTGTAGTCGGATAGAAATAGATAGATAGGAATTATCGGTATTTGTAATTTTAGCTTATAATAATAGATAATAGATAATAGTAGATAGTATATTCTATTAATATTTGATTTGTCCCACTCTGCACCGGGGCCATTCCATCACTGCTATACCATAACATTAATATATTCTGTGACCGTAACATTTTGTTATTTATTATCGTTGATCAGACATCAGTTGTGTGCGGTATCTCCGAGACTCAAGTTCGAGGCTTTCGTGCTTTAGACACGTGTATTTTCGTGTTTCCGAGTATTTATATCGTATCACAGTTTGTCGTTTAGCCATATGCTTTAAAGTTTTGTGGGTACGACAGCTTCATCATAATGAAGAGACAAATGTCGATTCAAAACCTCGTATTTAAAATGTATAATATTCGTTTATTCTTGTAAGAAAACATGTAATTAATTTTGAGTGACTGTAGTAAAAAAATTGTTTACTGCAATGAAGAGTTTTTATACATTTTTTACATAACATTTCATAAAAAATAAAAAAATGAGTTTATTTTTTCTCTGGTGAAGTAATGATGATAGTCCAAATAGTCCAAAGGTCTTTTAGCGTTTAAGCAATATTTGTCATTGTGCCTCCTCCCGGTCCTCCGTCATTTCTCCCTAAACTCTAAATACATAATCGGCCCCCTCCGAAATTAAATCCTATATACGCCACTGTCTAAAATATCTTACGCAATGATATCAGTGACTGATTATTTTCGATAAGATAATATATAAACAACGACGGCGCGGCAGTGGAAACTCGTCCGGTAAATTAGTTCGGTCGGTATGTACTATATGTCTATATTATTATTATTTTATTTATTATTATTTATTATTATTGTTTATTAACGCTCTTTCGGGCAAAATAGTGTACATAATTGATAATTAACATGACGTATCAGTAGACGTAAAATAAAAAAGTAGTTATGACGTGTATAGAACAATTAAAAGAAAAATATGAACACATTACATTAACACAAAAATGTAATATACATCAACCGTTTGTCCAAAACCTAGACTTAAACGGCGAAGATCAGTTTCCTTATCAAAATGAAAATAAAAAAAAAAAGGCAGTTGATGTAGTATGCGTTTTAACACATATAATCAGTGTGTTTTTTGTATAAAAATACGATTTTATGTATCGTAGATATAATTATTAGATACGCATAATACGATCTAATCCGCGATTATATGCCATTTACATCCCGAATCAATGAAATATGCATACTTGGTAAAAAAGGCGATTATATGCAATTGCATATGCAGACATGCAAATACATATAAACCGCGGTCTAGATATCTCCATCTACGAGAGCCTCATGTTATTTATCTTGCCGTGCTGTGATGAATACAAAGTAAGATGATATCAATATTGTCCACAACATGGTGTCTGTGTACGCTTCGTATAATATTGAATACGTGATAATATTAATCGACCGCGACACGAGTCTTTGAAGTAAAATCTAAATAATAAATGTGCTCAATTACAAACTTTACGAGGAAGTTAGTGTTGTCTGGTCGTCATGACGTGTACGTACTGCACGCAGCAATAATGTCAACCTTACCTACCTGTATGCGCTTACCGTTCGGACTTTGGGTTGTGAACTTATAAGTTTGTTCATTTCAACGAGGTCATAAGTTCAGCTTACTAAAACGTTCATAGAATATAATGGTTGCGCAACACAATGGAAATAGCAATGCATATATACGTTTAAACATTATAAAATATCAGAAGAAACGAGATGTAATAATATGATTTCCGTCCGTCGGCGATTTTTGATATACGTATATTTTAATTTCTATATGATGTTTCGTAACGAAAAATAAAATTTCGAAGTCCGAGACACAAACATGCACGCGCGTGCACAAGTCTCTCTATGTATATACGCACGAATAACGTATAAGAATATTATAGCAAACGATATAATAATGGTTCAATAAAATAATGTATGCTCACAACGAAAACTAGGCGTGTTGCATTGCGTATAATATGTCATGTTTAGGCCTCGGATTTCAGTGCGAAGTGAATCTTTTTTTATGTGATCTTATAGACCAAGTATCTACACGATTCGAGTCATGTAACAGACACACCAAAGGTGAAACTCTGAGCTTTTTTTTTAACACTTTTCGATAGTTTTGTTAGTTCTAACGCTTCTTTGTACATTAATACAATTAATGTACAATACAATAAATTGCTTGATAATTTAAATGTAACCAATTTATAATATTATCTAAAAATAATAAAAGTCTACACCAATCATCAATCAAGTAACATTTTTCTATTTTTATTTATTTATTTTGTAATTAACGTTTAAGTTTTTAACTATAGGTGAGGTACCTAAAAAAAATAAATAATTTAAAGTTAATTTTTTTAATACATTTTTCAAGGGCATTTTCAACCATTTTTTTAGAAATGTTCCTTACTTATTTATGAACAAATACTGCGCCCTTTGTTTACTTGTGCATGTCCCATTCGGGGCAAATGTGCACTTACTCAGTTAAGAAAACTTCAAATATTTCAAAACAAGAACAATAACAAATGCTCCATATTTTATTTGGTTTGTAAGAAACCAAAATATTCACAAAGACCTCGAAATTCCACATCTCCAAGACCACATTAAACATTTGGCTGATAGCTTTTTCAAGTCCATTCAGAATTTGAGAAGTCAACAGGATCAATGCACTACCAACTCAACTTAGGACCACCGCTCCAAAGCCGCCTTAGTTGTGGACGGTCACACGACCAAATTGTTTTAGTACACACTTAGCATTGAGCCACCACAATAACGATGTCACCACTCCGTATTAATTAGAGTTGATTTCATTGATCGCACAAATATTGTCGTCACTGAGTAGCGCCAATATTTTATTGTATTTTTAAATAAAAAAAAACGTCTAAGACAACCCATTTTTTTTTTTTTAGGTCATTCTTGTTTCATTTCAAATAAAAAAAATTCTTGTTACAGTACGATCGAGTGAATCGCGGTGTCGGCCGCGGTAATCATTACTTCGTTTGCATAAAAAGTAGGTGCGCAACAATATTCTGCACGTGAACCAGGCGTGGGACAACGGTTAAAACACGTAATATTATCGAACGTGAACGCATTGTGGTCCGCGGCAGACGAGGGCGTGTTTTTATTTTTTAATAATTTTAATTCGATCGACACGAAATAGCTCAGCTAATAAACGCGCACAAATCATCACGGATACAATACGAGTGTGTTAGATACGCTGCAGTGCTCCGTTCGCGGTTCATTCGAATTGCAATATCACGTGCTCGCGTACATTGAAATATTATTACGGGAGGAGGAGAACGATTATAATTCGCTTCCGGTGTTGTTCCGGCGGCGCGATGACTGTGACGCATTTGCGCGATATCCGATACGTTATTTTCACGTGTTGTTCGGAAAATGTAATCTATTTTAATTATACATATTATCACGTTTTATTATTATTGTGTACGCAAGCGATTCGATCCGTTTCGAATATTTAAACAGTACAACGTACTCGCGGTGAATTGTAACCTACCATTGTAATAAATCGTCAAACCGTCGCGATTATGATGTACCGTGATCACGTATTATTTTCACATTTCGACGATGATAAAAACGGGCATCATTATTAAACGGAGCGTTTTTAATTTTTTCCGCCTGCGGTGCCCGTACAAAATGTAATAATATGAGTGGAATATAACTTGTTCCCGGGCGATTTTGTCCGCGTACGTAACTGTGCGTCGGCGCTAGAGATCTGTATGCGCGTAAACGATCGAGAAATGCCTTCGAGAACGTGAGAGACTGCGAGGGGCCGCGGCGGAAGATTAAGACCACGCGGGAAAACTTGAATTGGGTCCCGAGATATTTGATCGTTTAAAATAAACACGAGTTGGGTCCGCGGTAATATTTAATGATACTCGAGTTGGGTCCACGGGTAATATTTTATCTTGATGTTATCGTAACGATTTACAACCATAGTTGTTGGCCAGATGCTATGATTAAGGGTTGCATATTTCACTTAGCGCAGAGTTGGTGGCGAAAAATTCAACAGCTTGGGCTATCAAAGACATGTAAGAGTTCCGACAATGATACAAGTGACTATCTTAAATGTGTTTTTGGTTTGCCATTTTTGAAACCAGAGGAGGTGTTTGATTGTTTTATTGATGATTTAATGACCATCAAACCAGTAAATGCAACAGTAGATACGTTTTGTGATTATCTCCTAGAAACATATATCGAGGAAGATGCATTATTTCCTCCTAATATTTGGGCTGAGTTTGCTACAACCACAAATCGTACAACAAATGGTTGTGAAAGCTTTCATGCGAAATTAAAATACATGTTAAATGTTAGTTTCGGTGCAGCACGCCCCAACATATTTGTTTTAGTAGACATTTTACTTGGATTTCAGAGTGAAATTTACATTTCACTTCGGGGCACAGCAACACTACCAAGCAAAAAAACAGCGGAAAAAGAACAATTTTTAAATATACCTATTACCTTTATGTAACAAAAAATAATTTTCGGAAGACTTTCTAGCCAACCTCCACGTGGTGTCTTCTGGACAACGCCAATAGGCTGGACCCAACTCGTGTACTCGATAAAATACGTCCGGACCCGATTCATGCTAATTTTTAGATTAGGGACCCAACTCGAGGTTATCCGACCACGCGTATTACCGTGTAAAATATGGTTAATCCGCGAGTCGTGTTGAAACTGTACGCGGCTAATTAAATACGTGTTTGAAAAAAAAAATCATCGTGCTCGACGATTTGGTGAAAAGTTTCCGTCCGCGGACAAGAGCGCCCGAACGCCGTTACGTGGGCCGTATATGATTACAGCGATTCGCGCAAGTCCGCGTGACAACGCTACGGTGTCGCTATATTATGGCATGCAACGGACAAGTACGAATGTGCGATGATAAAATACGAGAGAAAAAAAATAAAAAAAGGGGAAAAAAGTCTTTCGGGGGCGGGGACGGAAATACCATCAAACGTATTATAATACGGCTAATGCTCGACAAAATAGTAATGATAATATTTTTCAAACGTTTCGGGGAGGCTGCACAACTCCCAAACGTCTCTGCGTTTAATATTATAATCGTAATTCATATCAAGCGATATTCCGTGTACGGTACGACCGCGAACGCGTAATTGTCGCGTAACAATGTAATAAATCGTTTGCGGTGTAAATCACTGTGGCGTGCTTGAGTTTCGTTTCATAGAAGCGGGGGCGGGCATGCTACGTATAAAATATTTCACCGGACGGAAAAAAATCCAAACAGTACTGTCGAGATTATATAATAGTAATTAAGTAATTACCGTCGAACCGGCTAAAGTTGCAATAATTGTACAGCGGCTTAATTATTCGCGGTCAAGGATCCACTGGCGGACATCATCCCCACCCCCTTGAACTTTTCTGCCCTGATAATAACCACGTCATGCTTTTGTGCTTTTAATGTTTCGCTTATTGCCCTGTAAATTCGATTAAAAGTGAGGTTATAAGATCACACATCCTGGTGAAAAAAGTTTAACTGCTTAGCTTTACGCAATACACATATTATACGAGTATTATGTACAGATACAAACGTTGATGTCGACTTCAAATTCGCGGCTAACAAACATAGACGAAAAATATTGTTATTCTAATTATAATACTATTACATTACTATTATTTATATTTTATAATTAATAATTATTGATTTATTGTAATAGACTGTTAAATTTTTTTTGTCCATTTTCCACTGACTAATATTATATGTGACTATAGGTAATCAGATAATTATAGTTAAAGTTTTTTCTGTAGACAGGTAGGTCATAACTTAGTCAAATTATTTGTAGATGACGTACAAAGAAACATTTTGGAATTGGAACAATTGGAAACTTTTAATCCTATAAGTCTCGAGGTCCAGAAATTCTTGAAATTATTGAAAAACCAAGTAAAAAAGTTTGAACCTACGTATACGTGAATTGCTTAGACTGCAGTATATTAAAACAAATTTGGACCCCCTAGACGAAATTTCTTTTCAGTTACGCCCTTGACGTACCTATGATACCAATAATTCTTCCCTTCGTTAAAGGAGCTTCTGATTCGTGGCAAATAAAGGGTTTCAGGATTTATTCCATCTTTGTACAGTGTTTGTCTGTATAAATACTGTATGTCCACTATATTTTGTTTGTGTTCCCGTGTAGTCGTGTGCCGCGAAATAGATATAATATGAATATAAATATAGGACATTTTGCAGCGCTCATGAAATAACGTTCTGTGAAGTTTGGCTTTGGTAGGTTTAACGAGATTTGTTTTTTATTTGACAGTGTCGGTTGCTTATCGCTGCCTACGCACACAGCTGTATTGACGTTGGCTTACACACCGGGCGGACGGTAAAAAGAAGAAGTTTTTTTCGGGCAACAAAGCGGAAACAAGATGTGAAATGGACATAGGCCAACGGCACGGGCTTTATCGGCGGCTGCCAAGCCTCGGAGGAAAACGTTATTTTCCCGACATCGCAGGGCACGCTATTTGGAATAATTGTTTAATGGCGCGTTCTTCTCAGAAAACTACGTGTACAATTTACTACCGTTCTAATTGTTCACCTTGTTTTAAAATAAAGTTTTTCGAAGAACATTTTCTCTTGAAGCCAATTTGTACATTCAAGCTTAGAAATAAGGTCTAATTATAATGATTCGTTTCAAGAAATAACAATAAATTAAAGCGGTTACCTTTTTTTTATTTCGCGCGAGCTAAAAATCGTAATTCGAATTAAAGTTTACCACAACCATTGGTACTATACTACCTCAATCGCGCGATCAAATAATAAAATTAACCTCGATAATTGTTCGGAAGTATCATGACGACGGACGTATAAGAGCTGAGGAGCAGTCAGCCGCACAGCCGTATCGATATATGTACGATGCGTATTAGGTGCACGTTTCAAATGCGACTGGAAAATATTTTAATTGTTTTATCGGACGCTCGAAATCGAATTAATTGCAGTACTGTCGGCCATTTCGAGTTTTTAGAATAAATTAGCATTGGCTCGTATGATAATATTTTGTACTCCGTGTTTTCCGTGTAAACATGTCCACTGATAAAGCATAACAACTGTGTCACGTTGTAGTTATAGCTGTGTGTCAATACACTGCGACGCGTCAACGGTAACGTGTGGTAATATTTCGGATGGCGAATAAATAACCGCGAGCCGTTCCGAAAAACCACTATTCTTCGTATTGACGTGTTGAATTGATCGCGCTAAAATATTTTTACACCCGGTAAACTCGTTAAAATAAAATATGTAACAGGTAATTCTTGTTTACCTTTTCACCTTAAGTAAAACTATTAGTCGTACAGGTGTGCGCTGTCGTTGTTGATCGGTTTTCATGCTTCTCATCCATAACCGCACGTACCTACACATAACGCGGTGTGTATTGAGGCGCATTAACAAATTTAAGTGTTAAGAGCAATTTTCAATATCCGTATTTAAAATTATCTTTCGACGGTGACAAATATGCATACGTTTATTCTGTTATGCGTAATTATTTATGTATAAATAATGTAAATGTGAAATATCTAAGAGTGGAACTAAAATAATACCGCAGCAATAGTCTGACCGTGTATTTATGCGCTGTACCATGAGTAAATAAAGAGCAAGTCCGGTGTTGGATAAAATTTAACTATAGAATATCCGTGACCAATAATTTATACGAAATAATAATGTGTTTATAATAGTTCATATACGTACCTCGGCGGAAAAAGAAACATTTAACTTTTATGCTGTGTATAATATTTGAAATTTAAACGCGGGGCTTACGTTTTGTTTTAAAAGACATAAATTGTTTGTGCTCGTGTAAAATATTCTCTAAAAGCAAAAATAATATAATAACTTACATAGTTGCATTAAAGATTTATCATTCAACTGTTTGAAAGGATTTAAAACACTTTTTTATTTTTTTTTATGTAAACGTATAATAATACACAACATAACAAAAGTGAAGGTATAAAAAAGTGCAGACTGCTGATGTTTAAAAATATATTCCAACTATTCTCTCGTGATCTAGGACATATATTTTTTGTGAATAGTATTTTAGGAATGCAAACTGAATACTTTAAAATGTAAAAATAATAAGCGACTATAAATATCTGATAATTCATACTAATATCTCACTTAAGAATAGATTTTAATATTTTACACTATAAATAATTCTATTATATTACATATAATCACGAAATTTACCTGATTATATACATTTGGAATATTTATTTAAAAGAAAAAAGTAACTACTGTATCTTTTTCATATTATTTATAGTTTAAATTGTATAATAGAAGGAGGTATAGTTATTTAATTTTCAATGTTTTAACTAGAATTTCAAGTATGAACTTATGATATACGGAAAAAATTATAATATGAAAATATAATTTACGTACTCCAAAAAACACAATTTAAACACTTTTAGTCACGCATGAAATCAAATAATAGTTGCTGACCATTTGTCAATATTATGGTTTTAATGTGAAGAGATAAATACACAATAACATAATTATACATTTTAAACGATTTTCGAGATAAATATTTATAATAAAAATCTTCTCATTTCCATGATCGTCTCTTATCATTAGATTTACGAGTGCATTATTTAAATAAATTATTCCAGCTAATCAAAAATCAAATATTTTTATTAAATTCACAGCTATAGTCTACTGGAGTATAGTCTAGTGTTACGATGAAATAAGAGAACCATGTATGTTTCTCGATAATTTATTGGTAGGCTAACACATAGTGATGACTTTTGTGACGATAAACTCTCGGACGGTCACCCAACCAGAAACTGGTGTCACATAACACAGTTTAAATTGTAATTATTCAATACTCATTGATTTATCATAAAATATCACCCGTTTTGGCTTTTGAAGAACAATTATTACTAATGTAGAACAATATGAAAAAACACATTAAAAACTGTTAAATGTTTAGTTATCGCAATAAAAAAAAGATACAATCACAACAAATTGGACTGACTAAAAAGACGTTATCGAAGATTTTGTGAATAAACAATCTACAAACAAACTATAAACATATGTATTTATACATTATTTATTAATTTATACAGGTTATCCCGAAACTCTTATTGTTCTTGATCACGGTAACCATTCGTGCGTCGCCTGACCGCCAAGTGCAGAAAGTCAATTATGGTCTCGAAAATTTTCCCTTTTAAAATCCAGTTTCGCCATTTATTCTGCTTCGATCCTCTTCTTCTCTTCTTCTTACTTTTTAGTCATACGGAAATGTGTGGTATTTTTCATTTAAAATACTAAATAAAATTTATGAACTAATTGGTACCTGTTCGAACATTTGTGTGCCACTATACCTATCTACTATATATTATGTTATACCTAATCGCGATGAATGATTAATATTAATACCATAATTTGTTCGTACATATTTAATTATTTTCGGAATCTTCGAAGATTATTACCGTTTTAAAGAGGTAAGACACGTCTGATAAGTTAGCCCCCGACTTGGTCGTGTAGATTCGAAAATGGCACCAAAATGTTGCACCTTTTTAGCAACTAATTGTAACCAGCATTACAAAATGTGCAACCTATACCTTCATATCGAAAATTAATTATTTAAAGCCAAGGAACCAACTTCACGTAGCCCTCCGACTTTGTCCGATCAGTTCTGTACCGGTGCCAGAATTTAGCAACCTTATTGCAAAACATTGCTATCCGATTAGAAAAATTTGAAATCCATTTCCCCACCCATTGTAATCCGTAGAAAGTCGGGGGGTTATGCGAAGTTGGCAGCACCACAGTTTTAAAAAATTGATTTTCGATCCGAAGGAACAGGTGCACATTTTTAATGCTGGTTGCAATAAGTCGCTAAAAAGTTGCTAAATTTTAGTACCAATTTCGAATCTATACAATCAAGTCGGGGAGGCTAACTTCGCAGACGTTGGTAAGACTGGTAAGCTGGTGTGTTCTAGTGCAGTGGTTTTCATCCTTTTTGGACTCGGGACCCACTTTTTTAGGCCTACATTTTTCGCGACCCACGCCAACGTAAGCTTTGTAGAAAAACAAAAAAAAGCATTTTTATTAATTTTGATTCATTATTATATTCAATATCATACTCTGCAAAATTTGATAGCCATTTAAATATTTTACTATATAACATAAATTACATAAATACTGTTGATACATAATTATATCACAATCATTTTTGAACTGTATTTCCATTTATTAATATTCTAAGTTTAACAGTTAAAAACTATTCTTATACCTCTTATAATTTTATAAGCTTGATTTCTATTTTAAAAAGAAGACTTACCGTGACCCATTTTTAAAGCTTACGCGACCCACCGGTTGAAGACCACTGTTATAGTGTATGTCGTGTTTTTGATAGTCCAAACAAGCCGAAACAGGATATAGTACATTATAATATACATAGTGAGTTCTATTGGAATACATGAAAGATAAACTGACTGTAATTAAATGTATCAACAAAGTCATTAAACCGATGGCCATATACTAATCACTACGTATTTTCGTACTAATGATATAATATAGCCGACGTCGGTCGCCGTCCAATAATACGATAAGACGATGATATTGGAGTAACTTGATGTTTCTTATAAATACCAGGGCATCATTTATCTACGAGATGACATTTTATATCATACTTCTCAAGATATTTCATCAGATGATAAAATATGTTAAATACAGATGGCAGGTATAAGAATCATATTTTTATTTCAACAAACAATATTGAGATTTAATATCCGTAGTGCTACTACATTTTTAATTTAAAAACTATATTATTTTGCAAGTATTAATCGATATTCTTCATTTGTACACACACTTCTCGCAACGTATATTTTAATTTTTATGAGGCTGTTCTTGAATGTTGACTGTTTAAGGGATTCAAATTAGACCCATGTTGCTTGATCATAAAATGTATCCTGAAGGTAGAACACGTTCTGTGTTTCCATTTAGGTTTCCTAAATATACTTTGACCAAAGTTGGTGGCATTCAAAAAACAACTATTATTTTCACCAATTCTGATGTGAAAAAATATATAACATTCACGTACAAATACCATTATTTAATTTATGTTTGGTACAAGGGCGGATACAGAGGTCCTAAACGGAGAGGGAAATATATATAAGATTTATAAAATAAATTAATAGGAATTGTCTTACTATTAATCGGCATAAAATTAGTTGTGTACAGAAATCGGTCATACTCTCATCAGAAACACTGGTAATGGGTCTTATCATTTTAGAACGCAAAAGCTTTTAATTTTGAGTATGAAACTTAATTAAAATCTTATACTGAAATAAACTCAATATCTACTAAACCATATTAAAAAAAGCATTTTGATACAAAAAAGTCGAAGAGTGTTATTGAACATCGGCATACCTGTATATTTGTATAAATTATAAAGAAAATATTGAACTTGTATGAACAAAATGTTTGCCACTATTAATTTCAAACACAATATTTGATACTTTTTTTGTGTACGGAGGGGGCAATTGCCCCTATTGCCCCTCCCTTGTATCCGCCCTTGGTTTGGTACGTTAACAATTTTTTTATAAATTATGAAAAATGTATTGTTGAAAATTAATTTGAAATCGACCGTTGAAACTTGAAAGTCTATATAGTGCAGTAGAAGTAAATAATAATTAATGACAAAAGGTTAGTACATTTTTATTTTGCACCTACTTACCTAAATGGGTTAGTTTGTCTAAAGCTAACACGCTGCACTTGAATATAATATAATAAAATAAATGCGTTTCTAAAAGTCAAATATTAATACTTATTTTGAAAATGATGTATGCACATTCCGTTTGTGAAAATATGAACCATTTCTATTAGATATTGACTATTGATCGATAGTAGATTAATATTAATGCTTGACATAGTCCATAAAAGGCTCCGCAATAATGACATTCGCTGAGTACAGAATCAGTTTTTATTTGGACTTTGATAACGACGCAATTCTTGGTATCATTATCTTAATTAGGTATTTGGCCCTTGGCCGTTGAAAGGTTTTGTAGTGCTTATTAATATTAATTATTTAATGTGTTGCGATTGAAATTATTTCTGAAATCATGTTGAAATGCCTGCAAGGAATTAATTCAAAATATAGAACTATCTTTATTTTATACTGAGATATAGGTATGACAAATTAAAGACACCAACACTATACAGGACCAATAGAAAAAAGGTATAAATTATAATAATTGTAAAATTAAAACCAAAATTAAATTAAAAAACGATTTGTATAATTCAATATTTGTATACCTGAGAGTGATTTTTTTCAAACCGGTCGTATGCTTTAGCAATTTTTCTATAATAGTCAAGGCAATATTTATATTTTGTTTCATTGTCTTTTTTTATGTATTTTATTTATTGTTACGTATATTTATTTTATTGAAAATTTGATTAGTTTTAATAAATTATTTATATAGTCAATAATAATTTGTTATCATAGTAATTGATCAAGCAAAATAAATTAATATTTTCATATCAAGCTAATGTAATTTATATTAATATTAAATTTAATAATCTTAAAGTGAGTCACAATTCGTCATGTTTTTAGTACTAATATTAATTTTATTTATTTTGCTTATCATAAAATGAATATTGTTTACTGAAAAATATAAATTATTTCAAATTCCATTAAATTTTGAACATAAAAGAAAAAGGGAATTGTGAAAATATTTTTTCCTTTTAACTTGAGAAGTTATTTAATCAACGATAATGTATTTCTACGAATTTTTCTTATATTATTAGATTTATCAGACTTAATTGAATTTATTATATTTGGTCTTAAATGACAGTTTATGTTTGAGTAAAATTGATTTGACAAGAAAAATAAATAAATATATGTTATACAACTGTTTTTATATAAATTTATTTATCATTTAATATTATTTATATTCATATATATATATATATATATATATATATATATATATATATATATATAAACACACATCACCATTGCGGATGACCTACATTTTAAAACGACTATTTATTTAAAAAAATTACTATGACAGAATTGAATAAATAAAAGTCCTATAGAGCGCACTTAATAAATAATCTTTGTATTATAAGACAAGAAAATCTGATGGATATTGAAGGCTAGAAATTCACGATATATATATTTTATACCACGTATAATCAAGAGAAAAGGATATAGGTCAGAGATACGATTATTATCACAAGACTTAGTTTTGAACAAGATAAAAAATCTTTGGCTCTGAAAAACGTTATGATCTCTCCTCGGATACTTGAAACGGGGAAATAAAAGATTAAGAAACAACAAAGAATACATTTTTTTACGACCCACTAAACGTAACTACGCTAATGGCGAGAGTATTACAATGAACGAGACATGTTCAACATAGAGTTGAGTACGTGGTTTTAAAGGGGACCCATAAAAACAGACTTGGAGAAAAATTAGTTAAATATTCTAAATATATATACATGTATAATTTGTGGGTTGTACGAAACTCCTCGTCGCTGCAACACGCATTTTGGAAAATGTACTAAATGAGAGAAAAAAAACGGACGAAGTAAAAAATGTGAGGGTTATACTTTGTGAGAATATTTGTTGTTTACGATTAAATTGTTTAAAAAATGCCCAACGAATAATAATAACATGTTTTCGCCGATAAATGTAAACGAAAGTCTTATATTTAGCGTCTTCGCGACGCACGTTTAAATAATGATGTAACAAATAAAATAAATATATTTACCAAACTGTTCGGTTTCGAAAAAAAAAAGAAGAGAAAAAATGCCAATATATTTTTATATTACGCTCCTAATAGTGTATACATTGTTAGACTCTGAATAATATGAACCTTTACGTGAACATGTTATAAATATAAAAAGGATATAAATACGCATTGGAAATGATATCAATAGCAAGAAAAATATTATACAAAAACATGTACGCAGTACATCTGAGTTCACCGGTAGAAAACTACGCAGTTAAATGTATTCCACGCATAATGATCGGAGATAATATCAAAAAAATTGTGTGGAAAATGTATTTATTGGCTAACAACAAGTGTCGACAAGTTGGACAAAAACTTCTCCACGCGTTGAATGAATATGATTGTCACGTGCAATTTATTTACGGCATGTTCGAGATGATTGTGATCAACAATGATTATATAAACATAGTATATTATAACGGCATACGGTGTACATAATACAGTGTTATGATACTGAGTTATCCGAGCCGGCACTAAGAATTAATCTATAAAAAACTATTAACGTTTTTGGGGACATAATATTGTTTTTAGTTTGTTACAATATTGTTACACTTTATCTAAACATTAAGCGAGATGATAATGAACGTCGGTGATTTATGTGTCGTGACACGAGTTTAAAAAACTGTGTACTTCAGGACTATGGTACTGAACCGGATGAAGCAACCGCCATTGCAGATTATCAAGTGCATTAGCATCTGTGCGATTTTCATACTTGAGACAATGAACTAAGACAAAATGCAATATCGAAACGTTTATATTATTTTAGATTCCGAGCGAAATACATGGAATTATTCCGGTAAAATTTGGTTTTGAAAATCTGTACTGCCCAAGATTTTATCGAAATGGTGCATTAAGCACAAATGGTACTTCGATAATTTCATGTTTTGTTGTTACATTTATAGTTTTTTGATAATAATAATAAAAACTGAAGATTACTCGGAATCATTATTTGATCATTATTTGATTCGTCCGAAAACCGCTTAAACTTATTTTATTATTATAATGTATAAGTAATTCGGTGTTCCACGGCTTTTAGTTTTTAATGAAAATTCATAATATTTTGTTGATTCATTTTTCAATATTCATTTGTTGTAGTCCTCTATTGTCGTGGGCCCGTGATTTTGTGCCGTCGCGCCACCCCATTGTTACGTAGTCGCTGAACAATAACTCAATTGATACAACGCTATATATTATAACAACCGGTGAAGGAAGCCGCTGTAGCTAAAAACTAAAAGCGATAATACCAGAGTGAAATAAATGACATTTTCTCACAACAAGACTAGACCTACCTTTAAAATATAATATTCTTTCTAAATATTCTGGATTTAAATCATTGCATAACGGATAGAAGCTGTAACAATGCGTATAGCAAGTGCACTGGAATATTTTAAGATGGGTTATACGTTTACGCGAAAAACATTACTCAAAATGTTGAGACTTTGAGAGCTTTATGTGAATTTGTCGTTTATTTCAAACGATGGACAAAACACGCACACATGCTTACGTTTAGAAGTCGTGGAAGCGGAGAACGATCTACGACACCAAGCATGTCAAACTCGGTAAGTATATCAGCTGGGCAAAATATATATTTTGCACGTACGGGTGTGCAAAATAATTTGTTGGCCCAATCGTCGTTCGTAACCGTTCGTTCGCTGTATATTGCGATCATGAACATTTACAAACTGTATTTGATCAATATAACATTTAGTATGATCGCAGGGTACTATAATAAAGGTTTAAAAATGTATTAATTTCGGGTCAACATTCGATAACTTCAAACACATGATGCGAGAAACTAATATGTTCAACTCACGAAGAAAAATTACTGTTAAATAAATTCGAAAATTATAAACCTTTGGAACGTTACGACCATTATAATCAACGGTATTATTGAAAAAGAAAATATTGTAACGCACAATAATATATATATATATATTGCATAGACGTAAGAATGAAGGCACTCTATGTAATTCATGATGTCGTGTTTGCATGTTCCAACAAACGCAAAGTGTGTAAATATAGGCATCAAATAAGTAGTATCATTAAAACACATTATTCGTCTCAAATAGTACAACGTCTATCATGACGTGTATTGAGCACCTGTGTAATTTGAATAATACAAATACAGTAATTATCGTTTTTAAAAGCGTTGTCCATTTCGTTTCGAGTGTAATCGGACAAAGTGTCAGACGTGATTATGCAAAACAACAGTACACATAATATGATAATCAGCCCGCTGCAGTAGATAGGTAACAGGTATTGTAACATTCGCACGCCGATTTGGACTGAAATAATACGTCCGATACGTAAAACGGTATGTAAATTAATAAAAAGCTTGGGAGAACATGCGGTACTGACAAGCTCCTGAACAGCGGTGGTCGATTTAAACGGCTCCGCAACCTTTTCGCGTACACACTGAGTTTATAAACTTGTACAGCAAAAAAATTAATACGAAAAAGTAAAATAACAATTTAATAAGTATTGTATAGAAATGTTACTTAACAGTCTATAACACGTCCATTAAAAATGAAATAAATAAATTTCAAATGTTAAGAGTTAAGTCTTAATCCTTTTACATTTGCTATTTTAAAATAGGCCAATGACTTCATCGTGCGTAATTCTAACGTCGTTACGAACATTTAGCGGAGCTAATCCAACTAATCTCGCTTCATCTAATTTCCCGGCCGGCCTTTTTTTTTTATATAATCTTTTCAGAGCATAAGCACCCGATGACATCGTCGTCACATAGTAGTAAAACCAAAACTTTAATGAGAAAATAAAAACAAAACAATGCAAAAGTAAAAATATAAAAGACAAAAATGAATTAGTTTAATAGAGGAAAACGATGCGGCGGACGGTATAATGTAGACGTCGTCACCGCGTAATAATAAACGATGATAATAATAATTGGTCGCGACGACCCGACGGCAGAGTATATACCTTCTATAACTGGTGTGCAGCGGAAAAAAAATATCCAACAGAACCGGAGTTTGCTTACACGCGGTGTTATGGTGAAAAAAATGGAATATTACTACTTTTTGTAGTACCGCAGTACGCTTTATATACCTATATCTGCTACTGCACAGTATGATGTAATTATTGACGACATCGCATCGCGCTTAAGTACGATTTCGCCGTTAATAGGTATTTTTTATACGTGTATAAAAACATAAGTTGAAAAAAACACAAACGTCAGTTTTCAAAGTGACATTTTGCTCTCGCGATAGCGCGCTGCTTTGGTCGGCGCGTTTTACGATAATGGGTGCCCCCACACCCCACCAATGATTTCAATGTTGACCAGTTTAGTATGCATAATATTCTTTTATAACTTAACTTTTTTTTCCACATAAGTGATTGTCGAATAATTTAATAGTTGACCTACAAATTACTTATCATACGAGTTGATAACACCTCGAAATATATCAACAAATTAGAAATAAAACCAAATTTTCGGATGGGTGAGCATTTTGTAAATAGAGTGTTAACCTTTTCTAAACATACATGCGCCGCCGTAGAGCAACTGCAGCATAGCTGCTTTGATGAAAAAATATTTATATTTACAGTCAACCCTTTATCGTAATGATTTAATGAATAATGAGTTATTTCGAGGGGTCGAATCGCTTGTTGTGGAGAGATGTCCAGTGTTCGTCGCCATTGCAACTGGTAACGCAAACGAAATTATATTATGTTAATTTGATAAAACGCATTTTTTTCGAATGTAGAGATGAGGTCCCGGCTACCGGGATACATGTACAAAATACGCTTGGCTGTATTTTGTTAAAAACTGTACTTCAGACATTTTATTTCAGTATCTATAATCTCGACCTCGTTTTAAGTATCGAGGAAATGTAATGTGGTTTTACATATTGACATTCATTATTTTCGAGTTCAGTGGTTGCGTCCCCCCGAAAAAATGTTAATACACAACTATAGGTGAATTGCGTCCTCGGTATTTCTAAAAAAAATTTCGAATATAATAATTAGCTATTGACCAGATTCGAATAGCTCAAAGTCGTATTATTTAAATGATTATCAGCTTAATATGCACAATATTCATTAATAATTTTACTATTTTTTACATAAATAACTGATAAATAATTGAATTATCGACCTACAAATTTCTTATTATGCGAGTTAATAACACCTACAATGAATGTATCTAAAAATTAAAAATAAAACCAAATTTTTGGAAGACTTCATACGGCCAACCTCCTCATGGTGTCTCCTGGGAAATAATGTACAGCTTCGTCCAGCGGTTAGGAGCCATTTATTTTTTTTGTTGGCTCCAAAGATTATGCATAAGTGTACATTCTCTGCAGTCAGAAAATCAGACAATAATTTGACTAGATTCATTTTTATGTATCAAACATTTAACATTAAAATTATGTAAAACTCGATTGTTTTCATGCCGGTACTAAAACACGAACAATAATTATATATACATATATTCACATAGTATATAGTATGATAATAATTAGTATAATTAGTATCGGTATAAACGTCAGACGGCACACCGATCGTCGATTTCTTAACAGTAACTTGGAACTTTACAAAGTTTAAAACACTCTGCGTGCTTAATTATGCGCGTACTTCCGTTGGCGTGTATCTGTCTGTTCACGAACGTATAATAATATCGGAAAATTAGGACTGCAGCGCCTTAGGTACTTGCACGTTGCGATAAGCACTGTTTTGATTGATGAAGTCACCCGTCGGTATTCAGCTCGATATAATGTATAACATCTTATTGCATTATTGTTTTAATCACTATTGTTATTGGTATCGTCGTTGTTGTTGTTGTCAGGCATTTAACATAATATAAGAAATAATCTGTACTACGCTTCATGAGTCCTGCAGAGACCGCGAAGCGTTGTTCGAAGGATATTATTACCATACACATGTGCTGCAGCAGAGTACACTGACCAACTCTGTGATGTACCGACGATTTTGGTTTGCATCGAATCGTGTAGATATCACACGCGTGACCTCATACACATCGGCGTATTCGAATTGTGTCCATAAAATATTATATTTTGTTCGAGTTGCGTCCGTGGTCTTGTCACGACACATCCGAGTTGGGTCCATGGTTTTTTCACAATACGTCCGAGTTGCGTCCTGGTTAATAATACATATTTTCCTTCCCACTTTTACAGACTGAGGACTGCAATTCAGTGCCGTAGCCAGAGGGGAGGGGGCACCGGGGGCACGTGCTCCCTCCGAAATTTTTTTTTTTTCTCAAACCATTGGTTTTATTGATATATTAATAAACAGTGGCGCTTTATGGTTGTTGGTGATGGCCGACTGGAGTGCGACTTTAAATACTGCGGAGGAGTTGCAATAGCAATATAAGTAATAATTAATGATGACTTGCTTTCTTCATTAAATGAAAGGTTTACTGCAAATTCTAACATTTTAATTGCACTCTCTTGCTTGATACCTTCTAAAGTATGCAGTATTAAATTTGACGATGTTCAACCAGCATACAATTTTTATAAAGAAGACTTAAATGAAATTGCATATACATCTATATTAAAAGGAGAATTTGAGTTATGGCAAATGAAATGGAAAACAGAAAAAACATCACCAAATAACCCACTAGATGCATTAAAATGTTGCCCTGGAGATATTTTTCCAAATGTTAAAATATTATTAAAAATATACTCAATTTTACCTGTGACAACTGCTTCAGTTGAAAGAAGTTTCTCTAGCCTGAAGCGTATAAAAACTTACTTAAGAAATTCTTTTAGTGAAAATCGGTTAAATGGTGTAGCCCTTCTCAATATGCATAGGGACATTGAAATTAATATTGAATACATTATTGATTTGTTTGCCTCTAAAAAAGAAAGGCGATTAGATTTTAAAATTTAACTTCATCATTTTTATTATTATCATCTTCATATAATTACTTAAACATTATGTAATTCTGATATGAAATTCATTGACTAACCTACTTCAATATATATATATACGTATATTTAATTTTTTCAAAAATAAATATGTACCTATTATACCTTTACTTTGTTTTTATTTTTTGTGCATTTTTTAATGTTAATTTATTAATACTATGATGATGAATAATATGTCATAATAGAAAAAATAAGAAACTGCTCATTTTGTGTTGTATTGTGTAAAATGTGTGCCTCCCCCTGAAATAAATTTCTAGCTACGGCACTGCTGCAATTTATATAAATGGTGTGGTTGAAAATATTAATAATATATTATTCTAAAATGTATTTTTTTGATTTCATAAAATGAGTAAATTGTTGAACGAACTCAAGACGTGATACGAGTATATGTTTTTTTTCAACTTGAGTCATAGTATTCTTAATTTGAAAAAAACATATACACAAACGTTTTGAACACGACCACCTCTGAACATTAACATTTAGAAATTGTTGGAAAGCAAATTTCTAACCATTAATACAATATAATAGTTAATTTTTTTCACTAAACATTTTAATGTTTTCAAGATTTTCCATTGTATTGGAAATGCTATTAAAAATATAAAGTTGGATTGATTGAACGTCGCAGTGTGACTGATGCTAACATGAACAAAATCAATTTCCAATAATAAATATATTTTAAAGTGGTATTTACATGTCTTTATACATATTTACGTCGTCGTATCGATAATCGAGGTTATCTACGAGTTCATCACCAAACATATAGATATATAATAGAATAACAGTTATTTTTGCGGACGCAACTCGGAACAGTCATTGGAAAACCCGTGGACGCAACTCGGTTATCGCGAAGTATATTTTCGTTTTTAGGGACGCAATTCCGACGGACGTCGTCTAAACGATAACTGTTTCGAAATGTGCAACACACCACTGGTACAGGCGTCTCGTTCGAGTGCAGTATTAATGTGTGCAGTATAAATTATAGAACCTCTCTACTGCAGCAGCAGCAGAACGTGTGCTATCCGTCGGATGTTATTAGCTATGGTTCAGTGGCGACCGATGAATGTTGGACGGACCAAAGGAGAATGACAATTAAGGGTTCGCTCAAACCGAAGCGGTAGCGGCAGCGAAATTTAACGTACATACGTTTTAATACGAGTGCAATCACTAGCGCGAAATTAATACCGCGGCGAAAATGTTACCGCAAGATTGAGCGCGATATTTTTATTTTTCGCTGCAGACACTATATTTTTCGCTTACCGCTGCGATAATCAGTTGTAAATTCCCAACTTATATTATTAATATATTTATCAGTAGGGCTGTGAAGTTGATGACCTAAAACACATTAAAAAATGACCAAAAAAAATGCAAATATGACGTAAAAATGACAAAAAATGTCCTAAAAAAATGACCTAAAAAATTATAAATATTTGTTTTAAATTAACAAAAATACAATTTTTTTTAAATATTTTACTATAAGATTCTATATTAATTTATCTAAGCTTAATTTTATAATTATATTCACTACAAAACGATAACAGTGAATGTAATCGGCGAGATAAAGTCGGATAGGTACTAATCTTAGTCCGTGGTAATTTCCAAGTTATAAGTTATCGGCATAATGGTCGACAAGAAACGATAAGAAGTGAACTGGTGTAAAATCAGTAAAAATGACTTAAAATGTGGGAAAATGACCTAAAAATGTCAAAAAATGACTTATAAAGTAAAAAACACCAAAAAATGCAAAAAAATGCAAAATAAAAATTAGTTATTCAGAACCACATGCTAATGAAACACATTTGTGGCCAGAAGAGCATCGTATAAAACGTTCCAAAAAAAAATGCAAAATGCATCAACTTCCGAGCCCTATTTATCAGACACACATCTATTCATCGTAATCGTACACCTTGAAGTTTACACCTAGCAGTTGAATCTAACTTTTTCTTTGGCTATTGATTTCATGAACCCATTTTCGTCTTTTACGTCTAAAAATTAAATATTACATGATTTTTTTATTATTTATTATTGTAACAGCACAAACCGTATTTAAAAACAGTTGTAACTAATATATTATAATATATTATAATTTTTTAGAGCTATAAGTCCCTAAGCCTAATTATAAGCCTATGGTACCTTTTTTGTTCTTCATCATCCATTACAGCTTCATCTGAACTTGAGTTTTCATAATAAATATCCATTTATTTGGAATAAATGGATATTTAAAAATCAAAAAAATATAATTACAAATAAATAAATAAAAAAAATTTTATCCGAAAATTATAGCTTATGTGCGCAGTATAATACCGCAACAACTGTTCGAATGTTTTTATTTTTATGTTTACTCGCATTCGACCTCATATATTCGAACCGAATAAAATGTCAGACAGTGTACATTTATTTTTCACAGTAAAAAATGTGTGCAAAACATCGACTGTTTTAATACCTGTATAGTCTATAGCTAAATACTATAATACTATTATAATTTATGACTAGAGCTCGGATTTAAATGCCCTAAAAATATCGAAAATTGACCTTTCAAAAAATGCATTTAAAACCTAAAGACACTAAAATTGTACTAAAAAATTTCACTTACAACATGTGATAGTTATACATTTATAATAAAATAGTTTATGATGAATTTGTTAAACATTTTATTTGAAAACCAGATTATCTGATGTTGTTTTAGTACAAAATGTCTATTGAAATTTATAATTTTAATTTTTTCGTATAATTACTGGAATTAGGTTAAAAATGACAAAAAAATGAATGCGCTTAAAATGTTTAAAAATGTCACTAAACTTCAATAATCTCGATAAATACAGAAAATGCCCTGAAAAAAGTTCGTAATTAGAATGTTGTGAAACACGTCTGGGAAATCATCGTATGAAAGCATCCAGGGAAATATATGCAAGTGCAGCCCAATATCCGAGCCCAATAACATTTCAATGTTAACCATAGACAACGGTATGCCTACGTATAAAGTGCATACATTATAATATGTGTCTAACATATTATATAAATTGTATAATATTATGTCTAGTATTAAAAAAAAGAAAAAAAAAAAACACTACAACTTTCTTGAAATAATTGGAACAGTTTACCAGTCTAGTCCGGGGCAACACTATTAATATTATGTCTTTTGCAATTATTGTTTTATACACAATTATTTTTCAACTATTATTCCAAACGTCGGAATGCGTTTGCAGTAATAATCGGGTATCGTGAGAACATTTACCGGGCACGGTGATACTTGAATCGAGAAAGTCCGTATAGTGTGTAACGACCGGAGCTGTGTAGACCAACGTCTTTGCTCAGGGCTTGATTGGTGTTGTCATTACATCAATACGACATTAAGCCGTCATTAAACAGCTACAACAGTCAACAAACAATTAATTATATTGTTGCCGCGCGGAGAACCTACACACACACACACACACACACACACACACACACGTGCGCGCGCACGCGAGTATATACATCGGATACGTAGTTAGTGTGCCGCAAGAGATTGCAGTAATAGGTATGTAATACTGCACTATTACTGCAGTCCGAGTGGTTTAGACTGGTCACCAGGCGCAGTACACGCGTATTGTACACACATATATAATATGTAAAATGCAATAATGAGTGCGATAATGATGACGTGTAAAAGGCAGGTTGACGAAAACAATTGGCCCGTCGAGGAAAAGTTTGTTTACACGTTGGAGACACACGGACATGATACAATCCATGTGCACCGCGGCAATTGAATAAATGCATTAATCCTCGGCCCTACGGAAAACGGGACAGTCCCGCTTTCGAGCAATGTGTCCCGCTGTCCACAAAGAATGAAAAAAAAAAATTTGATCCATGTCATCTCTACATTCCATCAAACAAATTTGTATATAGTTTATATAACAACTCAAAAAATAACAGACCAAGCAAAAGCTGCTTAAAATCGTCGAATGCAACTAATTACACACTTCCCCATACCAGATACCTACTAAAGATCTAATGCTCGCAAATGAGTATATATATCTACAATTTGTGTTTGTCAGGCATTAATGTCCCAGTCGTAAGTGTTTTCTTATAAGAATACAATTTAGACTAGTCCCAAAAATCTGTTTGGACTAGGAAGTCTCAGTGTTGAAAGCAATTTTGATAACCAAGGGTAACAATTCATGTCAAATTCAGTTTCATTCCTATTAATACCCAAACCCGATGGTTTAAAGCAGATCCGAATAATGAATATTGAAAACCAGCCCACCAAAATGCTTAAGATTACTGTTCTATTCCCTACATAATTTCCTAGTTTAAATAAAATAAACATGAAACGTAAAACATTATTTCGCTTATTTTTAATAATTAAATGTACTACGTTTTACTGCGTATGACTATAGTTTTAGTGTTTTTCTATATTTTTCACAGTAGTCAATTTACTTGCGAAAATTAATAAAACAATGTATAAAAATGTATGTGTTTTCCTATAAAATTATACAGGCGTCCCGCTCTGAGGGCAAACAATTATGGTCACGTTAGACTGATGCGTGATGAAAGTGTTTTACTACACCATGCGTGATTATGAGTGCGCGGTAAAAATATTCTTCAGTTTGTGTTTTTTCGCCAAAATGGACGTGTTGACGCTATATAATATTTTAGAAGATGAAACCGATGAAGAACTGTTATTAATTGCAAATAGTTTGAGGGATGAAGTAAACGAAATGTTTACTGAACGGAACAGAGAGGGATGTTTCAATATTTTAGTCGAAAGACGCCTAATTGATAATGAAACTAGATTTCGTGCATATTTTATTCGTGTGAATTATTTAATTATACATTACATTATATTGAAGATGATATAAGAATATTATTATATATTATATTGTAATTGGTATTTGTATTATTTTCTTCATCCGCTGCGTGACACGCAAATGTTGCTCTAGTAGCGACTGATGCGCGATTGACGTGCGTGAATTATTAATAAACACTTCCATGGTTTTTCGTGGTTTCAACTTTTGCGCGATCATGCATTGTAGGAAACCAAGGCTCGAAGCGTACCGCGCACTATGAATATTGTCCGTTGCGTGTTCGTCGAGTACGATCGGCTTGCGGCACATAGCTGCGCTATTAGCGGTGCGGCTAGTTCGAGGCTAGTTCGAGGCTAGTTCGAAACTGGTCACCGCGTCACGTGTGAGTCGGGTGTTTGATGCCGTTTTTAATTGCAAACCACTAGTGTTCCATTTTTTTTTTTCATCCCCCACCCCCCAACGTTGCGGCATCGTATGCGCGAAAAATCAAAGCAAATAATATTGACGATAAATTACGCCAGCGGTATAAACCCCCGAAGCGGAACACCCTGCAATAACCAGCCCTCCGCGTTCAAAGACTAAAATATTTCTACCTACTACGCGTTTCGCAAACATTTTGCTCGGCGGACTGTGCGCACCAAGTGCATACGGTACTGCGTGTTCCGTGTAATAACGACGGATTCGTAAGCATCATGCGTTTGAATCGAGTCCCGTCAGAAAAGCTGTTTTGTTCTGGAACAGGTGATTCAAGAGTGATCAGGAAAAAAAAATAACTTACGGTTGTCCTGGACGAGGGGAGGGGGGTGGGTGCAATTAACGAATAAAGTAAATTAATGGAAATAGGCATAGGAATGTCTAATCGACAAAAATACAATTTAGTTGTATGCAGAAATCGGTCATACTGTCGATTGAAATACTGGTGGTGGTGGGTCTCATTGTTGCAGAATGCACCTACTTTTAATTTTGAATGTAAAACTAAATTAAAATATTGAAATATCAATATCATATTGCAAGGTTCCCGTAAGGAGTCATTTGGCGCAAGTGATGTCACTGCCCAAAGGAACATAATATTATTGTCATGTTATAGTGTGGTGATGTTGTTAAAACCGCTTGACGTAGGTAGTACAACTACATGATTACGATTATACCGAGTTACGAATGCGTCTTGTAATGGTTATTTTTTTTTTCGAATAAAAATCGACAATACGCCTTGTACACGATAATACATGAATATAATAAAATATAAGTAAACAATAATCGTGGACAGTGCGCACATTACTCTAATACGACAAGTTCGAATTAATGGTGTACAATGGCTAATAAGTAATAAGTAACGAAATATGTTTACGTATTATTTAGGTAGATTTTGAATTATCGCTCGACTTTATTCGAATCGATTTCATACGTTTTTCTCCGTGCACAAAATATATATCCGTAGGTTTTTATCGTAGCTTATACACGATATCGGATATTCTCTCAAATAGTTTGCAATATGGACCTACTAATATTGTAGTCATTTTCTTGTTAATCATTTATCAAACATCGGTCAAAATATAAATACTTTTATAACAATGATTGATAAATTCACTGCACGTAATAAGAGAACAAATAAATCGTATTAAAAGTTAAAGAAACAGTTATACTGTTGGAAAAAAAAAACACTATTATGGAAAACTTTAGTTTCAACTATATCATAAATCCTCAATAAGTGACGTCACATTGCCGAACAAATGATATTGTAGGGTGTGATCAATCGGTCATGATGTATCGTAACGAAAATGTTACAGAATTAAAACTGCGGACAAGAATATATTATAAATTATAACAGATCGAGAACTAAAAAAAAAACAGATAATTTAGAGAGATCAAACGTAATACGTTATGAAAAATGATTAGTTTCGCTTTATCACGTATTAAAAACCGATTTAGTAGAAATATTTCGTTAGTATCCTCTGCAAATAATTAGATACCTATGCATCGAAGCAATTAGCCTCAACCTGAGGGCACCAAATGTTGGGTCAGCCTCGTAGTCGTTCCGCCCACGACTTTGTTTTTAAAATTATAATTAATTGATTGGTCGTTATTAATAATAATCAACAATGAGAACTATTGTTTATTAATCGATTGAACGCTAAGACGGTTCTCATTATACAGGGGTGTACTGAAATACCCATTGGAAATATAATTTATTAATTAATATTATAAAATTAGTCCGGCGGAACCTCAAATCCGATTCAACCCATATAGCCTCTTGACTCCATGAATATTTATTTTTTAACACACGATTAGAATTTTAGTAATACACACGTCAACGCGTGATGTTTTTTTGCTAATGTTTTTAGTATTTAATTTCAATTTTAACTTTAACATGTGTCCATGTCGGTTTTTATCGATTCCTATGAGAAAAATAATAAAATACGTTAAGCTTTTTCGGCTTTATAAAATGAAAAACCGCGGACATGTTTGCGAGAAAAGGGGATTACATAGTTTATAGCCTGAGGTCGTTCCTTCCGCCGCAATAATGTAATATATACATTTCTGGCCACGGCACCGCATTTAACGAAAGTATTTATTAAACACTTCCACTACGCTTTGAGCGCGAGACAATTTGTTACGCGAAGAAAACCAATGGAAAACTTAAACCAATCAAAATAATTGAATTATATTTTTAATGAAATATCTTTTGCAGACGGTAATAAAAGCAAATGCACCTTTACCGGACTGTATATTATATTATAAAGTTCATATTTATGCTTATCATTTTTGATGTTTTCCGTAAAAGATCATTTTTTATTATAAATTGATGAACAGTAAATTTGCATTATAAGTATGAAAGTATTATTTATGAAAATGAAAGGAACCTGTACCCGAGTATACCAACGTAAAAAAGCAATAAAAGGCACTCGGAGAAGAAATTAAATTAATTTGTGCAAGTAGCAAACATTTTTCCATCACTTGACATCCAGAGTGACTGTTTCACAAAACCATTATTAAAATAAAATTAGGTACAATAAATGTACACATAGGTACCGTAGTTATTCTACAGACTTCAGTTATTATTTCAAATTCTACGCTCGGTGTCTTCGGGGCGAAACAAATTTGCTCCAGCGTATGAGACAACTATCGTATCTAATTACCTAAGACTTACCATCAGTGCCGGATTTACCATTAGGCTAACTAGGCTGTAGCCTAGGGCGGCAAAATTGGGGGGCGGCAAATTGTTTCTCTTTTTTCGTCTCTATGAACAGACAAAAAATTATTTTACTCTTTTATTAGTGCTTTACTGGCCACGTCGACCGTGGGGTAATATAGATCCGACGTCTCTAATCAAACATGCTATATTTAGTAAGTTATAGGAATCGAACGTATTTATTATTCTGGGAATTATTTTTTTTTTCAATTTTTGTTGTCGTCGTCAACTTACGATAACGATTATTATTATTTATGTTTACATTGCATACGGACGCGGGACGATACTTGATACTCAAACTAATAATGAGATGAAAAGGAAAAAATATCGACGTCTTCATGCGGACGAAACTAATGAGGGGAAAGTTGAATTTAACGGAATATCCGATTTTAAGATAAATACATTTATTCCCATCATGGATAAAATAAGAGATCAGCTCGAAAATAAATATGAGCTTTACCGAGACATTTTTGAGAAATTTACAGCGCTTCTAAGATTTGGCGAATTAGATGAGACTGATCTCAGAGAAGAAGCTGAAGTTTTACGAAATTATTTTTCCAGTTGATTTAGAGTCGTCATTTGCAAATGAATTGATTCATTTTAAATTATACTGCAAAAATAAAGGTATTGAGAAAGATTCTCCGTCAAAACTACTCCAACACATACGTGCTCACGATCTGACATCTGTTTTTCCGAACATAGACATCTCGTACAGATTATTCAATTGCATGCCCGTTACAAATTTACAAATTGCAGTGCCGAGCGTAGCTTTTCATGTTTAAAACGTATAGAAAATTGTTTAAGGTCGGCGACATTAGAAACACGATTAAATAGTTTGATGCTCCTCAACATTGAGGCTGAAATATTGACAGCCCTAAATTTCGACGATCTAATCGACACATTCGCCCAACAAAAAGCACGAAGAAAGTTTTTTTTAAATAATTATTGTATGTCTTGACTTTTGTATTTTTGTATTTGTATTTTAAAATAAAATCTCCAGTTTCTCGAGTACCTGATTTCACAAGTTTTTAATTGTGCACTAATATAACACTTACGTGAAGCTCATATTGGTTTAAAAAAAAGGATTGTATGATTTTGAGGCGGCATTTTCCTAATAGCCTAGGGCGGCTGAAGAGGTAAATCCGGCACTGCTTATTGTAGTATTGTACAGGGTGATCAGACTTTCATGTTAAAATACGTGAAAACACAAAAAATAATAGTTTTTTATTATATCGTTTCCGAAAAATGCCGTTACATGATTTTTTTATTTTTGTGCTCATTCTACGTCAATCCTGTTTAACGCGGAATTTTGTGCACCCTGTACAATATACATGTTTGTATCGTACCATAACACTCGACGTTATGATGAACACGGAAAACGAACCATATTCGTTCAGCATCGCGTATAAGCAGCTCGTGGAAAACGCGGCGCGAAGATGAAAATTCGGTAAATGAAAAGCAGAACAGCTGCTCTCGGTCGGACGTATTGGCATCGGAAACCGAGATGATTGCACTTTGCGGTCCATCCGGTTACGACGGTTTCCAACGTACACATTGAAGTAAACGCAACTCAAAGGTGACTCGACAGTTGAATCACTTGGAACTTATCACTAAGGTTAGGTTATATAGTAACGCGTTATATAGTAACTGGTTAGTAACCAGTTGCGCCGTCTGTTGTGTTCCATTGATTAACATTGGTAGTGACTCAACGTGGACTAGTTAGTGATTCGCGTCACTAATCAGTTTTTAATGAGTAGCTCCGTGTGTAGACGGCCTAACAGTGCATCTGGTTTCACTTATCATCAAGGCTGTAACTGAAAACAAATTTTGTGGTGGGGAGTCCAATTTTCTTATAATAGAACTGCACATTCATAGTGGATAATGTATATTGATTTTACGGTAAAAAACAAAAATTGAAGGGTCCGGTGCAATAACAAGGTATCTCCACTTTTTTTCGAAATGCATGTTTTAACATATTCTAATAGTGGAAAAATTTGTCTACATTTCGGTGCAATAACGATATATCTCCGACTATCCGACTATCCGACTTCGCTTGACTATCTTCAAAACAGTGTCATTTATTTCTCAACGTCAGAATTTAATTATTTAACACATTTTTCACGGATGCAGATCAAAACCAGTTTACGGTGCATACATTTGGCACCCCGACGTCCGGTAATTTTCAGAAGCAGAAAATAATGATTACGGTGCTTCGTGATATTTGGTGCACCGACTATATCCGATGATTTAAAAAACATATTCGTTTCTTTAACTTATTTTATTGTTTATTTTCAAATATAATGACGTTATTGAATACTTAATTCAAATCAATCATGTCCTACGTGTGAAAGCAAATCATTAAATCGATTTCAATAGATTTATTCACGTATAAACAAACACATTATGAGCAGAATAATTATAATATGTAAATAAGTATTTAGTCCTCTATTTTCAGAAATTAAAACATATTTTGAATATAATATCAATAATAGGTAGATGGTTAATATTTTTCATACTAATATATGTTTTAATTTACGAAAGTATATCCAGTATATGTTAGTTTAACTGGGAAGTTAGTCATCATAGCTCATAATCTAATTTAAGTATTTGAATATAGCTTTTTTTTAATGTAGTATTTGACGTATGAACTATCTTTGACAATGATGATTAAAAAAAAAAAAGTTACATTAATTGATTTTTTATTTAATGCTTCCTATCAGATATGTTAATACTCAAATAATAATAATAAAAAAAAAACTTTTCAAATATGTTTGCTGGATAATAAGTCGTGTTTAGACGACCGACTTACCGATGAATTAACGTACACGTTTAGAACTAAGCGCCCATTCTCATTTTATAATTATTCTACTATCGTCATGCATAGGCGAGTATAGGTATGAACCTATCGAAATCAACGAAATAATTTGCGACCAAGTAGAACACGGTTGATTTGAACCCTGGGCGTTTGTTAAAGTCAAGCGCCCATAATGAAACAAGTTGCGAAAACCGTAATAGGAATATTGAATCGTCGGATAAAATCGGCACGCCGAGTTCACGCGATGCTGTCACCGACTGTTGCTTACCGTCTTAATAATCTTGTTAACTCGAAAATTTATTTGACAAGTTTTTGATATCTCGAATTTTCTTATCCAAATTTAGTACTAAAAATAGTTTATAAAGGCCTTTCCCTTATGACTTGTTTTGTAAAACCCGACCATAATAGTCAACTATGTACTTGCATAGATTAAATATACTATAGTACCTATATTTAATCTATGGTACTTGTTACTTACTGCATACAATAGATTTCAGTTTTAGTTCTATGCCGTCTATTCGTTCGTGTCGCATCGTTTATCGTGTGAGTGTGACAGCGGTAATTGTATGCATAGAAAATAGAATTGAGAACAATTTATTAAAATTCAGCGGTTCTCATACTGTGCTCCGCGGAGCCTTAGGGCTCTGTAAGGTTAGTCTAGGGCATAGGTTCCCAACCTATGGTCCGCGAGACATTGTGAGGTGGTCCGCGAGCCATACTTACAAAATGTAAAAATATTTTAATAATTTCATTTTCCTTTGAGGCATAACACTAATTATTGACAATCGTGTATAGTACGTCGTTTATTTATAAATTTATATTACATAGTGAAACCCATGTTATTATTTCAACCGATAATCTAATCTTCTTTTTTACATTGTTACATTAAGATTAGATTATATCGGCACAATTTAACAGATTATGTTCAGAGTTGAATATAATATTGTTGATTTTTGTGGTTAGTGTCTCCGTACCCGTTAGGTTATAAATATCGAAGAGTTTTGGTGTAAAAAAGCGATTGCGTACCCTAAACTTCGAGAAATCGCATTAAGATATTTAGTCATGTTTTCGACAACTTATTTGTGCAAACAAGGATTTTCTGGACTACTCTACATTAAAAATAAACAGAGAAATTGGTTGGACGCCACTAAAGACTTGCGTGTAGCTTTGAGCAGTATCAACCCAAGAATACTTTTGTTAGTGAACGAAACGCAAGCACAAAAATCGCATTAAATTGTTTTTATAATTTTTGTAATTTACCTTAAATAACTATAATAATGTAATGTAAATTTTTTTAGAATTTTAGTTTGTATTAAATTTTTAATTATTTTAAACTTTAATAAAAAAAATCAATTATAAGCATTATTAAAAGCCTATTATAAAGAATTTCATTGTTTTTTATTTATTCATATAATAATAATCAAAATTCTAAAATATGTGAAAAGAAATTGATTCTTATTTGTAAGAAAAATAAAGTATAAAATTGAGATGAATCGAAAGTTCTCATAGTGGTCCGTAGTACCAAAAAGGTTGGGAACCACTGGTCTAGGGGGTCCGTGGCTCCCTAGGCCCTGGGCATATCTGTATAGATTAAATTCAAATTATTATTATATTTCTTAGCTACATTTTTATATATAAGATTCAATATTATTTGTGCCGTAACAATGTATTATTTTAAACATTTAAAACCTTTAACTATTTATAAATCCACATAATATTTTGTGCCTTAGTCAAAATGAGATTGGATAAAAGTCTGGTTTTTCGTTCTTTTTACATGTACGGTAATTTTGTTTACTCATCTACAACCTTCGAAGTTCTAATAATATAATAATTTCTTCAGTCATAATGCATTCTTGTTTCAGATAGACATTTCTGAATTTTGGGGCTCCGTAATTTTGTTTAGGAACATAATGGGCTCCGCGAACAAAAAAGCATGAGAACCGCTGTATTAAATAAACAAAAGCAATCAACTTTACACCAATTTCTTAAAAAAGATAACATGTAAGTAGGAATGTAAGAAAAGGTTTTTTTTTTTTCTATATTTCTTTAATGTAAATTTAATGTAAAAATTATTTAAAAATAAAAACATGCTTTTTAAAAGTTTTTGATAACTCGACATTTTTAGTAAGTCGAATTTTTTTTTTCCCCTTGAACTTCGAGTTACCGAGCGTCGACTGTACGCATATGTATATATTATCGTATCATCATCGACGACGGGTGGGACCCTCGTTAAGGAGAGAAGATTATTTTCCGTCTCGGGGAAATGATTATTACATTTTACACGTTCGGTATGGATTACATATTATTATAATGCGCGCTAATGGGCCCGCGCGTACACACGTACACGATGGTGTATACACACACGCGATGTACGTCTCAATGGACGATCGGTGGATTGCGTATATCGCGCCCGGACGACGTACATGTTATTATAATTATTATTATCGTCTTCATCATCATCATAAGTCCTAACCGCACTGCCCTGCGGCGGTGAGCTCCGTCCGGCGATTTTTCTCCCACGCTAATTTGTCTCGGCTGTGTTTCTCGACTTTTGCGAAAATGATAAATGTTCCTTGTTCGCCGGCGATTTTTCTAACGGGACGCACGGGTACGCAGCACACACGTATTACGTGTGGGCATAAATATACATAATATTACACGTATTAAACATATATTTACGCATAGGAGGCACCTATGTCTGTTGACCGCGCGCGTCGTGAATGAAAATAAAAATTCCTCGGCGGCAATAATATTTATAATAACGATGGGATCTTTTAACGACGACCGCGACGGCGACATCGGTACGATATCTCATCCGTACCGTATCGTATAAAATGTATAATGCACGCATACATATTTTAACGCGTTGTATTATTATTGTAATATTATCGTTGCACTTTTTTCAAACATCTTTTAAAAACATACAACGTTTCTTAATCATTCCGAGTACGTTTTCTGACGTTATCATTCGTCTCATAAACACGTCTGACGTCTAATAATAATATTATAGTAATAAAAATAACGTACGGCTCGCGTCTCTGTCTGAAATATGATTTTGAATCTCTATTCAAACGTGAAACACTACACGGGCTTCTCTGCGATAATTATTGTGGAACACCGTAACTACATTACCGCTCTACCATCGACAGTGCGTTTTCTATCAAAGGCAACGCGAAATATTTCAGTCCGGAGACCTCGGATTGATATGAGGTTTTCGGGAGGAGGGGGAGAGTACAGAAATACACATTTTTTCGATGATTTTTATACTCATATTTCTTTTAGTGCGCTGCGCGTGCGTAATACAACTTGCATTTTTTTTTTAAAACAGCAATAAGTGTTTTAAATACCAAATTCGGGAATACCGAATTCTTTTAAGTTTTATTTAGATCTCTTAAGCATGACTATGATAACAAAATTGACCGAATAACAAGGAGTTAATTTCTAAATTTAAATCGTCACATTTTTCAACGACAATCCCATGGTTTTACACATTTTCGTTTTATTCCAGGTATTTTTTTCCCCACTCGAATGTATTTGAACATAAAATTCTATTATTTGGAAAAAATATTATCCATCAAACAGTCTCCGATTTCGCCGATTATTTTCCTGTCTTGCGGGTAGCTCACCACTTTTTTTCGAAGACGATTCAATACTCGTACAAAATAATTGTGATGAGGGGGCTGATATCGATCAGGATATCGCTTTGCATACAATCTAGCAGCAGCTCGAGAATTATGCTGGCATACCCTTAATGAACCAAAATCGTGTCAACTTTTTCACTGTCACTCGGAATTTTAAAATTGTAATGACATTTGTCACATACGAGTTAATAACTTATTATGAATTTCAACGACCAAAATCTAATGATATTTCTTATTTTTGTTAAAATTACCTGGAATAACTCATTAGTGATTGTAATTCATATGGACTGCGAATAATAAACGTTGTTCTTAGCACGCGATAGGTAACATTTATTTTATTCAACATAAATATAAAATAATCTTTAGATCTTAAGTGATATAGTTATTATTTTTAAAAATATATGATTGAAAAAAATACGTGAAACCGCACGGGAATGTATAAAACCATGGGAAAATGATTTAAATTTAAACATTAACTCGTTGTCATCCAGTCAATTTTGGTTTTAGAGCCACGGTTTAGAGGTGTAAATGACTTAAAATAATGCAGTCCATCTGAGTTTGGTATTAAAAACATCTGTTGTTATTTTAAAAAAACGTAAGTTGTTTTGCACATGCACACACTGAAAGAAATAAATATTTGAAAATCATTAAAAAATATGTATTCCTGCCGAAAATCTTATATTAATACAAAAACTCTGAACTGAAATATTTCTTGTTCCCTTCAAAAGCAAACGCACTGTATAGATCTGTATATTCCATTAAACATAATATCCCAAAATACCCAAAAAATCTATTATTTACTTCGATGATAGTTTATATGAATGAGTGATAATGTTATTGACAAACGCATACTAACTGTATATGAGGCATAGGAATAACTAATAATTGAGTTATATCAAGGCCAAGTATTAAGCGTTTTTTTTTATTTTGTTAACTTTTTTTTTGGTTTTAAAAATTTGATAGAGGACTGTTGTATCTGCAGTTAATAATTTCAATCAGAATGTAATTTAAATTTATTATTTATGTCTGTCTGCGCACGCCGTATGTACATTGATATGTATACTGCTTATTAGCTTACAACTTGTTATTTGTATAGAACAACCATAATATTAATATTTTTCAAACGATAAAGACATGTATATTATTATTATTTTATTATTTAGTATATTATTATACGACTGAGTTTACATTTGAATTGTATAAAATCATATAAATACATTTTCTATACTCTAATGAAATGTTTGTTATGAAATTAATTAATGCAGTTAAATATTTAGAAATGTAAATTAATTTTTTATTTTAATAAAAAATGTATAGTACCTATGACATTTTGTAATAAACGTTTTAAAAGGATCAATAGAGTTAATATGAAATATTACAAAAGCCCAAGAAATATACTATTTTTTTAAAATGTAAATCGTATTGAAAAATTAAACAGGGCATTTCAAAACATAGCAAAAGAAAAAAAATTTGAAGTAAATAATATATATATAATTAATAAATTATGTTGATTTCAAAACTGATTAATTTAAATGAAATATACGATAAAAATAGTACAACTCTCGATAATACTAAAATTTAATTTACTTTTTTCAACATCTCATTCGAAAATGACTTATTCAGAAGCGTGAACCATCGTACTCATAAAATCAAAATATAGTTTCAATAAATTTATTTGTAACAGAAATTGAGACTTCATATCACATTGAATTGCATTTCCCTACGATGTTCCAAATAAGTTTGATTGCACTGAATTTAAATCTGTAAAAAATATTTTATGCTTTGCAAATAATTCAATTTTAGTAATATTCAGGACTTATTTTATGCCTATTTATGACATATACAAAATGTTTAAATTAGCTATAGTATGTATATCCATATTTATAACACATCCATCTGTTTAATTTAATTTTGTTTCAACAAATTTACATATTCTGAACAAATAGTAGTAAATAGGAAAAAATAACAATAGTATGCCATTTATTCACTATAATTTTTCATTATAATTCATACTTAACTTTTATTTAAATGATCGCAGTCAGTTTAAGACACAATGAATCATGCGGTCTTGAACTTTTTTGATACGCGACCCACCTTTTTTACCATACAGTTTTCGCGACTCATGACAATTTTGTTAGGCATAAAAAAAAATTAAAAACATTTGCTTTATGTCTGAATATGCCATAGCAGAAGTACTATTGTATATGAATAAACAAAAGTGTATTTAAGTATAGTAAACGTATTTTACGCAGTAAAATTTCTAATGAAGTTTCACTAAACATTTGTCTAAGTTTGTTATGACGTGAAAGTTCAATCTCTTTATGATATAAAAAGGTTATAATAAAATGTATTTATCGCGATCCGCGACCAATTTTCAAAGCTTACACGATCCAAAATTGGGTCACGACCCACCGTGATAAATCACGATTAGATCCTAACCTATGGATAAAATATATTTTAATCATCTAAATAAAAATATATTTTATAAATATATGTGTATAGACAAAATAAAGTTTTATTTGTTAATATTGTTATTAACTTATTTGTACCAACTAAATAGGTTGTTAATTATTTATAATATTATTTAAATTATTTATATTTGCTATAGGGTTATAATAAAAATCAACTTATTTTATACCTGAAGACAAAAAACGCTGTTAGCTTGTTATAATATTAATTAATTTATTGATATTTGGTGTATTGTCATAATAAAAAGGAATATAGTATTTTATTTGATTATGTATTTCAATTGTATTCAATGTATTTTAATCAAATTTACATTTACCCCAGGCATATAACATTGTCAATTATACTTTAATTTGCATTCCCCACACTTACTATTCTATTCGAGGGAAATGGAAATGTGTAGGTATTGATTATATTAAATAATAAAATTATGGCTATATCAGAATGCTTTCATTTGCCATTTAAACGAGTTTAGTGTAACGCATAAGTACAGCTTAAAATTGTTTTTACATCTACCCCAAAAGTATGAGGCAAATGGAAATTTTTTGAACAATTGCAAACTCATTTTTTCTGTTAAAGTAATAAACAATTTTTGCTTTTGATTGAAGTGTTAGAAGCTTATTGTGTATATAGTTAAATACTTTTTATGTAAGCAACAATAAAAAATAAATACATAACAAAAAAAATTAAAAAATTTATAGATCATGTAAATTTAATTTACACTACCTGACCCTAGCATAACTATAGTATATAAATATACACACTAATGATGCGTATATATTATATACATATTTAATACACAATATTGTATTCGTTTTAGGAAATATATAATGTATAAGATATTATTTAGTTGTTTTAAAAAATACCAACTTAAAACAGCATTTATACGATAAATAAAGTTAATTAAAATTATCTTGCATCACCCTTAGTTTTGAATACACCGTGATTTCTCATGAAATTATTTTTGTTTAATTTATAAATAATATAATTATCAGGTCTGTTGATTTAAATTTCCTCTATTTTGTTACACAGTTTTCCATTTTACTCATCAACTAAGTCAATAATATCGCTCGCAATCATCAAATGAAATAAAGAACATAGCTGTATTTATTTATTGATAATTTAACATTTATATATATATATATAGGTATATATAGGTAAATGTATAAATTATTTCGAAGGCGGTGTTCGTTTCTAAGTTAAAGAGAAATCCCAAGGTGTAGTTCGAACCAAAAACTTTAAATTTAATAATTTAAGTAGAATTTATAGTTCGCCTTGCCATTTTGATTGCGTAAATTGGTTTAAGAAATACATCATGTTTCATCATTTTTTAATAAAACTTTTCTAAACTCTTTAACGATTTTAAGTAATTGTTTAAAATATTTAAATTCTTCCTACTATTATATATATATATATATATATATATATATATATATATTATATTATTAAGGATATATTTTTTTGTAATATATATGCTGAAGGGTATAGTTTTCAAAGCATATAATATAGTCTGCTTCCAGTCCAGCAAAAATCGAACCTTAAAATAATAATAACATTACAATAATAATAATGAACGCGAGACTGTTAGCGTGTATAATACAAAACAATAATGTTGTCAACGAGATAATTATCTTTACGATTCAAACTTTGACACTTCATTCCACATAGCGGTTAAAATATTACCTATAATCATAAAATATATGTTAATCATCAAAATAAAAATATTATTTCAATATGTATTTAAAAGGTATTTAATAAATTTTGAACATACAAATATCAAAGTAAAAATTACCATTATGAATAGCTCTCTAATACTGAATCCTCCTTAAAAATAAATCTAAAGCAATTTTAGTCCTTCCTAAGTGATATTAAATCTTTAACTGACTTCTCTTGATTTTTGAGTGCAAATGACGTAGCTGATGATAATGATGGCAAAGGCATTGGCGTTTTATTATGAACTTATTTTTCATCTGTTTATGAGAAAAAATCTCATCACTACCCCCGAGTACCCACTTCCTGCCTTTATTGAATCGGTTGATATTATTAATAACTGCGAAAACAATATTTTAGATTTTTTCTGATGAATTAGAAAAAGTAACTCGTTAAATCTATAGGCCTCATCGCGCATTATATAGATTAGTTAAGCGTACACAAATTATTTTAAGAAATCATAATTGTATTTAGTGCATCATTATGTTTCGTTACGTGCGAGTTGTAATCTGTAGACATTCACTACCTGCAAATTGTGCTTTTTTAACCGAATTTACTTGTTCACGATAAACACTTAACAGTTAACAAGCACGGTCCATCGTCAATCGAAGCCTTGTTTTAATACGTCTTAAAGTACCGAAAGAATGTTCTGTCGTACAACTCATGTAGCTGGAAAAGTCACAGATATTCTAAAAGCAGCAGCTATATATTATTATAACGTGTGTCTATGCATAGTATATCCCATAACAAAATGTGTATTTTGGATCGTATGAAGTTGGTACGCGAACATCTCGGTGGCCGGCGGTTCAACGAGCATTTAGTCGACGGACGTTTCGCAGACCTTTATCCCTGAGGAATGATGTACTAATACGACGGAATACCGAAGATTTGAAATCAAATCTTCTACGTAACGGACGTATTATTATGTATTTTATATGTAAGTCGTTTAGAGCGGCGATTTGTCACAGACAATATATTTATATATACGAGTATATGGGCTTTGCGCCACACCAGAGACTAACTGGCCACAATAACTATTATCATATGATTGGCATTTCCATTCGCCATTACACTGTATATGTACATATATTGAAGCTTGGAAGCTTTACGCCACGCCAGAGTGCAGAGGCCACCATTATATGATTTACATTGGTACAATAAACATGCAGACAAATAGATCGCCCACAAGTTGTTCGTGTCTTTATGCTTGAAGCGGTGGGATGTATTTATTTTGTGTAAATACAAGATAGACTGCATTGATCGTTTTTTTGTTAAAAGAAATATTAACAATCCATGCTCGAAAAAAAAAAATTATAATTCAAGTTTTAAAAATAGAATAAACGATATGAAATGCATGCGGTAAGAGGCCAAGCCATGGGTCACATGCCGTGAACATATTTTTATTATTTGTATTATTATTTGTAAGATGCTACATTTATTTTTTATTTTAATTATTTGAGTTTAAACCAAATATAAATCTTTGTCATCGTAATGGTGGTTATGGTGGAACCCATGAGATCGGGACTAGTTAGGGGCATCGGGGCACACGATAAATTAAATTTATAACCTAAAGTTTACGAACAAAAATTCTAGTATTGGGAATCGGGTTAAAAGTTATTTTAGCTTGCCATATAAACTCCATAGAAAAAGTAGAAGATGCCTTTACACAATTAGTATCAGTTTGTCTAGCGTTAGATTAATCATTTTATGATTACGTTCTTGAAACTTAAATACTTCTCAATTCAACATATAATCGTACGGTACGTGGGCGGAACATCGAACTTCGAACTAACTACGAATGTGTAAGGACGCAGAAGCATTTTATAGACATTTTAACGAGCAATTTTACACTCCACGTTCCCTAATACTAATAATAGATAATACTATAATAGACGTAATTTTCAATATACAAGCCGAAACAGATAACAAAAATAACAACAAATAACATCGATCAACAAAAATATGATAAATCATTTTTACCGTCGTAAAGAATATATATAGAATTGGTTGAACATCGAATAATTGTGTGCACAAAATATATTATATCTGGTGAAATAGACCAAGCTAAATATTTACAGTTGGGCAATTGTTTTAAGTTATAAACGAAAAATAATAAGCGAATGATTAAATAACAATTTATAAATTATACATTGATATATTATTTGTGTCGTGTTATGAGGAAGTATTCGCGTACATGCGTTTTAAATTACATCTATATGAATATTATATTTATAGACAGTCCTAAGTCTGTTAAGTGGGACGGCTAATGTAGGTACATTGTACATAGGTACTTTAAAAGTTATAATTTATGTACATTCAAGTTGTAAACTAAAAGGAGGTAAATGTGCGCAAACCATGTGTCTGATTTAGGGTACAACTGTTCCCGGACGAATGGTAGTTTTGTGCTCAAACAAGTTGTCTTTTTAGTATTTGCACGCAAACTAGGACCGCCCATTGGTTCGGGAGCGCCGTAACTCCGCGAATTGCAACGTGGCCATTTTAAAAAAAATCACCGTAACTCGGAGCACAAGTAATTTTTTAACACCGCCCAATCCCACATACGAGTTATTCTTTTTTGCTGCTTTTGAAACTGGCTTTGGTAAATATTTGATGATTTTTAAAATGTTTATAAGGAAAGTTTGGGGGGGGGCAAGCCAACAACAAATGCTTAGAAATATCCTTTTGAAATCCCCCCATAAAACATTCTCAATTACGCCCCTGCTATTACATATATATATATTAAAATTAATTAACCCGACACCTTCGGTTATAGGCCCTTTAATTATTATGTATAGTATTCAGGTGGCTGTTCACCCCATGAAAACCATTCAGTATAATTACATTTTCCACAATCCCGATAATTAGCTCACGACGTACGTGATACACGCGGCTGTATGACAGATACATTAATCGCATGCACTGGTCAAGACATCTCAAAACAATATTTTTTCATGGGAAATTTTTTTTAAATATATTTTGAAATAGCTAGCTTGCACTAGGCCTATAATTGTTTAACATATATACTTTTTGGGAATAATGTAATCAAATATGAAATATCAAACTACATAAACATATTCAGAATGAGTATATTCGGATATATATATTTTTTATAGTATTCAAAAACAGCAAAAGTATTAAAATACTGTGATTCGAATACTTTACAAGAATACCGTGCACTACCGTGGTTACGGCGGTGCCCGACCAAAAAGATAGGTACCCCACGTAGACGCCAAAAATCGCTCATGAGAAGTCGGAAGTCAAAGTAGTCTGTTCTGAAAAAATAACGGTTTTCTACCGGTTTTCGTTTAAAATGAATTGTATTAAAACTCCTAAGCCCTAAATAAAAAGAGTTTTTTTTTTTTTAGTAACCAATCACTAGACAATATTCTCTTTGCGCAAAATATATATAAATGCTACCTACCTATATATATATTTAAAATCAAAATATAGTAACGCGCGGTAAAATTATTGGAAAAAAAAAAACAGGTTCATCACCGAATTAATTTACAAATAAATATTTAATTCGTTTTTAGATTATGCAACTCGTTTTGATGTGCTCGTATTCTATTTTGGTATTGAAATAAAAATGCTTGATTTTTTTTTCTTCAAATAATACTAATAAAACACAACGTGTATTCAGTATGAATAGTAGTTTGAAAAAGTATTTCATAAATATTAATAACATTTAATAAACGCACTCGAAATAAATTATGATTATTAATTTTTTTTTTTTTATATTGGTTAATATTGACAAAATGTTATAACTAGAAGGCGGATTTCCTATGAAACGCAGTGAAAAAAAAATAAGTCATTTCAACAAAAACCAATTATAATTTTTTCGTTTGTTGGAACAACAATAGCTTATTACATTTATGTTTAAAACAATTAATATTATTAATAAGAAATGTATGAGCCGTCTGTTTGTGCACAATCTGCTGGATTAATCTAAAATAAGTTCGCTAAAGTGGGGAGTGTTTCCCATTTATTCCAGATATCGTCGCAAATATTTTCTGAAGAACAATATATTCTAGTCATATATATACGAGTATATACACCATTTTATGTTAAAATACTGAAAATATGCCCGAGAAATTAAAAAATGTACTTCGATCAAAAATTATGTCTCTAATAAACAAGTAAAAAAAAAATACTATAAAACAATCAAAACAAGCAAAAGTACATAGTGTAAAGTGCAGGTAAACCGTTTTTAATACAAACAAATAATACACGTTGAAACATAAATAAACCAGATTAAGCTATAGGTTTGATTACTTTCTGAAGTGCTCGTGGATATAAACTCCCAGACGTTTTCTTCTTACTTAGTTTTAGTTATAACTAAATTATTTATTTGTTTTGTTCTTTTTTCGCGAGAATATTGATTAATGCGTTATATGAAAATACTCTAAATTGAAAATGTAGTTAAAATAAAACGAATTAATTATTTCAATGGTAGATATGTATTACACAAACGATAGAGGTTCTTACAAAAACGACAGGGGAAAAACGGCCGATAAAAATCATGCAAAGGCATGTTCAAGCTCTCGGGGTTTCATATGGGCATGCCTTTATTAACCCTACTGTCAACAACCGGGTACCCGGGTACCCATTTCAATTTCAAACAAGATTTTTTAATTTTTCCGAAAGTGTATGCTTATATGCTTCTGGATCCTCATCTTATAGATATATTTATACTCAATTGTGCAAATAAATACAATTCTATTGATATCTAGTGTCTATTTTTCCAGGTTGAATTTAACAACACGGTTGTTCAACAACCAGGTACCCGGGTACCCATAGCATTAAAATGTTAAGTGTCCATTACTGTTCCGTCAATAAAACAAAAATATATAAAACCATTGTAGTATTTATTTCAAAATGTTGTTATTTGAAGATATTTTTGTCAGTTTCATGAGTTTAGAGAGAAATTGGGCATTTTTTTTTAATAATCAATTAGTTTTTATTTTTATTGAAAATTAATTACAAGTTACTAATATAACAAAAATACAATTGAAAAATAATAATTATAAATCTCTGCAGTTGCCACATTTATGAATTGTTGTGGAATGTTCATCGCATACTGGTTCATTACAATTGACACACGATTTTCGTGTTTTTCTTCGTTTTTTGGTTTCGCAATTCAAACACATTTTACAACAGCCGACAACTTTTATACGCCCCGTGGAATCTAGCTGTTTTATTGGTATGTTGGTTTCAGAAGTTTTAGTCAATTTGATAGATGATTTGTAGATACTTTCAATTGCTACTTTAGTTGATAAGTGCCTCATAATTTGACAGTTTTTAGACCTTTCTTCAATATTTGGCATGCAGAGTTCTTCACTTAGTTGGCGCAAGAATATTCGGCGTTGGCTGGTTTTTTTCGGTATAATTTTATTATTTTCATAATAAACTATGTAGGCTGCAAGGCTGGCCACGTCAATGATATTGAAAAAAAATGCAAGGGGCCATCTATTTGTCTGTCTTTGTGTGGTATATCGTCCGATCATTTGATCCATTCTATCAACACCACCTTTGGTTGAGTTATAATACTTTATAATCTCGGGCTTTTTTCTTGTTTCATCGCAGACAGTATTATCATAATGCATTGAAGACAACATGATGACTGCTTTGCCTTTTTTTGGTACATACGAACATAGTGTAGAATTTGTTTGAAACCCAAACACCGTAGAATATTCATCACGTATTTTTGTCGGCATCATTTCTGCTGGAATATATTTTTTATTTTTTCGTAGTGTGCCTACAGTTGTAAGATTCGATGACAACAGAAAATTTGACAAAGGCAAGGTAGTGAAAAAGTTGTCCATAGTGATGTTTCGACCAGATCCTTTGTATGGAGCAGCCAATTCTTTCACAACTCGTTCTCCTTGATTTTTTTCGCGTCCATCCTTTGATTTTCCAGTATAAATAAGTCCTCTAAGTGGGTACGCATTTTTTGAATCACAAATCCACCATACTTTTATACCATACTTTGCGGGTTTCGATGGAATGTATTGTGTGAAACGGGTTCGACCTCTATATGGGAAAAGTTGTTCATCAACAGTTAGACACTCAGTAGGTTTATACATTTTCGACAAATTTGCATTGAGCATAATCCATATGTCTGCTATAGGAGCAGCTTTGTCTTCCTTCAAACGATTAGCTCTCGTGTGCGCATTATCAAATCGAATAAATCGTAAAATATTCCAAAATCGACGAAGTCCCAACGATGCACGATATAATGGATATGAATTTGTACGCCACATTTCCGTTGTATGGTCGGTATTAGAATTGTTTGCACCAGACATAATCAACACTCCTAAAAAAGCATGGAATTCTTGGCTCGTTAAATTATTCCATTTTAGCTGCTTCTTATCCGGATTTTCTTCATTATATGTTGCATATGTTGAAATAGCTTTGGCGCACAATGATGTCGACCATTTCAGTAGTAAACATTTTTTGAAATATTTGAGACATTGATAACATCTCCGTACTTCTATGTGGACCACTTCTTTGCCTCAAAACATTGCATCCCGCAGTTTGATGTCTATAAAATGGTTTTCGAGCCCATGCAGTTTTGTCTTTTCCTATATATATATATACCCTATATTATATATACCCTATATATAATAATATTATGTGCCCAATAAAAGTTGAAAAGATAAGAACTATTCCTCATAATCGATTATTTTCGCTCGGTGACGAAAATAACTTGGTTTATCGTTCACATTCAAACCAAAATTCAATAATGTACACATATTTCAATGAAAATAATATAGTGAGTACCCGGGTACCCCGGTTGTTGAACAACGTAGAATATTTTGGTTGTTGACAGTAGGGTTAAAAGTACAAATAATTATAGATCAAAAGGGATCATTTAACACGTCATTTTCATGGAAAAGTTAACATTATGAAAGAAATTGTTACGACCAACATTAAATATAACATAACATCAAATGTTGGAAACAATTTTTGTTTAAAGGAAATAATCACGCATTGAGGCATAATCTGTTCGTTTTTGCGAAACGTGTATCTTTCACGTTTTATACTCTTTTTTTTTTACCACCACAGTGCGGGAATTCGTTTTTTTGTCAATTTCTTCACACTTTTAAAACATGAACTTTATGACGAATAAACGAATTATTTAATTTTTACTTCACACCGCATTCTTATGCGGAATATATTTACGAAGGTTTAAGGCGTTTTCGCGTCACCCGAATACGTTCGGTTATCAAAATTGTATCTTTTCAATGGCTCAAGTGCGTCCAAAATGTTATCGCTGATAATTTAGGTATATATCCTTGCATATGCGTCCCAAAATTCACGTAGGAAATGTGGCGGATTGATACATCTTATGTACTCACTGGAATCTAAACGTATACAATAGCATCTCGGAGGTGGTGGAGAACGCGAAACATGACGAAAAACGCTATAGACCAGTGGTGGACAAACTTTTTTAATGGGGGGGGGGGGCCACAAATTTTAAGAAATTGTAGAGGAGGGCCAGAATTTTAGAAAAAATGCATTTTGTGTTAAAGCTTTTAATCATGATATTATAAAAACATTATAGCATAACACACAAATGTTACAAATTACCTTTTACCTTAAATAATAATTAATTTTAAAACTATAATTAAACTTATACACATAAGTACATCGTACATATTATTATACGAAAACTACGCACCAAACCGAGATCCGGGAAATATATTAATAAAACAAAAATATAAATTATACACATATTATCACTCATTGTGATAAATTATCATAGTATCTATTATCTAGTTCTAGTATCTACCTAAACCAAGCTGTGAGGGTACGACCGCGCACAATCCGCGCCAATCCATTTATATATTTAAAATTATTTTCTTCGTTCATTTTCAGAATATTTTTTATACTATACTTTTATACTATCCATGTCGATGGACCTTCGCGGTCCGGAGTTGGCCCGCAGGCCGTACTTTGCCCATCACTGCTATAGACCAATGTCGTTTGCTTTTGCTATTTGTGTGTTTAGTGCACCAAACTAATGCTTTTTCACTGAGGTCTAGGAATGCTGCCAATATTTCTAAAAATTATTATCCTTATTTTACTTCACTGCAGTTATCATTAATGCAATTACTATTTTATACACCTCATCCAGATATATTTTCATTCTTGGAAATACCGTGCTCAATAACGATATGAAAAAATATGTAAATATTTTAAACCAATCGGAGTTATCAGCTAATGAAAACGGTTTTCTCGTAAAAACAAGCAAACCACAGAAAAATCATAAAGTGGTATCTGTTTGAAACGATAAAAACTAATAATTATTTTCTGTGTTTTCAGTTTTCACATGCATTTTATGATATGAAACTCTGATAACCCTGTATATCGCATATTGTACGGATGTGTCGAGCGTTGCGATGTGATCAGATCTGGACTTGACTCTTGGGCAGACGGTTTAAATAAACAAATGGTTATAATATAACTACTCGTATGGCTTGTTCGTGTTTTAAAATTTCCTAAACTCGAATCACGTTCAAACCTTAGACGTATCGCTTGCTCAATCGCTATTTAAACAGTGTCTTCTGCCCTACACCCCTACGTTAGAAGCGCGACCAGATGTTTTCTATTATGGATTTTGCAACGCAAACCTGCAGTTCATGTGAGGATCCAGAGAGTGGACCGGTATCAAAAAAAGTGATTTATATTTTAAGCATAGTCAATCAAGTTACTGTTTTTGAATGTTTATTTAAAGTTATAACACTTAATTTTCAAATAATGTATATTCTAATAACAAGTCATTTTATCGCACTTTTTCGCAATTTGTCTATTTATACCAAGACCAACCGAATTATTCGGTCTCGAAATTTAAGTTCTCTATTTTGACCACATTTCCTCCCTTTTAACCTGATGGGGGGTTAAGACTTGGGAAAATGTGGAAATAGACATTTCGTTATTTTTATTACGTGCGTATGCTACGTTCCAAAAACATCGGACTGAGAAATAACGTTTTCCATTATTATCGCATTTTACCCCTTTTAACATCGCTTGAATAACCTTTGCTGTCGATCGAAAGAGAAAACAGTGAAGCGTTAGTGAAGAATACAGATGACGGTTTGAACGAATTCGTATGTGATGAGTCGAGAAGATAAAATTTTTAAATTTAACCTAATTAAAGTAAAAACGGTTCTGTAATTAATCCGAATGCCGCCGCGCTAACCGCGTTAACCATAAACCGTGGAGGGCGTATATTTGATCAAAAAATTAATTACTTTTTGATCCGCACGTCGTCCGCAGTCGATGTTTGGCCGTGCGAGGGAACCACCACGGGGCCCCGGTTATCGCTGCGCCCCGAGGTCCCATGGTGGTCGCGGTCGGCGTTAAGCTCGTAAGCCGCGGTGTCTACACACATCGTACACGTCCGTGTTAATAATAATGATGATAACAGTAAAAAAAAAATGACGACAATATATTTTATCACAGGACGTCGGTGGTTCGTGCAAATGGGAAAAAATTCTCGTCACCGCACGGTACGCGGTTCCGGTGCCACCGGGGAAATAAATGGAGATTTTCTTTTGCGACCCGCTGCAGTTGCGATACCGTGCCCCGAGGACGATATGACGCACTCGAGTGTGGTGCGGCCATAGGTATACGATTAAATTTGAAATTATCATACGCCGGAATTTACACACACACACACGCACACGCACACGCACACGCACCCACTCGCGCACGCATTACGTTATATTAATAGTACGCGACTCGGGGGTCATGTTTGTGTATTGTACGGTTTTCTAATCGTGGCGTGCATAATAAATACGCGCATCGGCCGTTAATGCATTGCGTGGGCACAAAAGTCGTACGCGCGCATTTATAATAACACTACACACCGGTCCGGTGACGACGACCAAGTCATGTTTGTTCGCCTCTGTCGCATGTATATTTTTATACATTATACGCGCGTAAATTTATCATGAACGTCGCAAGCGCGCCGGTGCACACACACACACACACACACGGGAAAAATACACGTAATAGCGATATACGTGTACGAAGAAACGTTTGCGCAGGCACGTGTGCCATCACATGGTTTCACAGTATTATTATAATATAATATTCGCTGGTGCCCGGTTCTCATTTCCCCTTACCTCCCCTCCCCCCGTTTCCCGTTTTCCGCCATCACGAGGACCTCCGAGTATCGCCCATCGCGCGAAACCGCTTGTCGCTTTTGACGGAATACGGTGGCACGAATAAATCAAAATATCGCGTTCAAGTCTCCGATGACGCGCTGTTTTGTCTACGATGCAGTATATATTTTTGCTTTTTTAGCGTTTCAAATTTTCAATAATGCTCCGATTTCATTCCCGGATTTGCTTACCACGCGTCTTATAAACGGGCTACGCTCATCGATTTTCAAATTGTATTTTTCGGACGACTTTTTTTTGTTTTGTTATATCAATAAATTTTAATGAACGTTGAAGTGTTTGGGAAATGTACTTAGGTACATGCTTATCAGTTATCACAGGTTAGTTTTTCAAAAATATCATATGAAAGGCGCCTAGTTTCTAGTTCAAGAATTATTTTGCGACGCCCCCGAAAGATGCGTAAACCCAACACAGCACTTATACAATTATATTCCAAATGCAATGATTAATCATTGCTTCCAAGGATATACGTACAGATAAAACGAAAAACACGACCGTCCTTGCAACGTCTGAAATGAGTTCCACCCCTATAATTGTGCTACGTGGATACGCGTTCCGTCTATACTACAGTAGTGTTCTGACCAAGAACCGAAAAGACGAAACACAAACAGGCGGTCTATGTGTCTTGACATATTTTTCCTTTGAACATAGGTTTTCTCTTAATTGTACAAGTACAATATTATCTATTTGTCATGGTTCAACGACGTGTTATACCACAATTGTTTCGTCGAACATTTGTTAGTGAACAGGACGCCGATAACCACAGACCGATCGGAAGATTTCATTCCAAACACAATTAAGTACAAATTGAATTTACTTAAATGTAACTAAGTAGTCTACCCGAATATCGGGTTTTTAATTTGCGGCCCCCATCATCGACAGTATCTCACCTTATTAAATGGCAAGATGAGAAAAGAGAATATCAACATTCCTATAGTTATAGATAGTATAATATTTATATCCGACTGTTTTTCTTTTTTAAGTATAAATCTGAAGCATCAAATTTTCTGTACTTTCTTTAGTAAGTAATAGTAAAACTATAGTAAGTATTCATTTCCTGAACCCAAATGAATAATAAAACTTGATTTTACAGGAATATAAATGAAAAAACAAAGAAGGTAAAATAAGATTTCAAAAATATGATATCCAGAAAAATTTATTGGTGAGGACAAGTCTGGTGAATCGTGATTCACCTTGGAGTACATTTTATTAACGTCTTATATAGGTACTCCGGTACTCGTATTATTATTATCTACAGAGGTGTGGCTACTAAGTGATCAACATCAAACGCTTACTTCACTCAGCCGAATCAATAATGTATAAAATATTAAAATATTCTTTAAAGCTTTTAATAATTCAATTGAAAAAATGCAGAATTTAAAATATTCTTTCGTTATTAGGTCTTTATACTCACTGTATACCTAGTATATGTAAAAATATTCTCGTACACGGGTTATTTCTTGTCAAATTAAAACACTCTCGAACTTGGTTTTTATTTCATATTTCAATCAGTGCGTCTCGCGTCTGTGATTTGTATAATATATTTGGCACTTCAAACTTTAATACTCATTAAATAACAGTTCTACTCATATCTACTTAAAAATAAACATTTCTTATTTTTTTTTTAATGAACACAATATAAATAAAACCCGTGCGGTGTGTATACGTAGAGGTTTTCAATGCGGATCTGCATTTCACATAACCACGCATCTAACCAGAACAGTAATTATCGAACCGATAAAAAAGAAGAACTATAGCCATTCCCTGGGTTTTCAGTCGTCTCTTTTTATAATATATTTTTTTAAACTGAGTTTTAGATTATGATAGTGAAGCGAGGAATATATATTTAATTTTAACGTTAGCCTTATCAAAACATGTCTGGTTTTATAAGTGGATACCTAGTAACTTATTATTAAGCTCGAGCAGTTGAAGTCTGAAACTTCAAACAATATTATATACTATAATACAGTAAATATTAACAGTTTTCTTACTCTATATACGCATACTTCTATGGTAACAACTTAAACTACAACAAGTGTGTGATGTCAAAGATCCGAGTTAGGTCCCAGAGAATATTTTTGATAAAGACAAATTAATAATTGATAACATAAAAATGATAACGTACTAGTTATAGATCCGACTATAAAAACTGTATCTCACGAGTTAGGTCCGACTATAAAATCGATAACTTTAACATCTAAGGTTATTTTTTTCATATTGTACAAAGTTGGTGGGGAAAAATACAAATTTTATGACTTAGCAATGAGTATAAACAAAATTCTGATCCACGTAAATACACATACTTGAAATCATTCCACGCTCGCATTAAAATTCAAAATGCTGTTCAGCGAACCATAATTTATACAAATTTATTGAAATCTTGAAAACTTAATAAATAAAGAATAACGTACAACATTTTTGTTTCATTAATTTAATATTCTCGTTTAATTAAAGATAAGTTACCGGTTAACATTTTCGTTATTTGTTTTTATTTCGCGATCGGTTTAGAGTAGTTCAGTAAGTCTAGATTATTTACATTTATTTTATACCAAAATATACAGATGAAACTTACTCGTAAATAATAATTTACAAAACGTAAATTTAATTTCCACATAAATCGTTTACATTTTAGTCGCATATCAGTTATGAACAAAAGGTATTATAATGTAGTGTGTCATCTCGGACAAAGCCTCCGAATAGTTAACATGTTTAATGAAATCATATGAAAGAGTTTTCGACGACGGCAACACGAAACTGCTATTTATACACATTAAAACATTACAAATGTTCATAATATTATAATACCAATTCATCAGGATTACACATGCGTTTCAGATTATTTATGATGATAATTTATGTGAAAAAAAAATATGTACGTCCGTTCTTAGTTCAAACTGCAGAAAAACCCGATTATCTTTCGCGAAAACTTACTTGACACCCGCAAGCGTTTAATTATTGTATTTGTAAAATGCTAATCAAACGTTGAATGGAATGTCGGGGTAACAATTTTTTGTCGCGCATTCATTTTGTTACCGGAGCAATAAATTATTTTACTAATGAGTAACGCGCAATAGGTAACGGCTATTACTCATTACTCGTTTCGTTGACATAATACAGTCGGACCGTGTAGAAAAGTGCACCGTTATTATACCTTTTAGGTACACGCATTGAGGCCCTGACGCTGTGAGTAGAATACGTTTGAATTAAAGTTATAATTTATAGCCGAATAATATTTCCATGCACACGCCACTGCTATTAGTGCTCATCTTCGGTAGACATACACGCACGCGCACACACAAAAAGTAAAATAATAAATAAAATAATAAATAAAATGTATTACGTTTTTCACATTAATAAAAACGCGTTGGTCATAAATAAATTTAATTTTAATAAAAAAAAAAATAACCAATACGTTTACCGTAGGGTTTCTGTGCTAAGCTATGGGCGAAAGAAAAAATAAAAATACAGTAGGTCGTGTTTTTGTCGAAATAAATTATACTTAACCTTTGAAAACCCTATTTTAAATTATAAATATCGATAACTACATAATACGTTAACGTCGTTACAAATAATACGAATACCTATATGCATAATATGTATTTTAACTTGCTCCGAGTGTAGGTAAACGAAAACAAAATGGTAGGTCAACGATAACTTTGAAGTTAAAAGTAAACATTATATAGTTTTTCATGGTGACACACTACAAACGATATTTTGCGTGTGACGGTAAAAAAAAAAAAAAATTGTTGGTGTCGTATGATGTTGTGTTTTCATCGGATAACCATTGATGTTTAATAATTAAATTGTACATGATAAAAATAACGGCACAGCGAAGTTCAATGGAGCAAAAAATTACATTTAAAATATATATTTGCCAGTACGGATAATTTAATTTGCTTCTCCAAAATGATTTCATTTTCAGGAAAATATAATTATGCGTAGTACGTTTAAAAAGATCCGATTCGTACAAAAACGACATCGAAAAATGTACTTTCAGTAAGTATGGTTTTGTCACTTGGGTCGGCACTAATCTAGCGACCCTAAACAATTGACCCTAATTGCGCCTTTATGCTTCCCTTGCCGGATTTAAATTATGATATTTACAGGGAAACGCACTGTACATAGTTTGGTTTTCATCATAAAAAATGTGAACCCGTTTTATCAAATGTCTCCCAGAATATTTTGTAATCGAGAGATATTAGTATAAAAAATACAAATTATATTATATAATATAATGTACGAATGGAAAATACTCTTGTTAAAGCTAATAACCTTTGTAGTTAATGCTTAACCAATAAAAAAAAAAAAAAATTATATTATACTGTGATTTCTTTAAAATATCGTATTCGTAAAACATTTGGTGATTTGAAAATTCACACACATGGGTATAATAATTTAAGATAAATAAATTTTTTTTAATGAAATCTGAAATAAAATCTAGTTATAGAGATGAAAATATTATTGATTAAAATCTTACCGGTCTATGTGCTCAATGGTTATGTAATTAGAAACGAACTGTAGTAATAATACTGCAGAATAAAGTCCTAACAGCAATAATATTGAGCGAAGGTGTTCTGTGTTAGTTCTGTTAAGAAAGGGTTTTGTTTTTCCAATGCAGTGATACCTTTTATATTGCATTCATGAATATAATAATATTCACAAAATCTTAATAAAGTTTAATAACTCTACAGTCGCTTTCCTTAGAAAAAAAAACGTGCGTAGAAATAGGCTATTTCAGGTATTAAAATTAAAAATAATCACAATCTAAACCGTCGGCAAACACAAAATATACTTTAGTCTTACAGGAACGTTATAATGCGATGATTTTGAAAATAAATTTTTGAAAATAAGTTACTAGCGGTAATAGTATTAACATTCGATAAGACAAACTAAGAATGGTTATTTATTATTTTATTATATTATTAGTATGGTTACTGTTAATGTTCACGCAGCTCGGGCAATATTTAAACCACATATAATAGGACAGTTTGACATCAAAGAAACACGAATAATCAATTAGGTACAATAATAATAATATAACTAAAAAAATTTCCTATCTCACTTTCTTACATCACATCATAGCTAAAATTAAACCTAATGACTAATGTATACAGGTTGCTCATTTTTTTTTTTTTTGCATCAATATTGTTCAGCGGAATATGATTATTTAATGTTACACTCTTATCAACACATTGTTATAGTATTAAATACTATTTTAATATAATACAATGAAAGCCGTCAGAAACTGGATACATAATATATATATATATGCATAGGTTAAATATAATTTTAGTTATAACGGTTTGGACAAGTTTGTAGCGTTCAGCTCAATATGCGCGCGGTATAATTTTTGAAAGGGCAAAAGAACATTTATGTTTTGGACAGGTTTCCGCAATATCCAGTACGCGTTTCCGACAGATTTCAACGCGTAGTTATTTTAATATCGATTGCGATCTCCATGACAACATTGGAACAAAATTCGTGTAAATTGGTCGAACGCTTGAGCTTTTAACGACATCGAATGCACTCCGTTGTGCAAATGATACGTGTTTTAGTCTCAATAACAAATAAACAATACTCTTCAATTTGTTGCTTATAGTCATATTGCAACTAATAAATCTAGTTTTTTTTTAATACAAAGAATTCTAACATTCCAACTTGTTTATAGTAGTATTTGAATAATCAAAAAACGAAAAAAAAAAAAATGACCAAAGAATATGTTAAGAAAATCATCTTTTAAAATACTAGAAAGACAAATTTTTTAAAACAATATTATTATTTATATACAAGACAATATATGACGTCGATTAGAACACTACAATCAGTCGATTATGAAATGGAAATTATATGAAGTGGTCTGAAATCAACATAGTGAAAATTGTGTTATAATAATACTCAGCCTTCTAAAAAGTGTAAAAATTATTCCAACAGTTCAAACAATTACCTAAAAACCATAAAAGTCTAAAAAATACAAAATAAAAACCTCATATTTGAACTTGTTTATGGACAAATCACATGTTGTGCCTGAACAGTTATATCCGGTTGGTCATGAACAAAATGCAAAACTCTTTACTATCTTAGCCCCATTTATATAACATCATAATATTATACACAATTCGCACTAAAATGATTTATTGTTTATTCATCCTGAACTACAGTTCCATTTTTCATTCATAAATACGCCAATTTTTTCATGGATTCAATCACTTTCCACAGGGTCCACGCACATTGTCCAGGCTTATAACGATAACCTTTACGAAACTGCAACCGTCTTGCATTCAAGAAATGCATGCCGACCGGTCCTCAAAAATACTCGAAGAATGTTTATTCTCTTTCGGACGACGTATACCATGGTACCTCCAAACGTTTATAAACAGCCACGTGGTTTACCATCGGCTCGAGTAAATTTGATTTTCAATCGACAATGACGTTCACACACTATAAGATAATGTATAGGGTGATTTTTTAGACGTGCTCACTCCCCGTTGTGGCAGATCATTTAAAATGATTTAATCTGAACATTGTCCTTAAGTTCCTAAGGTCAAAAACCGTTGATTTTTTTTTCATGCCACCATAAGTAGCAATGTCCTGTGAAGGTACAAAGTTTTGATTTTTCAAACGGGAACAACGAATGCGATTTATCTCCCTCGCCCTCCCCGTCCCTTGATCACGCTCCTGCGCGCGAGATACGCGAGATCCTTTACGCGAGTACACGCACGCCGCTCTCGACCGTGTACACGATATAGCCACCGCGGGATCGTAGGAAAAGTCGTGAGTAAATGGTTTCGCTAGCGTTTTGTCGAAACCGCCAGCCAGGACAGGTTATTATAAATCATAGTTTAACACAACATCGTTACGTGCACACTACCGAGGGCTACACGGTTCGCGACGCAGTCGCCCCAAACGCAGCTTTTGAATCGATTCATTGTCGCGTACGATAATTTCTAATGTAATACGTGCGTGCACACGTATACGCCGCGCGCGTAATGTTGCGTTTGTTTACTCGGCGACGGGGAAAACGGTTTACGGCGCGATTATAACATTAGAACGTACCAAACGTTCTACTATACAGTCGTTGCGCATTATAAAAAAAAAAAAAACGAATAGTTAATAGCAACGCGTAAAATCGATTTCTGAAAACTATAAATATACATATGTTTAAATGCGTGCACGCGTATAGTTCGTTTGACTGTTAGCGGGGGCGAAAATAATCATAAATAAACCGGCCGCATAGGTGTACGCGTTCGACGCGGTGTTATGAGTTTGGAGTCTGTGAGCTGTAAAAAAATATTATAATACCATTCACGGATATAAAATACATATGATGTGATAAAATTGTGTTTTTTTTTTTTTTTTATTCATCGAAATTTGTTCGTTTAATCTTATTTACGGAACAAATATTCAAATCACACAACTATTGTACACTAGTTCGATAAACACAGTTATAACTCACGAGTTACACACGTGCTATGTATTCTACAGTGAATATTCTAGCGCAGCGTTTCTCAAACTGTGGGTGGGTCGCGACCCCCTGGTGGGTCACGAGTCAGTTTTTAGGGGGTCGCGAGAAGTTTTTTAACTATACAGATTGTATGAAATTTATGTTTTTTAAATTGTAAACATTCTAAACGTATAGACTATGGAACAACAATATAAGTATAAAGTTATATAAGAATTATTACGGGAATTATTACGACGGGTATTTTTAAAAAAGTTTTGTTAAATTTGTTTTTTTAAATTACTTATTTGATTCTGTAAATGTAAAACTATGGGGGTCGCGACAGATTTTTGGATCCTAAAAAGATCTATAATATAATATATCTATTATATTATATTTATATATCTATAATATAGATCCTAAAAAGGTCCTAAAAAGATTAAGAACCACTGTTCTAGCGAATACGCTTATGTATCTCATACATTTACGATCATTATCGATGAACAACATCATAATTTGTTTACAATGCACGTCGAGCGTGCAACTATAAGATGATATTCTCTACGCATCGCGGATACACGAAAAACCAGGGGGGGGGACGGAATTCGGTAATATTCGAAAGTCACAAAAATACCACATAAAAACAGTCAACCGGCCGTAAAATGAACGCAACGATAAATTATTATGTGTTTGTACAGGATCTTCATTTGGTCGCGTCCTCTCGGGTTATACGGATTATTTCACCGCCCGTAAAGGGCACGTGCGTTTCGCCACATTTTCAAACATTATTATTATAATACGTGTACCTTTTTTTTTTTCCAAAGATGTTATCACAATAATAATGTATACGGTGTTTGGCCACGACTGCAGTGCCGATCGACGAGTTCCTCGTTCGAACAAAACGACGTGTACAATATATCTATTCCGTCGAAATCAAATTTGAATATCTACAAAACAATGACGAGAAAAGAAATAATATTATCGACGCTAGACGTGTAAATGCCGCGGTGTTGAATGTGGTCAGCACGATAATATTCGCACGTACATAGATCTGTGGTCGATACGATCGCTGTAGTACGTTTCGAAAAGTCCGAAGCGAATATCGACGGTTTAAATTTTGCGACGAAATGAATAATGCGACGATAACGCGGTCATGTACACGTGGCGGGTAGGTGGGGGGGTGTATTTTACGCCCTCTGCAGCCGAACCTCGAGTGTTCCGTCGTGGAAGTAAAAACTTTTAGAGGGTTTTTCGTACCCGAAAATGCCCGAACTTTAAATCGGAAACCGTTTATCAGCAACGTGTCGGCGATTTGACGTGATAAAGTTTTCGCAAAGTCCCACGTCTAACGCGCGCTTTCGCATTTCCCGGGGGCGCATTACGCGCGATACCGACGACGATATCGCACCGATCTATTTTCTAATTACGCGCGTACACCAGTGGCGTATACAAGGGGGTGATATGGGTGATCACGCCCCCCTGGATATTTGTTTCATGTACTCTTTTACTTACTTATTTTATTATTTTTAATGATAGTAAAATGGTTATCAAAAACCTGTTTTCAATCAATAAAACATCTTGATTAAAAAAAAAATAGGATGTTGTTACTAATATTAACCAATTCGTGTATGGGGATATAGTTGCTACTGTAATTATATTGTCAGATATTGAAAAATTTCGGTCGTCAGTGCACTCTGCAACTGTATTGCAACTTATTCGGTTTTCGGCACAGTGGTTTGCGGGGGAATCGGGAATGATAGTTGATACCGGAGAGCGTAATGTTGATGTGATACAGATTGAAAATATTTTAACAAAAATTGATTAGCTTGTACGGTAGTACCAGTAGTTCTTCGGCAGTATTCCGTGGTAAAACGGACTGTACGGTTTTCACTGATCAATCACATGCAATAATGGCTTCGACGAAGAGGAAACGAGCTTTCGTTTATGGCAGGGCTTGAAATCGAAATAAAATTTTTCGATTTCAATTTTAATTTCGCTTATCGATATCAGTCTTTCTTTTTCGATTTTAATTTCAATTTTGCTTATCGATATCGGTGTTTTTCGTTTCCAATTTTATTTTTGCTTATCGATATCAGAGTTTTTCGATTTTAATTTCGATTTTAGTTTCAATTTTAAATCACTTTTAAATTTTTGTGACTTTATTATTAACCGAATCAGTATTGATATGGTCTGGTCAACAACCAGACATTTACACACCACCTACCACCCTTATAAAGTGTCGATGACCTTCATTTTTTCGTAGAGCCGATTTCTTATTTTACCCAATAAACTAAATACACCTAATAAACTTTATAGACATACGCTTTTATAAGTATGATTCGAATTCAAGTCGGGAACCCCCTGGAAGATGAGCTGGATACGCCCCTGAACCGCGAACGGCCTGTACGTTCGCATAATATTGGTTTCGAACGTACCTACGGCACGGCGTATACACCATTGTGCGTTTCGCGTATTATTCTTTCCGCATCCAGAAGCCCCGGTGCGTTTCGCACAGAAGTTTGCCGTACATAATTTAATATATTACGCATACGCGCGGGTAGGAGGTACCTATACATATATGCGCGCGCCTTATAATCCGGATTTGTTCGCCGCGACCGCATGTATGCCGACTAACAAGTAACTGTAGAATCCTACGTGGATGAAATTCAAATTACCTTCCGTTCGGTTGACATGACGTGCGCGCGTAGCGTAATACGAGTATGTGTTCGTGTATAAATAATAATTTGTTTCCAGTTGAAATCAATTATTTATATTCAAATATCAGCGACAACAATGGAACGGAATAATGCGCGGTACGCGTCATCCGGATCATGTTGCGCTCGTGTACCGCTTCCGGGGTTGGGAAAAAAAGCAACTATCGTCCAGTCGACCCTCAAACTATTTGAAATGTATATAAAACTGTTCAAAATGTTTTAAAACTAACGAACAACTGAACGGGAGGTTTCAATAAAAGATTTTCTAAGCATGTAAGCTCGTATAATCAATTAATCATCCATTCTATTTGAAGTTTTATAATAAAAACATTTCGTTGGAAATAGATTCGGTTGTGATAAAATTTACTCAAAATTATCTCTGTAATTTACCTAAAGAAAATACGTAAGAAAAGTTATTTCAATTATGTTCTCAATATGACAAAAATAATAAAGACATTTTTTTTAAGTCTATATCTTGTATAGTATAAGATGGAAATAATAAGATATATGATATAGTATAATGTTTTTTATAGCTGTGAAGTATTTTAATAACCTTCTTAAGTGTAGTAAATTTTAATATCGTTTATTGTATCTGCAGTTAAAAATGCATGAAAATAATAACGATATAGAACAATCTGTTTTATAACACCTATTTAAATATATTTTTGAACCATTGCTTTTGGCTTTTTTTTTACTTGTGTTTTTTTCTTTGCTTTTTTTTCCTAGAATCTTCTTTGCCAGACCATAGGTGTATATTTTTCAAATGACTGTTCGCATTACAATCATATTGCGTTATAATTACTTTTTTTTATTTATTAATATAATTGTTTCAATACACTAAATGTTTTTACAATGTTACAACGTTAATTTTAAGGTCTACAGATAAATTTACAAATGCATTTTAGTTTGATTGTCTGGATTGTCCTCTTCTCGATTTATCTTGTGGTAGCCGTGGTTCTAGTCTAAGATTGGTGGATATTTTGCCAATTTTATAGTGGAGTGCACCTTCGGTCTTGTGGAGTTTACCGGAGAAACGTTTTGTGTAGTTGTTTGTTTCTCATAAACCACGGGGCCATTAAGGCTACTAATTTATTATTACCGAAACACATTTTATTATTTGGTGAATACTTGTTTTGAAATATCTACGACCTTATATTGATTTATGGGGGTATTCGTTTATTTATTTGATTATTTTTTTAAATTCTCATATTAGCCTCTACCGTTACTTTAACGACAAAAGCCAATTTGTTTTGTAAACCAAATATTATACATAATACGCTACTTATATATTTTATGCATAACTGTATTTCGCGGACGAAGAAAATATCCGTATCATCATTGTACAGGCAATCGATTTATTTGTGTCACGCGTTTCCATTATATATTGCTTTTCTAGAACTTCTAGAACTTTTGAAGTTCTCATGAAAGTGTGTCGTTCATTTATTAATTATTTTTTTTTTTTTAATTGATTTTCATCGGACGATATGAATCACTTAACTGATTGCGTTCGGACTAAAAAATACAAGCCGAGAAAAAAAGTTACAATAATTAATTTACCGGTGCCCTTTCCACCCTAGCTCCTACCTCTTGCGGGTGCGTAACGATACTTCTGTCACGGTATCTTCGGAATGACGTAGGTTTTTCCCCTTTGAAATTTCACACGTACAGCGTGTTATCGATTCGACCGGGAGAAATTTCGGTGTAACAGAGTGCAACTTTAATACACCTAGAGAGTACAAATGTGTGAAGACTCCATTCCGCGCGGTTTACTGCCCACGAGTTCTATCGATTACCTATCTTTGAAAACCGAAAGCTCTCCGATGGCAACGGATTTTCGGCGTCTCGATCGACGGGTATGTAAAAACGATTGTATGAAATTATAATTATTATTTTTTACTTCGTCCATAAAGGTCGTTGACGATAAGTACGCACAAGAGTTTGCGGACTGTTGTTGCTAATCATAGGGTTTACGGCGAACCTTTTCGCGTCGCGAGATTAACGCACGTGCAGCGCCAGGCGAATTGAATCTAATAAAAGAAAATATTATACGCCATATCATTTCTTCCGCAAAGTAGTTTTTATTTCCACGCTTGAATAAAAACAAAATACTCGACTACATGACATACATTTAAAGAGTAACTTTCGAAAAGTTTCCGAAGACAAACTTTATTAGAAGTATAAAGCTTTATTGTTGCACCGCAGAGGCACATATATACATGTATACAGAGAATAATGTACTGTCATAAACGATAATTCAAAAGTTTTATTTCGCTATCACAACATAATGTTCTTTTAAAACGTATTAAAAAAAAATTTAGTTTTAGTTTTTATATTGTATTACCGAGTGTTTAGTATAATAGACATTTCTCCGTAGTTATCTAAATAATAAAAATAATAATAAAAAAGAAGGCACATGAGTAAAAAATACTTTTTTTTGTGTACTCGGTATTATCATTAAAACACAAAAGCGAGAAAAAATAGTTAGTGGAATTGAGCCAACACGAAAACATTAATCATACCTACAATTAAAAAATAATAAATGTAACCTCGTTAATAGAGAACAGTATTAGATCAACTTATAGATTGAAAAGTAATTTTTAATTAATATTCATAGACCACCAGTAAAGTTATTACTACCCATGAGTTGTATTTAAATTATTATATAACTAACCGCATTTTCCAAGCACTTATTTACAACTTTTTCAATTTCAAGTGCCATCAAAGTATTAAATACATTTTAAACATTTTATTTCAACCGGTATTTATTTTTTTTATTCGATTCACTAAAAAAAATAAAACGTCATTATTCCTATATTTATTTACGTTCGCGTAAGTTATTTGGCGAACTATAACTTATTGATTACGTTTGGAAATTTAACATTTTTTCGTTTCAACTAGTCGTAAAATGTCCATTTTTGGATTAAGTTGTACTATTTACTCGTATACATACTTTATAGCAGAAGACACAAAAAAGTCATGGAAATGTGTGGATTAATTAGCAGAGGTATTTTTTTTTTATTTGTTTTTTTTATCGAAGCAAGATTAAATGTTACGGCACAGCTTCGTTCCATCCGCGACCGCGAGAGGCCAACAGGAACTTAATCAGTCAGACTTAAATCCGAATCATTGAATCTTGATGTGTCACGACTCCGATATAGCAAGGTTACGTGGAGTCATGGTGTTATTAAAAAATAAAGAAATTCGTTTTAAATCGATCTGTGTTATTGTTCATTAAAAAAATATATATATTTATTTATATATAATAGGTATAATAATGATAAACCCTAATTTCGATCCATACGCATAAGAAATAAGTGACAACGAGACGGTGTACAACATATCGTATGCAGCAGTATATTATAATATAATTTATTTATAAAACTATATCGTTGTACCCCTCGTTACGGTGTTAAAAAAAAAAAATCACGTAACTGGTTAGAACACGTTAACTTGATGTTTCCAGTTATTTCTGATAAGTAGTTTATTTAATTTGATTTCGAAACTAAAACAAAATCAGATTATCGAACCGTACAAAAAATAATAACGCCGTTCACTTTCTACGGGAATAATAGTATAATGTAACGATGAAATTTGTAACTGAAAAAACGTGTTAAATCAAACAAACAAACACGAAAATACTGATTTTTTTTTTCGTGCATATCCGTTACAAGGAGTTCGATGGTTTACATTTATTTACAGTAAAAAAATATGTGTCGTGTTGATTGTATTGCTTTGATCACCTGCGTAGGTCCGTATTTTTTAATTCACGTGAGCGTACGTCCAACGGTTTATATATTAATATAATCTTAATTATTTATAGGGTGACCATATTTTACGTCCCGTATTTCAACTTTGTGTCTCGTTATCCCGACGAGAGTCGTACGGGACGCGATTTTTCCAGTATTTTTTTTTCAATTGTGTCAATTTTTGATTCTGTTTTTGCCTTACTGTTAATGTATAACTTATCTTTCAATAAAATCTCTGATCTGCAATAGTATTTTTCGATTATAGTTTTGACCGTTTTAGCGGTTAAATTATATGTAGTATTGTAAAACTGCTTTTGATTGTAAATATTTTGGCTTTTTTGAAAACTTTTATACATTTATACTGTCGTCGGAGCGAGCAAATATATAAATAAAAAAAGGTTATTACAAAAAAAAAAGGTGTGTTCCGTATTTCTTGAAATGGAGTACATGGTCACCCTACTTTGGTGGCAAAAACGTGTTTTTGACCGGGACCATATCTGAGGGTGGCTACAGGGAAGGTAGTTGGTTTTGGAACACACAGAATTGTGTTACTGTAAGGAATGACATATTTAGTGCAAGTGCCTCTATGGAAATATTTTACAAACATTGTGTGGCTTAGTTTTTATTTTTTATAACATATAATACATTTTTAAACATTTTAATTATTTCTATTGAAATCCGTGTGTATGTGGTGGTGCGTTTATACTCAAATACCAATTTTTCCAAGAATAATAAAAACGATTGCATCATTTTTAAAAATTAAAATGCATTTAAACTTTTAATTTGTTTTTTTTTTAAATTTTTTTTAATGAAACAGTTTTATGTTAAAAACGGTAAAACGTATATGCATTTATGTACATACAGTAAATTGTACCAAAAGAAAGTGTCTATAACTGTTTGTTCACTTGGGGACTAAATTGGGTTTGTTCTAAATAAAAGCGATTTCGAAAAAGTTCTAGGACTAAAATGTTTTCAAAGTATAATCAATTGCCTCCTTTGTTTCAATATTTGCTTGTAAACAATCATTTGGTTGATAGGAATATCATAAAAACATCATTCAACCTTACGGATTAAAACTTTTTTCGTCGCCAAACTCCATTCTCAGAGTAGTGATTTTATTATATACGTATTATGTAACGAAGCGTCGCGTTTATTGTCAGGTGTCAGTTCATGATTTTCATTTAGAATTCTTTAAAAAGTTATCCCGACTATTCCTGTATTTCTGTGCATACGGTTATAATATTTTACTATTTTTGTTTAGTTGAAAAAAATTATGGTACGACAATTTTCCAAATTTAATTATTCCCAATCTTAACTTTTCCAAACATCTAATTTCCCAATTTGCAAAAATATGAAAAATGAACTATTTGTACCTTATTCTTAATAATCTTATGTTCTACATGATGTTATATTATTTTATTACTAATCTGGGACAAACAATTGAGAAGTTTCAAAACACGGTTCGATTAAAATAATTGGAAGATAGATTGAAGTACCTATATTTAATATTGTTTCCTAATATGATCAATTTACTGATAATAATTACATCATATAGTTTCTACGGTCATTGGTGTCATAATTTACAATTTTAAATTGTTTTCAATGTCATAACCTGATAAAAATCTAAATGAATTTATTACAAAATTATTATGATTTAAATTAATTAATGTGAAAAATAACATTGGGAAAACCGTGCATTAATTACCGGCGAACCGCATCGCGTATGTCATCGGTCGAAATACCGTCGCGTATCTAGACCGTTTCGTTCAAGTCCTATGAAAATTGAACGGCGGTCGGTATAAATGGTCGCGTGTAAATTATCCGGCGAATCGCGATGGAAAAATAATGAAAAATGCACACACGGCACGTGTACCCCGGGGGGGGGGGGGAAACTCTGAGGGATCAATTATTACACACCCGGCGAGCACTCCGATGCGTCGCGGACTCTACTCGATGTTTGCCCGCCGCACGTACGCAATAATTTATTAAATGACATTTTATGTACGCTCGTGTTTGTTGCCGATCATTTAAGTGACTTTGACTTTTGCTCATCAAAGGCGTGTCTGACGATCGCACGTACATTTTTAACGAAACATAAATGATTCAGCGGTCGCGCGCGAACGACATGCTCTTGTTGTATGTGCCAACTAGGCCAAAATTTAATTATTATAAAAACGGTCAAATAGACAAAGCTTATTAGTAAGATGGGCCAGTGAAGCAAATGAAAAGCGTGGCGTCTTAGTCTCTACACATACGTGCTTCAACCGGAACTCACCAGGCCCGTGCGCAAGGGGGGGGGGGGGTTGGGGGTTCGACCCCCCATGGTCGAAAAAATCGTGTTTTTCATAATTGATCTATCACCTATATGTTATATTTTCTAATCTTATTTTTAATAAATAATAATGCATACCATAATAGTACAATACTACAATAATTAAATATAGTGTTGTCTTCTCGTTTGCTGTTTATCGACTTTCATCATAGTTGCCGCTATCGATAAAATATAATGAGTGCTAGGGCTAGGATTTTGTAGCATTTGCATTTTCTTTCTTAGTACTCCAGGACATAGCTAATCAAAAACAAAATTCGATTCATACATCACAGAGTTCAAATTTACAATTTTGATTTTGCTTTTTTTGCATTTTCTTATGATATTCGTAAATAAATGCTTTTTTGGTACTTTAGTATCAGTTTATTAGCTTTTTATTTAGTTTTTGTTAATTATACGCATATTTAACATATTTAGAACAATTACGTACTTAGATATCTAAATTTATTCTTTATCAATTTATTTTCATTACTATATATTTCGTGGCTTCACCTTATCGGAAAATATTTCTGAAAATAAATTATTTTTTTATCCTTTTTTTTAAATTTTGTCAAAGTGATTACCGAGTGGGGAGTTGTGGTTACGTTGACTATCTGGACTTTAGACGCAATGAGAACGATATTTATTGACTTGTTTACTATGTCTAAAATTACAATAATATTATTTAGCATTCACTAATTACAGGAATTTTCATGGGGGTTTATATTCGCGTACTAACGTACGGAGTATTGTTATTTATCGTGGAGCTATGGCCCATGAGTCACATTAGTTGTCGTTAATACGTTATGCCGACAAGTATTTAATTGTTTGTTGCATCTAACTGGTTAAAATGCTTTTTTTGGAGCATTATTGGCAATTTTTTAATGTCTTTATTGTAGGTTTTTAGTGCATCATTTTCCTAGCCCTTATAATGACAATAAAATTTGTATTTTATAGTATTGTTAAAAAACATTTTTAATATAGATACTTACAAAATTAATAATAAATATAAATATGTTATAATACTATTTACTAATTATTGATGTATCTGTGTTATACATTTTCTTTTCAAAACACCCCCCATTCTGAAATCCTGCGCACGGGCCTGGAACGCACACACTCTGCCCCGGTCTCGTCCGACCGGCTGTCTTAAATATTAATTTACAATATGCTACCTCAGCTCATTTGCTTCACTGGCCTATCTTACTAATAAACTTTGTCTATTTGACCATTTTTATAACAATTAAATTTCGGCCTAGTTGGTACATACAACACTCTCATCCGCGAAACGTTGCGGACGCTGCGCCGGAGCGCCGCGCGGTAATACCTGTATACATGGTGTTATCACGCTAGGTCTTCCGGCAAAATTGGGCGTAATTTTGATGTGACTCTCGCGGAAGTAGATAAGAAAACAAAAAAATATAAAAAATTGCGTTCAAATCGAATACGGTTGCACTAGTGTTCGAAGGTGTCACAAGTATGACGTCCACTTGCACGTGCACACATTCCCGAGGCCACGGAAATACCACGTTTACGCTTTGCCAACAGAACCGGGACCATCTCACCGATGATGCGGTAAGCTCGTACGCGTTGTAGGCTTTTCCGCAAATGGCTCGCGGTCCGATGGCCTCGGCTCCTGCAAAATTTGGACTCCCGATTGGAGGTGTTGGTCAATGTCAGCGTAGATTATTCCGTTTTACCGGCAATAACAATGGTATAGTGTGAACGCGTTGTTTTTCTCCTGCGAGGGTTATTTCAAATTTTCCCGTTTTCCCGGAAGACCCTGCATGTTCGTGCGCATACACAGCCAGCTATATACGACAAAAAATATATCGTGTGTGCAGGCACGTATTGGGTAGGCGCGTGCGTGCGTGTAAGACGTATTATATAAGATTTCATCGTCGTTTTTGGCGAGCTCGTTTTCGATCGATACGGACTCCGCTACCGGACGCAGACACCCGAAACCGCGGCGCGTATAGGGGAGACGCACGCTCGTACGACGCACAGGTGCAACGTGAGGCGGGCCAAAAGCAGCCTCAGGACGGAGGAGCAAGGGTGCGCGCGCGCATGTGTGCGTGTGCTTATGTGCGTATATGCGTATGTGTGTGTGTGTGTGTGTGTATAAACGTACACGAAGCAAAGGGTCGGACGAATAAAGACTTTGCTGCAACGGCAAGGGGGTAGGTTTCGTGTGGCGAGAGTAAGCGAGAGGGGAGGCGAAGAGGAAGAGGAGCAAAAATCTGCGAACAGATTATGAAGGGAGCTTAAAATGTTCCGGAAGAGAAAAAGAGGGAAGTATAGTTAGTGGAGAGAAAAGTAAAAAAAAAAAAAAAAATGCACTGGTGGTTTTCGTAGGCACTTTACCCCACGTCTGTTCGCCAGTGTTTAAAGTATAATATATTATATATGTGCGTATATATGTGCGTGCGTACCTACCGGAGTAAAATGTGACACGGGTGAAGAGGTTCAGCGTGCACGTGTATACGAGTATAATACACGTACGAGCGTTAAGCGCAAATTTATCTCGCGTCACAGCTCATAAACTTAATAATAAGTCAGTGGTTTTTCTCTGTCCCTCTCGTCCAACCCCCACACTTTCTTTTTCCCGAGTACACTTTGTCGAGGTGCATGGAGTCATTGCACGGCTTACACGGCCACTGGAATAATACGTTTCACCGGTTCACCCCGTACACGCCGTGTGCATGTGCTGTACGATAATAAATAGTTAAATAATATACAGCCGTACGGTATAAAAAACGAATGCTATATATTATATTTTGCGTGGGCGTACAAACGTTATAAGAACAAAAAAAAACAGTGTGTATATAATATGTAGCTCCTATAGCAGTAGCAAGACCAGGTTTAGCACAATAACAGTGCGGCCATAGGCCCTCGCCCGTACGTCACGCTAATTCCAATCCCTGTCACCGGAGTAAATTGTTTCACTTCAGCGCAAAAAAATTACCATCTCTGAAGTTTCGCCATCCAAAGCCCGATCATGGATGCGCACGGAACTCAGTAGCTGTTCGTGAGCTACGTCGTACTTCTACGTGATCAGTATTACGATATAGGGTATTATACAAGTGTTCGTTGCAGCGGCGATTTAGCCTGTTACATATAAGACATACGCATTTGATCCACGTTTGCACTACTTGCAGAACGTGAACTCGTACTCTTTGTTTCTTATCCCAGGCTTAAACATTCAGGCAAATTAATATTAATATCGGGGTGATTTTCGGTCAGGAGCCGTCGTTGAAAAACCATAACCCTCCCATATCCTGATCGAATTTAGGTGCAGGATCTATCCAAGATAATACCTATACTACTTGCAGAACGTGAACTCGTACTCTTTGTTTCTTATCCCAGGCTTAAACATTCAGGTAAATTAATATTAATATCGGGGTGATTTTCAGTCAGGAGCCGTCGTTGAAAAACCATAACCCTCCCCTCTCCTGATCGTTTTTAGGTGCAGGATCTATCCAAGATAATACCTATAGTGTGCTTGCGTGTGCGTAAGCTTGGAGAACACGATCGCATATAGAAATATTATAGCCATCGATGTATAGACAAATCGTCTCGGACGATATATAAATATATTTATTTCATGGCATTCATGTACTTATAAACTCTATGCGTAAGACCCTCTATGCTCACGCTCACGTTTGCCAATATATCAGTGGGCGTGTGACGCAGGTTTCGATTCCTGCGAACGGTAAAACGGTGCTTTCTTTTGTGAAAACGTTTTCACTCGACACAGAAGAACCACCGCCCGCGTCCGGATATTATTGTGCACGGACGTACATAATATTACACGACGCGACGTAGTTGCATTATGTTTTATTTCGAGACACGGATATCAATGCATTCACAACCGTTCGGCTTTTTTTTAATGCTCAACTGCACGATGTCTTCCGAGCAACGAATGCCATTGAAAACACATACGTAGTTCTATATAAAAGGAAACGTCCTAAAAAGTCTTTTGGACATTTCCCGTAGTGGTTGAGGTTCTAAAGTTTTGAAATTATAACCTTATTATGACGGCACGAAAACGCATTTTATCGATAATTATCGTATACCAGGTGAACGTATTGTTTTGCATGATTCAGCAGTACTCTCTGGCGACAAATATACTTAAGAAGACAGTAAATAGGTGAAAATAACAATAATTATAACAATCCGGAATCGTGAAAACATATTACTAACGCACATAGTATATTATTATGTTCTAAGGTTGAAAATCCATTTATGTATCAGCCTTATCGATTATGTCATTACAATGTAACATAATATGTTCGAGATTTTAATTGTATGAATATCATTATTTCTTCTTGTGTAAAATGTATAAAATAATTGTTGTATAATTATTAAGCTATCGTAGTTTCATACTAAAAGATAATAAAAAAAAAGATTGATAATATTTTAAAATGCAATTAAGTGATACTTCATTGATAAATATGACTAAAATGTAATGATAAAAGCAATAAGAGAAAGTAATGATTTTTTATAAAGTTCTAATTACCAAACAGCACAATAAGAAAAAAATGATTTCCACTGCATAAAACTATCATCCAAATTACAAAGACAATATAGAATTGTTATGTGATCTATGAATTTTCTGATGTTTTTTTAAGTTTAATATATGACGTATTTGAATGCATCGTGAGATGAGTCAAATAACGGTATCGTTTTCACTATGTATTTCAAAAAGCAAAATCTGTTCTCGAATTCCATCACATTATTTTGTTATAATTTTGCGCATTACATCTTAGTTTACAATATAATTACAAATGTTTTTTTATTTAAAACCAATCACACTTTATTTCGACTTTGAACTCGTAATTATTTTAATGGTGTATATTTTTCAACGAAACAGAACATATAATATTGTGTGCTTTTAAACCGTAAATTAAATTCTTTAAGAATGCCTATATTTAAGTTCGTTAACACGTGGACACATATGGTTAGTTCATACAATAACAATATTTAACGCTCAGATTAGATAATGTTGACTTGTGAGCTGTGGTTATTACGGATGAACAAGTGCATTTCTTTTACTGACAATCTTATATTAACGTCATCGAATTTGAACTTAATGAAGTGAATAAGGGCCGTATCGCCTTATCCTACCGCTAATTCGTTCGCATTAGAACGAGTAGAAATTACACGAACCGCAACTGAACGGGTACACGAGCTTACACCGTAAAGTTTATAGTTCAGGGGTGTTAATACATTGTAGACGTTTCTGGCCGTTTACCCTAATCCCTTTTCGTGCCACTTGCGGATGGTTAACAATGACAGCTCAACTACACGTGCTCGCGAACGTATACAGATTGGTCGTATATGTTTGGTCGTCGTATACATGTCGGTTATATCGAAATTTCCTAACGACCGTACACTCGCCTCGTTACGGGCGACCTTAGTCCACATTATTATTCGAAACTAGTTTTACGGATCAACAAGTCCTTGCCGATCGGCGGTGGTGCGGAGGGGGGGGGGTGGGAGGGGGCGAACATTGTGCGCGGTTCTTGGAGTTTATTACCGCGCGTAGGGATGTGATGAGCCGAAACCTCGAGTATTTTTATAATCAGCGTGCGGACGGGTATTTTACTGCGTGCCGGCGACCGAAAACGCGGGCAAACGACGATTTAGTGAAATGATAATTATAACGTTATCGATTGACCGGTCGGTCGGTATTTTAATTGTAATAAACGTGTTGTCGCGTACCACTTGTCCCGCGGTCTGCTGCAGATGACACGAGCGTATATATGTATAATGTATATACATTTAGCTCGCCGTCAGAAACAAAATGAAAATAAAATAAAAACAAACAAAGGTCGTCCGCCCAAAATGAACACAAAACGAATAGTAATCGTTGTACCGTCATTATTATTTTAATTATAATTATTATCATGTTGACACGCGGGGCGATTATACACGTGTGCCGGCGACGGGCAGACGGACGAGAGAAAAACGAGTTGAACAACGGACTGACATCGAAAATAACGACTGCGGGCGGCAAGTGAACGAACACACAATACTGTTATATCGTTTTAAGCGTGTGCATAATGCACGTGTGTGCGCACACGCTGTAGGTACGGGTCCGCTACAGAATTCAATTCCGTGGTCGTTTCCCTCCCCCTCAAAATTAGTGGTGTAATGTTATCTTTCGAAAATCACATGTTGTTATCGATTGCAGCCGTACGCCAACGTCCAGAAAACTATTTTGATATTTGGATCCCACATAAAGATTACCTTATACAAAAATTAGGACGAATCCAGAACAGACTTTTACGAATGCTCTCGTATAAAATCGATAAAGTTGAATTATCATTAAAGTATCCATCGAGGTTAATATTGAAAGCTTAGAATTCGGAAAGCAATTGTATGATTTATATTGGCTGTATAATTTGTTTAACTCTAAAATAGACTGTCCTGATATATATTTAAACGTTTCATATTCTAGGTTAAGATCTACTCCGATATTTCACGTTCCTACGCATAAAACTAATTATTCTCTGTTCGCTCCGGTAAACCGAATGTTAACATTTGGAAAGGAGCTTGAAAACTTTGATTTATTTTTCATACCCCTCATATTTTGAAATGTCGGCTAAACTAAATAATTCTTGCAACTTAAAGCTCATAATTTGTATTGATTTGATTTATTTCAATATTGTTACTCTTATCTGCATAAGTTTTTTAAAAAGCTGTTATTATATTTACTACTTCAATACAACTGTATTCTACTTGCATTGTAATTGTATATCCTTGTGGGTAAAATGTATTATATTTGTACTCCATGCCTACCGAGTGTTTATTACTCATAAATAACAAAAAGAAGATATTTCTTGGATTGTATGTATACTTAGAAAAATAACGACTGTTGTACATATTTGAGTTGGTGAACGGGTGGGTAGGCGGTTATTGTCAAAGTTTTACCACAGTAATAAAAAAATGATTTGCGCCACTAATACTATAATTTATAAGGCGGCTGAGATTTGCGTTCGAAAAAATATGTATCCGGTGAAACGATCGACAACGATCGGTAGCCCATCATCGTATTATCTAGATCAGTGTGGTGCGCAACCTTTTTTCGATCCGCGACCCTCGAATTTATTCGTTTTGAGGAGGCCACCCCGTACCTGCGTGCAATATTAGATAATGTATGTGATTTACAACTTTTTCATTCGGTGCTAGATCATTGCCGACCCCAGGTTAAGTGTTTTTGCGTGCGAAGTAATATTTTTCAAAAAGTTTTGTTGGACTTTGTCACAGAACACATGTTCTGTTGAAACTCTGATTTTATTAGTCCGTAAACGCATAGATTGTTTGAATAAATATTGTATCGTCTTCAAACAAAATTACCAATCGTATAATGTAATGAACATTAATATCAAAATACAACATACAAGATTTCAGAATCCGTTTCCGATCAGAGTGTTGCTTGATTTCTGCAGGTTAAGCGCAAACCGAAAAAGCTTACTTTTATTTTTCTACTTGCTGGGACATCGTCGCCTAAAAGAACACGCTAATTATAACGTACGAAACAGGTAAAGTTCAGCAACATTAGTACAATAGTGACTGTAACAATAGTCATCTAACAAGTTGACGAACCGCAACCGCACCATTATTGCGTGTTCTGTGACAACGTTTATCCGGTGAAAGAGACGGTCGACAAATGGATAAGCAGACCTAATGATTGACACTTCGTATTGAACAAATATGATCGATAACACGAGATTTTCAATTAAATTTCATAGATATTCTAGGGGGGGGGGTGGGTGAAATACCCAGAGTTATCAGCAATAATCCGTGAGCGTGCACTTTTTGGCTTTTCGTTTTCCGAAAAATTTGATCTTTCGTGCGCTGCAACGGGCTTCAGGACGTATTATCAAAACCGTTCTACTCGCGTGTTCTGATTTAATTATGATTTTCGTCTTCACGCGCGCTCAGCCTGCGTATTATTTAAACATACACTGATGTGGATCCGTCCGCGGGGCGCAGTTGCGAGAGCGTCCCTTGTTTGTCACGGATTTAACTGTTTTGAATTAATTCAAAAGTAATGTAGGTACCGTCAGAGACGATGGCATGGGATTTTAAATTATTTTTTCAAAATACATTAGCGTTGGAAAAAAAAAAAACATTTGCTTTTATATCACTGGGGAGTATAAATACCGTTCTGAAGACACCCATGCAAATCACACGCACACACGCGCACACTCACAGCTCTTGCGCGTGAATTGCGGGGTATCTTAAAGCCCCTGTTTTGGTGTATGTCACTCGACTATTATTTTTCAAAGTCGTAAAAAAAAACGCGTCCGGCTTTATTATTATAGACATAAGCCGAATGCGGATGAAACCATATTGTATCGCGCCCCCGCGTCATAGTAATCACAAAATAACGCAGACCGGCGTTTGCGTCGTATACACCGAAAAGTTAAAACGCACGTAGGATCTGTACGTTTGTTTGTATAGACTCGGCCCGAACAGAACTCATTGAATTGATACAAATATAAATTTCAAAACTAATATTATTATTAATATAAAATATAACGAAACACATTTCGAAGCTATTTTAAAAGAGAAGAGGGAACAAAAAGAGTACATAGATTTTTGGAATTTAGTGCCGGGAAAATACAAAACCCTACAAAAATGTGCCTACTTCTTGATGAAAGTGTTCACATCAACATGTCTACGTAAAACTTCATATTCAAAAATGAAATATCTAAAGAATGTGTACAGAAATCGGCTTTCTGATTCACATCTTTGCGACTTGTTAAGAGTAGCATGCAGCAATTACAAACCAGATATATCCAAAATAGTAAAAAAAAACTATCTCAATATCAAAATTCACACTAATATACAGTATACGCAATATATAAATTGATTATTAGTTTTTTTTTTTTTTTTAATTTCCCGTTTCATTCATTTCGACTTGCGGCCCGCGTAATATTGTTGAGTGTGGCTGGTACAGAGGTACACTCGATATCATAACGCGAACGCATGTGCAGGGAAACGCGCGTCGTGTGACGGTAGAAAAACTTATATTTTATTCCGAAAACGAAAATAACAAACAATAACAATCGACTGATCCGATGCGTTTACGTGAACATTGTATTGTATTGTGCACGAAAAATATTACTTTTTTTTCTTCTTTTTCTTTTTTTTTTAACGATGCGTCTCGCGCAAACCGATGTGAAATCGTAAAATCAATTTTCTCCAACGGGTAGGCAGGCGCGTGGTAATAGTTATGACCAGAAGCAGCGATAGCACCGAAATTAGTTTCGTGACAAGGCCAGTGCGACCATCTCGCGGTGGTCCGAAACGTAATTTTACGCGGCCAAAAGTCGATATTTTGTTAAATTTCTGCTTCTATGTTTTTCGTCAGTTAGATGATTATATCCGTACACTGTACGGAATACTGATACCGAGTCGGAACCGTCCAAGTTAAAATGTAAATGGACTGTAAAGTTTTAAATAAATATTTTCATTACTTATCCATTGGCTTATCCTTAACAATTTTTTTCACATCGTAAACGTATTTTTTTTTTTCTGTTACTAATATTTTTAGTATAAATTAATATAAGTGATCGTGGCTAATATCTTATACTTTGAAGTGATAATGATATGAATTGGCTGAAAAATTCATATGTATTGCACTGATAGTCATTCTTAATTTAATAAATTGTTAAAATACTGGTTTAGTTTTTAATAATAATTGGTGATAACCTGATAACCAACAATTTTCGATAATATTATGACATTTTTACTCCGAAATCGTTTACAGGCGCAAATTCTAGTTAACATTTCTGTAAATCATACAACTGGCTCTATTATAAATCATAATTGTTCTAAAAATGAAAAAATTGTGACATTTTTAGTGGCACTCCTTAAAGTATGAAAAATCGTTAAGAATCTATTTCTTTTCTTTCTTATACGATAAAAAAATTAAATAAAGAAGAAAATAATTTTTATACTTGTACATTAGTATTCCCTAAAGTGCATACATAATTATCTAATTAAAAAAAAAAAAATATAAATTTAAAATATCGACTTTCGGCCGCGTAAAATGACGTTTCGGACCACTGCGCGTCGTCCGTTTCCGTTTACATCGGACGTTGACCATCGTTAACAGCAGTGCGGCTCTCGAACTTCGATCCGCGGATACGAATAAGCTGGCTATCCACGAGAACAGTCCGGCAGCTCAGCGGACACGTCTGAATTAAATCGAATTCAAGCACAAAGGTATTATTAGTCATATTGTGAAACCTGCGCGGATCGAGCACGATTGTACACAACAGTATATGTTATATAACCGTGGTGTACAAGAACGGGGCGAGGTTTTGTCAAATGCACGCGTGAGTCGAAATGTCAAAGCGAAATATGTTTGGAAAGAACAATATTCTGTTCAGTTCAAACGTCTGAACACACACGTCAACGGTACGCTGCGGTAAATTAATTTAAAAATAAATTCAAATAATAAACAGAGTTTTGATCAAACATTATATTCTTAACTTAACACGCACTTTACCTAACAATTGACATAGCATAATATTGTTGGCATTCGTCACAGAAATCCTAGAAATTTTATAAACCGTGTAGGCATAATTCAAATTTTAAAACAACATACAAATGTAATACTCTGCCAAATGGTACAAGTGATTCCATAGAATTCCTATTGTGTTCAACGCTTCGCCGGTAACATATTGTACGTATGAGCGAACACGGACATTCAACTTTCTTCCTCCAAAGCGGAAATTGAAGTACTGACTGCAGGTAAATGAAAAAAAAAACACGATAACATTACTGTTCACCTTAGAACTTATAAACGACTAAATACTTTGTAATTGTACAAACGCAAACGAGACACAAAGAAACAGATCAAAAAGCTGATCGTTGATACGTCATTTTTAATGAGTTGTGGCTGAAAATTGACATTCCTGCAGGTGTTTGGGGCTCCGTGGATTTTACTTTAGCATCTCAAGGGATTCGCGGACAAAACGATTTGAGAACCACTGCGTTACACTGTTATAATTATTGTCGTTTATTTATCCTACGACCTCGCCGCACATCGTATAAACAACGCTAGTTCAATATCCGAGTAACCTGTCGTGGTCGTTCACTTAATTTCAGTTAAAAAGAACACTGCACATTGTTCGCTGCAATGCTCTTGATGATCAAATTTAATTCATAGGACTGTACATATTTTAGAAAAAAATCTGTTTGTGTGCCGCCAAACACTGCGCATGTGTCTATTATTTGCAAGTTTATTTATGTGCTTAGACATTTTAAAATATACCTATACACACGTTCCAAACGTCTAAAAAATAAAAATATGGGTGAAATATATTTAAAATGAATGTTCTGTTTTAAAAATAATTTTCTGTTTATTTTATTCATATAAAAATTATCATTGCCAAATTTAAATATCTTCTCTTAAAATAAGGTGTTTAATTCATTAGTGAGACATTAATATACGATAAGAAATTAGATATAGTTATATGTATACCTATTATAGTATTATAATAATATAATTTAACGAAAATACATATCAATTCTAACACTTATAAAATAATTCTCACTTAAATTTAGTAATTTTTAATAGAAATTAATTATTTAAAAAAACAGCTAACTGTAAAAAACTATTATTGCTATAAATTTAAAAAATTATTTAATAATATTAAGGCAACTATTGTTTTTAGTTATTCACAGATTTCCATCAAACTTCGACTCAAATGTTTTTAATAACAATTTTTTTAATTTTATTAACAGGTTAAGTGTTTATTTAATTACAGACGAAAACATGTCTTTGCCTGTATCGTCTACAGCAGCAATCCTCACTACGCGGCCCTCGGAACGATTTTTTGCGGCTCTCAGAGTGATTGTTAAGGATAGATAAACATAAATTTTTAGAGTTATTGAAACAAATATTTATTTTGAAAAAAAAATGCTAACATACATGTCATATTAGAGAGTTGTAAAAGATTTCGCCCTTCGACTTCAACGAATTAATAAATTCAAGTAGGCCTATTCATGAAATTAAGTATAAGACATTTCCCTACTTTTTTATATGCAAAAAAGTTAATTTTTTTGATGTAATAAACTTATGATGTTATAATCATATTGTTTGTAAGTTATTTAACGCCACTTCATAGTGTATTATAACAATAAGAAAAATATATTTTGTAATTAACCTATACCGTTTAGGTTAAGGCCCTGACTAAACTGTACAATTTGTACCTACTTGTGGCCCTGAGGAAAATTTGATATGAACTATTTGGCTCTCTCAGAAATCCTAGTGAGGACCCCTGGTCTACGCCGTCTACAGTATTGTCTGCTATAGTATTATCCTTCAAATAAAATGAGTTTATAAATCGTATGAAAAACGTAATATCATAATTCCCGTAATAATTTGTCTCTATATGTTCATATTTCGAAAACGGCCACTTTTCCTTTTTTATCGTAGTGCACGTTATTCGCGTTTTCAATTCTTACTCTAAACGCAGCATGCATATATATATATTTTTAAGTGCTCCATCAATTAGTTTACGGGTTTTTTTTTTTCAAACAATCAACACAAACGTTAAGCTCGTCTGAGCCACGAGTCGACGATAAAAAAGATATACGCATTATATTATCCTGCGGATGTTTCGATTGTCTCGAGCTACGTGTACAATATACCGGGCTATGCAGATCCCAACGTTTACACGATGACGCGTGCTCATGAATTCCGATTATCTTTTGCACGAAAAATAAACAGACGGACAGAAATACTTTACGGCACTCGGAGTAGGCTTGACGATTGATTGTATAACGTTTTCAAAACGAAAACGGCACGAAAGTGTGTATTACCGCGTCCGGACGGGACCGCGCGCTATTTGACGCGTTGGGTTTCCGCGAAAGTGTATCGAAATCCCGTCACAATATCATACGAATGCGATTAGCATAATAACCGAGATCCCCCGTGCGCGTCTGAATACTAAATACTGTTATACATAATTCATACTTACAGCAATAATATCAGCGTGGGCGGGTCGATTTATTATTTACATTTTATCAACGGTTCACTCGTCGCTACCACCAAACGGTCGGACCGCGAGCATTTATCACCGGCCTATTTGAAACGCGTCAGACGAACGGCTTTGGGCTCTAGTCTATTTTTACATTGAAACGTATATGCACAAGTCGGCGGTGTATAGCGCCGTAAAAACGGTTATTTTTACGAGTGTGATAAAAAAGAAACTCTAATGAGATAAGTGGAAACTTTGTGCGGACGGATCGGTAATAGAAAAATAATGCCCCGGTGAAACGAAATGCCGAGAAGGAAATAATACAGGTTTAGTTATTGGAAAACTTTAACGCGGCGCTGTATTTACGGCTATAGATTCGGTTTGTGAAAAATATAATATAATATGTACCAAATCATGTGTGTTTTTATATATTGTGTTTATTGCAGTGTTGAGCGTATTATATAGTTCAATCCGCGCGGAAACAAGGTTCTTGTTCAAAAAAGAAATTTTTAAAAGCATTGTTATTAAATCATATAATGTATATGTATATTTCACTTGCTCTTATGTCACCAGTGGATATTATCAGGAACATTGATAAATACTGCATTCAATTATAGGACTCGGATTGGCGTCAAGTTACAAATAACAAACTCAGAGAAATCAAAAATTCAGTCGAACCTTGGCCAAAGCACAAGTTCTCTAATCGAAAAGAAGAAATTATTATTAACCGACTTAGAATTGGTCACACAAGAGTCACTCACGATTACCTCATGAAAAAAACTGAACCGCCATTATGCCGCTCTTGCAATTCGCCCAATACAATCAAACACATTTTCATCCACTGCCAAACATTCTCAGAGGCCAGAAATGAATGTGAAATCCCGGACAATTTATATGAAGCCTTAGGACCCCATGCCGACACACAAAAAATCATATCATTTTTAAAAAAAATCGAAATGTTCAATTTAATTTAATCTTTTTATATTCTCCTTTTGTTTTTTTTTGTTGTTTTTTTTTTTTCTTTTTGAATCATTGTAAACTAATCTAATTACTATAAGCTAATAACCTTTGTCGTTGATGCTTAAACAATAATAATAAAAAAATAAAAAATAAATGTATATTTTATCAATAACAGCAATGTATCATTTGAGATAAACGGTTTATGTGGTTTTGAATAACGTGATCCCCATAGGCATGCTAATGTAAATAACAAAAATAAGGATAAAAAACGTATTTGTAAAAATGTAAGCATTATTAATTATTATTTATTACAGTTAAAATGTATTTCGTTTTAAATTTTTTTTTTACTTCTTTGCAATGTTTTGTAACTATATTAGTTTTTTCGATCAATTAAATCTATTTTTTCCGTAATGTTAATGTTTTTATTCCAAGCCTTTATAACTTTGATAACTTTGTCACGCAGAGTTAGGAAACATTTAGATTCAAAAGATATTTATACTTCAAGGTATTTGGATAAAATATTCTATAGATTCTATAAATTGTTTGGGAATTTTATTTAAATACTATGTGTACCTAAATCATAATACATATTTGAACATAATAGCTAGATGGTTAATTTTTTTCGTGTGTGGTGTTTTTATTTTTATTATCCATCAGTGGATTCAATGTTTTTCTAGATCCAATTAAGTGCTGTCTTATTTATCTTTATCAAGATGATTTTTTTTGTTGTATAGTTCCAGGACAAAGTTGATCTTGTCTTCCAAAGCGGTTACGCCGCATTTCGTCAGAGTTAGATTATTGGTTTTGCGGTCGTACGGACTAGTAAATGTATAGAGTCGAGGGAAAATAATAACGGTGGCCAATTTCTTAAAAGTTCTCGATTCTCATCATTTTGATGATCAACATTTATACGTAAACGATCGGTTGGAATATTAAGTTCGTGGAAATGGGTTTATAAACCGTTCTATAATCATGTGCTCCTGTGTGTCAGATATTCTACAATGGGAAGTGTACCGTGGTCTGTAGTACAAAGTGAAAAGCTGTGTACCTAGCTAATTCTATAGTACCCTGTTCTACGAAATATTGCGTTAGAATATGGACATATTGTAATCATGGCGAAGTTATTGTGGGCAAATCTCGGGAATCTAGTGCTCTAGACGTTGATGTTTGTCGATGATAAATGATATAAATGTTGAGAGCAACATTTCCGGGGAGTACGATCCCTATAAGTTGATCTCATAATTAGATACTACTTGAGGTGATTTTCGGTGCAGATTTACCACCGGAAAAATTGATGTTTTCCTAAATACTTGACGTTCAAATATCTTAGCCTGTGTACGAAGTTTACGAATATCATTTCGTTCAGTTCTGATACTGCGCAGCCCAAGTGGTAACAATAATAATAATAGACCGCCCGCTGCAGATGTTATAAGTCGGTAAGTCGGAAAAGGATACGGACTGAAATTACTGAATCTATACGCAGTAGGAAACGTCGTTAACTCGAGACCCTCCTCGTGCGCCGGGACAAGTGCGCTTCTGGTAGTAGACGATTTTAGAAGAACAGTTTAATGTCGTCTACATGCGGTTATACCGCGGCGTAAAATCAATGCAAATGTCGCAGGGTATTCTTACAGAAGACGCGGCGTGGTCGAGCGCGTTTCTCACGACTCGTGTAATATTTTGGCTTTTATTATCGCCGTATACGTGTACGCCATAATAAACAATACGCGCGCGGACAGGCGATAAAAATGCGAACAATATTGTATCGACCCTGCAGCAGTAGACCCTCGCCGCGCGTTTTACAATATTATAATGTAGAGCCGTGGTCTGCGGAAGACTTTATAGGTTCAAATCCAAAATGTCCACACCGTGTGCGCGCGTGTGTGTTGTAACAAAACGATCGGTGAGACAAAAATATGTGTTTAAGTGCGCTACGTCTCACACGTGCGGCGAAAATCACCATACGGTCCGCTAGATTTACACACCGTCGTTAAACAATAAAAATCTATTTTTACGAGGCGAACCACCGTGTACGACGGGACGCGACAGGCGCACATTATTATTTCGCACATACGACGATGGTGTTGATGATGATGATCAGGGCTCGTGAGTTCATGCTCTAAAAAATGCCTAAATAAGTATGCACTTATGCACTAAAAGCTGGGAAAATATGCATTGAAATATGCCTTTAAAAGTTCAGAAATATGCATTTATATGCACTAAAAATCTAAAAATATGTATCAAAAATATGTATTATACATATATAATATATACTATATACGTATATATACTATATATACTAAAGCGTTTTACACTCGCGACTTTTACTTCGCAAACCTTACAAAATAATATTTTATTGTCGGCCGAGAATATATTTTCACCAAATTAATTTACTGTATATAATTTCGTCATGATCGATAATTTCACGATATTAAAAAATATATGAGATTTTAGAAATATTGTTCAACTGAACGAACGTCCGTACACTATGTCACAATAACGACTGAAATATAGTCTAGATTTCATGGCCGTATCTAGCATTAAGTTTTTTGGGGGGGGGGGGGGTTTAATTTTAAGATGAAACTATGATTTTTTAAATTTTAATCAATTCTATAAATATATAAGAATCATTTCAGTTTTTAAGGTGTTAAAACATTTATTTATTTATTCAGTGGAACATAAAACTTTTTTATAGTCAATTTTACAAAACAGTTTAATACATATTTTAAAGTAACATCATTTTTTTAGAGGATTTGGCAAACTGTGTTAGCACCTCTTCTGGATCAACATTTATTTCCCTATGAACTGATATTAAAGCTAATCCGTTAAGGCGATTTTCGGTGGTCGAGTTCCTGAGATACGTTTTCAATCTTCTTAAAGATGAAAATGTTCTTTCTGGTGTGGCGGTTGACATAGGTATAGTAGCTAATACTTGTAAAAGTTTCCATATGTTAGGAAATAAAAGGGCGTTACAATTGTCAAGTCCTGCAATTGCTGTATTAGGGCGTAATTCTTCCTTAAGCAACTTTGTTTTCCATATTGAAAATTCGGCTTTGAAAGATTTAGGCTCTGTCACAATCTGGGAATAAAACTGTATACAATCGTTCACTTCTTCATAGTTGGTAAATATACATTTACTGGGAATAATTTTTTGTAAAGAACTTATTAATAGAACTTATTTACTGTGCTTGTAATAATCTGTGTGAAATCGAAAACACTTTCACACATAATATTATGGTTTATGATTGATTGATTGTGATACAGTTTATAGGATAACATGTATTTATTGGTGTCTTTTGTTCAACTTATTGATAGTTTTATTTAAAATTTGAGACTTGTATACTAGTAGTATGTAGATAAATGGAAAATACAATTAAATATTTATATAGGTATACTATATACATTTCAAAACCATGATAAACATATTTTATTTGCAGTCTTCTTTTATATTTATGTTGAAATATTTAATCATGTCTAGTTCCTTAGTGGTTGAGAAAAAATTATAAAATTTATTCTTAAGGCACCTATTTTACTATTGTGGCATTTTCAATTTTAACTTATTCCAATATTATTTTTTTTTTCACGCCTTGAATATATGTGATCTTTCTAATACAGTACCTATAAGAACTATGATTGTTAAGCTAATGCATCTAATTATTATACCAATGTTACATTACTTTCATGTGTATTGTTTTTTTCTCTTACCATTCAATTTGTTATGTTACAATATTTTCCCAACTTGTATATTACATATAATAATATGATATGTGCTTATTTTTATGACCAATACCTAAGTGTGTAATAATCATAGATATTTTTTTTTCAACTACTATACTACCGTGTATCTTTTTGTTGTGCCATCACTTCCGATTTGTTTATTAGTTTATTATCCTACTATTTGATTCATGCCAGTATACAAAGTGGTATTCACTATTCAGTAACCCGTACTTGGTTTGTTTACACGATCGCTTGGTATGTCAACTTGTTTGAGCTTGGAAATAATTAAGGAATTAATATTCGGTATTTATAGATTACAATATTACAGTCTTGACGAAACGGATCATTATTGTAAATTGGGTTCAAAATAACATATTTCACAAGCCATAACAGTATGCCAATTACTATATCACAGTATTGGGTAGAAACCATATGAAAGTTTAATGGGTCACTTAATATTATGGCAGTGGCAGATAAAGTATATGGAGTAAGCGTTTCAACGAATTACGACATGTTATGAGGAGTTTTAATGTTCAACACCAAACAATATTTTTTAGTTCCATAGTAAGTACCTAGGTATTTTTTCATAAATATCATAATATAATGGTTGGTGAAAGAAAATTAAGTGGTAATCAAAGGAAAACAAGATTGTAGTTGTTATGTACACAAAGATGTTCATTTTTTTTTCTTATGTCCAAACCAAGTACAAAAAGTTTCTAAGCTTAAGTCGTGGTGGAGTGGGACAAGTTTATCCCACCATTATATATGGGCAGTGTTTAAAAATACCTACGTACTACTTTGCGTATTTGGATTTAGTTATTGTCACCTATATCTAGAGTGTGGACCGGTGGTTTTCAACCTTTTTAACAATACGGCACACCATCCATATAAAATATGAAATATATGTAATAATATCATATAAAATATTAGAATTTACAGTTTACTCATTATGAGGTGGGAAAATTATGGTAAAATAAATGAATTGCATTGAAAAAATTATGTATTTTATACGTAATCGTTGTGCAATGAAATAAAAATTAATCTATCAATGAGACGTTTGTGCTTGACCAGTGGTGCACAAGTGTATGATTCGAGTACGAACTGTTGACAAACTCACCCTCTTCTGCGTACTTAAGTCGTTCTCTTTTTTTACTTTTGTTAAGGTAAGTTTTGGCTTATCCTCATGCCTATTATTTGTCAGCTTCGGCGACTGTCAAAATAATACGGGTAAATGCTCACTTTTAGAACTATTATTCATGGATTAAACGCGGCACACCGGTTGAAAACCACTGGTCTTGACCATGTTCATATCGACTTTTTTCGAAATTAATCTATTGGAGGCGTCCGCCTTACAAGCGTACAAACAGATCCGGATTAAATAGTTTGGGAGCCGCAAGCAAACGATTAGGATTTTAAATGGGCCTAATTGATCGCCCAATAAATATGTCTAAGAGATATTCCTTAAGATTCTCGTGTTCTGTTGTAGGTATCTATAAACTTTTTCCTATGTCGGGATGGGGGTGAACTACAAATCAAAAATATAATTTTTCGTGATTTATGGTATATATTTTTAAATACTGGACATTTTACGGGCCGACAATTTTAAGAGCCGTAAGAAATGCTTATTTTGCTTGTGGGTAAATCCTTGCGTACAAAAAAGCAATTGTGCGTTCAGTAAAATCCATTTTGTGTTGTCAACTTTAATGTTAGAGTAAACCTCGTCTAATTATTAAATTTAAGGAGAAGCAACGTTGTTCGTGCGTCTTCTCGTAAGTTTTACTTTTCAAGTAAGTGAATACATTTTACGATATTTTAGTTCTTAAGCAAGTTTTTTTAAATTGTAATATTTTACACAGTCATAACTCGATTAAAAAATGTTTAAAAAAAAGTAAAAAACCTACGAGAACGCACAGATAATGTGCTTTTCTTCAAGTGCTTCTCTGTAATGTAATTGGTCAATTTACTCAAGTATTGAAGCTTAAACGGCGTGCACACTAAGGAAACATTGTCGCATACACTATTGCGGATATACAAATTTCTAAAAATGTATCCCTACAGCATGTCAGCGACAAAGTATATTTCTTTTTAGGTTTACCCCCATTAGTCGGGACGCGGACAAAAACTTTTTATTGAAATATTTATATGGACATTTTTGCACTATTATAGTAGATAAATGCTTTTTAAAAAAAAATCACTATTTCCCCAATGAAATAATAATTAAGTAAAAGGAACAATTCCATATTCTTAGTTCTTGATAATAATTTACAAACAATATTTTACATTTACATAATATTTATAATCAACAGGCGGCAATTTATTCAAATATATTGAAGTGTTGAGTGATCGCTAGACGGCAGACGCATATATGTATGTGTGTATATAGATAGTAGATAATGTTGTAGGTACACCTAGTATGGCGTACTTTATGTACATTCTAAAAAATTAATATTTTAAATACGTTCAGACATGATATGTGCATCATACTCAATCAAAGACAAGCAAATGATCCAATAGAATACAATCAAAACATAAGTGTATACACTGGAGAGAAGATGTAATGCACCTACTTTATTCTAAATTTGTAACTATTATTACTTATCAGTTTATCACCTACTTTTTTTTATTCATTTTTTTTTTTTTTTAGCAAATAGTATGATAGCTCAACAATTATAACTTATAAGGTGGCACGAAGAAGGTATGTTGTCACCTACTAATTAGTCGATAAATCACAACATAAGACCAACCAACACTTTTCCTTCGACGACCGTCTTACACGTTGCTAAATAAAATTATTGTTACCTCAATAGTTCCTCATTTGTATAATAACGTCGTACGTTAACCTTACAGATAAATAAAACAAAAATGTTACAAGTTTCCCGTGCTAACTACAACACCTAACTAGAAAAGTTTCATAAAATATTTATTAATAAATTATTAAATTAACCAGATTAAATTGTTTTCACTGAAACATCTTTTGCAAAATTAATATTCATAGAACCTATCCTGGCCGTTGAAGAACTCAACGATTACTCTCCATGGAAACAATAATACACGAGTGGGGCTATAATATTATACTGATTTAGTATACGATCTCTAGAAAAAAAATTTATTTTAAAAATTATAGTTGCTTAACAAAATTAATATTCTTAGCATTTATTGAACCAGCGCCTACAATGGATAACCATACAAGCTCATCACAATGCAGTATCACTCGAAGCGAAGCGGATCCGATTATTGTTAATGGGTCTATTAACAAATACCCTAATGATGACAACAAAACTGAGTGCAGCTCTTATCAAATGGCCAAATGGGGATTGGAAAATAATGGCAGATATAAAACGATATTTGATAATATTGAATTCTCTCTAAACAAAGTTCAGGAAAACAGCGAGTGTTATAATACTTTGATGAAGATTAGAAAAATTTTGGAATCAATTTCTGTTGAACCCAACGAGACCGATCTATCATCAAACACGTCACAAGAAGATATTAGCTGTAACGTATCAATTGACCTTCAAAGCGATAATAATGGTAGAGATTTGGAGTATTTCGATTTGGATGGGGAATATCTAAGACAATATTTTGAAAGATTAGAATGTGATAAATCAAAAAATGAAGCAAACGTGAACTTAGAAAAAAAGGAATCAGTAGTTGACGAACCCACGGAATTCATGGAAAATCGGGAAAAACCCGAAGACGAAAAAATAATGATTAACAGTAACGTTTCTATTCAAAAAGTAATGAGTAAACCTGAAAATGTCAGTGCTACAGAAAATATAATAAAAAGTGATGATGGTGTTCAAGTAAAACGCAGAAAAATGAACACTAAACGTTGTAAAAATAATAACCTAAAGAAAGTGCAATTGGCTTATAAAAAATTCTGTAGGAAGCTTAGTAACGCCAATAAAAATAAAGTACAAGAAAAAGAATCTACACTTAAGTATGTGTACACATACGGTGAAGATTATCGAGGTGGGATAAAAGTTGGTCATAAAAATTGTTGTAACAGTGAACCAATTTCACCGAATATAAGCAAGGCAACCAAAAAAGTAAGTCATTTGATATCTTTAAAAATTGTATTTATGGAAATAAAATTTAAAAATCGCTGTATACACCGTTGCTTGACGACCACTATCAATAGCGCGGCAGTGCTCACCACCGGTCGCCGCGCGGTGGGAGAAATCATCCACTTCACAGGATCTTACGTCACTTAAACGATACTTAGTTTTTGTAGCCCCAACAATAACTTGATTATATTTTATAAATTATATTAAGAAAAGTTTAAAAATGTAAATTATATCGCATATTTCTGTATATTTTGTAAAATTGACTATTAAGGCGTTAATAAATAAATAATTTCCGACAAATGTAGTTTTCTAACGCTTGTAAAATATTTTTGCGTTTCGTAAATTTTTTTCGGGTTCACTGGAAAGAGCAACTTCTCTAGTATGTTACACTACATTTACAAGTATTGTATGGTTTTAATAAAATTTAACTACAAAAAGTAAACAGATTTCGTGATTTTTATTGATTTTTATCGACATTTCAAATTCAAACGCTTATTAATAAGAATTGTGACTACAGATTTTTGAGGTTTTTTTACACGAGTAAGAAAATTGTCTTAAAATTTCAAAATTCCAAAAACAGCTTGAATTTTTTTAATTGACATTTTACAAAACAAAAAAAATAAGAAACCTCAAATTGCATTGCTGTAAATAGCAAAATATCCAAAACTGTTTGAAATGTACACCATCTCTAACAAAATAGCCATATAAATATCTGATGAAAATTTCAAGTTCCTATGATCAATTATTTTTTAATTACAATGAAAAAAAAATTCAAAATTGGCATTCTGTAAATTGTCCATTTGTTTTGCAATTGTTCGTCAGTCTTCCGTATTATTGAGAAAACTGTTGAGAAATTCAAAAAAATGACCTTTTCTTAGTACCAACTAGAGGAAATTATCTTTCAGAAAAGTTACAGGCTTGTATACATCGGAGCAATTCTCCTGGTCGAAATCGTCTACACAGGCACAAAAAGAAACACACATCATGATAAAACCAATATACTCGTATTCCTCGTTAACCTAGAATCTAAAAAAAAATATAACACTTTTTATAATTTAAAACTTTTTAATAACTAGTTATTATTATGATAATAATAATTAGATACATTCAAATGTTTCGATTACTAATGGTGAATAATAAAAAAAAAAGAATCAATTATTCTTATAAATCGAATAAACAATTTTGCAAAATTTGATTTTAAGCTTTTTTAGCCGAAAGACCTTTTGATTGTGAAAATGTGTCGATTTGATTACGCACATTACATTTTATTCATTGTCCAGAGATCAGCAAGTGATATGGAAGACTGTTGTTAACATTTCTATTTACCACAATTCAAAATTCTAAACATTTAATTGTTTTTACTTTTTACGTATTGACCCTAACTCGATAACATAAATTCTTACCGAAATAAATAATACAATTTTAAATAAATAAAACTGAATAAAAACTATTTTTATTATATTAAAAATTATATAAAAATTTGACATTAATCCGCCACTGAGTAAATGCATTAAACACAATGTACATACACAGACACACTACAGTACACTAAACAACCGTCACAATTTATATTTATTATGTTATGCATTTTTCTTCATTCTGTCGCTAGAGCAGCTTATAGATATCTTTCTGATAGAAAATGCGTTTCACATCGAATCGTCTTGCAAATCGTCGATTGCAACACTATTTCCTAATATCAGTACCTACTACCTACCTACATATATACGGGTTTATCATGTAGGAATCAAAAAAATTGTTTACCCCCACCCCCACCACCACCAGAAAAATACGACACTGCATATGCGCATATAACTATTGTACTTACTGCCAATTGGAATGCATGAATATTTATGTATAATATTGTGTTGTCGTAATAGAAAATTGAAAATAGAATTAAGTCTGACGAAGAAGCAAAACGAACGAAGAAGGAGTTAGAAACATTTTTGCAAACAAATGACAGCAATTCCATCGATGGCTCGTATGAAGACGTTGCAGCTATTAATGATACAATGGTGGATCAAAAGCCCTTGCTACAGCTGAAAAAAACGAATGGCACATACAAGATCACTATGAATTCGATGACATACGACCAGCAATCGGTCGCGGAAGAACCGATCGTGTTCACGTTGAACACCATAAAGAACAACACCGCAAGTTCCGGCAGCTCCACTTCAAGTTTCGAAATGGACTTTGACATGCCAGTAGCGAAGAAACCTTTTCAAATCAAGAAAAGAAACGCTCATACTATGTACGACGAAAAAGATTTCGAACCACAGGCTGAAAAAAGTAGCATTCTAATCACATCTAAAACGCCAATGCGCAAGTAGAGACTGAAGGACTTGAGTTTAATATTACCAACCTAGGATTTTTTATCAAAATCGACACGCACATTGTTGATCATTTGATTATTATTTTCTAAAAAAGTCAACCAATCAAAGTAATGATAATATAAGTTTTTTAGTCCATAACTTCACTTAACTCCTACTTTCATGAGTAACACTAAGATTTGATAAAGAAAGCATAAAATACACTTGGCCACACAGCTCTACTTACACTGTAAGGGTGGTCCTTATTTTCTTATTTTTTGTAAGTGATTTTTCAGTTCACCCCCCCCCCTCTAATTAGGTTCGATTACTTAAAAAAACCATAAGAAAAAAGTTTTACGCAAATGCAATAATTATAACCTGTGCCACAAAAGCTCTTGTAACAAAAGTTACAAAAATAGAATATTATCAACATTTTCAATTTTATTTAAATATTTTTAGACATAACTCTAGAAAAATAAATGTTACGAAAAATTTGTCAGTTGACAAATGATAGAAAACTAAATTTACAATATTTTAGTTCCAGTATATTAGTTTGTTAATATTTTACTTTTTCAAATATTTTATTAGAAAGTTAATATAAGATTTCGCGTTCTAATAGTTGCTCTAGTAAAACACAAGTTCCGTTTAAGCAACCTGTATTTGAAGCTGTAGTATCGGAACAAAATGCTTGTACATATTCATCTAGACACCAATATACATATATATAATACTAAACAAACTGTTGTAAATTTAGTTTTCTATTATTTTTATACAGAAGAATTTTTTGTGGCATGTATTCCCTGGGGATACGTTTGATTACAAAAAAAATTAATGATTTTGAAAAATGTTCTATTTGTATAACTTCAGACCTTTTGTGGCATGGGTTAAAATTATTTGATTTGTCTGATACTTTTTTCGTATCATTTTTTTAGCAATGGAACTTATTTGAGGAGGGAGGGACAATCTGAAAAATAAAGTTTTTTTTCACATGTAACTAAGGACCATCCTAAATTGTCTTACACTTACCTATTTTCTTCTGATTTACGTCCCTCAACATCACCTATGTAACACCTGTTACCTATGCGTGTGTACATGATACTGATTTTATATGTCAGTATAAGTCAAAGAGTCAGAACTCTGAAGAAAATACATTAGTTACAGACCGAAACTATCGGAGTAGCGATCTATATACGTATATGTTACCGTTAAAACCCGAAATTCGTCAAAACTAGTTTTCACAAATCAATTTCGTCAAAACTAGAATTAACCAGGATTTCAATGTTGATGTCACAGTTAAAACCCGAAATACGTCAAAACTAGTTTTAACTAGTTGAATTGGAGAATTAAACAGAACTTCAATATATTGATCCTATTTTTAAAGTACAATTTTAACAAAAACCAAATTCAATTTAAAATAAGTATTATTTGTTTTATTTATTTTGACAAGGCAAACTGTCGTGGTATTTTGAGTTACTTAATAAATTTTTTTTTACAAAAACAGCGATTTGTCCCACATGACTTTTTACAAGTACACCTTATAAATCCTTGCCCTGATCCCGTTGATTTTGTTGCGGCTGCGCGAAGAGTAATTTGACTGTCAGGTACTTATTTGACAGTAATAAATACTTCTTTACAACAACTAAATTCAGACCTGAAATAATTTTATTATTTAATACCAAATTACTTATTTTATAATATTTAGTGGATGAGGAGGTTATAATAAACGGCTGTATAGAAAATACAAATTATAATCAATGTTTGAAACAAATCGCTGATTGTGTAAAGAAAAATTACAAATGCTACATAACTCTTAATACCACGATAGTGTGCCTTGTCAAAACAATCAATACAAATATACTATTATCAACATTGAAATCCTGGTTAATTCTAGTTTTAACTAGTCAAAACTAGTTTTGACGAAATTGATTTGTGAAAACTAGTTTTGACGAATTTCGGGTTTTAACTGTAACATATATACTGTATATTGTGCAGGCCAAGTGTGTTTTATGCTTTTTTTCGGAAAACAGTCAAGTGTTAAACAATAGAAATAAAAGAGCCGCGTCGCTCATGAAAGTTGGACTGAAGTGAGGTTATGGACTAAATAACTCGGCCTTTTTTCACCGTACATGTTTTTGTTGGGATATCATTCCTTTTTGCGGGCAAGATTAGGACCAGACAACGGCCATCATGTCTGTGTCGTCACACCAATAATGATAGGAATTAGGAATTGTGTCCTGTGTCCGGTGACACTGGTAGCTCGACAACTTTTTATGAAAATATAACCAACATTTTAATTGTAAGACATGCGTGTGCCTGAAATACTTAATGGCCGCAATAGCACGCGCACTGTGCGTTTAGCGACGTATTGTACTACGGAAAAATGCAAGAACAATTGAAGTTTGAAAATCAGACTTCTACAGCAATGCGATATATCGACTTGGTATCAAACTATTGCCCCTTCAAACCAAGAAAATAATGATTGGAGTAGATGATCATCATTTTGACAGTAAGGCAAGATAATATTATACCGAAAAAATTGGAGGCGCTCCGACACCCATAAAATTGTAATGTTTTAATAATAAATCATAATTAACAAATATTTATGTTTACACTTTATATCCAATATTATTTCAAACATACCAGTGATAATATGATTCGAGGAAAAAAATTAAATTATTAATTTTTTGAAATCAAAAACAAAACTTATATTACAGATCAAAATTATCACTTAATTACAGAATTGATTAACATAACTTTTGTAAGCTTATGCAGCTTGTGTTGGAGATATGGAGCTATGATTGTTACTAAATATAATAAATAAGAACATAATATAAATATAAGTTAAAATTGAAAACTAAAAACTTAAATTTAAGATAACAAAAAAAAGTATTATTTTATATAGAACAATGTTAATGATAAATAAATAAAGAAAATAAATGATGTGCTATAAGTACAATAAATAACAAAATTGAAACAAGCTTGTTCATATCACTCGTTATTATCTAATTCCAAAAATAAATATTTATATACCAAGCATTTAATATTAACGATTTTATCCCCCAGTATCTTTTTTTAAATTCAAAAGATATAGGATTGAAAATAGTTGGACCGCCATATAATCCACAAAACACTGACCAAAAGATTCATTCGCATATTTAACAGTCGAATCATATTTTCTCAACTCTCTTTTGTTGCTTAACTCCTCATGATGATTCTCTAAATTACATTTTTTAATCAAGTAGGTACATAATAGCAGTTATTTATATAAAAACCTTATTGGCAAATGGCAATACACAAAATTCATTATAATTAGAATTCGTAGATCCTTGAAGATTGAATTCATTTAGACAAATTCTAACAATATTATTTTGATTTAATACTAGTGCATTTAATATGTTGTCTCGAAGGTCACCCCATACCAATAGACCATCTTGAAAATTGTATTGATATAAAGTGCGAAATAAACTATTGTCATTGTTTGTTTATGTACCATGTTTTTGAGATTGACCAATTTGTAAGTAATGAAACATATGAAAGGTATTCATTTACCAGATTATTATTATATATATTATACATCTATTGAATATAGGTCCATACTAGGGAAGTAACTTATAAAATAAAAACTGTGCCCCATAGCCCTGATTTACCTACGTACTTGCATGCGTTAAGAAATCTATTACCGATGGCGTGATATATCGTGTTGATAAAGACGATCAAGTCAAATGTCTTATTATTAAATAACTCTCTTGTGTAAAATAATAACTTATCCAACTAACCGAGAAAAAAATAAAAGTACAACTTTCGTGATTTTTATAAAATTTTAAATTTAGAGCTATTTTGCAGAATAGGTCTGGGCGGTCTGGCCCTTCGCCGATTAGAAGCAATTTTTTTTCAGAATTCCGACTTGTGTTTTTTCAAAACGAGTAAATTAATATTTTAAAATTGAGCTGCAAGTCTGCAACTATTATACAAAGTTTTAATACAATATTATTTAAAAGATTATAAATTTAGGAACGCGCGTAATCGCTGTGTGTATTGTACACAGTAGCATATTTTATGTACTATATTGTAGCGTACACAGGCACAAGGCAGTGCTTGACTTGGGAATAAAAGTTAGAAAAGAGACACGTGAACTTACAATAGAAATAAGCACTCTCCGAGTTCCGGCCGTAAGTATACCGCGGATACCGAAACGTACCGACTTGTCACGTGTAGAACGGTGCAGCTATTTAGAAACATTTTTGGAGCTGTACACAGGGGCGTAGGTAAGGGGGGTTGGGGGATTCAAACCCCCCCCCCGTTCGAAAATCCAACTTTTAGGTATTGAGTCACTAACAGTGCCCAGAATTACAAACCGACAAAAAGGACGAAGCAATATTCCTGTAGAGACAGCCGAAAAATACTATAAAATAAATGTTTACTATCCATTTCTTGATCATGTGCTGAGTGAACTAGCAGCCAGATTTTCCAACCATCACGTAAAGATCTTGGAAACCTATAACAATTTATAGAATAAACCACTGTAAAAGTATCAAGAAGATAAGTCAGATAATATTACATATTGTTACAATATAACATAAGATTTTTTCCACTAGTTGCTTAATTAATTAATTAATCGTATACGTACGTTTGTACTAGCTTTATCTGCTCTATATGTTTCATTTTTGATAATTTGATGTTGCGAAAACTCCCATATATTTTATACTGTGTAAAAATAAAAATTATTGCATTTTGATAAAATGTCGGTAAAAATATGCAGAATAAAATTGAAAAATGCATAAATATGCTAAATAGTTAAAAAAAACCTCTAAATATGCAAAAATATGCGACATAAAATTTCACATACTTAACCACATTTCAATGGATTTCTATGTCACCTAGCATTAAATACGACTTAGCAAGATTGATATGCAAATACATGAACTCACGAGCCCTGATGATGATCATGATACGCGTATGTAACGGCGTTATAAAGTTGCAACGAATGAAGCATATATTACGGGGGCACACGACGTCGTAGCATCAGTACTTATAAATACGATCTCGACTGTTTGCGGTTCTAAGTTCATCGATTGCGCGCTACTGCTACGCACGTTTGACGTTGCGAGTCCGTAACTTTTGACGGTGTTTGACTTCTTGTTTCGTTAACCTACTTGGACGTAACACACAACAGTACAATATTCAGTCCGCGCGTACATACTGTACTGTTTAAGCGGTATATTGGTTTTGATAATTTATTCAAGCGCGAACTTTCGTTTACCGTTTAACTTTCGTTCTTGTTGCGTACGATCCGTTCCGATCACGCGCGATCGTGCGCGCTACAGTTTCCGGAACGACGAGGGTCGGCGTGTAATCATTTCAACACGCGCGCATACTTGTGGGTATTGGTTTAGACCAGTGGTCTTCAACCGGGGGGTCGCGACCCATTTTCGGGTCGCGTAAGCTTTAAAATTGAGTCGCGGTAAGTCTTCTTTTTTTTTAAAAAAAAAAATAAAGTTCATAAAATTATATAAAGTACAGTGGCGTACATTCAAATATGATCTGGGGGGGGGGGAGTTTAAAAAAAATAACCAACACTAAAACCTTAGATTCATCAATAATATCACATTTTTTTTTTTGGTCCTGGGGGGTTTGAACCCGAACTACCCCCCCCCGTATGTACGCCACTGATAAAGTATAATAATAATTTTTCAATTATTTAACGTAGAGCATTAACGAATGAAGTTACGGATTAAAAACTACATAATGTAATATATTTTATATGTATCAACAATATTCTATAATATAATATTAAAATGGATATCAAATCGCACGGTACATGTTTCGTACACTGGTACGATTTTACACGTAGTATGACATTGGATATAATAATTTACGATTTTTGGTTTTTTTTTTCTTTTTCCACAAAGCTTACGTGGCCGTGGGTCGCGAAAAATGTAGGCCTAAATAGTGGGTCGCGAGTCCAAAAAGGTTGAAGACCACTGGTTTAGACGACTTATGCCGTACCTAGAAACACGCTTACTGCACCTGCCACGTTCGTGTTTATTTCATTTTCAGCGCGGTAGGTGTATACTCGTATGACCTACGTCATGACGGTGTACTATAATTTATGATACAACTATAACGCACCAAGTCTTTCCGAATTTCGTTTTTTTTTTTTTACTAAATCATCATAATTTACAGATAACAGTATTTGATTAAATATTATGATATTATCCTACGTGACGGTAAATACCGTATGTGGTTGAAAATAATATTTACACGTCTTACGCGGTTTTTCGTCTGGATTTCGAGTTTTGAGACCGAGTTCCCCGTTTTCAATGTAAGAGAAAAAATAATTGGTTTCGGTAATGTCGCACGGGTAAAATTTTTTCTAATGTTCAAATACTTTGTTGAGAAATTAAGCGTCGCGTGTACACGATTTGAAAGGCAATGTTATGTATACAGCGCGTAATGTACGAAAACACGCGACGTACGTTTAAAATGTACGCTGGACGTTCAATAAAATCTCAATTTTAAACAATTAATTCTCCTCTTGAACCCAAAACGGTAAATCGTTTATTTATATATCGGTGCAACAGAGATAAAGGGTCTCACGACTCACGAGCTACTCAAAGTGCGGTGCGCGCTGAAACAATAATAATATTGTTCGGTCTAGGTATCGTACGGATAAAGGTCGACGGGATGATAACGTCTTGTGGATATTTTCATAGATTACTTACGTTCAATTTATATTTATGTTTAATACATAACATACATATCAACTATAAATTAAATGGCCTATAGTATGTGAAATCTGTTTATAAATGGTACTGTACCTGGGACGATTTTAATTTATTTATATTCGCATACTATTATGTACATGGAATTTTGTATCCCCCCCCTCCCACCCATAGATTCGATATTATGAAATTATTACCACATAGAATATCGCATGATACATCGATACAATATACGCGCAACGCGAACAAATGACTTTGAATCCGCAACGTTGTACGAGTATGTATATTATACATAGTAATGTTTCCACAGTAATGTAAAAAAAAAAAAAACGAAATTATATTATAACTATATTAACTTTTTTATATGTATTGTGCCCTCCAGTCCACATCAACAACAATCAAATACCATCAGAACGATTTATAAAATATCTCGGAATGCATCTAGATAGACATATCACATAGTCACATGGACAACCCACATCAAATCAAAAACAAAATCACTAAACCATATATTACACCAACTGCGTCTTCTGTTAAAATCGAACATGCCACTCCCAACAAAAAAAATATCAACACACAAACTTCTCATCATTTCTTTGGCTTCTTATGAAATCCACTTTTGGGCAGTATCAAAAAATTCAAACATAAAAATCATACAGTCATTACAATCAATATCCCTCAGAATAATAACCAACGTACCTATGGTCCGTAAGTAATCAAACTTTACACGGTGGTCTAAACATTATGAACATCTCTTGCCAAGCATCTAAACTGTACGAAAGATTCCATGACAAACTACAAAATCATATACAAGTCCCCTAATTTCAAATCTATTCTTTATCGATCTACCATATTATACAACATGTAGATTTAAAAGGAAATGGCCTAGAGACCTTTTGCAATAAATACTTGAACTCTGATTACTAGATAGTAACGTCGTGTTATAACACTTTTTTGTATGTACGTAACATTGTATCAGTGGATAATTTCTCTCTTCTTGAAAACTTCACATTCCCATAGTTGTCCAGTTTGCTTATTGTATTAAATAAAGATTGTAAATTATTTTTAATATAAAAAAAATAAAATACATATTTATTGTAGACACGTATATTGTATTTATATTACACATGTATATATTTATTGTAGCACTGACAACATGTGTGACGTTTTATAGCAATATTGAAATATATAGCTATGTATAGTGTCTTGTTTTATTATGGTACTATGCTACTGCAGTCGAACTTCTTTCACTGGAAATCGTCGATACCTCGAACTTTTTCACCAGTCCCTAGAATTTCCTATTTAAACAATGCGAAAAAATCTTGTTCAACTCGAATAATCATCGTGAATTACTCGAAGTTTCAATTTGTATGAATATAAAATCATGTTATTTTCCACGTGTACATTCAATATCGAAAATTAGGTCATAAGTGTTAACCCTAAACTATTAGTGGTGTGCCTAACTGCTTTTCGAAGACTTAAATAAAATAGACCTACTCACTGCATATGCGATCAACATCAAAACTCAAACAAAAATAAATACTTTAATTTTCTAACCTAATTTTTGTTTATACATACCTTTTTAAAATTATACATAATATATTATAAATGGTAAATATTTTTAAAAAAAATACATACTTTGAAATGTTATTTGGATAACTCGAACTTTTTTTCCAGTCCCTTCGAGTTAACCGAGTTCGACTGTACTACGCTTCTGGTACACAATAAAATATCATAATATATATTTTTAACTAAGTTGGGCCATACAATATTATCAGGAAAAGTAATGACATAAACAATAATAAATTGCAATCACATTTTGTTGCAATTTGATAAATAAATCTGTATTGCGTGTTCAATTACGTTTGATGGGAAACAATAAACCGGGAGAATTGAGAATTTTTTTCGATCGGTCGGTTTTCGGGTTGAACGAATTAGTAGATGTGGCAGACCATCGCTATACTATTAATTTTCTCGGGTCGAAAAATGTCCCTCGCTTATGCCCTGCTGGTAGATTTTAAGCTTATGGTATTATTTTCCATCGTAGCGGGCATTTTTCGTTTTTCCTCAGCACTTGCTTGTTAAAAAAAAAAATTATTACAAATTAATAATACCGTGAGCATCTGTGTGAGCATGTGTTTTACTGTTTCGTTGTATTTAAACTACGTGCTATACAGGCGATAAGCTGTTTACGGTGCTATAGGAACAAGGGATTTTTAATTAATAACAGTCGAACCAGACAGGGTGGTTTTTCGCCTTCCGCACGACCCTTAAGTTCTTACTTGTTGATTTTAAATAATACTGAAACGGCGCTTCGCATACACACATACGAGCTTTATAACAGCTTTGGATTACAGCTTATCGTATAATTTCTCTCGGTGTTTATCGAATCGTGCGCGGCAGCGGCCGAACAAAACGACGCTTACGATCAGGAATTTCACCGGCGCACGACCGTCGACCATTGTTAACGATAACGTGCGTATAATAATACCTCGTGTATATAGTTTGTGAGTGGCGTTACACATTGGTCCGTCATTTGTCTTGGAAAAAACTCCCCGGGGGAGAGAGAGGGAGCAGAGACCTATCAATCGCTCTCCCCCACTGAGAAGTCGAATGCGGAGTTCAAGAGCTGTGTACACGTATATACGCATGTTTAATAACAGATTTTATAACAATACCGTAGTACGTACGAGACCTACGCGGTCAAATCGAATGAACGCACTCGCGGTCCGACTGTAAATCAAAAACGCCTACATATTATATTATTATTGATATCGGAAACGTACGAAAAGCCGCGCGGAGAGATCAATACCGCACTTATGGGTGTGACCGTTGAGCTATTTTGCTTAATAGTCCTACGTCACAACTTTGACTGCGTACCGCGCGGCGTGTACGTGCGTCCGTAATATTATCATTATTTTTTTCTTTTTACACGGTCGACAATACAAATGGGTAAAATGACATTTATACGCGCGCGCGTGTAATGATAACGTTTCACTTTGTTTCCGAGCGCGTACATAATGCGTTATGCCTACTAAAAACATCTCGAAAAACCATTAACGACCACACCTGACCATTGTTTGACCTCTTGAAAATAAATCATTTTCTTTCCGCCGTTGTTGTCCTGCTGCTCGCGTACGTACACGCGTCATATCGTCAATACGTCGTCGTCGCAGCGGTCTTACCGGAACGATTATGTCGTTCGCTTCCTGGGAAAAAACGAAACTAGACGCGCTAATAAACTCGGCTAGGGATAAGGGATCCCGGGATCCCGACGACTTTTTGGTCCCGAAAATACCGGGACCGGTATAAATGATCTCGGGATTCCGACAACTCTAGAACTTAATCGTTAATGCTGGTTTTCTACATGTGTTACAATTTTTTTTAAATAAAACAAAATATTCAAAAAAAGTAAAATACAATTTTTTTTTCATAATTAAGATATTAATTCTTTTAAATATACGAGTATATTCCAAAAATACAACAGTAATAGTAATGATAATTTTAAAACAAAAATGTTCAACACTTATTTTTAATGTGAAATTTGAACTTGTGTTTAGTTTACTAATAATGAACAATCTGCTTGGAATTTAGTTCTTCTATTCCTCAAAATGTTATAAAAGTCTTGTCCGTATGTAGCGATTTTCTGAACAAATTTGTTTTGTTTCGTTCGTGAAAATATTTTTTTCACACAACGGACATTTTACGATTTAATGTTGAAATCACCCGCGCACTTAACACAGCATACTGATCAAACGAATGTGTAGCTACAATGTGGACTTACGATCGATAATATTTTCAACAGTCAAAATATAAAAAAACAATTCCAATTTGATCTTACGTGTATATTGTATACCATTTATGTATTACAATATTATGCTATTAGATTAAGAATGAGATAATTCATACTTGTATATTTGGTAGCTCACTCAAAGATATTTGTTTACCAAAGCGGCCCGGCGAAGAAAAAAGGTTGGGCATCACTGATATACAATGATATACAAAAATAAAAATGAAAGCTTATGCATAATTCTTTTAAATTTTTTCTTCCACAATTTCGAAATATCTAAATCGAATACCGAAATCCCGGAATCGTAAAATAGGGCCGGGATTGTAATCTCTAGTTGCAGCGCTCTTGCGTTATTGTGGCAACGTATACATGGGCCTACAATAATCACAATAATGTTTATCGAGTAATGGCCAGGAATTTAACAAATTTTGAACGCGTATAAAATGTACATTTTATGTGTTAGGTGATTGATTCAACGAAAAGTGTTAAACGATAATCGCAGAAATTGGATAGATATTATTATGCTTATAGGCATAACAGCTGATCGCTGGATATTGTATTTTGGATATTAACTCGTTTACGTAAAATTAAAAAAAATGAGAACATTTGTTTTTTTTCGTATTACCTGGAGAATTACGACTGACTGCTAAAGACTTGGTTACATTTTCAAATAAAAATTTCTCACAAAAACCATGTCTTTCGTTACGGGTAATATAGTATTATAAACTTAATAGTGTTTTTCTTGAATATCTATGCATTATGTGTTAGAAAACTGTCAACATATACATAATGTGTAAAGATTTTCCAAATATGCACAGTTTAAACATTGCATACCGACTGACCATAGACTCGGATTCAAATTTTTGTCTCACCTATGGATACTTTACACCTACGCACACAGTCAGTACAAAAACGTACAGACTTCCTCCGTCGCGATATTTTTATTCGCGGACTCCTACGCACACGAGTTTCACGTGCTAGATCCGCGGTTGAAAGATTGACGGTTACTATCTGAAAACATTGGGCGCTCGAGAGCTTCGAATTTGAAAACGTTTTTACCCGCAGGTGCAGCGCGCCCGAATCTCGGACGGAAAATTGACAACGTTCTGCCTACTCGCCCCCCACTCGCTGCGCGTTAGGAGATTTCGCAGTTCATAATAGCGAAACTCCGCTGAAAACGCAACAGTTGTGTACGCAGACATTAATATAAATAACGCGTGTATCATTATCATTTTCACCGTTCATTCGCTTTTGCCTACCTTGTTGTACTGCCATTGAAATCAAGACTTTATCGATTCGAAGACATCCGACGTATACAAATATATACATTATATACACATGTGATTTCAGTTGCCCGCGTTCGTACAAATGTATCCGCAAACAGTGTACACGTTGTTTTCTCATTCGTAACCCACACGTGTGGCGTTTTACCGCCCTGTTATAATAGACATTTCGGACACTGCAACACCGTCACGTACGCTGTCGCGACAATATTGCGCGCCGACACCGAAAACATATGGCACGCGAAAAATTAAAATATTTTTGGAAAAAAAAATTCGTTATTCTGAGAAATTAATCAGAAGAAATTCAGCGTGATAGGCAAATCGATCGTAAACATAGGGAACAAGATTTTGAATACATGGAATGAAATTCCAAAAGATTTTTTAGTAGCATCAGCTGTTTTATCTATTTTTTCTTCAACATTTTCACGGGAGTCACTATTTTCAGAAATTAATTTTATAAAATCTGAAACCGACTAACTGATGAATGCAGTGCAGCATGTACTTTATTAAAAGTTACTAATTATAAGCCAAATATCAACGAATTGGCATCAAATATTCAACAACAAAAATCACATGAAAAAAAAAATTAACAAAGTAATAATATTATAATTGTATATACCTAAACGTCCTAAACCAACCTTTTTTATACCCGTACTAATACATTATTATACAATCAAATGACGATAATTTTCATTTTTACAATAATGAATATGACAAAATATTTTTCATGGCACGCTCGATCAAAAATAAAACGTAATTTTTGTCACGTAGTGTATAGAAGAAGGTTTGCCACCCCTGATCTAGCTGGTACACGTTATGATAACGACATCATTACGTACGCGTATTAACCGCTATTTGTTTCGGAAATTCTTCTTTTTTTCGCACACGTTTTCTCGCGCACCACTCGTCGGGCGCCCACCCGTGTTGAACTATGCGTGTGTCCACTGTCCAGTACACGTGTATACACTGTCGCCGGCAGTGAGCGCAATAAACGCGAGACAAATCAACAGCGTTTCCGGACAATCGTTCGACGTGCGTGCGCGTTTATCCCGTACACTCAGGCGCGGCTCAAGTAATTTTACACACCTAGGCAAACTTAAGTTTTGCCGCCCCTTATACATGTAAAGAGTGTATCAAAAATTTTTTTTCACATAAACATTACTAAAATATATTTAATTCCGAGTTCATTATACTATTTGTATAAAGTTAACAATTGGTTAAATTGATATATTTATAGACAAGTAAATCCCTACTAATTTAAATAAAACAAAACAATTTAAAAATAGTTGTTTTATAATATAAAAGTTAGGAAAAATATAATATAAATGTTAACATCGTATTAGATTGGAACTTGACTTTTCTTGCTTTTGCGTTAGCGAAATATGATACAACTTCTTCCATGTCCATATTATGGGCTAATTCTTTCTCGATTGAATAATGGCCAATGTTCTTCTGAATTCTGATGATAGTCGGCAGGCAAATGAAAATAAAATTAACTTATCTGTAAACGTCAGTCAGTATTTGGTACCTATTTTTAGTCAATAATATTCGTCAACAGTGCGTTTTGTGAAAGAGTTAAAATTTGAAAACAACAAAACACGATATCGGGGCCAGACAAAATTGATTCACAGAACCGATTAAAAACCGTCAAGAGAACACCGCAACTTGCTACGGTCGACGGTCGACCAAAAGCGTAAACACACGTTTATATTAATTGTCCGATCATAGTATCATACTGACCAAATTTTATATTTTTTTATTGATTTTTATTTTTCACTACACACGATTTAATATACGTAGGTACTAGGAATCTTTTTAAAAATTATCTAGTATACATAAATGTTAAATGCTGCCTCTGAAAAATTACGCCCTAGGCGTGGGCCTGTACCGCCTACCCCTTGAGCCGGGCCTGCGTACACTTGAACGAAAACGCGGTTAAGCTCGAGTACGTCATAATACATACGAATACTGCGCCAATACGTTTTCGCGTAGGTACACACGCCGGCTAGGTAGACAGAAATGTACAATATGTTCGCTGAGTCCTTAAGGCGCTCAAAAAAAAAAAAAAAAACCACGGAAACGCGAAATCCAGTAATGTAAATTTTAAGCCACAACGTAGTAAGTGTCCATTACCAACTATATTGCCGCTTTTAAAACGGTTTCTTTTAATACATTCGCGTGCCGCATACCTGCAAACCATTTAATTTTGTTTGGAAAAAAAAACGCCACGATATAACATCTAATTAGTTAAATATCAGTTCATAATATTGTTTTAGATTCTAAGGGTGTTTTTTTTTTGTACGCGTGCGTGTACAAGATTTCGGCCGGAAAGATTACTCCGATCATGACCCATGTCATGGGAGGTTTTCGATTGTAAATGGTGTATTGTTGGGTTTTTTTTGGGGGGAGGGTCACTTTTTGAATTTCTGAATCAGTTTCGGAATAGTTGATAAAAATGAAAAAATAAATTTCAACCGAGATCGGGTTTCGAACTCCGTACCCCGATCATCGGACAATATACGCATTTATACGAAGTATGCCGTATTCGTGTAACTCCGTGCACACTGCACTCGGATCGAACTGGCTACGTTTTTTCGATTTATTTTACTCCGCATACGTTTTCAGGACGTTTCGCGTTCGTGAAAATGATTTCTACGATTTTACATGGGCTTCTGCGGGCGAAAACGAAACGCGAAGCTATACAGGCACCTATCGCGCGGTTGTAGTATAATATCCATATTATATGTACGCGTGTTTTATCGTTTTTACAAGTCCATTAAAGACGCACCGCGGCGAATGGGTTGTTGTTATAAGACGCGTGTTTCCATCGGTTGTGACTCGTAAAACGAGTAAAACTATAAATATATTATATTTTTTTTATTATTTTGTTTTTGAAAAGAGGCGAACGTGAACAGTTCTCACTGTAGGTACGCAATACGTATGTTTTCCGTCGGACGCTTTTTGTCATCGTTTCACCGCGTGTTGGTATACTATGTTTGCGACAGAAAATGTGTCTCCGTTATTTTTTATCGACTAGGAGAACATTATAATAGTCCATTACATTGTGTTACATTATAACAAATGCGACAAATATCGGAGTTGAAAAAAAAACTCGAGCTTGTGTTAACCCTTCGATTAGAAAAACAACGTCGAGTGTTACATAGTGTTTATAACTTTTAAACTCATATTTTTCATATTTTTCCGTGCGATCGAGAACAGTGCAGTATGCGGACTTTGCGTTCAATTTTCGTGATTTATCGCTTGACCGGAATCGTAGTCTTACCGACATTTTTACGAACAAGACGTGAACATTTCTAATAATATTTTCGAATAGCACGTAAAAAATGCATAATATCATTTCTATAGCAAACGTTGATATTATTAGCACACTGCAGTGCGACAATTTCCAATATCTGTTACGACGATTATTGTTTGGTTTACTTTGTGGTATTTTGTTGGAAACTGCGGTATCCTGTAAATGTTGAATTTTTTTTTTTTTTTATCATTTACTTAATTACAAGTATTATAAAAAATAACAACCCAAATGTACTAAATAGACAACATTTCTTATAATTCTGATCGATATCTTGTGGAGACGGACAAAACATAAAAAATGTAAAAAACATCGTAACCAATACATTCTTCGCTTTACTCAAAATCCACTACAGTTAAATTATTAGACGGTCGATATAGTCATTTGGTATACTATATACGAGCCACAAGTGATGATGATATATGTTGAAACACGTTCTTGATCGAAGTGATTAAGTGAAAACAAAAATCAAAATACCTTAGTACCTCAGTAAAACTTATAGGATACGTAGATATAATCCGAAATAAAATAATATTATGAGCTATAATATCTTGTTTATTATTTTATACCATTTTTATAGTTTTATTTTTCGACTTTCTTATCAGTATAGGTTGTGAGTTGATGAAGTATTAAAAAAATTATAAAGTCAATTTGTGTGTCCAAAATCTGACGAACGAAATAAACTATAGATCTGTTACTGGGATTACATTTTTATAAGAGACGAGAGTAAGAACAAAAAACTTTCTTTTGGCAGTTTTTAGAACTCTTATAGAATTTCGTTCAGTGACATTTTGACCTATTCATTGTAAATAATTACACCATATACCTTATACCTACCTAAGAAGATTGCAGCTATGGTCATGACTATGAAAATGAATATGAATATGAATACGACAAGGGTAGTATTCACGGACAAACGGAAAGCTACGAAGTACCGAAAGAGTGTTACATCGAAAAATAACTGGAATTTCACGAGGATCTCGTACCGATCGACTCCAAACCAGACGCATCGCAGACAGATTTGACGGATAAAATTGAATGCATACGAGTTGAGGAGATTAGGAGATGTACAGTTAAATTGAAAAAAATAGTTTGATGGCCACGATGATCACTCTGTTGGAACAGGGTTTGGTGAGTGATTTGCCTTCGTTAACGTTTATATTATTAAAAAATTATATGTATCTATGCAAGTGAGCAAGCGGCCATATAAATATACGCGTATGCCGTATACTATAGCAAGAGTGGCCAGCGATAAGAGAGTCGTGAGCCGTACAATATAAAAAAATATATAAGAGCCCGGAGTTAATTTTAATGGGTAGATTTAAAGGCTTATAATTACTTAAACAATCATTTAGATTTTTAGAAAATGCTTTTGTAGTTGATGTTAGTAGTTTTGAATATTATAAATTATCATGTACATGTATACGTGATAATATCTCCATTCATTCAACTTTTAAATATTATTTTCACTTTAGAACGCTTAAATGTATTTACTTTTTTTTTCAAATATTAATTATATTTTGTTGTAATGTCCGCAAACAAAAGCAAAATAAATATAAAATTAAAACAGAAAAACATTAAAGTATATTTACATAGAAAATTATAGCATTTTAATTTTTGTAACAGCACATACATTATAGGTGTGAAATTTTTATTTCATATAGAAGCAGCAAACGGTTTCAATATAATAATAATAGGCTTTATAAATTAAGAATTGAAAAATACGCTAGCATTTATAAAATGATAACTTATTATATTATTTCAAAAATACTATATTTTTTTAAAAAGTTTGCTAATAAAATTGTTTTTAAGTCTTACGATAAGACGCGAGACGATGAGTCTATGACGAAAGCCGCATGCGTCACGCGAGCCTCATTATGGACACCCCTGTACTATAGTATTCATGTGTGGGTAATACTAGGCAAATGTGGTATTTAATCAGTTTAAAAGTTAAAATATATTACAGTTTACTAACAAACTCAATAACTATTAACAATAGTTGAAATAAAAATAATTATTGTCTTTCAGATATCTCTAGTTAATTTTAAAAGTAATTAGTTTAGATAGAAAAAAAATATTATTTAAATATTTTACGTCCGGAATAGATTAAGTATAATTACATACGTACTATTGTGCATCTGCAGTATGGAGGGCATGTAATAAAATAATAGTAGTCATCCAAGTGTCTGGAAACGCTGATTAATAATTTAAAAACATTTTTTAACTAAATAACTGAACAAATATTGTTCGTTTTTATGTTTTTTTTTACCCATGTATAATTCAGTAACTCTTAACTCACTCACGTTCCTGCGTTGACAACTCGAACTTTTCTAATAAATTAATTATTTTCATTAACTTGACTACCTATAATACCACTCGTATATAACTATATTATTACCTTGGTATTTACATTCGGAATTTCTTCACGATGCTTATAATAACAATAATAATAATAATAATACGTGCTGAATGCAAAACAGAATTGTATATTGTGTTTTTAATTAAATTTTATGCTTAATGGTAAACATGTATCATATTGATTCTGATTTTGCGTATTTAGTGTATCCATCAAGTTGAGTTTTTAATATTTTCAACTTCTGACTCGCAGGGGTCATATGATTGTTTATCATTTGTATTTCCTTATAAGTAAATATCGAGAAAATTTGAAAGATTTTAAGCACAAATCCTAAGCATTTTTTTCCGATTCCATCAAATTATTCGATCACGCACTTGAGATTATTGGTGTGCTAGGAACACACAATCAAGTCAAAGTTCCAAATACGCCTCCGGAATACGAATTAGATAATATTAAATTGTAATGCATTTCATTTTATAACCACTGTTTTGTTGACATGGCCAATCTGATTTTCCTATCAAACGGAGGAAGAACTGGATGCGTTATACGACGAGTTGTTGATATAATTTAAAAGGAAAAAGATTCGTGTATAAAACGAAAAGGCGAAAGCGAAAATGCACGAAAAAACAAAATGCTTAAAATAAAACAACAAGAGTACACGGAGCTCGCAGACAATCAATACGAATTTCAGTATAAGAACGCCGTGACAACGCTCAGTGGAACAACGTCGAAAAAACTGTCGAATGAAGTAAATTTAAAATTTTAAAATTTGGCTTTAGAGTTGAAAAGATAATGTCTCAAGTCTTAAGGAACGATAACTCTTTCAGTTTTCAAAAACACATTATATGTTGGATGAATGTTTCGATTCTCCAAGTGTTACACCTTAGTACCAACACACAACATAACTTTGTTTGCGCCAGTGTTATAATACTGTTCTGCTATTCTTTACGTATTAGGGCGCGAGTCTAAAATAGTTCATATACCACACATAATGCCTCTACCTTAAATCATCTAAATACACGATCAATTGATTTTGCATAGTCCACGACTAATGTGTAGAAACAAACAACCCTTAGTTACACGTACATGAAACCTGTATGCAGGGCAGTATTTGAGGGGGGCAAGTGACTCTTGTTGTCCGGGGCGGCAAGTTTTTTAGCTTATTAGGGGGGCGGCAATTTTATATTGAAAATAAATATTACATATTTTCAAAAATATACGTCCAAATACGGCCCTGCCTGTATGTCATGTTATTTTAGTGCACCATCCGGTCACCGTGTCACCATATATTTTATAGATAGTCGAAAAAATTATAAATTTCTCAATAAATGCGCAGAGCTGAGATATGGCGATAACAATAAAAAATCAATGCCTCTTGAGGATTGAGGATTTTGAAATTCGGAAAGGAATCGATGGGTGTAAGACAGTTTATTATCTGATCGGTAGGTGTAATCTAATACTTCATATTCAATACAGAATATTATTGAATAGATGTACTATCATTTTTATAAAACACCCTATGTCAAAAACTAACGACACTTTGTTCTTGTTATATCATCATTTTATTAATAAGTTTTGCCTTATGAACCATATAATATTTTTTTATTTATTTTCAAAAGTTTTTTTTTTTTTTATACTTGTAAGGAATAATAATTGCGTTCAATTCTTGTCTGATGAAATACATAGTGTACTCAAACGTATTTTCACCATTAAATAAATTATAATTCGTATATTAATTGAATTAGGTATCTTGATTTCTCCATAGGTAAAACAAAATAATTAAAATTATAATAATATCTCTTTGGTCACGGATGAAATTAATATTGTAATCAATAGAATGCAAATAATCCATTCCTATGTTTGAACTTTTAGCGTATTAACGATTCTTACTATGTTTTTATTTTTTTTTTTACAAAAACCATGTAATATATTAAAGTATTGATTATAGCCGTTTAATATTGATTAAAACATTAATAACAATTAAAATATTAGATGAATAAACATTTCGAACGCCATGGTAAAGATTATTTTTAATTCAAGACTTTTCTAGTAGTGAGGAATAGTGATCGCAAATCACCCTTTACGGTTCATAATATAAAATTAATACTGTATACTTCATATGTAATTACTAATTATATTTCGATGACAACCTTTTTATTGGTTTTAATTTTTCAAATAATTCAAATATTACAAATTTGTGTTGAATTCCTATAACTTTAATGTGTCGTTAATTATTGTTTTTTTTTCTCAAAATTACCAATACACGTAAAAGCCCTCAAAAACACGAACGTATTGCCAGAATTTCCTCTCAATAAAAAAGTTACGCAAATAATTATCAAGGAATTTGCATGAATTCGTAAGACCCATCCCGAAATTTGTAAGACACCTCCTTCCGCCTCGAAATCCATGTCATCCAAACTCGTCTAAAGTCAACAGGTTACCGTGTAAAAACGAATTACCAGAGAATAAAAACACACTAAGTAAGAAGAACTTTGGATCTTGCAGGATAAAAAAGAACCTATACAGCTTAGATTATTAACGAAACCCTTCTCTCCAAATGTGAAAACGACCAAACAAAAGAGTAAGAATAGAGTAATTTCAATCATCTTTATAACTAATAGTTAGATTTCAATAAGTTAAGTTGAACATAAAAATTTCAAATTACCCACTTGCAGAAAATACTTATTGGTTAAACTGAAAAAGAGGGAGAACAATATTATTTTTTAGAAGTCGTAATTGCCACCGATTTTGAGTGGCAAGGAGTGTCGTGCGGTGGATTCCGGGATTGGTCTTGTGAATTCATGCAAACTCCAGACTAATTACTTGCATAATTTTTTTTTAGATCTTTTACGGGGGGGGGGGGGTGGAGGTCTGGCAACACGTTCGTCTCGAAAAGTGTACAGAGCGAGCAGTTTTCGAAGAGAATACGATGTAGACCAGATCGGATCATAATAAATTATAAACGCGAGCGTTGGGCCAAGGCGTTTTTATAAAAAAAATAAGAAAAAACTAACCCAATATGGCGTGCAGAAGTGTTCCTTATGGGTTATGAGTCATAAGATATGACAGTGCGGCCTATGTCCAAAGGTCCATAGTGCGGCACGTGTACGCAAACGTGCAGTTGTGTTTTTTTTTCCGAATCGAATTTCGATGACACGCACACGATTAAACGTATTTTAGACTACAAAGTACCTACAAATCCGTGGATCTCCGGAGCTATCTTCCGTGCGCTCGTCAATGCGCTTCGGACGCGAAATTCGTGACTTCGTGAGCGTCTATGGGCACAGGTATAATACTGTGTTACGGTACTGTGCATACCATGCGTGCCTCCATTGTCATCACGTACCACGCATGACGCTATACGATATCGTCGATTGCTCGTGTGGTTTCAAATTGATCGTCGAACCGTTAATGGCATAACTTAGTGGGTTGTACACACTGTCCCGTTGTACACATCGATTCGATGATCAAACGTACACTAAATACCGGTACTAGAACATCGCGTTTTGTCATTTTAATGCGTTTCGTAGACGCAATAATAGGTACTTTGTACCTGGCGCGGTTATTAATGATCGCCGTGGTCAAACAGTACGCAAGAACAGTCGACAAGTTTCTCGACTTCTTTTACTCGCGGAACCTTTGCGGAAACTTGGACATTTTACGGGACTGTCATTGTTTTTTTTTTTTTTTTGTGTGTGTGTTCTACAATCGTAACACAGTAAAACGGACGTGATTTTTGTATACTCTGCAAATGAGCTCCACCGCTTCCGGCTCAAAAGTTAGTGCCGTGAGTCGAGGACGAAAAACAAACAAACGACGGGCTTTAAAGTATATATTAACGTAAGTTCAAATCGAATATAATACTTCCCGAATTCCGTCACGGGACCTTCGGGCTCCACGGCGGAACACCGGTTGGGAAACACTGCTCTTGATCAGTGGTCGGCAACCGGCGGCCCGCGAGTCTATCGAATACGGCCCGCTTTAAATTCTAAAACAACGAAATTTTATTGAATATCATATCAAAAAAAAAAAAACAATAAAAAAAATATAATTAAACGTTTCTATCAATAAAGCCATTATTTCTGCCAGTGTGAATGTAGCTATGTTAATTGCGAAAGAGGGAAAACCATTTACAGACGCAGAATTTGTCAAAAAATGTGTACTAAGCATGGCCGGTAATATTTGTCCAGATATTGTACATAAGTTTCAAGAAGTCCCATTATCTGCTCGTATAATCACAAGACGTATTGAAGATGTTGGTGACAATTTATTCAATCAACTGATAAAAAAACCAAAACATTTCGAATAGTTATTCGAGGAATTAATGAAAAGTTTGAAATAACTGAAGAAATTGCCACCGTCAGTACTTTGAAGGGGACGACGCGAGGTGAATAATATTTTTTTACACGTTCAAAATGTTATATCTTCATTAGATCTTCAATTACATAAGTTGGTTAGCGTAACCACTGATGGAGCGAGAAATATGACGGGCAAAAATATTGGATTGCAGGCTTTTCAACTACTCGCCAATCCATTTAATATTGACGTTGAAGATATACCTGTTTAGCTTCAAATGGAAATAATAGATTTGCCACAAGATATCTTAAAAGTCTTATCAAAGCATCGCCTTTACTTTTTTTCGCTGAACTTCCTGCATCATTTTCAAAAATTAAAAATGTAGCTGCAAAATACTTCAGTATGTTTGGATCCACTTACGTGTGTGAACAGGCCTTTACTCATATGAAAAAAATTAAAAACCCATACCGTTCACCCTTAACTGATGACCATCTCCACCATGTACTTAGAGCCAGCACAAGTAATTTTAATGTGGAAATTGAAAAAAAAATAAACAATACCCAATAACAAAAATCACATTAAGCCTATCAAGCAGTTGTAATTTCCATACTTTTATATTATAATTATATTATTAAAAATTGTAATTTTTATGTTCTATCAGTGTATTATTTTAAAGTTTTCAACAGTTTTTTGTTCTTAGTAAATAATTTGGAATATAAAATTTTTATTTTTGTCTGGCCCGCGAACTCTTTTTAATTTATGAATGTGGCCCGGGAGTCTAAAAAGGTTGCCGACCACTGCTCTAGATTATCGACAACATCACGTACGCACGTTGTACATAAAACTATAAACTGTATAGATTTGATCGCACGACCAATATTAGGATTTCTCGTCCTAATACGGTTGTCGCGTTGTGAAAAACTGTTGCGAATATAATAATTGAAATTACCGAAGCATAACAGCAACATTACAATAGCGAATGGCATACTTACACGTGTACACAATATAACATGGGTCCTTATAAACTTTTCCTTTCCGTCAGCATTGTTAATTGTCTCGAAAAACGCTCGATTATCTCATGGTATCACTTGCTGCGCATTGCACACGTACGTTTTACGCGCATGCTCATTGTTCTGAAAATGTAACGTGACGCATTATTGTCTCGTGCGCATGTGCATGTACGCCTGTTGTGTACGTACCCTCGTCCGTAAATATTTTATCAATATATAGGGATAGTCGAAATGAAAAAAAAAAAGAGAAAATACTACTCATAAGATTCCGTGCCCGGTTTACGGTCGATAAATCCACAGGCGTAAGCGTTTCATTAGAATCACGTACTTACCCATTACACTTTAGTCCGACCGCGAGTGTTTACAAGCAGTCGTTGCTGCAGCGTTTTGCGTGGTGTCGATGTTTTTTTACACCATTATTTAATATTTCCGTACGAATAATTAAATGCGCGGGGGGGAGGGGGAGGGGAGGTAACGATACGTAACCGCGGATCGTGATAAAAGCTAATATTTTAAACGTAATAACCGTAATCATCACAGAACTACCGAAACCATGTCGTGCCTAAACACATCACGCACCTATTGTATCAACATGAAACTCGTAATACTTTTGCGAAACGCTACGTAGCTGCACAATATACGTATATAATATACGTATGGTACAGTGTTGTAAGGACATTTTTACAAGAAACTAATTCGACGCAACGGAATGTGCTATTATTATTATTATTATACGGTTTGTAACGAACACGTTTTTTGTGCACGTGAACGCGATTTAAAAAGTACTTATCGGGCGATGACGGCTGGTATACGCTTTCGACTAAAACGTACACGATATAATGGCGGAGGATTTTCAGTTCATTTCAGAACACTATTAGGATTTTGTACTGCAGGCATTTTCCACGGAACGCCTATTGCTATAGAGCGGGGAGGGGAAACTTAAAGTTACTGGGGGGCCAATTTTTAGACCATTCAGGTCTAACGTGCCATAAAACCAAATCTAAAATCACAACCAAACTGTATCATACAAAAATCACGTACATACAACGCTTGACATAATCATAAATTAGTATAAGCCATGAGACATTTAGTACATGATCGCATTAAATGTAGTAGAATATAGATGAACGTTTTCTCAAAATGTTACCAAACGATTTATGGTTTCAAACTTTAGAGTGGTCAATTTTAAAAAAGGAGACGCGGGCCAGATCGAAACGGTATACCGTATACGAGGGCCGTACACCAGGCTAGTTGCCTACCACTTCTGCAGAAGGTTACCCATCCGGCGGTGCACGTTGTGTGTAGACGTGGAATGTAACGTTTAACAGTTTGAATTCGGTAAATCGGTAAACTTTTACACTGCACCCGCAATGCATATAGGGGTGTACTGGTACAAGTCCATCGATAGATATTGGCAGAGATGGGCATAATCAGTAAAAAATTGATTTTTAAAATCAAAATCCAAAATCACCGAAAAATTGATTTTGAAAATCAAAAAATCAAATCTTTTAAAAAATGATTTTTAAAATCAAAATTCAAAATCATCAAAACTATTGATTTTAAAATCAAAATCAAAATCATTACCTAAAAGATTTAATTAGCTTATAATTTGTTAAACCAGTTTTGATTTATGAAATAAAATAAATACATTTTTATTATTGATCTGTCGATTTCAACATAGGCTTAACTGCTTAAGTATATATATATAATATATATATATCAAAATCCATGGTCCATGGTCATATGTAAGTCACTGAAATATATTATTTTTTATATCATGTAGATGTAGACATGTAGTCATATAGAAATTGTAACTTAATAATTAAATGGTATTTAATTTTGGTTGTTGATAGAGTTGCCAATATCATATTGGCAACTCTATCAATAACGCGTCGGGTGCTGAACATTGATGCCATCGACCGGTGTGCGTGTGTCGGCCGTCATTCGCTTTTTGACTCTACTACCGCGTGTCTGTTTTGTCCCGAGTCGTTTTTTTTGTCCGCGGTTTCTTATTTTCCGTCCGTGTATGGAGTAGTCCACCACTGTGCACCGGATGTGGCCGCTCGCTCGAAAATGGAAGACACAGAAAAACACCCACATATGTAAGTTAAAATGTATGAAAAGCCATACAGTATACATGTTTATTATTTTTATTATTATCTATTAAAAACTGTCCATTGGTATGGTGTATTTGGACCCCACCAATTATCACAAGTCGCATGCATCATTCTTATTTTTATTAATATCTTTGATTCGTTCTATAAGTCCGAGTGTTACGCCCGTTGGTTGGCTTTCTCTGCGCCAACTTAAAACATAAAATTATATGTACATATACCGTAATAATAAGCGCTTTGCTTTTGTTATTATTATTATGAATGATGATTATAAATATCATTATGAAATGGTTATGCGTACTCCGGTCAATACGTCGACCGCGGGTTGGCAACCCTTGACCCATGGGTCAGGCACACGACGTTCGTCATGTGTTTTTCCTAACCTAACCTAATGAAAATTAGCGGATTAAAAAGGATAAAACCAGCGAAATACCGGTTCCGAGTGCAAATCCTTATTGTTATACTAATATTTGTGTTCAAACCTTTGATATCGCGGTGAATTCGTGTAACGGTTTGCAGCGAAGACGGGCGTACGATATATATTTATAAAATGTATTTCTATTGTTCGCATAATCGTAAATATTCTTGAATATAATCAGTTCTACGACGCGGCGGCGTCGTGATTCAAACTTTGAGCGTTAATAAAAAAAGCTGTTCGGCGACTGGTGTCTAGATATTTGTTCCGTCTTTCATTTTGTCTATCGATAAAAAATATTCCATGTGGCGCAAGCGTTTTCTATGAGATTAAAAAAAAAAAAAATCCACTTTAAAGCATTCATGTCGACAAAAAACATTTTCATTTTCTTGAGATATTATATTGTTGTTCTTCCCCGAGTACTGCCGCACAAAGGGATAATGTAAAAGGAACAAGGGTAGGTATACATGTATAGTACAGCTGTGGAAAAATTCTTCTTTGACGGTCGGGGATGCGTTTTACCAAATTACAAGTATACGAGTACTAAATAAAACAGTTACAATTCATCACCAACGTACTTCTTTTCACAATAATTGAATCTGGAAATGAATGTTGTACCTATCTATTTAAATATCTTATTCACTACGATCCTGAGCAGTGATCAGTACTCGTTATGGGTATACGTTACGGTAAAACGCGTATCTATATTAAAAAAAAATAAATAAATAACACGAACGACGTTGACGACAAAAAAAAAAGAAAAAATTGACCACCGTCCGGGTATGGATTTCAGATAGGATTTCCGACGGAAAAAAAGTAACCAACGACGTGAAACCGTGTGGACCGCATGTACGAATGGAAAAAAACCTAATCTATTAAATTCCGTACGACAAAGCGACGAACGCGGACGGCAGGGATGACAATAATTTTTAGACATTGATGATCAAACTGTTTCGTTTTCTCTGCGGGATAAGTGATTACGCAATATTTTACGTAAACCATGTACAAGTCGTCTCGGCCCCGTGACTTTTTCGCACGAGATGCTCCGGGCCGACGCGACGACGTTCTGCTATTCGTTAGCATACACACACATATATATTATATACAATAGTACAACAGTACGAAGCGTGTTGCGGCCGTAATTCGTAAGACCAAAACATCAGTGCCTAAGTTTTAATCGCATTAATCACTCGGATGGGTCCAAGTTAAACGGTCAGGTCCAAGTTAAACAAGTTAAACGGGTGTCTGACGACTGCGAAGTATAGGTACACCGTTGTCCGAGAGACCGTTCCGCCGTGCATAAACGCGCAGACGCGTATCGGCATCGTCAAGTACACGTGCTACATTATATCATATCGCAATGTACCGCGATGTGAGTACCGGGATAAACGGGGTGAACACTGCGATATACAGGGTGTCCCACCGGGATTTACACAGAGCCATACGTCCCGTGTTAAAAGAGATAATCAAACCATGGTTTTTTTTCGTGAGCATCCCTCGGCCAATGCAATTTTTGGTGTACACTATAAATTAAGTCGAAAAATTTACTTTTTGTTTTTTAACTCTAACAAATTTCGAATATAGCTATTTTATAGGATTTATTTTTCTGAAAATGTTGGCGGTACCACTTTAAATTTTCATTAATTTCTTGATTTTTAATAATTTTTCTAGTTTACAAGAAAGTAGTGGAAATACTATAGCCACTCATTTTTAAATAACAATTATATTATAACCGGATCTTATTGGAAAAATTACGAGGTGATTATAACTTACATTGTTTCTTTGTAAGCATAAAGAAATATTAAAAACCATAGGTCCAATAAAAAATTAATAATGAACCGTCAAAATGTTCAGAAAAAGAAGCCCTATAAAGTTTCTATCCTCAAATTTCAAAAAAGTAAATTTGTTAACTTTTTTAATAATACACTAACATTTATCAAACTATTGTAATCAAAATTGCCTTTTTCCCCGGAATACTCTTAGAAACAACATAAATCGATTATCTCTAGTAACACGAGAGATATCATTCTGCGTATATTCCGGAACACTCTGTATACGTCTGGATATACGAGTACTATAGTGCACGTCGAAAGTTTACAGGTCAGATTTCTCGTCGTCTTCTGAGAAGATACGATGATAATTATTATTATTATTGACATTATTACCTATATATGCGTTTACCAGTGGCGGCTTATCAAGGGAGTTTTCTCGAAGGGGAAAATTTTAATTTTTTTACTCATTTCGAAAAATATTTATTTTTCGTCTCAGGTACGAATGCGTCTATTTCAGGGGTCTTCAAACTATTTTCTACGATGGTTCATATCTGAGGTAGGGTTGGGGATCACGGACCAAAATTACTTTGAGAGGGAACGAGAGACAGGGAGATAATGAGATTAAAGATGGATAATATAAGAATTATTTTCTCACCATTTTATTATTATATACTATTGACATTATTATTAGTTGGTGAGAACATCGTCTAAAAAAACCCCTTTTATCGTTATAACTCTATAATTTCTTTTTTTCATTGGAAACCATTACATATAAAATTAATATATTTTCAAAAAATCAGTTATAGCTTGTTATAAGCTTGTAGGCCGGTTAGAAAAGCTTGACAGGGGTCTATTTGATGGTTTAACGGTGGCATCGTGTACATAGAGTAAGATATCGTCATGCCGACCAGGACTGGGGACGTTCGGTGATTACTTTTTATTAAAGCCAATTTTGTAGCAATTTAAACTTGAAATTAATTTTTAAATGAAAAATAAATACCTATGTCTCAAATATTAATAAACAATTATTTTGCTCGTTTTATTTTTTGCCTTTTGATTTTGATCGTTCCTCTGGTATACACTACATCAAACGAACACGTTTGGCACAATAAACATGATGATGATCGGTATTAAAATTTAAAAGCAAATACTTTTTTTTTTTTATCGCGTACGTTATGAACACGAAAATGTGTTCAACTTTCCTCGTGCGCAGATAGTAAAATTGAATAAACATAGCTTTGCTTTTAAAATTAAAATTCGTCTCCTTTTTTTATTATATACTGATTTTATTTACCGCATCCTTGCTGTACCATTATTTACATAATAAACGTATAGGGAATATTAATAAAATCAAGTTGGAATAAACGTAAACTGAATTTGATAACACCGATAAATATATGTTTTTAATACGATACAACCTATGTATTACAAATTTTCAAATCTGCATTTTTTATATTTTTATTAAATCATAAAGTCGATACTATACTTTATGCACACCGAAAAGCCAAGTGCAATAAATTTTTATTTGTTTTCTAATGCACATATTTACGTGTACGGGATAAACTTAAACGTGCGTGTTTACCGTCAATATCACGTATTGTTATGGTCTTAAGTTTTAACCAAGGCATGAGGCAGAGCCGGTCATTAACCGGCATATCGATTTTTAGCATATTTACCGTAATATCATGTGTTGCAACAACAAAAATAGAGACAGTCATCGATGTCGCCATGTCGGTATGGTTCTAATGGAGTGGTTGCAGCTCGTTATAGGTGTACACATAACAATGTAATCGTATACAATATTACATAATTAGTTCGTATTCGCGTTCGTTTTTCGTATAATACAGTCATAACCGTTATACATGTCTATTACAACCGCGGTATACGATGTAACCGTACGTGTGTAGTTATGTCGATATTGTTATATTATACGATCGGTTGTCGCAGGTCGATTACATACCAGTGCATTACCGCACGACGCTCGTACACTGCTTGTTCGGTACGATACGTAGGGATACGAGTGCGTGCGCTTGTGCATGTGCATGTGCATTGTCACGTGGGACCGTGCAGTGCGCCGTAAGTGTTGCGACTGTACAATACCGTACGCAAAGATACGGGCGGCGCGTACATGATGTGTGACATTTCAGACGTCGAATTAACGCGAACGTGTGCGCATATATACCTATAGAAAATGCATCGATTACGTCGTGCGTTATGCGAGAAATACAAAAGTCATGGGCGTCGGAGGAGTGGTCTTACGTAATGCGACCGATGCCGCGGCGAGCGAAATATAATAAGTGAACGGTTCGCTGTGGTAGCTGTCACACGCGCGCTTTCCAGAGAGTCGATAATATAATTTATAACATGACACGAACAGCAAACCACACATAGGTACCTAGTATATGTTATAGGTTTTATCACGTTTTATTTTTCTACGAGTTTTTTTTTCCATTCGGACGCGAATTATGAGTCCCTCGCGATCCTTTCCGCGATCCTTTTCGCGTTATCTCGCCCCCGGAAACTGTGAATCGTATCCGCGGTGACTGTTAACAATCAGACACGAACGGCTCACGGCGCACGAAAAGTGTCTTACTGTCCACGTGGCAGTTTTGCCGTTTAACATATTTTTTATCAATCGATAACTAACAATATAAAATCGTCCGTCTCGTTTATCACTAAAATAATAGTTTAGGATTTAGTTAAAGTGATCATATCATTCCACTGTTCATACACGCATACACGAAGCGCTAGACCACCCGCGGCAACAGTATCGAGGTTATGACATTAAGTGTTAGCATGGTAGCATAATATTCCTGCCTCACCTTGGTAGTGAGCGGTTCCTTAACCCCATGGATCGGGATCCAGAGTGTTCGATCTGTTGGTCTGGTATAATTATAGGCATAGGTATACACCGATGGTTTTTCTGCTTAACAGAATAATGCAAGAGTAACACGATTGGTATAGTTGACAGGTGCATGTGCACATATTATACTTATGTAGGAAGATTAAAATACATATTAATCCGAAAACATGTGAAACTGTTACGCTTCGGAAATTAACATTTTAAGTTTTTCATTAGTTAATATATCATTCCACGAAATATTTTAGGTCGTTTTTCACAATTGTTGTCTTTACTCTTACACATTCCAACCTGTTAAATCTATATTCTTCTCTACGTTTTTTTTTTTTTACGATTGAAACGTATATGTATTTGGTAATAGTAGTAGCAATAAGTATACTAATTTAAAATGTATAACATTGGTGCGCGCATCGGACTATATTATATAATAATAACATAATATACCACCCACAGAGATAATAAGTCCGCGGTAAACGTTGTATGATTAGGTACATAGAACGCATACCTATTCGGCCGGCAGTGTGGCTTTGTGTCTCAAACGAAATGACCTTATCCTGCTGCATTCTCATTACAGTTTTGAATTCTAATTTGTCCTTCGCACTGCATTGGAATCCTCGATTCTTTCGAAAACGTGCACGCGCCTACATGTAGCTTGATCGCCGTGTAAACTGTTAAATTATCATTCTTGTAAAGCATTAAAATCGTACCCGTATTCGAATACAAGTGTACGCGCATACGTTAGAATCGAATTACATTCTAAATATAATCTCTACAAATATATATTCAAATATGTTATTATGTTATATTTGTTTTTCGTAATTTTGTAGTAATTTCCGATATTTTTTGTAAATTATAAAAATAATGTCAAGGAAAAACGTGGTTCGTCCGTTCACGATTTATATTGGTCAAAAATGAATAATATGTCCTTTTTATCCTAACTAAAATATTGTCTAAACTATAGTAAAACCAAGTGATACTATTTTTAGTCTTAAATTTTCATTGGTGATTTAATTAAACTTATTTCGAACGGATGGTTCATAAAAAAAAAGATGAGAAATGGTCGAATACTTTTAGACAACTTTTCTACAATGGCCGAGCAAAATGCCTATTACCTATTTATTCGAATTTCGCTGCACGCTTATTGTGGGTAGGCGCATTAAAAAAGTATTGTTCGCCGGACCGTAAATGTACGGGGCAGCAAAAGCTAACAGCTCGTCATTATTAATCCGATTAATCTATACTCTTGTACGAGGTACTGAAAGCAGAATAGAAAGTTATATAGTTTCCAAACGTCCCTATGATTTGTCATCAAACCGTATGTGCGTACACGTCGGTGGAATAACCTAATAATAATAATAATAATAATAATAATAATAATATATTACGGATAATTAGTGATGTACCGGTTCGTGACTACATTACGGCGCGATGTCTGTTGGGCGATAATGACGTACACGCATAATACGTGTGTGGAGTCGCCGTGTAGTGATTGTTGAAAATCGACTAATTTTTGCGGTACACGTGTAAGCTCGGTTGACCGCCGAAAGCGTACACGTAGGCCATTATAATAGGTACCACGCATTGTTATTATCGCAGCCGAAACAACAATAAATTACCGTAATGCCCGGTCGTCGTGCCCGGTGAAGAGTGCCTACATGTCGACGTGATTATCGTTCACGTGAGATGGTGAGAATACGTTCTGCAGGTACACCGTCGAACACGTCACGCGCAATATGGTCTTGTCTCGTTTTGGTTACAGGCTTGTCCGAGAGCGGGGGTTAAAGTTGTTGGTAGGGGGATGGACAGCCCCTTGTTATTCAGGGGAAGGTTATTTGACCACTTTAATTTACTTCAGTGACAAAATATATAATTAATCATCGTATAATATTATTGTTACATTTTTGTTCGTTGTTTACTATTTGGGAAACTATATATTGTTCGATTGTTATAAGACACCGTTATTATTATCATGTAAATATTTATCACCGTTTACGTTGACCGACAGCTGTATCAAGTATAGCAAACGTTTCTTTTTAATTTTGTCAAGTTTGAAATACGTTTTTCGTTTAACATTTCCAACTGCGTATTTCAATTTTGTTGTAACCGAGCACGCATATGCGCGTAAAATTCGTTTTCACGCCTCATGGACGTAGACTTTTTACGAACAAACGTGTTTAAAGGAAAAAAAATCCTGGGGGCTTAAACGTCACGAGCTTCCTAATAAAGTTCGGTTAGATTTGGACTTGGGAACGTTCCTCAACTTTTGGTGAATTCAGTATCATAGCCATCAACGTTTTTCTCGCTTTAATCACTGCATTGGTGCAGTATAATTATTGTGACTGTATGCCAAATTTAATCACGCACGACAGTTTTCCGCGTTATCGAGCGTTTGCCACTGATATACGAGTTTCACCGTGGTACACCGTACAATGTCGAGCACAAAAGCGTAATTATTTGCGTACGTTGCACGTGCGTGGTAATGAAATTATTCTCTTCGCGGGGCGGGTTTTTTTTTTCACCCAGTCCGAGTGTTGGATGGTTTTTTTTTCTTACTCATAAAGCGTGACCGGTGTATCGTTGATACTAATTTATTGTTTTGACGAAAATATGAAATTATTTCCAGTTTGAAAAAAAAACTTTATTGAAACCCTGCAGATTTATTACTTTTAATCCGCTTTCAAGAATAATGATTTTACTACAAGAAACCTTGTGAATATTTTGATGATTGGCCACCACGGTGCGGCGACGGATTGAATTTGTCGACTTGGCGGTGGAAATTATTAAATTTCCCGGATTTTCAGGGTTTCATTTATATTTTATAACAACATTGACATCTAATATGCAGTGACCGGATAAGTACGTCAATATGTTGTTCAAAACGTTTTTTTCGCTTTTTTTCTATTTTCGTGATTAGGTTCGATGATTTAAAAAAGTGAACCGAAAGTAAAAATGCGGTACAGGGATACGAACCAAATGCATTTTTAAATGTTATTTTAAAAACGAGTTTATTTGTTCATTTCAAATTTCAATTTAACAATAGTAATACGAAATCTTGTAAAATATGTATCTTTATGTTTTCGTAACGCGAGCAAAAGAAGTACGGCCCAATTCGTAGACTGAATAATTTAGTGACTTTAGTGAGATTGACGTCGAGCAATCCGCGGTGTATAATAGAGATACGCTCGGCCGTTTTAATAGCTAAATATAATTATATCTGTAATATTATGGATTTGTAGTGCTACGGAGGGGCGATTTTTTGTTATGTCTTATCTCGTAAAAGAAACTCAAGAGGAAAAAATACGACTAGCATTATATTACACGTATATTTTTTACTCTTCTTGTTACGGGTAATAATAGGGCAGCAGTAGGGCTAATATAACGATTGCCCTCGGCGATGCTGAGATGTAACGGTGGTGGGAACGGCCTGCAGTACGGACAGGGTTGGCCAGTACCTAAGACATAAAAATCGATCTTGTTCTTTTACATCATGATAAAATATTTATTAATAAACACCTATTGTAATAAAACCATCGCACGTCAGAGTTATCGCTATACAAACGCATTTTATTAATTTTTTTGTATACCATATATAGTACTATACGCTGCACCGGATCGTTCTATTTACAGTGATTTCCTGAGATATCCCACTATTGTCACTTGACAAAGATTGTGAAATCGCGCGTTTTCTTTTGCTAAAAATCACATGGCGGCTAATGGCCGCATTTATTACGGTCCTTCAAAACGCGCACACAAATGTGTTTACAATTTTGTCGGGAAAAAATAATTCTGTTATTTTGAATAATTTGAGGACTGTAGTTAAACCGGGCACGTGGTATCTCCGTTTTAAAAATATGTTAACGGTTCAACAACAACATTTCATAAACTTCGGTACTTTCGATACTTTTTAATTAGCAGGAAAATTGAAAAATGTGCATGTTGTAATATTTTACTATTCAAGTTGTAATGTGCACGTACCGTATCGAGTGCACTTCGCGAGTTACATAGAAATAAAATAATATTTAATTTTTCAAACCGAAACATTTGGGTAATAGGTACCTATAGTATGTTTATCCACGAACTATGATATATGATGCTTAAGTCTTTGTAGTTGTACGAAAATTAAAAACAAAATTTGATTATCTTCATATGGAAACAGTAACGCGCCCTGTACACAATACAATACATACAATGTATAGGTATATGAGCTATAGTCATATTTTAACAGTGGATTTTCGTTTTTTACTCATTTAAATAACACACCCCTGCGGGCGAAACAGAATATCTACGGTATCTCGACGACACCATTGTTGAAACGACTAGGGGTTTTTTTTTCTCGTACGTAGGTATGTGTGTGCATATATATATACACACACACACACACACACCGATATCCTATCGCTTCATCTGAGCAGGTGAGTACCGCGTTATACTTTTATCTTACGAGCCCATCGAAACGCTGCTCCCCCGTCACCCCCACCGCCACATCCACCGCCCCTCGTCGTCGGCCGTTAGCGCTGTGGGAATATCCACCACGCGCATCCCGATCGGATTTTTCGGTTTTCGCGTAAAGACAAAAACGTTCGTACATATCGTAATGTATTTATGCGACGTTGCCATCGCCTGCGATCGTGACATCGACACCATCGGCGGACGGACGACGTCAAGGCCGTAACTGGAAATTAATTTCGAGGGGGGGGGGGGGGGTTGTGAGCCAAAAATGTGTGTTCTAATTGTATTACAATATTGTGTAGGTAATTAAATATGGTTTAAAATTCATAATACTGTAGAATGATAAATAGTATTTACTAATGAAATTTACATTTAAACAATTTTAGACTTAATATTAATTAGATTATTAAACTTAATTCACATTCTGGTGGTAATGTATTATACACATTATATGCCTATGTAGTATGTACCTATAATATTATCAAGAAATCCGGCTGATACACGCGAAGCGTATTTATCTGGTACAAATTGTTATTTTTAAGTTTATAGGCCGCAGTGGTTCTTAACCTTTTTCGAATGACGGAACACTTAACGTTTTATAAGATTTGACAACTTTTCTCCACAAACCACACAAAGGGGAATTTGACAATCATTTTCGTAAACATAAAGGATTGTTCTCACCTAAGCAACTTGCAACTGCAACTAGATCGTGCAGGTCGTTGGGTTGCAATCGAATTTAAATTGCGTTGCGGTCAGTGTTCTCATTGATGCAACTGTTTTTAGCAATTTTGTTCAGTCTCGCTCTCGCTCAGTTCATCTCAATAGTCGTTAGTCGTTAATCGTTACCTATTACTTAGTCAGTAATTTAAACTATTTTAGTAATTTAATATGTCTTCATCTGAGGATGACGTTGTTGTTGCATATTTATATTGATATTGATTTCCAGTCGAACATTTAACTGACAGACACGCGTAACAGCCAATAGGTGATTTTTTTTGATCGGGAAACAATATGGCCAGGTCGTTGCACGTGCGACTGCTCCGGTACGACGTCAACTACTATTTGAATTATGATTACGATTCGATTTGAAAATATAACCGTATAATGCGCGGCGCTGTTATCAATCCGAACGATCGACTCTTCCACGAGTTCTCGTGAAAGGCGACGGTGCGCCGCGAAGAAGTCTATTGCGTTTTCGAGTCTGAAAACAATGAATGACTTAAGTTTGTTGCCCGTTACCCACATGTTGGATTCCGTGCCATAACACCATGCAAATGTAAACGTGCATGCGTGCATGATCATATTATACCGCTCGACGTCGTATAGACATGACACCGTATAACGACGTTATTCAAGAGAACTTCGTCTAAAAATCGTTTATTATTTATTCGCAATGTGTGTCAAATGATTGGCGCGACATGAATAATATCGTTATGCGCACGGTGTATATATACCTACCTATCCATTATATTAGTATTATCCTATTACGTATTTCCCAGCGCTCGAGACGCGAAGTTTTCAATTTTATCGCATTCCACAGTATCCTTTATAATCAATCGGAATTAAATCCGGCATCTCTTATGCAGCATACACCGCACACGAGTAGTACCATAACAATCATGCGGTCTGGGGCCAATAGCTATACTATCGTTTTGAATACGCCTTAAGTAAAACGGTTCAGATCAAGCACGTATTCAGGATCAATTTTCAAGGGGAGGGGGGGGGGGGCGTTTAAATATTTTTAATACATAAACTAAAAATAAATGATCATATTATTATTTTAATGTTAATATTATACAGTACAAAATATAATATTATAATGTATACAGACTATATAGTATAAATACGAGTAGTTAATGAAAAATTATAAAACAAAGTCAACCTTGCGTGGCATTCAAATCATTTCGATAACATAATAGGTACGTAGTTTGTCATTTTTAGATAATTTTAAAATTAAAGATAACGAGACTAGTGACGAGTGGGAAATTGGGAAATGTATAAATACAAATTGTACATAAAGTTTATAGTTAGTCTTAGTTATATTATAAATAATATACCTACTTAAAAATTTTAGGGGGGGGGGGTTTGAACCCCTAAAACCTCCCCCTGGATACGGGCTTGGTTCAGATCGAAAGCGCATTTCACGTCCTATTCGAATTTACAAATTAATTTTTAAAAGTACCCGTTTTTTAGAAATCCTCTCGGTGGTAAAATATGACGGAAAATATTCACGATACCAAAAAATATCCGAACGATCGATACGTTTGTTCCGAGGTGAAAAAGCGAAATGTTACGAACAATACTTTTGGAAATAATTTTAAGAATACAACGAATAATTAATGTACGACACATGACGTGTACTGCGGGCTTCGATAAATGTTGCGTTGTTGAATCGTTCAGAAATGTAACGGGCGTACATTGTTTTCATCAAAGTTAATTTGCATTGTTTTGTGACAACCTCGCTATCTGCAGCTGCTGAAAAAGTGTTCGGTCGGTGTGCAGTTGATTATATACTATATATGTGTAGTCCTCTTTATGCTACACATTTTGTATTCGTACTAACTTAACCGTGCAACCGATTGCATCGATCGATCCCGATGATACCGCGAGTCGACGAGCGTCTCCGGTCCGGAAAAACTTTCGAATAATAACACGACCGACCGCGACGTCGATAAGGACGTGTAATAATATTACACTTTGCAGGCGACTTCCGACTGCACTGCTTGTCGCTTTGCGCTAAATTTGATAGGATAAAGTGGACCAGCGCGTGAACATCAAACATTGTGAACATTACTCGCGCGAAATATTTTGTACACCTCTACACTCTTTGAAAACGTATACGAACCCAATGGAAATATTATGTTTACACGGTACCGGGTGTCCCTCCGAGTGTTTATCCGTTACGATACTTCCTGAGATAACGAAGATATTCAATATCTGTGTGTTTTTTTTTTCATGTTAGATTATGTTCATATATGATGTTGCGTTAATTGAATACCAGATAGTAGTAAACAATTGTTTTTAAACGTGACCAAACCTAAGGATTAGGACTCCAAATATTTGATGTATCGATTGAATTTAATGTTTCGGTAAAAAATTTAAAAATAATTTTCCACTACCATGTTATTAAATAATACAATTTATGTGAAAACTTAAAAAAAATGTTAAAAACCATAAGGTTGATGAAAATAAAATGTTAAAACGTCGAAATTTCAAGAAAAATAAACTCTGTAAAATGGCTATCTCCAAATTTTTCGAAAGTAAGAAGATTCAATAGATTAGTTTTTTTCAACTTTTTTACCAAAACTCAAAATTAATTTAAAGTTTGAAATGTAGTCCTTTTCCCTGCGAGTCTTATTCAAACAAACAGAAATTGAACGTCCACGTTATCTCAGGAGCTATCGCAATGGGTAAATCCTCGGCCGGACACTCTGTATATGGTGTGTTTCCACAACGTACAATGCCTATTTGATAATATATAGTACAGTACGTGTACGAATATGTAAAATATATTTTAACAATGTGTCAAGTGAACATTTCCAGAAAACAACGTGTGAGTATTTATGTAGAAAGTTGTATTACGAATTCGTTTTTGTGCACCTAACAAAACCGTATAGCTGTCGGGGTATTGTATCCATTAGTTAATTTGTTAGCGGCGTGTTTAGCTAAGTGTGCTCCGACGTAATAAACCTTGGATAACTGAACAATGCACTTTGCGTCGGGACGCACGTTCCAATATAGACGTGATACTGATCGTATTTTTTTAATACGTGCCGTGACGAATAAACGGTATACTATTTATTACCTACGGTATATTTCGAACAAAAATGCATTATGCAAAAGAAACAGATATCGTGCCGAAACGCATTTCTGCAGTATCGTTGCGAGAAAAAAGAGCAAAGTGTATTTACACGGTTTTCACGGTTTTTTATAACACGTAATATTGATTTCAACGCTTTTACCGCAGTACGAAAACATTTTCCGGTATATGTAAATAAATATAAATATTCTACACATCTAGATTTCATCGATCCGGTACGATCGATGATGTAGCCGGTACAGTAGTGGCGCATTAAAAAGTTTAGTACACGGAATCACGAACAACGGCCGCTCACTGTCAATAAAACCCGCCCCGTTTAATGAAATACTATTTGCTCTCGTATAAAATATCAATTGGGATTTAATCAAACAACCCGGTGTATAGAAGCCGTTCGTTACGTGCAGCTGCACCGACAATATTATTACCGTTCGAAATCACGGCGTTTCACGTGTAATATACATGTACCTACTATAAGTACACGTCGCGGACGTAAGATAAATTATTTTTACAAATTCATGTACGTTGCGTTTGATTTTTTTTTTATTTATGGCTTTCGGTTCATATTATAATAGCTGATTACAGATCGCAGCGCAAAAGTAAAACGCAAAAGTGTAGAAAAACGAAATCCGCCGGGGCAACACGACACAATTAAGCTGTGTGGTTATGATGTAAAACAACGTTTTGCGTTTAACAAGCGAATTCGGCGAAACGCGCTGATTTTTCATCGCACTACAGTACATATGATCGTGGTACGCTTTAGATTACGTCTAGCTAGTTTATATGTATATATAATCGCGCTAGGTTGGGAAGAAGTCAACCAATTCTTCAAACTCGTCTGGTTGATTTAGAGAAATGCGTAAGTTGAAAGTTATTTTCTTTTTAAAGGTGACTTAAATTGGTGAAAAATAAGAACACTTGGCTTTTTTTTAACTGAATGATATTTACATAAAACTGTATTTTTTGTTATTTTGTTCCATATTAAATACATCCAGGAATAATGCGTTCAACAATTATTCCACGATATTATGATTCCGATTACTTTTATTAGAAACAGTAATTCGTACAAAATAAATATGATTTCACATTTTTTAACCATTTTCTAAACATTTTAACGGTGTAACTTTCCCTTCTCATCAAATTCTTGATTTTTAATCATTTTTCTAGGGTACAAAAAAATATTGTACTGTTTACACAATTTTAAATAATAATGACATTATCGGCAAACCTTATCGTAGAAATGACGAGGTGATAAAAATGTACATTATTTCTTTGTAAACTAAAAAAAAAAATATTAAATACGATAAAGACTGAAAGTTGAACCGTTAACAATTTAACATTTCCAGAAAAAGAAGCTCTATAACAGCGATTCTCAACCTTTGGGTCGCCAATAATTCTTAATGGGTCGGCTAAAATGTAAAACGTTGATATTTTTATTTTATTTTTGAGTCTTATAAATAATAAATGAAACAGTTTTCGTAAATCCTTCTAAAAGTAACCATTACGAGTCGTTCAAAATATTGATAATTGGTACTAAGGCTTGGGTCATACTATTATTATTGGATCACCATACTATCATACTAATTTTGGATATCTTTAAGCAAAGAGTATCCTAATCTTTACGAAGAAGCATTTAAAGAAATTAAAGAAATTTTGCAACAACGTATTTATGTGAATCCGGATTTTCGAAATTAACTGCAATCAAAACCAAATGAAGAAATAAACTTGATGTTGAACCCACGATGCGTGTTTCACTTACTAATTCCATAGAAGCTCGAATTGATTCATTGGTGAAGCAACATCAAGACCAAGGAAGTCATTAAATTTTTCATTATTTTTTTAAAAAAATTATGTACAATACAATTATTAATAGAAATGTTAATTTTTAAATATAATGTAATAATAATAAGACCTATTATTAGCGTAAGTAATATGAATAAAAAAATGTATTAAATTAAGAGTACCCAATGGTTATTTTTTATTCCTCCATTGAACATTATTTATAAAAAGGTCGCATGAAAAATTTGGAAAATATCTTAGGTCGCCACTACACAAAGGTTGAGAACCGCTGCTCTATAACATATCATAATCATCGAATTTCACAAAAAAATGTGAAATAAAAAATTTTAGGTGGGCACCAAACTATTATCAATTTTACAAAACTGCCTTTGCGCTGGGATGGTCACGAAAAAAAAAAAAATAATTTGATTATCTCTATTAACACGAAAGATAACGCTGTTGGTAAATCCCGGTGAAACACCATGTACACCAGGGACGGCCAAACTTTTTCAAGTAAAGATCGACCGAGAAAACATTTTTCTTAGGATGGTCGACTTGAGCAGAGAACGCCCACCAGAGTTTCAATGGTGAATAATGATATGATTTGCGAGTCTAAACCACAACAGACGATCCGTGTACAGTGCAAATACATATTCTTATAAAATGCCAATGATCGACTTTTAAATCGTACGCGATCGACCGTTTGGCCACCCCTGATGTACACTATGCGATATCGCGGGAGATATGGATTATTCGCGTAGTATAACACCGTAGTAACTTTTCCGTCGGGCTACACGTCTTCGCAATACGACATGGTCTTATTTCGATAATAGCATTTCGGAAATATTACGTCATCTATAAAATGGAAAATAGCTGCGGCGTCTTGACTGAATAATTATAAGTCATGGCCGCAAGAATTTTGATTTCGCTGGGCGCGATATATTCTGTACAAGGAGTAGAGGTATGCACGTGCTGTGCCGTGAGTCTTCGTATAAAATACATCGCGGGCAATACGATCGTATTGTGTAGCTCTGTATGGTATAAGCGGTAGCAGGCAATCAATATGGTACTGCAGTGAAATCTGAAAGGGCAAAGGTGGATTCAGATTTTTTCGATCGAAACTCGATGAAATATTGTAGATATTAAATATTTTACGTATTGTATAATAATATGTAAGACTGTATTTCGGTACAATGAACCAAAATATAAAAACGAAGTTACAAATTGAAAGAAAAAAAAAATCCTCCGCTTCCTCCTCACTAAACTTCGTCGGATGAGCTGTCGCGGTGCCGCCGTAGAAATCGCCGCGGCGACGTGATAAATGTGTTTTTTGAACGCTAGAGCTATCAAATTAAAATCTCTACCCGGCCTACGAATAATACGGGATCGTAAGCGAACGGTTTTAGGCTCTAGGGGCATGAGAATTTGCCGCAGCTGCTTAGCCTGTACACATATATATTTAACGTTAACCACGCCGCTGGTCGGAATAACGCGAGAGCCACAGCTGTCGACGGCGGGGAGGGGGTCGCGGCACGTCGGGGAGTAAGTTAAATGATTTGAGCTTATTTATGATCACGGCCGAGCGGGAAGAGGAGCGGCTCCAGTAAAGCCAATAGTTTTAAGTCATTTTGTACGTGCGTGCGTCCTCGAATGGAGTGGGTATACTGAGTGCACTGATACCAGAGTTTAGTTGCGTCGATAAATAATTCCGATGTACGCGTTATTTCCCTTTGTAGCGTTGATTTCATAACGCACGATAATATTGATATGCGCTGTAACAGACAGCACGCGATGCGACAGATCGTATCCATTTTTTTTTGTGAACTCAATATTGTAAATGTAAATATCGTACCGCACGTGGACCGCGGCGGCAGAGGGTGTAATGGTTCAAACGCAATGTACGTACACGCGACACGTGCCCACGTCATGTGTGCACAGCCGTACACGGATCCCTGTCGTGAGTACTTGTAATGTATTCGGGCCACCAACACTGAAACGATATGATGATGTGCGAACAGTGCACGCGAAACAAACGCGCTCGTACGTCATGTTAACTGCAGTTGCAATGTGCACTACGCGCGTGATATCGCACGTTTCAAAAACTCGACGGTGCATAATAGATTTATCGATATCGGCGTTCTTTTTTTCATCCCGCGCCCGTTAAGATACCAAATGTGTACGAACCGTACCGGTGTAACGTAACGCTATCACGATATTACATGGGTACCTATTACAATATTACGTTAAACAAATGTGCGCGCGCCATTCGACGTTCATAATAATTAATATTACGCATCGATAGATATCTTCAAGATCTCTGAAACGTACGATTCAACCGGTTAAAAATTCCATAAAACGAATTTCAACTTCAGATTCAGACAACTTCTAACTACGCGTTTTAAAAAAGTCCAAGTATAAGATCACGAAAAATGTTGATATTCTTCTGAAGATATATATTTGAGTGTATATAAAGTGATCACTGGTTTATATAATCAACCGTTTATCGGAATCAAAATAAAAATCCCAAACCAAATCGTATGCTACTAATGTTAAATAGACCTTTTATTAGAATCATTTTGTATCGGACATAGGGAATCACTTTTATGAATATTTTCATCGTCTTTATGGTATTTCAAACTGATTAATTCACAAGACCGATTTTATTATATTAAAAATACGGCGATAACGATAAAAAAAATTTCAGTTGTTTCAAAAATTACAGGTACAATGTACGTACATTATTATTTAACTTCACCATAAACGATAAAACAATACTTAATTCAAAATTATATACCACGTACATGGATTTAAATTGCAGATGAGTACCTAATCAAATTAGGTAATTCTCAAGTCTTATCAAAGAAAGACAGTTTCTTCATTCTATTTAAAATGTATTTTTTTATTTAATCTTAATTTTATCCTAAGTACACGTATAAATATTGTCATTATAAAATGTAAAAAATGTTTTTCGGAATCAACTGGTTAACAGAATAAAAATGGCTTGAGCCAATGTGATCGCATTAAGCGGAACTCCCCGTTTATATATGTACGCGTGTATACTAATGTATAAGTGTTGCATGTACGATTTTGTATTGTGTAAAACTTGATCACGAGCACACGAAGAAAACACATAATTGTAAAACTAATAATAGCTCCGACGTTCTGCTCAAACACCGAAAAAACAGGCCTGCAAGACATTTAGACATCTGTCAACGCACATTATTATTATTTAGGTGACATATCATTTTCGTGTGTGTACACGCATTGTAATTTGGAGTAAAATGTATATTGTTGCTGTTGTTGTTGTCGTCGTTGTAGCATCGTACAAAAATACCGAAGAATAATAAAAAGGAAACCCAGTTTCGAAGACATATAATTATTATAGGTAAGTATCGTAGAGGGAGTCCCGTCTAAGCATAGGCACAGTATAGGTGTTCACATTCTTTCGTAAAGCTATAGTCACGTGGCTCAACATTTTTTCGCGTTTCCGTATTCGAGAACATCATATTATATTATTTCTGAAATACATCAATACACAACGGGTCGCAATTGAATATTGTGCTCCTTGTGTGTACCGTGTACGTAGACGTTGTAAAAATTATACATGCACAATCATATGTAGTACATTGATTAGTTGTCATTCAAGAACTCAAGAGCGTTCGCATGGAAGGGGAGAAGTATGGTTAGTTGCCCTCCCCTCTTGTATTTTTCCTTGGTCAATAATCGTAACCATGATGTATTATAAAATAAAAATGAATTTCAAAGCAGAACATTAATAGTATATTAGCCTGCTGAACATAATACGTTCGAAGTTTGAGATTACCAAAGAGATGAAGACTGCTAAACCGTAGAATTCTTACTTATACTCAATAGGTACGTAGTTTCCAACAAGTTAACTTTAAAGTATTTTTTTTTTTTTATTATTATTTGGCAACAGTATAAGAATCATTACATTATGTTAAGTTTTTTTTATTATTATTTGGCAACAGTATAAGAATCATTACATTATGTTAAGTTTTTTTTTATTTATTTTATGTTATTGTCTGTACAACAGTATATATAATATTGTAATTTGCGGTCTGTTAACATTTTAAACATGGTTGTTTGTGATCATTTTATTTATAATTATAAATGACTAGAGTTAATGTGATGATTTGTTTTTCGACTTTAAAAGAAAATAAATAAATGTTAAAAAATGAAGTTAATTAAAAAATTCGGAAGGTATTTATTTATTTTATAGAAAGTGTAGGAACATTCAATTGTATAAATAATCTAAGATTATCATACCGGTGGCAAGAAATATTTTACGTATTTAACAAGAAAAACATTGTTAATTTAAAATATATAAAAATTGAATAAAGTATCGATGTACATAATACATAAGTATTGTTTACATTATATATCTGTGTACGAAAGAAAACATAACATAAACCGTAGTTTTGTGATTGATCGGAGACTGAAACTAAAAATTTAAAAATGAAAAACTTTGATAAACTCCTGCGGACGTAGATTGTATATTATAGACGTCATTGTAAATTCGTAAACACGTCGAAACGCAGTCCGATTAGTGGGCCACGTGAACTCAACTCTCGGGTTCGCAATGAGATATTTGATTTTCCGTGCGCGCGCGCTCGCTTTTCGGTTTACAATATTAATTTATTGTTCGAGTTGACTTATTGGCCAACGGTACATCGATGATACTTTAACGCAGAGGTTCCCAACCTTTTTTGACTCACGGCACACTTAGTCATTTTCTAAAAATCCGGAGGCACCCTATGCTCTATGGCCTATAATTGCCCTATAAAGACTACTAAAAGTAGTAAGGTGTAGGTATATACTATATACAGTATACACATTACATTTGATAAACAAATAATTATTACATTGTATTTATTTTTATTTTTATTTATTAATTTATAGTTAAGGAACTTATGGAACTAATGTAACATTTGGGCTTGTTTTTTTTCACACAAATCTTTTATTTGTGATCGAATAGTTGAAAGACATACTCTCTCTCATTTCTTCTTCAATGAACTCTATTTTCATTCGTTTATTTGATTTTATGTTTACAAGAGTGGAAAATCCTTGTTCACATAAATATGAAGTCGAAAACTGCAGTTATATTTTTAGAGCTTTTTTGCCAATTTCTAAGCGAATTTTTTCAACCTTAATCCAAAGTTAATTTAATGAAACATTTTTGTATTTTAATAAAAGAGTTCGATTGTTTCTTATTTCAGCGAGCTATTCTTCTTCTTCAAGGCTGAATTCGGTTAAACTTATATTTTTATCAAATGGGCCATTTATCCAATCATACTCGGAAAATACTTGTCTATACTTTTTTCTAAGGCAGTTAAATGTTCCATTACAAATGTCATAACTTCGGAACTTTTTTGTGTCACAGATAATGAAGGAAACATCTCAAATAGACTATTTTTTACACGTTTTTTCCAGATTTTTAATTTACCTTTATGATTAAATAACTTACTACACGATGTTAACATTTTAATTTGATCCTTGCATACTTGAATTTCTTTGATTTAAGTATGAAAATTTGTCAGCTAAGTAGGATAATTTTTCCAACTATTTTTCGTTCGTCAATAACTCACAAAATTCGGGTACATTTTCAAGTACTCTGGACAAAACTTTACCACGAGATACCATGTTAGTAGATTATTAAGTTAGGTACTATTGTCGATATATTTTTTATAAAAATTATGATATGATAAAGTCACAAGACACCGAAGCGATAGCAATCAAACTGGTATGAACATTAAAATAGATTGAACATCGTAATATTTCTACAAAATATATGAAACACAATAGGTTTTATATTATAGTCCGTTTTATTACTCGCAGTGCTAAATTTTTCATGAAATCGTTTTTTCTTAAAAAATATATTTCAAATAATTTCGCGGCACCCTGGTTGGGAATCTGTGCTTTAACGAGATGTTGATATCATGTCGGTGGAACTACCTATATTTTAGTCGATCTCGATGCCAATGCTTCAATGTACAACATAATATGCATCCAGTGGTTATACTATCGAAAGTATTTAGAGAAGAAGACGTATTGCCACGTCATTTTTTTTAACGGTACCAACTCTCAAAACGGATACAATGATATTATACATGTGCCGACGCGACTTCGTAATAACATAATATTATTGTGTTCGCGAATAAAACTCGTGTAGAACTGCTGTACAATATTATAGCGCCTGATTTCCATAATCTGTTGTGATAATGCATTTGAAAATGTTCATTTTCACGGTTTTAATAACTGCGATACAATTAGTTTTAATTATTCGAGAATACTAATTGTATTATAATATTAACGTTGAACGGAAGACGAGCGAAAGGAAATGAGCGCCTACGACGCAGCCAACCGTCGGAACAGCATCGAAACTATGTTTTATTAAAATGATTACAACGTATTCGTTTTTAGATAAAAACATATTAATATACGTCACGTGGTTATTATAAAATAATAAAAAATATCGTAATTATTAATTGAATGAACACGATTTTTAACAGTTAACCGCGCATACCGATGGTGCGTGCAGTGGCGTAGCCAGGATTTTTTTTAGGGGGGGGGGGGTCTTTTTTAGTAATAAAATGTAACTTGTGGAGGATTTCACACTTTCACACTACGAGTGCAATAATACGACACTGTGTGCACTATTTAAGATAAAGTTTATCTTAAACCGTGATAGTGTGTAAATACGGCATAACAGAATACATTTTACCACGACCAAATGATTGTATTCCTATATTATAAACATTATATTTTTGATATAAATACGGCTGAGGGGGAGGGTTAAAACACCCCCCCCCCTGGCCACGCCACTGGGTGCGTGTCCTACCAGCTGTACGCAGTGATTCTTAACTATGCGAAACATACATCTCCGGTTTAGTGGTAGCTTTTGACATGTGTACGTCTTATCGCCGGGGGTCACGATAACATTCCGAAACGTCACTCCGGATGTCACTGCGCTTATCGAGTGAAAACAGTGCGAGCGCGAGTAAAACGCACGGTTTCCCTAACGACGATTTGACTGTCATAAATGCATACCTAGTCAAAATCATAGTAAAGTTCGGTGGCCGCCGAATGCTAAAGATGGTGCAATCGCGCCGGTCAGAATTAAGGGTGGATATTGAAATCAAACGGTTTACTAAAATTTCGTTTTGGACAATCGAGTTCACTATTGTAATTACTAATTAGCATAGTAAAGGAACTGCTGACATTTTTATTTATCTTGCGATACGTAATTCGTCACCAAAACCGGCGTGGTAAAGAAAGGACAATACGATTTGCACCACGTAATGAAAGATGAATCAGCGCCACCGGTAAAGAAAGTTTGCGAAAAAAATATTCTGATAGACGCGGAATCGGTTGGCACTATAAGACTACGGCTGTAAAACGAGTTTACGTTATTATACGAAAACCAAATCGTCGTCAAGGAAACGGTGTATTGCACTCGTGTACGTGTTGCATGCAGTAAGTTTCGTGTCCATGCGCCCATTTATGTCCTTGTGTAGCGTGGATACTCGACGACGACGACGACGGCGAGTGTGACATTTTTACGTTTTTTTTATTTTTCATCGATAACGGTGAATCTTAATGGATTATCGACGTGATCGCGAAACGGGTCCGTATCGGGGTTATCGGAACGACGTTGACATCGTCGGCCGACACTTTTCATTGGGTTTTTTTTTTTTAATATTATATACCATAATTTATAGTGCGCTACAGCGGTGCACTCGCACAATGTTTTCGTCATCGCGAGCCCGGCGATGCGAACATGTCGGAGAAAGAAAAAAAAGTGTACATAATTTTGTTATTGTACACCTCATTATAGGCGTACGGTATTACACGGCGATGACAATCGATACGATCCGAGGGAGAAGAAGCTGCGTACGCTGTGCTCCGTCGTATAAATATGTACAGAGTGTCCCACCGGGATTTACACAGACCGGTACCTCCCGTGTTGATAGGGATAATTCATTTCTGTTTTTTTTTTGTTTTTTTACGAGCGTCCCCGGGCAAAGGCAATTTTGTTGACAATATTGTTTGGGAAATTTAAGTTTATTACGAAAAAAGTAAGAAATTCACTTTATATTTTATAACTTTTATAAATTTTAAAAACAAGCCATCGGGCTTCTTTTTCGGTAATGTAGACTGTTGAACATTCTATTTTCTCATTGACTTCTTGATTTTTAATGATTTTTCTAGTTTACAAAGAAATATTGTCGATTAGTATCGCCTTATAATTTTTCCGATTTGATGATTATGTTATAAAAATGTACATGAAAAATATTATAATAATCTTCGAAATCTATAAATGCTTTAAGGTAAATAGTAAATTTTTTAACTTCTCTAATCATACACTTAAATTACCAAACTATTGTCTACCAAAAAGCCCGTAAAAAAAAAAAAAAAAAACGTAATTTGATTATCTCTATAACACGGGAGATATCGCTCTGTGTGAATACCGGTGGGACATCCTGTATATGTATACGTATAGAGTCTCTCGAGTGTTCACGATAATTATCATATTTATTCCGGCACGTACGTGTAGTGCCGATTCATAGAATATATACAAATATCGTATTATTAGTCTGCAGCGCACGGCTATAATATTACACGATGATGTATCGAGCCGAAACGCATTTGCACCCGATGATGATGATCTCTCGAAATGTTCGTTCGTGCGCGAGACATTATTTTAGAAGTCATTATGACCGTGTAGCAATTTGTGACTTGCACAATCATTCGCGGGTCCCTCCTACGTATCGCAGTATACGAAAGATAATAGTATAAAAATAATAATATTAATACATACTTATTAATATTTTCACTCGCGTACGAACACGCGCATCAGCTGCAGCAACGTAACCGAACGAAAAAAAAAAAGGACGTTTTATAAAAGGAATTAATATGCTGGACTCGTCGTCTCCTCTCGTGAAAAATACACGTCACCACCCCGCACGCCATCATAGCACACGCCGATTAAATAAAACCGTTTTACCTATTCAACGGTGTGACGAATCGGACGCATTAATTTAAACTATTATAAATATACACGGTTCGTAGAACACGCATTTTTCAGATCAGTAGTTCAGGTCTTAAGAAATACAAAATACTTTGAGGTCGCTTTTACTGTGTACCGCGTACGTTTCTTTTACTCGTCCGAAGGTAATCAATCTCGTTCAACTTTTTACATTGTTTTAGCAATATTCTCACAAGAGCGTCATACGAAAACGGGAAATCACACCGACAGTTAATTATGTTTATAACTTTACGAGTATGTGTTCATAGGGATTATGCGTACAATACGAACGGAACGGAAAACCGGCGGAGACACCGACAACACGTTTGCGCTGGTGTTCGTTCACGTGTAACCAACGTACGGTACGTTAAAAGCTGAAACGATCGGAAATAATTAAGTGCAGTGCGCAGTACCTACACTCCGACTTGGTTGTCCGATTCGTGTGCGATGAAAAGCGCACGGGAATATTACGCCTCGTAATTAAAACGTATAATCTGCCGTTTAACGGAAAGTAAAAAAAAAAAAAATAAAAAAATAACGTTAAAATAATAATATTAATCGTATATTATTACGCGTAGTAATGCGCCTCCGACGTTTATTTGTATGAGCTGTATCGACGCACAAATCCACCGTGAAAACGAGTATTATAATATCATGACGTCAACAAAAATCACCCCCGCGTAACAGTACGTACGCCGCGCGTATACGTTCGACAACTGTTTATTCGAAACCTATTGCGAATAGGTATTTTTAGACTCGAGCAATGTATTGATTTTATCGTGATGTGTGTGTGTTTTTTTTTCGTCACTCTGTGTACCCACACACGGTTGTGACCAGAAGGATTGCTCCGATCGTCATCATCATCAGAGGTTTTTGCTAGTGAATTTTGGTTAGTTGGTGATCGGTGATGATTTTGAGAAGTCATTTTTTGAATTTTTCATTAGTTTTTCTGAATAATTGAAAAAACCTAAAGAAAAGTAAAAAAAAAAAATAAACCCCCCGGTAAAATGTGCAATAAATCGATTTCACATTTTCGTCGCAACTCAAAATATGATGATCGTAGAGACTTGAAACATTTACTGCGTATCATACAAGCTTTATACGAGCATTTCATTGAGAAATTTTAGAATTTTCGAAATATTATAATTATTTTTTTCAAAAGTTAGTTCGTTAAAAGTTCAACCTATCTTATTAAGAAATGCGATTCTGCCATATCGTATCGTCAGTCATCTTTAGAAATATACACTAATCCTCTACACTAGGAATCGTTTTTTCAAGAGAAATGTTATCGTACCTACATAATGGTTTCAAATTTAATACACCAAAACAGCAAAGTCATCTCTGTATCTCATTTGACCTAGGAGTTTTGCCTGTATTTTTTTTATCTTTTTTTACCACAACAGTGCAGCGCTTTTTACGACATTACAACATAATATAAACTATAATAATAGCACCAGTCGGGCCTTGAGCGAAACTTTTGGACTTACAATACATCGTATTATAATAGGTACGTCATGTTATAACTGTATTTATGTATTTATAATATATACATAAATCGCAATATGCGCAGTGCGCGTGCGTCAAATCAGGAGTGCAATTAAGGGGGTAATGTGGGGAATACAAACTCTCCTGAACTTTATTTTACTAATAATTTGCAATATTCTATATTTACTATCCGGGCATAAGATCGTACTGCAGTCCATTCATCACAATTGTCATCAATTATTTATCACTAAACGTTGCGATTCACGAATCTTTCGTTGTCATATAATTTAACATATTTCTAATCCGTCGATGATTTGCTTTACATTTTAAATTTTAAAAAAAAGCTAATGATTAAAATCATTTTCGTAACCGGTTGAATGGCTTAACATATATCGGCTGTACAGTGTGCATTTGATTATATCTGGTAGACGGCATTTTTAAAAATCTATAAAACAATATTTAGTCATATAAAACTAGAAAATATCGTCAGACTCGCACGTTCACATTGTATATACCCATGTAACATTTTTTAAATCACTATATTCAAATAAAAAGTTGATGCTCCTTGAAATGTTCTGCCCCGGGAAATCACCCCTACTCGCTCCCGCCCCCCTCCACTTTTCAATACGCCACTGACCACGCAGCTTCGAACACACGATGAGAACGAGTAACGCTGCTCTTGAACGGTCGCAATGCAATTATCCGTAACTATAAACGAGACGCGTAAAATGTAGTACCACGGTATAATATTATCTATTATTGCAGTTGATAGCCGTGTGTTTGTGATATTGTCGCGTGGAAAACATTTTGTCGCATTACATCTGCAGAACCTAACCTACGGGCTACGACAATATTCCCAAATAATCTCAAATAATGTATAGTGAAAATTACTTTTTTAATTTATTTAAAAGAGCTTAAAAAAATTTAAAAATATATTAGTAGTGTTATTACGGTTTTATAACATTACTTTACGCATAAAGAATAAGCAATAGAATTAGTATTTCAATAAACGAACAGAAAATAAATTCACACGGTGGTTGCGACAACAAAACTCATAACCTAATCGATATCATCGGACGTAGATTTTACTGATTTAAGTTATCTAGGTTTTGACATTTCAAATGATGTGCGATAATATAATACGAACTATAAGAGTACCTACCTACATTATAATTTTTTGTATTTATATAAAAATCGTGTTGGTGAGTAAAAATCTTAGTTTCATATTTTGCACCCAAAAACTCGAAAATATGCTAGAAAAATTCTAAAATGTCCTAAAAATTAATAAAATGACATGAAAACTAAAATATTGTCAGAAAATACAAAACGATTTTTCTCGTTGTCATTCAAAAGCGTCGCACGGAAAGCTTTGGAAAAAAAACGATGGTCCTTATTATTTTTTTTTCTAACACGTTAATTATATAATTGACGGTACTACGGTAATAATATCATGGTCCGGCGATGCGACACGAGTATTATAGTTATACCGCTCGACGAACGATTGAACGCGCGGTCATTGGCAATGAGTACCTACTACGTTTGATGACTTAACATTGGGAAACGCTTGACGCAAATATCATGATATATTTTACGCGCCGTCAAACAGGTTTAAAGTCAAATTTCCGCCGTCGGGGTGTGGCGTGTATACCACTCGTATATGTACGGTTACCGGTCACAATCGACCGTCAGGTGATATCGGTGGGTATACGCATTGCTCCACGTGATAATACGGTCTCGGATGAGGCGTCCACAGTTTTAACACATCGATTTGTACTGTTTTTTTTTTTTTTCATAACGAGTTACTCATCTACGGATGAAAAATAACGAAACAGCACCCCGTCTTAGGACCAAGCTGTACGTTGCAGTTTCCAAATTTCAATCGACTTGTCTGCATTCTTATATTATGTGTAAGAAACGATAAACGTGGTGGTGTTAGAAAAAAAATAAAAATAAAATTGATAGTCCCTCAGTGGCGAGTCCTATAGGGCTAACAAGACATTCGCAATCCAACGGGTCCGACAGCAAAGAAAATGTACACAAAGTGGTGGTAAAACCGATGCAATCCTCGTCGCATCATTTAGAATATCTACAATGTTGAAAATCGACTGTAATGTTTAGGAAAAACTAAGACTCTATGACTGTGGGGTCTTCAACCTTTTTATGTAACGGGCCACATATTATTTATTATTATTATCTACAAATCTCGCGGACCGCATCCAAGTATAAATACATGCATTTTATACAAACATTAGGTTTTATCTATGATTAAATCTCAGTCTATGCGAAAATTGATTGTGTAATGATCACTCTTCGGAAACACAAAAAGCAAACAAACGGATCGTGTGCAAGGTGATGCGCGAAAGGTAAAAATGTGTGTTCTACAGCGTTTATCAACGTCAAAGGGGAAATGTCTCGGGACCCGGCGGGCCCTGAGAGTGGACTTTTATCCTCGCGGTTTTATTGCGCAAGAAAGTGCCGTGTATCGTTATTATTGCGCACGTTTAACGGGGTCTGATTTATTCGGTGCCATCGGCAGACGTTTTGCGTCTTTATATAGTCATTTCGCCGCACGAGAAGTGATACGTTTTAACGTGCAAACGCGTTGTGTTTAACGCGCGTATAATGTAATATATGGTATAGGTACTACCTGCCAACCCGCCTACCCGTTTAGCTACCTGCCCAACTACCTATTAATATGAGTTATATATGACACTTTGGAAACAATTTTTTTTCTCATCGCCCGTTGTAAAAAAAAAAAAAACACGTCTCAACGATATTTCAAATATTTACATAACAATCGGCTTGTCTACTCTTGTTATTCGAGATCATTACGGACATTATATCCAAGTGTATACACTTATATTATACGTGTGTAAAGACGCACACACAAACGGGCGGCCGTGGAATGTACATATACATACATATATATATATTTAGACGTTATATACCCGATGCTGCTGCTGTTGCGGTGGCGTATAAAAGCGGTCGAACGTAAAAGTGTATTTCCATTAAAATATACGACTGATACGTGTTCGGGAATCGAGCGGAAAACACGCGGGTCAGCATCGACAGTGAGTGTTTTTGAGGGGAGGGGCGGGTTGCGGTGATGCCGAGGATGACGGGGCGATCGCCTTCCCTCTGATTTTTTTTTTATCAATCCTTTTAAGGCACAGTTTAAGAATTATGTTGAAAGTATATATAGGTACATATATATATATATATATATATATATATACTTAATTATATACGTTTATATACGTTATATAAAAATATAACGTTATTATTTATCGAGTCAGCAGGTTTATTGGTGTTGTTACACGTGCATCGAGGTACAGAAGTATAAATATAGAACCGACTAAAATAATAGAAAGTTTTGCTGGAAAACAAGACAATAGATATTATATTGTTATACTCAAGGGTTTGATTACAGTGGCACATACAAGGGGGGTGAAAGGGGCGATCATTTGTCTCATGTATACTTATTACTTAATACTTACTTATTTTATTATTTTTAATGATAATGAAATGGTTATTAAAAACCTGCTTTCAATCAATAAAACATCGATATAAAAACAAAAACAAAACAGGCTGTTGTTACCAATATTTACCAATTATTAAGCAATATCATTCAACAATATTACATTTATTACATTTTTTTGTAGTTAATACGGATAAAGTTGCTACTATAATGGACGCAGATAAGATTTTAGAGATATAGCGGCTATAATAATTATATTGGGCATATTTTGCATTGAGCACTCTGCAGCTGTGTAATTAACGTTTTTGGTTTTTGGCACCGTGGTCTTAGGAGAAATCGTGACTGATAGTTGATACCACAGAGCGTAATGTTGATATGATACAAATTAAAAATATTATAACAAAAATTGATTTGCCAATTTGTCACGAAACCACTACGCACTTTTATGCCACAAAACTAATTATGAATATTTATTGTTATTTACAACGAACATAATAAAAATAATGACATTCATGATAAAAAAATAATAGTTACTATAATAATAATACGGTCTTAACAAAACCACTGAACACTGTGTTATTTTAACACAATAATAGTTAGAAATTGTAATGATAAAAACGGTGTCACAAAACAGGCCACGGCTCAAAGCAGTATAGTAGTTCTTTAGTAGTATTCTGAGTTAGTACGGACTGCACGGTATTCCAGCAGATTACGGTTTTCACTACTTAATCACACGAAATAATGGCTTTGATGAAGAGGAAACATGCTTTCGTTTATAGACATATACTTTTATAAGTATGATTCGAGTTCAAATCTCGCCCCCCCCCTCCCACCACTCCCCTGGAAGATGAGCTGGATACGCCTCTGTAATTGATTAAAATATCTGATTCGTATGCAGTGTAAATGTGCAACCCATATGCAGTAGGCACTTTATCATGTGATGGAGTTATTATACCCAAATGTTATGTTCATTATGGTAAATTGTTGAAAAATATACAAATTGGAGAGGACTAACTTTCAGGGTGTCCCGCTGAGATGTCATCCTTTGCAATATCTCCAAGGATAATTAAGATGATAAAATTCTATTTTTTTTATATATATATATATATATATAAGGCTCGTAGGCTGGAAATGGAGACTACAAATATTTCATATTATGATTGAATTTAATGTTTTGGTAAAAAGTTAAAAAAATAATTTTTTATATTTAATTTTTTAAAAAATTGAAAATAGTCGTTTTATAAAAATTATTATTCTGAAAATGTTGAAATTTTTCTAGGTTTTATTTCCATTAACCTCATGATTTTTTATTTTTTTTTAGTTTCCAGAAAATTTAACAAAATTTTCGAACATTTTTTGAAAATAAAAAATTAAAAATAATTCTCTCTTACTTCCTTACGACCTTACCAAGACATTAAATTCAATTAAAATGTGAAATATTTGTAGTTCTTGTTCCCGTGAGTCTTAAGAAACAGAATTTGATTATCTTCATTATCTCAGTCCCCAGGAGATATTGCAATGGGCAAATCCTGGACAGGACACCCTGTACAGCGTATATGATTAAATGTTTATCTCTTCTTGAATTATTTGCATACCTATTTCTTTCATACAATATGTGTAGGTCCAATATAAATAATCAAATGCATAACATAATTTGATCACTAATCAGCATGAATAATCAGTGATAGCGTAGGTAAATTAATATTGAAATTTCTAACAGAATTATGGTGTACGAAAAAATCAATTAGTTTTCACTTCGATTATCCATATATATATATATTGTTATGTAATCTGTAAGCACGTATTGCACGTACGCTCCAAATGTGTTGATTTACAACTGTAACGTGTGCGAGTTATAATTATTATTGCAAATGAATCGAGTAATAACTAACGAGTAATATTAATCGTTGCAAATTGCAATCCCTGAACAGCTAGTGTGCACAATGGGTTTTGTTGTGCACTGCAGCTGTTAATATTGTCGACGAACGCACCATGAAATCCGGTGCAATTATAACGTAGCAGATCCCGGCACGGATAAAAATGTATTTATTTTCAGCGTTTTTATTTAATTTTGTTGTTTACGTGTTATTTTGAAAAATAATATAAATCAAGTTGAAAGCATATCAGAAGAACTGTTTCGGCAGTACAGTATTATATTTAACCTGTTCACATTTTTGAGATAAAATGCAGTTTGTGATGTAAAAAAAAAAACTTTGTCCCCGGTGTGACCAGGCCTGCCCACCTGGGGAGCTGTGCTGCGAACGAGAAGAGACGGAGAGGTGTACGCGTGCATGTAATGCGTATACAAGTCATATCGGACGTACACAATTTGCTGCGGGACAACGCCGCAACGTTTGCACAAATTTGCATCGCGAAAACGCAGGAAAAATCGAGACTACTGCGGGCAGAATAACATAATAACACGACCGTTTATCGTAACGCGTGCGCGTGCACGCGTAGCGTCCATAAATTAAACGCCAAAGCGATAATCGCATAATCGGTATAAAAAAATCGTAGCACCACTGCCGGGATGATAAAAAAAAATACGTACGAGGTAATATGACGTATACATTTGGCTTACAGGTTATTAATAGTGTACCCGTATACCTAGATCGATTTTGTTCGTACCGTTTTTTCACGTTAGTACATCGTGTTTGTTTTTCGACTCGGTCAACGTGCTCGGTTGATTGCTGAACATTTTCGACAGCATTTTCGACTGTTCCACGTTTATTCAGATTATGCACGAGATTTGAGGTTCGCCTCGTCGGTGTATAAATAAACCTATTAAATTATCCTTCTCGTCGATTGTTGATAACGTTCGGTTCACACGACTTTCCGTGTCTAATATGTTACCATCGTGCCGGTTATTGGGCTCGCGGTTAATCGACTCATACTCGCCTGTTGGACTCAAGACGTCCCGATTACACTGCGAGCTAGAGCGCACGGGAAAAACGTTGATTCATTAGACTCGCGCGCGCCGCAGCGATCTTAATGGGGTCATTTAACAGTTGGCCGCGATCATTAGCCGTATCATGGATTTCTATCAAAAACTAATTAGGTAAAAGTGCCTATACTACTGCAGCCTTTTAGCGTCATGTAAGCGTTATGATGGAGCGAATGCTCGGTGAAAAAAAGTGCTCATGTTCCAAAGAGATTGTGTTGTATTTTTTTGTATTATACATCAATTTGTTTGTACTAGGTTGAAATCTCAATAAATATTTCAAATTATTTGTTTTTTTCTGATTATTAGTATTATATTCGCGGGGCTGTCGCCTTATTGACTCATTCGGTATTAACCGCGGGCTCAAATGACCTGATCCCAAAGATCGCGCAACACGCACCGTCAATATTTCGGCGACGGCAATTCTTTGGTTCCACATCCATTTCGCGCGTTTTTACGACTACTTTGGTAATTTTTTACTGTTCCGAAAAGCATAATAGAATTACATTTGATGATTATTACTCGGCTGCTATCGAGTGCGAGTTAACTTTAATTTTGATTGTGTTCAGCCTTGGGGCGACCGAAAGTGCATCAAGTGTATACATTTATAACAAGTTTACAAAGAGGTCTATCGTCGAAAATCGATTGTGCCCATATAATGTGATAAAATTCAAATATTTATTTCGCGTTTCGTCGAACGCGCGTCTACGTCATTTTTCTAACGATACACATACGATACGTTCCGGTGAGAAGCAATCGGGGGGAGGTGACAATATTAATTTGTAAGATTTAGTTAATATTAGTGTTTAATAGCTGCGGGGAGACCATACACGTCCTGTATTTCAACTTTATGTCCCGTTGTCGCGGTGATAGTTATGCGGGACGCATTTTGTCTCGTTTTTTCAAGTCCGTCTCCTGTTGATCACGTTTTTTCTCTTAATGTAAATGCGCACGATAAACTGATTCCTCGACAAAATGTCGACTCGCAATGGTATTTTTGGGTTATTGCTTTGGTCGTTTAAAATCGTTTTTATACACGCAATACATCGAGTTCGTTTAATTTGCGTTTAAAAACATTCACCACCGTAGACACATTTATTTCGTTGTTTGATCGAGGAAAAAAAAAAAAAGTCTATTCCAAAAGGTCGCTATACAATACATAATATTATGAGCCGTGCGTACGATGTTCAGCGTTCTGTGTTGAGACGTAAAGCATCTGCAAGACACGCGTTGTATATTGTCGTCGGGATCGAACAAATCTGAATAATCGCCGACGACGCGTGTAATTATAGCACTCCGGCGGACGCCGAGCTGTTCGCGGTGCGTCGCGTACGACCGCTCGCCGCCGATAAGTCCGTAAACGAATTAACACGTATTTTGACCGAGCGCGCGCTCGAGTCCACCGTTAATACGTAATATGTTATTTGCTGACGATTCACGCCCACATAACGTTTTGTGTCTTGACCAAACGACGCGAAGCAACATTGTCTAATCGTATCGTAAGCCGTTGCACAACCACGTGTGTAGCTGCGGCTCACCTAACCCGCGGTCGCCGAACAACGTTTTCGATCTGAAAAAAAACAAAAATAAATAAAAAGGAAAAAAGTCGTCGCGCCTTCGCGTTGCATCACGACTATGGCCGGAAACGTGATGCCCCATAAAAATGCCCGTAAAAAAATGCTTTAATGCCCTAATGATTCTAATTAACGCACTAAAAAAATGCAGTTAAAAATGTTACTTTCGGCATTTTAAATGAAATAATTGAAAACAAATGCACACGTGTTACAACTCACGACAAAAAACTCGCGGATAGTCGGATGACAATATCGATTTTATAGCTCTAACGCATTATTAAACAGATTAATACGCATAGTGATTCTGAACAGTATAATACGAGTGCCTATACTTTATAGTGTATTGTACAAAAATAAAATATAATTTTATAAAGTCACGTTGAATAAAAAAAAAATTGTAGTTTTGTTGGAAAAATTCTAAAAATGCACCAAAAACCCTAAAAAATGTAAAAATTGACATTAAAATAAAAAACGCAGTTTAAAATGATTTATTCCCCTTTCAGTAGTACACGCAACGAATTTATAACCTTACGAGCATCGCATAGGAAGCTTTGAAAAAAAAAAAAATGCAAAGTGCGTTTCGAAATCTCAGCCTTGATTACGACATTCAGAGCGATTTGCACGAGGGATAACTATTGCGGGATAAGCCGAGAAGAACTAAAAATACAATAACGAGTAAGAATGATTAGTGTCGGCCTGGCTATAGGAGTTGGGGCAGGGATTCCTGCCTGGGCCCTAGCTCAGTTATAGTTTTCGGGCCCACGTTCACTCACGTCGAAATATGTAGAATGTATAGTATATCGCAATGTTGAAATGTGAAATCGACTGCGCAAAACGATTACGGTTAAAACGTATTGGTTGAAGAACTTTAAAAATCATCGGGACTGTTCAACAATATATACAGCATTGTTTTTTTTTTAAATAATAAACGTTATAATAACTATCGGGCGTCAACCCAAGTGACCTGTGAAAGAGTTTTTGTTGACTAGGGTGAAATCTCTCTGAAAATGTTCTCCTCACACCGTCCCACTGTAATTGCATTGGAAATAGATACAGCCGAGAGTGTGAACAAAGAAAATGTAATGAACGGCATTTCGTCTGCCTAACCAAAACGTCTGCTTCAGCAATATATACGAGTATGTATAAATGTTATTAGATTTCAACACAGGCGCCCTTAATTAACAATTGACATATAACATTATGTGTATTAAAAATAACACACAATTTTAGTTTTATAAATGTATGTGCTTACCGGGACACTGGGCCCTAGGAAAAAAAATCCTGCCCGAGCCCTTTGATACCCGAGCCGACCCCGTGAACGACGCCCCGTGAATAATTGCATACGTGTGATGCGAACATATTACAGCGAACGTGCGATGTCGATCGCGTTACACCACGAGGGCTGAAAGTAGAATAATTTCTTTTCGTACGAGACTCGTGTTCTACGTACCAATCGGCCGTTGCAGGATACGCGCCGCAGCGGGATGCGGTCCAGGAGTCAAATCGATATTGGCTCTGAGCACCATTTGCGCGCTATATCTGCGTACTATGTACGTAGGAGGAGCGCGCGTGAAGCTGAACAGAATGAACGGACACTGTATACAAGTATACCTAAATAATGTCAACGACAGTAAGATTACTTTCCGTTGAAACTCAAAAGTATATTTTTGAATACAAAAAAAAAAAAAATATATATAATAACATATAGAGTTTTATACGGGAATAAGTCCCACGAATATTATGTCTGAATGAAGAAATCGTCGGCGAGAGGGATAGAATCATATTCTATTTCTGATAACTGTTGTTTATATATTTTTTACAATAAAACATAATTTATTTATAATTTTTATACTTTCATAATATTAAAGGTGATTTAATTAGCTTTTTTTTTTCTTTGTAAAGTCTAATTTTAGACTTTTATTATGACAGACCCTTACAAAGATGAACGAGTAGGTGAAAAAAATTACCCGAAAGTTATTACAGTTTTCGTATTGAAACGTAAAAGTATTTTCAAAACGCTTGGAGCTTTGTATTAATGCTCAATCAAAGGCGCTTTTATCAAACAATATCGAGAAAAAGAGATTGAATCATCACCAATAGCGTATAATATCGAAAACACGTTGATTCGCTCAATGAATTGTACCAGTATTTTGCACGTTTATCAAATATTTTAAGACGAACAACGCGTGAAAGAAAATTGAATTAAAAGTTCAAAACAATGTACGTATGACCTTTACGTCTTCTTCTCGACATTGAACTGCAATTATATCATAGGTACGTCTACGAACAACGGTTAGGTAAACATCGGAATAAGCCACTTTATTATACACGTGCTGTGACATAATGACTGCGGAGAACAGTAGAGCGGGGTTAAGCGTGTACAATGTACATTGTGTTTGATTCGGAGACGTAAATTGAATGAACTCAATAGAACATATTATTATTATACTTGAGAAGAGACGTCTTGTTCAAGATTCTTGGCGCGAAAGCATTAAGTGCGGCGTGTCAGGAGCGGAGGGGAATAGAATATTTCTCACGACGAAACTATCGCGGTACGAAATCCGAAAAATCGCTAAAATTAATATTAACAAGACATGCTACAAAAAAAAAAAAAACAACAGCAAAGTATCGAATACGCATATTGGTTAATTCCGTTACGGACAGTTGAATACTTTCCGCTAGCGAACTATATGCCAAGTATCCATTTTATAGGTTTACGGTATCGTACGTCCGCTACGTACGTCTTCTACGATCATACGAATAAATCGCTGCACACAAACTTGATTCACGCATCGCTGTAATATACAAAACGTATAGAATCTTGTGCACCGCGTACCGTTCTGTAACGAGATGAGATTTTATTCGTACTTTAAACTTTAAGAGCCTAAACGCCCCGTGGCTCGTGAGGAATAGGCAAATTCACAATGAAACTGGGATCCCTCTCCACCAAGACTGGATAAAAACACAATTTACAAACTTCCGCACCAACCTGAATGCATCCGATGGCGCACGGTTATACAGTGAAACCTCGGTATTTCGAATACGTAAGGGACCAAAAAATCTGTATCTTTATTTTTCAAAATTGATGACAAAGTGTTAGCAGAAATATTTAAATCTGCGCAATATCTTTTTATCTTTTCACCTTTTTCCACTTCTTTTATAATTTTTAATTTGTCCCCAACATTTAAGCACTTCAAAGATCGTTTATTTGACATTGTAAAGAAAAAACACACGTCCTAATAAAATATAACACAAAACGTATATGTAATTAAAATCACGAACAAGTACAAACGACAGAATTACGACTAATTAAAATCAGAAGAAATAATGTCCATGTACGAGTAACTTTATCAACATTATTATATACAACGTTGTGTGTATAAGCTCTATCATTTATTTTATATTTAATAGTCTGGGCATTTTCTACGTTATCTAATCTGTCATATATTCGAGTTAGTGAATCATAATAGGCGTTGGGTACCGGATAATGACTTCGACTTATAGAAATATTCGACTTATGGAAATCGATATACCCAGTGCCGGGTTAAGGGGGGGGGGGCAATGGGGGCAGTTGCCCCGGGCGGCAATTTTTTAGGGGCGGCAAATTATTAACGGTGAAAACGAAAGTTTTGAATTTTTCTAATGTATTTTAATTTTTAGAAAGAATTATTATTCATTGAAAAATGTGTATAACAAAATATAAAAACAGTAATATTATATTAGATATTTATATAGAATCGCCTACCACAGAATTATTACGTGAATTAGCGTTCAGCGTATTATTAGTAAAAAGAAAGACCATATTATTATTATAGCGTAGTATAGTTAAAATTGAAAACAACAAAACACGTTATCGGTGCCAGACAAAACTGATTCACAGAACCGATTAAAAACCGTCAAGAGAACACCGCAACTCGCTACGGTCGACGGTCGACCAAAAGCGTAAACACACATTTATGTTTGTCCGATCATAGTATCATACTGACCAAATTTTATATTTTTTTATTGATTTTTATTTTTCACTACACACGATTTAATATAAGTAGGTACTAGGAATCTTTTTAAAAATTATCTAGTATACATAAATGTTAAATGCCGCCTCTAATAAATGCCGCCCTAGGCATGGGCCTGGGTACAGGTTTATAAAGGGCGTCATTTTAAAATATGCCCCCAGGCGGCATATTCGTTAACCCGGCACTGGATATACCGAAATAACTTAATACTGAAGTCCAAAACTGAATGATCGGGACTGAAAACAAAATTCGACATACAGAAACTTCGAGATACCGGAGTTCGAGAAACCGAGGTTTCACTGTACAACCTGGGGAATAACGAAAACTCGGCGTTTAAAACCTCGTCTACCACAGGACGCTCTATTGCCAGACGCCAGTGAAGGCAAAACTTTAAGTTACCACAGACAAATTGTTGTTTTAAGTTAATTAAATGCGAGCATATAGACTTGTAATAGCACTACGCGATACGCCGACGCATTTGAAATGTAATAAATAAAAAAAACTTTAAGATGGTTCGATTTTCCACTACCGCGGATCGGCCGCCAGAAGGTAATATGCAATATTATTAACGTACACGTATACACACATGTGTGTATTTACAACGACGGGCTGATGGTTTTACGCACGCCTATGCCGTATCCAACTGTACCGGGTGCGTAAAACCTAGTGTCCAGCAGTGATGGTCTGAGAAATAGGTCAGCAGCGCACGCGCCGTTTCACGAACACTGCAAACGGACTGTGCGCGACGAGAGTGCATTTTGAAATGTTTTCGCCTTGTGCGTAACACAATATTATTATCTGCTTGGACAAGGCGTGCACGACACGTATCCGCGGCGAAGCGCAGTGATTTTTTCACGCGTCACGTCGACGGACGCATAATATGCGTGTGCTGCACCGCGCCCCTCGTGGTTCGTCTGCTGCACTTGTCGCAACACTTTTTGAGGTCCGCTGCGGGGCGGTAGCGGTAAAATTGTACCCATATGTATTCTGATCACACTGCACACACTGCAGCGGTATTTATTTTTATTTATTTTTTTTCGTTGTAATCGATTTCAATGTCAGTACTTCAAATGGATAATAGCGCAATACTTATGAATTATGATAGTTATGACGTGTTGCAAATTATGAAATTTTTTTATGTAAACGTATGAGATTGCAATTTAGCAATAGCGTTAACATATTTTATTATTATTATTATTATTGTTTAATTTTATCTTATTGTACCCTTGATCTAAAATTGAGGTAATAACGTATTGATATTGTTGATATTGAGTTAGAATGAAATTGATAAAAATATCTACTACTCTATAATATTATCTAAAGTCTAAACTGTGAACTGTTTTAAGACATTTCTGAAAATGTCCATAAATGTGTTCGATTGAAGTAGAATAGTCTATTTTTGTTTTAGGCATATTTGTTTCTTGAAAACACGTTTTTGTATGATGATTTGTGATAGTACATTAAAACATGGGACTATTATGGTATAAAACCGTTTTTAACATATACCATATTGTAGTGTATTTTATTATAAATTATCTAATATCGAAAAATCGCTACCGCCGCTGTGTGGGCCGAGCTTTACGGCGGTACGCGACCACGCTGCAGCGTGAGGTTTTGTTTTGATATTATTTTTACGCGTTATAACGAGTTACGAGTAAAGCAAAGAAGGAAAAAAAAAATGAATAACTTAACAACTTATAACAAGTTTTACAATTAAGATGTTACGTATGAAAAAACAAAAAAAAACGCAGCACTACTCCGGAACATTTAATAATAACACAGTGCTGTTTGCGCTGTTCTTCTATTTTTATACGTGAACGCATTATACGCATGTACACGTGTATTATATATGTATACGCGCGCGTGTACGATCCGTGGTGTTGAATATTAAAACAATATTACGAGTGTTGCCCGGAGCGATCAATTTTATACTGAATTAAATCTCGTACTGGAGCACGGTATGATTAAAAAATATGTGTTCGAATGACATCGAACTTAATACGTTTTGACGACGGATCAAACGGGTACGAGTGACGTTCCACGTTGTAGCAATACCATACGCATAATAATGTGTTACATGTACACGATCGTTTTATACGCTTTTACCGACGTGGCGACGGTTAGGTTCGGAATATTTTTCATTTTTCATTTTTTTCTTCAAATCGTTTTCGCCCGAACAATGTGTACTAACCCGCGCCAAACATTCTTACGCGTGGTCGATTGAATTCATTAGTTTGTCGCGTGCACGTACCATTGCCACGGCCGAATCGATTTTCCCAAACGCGCACCAGCTGCTGCGTACTACGGTTGACGTTGGCTTCGTGAAATCGTACCTACCGCAGAAACGTTTCCACGCTGCGCGTAACACGTCGCAAGTAATATACGCAGTGGCGGATTTAACGGGGAAAAAATGGACATTTGCCGCCTGGGGGGCCCCTACCCGAAAAGGCCCCCGGGCCACGGACCCAGTCTTCAGTCTTCATTAATTTTCATTTCAACAAAAAAATTAAAATATAATTATTGGTGAATGGTCATTTTTGTTTGTGAAGTTTTAGATTGTAACACATCAAGTAATAATAATAAGAAATCAGTAATAATACTACTGTGTAGTGTTGTAAATTGTTTATGTGACTATAGTTGCCCATATTAACTGTCAAATATACACCGCGCACCGGCATGTATTTTTATTTATATTGTTAAGGTTATTTAGAAATTATATCCAGTTTGTACGATTTAAATAAATGTATTTATTTTTTATTTTGTTTCGATACCTATCTAGTTTAACAGTGTTTTAAGAGGCAGCCAGGCAGGCCCTCACGAGTTAGTATTCGTCACGTATTAGTTACGACGATTCATATTTCTTGGGCCCCTTATATCGTATGCCGCCTGGGCATTTTTCCTTAAATCCGCCACTGAATATACGGACGGTTTATTTTTCTCGACTCGAACGGACCGACGACGTTTTTGCGGTACACGTGGCGCACTTTTTTTTTTTTTTCATCACCGCGCTCCGCGCACGGAAACGCGCTCGTATTGTACACAATATTTATCGGTGTGCACTTAATTATAATTTATCGCGAAATCGTATTTAATTTATTTCAGCGAGGTCGCGCGAGTCGAGGAAACGACCGCGTTGCGGCGGCCGTACCGTTTTTCTCTGCCCACCCCGTTCTACGTGAAATCATAATACGCACGCGTCTCGCGGTTTGGCGCGCTGCAGTTTCCGACTCGCAGGAACGAGACGAAAAACCTTGACCCCCGCGACGTACCACCGTCATTCCCACCCGAGTGATATTAATTCATCGTTGACAATGACATCCCCGCTATTTTGGAACGATTGACGTTTTCGAACAAACCCTGTAATACGTGTCACACCGCGCGTCGTACCGACAATGATGAGTCTTTCGCGAATTTCTATTTTTCGTCGAGTCCATACACGTTGGGGTGACCATACGTCCCGTATTTCAACTTTATGTCCCGCCGTCCCGACGAAAGTAATACGGGACGCATTTTGTCCCGTTTTTCCAAGTCCGTCCCGTATTAATCCAGTTTTTTTTTCATGAAAACACATTTTTCAAACTATTTTTGTAACTCATGAGTTTTATAGTATTTTATTAAAAGAAAATCAATTACTTGATGCAATTAGTTCAGCACAAAAGTACACAAAAATAGCAGAAGAAGACCAACCATCGACATCAAAATAAATAATTTTTGTGTTTTTGTTTGCCTACGAATATTTACTAACCATATTTTATTTGTGTAATATAATCATAATACAACACACGTTTAAATTTAAATTTGTTTTTTTATATTATTATATTTAGTTAAGTAGCTTATGTAATACAAATAATACATGCATAATCTTTATTCTTAACTAGTTCACCATTAATATCAAAATAAATTGTTTTCATGTATCTACTATGAATTTGAAAATTATTCATCACATTTATTTTGTTTTTTGTTCCGTATTTTTATTTTATTTTTATAGTCACCCTAAATTATACGTCCCCTGTTGATAAGACTACATTCCGTATGTTTTCTGGCCGACTCGTCTCGACCGTCGCGACGCCAGGCGTGAGAACAACTTCGAGCTGATTCGCTTTGCCACCATACAATTTCACTATGTTATATTTCAGAAAACCCTATTACAATTACATTTTACACGAATGTTATAATCGCAGGACCCCGTAGTAAGTGTAAGTGCTTTTATATTATATTACAGTTGTGTTGAATTCCAATAGATTATTTTCAAACTAAATGAACAAAAGTATAACGTACCTACATAGCATCTATTTTATATCGGTAAACACACGGTTATTGTTACCGCGTACATAACTTTAATATATTGTAACCATAAATAAAATTATTCGTTATTTATTTGATATTATTTTATACGAATTATTACCTAATTATGCAACGAAATAATGTATTATGAGACATGATGGGTAATATAATACCTATGTGTATAAAAAAAATGTCTTTATATAAATTACGTAATGTAATAAATTATTACAATGTCAGATGGCAAACCTGTGTTTGTGTCCTTTAGTACCTACCTGCCGGTGATGCAATTTATGTACTCGGACAAATGAGTAAACGATTTTAAAAAAATTCCTACCGATAAATAAACCAAATCACCGTTTCCTTATCAAAATCAAATCCGTAAAATATATTACACTTAATTGTATATAAACGATATAATTATCATCACCAAAACACTACAAAACACGGCACACGCGTTTACGTTTTCTACTCGAATGGTAAAATAGGCAAGGCAAGTAATTATTATTGTTCGAGCGGTTCGAACATGAAGATTTCAAGTATCCGATATCACATGTCCTACGAGTAATTATTCCCATCGCTATCCCGTTAAGGACGATCGTCTCCTCCGCCCTTCATAGGCCGTGCAGTAACTTTCCGAGGTCATTTTGTTGGTGGGTGTAAACGTATAAATACGCGAACTTTTGAATTAGATGTAGGTATACTTTATGCAGTGTTCTAGGCATAATATAGCATGTATACGCGTTAGCGGTTAATTATACACCATGAGCCGTTCGTTGAATACATAATTTGAACGTAATTATCTATAAGGTATGTATACGAAAGATGTACGAAAGATAAATTATCTTTCGGTCATATCGGTTTGATGTTGAATATTAATATGGGTAAAAAGTTAAGAAAAAAATTCGTATGGTATTCTTTGTTTGACTAAAAATAATAACTAGTTATAGGTAAAATATTTGAAAACCTAATAAAAAAATATTGATGTAAGGAGTGCAATAATGCTATAATGCATATAACGCAACTTTTAAGAGTCGATCACTAAGTTTGGTTGAAATGACGGAACGGGGATGATTATGTACGTATTTCAATATATCTATATACAATTGGATGTTGGTACGTTTGGGATTAATAGACTTGAAAACGACCGAAAACGATTTTTACGCGGTATTTTGCAAAATGGCCCGCGTTGTCCGGATAATATTGACATGTTTATCCCCCTATCCTGTACCACCCCCGAAAACCAAGCTTTAAGTATTTTCGGTACCTTGGTGACACGAATGAAAACAAAATATGAAAAAAAGGTTATTATTTCATTTTGTTGGCTCGTGTCAAATTTCGACAAGTTGTATCTTCTTCGCCAAAAAAATGTACGACAGTGCGGTGATCAGCGTCAATAAAAAAACTAAAAATGATTAGGTACCGTGGTGGTAGAAATAAGTAATTGTTTTTAGTTGGTTCAATTAAACAGCGGATGGAACAGCCATTCAATAACGCAGTAATGTATAATTTATAATAGTTCCACATGAATTTATTAAAAAAAAAGGATCTTGACAGTATGAGACATACAGTTCACATATTTCTACGACGAATCATTAATTTTTATATTTACAGCCGCAAATCAATATACACAGACAGGACAATAAAACAATATAATGAAATCTAGCAAACGGCATAAAGCATTGCCGCGTCAGCTATAGTACGTCAAAGTTAGGCCATGGCCTGACCACTATTTTAGAAATGTGGTTAGGGTACCGAGCGGGCCGAACGTCTGACGTTTGCGATTCAGAATGTAAATCATTGCTTAATGAAACTGGAGAGTTGATTAATACGAGTACGTGGGTTGTAAATAACACGGAGACATGTGTAAATACTTCATACTTATGGGACCGTTGAATTATAATTTGGCCCGAGTGCTTTTTTTAGAAGTTCAACTTCACTGCGTGTCGGTGCTCTAAAAGTTCACCATGCGTACCGTGTCGGCACATGTTACGAAATATCGGGCGTAAGACTACACGGTGCATGTCTAATACAATGAACTTGTGAGTGGGCTCTTGTTGAAATAATTGTGAACTTCCTATTCTAGATAATATTATATAACTGCAGTACTACGGAAAATTTCTCGGAAACACTAACAATCTCTTTAATAGTAGCTACGATAGATGTACGAAAATCTTCCACGAACTGCAGAGGCGTATATGTTTATGTTCATACTATTTTCCAAGAGGGTTGTATTGCATAAAAATATGAAAAACTTTGTAGTTTGTTCGAGTTCAACTGTATTACCTTTTTTGGAAGTGAATATATTAAAACTCAATAACAATGATGTGAACAAATTATAATAATATGTAAAACGAAAAATGTAAACGCTAGTCATCGTTTTTAGTATTAAGTACATTCGCTATTGTGTCTTGATGTACTGAGTGTCCCACCGAGGATTCACTCATTGCGATATCTTCTGAGATAATGAAGTTTTAAAATTTTGTTTTTTCGATAAGGCTCACACAGGCAATGACTAAAAATGTTTTATATTTTAAATAAATTATTAATGTTTCAGTAAAAAAATTCAAAAATGTATTTTAATTTTATTATTTTGGAAAAATTTGAAGAAACCCATTTTACAGAGTTTATTTTTCTGAAAATGTTCCCGTTTTATGAATCTTATATTCAGTAAACTCACTATTTTTTAAAATGTGTTTTAGTTTCCAGGAAAATGTATATGTAATACCATAATAGTAGTCCATCGGATATTATCTCGTCTCATTTTCTGGTAATCTCTGATAAGTCTTTTATAAAGAAACAAAAATGAATCATCGTCATTATCTCGGGAGATATCGCAATCGGTAAATCCTTAGCGGAACACTATGTATACGGCATAAACACGATTAATAATACAATATTACGAGTTCACGATTTATTTTCTATTTACTTGCGTGTAGGAAAAGTACAACCTACTAAATATCTGATGGTTAGCTGACATACAGGTACACGTCGAGTTTCGAAATATATTTCGTTAAATTTTATTACAAAATATATACAAAAATAAAACAGTAAAAATATACGGTTAAACGTTGTAAATATTTTAATTAAACTTCAACGGCGTATAGTGCCGCATAATACGCGGATGCCTTTGGCGCGACATAATTGTATCGTTTGTCGATTGATTTTATACCGATAATTGTATTAGTATAGGTGTTCGGATAGAAAAAAAAAATGGTTTAATACTACGACAGTAATTAGATTACGTTCGTCTACACAATATATAACGTGTTAATTTATTAGCATACGTGCATATAGGTATGTCTTCCGTTCGCGAATTTGAATAAAACATACGTGCTGTACCTGATCAGTTTCGCAAATCGAATTTCCCTACTGTAGCTGTACACATTTTATTGTATGCGAATTTTCGTCAAAACAATAAAATATTATTTTCAGTGTACATAAATATATCATCGATCAGGTTGGCGGTTTCCGATTTAGAAACGCTGATTCGTTACGTTTCGAATATGGTGTTATGTAACTTTTAATTTTTTTCTCGAGTTTTAGTTTCCCTTTAGTTTTTGAGAAAAAAAAATTTTAAATCAAGAACTTAACATTTTGGAACGAAATGCGATCACAAAAGTGATAACAGTTTCGTTCGAGTTGTGCAGGAAATATCTAACCGAAACGTTCTGCGGTACATCGAATAGAAATCGTCCGATTTCTCATTCCATTTTACGGATTAGTTCGAATGTTGGTCGGTTGTACGGACTTTGTGCAGCCAGACCCGTTTGCCGTTTAACTTTCAATTCCACCGAAATCGCAGTCTTCGAACAACGGCAAGCGCAAGGCGTCTACGTGAACACACGTGTGCGGTTACTTATGCACACAAGTCCTCGCCAGAACGTCATGTACTCGGTATAAATAATTTAAGTCCATCGTGGTTATTACAGCTACCGCGGTACCCGTTGTTAAAAGTTCCGCGTACAGTTCGCGTGCGCCGCACCGCCGCGCAAACGCATTCGATAGCGATTTAATATTTAAAACAATCATTTTCAGCCGCGTTTTAATCCGATTCCGTGCACCCGTTAAATATAGGCCGTGTTTTGCATTGGCCACCTTTGCTAAGTACGTACCGCGTAGGCAGTGGCGTAACTATAAATTAGGGTCCCCGGGGCAGCATCAAGTTTTGGCCCCCATCTATTTTGTTCAGCAATATTTTTCATTTTATTATAGCTAATTTTATATTATACCTATGTAACCTCAATTTGTTTTTGTTTTCGTTTTTTTGATGCTCCACTAGTATTGCTTAACATTTTGATTTTTACGCGTATAATCAAGTCTGAAAAAAGTATATTTTACTAAGGGGGGCTCAAATCGCTGAAAAAAGTAGCATATTGAACAAGCAACTAGGCAAAACAACAAATACATTTTTTTTTCAAAATTGTAGTTAGTATTTACAGTTTTGTTTCTATTTAAAAAATGTAAAAATAAAAATTATAATAATCACACCTGGTATAGTGTACAATATAAATCAAGTAATAATGTAATATTATATGATAAGGTAATATTATAACTAGGGCTAGGAAAATGATGCACTAAAAACCTACAATAAAGACATTAAAAAATTGCCAATAATGCTCCAAAAACAGCATTTAAACCAGTTAGATGCAACAAACGATTAAATACTTGTCGGCATAACGTATTAACGACAAGTGACAACTGATGTGACTCATGGGCCATAGCTCCACGATAAATAACAAATAACAATACTCCGTACGTTATCACGCGAATATAAACCCCCATGGAAATTCCTATAATTATTGAATGCTAAATAATATTATTGTAATTTAAACATAGTAAACAAGTCAATAAATATCGTTCTCATTGCGTCTGAAGTCCAGATAGTCATCGTAACCACAACTCCCCACTCGGTAATCACTTTGACAAAATGTAAAAAAAGAATAAAAAAAGAATTTATTTTCAGAAATATTTTCCGATAAGGTGAAGCCACGAAATATATATAGTAATGAAAATAAATTGATAAAGAATAATTTAGATAAATAAGTACGTAAATGCTCTAAAAATATCAAATATGCGTATAATTAACAAAAACTAAATAAAAAGCTAATAAACTGACACTAAAGTACCAAAAAAGCATTTATTTACAAATATCCTAAGAAAATGCAAAAAAAGCAAAATAAAAATTGTAAATTTTAACTCTGTGATGTATGAATCGAATTTTGTTTTTGATTAGCTATGTCCTGGAGTACAATAAAAGAAAATGCAAAAGCTACAAAATCCTAGCCCTAATTATAACATATTATTTTACTTACCAATATAATTTTTCAGCGCACATGAACATGTAAGATTACAAAATAAACTTGTTAGTTGTATACACTTTACTATTATTGTGGTCTAAAATCACGATATTAGATAGAATTCTATCTATAACCGTGTCTAAAATATGTCTGATAATCATAACGATAACGAAGTCTTTTTGGAAATCCCCGTCGACCCAAAGACGAAGAATAATCATAAAATATAGCTGATTATTATCGTATTCAATTTTATTCGGTTATATTATTATAAACACATTACACATATTTTACTATGTTCTGTTTTAATATTTATATTTTTTTTTTTATGCATTTTTTTAATATTATCTAATAACAGTATTTCATAAATTTCAAAACAAAATTTTAAATATTGTATACTTATACAAAAATCGAATAATTACAAAGGCCTTACGGGCCCCTCTAAGACGAGGGCCCCAGGCAATTGCCCCGCCTTGCCAACCGATAGTTACGCCACTGCGCGTAGGTATACGCAACAGGTACGTATTAACGAAATGGCTGTGTCAATCTCGCGGCGAGGCGCACAGCAGCCACACGGTTTACAAAAATTAAAACGTGTCGTCTTGTTCTCGGCGGTACACACGCGTGTGTACATATTATATTCGTTTGAACGTGATACGATCACTGAGTGTTTTCTCCTATAGAGTCGTCGAGAACAGTCCGCGCGGTACGTATAACGGTGCCGTTGTCCACGATTAGCCTAATTCAGACGGTCGTAAAAAGAAAATCAACAACCACACGCTGTAGTGTATATTTATACGTACAGAGGTATGGGCACCGTGCAGGCGATAACAGAATATTATGTACCTACTCCGTGAACGGGTATAATTGTAATGCACTCCGGCACGGAGTCCAGGACACGACGAACATCGCGTCTCAAGATGGAAAAATACTCAATAAAACCATATACGATTATCTTGTACGAGTGTTTGTTATCGGTATTGGTTCCTAAGACCGGGTGAATACTTGTGTCGCAGCAAAGCTATTAAACAGCCAGACGTCGGCGTTACGATCGCATTAATAATACATACCGGACCGTTAAACTAGATCTCGGATGGTTTTTTGATTCGACCGCACTTGTAGTACATCACAGTGCAGTGATCACGCGTGCAGCACATTTTCCTTTAAAATACCACCGGTGACTGTATGCAACACTCGCGTCGTGGTGGACCTATACGCGCGTTAGAAATCTCGTCTTAAACGAATATAATACGATAACTATGTAAAACACGCGGAATATTTTACGCGACTCGAAACCACGATATCAAAAATAAAAAATAAATTGTTTTTCGAGTAGCAGAGTTTTTGATTTAGCCACGAGAGAAAGGGTGTGCCAAAAAAGTGTAACGAAATGTACTAAAGGAATAAAACTATATAATCAAACGTTATTAATGCCCGGTTCCAGTTATTTCTGCAGCAACGAAATTATACGGATTAATACTGCGCAAAGACGTTTTTGACGTTTCCTAAATCGATGATTTATTATTTTGAGAGTTGCCTCGTCGTTGTTCTTGGGCAACTTAAAAAATAATAGAAATTCGAATTCGATAAATAATTATTCACGTGACGGCTACGGATTTGTTTTAATACATTTATCGGTACCCAATAAGTCATGTACATTGTACATAATGGAACCGGTAAAGTTTTTAATCCGGCATCCTGCAGAATACTTAGGCATCATATAGAATGTAAAAATTAAGCGCTAAAACTATAAGACTTATATAACAAATTAAAAGGTAATCCACAGGTAGTCTATAGAATGCCGATCATCACGTGAGAAATGTAGAAAATTGGTTAATTATTAATTATTATACACTACAGCATATAGCGTACCTAAGTTAACAGTGCCAATACGGAAAACTCATTTGCCTTACGAACAATAGCAACCCGACGGTCTACAGGAACTGTACAAGGTCTTGTCAAATGCACATGCAATTCGAAATGTCAAACTGTTAAGCGTTTGCGAGTACAAAACAACTTTTTATGCCGTTTAAAATGTCACGCGTCGACTGTACGCGGCAATAAATTCGTTTAAAAATAAATTAAAATAATTAACATAATTTTATTAAACATTGTACTGAACTTTATACTTAGGCGCACCTAACATGTAGCGCATTGGCATTAAAGTCCGTACAAATTGCCTAGACATCATTTAGAACATTATAAAAACGTAATACTTTGCCAAATAATATGTGCACAAGGGACGATGCCGGTATTTAAAATTTCACTGGTAACACCGTACAATTCGGTGCGATATAATATACGATAATATACCTATACCGAATTAAAGTAGTTAAAAACAAAGATAATATATTACAATTATTGTAAATCACTGTGGAATTTATATAATATCTGGGGACGGAATAAAAATATTCTCGCACCTCTGGACTCCAGCCGCAGCAGTTTTTGCGTACCGATAACAATGGTAATAATAATTGTTTCGTCGCGACTGCGGTGCCGTGTCAAGTCCCGAGGCTGGAGTTTTTTTTTTTCATTCCGTATATTAGCATATACTACGCACAACCCTCTAAGGATCGTATGCGAATAAATACATTTGTATAGTATAAGAGAGAGAGAGAGAGATACCAGATATATGTTTGTCATGCGTGTGTGTGTAGACTGGGGGTCTTCAACCTTTTTATGCAGCGGGCCACATATTATTTTCTACAAATCTCGCGGGCCGCATTCCCAGTAAAAACATAATATATGCGTTATGCGAAAATTCAGATTTTATTACTATAATATTTATGATTAAATTTTGAACTACGAACAACTGTTATTATTATACAAATTAACGCACATCGATTTTTAATTACAAATTAATTATTTTATTTTTAGTGCGATGATTCATATTGTTTTACAACTAATTTGCCTACTATATATGGTTGTGTTTAAGACGATGCAATCATCAACGAGTTGTCCATGTGTTCTAGTTTTCGATTTGACAATTTTTCTTGAAAAACGAGACTTTTTTATAGCTCGTGACATATTATGTACATATTACCAAGGAAACACGAGAAGCTATGCATACTTCCCAATTTCTTTGACAGTGATGTCTTAAAGCAGTGCTTCTTACATTTTTTTGTCATGTGGCCCCATTAAGGCCTATGGAAAATAATTTTATTTTACCATCAAAATCAATAAAATAATAAAGAATTATTTCATTATTACCTATACACTTAAATCAAATTGTTGGACGCAAACTAAAATCACAGATTCAGTAAATAGTAAAAACACGTACGTTTTTTTTATACCTCTGAAAGGTAATACCTCTAATCATCTTAAAATTGTAATGTATATAAATATGCGAACAATGAATACGTGCATTCATTATAACTAGGGAACGGATTTGAATGCAAATTGCATTTTTTTCTGAATGTCCGAAAACATTGGTTTCCAAGCAAAAAGTTCATTTCATACATCAAGGAATTAAAAAATGTAACTTTTATTTTGCATTTTTTGACATTTTTAGTGCATTTTTATGGTTTTTAAGTCATTTTTTCAACATCTTTTCAACATTCATACTAAAAAAAATAAAAATACCTAAATATGTTTTATGTTACGAAATTACCAAATTATTGTTGACACGTGTAGACACAAAATATATACATACAAGTTACAACAGATTATTACCCGCATTAAGGTAAAGATAAGATAAGCTATTTATCTAAATTGTACAGAAGATAATTGAGAGTTAATTTATTAAAGTTTTATTGTATTTAAATATTTTTTATCAGATTTTTCATAGTAATGTGTTTTTTTTATAAGTTTTAAATTCAAAATTGTGTTTTTGTTGAATATAAATACATTTTTAAAGTTTTTTATGGCATTTTTTTAGTGCATTTTTTTGATGTTAAAGCATTTTTTTAAGGCATTAAATCGTATTTTTTTAAGGCATTTTTCTTGTTTTTTAGAGCATTTAAATCCGTTCCCTAATTATAACTATACAAAATGATATAAGAATTAAATCATACATTTTTTAATTAATATGATGGGTGGGCTTGCATATTTTTACATATGGGTAATAAATCAATGTCTGGCGTATTATTGGAAACAGCGATGCGCAAGTTTGCTTGAAATGTTTCTTCTGAAAGACATGGCCAATGTTTGTTTTTATTTATTTGAAGTTGTGAAAATGCAATGTCACAGAGATATTTCGATGCAAAAGGAATTAATAGCGGTAAGGCTGCTTTTGAAATGAATGGTTAATCTTTCGGTCGTCTCCACCAAAATTCCATTGGTTATTTTTCGTGAAATTCGGTTTCAAGAGTGGAGTCTGATCTAATTTCAATTTGTTATTCTTTTGCAGCTCATGGAATATTATCGTATTTCAAGGGTCTTGTAACAATAATTACTGGTTTCTAAGCCATGTTCACCAGTAATTTCCGAAGTTTAAATGGCATATTAAGATTATCATCACTATCGATAGTCTCAAGTGAGATATACTTCTTCGATGTAATAGTAATTTTAACCGAGCGACCATTAGATGTTGATAGGTAAATGATTTTATATACTTTTTTCCATTAAGTGCATTTACATAATGGTAATGTAAAATTAATACCTACAAATATTCCCCCCCCACCCAACGTGGCCCACAGTTAAAGAAGCACTGTCTTAAAGCTTAAATTATGGCTTATAACCAGGGCTAGGATTTGTATGCATTAAAAAATTGTAAAATATGCATTTTATTTACCAAAATATGCAAAAATATGCATTTTAATTTTTATAAGATAAACACAAAAATATAGTTACAAAAAAAATATTTATTTATTGAAATACATCAGTGGTTGGCTGTTTGTCTTAATATAATATAATTGAGAAATAAAATAAAATATAATTAAATATAATATAATATAATATAAATAAATTATATCTTATCTTGGATTTTATATTGACCGGCATAATTTTATTAATTGAGTTTATCTTTCTCCGTCAAACTATTCAATCTTTAATCGCATACCTATTGTACTATAGGATTGTATTTAAAAAAATAAAATTTGTGTTTGACAAAAAAACCAAGTTTTATACTTTAATCAGCAGAGCTAGAATTAAATACGAAATATTAATTACGAAATATACTATAAAACATGCATTTTTCGCATTCTTATAATCGAAATATGCAATAATATTCATTTTATCCAATATATGCATTAATATGCATTTTATCCAAAATATGCAAAAACATGCAAAATAAAAACTCCACCATTTATCTCATCATGAGGTGATTCGTTGACATTACTGACAAAATCAATAATCAGAAGTCGCAAGAAAAACATGCTGTTGCATACAAATCCTAGCCCTGCTTATAACCGTTCCAATAAAGATATGCCTATTACGCTATGCTTAGAATATGATCGTGTGCCGCGCAAATAACGTTGAAGACCCATAGTGTAAGCTGTAGCTATGTACCGAGTGTTCGCGTGTTGCGCCACGAGTAAAGCGGTGGTATCAAAATGTTGTGATTTTTCTCTTTGAATCTTAAAATGTGTTATAACGTTTACTATTATTTTATTGCACTTGGTACCTAACACGCGGGTTCTCCCGTTACAAATGCGTCATTTTCTCGTTATTCTCATTTCGATACCATATGACCGTGAACCCATACTTGTCTCGCGGTCCCAGGCATCAGTGAGTAGACCAACACTGTAGTTTAGATGATTTTAAAAGTGCAGTAAAATAATCGGGCGGGCACTGTTGTCGGCGAACGAAACGGTTACTAGCGCCAATACTCGTTTTGCACACCTGCACCGTCCGCGTATACCTAAACATAATGCATATGCAGGGCCATATTTATGCAAGGACAAATGGTACATTTGCACTGGGCCCACTCGAAAGAGGGGCCCACTGACTTCAGCCTTATAAAATTAATTATATACCATTTTTATCATATTTTTGGAAAACACAATTTTACTTGGATATTTTTGTTGGTATAAAGTATAATGGGGATTTCGCGAAAACGATGGCTTTAATAAACATTGACGATAACTGAAATTCATCAAAGATATGCAAATATCACATGCATTTCAAAACGTGGAAACGTGTCTACAAATTTTTATTACAATGCCTGTTACAAATTGTTCCAGTAAACGATCATTTTCTTCATTAAAAAGAATTAAAAATAGATTACGATCTACATTGAGTCAAGAAAATATAGACGCTCTAGGAATATCTATTGAACGTTATATCATAGCAAACCTAAATTTTGATGATGTTATTGACCAATTTTCTAAGCACAAAGCAAGGAAATGTTTGTGAAAACTGAAATAAAATTAGATTTATAACATTAAACGTAAAAACATTTAATTTGATACCTATATAATATTTATTACCTATATAATATACGTAATATTTATTCTATAATCCAACTACTCATATACTCGTACTAATATATTATGCGTACATTTTTATTTTAGCATTGAAGAAAATAAAGATGGACAATTTGGGGCCCAAAATTGTAAAATGTACTGGGCCCACAAATTGGTAAATCAGGCCCTGTGCATATGCGGTGCGGGAAAACACGATAACTCGTATTTTCATCACGTGCACAGGGCCGTCCCGAAGGGGGGGTTTAGGGGGTGACCCACCCCCCAAGTGTACAATATGTATATGTCAGTTGGCATATTGATACATTAAGTATTTGAGTTGGCATTCGGCAAATTATAATTTACTTTATACAAATTTTCTATGCATTCGTAGAACAATTGGATTATTTTAATAATAAATGAAAACTGATAAGGAACTGTTGTGCACTGACGACTGTAATTTCTATTTATAGAAGTAATGAGAAAGCTTTTTATGTTGACTCGTCTAAAGGTACGGTTTCCAAGCTGCGGCTGGCCGCAACGACTCACGCAGTCCGACTGGTGCTATTTATAATTGCGAGTGTGGTTTCCAATGTGCGATCGACGTGTGCGTGTCAACAATAGTCGTTGCGTTCGACGGTCGTAGTGCTCTTGAAGCAGTGTATTGCGTGCGTCGCACTGCGATTTTAGTATATACTATACTATTTTATATTATTATATTATTTTATTATTTATTTTATATTTATTGGAATTGAAAAATGTCGAAAACCACAAAAACATTATCTACTGTATCTGACAATGAGCTATTAGTTGAAGAAGTAAATTCTTTTTCTCCTTCTCGGCTTCCTATTTGTGTTTGTAGAATACAATATTTCTTCTTCTTCCTCCTTTCTAATAAATGTGCGATTATTTTATTATTATTTATAATAACTTGTTCCATTTTCAGTGATTTTTAACGACAAATTAAAAATAATAACACGTGTGTGCACATTGAAATATCCGAGCCAAACTAAAATAAACTGAAAATAAATGCCGGCCGCAGCATTACATCAGTCGTCGCGTAAAATCGTTGCGGCCAGCCGCAACGACCAGTCGCAGCCTGGAAACCGTACCTTAACGTAGACATCGAATGAGCGATGAGAATCTAAAATTGATTATTATTATATATTATATCCCCTTATTATTTTGTTCGGGCCGGCCCTGCACGTGCACACAACGCGTAATGGACCTGTACACGCATGCTGGAAAATGTTTCTAACGTTATCGTATCGTAACGCACGTGGGCCGCACCGGCGAGCCGCACTGCATAGGGTCGCACACGACCGTAGACGACACCGGGGCGAGCCGTGCGAGAAGTGCGGAGAAAAAAGAAAAAAATCCTCCGATATAATTATCATAACGCGAAAACACGCAAACGCCCGAGTAAATAATAATAATAATAATAATAATAATGATGATGATGATAATAGTAATAGGCGGTAATAATAGTAAGAACAATATATGCACGCGGAGATCCGTGAGCGCGTAACACATAGCAACGGTCGGACGTGTAAAAAACCGTGTGACGGATAAAATCCCGAGTCTCGCGTTCCACCGGCGGCTCGTGTGATTTGCGCCCGTTCGTACAACACGTGTAGGTACTACAGTCGCGTACGGACGTAGCCGGCCGGCCCGAAACCGATAAGGCGAATCGTGTCGAACGCGCCACGTGAGTTCCGCACGATTTATAACGAAACACTTTTCGATTTGAATTCATGATTTCCTCCGCGGACACAAACAATTAAGGCCGCGACGATCGTCGCCGCAGGTTTTTAATTATAACACTATACAGGGTGCTTCTGAAACGGCCGAGGAAACTGCCGACTAGTCTATGTATGCGCGCGCACTCTCTGAAGCGGCCCGACGAAATGTATTTTGAAATGTAACTTACTTGGATACCTAGACTATGGTCTAACTATCTTCGGAAAACATTGTTATAAGTGAAAATGGACTCCCGTTTGATATGTATTGCAGATTTGAAATTTCTCATATGAATCGGGTATGCGACATCGATTTTGAACTTGCCGAGTCGTCAGAATCAAAAAATGCGGAACCATATATCGATTTGTACGAGAACTCCGCAAGGTACACACGGTGGTATAATTTATTTGTTTCCGTTCAACACACCTGATTAGTTAACGCAGTTTTTACCTATTGATCCCGCGGTGAGGTACTACGTAACTATTGACGCGTCTTTCATAACTTTTCGCGCCCAAAATATACGCAGCTTTTGCTGCAACCGAATTCGGTATCAAAAGTTTCCACGCAAAGTGCCTATCTCAACAAATTGATGGTTTGACCTTGCGAATGCCTATAATAATAATAGAAAAAAAGTGGCGATGACCTTTTTATTGTAATTTATGATTCATTAGCAATGATGATAACGATGACTTTATGCTGTACGCAGGGCTGGATTTCTGCCTAGACAAACAAGGTTGCCACCTAGGGATCCAAACTTGAGGAGCCTTCACCTTGTAAGCCAGAGTTTCCTAATGAGTCGCCGAAAACCTATGGCCTGCAAACAAATTTAACAAATTACATTTGATTTCACAAAACGAATTTGATGTGTATTATCTTGGGGGGAAACACGATGTACTACTCGTATTATAACATTTAAGAGCAACAACGGCCGATGATATTACCGATAATTTGCACGGAAGAAAATTAGTGGCGTTTGATCACGTAACAAGTGCAATATTATATTTCTTATTATTTTAAGTTGAATACGTTATTCGTTGGTGGTTAGTGTATAAAACAAATTGTTAGAAATTTTTTACTTTTGATAAGATAACATAAAATAACCTACTCCAGCCTTGGCAGTACAAAACGTGAAACCGATGGTGAAATGATTACAATATCGGTAAAGCTCTACTGCAGCGACGAGTGGCTCGCGGTTCGTATTTCGTTGACAGGTCCTCCGCTGGCCTGTGTAAACCGTACCTGGTTGTAAACCAATACTGTAGGCTCTCGAGGCTTCGAATGGTAAAAGTATAAACGTCCGTTTGAATTCCGTTGATGGCACTCGGCCGATTGACACCTGCCGATAGTTGTACCATATTACGTTGGTGGAGAATTACAAATAAAAGCTATCCCTCGGCTAAGTGTTCCCGAAAATGTTTATTACGTAGATACTTGAAACGGAACGGATACGTTTTGATTGATAATGGAAACTCGCTGTATATTGTGGCGAACAGACAACTTGAATGTCCAGCTCACAGTACTCGCAGCCCGAGATTTATTTGATTAAAATAAAATTCTGTTTTATTATTTATATGTTTATAAAAATAAAGTTTCCGTACTGTTTTTGGTGTGCTCATTATGAAAAGCGAAGAACAGAAATTAGAAAACTAAAAAAATGATTAAATATCATGAATTCAATAACCGTCGAAATGTTAGAAAAAGAAGACCTATAAAATGGCAATATTCGAATTTCACACAAGTTCTAAAATAAAAAGTGAATGTTTTAACTTCTTTAATACACTTGTATTTACCAAACTGTCGTCGACGAAATTGCCTTTGCCAAGGGATTTTCACAAAAAAAAAAACAGGAGATATCGCACTGTGGAAATCCCGGTGTGACACCCTGTATATTATATTGTCTACGGTTGAGTGGCGTACAGAAATGCGATGTTTGGGACTTGAGACACGGACACTCCGCTTTGGGCCATGTCATGTCATGTTATTTTGCTAATCATTGCTGTATTGCGCATATTTTTTATCGTAACCTATCGAAATAACATCAACGTACAGGACAAATTATGTATGTTCTCGATAAGCTATGCCGTTGCGTAGAAGTAGACTATACATTTTTATCGATATCACATCAGTCAGGTTTGATAATGCATATATATGTATCACGCATGAGCTCGAGACGACAACTGACACTTGACCTCGGGCAAACGACGTCCGTCCGCTACAGTCGGAATCGCCAAGGTTGTGTAACATCTTTTGGTCATTCTGTCTGCAATATTTTCGCGATACCGATTATGTTTCCTACGTCACGAACAACGTGGTATAAAATTAAACACGCTGAACTTAACGTTTAAAAGGTTCGTTTCTCTGCGTAACTCTCGTGCACTGAGCTTGTTTACCGTAGAACTATCGAGTATTTTATTCGTACCGTGGTATTGACGGGTTCTATGCGACACACCCTTTAGAAAAAAAAACCCTAGCCACCGTCAGCCACTGCAGCTGTAAACGGTTCGTATATTATGTGCGGGCTTCACACGTCATTAGCATACAGTTAATTACCTGTACTTTCACACCGTTAACTTTATACACACATTTTTCCCGTGCACTCGTGAGTCGAGTCGCAGTAAACGTCAATACGACCACTGCAGTTTCTACACATAGTACACGTTGTCTATTGTTTTTCGGATTCGTCCAAAAACTATCGATTGCACGACGATATTATTGCACTCGTTCCGGTTGGTACTCATATTATTTTCTTTTTCGAGCGCACGCGGAGACGTTAACAGTTTACAGCTGATATCGCTCATGTTCTAACGATATCGATTGAAAAACGTAAGAAAAAATATAAAAAAAAAAAAAAACGCAAGCCGATAAGCCCGCGCGGTAAATCGTCGTTTCAACTTTGATTCGTCGTATTACTATTGTTATTATTTTTTTTTTCATTAAAAAAATAATCCGCGGCAACAAGGCCATTGGACGTTAACAATTTACAATATTTAATTGGTTATTATTATTACATAGTTTCTATTATATTATATTTTATTAATAAGTAGTGTGTCTTCGAGAAACTTTGTGATTTTACGGATGTCGTCGGGTTCCGGGTTGAGGATCTCTGTGAGGTGGTCGGCGATTTGGTGTTTTTGCCTTGCGGTGTCGTAGGTTCGGCATTCTGTGAATATGTGTTTTACGGTAATGTGGACCCCACAGCACGCGCATATCTTCCCCTCTCATAAGGTGTGAGTATGTTATGTGTGTGTGACCAATTCTGAGACGGTTGATGGTCGTCTCGTTTTTCCTTGTGGTATTGGGTGTGAAAGGAAACGGCTGAACAGAAGTCTTAATTTCATTTAACTTGGTATTCATTCCGTTCCATTCCCTTTGCCACTGGTGTAAAGTGTCGCCGTGAATGATTATATATTTATATTATGACTATTGTTGTTGTTATTTATTATAAATGATGATGTTTCCGACCAAATCGCATAGAAACCGCTACGGTGGTTGTACGAAAGGACCTGCGACGCATCGCGTTATCGGCAACGCGTTTATCCACTCGCTCGCGCAAGTCCCGGTACGCGTTGTAGCGTACGGTCAGAGCCGTTCCCAGGTTTTGCGAGGACCTGGGCATCATTAGAATTCGAGGCCCTGGATTTACAGTATTATATAGAAATGTCATTAAATTAATTTTATTAAATCAAGTAGCAATAATAATAACCATATAATATACATAATATTATATTATATATGGCATGTTGTTAGTATCGACGTTTGACGACATCGTCATTTCGAGGAAAAAATAAATACCAACACTAAATTTAAAGAAAAATAAAAACCACTTTAATTGGTTATTATTACATATTATATCGTTAGCTTCTTGATACAGTACCTGATCGTATTTACCATGTAAACATTGATATTATCTGAGACATACTTCAAATTTAAGTCATTGCTACAATGTGTGGAAATATTTTATTTACACGATATATTATTATATTGTTAACACCCGAGGCCGTTGTAGGCGCGAGACCCTGGGCGTGTGCCCCGTTTGCCCTGCCCTCGGGACGTAACTGCGTACGGTCAAGAGTTCAAATCATAATATGCACATTACACGTACGTGCCGTATCGACGTCGACGCGTCCGTGCGAAACACCGGTGCCGTATGTAATATGACGGCGGACAAAACATGATATCGCCGATGCACAACGTTTGTTTTAATTGGACCGTTGGCGACGTCGACGATAAGCCCACCAAGTGAACGTGCGTATCGAGACTCGTTGTTATTACGTAATCGACGAAAAGTATACAAATGAGAAAAGTACGAATAAACGCGTGTATGACCGTGCAGGGTGATCGGTGTGGAGACGAAGGATGACGATGACATGAAAAAGTACCGAAAATGATGTTGAGAAAAATAATTGCTCCCATGACGTAAGATCTGTAGAAAATAAAACGACCGAAAACAGTTTGTAGATATAACAACTGTAGCTCAAAATACGTTCGAACATTTATTGCGTGTGCACGGATAAATTTAGGTTCAGTTGACCGATTAAAAAAATATTATAAAGAGATCATCGGATTCATATTTGACACAATTTATATGCAAAATGTTCGATAAGCGTTACATCGGCGTATCTGCAAACGCTTTTATGTACTATGAGTGGTATGACACGTTACTCACGAGTCACGATCGTTTTTACGCAGTAAATCTAATCGTAACAAACACCCTCTAACATTAATACGACTCTTTTTAAAATATGTTGTTTAGTTTATTTGAAAAGTTACATAAACCTAATGTGAAAAAATGAAAACAAAAAATGCATTTTTAACTAAAAATTTCCAAAAATGAAAAATTTAACTAACATATTCTCAATTAGGTAGGTATAAAACGAATTTTCAGCTAGGAAATCATTGTACCTATAGATTTGATGGAAAAAAGTGCATAAGTCGTCAACATCCTAGCTCTTGCGATCAGAATTGCATTTTATATATACTGCAAAATAATAACAAAGTAATAATTGTTGATCATCTCGTTTCAAAAAAATTCCGTTTTTCGATTTTTCTGCGGTTCACTTATTTTTTACGAGAAAATCGCTTTATCGTGAAATTCTGACCATCCTGCACTATACTCGTAGTATGTACGGTTCCCTGCGATTCGAAAACTGTATTCGTTTTCAAAATAATCAAATCTCCTCGCAGCACGAACAAAGTCCGTTGCACGGGCCGTGACCACCGGATTATTAATGTTCTAGATTTATTCATTCAGATCAAGTCGGTGGCCATTAATGTAAATTGCCACGACAGTGCGCGGGGGGAGCGGGCTGATGCGTTTGGATATTCTCATCATATTCCAATTTTTCGGGAAATGACGATATTTCCTGTGCGTACTTTCCCACATTGTCGTTTTTGACCGTATAATAACCGTGTATAAATCTGTGATAAATACGTTTGACCCATTTTAATTCACTATGTATATACGTATACCATGATACACCGTTTGATTAAATTTCGTTCGCAAGTACCTACGTACAATATACATATATATATATAAAAATGTAGCGTACACATATTTGTTTCCCCGTTCAGTTGTAGCACTGTTTAACATGAACTTTCAATTACTCCTAAAAACGTATTTAAACGCAAAATACCAATCGCATATAATGTATGTTTCGATCGCACTGTTGATTTTTATCACCAAAGCGATCAAGTATTTTCGCCGAAACGTGATTAAAAAACTATTTTTTCTGTTGAAAATATAGGTATTTTCCAAACGAGTGTATCGCACCTGCAATATGACCTAACTAATGTTTTCACATTTTTCCGCAGTCGAGTGAAGTGAAATCGATAATTTAAATATTTAAAAACATATATTATACTATACTTTATATAGTATATTCTGCAGGTCCATAGATTTTTCTGGTACGTATTGTAATAATTTAGGCGCATAATCGTATAAAAAAAAATTTGGATAAATGAAATCGCATATTATGCAGAAAGGACGTTCGTGTACCGGTCTTAAATATTTTCAATAAGAACGAGAAAACATTTCTTTGGAAAATTTGCCTATCCTGCAATAAATAAAATTTTAAATAATCTCGCACGAGTACCCTATATACACAGTAGGACTCGTGCCCGTTTTGCACAGGACTCTGTAGGTACTAATACACGTACAATTCGATGATTAAAACGAGTAAATATTCAACAAATATTCGACAAGGGACGTTTTTTAGCGGTTCAAAAATAAAATCGATAATACGCGTACAGGATTTTCAGCGGTCCCGAGTCAACGGGGAAATCGTTTCCGATACGTTTGTTTATTATAAACGAATAGTTTAATTTTATTATGACGACTAATTTCGTCGTGTGCGCAGCAGACCGTACATAATATTATAATACACAATAGGTGTACACGTTTCGATAACGTTTTCGTGTTTGCCGATAAATAGCTGCGCGAATTCACCGCACTGCACGGACACGGATATTCGTGTTCACCGCATATTTGTTCGGTATTGTAAATGATAAATCGTACGGCATAAACGGTCGACTGAAACATCCGTCTGCGCAGTGCGACTTGCGTAGGGGAATAGTAAGTTCCTACACGGTAAAAAGCAGGTACGTATGTTAGTTCCTACACGGCGGAAAAAGGTATATATTATGTATATACGAATTTTCAAAAATATCAAAACAACTTATTTTAATTTAATTCTGCAAATGACGATGTAGGAAAATGGTTGGTACACATTTTTGGACTTCCTTTTCTCAATCCAGAGGAAGTGGCAGAATGTTTTACAGAATATTTTATGGCAGACAAACCTGAAAATACAGCTATAGCAGAATTTTGTGATTATATGATAGACAATTATATATTATATATTATATATCAAATTAATCAATCTTTCCTCCGAAAATGTGGGCGCGGCAATGTTCTAATAGAGTCCATACGACAAACGCATGTGAAAGTTTTCATTCAGATTTTAACTCAAATATTTATCACCAACATGCACATATTTTTAAAATTATTGAAATTCTCAAAGTTTTTCAATTAAATACGCATATTAAAATAAGAACCGTAATTAGTAACACACAACCAAAAATCAATAAAAAATACGCCGAAAAAGAAGATTTTATAAATGAAAAAATTTCAGATAATACAACAAAAAAAATTAATCAATACGATTTTGTTAAATTTTTAAGTTATAGAAATAAACCTCATAAAATATAAAATGTCACATTATACGATTCTTATTATATTTTTTAATCATTGTATTTAGTATTATATTTATTTTTGAAAATTTGATATGCAATTTTTATTATATTTTTTATCATATATTATTTTTGGAAATTTGTATTTACATATTTAATTGGGTATATAGTATATACATATATATATATATATAATATGTACCTTTTTCTATCGTGTAGGAACTAACGTATGATATTTTTTGAACCTGCTACTCTCGTGTAGGATCTTACATTCACCCCTTGCGTACGCGCTCGGTGATGGTAACGCGACAGGTGCGAAAGTTCGCTCCGACACCGTCTGCGAACTAATAACGCATCATGTGCCGTGGAACTTCTAGCATTAGCATCTCGTCTGAGCGGGGGCAACGGTAGTCGGATCTTGCGACGATGTCAAAGAAAAATTATACGGTTTATATGGTACACCCTGTGCGTGTGTTTCGCGCGTGGATTAAAATCTTGAACGTTTCGCTCGTCCGACCGGATTAGTCGGGGAGAGGGAGGGTAGGTAGGGAGAATAAAAAAAAAAAAAAACAAAAATAATGTTCGTCCGTCGTTACGTGGCGCGTGTAAACTCGTGTTCTATTCGTATATATTATATATATATAATATATATACAACAATTACGTAGTTTTTACGCGTTTATTTTTAGCATCATTACAGTACCTCGGCCGCTGAATATTAAAACAATTTGAGTACAACAGTAATAACCAGGGCTCGGAAGTTCTGGCGAATGCATATATTTTTTTTGGTTCGAATATCCAAAGTTAGGTACAAATATCTTTCATACTTATCTGATGTCATACACGAAATTTAATTTTGCTATTTTTTGCATGTTTACGGTCTTTATTATTATTTCGCTAGATTTAGGGTTTTTACTGCTGTTTTTGGGTATGTTTTCACATAACACAAGGATATAATCACATTTTGTTGAAAATAATCATTTTACTTGGTTATTTTATTAAGAATATTTATTTTTTATTTGTACATTTATATATATAAACGGGTATATACCCTTTAGAATGATTAACAATAGTACAGTAATAATTAATAATTAATATTTACAAATAAAAAAAGACAATTAAGAATACAGTTTTGATACTGATATTACAATAAAATTACAACAAATTAATAATGATTAAAACATTTTTGACACTGAGAATTGAGGAGTTTACAAATAATTAACATCCGAGCTTAATGCTACATAAACATTATGTTTAAAAAACATTACGCGACATAAAAAAGAAGTCAATCTGATTATTAATGCTGTTAGCCAAAGCAAGTACTCTGGGAAAGAATGATGCGGAACTGTAGTTAGTGGTATATGATGGGACTATAAATAAATTATGTGACCTTATACTATGATTACTAAAGTTAAAACCAACAAGGGAAAGGAGCTCGGAAGAATCAATGTTACCATTCAGTAAATCGAACAAGAACATCAAGTCTGCAACTTTTCTTCTAATTTCGCATAAAGGTAACCCCAGAATATTAAAAATATTGGAAATAAATAGGCCTCAGCGAATAATAATTCATGTTTGTTAACTTTATAATATTATAGTATTATGTTTATAATTCAACCAGTCCAGCCAGTCCCAGCTTCAACATTTTATAAAATTGTATCCTTGTAATACATAATTTGCATTTTTTTCGATTTTACGTGCTATTTTTAGCGCATATTTTGGAGTTTTTAACTGCATATTTAAGAGCTAAAAAGTAACATTTTTATTGCGCTACAACTTCCGAACCCTGGTAATAACGAACGGCATGCGCGAACGAGTTATGTTGTTTACGAGGATGCTGTATAATAGGATATTTTATACAGCGAAATGTATATTGATTTTCAAAAATCGAATACTATTTACTTAAGTTTCGGAAATCGACGCGCTATTCTGATTAGGTAAGAGTATTCTCACATAGATTCGACTGAACTTTGAAAATATTATTATTCCGGTTCTGTCATAGTTTTAGGTCTCAAAAAATATATAAGTGAACACCTTATGTTTCCTTTGTGCCCGACCGTCCGTTAATTACCAGTGCACATAATATAGTTACGATTGTTGGTGTATCTTGGTGTATCAAGATCTTAAATCATGTTCGCATACTAGTCAGTGTACATTAAGAACGACAAGAATATTAGTATTTTACACCGATATAGTAACCATAATGTAGCCAATATTGAAAATATGTACCAAGATATATTATATATACATCATTTACAAATTTAAATATTTATTTTATAAAAGTTTCAACACATAAACTATGCAAGTTGAAGAAGTATTTTTAAAATGTATGCTATGGAATTATGTATATAAATTATAACGTTAATAAGATACGCTATGAAATCGGAAATGTCGCGCACTCGTAGAGTTGTTTTCGATATGTTTGTTCAGCGCCTTGAAAATAAGTTCGTGAGCATTAAAATTTCCATTTAATAATATACATACACATATAAATATATGTAATACATTCTTAGAGTGTCTGTATTTGACATAAAATATTTTTTTCCTTTTTAACATGTTACAGTACTATGTAATCAACTAAAAAGAAAATAGCACAACACGCGTCAATCATGCGTATAGCAATTCACATTAAATACATTGTCAACTTGTTGGACTAGGTGAATGTGAAGAATAAAGTGCACTTGTAATGCTATACATACCCACATCGCAGAGTCCTTTGCGAGTATTTTTTTTCTATTTTATAAGGAATAATATATATATTTCAAAATATACGCACTTTCTCCGAGTATTCGTTTACGAAGTGGAACGTAATTATATTGTTATCAAGTTTCCGATCATTCGTTTTAATGGTTTTCAAATCAATAGTATAATCATCGTTTTGTAATCTAAATCCGAATTATTTTAAAAACTGTAGAGACAAATTGAATCTTATCGGACAGCGAAAAATAAAAAAACCAGTTGATACAAATCAAATAGATCAAATGTTTTACTTGAAATGCTATACAATTACTACGCAGATAAAGTCATACAAAACCGTATGCGTTGTATTATGTCCAAATCGATTTGTAGGATTCAATTATATCCAATGAAACAATTATTATTACTGAGAAACAGATTTAAATGCACATTAAACCGTTAAAATATATATGCTTCCAAAAATACTTTAATATGTTACAAAATATGCACTTTAAACGTCATGTAATTGAAAAAATTTGATTTTATTAGATATTGTTATAGAAAAAATAACGTATGAAAAATCAATTATTTTATAAATATTATATCGTCTAATTTCTATTTATTTAATCTGATAGTACCGTTCTTATCGCGTGGTGTAGATAGAAAACATGAATGCGCAAATGACGATGTGTACGCGACAGCGCATATCATCCCGATATCGTTGGTTTTTAAACTTTTTTAAATTTTCGTACTTCAATATCGTCGCAATAGTTGATGTATAACCTTTTTAACGATCTGTTTATTATTATGATGGATCCACGTCGACACCTAGGCAGCCGAGCTTTCGATTTACCTACCAATCTACTTAGTGACGTAACATAGCGATATAAGTCGCCGATCTGAACGCGCGATGTCGTGCTTTTAGGTTTTAGGGGTTCAACCCCCCCCCCCCCCCGAAATTTTTAAAGTAGGTATGTAATTATAATATAACTAAGACTAACTACAAACTTTTTGTACAATTTGTATTTATACATTTCCCAATTTCCCACTCGTCATTAGTCTCGTTATATTTAATTTTAAAATTATCTAAAAATGACAAACCTCGTACCTATTATGTTATTGGAATGATTTGAATGCCACGCAAGGTTGACTTTGTTTTATAATTTTTCACTAACTACTCGTATTTATACTATATAGTCTGTATACAATATATAATATTATATCTAGTACTGTATAATATTAACGTTAAAATAATAATATAATCATTTATTTTTAGTTCGTGTATTAAAAATATTTAAACCCACCTCCCCCCCCCCCGAAAATTGATCTTGAATACGTGCTTGCGCGGACTGAACCGTCGGGGTCGTCCGCACGAAAGTCTGCACAATCGTAATTCGCCCGGAGCCTTTTAGAACTTAGGCAGCGCGGGTACGACGTTAAACCGAAACGGCGCGCATTCCCTCGACCCGACAGACTTTCTCGTGTGTTTACACGCGCAAATACGCCGACAAATAAAATAAACCATACGTGCGGAGTAGCGCGCTGTCATTCAAATGCGCACGTTAACAGCATAATATAATATTTATTAGCATACACGCGTGTTTCTCAACAAATCACACACTGCGCACATAACACTTTTTTCCACATATTTTTCCCTCTCCGTTCCTTTTCTTTTTTTTTCTTCCGAGTAACGTTCATACTTTCTTTTTTACGACCGCTGCTGGAAATACTCTACGGAAAATCTCGACGATGACCGCGGGACAGTGATTGTTTGTCGGCGTTAAGAGCTCGGACGAGCAGAGCGAGATACAGCAGCTGATATACCCCACCCGGGTCGTTGTGTTAAGCGTTAAGTATTTTGATAGCCTTGACTAGGGAATCCGTGGTTTATAAAAAAATATTCCTTAATTTAATTAAAAAAAGAATAAAATCATTAAGTACTATAAAGATATTCTACTGAAAAAATACGCGTAATAAAAAAAAAAGTGAGAATGGATCAAATCAGTCTATCCCTAAAAGTTTTCACCGTCACTGTAGCGATATTAATGTATTCAGTATATTTTTAATAAGCCGAAAAATCGTATTATCGGGCTCCGCTGTGAACCGTCGTATCGGACATATTTCATCGCAGCACATCAACAATGGATAATTTATCAATAACAAAATAATTTACATGTAAAGGAGTGGATATACTACGTTAAAAAATTCATTGACACAACTTATTCATGACTAAAGTGTTTCACTAAAATATTGGAAAACACAAGTCTAACTGTATTAGGTTGAAACTACATTCTCATTTTAAAGTCAATATGTATAATATTTCGAACGATAAACTGTGAAATTAATGTAATCACGCGGCGAGCGTGTGAAATCGCGATTCACAGTTTAAACTAGCCATGTCGTACTACTATTAAATTATAATGGTACATCATCATACCTATGGATAGAGTGTGGTATTTCGATCGGACCGACTATCCGTAATCAAACCCGTCACTACGAAGAAGAATTTTTATCAAAAGACATTTTTTTCCTTTTTTCTGATCTTTTGTCACAGTCTACGCTGACAAAAACCGATTCGCATTTCGTCACTATCGTGGTTCAAACCGAACAATAAATGGGTACTTACAACTGGCGCGTTTTGTATACAGGGTGATCCACCACTGAGATATCTCGCCGGACGTATATAGATGTAGGTATTATTTTAATTTAATTTTAGTACAGTTCTTCACTATAATTAAACACTACAACAAGTAGTAAAATTAATTGTATATTTTCATCCCTTAACCGGTTGGGAGGAATATATTTTAAAATGTTTATTTCTATTGCATTACGAAATAGCCATTGCATAAGTTTTTATGGACATTTCAAACCATCGTGATTGAAAATCGAATACTTTTATTATTTATATATTATACTACAATTATAGGTTCCATAATAATGTACCTAGCTAGTGTCAGCTTATAGGAGAGGGCTGCAAGTGCTTATGAAGTAGTTCTGTTGACGAACTACAATATAGGTGCTTTGACATTTTCATAGCCACCGCAGAGGATAATTACAATTTCAAAAGTTATTTTTCCCGGCCGGGACGAAAATATAAATTTTACTACGAGTGTTCAACGCGAGACCGGCTCCTTGTATCAATCTGTACACGAAGAAAATAATTAAAAAAAAAAAAAATTAATATCCAAAGGAATATCGGTCATCGGTCGATCACGGTGGGTGGCCCTGCGCTGTAGCGGTCACCAATTATTATATTGTACGGTCGACAACACGCAGCCTTTCCCGTCCGGAATTTTAGATCTTTGTCACGCGAAACAGAATTAATAGTACCACGTGACCGTAATTTTATTGTGTTGCGCAGAAGACACGTAAATATAAAATAAAATAAAAATATTAAAACCTATAGGTAGACGTTGAATCGCTCGATAACATTTGCGTATCGCACGTCACCGAAATCGACATCGTTTCACCGTTTCCGTCCCGTGGAAAAAAAAATCGGAAAAAATCCCGCCGGTCGGAGATGCGCGGGAAAAAAAATCGATTTAATTAGGACGCGATAAATTATTCGCGCGATTATTACATTTCGTTACCTGTATACGTTTCCACCAGAATAATTAATGCTCGATATTAATATTTTAATTTTAATTTATCGCTGAGCTGTAACAGGACCCTAGACATTAAAATCTAATTAAGTAAAATCGATACAGTTTGTACGGTATTATATTCATTATATTCCTAGTAAAACCGTACACGCAGAGGCCATTATGTGGCGGGGGATTTATCGAACCCCCTGTACTTGTTTTCTTTTTTTTTTTTTTTGCAAATTTACGCTTTCCGCGGAAAAATGTACATTTTTCAAACGATAATTAAATAATGCACACGTTCCGCGCGGTTTTCGCATGCATCGGATACATGATATTTTTTCTAGAGCACCTGAGCACGACGTTCGGTATATATTATGAATATCAACTTTGACTGTCGCACGACACCGTCCGCGCCCACCCAACACCTCCCCCGCATTGTTTTCGAGAGGAAAAGAAATTATTTTCCTAGAACAAACAAAACAAAAACGAAAAAAAAAACCTAACGCTTATTTCGCCGCTCGACCCCCGGTCGAACGGTCGCCCCGCCGCAGACGGTTCTACATTCCTTCACACCTAGGTATTTCACCTAACCCGTAACCGGCGGAAACGGGAGAGGAAAAAAAAAAAAAAAACGTTCTCCAAAAACCGCCGCGGCCCGTCGCCGAAACGTAATAATAATAATAATAATAATATTAATAAAACGATATTGTGTACACCGCTGTCGCCTCGTCTCGTTTTTCCAGACGAGAAAAAAAAAAATAAAACCCGAATAAAAGCGCCGACAATAGCGAGCGCACAAACGTTTATAATACGTATGATAATATGTGCACGATACTGTACAATGTTCGATCCGAATCTTGGTCCGCGTTTTAATTTATGCACCGCGCCGCGAGCGAGCGGACGTTTTATGTACGTTTTTATAATAATGTCGTTCCCCGCGCGCGTAACTCCGATGATAATTTTTTATTCTTTCCATTAATTATAACCGAAATATCTGAATTTAAACGGTTCGTACGGACGGGTAAAAAAATAACTATGTAAACAAGCGAGGCTTAAAAACAAATGGTTCTCGTGAATGAGTTTTTGCATATATTTTACACTAACACACTCACGTGGACGAGAACGTTTTAAGAGGACGTTCGTATATTCTCGTGTACACGCGCGTGCCCAAGGAAATAGTATATTTTTCTCTGCCCATTATTCGATCGTCGATCTTTCAGGTTTTACAGTTCATTTTTTCATAAGGTTTTTTTTATTTTTTATTAAACGCATCTTTGAAGCGTATTTATTATGGTAGTTCTGGAGTTTTCGGTTCATACAACACAAACCATTAAAGTTCTAGCCTTTTACTACGAGAAAATGCATAGTCTAAACCGAACGTAAACCCTTTTTCTTAAGTTCCCTTTGGACGGCGCTCATCGGCTCGGAAGTTGATGCATTTCGCATTTTTTTTTTGGAACGTTTTATACGATGCTCTTCTGGTCACAAATGTGTTTCATTAGCATGTGGATCTGAATAACTAATTTTTATTTTGCATTTTTTTGCATTTTTTGGTGTTTTTTACTTTATAAGTCATTTTTTGACATTTTTAGGTCATTTTCCCACATTTTAAGACTTTTTTACTGATTTCACACTAGTTCACTTCTTATCGTTTCTTGTCGACCATTATGCCGATAACTTATAACTTGAAAATTACCACGGACTAAGATTAGTACCTATCCGACTTTATCTCGCTGATTACATTCGCTGTTATCGTTTTGTAGTGAATATAATTATAAAATTAAGCTTTGATAAATTAATATAGAATCTTATGGTAAAATATTTAAAAAAAATTGTATTTTTGTTAATTTAAAACAAATATTTATAATTTTTTAGGTCATTTTTTTAGGACATTTTTTGTCATTTTTACGTCATATTTGCATTTTTTTTGGTCATTTTTTAATGTTTTTTAGGTCATCAACTTCACAGCTCTACTCATAAACTACCAAAATGTACATACCCACCCACCCACCATCTATAAGTACCTATTATATACTTAAAATATATTTTTTTTCAATATACACGTTTACAATAAAACTAGGTTCTCAACCTTTTTGCAGTCGCGGACCACAAAATGGCTTATTAGTTAGGACCACGGACCATTTTAGGTTTTGATTAAACAACGCTACACTAAAAATAGATCAGAATCTGAATATCTCTATAAATTGTAATAAATACTTATACTAATACTTAGTTATGGTTTGTCACTTTTATATTTTCACCCACGACCCAGTGACCCACCCACCCCTAGACCTAAAAAATCGAGAAGCGACTGCTTATCAAAGACCACGTTCGTTTCGCCACAGGTTATACTGTCCTCGTGACCGCGCAAAGGTTCGTTGTGCGACGGCGACGGTTTACAACGAACGCTCTGGCCGCTGCGCCGACGACAATATTGTGTATTTGCATAAATATGCAATACGTAAAACATATTATTATTTCGTTCTATTCCGCACGCAAAGTTTATAAGACCGTCTATACCACGGTTATAAATTATTATTAGTTATGCTGGATACGCGCGCATGTTGCGCATTACACTCGGCGACGTTTTTCGTCGTAAAATAATACGGTTGATATAATCCGAAATTCGATCATCATTAATTTGCCGATTAAATACTAGTTTTACAACGTGTCGTACGTAACGCGTGCAACGTATAATATAAAACATAAGCTGATTATTATGTTCGTACACGCATATTTCGAAATACGGTAGTCGTATTCGTCGTTACTCGAAAATGTGTTGTGCACACGTATATCTGTATATTACACGGTGGTTCGGTTTTAATAGAAACACGCGAAATCTGATGGAAATCGGTTTTTTATTTATTTATTTATTTTTAATCTTGACAGATTACTAATGTACTTATTAGTGTACACAATTTCGCGACGATACCGGTGCCCCGTACGTGTATAGCGCCGCTTCTGTGTCCTGCGCTTTGCTCGACACTGCAGCCGATCTTCGGGTTTATTTGCGAATGGAAAAAAAATAAATAAATAATAAGCGCGACAAAACACGTTGAAAAATTGTAAGCCGATAAATGTATCTGCGACGCCCGGGTGTGGCGAACCTATAGCTGTACATAATACGATAGCACGTCGGCTAAGGATTAATTTTTGAAACTTTTAGCGCCGTCAGTGGATAAAAAGGATATGTACCTGCAATTTGCGGTCGAACAATTTTTCCAACGATACGTTCGCACGCGGGTGGCGCACCGTATGTTTTGAAACGTGAAATGTTTTGAAAACGCAGATCACAAAACGTGACCTGAAAGATATGACCTGTATATTTATGTACATGTCACACGCACGTTGGCTGCCACGTATTTCTTAGCTGTTTACTTTTTTAACTATCCACTGGGTAATCCGAAATACTTATAAACAATGCTAATACACGGTTTTAATTAAATAAATAACAACTAACAAATTTAAATATTTGTATGGCAAAAGTCAACAGTCAATAGTTGTGTAAAATCAATTATCTGTGGATCTGTGTGGTCCTTCGAGTCAATAAAGTCAACAGTTAGCGAACACAGCGTGAGGCACGGGCGGAGATCCTATGAAATATAAGGAGGGTTCAGGTATTTCAGTGTTTGGTAGCAAACACTCCTCACTCATAATATCCTTTTATAAAATCAAATGTAGTAATAAAATAAGTTTTTTAATTTTTATTATTATGTGTGTATAAGTATTTTTTTTACAAACCATGCATAAATATCTAAAATTGATATTCGTAGATTTAGATCTAGGCTGAAAAATTCTTAATTCAGTAAACAAATAAATAGTTTTTTTTAATCGTAGCATTGATAAAACAATCAAAAAAATTAATTTATACATTAATAATTAATATTTTACACTCAAACTAAGCTTAATTTCCTTATCCTATGACAAATTTTGGAAAATATGATCAGTATTTCAAAATTTAGTTTTATCTCTTCAATATAGATATAATATTGAAAGTTCATTAAATCTGTTTTTTCGCATAGATGTTCTTGACCATGTTTTAAATGGTCGTAAGCCTCTCCCCGTACTCCTAGTGTGGCGTGAGGTGCCATTTATTCAGTTGTTATGGCCCGCTAAGAAATACAACGGTGGCTTGTGAAATTGATCCTCTTGCCAGTTAACGTGATAATACGTGCTCTCGAGACGTCGAAATAAATGCAATAGATCTTGGCTGTAAGAGTGCAAATAATCATTACAACGATGATTACGAGATGACGGGACGACAGAAAATGTCCGGATCAGTGGAAACCTCTCGGACACGACAGCAATAATATTATGACTGTAGGGCTAGGAAAATGATGCACTAAAAACCTACGATAAAGACATTAAAAAATTGCCAATAATGCTCCAAAAAAAGCATTTTAACCAGGAAAATGCAACAAACGATTAATGAATTGTTGGCATAACGTATTAACGACAACTGAAGTGACTCATGGGCCATGGCTCCGCGATAAATAACAATACTCCGTACGTTAGCACGCGAATATAAACCCCCATGGAAATTCCTATAATTAGTGAATGCTAAATAATATTTTTGTAAATTTTTTTTATAGACATAGTAAACAAGTCAATAAATATCGTTCTCATTGCGTCTGAAGTCCAGATAGTTAACGTAACCTCAACTCCCCACTCGGTAATCACTTTGACAAAATCTAAGAATTTATTTTCAGAAATATTTTCCGATATGGTGAAGCCACGAAATATATATAGTAATGAAAATAAATTGATAAAGAATAGTTTAGATAAATAAGTACGTAAATGTTATAAAAATATCAAATATGCGTATAATTAACAAAAACTAAATAAAAAGCTAATAAACTGACACTAAAGTACTAAAAAAGCATTTATTTACGAATATCATAAGAAAATGCAAAAAAAGCAAAATCAAAATTGTAAATTTGAACTCTGTGATGTATGAATCGAATTTTGTTTTTGATTAGCTATGTCCTGGAGTACTAAGAAAGAAAATGCAAATGCTACAAAATCCTAGCCCTAATTATGAGTAATAAGTGCTTCCTGGTTTCCGAGATGTTGAACGGTCGAACTCTCTCGGCGCCGCCGGGCGCGGACCGAACGTGTTGATGTGTTCATAAACTATTTACAGGGTCGGAACGAAAAATGTCGTCCCCGTCGCGAGTTTTAAAACCGTCCCTGAAAACTTGTTCGCGTAGCGCATATAATAGTGTTGTAGACGTCATGAATATTTATTTCCGGCCGCACTTGTTCGACGAGCGAAAGTTGTACAAATAAAACGCTTAAACATCCACAGGGTACTGTGTAGCCGTGTGTGTGTATATATATAAATACAGTACAAATATATCAACACTGTTTGCACAGACGCGGCTAGTGTACGCAAGTGTAAACATACATGATACATCGCGGCACAACTATAGCGATCGAGCCAAGTCCTCACGAGACGGTTTCTGCGGACGAAAAAAAACGTTTTTTTGGGGCACCAATATTACCTTAGAACAGCGTTTCTAAACTGTGGGTCGCGACCCCCTGATGGGTCACGAGTCAATTTTTGGGGGTCGCGAGAAGTTTTTTAACCATACGGACTGTATGAAAAATATGTTTTTTAAATTGTAAACATTCTAAAAGTATAGACTATGGAACAACAATAGAAGTGTAAAGTTATATAAGAACTATTACGGGAATTATTACGACGGGTATTTTTTAAAATTTTTGTTAAATTTGTTTTTTGAAATTACCTTTTTGATTCTGTAAATGTAAAACTATGGGGGTCGCGACAGATTTTTGGAAGAAAATTTGGGTCGTGGTCCTAAAAAGATTGAGAACCACTGCCTCAGAATATTATGTGTCGCGCGTTCGCGCGGTCGTTCGTTATTTTCTTCGGTGCACATACGGTTGCACACGGTGAGGTGATACGCGAACTCTCGCGCAACGTTGGGGGTGGGAACCCGCGAGGGGATATACGTATCTACGTATTCCGTAAAACTTGTATGAATAGCCTATCATGCAAAACATCATTACATAAAATATTCGTATAATAACGTTACAAATGTAATGTCAAATGTACTGAATTAATTGTAACAAACTAATAAATACTAAAAAAATGTATGACCAATGACAAAAAAGAGAGCCCCACAAAAAAAATACCGTCTGGATTCAACACTGCTCTCAAGCTCAGGATCAGTGTTAACGTTGGAACGAGGACTGTCCAGAATTATCAACTTGAACGGGATTATCAACGAATTTGATTTATAAAAGGCCAGAAAGGGAACTACATATATAATATATATACACAACAGAACATAATAATTGCATATGTTCTTATATTAATTAAATATCTTAAGGGACCCGAATATTGTGTTAAATTCGCGTAATATTCAGTTTAAATATTCGTATTTTACAAAATTGGTATTTATATCTCAGTCAAATAAGTATAAGTAAAGGAGGCCCAGATTGGATCGCACCCGATTATCGACCAGTAAGCACAATAAGCAAAAGTGTTAAACCAATTTTGTATTTTATCGTATAAATGTTTTTGCTTCAACAAGGATTGTTCGGTGCAAATTCGAATACAGATAGTCCCACGTCCTGGGTTTGATATAACTTGTGACTTCTATAATAATGTTCCTGAATAAAATATTTAATATCATAAGCTGTACATTTTTCTATTAACTGTTGCACAATATTATCGATCGTACTGAAATTCTCGAGCGTTTAAATTTTAGAAGAAACCAATCTATAGGTAATTCCAGAAATAATTCATTGCTTTTTTTTTATTTAATTTTTTTGCTTTCATCTAAGACATACATTCAATGTTTTATCTATCCCTTCTTTCTTCGAATTATGTGCTATACACTCCTGAAAATGTGCTTACCTATGTCTGCAGACGATTCAAATAAATATTTTGATTTATTCAACTCTACGGCGTTTATTTTATCTAATTCAATTATTTTCTAACATTTATTATTTATTTTTTGCAATTATTTTTTTTCTCTCCCTCCCTTTCTCCAACTTATGCTATTTATTCTAATTGACTATTACGCATGAATTTAAAATGGTATTTATTTCATGAACGTCTATAATTATTGGATTATTGGTAGAATTACCGTAATGTTTAAGTCTGGAACAAATCGCGTCATTTAAATAATGCTCCAACAACATCTTGTGATAGGGAAAGGAGTTAGTTTCAGTCAATATCCATTCCCCGATCCAATCTCCGTGCCGGTCATTCTAATTTCAAAATTTGAAAAAACATACAATTACAGAATGTAATATATTATAATAACTTCTGACAATAAATAATAATTCTATATAAATTATCGTTATAATAAATATTTAGTTTCTGATTTTTAGGTACAACACATTTACTGTTATGTTGAAATAAAAAAAAAGAATGCTTTAGGATTTTTGGTAAATAAAATGCATATTATGTTGAATATTTTATTGCACACACAAATATATATATATATTATATTATCATAGTCTTACTAATAAATTTCGATATTGATTATTTTTGTTTAAATAGAATATATATTTTAGACATACGTACATTATTTATTTATCTCAACGGGCCTCACCCAATACACAAATCAGTAATTATCATGATTCGTGACAATTGACGATCGACACAATATCACATTAAAATTAAACATAGAGAAAAAAATTCAAAGTAATAAACATAATGTAATAGTTGAACAATTCATAGTGGTAGAAAATTATGTATGTATATTATGTTACTCATTAGGTATAATAAGGAAGTAAGAAACGTATATTCGCGACACGTGCATTGTAAGCGTATACGTCGATCGAAAATGGGTACAATAACTATACTTGGCGCAGTCTTTCGGAAAAACTAAAATTTTTTCAAACCAGCACCAAGCAAAAGAGAAATATTTTTAATACATTATAAAAATTCTACTGTAATATCTAATCCATTAAACTACCTGTTTTTTAATTTTGTATTTTTTATTTATTTTTTTAGAAAACAACGTTGTAAACATCGAAACTGTAATATGTTGGTATTTACAAAAGAAAGATCCTAATCCATAAGAATTTCAAAATTTCAGGGTAGCGCATTTAGTTGATCGACCGATTTTCGAATGTATTCATTTATAAATAATATTTAGTTATTTTTAAAAGTTATTAAAAGTATACCTAGTCCATGGGTCTTTATGGAAATTCCAAATTAGTAACGCTATACCGCTTATTTAACTAATATAACTACTATGCGTTATTGGATCACCTTCGCTTTAGTGACATTAAAGTTTAATAGCAAATTATAAAAGTGTATACAATGAATTGGTAAGCTTCATGACGTATATGGATGATACGTTCAACGTTGTTATAATATTATCACTTAGCAGTCACTGATGTTATAACAATCATTTTAATTTTAACATCCCATATTTGACAGTTGTGCCTATAGTAAAGTTATAAGAAACTGATAGGGCCCAGTGATAGCATATACATTGAGATTCTGCTGATTAGTTTAAAATAAGAATACCCGAAGCCTATTGAACACTTTTAAGGACAACATAAACATATAGGTACGGGTTGTAGTAAATGTGATGGGCTACTACCACTGGCCAGTGCAGGTATCTCACTTGTCGTTTAATAAGTTGTAATTATATATTTTGGTGATACAATAGATATTTATATTCTACGTATACTACGTACTATGTAGTAATGCGTTGAAAAACTTGAAATAATGAATATTAGTTAGAAATAAATGTACACAATCTATGGTTTCTTATAATATCAGTTGTAAAGTTAGTAATCAGTTTTGAATAAGAATTTTAACCTAATGGCTATTGATAAATAGTCTTAAGTAAGGTTAAAACATAAAACCATAAAACACTTTTAAGGACTACATATACATATAGGTACGGGTTGTAGTAAATGTGATGGGCTACTACCACTGGCCAGTGCAGGTATCTCACTTGTTTAATAAGTTGTAATTATATATTTAGGTGATACAATAGATATTTATATTCTACGTATACTACGTACTATGTAGTAATACGTTGAAAAACTTGAAATAATGAATATTAGTTAGAAATAAATGTACACAATCTATGGTTTCTTAAATAATATCAGTTGTAAAGTTAGTAATCAGTTTTTTGAATAAGAATTTTAACCTAATGGCTATTGATAAATAGTCTTAAGTAAGGTTAAAACAATACGTGTAACGTATATGACCATCGATCGTAGAACATACTATAGCCTTAATACGTGTCGTCTATATTCTGGAATTCTTCAAAATGCATAGAAATGCCGGGGGGTTTTGGTCGATAGGTGTGTGGTAGTACGTAGGTGGTAGGTTGAATGTCAATTGCTTCTCTGTAATTCGCTACGCCACTGAATGTACTTATGTTACAACGCTCTTATTTATCGATACGATCTCGTCTTATTTGTTTATCGTTATTATTGCTTTTCCTCTACTATTCGGTGTATACATTTCCAACATACATTTGTTGAGATAAAATATACCACCGTATATTTTCAACGTTTTAATATTTTATTGGTACACTTCATGCGATCGCGCATAGGCTCACGATAATACTATCCCACCGATAAAAGAGGCGTTTGGTAAACAAAACGAAAAATGTGTCTAATCCCTGGCCAAGTAAATCCCATTGGGTATTATCATTGTTGACGGTGCGAAAAGGTTGACGGACGCGGGGTCGAAAAAAAAGCGATTTCTGAATTTACACACCGTGTCACCGTGTATGGTTCGCGTTTAGAAATGAATTTCTCTAAAATGCACGAACTCGTTTATGGATTCGCGACAATGCGAAAAAACGCGTCGGGCTCACTGCAGCGTCGGAAATGGGTTTTATTCGAGTGCACATCAGTAACCGTATACGCACACACACACAGAAGGTCAAAGCGACGATGACGACGATGATGTCACGATGATGTCACGATGAATATAGATTAATACAAAAGTCGAATAATAATATTACGCTTATTCGAGCAAGTTCGATTCAAGTGGAATATCATAATATGTCACTATATACGTCGGTAATTCGTGGTAAACTGATCGGTATACGGTTCGGAATAAACGAATTAACCGTCGTTATAAATTAGCGAATCAGAGGACACAACTATACGACCGTACGGTGACCTATATGGCTATATAATATTATCAACAACAATACGCGACGAACCTTATTATTATTATCATCGGAACTATGAATAATTCAACGAACTCGAAACCGAGTCGTTAACAGCAATGATACGAATCGAACGGATTACGAATAAAATACAAAACCGTGTACGCGGGGAGAACGATCGCAATATTATAATGTATCGAAACGTTAAGCGGAATTTTTGATCCGATACGATCGAAACGGAAGAAGGACTTCGCGGAACACGCGGGGACGTGGACGAATCGTTGAGAGTCTCGTGGCCGCCAAGTGTTGTATTCTGATCGTAGTACCCAGGGCCGTATTTGGACATTTTACGCCCCGGGGCAACATATTTTAGCCGCCTTCCCGTACCCCCCCCCAAAAAAAAATAACTATCAAAATAGTTTTTCCAATAAATGTATTGAAGACTGAAGTATAAATAAAAACATTTTTTTTTTTTTTGTTATAGTTACGCCATAATATTTATTTTCAATATAAAATTGCTGCCCCCCTAATCAGCTAAAGAACTTACCGCCTCGGGCAACAAGGGACACTTGCCCCCCTCAAATACGTATAAGTACCCACCCATAATCAACGGCGCGTTTACGATATTATCGTGAAAAGGTAAACGAAACGTAATTAATATCGGTACAACAGCATCGGTACTACTCCTGCGCAACATAACGCGGGGTCGCGGTTTGAACTTTTTGTTTTCGTATTATGTAATACGTCTTGTAAAAATTCAATCGTGTCGGGTTTCTTAGGACGAAAAATAAAAAAAAAAATTCGTTCGCCTTCCGTGTACACCTACGACTTACGCTAATACGTTCCAGTGTTGGTTGCGAATTCGAAAACGTAGAATACTACGAGTATATAGCAGAGGTGGGCAACTGAAAGTTACTCGAGGGCCAATTTTTAGAAAATTAAAATCTAGCGGGATCCATAGAGAGCAAAAAAAAACAAGTCATTCAAAATCTGCATTTATTTTGTTTATAGTGTGAATATTGACGATGAATAAAAAGAGGTTATTAAAAATAATTAAATAAAATATAAAATATAAATAATATTACTAAATAGTAAATACAAAAATGAGGAACTGATATAATTAAATACGACACAAACAGCTATGGTTAAAAACTATAACTATATAATCACTATAATATAGAACCTTTATTATTTTTTTTTTTTTGAACTTTAAAAACATCAACAACAAAGGTTATTAGTTTTTTTTTTTTTGGGTAAATTTCATGGTGTTGATTAAAAAATTTCAGTATTTATATTTATATGGTGTTTGTTATGTTGCGTTGTTATATGTAGTTGCTATTTATGTTACAATTTTCTTTGACGGTAGGTTTAAATTTTGTTGTATAAATCTGATTTTTTGAGGAATTCTAGCATGTTTAATGTATTTTCGATATTTGGTCCTAGGGCTTCGTATAAGTTGGGTGAAATGTTGTAATTTTTTAGATCTTTGGAATATTGGTAGCACTCAGTTATTATATGTTTCACTGTTAGTGTGACCCCACAGACTGTGCATTGAGCGGGTTCTTCTTTGGCCATTAGGTGTTTGTGAGTCGTCTTGTGTGGCCTATTCGGAGACGATTTATAATACTTTTTTCTCTTCTGCTGAGAATTGGATTTTGCCAGTTTAGAATTGTGTTTTTTATTTCGTTGATTTTAGACCGTTGTTTGAGCCAGTGCGTTTGCCATTTTATTAGTGATTCGTTTTTAATTTGGATTTTGACGTCATCATATGTTACGATGTTCAAAAACTGTATATTATGGTTGTTTGGTTGTGCCGCTTCCTTTGCTGCTTGGTCCGCCGTCTCGTTCCCCCTTATATTTGTGTGACCTGGTACCCAAATGAAAGTGATATTCCCCTTTGCTTTAGTTTGTTGGATTTTTCTTGTATGTTTTTTGCAATGTCTGTTGGGTTTGTAGTATTTTCTAAGCTTCTTAGTGTGCTCAATGAATCAGTGAGTATCAGATTATTTGTTGGCATTTTATCTTGTTTTTTTATGTACTCTATTGTTTTGAGGACGGCTATTGCCTCCGCGGAAAAAATAGAACATTCATTTGATAATCTATATTTGATTATTGTATCGGTGTGTACAATTGCAATACCAACTCCTTTTTCGGTTTTTGAAGCATCTGTGAAGAACATGTTGTAATTTTGGTAATTGTCTAGTATTTTTCTTAAATGTTCTTGGTAAGTTATTGGGTACGTATTTTCTTTTTTATTTTGCGCTAGCTCCATATTTATTTCCAATTTGAAAGACCATGGTGGGAAACTGTAAGGGTTAACTTTGAGAATGGAGCCCAGCTGGATTTTATGAACCTTTATTATATTATAGGTAATATAAGACCTTTAGACATATTGTGTTGTTCAATACTAGACAACAATATTATTATATCGATAAGATAGAGTATAGACGATTAACTTAAAAATTGTATGATGTAATTTGAAAATGTAGCGCGGGCCAGATAAAAAAGGTTCGAGGGCCGCCTGTTGCTCACCTCTGGTATTTAGTATAAAACGCGACGCCAGACGATTTCCAAACGACGCGCGCGCCTATCGCGGAAAATAAAATGATTGAACATAATGTAACGTACGTATACGACGATATCGTTTTAGTACAGTCGAGTTAATTTTGAACGGTTATTTTTTTACCACTCGAAACTTAAATAAGTTTTCGCAATCCGAGACGTATTAAAAACTTGATTGCGCGCAGCAATCGGGCGCACGGTTTTATCGCGCGCGGGTACGGTATGTACACGACCGGCAACAATAACAAAGTAAATAAATAACGAAACAATAACAAAGCAAACCTGTAAAAACAATAATGTAAGTGTGCTGAAATCGTCCATCGGTATACGTGCAATAAAGTTTAAACAAGGTATAAACTGAACGGCGTTCCGTAAACTATTTGCGGGGGAAAAATTAAAAATCTGTAAGATATTCACGAATCATACGACATCAGTGGCGTAGCCAGGATTTTTCAATGGGGGGGGGTTTACCGTTCTATACAATAGGAAGTATACATAAAAAATATTTTTTATTTTATTATACTTTATTTAAAAATTTAAAACCATAAAATATTTTAATTACATTAACCGTATTTTTCTTGTTGTTGATGCTAATTTATTTAGGACGTCATCAGGGTGCAATATGATGTTGTGTACGAAAGTCACGCACATTCACTAATATTCGAGACGAAAATGCACTATTTTTCATGTAACAATCGCACCGTGATAATATGCATCGTTATAGGCAACGAAACAACACAAAATGACCACTGCTCTATGATTGGTCACCATTGGTCATCTACTAATGACCGCCGTGCATTCACGGAATGAATAATAATTTAAAAATTTGAAAATACAAAATAATGCTTGAAAATCCATGTGGGGGGGGGGGGAGTTACAACACCCAAAACCCCTCCTGGCTACGCCACTGTACGACATTATTGTAAGGACGCACAGATGGTATCGTACTTCTGGGCTCGTAATGCACGCACTTGGTTTTAGATGAAAAACAGAGTCGAAAAAAAAAAGAGAAAAAAAAACGGGGAATCTTCGAAAAACCCGTGTACGCGGATAGTTAGCAACAGTGTGTACGCTATTAAATTTAACGTCATGACCGTCGTGCAGGTAATTGATGGAAACGAACGAACGTTTTCCGATCGAATTAGTCGGTAGGGAAAACAATTATACACACGTCTTACGCTATGCCGCATACCGTTAGTGCGCGTATATCAGGGATATGCCAAACTTTTTCAAGTAAAGATCGACCGAGAAAACGTTATTCTTAGGATGGTCGACTTGAGCAGGGAACGCCCACCAGAGTTTCGATGATGAACAATGATATGATTTGCGTGTCTAAACCACCACAGACGATCCGTGTACAGTGCAAATACAAATTCTTATAAAATGCCAATGATCGACTGGTAGATCGCGATCGACCGTTTTGCCACTCCTGGCGTATATATTGTGCTTACGAGTAATAATGACTTATTATGCTCTTTTTTTTCCGTACACGATTCAAACGGTACGCCCTCCTCGGAGCGGTAGAAACGACCAAGTTTCTATCGGCACATATCGGTCCGGTACCGTATTTGAACTTTCGCACCGCAGCAACGGTCCCGGAATTTTAAACTGTTTTTACAATGTGTAACCCGTTCGGTTATCGGGGTTATCGGTTTGATTTTCAAGAAAACCTAACTGCAAATATTTTATAACTAAAAATAACGATAAAGGCTTTCAAAACGTAGTAGTCGACCTCTTATTATTGACTTTATCTTCTGTCCACATTTTCGGGCGAGAAAACTCGCTATCACGGTTTTTAATAGTGTCCAAAACTACGATTGCAATATATGATAAAATCTTGTATTATTTACTTCATACATCAGTAATCAGATAATCAGACATCAGTGCCCACCATGGATCAGGTACCGGTGTCTCACGAAACTTTTTATTGCGGCCCTCGAAGTGATTAAAATGTTTTAATTGTAAATCTCAATTTGTAAATATGAAGCGTTCATTTCATGTTTTAGATTTGTAGCTATTATATTTATACAATTTAAGGTACGAGCTATCTCAAGTCATCATTTATGTCAAGTTCTATACTTTAATACAAGCTTGGTGATAATCTATATTATTGACATTACACGACATACGTGTTTCTGATTGTCGATATTTAAAATGTTTGTTGCTGACTTTGTGTTGCAATTTTTTTATAAGTTAATTTATTAACATTATATGTTAAAATTGTATTTCCAATAACGTTAATTTTCTAATTAATGCGGCCCTCGACGAAAAACTGTAAAAAAATGTGGGCCGTGAAGTTGAAAAGATCGCCGATCCCTGCCATAGATAAAAGAATGTGCATAGGCCCATGTGATCGGCTAACATATTTATTTGTCGACGAGACAAGAGTGTGAAATCTATTAACATTTTTGTGAGTATCTGATGCAGTGCTTTCCATTCATTAAAAAAGTTATGCTTTCTGACGTTTTCAATGTACAGTGTACAATGTTCAGCAATGTCCGACTTTGGACGATTGGACATAAACGATAATGTTCATGAACTGGGCCCAGCCTCATAGTAATTTTTAGACTAAATTATTGATCAGGTCCAAACGCAAAATAAATAAAAAGTAGCAACCAGATATCATCTCTTTAATCCAGTTAGGTTTGCAATTATTTTTCTACTCTGGTTTTTACTGAAAACGATTTTTCGTTACTTGCTCGTGACACTACTTTTGCTAATATCATACCGTAGATAATTCACAGTCAAAGGTTTCGATCGACGTACTTGGATTCGTCAATATTTCAATGACCGAAATAACGAGCGTGTGCTTAAACAAAAACTAGGGAAATAGTTGTTTACATAATTAATTGTCCTTACATAGTTGATAATATATACTTTAAAAGAATTATAGGACTATAGTTTATTGTAGTTTAAATATGTAACTTGTAGTCTCGGGTGTTTTAAAATGTAATCTGGAGACCCTATAATAAGGTAACTGTTAACATTTCAATGTTCTGGGTGGGTGGGGGTGGTATATTAAAAAGTTATTCAATTTGAACCACGTAATAAAAGATAATTCTTCGCCACTGGCCGAATAGAACACTTTGATTTTCGTCACAAATGCGATTTTAATATGCTTCCACGAAATAACACATTTGTCGACGGAATGCTGTATAGAATGTATAGGTCAATAATATGTGTTAAACATTAGGCAATAAATTGCGTTCAGCAGTGCACGCGTATTACAATTATTATTATTATTATTATTGCGATCGGTATGCAGTACTGCGCCAAATCGTTGTTTACAATACGAGAAATTTGCAAATTAAACGTGTGACGAAAAAGTAACACGCCTGCGACAATCGTTTTTAAACGCTACGAGTCAACTTTATTTATTTATTTATTTTATTACAGAATCGTATTATTACTTTATCGTACATTGAAACGTTTCACAGCCGTCGAAAAACGACAGTTCTTAACACAGTCGACTCTCGGTAACTCGAAGTTTAAGGGGAAAAAAAAATTCGACTTACCAAAAATATCGAGTTATCAAAAACATTAAGTGTTATTTGAAGGGGAATTTAAATTATTCAAGATATCGAGAATTTCGAGTTATCAAGGTTCGAGTTGCCGAGGGTCGACTGTAATTGTGATTTAGATAAAGTATAATAAAAGATAAATTTTTTTTAATGTCGCGTTCGGACTCATTTACATATTACGGTACTATTATGATGTACAGCGTCCGACTCAGCGGCGGTGTATACTCGCACGTGTATTATACGGAGATAACTATAGTGTGTCGAAATCGACCGTGGTCTTGTTTGTTTAAAGCCGCGTCCACACTATATAGCGAATGGTAACGATTGCTAGCGAAGGCAAATATGCCCGAACGTTCGGTAACATTTTTAATCTTTGTCTACACTATTCAACGTATATTATCGTTAGTGTCTTAATATCTTTTCGAGGAGTTAGATGTTTTTAACAAGTTTAATTTCAATATCGTTATTTTCTTTTCAAGTTTACAAATTTGTACAATGTCAAGTGACGAAGACGATTTATTACTCGCGAGTGCAATCATATTTTAGTTTTGTCAGTTTGAATTTTGGATGCTTTGGATCCCATAATATAGGGTGCTTTTGATAAAGTTAAATAAGTTTCAAACAATTTGCATCAGTCCAGTTGCACTTCTCTATTTTTTCCATTATTAAAATACAAAAAAGGTTAGAAACTGAAAAAATAAAATGACGTAGGTATTGTATCGTACGTCAAATCGTATCGAACGTTCGTGAACAACTAAATCAGACCAAATTTCGTCCACACTATAAATAGAATTCCTTTGATTTACCGCTTTCTTATCGAACGTGAACGAACATTCGATAAGGTTCGACGAAGCTTCGCGGACCTGTCTACACTACAACAAACGATGCCGAACATGTCGTCACATGTGCCTTCGCTAACGTTCGTTGTATAGTGTGGACGCGGCTTAACACGATCTCTCCTGGATGTCTGTTTTGGGGTCTTATATGTCTCGCGTATGATTATCGTGTTTTTTAAACAACGACCTTTTGACACGGACATCGGAAAAAGCCTCGTTTCCTGTTTCTAACCCAGCGAATATCGAACACCGTTTACGCATCTTTAAACTCGCTCAATAAACTTGCACTTATAATATTATAATCTTTATGCAAACACGGGATGGTTTACAAATCAAACGAATAATAATCTGCGGGTCACAACCGCCACGACCTCGATGTATCGATTATGCTCGGTTTCTGGTATACGGTAGAAACATGTATACCTACTTACGTTATATACAATCGATGCAGGGGCGTAATTACGCGGAGGGACATAGGGGATAGATACCCTCCCATGAGCCGTACTTATACATTGTTGTCTTATACAAATCAACAAATAATCAACTAATTAAAAAAAATGTTTTAAACGTTTAATTGTATCGGTCTATTAAGAGTTAATTTATACTCTGTAAGCACTACGTTAAAATGAAACGGAGGATTTTATTTTTGAGTTTCTTCGTAATCCTAATCGAGTGCACCACATTATGTGCTATTACAACAGTCAATTTACAATGCTCATCCATAGTAACTTATAAGTAATAAGAAATAACTAATGACTAATATCTACATTGATAATGAAAGTATAATCGAAAACACCATGATATAATAAACGATATAATAAGTTAAGGATAAAAACTTATCTTCGAAACAGTATGTCAGAGGTAGCTATAATCACATATTGTAATAAAATTAATTTTCGTAAAACTTAATAACTGATAGTTCTTAATTTTTTGAAACGACTTAATGGTTTCGCAAATCTAGCAATTCATAACGAAGTTACATTTTCAAATGAAGAGGTCATAGAGGAACTTGCTAAGAAGCCTAGCCATTTAGATATTTTACTTTAAAAAAGAAAACAAATTGTTTTAACTGTCTTTGGTAAATTAAATTTGTAATATAGAAGAATTGTGTCGATATTTAATGATTTTTAAAATGTTTATAAGGAAGATTTGGGAGGGGGTGAAACCCCCACAACTAGTGGTATGAAATATTCTTTGAAATCCCCCCCATAAAACATTCTCAATTACGCCCCTGAATCGATGGGTCAACATATTATTATTTCACGTGTTATTCAATACACGAAACCTATTAAGACGTTGTTTAGCTGAAAATTATTTTTTGAAAATTGGTAATTTGTTTGATCGCTTGAATATATTTTGTACTTTAACATAATATGTAATGTGTTCATTAACGCACCGTGAAATGAGAATCACGTTTTGCCGATATCATAATTATACGCGTCTCAGTTATTATTTTGAGCTTTTATGATACTGTCCAATGCGGCATGTGTCTTACATTTGTAATCATAATATATCATAATAGCAGAGCATCAATAATTTCAAGCCGTCCGAGGTGGCGCGCAAACATTGTACAATAAGACGCTCGCCGACGTGAGCACACTTCAATGAACATTAGAACTATAGAATACCCAACGATTATAATGGCTGAAATAAAAGATGGGCGATAAATCGTGAGTTTCATACGCGGTACAAAGTAATTAAAGTATAACAGTATGACAATATTTCAGTGTTGTCACATACGATGATAATATGATGCACACCGTGAAGTAGAAAAGGATTTAGTGGAAATCGTGGTTGTAAATATGGTTGTTATAAAATCTAATACAATGTTATATAGAATCTATATTGTTCGTCGGAAGTACAACTTATTTCAGTTTCGCTTTAGTTTGGCTCTTCCACAAAATACTCAAGTTGGACAAACTTACGGCTTGTTTTTTTTTCCTATCCTTCTTCCTTTTATATTTCAAGTTCTCTGCGTTTTTCTGGAATACTCAATTTTTTTCTCGATCGAAACCATATACTACCACGCCTACATTCTATCTCTGAGCTATTAAATATTGTTTATCCTCTGGAGTTCTAGAGCATGAGAAATATCAAAAATGTAATCTTAATATTCTAAAAGCCCATTTTTTATGTTTTTTTTTATGACCGCTTTGTCTTTTTACGTCTTTCTTTAATGACTGCCAAGTACTATGAGTACTTTTTGTTTTAGATGTAATATGAGGAGCCAGATATGTAGATATTTTGGCATTTTCCTCAAAAAAAAAAAATATATATATAATATATATAACTTCTTTATAAACCAATTTTGCAATTTTTTGTAATATATTTTTTACCTTTAAAATACATAAAAATAAATCCTCCGAAATCCTGTCGATTTGATGTCGATAACACTTTTGAATACAGTTCTCCACCTGACTATATACCACTGTGACTTTTTTTGATAACCTATTCACATAATTTTAAGTGGCCATATTTGAGAAGTTATGTTGTACTATTAACGAAAACAAGTGATTCTTATACTAACAAATCGTATAGTTGCAAAAGCATAGGAATGTTTCTTAAGTAATCGAGTTTAGCGTACACGCACGAACTGCGTGCTATCATTTTCACTTACATCGGCTGTCATAAAAAATACAGATCATACAGCCCATCCTAATAGGTATATACGCAAATTCTTTTTATTACAGTTATTTTGTGAAGTCAATTCAGTGCCGTAGACTGGAATTCTATATGGTAGGGAGGAGGGGGAGTTGAAAATTTCTATCAGTTAGTAAAAAAAACAGTATGAATAGCATACTATTATAATGTCATATTTATAAAATTTAATTTAATTCTTACAGGAGATATTTTTTTCTTGACCTTTTGGCCATTTAGTCCAATATTTCTATTTCCTCATGATGTGAAGAAATATCCTGCTAATAAAATGGGAGTTCTAATCCATTCAGATGATCCAGTAAATATAATTATTATTATTTAAACAATCATAATTCTCTACTTCTAACGTACTATTTCTGAGATTAGACTTTACTATTTTTAAACCGGAAAAACATATCTCCGGCGTTGCAGTTTAATGAAACAAATATGTTTGAAAATTAAACAATGGGTAACAATGCTTGAATGTTTGTAATGCGTTTGATTACTACATTTCATCGCCATATCATTGAAAACAAAATTTCCTTTGCCCAAGGATGCACATAAAAAAAAAAAAAACAGAATTTGATTACCTATCTCTATTAACACGGGAGATATAATCTCGGGACTTGCCATAGATAAAGTCCGTTTTATAAATTTTATGCCGTATAGTATATGCCAACCGTCGGATAGTGTGGCTCTTTATATTGTGTAGTTTTCGAGTAGGTAAGTATAGTTGGTAAAACTTGTCTTGACTGGAGTGCAAACGTGTCGGGAATGCGATGGCACGGACGTCGCGCGTTTTAATATATATTATTAAAGCATATTTGAGCGAGACTTATTTCATCTCGGCGGCAGAGGAGCTGCAGATGAGGGATGAAATATCACCGGAAACCGAACTCCTGTCTTACGCGGGGGACTGCAGTATATCGGCCGCTATTGTATGGGTGTGCGCTGCATTAAACATATTTCACTCGTACACGTACAACCGAGCTCGGTTGATGCATTGAAAGGTATATTATATACGTGTTGAGGATGCAGGATTTGTGATCATTTACCGACAAACGTCCGCACGACGCCCCGTCCGAAAACGCGAGGACGAATTCCGTATTAATTTACCCGATCATCCCGAACGAATCGCTAAATTCAGAGAAGTCACGTGTCCAATATTTTATAAAAGTAACCCGGTCGAACTCGATATCGATAAACACTGCAGGATCTCGGGCGTACATGTCCTACTACGCATGCAACCAATACAATACATACATATAAAATTGCATTGAGTGCAGGAAAGGCAACTTTGTGTTTTTTCTGAAAATTTTTGTGACCGGGTCATGTGCACTTTCTTCGTTAATTATAGCGATTCGACTTGAGTCGGCTGCGGCGATACTATCGTATTGTGATCTCTGATTTGTGCGTCGATCGCTGGTGGCCTACGTTTCCGGGAAATTTCAGCAGGACCCGTATGGGATAAGGTTATAGTTTATTTAAAAAGATATCAATACGATTTATAAATTATAAATACATATTATTATGAAATATATTATCAGACTGTCAAATAATAATTGTACACGCATATATAATTCATCGAAAAAAATGTGTTCATCGGTTTCGTTTTAATTGTGTCCACGGGACTCGGTTTACCACTCACGATTTTGTAGACGGGACTTGGGGGCAGCTTATACGTAAAAATGTTAAGATGTGACTAGGTTTACCGAATTCGCCAGTTTTTGCTAAGCGCGGTGCGTAGGGGAGAAACGGTACGAGAAAGGCGGTTCGAAGTGCGTGTATCACACATTATGTCTGTGCACGGACGATCTGAATTAGTGTGAAAAAAAAAAACGTTTTCGACAACAAAATAACGCGACAAGTTGTCCGTCGAACTTCTTGTTTTGGAACCGATAAAAACAGCACCCGCCGTATGCACCGTACGCACAGTGCGTGTTATTTGTATGCTACACGCGGTGCGGTGACGCAATAGAAACGTATACGGCGATGTATTACACGCACTTATATATATATACGTGATCACTGCACTGTGACTGATTTGTTTTTATTTTACGCTACGGAAATGTATTATTATTATATTCACATTTAACGGTCGTTCGATTTTTTCTCTCTCTCTCTCTTTCTCTCCGTGTTTCTTCTTTTCTCCGCCGTGACATTTCACACGATCAGGTGACGCATATCCAAATGGAAAGTTCAATAACTGTTTATGGGTAGGTGCGGATAATAAAACAGAAGAAAAATAACTGGTGCGAACAACACTTGGTTTCTTTTACACACACGTTCATTATTATGTATGTCAACTTTTGTTCTCATCCGGAATATCGACGCACGCTCGTAAACGCTAACACCGATCAATTCGCGTTTCCCTCTCCGCATAGGAATGTATTGCTTTCATTTCTTTCTGGCGCGACCGAGTAGACAAAACCAACGACTATTACACATAATACGTATATACCGGGCCCGTGCGCAAGGGGTGGGTTTTGGGGGTTCAAACCCCCCCCCCTGGTCGAAAAAATCGTGTTTTTCATTATTGATCTATCACCTATATGTAATATTTTCTAATCTTATTTGTAATAAATAATAATGCATAGCATAATAGTACAATACTATAATAATTTAATATAGTGTTGTCTTCACGTTTGCTGTTAATCGACTTTCATCATAGTTGCCGTTGTCGATAAAATATAATGACAATAAAATTTGTATTTTATAGTATTGTTAAAAAACATTTTAAATATAGATACTTACAAAATTAATAATAAATATAAATATGTCATAATACTATTTACTAATTATTGATGTATCTATGTTATACATTTTTTTTTCAAACCCCCCCCCCATTCTGAAATCCTGCGCATGGGCCTGGTATATACAGTGTCTCGTCACGTGTCCATACAGTTAATTAGCTGAATTCTTTACATACCTTTATGTGTCTTCCATAACGGTCTTCGATATTCATTTCCGATCACCTAGAAAATTATTAAATTACCTAAATAATACCAACCTAACCTAGATCTTAGGCCACTGATATTCGGCGCAGGGTGTATCCGTACTCGGGAACGGACTCCCCCGGATGGATATAATCATTTATATAGAAAACATAATATAGTAAGCCAACTTTAACTTCACTCTTTCAGTTTGTGATACGTCATCGTTCGTAGACCGTATCGTATATTTTAACCGAAAGCAAGTCATTGCCCATTAACGAACTTTTAAAAAAAATGCTATTCCTTTCCCGTGCGAGAATATCGCTGAGACGATAAGGCTTCTTATTTCTCGGCTTAACGGATGATATTTTCGTTTCAGTTTTTCGCAACAATGAATTGACCGCCGCGCTGTATAGCGAATCGATGTGTTATCAATACTCTTTGGCCACCCGAGAGATGATATACTCGTACGTAACGAACAAACGTATGCGTACAAAATCTGGTATGATATAGTTTCACGGTTAGGTTAGGTATCTCTAGATAGAAAAAAGAACGGTTTGTAATATTTTACAATACGATTATTGAGAAAAAAGTGTTTATTTTTGAACCGTTCAAACGCGGATGTGTGTGGTGAACACATGCAACAGTTTGTAGCGAATGATCATTATGTGCTACTATGGATCTTTACTTGATCATACGCTATCATACTGATAAGGCAGAACATGTATATCGTAGAGTTGACCCCACCCGTGACCTACGTGACATTTTCCTCGCGAATTTACTACCCGAAATGTCCATCACGAAAGTTCGAATCGGGTAGGGTAGCAGCTAGGGGACGATAAGATAAACGCGCGTTATACCTTTTTTTTTTGTCCCCAGACACATCGGTCCGGACGAGGGCGGTTCTTGAAAAGCATGCGGCTTTTTCACGGCGGCGGGTGGGGGGACGAAAAAATTTCACATGTACATAATATCCAACTCGTTTTCTCCGTCGATTGGCGTACGCGATAACAATAGTATAATAACGTTGTGCGCTTTAAGACTTGATACCGAAAGCAGTACAACGTAAAATAGATTCTCGAAGATAAAAATAACGAAATACATGTAAACGCCAACACGCGCGTTTCCGCGGGCCGACGTGAGACCACCTCCCGGTCCCGGGCATATACCTGCTACGCGCGTACAAATAGATTAAACCGTACGCCGCGACGTAGGACGAATATCCGGATCCCGTTTAGCTCCGTGTGTTTACACGCCGAAGCCGAGACTCGAGCGGGGCGTTCTGTGATTTCGAATAGAACACGACTCCTAGCGTGTACACGAGCATCAAGACATCCGATTCCCCGCTGTAGCCGACAGAACGGGCCTGAACGGTTGAACGTGCTAGTGTCATGTTGCGCGCGTAACGGGACACCGGGAAAACACGAAATGAAAAATACGCGATTTTCGATCGTGCACGATGCGCGTCCGCATTTGAACGATAGGATACGGTTAGGCACGCGCATGCTAACTTCACTACCGGTCGGCGAACGCATTCCCGCGCGCGACCCCCAGTGACAGTGTCGTGTTATTATTACGTGCAGTACGTAAACAAGCGGTTCCCGAAGCTTCGTCGACGACGGCAACCCCATGGAAAACGGTCGCGATACGAAAGATTGGGTAGGAGGGGGTCGTGAAGTGACTTTCGAAACGCAGAGCATCGTTTGGCACCGGTTTCGAAGTTCTACGACCACATGGGTAGGCTACCTGAAGTTGATACACCTATCCGGTCAACCCTGTGAAAGAAGAGGTAACTTGCAAAACATATTGGTACAGGTTTGAAGAGTTTTGGTAAAAGTGGGTGGGCCAACTTCAGGGGCTTCCCGCGACTGACGGAGGTCATGTATGTAGCGCGCATGTCCCTGCAGGACGTTGGAGCGCCGCCGATCCGGTGGCGTCGCCTGGTTCGTCAGGGACGCTCGAGGATTATGCTCGGACTGCTCTCGAAATTCGGGAGACACGGTAACACCGTTGACAGTTGTCGGAAAGAGCCTTTGGGAATTTTGACAGTAATCATGTTTGACGATGTCGCGTTTAGTCTCCTGCCCGTCAGACTATGCAGACTTCATACGGCTTGGGCGCAAGATCTATTTATAGTATATTGTGAGCCCCACACAAGAAATCGATCAAGTCCATCTTACGAGAGGACGCGGGAAGCCGGCAGCGCGCGGTGAAGAAAACTTAAAAAAGTTTCGACACACGGCGCGAGGTCAGCGACGTTCGCGTGACCCAAGCGCCCGGGACCGGCGAGTAACCTCAATTTATTGTTTTTTAGCCCAAAACAACACATGGCATTTTCTTCTGCACGTTCTATTTTTTCTACCATTTCACGGCGACATAGCGTGTATATGAAGTATATACTGGTGTTTAAATTATAGGAACATCCGTTTTCAGTTTTCCAAATGAAATAATTTACGTGCAATTTGTGATTGCAGTTTTCACACGTGTTGCGGAACCGCCGGAACCATTAGCATCGTCTCACGGGACCCTAATAGATTTCGTGGAACGCACCACGAATGTGATCCGGTTTCAATTCGATGTTACCACTTTTTAATTTAATTTTTTTGTTTCCACTTTTCAAAGTTAAAATTTGAAATGTGGACAAGTTTATCTCGAGTAGAAATCTCATATCTACACCAGACCAGCGTGCGTTGGAAGTGGAAATGTCTAAATCAATGTGTTACGCGTCGTGTGACAGACAAACGTCTACTTGACAAATCGATTTTAAAATTCTTGAATTCCAAAACCGCGGTTGTATATTATTTTTAGGTTTTTCGTGCCGTACATACGGTTATAGTGTCATAACATATAGAATCAAACATTCCGAAATGTCATCATTTTATTACACGCATGTATATAATACTTGCGATTCATTTGTAAAAGATTTGTCCGTCGCGTTTTATCTAGAGTGTAATCGGCAATAATTGTTGTCACATCAGACATTTGAAAAAACTCGAACAAACCAGCACATATATTTTAACCGCACCCGGGCCGAAAACATGCGGCAAGTGTGCAACGTGTCGTATTACGTATAGTTCTAAGTCCAAAACGATAAATCGAGTGAATCGTAGTGTCGTTTTTCAAGACCAAATTCGACGAGGTAGTTCGTCTACACTGTTCAGTGTAGATCGGCGGATTTGTGCGTACAATGCAGTTACCGGGAGTCGTGGAACACTGTGGAAATAATCACGATCACCTACACTCACAACACAGCAGCACACTCTGTATACAACGAACGTACAAGTGCGTGTAGCTATTACGAGCACTTGGTATACTATCTTACTACTATCTTACGCTTAAACGATTTGGACCGTGCGCGCGTGCTGCGCAGTATATTATGGAAAACGTCACACGTTGTTCTCGACGTTTCAAATATAGTACGCGATTGTAACAATATGCAATATAGCAGGGGTCACCAACTAATTTCTTCGGGGGTCCGTTTTGAAACTTACCAAACTTTCTGCGGTCCAAACAGTTTCAATAACTTTTACAAACGTTAATAAATAGGTATAAATATTTTATAAATTTATAATTATTCTTATTTATTTATTCAAATTGTATTTTACACACGTTTATAAATAGGATCATACATTTTTAAAATGTATATTTCTATTTATTTATTTATTTATACAAACTGAATTTGCAAAAAAAAAAAAAAGATTACACTAGAAATGCGGCTTCGCAAACATATGTTGATCCAAACACTGTACACAGTTCTGAAACCAGGCTTTTTAGTTCCGGACATTTACTTGAACAAACGTAATTGATCGTACTGTAAAGTGTTGACGACTTTAATATATATATTTACTTTAAACTCGATAAAATACACCAGGTGAGCGAATCGCTCTACGCGCGAGTAACGGTGTTCAAATTATACGTGCGAGTCATGACGGGTTAAATATTTTCGTTATTATGTAATATACATTTCATATGACACATTTATAGTTTCTATATTATAAAAATTTAAAAACTACTACGTGGATAAGGGTCCTTATCCGCCAGTTGGTGACCCCCGCAATATAGTTAACAGTAACAGTATCGAACCGGACACCGTGTACAGTTTCGCGATGATCGTTTTGTGATTGATTTACGGTGCCGACCAAACGATAATCGAGCTACAACGGCATCTTCTTGTGCCGATCGTAGCCGTGTCCGATTTTTCGTAATCATCTCGAACTATACAATGTCGAAGCGCCCTTGAAACTACCACCAACACTCGATAATAGCGTTTTACTCTCGGTATTCCGACGTGGTCTTTTTTCGTTATCCAGAGTACCAACATTTTTCACTTCACCGGCAGCATTATTTTTACTGCACAACGTAATGACATACAATTGGAAAGTCTACGGGCACTGCGAGTTAGTATACCGATTGTGCGGAAATTAATACCAACACTGCAGTGAAATGGAAAACAATAAGCGAAAATTGAATAGGTATCCTCCTTGCGATTTCGGCCGGTTTCGAAGACAATGATTATTCGTATTATACTACATTGGATGACTCAAATACTTCTGATGACAAATGGAAATGTGTTGCCCATCGTCTGAATTCGGACGGTGGATTATTTTCAGTAAAACAAACAAACTTTAATGATGGATTTTTTAAAAATGTAATTAATTAATACATACATGTAGTTCGTTAGTGAAATGCTTAATAATATATTATGCGTAAGGATTTCAAGTATTCAAAACGAATTTTAAATAATTGCATTTTTTTTTCAAATTTTTAACAAATCTCAATACCTCGAATTGTTCGATATCTTCGTCATAGCAAGAGTATTATATACGCACAACTTGCCCCGCAGTACTTGGAGCCTATCACGTGTTCGCCGTAAAGTAGCGTCCCGTGTTCGGTTTGACGTATAATACATAATATTGAATACAACTCTGTGGACGGTTAATTTTAATAAACTTATAACTTAAACGAAAGTGTAAGCACTTACGATAACTGTATATAACCAAACGGTATAAGTTTTCGTACAAGTTCTAAGTTTTCGGATATCTATTTTTATTCCTTTATTTTTTTTGTTCTTACGTATCGTTTTCGTCACAAAGAAACGTTGAAAATTTAAATTAAAACTAGAATACATATTTCAACTGAAAAAAACCCGTTTTGTCTGGGGAAACGTTTTTTTTTCCCCCCATCAAAATACGTACAAACGTGATCTACAGACGTGAAGCTGCAGCAGATTCATAAATACACAAATTATGTATAGGCAGCACCCGTATAATATATTATAATGTTTATTATTATGTATTAATATACGTATTATTGTGTTAATTTATTCCGAGGGGGGGGGGGAAACCGCAATGCGGTGTATGTATACGCTCCGACCGGTAACTGCTGCTGTGCCCACAGAAATGGGATATTTTAATTAAAATTATATCAATCGAAACGCGACTCGTTTGTTTCAAACCTAGCCTGTACAGAAATACCGCACGTGTTATGCAATTATATTGCGCTAAAACCTTCGCGTTATACCGCGGTCGCAGTGTAATATACATTACTTACGATCGATTCGTCGTTGATGTGCTACAATATACTGTAATATGGAACGATGACTAGCGGCCGACCGAAGCACACGCGTTACACCGGACGGATACGGAGTAGGTATGCGTTTCGCTGTTTTTTTTAATAGCCGACCGACGAGACTGGACGGGTACACGTCGTTCGAGAGTATATACGTCTTCATCAGGCGCACTGCAGTGCACGTCGAGAGAGAAAAAAAACCGTACACCCTGTTGCAACCGCGTTTCTGGTATTACGGGTTTTATAAATACCTACGTAATGTACTGAAGCCAATTTGTAAACGTTTTTTTTTTTTTTTGTTTACCCGCGGCGCGGTTCGCGTACAATATACTTTTGTCCCGATAGCGGTCCGCTGGCGATGCGTTTTACGAATACATATTTTCACCGATTATGCTTGAGAATTACTCGATAAAACATCGTTCGGTTTCGGTTTTCGGCCATATGTCACGTGTGCACGCTCTGTACGGGTACGCTTTCGCGAGGGACAGACCGCGCTTGTTCGCGAGATACATTATTATTATTTTTTTTTATTTAAACTTTGTGTTACAATTAGTTTCAACGATTAAGTGACATGAAGTACAAGATAACTAATAGTTACTTATAAATAAGAAAGAAATGAAAAAACAAAAGAAAACCTGAATATATTAAAAAGCCTGTATGGTTGAAAAAGGATAAAATGTACAGTATAATATTTTTTTTGTCGGATTGAAAAGATATTTTTGGTATCGATAGGAATGTCGGAGAATGTTAAAAGGGAAAAAGGTTGATCCCGTTGAGTCGATAGGCTGGGGCAGGAGAAAATTAGACGGCTAATATCACAAAGCAAAGGGTCACTGTGGAGTGAGCAGAGAGGAGAATCATTCAAAGATAGTTTGAAAGAATGGGAAGGGAGCAAGTGCGTGGCCAAAACGAAGACGGGAGAACGGATATATACTTTTCCTGGAGAGATCAAGGTTGTGAAACCAGGGTAATGGTAGAATGGATGGGGATACATTTCTATACCATGTGGCGATATGGGGAGGTACACTTATACGCTGCATGTGCAACACTAACAATAATTATGCCCGTCCGACGTTTCCACCTCGAGAATACAACACAGGACGCGCCGTGTGTGTTCGGTGTGTATCATATAATACGGGTACATATCGTGTGTACACTAACGTGTTCCAAAGCGCGTACGGTTCGGCCGCGCACGATTCGTGCTTTTCCGCAAAGTGCCCGTGTAATTTCGAAAAAAATTGCAAAAACAATCCCCGCTATCGATGTTTACACGTTGCATTATCATTTTACCACGCGCATTTATAATATAGGTCACATATCCATACCGTTTCGCTGGTGAGCAACTGCGCGTGTACGCACGTCATCTTGCATCGACGTCATAGACACGCGTAGTGTTCGCGGATCGTGGTACACGCACACGATTTATCAACCGCGCGGTCCACCAGTGCAACGCGTGTAACATTGTCCTTACGGTCCGACTCGGTCGACTCGGAAGTGTCGAATGGGCCGCCGCCGCCGGCTGGAGAGTTCGAGTTGCTAAAGAAAAAAAAAATGAAATAAAATATTGTCAAACGTTCTATTCAAAACACTACGGCGTTAACATTTATACAGTACGAGCTGAATTATCTCATTCACCCGGCTTCGCACGGATCAGTCTTGGCCGTGTTTGGTTTAGGGCAGTGGTTCTCAATCTTTTTAGGACCGCGACCCAAATTTTCTTCCAAAAATCTGTCGCGACCCCCATGGTTTTACATTTACAGAATCAAAAAAGTAATTTCAAAAAACAAATTTAACAAACATTTTTAAAAATACCCGTCGTAATAATTCCCGTAATAATTCTTATATCATTTTATACTTCTGTTATTGTTGCATAGTCTATACTTTTAGAGTGTTTACAATTTAAAAATCATAAATTTCATACAATCTATATGATTAAAAAACTTATCGCGACCCCCCAAAAATTGACTCGTGACCCACCAGGGGTTCGCGACCCACAGTTTGAGAAACGCTGGTTTAGGGTGTTACTCTTGGTTATAGATTATAATTGGTTTTCAACTGCAGCCTGTACACGTGGAAAATCAATTGTGAAGCAGACTTGGAGATGAATCATTAGACGCTTTGCTTTTTCTGTCTACATAATATGACAGCGATAGGCACAAATATTTGAATTTTTCTTTTTAATCCGCACAATATTTCGTTGTTGTAAAATTTATTATTTCCTTACAACATGTACATTATGTTATTATTATACGCACCTCTAATAGTATATATATCTAAAAAATTATGTATTATGTTTAAAATACATATTTTTTATTAAAGGTTTACAGGCTTCAACTACTAAGGTTATTACTTATTAGCCAACATTTTTTTTTTCACTCAATCGATTACACATTTCAATTTTTATAAATAACATAAAAGAAAGACAAAATAAAACACAAAAAAAAAAGGAAACTAAAGTTTGTTTATAAAATCGATGTTAGTGATGAATTTAATGATTTTAGATGTTTGTTCTTCGTTGAGGCTTTCTTGTATGTTGCGAGGGAAGTTAAGAAATGTGCGAGTTGATTCGTACATACGGCATTCTTCGAAGATGTGTCTTATTGTTAAGTTAGTTTAGCATGTACTGCATATAGGTGGAGGGTCTTTGCTAATAAGAAATGAGTGCGTAAGAAAGGTGTGGCCAATTCTTACGCGGGTGATGGTAATATCTTGACGTCGGCTGTGATTCGGAGGAGTATACCATTGTCTTACTGAACTTTTGATGGACTTACGTTTGTTGGTAAGCGGAACAGAGTCCCAGAGGTGTTGCCATGTCATGAGGGTTTAATTTTCAATTTAAGTAAATATGTCATTGGATGATATTTTGTCGATGGTGTTATTGGGTAAATTTTTACTTGCTAGGAAAAACTATACAAAGGTACATATCATTATTATATTGAGGCTGAAATCTCAGTGAGTAATTCGAATTTTATTACATTTTTGAAAAATAACGTTTGGTTGGTTTTCCGGCCTATTTACTATTCCGGGCAGTAAATAGCCTAGTCCCAGAGCGATTCCAATAAACAGCCGGTGACTACTGTAACACGGTCCGTTGATGCTAGCCAACATTTCTGATCTGTGATGGTTATTTTCTCTTCGTACACATTATAAGTAACAATCGTAATAATAATAACAACGTAATGCCTGTGCAGTGTACAGATTAAAAAAACCTATTCCATATATGACTGGGATTCTTAAAATGACAATTAATGAAAAAAAAATGTTGTCGCGGCTATTGGCGTTACTGCAGGACTAAGAAGTTTCAAGTATAACTATGCGCACAGTACGTCAATTGAATAACATTTACACGAGTCGTGATAGTATTCATTTTTATCGTAATCATTTGATCCATAACGTTCTATTGTGGTAGTGCTTAGAGTATAATATTCCATTACGGATGTATAAAACTCTTTACCCGCACCAACGCGAGCATCGCGCTCGACGTAGATGTCTTATTGTTATCACTTTTGATGTCATGTCAAACTATTTAACAACATCTTATCGTTTAGACCGTAACAATCAAGTAATATTATGACAAGAAGGAAAATATGACAACGTTAAGTACGACTGTTGTACACGCGCGTGCATAGAAGCCGAGCCGGTATAATATAATGTATAGGTGTTATCATGATTACGGTTCAACACTGACACAAGCCAGTGGCAACGTTGGAACGTGGCACCGTCATGTCATTACATATTTTAATTGCTCGATTCGGGTTCTACGTTTTCAGACGTTCGCGCGTTTCATTATTTCTTCACGCCTTTGAAGACGAACAAATGCGGCGATGAGCGTGATTACAAAACGAAAACGTAAGTATACTCGTGCACGCGGTACGAACGGGTACAGACGACTTGTGCGAGACGAATTGTAAAAAGAAATAAAAAAAAATACGAAGACAGAATACACGTATGAATGGATATGATAGTGTGCAGAATGATAATTTTTTAAACACGATCATCCCCTTTTCGGCTGTAAAAATGCTTGTATTTGAATTTTCTTTTTATTTCCATGTTACCCTTAAAAGCTATGTTTTCGAAAACTTTTTTTTTTTCATGCCACCTTAAAGGTGTCCCGTGGTGATACAAAATTGTTTCCAATGAAAACATTATTTTTTCACTCGGGTTAGGTGAAGTTAATTAGCTGTTAATTTTGATGTAGGTCGAAAAGAAAATTCGAACGAGTATAGTTTCGGAGTTATTCCAATTTAAGTAACGAGGATAATAGTATTGTAATACCCTAATATTATGATATACAGTAAAACCTCTCCATAACGGAATCGTTTGGGACCAAACATTTTTCCGTTATAAAGAGTTTTCCGTCATAAAGAGGTAGAAAAAAAAATTAAGTTTCTAGACTATATGTATGTATGTGTTAAAAAATTATATTTTAGACAAATATGTACTTCGTACAACTTAAATTTATACAGTAAGATTACAATATATTACTTAATATTTAAAGGTGTTTGTGTATGATACTAAGAACTAAAAAAAAACATTTTACTTAAAAAGACGACTGTGCTGTTCATATTTACAAAATTACGTACATAGGTTATCTAATCTTTTCTACACGCTCATTAGAAGGTATGTAATAAACAAACCAATACAACAATCGTGAAGCGATACTGTCAAATGATTTTTCAGGAAAACCTGTAATTTTTCTTTAAATAATTTTATTTTCCGTTTAACAGAGAGTATTTTTACTAATTTGATTACGAAAATTGTCCGTTTCCGTTTAGTAGAGGTTCCGTCTTAGAGAGGTCAATTTTATATATTATTTGCACTTAGGACTAATGACATTTTCCGTTATTAAAAGGATTCCGTTTAATAGAGGGTCCGTTATAGAGAGGTTTTACTGTAATTCGTAATTACACGAAATCCCCGTAATTGCTACTGTTTTGAGATAGTGGGAGTTTTTCAATTTTCCAACACATTTTTTTATTCCGAAAATTCAGAAAGTATTTATCCGAATTTCGACTGCGTTACGTCAAAAATCCCAGGAAAATCAACTGAACAATATTTCTCGTAAAAAAGTATAGTGTTCCGGTTTAAAAAAAAACAAAGCTTGTATAGCCATAGCCCACACAACGTGCTTATTTTATCAAATAAAAAATTTCAAAAGCAATTTAATGGCCGAAAAAGGGGGTCGCGCGGCTGAAAAAATTTTGAAAATGAAAATTTCACATCGGATCGCAACGGCACCGTGAAAACAGTCGGTGGAAAGAACAGACCGTGTATCGTATGATCGTGACGGCGACGGTGCGGTGCGCAGGGACGGAAGCGAAAGTTGAAGTAAGGTTATTATGTACTACGTTGTACGGGACCGAGTTCAACAACTCGGAACGTTCCGCATCGATTTCATTATTATATTAATCGGTTTGAATGAATACTAACAACGTCGTTAAAATTCCTCTGCCAGGCGAAAGATATTCATTCCGAAATCACAAGGTTTAATATGCTTGACTAACTATATTGGACTTCTTTTCTTCGAGGGCGGGGGTAAAAAAAAACCGTTCGAAGGATAAAACGCTTTTGAATCGACTCGACCTTAAATATGCATCATATTCGTCTCGCTATACGAGTCGTTTGATGTGTGATCGCCGAACGGCGGCAGACGCGCACACTCCACGTTTGATCGATCAAAAGTGCAAAACGTTTTAAGACAATAATAAATTATATATTATACTTACATTTACCGTATCATTGATCGTATGTGTTTGTAAGTTTACCACACATCTGGTGGTTTACAGGGTGTCCCACCGGGATTTACACAGTTCGATGTCTGCCGTGTTAATAGAGATATTCAAATTCTGTTTTTTTTTTTTTTACGAGCATTCCCGGGTAGACGCAATTTCGTTGACAATAGTTTGTCATTAATGAAGAAGTTACAAAATTTACTTTTTATTTTATAACTTTCATCAATTCCTATATAGGGCTTATTTTTCTAAACATTTCGACGGTTCAACTTTCAATTTTCATTAACTTCTTGATTTTCAATCATTTCTCTAGTTTACAAGAAAATGGTATGATATAATAAAATAATATAATACAGGAAAAATAACGAGGTTGATAATAATATACATTATTTCTTTGTTAACTGAAAAAATCATTAAAAATCTGGAATCCAATGAGAACCGAAAGTTGAACCGTGAAAGTTTTCAGAAAAAAAATTCATATAAATTGGATGTCTTCGAAACTAAAAAAATAAGAAAATAAAAACAAAAATGTTTAACTTCTTTAATAATACATTTATATTTATCAAACTATTGTCAACGAAATCGTCTTTGCCCACAGATGCTCGTAAAGGAACTGAATTAGATGATCTGTATTAATACGGGAGATATCGTTCTGTGTAAGTCCCGGAGGTACATCCTGTATGGCTGTATACTTCAGCGCTACATGTACATATAATAGGTAAAGCGCACGTAGCGAGTTCCAATGCGGTGTTCATTCGACCTGGTGTACGGTTAGGTTAGGTATATAATATTAAGACATCGTGCGTTTACCGCGTTCCTATATATAATTGTACACGCATAAGATATAATATAGTGACTTGTAATATTTATCAGATTTTATTGGAGCGGCAAATTTATGAATTATTTATGTTTCGTGTCGTCGACGTTTTCAACAATTTCGCCCCACGAACTACCGTTTATATATTTACGTCGCACACGGCATAAACTGGACATATTTGAGAGTGAACAAATTCGCGAAATACTCTATTCGAACATAATGTACGAGCGGTGAACCGAATGTTCATCTCGAAACGTAATTTTCAAATAATTTTACGGTATAATATTTCTAATTATAGCTAGGTATGCAGGAGACAACAATAGCTAGGAAAACTCACTATGCAGCGAGCGTGTCAAATTTCTAAACGCATTTCAAACAATAAATTATAATAAATTCCAATTACAATATACATAAGTTATTATACACATTGATTTGGTAATATGGTGTACGCTTACGTGTACAACCCTGAATTAATTAATGTTAATTGGTATTGTGATTTGTGAATAAGGTTCATTATTTATATTCTGGTTCCTTTTTTTTAATATAGGCTAGTATGAATCTATATAACCTTTAGATTCTCATATTTTGATATATTTTTATAACAGGACAGGCCTCATCATATTATTTGCTTTTCGAATCGCACTACATTTCAGATGCAGATTTTTCAAAAACAAAAAAGTTTACAGTAATGAGATCGCCTGACCGTAAAGTTTCACCCGACCTAGGAGTATTTTATACATATTTTAGTATAAGAGATATGTATAATAACGGATTCTCGATGAGAATCTATAAATATAATAATTATAATATATTATTAATTAACTTTATTTTAAAAATTGTGAAAATTAGAGAATACATACAAATTAAAAGGACAAAATTAATATTAATACGAGACCATGTGACGCACAACATTTTATTCATTTACTTTTGGTTTTAAATATGCATTCTGTACTCATGAAACGTTACTCATAAAACTTATAAACCTATTTTATTAAAATATTTGGTTCTACTGCAATATCAACTATTTTCAAAAATGTAAACTGATGCACCCGACCTCTTACACTCAGAATCGTTTTTTCCGAGAGCAATGATACATTGGTTTCAAGTTTAAATGACGAATACTGCAATATTAACCCGTCCCTGTATTTTGCCCCACCGCGGAGTCTCATCCAACTTTGCCCCTTTTAAATATTAAAAGGGTTATTTTGTTTGGTTTTAATGTTTAGTGCTTTATCTTTTATTCATTTTTTCACTAAATAAAGCCGCTGAAAATAATATTCGGCTATCCATAAAAACCTAAACTGACTTTGCTCATAGCTGTTCAGTTGTATAGAATACGCCCAAAAAGAAATATTCCTTCAATTGTTGTCGGATATATCCACGGGCATGTGAGTACTAGTAGGTAATAGTAGATGCAGTAAATGAACGCTGCCAGGCTGGCCAAGATTAAAAAAGCCTGTCACTGGTGTTTTAATTTTAGTTTTTTCGTTTTTTTTTTTTTTTTTTAAAGAGGCCGCACGATTACATTTTACTATCATTCAACAACGATACGCTAGCGCATTAAACAACTTGTTAATTAAATTATGACTTATAAAAAAGAAAAAAGAAAAAAGATTAACAAAAATAAATGTTTGAATATAGGTATACTCGTATAACGAAAGAAAATAACTTTTTTCTCTTAATATTTCTAAAATGATTACAATCACGACAGCTTTAAGTTACGAATTGTTGTGTAAATCTGTACGCGATTGCTGCTCGAGGTGTATGTGAAAATTAGTAATTTTTTTTAATATCCACCTCTCTGCGTTATATTATAATTAGTTTGAAAAAAGACGAATTCAAAGTACAGTAGAAATCGACAGAAATAAGGAATACAATTAGTTTCATAGTATAATATTTTATCGGTTCGACCATCGTACACGGCCGGCGCGAAAACTAATTTATAATACCCGAGTCAGCATAGTTCAGGGCGAAATCCCGAGTGAAAATGTTAATTATTACGCGTGAGTAATTTATGTGCGATTTTGATGTGAAAAATGTAAAACTACTTGGTACAGAAGTAACGGCTGATCATATACGTTTCAGATGATAAGTAATTAACTACACCGAGGTTAGAAGATGTATTCGTACCAATCGTAAGCGCAGTCGGTGGCGTACGAATAAATAAAATACGCAGTATTATTATTACTATCGGTAATAATTTATCACGTACGATAACCTATAATATTATAGTGTGACGTAAAAGTTTATTTCCGAAGTTTTAACATTATATTATGATACGACGTACACGAATAGGGTTTTCGGGAACGAGTAAAAAATATGTCGGTATAATATGAAATTATTATGTTTATCGATTTCACCGGCGCGGCGCGGCGGTCCTGTGAAACGAAAAAGTGTACAAAAAAAAAACTTACAGTATTTATACAAATTTTTTTTTTTTTTATATAGTGTCCCCATCGATTATTTTCGTTTGTAAATATTTTACAAAAACGACACGCGATGCACAAAATATAAATCCAAGAGGTCTCTCTCTCTCTCGCTCTATCCTATGACTCTCTACTACGTAGAGGTATAGTACAAAACGTATGACACATTTGGACCACGTCCTCATGTCTACCAGAAAAAAAAAAAAAACGTAATAATACTATGTGTCTAGGCACACGAAAGGTACTTTGGGCGCGTACTTGCTACACAAGACGAAACATAATAATACGCGTACAGCGATCACTGGTCGTGACCTCCCAGGAACATTCCCGGGTGTGGACACGGTGCCCCGTATTTGCCCTGAAGCTGAATATGACGTGTTTGATGTTTTTTGTTTTATTTTTTTATTTTTTTTTTATTAATAAAAGCCTCGGCATCTAAGGCCATTGGCTGCTACAAATTTATGGGATTACATTGGAAAGGGATCGCTTAATATTAATATTAATATACAGCTATTTATATTAAGTTATATAATTTAGTATGTTTTGTTTTATTATTTTTTCTGTTCTCGGAAAACACAATTTCACCCGAGACGAAGTATTAATTGTTTTATTTTACATGCTGCAGCCAGCGTATGAAACTGCGCGCGGATCAAACCAGTAATCACAGTGTTGTCGATGTCTCTGGCGGGGTTATATCGAAATAATACAGCGTACGCGCATCGTTCGTTGGAAACCTAATTAATGTCCGGCGTTAGAAAAAAAAATTAAAAAAAATTAAAAAAAAAAAGAAAACCTATCGCAGTGGAGATTGATAAAATAATAACATCACTTTTATGATAATACGTATGGAGATGCAGTCGACTCTCGGTAACTCAAAGTTCAAGGGGAAAAAAAAAATTCGGATTACTAAAAATTTGGAGTTATCAAAAACTTTTAAAAAGCATGTTTTTTTTTTAAATAATTTTTTTCTCGTAGAATGGGTCCACTTATTGGAATTTTTCTGTCGAGACATTGTTCAAACCATTTTAATAAACAAGATTCGATATCAGAGTATCCTCCTAGTTTCATTTTTTTTCGAGTTGCCGAGTTTTCATTAAAGTTTTTTAAAATTACATCTTTATTTTTATTGTTGTAGACAATGTAAATACTGGAATTCCAAAATCTTTGGCTGTTTCTTGTTTTTTCTTTTCACCTTTTTCAATAATTGTCAGCAAGTTCACTTTTTCTATAAGTGATAACGTTGTTAATTTTCTTTTTTTAGCCATAATAACCTTTATACATACAATTAACACTGTCACACTCACACGATAAACGATGCGACACGAACGAACAGACGGCATAGAACTAAAACTGAAATCAATTGTTTGGAGTAAGTAACAAGTACATAGTTGACTATAATGGTCGGGTTTTACAAAATAAGTCATAAGCGAAAAATAATCGCCTTGATAAACAATTTCAGTACTAAATTTGGATAAGGAAATTCGAGATATCAAAAACTTGTCAAATAAATTTTCGAGTTAACAAGATAATTTTAACATTAAGTATATGCAAAGCAGTATTTGCGCGGCTAATGGTCGACGTCAAAATAGTGTATATATTATGATATTGTGATGCAGCAGTGCGACGGAACATCAAACGACATAATAACTATCGGCGACATTATTCCCCACGCTTAAAACGAATATTTCCCCCGCGAATATTACTATCCAACTCGTTACGCCGAAACAATAATAATAGTAATAATATATTGTATTACACATCAGTATACTTAAAGGACTAAGGACGAAGAGCGGTTCTTAATGTATCGACGGCACACACACATGTACAGCGTGCGGTACACCTTTTATACCTCCGACGTTTAAAACGCTGTATCGATGACAACACGATTACCGATAATGATGCCGGTCGGACTGCGTTCGATGTGGTTTTCCGTATTATCACGTATAGTTTTCAGACCGTACGGTATTTTTATGTATCTCTCGTATCCCTTTCCCCCGGATAAGGATATGGAAGAAGTTCGATTCGAAGGAACCCGAGAATTTCCTGGCGGCGTTCAGGGCGAACCTATAATATAGCCGTACCGGCGTAGCGGAATGCGGGCACGGCACGAGTTGCACCCGACATATCGTATAAATACATTACTATACTCCTCGTATTATCATTGTTATTGTCTACAAGACGTAACTGTCGGGTAATTATTGCGTAGACGTATTTAGCCGCGAACTCGCAGATTTCATAACCGCACCGAACGGTGTGGGAAACATTAGGGGAAGGGAGAGAAAAAAAAAAGAAAAACAGTTATGGCTGTGAGTTATGACGGTGCGTGTGCAGTGACGAACACGAGCGCCCCGGGGGTCGTACACGTTCTGTAAACAACACAACGAAATAGGTAGGTACCGTTTCACATGCGCTGCGGTATCATCGCGAGTGGGCGGGCGGGATGGGTGAGTGGGACGTGAATTTTCCTACGTTCCGTTTAAAAATCAACTTCCGACGGGCCGGCGAGATCGGCCTACCCGTTGTTTTTTTTTTTTTTTTTGTAGAAACCCCGTGCGTGCACAAGAAGCACCTCCGTTTCGTTAGGGACTGCCGCTAACACGTAATATAATTGATTCCGAGGTAACAACAATGTGCACCACTTTTAGTATTTTAACATTTTTATTTTTCTTCTCATTTGCACTTACTTCTCCCGCTTACCATATACTTCCCCACACCTTACCATACCTTCTCCCACCCATATTGGCCATTGTTAATCGTACTGTCCATGTATATCTACATCGAATGGAATACACATGTCTTTATTTACGGTGACCAAACGTCCCGTTTAAAACGGGATTGTCCCGTTTTTGGTCATCATGTCCCGGTGTCCCGACAAACTTTGAACGGGACGCTTTTTATCCCGTTTTTAGAAGATGGTCCTGTTTTAATCCCGTTATTTCAATATTATTATATTATGTTTGTGAAAAAAATATCGATGTACGAAACAATTAATATAAAACAGTTTTACTCGTATATATGTTTAAAATTAGAAACCAAATTTATAAATAACAGACACTATGTTCTCTACAGTTGTGTGCATATGTGTTATTAATGTATATGGAAGAATTTTTCTTTTGGGGGGGGGGGGTAGACGTTTCAGATGTCCCGTTTTTTTATTTTCTTAATATAGTCACCCTACGTTATTACATTCCGAGTGAAACGACGCAAGTATTGGTTTTAGCATGATGTGTTTTATTTTTATTTTTTTGTGTCTATTCAAATTGTCCGGTATTGATGCTTTAAAGAGGACATTTTTTGAATTTCTCAATAGTTTTGTGGGTGGAGTATCACCCGACATAGGAGTTTCAACCGTTTTTGTTATTTCATTTTCTTACCATTATGTAGTTGTCGCAAAAACAAAATTTATCTGGAACAATTATATTTTAATAAATAAAAAATGAAAATCCTCCAACCTTAGCTCGCAAAACAGGGTCTTTCGCTGTTCAAAAAACATGTCAAACAGTTGCAAACGGTTTAAAACACAATGTACTGTTGACGTACATTATAATATTCCGTGACAAGCATTAAAATAATATGCGCGTTTATTCCAGTCGAAACAATTTAACCATAATCGTGCACGTATAGAACATGCGGGAGGACATACATTGTGTTTATAAGGGGTTGGTAAATTCTAAGCAGATTTCACGTCAAAGTGCTGTTGCCTTGTAATGCAGTTCTGCAAGTTCATTTGACGTTTTTATTTGTAAATCCTCGAGTGCTAGGGGTATACATCCGTTAATTGTTCTGCCCAATATTTATTCTGTTTTTATTTTTGCTCATCTCTGGGGATGTGTATAACTCACACTCCCCTCATATTCACCGTAAAAGTGCCTACGGAACTACGGTAAAATGTTTATTATTCCGTGCGCACGTGCATAATGTTAATAAATATATACGAGTGTGTCGCATAAACGGAGTTACGCTTTGTGTATTACACGTATGTGGTATATCTAAACGTATGGTATGAAATGCTGCAATCATTGATCCGCAAAATTTGTTCGACTTGAGTTGCATATAAATATTATTGACTGTACCGGTGAAGGTTTATTTAAATTTTTTTTTTTTTCCAATTATGAGAAATAAAATACTTTTTTAAATTCTCTAACAGGAGTCGGGTGAAATATACAGTTTTTCTCTCGCCGTGGTGTGTATACACGTCTTACACAGACACACAAGTATAGAATTTGTTTACACGCGATGCACATTATATCATGTACCATGTATAAAAATTTCCATGCATGTATCTTGTAACAGTTCCGGCGTTGAAGCCGCTGTATACCACGTGCGTACGTATACAGGGTGATTTTTTAACATTACTCATCCCCTTTTTTCGCCGGATAACTGATTAAATTTGTATTTTTTTTTCCATAAACGTTCAAATTACTATAAAAGCAATGTCATACATTTTTTCAATGCCAACTTAAGGGAACACCGTGTATTTTAAATTATTACACGGTAAATTTTTCTGGTAAGTATAGGCTAGTACAGCATTTCCCAACTTCTTTTACTCGCGGAACCTTTGTAGGAGTTTGAACGTTTTGTGGAACCCCCCATATTTTTTCTATATTAGTAGTGCATACATAATATGTTTTGTACACTTAAATGAGTGGGTTGTCGGACACTTCCGACACAAGACTGTCATTAATATAAAAAAAAATTAATTAAAGACGATTTAAACATTTTATTTTGTTTATAACTATTCAAATATTTTTGATGTGTATACAAAAGCTAAAAATGTATTATTTATTTGTATTAACTTTTTAAAACGGAAAAAACGAAAAAAATGCTCATAACGTTAAACATAACGAGAACTTAAACGTTATTTTTAAAAAATTATATCAAAATTATAATGAGTTAACGATTTAATTTAAATAATTTAATTAAATAACGTATGTTAAAAACGTTTTTAATCCCTGATTTTAAACCATTTCTACATAATTAAAAGTGAAAATTATCAGAAAATTAGAGTTATTCGTGATAGTAATAATTGAACACTAAAATTCACTGTAAAAAAACAGTTTTTCAATAAATGTAAATATAATTTATATTTTGAAAATAAACGACGAACCTAAACTTATGTGATTGATAAATGTATTATTATTACAAGAAAAGAAATCAATTCTCATATCGTCAAGGCAGAATTAAAACTGACAACAAGTATTTTGTAGTGAAGAGACCCTCTGGCCAACTGCTAGCTAATGACTGCAGAAAATATAAATGAATACCTGGTAATACAAAATAAAAATATAATATATGGATCGACAACCTTCAATATTGTTATGGTGTTATTAACGTTATAACGAATATTTTATCATAAGATAAGGAAACGTCCTAACGAGAAGAGGAGCTATTCGTGATTCGCCTATTCTGTGTTCGAATCGTAATTCAAATTAAAAACATTTTTAATTAATATATATTTGCCAAATTTTTTTACGGAACCCTTGGCGCCGGCTCACGGAACAACAGTTGGGAAACGCTGGGCTAGTACATTACAATGAAACGTAGTCAAAACTCGGACCGTTACTTTTCTGGGCGAAAACTCTCGCGGGGTTCCACGTGAGCCGCAACACGAATATTCTGGTAATGTAATGTTGGAAATCGGTGGACATTCGCATGTATTACGGATGGAAACACACATTTCACGACCCCCCCCTCCCCCCCGGCAACCGTTGCACCTGAGCGCGGATATTCCGATACCGACGCGCGTAAAACGACACGTTTATAAACGTATAATATAAATACACGATAAATGCGTTATAACTAGGGAACGGATTTAAATGCTCTAAAAAACAAGAAAAATGCCTTAAAAAAATACGATTTAATGCCTTAAAAAAATGCTTTAACATCAAAAAATGCACTAAAAAAATGCCCTAAAAAACTTTAAAAATGTATTTATATTCAATAAAAATACAATTTTGAATTTAAAACTTATAAAAAAAACACATTACTATGAAAAATCTGATAAAAAATATTTAAATACAATAAAACTTTAATAAATTAACTCTCAATTATCTTCTGTACAATTTAGATAAATATATTTTGTGTCTACACGTGTCAACAATAATTTGGTAATTTCGTAACATAAAACATATTTAGGCATTTGTCGTCCGCATGACCTTCTGGTGTAACAGCTCCACATTATACAGTAGCTGTTGCTACTTGTAGAACCAATATTAAGCTATACAATTTGTCATTAGTATCTGTTATGCTTCATATTGTAATTATTATTTAAATATTGTTACTGCTATATTTTTATTATTATTATTTTATTATTTTATTGTTATTACTATTATTATTATTATTACTTAATTTATCATGTTCAACTGTTAAAAATGTACCATTAATATCACTAGATGTACACAGGCTAGGAACATCTTATATATAATTAATAAAAAAAAAAAAAGGCATTTTTATTTTTTTTAGTATAAATGTTGAAAAGATGTTGAAAAAATGACTTAAAAACCATAAAAATGCACTAAAAAAGTCAAAAAATGCTCTAAAAATGTAATAAAGTCTTAAAAATGCAAAAAATGCAAAAAAATGCAAAATAAAAGTTACATTTTTTAATTCCTTGATGTATGAAATGAACTTTTTGCTTGGAAACCAATGTTTTCGGACATTCAGAAAAAAATGCAATTTGCATTCAAATCCGTTCCCTAGTTATAACATGTACATAACATTTATATGTGTCGTGAAACCGTATTAAACGCACGCGCCGAATCGCAGTGATTTCAATCCGAACCATGTGTATACATCGGTTTCTGGTCGCGGTAAAATGTTCTCGTCGACCTACATGTGCGCGCCGGAATGTTTGCGTTTAAATTCGACCCGGTACATGTCACACGGATTATGTCGAAAAGATCGTAAACAGTTTTACAGAACCCCTCAGCCCCCGCCCATCGCTCGGCGGAAGTCGTGTTACACAAGCCACCGCTAACCGTGTACCGCATATTATCCGCGGTGTGGTGGTTCGGGCTATCCGTGCGATTTTCGGTCTCTTAATATTATTATATAATACAGTTATCGACATGATCAATGCGGTATCGGTACGTAGGTAACTTGTACAGTTTAAACGTTAAAATAAAAGAAAAATTGTAATTTTTTATGTATCAATGATCAAGAGTCTCGTCCGCGGTGTCTCAAATCGGATTGAACAAATAACAATGTTGTTTTTCGAACGGTATATTTAAATGTATAGGTACTTACGCCAAATATTATGTTGTCATCTGGTCTGTTGATGATTTATGATAAATATAACATTAAAGAATTATACCGACGGGAACATTTTTATAGGAATTTTCAATTTATATCGTTTCACCCTGATGCATGGGCGTCCGTCGTGAGGTCCGTCGAACTTCCCCCCTTGGAAAAACGATATGAACTTGCAACTATTACATATTACTATTAACATGATAATATAGTGTACTAGACAAAGTAATTGCAGCTCTTTTAATTATACATTTTTATTAACTATTATAATTGTTCTGTCCTTGTTCATGAAATTACATTCGAAATTCAGTTGATTAACATTTTTAGAATTTTTTTCGCTCCCCTCTAAAACTTTTCCCACGAACAACCGTGGCGCTGCTGGAGTAAGCTTAAGGAGTGGAAAAAAATACCACACACGGCGTCCGTCTGTCGGCTCGAAGAAATCCGACCATCCTGATGCTCGTACGCGTTTTGAAGGATTCGTAAAACTCAAATCGCACCATTGTAGTGCTACCGCGGTCCGTCCTAAATTTCACTCCAGCAGGACACGCCTCTGGATCCCTCGTAATACCTGCTGCATCGCGCAACGTTTGTACGGTTTCAACGGTATAATAACAGTGGGACAAAAAAAACCAAAACTTAAATGCGATCGTACTCGGCCCGACAACGGTCGCGCAGGCAGCTTCGGGGGTGCTAGAAACGGATGCATCCGAGTTCCGTCCCGAGAACCTTTTTTTATACCAATTCCGTCCCGGTTAAAAAAAAAAAAGAAGAATTAAAATAATAATAAAATATAATATGTATAGCATTGTTGTTATAAAATATTTACATAAAAATATAGGTATTCATAATATTAGTACATCTTCATAATTTAATTATAATTAATCGTAATAATATAAATAATAAAAATCAATAAATATTAAACATTTTTAAAAATTTGAAATTGGATTGAATTTAAAGGATAATTCCTTTATTTTTTCCTTTATTTGGTGCAATAACTGAAATAAATATCATCTTTATTTCTAAAAGACTTGATACGAGACAGAATTAGTATATAATCCATTAAGAAAAACCTGGGACGGAATTAGTATGTTCATTAAAAAAAGCTGGGACGGAACTAGTATACCTTTAATTTCAATTTTTATATATGGGACGGAACTCGGATGCAGCCCTAGAAACACGCGCTGTAACAAGCACTTACCTACAACAATAACCAGTGGAGTAGCAAGGGTATGGCGAACTGTGCCTACGCCAGGGGCACAAACTATGAAGGGGCGTAAATTTGCGCTTTAAAATTGGTACTTATTTTTATCGATGATTTCTCTAGCCTTAAAGCAATAAAAGAAATTTTTTAAAGTTTGAAATTTACATTGTAATAAAAAACTGATAATTAAATAATTTTGTATTGCCTAATACATGAAAAATATCATTCCGTATTTTCGTCAGTTGTTTAACCGGTAAAAAGGCGCATTTTCTTAGGTTCGCCGGGGGCGCTAACGAGTCTTCCTACGCCACGCCACTGATAATAACGGTCGCAGATCGGTGGGTACGCGACAAATAAAACGTAACTATCGCCGAGCTACGCGGACGTACGTACACGTGTTTTGCGACTGTACCGCGGGGTGCGGGGCACAGCTATAATCGGTCACGATCTCGCACTCGGGTATTGGAAAATTAGGCGCGTACGTACGAAAAATACGTGCGCTGCACACGCGTCGTGGGTACATTATTATAGAGCAGCCGATACGGTACGGTATAACAGTATTTCGTTGTGTATCATGTTGGCGACGTTACGGTGGTCGTCGATGCGCACTGCGTGAAACACATAGTATTATTATTATTATTATTATTCTTGAAGAGAATCTCGAAATTCGCCCGCAATGAACAGTATTATTGATTTATAATGTTCAACTCGCGGTCCAGAGCAGCCATTCGTGATCACCGGATCGATAATGCCCGTGTACGATCGTTAGTCAAGAATCAGGTCATCGTTATTCGTACAAGAGTATTAAGCTCGAATTGACGGTCCGTGTGTTCTTTCGTATTCACAATACGACGAATAAATAAATCGCACAATCATTGTTTCGTATTCTCGCCTTAGGTTTTGTCACGATCGGCTACCTGCTGCTCACTCCTTTTTATCACCTCTTAATAATTCTCCTTATTGCACTCGAAAAGAAGACCTTAATAATTATGCAGCGCTTCCCATCTACCGTTTAATTGTTCCGATCACCTCTATAACCACCCTCTTCTATCGACTGTCTACTTCACCAATAATGTTCCTTTTGTTCAACCTGGCATCTTTCAATTCTTCAACGTGTCCTTAAAAGCCAACCTTGAGAACTTTTTCCTCTCCGGAGGTTTTGATTGTGATTTTTTTTTTTTTGTTTTATTAACTATTAATCAATGAGACAAATTTATTTTCAAAACAAGTCTGTAAAAAAAAAAAAAAAACAATAGTAATAAATAAATAAATGTGTTTTACGTGGACCGACCCGAGGTTACTCGGACCAAACTATATATATATATATATATACAAAAAACTATGTAATAATACTAATAAGGCGTGTACGGAATGGTGGCGTGTTTAAGACGAGTTGACCTGTATGTACATGCGCTTTGCAAACGAGGAAATATAATTATTTTAATAAAAACACTATGCGAAATTATTACGATGCGAAAACGTAACAATATACGGCCGCGGAATCGTGCAATACCTGTACAATAGGGAATTAAAGTAATTACAATAATTAGCTCTAAAAACACGCGGCAGTGGCGTATAAAGTTTTCGATTTGAAATAAATGCTGTTTTATTTCATTTTTTTTTTTTTGTGATTAAATTATAATATCGCACGTCAGTGATTTCGAAGCAACTCAATATTATTTTAATACAAGAATGCTCGGGCCGCGTGCGCTGCGGTATCGAAACTTTTGCCGATACTCGCACCTCAAACGTATTACACGCATTGTGTGTGCACCAGGGCCGTACTTAAGGGTTGGCAACAGGGGGCTGTTGCCCCGAGCTAGACGGCCTTCGGTAGGAGGGCGGCTGCTTTTTTAAATTTTTCATTTTATTTTCAATTATTTATACTGTATGGATACCGATTGCAGAGCAGACTTCAGGTTTCAGGCTTATTTATGGTCCGCTTTAGACAGGTTTCACTGTACAGAAAACTGCGGTTCTAAAATATGTGTACGGGAAGACGCGGGGAGTCGGTGTAGACACGTCCCTCTTTCAGCCCTTGCCCCTCCCTATTGAACGTCCATGTTGTCTGCTATGTATATACGATATGAAATGTTATATAACACGCGGACACACACACACATACCTGTCCGTATTATGTACACGCATGCATGATATCGAAATACCGACTGTCACTGAATCAACCAAAACACTATATTACAAACCCCATTATGCCCGCGACTAAATCCCAATCAACTTATACCTCAGCTCTCATCTGCAACTATCCCGATGTCGTGACCTGCAGATCTCATAAAAATAAAAAAAAATTGTAAATGAAAATGTATAAAAATATAAATTTTAGTTCTACCATGCCGACGAGGTACCACCGCTAGGGGAGGAGGTTTCTCCGATCCGCAGTTATTGCCGTCGATGCCGTTTATCAATATAATCGTATAACCTTAGCTTGTTTTTCAGATCGCTGAAACCAAAGAAAAAAACGTAAACGTTTAAACAATAAAGATGAATAAATGAACGTTGTGACGCGTCGCATTGTATAATTTTCGTCAACAACACGCTACACCAGCGGTTCTCAAGCTTTTTTGTTCGCGAAGCCCATATTATGTTCCTAAAAAAAATTACGAAGCCCCAAAATTCAGAAATGTCTATTTGAAACAAGAATGCATTATGACTGAAGAAATTATTATATTAGAACTTCGAAGATTGTAGATGAGTAAACAAAATTATCGTACATGTAAAAAGAACGAAAAACCAGACTTTTATCCAATCTATGATACACAATTGATGCGGATTTATAAATAGTTAAAGGTTTTAAATGTTTAAAATAATACATTGGTACGGTACAAATAATATTGAATGTTATATATAAAAATGTAGCTAAGAAATATAATAATAATTTGAATTTAATCAATACAAATATGGCCAGGACCTAGGGAGCCACGGACCCCCTAGACCAGCGGTTCCCAAACTTTTTCAGCCCCGGAGCCTTTTTTTAAGGAGAAATTTCTCGTAGAGCCCCAAGAAATTAAGAATTTAACGTTAATTTGCATTTTCCTGTGCTGGGCGTGTATGAAGCATAATTAACACGAACTGTATACATACGGGGATTGAAATAAAATTATATTTATGAATACAGGAAACAATAGTCTTAAAAGAGCCGGGAGAAAACATTGTCTCTTATTGAAATCTACAAAATGGTTATATTCTTTTCGGTGTGACGAACGGAGACCTTGAGAAACCATTGCGGAGCCCCAAGTGTCCCGCGGAGCACAGTTTGAGAACCGCTGCGCTACACCACGTCGTACTGAAATACGATAGAACGCGCGCAAAGGTTTTTCCTCGCACACAGTAATATTGTGCACCGAGCGGTTGTCAACGGATATTCTCCCCGGTCGCCTTTCACCGGGTGCGGACGCGGGTCGGTAATGCGTGCAATGTGCACTGGGCGCTGTACGACCGCGTGCGCGCGTGAAAAAAATTCAAAGAATAAAACGTAGAGGTATCCGCGTGGAACAGCACGGTTCGCATTAGACTTCAATGTTTTCGGTCGAGTGGTTTTATGTGTTTGACGATACGTGCCACGATTATATACATATTAGAACAAACAATTGGAACGGATTATTCGAGTTGTAAGACTTCATTAGCGGCGGCGGCGGCGGCCGGCTAATAATTATCGTTCAAAGTTTCTACGAGCAGATATTATGCCTACGCGCCGCACATTATACGTGTACGGTACCCCGCACGTTCCTATGTACACATGTACCTGTAACACGGCCTTTGACGCGGCGCGCGCTCGTATACGATTTCATTTGTCCGTTTTTCGACGTGCCTTCGTCACACGTATTACTACTATTGTTATTATTATACGTGCACGCACAGACGAATAAATTCGCGCGCGCGAATAATAATTATTAACACTCCGTTTCGTATTGATTTCATCGCGAAACATCCGATCCTTCGGAAACTATATAATAGTGGTAGCACACCCGAGTGGCGCGCCCGCGTACAATAATAACAATGGCTACGGTGAAAACGGATAAATGAAATAGTACACTCGCGTGCGTGCGTGTAGGTGTATAAACGTGTGTGCTATATCGTTTGCGTGTGCGTGTGTGTGATTTAGCATAAGCAACGATGCGCGCAAACGCATATACGAATATGACGTGTCTGCGAGTAGTGGCGACGTTTTACGACGTGTTGTTTACAATTGCACTTTTTACACACTTGCCTACCCACATCCGCGGTATGAGTTTTTTTTTTTTTTTTTAAGCTTTGTAGATACAATTAGTCTCAACAATTACAATTAAAGTACAATTACAAATTAAAGGATACAATTATTGTTACATTGTTACAAATGCGTTAGAACAGTACAAAATAAATTTAGATTAAACAGCCTGAATGGTTAAAGAAAGATAATATATTTAATATGATGTTTTTTTGTTTGTTAGAAAATATATTTATAGTATCGAAAGGGATGTTGGAGGAGTTCAAAATAGATAGTAGGTGGTCACGATGTGTTGATAGGCTGGGGCAGATGTATAGAAGATGGTTAATATCACAGACCATAGGGTCATAGTGTAGAGTGCATAGAGGGGAATCGTTCAGTGACAGTTTAAAGGAGTGAGAAGGAAGTCGAGAATGTCCAAACCGGAGGCGGGAGAACGATGTTATGCATTTTCGAGAAATATCAAGGTTGTGAAACCATGGTGTTGTAGGTATCGTAGGAGATATTTTTCTGTACCAGGTGGCGAAGTGAGGTGGGAGTGAACTCCAGTGCCTAAGCCAAAGATTGGATGTACAGGACCTAAGGATGGGGATAAAATCAGACCATGGAATTTTCGTACTTGAAGGGCATCTGAGGGAGGCAGAGGATTTTGCTAGTTTGTCAGCGAAACCGCGGTATGAGTTATATGGTATAAACTAGTTGGTAACCTTATCTCGCGAGGTCTATTATTTTTTTTGCTAAACGAATGTGCCCATAAATATTAATCGGCCGCGTGCGCGCGTTTGCATTCCTTCTTCCGCCGCACGAGCATACGTCTCGAAATGCCCCGGTGCCCACACGTAGTCCTCGTCGTCGTTGGCGGCGGCGGCGGCGTGTAAGCGATTGTCAAGTCGCTCCAGTCACATTGGTCGCGCTCGGTCAAAAACGACGTGCGGACAACAGCCGACAGGCACGTACACAGGGGAGTGTTTTGGGTGTTCAAACACCCCCCCCCCCCGAAATGTTTGGTTATTTTCTTATTAAATTTTGATGTTAATTGTTTTATTATATTATACTATAATAGATAGGTATAGTATTACATTGTGTTTGTGAAACACCGGCGAAAGCAAAATGAAAATTTAATACCAACAAATTCTTATTTAATATTATTGAAAAAAAAAATAAAACAGAATTTAGAAATAAAATAATATTATACTTATTGTGTAATGACATGGGTACAAAATAATACTAAAATGTACATAGACTAGGGAAATACCTAAACTATACTTGAAACAATTACTGCGGATAAGGGTATTATATAAATACTATCGTCTTTCTTGTTTTTTGTTATCGACGTTATCGTAAATGTTTTTATTTTGTATCTGAACGAGGCCACGACGAGTTGACAATATACTATTTTATGTCTCAACTCTCAAGTTGTTGTATTATTATAATAATATACTAAATTACTAATAGATAATACATTATCTCTAGGGCTCAGAAATTAATTTTCTTAAAAAGTACTAAATATGCATGCACTTATGCGCTTAAAAAAGTACAAAAATGCTTTAAAAATATGCACTTTTATTTTACTTTTTTACACAAAATGTTCATTCGGACAAATATGCAAAGAAATATGCTCTAAAATCTAAAAATCAAGAATTATTCAAAAATATGCATTATAAATTTATTATAAAAGTTTTTTTTTTTTTTAAAAAAAAAAAAATGAGCTTTTATTAAATATTAAGCTCAACAATTAAATTAAAATTATAGAAGTTAATTGTGAAGATAATTCTTAACATCTTAACATAATGGCTGAAACTTCACGAAAATTAGATATAGTTCTGTGATTTTTTTTAATACAATATATATTGATATTTTTAAAAAAAAGTAATTTAAGTATATCATAAGATATTCATAATAAAATTTCATTTGTTTATTGAAAAAAAGTCCTGATTTTCAAAAACACCCCCCAAAACTTTTTTCTGCGTACGTCCCTGACAGCCGACGTACACAGCCGTAATTGTTTACTGTTAACCCGAGTTACCACGATATGTCGATATGCATAGGTAACTTCCGTCGGTGTTCGCGTGGTTATACGCTTAAATCTGCAGGAAATCGTAGGAATTAATTTGAAGAAAAAAATCCCATTCAATCAAACACTACATGACATATACCTCATGCATTAGGTGTTCTTACGAAATCAAACACTTAATTTGCTTTTAATCAGTCGATTTTCGCTCTATTGTTAATAATATACTACATTTATTACTCAGACCATTTTGAAAAAGTAGTTCTATTAAAAATGTATAAAACTATAAATTGCATGAAATGTTAATAATTATGCCATTCAATTAGCATTTTCTTGCTAATAACCGTAAAATAAAATCAATTTTAGTTATACGTATTATGATCATCTAGATACGGGGCACTAGTCCCCTCACTGAAAAAACAATATGAACTTGTAATTTAATAAATATGATTGTATAATTATGAATATTATATTCAGTATGAAACCAAGAGATTTAGATACAGTTCTCTTGATCACATTTTATTTACTATAATATTTTTTCTGCTATTAAGATTCTTGAAATAATGACATAATTCCTTTATTTTTTCCTTTATTGTCCCCCTCCGAAAACTTTTCCTACTGGCTCCCGAAATTCTCGTATTACCTCATGGTACTTTTGGGACGTACTGTATAATACAATGTTTCCCAACCGTGGGGGGATGGGAGACTCATTAACACAATGCTAAGGAAGCATAAGCAGTCATCACTAACTTGAAATGTCATTTATTTTACCTCTTAAAATTATATAATCGGGATAAAATTAAATATTGACCGGTTATCACAAATTTATTTAACACTTGTTTACACTACTACCAATTAAAATTAATTAAAATTATGAAATAAGTTATATAAACTATTACTATCAAAAACAAAAAAATATATATATAGTCCAAACGTATTTAGTCAATTTGAACTTTAAAGAATATATAAAAAACAAAGGTTATCAAATTTTTCAACTACGAATCTACAAGGACATAGAATAAAAACGGTTTGGATTCATTGGTAAAGGATACCTGAGTAGTGCGAGTATATAATGAAGCTAGTATTAAGCATTTACTCATCAGTATTATAATAAATTAGTACAAACTAAAAATGATATGTCATGTGACGCTTATACCAAAAATCTAAATTACAATTTGGGATGTCGATGTGAAATGTATTAAATAGGCCGTCTACCGATTTATTGGGTTTGATTATTATTCGAAACTACATTTGAAAGTCCAAAGACAATAAATTATAGCCGAAGTAAGCAAACGAAAAACGATGACGATAAATAAACAAATCTCAATGCGTATGATTGTTTGAAAATATTATTTAGTATTCGCATTTTTGCTTCGCTCTGTAGATACGTATACTCGCGTTGTGCTTGTGACGCATGAATCGTGATTATATAATATATACAGTGTACACGGTACGGTTTTAAAATATTATCATGAAAAACAAAGCAAAAAAATCGAAATTTAATTAACTTTGAAGTTTATATATAAAAAAAAAAAAAAAAACATGCACCGTGGTGCACGAGTTAAGGCAAGACTGTGATATAATCGTAAATAATTATACGATGCAAAATACAATACGTATATTATAATATTTAATAGGTACCTAACTACAATAATATTACGCTTTGTTAGTCACTTTTAAAATTGTACACACCATATTATATATATTATGGAACACAAATTTCAATATTTTTTTACGCGTGAACCATAACTTTCGATGTATTTATTGTAATTATTTTTATTTTTATTTGAACCCGTAATCATAAATCATGTTGTTTTATCTCATATCATGTGTATATAAGTACACTGTGAAGTGTTCAATAGACTACATTGAGTACACGAACATATGGACCCCACACATAATATAATAATTATATAAAATAGTTTTTCTGTGACTTCCATTGTTTCGTATTAACATATAAATATAAGTATAATCTTCGGAAAAAGCACCACGCATATTATAATTAAACGTAAACGAGAAATAAAATTCGTATTCTCAAACAGAACCGTGCGAACCATTATCAGCGACACGTGTGTTTAATATCGCTCCGTTACATTGTTCTTTTCACTTTTGCTCAAAAAATGTTCATCGTACCTACAAGTATGTATGCTCGTATCGTTTTAAATCTATACGCGGTACTCCCTCACTGGCGAGTCGAATGTAATGAAAAAAATGCAGTTCATAAAACTTTTGCTGTCTGCCATGGCCAATCCCCTCCCCCCACCCCGGTACACTTGAGCTACGAGCTCATATCTGAATCGCATATTTTTAAATACCTTGGGCTAAACTTCGACAAACGAGTGGCCTGGGCAAAACACATCCACGAAACGAAAACAAAACTAACCGACCTGTTCTAGGAGAATACTCAAAATTCCCTCTCAAAACTGAAATACATATAAACAATTTGACGCATATGGACATTTAGTTCACAATTATGGGACTCAGCTGAATAATCTAACACGCAAAAAATTCATGTTTTTTTAAATGAAATACTACGGTTATGATAACTAACGCCCCTCCGTTCGTCTCAAACCATACTACGTACAGACCTACAGATACCCAAAATAACACAAACAGCCAAAAAATAATGTTCCAAATTTAGAAACCGGATTCAAAACCACATACACCCTCGTGTTAAAAATATTTTAACCAATTCTATCCCTGGAAACCCTGCCGGAAGACAATCTACCATGATCACAGGGTCCAGAATCTAATCTATTCTAATGTAAAATAGTTAACACCACTAAGTTCCAAATCTACGTTTCATCTTCAAAACACCATGTAAACTAAGAAATATAGAAATTAAAAAAAGTCATCATTAATACAAATTGTACCACACATGATCCACAGACTGTAAAAATTCCAATGTAGAAATTAAAAAAAAAAACTAATATACTCTTGTAATTCAGAATAATGTTTTCTTTACAAAATGTTTAAAAAGTAAATAATTTGTCTATTGTATGCACGCATATAAATACCAAATTATATATCTGCGTTGAAAATGAAAATAATGAAAATAAAAATACCATAAATAAATAACAATGATATGTTAAATAATATATAATAACGTTCTACACAGGGCCGTCCCGAACAAAATAATAAGGGGGTGAGATACATTAATTTGCCAACTCAAAAACATTTTTTTCAATACTGACAGTATACTATAAACAAAATAGTATAGTATAGTTATAGTATAAACAATTTTAGATTCTTTTTTTTTTTTCTTTTTACATTCGATGTCTACGTTAGACGAGTCAACATCAAAAGCTTTCTCATTACTTCTTTAAATAGAAATTACAATCGTCAGTGCATAACAGTTCCTTATCAGTTTTCATTTATTATTAAAATAATCCAATTGTTCTACGAATGCATAGAAAATTTGTATAAAGTAAATTATAATTTGCCGAATACCAACTCAAATACTTAATGTATCAATATGCCAACTGACATATACATATTGTACACTGAGGGGGGGGGGACACCCCCTAAACCACCCCTTCGGGACGGCCCTGGTTCGACAACAATATCACGATGTAAAATGTATTTTTATCCAAACGAACTGTGCAGCAACTCCATTAAAGGCGTTGTTTTTCGTTCTTCTTGTCACTCTTCACATTGTGTATTAATTATGGAGGCGAGAGAACACGTAATATTATCATAATGATATGAAATAACCCTTTTAGTATTATTGTCGTTAAAAGCAAAACGTGTTAAAAAGGCATTTTATATTTTTCAACGTTTCCAAGACGGCAAAATGTCGGTGTATCTCGACGAGGGAAATGAGCGTGAAATATGTCAAAAAAAATGTAAAACCTTTTAATACTTAAAATATCCTATGTGATACCTGAGACCGTAATTAGATTTCAAGAGTATACGTAGGTCGATCGCTCAATCGATTTCATTCGGAAGAAAAATTAATATTGGAAAACACTTGGCAACATTTAACAATTGTTCGCTTCACATCCGGGAATTCATTCACGGAAAAACTGCAGGATGATTGAAAAACCGGGATTGGGACCGATGTGTTTGCGGTCCGGGGCCACAGCCGGGTGAGCCGTTCGAATGTGTATTAAGCGGCGCGACTGCAGCAGTTTAGGAATTTTCTCGTGTGCTTCTGTGCGAGTTTTAAAATCAAAAAATATAAAGTAAACGCCGCTATACTACGAGCGACGGTGCGTGTGGTCATCAATGAAACCGTGAAACGTACATGAATACCGTACCGATGCATATATTCAATAGCCGCGCCGAAGTTATTTTGAAGTTACCGGAGGGGGTGGAGAACTATTATCTGATCCGGACCACCCTCATTTTTCCTAACCCCCTAGTAAGACCGTGGCAAAGGTGACAAAAATGTGAACTTTTGATCGGGGGGATCACCCCGGGAATTCATACAGGGCAGTTGCCCGACCACAAGCACGGGTTTCGCAGTCCCTGTCGATATCTGCTAGAATGACTAGGTAGTTCTACTGTTGATCGACGGTCGTGGGCACCGGCAGGGTGTGAGTATAAAAAAAATTGAGCCGTAACTACATCACGTACCTACATAACGGAACTGCAGCCGAGTGAAAAGTCACGCGGGGAAAGATGAATAATACACGGCCTGCAAGGACTCTCGCTAAAGGACTGCCGCTAATACATTATTTGATGTGAAACGGCGCGTCTCGTACACTCACACACACACGCACACTCTGCACCCTTACGTATATAACTGTACACATAAAGTCGGACCGTTTTTGGGTACATTAGACTTATGGGCTTTTTAAACGGACGTAAAATTATTGTTATAACTCACGCGATATTATATATACACTGTACTGCGCCCTCACACGCACATACGCACACACACTCAGACACACACGCACACACAAATACGCGCGCGCGCACACACACACGAATACCATCGCAGCGGCTGAGAGTGACCACGTTCTATATATGACGAATAAAACCACGAAATGCGGTGATCAATTAATTTTTTCGCATTTTCAACATTCGTCGCAGCTTTTCGCGTTCAGATTTATCCTACTCAACGGTCGGAGCCATTTAAAATTAAAAATGTTGCCAACCCAAAAATCGGCTTCAAGTCTATATTATGTACCTATGATATATTGTATGCGTACTATCGGTCAGTTGTGGTTCGTACTAGATACCGTCGTTGTTCCCAATAAGTAGTCCGGAGTTGTGTTCAAAGTTACAATATCAATCGCAGCTAAATCTGACTAAATTACGAACACAAAACAAAGTTTTCGATTTAAGATTTAAGGGTTGAAAATCAATGCAATAACTATAACAATCATACAGGTAATTATTGTAATCCAATGCGATTGCGGTGCAATAAAAGTTGTAATGGTGTACAACACGAAAAAAAGATATTTAAAGACCGTTAAATAAAACAATGTTTTCGAGTTGTATTTTTGGAGAACATTTTTGATCGATGATCATACGTATCATCATACATTCATTACAAATAGGTATAAGGTATGTATAAAATGAAAATGAATCGTGAAAATAATGTTGCTCTTCATTCGAAAATCGGGTCTTATCCACAGGGCATGGAACTGCTGGAGCCCACCCGTATCGGGCGAGCAATCGGATTAATATATAATATATGATACCGTTTAAAAGTTTAAAACCGTAAATTTTGTGTCGGACGTTTTAGGATATCGCGCTTGTACAATAATTTAGTAGGTATAATACACTCTGCCGTACGGGTTATAAATTCTCGTCGGTAAACGGTTTAATAACAATTTTTCGATCGATTTCGCCCAATCAACTTGTACACCGTACACTATACATACTATATAGTATATACTATACGTGAGTATAGGTACTTTGACGAAGCGTAAAACGTTGTTTCAAACCTGTCACACGCCGTTCTACGGTAAATAGTATATGTATAAATGCAATTATGTTCGTGGGCATACGCTCGTCGCCTGATCGGATATATTTTTTTCCTCCCCGTCAATTCAGACCGTAGGTACGCACGAGGGAAAAAAACTAGGGAGGCGTGTGGAAAAATTGTGAACATTTAAAATTTTTACCATTTTGCCGTGCGAGTAAAAATATTTGAACATTTCAACAGTAAAGATTCAAATAATAATTTTCGTGAAACGCGTCTCGTTTTATTTTATTTATTCGTCGGAGCGGCGATAATTTATTTTCATTTTTAGTGAGGCTTGAGTGAAAAAAGTTCGAGAACTGCTGCACATATTACGGTATAGAACTGAAGAGGAAGGTATAATCAAACATGATGGCGTGCACCTCCCGTGACGTGCGGCTGTTGTTTACGAGTTGTAAGTGCCTATACGTACCTATATATTACTGTTGTTCCGCGTAGCGCTCATGACGGCCAGCCAATACGACGCCGACTTACGACTGATTCCCTGCAGGAGTTCGTATTCAAATATTGCGAGCTGATATTAAATACGCCTCGAACAATACGCCATAACGGTTGCAAGCCATCGTCGACGGTCGAATTGCGTACGGGCTGACCCAGTGGCGTGTCTAAAGGGTTGATGAGACTGCACCCCTCCCTTAAATTTTGCAGGAAGTCCTAAAGTACGAGTATAATCCATCTCGAACGTTAATAAGGTAAAGTATATGAGGACACTCGAACTAACTCTCATTGCCTCTCGCACAATTTTTTTTAACAAAAAAAACGGTTACTCGAATTGCGATTCATTTGGAAATTTACCATTTGCTCGAATCAATATAATCGATATTAACTATAGATTTATATATCGTTACCTCAACGCTGACAGCACGTATCTGTAATTATGTCACTTTTGAGGAGCGCCAAGAAACTGTGTAATTGTTTAAATAAACTAAAATTAAATAAGTCGCTATAGCCTATAAAAGTGACCAGTACCGTTCATCAATATCTAATTAAAATTTTTCATCAAAAAAAAGTTTTAAGCCCAAAATAGTGGATACGCGTGGTATTTACAGAATATTATTATCTTCATCTGTAGACTTGTGTTTTTATTCAGTATACTATATAGAAACACTTATTTACCTACCCACTGTTTTATGTGATGAACAAAATAAGACGTCTTGGAGTGATGATTTACGCGTTGAAAGTCTTAATTACAAGTTTTCGTTGGTATATCAAATATAAAATAATATTATCCTAAGTACACGACGTGACATACCTAAACGCAATATTTTTATTTGTTATAATATTTAACAAAATTAAATCTCGACCTCTGGTTACATTTAAAACGAATGGACAAATACTAAAAAATCACCAAGTTGTTGACCAAATAGGTCTTATGAAACTAATGAATTGAAAAGAAAACCAAACGTACACTTATTTCCAACATTGTTCAATGTCGACAAATTATATCGATTGTGTTCGATGCTACGGGAGGCAATTATTCGAGTGTGTGGTTCATAGGGGTGCTTGAATTGCCTCCGAAATACCCGGAGGCAATTCGAGTGACAAAAAGTAATCTACCAAGATTTGGAAGGCGATTCGAGTGCACCGAAATGTATATCTTATGAAAATTGCCAATGCGGGATCCTTCATACATTCATTGAATGTTGTCAACGGATTTTCTTTTTTTTTTCATGCTACTATAATTTATGTATTCAATTGATAAGCCCGTGTAGTTGAAAAATTAAAAATGAATACATATTTATAGGCTTGGTAAGAGTAAAAATTTCTTTTCACTATAGAATTTATTGTTTTAAATAAGGTTTTTTTTAATACTTAATAATTATATTGCCGTTATATTATTATAGTTTCTCCCAAATTAGAATTTAAAATTTTTATAAATCGATATTAAATCGTAAAAGTATTATCTCGTGTCCAATAATCTAGATTTGAACAACTGCTGCAGCATGACTACACACGCATTTAATATCCGATGAAGGTTTTGCGGAAAAAAATGTGAAACTCTGAATAAATATTGTATTTACTCGGAAAAAATGTTAACGCGTAATTTAGTGTGATGTGCAGTGCATTTGGATACAATATTCGATTCAAATAATCATTATGCATTCGAATGAACAAAAGTAACGATTTAAGAGGCAGCATGTGAAAAAATGTATAATAATCAAAATGAAAACTTTGATGTTAATTATTGAGCACTGCGGAAGATGAAAATGTGTGCCGATGGAATGGTAACAGTAAGAACTAAGAAACATCAAATCACGTATAAAATGAATTCCTCGCGGTGTACATAAGTATACGTGTAAATTAAAATATATTGTTTCAATGTTGACACATCAAAAGCCAAATAATTTATATTTTAAATCCGCCGAGCACGAGTTATGAATATATATGTGCATAAGCTCTTTGTCCACCCTCAGACGACGTTACCTAATTGATGTGAATAATTATAATAAAAGTATATATCACATGAGAATGTGCTTGGGTGGTATATACTATTGCGTACGTTCTTGTCGTCGCGCGCACATAATATATTATATTATCATATTACACATATTGCATACAGTCACAAACTGCAGTACCTACGTATATGCATGTAGTTTATTTCAACCTGACAATAATAATTAATATCGGTGTGATTGAAGGATAATAACTTGCGCGCAGTCATTTTCTATACAAATGCTATACGTATACAAATGCTGTTGTGCCTGTATACTTACAGTGCATCGTTATTCGCATATTTCTCCGGTGGGCTGCTTGTCGTGTAAAGTGAGAAATTATATCGAACAAGAACGCGTACCGTTGCTTACGTAATAATTACTACTAAATACGTACCGGCGATAAGGTCATTATCGTTCTTTAGAGTGTTGGAAACAACGGTGGTCGACCGTCATCTGCACGCGTCTAGCGCACGGTACCTGTACCAACGTATTGCAGCTATTTTCAACGTTCCGACCTGTCTAGTGAAGCGATACGATATAGATTTCGAAAACAAATTTGACACTATACGAGAGACTTTATCTCGGTTCTCAACACTTTCCCACCCCATTGCCAGGGGTCGGCAAGTAATTTCTAATTGTAGTCCTAAAATAATAAATAAATGAGGTCCGGTGAAAAAAATCTTTGTCAAATCTTTATACTCTTAAAATGGCAGTATGGTAAATAAAAAAATGTATCTAGTTATTACAGTTAATTTATATTAAACAATTACAATATTAGGTAAATAAGAATGGTATCGTGGAGTAACAATAATAATTTACCAAGTGATTTATTGCGAAAAATTGCGTTTATTTTCTTTAGCCAGTTTTTTGAAATTAGGAACTCAAGAAGGAACAGCTTATTCGCATCGTGTCTTCAAGGTGAGAGTCTGTCCGTCGTGTCCGATACTTTTTTTTCGAAAAATTAATTTTTGAAAATGTCGCCCAACAAACGTATGTCGAACCCAACATCGTATAACAGAATCAAGTGCAACGTGTGTTGACGGGATCCAAAGTTTTGCCTCTCGCCAGTTGCCGACCATTGCTCCATACGAATATTCGACGATTGTCGAGTCCGTACGATTTCACGATCCCACCGAAATATCTAACCTAAAAACTGACCGGGTTGAAATAAAAACTGCAGGCATAAACCGCATTGGAATATCCGTACACTCGGGATCCTCATCACGCTCGCTACGTAATAGAACGCATATTATATGCACGGATCGATTCGTTTGTTTGAACGCCCGTCTAGATTATTACACCACGTTGTCGCATCCTCTTCACGTATAACGTAATACACTACTATGATATATTATTATATTCTCTTCACGTCGTGCTCTTGTATATACAAACGAATTGATTTTTGCATTTTATGATTTCGATGTAAGTACCTATGTGCGTTCCCGTCGTTGCCTGCGATAACCTTTGATCAACCCCTTCGTATATTGATGTCCTGTCCGATCGGTCCGCAGACAAAGCGCACGAGAAAGTACGGAAAATAAAGGTTTAGTAGATTATTCCGTTACATCAGTGTTTCCCAACCTGGGGGGCGCGCCCCCCTGGGGGAGGGCGTGTAAACATTTCTAGGGAGGCGTAAGCAGTCATTACAAAATACAGTTTTTATTTATTAAATTATTTTTATTTTAAAATGTAGGGAAAATATGAAAAATTAATAACGACCGGTTATTGAGTATTGATAAAGAGACATAAATATAATCAATAAATATATTGGTAAAGTATTGATAAACAAACATTAAGCCAAACATAAAAAAATTGTCTAAAGAAAAGTGTTGCCACCATACACATTAATAAATCGTAAATTGCATTATATTTTATTACTTACTATCTTACTATGATTTATATTTTATAATTATTATCATCAATAAAATTGAATTCATCTCGGATATTTTATAATTTCTTTGTAAAGTACACAAAAATAGAATTATAGAAGTTGGGGGGGGGGCGAGAATTTTGAAAATCTACAAAGGGGGCGTGGAATAAAAAAGGTTGGGAACCACTGCGTTACATAAAACTTTGCTAATCTAATTTTTTCTGTATTTCGCAAAATGACTATGAGAAAACTGCTGTAAAACGAAATTCTTATCGCCCCATATTCCGTATAGGTACCTACGAATCGAAAACGCTATAGGTACACACCGACACTGACGATTGGTGACCACGCGAATCATCATTATACATTTCCTTTACCTTATGTTTATCATTCATTCTATTTGTTTGTTGGATACGAAACGGGCATAATCCCTGTTTACGGGAACAGTAACATGAGACGTACAAAAACATAAACGTAATAGTTCAGATGGAAAAACATTTTTCAACAAAAAGTAAACGCGACGGACCTTCTCGTTGGCCATGACCTCATCGTACGGGTGATTTGACACGTGTATTGTAGTAGAGCAAAGCGGAATGAGAAAAGTAAAACACGTATTCCGGGTGCACCGTACGGTAAGGAACCCTACGGTTAATGAATGCGAGAGCAGAAGGTGAGTCAACAGAACCAGAGAGGAGCATACGGAGAAAGGAAAGATTACGTGCGCCTGACGACGGTCAGCAAAAAGAGGATAGGAATATCTTATGCGAAATGCGCTTGTTCGGAGTTGATAAATCTTCAAAAGCGTATCGCACGCATAAATCACAATATGTTATAAACGTATACGACATACGTATATAGTATAAATATTATTGTTTGATACTGTTTCGCGAAGACAGACGACAGGAACATATTAACCTGCGCGCGTGGTGTAAGCCCCGAGTATAAAACACTAAAACTACACTACACAATATTTTACATAGATATAAATAATAATTGTTTTCCACGATATCATTATTATTATTATTATTATTATGTAAAGCGTCTCTCGAGTTATGGCTGCGTTTATAGCACCAATCGGAAACCTGCAGCGCTATTCTTCAACCGCAAATATTTCCCTCTCGCACGCCCTCTCCGCATCCCCACGACAGCGGCGGACGACAGAACACGTTCCGCCAATATTGTAAATAAATAACACCGAGAGCGCGCGATGTATAAAATTTATCAAACATTCGAACCCGTGCGATTTGTCTTTTAACCTCTTATTTTATTCCTATTTTTTTTTTTTTTTTTTATATTATTATCTCGATTATTCGATCCGGAGTTATGCGCGAGTAAAACGTTTAAAAGGTTTGTGTGTTTTTTTTTTTTTTTTTACCGTTCACGGCACCGCGCGAATAATAATATTATATAATACGCACCGGGCCCGACTCTGCGCACACGATTAATGGTTTCTGGCCGGTTAGGCTAGCCGTGTGTACAGCGCGTTATATTATTAGTGCGTATGCCCGCGAGTCGGCGAAAAAAAAAAATAAATCAATTGTTATTTACTTCTCGTTCTACCGCGCCCGTACAGTATTATACGTAATAATCCGTTTACAACATGATTTGAATCGCCCGTATTTGTGTATTATACAATTATTATAGCACGGCGCGCGTTTCAAGTACGCGTTCGAGCGTGGAAAATTTAATATATGAATACAATTTTTTTTTTTTTGCAGGACACGTGAGTAATTTTCAAATTTCTAATCGAGCTTTCATCGGAAACATTGGCACACTTGGTTCGCTATTCTCTGGATTTAGGCATAAGATATCATAGGGAGTTTCCGTACGGCATTAAAAGTTTAAAAGCGACAAAATGTATTCGAAAACACTGCATTTGATTCGCTTAAACCGTCTTTACAATAGTATGAGACTACATTATTGTTATGATTCCCAAATAAATTCTAAATATTTGAGAGTCGGTACCCGTGCCCGATTGCCGATGTTTACAACCGATAGAGTGCCGACCAATTCATTATCATGGGGATTGCAAACCATGGTTTTCTTTCTCTTTCTATTACACGCGCAACATAGGGACTTGGACGATTTATATTTCCAACGTACCGATCGATCTATTGATGCGATAATGATTTTGAAAACCAATTTGAATTGGTCGTAAAGTCTTCTGCAGATCGATTTTCGACTTTTTAAATGTTTTACTTAACATACCCAAAAACTTACTTTTGTTCATTTTTATGTTTCCGATTTGTTTAATTCTATTTTGTGAAATTTCGGGAGAGAAATTCAAAAAGAAAAACCGATTTAAAGTAGACTTAACGACTAATTCAAATAGGTTTTCAAAATGTTTATCCCATGGATTGATCGATCGGTACGTGGGAAATATAAAACGTGTGAATATCCCTGTGTCACGCGTGTTATAGACAGAGACAGAAAACCATAGCTTGCAATCACCTTAAATATATTTTCTTCTCATTTTTAACACGTTTTTGTAATAAACTCATCGGATAAACGAGTAGATAAACGAAACTCTCGAACTAATATTACTTTTTATATTTGGAATTAAAATAAAAAACTTACAATGTATAAAAGGATCTGAATGTTCTGTTGTATTAAGGCTCTGAACTAAGACTGCCTGTTACGTGAGTGAGCTCTCGCATACGAGCTAGTCGTCCGGTCAAAGGGTTTATTCAGCATATTCCTTGGACCAGTCGTATGAGTGGGGAGTCTTACCCGCCTGTCATACACGCATCAGCTTACAATATTTCTTACAATTTCCTACAACATACGTCTATGCATATTATAGTTCTTAACACTAGTATACGTTCGACCTATCATCTTTGTTAATGTTTACAGAGTAGGTCTGCAAATCGTGTACAAGACCCAGTTTTCACTGCACACCTCGGCATTAGAGTTAACTATTGAAACGCGTCACTATTGAAAACGGTCAACCCGTCGTCGTTTATCTCGTCACATATATACGTTTTTAGTCGCACACTTTATGGGTTTACCATCGCCTATTGGTTGTTAGAAAATTCGAAATTCCTGTTTTTTTTTCCAACTATATAGGTAGTTTTGATTTGAAAAAAAATGTGGTTTTCGAGTACAACGAAAACCCGATAGTGTGTACGACTACGACGCACCTATGAACCGCCGACACATTAGCCCTGCGAACGCGATTATCTGCACTCCGACCGAGAGCGGATCGGGTCCTGTTTTTTGGCTATATATATATATATATATATATTACTTTTAGTATTACTATTATAGAAACATAATATAAGCTGACTATACGTTATTAAGTTCCCCCCACTCACAGTTTATATTGTAAGGCCTATGGTCGACAATCGGTATGTTGGAGCAGCGTTTCTTAAACTTTTTTATCCATGGAACCCTTTTTGATGCCCACTTTTAACGTGGAACCCCTACCCTTTTTTTTAGCTTTTTAGCTTTTTTTAGGATTGTTTGCAAATAAATTATAATTATATAATAATATTGTGTTAGAGGTATTAAGCTAACAAAATAAAAAGCCTCGGTTGATTTTTCATTCACGTTATTTTCAGTTTGAACTATACAGTCGATTTTTATAGTTCATCACGCTTTCGAGCAAGAACTCTACATTTTTTTCTATAAGTTCACCAAGAACAGATTTTAAATGACGACTACGTCTATGACGCATACTTTTTTCCCCACTACTAATCTTTAGTTGGAAATTTTAAAGTAATTTTCTTGCAAATTTTGAAAAAATTACTTAAGCTTCGCGGAACCCAGTTTAAGAAACGCTGTGTTAGAGAACGCCAGTTCTCCGCGATTACCATCACGCTAACTTGAACTCGGTGTAACTACGAAACAGTCCTATGATTGTTAACTGTGTCAGTAAGTCTTAATAAACCTTTATATATTAATAATTATCCGTACCAGTACGCATTTTTTTGTAATATTAAGATCCTGTAGACCAGTGATGCCCAACCTTTTTCCTTTGGCGGGCCACTTTGGTAAGCAATTATCTTCAAGCGGGCCACAAAGTATAAAAGTACAAAAATAATCTTTACACCTCTTTTCAACTTGAAGTTATTGAGTTGAAAACAAATTCATTTTACTGTGATGAATTTCAAAAAATGAAACAAAATGTTATTCAAAACTTCCAAACGAAGATTTCCCTGCTTTAAGAGACTTTATAATGAAAATGGCTACTGTATTTGGCTCAACGTATATATGCGAACAAATATTTTCACGAATGAAACAAACAAAATCGGTTCTTAGATCGCGACTTACGGATGAACACCTTCATTCAATTTTGAAGATTGGAACCACTAAACTTCAACCAGATTTTTCATTATTAGTACAAGCTCAAATTTCATATTAAAAATAAGAGTAAAACATTTTTGTATAGTTTTTAGTTTTATTATTATCATTATAACTGTATTTTTTGGAATAATTATTGAAACGAATTCGTAAATGTAAATAAAAATAATATATGAAAATAAATAATTTAAAAATGTTTTCGTACATTTTTAAAATTGTTTTCATTTTAGAAAATTCGTAACGGGCCACATGTCATCTACAGTGTAGACCATTTATGCTCCAGAGCTGCGGTTAATTATATTCAAAAGAACCTAACTTCTTCCCTGAATACCTTATGTATTTAACGGGTGATCCCCGACCACGTGACAGTACCACGCGCGTACGCAATGTCCGCACAAGCACACAAGACGTGTCGTCTTACACGCGAAAAACAAACAAACAATACCAACACGGCCCTGTCGCGAATTCGATGAGACCCGTACGGTACGGTGACCGCGCTCCGGCCGCTTCCTTTTTCGAAATTTTCGTTTTCCGAACTCGAAATTATTACGATTCGTTTTTATGACGTGCCGCGGGACTGTTGTCCGAACACCGTACAAGTGATATAAAAACCAGAACTGGTTACTATACATTATAATACTATAATACGCGACGCGTATATACTGCTTATCGTCGATTTTATTTCATTCGGGTTTTTTTTTTTTCTCATTTTTTCACGTGCACATATTTTCATCCTTTTGCCCGCCATGCGATTTGGCGCACACACGTTATGCGGAGGGTATGATAAATATAATATGACCGTATACAATAATATTGTAATATATAGTGTTTGCGCACATTATTCGCGTACACCTTATATATTATACGCGCGCATAGTCACGGGAATTACTTTTACATTTCCTGTTACGAACAATATTAACAACGACGTATGTTATGATGTATACTTATGTATATATGTAGATAATATTATGCAGATGTACGCACGTTTACTATGTAAATACTTTATTAGCCGTATTAAACCATAATTTGTAAATTCGTCGCAACCTTGGACGCGAATCAGGAATTCGTGTACTAGAAAACATATATAATTCTATTATATTTTTATTATTATATTATATTTCTACGACCAGCGTTTGTTCAATTTCATTCTATTTCATATTTGTCAAACCGAACGGCGATCGATAACGTACGTACGATACAGGTTGCAATCATTGCAATAAACAATAATTGGCAGTAGTGAACAAGTATGAAGAAAGCAAATGAAAAACCGCATAGAGGCTAGGATTAAGCTGTAGTTATGGCACGCGCACTATTATTATTTATAATACAGAGTGTCCTACCGGGACTTACACGCAGCGATATCTCCTGATATATCTCTATAAATAAATATTATTCTGTTACCTTATGAGCATCCCTGGGCAAAGACAATTTTGCTGACAATGGTTTGGTAAACAGAAGTGTATTGTTTAAGAAATTAAAAATTAACTTTTTATTTCATAATTTTTGTGAAATTCAAAGAGAGCCTTTCCAGAACCTTATTTTTTTGAAATTTTCGACGGTTCAACTGTCGGTTTTCATTCGATTCAAGATTTTTAATAACTTTTTTAGTTTACAAAGAAATAATGTAAATTATTATCACCTAGTCATTTTTCCGATAATGTTTGCTGATGTTGTTATTATTATTTCATATTGTCTAAATATTATACTATATTCTTGTAAACTAGAAAATTTATTAAAAAACAAGAAGTTAAAGACAATTGAAAGTGGAGACGTCAACATTTTTAGAAAAATAAGCTCTATATAACGTCTATCCTCCGCGGAATGTATGAAAGTTATAAAATAAAAAGTAAATGTTGTAACTTCTTTAATAACACACTTATATTTACCAAACTATTGTCAACAAAATTTCCTTTGCCCGGGGATACTCATAAAAACATAAATAGAATATTATTATCTATATTAACACGGGGGATATCGCTCTGTGTAATTCCCGATGGGACATCCTGTATATATTATAACTTATTATTTTATGTTCACTCTTAATACGATGATTACGTTAATACATTAGTCTCTAATACTTCTATACCGTAATATATATATTGTGTGTACCCATAACCCACAAACGGTCACACAAATACACGTCCATATTATAATAACGATTGATATTATATTCTTGACGATCGACCTACTAAATATCTAGCTTTAAATAGAATAATTATTAAAAAACAAAAACATAGGCTTTTATTCGCGATGAAACGTTTTAAAGCCTGTACCAATACACGTTTAATTGTAATTTTGATTTTTCTTGTCATGTGCGATCTATACCCAACAGGCACAATGAAGGAATTTGGTAAAAATAATGAGTCAATATGACAATGATGTATAATGAGTGGAAAATGAATAAAAGTACTTAGCTTTTTTAGTTGAGTCGTGATAAGAGTATTCATCCATTAATGACTCTCAGACTCGAACATTTATTTTTATATAACATTATTTGGTTGAAAATTATTTCACATAGGATAATAGAGGTGGCGGCATAATTCTCGTTTCGAATGGATTACCGGAAATTGAAGGGACAGCAATATTTTGAACGGGCTATGCGATTGGAGGCCACATGTTTGTGGAAATGTATCGCTGTAATTTATTTGTAAAATGTTTGGATGTCAAATGTTAACAATTAAAGTTACAGGTTATTTTTGTAAAATCACAATTTCACGATTTAATATAATTATGAACCAAACGTTCACTATTTCCTGATCCGCAGGGGTTTGTTTTATTTTACTTAATTATTCATAATTTTGCATGCTAATAATAACAGCAACTAACGCTATTCAAAGTAACGCAAGTAGGTAATAATACTGTTCAATTTTTAAGGTATACAGGTATAGGTTATAATTTTTGTAAAATAACAATTACAAAATACAATAATTGCGAATCAAACATCAACCAATTTCTGATCTGCATGATGTTTGTTTTTCCCTGAATACGCGTCTGTATTTTCGTCCGATATTGTATTTTGTTCAACTTTTATCGCGTTTCAATTAAACGTTCGTAATAATAAATTCAATGTGTTTTGCAACAAAATATTATGCACGTTATAGTTGTCTATTTTTCAATATAAAACATCGGGTCTGGGAGTTAATACGTTTCGCAGTCAAGTGTAGACAAATCGAGTTTATTTTAGTTTATAGACTTGTCGCGCTATAATACGACTTAAGTACTATACAGAAACCAGTAATAATTGCATAACTAAATGTATTCGTGTCCGCACGTTGACTTTACTCAGAAGGAATATTTTTTCAACTGTACATACTAATTAGTAAAGTTAATTTTGAATTTATACATTATCGTAATAACATTTTTTTTTCTAAATTTATTTATTGTAAGGATACAACGTTATCGTTTACCAAAGCGATTATATTACTGTATTATATACTATATGAAAATTAATTCTATAGGACAAATATTGGCAAACCTAATAAAAAAATATATCGTTAACCTAACCAGTCTTGTAAAACAATAATTTGCATCAATAAACTACATCAACAGGTTAATACATATTATAATAACTATATTGAATTGCGGAATACATAAATAATATCACATTTGATTATTAACGCACTTTAACTGATTATAAGTTATAACCAATGATTGGAAAACTATAATAATTTATTCAATACTGAGGAGTGACCGAGAGGGGAAGTAAATTCTAAATTATGAGGTAAATTGGACGTGGTACGATTTGCTTTATCCGTCACACGACGTGCAATATAAATATTTATAAGTAGTGTTATTCAGACGAGTTGTTTCCGATGAACCGATCGATCTAGTGCACTCGAGATTAGCTTTGTCACACTTTCAATTTTGTATGTTTTATTTTTTTCCACCTCGCGTTCCACGAAAGTGATGTGCAGTTTTTAAATTTACAGTTTTTTTATTTTCCCACGGTTTTCGATAAAGGTTTATACATGGGTACAATATTGTTGTGATCTATATCAAATAATAAACCGTCTTGATATTATACGATTGTTTCAACAACACTATAATGTGTTTAAAGTATAACACAATGCGCCTAGAAACCATCCAATGAATACATATAGGTGGGTATGTACTGTTGTTAATGTAAAAACGAGATCATATCATTTGGTATTTTAATACACTGGAAACGTGAATTAGGTACACGCGAAGACAGGACAACTATATTATTATATAGGAAAAAAAACGGAAAGCCGAAAATGCGACTGTGAAATTATACGGTTCGTGCGGGGGAGGGAGTCGGTATAATGCTTCGTTTCTCAACTTTTTTAGTGTCGCGACCCCCAAAACAGGTATAAAATATGGTCAATCACTTCGCGACCCCCCCCCTTCATTTATATTAGGTAAAAATTTGAACAGTAAAAATATCCTATCATTAACCAAACGAAATATAACATTTTAAATATCAATTTATAAATACCATGTCTAGTAACTTAAGTTTATCAAGTTTGAACGTTATGTATCGGGTCGTTAGGAATTTCCATTAGTGGAGTAGTGCCCGTTTTATTGATGAGATATCAACATTTAATAAAAGTTTGGTAACAGAGGCATTGACAATTTTGATTCCGTTCGCTAATTCTTATTTATGCGAAAAAGGATTCTCATCCATGGTGGCAATAAAAACTATGTACAAAAATCGTTTGTTATCACTATAGAACGGATTTAAATGCTCTAAAAACAAGAAAAATGCCTTAAAAAAATACGTTTTAATGCCTTAAAAAATTCCATAACATCAAAAAAATGCCCTAAAAAACTTTAAGAATGTATTTATATTCAATAAAAACACAATTTTGAATTTAAAACTTATAAAAAAAACACATTACTTTGAAAAATGTGATAAAAAATATTTAAATACAATAAAACTTAAATTATCTTCTGTACAATTTAGATAAATAGCTTATCTTATCTTAACCTTAATGCGGGTAATAATCTGTTGTAACTTGTATGTCTACTCGTATATTTTGTGTCTACACGTGTCAATAATAATTTCGTAATTTCGTAACATAATACATATTTAGGTATTTTTATTTTTTTTAGAATGAATGTTGAAAATATGCCTTTCAAACCATAAAAATGCACGTAAAATGTCAAAAAATGCTCTAAAAATGTAATAAAGTCTTAATAATGCAAAAAAATGCAAAATAAAAGTTACATTTTTTAATTCCTTGATGTATGAAATGAACTCTTTGCTTGGAAACCAATGTTTTCGGACATTCAGAAAAAAATGCAATTTGCATTCAAATTCGTTCCCTAGTTATCACTAGAAAATAACTTACTTTTATGTGTTTCAGATGTCGAACCACAAATTAAGCAACTTTTAAATGTAAAACAAATTCAAAGATCACACTAATTACTTATTTTATTATGTTTATTAATTTTTTATGTACATACATGTCGGGATAATTTTATTATTATTGTTTTAATTTTTTTTTTACAATAAAAAGTCTTAAATATTTAAATAAAAAGGTACATTTTGTAAATCAGCGTTTTATTATTTTTGACCTACGCGACCACCTGGTTGAGAGACGCTGGTATAATGAATCGGTAAAGAAATAACCACCTGAAAACGTAGCGCTTTGGGTTTGCCGAAACGCACCGATATTATAGCGTATAGGTTGTGCGTCAATCGTCTCGTTGCGCGTTGTTTTCGTTTACGCGACGGGCGATGAATAGATCGGCGATTTTTTGGGAATCGTAAGATTATGGAAAAAAAAACAAAAAACCAAAAAAAGGGTACGTTGCATCACGCGTTTTGATCTGCCGCACAATGTACACACTGTCCGGGGTTTTTTCTCTAACGTTTTCTCCTCGCTGTCAAAACACTCGCGTATGTGAGCCGTCATAAATATGTTTATAAATGTTGTTATTTTCCACGCCGTCGTTGCAGCCGTACTCCACATTTGTACACGACGCGTGATCACCTATTACACCTATTGCCTGTACACGTCGTATACCACCACCACGTTGTTTTTGATACATATAAATATAGAGGAATAAATTATCGTAATGGTGTTGTGATTCCGAATTACGCGTGCTGAACATCGTTCGCGTCGGGGCCGATGCGTTTGTCCGTAACGCGTTTTACACGTTTCTGAAAATGCTCACCGAAGTGCGTCGCGCAAACGGGAACAATATTATATTGTACACGGGTCGCCTATGTGCACGCAGCGTTAGACCAGTGTTTCCCAATTGGTGTTCAGTGGATCCCAAAGGTTCCTGCAGAAGCATGGGTAAAATAAATTGGTACAACGTAAAAAACGTTTTCGATTTCAACTATACTGTACGAACAAGAAGGAGACCTCTTATCTTTGATACCAGCTTCTTCTCTAATCGTATTAAGTGTTTGCTGTGTAGTACAGAAAATACGACATTGGTCACTATGTTAACGGGGGTTCCACAAAATGTTCATGTTCCTGCAAAGGTTGTGTGAGTAAAATAATTTGGGAAACACTGCGTTAGACCGTTGGTGTGCGAGACGCGAGTAACGCGTTCGCGGTATTATTAAGCCACGCGGTGGGGAGGGGAAGGGAAAAAACACCCCAAACTAATTATCGAAAAATGTACACGTACGTGACGTGCATATGCGCGTAATAATGCAGTGCATGGGAACGCGTGAACGGTCGGTCGAGGAATGCACTTATATATAGTTTTTACCGATTTACGACCAATCGTTGGCCGTCGTCTGCACGTACAATAATTATTATAATAATACGCGTTGCATGATGATGGTGTGGACAACGCGAGTATTTTTCTTTACCCGACGGATCATGCGCAGATCATGTTGTAGGTACCTATATATTTATTTATATTATAGGGAAGTATAATATATTCGAATCGTTTTTGATCTTAATCTTGTTGCCGATTTTTAGCATGATTTTTTATAATATGTGCTCGCCACGCCCCGTGTATTGGCCGTAAAAATGTACAATAATATTATATATAATTTAAAATTATTTGAATTTTTTTTTCTTGTCAACGTTCAAGTTACCTTTAAGAACTTTGTTTTTCACAATTCTTTCATTCACAACCACCTTAAGTATGTCCTGTGGCGGTATAAGGTTTTGTCTTTCAAAAACCCATTTTTACCGCGGTATTTCATTCGGGTCATTTTTCTGTGCATTTTCGTGTACCGAAACCAAAATTCAAGTAGTTTTTAAATTATCCTTATATAATTATCAAAGAAAATATACTTTAAATTATATCATTTTTTTATTACTAATTTCTACTAACTTGAGATAACGCGAATTTTACACTTTTCATACAACATTTTAAATTTGAATAACTCCAAAAGTTTAGATCCGAACTTTGACTAGGTTACAAGAAAAATAACAAGATATTCCCATTTGAAAAACAAAAGTTTGTATCGCCCAGCACATACTATTTAGGTGGCATGAAAAAAGTAGTGGGATACATAGTTTTTATGATAACACTGAAAAAAAAAATTTAAACTAAAGCATTTGTACGGACAAAAAAGAGGTGAGCGCGTCTAAAAAATCACTCTGTATAGTAAAATACACACTTTTCATACTTCTGAGATGACAACCAATCGTTTTTAATTGATCGTAAACCAAATATTAATTCCAAACACTTTGATGTACCATATTATTGTATAGAACATTATGGGATGTAATAACGGAGAAAAGATTATCATCGGTTAGGTCTTAATCGTTTTCAATTTCAACAGGATATAACTATATAGGCCTGCAGACAGCCATGTACCGTTCTGTCGTTTTATTAGCACTCTCTGTACACACTCGCTTTCCGTCCAAACTCTAAATCGTTTCAACCGATAAACCGACGACGGTCCGATCGACTTTTTCGTTGTGTTTTCAATCTCGCAACAACGATTTCCGATGACGAGAAAAACAGACACGAATCGCTCATATTTCCCTAGACGACGATATGTATCTTTGATTCGCGGTCAGTAGCGTTGAGTGTTAGCGGTGTCACATCAAATATTGACATAACCCTTTAAGATCTTACTACTCAGGGCCGGTCTTAGGGATGGGCGAACTGAGCGGGCCGTCGAGGGCGTTAATGTTACATGAGCGCCTTCAGTGATCAGACATCATTTTTTTAATCATTTTTAATGTTTTTTAATAATAGTTTTTGTTGATCAATTTTTTTTTTATAATTTTATTACAATTACCAACAATAATGTACAGAAACGTATGGGAAACACTGGTGAACCATGTTAAATGACTCACATCAAAGCCCCTTAGCATTACTAGTAACTAGGAAAGTAGGATATAGATAGTTTAAAACTAATTCGATACCAAACAAAAGAAATTTATGATGCGTTAATACAAATTTCCGAAACTCCTCAAGAGGATATTTGAACTATCGTCATGAAGCAGCATGTCTAGCCAATAAATTAACAGATTACAAGTTTGTGGTTTCAATTGTAGTGTGGCATAATGGTATGACATATTATTCCGAATAAATATTGTTAGTAAATCCTTGCAGAGTATAACAATGGATGTTGTTACTTACTTCACATATGAAGTCTTGTGTGGAACATATTTCCAATAAATATTATATTGTTAAATATCAGAATATTTTTTCAACAATAAAGATTGATTAAAAATATTTGTTTTTCACTTCGACTAATAAACGGCCAAACTTAACTAGAAAAGGCGCATTCATTTTCTTTGCCCGGGACGCATATTTCTCCAAGACAAAAAAAAATATTTTTTTGAAACAATCATAACTTTTTTAGTACAAGTGATATCGAAAAAATAAAAACGAGACTTTACAGCTAAAGTTCTCCTTTATATGTGGTGAAAATGTCGTTTCTTAGGTATGGCTGTAGCCTTCTCGGTTCTTTTCCGTGCAAAACAGTTATGTTCTACATTTGTAAGACGGAGATCACACATACGCGTCTTCTGAAACGATTGCAGCACGCACAATATTATGTAAGACCCGATGAGGCTCCCGCGCGTCCCGGTATTGAAAAATTGTCTACGACGGAAAACATTGTTTAAACGTCGCGTCGCCGTTATCGGAAGAATACGAGTAAAACACTCGTGTCAACATTTCAAAAGGAATAATATATTTATTTATATATATATTATATATACTTTATTATACAACGAACGGAAGCCCAGGCACGAATCCAGAAATATTTCTCGGTAAGGGGTGGCGGGGGCAGTTCGCGCCGCATCGAAGGAATGTATACAAGTTGGTCGGTGTTTTCTTTTGAGTTTGTTTACAGAGTCCCTGCAGGTTTGAAAACGCCGTTGGTATAAAAGTATAAACCGAGTCTAAAATATCAATCGATAGATTATAAGTTTGACCTATAATCAAGCATTTAAGCCTATTACCGTTATGCAGGAGGCACCATGCGAAAATACGAAAATAGGTTGTCTGCAAAGTTTCATAAAAAAAAAAAAAAAAACGTTTTGTGTTTTTAACAGTTTCACTGAGCGTTGTGTCTTTATTGTCATAGCTTTGGTACATAATAATTGCTGTACATGCGGTTACAACTTGTCACGTGTCGTTCGACGACGATTCTCCTCACGGATCCTTTGCCCACGTTTCACGTGCCACCAAAAAAATAACACGGTACAAAGGATATTCGATTTGTTCGAAAAATCCTTGTGTGGGGCAGATATGAAAACGCGTTTTTCGGTCCGTGAAGAATATTTTTACTATCGATATAATTATTATTATTATTATTCGTATTATTGTTATTATTTTTATTACTATTATTTGATCATTTTTACTTTTCCACGTTTCCGTCAACATATATCGGCTTCAGACACTCAGTTCATGTACCTGCTGGCATCTGTGAATATAGTTGTGTTCGTATATACCGATATGTGCCGTATATTATAAGTGCGATAATACTTTGCTCTTCGCACTTGCAGCTGCCACTTCGGAAGCTCCCGCAGTTGTCTTGAACCGTAAGTCCGTAATCGTGTTTCGCTAACCACGTAAGTGGTATACACGTAGAGTTTTCTCTTCAGTCACATTAAGTCGAAGACATACATTCATATATTATTATTATCTCCACAACAAAACTCGCTGTCCACTAAAGCTAAGACGCCGCAAGTAAAAAAAAAAAAAACACGAAAAACAATTAGAAGACTATGCGTGACGTTAAAACACTTACATTTTTAGCAAAACATCGAGCGGATACAATACTGAGATGTACGAACTATAAAGTTTGAAAAAATTTGAAAAAACAAAAGTTTCTATCACCACAAGACATACTTAAAGTGGCATGAAAAAAAATACATAGTAGATAACATAGTTTTTATGGTAACTTGAACATTGAAAAAACATTTTTGAGCATTTTTACGGCCAAAAAAAGGGGTGGGCAAAATCATTCTATATATATGGATTACATACAATATATTTAGTTCGAGTGCTATAATTATTTTTAGTAGTGAAATATATGAATCGACATTTTTTTTTATTTTCCAACTGCATCTGCAACGACCCGGCAATAATATTTATTTTCAACAATTTGCAAAAACAATAATATCGCACTCTGATACATAATATATTAAAACACTACATGCAGTTCGACTAAATGGATGGTGCGCAATTATATTGTAACGATCCGAGAGACGAAAATACAAAAAAAAAAAAAGATTCACAATATGTTATATTTATATGTTAAAAAAAATACTTAATTTATGTTTGTGAGTATACTTGCTGCGGTAATAACTGAGAATTAGTTGAATATATTAAACAACCGTTTGATTTTAATTATAAACTTATTTTTTTTTTATTCATACGTATTTAATTTTCCCTTTAATGGTTTTAACCGTCTGCTTTATGTGTATCCATATATATATATATATTATACGTAGAATAAATGTTTATAACTTTTAAATAATACGGCGAGGTTCAAGAATATTAAAGAGTAAATTCTTATGCTCCGCTCGGGAATTCAAAAGTAAAAAAAAAAACTAAGTAATAATAATACCCCTTTGATGGAACACATACTATTTTCATATTTAGCTACAACACAATAATAATCATGATGTATATGAATGCGAGATGACGTTATTTTTTTACATTTTTATCTGTAACAGTTTTATTCATTTTTAATTCATCGAAGTTTTATTTTAATTTACGTAGTATTACATAATTTAAATAACTGCACGGGAAATGTATCGAAATGAAAATGTTAACGAAGTGACATTTTTATGTTATGCCTTCTCGGAAAAGAAATCAATTGTTCAAGCGTTCTTATAACTCGGTACGAGCTGCAGTTTTATGGTATACGTAGGTATATATTGACCGTGTAGGCTATATTGAGTTCATGTCGCGGTCGGCCTCTGTGAGACTTGGATCGAAGAAAACACATGTGGTTACAACGCGTGAACTTAAATAACAAATTAAAAGCGTGCGTGCCGTGTATAAAAACAAATTGGAATAATCACCGAAATACATGCAAATGTTTATGACGTATATTACCTACGTGAACAAAGACGAATCGTTATTTTTTACACAACGTTCGGAATACTGCAGTAGGGAGCGAAACGCTACAATATTACAATATATTACAATAATATCAACATTTTTTTTTTTCTACGGCACTATCAAGTTTATCTGAGAGTATATAAGTTATTGCGAAATCTTTCAATCACCTGAGATCCGTATTTTCATTGTCGAGTATAAAAAACCAAGCCGTACGATATAGCTCTACGGGATGAATGCAAAAATATTTGAAACTGAAAAAAAAAAAAATTAATAATAACTGTACACGTCGATTAATGAATACCGTGTAATGTCGTTTGAGTTATAGGGTTTTAGGTTTTTTTTCCTTTTTTATCGACACAATTATACTTAGGAACAAAAATAAACCACTGCAGTATGTACTATATACGCGTGTACATAATATACATATACCCATACTATGTATATATTCATAAATACACAGTGGAAACCTAGTCACCGGGTGATTTTTAAATTCTGTTTCCTTCCTCGAACCAGCTAATAAATCAATTTTTCTTTTTCCTTTTTTTCGGTGAAAGTAATTAAACGGTTTCAAAACCTTTTGAAATACTTTTCGAGCCGAAAACAAAAGGATCTCGTGTCGTCCTTGACATATTGCGCGGTTGAATTTTAGATGATTATTGCTGATAGGGCGCGATACACCTTGTTGTATGCTGCGGTCCCGACGCACGTTACGTTGTACTCGCGCACGTTAATATAAGTCGTATTATTATTATTATACGTGTCGAAAGCCGAAACGTAATCGTGAGGAGTAATTAAAATGTCCGCCTTGATGAGATATTACATTTTACGCTGCGGTTTCATGCGGGGCATTTTTGTATACACCGTGGTGTAACGTTATACATGAAAATCGCAGGTTTACTTATATATCCACGCGGTATTGAGGCGTAAATGTATAATATATAAGCTCAGTTCAAAAGCCAATGCAGGCCAAACACGTTGTAACCTAGGGTCCCGATAAAATATTATTAAATTACCGCGACGACGACGTCGGCGCTACATTAATTAAAATTAAATTTCTCCCTTCCTCGTAATTTTACCTCGTTCTCAATACGTACTCTCTCTCTCTCTCTCTCTCTCTCCCTCTCACCCTCTCCCCCACCATCGATCTCCTTCCTCCTTTGTTTTTCTCCCGTCTATCTCTCTTTATCCCTCTTCGTCTATCTCCGTCTCCGCGGTCCACGTCTATCTCCACCCCTCGCCCTCCCACTCCGGCGGGGCTGTCTCGCCCCTTCTCCTCCCCCGCAGCGCAGGCGCATTCCGCCGGTCTAGCACACTCGTTCCCTCCGCCGTCTCGACCGGGACACGTTGGAACGTGATTCCGTCGGTTATATTCATACGCCCGTGCAAACACGCGCAAACATACGTACTACATACCGCGCGTACCGCGTCTGTAGGTGCCGGGATAGGAATGCGTTGTGCCGCCGTTGTTTTGTTAATGGAATAATTGTCGTCGTACACGCCGCCGTATTCTTGTGTACGCGTACGTTCAGCGGTATCACAATGACGCGAAAACGATTTATATACACATATTATTGCATATAATGCGAGCGCACACGCACCGGCGAAGGGGCGGGAAATCTCTCGGAAATCGGCGTCTCGCGTTATATTTCGTCGTATACGTGCGTGCGTGCGTGTGCGTGGGGGAGGGAGAGAGGGGGGGTGGGGGGGGTGTAGGTGTGCGTGTGTGTGTGTGTGTGTATTACATCGTGTACTTGATACGATGGCGTGCTGTAGATCGGCGTGTGCGAAATGCGTGCCGATGCTTCTCGTCTTTACGCGTCCGTGCGTGCGTGTATACATAATATATATATATACACGAGACGTGCAATTGTCAAATCATGCGAGCGCGTACACCTATATTTATCATAATATATGTACACCTATCGTTCGGTGGCATCGGGCGCACCACCTGTAAGTAGGTCTCCGCCAACCCACGTCGTCGCCAGCGCTCTCATTCCACGCCGCCGCCGCCGCCGTCCGATGTCCGATGTCGATAATTATTAACGTCGCGCCGCTGTTCTCACGTTGCTGCACTCGCGTGCGCTCACGTGCTGTTGGTACTGTTACGCCTATATAATAATCTTACGTGCAAGTGTCGAAGCATAAATACCGCGGTACGGTATGCAGACTACAGGTTCCCGTGCGGTTTTCCATCAGGGCACGTATTACACTATTAGTTGTTCGTTTAGAGCCGGGATTTTAATGCCCTAAAAAAACTCTAAAAATGCGAAAATTACTCGAAAAACTCGAAGAACCCACTATAAAAATGCGTTAAAATTTGTTTATGATAGCTTGAAAATAAGAAAAAATTTGAAAAATTGTATTAAAACAGCAAAGAGAATGCCTTAAAATCATAAGAAAAAACGCAAGGGTTAAATTTGAAAAAAAATTCAAAAAAAAAAGGGGAAATTAAAATTACATTAAAATAATCAGTATCACCAAAAAAACATTTTCTACTTCCGGGCCAGCATTTTTAAATATCAGAAAAAAGATGACACTGCATCAAAATCCCAGCCCCAGTTATTATAAACGTAAGTGTCGGCGCATTATATTTGAACAATCATCGTCTGTATATTTGCGAAAAATGTAAGTCCTTTTTTTTATAAAAAAAGTTCATGTTTTCACGGCACGCTCTCGGGGAGACACTGCGGACTCTGTATCGGTTCTCGTTACGCGTCGCATACCTCAGTATAATATTACTATACTCCGTCGTCTATGCGCGTATATAGCGTGTGATGGAAGTTTCAATAGGTTTACTGTTAGTTTTCAGTCGAGATATCATCAGTCTGTACGCGCTCGACTTGGATAGGATCGACGGACGTCCATTCGTGTGGGAGGGGGCTGACAAAGGTTCTCGGATTTTCCCGGTACATCACTTATAAGTTATAACCAAACATATGGTACATTGTTTAGTTGTTTTCGTATAAATTTACGATTGTTAAAATATTATTTGGTATGCATTATCCATACAAGGCTGAGCAAGTTAACTAACTTTTTTCTCCCGTCAAGTTCAGTTCGCGAAATTTTACTTAAAAAAAATTGCTTCAATTTCTCGTGAACTTGTACAATTAACTGGTAAAACGTAAAAATAGTAACTTAATTTGGTTAAAAATAAGTTACTTATAATATTTTGCATTCCACAGCTATGATTCCGATCGTTTTAAAAAGTAATTTGCACGAAATGAAAATAATTTTTTTTTATCCTTGGAATTTAAATTAGTGAAAATATTAACTTTACCTGATTAGATGATTAATTAACTGATTAGTGGCCACAAATCGTGGAGAAAGTTAGAAGTTATAGCAAAACAAAACATTAGCTCGTTAAGGTCGTTAACATTTTAACTCGTCAATGCCAAGCTTTGAAAATAAAATATTTACCAACAAATATTGCATAAACATAAAAACGTTCGGCTGCTAGAAACCGTTTTTTTCGCCTTTTTTTTATTTCAAACTCTTCGTTTATACCTACACATAGTTGCGCGTTCGCACTGAACACTTCCTTAGACGGATCTGCTGTCTGTGTATAACATATATGTATATATATTTGCATAGGTAAGTACATACGTATATGATATATGTATATACAGTCGACTCTCGATAATTCGAAATTGACGGGACTGTTCGAAATAACGAAAGGGCAAAAAAACTTCGAATTATAGAGAGTTAAGAAAACAATTTTGTTTTTTTTAATATAGTACATACATGCATATTAATTATTTCATTAAATTAGGTGATACATACATATTAGAGTTGTAATTAAAAGTTATTTTAACTGGCTTCTTTTAAAGTAGTATAATATAATTTAAAGTATATAATAATATTCTATAGTTATCGACAGTAATAATCTAAATTTCTACACGATTGTAAATTATTAATAAAAAGATTATAAGAATACAGATAAAATACATTTGGTGAATATATGTACTTCGAATCAGTGGCGTATTTTCAAATTTTTCTGGGGGGGGGTCCTCAGTTTCTACATAATTAATATTAACTATAATACTTATAACTTGAAACCATGCTGCAGGAACATGGAGAGGTTCTGGGGGGGTCCGGTACCCCTGGACCCCCCCCCGTAAATACGCCACTGCTTCGAATTGTCAAGTGTTAGTGGCCAGTTTTCCCAAAATTTAATTTCGAATTACCAAGTGTACTTAAGTGCATTGTTTTTGTTCGAATTAACGCGTGATTTTCAAGGAGCCGAGTATTCACTTCGAATTACCGAAGGTTTGAACTATCGAGAGTTGACCGTATATGCATAGTAGTCGTGCACATACACCCCGTCGACGCACACGCGCACAAAACACTACTCGTAGAAATTTCGGTGGTTTCGCGCGCGGCTCGTAGTGTCATATATTATTATATCGTGGCTCGACCCCGCAGCAGCTGCAGCGGTGCATTGTTCGGACGGTTTTTTTTTTGTCGTTTTTCCCTTCGAGTATTCGTCCACGACGCTCGTGCACGCGGTCACACGCATCTCGGAAGAGCAGACTACTGCAGCGCGACTATGACGACCGCGGTAACACTATTTCGAACGCGCGGGACGGACGCACTTGAACGCGATTTTTTTTCGTTTTTTCTCCCCCCCCCCCCCCGGGGGGCCGGCTGACAATGGACGCGCGTACACAATCACGCGTGACGCACAACCCGGGAAACCCCGGTGTCATGTTTTTTGCGCGGTCCCGTACCTCGAGACGGACCAAATGTCGATCGCGCATACCGGAACTCGGCACACCGCCACGAGTGGGCCCGATTGGCCGGCGGACCGTGGACAACGGTTACTTCCGGTTCGCGCAAGGATCGAGACCGTACAGCCGCGAGTGTCGGCAAACCCAGGCCCGTCGCAAGAAATTTTCCGCCCTTCGGCAAACGTAATGCCGCCCCTTTCAATCAGAAGCTGAATATATTACAGTATGCAATTTTATCAGATATAATGAATAACATTTTACAAATTTAATTTTAAATTGTTGTTGTGTTTAATAAATTTCAAAAAGTTAATACAATATTGTTATCTCCATAAATTAATAAACGTCTTATACCTATAATGATAAAAATAATAATCTTATAAAGTTATAATATTAATAAAATAGTTAATATAAATATGTACTTCAACTTGGGTTATAATGTTTACAATTCGCAGTGCACAGAAGTGTACTAAACTAAAAATTAACTTTCCTTGCTTTTTTTCAAGCAAAGTCTTGAACGATGTCTTCTAAATCCAATTCCTGCGCCAAGTCGAACTCAATAGATAACAATGCCGCCGCAAACCTATGAGGGTTTGAATTTAAATTTGAAACTGTTCGCGTGTACACGAGTGAATCACGTATTTCCGCGACGAAAAAAAACACCCTAATCCAGTGGTGGGCAAACAATTTTAATGTTGGGGCCACAAAGTTTAAGAAATTCTAGAGGAGGGCCAGAATTATAGAAAAAATGCATTTTGTATTAAAGCTTTGAATCATGATATTATAAAAACATTACAGCATTACACACAAACGATACAAATAACCTTTTTGCCTTAAATACTAATTAATTTAAAAACTATAATTAGACTTATACACATGAGTAAATCATACATATCATTATACAAAAACTACGATAAGGACGCACCAAACCGAGATCCGGGAAATATATTAATATGAACAAAAATATAAATTATATACCTATTATCTTAGTATCTACTATCTAGTACAGGGGTGTCCAACGTTTTGGAAGGACTGAGCCACATTATGCGAGTAGAAATTGTCGTGGGTCACACATATTTTCATAAAAATATATTTTACTTATCATTTTACCATAGTGAATAGTGAGTGGAAATTTTTTTTTTTAATATTACATTTATTTATAGCTCAAAGAAGAAAAAAATTTTAAAATAACAATGCATCCAATAATAATAACACATTCATACTGTGCACTGTTCAATTAGTTCAAATTGTTATGTTTATATTGTTTATGTTGTAGTTATATATTCTTAAAATATTTTTTTTCTCAAAACATGTATAATTTGTCGATGGTTTTGTAATTGCAGTAGGGGCCGCGTTAAAATCTACCACGGGCCGCATGTGGCCCCAGGGCCACGGGTTGGACACCCCTGATCTAGTATCTACCTAAACCGCGCCGTGAGGGTACGACCGCGCACAATCCGCGCCGATCCATTTGTATATATTTAAAACCATTTTCTCCGATCATTTTCAGAATATTTCGGGCATTTTTTTATACTATACAGGCCCCATATAGGCGCAAATTATGAAGGGGCGCAAATTTGCGCTTTAAAATTGGTACTTATTTTTATCGATGAATCCTCTAGCCTTAAAGCAAGAAAAGAAAATTTTTAAAGTTTGAAATTTACATTGTAATAAAAACTGATAATTTAATAATTTTGTATTACCTAATTATATACATAAAAAATATCATTCCGTATTTTCGTCAATTTTTTAATCGCTAAAAAGGCGCATTTTCCTATGTTTGCCAGGGGCGCTAACGAGTCTTTAACTAACGCCACTACTTACGGATATCGTACACGCGCATACGTGTTTACAAAGGAACGGAACGAAAAACCGGAATACATGTTATATCGTTCGAAGCGCGTACGTTTTTTTTTTTTTTAGATAAACGGATGACGAACCGCCACGCACGAAGGCCCGACGGAGAATATACAGATACAGTGTAACCCCCGAATAGCGGACGACCCTGGGTCACAGAAATTTCGTCTGCTATTCAGGGGCGGGGGGTACATTTTTTTAATGCGTAAAGGATAAATGTGTAAAAGGAAAATATATGCGCAAGGTTAAATATAATTACAGCGTGTTATCATTTAATGTTTCACGATATAATAATATTTATGAGTACTAATGTTACGTAAAAAAAAATGTGTAAAAGGCATAGGTACATACTTAAATCCAATTCAATTTTATGGAAAAAAAATCGGTCAGCTTGGCTTGTTAATAATTATGCCGTATTTCGTTAGAAAGTTCATTCGCTAAAGTTACAGTAGAAGAGAAAATAATACTGCTTCCAACCTCTGTTGACGAAACATTTTTTGTCGATATCATATTATCTAATCGTCCCATAACGACTTTAATGAACGAGTTTGGTATCGTTGTCCTAGTGAGGGCGCGTTTTTCCGTCGTCGTTATGTCATTATTTTTAAATTAAGATTAAAATAAGTGTCCGGTATTCGGAGAGTCCACTATACGGGGTTTTTCCTATTGTAAAGCAATGAAACTATTCCCGTTCCCAAAAAATCGTCCACTATTGAGAGGTATCCGTAAGGGGAGCTTTCACTGTAAACGGCGACCGTATGATCGTCGTACGTCACTGGAAAACTATGATTAACTATTCGAAATGCACGTGAAAAAAAATAAATACCTAGCGTTTTAAAATTGAACACGTGTCTCCCGGTGGGTAATCAATTGTTTTAAAATATTTTCGTACCGCTTAGCACTTTCAAATTTCCTTGTGCCCACGGGATTCTCGAATTTCCAAATTTCAGCTTCACTGCGCAGTCCTCTCAATCCGGTCACGCGCATACAAGTATAGTTGTTTTTCTTCGTAGCAGTAGTAGTAATAGTACGTACATTATGCACTTGTAAAAATAAATCTTACGTGGAAAATATGATACTTGTCCGTATTTGGGTTACTTATGGGAACATGATTTTTTTTTGTTTTTAGATAAATCAATACACAATCCGAGAGAATGGAGTACAGAATATTATGCCTACGTCGTATTACATTTAAAAATCAAGAACAATATTCAACCCGGAATCATTTAACAATTTTAAGCTCGACCAAAGTACATATTTACGATGCGTTGAATTTGGCAGTGGCTCTGTCGAAAATGTATAAATTCATTATAGATACTAAGCAAACGCTTAGGCATGCGTACGATCACCGAGTTGCATTTTGTATGGTATTTGATCGATAACTGATTATTATTACGAACGGCGCACGAATTTCATATCTTGCAACAATAATACGGACATTCGTCGTCGGTTATATACATGGTACTGTGAATAAATGCGTTAAGTGCACTGACATTTTGTACCGAGCCGTAAACAATAAACGCAAATGTACGAATGGAATTTATCTACAGAGTCAGGGGCGTAGCCAGTAGGTAGGCCTGGTAGGCCCGGGCCTACCCAGATTTTCTCTAGAAAGAAAAAGAAGTATTTCAACAATGAGAAGAATAAAAACATACATCAGGTCAACTATAAAAATTCCTAGGCTATACGATTTGACGTTAATTTCCATAGAAAAGAAAATAAGTGAGCAATTTATTGATAATCCATCGGCTGTTGTTGATGAGTTTGCTATCATAAAGAAAAGAAGATAGAATTTTGACTATGAAAATATGTTATAAATGGACAATACGTATATGTTGTAAGTAATGAGTAAAGTAATTAATAATTATAAAAAAATTATCTTGTATTCTGATAAATAAAAATGGCCTAAAACTTTGCCTAAAGTTAGGTTAGTTAGTTAGTTAATAAAAATAATCATTGATAACTTTTAAATTATAGGAGGCCAATACCAAAATTGGTATTAGTCCCCACTTCCATCTAACAGTGGAAGGTTTATGTGGGCCTACCCAAAAAAAAATGTACAGCCACGCTCCTGCTACAGAGCCGACGATAATTGTTCAATATTATTACATATTATAATAATCGTAGAGATTTCAATATTTACTCTCGCGCGCGATCGGTATGATATCGTGTTGTTTTATCCACGGTGGCCGCCCGGCTTAACACTTTTAATTCGTATGCTCAACATCTCGACGTATCGCATGGTGTCCGAAAATCGGAAAATCTCCATCGAAACTTATTATACCTTGGCGGTATAGCATTGACACTCGCGTTTTCCACCGTAAACGCGACGTTCCCTATGGTATATTGACGGGAAATTTGTTGATATTATATTATACGCTTTCACGTCGGCGCACACGCATGCGAGCACGAAAAATACATAAATATCTTAGTGTTGCTAAAAAAAGAATCAAACTCGTGTCAGTGGGCGAAAAGTATATCCTGTCCGTTTTAATTATATACCGAACGAGCGTCTCCCACTATTATAACGTATATCGATGATGGCCGAATAATACACGGGTGGTACGTGACGTCTTAAAAAACGTATACTGGATTTAACACGAAACGTAAATGTGTAAATGATTGTTGTGCGATATTTGGAGCACAGTAACTGTAATACAAATAATTGTGTTTAATTAATTTGCCCGAGCCGAAAAATTAGACATTATATAATAATATTATGTTTTATTTACGCGCCTGTTTCGTGAGCTCCGTGGGAATACATCGGCTGATATGAATCCCGATTTAAGCGAGTAGGTAAACTTGTCGAATATTTGTGAAAAGAAAAAAAAATTTAAATAATATTACGAAACAAAATTAAAATAAATAATGAATAAGGATAAATCATCATAGGAATTCGGAACACACGTCTAAAATACTCATTAAAATACATATTAATTTAAACAAGTAATTACACTTTTTTAATATGCGCGCGAACGATGACGACCCGCAACGATGACGACGACGACGACGACGACGACGAGCGACGCGACGGTTGCATGAACATCTAATGATCGTATCTCCGCGCTAATATTTACTAATATTCAAGATTAGTCTTGACAAACAGATATAAATGCGAACGCGTTGATTTGGGTTAGCGGTTTAACATCGCGCAGGTCTCGGAGATAAATCTTCCATAATCGGGCAACTTTAGATTTTTATAAATTACACGGAATTCAAATTATACGCGTATACATAGGTGTAATATGCAGCGAGCGAAACGGTCTGTAATGTATTCACGAACAAGTTTATAATGTTCTAAGTTTACGGCATCATAATATTGTATTATGTAAGATATGCGCATAAAATCGCGCATAGATAAAATCCTTAAAACATTTTTATTGATTTTATATAGTTTTCGGACCAGCAGCTGCGAATAATGTTCCGCGATACCGACCGCACGAGTACATAATATATTTGTATGTACTCAACGTTTCAGCAACTATGCATGCAAATGGACGCCCATATTATAATCTTATTATCTTCGGTTATGAAACGAAACCGCATAATCGTCTGATGATTATTTAATATTTTAACGGGCTGCAAGCTGCAAATGAACATGGTTTTAATGAGAATCAACTATTTAAAATGTACTACGCATAGATGGCTCGGCGATAAGATATATATTTATTCGATCGTTTAACGCGGCGTAGCAATTTGTAAGGAATACATTTAACCTAACCGTATGTAAAGAGAGTATCTATAAATATATAAATATATATATTATTCCCCGTTTATTTGCATATACAGGGTATCCCGTCGGGACTTACACGGTGCGATATCTCCGTGTTGAAAGGAATAATCAAATTGTTTTTTTTTTTTTTTATGCGTATCCATTTATGCTAAGACAATTTTGCTGACAAAAGTTCGGTGTACACAAGTGTATTATTAAAGAAGTTAAACAATTATTTTTGATGATAGCCATTTTAAAGGGCTTGTTTTTCTGAACATTTTCATGATTCAAGTTTCAATTTTTTTTAACTTCTTTATTTTCAATAATTTTTCAAGTTAACAAGAATATAGTTTACTTTTTATACAATTTTAAATAATAACAAGTAATAAAAATATCAGCAAACCTTATCGGAAAAATGACAAGGGGAAAATAATTTACATAGTTTCTTTGTAAACTAAAAAGTTTATTAAAAATCATGATTCCTATAAACTGAAAAGTGGAGTGTCGAAATGTTCCAGCCCTATAAAATGGTTATCTTCGGATTTCACAAAAATTATAAGATGAACATTTTTAATTTGTTTAGGTCTTAAACAATGTACACTTATATTTTGTAAACTGTTGTAAACTATTGTCAACAAAATTGCCTTTGCCCCAAGGATACTCAAAAAAAAACACAGAATTCGATCATCTCTATTAACACGGGAGGAGATGTATCGCTCTGTACAAGTCCTGGACGGGATACCCTGTATAATATGTAGAAATGGTACTGCAAAATTATAACGTATCATCTGTAAGTAATAAAAAAATAACAATCAATACTTAATAGTGCATCGTACCCGCGTAAACGTCATAAAAAAACATAACTACAAAACGAATTTTCGTTTTCGGACGAGCAATTACGGGCAATTAAAACAATAATCGTACGATAGGTACGTACAACAACCATGCGTAATATCACGTGTACAACGGTCGTCCGTACACTCGGGATTTTTAATAATATTGCTCCGGCGGCCGATGATTTACATATCAGAAGAACCGATCGAGTTCCAAATGATCAATTAATTGATGATTAGCATATCGCGTATATGGTGTACACGCGTTTCCGGTTAAGCGCTGTGGGAACAATTTACACGACGTTTGGGGATGTTCGGGCCGCGCTCTATCTATATATAATATATACGCGAATTCTGGCCCGTCCATTAGTAATAATGTGTAACTTTTTCACCGGGAAACGAGCGGCGGACACATCTCGCAAGCGGACCGGCCAACGCGCGTATGCGTGTAATATTCACACACAAGCGTAACCCGCGAGCCGCGTGTACTGTATACGGTGTGGGTGGGCAAACGTCGAGGACACGGCGCGAGTTGGTCGCGAGAAAGCCATTTTCTTTGTAATTCATCTGCGCGCATAATGTGTGTCGCCGGAGCGGGAAAAAAGTCGGACGGCTTGACGATTTCGCGTGTTCGCCAGAAAATGCGCCTTTTTAGCGATTAAAGCGTTGACGAAAATACGGAATGATATTTGTTGTGTATATAATTAGGTAATACAAAATTATTCAACTATCAGTTTTTGTTACAATGTACATTTCAAACTTTAAACATTTTCTTTTCTTGCTTTAAGGCTAGCGAATTCGTCGATGAAAATAAGTACCAATTTTAAAGCACAAATTTGCGCCCCTGGCGTAGGCACAGTTCGCCATACCCTTGCTACGCCGCCACTGGTTACGACAGTATTGTGCGTGCCGCAAATCGAAAACGTCTTCGGGCCAGCTGAAGTGAAGCGTACATGCCGCACCCGGTATATTATATGCGGTGAGGGAGAATATTATTGTAGGAAATGTTTTTTCTTTTAAATCTTCCACGATAAACGTCCGTTTCAGATACGGAACGTAAATAAACCGCGTGTAATATTATGTACAGCAACGCTGTAAAGAACGGTGTAGCCGCGAGTTATCGCCTAAGCGGTTCCCGGTTGAAAAAAAAGGTATTTTATTAAGGTGAGCTGAATCCGTCTGCGTTTACTTGATTTTCGACATTTTCCCTTTTCCCCTTTTCGCCACTTGTCGACACAATTATTTAAAACAATAATGACATAATATAATAATAATTAAAAATTACGATTACGGTTCGTTAACGGTTCACTGAATTTTAAGTTTAAGATTGTTCAGACGACACATTATGATTTGAAACAAAAACTTCTTCGAATATTTTAATCGTGCGAATGTCCAATCATCGTAATTCGTCGTACAGTTCTCCAACGTTTACACATGAGTGGGTTCAGATTATTAACCGATTTCTGGATCGTTATCCGTATGAACTATTTTTATTGATAATTAAGTTTGGTAACGGAACTGAACTGAGACGGAAACAAATTTAGCTCACATTTAAATAAAAAAAATTTTTGAACGTGAAACAATGCTGGAAACCAATTCGCATTATCAGTTGGTACAAAGGATCCGATTGTTTTAAAAGTAATATATTTAATTCGTTTTTGCGAGCTTCAACCGGCATGGACAAACTTTTTTAAAGGACCGCAACATACACGACCAAACGATTTGCGCAAAGAAAATCAAAATTTATGGCAGGATCATTGAATTTTTTTATAGTTAATCGAAAATATATTTTACAGATTAGATATAATTATATATACTGTTGATAACATTTGATGAACCTATATCCTGTAAGATCATGCAGCGTATGTGGTAAATAGAGAGTTATGATTAAACTACATAATACCTAAATAATATAAACGGTAATGTTGCAATATAGGTACTACAAATCAAAAATACAAAAATCAAATATTAAGATTACGATGAATATTCTTAAAATATTATTTCGTACAAAACGACCTTCAGGAGAAAAAAATTACTGCAGGCGCCTATAAAATATAAAAAACGCTAACGTTAATCTATATAATACGTGTTTTGGAAACATCCAACTTTAAATGCATTACATTTCACGTGATCTACGGGTTACGATTTCAAGAGTTTACCACGAATTGCCTTGTGGAAATCACTGATTTACAAATAGTTTGCACATATCTACAGTTTTTTTTACGAACAAGCACCGGGTTATGGCGCTCTGATATAAATTAATATTTTACGACAAAAAAATGGGTGTGACGGACCGTTTTAAACGCGCCATAATAATTTATATGAACTCCGCGGTGCTTTTTTCTGTATCAATTATATAATATATTATAGCGTACGCAATGATAAAATTATCACCGTGATAACATTATAATGTTACATATATTGTGTACGACATTTTTTAAATTAATATTTATACATTATACTATATATGTTTTGATGAAACGATAGAGAATAATTCATTTCTAAAAGAAACCATTACCAATGTGTAGGTATACCTTATTAAAATAATTATTTCTAATGTGAAATGAATTTATTTTATACGTTTTATCTGCGTTATTATAGTACAAACCCCCTCACTGACTTTTAAAAAAAAAAAAACAATAAATCTTAAGATAAATTGCCACCGCTTGGTTTATTTTATTCAAATTATCAAACCGTGTAAATTATGCTTAGCACATGTGCGTATTGTAAACTTAAATCACTACATATTGTGTATTCAATAAATAAACGTTATTTTTTTTCCTTTTGGAGAATACAAAAAAAAAAAAAATACTTGTACTATTACTTTAAATGAACAAACGGTTTTTGTGTATAATACGATCCAAACCATGTGCGGTCCCTTGAATTTCACTGGAATCGATTGTTGTTGCATCGACACAATAACATGTTATAATAATATACCATCCGATTAATGCAGCCGGAGTCTCTTATAAACACACCGAATCGCACGTGAAATAGATCTACACAGTGATGCATACGCAACATACGTGTGCGACATACAACGTTATACGATTGTACCCTAAATCCGCGCCCCTCAAGGCATTTTTTTTCTTTTCATTTTCGTCTTGCATTGAATGGCTTGAGGCCGTTCAAAGCAGTTCCTCAAAACTCAAATTGTTTTATCAAGAACGTAGTACCTATTGTTCAATTTGGATGCTAGAACGTGTGAAGTGTATGCGTATATGTGCCTGTACTAAGTCTGCGAAAACAGTTGAAACTTATCTGCTGCAAGTTATTTACGAGCGCGCGTTCTTTTTCTTTTTCCGGTGGTGAAAAGAAGCGAAAGGAATACCCTATATCAGTGATGGGCAAAGTACGTCCCGCGAAAGTATTTAATCCGGTCCGCCGAGGGTCCATTGATATGGATAGTATATGGCCTGTATAGCATAAAAGTATAGTATAAAAGAATTCCCGAAATATTCTGAAAATGATCGAAGAATATAGTTTTAAATACCTATATAAATGGATTGGCGCGGATTGTGCACAGTCGTACCCTCACAGGGTGGTTTAGGTAGATACTAAACACTATGATAATAGGTATAACTTATATTTTTGCTCATATTAATATATTTACCGGATCTTGGTTTGGTGCGTACTTATCGTAGTTTTCGTATAATAATATGTATGATGTACTTATGTGTACGAGTTTAACTATAGTTTTTAAATTAACTATTATTTAAGGTAAAAGGTAATTTGTAACATTTGTGTGTAATGCTGTAATGTTTTTGTAATATTATGATTCAAAGCTTTAACACAAAATACATTTTTCCTATAATTCTGGCCCTCCTCTAGAATTTCTTATACTTTGTGGCGCACCATTAAAAAAGTTTGCCCACCACTGCCCTATATCATCGTCATAATAATAATAATAATAGTACAGACGCTTGATTGTAAAATCGTTGTTTCTCTCCGTACCGTAATGCTGTTTAAAAAGTTCGACGTCAATGAACCTTTTGTTTCCGATGAAATCTGTACCTAATGGTAAACATGTCGGCGCATAGTTGAGATCACAATTGAAAAGTTCTTCGCCCCAATAAGTTCTGTTGGTTCATCAAAAACATCACCAAGAACTTTTCCCTTTAACCAATTTAAGCTTACGATTTGAATAAGTGTGTTGTTTCTGTTTTTTATTTTACTTCGGTTCTCGTGTTGTTGTGTTGTTGATTTTTGAAATGATGAAACCCGTTTATGATTTTCGTTCACGATTTGAATATTGTTAACAGATTGTCGGAAGCGTACAGTTATTTTTGTGAAAAAAAAAAATATATGAAAACCGTTTAAAACGGACTTTGTTCTTCTCGCCGATTCCAATACAACAACGATAATATAATATACCTAATGGGTAACACGATTTGAGCTGTTTTTGATTAGTAAAAATATTAATTTAAGACGCAGTACGTCATCACCTGTACACTCGCAAGAACGTTTCTAGAAGCGGATCATGCCAAGGATATCTGTTCGAGTTTTTTTTTTTTTTTACTTTTGATGCGTACAATGGGAAAAATATGTGAAATGCATAAATATTTTTAATAATAAGCGCACGAGCGTTCTTCCCGAAACTCGACATCACACCACGGCGTGCATTATATCATGCGTCATGTGAATATCGTTGTTGTATTGTTTTTCAAGTTTTTAACAATTAACCTTAACAAGGTGATTCTCATGCAAATTCGGTAACGGATAGGTGTACGCGACGTACACAAACGTTGACGGCAGCTATGCATTACATTAAAGTTACTAATTACGTATCTGTATATAGGTATAAATAAATATAATAATATTATTTCTCGTCCGCTCGAGAGTCCACGCGGTCGAATGATGGTTTAAATTTTCCACTAATCAACACGACTTTATTGTAATATCATCATTGTCGCCTCGCGGTTCGGTGTAGAGTAATAGTAATAATATTCCTGACTGTTTTTTTTTTTTTTTATTCTTTCGCCTCTTAATGATCCGTACATTATAATAATGAAATCTCGGGATTTCGGCCGCATTACGTATGTAAATAATTTATAACGTGTTATTATTCTTAATTCGTATGTTATTTATAATCTCCTAAACTATGCGGCGGTGATCTCCGTCCAACGCGTGGATCCTGACGTCGCGTTACTTGATTTTCGTACACGCATCGACTCGGGCTAATCAGAGAACGTGATTTCCATCGTTTGTGCGCAAACGTATTATGCATATACGCGTGTACCGCCCGTGATCCGCGGTGTTATATTTCGTCTATACGCGTATAACACGTGTGTTCGTTTGATGTACAATTTCAAAACGTAAAACAAAACCAAAAAAAAAACCAAATAAAACGTCAATCGTACGCATATTATTATAATAGTAACATGTATACGTACCTAACTACTAATCAAATTAATTTATTATCTCCGAGAACTCTTTTTACACTCATTTGTATACACGTGCGCGCTGTATAGTAATAATAACGTTGCGCGAGGAAAATTCTATTGTTAAACATTTTACAACGTGTTGACTTGGACTATAGTCATAAATACAATTACGTGCGGTAACGCCGCCGCCTGCGCGGAGAATAATATCGTTTTTACAACTTAATTGTCAATTATGTACGCATTGTGTGTACGTTATTAATATGTTTGCAGTGCGGATTTAATTGGTCGTCTTTAATACGCCGCAACGATCTCGGTCAGTTTACGCAGACAGTAATAAATCGGCGACGAAACCTCTGAATAGCGGACACCCGTGGAACTGCCAGAAGAGTCGACGGCTGTCGGGGAAAGTGGACGGAACGGATGAACGCGTCTCGGAGCTTTTTATCTGCTATTGTTGAACAAAACCGTTTTACCGTTGATTCGCAAATATGCCGCGACGACGGAAACATAGAAATCGGTACGTACAATATATCGCAATAGAGTTGATTCCCGAGACCTTTCTCATATATTAGTTGATTCCCGGGTCATTAAGAGGTACGTACGAGTTGATTCCCGGGTTATACAGCCTGTTAGCATAACCCAAGAAACACCAAGAGGAGGTTGGCGGACAAGTTTCTCAAAAATATTGTTTTTTCTTAGTTTTTTCATATTTTGAAAATCATTCAATTTTTATTTATTAATCATTTATCGGATTATATTATAATATTGATTATTATACCGTGACATCTCTTCTCTTAAAAAAAAATTTGTTTTTCTTGTTGTTTTTTAGATTTCTTAGTTCCATTACTCTATCTACTACATTTAATATACGTTTCTGATTGTACCGCTAACAGCTCATTTATAAATACAAAAATATTTGGGTGCCCACTATAGAAACAACTGTTGAGCTTAGAATGAAAACTCTCACAACTATTCGTAGTTCTATTTAAAGTAGTTGAGAATTGAGCCCATACACTGGGTGGAAAACTAGCTTTTGGATAAATATAATAATCTATTGATAATTGATGTACGACAATAGGGAATCAACTCGTACGTAGCCCAATATATTATAATATACGCTGTACGGGTTCGCGTCTCTCCGTACGGCTGACCGTTGTTTGGATGTATTTTAGCACACGCCGCACTGCCGAAAGCCGCCCGCGTCCGTTATTCGGAGGAGCACAGCGAGCCCTGAAAACGTGTCCGTCCAAAACGTCTTCGCTGCCTATACCTTATATAACGTTTAAACATATCATGCACTTGAGGGTATATACAGCCGCACGCGTGACGAATGACGACGATGATGATGCCTGACGTGGAAGTCGCGGGCCGAAAGTACGAGTAGTCGTGGTGTATACGTAGCTCGTAGGCCGCGTCGAAAACTTGGGCCGGGGCACGCTGCAATTACGTAGACGAGAGATTCGATTCGAGTTATTAAATTTAGTCCCGAACGATGAGACAAAGTGGAGTGGATTGACGTGGAATAACGACGAATAGACGTCGTAGTCGTCGCGGACGGTGCACAAGTTTTGTGCGCCGGCGAATAATTAAACTTGCTAACGAGCCTATGAACTCGTTAACTGCAGCGAGTGGGCAGTATTGCGGTGATCAAGACTGATGAATAATATTCGACGTTCAATCGCACGAGTGACGGCGGAGAATTTCCCAAAGTCAACACGGACTTGCAGCGTACACACGCGTACCGTATATACATATTACCGCAATCGACGTAAAGGTGTAAAGGTACTATATATATATATATACAACTACCACTACTACTACTATTCTACGCTATTACCACTACCTAGGTATATACAACTAATACACGACAACAACTATTACTATCAACTATATATACATAATACATCGGTACGTCGTCGCAGCAGTGACACAAAGCGAGGAGTGGAGACGGAAGCAAAGTAACGAGAGCGGTGAGGACGCAGCATGCGAACAATCCGACGGGGACGACCGGGCTTAAGGATGAAAGGACGTGGGACGCAGTCGGCGGCGGCGGCGGCGGTTTCATCGTCGACCGGGTCATAAACATTCTGAAGAAGGCGAGGTGACCGACCGACAGCGCGGTACCCCTAGGTATATACCTATACTGCTTCTTCCTATACGTTATAATACACATTTATATGTATATATATGTTCTTATAAATAATGTAATATACCTGCGCAACAGTAAAAAGACAACGCGCGGTTGGTTCGGACGGGAATAAAAATAACTCGACGATGATGCTATGGGTTAGATTAGATTTAATTATTTATTTATTACGCCGTGATATCGTGTGCTGTAATCTTTGGTACGATCGGCTGCGCTGCGATGTTTGAAAAACGAAATATTTTATTGAATTATTATATTAAAAAAAACAAAACAAACAAATTACTTATACGAACGTTTATAATATTTTATACTATAATAAATAGTACGTGATCGAATGCGACGAAAGATAAAAATGTAAAATAGTAAAATGTAAACGAAGTTAACAGTCGTTACGACATGGCGGCTTGTTTTCTTTTTCGTTTTATGTACCTAGATCGAAAGCGGGGAAGACCCGGAGATGAGTGGACTGCTTTCAATATTTTGGCTCAGCGTATTAGGAACCAAAAAACGACTGGTCGAAAGAGATACCAATAACCTGCACGGCCTAATATGACTAAAAAGACTTTTTGTGTAATTTAAATGAATAGTTCCTTGCATTTATTTCTAGAACCCTGCCCGGAAGTTCAAAAATGTAACCGTGTACGCGTGGGGGGCCGTGGTTATATAATAAGATCGACTCCAACGAATGGTCCCAGTAGGCTTGGACAACGGCGGGAGCATATTATTACGCGTAAAGAAAACTTTGGATTTTCGAAAACGGTGTATGGCGGAAAGTTGGCAGCCCGGTATCTCACGCGATCACAGGAAGTGAAATATAAAACTGAGAACCGAAGAATACGAAGTCGGTATATGACTAGATAATGTGGCCTATCGAATGCCGGAGAATCCGGTGACCGAGTCGTATCCGTGGAAAACGAACCGCGCCGAGAGCAGCCTTTGAACGGAAACGTGGAGGGAAAGTGCCACGTGGCCGACCCGTAAAAAGCGATGCACGCGGATGGAGTAGGAGAATAGATCTTGGAGCGTTGGTTAAAGAAAATTATACGGAAGGAAACGCTACGAGATGTATAGATGGACGGCGAGATGATTTAGTGCGCCGGCCAGGACTGTTATACGAGATTAGTCACGCCAAGAGGAGAAGAAGATTTATTATTACATTATGATTATTGTTCCGGTGAATGTTATACCCGGGCTGCGTACAGTATAACTATTAGTATAAAGTTCATTTATTTAAACTGTAGCCACCTGTTTTACAACAACACGCGCGTATATACCGTCCGTCCTTCAATGCACGTTGATAAGGATTATATATTTAAATATTTGAGGGGGCTAATATTTTCTACGAGTCCAAGCCATATTTGTCGTAATGTATGCACGATTATACTTATACTACAATAGCGCATTCATTTTTCATGTCCATACGTAATAATGTTATTTATACTATCCGTTTAACGCATAACTGATCAATAAAACGTATAGGTGCTATCCTATACATAACCATGTCAGTAGTTGCTTTATTCTACTATTTTAGCAATCTGTAATCGTGTATATATAATAAAATAATATATATAATATATAAACATGTACTGGTTACCTAATGATAAGGACCGGATTTATATGCAAATGCATATATGTATTGGAATAAGCTTTTTGAAATCTGATGAGAATTGTGTCCGATTTAGATCATTCTTATTAAAATAACACTAATATTGTATTTTGCATATTTTGCATATTTCAACGTTTTTACCTATTAAATGCATATTTAATGCATATTTTGTAGTTTTATAGCGCATATTACTATTTATAGCACATATATTTATTTTTCGTGGTTTTCCTAACCTAACACATTAAGCAACTTCTGATAATCCAGTGCAATAAGGTAAAATATGAATTAAATTTTTGTTTTCACTTTTTATTAATGTGGGCTAATATTTTATAGATTGAAGATAAAGATTGTTAAATGGCGAACTTAGTGAAGACGACAAAATACTTTTTTATATATTTAAAACCTTTTTATACCTTTTTTAATACTTAATTAGTTAATACTTATTTTTAAATAATTTCAAATAAAATGTTTTCAATTCAATTTTAATTGCATATTTTGTAGCATATTACAGCATTTTTATAAGCATATTTTGAGGATTTTTTGTGCATATAAATCCGGTCCCTACCTAATGATAATAACTTTTATTTTAATTATAAAACAATTTTCAATACAACACACTAATATGTGCGTAATATCGCTGTTATGATAACAGAACATTATGTTAAACTGTAATCAAATAATTAAAGTTAAATTAAATTAAGTATAATTGTCATTGATAATGTTCGATATCGAAATAAACTTCATAAAAACAATCGTTATGACCGTAAGATTATAGTACAACAGTACGACGTAGAATAATAGGCATAATTATTAATAATTATTATTGTTATTCATTAATAATCTTACGCTTCTGAACAACAAAAATAACAATTATACTAAAGACGTATTCGCGTTTGAACAATTACATTAATAGTACATCTGACGAATTAATTATAACTACGTTATTGGGATCAGCGATGCTAATTTTAATTGCATTGCACACACAAAAAAATATATATTCAATACTACGTCTACTCAGCTAGTACCGTCTCGTACGACAATAATCATTGTGAACAACATGATTCCGTACAGTTGGACTCCCAATGCAAAAACATCGAACAATAGTCACGGGACCATCGGATACTCATCGCAAAGTAAACAATTTTAATTGTAAAAAGTTCTTTTCGACTCTCTATAACATAGGTTTACTGCATTGGTTCAGCGAGTCCAGAAGACGTAATTTTATGAAACGCCCAGAACGTTGCGTATTTCCCCGTTGCGCTTTCTTAAACGGTATAATAATGCACAAATTGCGCAAGTGTCTATACGACAATATTCAATCCTACAACGATGCACACGATGTTTGCTTGTCTTTTTTTTTTTTATCTTCATCTTCCAAAACGTTACATTCCCTTCGGTAGCGCGCATGTATCCGTCTCGTAAATCGCACACCGTAATCAAGAGAAAATATTATAAAATCCCATCTGCAGCTGCCTGCGGAGGATAATGTTTTTTTGTTATGAAAAACATGTGTATACGGAATTATGGTGTAATATTGTATGAGTAAAATCTAAAATAAATGTAGGTACTCGATATATTGTTCTGCTACCACGGTATACGTGTAACCTATATAACGTATAGGGTGTCCCGTGGAGGATTTACGCGTTGCGATTTCTCCTGAGGTAATGAAGGTATTCAAATTCTGTTTTTTTTTTTTTATAATAATCACAGGGACGAGGACTACAAATACGACATATTTCGATTGAATTTGACGTTTTGGTGAAAAATTTAAACATTTTTTTCATTAACCTCACGATTCTTAATCATTTTTTTGGTTACCAGAAAAATTCTTGAAAATAATGAAATAAAAATTATATTTTAACTTTTTTACCAAAACATAAAATTCGATTGAAGTATGAAATATTTGTAGTTCTTGTCCCTGGGAGTGTTCTAAAAAAAAAAAATTTAAATATCTTTATTCTCTCAGGAGATTTTGCAATGGGTAAATCAATCGTATTGTAAGCTAATCCTAGGTGCACGAACAACATGTGTGACTAAGACCGCACTAAAGTTTCAAGTATAATATGTTTGAAATACGTCGTGATAAAATATTAAATTGTACTGTATACGCATATATTTGAACAGTCTATATAATATCGGCGTATCTACGGCGGCAGCTTAGGGTACTTACGCTATCTAGGGTGCTTTTAACTGCAACTGCAGTTTTCGAAAGGCACCCATCGGTTAACCGAGTCTATAAGATAGGAAGACCGCAGCTGCAGTGAACGCAATAAAATGCTATGAAATATGCATGCAATAATTGTGCGCTAAATATTGACGAAATATGCGTTGAAAGATGCACTTAAAAATAGAAAAGTACTTTCAAAATCACTAGTCATTACTTGTGACTTTTCATTTTGATACAATTTCAGCTTATTTATATAGGCTGCCGCGGCCGGTCAAGTACATAGTCACGCCAATGGTTTATAATAACACAATATTTATATACCGAATGCATTCCACGTGATTAGAAAACAACTTTTTACACTATTTTTTTCTCACAACAAAATAACGTTATAAAAACAACCAAACACAAGTGTGAAAAAATATATACGAACCAGGCAGTAGCTATAGTATTATTTCGCGCCAGTAATTCTAATAAAACTTGCCATTGGCCACGCGATATAAATTGTAATTATTATAGTCCTGATTTATATGTTCTCCTCGTCGTTACCGAGTATAATATATGCATTATGCAGTCCTATAAGACTATAAGAGTAAAATGCGTGGACGGTTCATTCAATACTGCTGAGTTCACGAGAGAAAGTTTTTTTCCACGTGCTTGAGGGTTAGGAAATGTTAAGCTTGCTTAGCCATTATTTGGAAATATACTTTGTAAATTGTGAGGTGAAAGAATTTAATTTATTTTAATTTTAAAAATTTTATTATTAAATTTAATATTAATAGGCATTTGAAAACAATATTTTTTGAGTCATATACCGACCGACCGTCGATTTATTTTTTTTGTTTATTTTTTGATCATTTTAAGAAATAAATAAATAAAACGCACAGCGTTAGCACTTTTTTAAGTCGCCGTCATCGAACATGAGGTGGCCATCCAGCAGTTCTGAAAAATAATTAATTAAGGAGTATTGAAAAATATGAACAGAAAATAATAATAAAAAAAAAAATGCATATCAAAGCATTTTATATTGACGTTCATTGTTTATTTTCGATTTGTTTGCATATTTTTCCGAATTTTTCAGAGAATATAAGGAGAATATTATTTGCAAGTTTTTTTTCAAACAATATTAGCATCATGTCATAGGTGTTCTAAGAAAACATATAAATCCGAGCTGAACATTTAATATAATATAACGTTTAACCACGTCATCGCGTGCCCCACTTTTCGCCCGAACTTTGTGGTAAATTCGCTCTTGGTAACAGCTAACATTTTAATATTTAATTGTACTTACGAACGCGAGTAAAACGTTTTCTGAAATAATATTGTACTGTTTAATCGTTTAGTATTTACACGTTCCATTAATGCAAGTTTCTTCGACATCTTACCGGCTTGTATATGCAGGTTTTCCCATCGAGGATTTTACCCATTGCGATATCTACTGAGATAATGAAGATAATCAAATTCTGTTTTTTTTTTTTTTTTTTTATAGAAGATCAGCAGAGTCGGATATTTCATATTTAAATTGAATTTAATCTTTTAGTAAAAGAGTTAAAAATATTATTATATTATTTCCAAAAAATATGAAGATAACCATTTTATAAAGTTTATCATTTTATTTTCAAAAATAAACTTTATAAAATGGCTAAAAAAATTTTTTTCGAAAATTATTAGCTATTGATTATATAGATAATCTATATATAATATATTATATAGAATTATATAGATTAAAATTAATCAAATTTTCAATTAATTAAACATATATAAGAACAAATAACATAAATAAAATATTAAATCCTAGCTCGGATGAGACTCTACAGTCAACAGTATGGTTATTTATTATTTCAAAAAATAACCATAGGATTTCTAATAAAATCTCGTTCAACTCATCAAAAGTACAATCCCTTTTACTAAGACTTATTATTACTATGCTAAAAAAAAAAAATTTTTTTCTTTATATAAAATTTATTTTCATTCGAAATCTTTAATTTTATTTTATTTTATATTCAACGCGTTCTTTATAACTGATGATTATTTTTGAAATTGAAACCTGTCGTTAGGTTTTCTATAATACTTTTCTAGAATACTCGAGGCAATATTTAATCTTATTTTTTATTTTATTTATGTTATTTATTGTTATATACATTCGTTTTATTGATAATTTGATACATTTTAATAAATCATTTATTTATTCAATTATAGTTTGTTATTACTTTAGAATATTGACCATTAAACAAATATTTTTTAAATTTTTTGAGTTTTATTTTGTTCTTAATTCTACAAAACATGATTCTATAATTTTTATACGGAAACATTGAGCTCAGTCAAAATATTGAAACGCTTATAGTTGTTGTCGCTGCGAGCCTTATGACGAAATCAGAATTTGAATATCTTCATTTTCTACGTGAGGAGATGTCGGTAAATCCTCGGCGCGACAGCCTGTGTACATATATTGAAGAATTCATATGTTATAGCAATAAACGCGCGTATCCGGAATGTGCCGTATAATAAACACGTTTATTTCACTCCTGATGAACCGTATAGGTGTAGTACCTGCACGTCGTAGCGCGTAAATATAACTATCGACCGATACATTTTTCACGTGCACAATTATGAAAATGAATGCGACTCATAGAACTTACGCTGTACGCGTGTATCGTTCTCAGTTCCGTCTTTACCCCATGGGCCAGATGGGGGCCCCGAATAACAGAAATTACAACTTTAAATTGCAAGCTGTATCGTTATAATACGATCGTCTGTACAAAAATAATTCTTAATTCCAGATAAAAAAAAAGCTTAGGTAAATGGCAATGTTAAAACGTTATTTAAATAATGCTAAGTGAGGAATGATATTACACCAAGCAGGTAAACGATAAGTTTTATCGATGTAAGTTGTAACAGTAATCAGTGGCGTAATTATAAATGTTTTATGGGAGGGGATATGAATATTTTGTAATCATAGACCCTCACCCCCTTTTGACCTTACCAATAATTTGTTTTTCAACATAATGCATTTTAAAAATATATGATATTAAACAAAACATTTTCTTAATTACATTTATTACATTGTATTATTAACAAAGACTACCTATATTATTATTATAACAAAATGACTGTAACAGTAATATAACTTTACGTTTAAAACTTTTTTTTTTTAGTAATCATTGTATTTTGTATTAAGACAACAGTATATAAATACGGCTCATGGGGGATGATCTATCTCCCATATCAACCCCCCCCCCCGTAATCACGCCCCTGACAGTAATATACCATTTCTAATTCTGTAAAATAAACACAATTGTCGACAACTAATAAAGTCATCATAACATTAAATAAGTTTTTTATATTTGTATTCAACTATTTTTTAAGGACCTACTAAATGGGTGCCATGGGCCTCTGCATAGCCAAAGACGGCTCTGATCGTTCAACACATTGAAGTACGGTCTATTTCCGCGAGCGGATCGCGTATTGTCACGTACTGATGTACTGTTTGGGAGCAGTCCGCGCACGCGAATAAATTTATCTCGTCCCGCCTGCAGTTTCGTCCGCGCGCCCGCCGGACTGCGGGGCGACAAAAATTGAAAAATGTACCTTTTACAACGAACGTCCAGTTGATCGAACGATTTGCACGCGCACGTATAATAATATTAGTGGCGATCGTGTTCCGATTTCATCGCGGTCGGTCGGGTACCAGTGGCGGATTTAACGGGAAAAAAATGGACATTTGCCGCCTGGGCGCCTACCCGAAAAGGCCCCCGGGCCCCGGACCCAGTATTCAGTTTTCATTAATTTTCATTTCGACAAAAAAATTAAAATATAATTGGTGAATGGTCATTTTTGTTTGTGAAGTTTTAGATTGTAACACATCAAGTAATAATAATAAGAGATCAGTAATAATAATACTGTGTAGTGTTGTAAATTGTTTATGTGACTATAGTTGCCCATATTATACTGTCAAATGTACACCACGCACCGGCATGTATTTTTATTTATATTGTTAAGGTTATTTAGAAATTATATCCAGTTTGTACGATTTAAATAAATGTATTTATTTATTATTTTGTTTCAATACCTATCTAGTTTAACAGTGTTTTAAGAGGCAGGCCCTCACGAGTTAGTATTAGTTACGTATTAGTTACGACGATTCATATTTCTTGGGCCCCTTACATCGTATGCCGCCTGGGCATTTTTCCTTAAATCCGCCACTGTCGGGTACGTACGCGCGTAATGAAGAGACAATATTCGTCGGCGAGACGTAACCCGTTGCATCGTAACCTACGGTTTATAGTCCAGTGGTTCTCGACGGGGGTGATATCGCCCCACAGTGCGCGGTGAAGGGTTACCGAGGGGCGATGAACTAGTTTTGGGCGGTAGGGGGGCGGCGAGGGTGTTCACTCAAAAACGTTGTACATGGTGCGGATGCATCCGAGAACCTTTTTTTATACCAATTCCGTCCCGGTAAAAAAAAAAGAAGAATTAAAATAATAATAAAATATAATATGTATAGTATTGTTGTTATAAAATATTTATAAAAAAATATAGGTATTCATAATATTAGTACATCTTCATAATTTAATTATAATTAATCGTAATAATATAAATAATAAAAATCAATAAATATTAAACATTTTTAAAAATATGAAATTGGATTGAATTTAAAGGATAATTCCTTTATTTTTTCCTTTATTTGGTGCAATAACTGAAATAAATATCATCTTTATTTCTAAAAGACTTGATACAAGACAGAATTAGTATATTATCCATTAAGAAAAACCTGGGACGGAATTAGTATGTTCATTAAAAAAAGCTGGGACGGAACTAGTATACCTTTAATTTCAATTTTTATATATGGGACGGAACTCGGATGCAGCCCATGGTGCGACCTAAAAACAATACATACTTGATAATCCATATAATAGCCATCTATCGGTATAAAAAAAATAATAGGTAGGTACTATCATCGATTATAAATACTAGTATTTATAATCGATGGTACCGTGTTGAGCAATGCACAACAACTTTGATTACTTTCCAATTTATTATTTTCGTTATTTTGGCGATTGTGCGTGCACATTATATTTTATTACGCTGTATCATCTTAAATTTTAGAACTGTCACGTAGGGGGCGTTAAAAAATTGATCGCCGCTCAAGGGGGTGGTAACTCAAGAAAGGTTGAGAAACACCGGTTTATACCGAAACGCTGTCCACCATTAAATATGTGTAAGGTACCACGCGGGCTGGCGCTCGTTTGAAATTACGAGGTGTGCATAAAATATGGCGTGGATTAAAAAAAAAAAACGCCAAACCGTTATCATGTACACGTGTACAGGTGGTTCGCTTAACGTTTAACGTCATCGGTACATGGGTAGTGTCTCGTTGCGTGCAACGACGGTTAAAATAGGCCCGGGACATAACAGAGGTACGGTAACTGTGTTCGGCGCGCGGTAAAAACCGCACGAATAAAAAAACGATTTCATTCAAACGCCGCGGCCGAATCGAACGAGCTGGCGTATTGCTACATTGATTTCAATACAACCGCACGGTAGCAAATTACTATTGAACCCTCGCGGCGCTCATTGTTTCGCGGTTTCGCGAAACAGTTTTCTTCCTGCGGCGCGTGTTGCATCGTAACACATAATATAACGTGCGCGTACAACGATATTATAGCGAAATGACGATCGACGACAAAGACCACTTGTGTACAGAGCGCACCGCGTGCACGTGATTTACGTGTAAACCATCGTTGTGGCACTTAATACATACGTACAGAGCCGCACAGTAAACGTTCGTGAACCGTGATGCGCTCTGTACACAGATGTGTGTACTGTAGTGTTCCGCGGCGCGAGGATTTACTGATTTCGATATGATATCCTGTGTTTTTTTTCAATCATTTTTTTTTTTTTTTTCGTCATCAATTGACTCATACGACTAAATACTATAGAACTGTGAGCTTATGCGAATAAACGTCCCAGCACACCGTACCCGTTAAATGTAATATAACGTTTGATTTCGTAACACTTGAAGATTTTTTTCATTTTCTGAAACTTTCAACAAGGACGCCAGGGGCCATGCAGGAAAGACCCACCAACAACGCGGACAAACAAAATTAGCGGTAAAACTTTTTATCGTAATTCGGGAGTGTATACAATCAACTTTCACTTGAAAACAATTAGTTTTCTATTAGTAGTAGTATTAAAATCAAAACATTAAAAAAAAATGTTTACCTTCAATTTATACAGTTAACTTGCTCGTAAATATTCATTATAAGTACTGAAAAAGAATAAAGTGTTCTTGTGTGTTAAATGATTGTACTTATTACCATACAATTTGATTTTATGATTCAACTACTCATAAGTTACAGATAATATAGACCATTATTTCAAAAATATTATTTTGTGCATTGATTTTATTTTAGCATTGAATGAAATAGAGATAAGCGATTTGGGCGCCCGGAATTTTAAATTATACTGGGCCCAATTAAATGGTAAATCAGGGTCTGTGCGGATCCCTCATTTCTCCATACTGTTTTTGAATGCTAATATAACCGTTGTTTTACCATATACCTTAACTGCATCCATCCGTCGAGCTATAAGTAACTTAATTTTCATTGTACATATTATCTTCTTTTCTCTATTATTATCTATAGGGTGTACACTTATGCTTGTGTTCAATGACGCATACCCGTAAATCACATTAAATAAATTAATGAAATGCATATACAAATCGAATACCGGTCTACACTCATGCACTACGTACACATCAATATTATTATTTAACGTTTTACAACATAACGCGTGGTGTAGAAAAGCAGGTCTGTTCTGAAAAAATATCCTGCTCGCACATATTATGGTCTCATTTATATTCCAATTCGAGTGTTGATGTGTAATTAAATATAAATACCGGTCTTAGGAATTTGATTTTCAATAGTATTAGCATTTTCAAAAAAATGAGACAAAACATTCATAGTTTAATGCCGTATGAAATAAACCAAACATGTTATTGCTTTACATTATTCATCCGGTGAACCCCCCAATTGTATCTCAAGATCATAGGCCTCACTGTATGTGCGTGTGTTTTTAAATTTGTTTGCTCAAAGTTGCTCTTTGTGTAAGACTCGTAAATATTTAATATCAATTATAATTTAGTAGAATCACATAAGTGATAGTAGTTTGCGTTTAAAGTAAACAAGTAATATTTATTTATTAAATTTGAATTCTGAGAACGTTTCTATCGCATATCTATTAATGAATAAATCGGTATTTAGCACTATTGTCGTGTACAACAAAACAAGGGTTACCTAAAACGTTCGCTATTCATTTTCCGTGAAGAATTATGGAAAAATCGTGAAATCTACGTCGTTTACCAGTGGACCCACGACGTTTTCAGAAAAATAATCCGTATAAAATTCCCGGAAATCTTCATACCGTCCGAAAATCGCAAATTGTATATTGTACATACAATGTGCATACCGTGCGTTCGTACGCACGCTGCAGTTGTACGACTCGTCGGCAGTGTCGGTGCTCCGTAAATCGTTTATTGTCCGTATAAGACGTGTTGCGCGTGGTTTCTTTATTTTCAAATCCGGATAATCAGATTGACTGTGAAATATATAATTCGGATTCGTCGTCGTGCACACGCATACGCTACACTACATTTATCGGAACAATAATAATAATAATGATAATGATAAAATGTTTTAAGTGTGTCGGACACGAGTTGAACCATTAATGTCCGATGCGCGCACCGTTTAAATAACAAAGCGATTTGTTGTGCATTTATACGTCGGGTATTATATTAGTATTTAAACGCTAATTTCACTCGCGCTACCGGGTAGATCTTTCTTTACGTTTCCGAGACCCGTGTTCACTTTGTTATTAAATGCTAATGACCAAATGGTTGTTTGTAGTGGTAGTAGCAGACGGTAGTAGCAGCAGCAGAAGCAGTAATGCAGTTTTATTAATTAGTATCGTTTGCCCCGATAAATTCCTTAGCAATCGAAACCGTGCGTTGTACGTACGTGTGTTGGACGTTGGTATATACTTGTGTGTGTGTATACATTTAAATACTTTTAATGTTGTACGAATTCTATATGTATTATAATGCGTTTAAAAATATACTCGTGCTCGGCAGTGTAACATATTATATTATACAAGTTTGCCGCCGGCCGTGCGGAGACATAAATCTTGTAGTAGTAATAATAATAATAATAACAATAATAATACTTAATGATAAAAAATAAAAACCACGGAGTCCATTATTATAAGCGCGCGGTGTGCAATGTTAACGAATTATTATACCGTAGACCGTTGCACTCGCGTATTGATTTTATTACAGAGTGTACCGCGAAAGATAGTCTACACGCCTCCACGATAACTTCACGATCGGAATATAGAAATAAAAAACAACGAATTAATCAATGAATGTACCACGCACAAATGCTGTTCAGTATAAAGGCGTGAAAACGGAGTTTAAACTTGCACATAGCGGTGTCCGTTCGCTGTCGCGTAAACCATTATTAATTACGTTACAATAAATCATTTCGCATTAAGTAACCGATTCAAAACCTTATCCGAATACCCGCGATTATGTATCGTCGCATTATTGTGTATTTAAAATGTTTGTAAAGTGTTAACTTACGTGCTATTAAAATGTGTACGTAACGCGCGTACATAATGATATGTTATTAGTGCTATTACGTTTATTTCGTTATAAATTTATAATATATTCATTGAAGTAAAAGTAAAAACCGACGGCATTCGATGTGTTACATATATATATATGTACGTATAATACACGTTTACGCGGTAGAATTTACAATTGTTATCAAGTAAGTAGCTCGTAAAAGTATTGGTAAATTATAAAATGCAAATAGTGTGTAATAAAAGTGTAAACAATAGTTATCTTTGGACTATACATTGTACACACAAATAATTGTTTTAAAAAAAAAAATCAACTCCCGAATTAAAAACTATAATAATATACTGATGATTTTTTTTTTTTTACAATAGATAATTTACTATTCGTAATTATGCGTTCATTAAATCGATACATATTAAAACTCCGTATAAAAACTTGAATGTTTGAATTACGCGACTAATCGAAACCATTCGTTATTTTTATTTTTTTTTTTGTGAATTTTTACGTACCCACGCTGAGAGCCGTGTCGATCAATTCAACGCCTCGGAGCATAATTTTTTCGCGTTCCTTCCCCACTATTTAACGACTGATTGTTTTCTTATTATATTATACCGATCTCCATGCAGTGGCTCAAACCGGGACAATTGTCAAGAAAGGTGGAGGGGGGAGCTCAAACCACCAGACATTTTAAAACACACTGAATGTATATTAAGCAATAATTCCGTCCCGAGTACTGTAAACATACAGTAAGTACCGATAAAATACATTCATATAAGTATTGTAACATAAATACAAATATTTTATTAATAAATTAATGCATTTGTTGTATAAGGTAAACAAAAAAAAAAATTTAGCAATACAATTCAACAAAAACATTATTCATATTTATTTTTGTAGGTATACTTAGTGTTATCGGATACGATAAGCCTTTCTGTTGATTCAAATATACTTAGAATAAATACATATAGTGTTTATAGTAATGTCACTTTAAACATTTATAACACGCTTAAATTGCTGAACCTCTCTTTGTTCATACAATATAATAAAAAAATGTCGAATTATAGAGAGAAAGAATACCAATGAAAATTAATTCTATCAGATATCACTTTTATTTTATTCTTATTTTTTGAGGGGGCTTCTAGAGATTTTTGAGGGGAAAGAGTAATACCAGAAGCCCACCACCTCTATTTGCGCCACTGTCGCCATGGAACACCATATTATCATTTATCACTCACCAAAAAAACTAATTAAAATATACTATGCAACATTTATTGTATATTATAGTGTTTATTTATTCTAATTATTAAAAATATTGATAACAATTTTTCATAATCATAATTAGTATACAAAAAAATACCATGCAATATTTCCTTGCTTTATCTTTGGAAAATATCTGGACTGAGGTACTCCAATCAATAATCTTTACAACTTCAAATTCCATGAACACGAGTGATAAAGGTGATGTTTTTTCATCTGCTAATGATAAACGGAGATATATGATTTTATTCTTTTCAAAACAGAAAATGAACATTCATCACTAGCATTTAAACGAAGAATGTATGTAAATATGTTAAGTACTTATTGATAGAAAAGCAGAAATTATATTTTAGTTTATCAATGCTTTCAATAAAGCTTGAAAATAATTTTTTTTGACTTCTTTCTGGCAGAAATGAAACTATTTGTTTAAGCTGTATTAGTTAAACTCAATTCCAAAGTTCATACACATGATTACTACATTTTCAAATTTTAATCTAAGATCTGTTCGGTCTATACGAGTATCTTATACATTTAAAAAGAATTCAAATTTTTCTTTAAATTTATCGTACGCTTTTTTCTGATTATTTATACTTCTGATTAAAGCATCAATGGTATGATAAAATGTTTTGTTTTTCTGAAAACACACTATCTTCCGCATGTCCTTCATTAAAAATGCTATCCTTTTTTTTGTCTTCTTGACTCATTGGAAAACAAATCATTTCCACAAATACTTATAACTTCATTTAATACAGTTTCAAAGTTATTTCTTAAATCTCAAATATATAATCCAAGTGATTTGTATAATTGTACCACGGATGATAAATCTATTTGACTTACAGATTGTAGACTTTTGCTGGTCATGTTAGAACATGTTAAATATTTCTAAAATTGAAGTTCGCAAGACTAACATAAATGGAAGTTCTAAGTTTTTACATTTTTTTATACAGAGCTTATGCTTTATCTTCCTAGTAGCGGGCCTCTGGACTCTGACTCACATTTACTGATATATTTTGTAATGCAGAAACTATCCCATTATAACAATTTTCTATTGACTTGCATACAAAATATATTGACGACCATCTAGTATACGACACACATTTGGAAGCATTGTTGAATTCGGAAAATAATTAAGTTCATTTTCTAATATCTTACGGCGTGATGTGGAACCAGAAAAAAAAGTAAACAAACTTTGAGAGGTCATAAAAAATCATTAGGTACCTACACTATAGTCTCTTCAGCTGAAAATATACCAACTAAATTCAGGGAGTGCACCGAACATGACACATATTTAGCAGTTCAAGTGTAATTTTTTTACGCGCGCCTGTAATCCATTTTAAATTAAACATCTTACGAGTAGGATATATTTCATAAGATCCATGGTTAAACCTTTCATCTCAGTAGTTCATAATAGGTGTACAGTATACACAGTATAGATTGCGCCGCGATATAATATTTCATTATGTAATGATGTGCATATTATAATGTTAAAGTATAGAGTTATTTTTATTCAAAGCTTACACGGCCGTCGATAGAATTGCAACGGATCAGGGATACTCGATGATGAAATAATAGGTTAAACAGATTTATTTTGTTACCGTTCACTACGGTGTCCTTTGACTGTTCGGTCTTCGGGATCACGGGTAGCATGTTAAGCGCAAATTAAAGCGCCTTCATACTTCTAAAAAACCATAGCACCCGGGCACAATCACCCCTTTTGTCCTCCCTCCTCCCTCTTAATACGGCTCTGCCCACGCTTCAGACAATTGAATGTCCTTAGAATACATATTTACAAGAAATACAAAATATAACGTCAAAATAATCCCTAAACGGCTATGAAGCAACGAGTTTGTTTTAAAGGATAGGTAACCTGCAGCAGCCGCCATACCGAGTCCGAGAAAAATGCTTGGCGTCAAAACAATCTCGATTATGTAGAAAAGGATTTTTTCCATCCTTTTACGAGTTAAGAGAGTTAAATCTATGTATATGTTAGTGCAGTTGACGTTTAATCTCCACGTAATACGCGAGTATTTCTGTAGCGAAATTCATCGATATGCTATACGGTTTTAGTGAAATTATATACCTAAGCGATTAAAAGAAAAAAATAATTGCTCGCAAATATTTTATGTTTATCCGTCCGGTTCCCGGTAACACACGACAATGGTGCTGATTATTGTCTGAACATTTCAACGGGAATGCATGCGCAGTTTATCCCTTTTAGAATTAAAACTAGAAAAATGTAATTTTACAAGAAAACCGTGTGTAACTTCTGAGTAGCGTACTCGTTTTAAAACGCGTATAATAATTACTCGGTTAATTATATGCTGTGAATATTAACAGCGTGACACGTGTACACTCGTAATACATAATATTGATATATCACGATCTGGGCAATAAATACGCGTGTAAACTGTGCAATAATATAATAAATATAAATAAATACGCAATACGATTCACACTGAAAGCGTGTGTACGGCTTGTGGATAACTCTGACCTATTATGATAGTGAAGACGTTTTCTGAAAACTTATCGGAACGTTATTCATAATTTATACAGCCATGTTTAAATGTAAACGATTATTGTAAATCTTTAAAAAAAAAAAAAAAAAACGTTGCACACGGTAAATAACGTCCAGTGCTTTGTTGTTCACAGCTGCAAAAGGTTTTCTAGTCAGATTTATATTACGTACACCGAAGTTAATTTATTCGAGTTTTGAGATAAACAAACGTTTTAATCTAAAACTGCAAAATGTTTAAAAGCAATAAAAAATTACGAACGTACAATATGTAATTACGTGATTTTTTTTCTAGAAAGGCATTCGTTTGTTTATTCGTTTATGAAAAAAAACAACACGGAATACCGTCGCTCTTTGTGTATCTATAAATTAATTTCGAAAATCGAGCGTTGATACCGGGCGAGCGTTCAGTATTGCCTATGTTGAATCGAACGGGGGGTGATGTGATCGAATAATATATTTATATATTAACTATCATAATTTTTTTTTATTTTTTTTTTATGACCGCTTTTGTTTGCGTTTCTCGCTCTATTGTTCTAAAATGAAACGTTTCCAAGCTCTGCAGTTTCTAAGGAAATGGAATCCGTTCGGTTCGGAACCAAGCACTCGCCTCCCGAAAAGCCGCGTCGTAAGATAAATTATTCGGCAAGGTTACAACTTAAAATAACATAAGACGCCATAGCATTATTGTAATTGTTTTTTAGAAACTACAATGACGTCGCGTCGGACGTTTACCGATGTGTTCTTGTATACGAGATATAATCGATAAGACCGTCATATACGTGGATAATAATAATATTTTCCCGTAAAAATTCAATATTTACTAATTGAAAAACAATCGTTTTCTTTACCATGCCGGCAGCGGAGATACGATCTCGGGGGGGGGGGGGAAATAAAAATCTTCCGCGCAGATAGGTGGTCGTGTCGTACACATCGAAATCGGTGTACGCATTGAACCTATATATATATAAATATATTAAAAGGTTGTTGTTCGTATAATACAACATACCGTCAAACTCCGATTTGTGCCCACACGCATTATGTAACCGTCGCGATATGATCTCGGTGCGCGCGTACATTATAGGATGATTAAAATAACAGACGATTTTCGAGAGACAAAAAAACAAAAACAAAAAACGAAACGAAACGTTCGAGCCCGATTGCGGTTCCGGGGCACGGACGAGATGTATCCGATTGTGTAATACGCATAGCGTGTGTACTGTGTACATAACAGCGGGGCCACCTACAATAATAATAATAAACATACCAGGTCTCGACGAAATCGAAGACGTATTTAACGGTGCGTTATATTACAGGGACGTTCGTTCGGAAAATCGGCCGAAAACGGAATTAATAAATAAACAGAAATGCGTTTAAACGAATTCAACGGCTGTACAACGTTTTCGGAATTGTCGAATTTTTTCCTTTCTCGTGTAAATGATCCGCGATGATTTTACGCAAACCGTGATCGGTTCAGAGCGGTCGCGGTAGCGGAGGAAGTTTTAATGATAATATTAATCGTACACACGATGTTGTGTTTCATATTATTACTATCGTACCGTAACGCAACAAGCTTCCTCGCGACGATCTATTTGTTAATTTTCAAATGATTTGTGTCTTACGGTTTATGCGCGTGTGTGTGTTTGTGGGTGTGCGTATGCGTGTAGGTTTGAGTACGCGTGTGCACCCGCATGTATCTATACTATAGTTATGTAACTATGTTCAAAGTTAATTGACTACAAATATCAGAGCACTTATATAACTGTTGCTGACAAACTATAGAGTGAACAATTGTTTGCTACTTAATTGGCCCTCAATTATTTATACATGTGCTTATCAAACTGGTTTGATTAAAGATACAATATAATTGCATGGTAATATTATATTTATTAATGTTCGTAAATTTGTAGATAATTAATATAAATACTATTCGGCTGTTTTAACTGTGAATATAACAGAAAAGGTAATAATAATAATTCTTGTCGTTACAATATTTACAAATGTTTTTTATTGTTCTTAATTTAAATCGCACAACATTACTATAATACGTGGAAACTCGCAAAGTGATTGATAATGCTGATAATCATAATCATGATTCATGATTATACGAAGAAAAAAATTAATAACGTTATAAATATGTTTTCATTTTTCGAGTCATCAAAACTTATCTAAACATTACGTTTTTTTTCCCTTACAAATCGCTATCAGTTTTCTGTAATACGATAGTACTAAATTGTATTTCAAACAGACCAATAAAATTATTGAAATCAAACAAATTGAGAAGTAATTTTTTCGTTTTTGTCCTCTTATTAGCAAACATATTATATGCAGTGTCTATATGATAAAAAAAAAAAAACTAAAATAAAATTACGAATTATAAAAACGTTCGGAGGTCAGCTCCGCATTGTTATGAGATATACTTGCCCGAAATTTTACGTACCCACTAGATACGCTTTAAAGTCGTAATATCAAAACTATCGAAATGATTATACATTGCCGTGCAATGGCATTATAGTGTGCGTGCAACCGCACGTAATAAAAACATCAATCTTCGCGTTGATTCATTTCGGAAAAAATATGGAGATTGCGCGCACAGAGCGCTATAAAAAAGTACAATGCTGTGTACGTCGCAATACATCTGTATACGGTATATTTGTTGTTTAAAAATGTTCTACAACAAATGCAGTTTCTATGCGAATACTAAACCGTTTAAAAACGCATTTCGCTAGAAAGTGAAAAAATGTTTTTTACACGGGTCGTAAACGATTCGAACATCTTACAGGTAAAATCTCGCTATGATCTTATAACAGTTTTCACTTTGACGCAATCAAGCGATTAATGGACTTTGACATTATGTAGAAATAGTGGTAGTACCTATGTAATATAGTAAAATATGCCAAACTGACAACAATTTAAAGCAAAATAAAACAATAGCTTAAGGTTTTTTGTTCTTGTTTAACAGTTTAATGTGAAAGAGGATTTAGCCTGATGATTATTGTTTGTACAGGTTTTAGAACAAGCCGTGATTCTATGAATAATAGTGACGTATCAAATCTTATATATTCATGAATAATTACTACAATAACCTTCAAGTAAATGGAATCCTAGATTGTATAAAAATGCGAAAGCTGGTAGTTATAACTTATAAAATAAATATCTGTTGACGACAATAGATCAAAAAAATATTAAGCTACATAATATAGTATAATATAAGAGACATTCATACCCGTGCCCATGAAAATAAATGTCTGAAAAAAATCGTAAAAAATTCTGTAAAGACGAAGCAGTTGAACATTTTTGCTTTGATTTTGATGTTATTATAAAAGATAACTATACAAATCACTTATAGAATAATAATATAAATATATAGATCTATTGTTTTATAAATATGAGATACAAATTAAAATAGTTACAGTAGTGCGTGACACAGGCGCCGCTTGGATAGTTACCGTAGAGAAGTTGGAAGTCTACACATTTGAATACTATAAAATATGATAACTTCTATTACCATATAGGTATAATACCATAATACATAATACACTTAGCAATACGAATATAAATTGTATCACATAAAACGTTAGAGAAATATGGAAAATCCAACGTTATTCGATAGATTACCCTCAGGTAAGAATGTAAGAATGTACACTCATACATTTTTTTCATCGTTCCTTTTTCAATTTTTTTTTTTTTAATCTAGGAGGGAGCAAATTGCAAATGCACCCCCTTGCACACCCCAAACGGTGCCCATGGTGCATGACATTCAGCGTTTATATTTTAAGGGTAAACGGAATTGAACCCTTTCCCTATACCGCATATAGCTCTGCAGTTAGTACACAAGAATGTATTTACCGCTGCGGAACTATAAACGCGTGTACACTATTCAGGCCTTATAGGATAGATGTTTCCAGAAGGCATCCATATGCACGTCGTATACCTTGTCAAACCTTTTCTAACAACTGAAGAAGTATTTAACGACGATGTATTCATTTCTATTTTACGATTCACAAAGTCACGCGGTTCATCCGACTGAATCGCACACGTTGCCGTATCTAGTATAACATTCAACAGTTATACTACATCGTAAGATTTTGGTATCAACTTTAATATTAACAAAAATTGCAATTGTTTTCTTAAATCCCCTCTGTTGCGATACGAGTTTGATATATTTAATATATAAAATTGAACCGAACCGCGATTGACAACAACACGTATCACCACCGGTTTTGCAAAACGCTTTAAGTGTACAGTTCTTATGTATCGTCGAGTCCGAATAATTTTATTGTATTTTATTTGATATTTAAATTTTTCTGTCCTTATTAAAATTCATGAAGTATACAGGTAACATTAAACGTTTATTTAATTTACAATTTCTTGAGGATTTTTTTTTTTTTTTTTGCCCACTGCCTAAAACTTTTCCTACGGGCGCCAATGGATGGGTTCAGGGTTGTCCGCGGTAACCTCGGAGATCATCGCGATAACAACAACAATAACATAATAACGTATTCGTTCTTGTAACAACGCGACGTACCCTAATTTCGTAGTAGCCCGCGCGATAGATTCGCCCGCCTCGACACGCCACTGGTCGTTCGTACCGGTCGGCCGTGAACAATATCAACGATAACGTCATTACTCATTATAATATCTTAATATAGACTAGGTAGAACATAATATTATGAAAATTATTGTAATTTTGGTTTTGAATGTTTGCGCTCCGTGCCTATAAAAACCAATGTTGTTTGTTTATTTATTATTGAATACCAATTATATTCCGTTCGTTTAGGTACTGTTACCAACCATTTTATTTGTTTATTTATTTTTCCCAATGCTACACTAGGGCTCGGAAGTTGTAGGAGTTTCATAACGTTCTAAGCAGACTAAGCTTTTCAAGCCACACGATGTTTTTTTCGCATATTTCGTATATTTCAAGGAAGTAAATAGTGGACATTTTTTGATTTTCATATGCGTATTAATATTGAAAATAAATTGATGTTTTTTCTTTCTCAACAGCTATAATATTTTAATTAATATATTGAACATAATAATCAATATTATTTTTCGCAGACGACTCTATTAATTCATCACGATTGACATTTGACATTTTAAACATTATAAATGTATTTTTCCGTACTTTTTTTTCTTTTTCAGCGTATTAGAAACAACATTAGATGTTTATTGTTACGAATTTGAAAATTGTTCTTGCATGTTTTGTCCTTTTTGAACTCCTTCAGCTTTCGCTAAACCTATTGCTACGGTATAATAATATTACTTACCGAATACTTTTGTTCGGTGGGCGGCGGCGGTGCTAGCAGCCGTGGAGATGGCGCGGCGGTCGTTGGCCGTCAGGCAGCGCCCCGATCGTACCGCGGTACCGCCGTATCGTGGGGTGCCGCGCGGATCGTCGGCGGCGGCGCGGTCGCGGGGAGGAGGGCGAGGGGAACGCCGCCGTGATGGGCACGCGGCGTTGCCGGACCGTTGCGCGCGCCGAGACCGTTCTCAGTTCTCACCGACGCCAGTATCGTATCGTCGGCCGTACAGTTTGCGTGTGCATCGTGCGCGTGTTTGTGCCATACGTGCGTCCGTCCGTCCGTCCGTCGGTTGAATTTATAGTTTCGTTTTCGATTCAGTTAAATTCGTTTCGAACCCTCGTCGTCGACACGAGTTTTGGGTTTTTTTTTTTTTTTATTATTATTCTTTTCTTTTACGTCCGACGTACTCCTCCGCGTTCACACGTCGCGCGCGCCACCGAGCGCCGTCGCACCGACGAACAGAACGTTACGTGCACACGCCGAACACACACCTACCTACCCGCGTCGTTACACTCTGACGCTCGAAACCGCGGGACGTACCGCCGCAACTAGTCGCTCGTTATCTATATGGTCCGATCCCGGGCCACGGCTACCCATCGTCTTGATCATGTCGCGGCCGCCGCCGCCTGCCGGATGACCATCACCGCCGCGCCGACGACGTGCTGTTGACGACTACGACAATAATAATATTATCATTTTCTTCCCCTCTCACCACTTTCCCCGGTCAATCGGGGGTTGACGCCAGAGACCTTCTTCCCGGAGGACATCCAGTGTGTGCGCGTGTGTGACACGTTTACCGCGAGCCGATTTGGTTTTGTGCGATTATTTTGGTCTTCCGTCTTCTCCGTTTGTCCCTCTCGACGGAACCGCCCGTCGTCGCGCGCCGCGCTTAAAGTATAACCGACGCCGCATATCAACGCGCCATGGTGCTGTTCGACAACCTGTTCGGGTTCCCGGGGCTGCCGGGCTGTCTGCGGATCTTCTCGCCAACGTCCTCGGCCGCCTCACGCCGGCCTTCCGCAGCGACGATGCGCGGCGTGTCGTGCACCAAGATCACGTCGTGCCTCACGCTCGTCCTGCTCATATGCTTCGAGACGGTCCTGCTGTCCACGGTCAGCGACTGCACCAAGTCCTTCACCGTGCACTGGAACACGTCGAACTCAATGTAAGTATCTACCTCGATCACCCTACATACCCTGTACATACGTACACGTATAGTGCCCACCCGGTCCATAGCTGTAAATATGATTGCCCACGAAACGTCCCCAACGCCGTTTTTACATGCCGCACCGGACTCGTGTGTACCCCAGTATATTATTATATACGTTTACGTATATTGTTGACTATTTGGACAAAAACACTGTGATCTATTATAGGTATATTATCTATTGGTATTTTTGCACTGGGTACACTGTAGTTTCGGATCGTCGGCATTATCGAGATATTATTGTTTTTATATTATCATTATTATTATTATTATTACCATCATACCATTTAATCGATATGTTTGGCTTATTTACAATGTTGTATTCGCGCTCGTGTATGTGTGTGGTGTTGTCTTCTTATTCTTTTTATTGTTATTATAATATTGTGTGTATTTACGTCCCCTGGTCGGCACGCAGTCCCGTCCATGGGAAACGGTAAAAATGAGACCCCTCCGTTTTGTATCGATTGTATTTATTATTGGTAGACCATCGCGGTTAGAGTTGTAAGACAGTGGCGCACAGACGCGCGTTATTTTCGCGTCCTAAAGCTATCGTTGTATGCGTCAAAACGACTTTTGTCTTTCTATAGGTATTTCCTCGGTTGGAACGCTGCGTTTCCATATTTTTAATTCTTTTGAGAAACAGAAAATTAGTGTGTGTACGTTATTGTAATATTCGAAAACAAAATTATAATTTTTTACCTGCCTATTACTCGCCTATTTATGTGTGTGTGTGCATGTGCGGTTCCCCCCGCGAGACAAAAACTCGTTTCGATAATGAGCAGTGACAGACGTGATGGAAATATCCGTGATGAAAGAAGCATTGAACTTGACGAGATGAGAGGAGTAGCGTATATAGTGAGCTATGGGTCAGGGCGGTAGGTCTTTCTCCATACCACTCGTCCTTCTCGTTCTACCATTGCGGCCGCGGTATGCTTCTAATAGTCCGTATTTCCTGGATATCGTCGGTTGTGGGGGCTACGACTGTAATTTTTTCTCTTCATCATTTCCACGTCTTTTTGTGTAGCGAAAATTAATCACCGTTGGCTGTTAGTTAATAAAGAAATCGAAAACGCGTATTTTTTATTTTCAATTTGTAGTCGGCTGACAACGGTAAAATAAAATGGTGCGGTGTATAGTGTACTATCGACGATCATCGGACCCAATGTGCTTTTTGTACTGTCGTCGAAAAACTTTTCAAATTAACGCTTGACCCGACGACTTTAACGTTGGATAATGTAGTGGCAACAGACGCGTTTTCAGCAGCTTTGTCGGTGGTTGGAGCGGGTGGGTGTGAGTGGTGCGTTACCCTCGGCTGGCTAAATTCCAAAATAATTTACCTAGGTCGTTGAATTTTTACGATCCGTTACACTAGTTTAGGAAATTCCAATGTACATTTATTAATTAATAAATAAATTATTAATCACTCATCGCCGTTGCCGGTCTAACTTAAACGAACACAAAAAATCTTCAGAAACAACTCGCGAAATATATCGATGTAGGACATTGTAGGTATGTTCTGCAGATTTGTTTGACGCGAGTACGGCGGGTGGAGTACAAGAAGTCATCCATTGACGCATTATCAAACGGGGTACGTGGCCATTATCGGTTTACTAGGAAATTAATATTGTAGTGTAGTCGAACCAAATACGCCGGACGTTCATTACAAATACTCGTTTTTTTTCTTTCTCAACGTGCACGCGTCGTATACCTACCTATTCTGTATTATGTTTCTTTGTCGTCCAAATCGTGTCGTAACGACCGGCGTTATCCATCACAACAGAAATATTATTAAAAACCGAAACCTCCTGAAAATAATAACAATAAATGATATTTCTGAGTTTATTGTTGTCTTATAATGTTGTCTGAAGACTGAAGGTAACACCGAGATAACAAACTCGATACGACGATATTATAAACTATTGTGTTGTCAGATATATATGCCTGAAGTATATATAAAAAAAAAATGAAATCTGAGAAATTCAAATAGTGTTAAAATATTTCCTCGATGTTATTTATTTTTTGGCATTCACTGCTAAGTAGATTATGTTAACGAGTCAATTTGTCTCGTTAAAAAATGTCTGTTAATCATATTTTAACAATGTTCTGACAAAAATTAACTCGGTATACGCATACAACATTATTACACATACGTATATCACACCATGTGTTTTTTTTTTTGTACACAACTAATCAAGTATTCTTTTTTGTTATCGTGATTTTCGTAATTTCATCAGTCGTGTTACCCCCTTATGTCTCAGTATACGCATGCATGTGCATGAAGGCACCCTTTAAAATATGTTGCCATGTAGGTATTCGTGGATTGCGAGGGTGGGGATGATAAAAGCGAATGCTTTGAGAATATAAAAAACTACCTGCCCAGTAAAACGGATTTTAATATTGTTATTATTATTTTATACATACAACATAATATATACATGTATATATATTTTTACCGATGATAATATTCTCTTCTCGGGGGCCCCGACCGTAACCGGTTTCGATCCGTCCGCGTGTGTCCGAACGGAGGGAGTTTGTGTGAGTGTGTGTATGTGTAATGTGTATGTTAACCTTGGGAATTTGATGAATGTTCATGATTCCTCCGGACGCGCTCTTAAAGAGTTCTCCCGACCATCGAGCAGGGAAACAAACGGAGTTTTTTTTCTTTCTATACTTATTTTTTATCTGGTAACCCTTGTTCATACCCCCGCCCAACCTGGGCAAGCATATATATATATTTATATATATATATATAATGGATCGATAGTATTTGATAAGACTACCGTGATTTATACGTCCCATGTTCGGGAAGTTCCGTGAGAAAATGTACCGAAAAAATTGTTGCTACGAGACTTGAGTGTTACAATAGTATAAACATATTGGATAGGCCACTATAGATCATTAGATATTGAAATCATTTTTAATGTACTTTTATTATGAATAAAGGAACGTTGAAAATTGTTCTCGTTCGTTATTCCACGTATGTTGTACGTAACATTGAACGACTATACATGTAATACATTAATACTATAATATAATGAATTCGGATTAACTGCAGTGAAGCGTAGATTATTATATTCTTCTATCGTTTGAAAGTTAAGACAGTATTAATTTATTTAGGTAGGTATATCGTATATATGCATACGGGTGTGTACATACCCATATGTTGATGTTTATTCTTCGGTTATAGTTTGTTGATGTTATAGATTTATTTAAGATAATGTTTATTCTCTTTCATGAATAAATGGACTTTGGGTGTGGAATTATATTTTAATGTTATAAATAAAATTTTTTAAGTAAACACAATAAAACTAACATTAATATGATATATATCTTTTACTTTGATTTCGTATATGAATATTTAATAAATATCTACTTTTTATAAACATAAATACAATCGAAGCAAAAACAATAATCTGAAACCGTGTTACAATGAAAATTATTTTATTCATATAATTTGAAACGGATTTCATTCTCCGGCACAAAACAGTGCATATAATAAGGTGAATTAATTCGGGAGAAATTAATTTTAGTATTTGTTGGTAGTATATTAGATGACTATAAATCGAATTAAATTTTATATTAATTACGATAGTTGTTTCACTGCTATATAATTACTGTTTTTTTTCCCCGCATAATATTCTCCATTTATACAGTTAAAAACATCGATTTTTATTTACCCGCCTATTACATGTTGCACATTGTTGCACGTTTACGTGCATTTTTCCTTCGCACGCAAACAATATTTATAATCAATTTAAAGCGTTATCAAACGATCTACATCATTTACACTTGCTTCTCGGTAGCCTAGTTAAAACCACGCGAACACATTCGTTTGATAATCATATACGAGTCCGATGTAGGTAACCCTTTTAGTTAATGCGCCTGGACATAAAATAAAATAAAAACTGTAGTGCATTTTCAACGTACACATTTAATAACAACGATTATTTTCCATTCGCGTGGGAATTTAGCGATCACTATATATTGTATGTTAGAATGCTGCGGGTAACTTACCGCTTAAATGACTACAATATCCCCGGCGTACTTGTACGTTTATTACATACTATTGACTCTTATCAAAACACGTGAACTGTGCTTGCTTTTCTCTCTTCATTCTTGTGATTAAAATGTACATTTCATAAATATGATAATATATAGGCTGATAATAAATATATTTATTTATTATTATCATCATCATCATTATCACCGAAGAAAATTCTGCGACGGTTGTCTAGCGAGTCGGAAGACGGATTTAATCGTGTTGTCGTGTTGTCGTTTTCCGAGAGAAAAAAAACAATATACACATATAATTTGTTTAAATAAATGATGTTTTGAGCATGACACTGGTGACTGATCGCCCGAGGAGGGGTGCAAAAATCGGCCTACTCATGTTATATATATATGTAAATATACGCAACCAACCCCGCCGCACACTAACCGGGCCAGGACCTCTAGTTATCTCTCTCTCTCTCACTCTCTGCACGGTTTTCTGCTACGGCGTGATGTGCGTGCGCTCTCCGAGCGGGTACGACACTCGAGTCCTCTCGGTCCACGCTCGGCGTTGGTGGTCGGGTGGCAGAGGCAGCGGCGCCGGTCGTGCTGCAACGACGACCGACGCCCGGGTAGAAGTGTCAAACCGTCCGTCGACGACCCCTTTTTTCTCCCTCCGTCTGGTCGCCGCCACTCGACCTGTACCGACGCGGCGGCGCGGCGTGCGTACGTTATAATATAAAAATATGATGCGCGTATGCAGTGCTCGTTTTCGTACCGTACAGCGGCTTCTGCAGCGGTATACAGAGATGGACTGTAATGTATTATGGGCTTCCGGGTGTTTTTTTTTCTCATATTTTTCCCATCCGCCGACGGAGGGGCGCGTGTCTCCTCGGACCGGCTCGGCTGCAAAGGTTATCGGAAACGGCACGGGAAAACGAGAAACGACCAAAAGCTGAAAAGTAAAGAATGAAAACCCGTCGAGCCGTCTGTGCTTCCTCGACAATACCTGGAGTTAGGTTAGGTTCGTCTACAGTCATACTTTTCGTGTCCGTATAGGCTTCTTTTTTCACGTGGCCGATGGACGTGGTTTTTTTTTTTTTTTGTCGGTCAAAACCATAAACGCTCTACACTGTGTTTATATATATATATATAGTGAAATATGATCCACAGCGTAAAGTTATAACATTTTATAACATTATTATGTATACGTTGCTTGGGTCGCGTTTTCTTTTATTCTTCGAAATCGCCGTTGTCGAGTTGACAATAACGCGACAAATTCCTCGTACCTACGTAATCGGTTTTTTTAATGTCATGGTTAGATTTTGAAAATTTTAAACGTTCGGGTACATCTATAGTTAATGACGTTAACAGGTATTCGTGCATTGTAATAATATGCACGGGAAAGAGATCGTTATTTAATTTTCTATTACGGCATCGGACATTGGTACGGTACGTATGTAGATAATAGTACCCCATTATGTCTAATTAAAGAAAACACACAGAGGCACTATAGGCAGTCGGTATAGAGTATGAAGTGTATTTTTTTGGTCAAATGAGAATTTTCCCATCAGTACTGACATCTCAAAGTCCTAATGATGTTATTGTACTTTGAAAAAGGAAACGCAAACGAATATTATGATCACAAGTTATAAGGGAAAAGCGTTTTTTATTTTACTAATAATTACGAGTGTGTCTTGTTGATTTTTTTCATCATGATGTTTTACTATCGTTATAAAAATGTTTCATTTGTGCACAAATAGAAATCAAAAAAATCGAAGGGATGCGTACGTCGTTATGAATTTTATATATTTATTTTCCGACAGTACAAAGAATTTCTTTTATGCACTTCCATTTTCTCTAATAAATGTAAATTATTTTAAAATTGTTATTTTCTTCGTTGAATAATTGCGAAACATAACGGCTATACGAAACAATATAATTTGTTTTATGTTTATTTGACCGTGCTCGTGAATCGTCGTAGTTCGTAAAACTGCATTATTATGACTTATGAGACACTAAAAGATTAATAAGTAATAAAATACTCATGTTTAAGCACCAGTGACAAATAATATTCATGCTTACATTTTTTAAAAAAATCATAACTTTTCTTTTAAACCGCTTATGCCGCATTTTTTTCTTCAAATTAACCGAGTATTATGCATTAGCGTAACTTTGTAGGAAATGCGATGGTAAAATTAAAATAGTAATGACCCACTGGTATCGCTGTCGCTATATAATATAGCTGGGCTGTCAACAGTTATTAGAATCAGTTATAGTTTTTTTTCAAAATTTTTATTATTAATTAAGATAATACATTCGAGTAGTATATGTTTACTATATTGGTTCCTGCACACATATTGTCTGTTGTATATATGAAGTTGTATAATTGTTGTCTATACATAGTACATTTTAATGGTTCATTACTTGAAATAAAATTTGAATGCCGATATCGGGTTTTATGAACTTGTTTCCGAAACACTCGAATGCTCGTTTAGCTGTTAAAAACTAAAATAGAAATAAACAAAAGGCAGTGAGTAAGAAAAGGAAAAAGTAATTGTGTATAATAAATATTAAAAAACGTGTTTATGGACGTTAGTGGAAGACATTAGAAGAAATTATGGACAATGAACAAATCGTCTGGAGACACCTTCGCATTAATTTCTGTCTTGACCGTGTCCAAATGCTTTTTAGATTGTTTGTTTTTTTAATGTTATTTTTTTATTTTTTTTTTTAATTACCATTATATTCGAAGAAAGTTGGTATAAGAACGGATATAATATATCCATTTACAAGTTCGTAAAAACATTCGATTCGTCATTAGCTACTATTATTACAGTGTTTTAAGGAAAGATTGTTCTCCGTTTTGTGATAAATCGTTTCATTATTTTACCAAAGTAATGCTCACCTTGATTATTTTTTTTTTACTTTTCCAACGGGATAAAAGCAAATATACTACATGTGAAAACTATCGTCTCAACAGTAATAGCAGTTAACACTAATAACATAGGTATTTATACGTGACAAATAATTCTAAATATATTACACGCCTATTATTATAAATATAACCGTGCAACAATGAAACATTTTTTCCTTTGTTTTTTATCGGTACTATATTACTATATTATACATTACGTATTTATAAAACAATCATCGTTGTAATTAACGTTAAAAATGTCGTTAAATGTAAATACGTGCTGCGTTTTATTGTTGCTTTCACACGTCTAATATATAGTTCAGAATCTTCACGATTAAAAACATAGAACAAAGAATTTATAGCTATCTACTTAATATGTATTAAGTGTATGTGATTAAAATCGAGGCTTTGCAATGAGCTATTAACACCAATGTCAATATTGATTGATGTTAGAGATTATTATTTAAACAACACACAAATGAATACAACGTTGACATTTGGAATCCAGTCGTTAAAAAAAGTATAAAACGAATAAAAATAATTAATATTCATTTACACAGCGCATATATACCTATACTTAGTGCTATTTAAATGAGTTGTCAGTTTATGCTTGATTTATGCCTTGTAGTATAATTTTTTTCGTGTATGTTTTCTCCAATAGTTCAAAATTTCTTGAGAAAAATTCATCGTTTCGACGCTTTTGAATCGCGTACACTACAATTTCGTATTAACTGCGTTCTATAGATATAAATGTAGGACAAAAAAAAAATTCTGCAATTCTACTCGTCGGATCTTCCATTCAACAGCATTAAACCTCTTCCTACCTCACTGTGTGTACGTCTGCAGTCGGTGTTAAATGAGAAAACACTGAAACGTGCCAGAAATCCACCTTGCTCTTGCAAATTATACAAATCACGTAGCACAACTTGTCTTAAGAGGGCATTACGCGTTGTGTCGAACGTGTATTTTATTTTTCGATTTTATTAATTGTGAACGCGAGTTGTATGATATAATACGTACCTGTGCACGATATATGTATACTAATGTGGTTAATATGCGATGGAATAAAACCAACGTGCGGACTCATGATCATATATCTATTCGAGTATATAATATGTATATTGTATACCTATAATATATTATTCAAGTTATGGAACTCACCACCAGAGTATACCAGACATAGAATTAAAATAATTATTGGTCGTTAATTTTTAGGTAAATAATAGTAGGTATACTATGATATCATTAATATTATCATTGGTGTAATATTTAATAATATAATATCTCTTTGACGGAATACTTAATCGTACAAAAATGAAAGAAAAACTGACCTCGCGCGTATGCACTTAATTTGCTATTCTGGTGACCTAAGTAGTATCGATTTAAGCGGGTTTAACAGTAAATAGTTGTAAAAACATCAAATTAAAGTTAAACGTTTACGACTCGTGCCCCTTCCCTTAATTTCCATCCCGCTAAGCTGTCCATTTCTTTTATTTTTGGTCACACTCACATAATATACATAATATATGTGTAGACACTCACAAACACACGACACACACATATGACTACGTTACCGATGTGTTCGCGTGGAGCGCGATAGTCTTCATCGTAGTGCAGTCTCATAGTCCTATATAGTTCTCTTCCTTTCTTTTTCTCGTGTACACACACGCGCTTGCACACGCATGCACGACAGTCTGACCTCGGGTAACCTCTACCCCTGCGCCCTAGCATACCAGCTGCATACCTGTGCTCGTCGTGGTACAACCTCTTTATATAGCTTAGCCCCACACACACTCACGCGCGCGCGCGAGCGTGTATACTAATATACGTATATAAGCCTATATAATATGCACTTAAACCTAGGTATATATATATATGTATATGGATTTACGTTGTCAGAGTGCTGTACATAAATATTTATATACATTTCTGTATTTATGTGTGTATTTATTTTTATTTATTTATTTCTTCTGTTTATTTAGAAGCGGAACAATAATTGAATATTATAATATATGTATGTACACATAACATTTGACTGAGCTTGGTTTACGATTGTAATACGTATACAATTACTGCAGTATAGTTTTACGTAATTATCGTCCGGTACCTGCTACCTTTAAGTAGAACTTGTGGTGAGAGCAGGGATTTCACAACTAAAATTTTAATCGATACTATTATTAAGTTTTTAAAAATCAAAGTAAAACCAAAGAAATGTATGTAAGACAGTTAATAGTAATTTACAGTTTACATACATTCATACTACTATACAAATAATTATTTCCCTTCTCACATCTTCGGTACTGTCCGATATTATAAAATGCATTCAATTGTACTTGTTAATATACGCCCGAGCCGTTGTATTTATTTATCGGTTATATTCTGTGTGAATTTTGTGGAAAATAATCGTGCATGTATTGTTATTATAGGGACCGAGATTTGTTTCGATAGGTGTGTGGTGTGTAATCATTATAATAATATAATTCGAGAATGTGTCGAGTATAAACCATACGGTGTTGGTGGTCTACAGTCTATACACTGCAGTACGTGTGGAATTGGTTTACTTTGGATTGTTGAATTTTTTTTTTTTTTTTTAGTTTTCGTGGCATGCGATGAAACATTTCAAATAAAAAAAATAATCAGTCAAAACTTTTCGGTCGTCGTTATACGATCTGTTTAAGTGAATTTGATCGTTTCAATTTCGCCTCGATTGCAAAATTAAACACGCACATATACATATATATATATAATATCTATACCTGTATATACGTATATTCGAGCGTATATTGTAATATAGACATTGTTGGAAACACGATGAGCTATTTTCTTAGAAATAGACAAGAATTTTTGAAACGCGTCTCGACTGTGTGAATATTATATTAACGTTTTTTTTTTTTCAAAGAGATACAATTATCACTTCTGACCAAATGACAATATAATATATTAACTTGATAAAAAAAATCGGTTACCTATTGGCATTTATATTATTTTAACAAGGTACGTGCTGCACGTTTATGCGGGGACAACGATAAATGTAAACAATGATAATTTAACTTGTTATATTATCGTAAATAATTGGTAAACATGTTGTAAAAAAAATTAGGCGTTCAAAATAAATGTAATTAATTTAAAATTAATTTTCAGAATTTCTTTTGTGTCTGGGGTTAGTTTAATTTATATATTAATTGACCCCTTTGTAAGTTGGATTTTTCGACTCCCGGGATGTTTTTTATGTCTTGGTAATCCTCTTGGAGGGAGTTACGCCCTCTAATATTTCCGTCATACCCGAGTTTCTCACGGGATGGATATATTATTATTAATTGGACGTCATAAAAATACTATAAAATAAAATTATTTTTCAAAACATTTTCTCGTTTGGGATCAAGATTAATTATTATCATCCTTTTGTAATCGTTATTATGGTTTAATAGAACAGTTTTTTTTTTATTTCTAAAAAATGAACATATTTTGTTTTAATTATTAGGTAGGTATAGTTAAACCGTGTATTTTAAAATATTTAGAAAAGGTAGATACTGTATGGGCTAAAAAAATTTAAATTCCACAGTAGGTTTTTATGTTGTAACAATGTATATATTGTTTAATTTCAGAATATTTTTAATATTGAGTATTGATCGTTGTTGGTAATATGAAATGACTAAAATAAAAGCCATCGAGCGTAAATACATGTATATTTGCGTGTTTATTTTTAATAAAAAACAAATAAAAAATATCAGAAAACAATATTTAGTAAAAACGAATGAGCATATGTATTCTATATGACTATATGCTACACTAAATTCCATTAATTGCTGTATAGCATTTGTTTTTAATAAATAAATAAACTTTGGTTGATATTTTTCATTGAACAAAAACACGGATATTTTTTCTTTTATGCATTTAATAAAAGTTGAACGTCACATCAACGGATGTATTTATTGATCATCAAATTTTAAAATCTCTTATATTATAATCATCAGAAATGTTCAGTTCAGTTGCAACAAACGCATAATATGTAATTAATAATTTATCTGTAGAAAATCATTTAAAAGTTATCTCAAGCAAAAAAAAAAAAATTAATAAAACTGATTTGCTTGTCATTCCTGGAAAATGTCTACATTTGAAGTCTTGAAGATATAATATGGGCTTATAGCGCTTTGATATATAGTGTGTACACAAATTTAATTGCATTTTTATCCGGAAACTTTGTGTGCAGGGTTGGTTTCTAAAATAAATAAATTTCATTGGCCGGGCCTGATAAATAGCTTTCAAAACGTCCGGGTCGCCGTCGGGGCGCTCATCAAAATGTAAACTTCATTAGGCAAATATATCATAATATTATCGTAACTTAAAGAGCCCGACGATTTTCAACCGCGATTCGAACATTTTAATACGCAGTTAATTACATTTTATAATACGGTCGCATGACTTTTATTCGCCATTGCATTTACCAAATTGCGTCCATTAATGTGATTGCCAGCCAGTGAACCTCCGCAGAATCTTTTATCGATCAGAGTACACATAGTTGTATTTGAAGTCGTGCTGCATTCGTTTTTCGATTCCTTTTACCTGACAGAATGAAATGTGCAGTGAGCACCATCACATAGCACTCCTTGAGATTTAGTATTGCGATTGGGTGGCGCAGCCTCGAGCTTGATATTTTTTCCTACACCGTTTAGTTATGTAACCACAATAGACTTGTGGTCTTCGCCCAGCTTATTTGTGGCACGCGGGATTTATTGACAGTTATTAACATATCATCGTACAGCGCGACATCGTTGAAGTGTAGGTCAGCACTTCCGCTTCAGTATAATTTATATATAATATGTAATATATCCAGTGTTAAACAATAACCGGCATTGATAATGGTCGATCTCGTTTTGTGTCCGACACGCGCGGACAACACCGCGGAAGCGATAGGACTCCATTATAGTACGTACCACGACCGACGGTGTAAGCATAATCACACGTTCACATGGAAATGTTGACGTGCACAAATCTGTGAAGATGAAAAAAAAAAAATTACCGCGAAATCAAGTGACATTTGTGTCGCTATCACATCCCGCGGGTGGTCCCTGAGCCGGAAAGCGGAAAAAAAAAAAAATCAAATTATACCGAACATTTTGCTCGGGGCGAGCGAAATTAATTACGTTAAGTGATGTTACATGTGGCGATTTAGGAGGGGACGGCAACGGTTCCGTTACCGAGACGCAGTCGTGTAGGGTGTATTTTATATTTACTCGGCGTAGTCCCCGCTGCAGAAAAGTTTCGTCAAAAAGTCGAAACGCGCTGTGTACAGCGAAAACTTAAAAACATTAAAACACTCGTTTGTACAAACATTATAATACTACGACATTATACAGTATAAACACTGCGTGTACGCCGGGTGCGTTCATTAAAATGTAATTAATATTCACAATAACACAAACTGTCAACTGATATAAATCACTCGTGAAACTAAAACAAAAACTTGTACGCTGCAGTAGCACACATAACCGTCGTCGCCGACCCGTCGAGACGTCGGTCGTAGTCTTAATCGAAAATAAATATTTCAAACATAATTTATTTTTATTTTTTCTTTAAACCTTATTACATTATATCACGCTGTTTTTGTTTAGGACGTGGGATTTTATTTATAGTCTATTATTGTGTGTGTGTGTGTGTGTGTGTTTTTTTTAAGAGATCTAAATATCAACAAAATATTCAATACTCGTTGCATATATTCGTACCGTTCGATGAGAGTATTGTGTTGCGCTGCACGTATCGAACAAAGACCGGTGAGCGCGATTCTTACAATTTGTCGGGCGTTATAGACGATACCCGTACGTAAATGGACGTTAGACGGAGTGTTAATGGTGACAAATACCCGCTCGACGCGAACACTGCAGCTCGCCGGTGCTGCTGCAGGTGCTCAAAAAAACCCGCGCACAATGGACGCGCACAAAACGTTTTGTTGAAATTCCGACTTTTTTTCTTCTCATTCTTCATTCGCATAGTACCTATATAATAATAATGTATACACGCGTAGACGGTACCCATATTACAATATTATATCGTGTATAATATACTCGATACGCAGGTATGCGCGGGCGTTTCGCGGGAAAAAAAAATAATAAAGTACAATAAGAATAGTATAATGTAATATGCCTGACGCGAAATAAAGGTGTGTCGCGGTCCGCCGTGGTGCACGGGTACACACCGTCATTGTGCGGCGTAGGCCCCGCGGGAGGGTGCGCGGGCGGCGGGCATCGCGAGCACCGCAGTCGTCGGCGGGTCCGTTATTTTGGCGGCGGCGACGACGACGACGACGACGACGACAAGGAGGTTATGGACTGCGTCGCGCGTCGGGTCAACGCCGCCGTCTGCGGGTCTGCTCTTCGCCGCGATCGAGTGTAGGTAACCAAGGTAGTCGCGGTACACCTTTTTTCGCTGCAACGCTTTGTCATGGACCCTGCAAACACCATAACCGGTCTTACACATTTTATACCTTACTCATACCGTTTACCTGAAACGTATTACCTATATTATTATTATCCAACCGACAAACACGCACTCACGCACGCGCATTCACACGTACCACCGGCCTTTGTGCACGCGAGTGCTGTCGACGTTTTTATTATATTTTTTTCCCGTACAGTTTTAGTATTTCGTGTTTTACATTGTGTGCCTACCTCAAGCTAGGGTTGCCATACGTCCCGGTTTTGCCGGGACACTACCGGTTTTTAACCAAGTGTCCCGGTGTCCCGAGAAAGAGTTTCGGGACAGCGATTTGTCCCGGTTTCAAAATTTTACTTGATAAAATACCAATTTTCAATTATGAGAAAACATTATCTTCCTACACATTACAAAATGCCAAGATTATACGCGCGATAATCATAGGTATTTTATTTTCAGACTTTATTATAACCGCTACATCACAACGGTAATAATGTAGTTTAATGTCCAGTGTCGTTGTACACGTTAAATATACTATTTTTTTATAGTTCTTAGTTCATGCCGTATCGCCGCCTGGCTGTCAACTATAAATTTCCGATTTCCGTTCGTATAAAATAACTAAAATATTTACTTAGTTTTGGTTAAATTAATTGGTGTGAGCTATTTTTCTCGTGACGACACCAACGCGGAGTGGTAAACGGTTATGTAGATTTACAGAAAAATTGCAAAGTGAATTCACGTTTTTGAAAAAAATTTGTAACGATAACGATTATTATGTGTACTGCACAATTTGTCCGAGTTCATTTTCCGTCAGTCATGAATCAATCATTCAAGAAACAAACTTGATATAAAAACGGTAGAATCTTTTCTTAATATAAAAACGTGCTTTAATAATACATTTTGTGAAGAATTCTACGATCGAATTTTGGGAAACAAGTCTTTATTAAAACAAGTTCATGGATCAGCCAAATATGTAGCAAAATCAACAGAAGAAACCCCGGTCTCCAAAAGTTCCGAAGACTAAGAATATGAATTATTATTATTATATTGCTTGTATTCGTAATTCATTAAAAAAATATATATACATATAATGATAAAAAAAAGTAAATATTATTTTATATATAGATTTTTTTTTCTTTCATATGGCGATATATATATATAATATTTATCCATTCAAAATGTCCCGGGTTCGGAAAAATATAATCTGGTAACCCTAACCTTAACTATACTCCCGCACACATTTTGTCGAGCCAAAGCGGACGGATTTGTTTTGAACGCGCACGAGCAGGTAAGTCGGCTGGGTTACACGGGGAGCCGAGACGGTCTCGACTGCGCGGCGCGTCCCTCGTCGTTTTTCCTACACAACACACACGTACATAGAGGTACCTCTATACGGCAGTACATACGCACGCACATAATGCGTGCTGTGCACCGGTGCATAATGCACTCGCACCGGCGGGTATAAGACAAAAGAGAATTTTTTTTGTATCCCCGTATCGCCCGCGAAAAGAGGCGGACCGCGCTTTAGGCGTGGCCATAAAACGCGCGCACCTCGACGCCACCGCGCCGCCTCTGTCACCGTCGACCGGAACTGCTGCGTGCAACACACATCATGTGTATACGCGCGCGTACGCACCGTGATTAACTCGGTGCGCGCGTACATGACGTGTGTGGGCGAGTGCGTTTGTGCGGTAAATGCGCGTGCGAGCGCGTGTGTGAACATCCGCCCCGCCACCCCGTCGGTGCAGTGCGCCTTGCACTCGGCCGTGTGCAGTGTACACTGTACTTGCACTACATCACCGCGGCGGCGGTGCACTTCCCTCCTCATCGTTTCCAATTAAAATTATTGTAACGCTCGCGAGCACACACATTTATGTGTATATATATATATATATATATATATATATATATTGGTGAGAACAGGAGGTGGTGTCACTGTATATGTATATAATATGACGCGCGCAGTAGCTACCGCGGTGAGATGTGCGTACGCGCTACAAGAGGGGCAAGTGCGTTCGTGTTGTACAAGTGTCTGTGCGCGCCGCATCAGATGTTCTACGACGCGATGGTGTGTGCAGGGCGGGTGGGCTGAGAAGGGTGTGCGAAAGAGAGCGAGAGGAAATGTCGAAAACCTGGTATACGCGTTATATAATATATGTATACCAGGTACCAATATATATATATATATATATTATATAGCTACTGAAAACAGTGTCTCTGCAGTATATGCGTACGCAAGCGTTGAGATTTCCGGGGGAATAGCATATTTGTTATTGATGAGTTTCTGTCTATTATACACACTTGGTCGTATTTTATATTACCTGCATATACGCTATATAAATGTATAACAATAATAGTACCTATATACGTGTATAATAATAATAATAATAATAATAATAATATATGTTATATTTATGTGCGTATAAATGTGGTTGTGTGACCTTGTATATATATTATATACGTCTTTGGTTTACTATTGTAATATCCAAATCACAAATGTTTAATATTATATTATGGCCGTCTAACGCTTACATAATTTATAAACATTGTAATCAAACGCCACGCCGTTTCCGATTGCTGTTGTTGCTGCGGCGCTCTAGCTATGCGGTAGAATTTTGACAATCCGTCGTAAATCAAATCGAAAACTAATTTTGAACGGTATGAAATGGAAGAGGCGGTGCGGGCTGTATATTGTAACGTGTATACGGTTGTATATTATGAGCGGTCACCGCGAAAAAGTTTTCTTATGGAGAAAACGGGTTGGACACAAAAGTCATTCGCTCGTATATAAATGAATATCAGTTAAATTATCGCTTTAGGCCTGTGCTAACAAGCACATTCACAATCACACCATTTTTCATTTTTTTTTTCCTATGAGATGAAATATATTCGAATGTGGGACGACGCGCGTCCGTCATGCGTACAGAACGCGTACAATTATCTGCAGCAGCATACTATTCATAATTAATTATTATTACTATTTTTATTATTATTATTATTGCCAAATGATCTTTTATGGATCATAGTGTGTTTGTGTTTGTATGTGTGTATGTGTCTCTGTGTATCTATGTGTGTACGCGTGCATATGTGTCTTGTGAGTTGTGAGTTGAGAGGGACAGACTTAGAAAGAGAGAGGCAAATGACGTTCCGCGTACGTCGTAGTGGTTCGACGAAATTTAATACATTTCGTAGTTTGCTCAGGCTTCTTCACGTAATTCAATAACTCAATAGATAGGTAAACATACGACTCAATCAGAGAGGTTTCAATTGGGTCGAGTGTTTACACTTACTTACAATTTTTTTTAAAATGTACAATTGTTTTTCTTACATTTTACATTTATCGCTGCCGTCATGACCAGTTTCCGGTATCGGTACGAATAGTAAATGTACCCATGAGTAGTAAATGCCATGCGTGCGCGCTTGCGTGTTTTGTGTACACCGTATAACATTATTTACGATAATCGATGTTACGTTTTTGACAAATATTCCAATTGGGGAACGTATAGCCTGCAGTACCTTCTTTTCATTGTGTGATAATGTTTTTGTACCGCGTATATTATATAGGTGTACGCACAGCGATATATAATATACTACATTCCGAGAGTAGCAGCTGCAGGTTATAACTTATAATAACCGACTCCCCTTTGGTGATTCTGTTTGTTAAATTACGTTATTTTTTTTTTTTTTGAATCGTTGCAATAATATATTTTCCCTGGTCCATGAATGTTTTCGGACGAAATCGCTTGGCAATATTTAATTTATCCAACGTATATAGTTTCATTTATTTATATACTTTCAAATTGTATAGTCGCGTTTTTATAGTGATTGGAATCGCTATTAATTCAAAATCTATGACGGTTAGATAAATTAACTTTTAAATTGCTTATTGATTTTCGAATCGCAGTACGATGACATACGTTACGTATGTTTAGGACAAAAATCATAGAACGGTACAAGCTCATGGAATTCAGTCCTATAATAACAATCGGTTTTTAATGAAGGCGTCATTTTAAACTCCAATAGGTTTCCTGCAGCGAGATCGAATGGTCCCTCGTGCAAGGTATTTTCATGACGATCGCAGAGACATGTAATTTATTATTTAACGTCCCCGTCGTCCGTACATACTCGTATACATTCGTACCACGTGGGGCGTATAATTATATTCGTTTCTGATACAATAATTCGAATAGGAATCTTTTTTTCGTGTAAAACACGACCCGAGTGTATACATAATTAACGGTTATCGAGACATTGTTTTTTAACGGAATTTACCGTCAAATAACACATCTCTGGACACGACAATATCTCCGACAATAACCCATCTCGTCGTCACAGTCCATTGTGCAATCATATACACGAAGTATACCGTCGTCGGATGGTATTATTATTTTTGTTAGGTACCCATTTCTATTTGTATTTACGGGCAGACGAGCTGACAGACCGACACGGACGGCTGGTGCGGCGACGGCATACCATCTCGTACGCCTCAACTTCTAAAATATAGGTACCTACACGTATACACACACCATATCCATCGAGTGCACGATGTGTTGCCGGGGAGGCGTGGGGATGACAAACGCATTGAACTGTTTTTTGATCGATCACCATTACACTCATATTATTTTGTATATTATAATAATAATAATAATATAATAACGCATCTGTTGTACCTCGGAGGAGAAATGGTCAATCGAATTAGTCAAACGTTATACCCGTGTATGTATGTATTATTATACATAGAGATGTACAAGCATCTCGCGGTATTGCTCGTTAATGAATTATTATTTACAAATGTAGTGTATGTTTGATATACCCGTCCTGGAGTACACCATAGAGCATTAGAGCATGATGACGATGTACGTACCCCACGCACATACATTATACACATTATAAACGTATTTTAATCGATCGTTTTTTTTTTTTTTTTAATTGTAATTCTACTTTTTCCACGTCCAGCCGGTCGCAGCGGTATTTTCGTTTTTTTTAAACTATATACTGCCCTAAGCCTTTGATATAATTATATATATTATAACACAACCAATTTTTTCCACGGTACTTTGTTGTTTCATATTTTCCCTATACGTTTTAAAAATGGCGTTCCAGTATATATATACGACACGATTCAAACAACCCCGTAAGGGTATATAGTGATCGCCACCCCTGTGAGGTTTACGCCAATACGGGTGGTGTGGAAGAAATAAAAAAACATAATAATTGAAATAAAACGAGAGCTGCGCGCCTAAAGGTGGGTGCCTAGTGCCTACTTAGTACTTAACTATATCTATGACTGTTAAAGTGTACACATGTATATAGGTACTAGGTACGTACACGACGGTGTGCATATTATAAAAAAACTGCAACGGTCTGATGTCTGCAAGCGGTGGTTGATTGGCGTGTTGAACACCATTAAATAGACGACTATACCGCGGAGTGAGTGTGCGTGTGTGTTTGTTTGTGTAGTTTGGTGTGTATGTGTGTATAGGTGGTAGAGGTGTGTTTGTGTGCGTATAATATATATAATATTGCTTATATACGTACAAAGGTATGAAAATAAGCCCGACGCGTAAATGTGTGCAGTGTACACACTTCGATATTGGCCCTTAATGGAAAACGGCGCATGTATTTTCGTGAACAGGGGGTTAGGAGGAGGTTATACTGGTCGGGTCGCCCCCGATTCCGCCGGTATCTAGATTAGAGTTAAAACTCCGCACGGCGATAATCGTATAATAATAATTATACGTCCGACTTCGTAACGGTGCTCTGGCCATTATCGGATTAACATCAGCAAACAAAGAGTGGAAATTGTTAAAAACGAGTTGCGCGTTATACTCAGTATATACGCTCACACGCGCACGGTCGATTATGGGGGAAACGAACGACATGTATATTGTAGTAGTACCTAAAGTAGTAGTAGTAGTAGTAGTAGTAGTAGTAGTAGTAGTAGATGTAGTAGTAGACGGCTGATTGAAAATTTGAATAATTTGCTACTTGCGTACATAATACGTATAAATACACGTTTCGTGTTCCTATATATACATATAGCGTATATTTGTGTGTCCAGAAACGCCCGTGAACTTTTGGCTAAGTGTACATTATAATATTATGTAGGTGCCTGTTTTATTAAAATTATCGTTTTCGACTGCTAGGATGAAAGGGTTTATAATGGACTTTTGGCATTTTCCCGACGGATTGAAAAGGTTAATTGTTATAATGTGCAGGTAGCTGTAGAGCTACGTCCGATTTGTGAATGTCACAGTTCTATGTCTGCAGTGCGCGAGTCGCAAATATTAAAGTTGATGACAATTATATTATTATTATGTGTTTTTGTGGAAAACGTGCGTCAAACACGTGAGAATTTGATATTTCGAAAAATATTCACGTTTGTTCCTCGAATCGCGATTTCGTGTTTAAGTACCCTGCACCAAATTTAATTAGGGATACCGCGTTGTTATATACTCGTTTGTTAATGATATTTGGTGAAATGCACGAACGTTAAAATTACAATGAAAATGTAAAAATGAAAAAATGTTATAATGTGTGGGATACGATGAAACGCAAAAATCGAATTGTTTCTCTTAATAGTTTTTTGGTATTAGCGGATCATATTTGTACGGTGGAAGACCCTCAAGTAATTTTCCGGGTTGATGAGTTTACTTGAAATACAATATCCATCACTTTAACGCTTCTTCTACAACATTCACTGTACAAACAAAATTAACCACATTCCGCATTCGGCCTACCGTTAGTATAATACATAACATATATATTTACAATACGAATCCGTGGAAATGATGTACGAATAAAAAAGAAGAAAAATTACGTTACCGCGATGGATTTGAATAAAAAAGGCGAAAGGTCTATATTAGCGATATTAGCCCATTAGTAGGTTATAGTATGTGTAACTATATATTATGAATGTTTTTGTTTTCGACATTTCCTACTTGATACGAGAATTTCTGCATAATGTATACATATATATATATCTTTCGTACCATTTGAAATTATACGACGGGCGGTTTATTGAAGAAAAATAGTGCACAGTTGCGTCTGGAACACGTATTACATTATAATTATTATTTTTTTGTTGCGCCGAAGGGAATATCGGCGATAAACAACTAATCATATTCTAATATAATAACAACGAGATTGATAAAAGAAAATGTTGATAACTATTGACATGGCACGTTCCGCAAAGGGGCAAATAAACCGCCGTTTCGCACAAAAAGTCGCGTTCGAATGAAACCGAAAATCATCAAGCAGTTATTACAAGCCCGTAACGACGCGTCTGTTGAGAGATGAAGAAGAAGTACCTCCTAATCGTCGTCGTGTATACCGTACACATATTGTAATAATAATAATAATAATAATAATAATAATATGATCATACGCCGTAGTGCGTGCGTGTGCGTGTGCGTGTGCGTGTGCGTGTGCGTGTGCGTGTGCGTGTGCGTGTGTGCGAGTAATGTGCGCGGCGGCGGCCGGCAGTGTCATCGAACCGTGGTGGCTGCGGCGGCGGTGAGCGAGACGGAACGAGCGGGCCGAACGAACGGCCGAGTGAGACGGACGACGCGCCGACGTGGACGAATACCGGTTTTGCCTGGGCGAGACGGGAGAGAGGTGCGCTCGCAGCCGCCGGTACCGAGCGCGAGGAGGAGACTGCGCGCTGCCAGAAAATATGCTAACCTATATCGTGCGCGCGCGCGTGTGTATGTGTACCGTACAATGTAGTAATTGGTATATTATGTGTGTTTGTGTGTGTGTAGAAATACGGTATACGCATATTATAATATTATCACCATAATTACGATTTTATTATTAGTACGCCGCCGCCGCCGCCGTCGCCGCGAGATCGAATGTTTTGAAAAATATTATTTCGTTTTCGAGCTGCAACACGTGAGATAATTACCACCTGTACCTATATATATTCTAAAGATGTAATTATATTCTTAGTCTGGCGGCACTACATATTATCGTTGATCACAAACGAACGCGCCGCGACTTTTCCGTGAAACCGCGATCCGCCCTGAAACTTAATCCGTAATCCGTATATGCTCTCTCTCTATGTACACATGGGGCGGGCTTATCCGAGTATAGAGAGCTCTGACGAATTCGCCGAGGTGTGCCCAGACTTTACGGACGTGTGTCGGTGAAGTCTAGACGCAGCTCCGTATTTCGGGAAAACCGGAACTGCAGTCTGCAGGGTCCCTTTGAAATTGACCGAAAACTTATCATCAGATTTTCAGATTGCTCTAAAGTTTATAACATGAACCGCCGCAACGATCATAATATATGTAATTATTTCGATGCGCGATCGGTTTTCGCGCAGAATACCGCAAAAATACGTCAAACGCTGTGTGCGATCGCGTTTAGAAAACAATATCGTATTATTGTTTCTCGCGACAACGTCGGATTTCCATTTATCTCCGTGCAATAATTCTTGAAGCGGGATTTGTTTCGAATTTCATGGTTTCATTTGTCGGTACGTCGTTACTTAACTCAGTCTCGCTCACGCGCGCGAACGTTCATGCGTATTCAGAATATAAGTTTATCGATAGTCTCGATCTGAACCTACATTGAAACGGAACGTTAAAATAAACTTAAAAAATTCATACTCATTGCGTAATCACCTCGACATTTTTTTTTAGATGACATTAGATATGACATTATATCGATTTGAAACTTAGGTATAGGCATACATAACGTGCAAATGCAATAGCTGTCCGAAGATTTTATCGGTGTATACATGTATATTATTTCATTGCGACTATTTTCGCTTGGCGGTCGTATAATGTACAATTTATATAGGGCGAATAAAAAGGAGGCCACATCCGACCTCTCTACATAGGTTTTACATTTAACAGAAACACCGTCTGGAAAACTTTTACAACCCTGCGTCCATAAATATCAGGATAATGTGAACTTTGATCCCCAGTAAAACGTTTCCGGTTAAATTTTTTTAGAAGTTAGCTACTTAAAATATGTATTTTACGTGGAAAAAGAATAGCAGTTATGCGACGGAGAGTTTCCTCGGATAGACCAAAAGTTTTTTGGTTGGTCCTGTTATTTGTTGTTTTATTATTCAAAATACAACAATATCACCTCTCGCCTTTCGGACACTGCTGCAACGTTCTGTAACGTTACGAGTCATAAAACGTTTTTATTGCAAAAAAATAAATTAAGTGTAAATAGTATATATAACTATATATACGGTAAAAAAAGACCGCATGACGACGAAATTATCGAACGAGACCTATAGCTGTGAGTGTTATTTTAAAACTAGAGTCATTTTTATTGTAAATATAAGTTATATATAATATCCGTGCATGTATAACAGGGGGTACATTTTTTTTATTTGTTTTAATATACGTCCTATATACGACCATATTATAGCGTGTGTATAAACACCCATAAATGTTTGACGACAATTACTATAGGCGTGTTGAGATTTAAATATGTTGGTGTGCCAAATTTAATTATGTAACATAATTTTCAGTAAGAACTAAAAATATAAAAGCGGGTTTTTTTTTATTATTTAAATTGTTTGTAAAGTTGTAGAAGTCGTGTTGTACTTTATTGTGTCCATCAACCATTACGGGTTACATTCGGATTACATTTTCTATAATTAATTAATTTGCCAGTACATGTAGAGATACAGATTTTAATTTTTAAATTATAATTTATTCACGTTTTTAAAATACAATTGTCATTCTCGATTCGGAACTGAGAAAATGAAATATTATTTACACAAAAAATGTATATAACCCCATCCTATTGAACGTTATAATTTAAATTTTTTAGGTTGCCCAAATCGCTGTGGTAAATATTCTAAGTAGTTGCACGCGTGAAAACTAACCGAATTCATTTAATTGAATCTTGACATTGTTATTGCATATTGTTTATTAGGTATTTTTACAAATCATCGTGTAACTTTATCTTTGCGATGGCGATTTAAAAATATACAATAATATAGATGTACGTATTGTAGTTAAATTGTTATCAACCATTCGAATCGGATTGCAAGAAACTAAACCGAGCTCTGTAGAAAAAAAAACTTTCATCACACATCACCTTTGCCATCTCTCGTGGACGACTATATATATACTTCTGTACCTATATATAGTCGACGGAGGATGCGACGATATATAGCGGTGGTGACGACGGTCGAAGGAAACTTGTTCCCGGGTAAATGGTGTGGCGAATAAAAAGATGATTTCGTCCAAAGAAAAATGTACATCGGCTTGTTTCGACCATCACACCGCACTGTACATGTTTCCTCGACGTTATCTCATTCTCGCGGGCGCGCGTAATATTATCGTCAATAAACATTGACTGAATGAAAGAATAAAATAATAATAATGAAAATTCCGGTTGAAAACGCATTTGTTATATTATATTTTCTTTCTCATAAGATGGTATTGGTCCTGCTGCGGCGCGTGTTTATAGTCTGGTACCTCCCCCCCCACATATTCCACGTGCAGTATATATAGTATAGTGTATTCTCGCTTGTTTATTCGAAAACTTTAACCGACTTGAAAACTTTTGCCGCACGCAAGCCCGTCTAAAGTTTATGTAGAACGGAAAGAAAAGACCACCTATACGTTTAACCGAGTATTTTATAATACCTGCGTTTCAGCGAACGGTTGCTGTCTCGTATATATGTATATATAAAGTGCGTACTGCGTATACCCGTTTGTACTAGCACGAAAGTATACGCAGTATAGGAATGTGTTTTGAATTCATGTCGCCTCGAGTGTCCTATTTGACGCGCGGCTGGCATCTTCTTTGACCGTGGCGTATAGTCGGTATATATGTATATAGCGGAGTTTAACTTGTGATAAAATAAAAAAAATCATTAAAACCTATTATGTGCGTAAACCGTTGCTCAGGGATTAGCAGTTTTTCTAAAAAAAAGTTTCGAAACACGTCGCTTATAATAACGTTTTTTTTTTTTCGCTGTGACGTTGTTGCCATATCTATACGCGTATATATGTATACATATATTATGTATATACGAACACACACGTATATTTATAGTACTTACGTATATATATATATATAATTATAATATACACGACCGGACAAACCTGTACACGGGTGAGTATAATAAAATAACGTGTAAATTAAACTGTTACGATAATATTATTATATGAAGAAATGGGAAAAATACTGCTAATGATATACCACCTACCTTAAACGGTGTTTGAATCTACTACGCTCGCGCGTGTGTGCGCTTGTGTGTAGTTTACCGTTCTTTGGTAGGAAATATATAACTCAATTTGCTCTCGCGTATTACATACCTATTATAGTATATCATAATAACCGCAAATAATAACCTCTCGGATATATATGTAGTTTGTAGACGTATACCTACTAGGTGTACAAAACCACTATACGCCGTAATGCTGATCGGTTTATAAGTCAACGCGATCATATGCGTTATACGAGTACATCAATTATGAAGTGAAGTACGGACGATTTTTTTTTCATTTTTTCTATTCCTATCAAAACGACACGTGTTGAATTATTGTTGCTTTTATTACATTATTACACTTACATTTATACATCTATAGCCTGGCGGTTTGGCGCACTTCGAGTGCGTATAATTTATACGCGCGCTACAATATTCACCCGTGCATACAACGATAGGGAAACCGGAAATCAATCGAACGGATTATTATTATTGCACGTTGTATATCCTAGAGTCAGTTAACAACGTTGTTTCGCGTATCGTGTCTCGAACTAAATCCATCTATGAATTCGATTTCGACTCGAAAATCGACCGTTGTACGTGATAGTTGCTCGATAGAGTAGTAGACTAAATAGTGTATTTGCTGCAGGAATAAAATCACACCTACAGGTATACGCGACATTTTTGTGTCACATAAACGTCCAGTCGATACGATCCTTTATATGTGTATATGAATATATATATATATAGGTACTCATGCCCAAAGTCGTCGGTTCCGTATATAAAACAGAACTCATTATACGTCGCCGTATATGTTGGATATTATTATGCGCCGCTGTACGTGTAGGTACTTGGGAGCTGCTTCACCGGTAGACGAGTTTTTCCCTTCTATTATATAATATTATAAAATAATTCAACATCGCGGTTATATTATATATACTTGGAGTTTTTGCTCGGAAAAACGTCATTACTTAGTGAACTTGATTTAACCGTCTATTGTTTCACATGATAATCATATGTATTATTTCGTATGATCGTTGGCGTGGTATTTATGTATAAGGGAACGCGCTGAGGCCAATATCTTTGGTTGGGGAACGCGTCTTCCCCTATAAATGTATATATATATATATATATATATATATATATATATTTATGTACATATAATGTCGTCGTCGTCTTCGTAAAGTCGTCGTCATTCTCTTTCCACACGACATGACCGCTGTTGATGCTGCTATTGATTGATTTTTATATACTATATAGGTAATACGTTTACGTATATATGTGCAGCGCACTCGTGTATTATACGAGTGCACATATAGGTAACTACCGTCGATGTGGTGATTTGTAACTATGGATGCCGATTCTTATTATTCACAACGGTCGGCGGTGGCCACGTGGACTCCAAAAGAGCATTTCAAGGTTTCGAGGTGGTCGCCGTCGTCTTACAAACAACAAAACAGAGTATATAATATACGTTTACGTTTTTATTTGCTATCAATATTTACCCAACGTCGGTCGTAGTACGTGTACTCATTACCGTTGTCGTATTATGCGAGTATATCTTACATACAGCACTACTGTGCATGCGCTGCGCTGCAATCCGAATACGATCGGAACACAAGTCGACTTCGCGGCGGTCAGCGTTTCATCCGTGTTTTTTTTTTCTCTTGCGCGCGCGGGACTATAATGTAATATCATACAATACGCGCGGTTCTTCGGAATTTCGAGGGCGGGCATGGCAGAGTGTTCTTTTTTTTCCCCTCCCGCGTGTTCGGGCACAATTATCTCTTCTGTCCTCCCCGCCCGCCCAAATCAAACGCTTCCGATCATTGAATATCTTCTAATTAACCATTGCCGACGCCGTTAAACCCGGTATCTCCGCGCGGTACGTTATAATAAAGTGATACACGTATGTTTATCTTCGCCATGTCAACGCGTCATCGGCCGGGACCGTGGGGCGGCGCGAAGGGCGAGCGGAACCCGAAATAATAATAATAATGTGCTCAAAGATTTCTATCGTGAGACCGATTTATGCATGTCGCGGTGGCGACAGTGGTGCGGCCCGTCGGTAGAATGTGGACACTGGGCTTATCGAAAGGAATATCGCGCATCGGTTGTTGTGTCGCGCATATGAATAGGCAATGAGCGACGACAATGTTGCGGGCCCGGGCGACCATATCAGTGTATAGTAATTATTATTGTTGGTTTTTTCGTTTGCCCCTCTTGCACCCGTCTTCCTGTAAGGTTGATTTGACTAATTGCGGCTGTATATGCAAATCAAGACGGGCCGCCACCGCGATGGGCGCGTATAAAATCATATTATTATTATTAAAATACGTAATGTATAACGTCCGTGTCCTATCTCGCAGTTTTAATTAAACGCGGCGCATAGGTATTTATACACACCGTCGTGGCCAGATTGTACTGTGTATATATATATATATATATACACACATATACTTACGTATTGAGTTTTATACACGACGGCGAACATGTGTAAAAAATTAATCGCTGCCGTCGCTTTCGGTTTCCTAGCAGGTTATTTTCCGACTATCGGATTAACGCCGTCCGTATCTAGTATATAACTACGTTGTTATTATTATTACACAATTTTATTGATGTGTTTTTTCTTCTTCTCTCTCTCTCTCTCTCTCACCGTCCATCTCTCTTGCTCGTCCGCATTAGTAGTAAGCTACGCGCAGCAAACGTGCGGTTGTCATATTCGTTTGGCTATAAGGGGTGGAATATAACAATACAATTCACAGTCGTCTTTATATGTTATTGGCATAACGTCGTCGTTTTTATATAATACGACGATCGAGACCCTCGCGTCATCGGGACGTTGCTGCGCGAGCGCTCGCGCGCGTTCTTCCACTCGAGCACGTCCTGCAGCTCGTGTGCGTCCCGAAGCGTTTTTCGGCCCCCCGACCGTGTGGGTTATTATTATTTTATACATCTAACTGCACAAATTGGTATGTGATAGATTGTCTCGTGTTTGCCGCATCCCACCTCGATCCGACCCTAGGATCGAATAATCGTTAAAAATCGTATTCAATGCACACATTTATAGTCTATAGTGTATAATATATTATGTATGTATTGAAGACGCTCATATACTTCAGTAATTTTGTATACGCTTAATATATATGAATGCAATTTAACAAAAAAAAGCAACAGAAACATGTGGAATCCTCTTCGAAAACACACACATGTACCATTAAAAACGTCACGTGTGTAATATTCACCGTATATGCTTCTTCTTAACATCGTCAGTATTTTACGATAATAAATAGGTTTATAAAGGACGTCACGTATCAGTGGCCATAATCGCGTTTACATTGTTGCTGTTGTATTCGATCTACGAATAAAGGACGTAGCTAGTCTTTTTTCCTCTCTCATAACAAACTTACGTACTTGCGCGCGAGTTATGCAATAAACACAAACGCGTTCAATTAACGTCTGGCATTTATTTCGATTCGTTAAAAATACATTACCGAATGTCGTGAATTTCCACGTATTATCATCGCACACAGCCCGCTCTTAATCATGTCGTCCCCATACTGTACACGATAGAACCTTCTTCCGCTCTCATCACGTGTTATTAGAGCACAATATAGTTATGAAATATCCGCAGAATGTCCTCAGCTGCAGCAGCATCTTTAGAGCACATCATATTACTATATTGTGTCATGGCAAAAATACAACGTCATAATTTTATTGTATTTCGTTTCGTCCTGGGAAATTATATTACATAATAATAAACCGTCACGCTGTATTCATTATAATGGTATGTACATATGATGTTATAATTTTGTACGAACTAAGTATCTCTAAACGTTATACTCGTAATAATGGTTCAAACGTGACCCCAAATCGAAAATTCAGACGGACATGTGCAGAGGAGGAAAAAATATATTTGATGTACACACTTACCGTTTTGAAATCGATGTATGGATTTTTTATATGTATATTTCACGTTTACATATCATGTACGTAAACATAATATGTTATGTTAATTTGATTACTGTAGCGAAATTCCCTAGTTAGCGTATATTATCTTTCTCCGGCGTGTAGGCCATGTATATTGATGAATCAATAAAACTCCACAATCCGAATACTCTATTATACCATACATTACTCGAACGTAATTCATTTTATCAATTAATCTTGCATGACATATTTAGTACACCCGTGTTCCATGGCAAACTTAAACAACAATACGTAATACAATAAATAATAATAATATAAAAACATAAATATGTGCGTTATTTAAGCCATGCCACACGGTCGCAACATTTTTCCCCTTAAAATATGTAATATATTAAATAACAAAAAAACCCACTCACGCAAACAAAAAATAAAAATAAAAAAATGAAAATTATACCGGACAGAATATATATAATTTATATAGGACACGCGTCTATACGGCAGTATACGGCATCGGTTTATGGCCTGCAGTCGTGTGCAGCAGTCGTCAACTTACTATACAGACATACAGTAAAATATGCATATATATATACGAGTATGTGTATATTATATAGGTGGATCTGGGTGAATGGTTGTGTTTTTACTTTTTACGACGATTCCGCTTTCGATCCCTCCTAATTATTATCCTGGTTTTCACGCGCGCTCTTATCTCGATTCTAAATTTTATGCGCCTATAAAATTGTTTTTTCCTTATACACCGATCGCCACACATACACAGGTACTCGTAATGTATCATTTTTACTTCTCTCTCGCACGCATTCTCTCTCGCTTCTTCTTCTCTATTGTACTCCGCTGCCGCAGCAGTCAGTTGTTAATACTATTATAGTTTTTTTTTCTCCTTTGCATCCCGTAATTTTTTAATTGGCAGTTTTGTCCAACCACCACTGTTACGCGCGTGCGTTTCCTATTTATTATATCTCTCAAAGTAGTTCCTTTACGATTTGTATACGTACGCGTTTCGCGCCGCTCGGGACTTGCACGGAATTTTTTCGCATTTGTACACACACACACACACGTACGAGAGCATGCACGTGTTTACGTGTACGTGTGTATAGTGGGTACAAATGCGCATATACGAGTACGTGTACTAAATCGGACGTCGTTTGGTCTTGTAGGAAAAAAAAAATCTTTCAAAACCGGTTGTGGTGCGCGTTTTTCGTTATTTACGTTACGTACACTCATGCGTGTATTGTACATATACATACACTCGTTCGCGCCCGACGTTTTGCCTAGGCGATTTTTTACGCACTCGTCTATATAATGTTATTGTAACTCTGAGTTAGAAACTATTAACGGTATGTTATTATTAGTCGGCGATAATATATGTTCACAGTGATTTCACACGTGTTGATCGAGACGCGTATATATAATATATTATACGTATATACTGCAGCCAGTTCTGTACGGCGTGGTGTGGCACCAGTATATTGTAGGTATATACCGCGCGATTCACGAACGTTAATAATGATATGCGTTTACGGTCGGCGGCGGTTTCGAACACATATTGTATATTATAATATAAACATGCGTATTACCATCGTGATGCGGCGTTGATGTTCGTCGTCGTTTCGTCCGATATTGTTGTCTATATATAAATATATGCCATCCGGTACGTATATTATGCATTATATAATATATAGCAATGGGCGGGGTGAAAATCAAACGTTTACTACTGTGTGTGTGTGTCCGTGCATGTGTGCACATTTAGAGCGCCCGGAAGCATATCGACTGAAACGAGAAAAAAACTATTGTAAATGTAATCGTATTAAATATGCGTTATGTGCGTTTTCCAGCAGTTGTATATACTATAATGGGCATCCAATGTCGGGTCGATACACGAACGGTTGCGTTTATTCGGACATATATTATATTTACGTCTCATTCGCTTTCAAAATCACGAGGGATATCTACCGAAGGGGGTTATATATTATGTGTGGTGCTTATCGAATTATATGTCGATAAAAAATAACAAAACCGGGGTCTTCGGCCGAGGGGGAGGATGTGTAAATGATGTATGAAAAAAAAAGAACAAGCGATTTCTGATGTATAACGAGACTGTATATTTATCGTTTACTCCGTGTGCGTTCGAAAATCGTTTTAATCGTTATTAGCATTTTTTTCTTTCCTTTTAATTTATGTTGTGCGTACATGGTACCCACCAAAAATACGTCGTTGCAGTGGAACACAAGTATTATAATGTGTAACATTGGAACACCGCGTATATACATAATATCATCTATGTATACCGCATGCAACGAGCGCGCGCTCGCACCTGTCCCTTCCCCGGACGTTACAAATGAAAATTATTTTGCTGTTGCATTTACATAATGCGAATGACACACAGCGAGGGAATTTCTCCATTCACAACTCCTGGAGAAAAAAAAAAAATTAAAACGACCTTAATGATTGTACCTTTTTTCGTCATGGCAGATGCGCGCGCGCACTCACTCGCACGCTGGGGTTAACACAACCAGTTGTGTATAATATGTTCTTCGTCCCCGGCAGCTGGTGCCCGCGCGCGCTTCACGAGGGTTGTCGGCACTAATTTCGAATTATGCTAATAGCAGCACGATGCACAGTTACATATTTTGTGTGTATACATATATTGAATAACTGTATCGTCCACAGCCACTGCAGTGCTCCCTACGTAAAAATTAATTAAGACTTGTTCACAGCATAAATATGCATTTATATATCGTCCCTTTACGATTTTATATCTTCCCCTTCTCCGCAGCTCGCACCCATAAACTGCTCTGGAATTTAATATCCGAAGTATTTATACACGGATGTACTTTTTTTTTTTTTAATTTTTATAAAGTAACGGGTAATAAAGGAAATTAAAAACTTGCCGAACGGTTCGCTCCGTGCGCCTACTACTCGTAAATGTCGCTGTCGCGAATATAAAACGATTTTGTACCACTTCTCTCATTGTTTTATCCTTTCCTCGAAATTATAAACACTGTCTAACTTTATTTTTATTTTTTTACATTAAAAAAGTTCCCTACTTTATTATTACTTTCAACGTGCAACACTAATATATATTATAAGGGCGGATAATTAATTTGTCAACTTTTTTCTTTCTTTCTTTCTTTCATTTTTTTTTTTTATTTTGTTGTTTTTTTGAAACAGGTAAATCCATTTACTAAGTTAAAGCTCCATTAATTAGTTTTACAATATTATATTAAATAATAAGAGATGTAAAATCGATGAAAGAGTGAAAGACTTAGTTCCACTTTTATACTTTATGCTTTAAACAGAGCGCTTTTATACTATAGTCATGGTTTCTTGTTCACAATACCCACTTTAAATGAAACGCGTTGACAATGAGTTTTGCTAAATAATTATTTACCAGGACGTAAATGAAACGAAATGAATTATTGTTCGTTGCGCGTTAAAAACGTTCCTGTACTGATAAATAAGTTTTGAATATGTACAAACCAAAAGTGATGTATAATAACGTTATTAATTATATTTTCTTTTTTGTTTTGTTACAGGTAAGTTTGGACAAGGAGCAATTAATGTACACATGTTTAAACAAAAATTACCAATGGGAATGAGAAATGTTTACCCGATTCGCGCGTAAAAATTGGTGTCGCAACTGACCCAAAGATACCTACATAAACTACGATTTTCCCTTAGGGTTACTTATAGGTGCCCCAATCGTTATTGACATAAGAATCTCTCTCACGCGCCGTGTGCGTAAAGGTAAAGTTAACAATTTTTTTTTTGTTTTTAGTCGGAACGCATACATACAATAGCGTAGTATTTATATTTAGGTATATATTGTATTTGTGTCCAAATATTATTTTATGCACCGCATTGTTGTTTGCAGTTTAAACAAACATGCTACATTGAGATAAAGACCACACACGTGAAATTCGCTAAAACTCACTCGTAAGAAAAGTATATATGTGTTTAAATATATATATAGTTATCGTGCAATGTATATTACGACGACAACGTAAATTATGTGCACAGTATAATAATTATATTTGTGGTGCGTGAGAAACGATTTTGTTTACACATTTTTTTTTTAATTGCATTTAGTTTTGTTTCAATTTTCGCACGGGCAAACCAAACTATACGCTTCCCGACGTAAATTATGTGGAAAATAAACTGGTCGATGTGTATGTGCGCTAGTCGGTATACTGTTGGTTGGCACACGTATATAGATATATATCGTTTGAGGCTGGGGTTAATTTTTCTATTATTCAAAAACAAACATGCCGTCATGATAATATTAAAACATTTTACGCGCGACCGCATGTATACGTCGCCGTTGTATTTCAACAAAATCGAAACGAATGATGTACATAATATTAGAACAATCGAATAGTAATTATTCGTCTAATCTGAAAATGATTATACGGCATGTTTGGTTTTCCATAACCTCCATTATTAGATGGTTTTTCACCATAGCTTTGTTTTTCATTTGTTTTTTTTTCCAATTAAAAGCTTCTGATTAAATCACAGTATTCAATTTGGCATTATACTCAACGCCATAAATCTGTTTTGCTCAATTTAGTCTCGTGTGTATATAGTAAAAATGTTTAAAGGCAAAATTATTGCGAATCGTACTCGCATTCTCGTTAATCGAAACACGAATTTTTCGTTTCATGTTCATAATTGTTTTTCGTTTAATTCTATACGTTTGTAATTAAAAAAAAACCAATTCATCGTTTGAAACGATTGAAATTAAGGATAGAAGAACTTTCATTTCTTTTTTCGTGCCACGTATTTTCATATAATATATTACATCGTAGACAAAGCACTGATCGTTATTATTGTTATATAATATACTAACCACCCGGAAAAAGCGATTATTCCTTCGCGAGCAGCAGGCGCAAAGCATTATTGTTTTCAAGGTAGTGTAAGAAGTCGATTACAGCAGAATACTGCACGCGTAGCCGGGTTCGCGACGTTATAAACTCGTCTACTTCGGTAGTGCACTCCGGTGGCACCGAAATAAAAGAAAAATGCACTCGGAGTGTATACATTACATATTACCTTTGCACACGATTTTATTAGATATATACTCGTATGTACGCGTGTACGAGTACGAGTACGAGTAATCCTCCACGTACATTCGGTCGCTCTTGTTCCATTCGAGCTGCAGTGAATCAATATAATAATATGTTGCACTACAATATTATTATATACGCCGCGTCCTCTATGTATAGGCTCCGAATCTGCAGCAGCGGCGGCGGGCACCTTGTCCCGTGTAGGTATATACGTAATGTATACTACTGCAGTGCACGTACTTCACACACGCATGATGTACACATGATAATATAAATGCGCTTTTAAATATAAATTTATACGCGCGCGTGTGTGTGTGTGTACACAAACGTACGTGTACTCGTGCTAAGCCGACACTTTTCTAGGCGCACGTCGCGTTTGACGTGTACGTGCGTCGCGCGTTAGGCGCACATATGGTAATGCTATGCGCGAGGCCAAAGAAAAATAACCCCAACCCCGTCCCCGCTGTATACCCGTACTGCGATACGCGTACACACGACAATCTCACGGCTATATTCAGTTTCCGGTCGCAAAAGCCGCTGCTTTGCTCTTTGTGGCGTTCTGTCGCGCGGGACACGATCGGCAAAACGTCGCGTGCAGCGCACGTTACGTTATGGGTGTACGCGACGGTTAACCGACCTTTTACCCCGCTGCGTAGTACGGCATATACGTAGAGTCTGGCAACCGATCGTTACCAGTTTATAACGGTCCGCGACGAATCGTTTCCACGCATACTATTTCTGTTCGACGTTCGCGATTAATTCGTATATCCCACGGTATAGACTGTACAATAATACATGTACGTACACGTGTAATGTACGTGGTACTTGACATCGAAGCTCCTCCATATGTGCTGTAACGCGCACGCAATACACTGTGTATTATATGTTTTATTGTAAATATTTGCATACTGTTATATACTCATGTAAATGTATACATTTTTTTTCATTTACTTACGCACTATAAATTAGCTTTGTCAAAATTGTTCGAGCCGATTGTTCGACGTGTGTTATAAATTATAATATACATACATGACGTCAAATTCCACACAACTTAGCGTTTGAAACAACGGTTAAAAACTATTTAGTACAAACAGTTTGCCGTCTTAAAATCTTTCATTTCCGTCTTATTAGGGATGCGCTATAAGGAGGTTTCGCACTGTAAAACATGTACTGTATACGTAGTAATATTTTATAACTTTTCGGTCTCATTGAGACGATGTTTCCGTTTCCGGTCAATGGGGGGGGAGTTCCGATTGTTACAAGAGAGGTCATCTTAGTACATTACGCATGTGAAACGAGACTGTGGTTGTTTTCGCGTTGTAAGGAGATTTCCGTCTTATTGCGGGGGTGCGTTGTAAGGAATCTTTACCCAAGTAGATACAGATACAACCCATAGATTACAAAAGATTATATAGATGGTCGCGCTAATTTATATACATTATTATGATTGTTTGACAAACGATAATTTGCAGTCTTCCGAAAAAAAAAAAAAAAATAACGAACAAGAATTAAAAAATACGCAATACATAGTGTATATTAATATGTACCTATGTGTAAATAATGTTACCGTGCAGTGCATTACTTTGACGGTCGAGGTATTTTTTTTCGCAACTAAATTCCGGGATAATATCCCCGTGGGTGGCCCGCCGACGAGTAGAACAATTATTTCGCAGGAATCGGGTTCGCTTTGATTTCGCCGAGTGGCGCCGACCGCGGAGTTAACCGACCACGGCGGTGTAATGCGCGACGGTCGTGTTCGCAGGCGACGGCGGCTGCAGCTTTCTCGACTGCGCGCGCGTTGTCGTCGCTCGCGTCCGCGCACGTACCATGATATATGGTATACCACGCGCGCGCCAATGATAATTACCGTTTCGCGCTAGGAAACTCCATTAGTACGAGCACTCGATAAAACGCCGTAAACGGTCATGATAATATTGTTATTGTCGTACGCACAATGCGAGCGTACAGTACATTACGGGCGCTCGCGTGTTGGATCTCACACGTATTGTGTACGTGAAAAACATTATAATATTTTATAATATATATATATACGTGCGCGTATAGAAGTTCACCATTGTCTGCGCTCAGCTGTGGTCAGAAAACGAAATGGCCGGTATAACGCTGATCAGGATTTCGTGTTGCAATAATGGTGGACTATATACCGTTTCAAAAAAAAAAAAAATTTCATTCCACGGTTGTTCGTGCAGGTTTGCGAGAAGACCAGCTGTAACGCGAAATTCTGATCACCCCTTGTATTGTTATGAGTATGTTACTAATATATAGGGGGCTGCTCGGAAAGGACGAACGATTTGGACGGCTTGGACGATTAGGCGCAGATAATGTGTACAGGATTTGCACGTTTTTTGTTCTTGCTTATAGCAAACCAAGATACCAATGTACATGAGCATAATCCCTTATGTTCGAAAATGATTTTTTCTTCCTCGCATTTTCACGATTTCCAACATAAATGCGTATTCACCCAGCTCCGCTCATTTTTTCTCGACATTCAAAACAATTGAAATTCAATTTCAAAACAAATGAACAGAAGTTAATGCGAAGAAAATATTACGTTCTTTATTGAATATATTTTTTTTCAGCATATTATAATATTTTAAGATCCAACAGTATACGTACACTTTTTGTAAATCAATCAAGTGTATCCTCTACGAATTCTCTGTGCCTCAGTCATATTATTACGTGTGCGTACTGCAAATGATGTACAAACGTGCACTGCAGTAAATACGCACGCGTGCGTGTACGGCGTACATGCGTATCATACATACTGGTTTGCTTCTGACCTTCTTCTTCTTCTGCGGCGTCTTCTTCTGCTTCATCCGAGAGATGACTATAGCTATATGGTCTCTCTCCCGGTGGCAGTACGCGTTCTTTCGGTCGTTACACCGTCGTCGTAGTGCAGCGGCACCACGTCGATCGTCGGTACACGGATTAGAGCAGATACACGTCGCTGTAGCCGCTGCTGTCGATATCGGTCGTTCGATCATATTATGTATAGTATCAGTCTACGTATTTATCTATATATATATATATATACACACATATATACATATACACACACATACACGTACATACGTATAACGTGTGTACATGGGCGGCGTGCGAGGATAAGAAAAATTAAAACAAAAAAAAAAAGCAGCAACAACTGCACGACGTTGCTATTTCGGATGACCTTAGCGCACGGTGCAGACGGCTGCGGACGCTGTGTGACCCGAAAAAAATAACAGTGATTACGTCGAGTGTAGACTCCTGAGTGTATCATATATTGTATAGTAAATTCAATTGATACATCCCGCGCCACCGATACCGATCGCATAGAACGCGCCAGCTCGGATATAATTATACTCTAATCTATAATATTATATACTCCCTGGGTCTTGTACCTGATATAATTATTATTATTCGCAACACCGCGGGTATATGTGTATACTGTATATATACAGTATTAAGGTACCGTTTCTGCCGCTAATGAATACAATATCGATCAACTGCTGGGCGAATGTATTAAATGAAAAAAATATCGCTGACCGACATCATTGCGCGTTTATACCTATATATGTATAAATTGATAGCGCACGGGCTTAAACAATAAGTGCTACGAACGCCGGGGGATTGGTGGCATGGTAAAAATGTCTGTCGTCGTCCGATCGAAAGAATTCGAAACATTTGTATTATTATTATTTATGTTTTTTCCTTACACTGCGAGCTCTCGCTGGAAGAATCGGCCTCGAAGAGTCCGTATATATACGCACCACCAAGAGAACAGACGTCGCAATAACGCTCTCTCCCTAACTTGATTTTTATCCGCTCGTTTATCTTATATACACAATATACCAGTTGCGGTCATCACGATCGGCGGCGTGTCCGCATACACATGGTTCAAGATTATATTATATTATAAACGTAATCATTAATGACGATGACACTTTTTGGAAATTATTTTTAGACGTATATAGACCGGGGGTTATATTATACATAGTCTAACCTCCATCGCGTTATACGGATGTGAACGTAACTCCTCTATATGTATTTATGTATATCATATGGACTAAGACAACGTTATAAGATTACACAAATATGTGCGTGCGCCTGATGATGATAATTCAACCAGTGGGATATATAAGCGCGTGTATCGCTTTTGTATCCGACCAGTGAGTGGCGAGTTCGGTAGGAGCACCTATCCGTCGTCGGGTTTCCAGTTTTGCCGATCCGACCGCGCCCGTGCGATTGCAGGTTTTCGCGACGGACGAAACACGCGACGCAGTCCTCTTCCTCCTGATGCAGCTATCGTGGTCGTCTGCGGCGGACTGACGTCCGGTCACCGAGCCGGACGTTCGCGGATAAAAAGGGGCTGTGTCACCGACGATGGTTATCTCCTCTCCGGGCAACGGTGTCGCGTTTACATTATATTATACAATATACGCGTTCTGCCCGTGTCGCGTACACCTCCCCGCGCGGTCCGAACCCGGCCACCGTATGTGTAATAAATATTTTCTACAGCACCCGGCTCCGGCGATCGATTCTCGTATCTTTCCACCGCCTATATACACACATATATATATATATTATATATATATATATATATATATATATATATATATATATATACATGCCGTACATATATAGTAGTAAGTAGTACGCCCACGTAACGGTCATCGTCTTGCGCTCAAACGTGTATGTAGGTACGAGCAGGATAGACAGGACCTTTATCTGCGAGAGATCTACTGGATTGGCCTGGGTCCAACGCGTATATATATATATTTATAGTCCGACCAGCAAGTATGTGTGTGTGTATGTGCGTTAATAATATTGTATACACATATTCACAAAACTCTTACAAGGGGACGTTTTTCGGGCGGCGGCGGCGGCGGCGGTGATGGTTAAAATTAATAAGTTCTATCGGGAGAGAATAAGAAAGTCGGGGAGAGAGAGAGAGAGGGAGAGATATGAATAGAAGAAAATAGTCGCTGTAATCGCGTTGGTCGCTGGTGGTAAATATTATAGGAGACGGGGTTATTTTTTCAAATATATATGATTTTTTTTTTTTATTTTTATGAAAATTCCTATCGATCCCCGCATCTGTATAAAGTTCTCGGTACACGATGTGCGCACGTTATATATCACTACGTATACACATATTATATACTTATATACACGAGGCCTCCGGTACACATACACCGAAGAAACATGTTCTTGTTGTCGGCGTGGGTACCTGATTTTTACACGTGCTTTCCGCCGGGACGCGTCTGTTTCATATAATATAACATAATATATACACACACAATATAATATGTATGAGTGTATGCGGACGTGGACGCGCGCATATGTGTATGTGAATGAATAATGGATCCTTTTTTCTCCTCTCCGTCACCGCTTTTCGCGGTTTCTGCCGCCGCGGCGTCGGCGACGGTTGCGAGAAACGTCTGCAGACCGCACCAATCTCCCGGGCCGGTTTTTGTCGTCGAAAACCTAGGGTTTTTCGTGCACCCATCTCTCGGCTGCACTTACGTGCGGCAACGGCGCGGGCAATTAATGCAGTCAGATTAGAAGAGAACATTTCGTTTTCCTCGACGCGCGTTTCATATCTAGCATATCTGCTGTTGCGTTTTGGTGCATTATACCGATCATAGATTATTTTCCCCCTCTTGTATCTATCAAATTTCACGTGAATCGCATGCGTCAAGTGTACTTACATATACTTTTATCATCCATGTTGTGCCATCCAAGCGACGGGTACTATGTACGTATAAAATATTTCATATATCGTCAAATGGATACAATATGATTTCAATTATTATTTCGAGCGTCACGACAGCACAAAGCACATTTGATAATAGTAAATCCTTCGGCTGAACATTTCATTTCTCCTCCTTTTTTTTATGTATTTTTTTGAACGCGTCTTAACAAGTCTTTTTATTTCTTTGAAGTTTTATATTCGGAACAGAACTGCGTAATGCCAGTGATATAATAATTCCGAAAAAGGATATTGTACAGCTCTTGAAGAAAATGAAGACGCGTATATAGTTCAAGCGTACGAGCGCGCATTGATAGTTCTGTGTTTTTTATCTCCATTCTTCCAAAGAAGTAGAGTTAACACGTCGAAAATTCAACTTATGGAATGCTGTCGTGCAGTATCCAAATCACTACCTTATACCTATATGATTTTTTTCCACGTGTATGGAACGTTCCCGGAAAAATGTCTTACCAAGATTGCACAGTCATACACATACTATCCCTGGGAGGATGTCGATATTTTTTTCTAGTCGTGTGCCCATACACACGATTCAATGCGTTCCTATAATATAAACCTATATCCGTTGTAGACTATACATGTATAGAAACCTATTTCTCACATAACATAAACCGATTCATCGCGCTTTTCCGTCTGCGCACGCATACGTTTCGTTTAGTTATTCGTGTGGGCCTGTGTATTTCGTGTCGCATTTTTAGCTCTACGTCGTCGCTCGTATTCCGCAATCGCATACGCACGGGTTAATGACATAATATTATACGTGTACACGGGTTAGGCGCGCACGCACGCTCCTACGCGGTACTTACTAATGTACGGGGGGACGAATTCGACCGTATTGTTTCTATGGGTAAAATATAAATAGCGTAATATAGGTGCGTACATTAATTGTAGACGTATTGACGCATATCGGGTGGCCGCCTCACGTGGATTTTTAACGTGGATATACTTCGATACCTCGCGTCCACGAAGGCTGTGTATAAATAAATATATATATATATATATATTATATGTGTATGCGTATATGCGGTGTGTAATAGATATTGATTGCGAAATCTAGTGAAATCGATTAACGGCGCTGATAACGGGGCTGCTCGAAACGGCGGAATACACGTTAATGCGATTAACATTGCTGATAGTGTTTGATATATACCATAAGCGCGGCCGGCGATTAACAATGAGCACCTACGGGGGGACACATTCAGGTATATATGCTATACGGCATACGCGATATTGCGGGGGAGACATGTGCGTCGCGGATTGTGTCCGTGGCCGTGCGGGTGCGAAGGAGGTGACGCGAAGAGGCGATTAAGGGTCGAGGTGAAGTGGTGCCAGCGAGCTACTACCGAGGTACTAGTAGACATGTTGCTGCTATACGTACACGTATAAACACGCGGTACAATTGGAATTATAATAGTATGTAATGTGTAAATATCGTTACGAAACAAATTCACTTGTCTCTCAGTAGTCAATACACGCGCTCGTGTTCACCGATTCGCACTGTTATCGGTAGAATATTATCAGTGGCCGCCTGAAAATTATGCCCGGCCTTCACACATTCAGGTTTTATCGGTTTAAAAGCATGCTACGACGCTACGTGTATAATATGTAACTCTTTGTGGACTTTCCCCCTCACCACCCGACGGTATGAGATCTGAGAAAAAAACCATTACTCGCCGACGCACCGTGTCACGCGCGTGTGCTGTTTGAAATTTCTATCTTTCTTATTTCTATTAATTATTGATTCGCGCAATCGTTGTCACCGCCTCCGCCGCCGTATAAAGCACGTAAAAAAAAAAGAAAAAAAAGTGTCCTAACGACCTCCGTGTGCCGTTCGTAAATTATACACGCATATTATAAATGTGCAGTATACTCGGGATTACCTTTTAAATATTTATATAAATCCGATACGATAATACGCGATTAAATCAACTTGCCGCGCGTTAGTTTCCACGATGACTAATAAGTAATAACGTTTGCTTTACGCCTTTACGTGTATGCATACGAGACGCACGCAATAATGTTTCGAAACGTTAATCTGTGCTGCGGAATAGATTAAAGTAAACGCGTTTGTTTCTTCGGAGCATATACGGCGCGTATTATAAGTGTGTACGCGTCGTATTTCCATGCGCACAATATTGTTATTAGTGTATAATAGACGTGCGCGTATGGGTTCGAATTGATTTCCGTTATTCGGTGATATTAAGACTTAAGAGACCGCTGCCGCTGCCTGTTGGCGACTGGTCAACCGCGGGTATCGATCACGAACCGCACGTTTTAGTCAGCGTAATGCGAAGAGGAAGCACTTTACTCGCGACGATGGTCGTATATCAAATAGAATGATAAATAAAAAAGAAAAAAGAATTACGACCTCTGGAAACACGCATTTCCTCGTAATCGGGTTTTCGGAAAACGATTGTGCTTTTCAATATAATACATTGTGGAGCTTCGGGTGGTGTTAGATCCTCCGTCTATAATCTATATCCTTTCCCTCGCCTTCTACGCGCGTGCTCACTCTCACACACACTCGAATACGGTCAAACAATAAATGGCCGAGACGTCCGTAGGGCATTGGGTGCGAAGAGAAAACTACTGAATCGGGGTCCGAGGTTATGCTTTTACCGATTCAAATATTTGGACACTGCGCACCCCCAACCCCATTTCAATCGAACCCTCGTCGTTGTCATCTTGGCACGTGCGGGGAGTTGTAGCAAAGTTCCGGCGCAGACGGTCGTCGTATATTTTGCTACGCGCTTTTCTATTCCGATTTGAATACATAATATTATGAGTGTGTCGTTTTAGTCTGCGTACGCACTGCTGCAGTTGGCGGCGTTTCATATGATATCGATTAGTTCGTATTTATATTACCAACGTCAATGATTAATATTACATTATTATTGAAATCCCGCCTATACAATAATAATTCACTGCGTCTGCGATGTCCGCCGGTTGTAACAATGCGTGTACATTACACGTGAAGTGGTCGGCACATTTGTGTCGAATTAATTAGTAATCATTCGTTCGTTCATGTGCGCGTGAACTTAATTATAATACACGCTTGTGGCCGGAAAGCCAAAATCGTCGCACGTGTCGTCGTTTCGAGTCATTATTTCGCGCGCGCACACGACGATGACGATGACGCGTGCGGCACAAACGTGTACATATGTATATTTTCGTTTTACACAATTGCGCGCGCAACGCAATCACATCTGTGTGCGACCATCGGTGACGGCGGTACATCGAGTGGCTGGTGACTCAAAACGTTATAATATATATGTTGTACAATATGCCGTTTGTATAACAATGTTATATACTTAACAGTAAAGGCAGGGTCACGTGAGCAAGTCTCATTTTACGCATATTTATTTTCAATTCGAAAACTGGAACTATAAAAATAATTCCCTACTCTTCACTCTCATGCCCTTTTTGTGTTGTAGCCTCTCATATACACAATATTATACGTTTTAAGCTTTATATTTTATTACTTTTGTATTATATACATTATATACATGGCTATACGCGTTATCATTGGAAACTGGATGTCTAACGTTAGTCGTTAAAAATGTGTTTTCGTCATTTCGTGCGCGAAGAAAGTTTCGTCTGTCCAAGCACCAGTAGGCGTTTCGGAGTTTTTCATTTTGTTCCATTTTTTTTTTTTTTTTTACGACAGCGTCGCCGTTGGCTTTTAAGACTGCAGTTTTCCTGCGGCAAAAGGACATATTGTATAAGCATACCAATTTCCGTTTGTGTGCGTTTATACGCGTGTTCAAATGTATGTATATGTGTGTGTATTTATATACATAGTGTGCTCATATATTCGGTGGTACCCGTTAAAGAGTAAAGAAATAATAAAAACCCTATGTTGACTTTGGTGAAACGTATATATATATATAAATGGTATAACTACAGTAGCGGCAGCAGCCGGTCGTTGTGCGTGCATCCTATATTATATGACTGACGCACTACACTCGCTCGCCTGCGCACCCATATGCACATGAATATATTATACATACATGTATATTATATGTATGTATGTGTCCTGTTCATTAATATGCCGTAGTAAGTTTACCGCACTTGTCACAGGAAAAATTACATGGAATGTTACCTATACAAAGCGTTATAGTTAGTTTTTTGGTCGCCTCCCCTCGACAATATTTCCTGATGAATGAACGCTATATGATTATATCATACTGTTGTATATGTGTGTGCACTATACGGTGATAACAGTATCAGTGTAGTCAATGTTTTTCTTCAAATTGGTATAACTTATATTACTAGACAAATTATTGCTGTACTAAGAACTTATAAATTTTAAACACAAAACGTTCACCGTTCGATTATGTTAGACGTATACCGAAACGCCTATATGCAGTGGTGTACACTATTGCACCATCTTCCTTGCGCGTGATAAACCTGCGGCCCTCCTCTCCGTTGCCCCGATAGCCTCGATATAATAAAATCGTTTTTCCCCGTCAACCCGTCCCCAATAATCGAATTGCGTTTTACCCGTAAAATACGTGAAGTTTGCCCCGCGTGGGCGCTTCTGTGCGTTACGCCAAATTTCATTACGGTACAAATCGAATAAAAACAATATTTCCAAAGTGCTTCCCGTAATGCAATGCGTCATTTTATGCGGAAACTCAAACTACGAGTATATATGTACGCGAACGGGGCGCCGCCGCGCGTTCCATTTCTGCAGACTTGTTTTACTAACTTCCCGAAAGTGTGTGTTTGCGTCTTGTGCTGCAGTTGAGAGCGTGCGGATGAAATAGAGGCCTCTGTATGATGGTAGCTAGGTAGCTGTGTGCAACCAATATTTTGTATATGTATAAAAATTTATAGAGATAGATAGTTTAATCCCACGGGTTGTTGTTGTGTGCGGCAGCGGCGGTGGTATACATGATTTATTCCTGGGTCCGTTGTGTATATGTATATAATGTGAAATGCGACCGCCACCGCCGACTTTTACCGATCCTGAAAACCGATAACAGAGACAGAGAAGGAGTGCGAGAGAGAGAGAGAGAGAGAGAGAGAGACCCTTTCACCATATTGCTGCTTGCGGCCCCCGAAGGCTCATTATGGCCGTAAACTGCCGGACTCGGGGTAATCGTATATCATGTACATAATACTACCGTGATATATGTATAATGTATATAATAGTAGTTACACGGGACGAAACGCCGGTGGCGGCAGGACGTTATATCCTTAATTCTTGGGGTGCGCGCATTCCCGGTCACGGGTCAATTAAAATCGAAAACCTTTTCGTGACGTTTCTCACAACCATGTTTGTACTTGTGTGTGTGTGTGTGTGTGTGTGTGTGTGTGTGTGTGTGTGTGTGTGTGTGTGTGTGTGTTTAAATATATACACGCATATATTCATCAGCCACTAATTAAATATTAATATTATGATGAGCGTATATAATATATCTATTTGTGATACAGGAATAAATTATACTGTTAATGCATAGGATATATATATATATATATAGGATATCGTGTCGCATTCGTTTCATTTTATTCACACGTGCGTTTTATTTTCAAACGTCACTAAAAACGTAATTGTTCGCAGGTATAGCCTAACCTATCTGCCGGTCGACGGATTTATTCTGTAAATAACGTCAATTATAATTATTTAAGATTAAACCCAACTGTGACGTTTCGACGGGGTTTATGTTCGTGAGGCGAATTCGAATCTCGTGGTATGTACGACGGAGAAAAAGATTGCAGCGTATAAGAAGATTTATTGCTTTACTGCAACTAAAAAGATAATAAAACCTCGTGAATGCGGTGTGGTTTCTCTCTCGGTAGCCTATCTTTATAAGCCAATTGAAATGTAATATTTGAAAATCGAGCAAACACAATAACGTACAAATAAAGGATGCGTTGATGGCAGGAGTGTCGTGGGCGTACAGGAGAGAGGAGGCAAAGTCCTTCCCGTGACCGTTGAGTACACATAAGACCGAACTTTCTCGCAAGGACCCACACGTACACACGTCAAATACTGTATACACACACACACACACACACACACAAGTGCGCATGATATTGATACGTATTCCTGTATACATTTAATAATACTGTGGAGTCATTGATCACGACCGATTTCCTCAAAATCCGACTGTCGACTGTAGTTATTGCATCAAGCTTATTAATATTAGACTATGCATTATTACTATACTATTATTATACCTAGGCGCTAATTAAAACCGGCGAAACTTTTATGTCCGTGCAATGCGGTAACCACGGGCTTCGTACGATAATATAATAACACAGATACGAAATTATTATTTTTGTCGCGTTTGGTCTATAAAACATCTCACGAGTGTTACGCGTATACAATATGATTTGTGCGTGCGTGCCGCACTTACCTATATTTATTTTATGGTGGAGGGGTGGCTGTACCCGGTCGTTTCGTGTTCCGTGCGCTGTCGAAGGATTGCGTGAAAAAAAACAGTACATATAATATAATACGAATGAATATATATATATATATATATATGTGTGTATACTGTATATACGTATGCGTACAAGTAACGAAATAATAACAAGATCCGCTTTGGCTGCTGCTGTCGGTATATTTACGTACACGTATTTGCTGTATGAGAGTGTATTCATATAATATGGCAATTATGACGCATGTACTAATCGATAAGGTGAGACAAGAGACAATCTATTATATATTACGTATGAATGCATACATTAGACAGATTTGCTTTCCGATCTGTCTTATAACGACAAAAATAACTTACGGGGTGTGCGGCAGACCCCGGTTGTTAGTGCTTGGATAAATTATAGTGTTGTCTCCCTGCACTCACCCCGATCCGTATAAATGCAATGATATTGTAGATATAGATATTTTAGTATATACCCATACGTCCGGTTTTTCGGGGGAAAATTTAAATAATTGTGCATGCGTATATCGATGGTAATTCATATATATATATATATATAGGTATAACAATAGTCAATGTGTATCACTTCAACGAAAATAAGCGATATAGTATAGTATGTGAATACTGTCTATAATGATATGCGTGAAAAATTTATTAATTTTTTTTTTTTGTTAAGAGTGATAAACCTTAAGTCGCATGACGTCTGTCCTAAATAGTATATGATGTTTCTATGAGTCCCGATGATTACGTGTAACATTTTAACGAGACTATAATCCGGGGGTGACCAGCGATAAGAGAGTCGTGAGCCGCACAATGTAATGACAAATTCGTAAAAGCCCAAAGCTGATTTTGAAGGTAGATTTAAAGGATTGAAATTACTTAAACAGTCGTTCGGATTTTTAGAAAACCCTTTTGTAGTTGATGTTGTTAGAAATGGATGCTCAGTATTAAAATCTATTTTAACGGGTACAGCAGTTTTATATACCATCATGTGATACATATATGTCATGTATACGCGTTAGTATCTTCAATAATTAAAGTTTTAAATATTATTTTCACTTGAGGACGTTTAAAAGTGTTTACTTTTTATTTACTATTTGTATATTCCTTCAATATACTATGCGTTAATATAATACTGTAAATATTTATTGATCCTTAAGACCCGAACAATTACAACTAGCGGTCTTTAATGATATTTCGAAAATGTTAAGTTAAATTCATTAAACAAATGTTTGGCTGTTGATTTGTATATATATAATACATGTACAGAGTGTGTGATTCTGAACCATAAAAATTGATCTGAAAACGACCAACTAAAAAGTTTTTATTTTATAGGGTATTATTAAAATAAAAGATAAGATTTCAGACTAATGTAACATTGTATCGAAACCCTTTTATTCATCAATAATAATAAATGGGTTTTAGACTTGCACGCCTTCTACTTATCTATAAATATATGTATAGTAATGTACGTATGTACTGGCTGTAAACCTACGTTTTATTACAATGGCGTTGCGTTTGTAATTCGCTTTCGTTATTGTCGCTTTCCAGATATAATTATATACCGCGTGGGTGTGCAATTAAAACGTCGTACCCAGCAACAACAATAATAATAATACGCAATCGATATCGGAATAGTATATATTATTTTCATCGTACGCAATCACGAATGAATAAAAGTTGTCGTATTTCTCCATACGCACACACATATATAATACGCTTTATACATAAACACACCTATCTACTCTATGCGATTTGTCTCGTGCAATATTATAGATAATATCTAATCGTTAATAAGAAACGCGTCTTTGCCGCCGCGATATATTATGTTTGTACACATATATATATATATATTATTATTGGTTGTTCTCCCCTCAAGGTATATATGTGTACAGACAAATCGGGTTATGAGCGGAGTGTGCGTGTCACGGGTATATATGGGGAAAAATTCAATTTCAAACTCGATTTTATTTTTATTTTTTTATTATTATTATTATTTTATTGAACGGAGAGGGGCGTATAGTGCCCAGTGCCCACCGTTCATCCTTATATATTTATATATATGTAGAAGGTGTGTGTGTGTGTGTATTTGCGTTAGGGGTTGTATTCGATGATCAAGACCACTGTGGGCCATACGTCTCGCACAATCGGTTTTTTTGAAAAACGTGAAACCAATTCTACTGTAGTCCACACATATTAATATTATGCTTCCGTGTAAACACACGTGAATATACACTCCGTGCACGCGTGCCCTAAAAATGTTGGCCTAAGCTTGAGGGGTGATTGAAAAAAAAGGTTAAAGTTTGATTTCAAATCCTGGTGTATGCGGCGGTCAACATTGACTTGCAGGTCGTAGCAGTTAATATTTCTGCCTTTTTTTCTACAGCTCTCTCTCTCTCTCCCTCTCTCTCTCTCTCTCAATATTTAGTATATGTTATAACACCCATAACAGGAAATACAATACGCCATCTAATTTGTTCTGCGCCGGACTATGAGAGTCGATAGTGTTATGTCTGCGCGCGACATACGTTGTATCCTTCAGGCCCGGGGCACAACATATTACCCGTAATACGCTATTATTTGTATTGTATACCATTTATTGTATGCTATATAAGTTTTGGTCCACATTCCGCTACCCCGCCCAATATTCTACTTATCGCTACCACGCACTTGCCTGCCGGTTTGATGATCCCCGTGACGAACGTAAGGCGTGCTGCAAGCACACCAAAGCCGCCACTGAAAATTAGTGGCGTTAACCAATGCTATACACATGTGCATAGACTCACGTTTATATATGTACAGGTATATACGCGCGTATTGTGTATGGGAGAAAAGGTCGTGGCAGGCGAATTTCAATTTTCCACGTCAACGTTCATAATACCCTCGTCGAGTGTGCGCGGAAAAGTTCTTCTCCTCGCCCCCGTGCTGACGGCCACTCCCCGTGGTGGAAAGTCGGGGGTGGCTTGTCGTTTTAATTGAAAACGTATTGCTGTGTGTCGGTGGTGTGGGCCGCGTGTACCTACAAGACGGTTATTATAATATTAATATAGCGTTGCACCTATATACACCTATATAATAGTATATATAATAGTATATGCGTATATACGTATTATTATTATTATTATTATTATACATATACAGGTGTATATATAATATATATATATATGTATACGGACTGTTAGCCGTGGCGGAGAGTGGGACGATCGGTTCCTGGATTATACGTGTACACACGGATACACGCACGCAGTGAGGACCAGTATACGCCGCGCGGTGACACGATCAATTTCTGTGTTTAATATATTGCCGTATTATCTTATGCCACCGCCGCCTACAAAGGACATAAAAAAAGTGTGTGAGGACATCAATCACCCTGGTAGAAAAAAAGGAAAAAATAAAAATCTAAAAAAAAATAAAACCGTATATCACGAATGAGAGAGAGAGAGTGAGAGTGAGATTGTGTGTGTGAGAGTGAGAGAGAGCTATAGAGAAGAAGGCGTGTGTCCCGCTGAACGGTTAATCATTTCTGGCGATTGCGCGCGCGCAAGCATCGATCAGACGCGCCCCGTGCGAAAAAGGGAAAAAACGACCGCCCGGCGATGACGGCACGCGATTAGTTAGGTTATTATATATATATATATATATATGCGCGATATTAACGGCTAAACGGACTTTGCGACGTCACCGTCGTATTTGGTATATATACATTTAATAGTAATATATTATAATATATATATATTATATATATATTATATATATACCAATATTATGTTTGATTTCTCGACCAGCTGCGCGCGTGCAGTGTATAATATATTTATGGTGTACATGTGAAATGTACTTATGGGCGCTCGCGTTACATAGTGTCACAGGATAACAACGGATTTAATAATAAACGTTGGCCCGAGAATATAAAATAAATAAAAATGTAAAAGCTATACGGCGAGCGCGGTTGAACAGTTGCCAGAGGTTTTTACCGCCGCCGGCTCGGAAAGTCATCGGGTGTTTTTTTATGCGTGATTTTGTTTTTTTATTTTTCTTATTTCGAGAATTCGTTTGAAAAAATATACGCGTATTATGCATACGGAAAGGGGTGACGCACAGCCGTGGTTGCCGCGGAGCAAGAACGTATAAATAACGACATTTTAAGACTATAATACGGAGGATTCGGTTTAACTCGTCACTTCGATCGCCAGACGCGTGCGCACACATATATAGATATATGTGTGTGTATATGTAATATATAGTTATTCCGGACAAGCTGATCCGCAGTTTTTCGCCGGCAGACTGCGCGTATATTACATAGTAACAGTTAACGATCATACGATTGTACATGATTTTAATTTACGATAATATATATATTATAATATTTATAAAACGTATAGAACAAAGGTTCATGCTATGCCGCAGGAAAATAGCGTGTTCCGTAATTTAGACAAATATCTAGATACATATAAATATATAGTAAACAGTTCTCATTAAAAAAGGAAATGTTTTTAATGTATTCTATTTTTTTGTTGTTGTATAAATCCATTGCAATAACTCGAAAAAATGTTTTGTTCTCATACTACTATTACAAGAATATGAAGATTTGATAAAGATTTTTTTTCCGCACCTCTTTGATTTATTGTTTTACTCTTCCGGGCTCCGAGATAAATTACTTGCCGACCCCTGGTATAATATACTGTACACTTTATACTAATGCATATGTGCACTGGTCGCGGGTTTTAGTTAGCGAATTACCACCGCATGTGTCACCTATAATGGAACCGAGAATCACGCTCGTTATACACATTTTCTAATCGCGTGGTTTCTTTTACATATTATATTGTTTAGCCTAATAGACGCTAATCGATGACGATGTACTCGTGAAGACTTCTACAACCGACGCTGCAGCAGTTGTGTCCGAAACCGGTCCGAGGTGACGACGATTTAATGCGATTCGAAAAATGGAAACAATATTACGACGTCGTGTATGTACTATCATTGTGGTGTCGATCGGAACGCGTCGCCTTATCTCGTCGTTTTTTCCAAATTGTCACCGGCTCACGACTTTTCTGCTATTCGTTTTTTTCGGGAGCGACGTCGCAAGAGATCTACTATATATATACGCACGCGGTCACGTCATCGTGTCATTCGTTTTCCGTACGTTTCCCCCTCACGCCCCCCTCATCCGACCGACCGTCCGTATCCCGCTGCCCCGTGCGTCTTCTGTACGTAATTAAACTGTCATTTTTATTCCAACACAGAGGTGTGTTTCACGTCGACTTGTCATTCAGAAGAAAAAAACAGTACGACGTGCCCATGGGCATATATAAAAATAACGACGGTGCGGAGAGGGCGTAAGAAAAGTATATTTCGTAAGAAACGAAATCGTCTAAACGCACGGTCGGTATAGATACAGCGTAAAAACGCGTTCGTATGTGACATTTATCCGTCGGACGGCAGAGGTAGATTGTATTAAAAATAAAAATTCAGATGCGCAAACATTGCAAGCAGAGGAGAGCAAGGGCAGCGCACGCGACCGCCGCCGGACTAAAATCGTTTTATAAAAAAAAAAAAAATTAATAAAAAATACCTACTATACGGGTAGCGATCGACAAAACGTTTTAATTAAAAATGTAATATAAAAATCATGTTTTTCATAATGTACAGTATATTTATATATGTTTTTTTTATGTTCATCCGATCCATAGGTATACTGTAATGTTATACATATTATTATTCGGTATTCCGGATACTACGAAATGCTGTGTTTACCCCGCTGTGCGCGTAGTATAATAATAATAATAATAATAATAATAATAATTTTTTCCGTTTTATCCATCGGGGTGGCCGAAAAAATAGCGATAGGTAATATATATGTATCGTCGTTTAAAAACACATAATTCCATTTAGTGCAAATTCCGTAGAAAATATTTGCAATGTCCGCGCGCGGAAATTAGCATTCATTTTACTGCAGGTTATGTGTACTTAAAATAAAACGTTAATGAAATTCCATTGTGTACAAATATACATATACAATATACATATACATATACATATACATATATACGTACATAGTCAATTCGGAATTTCTCTTGAATGCACACGTATATCAAGACCAAATTATTGTTATAGCTGGAATGGCCGTTGTCGGGCAACGACAAAAAGTGATTAAGAATAATATGCTTGGATTTTCACTCGGACGTTTACATTAAAACTCGCGTCGCATGCCGGACGCATATCATCGCTACGCTGCCGGTAACGGCAAGGGGGTACCTATAACGTGTATTTATTATTTATATATTATAACATTGTGCGCGTGGACCGGGGGGAAGTACGCCGCCGAAAACTTGGCGTTTCGACCAGTTATAATTATTATTGAAGAGAGCTTGGGAAAAAATTACGAAAAAATACACCGCGGGACTTTTCGCCTTTATTAAATTAACGAGTGAAGTTAACAAGACGTGATAGATCGTCGTTATGTTAAACGTTTAATGTAATAATAATAATAATAAAATAAAAAACTAACGAGTTGAAAGCTTACGAGGATTTTTTTCTTATCTTTTATGGTAACACGTTAATGTCTTTGGATTTATTCCAGCTGTGATTTTTTCACGTCAACCACGACGAATCGCGTAAACACACATTGCGGCAACGTGTTCGAATAATCATAATAGTAATAATATTCGTATCGGGTGTCGGTATCGTGGCTTGCGCGCGTTTCCGCTCCTCACATTATTGTTACTATGCAGAGAACATTGTGTTCCACGTCATAATGCGTAGTATACGCTTCGTTTCTATACACGTATATCCGCCTTTTCCGTGTTTCGTCCACGCACAACAACTAGTCCCTTCCGCGTATACACCATATAGCTAATAATCAAAAAGACGACGTGCCCTTTATATATTGTTATTATCGCGGCGCTAAGACAATCGATTCCACGCGGGTTTTGAGGAATATACGTATAAAATTTGACACGCGTTCGTCTTCGAACCCTTGTCGACACTCGACAGACAGTGTTTATACACTTTGGGGATGGGGATGATGGTGCTTACAATGATTTAGCCGGTGGTGGACGGACAACGCGGGGTTGGTTGATTGATGTTCGGGTCCGGCGTTGATCGATCGTCGACGACGATGACGACAAGGCGCGAGGAAATAGAACTTTATGTATGTGTGTGTATGTGTGTTTAAGGGGTGACAGTGTGAGAAAAAGAGAAGGCGGCAGAGAGAAATAGATAGCGTTTAAAAGAGATTCTCGGTGGCGGTTGCGGCAGAGGCGATCCGGGAGACGCGCGTGTACACTACCCTTAATTAGTCTCGAATGTAATATCTCTGCCGCCGCCGGAGCCGTTGTCTCGGGACATTTACATAACGAACTTTTTTTTTCGGGTTTGTTAATTAATTTATCCCTCGCTAAATGAATGTAAAAACTCGGCCGCGGAGAAGCGGTAAATATAATATTATATAAAACCTACCGCCGACCTCCCTTCTTTCCCCACGGGAAAGACCCAGGACGTGGACATACCCAGCAATTACATATATAAAATAGTCGCACAAGTACGTCCGAGTAGTTTTTCCATACCTTCGGAAGAGGGGCTGTGGTGGGTGTTGGAGAATATTTGCGCTCCGCGCGACCATGATGTGTGTGTGTGTGTGTGTGTTTTTTGTCATTTGAGTTATTATTTTTTCAACATTTGGTTATGTGACGTTTTCAAAAGGTCATTTTCTAAACTTGTAACTTCCTATATAATATAAGGACGACGTACAAAGAAAAATAGCACAAAACGTGACGATTTTGAAAATTTAATGTGCCAGTCGCCCATGGTTCGTTTGTTGTCGTGTTTGGTTTACTTTTTAAACGCAATAAATAACGAAATTCGGGTTGTTCTTTTTATTATTATTTTTATTATTTTCGTATTCTCTTTATAACATATTTCGCATTTGACGGGTAAATATTGTTAACGTCTACTAATATTCTTACCTACGTGACGGTTTTTTTTTCTTGTTACCGGGGGGATACTTCAAGGCCGTCACCACCACCACTATATACGAGTAGGTACTGTTGGTCGTCGTGGTCGTCGTCGTCGTGTCCTTGTTTTGAATTTTGACCCGGTAAACGCCGCAACAACAATTACATTAGAAAATGTAAAAAAAATATCGATTCGCTTGTTTTCGTCAGCGTGTAAATGGGTATTGTCAGGACGTGCGCGTATTATTGCAAACGCCGTGTGTTTAAACATATACACCTAATACGCGCGGAAATTCGTACGTAAACGCAGCGCTAGTCGATAACCCGAAAATAACACGTATTTGTTCGTACACACGTTTGTACCTCTATTTGTTTTCCGTGTTTTTCGTGCGATGTGACAACACGTTGGCCGTATAATGTGGTCTCGCACGTCCTTTGGCCCATATATATATATATATATATATATATATATAAAACTGTTAATAAATTGCTATTGTACGTATACGCTTACGTCGAGGCCTCCGCTTCGTGTCCAAAAACGGTGTAACATTTTTTCACCACCACCGCTCCGTCGTAAGCCCGTCGGATAAGACGAACCGCGATGGAGTGACGCAATACGCGTATATATGCACGACCGTGGTTATATTGTAAAAATTACTGCAGCCGTGAGACTGTAGAACACCGAAAACCACTAGCGGCGATTTACGAGAGAAGGAGAGAAAAAAAAATCCGAAAACCGAGAAAATATTCCACTTAGCGTTTCGGCCATAAACAACAACGGGAAAAAATTTCGGCAAACGGAGTGGAAAAAATAAAATAAAACTCACGTGTGTGTCGTACCGGTCCGAATTCCTCTTACGTTTCATATTATAATGTACACGCGCGCGTATGTGATTATTTTATGTTATAAAAACCAATGTGCGCGACGACGATGTTGACGGTGCCGCGATAACGCTCGCACGCGTATAAACATATAATATCATAGTCGTTGTGGAATAAAAAGCGTATTTTATTTTCCGTTCGCCGCCTCCGAGGTTTCAATGGTAGTTCGTTAAACATGCAAAACGGCATTCTCAGGAACGTATTATTGTAATATTTATTATGGCACGCGGCTGCACTAAGTTTGTAGAAATTAACCATTTTTTTCGTCTTCTCTTTTTCCACACACCTAATGGGTTTCTATATTCGATTCGATTCGATCGAAACATACGTATCTTATACGTAGCTGCGGGTCTCGTGCGCTCTTCAATCCCTTGACATAATAACACGCCGTCGTAATTTTATAATTATGTCGCATACACCGTGCCCATGTACAATGCGTACGCATATTATACGTACTAGTACCTATATAACGCGAACGGGTAGAGACAGTTTATTTTCGCTGTATTTTTTATCCCGCGAGTGGATCGATTACACCAGTTGTCCGCGACGACGACAACTACAATAATATTATGTTTTATGTATAATTCGTGTGTGTGGGTCTGCACAAGACCGAGGCGAGACTTAGTACAATAAAAAGCGGTTGTATTCCGCCGGAAACATTATGAACACCGAATACCTATACCGTTGGGCGCACAGATTAAACAATCGATTACCATAGATTGCACGCCGACCGGCCGTAATTCTGCTATCGCGAGAGTTCTTGAAAAAAAAATAAAAATTTTACCACCCAAATCCTTTATTGTTTAAGGTTTATATTCATTTTTCGGTTTCGGTCCGGTGTACGTACACATAAAGCGTATCACCAAGACCGAGGACGACGTGTATATAGTTATCCATGCACATCTATATGTATGTCACACTAATTATCGAGGAATAGGCACACCGCGGTTCGTATTGTTATAGCTTGCTATCCGCGCAGTCGTCAAATCTTTGTCTATCCGCGGCTAATGCGTATCGTGACGTGTAGTATTGTAGTATAATTATGTTTTCGCGCACACTTTTCTCCCCCGTATTAATTATATATATATAACATTTATATTAAAATATATTAATAATAATAATAATTAAAATATTAGAACAAATATTTTTGTCCAACAACACGGCCGATGACCACCAAAACTCCTATACGTATAAACGGACGGTCACACACGTATAATATGTACATAAGTGTTTGTGTTCGTTCATTCGTTTTTATATTATTTTCATCCATTCGGATTCCGGTCAGTTTGTGTACATATATATATTTTATATTATACATCCTTATATATATGTATGTTTGTGTGTATAGAAGTAGGTACTACAATTATAATATTCAAACCGCTGCCGCCGCCCACAACGAAAAGTGAAACAGGATTTGTATAATAAAGTATATATATGAATAATTGGACAATTACAACAACAATGGATGAGGCCCGTTTTATTATGTATAAATATATTTTATATACACGGCTCTGTCATAAATTCAAAGAATCCACTTTAATTTGTATATGAACGCTTTTGAAATATATGTTTAAAAAATGTTAAAAAGGGAAAATCGAAAATTTGCATACGGGCTGTTTGTACCTATTTATACTGTAAAAATGCACTATATGTATATATATATATATATATATATATTCTATATCTAACTGATGTCGCGCGCTCACGTTTACTTATATTATATGTATATACACGCCGGTAATATACAATTCAACAATTATTACCGCGGAGAAAAAAATCATTCCTATATTATATTATATATATTTTATAAACGACGAGGATCGGCAACAAAAGATTTTTACGACAGGAGACGCCGTTTTTCCCCTGTGCCAGCGCGTATGTGGACAAAAGCGGCGATGTATGGTTTTCGATTTACGCGTCGATTTCTAAAAAATAAAAACCATAAAAAGAATGCGTAATGCGCGGGTATTATTTTCCCGTATAGCTGCAGCGTCGCGCATCCATTGCGCTTATACTGTATGCAGCACAGAATCGAACAAATTTGATATTATAGGTATTATACTAGAATGGAAACGGCGTTCATCATACACATCTATGTATATATGCTATTATCGGGGTTAATTTTCTACACTACACCTACTCGCGTACGATTTAATGCCATTACACCGATCACCTAGATGCATATTAAACAAAGACAAAAACATATTATACTATAGGTGTATACGTTGTGCTATAAAATATAATATACAGTTAATAAGATAACAATTTATTATGACTTTTTCTTTCTATTATCGCGTGCGTTCTTGCAAACTTAATTTTTTAGTGACTGGAAAATCCTAAGACTTAACATCGTATTTTTTATGCATAAAAATACCAAATGCAGAGCGTATGGAGTTAGGTGCGCGAGCATAGTTCCCGTTCTGATTTGAGACCGCGTGTAAAGAAGGACAGAATAATATGTTATATGATGTCGCGGAAAAAGATTAATTTGTTCATATTAATTATATCTTACGTTCGGACAGACGAAATTGTTGAATACACGTCGCCAGCCGTGTATATTATTAGTACAATACTGCAATGTTATACATTTAAAGAAAAAAAAACCAAGAGGTCGACGAGAATATAAAAAAAAAAAAAACACAAACAGTTGACCACATTCGTTTTGCACGCGCGCGTACATTTTTCGGGTCGATCGTATGACGCGGTATTTTGTAATTAAAAATCTAAAAAGTCGATTAAGATTATGCAAGGTCCTTTGATGGCCGTACCTATGTGTACGCGTATATTGTATAACAAGTGTGCGGGGAAAAAAAATCAGAAAAAAATAACGCAGACTCGCGTCATCGCCTCATATCGATGTACTACATACTATGCGCACACGCTCCACGTGGATATTGTGATGCATGTGTAGGTTGGGTACACACAATACATATATGTTGATTCGCACGTGAAAGTCGCTGATGAAAAGAGTAAAAAAAAAAAATGAAAAAATATTAAAACGTGTCCGTGCGAATCAACCGACGTCGCGCGCGTTAAATCGTGCGGAAAAAAATTCGACCGTCGCGTCGAACACGACGATAATAGTGTTTGTATATGTGTGTGTGTGTGTGCATGTGAGTGTGTGTGTCGCGCCTATGTAAATTCTTCTCCATCGACGACGTGAGACGTACTTTTTACATAAAATTATGTGTTTCACACCACACACATACTCGAAGCTGAACATGTGTGTGCGTGTGTGTGCGCGCGCGCGATAAAAAAAATCACTTTTGCGAAAATATGCGTGATACGTTACATTGGATAGTCGGAGGAGAATAATCGCAGGTTCGGTTCTACGACACGGCCCCGCGTATAGTTCGGCAACCGCTCGCCGCCCCTCGACTTTGCTGAAATAAGAAATAAAAGTTTAATAAGATAATAAAAATGTTATTAATAATAAGAATTATCAACCGTATAGGTTACATAACAGGTTACATAGCTCCGGTATATTACACACTCCGGCTATACATTATAATTGTGCTGTGTTATTATATTTATGTTATACAAAAAATTTGTATTTTTTCTTTTTTATCTTGTCGGGTCGCGAACGGAGAAAACCTGCGTTGAAACTACGACCGACGCGACGTGCGTGTATTTTCCTTTTTGCATCGATATCGACGGATAAGCTGTACGCTGTTTAATGTATTTCGCACACAGAGCATTTTCCCGTCAGCGTATTTCTCCCGTTTCCATAATGTACAGTATACACATATACATATATATATATATATATATATATATATAAATATATTATACGTTTCAGCGCTCGATATAGGTGTGGTAGTTGTGCTAAAGTTACCGATCAGCAGCGTCTTGCCGATCCCGCCGTCTAGAGTTATATGGCATGTCAGTGAAATAACCGAATAACTCAGCTATATTTATTGTAGGGGCTATATATAAGTCGTATAATACCGCGTCCCGAGCCGGTCTTCTTTCGTTATTTTTATTTCCTAGAAAAAACACACGAAAATATACGATCTTGTCGCGCGTTTTATACAATATTATAATATACATTATACATGGATATTATTGTTACTATGATCTTTCGATTTCCAGCTCCTGCAGTGTTAATTTCGCTCCGCGCACCCTTCGCGTACAACGTCGTTGTACAATTTAAATGTTAATCGATATCCCAAACGGTACGGTGCAGTTTTTTTTTTCGTCTCCCGACGCTCATCGTGTAAAAATTTAATTAAAATCGGCCAGTCGGCCGCCTGCATACACCGGGTACACGGCGAAAACATTTCTAGCGACAATTATACACGTATATAATATTCATTAGGCGCGAATCCTTTTGTTTTTCGTCTTCTCCTCCTGCGATTGTCGACTACACAGTGGAAAAAAAAAAAACACTTCGAGTGGTGTCGACAGTGTTCGACGTGGCCGTCGTCACACGCCGCACTACACACACACACACACACACACGCACGCACGCACACACGCACACGCACACACGTTATTATTATACGCGCGTATATAATGCACACACTCGCACACAATGGGGTATTCGGCGCCCCTGCGAAACGGGAAAATGAAAAAATGAAAAAAAAAAAATACTTAACAATATCACGACAATACCTCACATCCTACAGACGCGCGTGGTGTGGAGTGCAATGTGTAGTATATACGAGTGTGTAGTGCGCGTTGTGCTGCAAACGAGGAGTAGGTATATTATACACACATACACACATATAAACGTACATACATATATTTATGGAGCGTGCAAAACGTGTGGACAACTGCAGTAGCCTCGTCGCGTCGTGAACGGCGCAACTGCAGTAATCCAAATATTATTTTTTTTAAATTCTCCCCACCCGTGTACTTCCTATCGCTATGACATTTTACTACCTGTTAAAATGCTATATTGCGGCGTTGTGTCTATACACATTTATAATATAGTAGGTTATTATTTACCGTCTATAGCTTGAGCATTATTATTATATCATGTATAGAGTGTAAAATATAATATGTGTGCGGCGCACAATAATATGCACCGCTGCGTCACTACACATGATGTACTATGTGCACTACTGCAGCAGAGTGCAGTTCTCGCGCTGCAGCTATATTTTATGTACATTACGCACCCACTCTTACGTGTAGGTATATTGTCGAAAAACACGAGCCGGTCATGACGCGCGTATTTATGTTCATGGGGGAAAACGCGTTCCAAGGGTTTCGGGTGGCGCCCGTTACGCAACAAATCGACGTATATGTATAAAATATATATATATATACTCGTATGTAGTATATATTATTCGTCCAAGTGTGCAACAATACGATATAATAGCAAAATATACGCTCGTCCACTGTCCGTCGCGCTGCATATGGCATGCACATGTGTAGCGGACGCGTATTGTGTGACCGATTCTGTGCGTATACAATATACATGTATACATATATACGGTTTGGGTGAGTAACAAAAATCCGTTTCTACCCGCAGCGCGGACGAGTCAACTGCCAGGGGGTGGTTTTAGAGAAAAATGTATAGAGATGAGATTGTTGAGAGAACCGACGACGACGACGAAGGACTTGCAGGACTTTGCCGCGGCGGCCGTGGAGGACACGGCGAACCAGATATCGTTATAATGATTCTTCTTCTTTTTATAATTTTATTAAAATGTTCAACATATCCGACCGGTTTCAGCACATGGTTAAAATATTACACGGAATATCAAAATAATATATTTTGAGCTCGTTATCATTATAATATTATCGAAACGACCGTCGGTGTATACAGAAACACGGGGCTCCGTCCCAATCGCGCATCGTGTTTGCGGCTAACCCTTTTCCGATATTTATAATAAATAATATCATGTGTTTATAATATACAAATAAAACGTTACTTTGCGCGTCAAACGAGCTAGCTGGTGTTTCGAGTGTGCCCGTCTGCCGGCCGGTGGCCGGGGTATAGCTAACGTCGCGTCGTCAATACACTTAAAACTTGGTAACGAGTTCTGAACGTTTGCTTTTTCTAAATTAAAAACAAACAGTGCCCTGAAAGTCTTCGTCGCGTTTCGTCACTATATACACACGGTTTGGGTTTACCGTATAAACTACTTAAAAACAATGGCGTTTGTTTATCAAATATCCTTTTCTCAGTACAACATATATATATATATATATATATAGGTATTTAGGCGCATATATTGTGTGTGCATTTGGTTTTAGTCTCGTTATTATTAACTTATATACCTACATAATATGTAACTGTAGGTACGAGGAGGTGAACTTTTAACTTCGTTGCGCTCGTCTTATACGAACATAATATTATTATTTACATTTATATTATGTCGTCGCATTGCCACCAAACGAATACGCCTTGGCGTTGTCGCGCGTCGTGCCGCGGTTCATTCGTCGTAACGCAAAAAATACCATCATCACCGTTCTGCGCGGGCCAATCCGATTGCATAAATATTTTCTTTGTGATATCAAATATATATGGTATATAAGTAGATTTTTATTTGCTCCTCTCCGGTTTCGTAATTTATATTAAACTTTTCGTCGTAAACCCCGCACCGTTCGTACCGAAAAGAAACGACGCTCGTCAGTCGTCGTTTATGTGCGTAATTCGCCCTGTTCACTTTCAATGCCTTTGTGGCTATTATCAAACGTCTGTGGAATTTAAACGAACGTATAATAATAATAATAATGTTATTATTTTCTGGTTTTTCTTTTTTCTGGTGAAATTCCATCTGAGAGACGATGAAATTCTATATTTATGAAAACTTCAAATCTACTTACGAATGTACCTACACTATAATATCATCCGAAAACACGGCCGGGGTACATGACGTATAATATTCGATACGGAATTTTTTTCGCGTAAAATATGAAAATCGCATTTCACCGCACATCAAATAATAAACATTTGACAAGCTCGCGTTTAAAATCGGGTTTTTATTTCTTTTTTTTTCAACGAAATAGTGCATTAGTTATTATTATTATATATAGTATATGTGTTTGACGTGTACATATTCCGTAAACGTCAAATATTCTCACATTTTGGTCGTCTGTGAGGTCTCGGACAATAACCTTCTCGCGTGAAAAAAATAATAGTAATAAAATGTATGCGCAAGAATATCGATACTATTTAATATATAATAGCCTCGAAGAAGAAAACATTTCTGCACTGAATTTTCGTCTCGTATTTTCTAGTTTCTACTAGCCTTTGTCTACACCGCTGCTGCAGTATACACTATGTATACTTATATTATATAGCCGTATGGTAGCGTCTACCATCGTCACGGCGCCGAGTAAAGTCTCGTACACGCTTACGTTTTTTTTCTTCTTCTCATTCTTATTCTTCGACTTCTCTGCAGTACGACGCACTACGACCATACTAAAACTACTTATTTTTCTTATTCTCCTTTTGAACCCTATTTACATAATGTCAGAGATTAATAAATAGCGTATTTTATTTTTTCGCACTTTCTGTTATTTATGAAACCGACGTATTTAAATTTAGACAAGAAACCACATTTAATATTTATCACGCCGGAGATCTAGCGGAAACTGGTACCGTGAGCGCGCAAACAACTCTACGGGCTAAGCCTCTTCCAACCCACTTCCCATCCCCGCCAATGTATATATAATATATAACACGCGCGAACCTTATGTAGTTTTTTACCCGGTGGAACCGAATAGTCTAAGCAAAGTAATTCGTTTACGTAACAATTACAAGACGTATCCGTGCATAATTTCGCACGCATGTGACGTGTAGGTACGAATTTATTGTACAACCGAAATTCAGGTAAACAATATAATAACCAACAATAACACCACCCTCTGCCGCCGCGAATTGTGGAAAATTATTGTTATTTGCCGCGAAGGCGAAACGTAATATTATAAGTTTCTGGTCAAACCGCTGCAAAGAAGCTGCGGTATACTGTTAAAAAATATACATACGTTTATTGCAGGCATTATAGCATTATTTATTTTATGGTATTGCCTAATACATTTTTTGAAGTCTTTGGATTACATTGTGCGCGTTTAAGGAACGATTAGGTACACGTATTATGGAAGTAACGGGGATTTATTTTTTATGTTTTAAACGAGTGTTGAGCAAAAAATAATATTACGCGATTTACAATACATCTATGCGGACGACGACGGTGGGCATGGTGGCCACGTTTTGTTTATGCCGACCTGCAGCCGGTCGTCATGCTACGCGCACCTGTTATTACGGTAATAACTAATAATAATTTTCGATAAATAAAAATATCTCATTAGCGGCGGCCGGCTCGTCGTAAAAATCGACCGTTATCACCACCACCACGGCACGGACCGTGAAATGAGACGAAAGATCGTTTCGAGAAAATATGCACGAAATCCTTTACCACCTATACCTATCGCATTATGCTATATACGAACGAACTCCAGTAACAATAATAATAATAATAATAATAACCGCTGTTGTACTCCCATAATGCAGTGCGCGCGCAACAGCGCACCTAAACAATGCGCGTATATGGTATACGATGCAGGAGAGAACCATAAAACCTACTCGTATGTGTGGTAGGCATTAGTATACTTTGAAAATACGGCGGCGCGCCCAATAATACTGTACTTGTGCAGTTGTGCACGTGTACTACGGAAAGGAATCAAAGTGATAAAAATCGGATTAGAAGAAAAGGAAATAAAGATATTGTAATATTATATTTATTGTTATATTTAGGAATGTATATGATGATGTGCACCGGTGCTCGCGCGCGCTTTCTCCGGTCATCTCGGGACCCCTCGTGTCTCCGTCCGATAAACAGAAAACGTTAGCATATCATTGTAAAATTAGATTGGATAATCGTCGACCGACATCATTACAAGCTGCCGTGCATAAAAATTATTCGATTATACGAACTGCGGTCGCTGGTCGCCGTAGCGCGGTATAACATAACGTGTATTATAATACGTAGCAGCGTTCAGCCGGGTTCGGGAAAAAACTGTAATTAAAACGATAGTGAAAACAACGAATTAAACATCGGACGGGTCGAGGGTAGAAAATGATGTAAATGCAAAATTTAAATATCTCGCTGTACGCAACTATACGTTTTATTGTTGCAATGTAATATGTGTTTATTAATATTGTGTAAAGGTTCAACAGACGGCATGCGGTACCACCGGAACGCGGTTTATTCTCGTTTAATACCTTTTACGATTATTATTGACCATTACCCGTTACCGAAATCAACCCTTTCTCCCGCAATCCCTTGGATCTATGTATGTACAATGTACATATAATATGCGCTGCGCGTTATTTGCGGCCGAAAAAAAACAATCAATGCTCTCAAACGTCGTCGTCATCGTCGTCATACCGTACAGAAGCTTTCAAGTTCAATTGTATATATATATATATATATATATATATAAGTACAAGCTCGCGCGACTGTGGCGATGGATGGAGTGCGGAAAAGAGAGAAGAGATGAGAGTACAAAAAGGAATGGAGGGAAAAACTTTTACGAAATTATAAGAACGAAATGTACACTCGAAAGTACAGTAGTATAATCGACTCGACGTGCGAATAGCGAGCGGTTGCGCGTGGTTCGACGGGGGAAGGGGGGGGGGGGGGGGGTGGCAGGGATGGATAAAAAAAATTATAACAATAAGTCAAGTAAACTTTGGGATAACGTGAAATAATACGTGCGCGCGTTTTGAAAGCGGTCGTCTATAAAAGTAATTTTATTTTTAATGAAAACAAATTACTTTCTTCCAACATAAATGTTTTCGCGTAAAACAATTGCTGCCTCGCCGAACGACGACCGTATATAAACAATAAAACAATGCTCTTATTGATGTTCATTTTTGCTCGTATATATATCGACGCTTATATATTTATACACGTTCGTCGTATCTTATAACGCTGCAGCAGACCTATTGGTCTGGTATTTTTATTTTATTTATTTTTTATCTCGTTTCGTGGTACAGATTCTTCGCTATGCCGTTGTTGCCTAGTGTGCGATTGTGTATGTGCGTGCGAGTGTATGTGAAGCTGTAGCGAGTATACAGGATCAGGTTTGCGTTACCCGCAGTCGTATTGATATTAATCATCTCGCCGGTCACGACATACGCGCGGAGGCCGCGTACCTATGTATAATATACACTGTGCACGTATATATATGCACATGCGCGTAATAATATAATATCCAAGTGAGAAGCTACACTTCAATTTATATACATATTATCGTATCGTATATATTTGTACGTATATATATATTTCCGACAACGCATTTATAACTGTAATGTGTAGAATTTTTCAACCGACCCTGGATCGTCGCGGTTGCCGGTTAATTATCCCGCAGCAGGTGAAATAAATAAGTTTCGGACGCGTAGTCTTCGCGAAATACCGAAGCGAAAAATCGTACTTACCGACGCTCGTTTTCGGCTCGTCTAACCGCGGTACACGCATATTATAACGTTTAAGTATACATGAAGCGAACATATATACATATACATACATAAGTGTGTCTTTCGACGTCGAGTTATAATAACGTTTCAAAAATTTCAAATTGTCTGCGGTACATGTACCGATATGGCAATACGTATACCACCAAACTGTCGTGAAGATGGTTCGTAGCACTCGCGCACGTTCGAAGCATCTTCCTCTCCTCTATTTGACACTATCGACGCGTCTCGAGCCCTTTAATACGCACGTTATTACACAATAATAATATAATGGTCATAAAAGTTGGGTAACGGCGGTGAACGATTACAATATATGATAATACAATAACGCAGCGTGTGTTTTGATGGACGACCATCACCGCACGAAAACCCATTACGTAAACGTATACAATAATAAAATTATACATTCGAGGCAATAACATAACGACGCGTCGCGCGCACACGCACGCGCACAGCCCTTCGCGCGCGGCGTTAAAATTAGTGTCTGCGACAGAGAATTAAGTTCTTTTTTTCTCCCCGTCCGTCGCGGGCGCTCGCGCGGATATTACATTATTATGTTCACCTTTTACTATTATTATTAAATTGTATTGTTCGATTTTCGAATTCCAAGACGTCGCGACCGATGGTGCCCTGCGCGATCCCGAGAACGGGAGAGAGGTTATTTTTTTTTTACTGTACATTATATTGTGCGGGCGTCGCCGCAGCGATTCGTGTGCGCAACAATATAATATTTTAATCGTATAACCCCGGTGATCAATGGCCGTCGCCTCTGCTGCTGCCGGTGCTGATGCTGTCCACCGTACATTTACCATACGATACACGCACACGATTACTGCCTACCACCAACCGAGTGCAACCCATTAACCCCTGCTCGTGTACACATATATATATGTATATATATACGATTCTCCCCGTGCGCGCGCGCGCGCGCGCGTTTCATTCTTATTCTTCTTCTTCTTTTTATTATTATTATTATTATTACTTTTATTTCCATTATTCTTCGTCGACTGATTGAAAGGTATATGTATATACATATACGTGTACGCGTACGCAGGCGACCGAGGGTGTGAAAGGTCACCACCGCCGTGCACATGATATATAGTGTAGGAATTCGATTTGCGTCGGAGACGGTGCGCGCGTACATAAAAAAAAAGACAATGCGGCGTGCAGGTGACCAGCGCTGCAAAGAGAGCATCGAGCGTAGTGTATAATTTTAATATATAACCTATACGTACGGTTTTTCTTGCCCGTACGTATTGTAATATAAATACTCTTGATTTTAGCGCGCTGATTCCTTGTATTTTTTTTTGTATGTTTCGAAAACGGATTTTGACGATTTTGTCCGTTGGAAATCCTGTAGCAGCACCGCGGGACCAACAAGACGAAACGTAGGTCGTTTATACGACCAACCGTTAGTTATATATAGGACTATCCTTTTTTAGATCCTTAGTAAAACCTACCATGTATATTAGTTATCTTGAAGTGTGTTTATTTTTTCTGTGTACACGATATGGTATTCTGAGGAGGAGGGGGGGGGGAGTGTTATTTTTGAATTTATCAACAATTTTCAGAATAATTGAGAGTTGGCTTTAATACGATTTCGTTTTCGTCCATAGACCACGTATTTCTTCCGTCTCTATTGTCGCGTATTTATTTATTATTGTTATTTATCTTTTATCGGAAAATGTCTGATTATTTTGTGTTTTATTTGTTTTAGGTAAGTACTACATAATGGCCGGTACGATCCATCCTGAGGTACCTGATATACATGACGTGGCTGCCGACTCGCGGTGCGACAAACCCCGACGCGTCTGTAATATATACGTTCCCGTACACAATTCGTGCAGTGTGTATCCACGTATGCGAGTGCGTGTGTGCATTGTATATACTTATGGTCTACGCGGATTTCTGGTAAAAGCGTGTTTGCGGTACTTTTGAAGTATACATACACGCACAGTATACGTACCTATATCTATGTGTGTGTGTGTGTGTGTGTGTGTGTGTGTGTGTGCGAGTGCGCGTGTGTACGCTGCTGCGGCGATTAATTGCGGTCGACGAAACACAAACGAACACATATAGCGCTGTGTCTATAGTCGGGCAGTATTGGGAAATCGGCGGCACACACTCACATTTGTATATTATACAAAAAGCACCCTCGTACGCGAGTACACATATATGTTGTACTATGTATGTATAAGATGGATATGTGATAAAATACATACATACGGTTTATATACGCACATATATACGTGTTTGTCTAGATACAGGGTGATTATTTTAACTGTTAATAGATTACCGGGTTCAGTAAAATATACGAGTATGCACATATGCTGCATGAAATGTTTATTTTATTGCTTATAATATATTTTTTTATTTTTACGAGATACATAAAATACAACAGATGTACATACCTATACCTATACTAAACGGAAATCAAAAAATGTCCATCATATATTTCTCGGTGGCTTTTAAATAATTGCCAATTAGGATAAAAGTTAATAGAATTCGAATCGCTCATATTACAAATAGATATATCCCTATCGGCGTTAAAACAATCACTCTGTATGAACAATAATATATGCACACATTCATTAATTTATATGTACATCGACGTTTGATCACATGTATACATGTGTATGTATGGAGGAAAATGCATACGTTTTATTTGTTTTCGTCCGTCACGTCGTCGTCGAAGTCGTCCTCGCCGTCGTCGTTTGTATATACACTTATTATAAAGCCGGTCTCTCTCTCACTCTGTCTCTCTCTCTCTCTCTCTCTCCATTATACATATAATAATATATACATACATCGATGATGTCAAACACACATTAACTCGACTAATGGGCCGGTCCACCCCCGCCGCACTCGTCGTCCATGTATAGATATTTTAGTAAAAAGGTTTGTATTATTTTACGTGTGTATATTATATAATCATATATGTCCAACCCGACTATCATCCTTTCCCGCGCTCTGTCTCTCTCTCACACGCCCTCTCTCTTCTGTCTGAGACAAGACTGGCATGCGCGCGCGAAAGTCCATTAGTCCGTCTTAGACTGTATATATTCTCTGTCGTCGTCGTCGGAGGTGTTATAAACCAGTCGAATTAAGTGCCAAATAATATTTATCGTCTCGACGCGTCTTCGTGTCGTCGTCGTCGTCGTCGCCGGATAAAGCACGACCGGATAGAGCAGTACCGTATTTTTCCTCTCTTTTTGATTTATCGATACACTTTTCTCGCCTCCTCTTTATATAATATAAACACACACGTAAAAAAATTTAAAGTACAGGTCGCCGTGTATACGTGTATGTATATTAATTTATTATGATATTTCCGCTTTACCAATTGGTTTTTTTCCCCCGAACAATAAGCCGTATAACGCATCACATTCCGTTTCATTTCACCTCGTCCGAAATATCGTGTGCGTGTGTGTAAATGTACATACTTCTCGCATACGGCATATAAAATATAATAAAATCAACAATTTTCCGCTGAAACGTAGAAAATGCCGTGTGACAAATATTTATATGTATATAGGTACCTGCACCGCACCGCGAACTGGTTACGGATGGTATAAAACCGGATTCGTATCTGTACACACCTATACGCACTCGCGGTGCATTAAACGGTCTGAATGAAAAATTATACGTTCTTCTCAATAAAATCTATTTACTCTTTATAACGTTCGACGATATTAGTATACAGCGGTGATATTGACAAACATAACCCGCCCCCTCCTTGTTTTAATTCATTCGTGGAATTCCGTAATTTCGTTTTATATATTAACGGAGCTTTACACAATTTTAATAGCTTTTATTGATTTTTTTAATAATGTAAAATTAATGTAATTTAGTCACAACACAAAACATCATAAAATCGATTTACCAGGTTTGCCTCAAACGAATTCCGACCTATATGTATGTCTTGTCGAATAATTATAACCACAACAATAACTGCATAAAGCATTTTTCCATTCCATCATGTTATTATTTTATTTACAGTAATACATACAATTGTAATCGCAATAAAAAAAAAAAAAAAATACAAAAAATCACAATAATAATAATAATAATAATAATAAGATTCACAGTAGTAGAACGTATAATTTTAAAAAGTCATTATAAAATAGCAAGATGAATAAATTGAGTAGTAAGTTTATGTATAACATATATATATATATATATATACAAGCATACGCATACTGTACACTTTGGTTTCTTATTAAATTATAATAATTGTAATCCGAGAGGAAATTACTTCGCGAATGATTATTTTTTATACGCGTAGAAAAGATTAGTCGTACTACATTAATTCGTAAATGCTTAATTTTTTTTTTTTAAAAAGACTTTAAGTTTAAATGAATAACTCGCTTACGCACACACACTCCCACTGACTATATATACGTATACTAAATCGATAAAACGAGAACCGCACGTTTATGTATATTTTATATAACTCGAACGTATTTACAAAATCTTTTAATTTTCATTTTTCCTCGTTACGACATGAAAATCGATTCGGCCGTAAGAATGACTTATAAATCATGATATAGCATTTCACACCGGTATAGGTATATAGTATATACATATGTCATGAAATCCCGCTGTCGCACATGTATTATTTTAAATACGTATAATATATTAAAGATTATTATATCGATTTTATAAAACACCACAGCAGCAAAACCGCGCAACTACAGTCTGCATTATAGATACTTTATAGACTATATTGACTCTATAACAACTACAACAAAACCCGCCGTGTAAGTAATAATTTTCTGCAATGTAATACCGCAATATATTATATTGTGATACGTATATTTTTGTTGGACATATTCTTCGAACACATGTATTGCCATCATCCGACGTATACAATATTATAACAGTGTCTGCGCTGTGTTCAATATGCATAGGTAATAATAATATATAATATTTCTGAAATCGGCACGTTTATATTGTCGTATACTCTTTGTGTGTACACTTGCGTACCCATGTGTAATACAACGTTTATACCGGTGAGGGGGAAGCATTTCGGACGCGCAACGTCGGTTACGTATATATTTTTATTCTTTTAGACAGCGGAGGCGTATATTATTATTCGTATATACATTATTGCCCTCTACCATGGTACAACGCGTACGCACCTATATGTACCCATACACATGACGAGATAATAATATTATAATAACGCGTCGAGATAAGTCGCGCCGCGGGATTTGTGCGCGTATGCGTGTGTATGCGTGTGTGTGAGTGTGAGTGAGCCCGCGCACACAATTTAGAAGATAATCACGTATGACCTCACGTCGAGAAGGCCCGTGCACATATATACATATATATTTATGAGATATATTTATATGAAAAATATAGATACTCATTAACGCGACGAATAAAAGAAAAAAAAATAAAGTGCCTTTCGGGTGTGTATGCGCCGCGTCCCGTCGAATGCAATTTTTCACGAAAAATTTGTTTAAACGTATTGTAATATTATTATATATAGTTACTTTCCCACCGTTTGTAACACGTTATACATACCATATTACATGGGAGTGCGAGCACGGTCATTTGTTACCGAGTAAAATAAAAATTAAATACCGCGCGCGTGTAATATCATGTACATACGTGTATACGAGTATATGTATAAGTTCCCGCAGAAATACGTTATAATATAGTGTTCGAGCGACCGAGACAGGAGAGTACCTATGTATACATGTGTATCGCGCGGAGAAGTAGGACTGAGAGCGGATCGAGCTGATTATTGCCGCGGTGGCAAAACGATAAAATATTATATATTATTGTATATGAATATAATATTACATCGTGTAATAATAATGACTAATCAGCGCCAGACGGTACCCACCCTCCCTCCGCACGCGAAAACGAGTGGCAAGCACAAAAACTAGTCCGCTGCACAAACGCTATATTAATGAACACATATTATATGCGTATGTGTATGATAATATTATTAAAAAACGATATACTGGAACGTGTGCGGCGCACGTAGGTATTATTATGCTCCTCGCCAAGTCCCGGGGCCTCCGGAACTGTACCGAAAACCATTATATCACATACATGTATGTACACGTGTAATATAATATAATATTATTATGTTTATGTTTCCGAAAACTAAATTATACGCGTGCGTACACGATAATACGTCGCTTATTTAATAGTTATGTTTTAATTATCATGTTATCGTCGGGAGATTACAACGTACGCGTAACGTATGACGGCCAACCTCATCGTCGGTGATAATACTCGTATGCTTATTATTAACGTTCTTTATGGTTTTACGCCACGTGAAAACTAAACGGTCGGATTCCGAGCTGTTGTTTTTTTTTTCATCTTGACCGCCTCGTGATTTCGCGCACACAGCATCATACCTACGCCTTGATCCTCGAATAATATTCGAAACGTTTAATTTATCTCACCGCTCAGGTGTGGTGACTTTATATTTCGGACGACTTTTGGATCGATAGCCGCATATAATGCATACGACCAATCCGAAAGCTTTTAAATCCAATGTCTCTTCACTCTTATCATTAGCTTTTTTGCGAATCGGTTGCGTCCACGGGGTCAGTACATCGATATGTTTGTCTTTTACTGATAATGATTAATTTGCGTACTTTTAAGAAAAAGCCTACCGGATTCACTGACCGTTTCGTGGCCGATTATAATTATGGAATATAATCACGATTTTCATACTCCGTGCGTAGCCTAGTGTGCGAGAGAATCCGTTAAGAAAAAAATGGGTGGAAAAAACCGAATCGTCCGGCGAACAAATTATGTTATTATTATCCTCTCTTAACGCCGAACAGGAAATACCTTTACGCAGCGCAAACACGCGCGAGATCGTTTCAACAAGATCTGAAGTTCACTGCTGCAACCGTGGTGGTATTATAATATACATATTATAATATATATTTTGTACTTGCTTCGGCAGTACATATACTAAAATTGGAATAATGCAATAGGTGTTCGTAAACTATTTTCGTAATAACACAAACGCGTAGGTATGGATAATAATAATACATACATGGGTACCTCGGTGTTTTTCTTCGACGTTTTGTGCGGTGGTAATGTTGTGCTATATATATTACGGGTCCGCCTCAAAAGTATTTCCACGACAATAGAAGGAAAAAGAAAAAACTATAATTATTTCGATGCGATTTCCCGTTCGGAATAGGTAATAGCTTATACGCGACTTGTGTGTGATACGGTTTTGTGTTATTTTGTAATTATACGGTGTGTGCGAAAAAATACCGTTTTCCGATCTTTCCGCGTCATGTGACGTTTCCAATTGTTTGAAGTCGGATAATGGTAGTAGGTATATACGAATAGTTTGCCTAACGTCCGAACAACGCGCGTTTTTTCGTAGGCACTCGTCTCATTCTCCGGTATTTGCCCGTGAAACTCGAACAATATTGTAGAATATAATGTTCGGAGAGTAATTTATTAACTGACGTATTTTAAGTACGCGTGTGCAATACCGAAGTTTTTTATTTCCGTTTTCGATAAAGCTACACGTGTAGTTGTTTGCGCTCGTTCTGTTCAAATATACTGTGTCGAAATTAATATCTATACTCATATACACTATATCTCTTATGCCTAAACCCGCATCCAACATATTATTATGGTACCGATTCGATAAAAAAAAAGAAAAGACTACAAATTCGGTATTTTCTTATCGAAGAGCCAATATTTAAACATAATTCGATTTTATCGTACATTATAACAACGAAGGAAAACGGTGGCAGCTCGTTCGAGCACACTATATTATGTCGAGTCATCAACCGACTCCGTACGTATAGGTATAAAGTATACCGGTTAGGTATATTTATACCGGTATAAAGTTTTCACCGAGGATTTTGTTTTCATTTTTATTTCTCTTCATTAACTCGTTAATGTTTTATTTAAATTTACTTTTCCAAAACGATTCCTTTGGTTTTACCACGTGCGCGAAAGAGTACACTAAGTACACGATCTGCAACGGAAAAGTTCGAAAAACAAATTAATTCGACGAAAAGTTCATTGGACGGTACCTATTTTCGAGCACAGTTTTCTCAAGTTTTCTCTGCGCTTCCATCCCGGGTTCGCGCGATGGTCTTGGCCGAACTATGTACATTGTTACAAAAAACATGGCCGCCGCCACCGATATGATATCGTTTTCCCGTGTGCGCGTAATCGATATAGGCGGAGACGACGACGAAGTGCACGCCACGTCTGCTGCGCGATGGATAGTTTATATAACATATATATATATATACAGTGTATCGAATATATACTTTGGTATAAGAAAACGTATATACGACGGCGTGTGTGCAACGTCAATGACTGTTACTTTACCTTACTCAAGCCACCTTGTATAAACCACAAACAACCGTGCAGATATAGTATAATCCCTGTAAACATCCGCGATTGGCCGCACTAAATAACATAATAATATTACATAATCGATAGATAGATTATCGTTAATCGCGTTCGAATTTAAAAATCATTTATGAACCGTTCGTGTACCGTTCGCAAATAAAATAATGATGATTATTATGTTTCGTACAATGCGTTCAATATATTTACACGGTACTATAATAATGCGTTTTAATAATAAACGATAATATATGCGCGTTGGTGTATACAGCAGTCACTGGGGCTGGCAAACAGCTACCGCCTGTACCTGCACCTATGGACTACACCTCAAGTAATTCGAGTAACGTGGCTACCCGAAGTTTGGGGTGGAAAAAAACTCAAAAGTATACATCCGAGTCCGACGACCACTATGTATATATTATTCATGTGGTAGCGGAGCGGTAACCTGCGTTTTGTTACGAAAAAAAAAAAACCCCTACAGAAAACGGATACACTCCGATCATGTTCGGGCCGGAGTTTATGTTTCACTGCTGCGCACTACGCGCGTATATTATAATATTTGTACGAGCAAAACGAGCGTTGCAGTATACCTATATGTATATATGTGTATACACTATACATACTAGCCAGCCGAATACGAAAAGAAAAAAATTCCTCATCGCGGTCAAGCCCGGTAGTCTGCTTAAATTGTTCACCCCTCCGCCCGTTCATATTTTTGTCCTATATACACGGTATACACGCATATGTTATGTGTATCCGTTTCCCCGAAAACATATATTATACTTTTACGTGTCCACTGTATACACGTCTATATATTCTTGACAACGGAGAGTGTATATATTATTATAAGCTTAGTACGACCAATAGGAGGTGCCCTATGTAGACATATTAAAATAGTTTCCTTAACGATATACATGTATCGATATCGCCAAAACGTGTACGCGCAGCACAACGAGCAGATAATGTCGTTGTTACTATAGAACATAATTACATATACGTCAGCATACACAGATCGTAGCGTGAAGCGTGAATAGTAACTGATTTTCTCGGCATTTGTCTCATCTTTTTTTTCCTCCTCGTTGTCCGAACGGCGAGCATCTATGGATTGTTACATACATAGGCGTGTAGGTATGAAAACTTATACTTCACGAGCAGAGAATATCATATTATATATATGTATGAATATAGGTATACATGGGAAACGTCTCGCATTCGTTTGGCCGCAAGGGAAGGTCATGTATACGCACTACGTTTTTGTCCACCTCGAATGGAGAAAAATGGGGGTGGGGGGAGGGAAGAAATAAGTAAATACAACATTTTTGCCGAAAAATATGTGTTCCTTTTCGTGCGTACTTATTATATATATTATATAAATATATGTATTGTAAACATTTATACGAGCGCATAGGTAAACATTGCCAAAAGTAAACGTTGCTGCCGTGCCGCCGCCGCGCCGGAGGGACGGACGGTTTGGGTTCACATATATATATATGTATAGGTACGCGTATATATGTGTGCATATAATGTGTATACATACGCACAAGCGCGTGCATGGACACAGTACCCGTAAGTCGGTGTTTATAAAACCAAGCCAACTTTTCCATTTTCTACAGCAAAAGATATAGAGCTATTCTACCGTTGTGTTTTCGTACCATTATTTTATAATAACATCCCCAGGGGCAAGGCGTGTGCGTGCGCGTGAACACGGCGATTTTTGTCTGACCTCTCCGTCCGTTTGGTCATAACTATATATATATGCACATACTCGTAATAGTCGTCGTATGTGTACGTACTCAAAGTTAAATTGTAATTAATCTCTCAGATACTAAGTATACTGGCACATATAGATACACGCACAATTAGTTACTTATTGTATGCAATAAAAATCCATTAAAACGCGCATATAGAGATAAAATATGTTTTATTCTCACTCTTATTATTGGTCTTGCCGTTAATCACAACCAGAAAGAACCAACAACCCATTTTTCGTCCATTACCTTCTAAATCATTGCATACGTTAGTAAAATATTTTTGTCTCGTTACATTAATTGTACCATTGACCATATAATATATTACCAATTTCCTTACGTCCAACCATTTATTATTATATCCATGACTATTCCCCATTATAATATGACGTCTCAGCTCGTTTGCATCACAGACCTATACTTAATAAAACAAACCACGATTTCCCATGCTTATGTACTATACATATAATATTACGCAGTAAGCTATTTCACGTGCTATACATACGTTTATCGTTTATACACGGACGCAGTGCGTTTTACGAAATTCGTGCACTGCGCTATGCAACCGATTCTCAGGAATTATCCTTAAATCGTTATTATTGTCATCGTCTTTATATATACACACACACTTTATAACATACTGTTGTCGCGTTCATCGTCCCTGTACATTATTTTATTACAGCGGAATTTGTAAAAGGATGAGGAGAAAAAAGGATTGTATGCGTGTGTGCTGCGTGCGTGCGCGTGTGAGCAGTGAAAAAGAAATAATAATAAAATAAATTGTCGGACTCTTGTGCCAGCCGTTATATAGTTATATATATATAGGTATATACAGCAGCACCCTTCGGTCACACTCCCCCGCCGAGTCGTTTTTATCGTGAATTATTTCCTATCGATCGGTTTTTTTTTTCTTTCCGACCACTCGCACAATGACTGACGACGACAGTGGCAACGTAGACGTATGTAATAATAATAATAACGTGCTCACACACTCGTAAGAATACACGCGTACACACACGCATGTATACTCACGTAAATATATATATATATAGTATAACATGCCGTGCGTATCGTGTTTGTAGACCTGTCGCCCGAACAAGACGTTTTCGGTATTTTATATTCTTTTGTGCGCGGGTAATTCTCCGTTTAATGGCAACGGTAGGAGGAAGGACACGACCGTGGCGTGTGTGTCTCTCCCCAAGGGTGTGCGTGGACAATTCCTATTATTGCTCTCAATACCCCGTACAATACCTGAGGCGCATTTCTCGTCGATCTCGCCTCTCGTGCCGGCGGCTAAAGGTCTGCCCCGGAAGACGACCCACGTCCGATTTTCCGTCGTAAAAATATATGTTGCACACCTATGTGTAGTGTACCACGTCTCGGGAACGCTTCGTGTAACATCCGACTGCATTTTATCGTCACGCTCGTTTAGTGTACATCTACATTCGTATAAACCGCGGGCAGGTACATTACTTATCATAATATATTATAATATTATATACTCTTGCGCTATAATTGCGTATAAATCAATTGCGTAATACGTAATAGCTGGCGTATATAATTGTGAGAATTTTCGTTTTGTTAAATACGTCGTACTGCGTGGCGTGTCGATAATTATATGCATAATATTGTATAATAACGTCGCAACTATAGGGTAAAAAATAAACCAACAAAAGGCGATTTAAACCGATGTATCTGTACATCTGTATAGATATCATGACGATGTGTAATGAATATATAGTGTATATAATAGTTGCAGTATAGCAAGTGATTTTTTAATAATCGTTTTACGGCTTTCTTTTCACCCAACTTGGTGGTCTCTGACTTACTTATCGATTTTTTTGGCAAAAGACTGAGGATATCCGCAGCAGCTCTTCTATTCGCGCTGGCGCGCGTGAGAGACCCAGTGAACGAATAGCAAGGGATGACGGGTCGCGATGGGGCGGGGTAGGGGGGTGGAGAGAATGAACACAAAAGCCCTCGAAAGCGATTTCTCATCTGTTGTGTGCGGCGGATAATTGTTTTTTGTTGTTTTTGCACTGCCGGAGGTGGGAGGCCGAAGAGAAGTGGTGTGGCGGGAGCTTGAAGGATCTGTCCGGCGGAAAGCAGCTGAAATCTGTGCCATTGTGCCCGAGGTGTAAACGAAGGACCCTATTGTTTTTCGGCACCATTCATCGCAGCCGCCGTGTATATGCCAAACTATATACATATACATATCCGATGTATGCGTTTATATATGTATATACATAAGTTCATTTTACTCCGGTGATGGTGCGGAGACCGTGACTGGCGCAAGCGAGACAAAAACCTAAACAATAAATTGTCGTTAAGTTTTTCAAAAAAAAAAAATTACATTAGAATCGCGTTTTGGTCATTTTGCATGTAAATATATACTATACTTGTTTATAAATATGTGTTTAAAAATACCTGTAAAGACTCAAGTATATTATTGCACCTATTCTGTATAATGTGTGATAATCGAACGCGTGCACGGTACCTACTTGCAGTAGTATGCAATAAATCGCGTATACTACTTCAGAAAGAATAATAAAACCCTGCGAAAACATGATAATTTTTAACAACCATCGGTCTAAACATCATTATAGGTGGTTAGCTGCACACAATCCTTTCCGAATATCTCAACACGTATTTACTGTCCGTTAAATATTATTGAAATCATTTAATTTTAAGCATTTAGACCGTTTTAAATATCATATCATATGAATTATTCATGGATATTCAATGTAACAATTTTTCTTTCTTTTTCGTATACATAATATACGCGGCGAGACGTGGTCGCACCCATATAAATGACTCGAGATGAATGAAGACGAATCGCATCGACTATATTATATTTGCGTGTAAATCTGACGGGCGTTAGCGTATATTTATTTACAAGTACGAGTTTCAATGGCGTGCTCAGCATTACATTCAAATGAAGGGGTTATACATTTCAGCAAATCTAAACTTATAATTAATTAGTCTGGTTGTGTCTAATCGAAAACAGATAATTTACTTCACAGTAAGTACACACTGGTACACATGGTGTAATAATTATTATTTTTATTAGATTTAATTGTGTATCATTATAGCTGGTATACCTACACCTGTTACCGAACTCCTTTCGGTATAATATATTCGTATTCTATAGGTACTATAATGTTTTAACACGGAACAAGTTTTCCCAGGCGTGCCGATGAAATTATCAATAATTTATTCCGCACCATAGTTGATTGCACCAATATCAAAGCACATATTGTTCATCTTTCGATTCTTCACTTAATTACTTTTGACCATTCATTGTACATATATATATACATATATTATATATATATATATATATATATATGTATATATGCTACAATATTTCAACGCAGCCTTGGTGAATTTGTCCGCACACAATAGGTATAAATAAAACCACGGAGGGAGATATTATAATGTCACCCTCATCATCTCCCTCTTCCTCGAACACGCCCCTGACACGTACTCCTGCAGTGCGTGTTAATAATTTCCACCGCATATCCCATACGTATTTATGTGCGCATGCGATATCGCCGGTGTGTATACCTCTTTGATGTACCTAAATAAACGATTTATGCGCATCTCCAACTGATGTATCTGCATATAAATATATGTTTTATACATTCTACATCATATACATGCGCGGTATATAGTAATTTACCCCGTTGTTTATTGGCGGGATTGCCCAGTTGAATAAATATCGCTTGTAAAAGCCCGCGTGCATGCGTTGGGCAGGTAATTATCATTCCGAACTCCGGGGCATTCGCTCCGGACGCTTGATGCAAATATTGATACGTCTTCATACCCCTATATATATATATATATATGTGTGTGTGTGTGTGTGTGTGTGTGTGTGTGTGTGTGCACATTATGTTTATACGCTCTCATGTGTGCTCACGTACTTGTGCGTCTTACCGACATGTATTGTACATGTTTATATGTTTTAAGTTATACGCGTGCACGTGTTTTTACATAATAATAATTAATAATCGGCATATGATAAAAAAATCTATATATTATAATGTGTATAAATAGATGAATAAAAAAAATATATAAATTGTCCGTCAAGCAGAGCGAAGCGTAACGGCTGTGTGTTCACAAATAATAATAATAATAATGATGATGATAATAATATAATAAAAAGAAAGAAAGAAAAATCCGTTAATACAACGCAACTATATTATATATAGGTACCTACCTAATACGCGATGTACATTATCTGTGTGAAAAACATGTGTTTCACGAAAGTATATTATGAAAATATTTTTTTTATTATTTTCCCTGCAGTACCTACATCTATACATTCGTAACAATTTAATGATACAATATTACGTATATTGTAACCTCTTCGCGGACGCGCTCAAGTCAATGTAATGCGTATTTATATGTACGAGAACGCAGTGCGTAATCATATAAAAATGTTCGCGGTACGTTCTGTCGTCTGATCGTCGATGCGACGTATACGTTTCCCGGAAAGTTCCCGCGCTATACGCGTATTTCACGAGTGACGTCGACCCGTGCTGTGCGTGCGCGCGCGAGAGCTTGAGACGCACGTGAAAAATTTCGAAAATCGTTTAGCTCCTCGAGTTTTCGCTTTATAAACATGTAATACGCTTAGGTGCGCGGGATTTACTTGTCGTCGTCGTCATATATTATATTACACTATCCATACCTATAACGCACGCACGATTCGCGAGATGCCACGCACTCGACTGACGACGACGCGGTACAAATAAAAATGAGAAAAAATAAACCGAACGGCCCTTTTTTCCGCGAATCATTTGCCGCACAAACCACAATTATTATCGTACCAACGACGTGGAATTTCGGTTTTTTTTTTCGTGTATTTATTTATTTTTCTCTCAGTTATATACGGTTTGCACACAACGTGCTCCACACGTACTTCGATATTTAAATATATATATATTATATATACATATATATGTGTGTACGAGCCGTACGCGTACGGGGTTAAAAAGCTTAAATCGATTCACCCTTACGGCGAGCTCGCGTATGTCCTTTGTGGACTGACGATCGCGTTCGCATTACGTGCTCGTGCTCGGACAAACTGCAGCAAATGCAGCTGTATCACCGCGTACCGTATACCGTAAAACTCCACGCACACACAATATACGCGCTGCAGGTAACCAATGTTTAGTACTATTGTTGTTGGACAATTTTTTTTTGTTGCTCTTAACTTCTTACGACCGGGGAGGTAGGAGAAATGGAAAACTGACTTCTCGAATTCATTTCGTGTTACTGCAGTTGGTAGGAGGGAGAAGGTGGTAAACCATGGACCAGGGATTATTATATTAAGCATTAGTTTATCGGTACAGGTATATACCGATGTGTATACACTAGGGTGACCATTTCTAAAAAAATAAAATACAGGACAAAAATAATATCCATAATATTTTTAAATTAATAAGTATTTATTACTCGTACATTTTTTTTTTTGATTTTTAATCGTAAAAAATACAATATTTAACTATTAAAGATTAAAATTAAATACATTAAATTTTATTTTGAAAAAAATAATATAACATAATTAAATTAAATTAACTCTTTTTATAATTTCATCAAATCCTTTATTCATGTTACTTTACTTAAAAAAAAACTTGTCAATTCATTTTGATGACGATTGTTCTGATATTTCTTCACTATTTAATGTTTCGTATTTTTCTGATGAACTAATTAAATTTAACAATTCGGGATGTTCTAAAAGAAATGCATGAAATTCAATACACGACATATCTTTAAAATGTTGTTTTACAATTATAATTGATCTAATGGTGTTTACAAGAAATCGATTTTTCTCATCTGTCCATAAGACGTTTGTAATTGAAAAAACTCATTCTACCGACGCATTAGTTCCGGGAATAGCCATTGAATACTCTAAAATTATCGTAAAATAATTAATGAAAATTTCGGTTGGTAAATATAACTATACAATTATAAATATACTAATATAGTATACGCCACCAACAACAATGTGATGTAACAATAATTATGGTAAAAACAAAAATACAACTGATAAGTATAGATTATTACATTATTCTATTCAATAATGTTATACAAAAATATTCACAATAAAATCAATTTCAACATTTTATGAATTAACAGTAAGTAGGACAAAAAAAAGATTAATAAGGGACCAGACTTGAAATTACGGGATAAAAAGCGTCCTGAGTGACGTTTGTCAGGACAACAGGACACGAAGCCCAAATAAAGGACAATCCTGTATAAGACAGGACGTATGGTCACCCTAGTATACACTATACATGTATACGTAAAGGTTTTGCTCATACCAGCTGCAGCATATAGTCATACCATCTTGGGCGTTCGATTTTTTAAAATTTTTTTCATGCTCTCCGTCCCCGAGTTTGGGCGACGGCGTTTGAGCGATTGCGCGCCGTCCGATCTCTCTTCCGAACCTGCTGCGGCGGAATAATTATTATACTACGCGGCAAGGGAAAATATATATTATATTATGTATTGTATATAATTTCGGCTTGTGCGTGTAATGTCCACGAATTTCTACGAGTAAAGGAGCAAAAAAACTGAGAGAAAAAAACAAACACGCACATGCACGATGTTTTCCCATATGTATATACATATATTTATACGCCGTCCACTTTCAACCGTCCAATAATAATAATAATCCTTATTGTGTGCATTCCGGTCGCGTCGCACTGCTGCAGCTTGGTTTTATTTATTGACCGTTGAATATTGTAATGAGACGATTTATTTATATATTTATAATATATAATACATTTATTACCCGTATCAATGCGCTCGTCCCGAGTGGAACCGACCAACCAATACGCTGTACGTCTTAAACTACCACTCGAGAACGTCGCGTTTTGTTTCTGGTATACATTATGAATTTTTTTATTATTATTATTATTATTACTATTACTATGCCATTTTTTTTCCCCGAACGTAAAAAAATATGTTTTGGAAAAATCGATTTTCAGTCTACGAGCTTTTTATGCCGTCACGGAGGAAGCAGCTGAAAATAAATTTCGTGTATACGTGTGTGTGCCTGTGAGTCTGCGAGTGTGTGCGTGTGCGTGTGTGGTTTACGAGCGTTCCATTGTTTTAGCTCGACCACTATACTGCTTATATTCAAAGAGCACATATTTTTTCTTTTTGTGTAAACCGTTTGTGAAATCAAATTTCATACGTTAAACACAAAACAACACGCATCGACGACGACGGGATGACGAAAATAATAAAATGTTTACGGTGTAAACCCTTTCACAATATTGTCTGGTGCGAGAGAATAATAGTGTACGCGGTGGTAGGTGGAAAAAAAACCAAAGGACAAAACCAGTTACCCGGCGGGGGGAGGGTGGTAAACCCTTTAAATGTCTTCCTTATATCGTGCGTGCAGTGCGATTCGTGTGAAGTCCGTTTAAGGTTCTTTTTTATGTTTACACGAAGGCACTTATACTTATAATACCGAGTCTTCTCGACGGGGAGTTTCAAGGATATATACATATACGTTCTTCGTGGTGATGCGATCGGCATGAATATATAGTGTTGTGAAAAAACTGGGAAATCAACGACAACCCTAACAAATTACACGTTCTCTCTCCCGTTTAAGATTATTATATTGTACAACTGTCCCTTGACTATGGGATTTATTTTCACATTTGTTTTCTTTCATTCTCTACATTATTATATTGTTATTTTTAACTTATCTACCGAAACAAGGACCCGGGGATAAGAACGAGTCCCGCATTATGTTTAATGTTACACACACGCCGAATGAATCGTATCTTTTTTCTATTTGATTTTATACATGTCATGTACAAGTATTGTAAATCGCCGTGTACAAAACGTTTTTCGTGTGCGCGTGGACTGCTGCAACAGCAATTGCGGACTCTTTTGTACACGGACGCATATTGACCATACCGTTGTAACCATGTTGCGAGGGAAAAATATGTATCGAACGTTTACGATATCGACGGATAACATCTGGACCGTGCAGTCCGCCGCCGCCGCCGCCGCCGTCTTGCGGGCGTTCGTTTCGCTCGTTCACTATATATTCATACGCGCGCGTGCGTGTGTGTATGTGTGCGTGCGTGTGTGTGTGTGTGCGGGCGTTCCTATGTGATATAACATCATTATGTACGATGAAAAATAATAAAAAAAAAAAAAAAAACGCGTACGAGTATTATAATAACTAATAAAATACCGAGTACGGAATCTCGTAAAATGGACCGCGAATATATTTTATTATACATGTATAGTGGCGCGTGAGAGAGACGCGACGGGAAAAATAACGTGCGCGAGGGAAAATAATAGTTATGTACCGTATGCATAATACTAATAATACGCTCTCGCGAACCGTCGGCGGGGGTGTGCGGCGCGCACGGCCGGGGTAGAGAACAAATCTCGCATGGGAAATCGTTGTGCGTACATTTTGTACGTATGGGTACGCGGCGTATACGAGGCGATTTTATTGTACAAATATTATGTTTATTGATTTAGAAGAACATATAATATGTATAAATAATAACGTATATACACACTGTAGCTCGTTAAACTGCAGTGCGTTACGGGAAAGAGCGCGCGCCGAGCGTGCCGCGCGCATTAAAACCGAACAATAGGTAATGATCGTACGTACGGATAAAACTTCGCGGACCAACCCCGCGCCGACTCGAAAACGCCGCATTTATTGTTATTATTATTTATAATACGTACCGCGATCCCCGTCGGTCGTCGTCTCGGACGCCGCCACTTGCTCGGATATGCTGCAGGTATAACGCGGTCATAACAATAACAATAATAATATTTAACGTGTATAATTGGCGTGGTTCTCGCGTGATTTTTTTTTTTTTTTAATTTCCCACATCGCGAGAGCACACCGTATCTAACGTGCGCACGCGGCGAACTACACAGTATCATGCAGTCCGTAACCGTTTGTCCGCAATATCGTCGCAATATCGTGTACCACACCCCGAGCGTCTTCCAATCAACGTCGTTAACCCTTGACGGTAGCCCGTCTCGTCGTCGAACGCGCGTTCGCCCGCGTCCTCTCCGGTCACCCCGAGAACGAAACCGAATCGTGTTACGCCGCGGCGGCGCGCACATTATAATATCATTAGCATTCTTATTTCGCGTGGTCCGGCCAAGATTCATCGGACCCGTTGAAATGCGCGCTGGCTGCACATTGCACTAATGCTATTCCTGCCGCGTAACGGCGAGTTAATGAGGTCGGTAATGCGGCGCTTCGCTCGTCGTTTGTGTACAATATAGAATATACACCACGAGGAGGAAATAGGGTGTACACTGTACACGTACAAAGGAACGACCGGAGAAAATTCCTCTCGTCCCCGCCGCTCCTGCAGTAATATGCCTGCCACTGTACATTGTGTACGCGAGAATAATTATATTATATTAATAAAAGAACATTTGCGCGCGCCAAGATTATCGACTTCTGTTCGTCGGTTTTCACGTCCCGCCGCCGTCGTCTGGCCTTCCTGTTCCGGCGGGGTGGTGATGCGTAAAAGATGCAAAATGTTTGCGTGTCGATTTTTACCCGTCGTCAACGTCGTTCCGACAGTATACTCGTATATATATGCGCGCGTACATAACCTGTTTACACCAATGGATTACGAGCGGGCGAGAAAAAAAAATTATTAAAATAAATACAATTATTAATCTCCTTTGGAGAGAGAGAGAGAGAGAGAGAGAGAGAGAGAGAGAGTAAAAAAAAAAATTGTACAAAATGTACGAATAACGCTATTATATATAGATAGGTGTGTACTATATATACACGCGTCAACACATATGTTTGCGCCGTAGACCGTATAATGATTAAACGAATATACATATACGTAGTACCTTTTTGTATGTATATAGGTTTGCGCTCGCGTTTTCCTTATGTACATGTATGGATCAAGAGGGGCACAAAAAAAGAAAGAAAGAAAAAAAGACGAGTGAAAATTCTTTGACGCATAAAATGTACGGAGACGTGTGCGACGGCTAATAGCCGGAATAAAAAATATATTATAATAATAAACGCGCGGTGTTCAGTACAAATCGTCAGCCGAATAGTGTTAGCGGCGAATAGAGTATACGTAGTTATAGGTATAAGGTGTAGGCGTGTGTTTAGGGTTAGTTATCGAAGCTTGTTTCAGCGCTTGCACTCTTAATAATAGTATTGTTGCGTAACCCATCGCGCAGTGTCCGGCTTCGGATTTAGCAAGTATAATGATATAATATTATGTACACGCCTAATGTAAAAATTATGTGTCTCCCGACCCGGCAAACAGTACGGTATAATATTATACGATAGTAATAGTAATAACGTAAACGACGCGCAGTTATGTGTGCTTATATTATATTATACAATGGGTGGCTTTCGCGTGACCGTAATATTCGTCGTATATTGGAATTCAATTTGCCATTTCGAACGAACTCGCCGGTCGGCTAATAACGTCCGTTACGGTCGTGTGTATATATATTATATGCGTGTAAGCATAATATAATATAGGTAATAATGCTAGTGCCGACCGCGATTGTTGTTTTTATCGGATTTTTTTCCTCCGTGCGGACTCCATGTGTACGTACTAAAACGTATACATTATAACTAAACGTATAAGACACATATAAACGATCCGCGTGGAAAGCTTATAAATATTTATATATATATATATATGTAATTATATACCGTACGCTACTTCGACGTTATATTCAAGTTTAAATATTTATATAGTGAATTTTCACCGCTAAAATACACTTTTTATTTTACCTGCCGCACGTGACGAATTCTGTGCACCGATTCCGCGTCGAAAGCTGCGATAAAGTACATAATTATTAAAAAAGTAATCCGTGACTCTCGGGGCTACCAATCGATATTCGATATTATCTCATCGATTGATATACCTCCGCCACGTTCAGAGCGGCTGCTGTGTCTCCCCGTATATATATATATATATATATATATATATATATATATATATATATATATATATATATATAATAATAATAATAATAATAATAATAATATAATAACATAAGCTCTCAGCAATATGAACATTCGGGGATAAAAAAAAATGTCAAAGAGGCTTTGAACAGCGATGATTCGCTTGCAACGTCTTACGCGCTCGTATATATATATAAGTCTATCGATTTTTGTCGACAAAAGTCGCGTTCATCTCGTGCCGTTTTGTAATTTCTGACAATATATCCCTGCTCCAAACCACCCCTTGTGTTCCCCGCGAGCGCTTTCATCCCCAAAATATTAATATATACCGATACACAAATATATATATATATATGTATTATACAAAAAAGAAGCTTTTCGCCTTTCACACGTTTTTGTTGCGAAAGCTACCCCCTCCCCCTCTCCCATCACTTGTTATGGCGGACAAAGGCGATGCATAGGTGCGCGTATATATTAAATAATACAATCCTTTGTGCGTCTCGGCAGAAAGAATTTTCGGGTGCCTTCCACCGCCGGGACCTGCTGCAGCAGAACGCACTCGTAAACGGATTCGCTCGGAAAATAATAATAATAATAAAACTAATAATAAAATGAAAATAATCGTACACTGCAACTACGTGATTTATTGTCAAGTTGACCGCGCGCAGTCGGATAACGACGACAGACACGATTTCGCCTTTACCGTTCGTCTAAAATCCGATCTCCGAGTTCCCACACCTCGCCGCGCACCTACATACTCGTACACGTATAATATACTTACGCCCGCCGCCGCCGCACTCGTGTTCTTTTCGCATTCCGCGTGCGCTCTAAGTCCTCGCCGTTCCTACTATGGCAAGTACCTATATATATATATATATATATAAATATATGTGTGTGTATACGTTGCATTTGGGATTTCGTTCACCACCGCCGCCGGAAACCGATGATAAACGACTGACCATTAAAACTCTCGGTTTCGGACGTCACTCTGCGTTGTTGACGAACGCTGTGTGTACAAGAGTTGAAGAGAGATAAAAAAATAAAAAAAAACCCCAACCGGGAAAGACAAAACATAATACGACGATAGTATGGTAGGTACATTTATACACACACTGCGGCCGGAGAGTTGATGTATGCGGGAATGTCGTTTGGTCCTCGCCGTCACAATACATATATGTACGTATATATACGGTGGCACCTCAATGAGACCTGACTGCAGCGGGCAAACGATGTAGTGTATGTACGCGCGTGAAAAACAAAAAATATGAAATAAATAAAATATAATAATATTACACGCTGCTGGGTGTATAGTGTATACCCTCCTCCCACGAATACAGATAACATGAGAAGCTCCTATATTAATTGAAACGATTCGAACGTATGGAAACGCAACGATAGGGTTTTGAATATTTTCTTAAATCGTTCAATTTGCAAGCAATATCTAATCAACATACGCAGGGGCGGGAAGGGAGTTACACACACATATATATACCGCGCCATCGCCGCCACCGCGGCGTCGACGACCATTCGGACGATAAATTATTCATTTTTCACGGGTGTTTTAAGAAATAATACGCGAATTATTCGTCAAAATATTTTCCACTCGTTTCTATGCTGTGTATATGTTGTATAATAATATAATGTAAACATCTGATGACAGCGTTTGTTAATGGAAAACTTTATTATTACAATTTCTTTTTTTTTCTTTCGTTTTCGTTTACTGAAAACCGTATACTTGTAATAAATCGAACGATTGTCGTACACCTCTTTGTCCCCGTCCGCCACCGAGGCCGTTGTCACCGTTCATGATAATTTCGGGGACGGTCTTTGGTTGAAGTTATTTATAAAAGGAAATGTCATTTCCTCTGCTATATATATATATATATATAGCGACGAAATTGAAATGGTGTCAGTCCTCGACCCGCTATCGAAAAAAATCGTAACACGACAATATTATGTATACATACCAATATTATAAAATACTGCAGTGTACTGCGATGGTGCGTGGAGAGGAATTCTAGGGCGGTTATGATGTACGGGGGCAGAGGAAGTAAGAACGGAAGTGGTGATGGTAGTGGTAATATCACCAAAAATAAAATACAACAATAACGTCGACCATGACATACGACCATACGCAGGACATATTCGGGTGGTAGGTGCGACGGTTAACTTCTATGTAATACGTATGTATACGCGCATATTATTATTACGCACATTATGGGTATAACGCCGCTTGATATGAAAATCGCACAGACATTAATATTTACCTATGAAATATTTAAATTACTTCTTGTATTTGCTTTGAAAATTAAACCTTAACAATAAACTATTTATCAAATTATGAAGAAACGTATTGTACCGGATAGATAAAATTAATAATGTACGATATTATATAAACTATAAAATAATGCCAAATGCCAATTTGCTGTAGCATAATTTAAATTATGTTTACAATATAAAACTGTTTCGTTGGCTTTTTTTCCGTGTTCGAATTCTCATATAAATAATATGTGTTACGCAGGATTATTAGGGCGTACCTACGTTAAAATATTTGACCCAACGAAGCGGTGCACATGAGCGCGACAAATGGTCTTAGCTGAGCGTAGGCGCTCGGTGACCTAAGACCGGCCGACTATATTCTTTTGTGCAACTTCTACGGTCGGACCAGCTCTAATGACGGTTCGATGTCGGATGGCGGCAGCGGTGATCGTGACCCACCACCGACTCACGATCCGTCCCGTGACCAAAGCTCGCGTATTTGCACTCGTGTGCGCCCGTCTGTGTGTGCTGGTGTGTGCGTGTGCGTGTGTAGTGTACGGGTTTGGTGAACGGGTGTGCGCACCCGCACGGGTGTGTATATGTGCCAATTAGTGCGCGCAGTCCCGTCTCTCCGTTGTAGTAAATAATAATTACCCATTAAACGCCGCCCACGCGCGCATATGCACTTTGAGCAGGGGGTTGAGTCCTCGTCGATGTGGCTGCACTAAGTTTCTTGAACTTCATGTGCGGTATTTATAATGTGTGTGTGCGTGCGTTTGAACGCAAATTTTATATTAATTGTGTATTATATTCGTTAGCAGCGAGTTTGCCCTTTTCTAAAACTCCCGGCGTCTCCAACGGTCGTATTTACGTTATCAATAATGGTTAAGGAACGGATTTCTTGGTGGAATGTATTATACTGGGGCGAGATGTACAATTCAATCTGATAAAAAACGTGTGCGATTTGGATAATGAAATAAGCCCAATTCAATTTCACACATTTTTACTTTTTTTAATTGCACAAAGTCTTTGTACGAACACGTGCTTGTTCCGACAAATGTATAGTATCTGAAAAATTCACGCGCCTCGCAAAATCAGTCGTTATCGCCGCCGCCGCCGTCGGTGGTGGGCACGACGACGCGCTTGTTTATGTATAATATACGTTTGGTGTACACTCAAAAATATGTATTTGAACGAACCATGTATGCCTGCCATATATATACTCATCGCTACGACAACGACATTACGTACAAAGTGTATATGTATACGGGCACACCATCGTACAATTTACACCGTAATGTACAGCTACGAGGGCTGTTTTCCCGATTCATGGTATTTCCGTTCCGTTTTTCTTGCAATAGTTATTATTACGAGACGAGCGAACTCTCTCGGACTGGATTTCGTTACGCTATTTCTCGCCTATAGGTATAATATACGTGCCGCGAAACGCCTTTAATATAAAACCGTATTATACATCGATAATGGACTGCAATCCGCCGAACCACGGGTCCGCGTACACAAGCGTTCCCGAATTCCCTGTCGGCTTTTTCACGATCATTTACGAGGCACCTATTTATATTTATTGTTTTTTTTTTTCTATCGCGTATGCCCATCGTACGTGTGTATACGTGTACGATGTGTATTATTGATAATGTCCGAATGTTGACGACCTCAAAACGCATCCGTCGGTACTCCGATAAAACATTCATGTATGACCTATAAAAAAAAAAAAGTAAAAACTTAAAATGTTTTCGGAAATTGGATTTCTATTATTTATTAGAAGCGAAAAATCACACACGCACCCGACAATTATTTCCGATTAAACTGTCAGTTGACACTATATCGCGTTTCGATATCAAATTTAAATGGACGTAGCGCATAACATATACATAATATTAATATCAATACAATATACATGGATACATGTAGAACGTGTATAATAACCGTACGTCGAAACGTCGCCAATTATAAAAATAAAATAAATATTATATTCCTAGTAAAAACGTTATTTATTTGTTTGTTTTCGACCCCGTTTGTGCGTATATACGTATACGGTATTATAAGAAGTCCGAAAATCGATAAACATATATACGTAATTCGCAAAGAAATACGTGAAATATGTGATTAAATATTTATGATTTCCAATAATACGGGAACACGCACGTGTATATAGTTTGTAGGAAAAACTCAAAACAGAATTAGAAGTTGACGGTATTTTTGAATAATTTTGGAACACGAAAAAGTCGGGGTCGAATGCTTCATTATTATATAGCTCTGCATGCGTATATTTTTTGCAGGTCCGTGTTATTTTATTATTAATCCGAGCTGTTTGTATGTGTACGCCGAACGTCGCGTGTAAACAGTCCGAAAAACGGATATAAACGGTCATTACGTGGTTTTATTATTGTTATTATCGTTATACCATAATATATACATATACATGTACATTTATGATGTATACAACCAACACCGTATCGTATTAATATATTCAGCTGTACTGCAAAACAATATCCGCGATTTCGTGTACATATATACATATAAACGTCGAACCACGGAGCGTCAGCGGACCGTGCGACCGGTTTAAACGATTGAAATCAATAAATTATAATATATAGGTATTGTATATTATAGATGATGAGGAGCTGAGCGCAGGTATATTTCTGAAGCGATGATTTTGACGTTTGCCCGAGACGCGCGTCCGCCACGTTGTACAATATTATAAATTATATTAAATGTGTTTGTGTGTGTGTGTGTGTGTGTGTGTGTACACGCATTACACATGCCGCTATTTTATTACGTCGAGTACTTAACTCGTAAATATGCTTAATTGTTGTTCCTTAATTACAATGTATACACAAACACACACATGCATACTTTGTTGTTGCGTCCTGTTGCAGTATACATTATATACATGTACAAAGTCCGATATATCCTCGTACATATACGCGAGTAGTAAATCCAGTCGGTATTTATCCGTTAAAAAACCGACGTCGGCAGACCCCCAAAGGGGTTTTCGCATTTATCGCGATCTATAAGACCGTTGTGGCGTACCTGTAGCAGTATTATATATACTTGTGCTGTACACACACACACAAACACACACACACACACACACCGCAGCAACGCCACGTGGACCTGAGCGTTATATATGCATACATATATTATACACACACGTATATCCGAGATACGTTATCCGTGTAATTTAGCGGTACATTCTGCGCGTATTTATTATTATTATTATTATTATTATTGGACACGTGATCGCAATCGGACGTAAACACATCTATACGCGTCCGCCGGCTATAAAATAATCCTTGCGGGGTCGCCAGACGTCTCTATATAATATAATATGAAAATCACTCGATCGCGGCCAAACGGTCGTCGTTGTCGTCGACTTGTATAAACCGTGCAGTGTTTGCGAAAAATGCCCGAATATTTTCTGCTCCGTTTTCGGAACGCGCGATTCATGATTCGATTATTGCACAACCCAATATCTACTTTACGCACATATTTATGTAATACGTGCTCTTGAAAAAAAAAAAAAACTTTTTAACTTATCGTATACTATCAAAACCTTCGACGTCGTAATATGTTGGTTCACACTTTGTTGCCCGTCGGGTAACCGATCATTTTTTTTCCACCCGCAAACGTTTTTCGTATACGAAATGCAAATAGCTACACGTTTCGGACGTCAAATTTACTATGTTAACACCGAATTAGAAATAATTTTTTTCCCCTCGAACAAGTCGACACGTATACATGCGTAGTACGACCGTGACCGCCCGGACTATACGATGGATGAGCATCGGCCGCGATCCGATTAAAACTAAAGAAATAATACATATACTGTAAACGACTATATACTAATACTATATTTTACACTATACATGTCTGTTATACGTAAGGTTGTCGACGCTAATTTTAATACCTATTTAATGTTATATATTCTTATATGTACGCGCATACGAGTAGAAAACATCCGGCCGATGTATATAATTATGTTTATTAAAAAACGATATTAAAGCGATTATATATTTCGGAAGTTAAAAAAAATAAATACAAAATAACGTTGAGATAAAAGCTTGTGGTGCACGTTGGATCTTAAAATATATATTATTCATGAACACATTTACCACGACAACAACAACAATAATAATAACAATCATAATAAGTATTAATAAATAGGCATCTATACCAATAACAATAATAATAATCTAAAGTTAAAGTTCTCTAGTACATCATATATATATATTTATTGTGTATACAGTTACCATTTGAATTATCATAATTTGTGAAATTTAATTTTTACAACTAAACACTATCAATTTGTATTCGTAATAGTAATCCGTCTCGTATACACATAATATAAAGTCGCGTTGACGTGTATAGCACCGCGAGACCTATTTACGTTTGATTAGGATTCACAGAAATAGTAAACATAAAAGGCGCTCGTACATTATGTTTACCTACCTATGATTATGACTCAAAGTTATGAAACCAAAAACGATGCTCTCAGTGCTGTTTGTGCGGTGATCTTCAATCGGAAGTGAACAATATACGTGCGTGCGCACGAGGACACGCAAAGATAATATAATTTGTATGATAAATTTAGAAACGTCTGGAAAACGATAATCAGTGCTGCGTCGTTGGATCATACGCGCGTATAAAAGTATACGGACGTTATCCTTTACCGCAGCGTGGGTATATTATGGCTCGATGCGACGACTTCAGCTCTTGTTCGTCGTAAACACGCATTACTGCGTTGACGTATACGTGAACTCGTCCGTCGGGAAGAAGAAAATTCCACCACGTGTCTACATGCGTATAAATGCGTTGTTTAATTGCTCCGAAAAAAAGTAGACGAAATATGACGAGAAAAAAATCCAACTGGCGACGAACCGGTCGTTGTCTTGTACCGCTGCTATACGAGTACGTAGCCACTGCATCACGGCGAGGTGCGTTATGGAAGAGCAGACGTCGTCAAGAGCGATTGGCAGAGAGATACGTTCGTAGGAACAAAAAAAAAAAAAATTCGATGTTTTGTTTTTCGTCTCGACTTTGCTGCCGCCGCCGCGCTCATCAACGCGAAACCGACCTACTCGGTGACCTCGGCGTATTGACGGTTGGGAGCCGGCCTCCCGTATAGTAGGTATAATATGTGATGATAATACGCGTTCTTGTGTATATCATACGCGCGCGCGTATAAATAAAATAATGATAAACCTGTGATGGGGTCGGGACATTGGCCGGGCGCGCGCGCGTGTCTATTATAATAATAATATATATTAGGAGGAACCCGTCGTCGTTGTCGTGTGAAATAATCAATAAAAATGACCCCGGCGACGATTGATGATTGCATGCAGGTGTGTCCAGCCCTTATATTCTATTAAATCCCGCGCAAACTTGACCATTGACCAGTGTACAAATATACTTGTAAAAAAAAAACCTCGTTTTCCCAGAAATCCAAGACACTCGCCCCTCCCCCGACGATACGTTGTGAGTGAAATCTGCCGCTTTCTCTTTTATACGCCTTTTATCGTTGCATACATCTCATCGGATATCGGCTTTTTTTTCTCGCCAAATCGTTCTTAAACACTTTTCGTTATTTTACAACCGAATAAAAGCATGATGTGTACAACCATAAATATTAACAACTATACGAGTTGAGTAATAACAGTTAAAAACGAAACGGAGCGATTTAAATGTACATACATATTACATATATACCTATTATATACTGACGGCGGATATCCGTCGCGTGTTCCCGTACAGTCGAAATCATTTTACTTATGAATTTTTTTCCCTCGCGCCTCACGTAAAATACGTCCCCACCATCATGTTATACATTATATATACTCGTGCGGCGGCTATGGTGGCGGCGACCGTGGTGCACCCGACTTCTAAGCCCCGTTATTAAGTTCGTGCGTTTGATGAGGGTAACTTCAGCAGCAGCAGCAGCAGCAGCAGCAGTCGTGTATAAATGTGTGTGTTGCTGGCCGTGGCGGGGCTAGTTGAAAATCGATTTTCGCGCCTTTCCGTAAATTAAGTCAGAGTTCGAATTCTTTAGCTTACGAGCTTTCCTGTACGTATATTCACCCCCTTCCGTTTATACGCGTATAATATGTATGTGCATGTATTTAGTTTCACGGGGCCGCTAGTAAATGTAAACGCTTCCGCGTACACGATAATATTATAACGAACAATCGGTGCGCGTGGTATAAAATAGCGTAGATAAAATGTCGTCGTTATATCTCGCCGCGCCCGCGGTCGATCGGCTATTTTTATTTTTTTTTCATTATCACTCGATATAAATATATATTTTAATGAACCATGGACCAGGGGTGGAGGGGCGACTCATCACCATCTTCGTGTTACAGCTGTATAGTGTACCCCCACATAGTATTACGGAAAATCGGTTGCCTTATTGCGTGTGTATATATAGTCTCGCCGAATATCTCGTATGCACACGTAATATTATATACTCGTGTAATGTACACTGTATAATGTATCGTTATTATTCAAATTAAATAAAATCGACGGGAAAAATAATAAAATTATAGAACGAAACTGGACTTTTTTTACTCGACGGATCGCGCATGTAAGATCGTATAAACTCGAAATAGATGACGACAGCTGCGAGCACGATAGTGTATGCGTGTGGGTGTATCCACCCCAATAACGTGTCCTATATGTACGTGTGTGTGTGTGTGTACGTGTACCGCGATGTATTTATAATAATATAATACACCGTGTATACTGTATATATACGAAGATATTGATGATCGATCGAGACCTCGGAAACCAGCTTTGGCGATCGGACGGACAAGATAAAAAGTCACCGCCGCCGCGCCGAGAGTGCGGTAAGCCGGTTAAGACCGATATGTATAGTTAGCCAAGGACGAGCCGAGAAGGATATGTACAGCTGCTGCAGCTCTTTACCCCTTCTCGCCGTCAACCGCCTTTCGCCAGACCGACGAGCATACCACGCGTCCATTAACCAGAACCGTGGTCGGGCGCGTATAACGAAAGGCGCAAACCGTCAATACATGTATAATATATAATGCGGTCTTCGGAGTGCGTAACGCGCTCGCACATTTTCCATACGCGTGTTTTGCAATGACGAAGGCCGACAAGGTTTACGAGACATCTTGTGACGATTAAAACAACGTTTGTCAACGAGAAAAAATCCCCGTGCGACGCGGATTACGGTCCGTGTTGAATTGGAAAAAAAAACCATTTAAATTCTCTTCTATACAGTCGCTGCCGTATCTGTATATAGGTTGTGTCGTCGTTACGAGATAATGTTTGCAAAGCAAATTAACCGGAGCGCCGTCGTGTTTCAGGCTGTTTATAGTAATGTACTTTTTTTCCCCCCTTCTTGCCCGCGCTCGCACGCCTGTGAAATCGATTGAAACTCGCGCGACGACGACGATGGTCGCGAAATTAACGGATGTTTTTAACCGACGGTGTGCGTTTCGACTGCAGAAGCAGCAGCAGCAGAAACCAATAGTATTTGCGTCGTCTCATTATTATTGTTGTTATTATTATTATTATTTTCCTCCGACCTGCCACAATAAGCCGAATGAACTCGAGTCGGGTCATTGCGTGACGAAATTGGAAACTTCGCAAACGACTTTATGGGGCTCGCATTCTTTTGTCAGCGAAACAAATTTACCGTCGCGTCGGGAACACGTAATACATAAACGACCTTTTTTTCCCCCGTTCGTCGGCGCTTCAAAAGAAATTAAAAACGTAAATCGTCCGAGCACACTGCGCCGCCCCTTGCACGGTTGTCTCAGACCCGCGTAAATCCGAATTGACTGCGTCTTCGCCGTCGGTTCAAGACGCTTTCACCATTGTGTTTGACAAAAAAAAAAAAAAAACCATATGGCACTGAAATGTGTAGGCGTGTGTTAGCCAATATATAATATATATAATACGTTAGATTTAGCGAATATTGTATTTATAAATAATAGGTATACGCGACACGCGTGACGGAACGACGTATAATCCGCTAGACTGCTAGAGCAAAACCTTTTTCTCGCGCGAGTCTGGTAGTAGGTATATACATTATAATAACATAATAACATATAGTGACGCCGATGATTACCGCAGGGTTCACATGGTCGACTCTCGTATACACACACGTGTTCACTAATCCCGGCTATATACTTGCGTTAGCTACGCGTAATATAACGTGCTCCCCTCGGTGCGCATATTTTGTTTACGCATATTCTATAACACGGACGCACTCTCGAAATGCAGTGTAGAAAATAACTCTTAAACGTGGTATTGATCGCGTGTTATTGATCTATATTGATACTGGCCGCCGCCGAAGAGGTTAGGTGAAATCTAATATACACGTCTGCCGTGTCCCTCGTGATGAGTGTTTTTAGCGTGCGTGTGTGTGTGTGTGTGTGAGAGAGATGACTCGGTTGCAGAAGAATTTAAATATTTCTTTGTGTGCTCGATTCACCGGCCGGCCGGTTACGACGACGACTACACACGATCAACATTCCGGTATTGCTCCGCCGCCGTGCGTCGTCTCGTTCAATAGTTTCGTCGTAAAATATTGTTATTATCATACGTGTATATAATATATATTTATATATATATATATATATATATAACCGTATAATAAAGCGTATATATAAATTCGATATTCATCTTTCACAAACCCTCTTCCCCTCCCCCGTGCCCTCGTCGTCGACACCGGTCGTCTACACGCTGCAGTCGATTATTCATCACGTCACAATATTATTTTACTCTTTCTCGGTCCCAAATAAGATACAGCCGATTACCACTGCGGCGGCGGCGACGTGTCTGTGTACCCATATAATATATATATATATTATATTTATAAACTGCGTGTTTATAAATGTACGTATAATATACACCCGTATAGTCGTATACGTAGTTTCTCCTAGCCTCGTGCATTTCATGGAAACAAAGAAGAAGGTGTTTTTTTTTATTTTCGAGTTTTTTCTCCGAGGTTTTATACTGCACGCGGGTCGGTGGTACAATATATAAATATATATATATATACCTGGTTTGAACCGATGTAACGGAAAAAGTCGACGGATAGCGCTGCAGCGTGCGACGTATGCCTCTATTATAACTAGGGCTAGGAAAATGATGCACTAAAAACCTACGATAAAGACATTAAAAAATTGCCAATAATGCTCCAAAAAAAGCATTTTAACCAGGAAAATGCAACAAACGATTAAAGAATTGTCGGCATAACGTATTAACGACAACTGATGTGACTCATGGGCCATGGCTCCGCGATAAATAACAATACTCCGTACGTTAGCACGCGAATATAAACCCCCATGGAAATTCCTATAATTAGTGAATGCTAAATAATATTTTTGTAAATTTTTTTTATAGACATAGTAAACAAGTCAATAAATATCGTTCTCACTTCCCACTCGGTAATCACTTTGACAAAATCTAAGAATTTATTTTCAAAAATATTTTCCGATAAGGTGAAGCCACGAAATATATATAGTAATGAAAATAAATTGATAAAGAATAATTTAGATAAATAAGTACGTAAATGTTATAAAAATATCAAATATGCGTATAATTAACAAAAACTAAATAAAAAGCTAATAAACTGACACTAAAGTACCAAAAAAGCATTTATTTACGAATATCATAAGAAAATGCAAAAAAAGCAAAATCAAAATTGTAAATTTGAACTCTGTGATCTATGAATCAAATTTTGTTTTTGATTAGCTATGTCCTGGAGTACTAAGAAGGAAAATGCAAATGCTACAAAATCCTAGCCCTAATTATAACACACATACGTGTGCACCGCGATACGGTACTCGTACGTTACGCGTATTATATTGTGCGCGTATATCGCGCGTCTGTTCGCCCATCCCGGCTCGGCGAGATTAATCTGTTTCTCGTATGCAATACGGTGTACGCGTATGTACGTATTTATATCGCATGATGGAAGCGCGGACGGAGACTTAAACGTTTCGTGCGAGCAATAAGAGTCGATGTCGAAAAGCACCGCGAAATCGATTCTTAACGAAACGCACGTACACACGTCCGTGTAGCTTGGGCATATACAATATAATGTAGTAAGTGCTCGAGAAATATCGTGTTACGAGCATCGCGGTTTCGAGTATTTAGACAGTTTCCCATCGCGTGGTCCGTCTCGACCTTGAGTGTGTAATCGCACGTAATAAATATCGTATATTAACGCGCGCGCTCTTGTCCGCCGCACTATGATGCGTGTACAATTATTGTACACGCCCGTGTTGCGATCTCACGAACAATATTTCAGCAGAAAACCCCATCAAGCATATATTATAACAATATGATATGAGTGAAGCATCAACTCGTAATAAATACCTACACGACGGCGCACAACCGTTTCCGATCGGCTCTACTGTATCGAGTTTGTAGTACCGTTCTGTACAACATGTTTACATGGTACGCCTTACGTACACGTCTGTGCAATGTACTCGTATACGTAGTAGGTACATGATATGTGTATACCTACGAAATATTATGTTCTAGACGTTTTTCCTCGTACGCCCGTCAGGTTATTTTGGAAGTTCGCGAAACGCCGACACACACACGCGCGCTTGTCACTCACACATGACGGTGTAGTCCGCCAAATGTTTAAATTAAAAAAAAAATTAGATTCGTTATATACTTTACACCTTGAGGCGCGGCGAGCGCTGTAAATTAAATAAATATTTCATTACGCAGTGCTGCGGTATACCGCGCCAGGGGGGGGGGTGGGTGTGGGTGGATAAAGTTGTTAAAACTTGACCGCGAATACACGATGAATAGGTAGTACATATCATATAGTGTATTATAATATAATATTATATTGTACTCGCGCATAGTTGAGGTGTACACGCCTTTGATATCGCCGACGATTACTACGGAAAGGTGCGTAGAGTGTATATATATACATGTATATAAAACATCGAGCCACGTGTTTACTCGAATGTTTTCGGACGATTGTTTAACTATAGAAAAAAAAAATTATTAATTTGTTTCCTTTGAAGTATTCGTCGTTGTGTTGTGTATAGTGTTTTGTTGCATGCGTGGAACGGGACGGGACGGGGAGACGGGGAAACGTCTGCATAAATTAAACAGAATAGAAATAAAAAATAAACGACGTTTATACTAATGTAAAACGTCATTGAAAAACGGCAATTACATATTATTCGAGTCGCACGCGCGCCCGTGTGAGTGTGTCTGTGGTGGCCGTGTGTGAGTGCGTGAAACCGGAATATTTCGATTTGCCCTACAGTCACCTTAACAGGAAACACATTAGCCGCCACAGATAAATCAATACCTACGAGATTGCCACTTTTTTTTCTTTCGTTTTTTTAATTTAATTTTTAAATATGAATTGTTATACGATATTATGTAACGATTCGTTTGCTGTATGCGAACTTCGGGAGGAGGGGAAACCGTTTTCGCGCCGCCATACGTGTCTCTCGCAGGCACACATATGTTTGTAGCAGTGACAGCGACTCGAAGGTGTGGTTCGACTGCGACTAAACGTTATTATGATGTGTTTTCGTTAGACTTTCGATAAATGACAGATATAATAGTAATAAATTTAACGAGGAGTAAAAATAATACCTAGGTATTTTCGCATTTAAATTGAACTTCGGGAAACGAATATACGAAACGCGTTCATATTTTCTCGTTCGCTGTTTTTCATTATTATCTCTACGGTGCGCAACACTGTCAGACGCATGCACGCACGCACGCACACTTGTTTATTGTGATTGATAAACAAAATTAAAAAAAAACCGCACATATATAGAAACACCTCTGCCGCGCGTCCGCCACGGATCGATTTTGCATTTAATTAAAAACTCCACTTCGTGCAAACCCTTTATTCTGCGGGTTTCCACCGCCATCCCCGTACCCCTTGCTCAGAGCATCGCCGGTCGCACACGATCCTTCCTGCAGTCCGCGGTGCGGATAGGCTGGCTGGCTGCGGCGGTGGGAATAAAATGCTGATTAAACCCGTCAACGGAGTCCAAAACCCCGTGTAATCTCCCGATATTTCCACATTCCGAGCATATAGTTATTCACCCGAAACATCTTTGTCAAAACTTGTTGTCGGCATCCGAATTAAGAGAGAAGGGTCGCCGATTTGCCGCGTATATCTATCTATCTATATATATGTATATATGTATGTATTTCATCCCCGCCGCGGCAGGCGACTGCAGCGAACGTCGCCGCACCGGTCCCGTTTATAATAATATAGCGAATACAGCGTGCCTTTCTTGTGTATGTATTATAACTCGCATATAAATACGGAATTCCGCGTTCGTTCCGAGAGGACCGAGTACAGCAATATATAACACTTAAATATTATCGATCTGAAAGTGGGCGTGTACCTTACGTACATTACGATGCACTCATATAGGTACTAGAGTCTTTTAAAAATTGTCCATATGTGTGTAAGTCTGTTAACGAGTGTGTACGTGCGTGTGTGTGTGTGCGAGTACACGATTTCCAGCTCGCACGTACACGCACCACAGCGTACATCTCTGTTGTCTTGTGCGCCGTAGGAATTTCTCTTAATTACGTTAACGCGTCCGTCGATAATTATCATAATCATATAATATTTGTAGGCGTGCGACGAGTTAACGGTGCACGCACGATATGCGTTCGTCCGCTCGCCAGGCCATAATAATGCACACATGCCTCCCTCTCCAACCCCCCCCTCTCCACCGTCCACCACGAGTACGTGCAGCAGCGTCTCTCGACTCGATGGATCTGTAATACTTTGTAATATATTATATATTATATTTTCTCGTGTTCGTATACACTATACGTATATGATATTTAGGACCGACCTAGTTTAATTTTTCACCCGACTAAAAATGGTACGAGAGGCGTCGTCGTTTACGGTTTTTCATTTGACGCTCGTAAATCACACGGTGGCGTGGTGGTGGCGGCTACCCGCACAACATAATATATTATTATTATTATTATTATTATGTAATCCCGTTGTAATTGTTATGATATATTGTCTACGGTCGGTGCGCGCATGTGGCGATTGCAGACTTAAACGCGTACTAGTATATACGGGCAGGGTACCTATATCGTTCGCGCTCGAAAAAAAATCGCGTCGAAAAGTATAACGGGACTTAGAGCCGATATATATATGGGACTTGAACGGTGAAACGGTGCGAACTCGTGATCGTTGGAACTTCGACGGTGAAACGAATCGTCGGGTCACCATCGATCGTTATATATGGTTCGGACATTTCTACAGCATCTAATTTTATTTCGAATTGTTACTTTATAGAATCTGCAGGACACGTTTATATTATAATGGCGGACCGCGTGCTCTTATCGTCCAATATCTGACGGAATAAAGTACATACGTATATATTATATATATATATATATGTACCGGATGTCCGGACCCTTTAACAATGCGATAATTTAGACGCTGGACTGCAAAGTGTACACTAATCGGTCGATATATATATATATATATATATGTGTGTATACTATATATAGAAGCTTCTACCTACACATATACATGTAATAATATATACGCCTAGTCCTGGAATTCGGGAGCCAATCTTCGTCGGTGCTGCGTGCCGCAGGTTCGTGCAATGTAACCGCGTGTGTGCGTGCGAGTATATAATAAAGGATATTTTACCGATAAATCATGATTTTCAACCCCGTGGCGTGCGCTGACTTCGGCGCGGCCTGTCACGGTGTATAGATTTATATATAATATATTATTATATATACGTATGTGTGTATATAGTATGAGAGTATATATATAATATGGCCAGAACGTGTAATAAGCCCGTCCAATCCGCTACCGTTTGGCGAGATAAAATGATGGCAGCGAAACGACAATCGAGAAAATTGGCAAAGTTTTTACGCGCGCGCGTCAATATACTTGCGTGCATATATATTAAATATTATTCATATATGTGCCGGCCTGTTATCAGAATTTCATGTGACGGGTGGTGGTTCCGTCTCTGAATACCTATGGAAAATGCAAAAAAAAAATATATTCAATAAAGTATCATCAAACCCCGTGTATTTCTAATAAAGATGAAAAAAAAAATCGAAATAATTTTCGATAATATAATACGAACCATTTCGTAAAACTTCAATGTTACATAAATGTACCTGTATGTTATGAATATTTACATGAGTGAACCGCGGTCACACGAAATCCTGATCGCTATACTCGTGGCGGAGTCGGTATAACATATATTATATAGGTTGCACGGTACAGTGTATAATATTATGTTCTATTATTATACGTACACGCACCGGCGTGATATTATTATCAAATATAGGTATATAACATGGGTGCGTGCATTTCTGTTCCATAGTCGATCAGAGACCTGCAGTGATCGAATGCGACTCGAACCTCGGGTGTCCGTCGGAAGGATTATAATATATATTTTAAGTGTACATAATTGTTTTTTCGTCGCTCCATTCCTTTGATCTCGCGGTACGTTTTCCGATTCCGGACGCACACAGTGGTGTATACAATATTGATATATTATATACTATCGACGTTATTATTGTACGGCGGAATGAATCACGCGCGCGCAGATTTATCCAATCAACCGGTGTAGGGAGGACCCCTGCCCACGCGCGTACGACGGTTCCCTGCGATGACCTGCAGCAAACGGGACGACGGGGCTGCAGCTTATTATGTTACCAATATATATATACAGTGGAACCTCGATAAGTCGAACCTCAATAAGTCGAAAACCTTAATAAGTCGAAAAAAATTCCGTTCCCTTGCGAAAACCTCGATAACTCGAAAGAAAAACTATAGATAACTCGAACATTCTGTGCTCCGAATATACACGAACAATGACGGATAATTTTTATAAACATTTGTCTAATCGGCTTATGCGTTCCGATAGTTGTTATCTAATCCCGATTATTTAATTTATTATCTTATGTACATTAGTATATAATCGTACATTCGTACATATCGTGCTATTCATTTGGTACTGTCACTTGTCAGTTGCGACTTGCGATCGATCGGTTACACGTGTACGGTGAATAGCAGTGAATGTAAAAATGCCTCGTAATTTAAAGACGCTTACTATTGGAGAAAAACAAAAGGTTCTTGAAGCAGTGAAAAGTGGAAGGAAGAAAAAGGATAATGCTGAAGAATTTGGAATACCAGGTAGCACACTATCTACCATAATAAATAATAGTAAGGAAATTCATTTAAACTTTCCAACAGACCGGAAGAGAATGAGAGGTCCTGATTTTTCAGACGTAGAAGAATGTGTAGTTAAATGATAAATGTAGAGGTGGTTCATTGTACATACCTATATATAATAATTAAAAACTTTAATACATACATTTTAAAAACTCTTTAAGTCAATTTTTTTTTCTAAAACCTTGGTAACTCAAAAACCTTAGTTAGTCGAAAACCTCGATAAGTCGAAAAAATTACATTTCCCTTGAATTTCGACTTATCGAGGTCCCACTGTATATATATATTATAATATAATACGAGCTACCGTTTTCGGTCGTTCTAAGGCGGCTTTTATTCCTTTCCGCCTTTTACGCGGAGACGGTACGTGTACATTAGTATGTACTGCTGGTGCCTTCGCACGCAGCACGCACTTTTATTATTACGCACCGTGACACACGTACATTGTATCGCGAGAGTTGGTACAACAATACGTCATGTACGCGGCTCTCCTACGGCGTGCGCAGTGCACCGCGACGACTGTCAAAGACGCGCGACGAACAACGGCAACAGCGGAGACATCTGCCTCGGTCGCTATACATACACGTTACACACGCTTCGCAGTAAATACATATTTCTGTGTACATTTAGGCGTTTTATATATATATATATACGTGTGTGTGTGCGTGTGCGTGTGCGTGTGTACGAACGCCGCGAACAATGCACGATTTTTAACTCCGGTCGGATGCGCGTTTATACCACTATACTGCCGCTGTGTTTACGTACAATAGGTAATATTAGGTAAATGCGCGCATATCGGTGCGACCAATCAGACACACTCGGGAGAACCCGGCTAGGCACTTAAAGTAGTAGTCGACAGGGAGTCTAGAACATAACACACCATGTATGCACTCTGATGGTAATTTCTTGCTGCACAACGCGATGTTATAATGTATTACGTTATGTAATATTTCGCGTCCCCTCGTATATAGTAGTGTGTACGCGATAGGATACATTTTTGGCAACGTTTTTTTTTTTTTTTTTTGATTTTGTTCACCGCGGATAAGCCCTTTGAAATCCTACGATAAAATGTTGATCGAATACGCACAAGAGTATCGCGTGCAAGTGCTCTTCGAACTGGCCACAGCGACACCGCGGACACCGTCGACTTCCGACCAATAGGTTCGCGTATTATACGGATGATATAGGAACGGCAAATATCTTCGATTTCGTTTCTTCGTGTGTTATAATGTAGTCGTGTTGAGATGAACGTTATCTGCAGCGGCTTCGCAGTCATCACCGTACACTTCGTCGCGGTCGCACTCGTGTTATACCTTCGTGTTATTATCTATTTAGTCACACTTTTCGGCGCGCGCCCTATTACAAGCCGGCGGCGGCTTGTGCCTTATTATTATTATTATTATTACTATCATCGTCGTTGTCATTATATCGCACCGAGATGTCGGCCGAGCCCATTGCCGTCATTGCGTACATATCGTGTGTACTATATGTGATACATGTATACCTCATACCTGCAACCTCCTTCGCTGCCGCGGGGTAATGATTATACGACGAGTTGATAACACGCTGCAGCAAACACCATATGCGCCGTACATGTATAAATACGTGACAAACTATATGACGTGTGTCCTCCTCCATTGTTTCGGTTGCTGCTGCAGTTGTTGTCTCATCGTCGCAGTAATGTTTTTCTCCATACCCCTTCGCCTACACACTCCTCTTTACCGCAACGACACACGCGCACTATGTGTACGTGATGAAAAGGGGAGGACGATGGTGAGGACAACGCATATATATTATGTATATAGTATTTGTGTGTATATACACTATACATGTAGGACTGTGTGCGCCTACATGCCGAGGGAATGCTTGCGCACGAGTATATAAGTGTGCAAGAACAACCGAGGGCTATTATTACAACTCGCGTGTATAAATCTCGGCGCTACGGACGTCGTCGGGAGATGTGAAATAAGAAAAAAGATTGTGTGCGCGCGCACGCGAGAGAGAAGGGAAATATGCGTTGTACCTATAGTACGGGGAGGAGAAAAAGAGGACCGCTGCGGAAATTTCTTCGGAGAAATGACTACACGTCATCCATCGGGGACGGGAGCGGCGGAGGGCGAAGCATGAAAACGGACGAAAAGAGTTTTGCGGTGAGCTGCGAAGATGACGTTTTTTTTCTTTCCTATCCGAGCCCAATTTTTTTTTCGACTTTCGCGTTCCATTCCGTATGTATACGCCTAATAGGTCGACTACACGTGACCGTTCGCATATTATATTATACTCGTATATACATTCGCACGCACATCTAATCACAAAAGTGGCTCTCTTCGGTCGCGCCAGGAGAAACGCACGCAGAACATCATTGTATAATCGTTCGTATTATAATACACGTACACACACACGGACGTGCACACACGCACACTTTCGGCACATCGAGTCATAATCACAAAGCTCACGCATCGTGGGTCGGAACGTGCAGCGTACGCGTTCTCATCGATGAGCCTGCGAGGGAACCTTCGGATATATTCGCTATAATATATACATACATTTTGTACACCTATACGTATAGTGCGTTCCGGGACCGGCTCACGACGCACACGGACATCGAGGGGAAATCGATAATGACCGCCACCCGAGACCATGCTTGTGACCCACGCCTCGATATATATACGGTGGAACTACCGAATCAAATATAATTGTGTTGTATAGCACGGTCCAGTACCGTGCGTGTGTGTGGAGGTCGAGAGAGTTTGAGACCAAAAAGCCGCTTGTAATGCGCGCGAGTCTAATAATTATAATATACCTAGGTATTGTTCGCTCTGTTGTTATGTCGTAATGATATTGAATCGGTCTCGTCGAGTTTATACGCGATTTCGTGAAAAAAAAAAAATCACCGACTCACTTAACCAGCTGTACATGTGCAGGCGTATATCGAATCCCAACGATTTCCTAACCCCCCCCCACTCCCACCGTCTTGCACTACATCCGTCCGCAGCGGGCAGAAGGATTTGACGGGTATACAAGCGCGCGTCCTAGATTCCTCGAAACCATCTCTCGCGATGTCTATTCCGCGTGAAGAACATAATATTATATGCGTTGGAAAAACGTTTTGTGCGCGCGACTTTGGAAACGATTCGTCGCACTACCATGGCCGGGGCGGGTGGTGGTCATCGGGTGCGGTTCGGCCGCGCGCGAACAATTCTACATACACGTTCGCGCGATTATCAGGTTTTTGTTGTTTTTTTTTCTTTCTCGTTTTTTTGGCAACCGTTCGAGGGGCATAAATCTCGCGCGAGTCGGGTCGACAATCTTCCGACGCGCGGGTCTCGACAATTTGCTCGATCTATATTTCTGTAAATTTATTTATGGCGAACCGGAAAACGCGGCCGGCATATATACAGCAGCAACTTTGTTTTGCCAAAAACGGGGGGGGGAACCGTTTCCGGCCGTATAATAATCGTTGCTCCGCCGCCAGTTAGGTGTATGTGTGTGTGTGTGTGTGTGTGTGTGTTCAGAAAAGCCACACGAGTTCCACGTATAAGATATATTGTGTTATATATGTACGTAAACAAACGCACACGGTGCACGTAGGTACGTCTTAATAATATTAATTACCCGCCGTGTACGTGTACCGATATTAGGTGTGTATGTGTGTGTGTGTGTGTGTGTGTAACGACCACGATGCCAAGCACCGCGAAAAATACGATAAAAATGATTTGTTGCGCTATCGCGTTTTTGTCCTTATAGTAGCTGCGGCGTGGTCTGTATACGGATGTATAGGAACACTTTGCTGTAGTTCACGGCGTATTTAAAAGAAGAGTGCAAAATCAGTTAAACTATAGTGTGTGTGTGTACTCGAGAAACGGAGAGAGAGTGAGTGAGAGAGAGAGTGGAAAAGAACGGAGAAAAACGATCTATATGGTGTATAAGCGTTGCAGCCATCGACGCCGGACAAGCGCATTGAACTTGAAATTTCTTTCTCTGCCGCGCGCACCAGCCGTCGCAAACGATTTCTTTGGTATAATAATATTCGCCCACGAAACGTCGCGCGGTTGCAAAGCAGTAGATTATAATCCGACGAGTGCTAATGCATGTACTTATACGAGTATATTATATACTTTTGTGGCAAAATCAATATACGCTTGTGCACAACACAATACTATGCAACTACGCGTAACGTCGGGTTTTCACACTTTTCGCTGTCCGGAAAAGCGTTTTCGTCTCGTCACACTCTCGTCCGCTTGTGTACACAATTCCAATAACGTAGTAATCGTGGTCGGTGAACCTTTCTCTTCTCGCTCGTTCCTCTGCAGCCCCACCAACCATCATCTGACCGGCATTTTTCGAGACCATTCTGTGTAGTGCGTGGTGTTCAGCAGTCGTTTAGCGTGCACCACCGTTGTTATTTATTTATTATAATTATACGGGCTTTTTAACATAAATTACTTGAGATAACAATTTTTATACAATCAAAAAGAAAAAAAACTTTACATAATATGTATGTTATAATAGTTTCATCGCACATCGAGAACTGTAAACGCGTGAGATATAATATTAGTTCGAAGTCTAGTCGCTCGTACAGGCTACACTTTTAGGTACAAGCGACGAAGCAAAAAACGAATATAGAAACGATCCTTAAGGTGTTTAACGTTTATTTTGGTTAAAGCCCGCGTTTATGCATACCATGTCTCGTGTATACGTATTACACACAAACACACACACTCACAAATAGAACTGATAAATCTGGTCATAATAGGTAGGTAAATACTATATATTATGTGCACGTGCGAGTGAACTGTTTGGCGTCTCTGTGATGTTTATATATAAATGCGACACGCACACAAATACGAGCTTTTACGTGTACATTTCGGGATGACCATTAAAACCAAGTATGCGGTAAACGATTTAAAGGACCCGCCGCCCGGGTAACGGCGGGGTAAGCCAAATTTCCAAGTGCGTTTCAGAGACGCCTGGACGAATGGCGACGGCGGGTATGAACGATAAAAACGGTCGTCTCGATAAGTACGTAATACGTATATATATATATATATATACACACCTACATAGATTATAGGCGTTTTACGACCAACACATTGCAGCAGCAGCAGTAGTAAACCGTGTGCGGCCCTCTTCTGTATATATTATAGCAGTGGCGGCGACGGCAGTGAATTTTATATCTCATACCGGATCCGCATAATAATAATAATAATTCAGCACTTTGCTTCCCCACCCTCTGCTCCCAATAATATTGTAACATCATCGAACAGTTTAGACAGATCTGCAGTCTTCGTGGCCACTGGTAAAAGAAAAAAGATGAACATAAGTTCTTGTATAATTGTCTAATTTTCTCTCTCTCTCTCTCTTTCAATAAACAATTTGTATTTATGCCAAAAAAACATTATTATAAATTATTACAACCTAAACGGTTTTCTCCACTATTTCGTACGTCTGGTTCCTCGTGCAGGTGCACACGAATATTATTATGTCTGGTTATTACGCGTCCCTATATATTATATAGTAGGTTATACGTTTGATAATCGACTAATATTATTATCCTGTTGCGATTGGCTCGGTTGACAGACTCTTAAATTATAACACGCGTACACACTCACATGTACCTATATATGTATATAAAGCACTTGTTATTTTTTATAATCTTGTATAATTATGTCCAATTAAATTGACGACTCGCGATCACGGTGTTACGAGGGATCCAGGATATGTGGGTTGGCCTTCGTGTGGTCGGCAATTTTTTGTGGTTTTCGTGTATGTATCGTATGTGTGTGTCGTATAAACGTTGAATCTCGGATTAAAACGGGCTTGCAGAAGACAATATGTAGAATTCGTGGTGTGCACAATATTCCCCGAAGAACGTTATAAGCTATACATTTTATATATGTACACGAACAAATATCTTCGCTGAACCACACATAACTTATTGAACGGGGTCCGCGCGTCCGGTATACACATGATGTAAGGATATCGCGTCCAAAGAGCTGAAAAATCGGAAATTCTGTGATGACAAATCGTATACGATGTAAATTACATATATTATACCTGAACGTGCGCGAGTGATGTGCGCGCGTATATAAGAGAACTATCCTTTGTAACACGCGTCTAATGCAAGCTTTATATTTTAATCTAGCCGTCCGGGTGGATATAAATGCTTATAAAGGTTCGCGGGGGAAAAAAAACCCGGACACGGAAACATACTTTTTCATTGCACTCTCCCGAAAACCCGGACTTTATACGTTACATATTTTGTTTATAATATATAACGCAATTGGTGTACAGATTATTATATATTCTTACCTATATATTTTATTTTATGTATAGCTGGTATACGTATATGCACCGGTAAATAGAATATATATAATGTATCTATACTGTTGTATATTATTTATTATTTTTTTTTAACGTAGGCATTTATATAATCGCATTTTCCGTTGACTACGTTCGTTATTAATTTTTTATCACCGTAGTATAAAATATAGGTATATATGTATGTTATAAGCACGCACGCATACACACACGGGCGCGCGAGCGCTCGTTGACCCTAAACGAAACGTCTATATAATTGTACACAACCCGTCAGTGACAAAAAAATACCAATAAAACATTAATGCTTAAAAAATAGGTTCACCGGTGTCATGTATATATATTATATTATGTTACATATTATGGAACCATTAAGTCAGTCGGCAAGCTAATTTATTTTTTGGGTTTTTTTATGTCATCAGCATCAGTATTTTATCAAATTTGTGAATCGTTTAAAAAAAATTTCGATTTTCGAATATGTGCGTTCAATCCTTCGAACACTGGTCGAGTTGAAAAGCGCGAAATTATAATTTAATATACACACACACACACACACATGTATACATATATATATATATATATATATATACAGTATACACTGAAACAGCGCGGCGTATCTTTCTTGCAGCGTTTCAACATTCGACGTAAGTGAGAAAAAAAGACCGTGATCTTCTGATTTTATATTAATGTTTTTTTTTTATATACATTAATATCACATGCGCTTTGCTTGTGTATGTTTTGGATTAAATGCCTTGGGTAGGAGACGCCTTTTGCGAAATTATATTATCGCCGCCGCCTTTACGCTGCAGGAAGAGCTTTTAAAAGGAAACCAATTTTTTTCCCCGTTAGAGGCCCGCTCCTCGTCTAACCCCTTTTGCCTTTGGTGATTGCTGCATCTGAGAGTTTATACACATATATATATGCATGTATTAGGATAAAAGAGAAAGAAAGAGTAGTGGGTGGAGTGAGAGAGACAGAGAGATAGAGAGAGCGAGAAAGAGAAAGAGAGAGAGAGAAAAATACTACTCCATTGGTGCGTGGTGAGCAACAATGTGTCAGGGGTGTGCGGGAAAAACAAACGTAAGTCCTTTGGCAACGTTGTATTTGGTATAAAAAGACGGTGGTGGAGAGTTCACGAGAGCAGAAAGAAGACTAATGAATAATATTAAATTCTACCCGCGCCGGGTCGATGAAGGATCAGGACACACAAATAAACAATAATGTTGATAGCGCGGATTACGGCGGTGAACGAGTGGTCGTGCTAGGGGGAAGTTAAAACGCGGAAAAATATAAGAGACCTGCTGCTTTTATTATACATCGTACAGCGTCTGTCTGCAGTACCTCTTTTTTCTGCGATCGCCGTACACAATATACATACTGCATATACTCTAAGAACATCGTTGTCGTCTTTGCTGCGCGTCGCATTTTCACCCCCGTCATCCGGCATTAGATATATACATACAAAAAGATGTACTATATGCACTTAAATGATCAGCGTATATTCGTTTAGGTGAAAAATCCTTTTACACGCTGCGCTGTGTAACGTCATACATATATACGGTCGAATATGTAAATGAGTGGAAGTCTTTGGAATGTTCATGTTTTTTTTTTAATTATTTTAATTTTTATTATTTATTTCATTTCAATCGATATATATATATAATATTTATATAATATTTATATAATATTTATAAATATATACTCGTATATATATATATTAAATTAAGAATATCTCATCAAACTTTAGGTTCTTTAAGTAAAAGGTATCCAATGATAATACTAGCTTATATTTTATTCGGCGTAATTTGCGCATGGGTTGCCAAATCGTGGAGGACGCGTACAAATGAAAACTAAATGTTTTAAAACGAACCAAATGTAATATTACACAATCTATTTACAACAAACCTACGTAAAAATTATATTTTTTCGCCTACCGATGGGCGTGTTTATAAATATATATAAATATTTTAAACCTCTTCTTTTCGGAGAAGCGTCAAAAAACTTACCGCATTATATTATTATAATACACACCCTGTGGTACCGCCTATACGTACACATTAAAAATTAGATTAAACGCGATCCATCAGATATACAGCGGAATACCCATGACCGCGCGTGAAAAAAGCACAATGAAGTAAATAAAACTTTTGAATTGCCAACGAATACAATAATACTCTATGCAAATAACACGTGTGCACAGAACTGTAATACGTCGTCTATACGAGTATAGTGTAAAGAATAACGAAATGTTATTATTATTTTATTTTCTTTCGTCGAAGTTTCCCAGGCAACCGAATACACATAATATACGGATAAATATGCACATATATATGTATAGTATAATACGGGTGGAATCATGAAATTCACACAGTATAAAAGTGTTATGATAATTTATTACGTATACGCGTAATTATTTTTTTTTTTTTATAAAATCGAGACGACTCGGTGACGACCAGCTATTACGCGCTCGAAACTACGTGCGCTTTTGAAACTGCTAATACGGGTGGTGTGGACACGTCCGCCGTACGGATTAGTCTTAATCGCCGCTTTTAAGTCCCGAGAAGAACGTTATTTTTTCTGTAGTTTTCGTTTTTATTTCCACCTACAGCGGGCCGGTGCGGTTTTATCGCATTTCGGGAACATTTGCTCAACGTTTTCGCAATAATTGGTTTTCGATTTTACGTTTGCGCGCGGAACTATGCTGCACTGGGGTGACCAGGGAGTACTACACGTACTTACATTTACGGGGAAAATATTGCGTACTTGCATGTGGTCAATTTGCATTGAGGTTGATTCGAGTATTATCGATGAAGTGCACCGCATCTGGTCTTATACAATCTTTGCGGTTCAATATTATTATACTGCAGTAAATAGTATTTATTACTGCTGCAATCCCATTGGTCGTAGTCGGAGGTTTTTTTTTTTCGCGAAACTCTTACGGGTCGAAGAGCGTTCGCTGTACATAATATATATGTTTTATACGCGCACCAGCAGTCGACGATTTCCATCACTGTCTGTCGAAACGTCCGTTGGCGTATACGCGCGCGCTCGGAGAGATGACAAGTACAGATATAATATTATACTGCGATGACTGCGGCGAATGCCAAAAACCGGACGGTTCGGCGGCGGTATTACAATAATAATAATAATAATATACGTATAGGCGTAATGCGATAATAATAATATCTTTTACGCGGTCGCGGGCAGCCCGCGGTTATATGGGGGTGGATGGTTGGGGGGGAGGGGGGTGTTGGAGGCGGCGGCAGGGGTTGCGCGCACCGATGCCAATAATAATAAATACACGCGTACCATATTATAGCAGGTATAATATACATAATGTACAATAATAATAATAATAATAATATGATCGATTGTTTTTTTTTTCTTATCCCATTTTTCTCTCGCTAATTGACAAGGCGTCGTCGTGGTGTAACCGAGCCGCTCGCCGCGTACGACGCATATTATAATAATACCTGACCTGGCCGCGGTATCCGTTTTCCTACACGTACTTGTACACTTTTATAGTTATATTATGTACGTATATATTTTTCCTCTCCACTCTCCGCTGATCTTGGGCAACGTATATACGTATGTCCAGAACGTCGGTATGCATGTATACGGAGTGTTCACCGTGTACGGACCACCAGAGCTGTGGGATTAAGTACTTTGGACTTCGAAGGCCGTAAGCGAATCACATTCAAATGGGCCTAATTGATTACCCAATTAATAATAATACAACATCAATGAAGTATATTAATAGATTCTTGTTTTCCGTTGTAACTAGGCTTTTTACGAAGTTTGGGTGAGGGTGAAGGTGCGGACGAACTACAAATTAAAAGTAACGCTTTACATCATTTATTTTGTATTTTTAAATACTGGGCACCATTTTTCCGAGGCTCGTATGAGCAATGCTTATATTTTGCCCGTAGGAAGATCCGGCTCCGCGAATCACTAAGTTTAATGATGTCAATGTATTGTAATACGCGCTTATAATAACAATACTGACTGGACACTTTTTTTTAGTACATTGTACACCACCATCGCTTTACCCGATCGCATTGCGTTTACGTATTAAAACATACGGAATCGCTCGTATTTATATATTATATTATATACTCTTATCACGCGCGCGGTGTTTAACGCGGCTTATGTTTTAACCGATTTGATATATTTACTATATTATATGGATGTATTAACAATGTTTTTTGTTTTCTTTTTGTTTCAGGTAAGTACTCGCACAACTTAAAAACGGTATATATACGGAGACACACGAATGCGCGGCCACTATACACGCGTATTATATATGTATCCGTGTGCTTTCACACCCGCCGAGCGACCATATTATGTACGTACGTATATACTACGCAATTATGCATGCAAAATACACACGTGGGTACCTATAAATGTATATAAATATATATATATTTACGATGTAGGTATGTAAAAATATATATCGCCCCTTATATTCAGTGGTGACGGAGTATACTGAGTATTCCGACGGCTCGCAGCACGACCGAGAGACGCGAGCGAAACGGCGACGAAGGCGGCAGCGAGTTATACATTTATCGCGGGTTTCGCGATCTATATCCATAATATGATAATATTTAATACGTATATATTATGCGGTATAAACATTTATATGAACGCATTTATAATATATATATGTTGTATGTATACACGTAGGTACCTACGCTTGTTCTAACACGATTTTAAACGCGCGCGCGCACTAGCTTGTGGGCATTATTCGATTAACGAAGGAGAGCAGCAGCAATATATATATATATAAATATACATAAATATACATATAGGTACACGCAGCGTTTTTTTTTTTTTTTTACTATCATTATCATCATTACGAGTCGGTTACCGTTATTATCATCACGCGCGAGCGCACTGCGATATTTGTTTTTTCCTCGCGCGTATGTACATCAATCTTAACGATAATCTCCGTGTATAACTATTTTAATACGAGTTAAATGCGCACACGTGGATATCGTATATGTACCCGTGGACCACGTTGGGCATTTAACGGTTTTCGATCGTGTCGCCGGTGCTTTTTTTTTTTTTGTTTTTTCATTATTCATATACTCCTCCTCTTTCGTACGGTTTTTCGTTCGCTAGCTGATTCGATAAAATAGACAATTGCAGGTACTAAATTACACTATTTTCGGGCCGCGACAAGTGCGCGTAACGTTTTTTTTTACATAATATACACTCAGACCTTTGCGTCACCGGTCCGCCACACACCATATAACCACATAATGTATAATATGTACAACACGTATATCGTACGCACAGATACGACGACCGCATGTATATATTATAGAGTCGTTTCGTTTTTTCGTCTTCCCGTACGGATTATACACATCTTATATACACGTATTATACGTGTATTAATTTAAACACACACACACACACACACACACACATGCTAACATATTATAATAACATTTGCATGTACCGTAAAATGATAATAATATACCTATGTACTGTACTAAATTGTATATGATATGTATACTATTATAATATATGCGCGCTCGTTGAATCATCCGCCGCGGATGTCTCTGCTGACGACCAGTGCGATCCCGTAAATAAAAATACAACACATGCATTTAGGTAGTTGTACCCACGTTTAATATGAACGTCGGGGTGCTTTATATACAACCCGTTGTACTCGCGGCGCACCGTAATTTAACGTCAAGCGCGTGCGCCGTTATTATCACCACGTACGCGTATTACAGCAATAATAGCCGCAATGCTGTGAAGAACATTGTAGTGCGAAAACCACTCAAATTAAACGGCAAGATAATGTGGGCTAACAGGGCGTGTAATGTGTACGGGTGTGCACCGCATCTTCGACCGCGTTCACCTCGAAATCGTACGAATTTTTCCCCAAGCGAATTCCTGTACACGTGTCGGACCGCGGTGCTCGTGCTGCACCCAGCTGGAACTACTGTCGTCGCACCGAATCACAAATATATGTTACACGATGTGTACGCAATTGTACGGTTGTACTCGCGTTCATTCAACGCACGCGTACGCGTCTCTGCCCTTCGACTAATCAAACGATATAATGTCTTGCGTCTTGCGATATACAGATTTATGCATAAGTTTGTCGTCTACAGCTCGGCACCGCGGTAGGTATAACCGGGTCCGGGAAATGAATAATCAGCGCCCGAACGCGGAAGAAAGCCGCCCAGGGTGTCACATTAAAGTTTACACTTTGAAGTGTGTATACGGTTGACAATGAACGCGCGCGTAATTCGGATCATTATTGAAACACGACTTCACTCGCAGAACACACACCGTCAACGCGCACGTATGGTGTGTGATCACTGCAGTGTATGCGTCAATATCGCCCTACGCGAATCGCGTGTTTTCTCGGACACTTTCGGGCCCCCGTCACAAGGGATGTTTTTTCCGACGTATTGTGACCGACAAAAGCCGAGAGTTACGTAATCCCCGTCCATACAAATCGCGTATACGTACCTACTCACTGTCGCGCATAGTCCGCAACCTATTGATAATTTATTCATCGCACTCGAATCCCACATCGATTTGCCGCCTACATACGTTATATTATATCTCCACAGCGCACGACCGGTATAGTATTTCGGTTTCGGGTGATATTAGGCCGACCAAAAGATGTCTGATGGTTTAACGGGGCTAAAGACGAAGGGGTGAAAGGAATAGATTAAAAGTATTTTTACACATATAAACACCGTATGTGCAGTGTATAGGCATACGTTGGTGCTGTAAATACATAAATACAAACCCACGTAAAACGAATATTTTTGTTTAATGAATCGTATTAAAAACGTTTTTGACACGCGCGCCAACAGAAAAAAAAATTGTGTTTGTAGACGAAGATACGTTTCATTGACGTCTTTGATCTTTTTTTTTATCCCTTGTTTCGTAGCATATCATGTTTGACGTTTTTTATTTCATAAGCAGCCGTTCGAAACTATGTGTACGTATATACAGTCCCAAACGGGCCTGAACTCGTCTTTCGCGTAATTGCTTTTCTCTCCTCTATTTTTTTTTTATATATATTGTGTTTTACCCATCAGCTTCTTATGTGCGCACGTCTCTTTCTCCTCCAAAGACTGCTACTGCTACTGCTGCACAGCTTCTAAAATTGGTTTTGAACGAAACAACCGAATTTAGTTGATATAATGCGAGCCAATAAATTATTACGATAATATAATAATCACGACGAAAGCGTAGCATGCGTATTATACATGTTCACGTTTTGTGTTGTACGCTTGTATACATATTACTTCAATGTTTGGGCTGTGAATAGCCTAATTAAAATATTCTTCGCGAAAACTCCTTTGAACCACCGTGACGCGATAAGAAACTGCGTAATATTATAGACATGATACGTACCTGCAGTATATCTATATAATATGTATACCGCGCGTGTAGTGCAGTGTAAAAGCGAATTTCGCGATTATTTCTAAGCCGTTTTTCGCGATGAGCCCGTGAAATTGTGTGTTACACACGATTTCAAAAGATTGACATTTTCTAAAACATCGTTTTCTATGAAGTTTTCTCGTAACATAATAAATCGTTTTTGGTACACTGCATCAGGTACATACGCGCGTACAGTGTTGTAGGCACTACGCCCGTTGCGCCGGGGAAAGCACTGGATCGCTTTCATATATCCACCGAACAATGTAGTGAAAAGATTGTGTGATGGAATCGATTTTCATTCACACGCACGCGGGCCCCCGCCCATATTATGCGGGAGAACCTGCGGGAAACGGCTGAAAAATGACTAGACAACATACCGCGTGTGTATATTCGGAAAACCGCCGCGATGTGCCTTGAGAAAATTACTTTTTCTAAAAAGTTTATGCGTGTTCTTCTCCGCGAAATCTGCTCGGCGCAACGGTTTCGTATACACCATTATGTACATCGTACGGTTAATAATGTATAATGTAAAATGTGAATTTTTTTTTTTTTTATTTAATAAAAGCTATATTTACAATATATACATAAAAGCACAATAAGTAAATTGGATAGTATAAAATAATAATATTAATAAAATGACTTGATTGGTTTGAGGGAAGAAAACCGTCCATCAGCAGTACCTCCTGTTTAACTTGGTGGGTTCGTATGGAGAGCCATTTTTTTTTTTTTTTTATGTGTTAGACAAGGGCATCTCTTGTGAAATATTTAAAACCGTGCGAGCGATATACGAGCACATATTATAATACGCGTGCGCGCGCGCGCCTGTTGACCTACGCTAGACTTATAGGCAGCTATTATCGTCTCGTGTGTATCGTTTTTAGTCGTGATTATTATTATTATTATTACGTTCTTTTTGTTCTCTCCAAGACGCGACACACGTCTGGACACGGAATATTTATGTACATTAAAGGAAAGCGTCGAATTGGCAAACCACGCGCCGTAAACCCGACGTAACCTTCCCCTCCCCCTCCTCCCGCAGATAATTCTCATTACGTCTCCGTCGCTTGTGTACGTGCGTTTTTAATCTCCCGATTCGCGCGACCTGAAATACGTATATAATACAATATAGTACATGGGTGCTCGACGCGCACGCGTACGTTTTCGATCGTATTCCGCGCACGAGCAATGTTGGTGCTGTGTACAAAGTCGTGTTTATTAATATTCGTTTTTTTCCCCCGCCCTCATTTAATTTTGCTCTTCTTTTGAACCTCTCGCACTGTCTCTCTCTGGGTGTCGTCTGCGAGGACCGAACCTATGTATGCGTATATGTAACTATCGTGCTATAGATGAGCGGACGAGATGGCTAATGCGCGCCGCGGAACAATGTAGGTACCTACGTGTAGGAGAAAAAATAAAAACAGGAAAAAAAAACGCGCTGGTTCGTAACAAGACGCCACGGCGGTTCAGCTCGTGTACGGTTCGTCGCCGGGGCCGCGAGCGTATCGCGTCGACTGATCTGCTCGAATATATACGTATAGGTATTCTTTCTCTGCGCGCGCGTCTCTCATCTCGATATATCCCCGGACACTAACGAATTGCTCGCGCCGCCGCCGCCGCGGAACAGTTTCGTCTATTTATTCATTATTATTATTATTATTTTTATTTTAATTACGTTTTTTTTTCTCTCGTTATTATTATTATTATTATTATTGTTATATTCTCCCTTTTAACCCGCGCATATTTACATTTTACCAAACGACCCGCGACCGAGAGTCGCGCACGATTCTTCCCCTCCCACCACTGCCTCTCATTCCGGCGCCGACGGTTCAATCCTTTATCGCGAACACACGATTCTCCCGCACCCTCGACGCGAATTCTTATTACAATAATAGATAGATATGCGCGTGCGCAGATACGGTAATTATATTTACAACTAGACCGGCCACGAGCAAGCAGCACAGCGAGACTACCCGAATGTGCACAATAACCGACAGCAATAACGGTTGCGCGGGGCATGCCGGGTTTCTTGTCTCGCGTAAAAGAGAAACTTTCAGCCGAACGCGTCAAAGTCTTATGTACATATATATATATATTATACCCTTGACTATATATGTACAAGGGAAACCGTTGTTGCGTGCACCGTTGACAGTGATCGATGAATTATGTGTGTTTTTCGAGGGAACTTTTGCGTACGCGGTGGCTACGCTGCCGCAGCTATATAGATATCATAATATTATATATCTTATATACGTGCATGCGACGACCGTGTTGCAGGGTGACGACTATTTATTTTCTTCCGCCTGTGGTACACACCGTAATATCCTTGAAAACGTGTGCAAGTGTATTATACCGTTTCGATTTCAGCGACGACGTGATATGTTGTATTTAATAACAGTCGGCGAGCCCGACTTCGGAGTACGCGTCGTAGCTACCGAATCTCTTGTATACTGCAGGTTAGGCACAAACAGAGTATTATTGCAGTTCTTTAAACGGCAATCTGACGACGTGTGAACGACACCGCATACGTGTGCAGTTATTTTAATAATATATGTCTTTTGTGCGGTCTTCGTTTGAATTTCGCTGCATAGACTACCTTCTTCCAGCACATAATCCGTCTCTTAACCTTCTAATGTTGTGCCCCGCGTGCGTTTGATTGGATTATCCTTTGTTTCGACTGCCAAACGTTGTTCAGGTCGACCCCTAGGTTACCCGTTGAACCTTCCCACCAGGGCTTTCTTCAGCGTAATACAATATATATCATATTATCTTCGATGTACACGAGTATTATACGTTTTTGAACTGTATATAGTTCGACCGTGCGCATGTTGGCAATCATCAATTTATCGGTTCATCGAACCGTTACTGCGCACACCGTGAAGCAATGTTTTTCCTTCCCTCTTCAGTCTGTTGTGCATTTCATTCGTTTTCCTCGAGTGACGACCGTTGTCGTGGTCGTCGTAACATGAAAAGGACTCGCGTTGGCGTCAGTCCAAACAATGGCGTCTCGAGAGATGTGCGCGTGTGCTATAGAAGTACATTTTATACTTTATTCGTAGACGAGATGGACCCACGTGGGCATTCGATAGATTCGCGGAAAACCAGAGACTTATACGAGTAGTTGATAACTGTGGGTAACGAAATACCGCGAAACCAAACCAACCGGATGGCGTTGAAATCTCCGTCCGCCCCGCAACAATGTTTGATGAGGTATTTCACATGTAAAAAGTGTTTATTTTTTAAAGTATTCACTCTGGACAACAAAAAAATACGTCCTCGTCGACGGCGTGTGTATATGAACATAATATACGATTCCGGCCACCCAGCGTACACTCGTACACATGAAAAACCGTTCGACTGGAAATAATTTCTAACGCCGTGGTCGCTGCAAAACACGCGCGCGCGCGCGCTCGCAAAAACAAATAAAATATTATATATTAAAAACGTTTCGCCACGTTCAATAATAATACGCGCTGCTCGTACGGCTACTATAAATACGTATTATAATACTCTTGCACAAATATATGCACTGCCAAATATCGTATGCGACACGGCAGCGGCGGGCGGCGTATTGAATTTCTCCGAACAACAAATCACGGTTCGGTCGAGAGAACAACGAGGTAAAAATAGACGGATACGACTCGAGAATAGACCTAACATTATGTATAGGTATATCATATAGTCGCCCCATCACAAACGCCGGCCGCTGCAATTGTCAATTATATTATTATTATGTGTACGAGGACGATTTCACGCCTTCACGACGCTCTTTCTAACCGCCAGAAGTGGGTCGAACGTTAACATCTTACCGGGGCAGATCGAATAAGTCCACCCACCTCAGTTTTGGCCGCTCCGCTCGATTTATTTCATAAAAAACCAATCGAAGTGTATCACTGAACAATATGTTCATAAATTAACTTGGACAATTTCGTTAAATGACCAAAATGTGCCTAAATTATTCGGTATATTGTCGGGCTTAGGGATCTTTACTTGAAATGTATTTACCGGGCCCGGTGGAACGTGTTCACATAATACTATCAGCTGCAGGAGTGGTGCACGTTTCTAACGGCGAGTTTTCTACTAATCGTCTCCGGTTCGCGCGGACGTTGGTGGTCCCTGCTGCAGTGTTCAGCTCTTACCTCGGCCGATAAAGAAAACCCGGCCGCCTGCCGTGCCCCGGGGGAGGACCAAAGGACAATCGCGTTATGCACGGTTGAAACGCGTCAAAGCCCGTCGCGTACGCACGCCATCGAAACCGCCCCTAATCAAACTTCTCTTGGACCCCGACGGCGGCGGTGACGAAGCCACGGAGGTAATTAATTTCCATCGCCGCCGGTAGTCGGCAATACATATATGTACGTACAAGTGCATGTATAGTAAACGTATTAATAATACACGCGTATACGTATGTATAATAATAATAAGATTCGATTTAAGTGCGTGTCTACGGGCGGCCGCCTGAGCCCGCGAAAGCGCGTGTGTGTTACCCGATGCATAAAGGTGTAGTTTATATAGTAGGCATATTATACGTATATATAGTGCACCTGAGACATCAAAGAAAACGTTTGTGTTGCGTTGCAGTCGTATACGTATATATATATATATATATATATATATATATATATATGCGTACGCATATACGAGTACACACTGTGTGCGAACCGCATGATAATATTATCGGTGAAAACGTCATTGAAATTGCATGTGCAACCGCCGCGCGCGTATACTATACGGTAAACTTTATTCACTTATATAATATATATATACTCCATCTGCTACTTTATTTTATGCACCGCGGGCGCAGTGTACCTAGCTACACTTTGCAGCTGTATAACGTCACACGCCAAATGTACATGTATATATTGTATATTGATCGACATCTAGTCGACGCTCGTCCGCAGGATTTTTAGGTGTCCTGATGTGCTGCGCGCAGCAACAAGTATTCTTCTCCACGGTACACACTACAGCGCGCATGGTCTAGATTTTACGCGGCTTCAACGTTTTTTTTTTTTTTTTCTTTATTTAGCCTTTAGTGATACTATTTAGCTCGACCATTAGATTAATAGATACATATATACAGATATTCGATTGGTAATTAATATATACAAAAATATGAGAAGGCAATTAAGGATTAATATATACAATAATAATAATAAAAAAAAAAAAAAAACAATTAAAGATTGATTATACAATTATATCGACAGTCCAGTCTCCAGGATAAAATTAATGGTTTTAATAATCACCCCCTCCACCCTTGAATTTAGGAGGGAGTGGGTATCGAAGGAAGTGCCCCGTGCCTCGATCTCCCTTTTGAGCCTGGCACGCTCCAGCCCCAGTGAGGGACACTCGAAAACCAGGTGTGTGAAGTCGCAAGGACTTTCAGTATTATGGAATGTGCAAAGGGGAGAATTATTTAAGTTTAATTTAAATGAATGGCTGGGAAGGAGGGAATGGCCCACCCGAAGGCGATTTTGCCGTATAATATAGGGCCTAGAAAGATCTAGATCCTGAAACCATGTTTTCCCTCCAGGAATTTTTTTAATAATGGATTTAAATTTTGATGCAAAGTCTGCGGGAAGATTTGTCCAATGTAGGGACCAGAGTTTGGAGACATGACGGATTAAGAGAGGTGTGAAGTCGGTCCAAGGTAAACGAATTAAAGATGGTAAGATATTAAAAGAAGCTTCTTTGGCAAGCCTGTCAGCCATTTCGTTGCCGAGAATGCCAACATGGCTCGGAATCCAAATTAACTGAACTTGGAAATTGGATTGGTTGAGTAAATGTAGATGGTGTTTGATTTGAAAAATCAGAGGAGATAATTTTGAGTTAAAAGGATTATTTATAAGAGATTGAAGACAAGACATAGAATCAGAAGCAATTAAATAGTTGTCGGAAGGTGAATTGGAAATAAATAAAAGAGCATCGAGAATAGCATAGCATTCAGCAGTAAAGGTAGAGGAAGAAGGAGGAAGATTATTGGAGAAGGAGATGTGAAATTTAGGAATGTAGAAAGAATAACCAGCTGATATAGGAGAAACTGAGCCATCTGTGTAGATGATGGGCTTCAACGTTATGTGCCTATATAATGTAATATATGCTATCGCCGTCGTAAATCAGCGATCCGGTCGCGGCCAATAGTCGTGGTAGTATAAATAATATTCGTACACGCATATCCTCCGTTTCAAATCATCGCGAGTTCCTATATATTATAGTATATATAATATATATATGCGTATAAACTCGAAGTCTGAACATCAGAGTAGCAGACTACCATCCTCCACGCCCAACGTCACAATGTATATACGTAATATTATTATGTCCTACCCGCGGTAATACATACGTTTATAAGCCCTCGGCGCGGTGGTAATGATAATGCTACGAAATCGCTCATTTCTTTTATAATGTTCGCGTATAACGTCGCGGAGCCGTGTACGACTTCACATTATACCTGCACGTGGCTCCAATACCGTATCGACTTATAATGTTATATATTCCCGTACGTTCGGATGCACGTGATCCCCACGAAATCTCCGATCGGATTATAATGTCCACGTGCAATCTAATCCTCTGTAATTATCATGTATACATGATTTATGATACGTTCATCCGACCCGTATTTGTCATGACCACTGCATATACGGATGCACGTGTAGACTATATTGCACGAGTCACGTGTGTGCTTTTTATTTCACGGTTTTTATTCGCCGAGTATAGGTATAATGTATAGGTATATATATATTATATATATAGTGGCTATAGTGTCTGATCGTCATCGATTTGTGCAGCGTTTCTCAACCTTTTTTTATTCACCTACCCCTCAACCTCTCGCCACTGCTTTACCAACCACCAACCCGTAAATTTTTCCATTCTTACTTAAAATTATTATTGTACATCACGTTGCTGTAATATTATTATACACTTGTTCAATACTATTACGAAAACCCGATTTTTATTAGAGTGACAACAATTTTTAAATTATTAAATGTTACATAAATAACATAAGCAAATTCAAATACACTACACTTTACTTTTTCCACCATTACCCTTTCTTTCTCGCGTACCCCCACCTGAGAAACACTGGATTACCGGAAAAATTAATTCCAATAACGTATACCTACTGCCAGGATACACAGAACCATCGTTTATAGACAGCGCGTGAATTACGCATTGCGCTTCCTTGATTGTTTGATACAAATCCGTAATAGTGATAGCGATGTAATGTATACAGACGGCCATCCTGCCTTCCGAGTAGCTAGACTTATATTTTCTACCTTTAGGATGAAATTTGCTCTTCGGATAATTAAAAAACTGTCGTGCCATCCTACGTTAAATAACGGACATTAATTCTTATTTCTAGTCTCGAAAAGGTTTCTTTCTTTACTCAGAAATTACTCTCATAACATTTAACAGTCGTGTTCTTCGTCGTTGCAGACTGTATTTTTTCCGCCCATTCTGGAGGTACAATGTATTTGTCGTTCTATGTATATACTATACACAGTATGATTATATTTATAGGCTACGCAGAGCAGCGTTGGTCCGTTAAAAGAATAAATACTTCTCAAATTACGAATAAAATTAAAAAACGAGTTGTATTTTAAATTAGTTTATTTTGGGTGTGTATATATAATATGTATTGCATTGTATACAAACAAAGTCAAAATATTAGACAGATTTCTAACGAGTCATTATAAATTATGTAACGAAACCCTTCGGTGAGACAACGAAAAGGTTTTTCCGAAACGCGTTAATTTATGTATAAGGACTTGGGAGTTAGCTGTGCGAGAAGAAAGTTGATCGAGTATTATTAATAATTCAGAAGTCTTATTTGAAGCACAAGTCACCGTCGAAACGGTCGGTTTTTATTCTTCTCTGTATTATTCAAAATTTCAAAACGTCCTCCAGTTTGCGAATAACTGTTTGACTGACGGTTTTCACATGTCCAAAAAGTATTCTTTTGGAAGTTGACAAAAAAAAAAAGAAATATATATATATATATATACAGGTTAGGTATATAATATATTAAATAAAGGAGAGAAAGAATAAAGAACAAAGTTTCGCTTTCTTTTCGTCTCAACTTGTCACGGCGTTTTTGCCGTTAAAAAACATTACGACCAAAGTGCCGTCGTCCCTCGAAAACGCGTATACACGTATATAGGGTGTGGTGGATTAGTCGAGGGTGACCGTCCCCGGGGTCCTGCGTTTTAATGGAATAAGCTTTTTACTACTACTACTACTACTACTACTTCTACTAGTACTACTACTGCTATATCCACTATATGTATTAATGTATTATACAGTGCAAGTTGTATACAAGCCGTGTGTGTACGTCTTTGAGCGCGTTACACTTTTTTTCCTTTTCCGAACGCGCGCACATATATTATGTTATATAATATATCCTTTGTCGCGCGCGTGTTTCTTCTCTCTCGGGGTTTTTCCTCCCCGTCTTCTATTATTATTATTATTATTATTATAGTTCGCGCGTTAATCGACAGCGACGAATGCGTATTAGATGTATCGCGATCGGTGCGTTTTACAAAGTATATAAAATAGTTATATAACCGCTATTTAAACGTCTGCACATTATTTAATCGACTTGCGATTCCGGCGTGTCTTAGCATATTGTTGAGCTTTCTACTCGCCGCCCCTCACCGTCGGCCCGCAGTCCTTAATTTATACTACCCGTGAATTAATATACTTGTTTGCTCGGAAAAGCGATCAATTAGACACGGTGGTGGCGGCTGCGTACAGTGTACTAACTCACCTCGCCGCCGCCCACGTGTGTATCTTACTATATTATATGCATGAATACCGATCGGAATTTTCCATTGTTTATAATTATAATAATTTTAAATACATATATTATAATATCCTACCGCGCTGCTGCTGCTGCTGCTGCTGCTGCAGACACGCACGCCGATTCTCGCCGACGTCTTCGCGGTGGTTTACCTGTGCGGTGCTGATACAACAAGTTTTCGTTACTTTGTTTGTACACTCGGCCGAGCGTACCCCGCGCCCTTAAGAGAGATCACGAGCCGGTCTCGGGGCAACGATCATCGTCGGCATACACACACACACACACACACACACACCAGTTGGCTGTTGTTGTTTGACTTCGCGCGCTTCCAACCCCTTCCCCTAACGTCCTACACATCCACCGCGAATCCATTATCCGGCACCGGGTTTATATATTATTATAAACTCACGCCCGCGCCGCCGCAACCGTCGCCGTCATTTGCCCTTTATATCGCCGCCGTAATCCGGCCGCGAATTAAATCGTACAATAATAATAATAATAATTTAATCGTTATCTCCGAGTCGGCTGACGAGGATTATAATATTATACGTATATATTTAGATTGATATTTTACTACGTTATAATTATTATATTATCGTTATCACGGATTTTTCTTCGTGTGATCCCTTTTTACCGCTTTGGTCCCAAACCGGGTATATGTGTGATTTTCATGACGTCAATGTATATAAATATGTATATAAGTTGAAATATTCGGACAGGAAGAGAGAGAAATGTTGCCGGTATGTATATACATATACGATTGGATGACGCGGTGTTTAACGGCCTCGTCAGGATTTAACCGCAATTGAATAATAAAAATCTTCTGGCAATCAATTTCCACGCCGTTAAGTCATTAAGTCTTGATTCAGTCACATGAAATAAATTTGAATTTTATGAAATAATAGAAAGACGTATCGCTCAAGAATGCAATGTATATACGTTTTACTAAAGGTAGTTATTTTATTTATACACAAACGCATAGATTACACAGCCGTAAAATGTTTTGAATTGTGTATGATTGTTAATTTATATCTGTAATGCAGTAGCACATTTTCCCGTGTTCCATTATACATACTCTTTCACTGAAACGTTTTGGTTATTCATAAACTATACACATATACAGTTATTTCGTCGAATTACGCGTAATTCAACACTTAAACCGTAACACATCGTAATATGTTTAGGATATAATATACGAGTAGTGAGTACATTATAATATGTATATATAATCTAGTGTAAATGAAATAAACGACGGTGCTTTATCCTTTAGAGATGTTTTCCTACATCATCGCAGTTGTAGTTATTCTCGTTCGCGTTCGCCCGTCATCCGTCTACAACATCATAGTTGTTCAACTAAGTTTCACTTCTCTGTTTTTTTTTTAACTATCACTGCGACTTGTTAAACTCAATTAGAATTAATATAAGCTCCATGTTCCCGGCCTCTCCATCTCGAACTTTCGTGTTCACATTTTTACAGTAATTTGTGTTTGTTTGTGCTTTTGGTCCGGTCGTTAGTGCTTAACCCGTTTCCGATAAATCAAACATTCAAGGTGGGGGAGTACATACCACTCCCCCACCACGGACTTCCGAGTTCAAATAATATGACAATCATAAGTAAGATTATTTCGAGTGAGATCGAAGTGTAATCACGCGTTGAACTTTACATAAGGTCCGTCTCGCCCCCGCGCATAAGTTTCCCGACGGGCGGCCCGATGTTACGTTAAAATTATACACATCAGAGGAAATCGCGAGCCGCTTTTGCACTCGCACGGCCAAATGATGTAGTTTTGTGCTCTGTGATGTATTTATTGGACGTATACGATTATATAATATATATATGTATACACGGCAGACACGGTCAGGGCGTTCGATCACGTTTGATATACACGCACGCTGAATTTTATGTATTGCTTAGTGGTATGTACAATTCTGATCTATATAATGTATGTATATATGTTTAGTGTATACGTATTATATGATATATACCAGTTAGTGAAGCGTTTTCCTACTGATGGATTTTCGGTGGCCGTATACATGCTGCGGGCGATAATAAGCGGTGGAAGAATGGTCCCCCTCTCCTCTCTCCCACCCTTTGACACTAACGCAACTATACCGGCCTAAGTCTCGTGTCGTATAATGTATTTATATATTATATGCATATGCAAATATCGCATGTATTCTAAGAAATATACCCACGCACATAGTACACTCGTATATACGCGCGTAAGCTGTTATTTTTTTATTTATTTTTTCCGTTTTCCTCGGTTCACACGTGCGTCTGATGAACATAATAATAATAATAATAATAATAATAATACGCCCTTCTGACGGGCCGCGCGACGTGGCGATCTCCTGCGGGCCGGAAAATCCCAGCACCACGGTTGCTGCGAGCCATATCGGACTTCACCGTTACGTTTACCTGCCCGATTTACCTGTACGTACCCCTATGCGTATATATTCGCGTGCGTGGCGGCGATACGTATACGTGTGACAGGTATTTTTTATTTATTTTTTTTTTTTGTTCCCGACCAATCCTAGTGTCGAAAACCGCACGTCGCGGACCGTTACGCAACGCGTGCACCTATATACGGCGCGGTGTGTAGCGTGGGGGTGCTTTGGCCGTCCAATGGTCAATCCCGTTTAGGGCGGTGAACTGCAGCTGAAGTACGCAGGGTAGTGTATAGTGTAGTGTGCGTGTACGTATTATATATAATATCCGACACCCAGAGTGGACTGCCGCCGACGCCGTAGCCGTATTGTCGAAAAACCACTTTAGCGTATATACATGTGAATATGTCATATAATATATATATATATATATAAATATATAGTACAATGCGTGTGTAAGCGCCGAGTGAAAACAAATTCTGTGCACCGCAGAAGAGAATGCAGTAATGTGCATGTGCGTGCGTCCACGCGTATTTGTGTATAAGTGCAGCGCACATGTAATATAATACCTCGTCGTGTGGTACGCGTATTTTACCTCCGTTTGATGCGTGTAACACGGTCGGTCGTTTTTTTTTTTTTTCAGTTTTTTTTCTATTATTTTTTATTTTTTATCCGGCAATGAAGTCCTTTTCGTTTTGCCACTGACGTGTAAGCTGTCAGGGTGGATTAGTTCGGAGAACGAAAAAATAAATAACCGAAAAAAGCAAAGCGAAAGAAAACTCTTAAAACGTTACGTTGTCTGTACGTGTGTACATGCATGCGCATTATAATACGGTACGCCTATACCGATCTACCGGTTTTTTTCGAAACGCACACGTCATAACATACAGCGGCCCGGCGCGCAAACACCGACGAGAACGCGAAGGACGCGACAAACGAACTTTATGTACAACAGAAGCACGCGTTCGTCCTGTGCGTTTATTTATACAATACGTAATATATTTATATATACTCTCGTCTCCGGATGCAAACGAGACCAAAAGAAATCTCGGGGGAAAAAATCACGTTGCCGCCACATTATTATATTTGTGTGCTGCGCAAGGCTAAAGTCACTTTAACGATCCTCGTCGTATACGATGTTACACGCACGGGGTTGAAACCATCCGTTGTGCCCGGCCACGTCTAATTTTATTCCTCCGCGTTCGTCGTCCCGAACGATTTATCACGCGGCGACCGGCGGAGGGACCGAGACGACGAAAAAACCGTATTACATTATTTTCGTACGGTCGGTCGCGCGGGCGGGGAGGAACCGACGGCGGCGAGTTTTGTAGTTATTGCATGAGAATCCTATCCGAACTGCAAACTGTTTCCACCGATCTCGCATCGATTGCCGTTTACCACGCATGTACCGACGGAACTTGGATACCACATAGTGTATACGTGTGTACGACTGTGAAACGGTTTGAAATTAAACGAAAAAGTTTGCCACTCCCGCCGCCGCCACCGCCTTTTCCGGGCTCATAAGTATAACGACCAGCCATGTATGGTAATTAAAAAGCGCGCAACTTTATAATCTCTTCGGGCGGTACGCCCCCGACGCATTATTTCGCTGCGGAAAGCTCGATAAACCGGTGTCGTCTACGTACCCCACGCGCGGCAGATGCAGATCTTTTATCCGAACTTTGTTAGTATAATTGCGATGATTATCATTATTATTTATATCTGGACATCCGAATCCATTTAATTGCTCCGCACCCTCTGATCGTACGCGCGCATGTTTGAACACTGTACCGATTCGACAACATAAAACAATATTGTAATCACTTAAATTATGCAGACACAATTATATTGCAATGTTTCGAATGTATTTTTTTATTTTTTTTACAATATTTAGTGTTTATACGCTCGCGTCGTGCCGCAGCAGTGCAGGGCATAACAATCTTAACGTATCGAGCTAATTGTGAAACGATAGTAATCCGATCGGAAAACGCTGCCTCCTCGTCCGTCCACGTTATAATACTACTGCAGTATAAATTGTACCGCACGAGTTTGATTGATCGTGTTTTATTATGCATTTCTTATTTATAGCCTCATTTGTTTTGATATCCACGTCGAAAGCAGAGTCGCACTGCGACCGCATGTTCCCACGTTTTGTAGTGTACACTGCACCGCTGCACGGTACGACGTGTCAATCATTTATATACGTAAATGATTATCATCGTAATAATATCGCGAAGACGGCGGCGACGACGACGACGACACCGGTGCGCTTCGAGGCGCGACGACAGGACACGAGCTGCCTACCCGTGTGCGTACGCTCGGGAATTTGTTTCGAGGTGGCGAAAGCCGCGTGCGATTTATCGCGGGTCGTTTCCGATCGATGATTATAACATTATGGCGTAAAATATAGCCGCGGTCGTCGACTGCTGCGGCCCGACGGCGGGTTAACGTATTGCCGATTAATTCCAAACGTCATTCGTCCGCGTCAAAGCGAAACGTACATCGCGGCGTATTATACAGATACATGCAGAGTAGGCTTACCCCGGAATAATAAATTGTCATGATTTTCACACGGCGACGGCGGCGCGCGGTGCGGCAGGACGATTGTAACAGTCGTCCTACTCGTCGCCTCCCCCCGCCGCCGCCGCCGCCGGTTTAATTTTCGTTTTTAATTACTGACAATTAGACCGGTGAGTTATGATCGTTATATACGAACGCGCACACACAAAATCCCCGACGCTCGGGGCACGCCCAAAACCGTACGCTTCCACTTGTGTAGTATATAATGTATACCAGCGGAGCCATCAATCAAACGTTTATTACCATAGGACGGACGCGCGCGCGCATCGGCTACGCCGGACGAGTTATTTTACTATACAAGCGCGGATAGCATTTAAATATTATTCTACGTACATTTGTGCGTATACGAGACGTAAGGACGCACGGACGAGGAGGTGCTCGTTTCGGTACGTTATGTGTACACGCGTCGCCGTTGTCGTTTTATGAACGCGTTCTTACCCGCCAGCGACGCGTATCGTAACATTCGTGTATAATATTATTATACGCGTACGTCCACAACATAATGGACGTTCATACGTAACACATATACCCGCACGAAATTGTAATACAACGCCGCAGCGGACGTCGAAACGTACTAGCGTGTGCGTGTTTTTCGACCGAGTCTTCGTCGTAGAAAAACAGAAGGATTCCCCGTGTTCGTGCACAACCCTTGACCCGTCCCCGAAAGCGTGCTTGGTAGCGGAATTGATTGCGCGCGAGACGTCCTTTCTTTTTTTCCTTCTCCGGGCTTGCAGGCACCCGCGTACAACGCCTGAAAGAATCGCCAACCGTATTTTCCACTTCCTGTATCCCTTAGCTTAAACTCCTGTGACCGGTCTTGTTCGTTTTCTTCGCAACGCGGCGTGGTCGAACCATACGATATAATAGTACATAACGCGCCTAGGACGAAGGGTCCGGGAAGCTGACCGTTCAGCAGCACCCTTTCAGCCTCCCGCGCCGACGCCTCCGCTCGCGAGTCATTATGTCCGACCGTATTCATTATTACTTACGCGTGCAGTGCACATACTATGTAGCGCAAGCATTTTCGAGTACTTTCTCCGCGGACTAATGGCCCTCTTTATATGGACGCCGCCGCCGCCGCCGCTCTGCAGACGCGCACGTTTTATTCCCTTAAGCTTCCCCCGCGTGTCCGGTCACCGTGCCGCACAATAATCACGGCATACAGATTTATATACGCTATATATATTATTGTATACCCTCGACTCGTACGTATATACGCGTTCAAGTGATCGTGTATCGCGTTTTTATTATATAGGAGGACATATACATTTTACGATCTCTATTTACGGATGAATTACTCACCGAACCCCGCGATGTGTTTATATATATATATATATGTGTGTGTACCGCGACAAATATATGTTAAGCAAACCTTCCGGACGACGACGATTATTATTATGCACTGGTATACGACTGTATTTAAGTGCAGTATGTACGGACGGGAGACGCGAACAATTTCACGTATTTGATTGTACACTGTGTAATAATAATATACGCTCGCCCCGTCGACTGCGTCTTCGTCGACGCTCAACCGACGAACGCGAGTCCGTAGAGGATATATTTTAATTACCGTCGGGAAGAAGCGTAAACACCGCGAAAGGGTTAAAAAATGAAATAAAAATAACAGCCGTAACTCGTACGCCCGAAAATAGGGTCTAAATCTCTCGCGAGCGCCCGCGCACACGTACAATAGTTGTGTAATGTTATGATTTACATATTATTATTATTATGTGACTGTAAAAACGCACTCTCAAGCGCACGGGCCGATTTTCTCGCAGGCGTATTTCCAGTTTCTCGCGGGCCGCAGACTTCTTCGTTACGGTTATAACGCGCGCGGGCTGCATACGTTGAAATAATAACATAACCTTTACGTGGACGTAGGATATCGCGTGCGTTTTGACATTATCAGTACATGATATTATGTACCTAATAACATTCGCATGCAAATTGCCGTCGCGCGATGACATTGGTGCAGTGCACACTATACGCGTTGATCAAAAACCGTCGCGTGTAATATTCCGTCCTCTGTATACGCAGTCGTTGCTCTTAAATCAACACGACTGTTTTATACGTGTGTGTGTGTGTGTGTGTCTGATAATTTGCGCGTCGTATCTGCAAATGTATATGCACATATATGGTAATTGTATATATTATATATATATTCGGAGACGCGCGGCTGATTGCGAATGCGTCCGGAAAAACATCGCACACATTCGCGGCGCGCATAATACAATAAATTTCCGGATATTTCGTCAATAACGATGTACACTTCCGTCCCAATTGAGTACAGACATATATATATATATATATATATATATGATAAAATTACCGTACAGTAGACGAAATGATTTGGAATTTACATCCGCGCGACCGTTTGCCGCAGCTTTTGCCCGCAGTCGATTTTGTCACCGCCGCAGCACGGCCGGCGTGTACACAGGCGTTACACATTATAATATTATCACGCGCGTGCGTTGTGTACGTTGAATAATTGCAATGACGTCGAATCGTCTCTACCGCGGTAATAATCCTATTTCCCGTCGACGAACAATAATATATAACGTATACTGTATACATTTATATCGACTGCTCGACGCAGTATAATTGTCCGACGCACTGAGCAGTGTACTAAAATATTAGCTGCGTACACTAGTATTGCGTTTGGCGCGTGTGAAAACGAATTTCGTGCAAGCCCAGTAATATAAGTCTTCTCATGTTTTTTCGCACATGGTATTATATATTTATGTGTATATGCGTATTTGTCGCGAGAAAGTTTGCCAGAAAAAGTTTCAAAACAGTTTTAGCTGGTTTTATTATTTTCTTCGGAAATAGGTGCATATATATATATATACTTGCGTGTATAGGAAGGAAAGGAAAAACTAAACGGTTTTCAACTTGGCACGCGTCTAAGTCTACATATCGTACTCCCCGGCTAAGCCGTCACATTCTCCGGGCGCGGTCGTATACAGGCGAGTATAATGATTACTTGTATATAATAATATGTGGTCGTGTGTAAACCCCGTCTAGGCGATAAGTCGATTCCTGTTTTTTTCCCCCTTTCGGTTTTTTCTCATCTCCAACGTCACCGTAGAGCGCGGACACGATCTGCGGACATCTAAAGCTTCGATTTTCTGCTCGCACAAAATTCGTGTATGTCTCGCTCGTTATCAGAACGTATATTTCATTAGGTATTTCCTTTTTATTCTCGTTTACGTGTACTTTCATTTATGTGTATACACGGACCGCGTTGCGTGTTTTATTTCTTTTACCATAATATAATCGTAATACAAATAATAATAATAATAATAATATATACTATATTGTTAAATATATACGTGTACAACACACGGAACGCGTTTCCGTCAAACTCACGTATCGAAAGCGAGTTTTTTTTTTTCAATAATATTAAAAACGTTTCGGGATATGGGTGTGGTGGTAGGGGAGCAGGACTTGGGGTTCTATTATACTTGTCGTCGTCGTCGTCGCGCGACGCACGCCCACGCACCGATGACGTGTACGATGGTCGCGTAAGCACACTGCAGTCCGTGTGTATATAATATGTATGCGCGCGCTGACACGGCTCTGCAACCGATAAAGCATCGAATATTGTATTTATTTTATACCGCGGACCGCGATGTATATACCTACACGCTGTATGCCACGTGGAAAAGAAACACACACTCGCTCGCGACGATTGAATTATGACGTTTTGTCGATAAACAGCAGGTTCACATTATATATACGCCGGGCCGCGCCGTTCTCCCTACGCCGTTTAACGCGGAAAAACGTCGGCTTCAGTGTGAAATATCGTATCGTTCGTGTATATATATATATATATATATAAACATTTTATACGTAGGTATATCTATACCGTGTGTACTATACGGTGTTTCTCTTCTCTCAAGGGACAAAGTCGATGTACGCGTATACGCGGGCGCGCCTTCTCGGTTTTTACGACGGCGCGGCGTCGGGGCGAATGATAATAATTTAGTATATATTTTCATTGCATACATAATTAATTTACATACGTTCATATATATATGTACATCACTGCGCACGTGCGTATATTACATCGTGGTATAATATTTATCGCATTCGTATTTTCACGCGAATCGCGGCCGCAGACCGTTTTGTATTTTATAACGGGTAATGCGTATAATTCGTCGTGCACATATACGAACACTTTTCTTGGTAGGTACACGCGTGCACACGTTATAACACTACTGCGGCCACGGTGCGCCCGTTACCGTTTAATTGCCGAGTTTTATGTACCGCGAAAACGTGACGGGCAATTATTTAAGACTCGGGTTTTTTAAAACGAAAACGCACCGGAAGCAGCGTGCATTGTAAATACCCATATTCCGCCGCAGCAGTTGCGAACGTACCCGTGACAATATTGCGTTAGGTTACCGCTGCGGGTGTGAGTCTTGGCAGTATCATATACGTATATGTAGACGCGCCTCACCGGTCCGACGATGATTCCACCGATCGATTGATCATAATAATAATAATAATAATAATAATAATTTATTTAGCAAATAATTTCAAGTTTACAATTATAATTATAAATAGTATAAATAATACATGTTTGCAACTCCCCTTTAAGCATAAGCTTGTTTTGGGGGGTATATAAGTTTGAGTTCAATACAATCAATAAAAAATAATAAATAAAAATAATTATAACAATAATAAATCAATTTGTAAATTTGAACATAGTATATAATAATAGGTATCTTTAATATCTTTAACGTTGTTATAGTAAATCAATAATCGTGAAATCTATAGACTTAAGAAATGATTTAAATATACAGACATTTTTAAAGTTATAAATATTAATAGAAAGCTGTCTACATATTTGAGTAGCTGCGGATATAGAGCTTTTTAGACCGATTTGTTTTTTAAAAGTAGGCACATAAATGTTAATATTTTCTTTGTAGCGGGTATTATATAAGTGATTCACCTTGGCTAGATTGTGCTTAAACTTATAAAAACTTAATAATGTATGTCTACAATATAATTGATGAATACATGGAACGTTAAGCTCTAAGTAAGCACTGTTATTGCAATAATACGTTGGTTTTAATAAAAAAAATTTTATTAATCTATTAAGTGTGATTTTTAAACGATAAGAATGCGAGTCGTATGCTTGACCCCAGAAACAAATGCCATAACTAACAATTGATTGAACTAGGGATAAATATAGTAGGCGTTTTATATTAACATTAAAAATGAATCTGACATCATGAAAAATATAAAAAAATTTTCTAATTGTATTTGTTAAATTATTAATGTGAATGTCCCATTTAAGCTTATTATCGATTATAATACCTAAGTATTTGATGATGTTAACTTGTTCTAATATTGTACAATTATTACACTTTCCATCACATTTTGTTGAGTGAACAATTATATTTTCAGATAATGTTGGTTTGTGAGAACTATCAAAAGTTATATATTTAGATTTCGTAAGATTTAATTCTAATAGATTGTTGTCAAACCAATTTTTAACTTTATTTGTATTACTATTAGCATTAGTATACAACGACTCAGTATTACTATCAGATATGAGAATTACGGTATAATCGGCATAACTAATCATTTTAGAATTAACATTCAAATTTAATAAACCATTAATATAAATAATAAATAAAATAGGACCTAAAACTGTACCTTGAGGGACGCCGTGTGTAATTTGTAGTTGATTGCTGTATATATTATTAATTTTTACTAATTGTGTTCTATTCGATAAGTATGATTGCATAAGATTATAAATGTTCCCTCTAAATCCAGCTTGAAATAATTTTTTAAGGAGTATATCGTGATTTACACTATCAAAGGCTTTTTTTATATCTAAGAAAATACCTAAAGTTTTATTATTGAAATCTAAGTTTTCATGTAAGAATTTATTAAACAAAAACAGAGCATCATTAGTCGATCTGTTAGGTAAAAAACCAAACTGATTTTTTGAGAAGAATTCTTTTTTGTTCAGAAACTGTAATATTCTGTGTTTTATACATTTTTCAAATATTTTAGAAATAGACAGTGATAGTGCTATTGGGCGATAATTACTGCAGTTAGAGGGGTCATCATATATTAAACTCTATAACACTACTACTATTAATAATAATAATAAAATAATTCGCGCGCGCTCGCATATTTATCGGTATTTTATTAGTATACGAGTAATTTTTTGCACGGGAGATTCTCCTCATTTCCGAGGTCGAACGCGCGTTAGTGTATAATACTATTATATTATAATATTGTAAACGACTGCACTATACGTTCTTCGCTCATGATGATGGTGATAATAATAATAATTGTCATCCGTTCAGAGGAAGAGACGACCCCTGCGGCGCTTCTCGAGGTCGCGCGATAAATATATTATACAATATAATATTGCCACACTTAAGTATATTTAATACACCGCATCGAGAGACGAATTCGCGATTATCGACTGCACATACTATATTCGCTATCGCTGCGGTGGTTTAAAAGCGGACGTCCGAACAAAAATCGCGATCCGCCTGGTACAATAACCGGCTGCGGAGCTCGTGACCACGTTTTATACAAGTATACGATGTTATATTTCTTGTACAACAACCCTTGTGTATTTGATTGTACATCCCTCATCCCCTTCACAACGCGGTGGTCATATCTTACTTGCGACGCGTACCCGTTTAAGGGAGGAGGGTACCAGTCGTGAATTTTTATCGTCTATTTTCGAGCAGTAGTTGAACGAATACGCGAATATTGCAATCAATGCGCTTTCAGTAAAAATATCCGAATATATACATATACTGTTATATGCCATACACGTATAGTCTGCGTACGCAGCAAAAACTTTATCGATGTGTTCGCATTTCATTCGATATATTATTTCAACCTCGTTTTCGGAAGATTCGCAGTGCATAATATTAAGTCAATCGACAAAACGGCAGGTAAACGCGATAAAAAAAAAAAAACAAAAATATGATATGAAAATACACCACCGTAAGTAAGCCTCCGGCGTGGGAAGTCGGGTTTATTCTGCGTGATTAATATGTATACTTTGAACTGTCGAAAACATAAAAAAAATTAAATATAATTTTTTAGTTACATATATATATGTACTTGTCAACGTACAAATATGTACGATGGATTATATTTTATTAAAACTGAGCTGAAGTTTTATGAAGCTAATGCGCCTGAAACAAAAGATAAAATATGTATACTTTTGTAATGAGTTTTTAAGTCTTAATTTGTTCAGTCTGATTGGAGGGTAGGTGGTTTATGCGCTTGTCGAACGATTTTTAATAAAAATTCAAATCCTTTGTCTTTCTCTGAATAATTAATTTTAAAAATAAGTCGGATCCTAAAAAAAATGAATTATCTGTAAATAACTGTATTACATCGATTTAAACAGTTCTACCGAAAAATTGGAGTTCATCGTTTTATTAGTTTATAATATGTACATTTGTGTTTTTTTTTCTTTGAGACTTTATAAAAAATTACTTAAAAAAAACTCAATATTTTACCGTCTTTTCTGAGACCTGAATAATATTATATAATATTTGTTTAATTTGTAAGTGCATGATTTTTATCAAAAAGATCAAAGTCGAAAGATTGCGTTCCGATATTTTTTAGAAATATTTATTCGAATAATTCGTGTTTTTCAAAAGCATCATAAAATTAAAATTAAATTTTCATTTTCGTTTTTTTGAGCTTCCGTGTTTAAAAATTAAATAAGTAAATCAACACTGGAGTTGAATGCATTTAACATGAATACGCAAAGTCGGGTTTATGTAAAATAAATGTACGTATGCGAGAAAATAGATTTTCTATACAGTGTGTGAATAAAGTCCATATTAGGTACCTATTAAGTACGTTTCGATTCTCCTGGCCGCTCGGTATCACATCCTCGATATGAAAAATTATTATAATACTGATAATTTATTGTCGTAGCATAATATTTTTTAAACAATCAACGATCATAAAGTATTATAATTGAATCGTGTGCAGTATGCTCAATCGGTACCGGACCTTAATAAAGTTAGTTGAAAATAAAATAGGATATAACTCAAAATCCGTGTTCGAGATTGCACAGCCATATATATTAAATTACTGACTTCATACCCAGAACGTTAAACGATATTTCAACGTATTAACATTACATTATAATATCATAATATTATGTAGGTACATCGACTGGCAACAAAGTGGATACCCTTAAACTGCTCTCGGTAAATGGAATCGTAATTATTATCGTCTATGTAACATTAATGTGCAAAAGGTGTGTTCGGTGTAATTTTGACTCGATGGTGCACTATTTTTATCAACCTCGAATCACCGATGTATAGATTGATATATATTGATTGATTGCGCCAAAATTATTAACATCTGTTTATGTACCTACTTATATAATGGGCATGTATGGGCCGGTCATGTATGGAGGTCAAATGGTCTCATGAAAGAAGTTTTAAAATGGAAACCCCGGGGGAAAAGACCACTTGGCAGACCGAAACAAAGGTGGATCGACAAAGTGGAGAAGAATTTAGCAGAGATCGGAATACGAGATGGAGAAACGATAGCACATAACAGAGACAGATGGAAGCAAGTTTGTGTTGCGGTAATGGGCCTCAATGGCCTTTAACAACCGAAGAAGAAGAAGATTTATATATATTTATATATATTTTAATAAAATTGAAACTAATTATATTGCAATTCCCTACACGAATTCGTTTTAACTGTTCAGGAAATAATTAAAGTATCAAAGTTCGTAAAAGTTTTGATGCGTGTAGCCCGCACACTATTTTACTCACGGTTGCGTAGAACGTTTTGGTCGAAACGGGTAAAATATAAAAATTAACAAATTCATCGATTATCGAAGATGGCGGTCGGGACCATCATCCCTGTATAGTGTATATATGTAATAGAATACAATGCAGCCCCTTTTTTTCCTCCGGAAAAACTTTATCGAAAGTACCCCGCCAGCAGGATTATTGGGTTTCACGCGTTGTTGTTGTTGATGTTGTTGTTAACGCGATCGGTTCGTTAAAGTATAATATTAAACGAAACGGGAATATCGGTACACACGTAGCCAGGTTATAATAACTTTCTTTCGAGTAAATAAAACGCCATCAGTATTTGTCGAGTACCTACATCACTGCTGCAGCTATGTACACGAGTTATATCGTTGTTGTATTATTGTTTCGTATGCCGTGTAGTTTTCGTCGAGCGCGTGTAAAATAATATTACGTCGTCGCCGCCGACGAAATGTCGTATTTTATCAAATGTAAAAAAAGGTATATGCGATGAAATCCTTCCCCGCGGTCCTGTTCCGGCCGTCACTTCGGCGGAGGGGGCCGCGCAAACGCACGATAAACGTGGAATAAGAAAATTCGCCGCCGAGGACGTAAATCATCTTTTTAAAAATATAAATAAAAAACCGACCGACCGAACTCGACTTTGTGAAAAAAAGGTTTGCCTTATTATTAATATTTTACACGGCTCGTTTTTCGTTTATTTATTTATTTTTTCCAATCTTTTCTCTTCCTCGCCCTCGTACCGCGGTGCATGATATCGTGTACACTCCACTCCGCGCGTACGTACTCGGGTTGTGATTCGTATGTATACTTAAGTCTTACTACGCGTACACGTCTATTACGTATTACGAATTTATGTGTGTACCCTCACGCGCACAAGCTCCTTTTTATACGTGTGTGTGTGTGTGTGTGCGTTTTTTTCGTATAATATTAAAAAAGTTGTACAATCGTATACGCGCCTACTACCGTATACATATGCGCACGAGCATAGTAATATCATAATACGAGTATATGCACACGAGAACGATATCGTTTCCTGAAATTAGTCGGCGGTGGCGTTGCACACGTGTATATAGTGTTATTATTGTTGCCGCGTATCATTATATGCGTACGGGTCAGAGAACAAAAACTGGGGGAAAAATAATAAAAAAAAAAAAATAAACAAGAAAAAATAACAACGAAAACATGCATATGGTATACAGAAGAGACGAAAATAATTTTACGGCGACGACGACGACGAGATGATATGCTGCACAACGGAATCGTCGAATGTAAACGCAGGCCGCCCGTGTTTGTGTACGAGCGTTGACCACACACGAATTTATTATACGAGTGCATTATTATAATACGTCGTCGACGTCGTACCACCATTTCCATTTCACGTTATTAAATCTCTGGCCGTCGTCGTCCGGCGCATGTAATAAAGCAATATTATTGTAATAATAATAATAATAACACGACGATAACGTAACGCGCGCGCGTCGTGTGACTTAATACCTCAATAAAAGTTTTCTCGAATACATAATATTTTACGTGTACACATATACCTACATAATATACACGCGGCGTTATTATAATGAGTGACATTCTATCTCACGTACGCATTGGTCGTTGCGCGACTGCGGCAGCTGCAGCGGGCATATTATTATTACAAGTACTATTGTGTTCGCTTTGTGTCTATACATACTTTCGACTTTTTCGGTTTTTTTTTTTTTTTCGATTTCTCGTCGCGTTACTGCGCGATTCATTTCCTCCGAAAACCTGGCACGTGAAACGCGCTCGCACCGATCTATTGTATGTGTATAGGGACCTACATTATACTACTGCGCATGCTGTACGTTTGTAACGAATCCGGGTTGCGGGCAGCTAGGGTCATTCCTGAGGAGGAATTTAATCGTGTACGCATATGATGTTAGATACCATGAGGCGGTTGGCCACCGGTAAGACGAATGATTTCGTCAGTGAATAGTTCGAAAGGATTCACGTAGTATATTCGACACATATGTGTGAGCTGCGCATGCGACGTTGGATTTCGAAATATTTTTTCCATTTTCATAAATTTATGGTTTTTTTCGCTATTCGGACGTGACGGCATTCCATTTTTTTATTCCTTATTCGTTATCTAATACTGTTTATAATTTTAAAGTGTACGTTTTAAAATGTTCATAACGCCTCGTTCGTCTTAACAGCGACTAGATAGTCTGGGCGTAGTAATAGAATCCTGCATGTAGAACTCATTAATGGAATCCAATAGTTCATGTAGGAATCGGAAACAGTGACAATTGATGGCCATCTGTCTGCAGCTCAAGCGTATGTTTATGTGCACTATCATATTAGTGCACATCGTATATAGTATAATACATTTCGTGTTCGCGTGCGCAGTTTTCCAACGGAAAAATAAATATATACGTGTCTGTAAAACATATCTATCCGCTGTTAGGTATTCGTCGATTGTTACTATACTGGTCTTCGTGTACAGTACATGTACCCCTCGTTAATTAAACGGGACGTTATGTTTTCCGCGCATACCCGGTCTAATTATTTCCCCGCCATGAACATGGTTATCCCGGGTATTAAAATGCAACACTGCGCGCGTACGTGTACACGAACACGATGCTGGGAATTTACCGCCGGCCTTTTCGCCGATAGAAACATTTATACGCGCATTTCGGAGCGAACATCATTATACATTGTTACGACGCGGGGTGATAAAATCTCTCGCATTGTGCACGTGGTGTTCGGGACGTTCAAAAGGCTGTATTATGTATGGCAAACGGTCCGAGCTGCGGAAACGCGATTCTGTCCTCCCTGTACACGAGGATGACGACCGATCCACGCGCGACCGTCGCTGCGGACGGCAGTGAGAGTGCGGCCGAGGTACAGTTATCCTACCCTAGTATTGGTTGACAACTTTTGAATTTTTTCCCCTTCTAAAACTCGGCTAAAATATCAACAAGAAACGTTCGATATTGTCCAACATAATCGTCTACCTCCTACGTCTTGGTGCCGCGCGTGCACAGGATCTTTCAGGCGAGCAGGTGCAGTGCTTGGTTGGGTGGCTACATTTTATAATCGTTATAAATTCACGAGCCACCGCAAGCCGTCGACCTTTTGACGGGAAACGTTTTGACGTGCCGACGAATTAACGCAAGTACGAAATGAGGTTTTTATCTGCAAAACGGAGACTGCAGGAGCAGCGACGGCGGCGTGTAAATATATGCATATATTACCATATAATACGCACGACCGACTTGGTGGTTTTTCGGCTCGCGGTGCGATTTCATAGAAGCGCGTTTTCGCTCTGCGCTCAGCGCCCGTATATTATATATATACATATATAATTTAAACGATCCAGCCAGCCAGCCGTGTGCCGAAATTGTTTGGAAACTATCAGAGAAGTATTTATATACTTTATATACATATATGCATTATACATACTAGATAGGTATACAAGCACGTGCACGCACACCAACACACACACACACACACACACACACACACACACACACACACACTCACACTCACACTCACTCGTGCGCCAGCAAGCAAGCATCCATTTCAAAACTTTAATCATAATTATGCATGAAATACTTTGTTGACGATTAAACATTTTAATAACATAATTGTACCCGCACCGCACATCAACTCTTGACCTTTGCGGAAAGTACTACTGTGTATAAGACTTCAATATGTATATATGTATTTACCTAGACCCGCTGCAGGTACGAAAAGACATTTTATACTTAGGACGGAAATTAAAAAAAAAAAACTTTTCGACGTCCATCATCGTCAGCTTAGGCAAACATTCGCAGCGTACAGTCACTACGTTAATGTTTAATGTATTTTTACCTGAAATAATTATCTCGAACCTTTTTGTTTTATCATTGTAGGTACGTGGTGTGCATATATGTATAGGTTATTGTATAAAAATTAAATAATAAAAAAAATAGAACTATCGTCACTTATATATACTGTATAAACTACTCGGAGTGCACTTTTATCTGCTTTTATAAAACTTTTGTCCTAGGCACGTACGGGTTTTTTTTTTTAATCGAATTCTTCGCAGTGTGTTTTTAATGTATATAATTTCATTGCGAACGATAAATTGTTTATGTAATATATTTATTAAATATACATATATATTTATATATGTGTTTATATAGGTGCATACTGCATACGATAACGCGGCGAGTTTCACGCCTACAACGCATTATTTTGTCGTCGCAATACTGTGCATAAATCGTTTTTTTTTATATTACTAGGTAAAAAAAAGTCATCACTTATGTAAATATATTAAAGTTGTACATGGTTATTCGATTATTGAGTTAATTCATCATACTCAATATTGTCGAATAACAATTGGAGTGGGAAAAAAAGTAACTTTTCTGTGACGGCCTGCCGACGGGATGTTTGCACAACGATTTTCCTACGATATACGCACACAATTTTCTATTACCTCTTTCCACCGGTTTGACGCTCCAATAGTCCAATGTGAATGTAGTAATAGATTAGATGTTTATTTTCAAACACACACAAAAACCGCATACATTAACGGGGGAAACTATATCGTTACTATGGCAAATATTTCTTAAACTATGTAAAATTAATGCTAAATAACATTGTGCATACACGATTCGTAACATCATTAACCGGATTCGCACGCGTCTTATCTATGATCGTTTTGTACACACAAATAAATATGCGAGTTCATTAGCATAATTAATACAGTTAATGGTCTATTCAAAGTTCAAACATATGTATACATATATATAAAGCCTGCCCAATTACTCGCCTATAAATATTTGTGTGCGTGCGTGCGTGTGTGAGTATATGTGTGTAGAGGGACGGTATTAATAGAAAAAATTAACGAGTTATTGGCTGTGGGTGATTTGCGTATAACGATTTGAATTTCGATCGATACGTTTCGATTGGAATAAGCTTATACACACTACGCATAAACGCGTATGATTACACGCATGAGGAGAGGCGTTGGTGTGCAATTTACGCAGACAAATCAATTTTTCGACAATAGATCACTGCACGTACGGTTTTCTGTACTATAAGAATATTCGATCCACGTTTTTCTCTGAAAACCAATTTTTGTATTTTCTCGAGAAACGTAACCGGTAATAGTTTTATATTTTCATTATTCAATAACATTATTCGCTGGGAAAACTCATATAAATACTATAAACAAGCAAACAAAACATAAGTATTATAACATTACTCTTTCCAACTCCGCATGCGTAAAAAAGCTGTGGGCACTTTCCGTAGATAATAGACTGCTAACCAAATTCTATACAATGCACACCGATAGGTTGATAAGGATTATGTGCGAGGTTTGATATATATGAACATAACGTTTGATGAAGGCGCGTCGCGTTATTAAGCGTCGATAGAATAAGAGCGTTCGTGTGTTCGGATACACGAGTTGAAAAAGTGAAATAAAAATCGGTTTTATGACAGACGAAATGTTTTTCGGTAGGATTGCTATAATATAACGGTGGTGAAGCGGTGACACTTTTCCCGAGCTTTATTTTTATTTTATTTTTTCATTATTATTATACACTCGTAAACTACTATCGAATTATCAAATGACCCGCGTCTGTCCAATTACTCGGGAAAAGGATGCGATAATATAAAATATAACGGGACACTTTCCCCACGTTCCGAGGGTCGAGTGCGGGGAAAACGAACGCTTCGCGTATTATTGGACTTGAAACATGTATATACACGCTACGGGTAAAAAAAAAACTATATTACATGACAATTATTAGAGACTATTATCTCGTCCACGCAATCAGCTCTTCTCGAGAAAAGTTGAAGTTTATATATCCGTATATACTATACATGCGTGGACAATGATACGTTTATGCTACATGCTCGTATGTATAGCTTTATTGTTTGAGTACGAATAATTATACGTTTTCCTGTCACCGCTTGTATTGGTAAAAACTAAGAATGCGTTTGAAAATTTGCGTTTTTCTTTCAAAACTGATAAAAAAAAAAATAAAAAAATGCTTAATAAAGCACATCGGGGCACACGGTTTTCGTGTCCTCCGGCCCTTTAAGTCGTAATAGTAACGTATAGTCTTATCGTTACCGCCGACGTATACTCATTCGACTATTTAATGTGTTTCCGTACATAAATAAAAACTGTGCAGTTTATTATAATTATATATTGTATAATGTAACTATCGTGGCGGTGATCCTAACGGCCGGCGGCGAGGTCGATGTTTCCGCTGGCCGTTATGTAGACGAACACGGTACAAAGTTAACTGGGAGAAAAAGGCGACGCGGTTAGTATAACCATTACTAAAGGTCCGTCGGGGACGAATTTGAAACCGGTTATCGTGTGATTATTATAGTAGTCTTATATTTTTTTATTCAATAGGCCTACTGAATAATTTTCGTTATCATAAGATTATATAGGTATCTGCAGTTCATCTAGCTCTGCTGAAAAGTCTTCATCACAACTATTAGAAATATACTCGGTTTTTATTTCTCACTAAGGTGCCAGGTGGAATGTTTGCAAAATAATATTGTGTGGTCAGCTGCACATAGTCGTTTCGGTGTTTGTCGTTTAAAATAGTAAACGCACGCGTGTGCTAATAATTCGACACGTTCGCGTACATATCGAGCTTTTATACTCTCCGGTTTTCTTTAATTTTAAGCGCACAGCAATGTGGTATTTTTTTTGTCTCTTTTTGCGTTTCGTTTGACGTTGCGCAGTCGTCACCGATACGTATCTCTCGACCCGTGCAACCTTCTCCTTTCGTCGTGTACCGCTGCAGTTTTCGGACGGTAAATCAAAACGGGAAAATATAATATACATAGAAACCGTACGCCGCGTAGTGTGTACGCACATACAAGCGTACAAAATGTTTTTGTAAATAAAATAATCCGGCTGGTGATTCAGACACCACCTCGTTTGGACTCGGAAACGTGTGCGCGATCGTCGTAAACAGATAACACGCGGGTGTCAAAAAAAAAAAAAAAACTTTAAAACTCGTGTATTCGTTCCGGGAGTAATATATCACTTGATAGCGAGTATACGGCGTATAATATATAAATAATGATATATTGTGCGCAAAAAAAAAAAAAAAAATGAAAAGAATAAAAAAAAAAAACAAAACCGCGACAGGATTTCGTTTTTTCTCGTGTACACGGTACGGTATGAACGGTGTTATAGGCGGGTATACCTACGTAGGCCGCCGGTATACATGATATGTCACGGAGGTTTCCGATAATAAATGGTATTTTCATTTGTTATACAAACCACCCGCGGTACAGTTCATACGCGTCTTTCGGTCCATCTGAATACTAACTATCCGAAATCCGCATGTACTAGTATAAATATCTGATTATAGTTGAAACCGCTGCAGCTACATTGGATCGGCACTGCAGTTCTGTTTTCATATAATATGTAGTGTTGGGTCCGTTTTGGGACGACGTTATTATCGCGGTGAAAACTTGACTTCTGAAACGACGACGTCTAGGACCATTAAACCATATCCAACCGTTTTCTTTTTTTTACAAATCTTAAAGACACGCCGTAACACAATATTAATTTACGCGTAAAAACGTCGAAGTGCGTTTCAGTACGTTGCTATTACGCCTAGTTACTGTGTATAATAGTTATGTCGACTTGGGCTGCAGCGGCGGGTTGTAGAAATTTTGTTTGAACTCTATCCGCGCGCGCCTGTGTGAAATCCCTCAGTTTTTTCGAAATAATAATAATAATGATAATAACGCCACTCGTCGTCATAAATCAACAAGATATATGCGCACGACTCTGTTTGCGTTTACGACACGTTAAATCATTTTTATTAGGTACACGCATACTGTATGTGCGAGCGAACATTACCTATGTATAGTGTACAGTGTACACACATAATATTATAACGTGTATACATACACACGTTTTCTGCGTGTGTGTTTAAATAATGCTGCGCAGCCGCGACTCGGACGCGTTGCATATTATACGATGCATAGTAATAACGCGCGCGTATATTATATATTCATGTACGTATATGCACACCCGCTCGGGTAACATAAATATTTCGCCGAACCGTTTCTTTTCCTCCCGCGAACGTCGTTCTATTCCAGCGGTTCTCAACCGGGGGTCCACAAAAAGGTACTAATAACGTAATGGCGGAAAAAGTGAAAATTGTATTTGATATATTTTTTGTGTTATTGTGATTTGTGAAATAGGTTTTTCTGTTTTCATATGAAATACATCATTATAAGCGTTGAATCCATTAACCATTGTTATCTTATATCCACTGTGAACATGCCCAAGGATCACATTAAAATTACATTTTTAACTTTATATTATTGTCCGTAAAGCAGTGGTGAGAGGCCAAGGGGTACGTGAATGAAAATGCTGTTCTATTCCCTTAGCCCGCGCGAATATTCGTGTACACGCAGCGGTCACGTATGGTGAAACATCCCAACGTGCCACCTATGAGGCCGACCAAACTCGGACACTGCCACCACCACCAATTCACACATGTAGAGCTTACTCATAACGGTGTACAAGTGCGATAGAAGAGCCATGACACGCGCCCGTCTCAAAACGTTCTGCGGATGACCATGACGGCCTGTCAAAATTACTATCATCACTCCGCTTGCGGTTAGGTTGGGTCAAATCTTTCATGGCTTACCGTGTTGGTAATTGTTGTCGCCCGTCGTCGTCGTCGTCGAGTGCTCGCGGAGTTAACTTAAATTAAACTTGTATTAATCGTACACCATTGTATTACACACCCGCCGAGAGGTCCGTTTTAAATGTCTGTTCCCGGTCCCGTCGTCTTCGGTGCACGTTTAGAGCATACACTCGACCACGCTACGAAAGATATCTGCGCCTACCCGTGTTTTATCATAAGATATAATGTATATTCATCGTGTTTCTGAAATCCGAGAATTATCGAATTATCACTCGCAATATCTATACCACCCCGTACACTGCCCATATATCATATACGTATAGTTATCACACGTTCGTACGTGCGAAACAATCTCGTTCGTCTTATTTCCTCAATCAAGTTGAAATAATATGTTCGCAAACTTTTACATATAATGTCATCATTGTCTTGTACTGTTTTACTATATATTACGCATCTGGCGTGTGAATCGTCTGTTGTGGTATTATGTACCAATACATGGTCGGGTGAAAATGGTCGTGTCCGTCCAATAATAAATACTGTTAAAATGAAAAACAAAAATGCGCCCCAACGTGTTTGCAACTGGCGCGCGCGATTCAGTGAACCGGTGATGTTTATTTTTTTATTTTATTTTTTTCCCCCCGTCATTATCTTTTGACGTGTCTGCGGCTCGTTTCCGTGCGCGAGCTTATCTGCTGTACGACTTTGAAACACAAACACACGACGTCGTTCTCTGCAGTTGTCTATTATTATACACCGCAATATATATAGCCGGAGGCGGTGTGGTGGTGGTGCAGGTTTGTACTTTTACAAACACGAATTATAGTAAACGCGAGCAGACGATATAATGGTGAAATAGCAGGAACGAAGGAAAAAAAAAGATAAATTCGTCTATAATATGTAGAATATAATATAATAGTATTATTACGTGCAAAAATCGCGCGAAGCCTAACGGGTGAGCCGGCGATCAATATGTATAAGATAGCGGAGCGGATATAAAAACGATGGTGTCGGTGGCGGCACAATGAGAGGGATGATGAGAATTATGGTCGTACTAGCCAAAAGGGTTTGCCGTTCGGGATATAATATTACATGCCCCCTCCGCACCTGAACTGGCCGTGGTGTGTATAATATATACGTATATAAACGTACGTGTGTGTGTGTGTGTAGTGGACATATATTATAGTTTTGTTTCGCAGACCTTTAGGAAATATATTTTTGTTGAAATAGTACCACGCACATGAGTACTGCTGCAAAACGACTGTTTTATGGAAAAAAAATAAATAGTAGTAAAAGAGACCAGCCGCGTTTTGACATTTTTTGTAGTAATTATAATAATAATAATATATTTGTGCCACATCACATGCGATGCATGCGGAGGCTACTGCTATGATTAACGTTCGTGTGTGCGCGCGATGGAATGCATTGCTCCGGATGTTTTTAACGAGTAAACGTCGTCGTCGTCGTAGTCATCGTCGTTTTCCACATTGCACGAATCCAGTGCGCGCGCGCGTGTGTGGTGTGCGGGTTGTGTGTAGACGAAAAAAAAACAGTTAAAATGAAAACGCCCTAGAAAAACGGCCGACTCGTTTTAAAGACTTATGAAAAAAAAAAAGCTTTACACGCCTAGGGGATGTAAAACTGGAGTGTAAATCATGTGTGCATGAAAGCATGTTAAACAGCGCACAGCAGCAGCCAATCCCTTCCCGCCGCCGACGTCCGCGTCCTTTTTGATAATATTATGAACTCTATACATGTATGTACAATGCACGGGTAAAACGACGACGCTCGCTGTGCCGCCGTGGCATTGAAGTCGTCGCACAAAGGAAGCCCCCGTATAAATACACACATTATTTATCTACAGGGTGTAGCGGGAAGCTCTAGAAATGTAGGTACATTGTATTAAGTTTGTTATGAAATTCGTGAGGTCCCATACTGTTACGTCCTGTACACATATTATAAGCACAAATACGAGTATATAGAGGATGATGCCAAATCCGTTTTCCCGGTCGTTTTACACCCGCGATTCCTTGCTGCGAACATATCGCAGTAATTTCCCGTTCCATTTCAGTTGTATGCGTACATTGTTATACGCGTATGGAGACACAGCCTAGTAAGTTCTCCAGCGACGGCTGTTTCTTGCCGAATTCCTGCTGGTAACGGGTTCCTCGAATTCAGACCATGATTAGCACGCGATCGCTATAGCCGAAAGAATGTAATATTTTGCGTGCACTTGTAATACGCTGCGGTACGATAAGAGAAAATCGCGGCAACGGGGTGTATCGGAAAATAAAATCCCCACCCCCCGTACCCACTCATCGTTCCGCGCGTATCGATGACCGCGCGACCGGTTCGTGCGCACGGACAATAAGCACGGTTCTTATTTAAGTGTACTCATACTATAAGGTATTGAAATAATATTTTTTGTTTTTCGCCCGCACGAGTTCGGGAGTCCGCGGCTTCAAAGATCATTTCGCATGGGTCCTTGTGTTGCAAATGGTCAAGAACCGCTACTGGGGTGTGTATATTTAAACTGCGTGAACCCAATGGCCCTTGGCTCGTCGATCGAGCGCCAAACGGCCGGTTATCGTGGAACGCCGGAGGGTTGCGCGTGAGACGGGCCTGAAAGCCACGAGGATAGATTGCCTCGGATGTACGCGCGGTGAGCTTAGGGAAACGACGAGTTTCGCCTGCGCGCGAGTCCTGTAGAAAACCGGGTAAACGACTGGCATGTGGTACGGGGCATATTAGGCGACGATTGACGTTGAAAAATACGTACATTTATGTACGGAAGACGGTTTATTTGTGTAAATATATATATATACGTACGTACATGTTCGGTTGTATAAACGCATTACACTCGTTCTCGGTGGACAGCGTGTACGTATAGGGAACGGACGGATGTACATATATTTAGGTAGTAACGATTATTATGTTGTGTGCGTGTGCGAACGACTCTTGGCGTGGAGAACGCGAATAAATCGTAAAAAAGTAGGAAAAAACCGTATATCGTGTGAGGGCCAACGTCAAGCTACTTTCACCGCCGAAATAAGTACGCAGCGCGCGGAGGGCAACGACGGCGTTTGGGTCACAAGTAAATTGGATATATCCTGCGCGTGTGTGTAGTGCAATCGTATATATGTGTGTATTTATTACGTTTTCACGTATACATTATATCCTCGAAATACTGCTGCAGCGCTTTTTGTGATTAGTTTGAGATTTTCAATAAAAAAAAACAAAAAAAACGCGTTAAAAGAATACGAAACGGAGTTACTATTATATAATATTATAATATTCGTATACCACACGAACCGCGTACCTACCCATGACGCGTGTTTATCGTATGCGTAGAAAATAATAAGACGACGATAAATTATACATATAACAATAATGATATACGTAAATACAATGCGCACGCGTTTTTCATATAGTACCTACACGATGCGTTGTTGACACAGCGCAGAAATTCACTGTCTCTAATAATTTTACGCACGGCATGGGTGACGGGGAGGTGAGGAGAAATTTTCTTCAAAATGATTTTTCTTTCCATTTTTTTGTTTTTATTATTAATATTTATTTTTTTTTTTCAAAGTACACCACTTATTTCTTGTTGGTAAACTCAATGCGTGTAACAACAACGTCTCGTATAATATGATTATGTACGATGTAACAGACACGAAAAAAATAATACAAATATATAGTAGTGGAGGCACGACGACGAAAAACGACGACGACGACGAAAATTATTATAGAAAGAAACAAAAATGTCTGCGTGATTTATTATTGAGAACCTGTGCGTGCGTTGTCAAGTGACTCGTGGCTGCGGCGACGGTGGATATCCCGAGCTTTTGTATGCACGGGTCCTTTGCATTTGCAAAGATGACGGCTGGCGATGGTGAAGCGGAAATTCTTCGAAGTGAATATTTTTAACAAAACCGTCCGAATGAATGCAAACGAATATATAGCGGCGTCGTTGAATCCTCTTGATCCTCCTTATCCTATATCCCTTCTCCCTACCTCGCCGCGACGATGATGCTCTCTTCGCCAGTCGTATCTTACAATAATATCATATACCTATATATAAATATTGACGTACCCTCCTCCCATCTTGTGCGCTTACTCCTCGCGTGGAGACGAAACGTTGAATTGCTTTTTTTGTATTACACCGATGTGTACTTGCAGTATTATATTCTCTATTTACAAATGAATATTAGTAGACGGTTGTTGACAGCGTCTTGCTAGACGCCATAAAGGACCAATAAGGAAATCGTTTTGTACATAACAAATATTATTTTTTTTTTCTTTTTTTCCGTTTCCTCCTCGTCGAACAAAATATACGCGATTAATTTCCGGCACAACGCGCTACAACCACGGGATAAATAGTATTCTTAACATTTCACGACACCCGTTTTTTCGGCTTATATAATTTACACATAGGAACCTGCAATGGTCAAAATGTTTAAACATTCCTATATGCGTGGCTGAAAAACAAACCCTTCTTGTTTACATCTAGCCGCTACTGCGCTAGATGAGATTCCGTGTAATGTAATGTAATTTCAAAAAAGTCAACACCGGGAACATGTTTTTCCGACGCTTAGACCGCCGTGTTCGAAGCCGTTAACAGATTTTCGTCGTATACCCTATACATATAGATATAGAAGACCCTAGGTCGTTTGATTTATTTATACGATATAATATATATATATATATTGGTACACATTAAATATAGTTTTCTCGTTTCGCGAACGACAAAACTTTAGCTTGACCGTTATCCGCCGCCGCCGCCGCCGCACTATATTTATATATAAATGTCGACGAATATAATATATTATATGTATATAAACGCGCTTATACGTATATGTACGGGCTTCCGGCGTGTACCGCTGTGTGTAGCATATACCCAACAACCGGAACAACATTACAAAAACCCGTCGTCAGCGTGCGCCAGCAGCGGGAAGTATACCTACATATATATATTTACGGGTACATATTTTTTCTAATGAAATCACCCTCCTCGCTAGCGGTATAGCTGCTCTCGCCCCGCTGATGTGTTCGCCTCGAAAATAGCGGTTTTATCGTCCGTGTGCAGTCGGGTTGGCAATTTTTCCGGACTGCCGCGCTATGTATATATATATATATATATATATGGGTGTATGTGTGTGTGCGTGTGTGTGTGTATCAACGAAAGTAAGATATGAGAGTGGACTTTTTTCTCGTCGCCAAACCACCCTTGGTTACTTACGCACACATTTTATATGACTGCGCGTGCCGCGGTAATGTCCGGGAGGGAGGAGACCGCGATAACGCACCGGTTTCGCAAGCGCCCGCGTGCAATTTGTTACCACCGAAATTATCTGCCGTAAGTTAATACAGTATTTAGTACGCCACCGTATGTGTACGGTATATTGTGCGTATAATTTATGCACGTTTACTACGCCTATGCAACACACCGCAGCTGCGGCCTACGCGCATGCATGTATATATTGTACCGTCGATTAGAGTCGATTAATCCCCCGAAACGATCGGGATACGACCAACAAAAGCGAGGGAGGTCTATATAATAATATATTACGCGCACGCATACAGAGACGTAGCGTAATAGTATTTACGTAAACTTTCACGTATCGTTACACGTGCAACCTGTACACAATGTAATGGTACAATAGTAATGTATTACGTGTACGGCAAAACGACATCACACTATAGACTGTATTGCTCTAAGTGCGAGTACAGTAACTTGATTGCAGAAAAATTTACTAAAAAACTGGAGCGTTTATAAGACTTAGAAGTATTACTATGTAATATCTCGCTCGTCACTATATATAAAATTATCGAATTTCGAGCGAAGAATTTTTTTAAGGTTTTATTTATCTAGTTCGAGTACAATCCGGGGGCGGTCTAATCTTAATTATTAGTATAATGATTGATTTGCATTAAAAAATATGAAAAAAGAAAAGTAATTATAGAATGTATATATTATAACCGGAAAAACATTTTTTCCCAGTAGTATTTAACATAATAACAATATTAACATAATCTATCTTTATAGATTGTCGTAATTTCCGTGCAGGAACTGCAGCTGCAGCGCAAGTAACTATTATCATAAAAGTCACCTATAGACCGATAAACTTGCTCGGCTGAGCTTTGTTCCGTCATCGCATAGCAGTGCGCGGTGTATTATTATGTATACCGAACCGGCTGCTCGTGTACAATTTATTATTATCATTATTATTATTGTTTATACGCGTGTAAAGCAAACGAGAATCGCCATAAAAGTGTGGCGTTAATGTGTTTCGGCGGCGGAGGCGCCACACGACGTGTAAATAACAATACGCAATGTTCGCGTGAAGTATATAATACGATTGTACATCGGTGCGAGCTGTGCGACGGCGATGATGGGAAAACGTCTTTGAAAACGCGAGAAAACTTTTGGCGTCGCCTCCCTATTTTCTATTACATAAATATTACACGTACGTGTATACGTATTGTATAAAAACGTTATACAAATACGCACACGCCACGCTCGTCGAATAGCATATAATACTATTACGTGTGTGTGAAAAACGGGTGCGTGGGTGTATATATATATATATAGCTATAACCGATATATGTGTTGTACAAACGGGTTTGTGTGTCCATCGAATATTGTTTTGTAAACACGAAACTGGCCGCGATCGTTTTCGTTCGTCAAGTGTTGTTCTTGCAAACGTTCCAAAACCAATATATATATATATATTATATTCATGTATATGTGTGTGTGTGTGTGTGTGTGTGTATAGAAGCCGATAGGTCGCGTGATATATATAATATTATATTACTATCTAGTTGGTTCGGTAATATTGGGTAATTCAATGACAGCGTTACTCCAGATCATATTATTTTGACGAGGGCGTGAATTCTCGCGTACACGGTTAAAATTGTTACTATTATTATTCACTGACAGCCCCGATGGCGGCGGCGGCGGCGTAGGGGAGGTCGAAAAGCACGTACCATCGCATCACCCCACTCGCTGCAGTATCTATACTTCACCACTACGGTGACGAATACTAATTATAACAATATTAATAAAATGACAACCAAACCAGAAACGCTTTTAACGGGGCGACCATTATTACATATTATTATTACTTCTATTATTTCTCGTTATTCCGCGACCGCCACAATGTGTAAAAACAATATTATTTATACACACGTCTACGTACACAAATATTAATATGTATACACATTTGCTGTCGGACGCGCACACGCGCCAAACCGCGTATATATTGCTGTGTCAATAAATAATAAAAATGTATATTATATACAGTCACTCGCGCTATGGGCGATCGCGTCCACTCGCACGCGTACACATTTCCATTATCGAACCCCGATCGCTGTGTTTATTTTATATGCACGATACGCCGTGAAAACGGTCCGGGACGAAACAGGGTTGAGCACCCGAGAAGCGTTCCGTTTTAATCGAGTTTCTAGTTATGATGTATTAAATAATTCGAGACGGTACCAAATCGGATTTCCACGTCCGACAGCTAAATTTGGTGTTTACTACGTATAGCGATGGCAAAGCGCACAAATGTGTATAGTGCACTTTTTTGAATTGTTCAGGAAACGCGTTTGAAATGTACACAATTTATAAGAGTTTATCTAAAGTACACCATTCGATAATGGCATAATATTACCACGTTTGTGCACGAGAATATACTCAATCTGCATTGTACCTTACATTATTTAACTCGTTTTACACAAATGGTGCACTTAACACATCCGTGCGCTTTACCGCATCGATAGGTGTACCGACGAGGGTCCGCCTCATAGACACGTTTCACCTTAACAACAACTATATAATGAACATGACGTGGACACCATGGTAATTCGGACGACACATCTCGGTGATGTTGCGTTCTACGTAAGAGATAATGTTTATATATATATATATATATATGTATAGATACTGCAGTTTACATTTATACCGCAGAGTATACACGCGTATAGTATATACATTCGATTAGGCGAATTATATTTTACGTATATATATATATATATACATAGAGCACAATAATAATTAATAACTATCGTTATTACACACAAAGAGCCACACACCTATATGTAGTGGAACCTACCGATACTCGGACCAACCGGGTATGTGCCTCATGGGCTTGCAACTTGTGCCTGTATTTGCATATATGTTTGAGCGCGGTAGTTGTATTAGTGCAGCGACAACACGCCAGAAAAATCAGTCCTTCTCTCTTCCACACGCGCACCGATAAAGTACACGCATCTACCTACACCACACCATTTGCAATAGACCCCTCGTGTTTACCCCCCGGGGAAGCGTTGTGCCGCAGAAATGTCGAATTTACCGGTGTGCGTGTGCGTGTGTGTGTGTGTGTGTGTGTGTATATATGTATCCGCCCCGGGAACGATATAATAAACCCTCGCCAATTTATTGCCCTCCCCTTATCCCGGTCGTTTTTGAAAAATTCTCCTCCCCTCTCCGGCTACGGTATAGTTGTTCTGGAGGTCCAAGTCACTTCTCTCTCACTCTCTCTCTCTCTCACTCTCTCTCTCTCTCTCTGTCTCTCTCTCTCTCTCTATCTCTTACTCTACCACTCTCTTCCTCAACGCAGCTTTTCCGGTCTTCCGGTCCGACCCCTTCGAGCGGGCATCGAAAAAATTCATATTCACCATAATATAACGGCACAGATTGTAGATTCTTCTAAACCACGCACGGTCATGATTTTGACATAGTTTAGGAGTTTCGCGCGAACGCCTCGCAAGAGTACAATAACTCAATATTATTCACGTGTATATAATATATAATATATATAGTTACCCAGCATCACGTTGCTTAAAAATATTTCGTTTTGTTTTTGCATATCACTCGGTCGTATTTTTTGCCTCGGCGATGAGCCCAAGCCGCAGCGACCAAGTTTATGTACAGTGTTATTGAAATAACTTGGAAAACTAAATGTCTTACGCTTGGCTGCTCGAACACCGCGGAATCTAAAAGCTCCGGCAACACCGCCGTTCTCTGTATTAAATATTATTATTATCATAATACACCCTCGGCAGTTATTAACGTGATATTAAACTAGAAGTTTGTTTTATATTAAACCGAAAATATTAATAAACTATATAAGTGCACGCGTGCGGATAGAGGATATTATAGCTGGAGAGCGTCCGTCGGTGGAGTAACGGGACGGGGATGGGAGACAGATGGATGCGTTTCGCTACCGAACGGAATTGTCTGTATAATATGTATATATATATATATATTTATAAAACAATAATGTACTGTTAATAAAATAACCTGTGCGCGTACACCCACATGAAACAATAACACTGTACGCGGTGCGGTGTATTATACGGCGGGCGAGCGCGTATTATAAAGTATTTATGTTCGTAAGACGGCGGCTGCGAGCTTCACTTCAAAGTTTTGTATCGCGCGCTTATTATTGCGGTATTTCGGGAAATAGTTTCGAATCGTATTCGCCCCGACGGGTGCACTGCGAGGAATTTGCAGACCCGACGGCCCGCGTTAACGTCAGGCTAATTGAAAACATGTTCGGCCGATAACACGCGGGTGCGGTTATGAATTATTGTTACACTGTTCTACACGGCGGATTCCGTGTCCCGGTGCGCAGCCCAAGCAGATGCGAGACTTCGCGAGAAAGTGAGCGCGCGTAAAACCTATACGGCGTGGGAGCGAGCGGGAAGGGACGAAAGGGAAAGGGCCTCACACTCCCGCACACGTGTTCGTCACGAGGCCGACTGCGCAGTGCTGTAAGTGTATACAGATCGTACATATGTGTATGACCATACCGACTGGCAAACGCACACTCTTTATACCATATATATATATATACACGTATATATTTACTCGCGCACGCGCAAATGTACCGCTCCGGCCGAGTCTGCAGGAGTACAGCTAGAATTCGATATCGGTCATGTCAAAAGCAGGCGTGCGATTTTTTTTCCTCCCCTACACTACTTCACGGTCCCTCGATTTCCCCGATGAATTACCTTGCAGCATTAACGTGTGTGTGCGAGTGCGTACATGTGACGACCGTCATCGGATGAAATATGTCAATTTCGTGGTGGGTCCGGTTAGCCCGTACTACCGAGTCCGTTTCGGCGTGCCACGAAAAACAGCCCTTTGTGCTTTATTTATTATACTTTAAACGAGTAAATATAAAATATATGTGTATGTATAGAAGCACGCGCGTTATAAAATGTATATTGGATACTCGTGCAGTATATAATATGTAACCAGTGGGATAGCGTCGTCGGCGCCGATGTACAAAAGCGCAAAAAACTTATAGCTGCGCCTTGTACACAAAGTTTCCCGCTGTTCCGGAAATTAGAAATGGTCGCCCCGAGGGGGGTAAAAGAGCAAAGGGCCTTTGCTCGGTAGCAACGACGACGATGCATTTCGGCACGGTACACGTCGTCCCCGCACCTATACGCCATCGCCCTTGCTTACCCTATATGACTTTCCTTTCTATTGCCCCGTACCCTTCTCTTCCTCGCTCTATTGCCACCATCTCTCTGGCAATGTATACAATATATCCGAGTCTCTCTCTCACTCTCTCATTCTCTATCCCTTTCCGTAGCGTTTTCCGCGAAAAACCGCAGAGATTAAATTTCATCAAAACTCGGCAGAAACAACTCGGGTTATATTCGTTAGTTCCGTCGTCGTCTTATCGTATGGAAACCTCAGCGTCACGGCGCACGCAAACACCGCACCCGCGCGTCACCGCCGTGTTTACGTGTACGTGCGAAGCGTATACCATATGCACACGTATTACTATATGTACCTCTACCTACGTGCATATATATATAACCTATATTATATGTGTAATGCACTCCGCCGCTCGGAGACCGATTGTCGAGATATTATTATTATTATTATTATTATTATTATTATTAAATCCTGCAACCGAGCGTTCATATACTCGTATAACATGAAACTCGCAACGTACACACGTCCCGCAGGCCGTGGAAATGCTAAATTATATACGTATGTACACGTGGATTTGCCGTTCGTCGCGCTCTCGATATTCCATAGTACTGCAGCACTGTACACGCACCAGGGGTATGAATATCGTCCTTAGGGCTACGTATCGCATTACTGTTGTACGCAAGACTAAGCCATATCTACAATAATATTGTAGCCATATCGGTCGAGTGTCATTTCAACGCTCCGAAATGACGGAAAATGGTTTTAATGTTTTGACAGCAGCCCGCACTCGCGCGTATATACACATATATACACGAGTATATGTGTGTGTGTATAATGAATGATATGTACTTATATAGAATGACGATGAAGTGCACCGCGGCTAAAAATACAATACCCTATATATATATATATATATTCTCGTAGTGTACAGGGTTGTCCTTCGTAACTATTGGGACATCGTTTGGTTAAGTCATAACAACGTTCGTATCATCATGCAACAAGGACTACTGTACGCCCTGTATAGCGCCTGATTTATGCGAACGCTGCTGCTGCTGCTGCTGCTGCTGCTGCAGTGTTGTTTCATCTGCACCGATATATTGTTATATAATGACGTATATGCGGTGCAGCAGTTAACAGGGGTCTCACTAAACCCTGACATAAGGGTCGAATCGTACGATGATGTGATCATCATCTGTACGTAGCGGTACGTATTATATCAGTACACACTACACACGTATATGAATGTACCGTCGTACATAGTCTGCACCCTGGAGCTCTCGCGCGACTCTTGATTTATCGACTTGTCTGTGCACATGTGTATTGTACGTACATATCGTATTATACATGCGCGGTATAGCTACGCGATATACACGTATTATCTGTTATACATCATATGCCGCACGTGCGTTGTTCGCGGGTCTGACGTCGTCGTTCGTTAACCGCCGTCGCGCGAAAAAAAATAAAAAACTTCTCGTGTCGTAGATACGGCAACTAAATCGTTACATCGCGCCGCGTAAACAATACGAGCCTCCTGCACATCGGGGCAGCAACGAAAAAGTTTTCCACTTCGGTTCTTCGGGGGGAGGTGGCGAAACCGCGCGCCGGAAATGTGTCAAGTTGTCGTGCTCGCGGTATTTTTTGGAAAAATCCACCCCCGCCACACCCTGTGCGCTCCCGGCCGCCTCGAGAAACAACCAAAAGTTCTCCGTAGCACCGTGCGCCGTATAGTCAGACGAGTGATCGCGGGAAGGGCTTGCGATTTTTGTCACGCGAACCAACAATGGTGTATGTCAGCTGGTCCGGTCCAGTCCTTACACGGTACGATAATAAAAATATATGCATCCTTTATACTTTTCGGTCATTATAAAAGTGTGCATCGCAGCCGTGTGAAATACCGATCGCGTATTTCGGTCGGCGTTCTATGAAGACCACACTACGAACGTGTAAAAACGAAAACGCCTATAACGTTAATTTCCTGCTGCAGAGTAATATATGTATATATATAGAACATAATACGGTTAAAATCATTATGTTACGAGTATATGACCCGAGGTGACCGTATAGACTAACTCTCATTATATTATTACTTCGTGACACAATTTCGTTAAGAGGTTCAGTATCAGCTGATGTTATCGCGAAGTATTCTGCCGCGGGGCCCGAAGACATGTCCCGTACGTCAAAGTTGGGTTTGAAATCGTGTCTTATATATTATATCCGGTCGAGGGCGTATATGACGGACGGCACACATTATCCGACCGGGTCTAGGATAACCGCGCGCAATATCGTTCCGAATAAATCTGACCCGCTGCAGGCAGTTCATTTCATATTATAGCGCCTATATTATTCATAATAATGCAGCCGAAAGGGTTCAAATGTCGTCGACGCCTTTGTGCCTTGAATGTTAAACCGTATCACGTATAGTGTTGCGTTTACAGTTTATTCTAAATATGGATGGAAATCAGAATAGGAAGGAGTAATAGCTAAATAGTACTGCGTTAAGAAGAAAAATAAATCTTATACGATGAACAATTATGTGAACTAAAATACTGAACAGAACAATGATGGCTTCAATGTTCTTGTTTCGCGGCCACTGCTCCGAGGAAGTATCGGAGTTGTAACGATTCAAAAACTCACACACACACACACACACACACACACACAGCGTATTATTACGGCAGCGGCTTGCGTGCGTGTTGCGTGTCATTTATTGTCGCCAGGGTAGGTGGGGAAGGGAAGAGGGGTTGGGACGGACACGTCTAAATATAAAGAATAATGTATATAATATCACGTGCGGAGCCGTCTTGTTTGTCGTGGTGAGTATGCAGGAGGAAAGGGAAGGACGGGGAGAGAGAGAGAGAAAAAATTTGAACCCGTGGTATAACGCGCGACAGTGGCCGTGCCCGAGCAATTACGCGCGACTTACAGTCATGATAAATGGCGCGTAGAAATGCTGCTGCGTGCGTGTATCCTTGGCATTAATTAGTACACATACGCCGAGAGGACCCGGACGACGAGTTCGACGTTTCCGAATAAGTTGTGTGCGTACGCGCGCGCCCGTAACACGTGTGAGCTCGTCTCAAGCGTGGGTCGATATAAAAATAATATATATATATATATATATATATGTACGTCTGTGTGTGTGTGTGTGCTTTCGATTTTCTTCCTCCGTGTCACCCCTTAACGACCGTCTGCGACGATGACGACGACGACATATAATCTTCTAATAAACGACCGGGGACGCGCATATTGTGTGCTGCTGCTGTAGTGTATAGAATAGAGTATATACTACAAACTGTGAACGGATTCCGCGCGTAGTGTACATAAAAATAATGTGTATAAGTGGGCATTTTGGCAATTTTTCAATTTCCTCTCCTTCCTCCCCGGTGAACGGCTAGCGGTTGATATTATTATATTTATTTTTTTCTCTCTCTCTCTCTCCGAAATCACGCGCCTGTAAACGACTATTCGTGTGATTAACGTTCCGCCATATACCAGCGACAGGCGCAGAAGTGCCTGCGAGTTCGGAGCGGGGTATTAGTGTTATTATGACGGTGGGGGGAGGAGAATATCTGCCCGGTATATAAAGTCATATAGTTATAATAACCATAATTGTAATAATAACAATAATAATGGCGCGGGAGAAAAGCTCGTGATGAATTATTGGGATTAAAACGTCTTTAATTCGAGTTTCCCGGGAATAAAGTGTACGAAGGGTGTTTTATATATTTTGTACTCAGTTTCCGGTCGAGGGTGGTTTTTTTTTACCGCTTAGGCCACACCGAAATAATTTAGATACGCAATAGCGTATTCCCCCCCCCCTATCGCCTTATTGTTGTAATGTAATTATAAACGTTTTTTTTTTCCTATTATTATTTCGCTCTCATAAGGACCAAAGTTTTCGCGAGTTTATCCATTACCATCAACTGTTGAACAATTAACAACAAATATTAATTTTTTTATTATTCCCGTACAATTTCATTAAACGGCGTAATGAATTATTATTTCGGACGTTTCGTGAAGTATGCGTGTCGTTAAGAACACAATGACTCGCGCGCGAGAGAGAGTAGTCGGCGGGACAAAAGAAACATATTTCGCGACCCAAGTTTTCTCTCTTTCCCTTCACTCTCACCGCCACCACTGTGGAAGGTGGTTATGAACTCTTTTGTGCGCGCGTTTCCATTGTTTCGAAAATACAGCGTATAGTCTAACTGTATTTTGGAGCCGTTCCATATGGCGCGATGGGGAAGAGTCCGCCGCCGCAGTCTTTTCACGGTGCCGGACAGACACTCGGGCCGGAGCTGCAGAAAATACCTGCGCGGCGAGCGTATATAATGTATTATATGTATCCGCCCTCGGGCCGTCCACTTTAATCTCGCACCCTCGTTTATTTATTTATTTATTTTTTTTTTTTACCCTCCCTAATGTCCACTACACTCGACGACACAATAAGGCGACGCCTAAAAACGGTGCGTATACGGGCGCGCGAATGTGTGTAATACGCGTGCAGTGTACACGACGGATCGATCCACCGGACGTGTCAGGTCCAGCCGCCGTCGTTCTTTTACTTCCGGTGTTTTTCTCCCGGGTGCATGTCAAACTCCTCTCACTTTTATCGATTCCCCGTCGCACCGTTCGTGCGTTTTCTCGCGCCTCCATACGCGGAAATAAACGCGCGTGCGCAAAAGACAATGTGCAAGAGGCTGCGTAAACGGATCAAACCGATAGCCACATTATCTACTCTAACCTAAGCCGAACACGAATATACTGCGCGTTCTTCCGACGAATACCGGTGCTGTTTAATCATTATTTTACCGTGCGCCTACCGGTATCGACAAAACTCGTCCTTAATAACCTAACCGAAATAAGACGCACGCTATCTCTCGCTCAGAGTTCGTCGCACGTGTTTTGTCATTTTCGATCTTTTCTAGTATTCGAAAAAATGTAAGCAATAACATTGCTCTTTTTACTTTATCTTTTTGATAAGCTAGAACGTATCATTTTCGATATTTATATATTTATAAAAGTTGTTTCTCCGCATCGAGAAGTAGGAACGCCTACTCTCGTCATGATTATGTTGGTACAATGTAAAGTAGAGAAAAAATAAAAATGTAAATGAAAAGATGAATTAATTTGTGCTCTTTTTTTTTTCATTCGGCAAAAACAAAATCGGTGGGGCCCGAGAAGGGTAATGCATCTAATGAAGACGATTTAACGAGATATAACGTGTGCACACAACGTTCGTCGTCCTCTGTGCAATTTTCACAATTACTACACCGTACTGAGCGCGCGTAACTACATGCGTATTATATCGAAATGTATTATTATTAAAACACTTAGCTGTACACTCGTGATACTCCCCCGCATACCTGCCGCAAACACAATACGTATAAATTTATTTATACGTACACGCCGTATAGCTAGCTGTACGTACACATCATAATGCGTATGTAGTGCAGTGCGCGCGATGACGAGGGTCGGTGTCGTCGGACAATAGTGCTGTGGCAGCGCGGCGGCGGCGGTGCGAATAATAATTACTCACTCGCTAGAATCGTGTCGTTTCGCGGAAATCTCTGCGACCGGGCGGAGGAGGAGGGTCGGGGTTCTTCACTCGGTCGACGTGCGTACAAAAGTATTATTATTACGCGCGTACGTGTGTGTGTGCGTGTGCGTGTGTGCGTGTGCAAAAACGTATTCACATACGTGTACATATCGCAGCGTCGTGCGCGTGTATTAGCACGAGGGGGCCGAAGTGTGTAGCAGCCAGTAGTGTCTGGGGTTGCCACGTCTATCCGTGTGTGTGTGTGTGTGCACCTTTTGTCTAACGATTGAATAGTAATAATAATAATAATAATAATTGTGCGTGCGTTATAGTGGCGCGCGCGTTTTATAATATAACACGCGTACAATAATATGTAGTACGTGTACAAACGGCGACCGTTTTGTTTCGACGGAAGAACCGTTGTGTTGTCGACGCGGGGGTGTGAAACGATTTGTCCCACGATGCGAGCGGGCGAGCGAGACCGTCGTGTGTGTGTGTGTGTGTGTGTGTGTGTGTGTGTGTGTGTGTGTCGTGCGACAATAGTGCGCTTTCGACCGTTTGCGACGAAAACGTTCTCGACGAGATTTCGCTAAAGTTCAACACGTCTAGGAACACGCGTCACGTCACGTATTATGCGGACGACGGCCGGTCTTGTTGGCAGCGTTCGACCATATCGCGTATGGTTTATTATACATACGACGTGACGCGCGGAATCACCTCTGGCCCCGCACGCCTGCTAATAGCAATTGTAGCCATTACGAGTCTATTAGCGGGAGGAACGGACGCCGCCGTCGACGGATAGTGTTTTATTTTTAAACATCAAAGACCGAGATCGCCTTTTTCCCTTTCCATCGACGCACGTACGCGTATCCGACGTGTACCTTGGTACAAGTACTTTTACACAGTACTTTTGTACTTTGGCCGCAATAGGATTTCACGTGAAACTCGCCCAGGTGAAATGTATACGTAAGGGTATGAGTGGTCCAAGGGCATCAACCGCGAGTATACCACTCCGCTGCGATCGACTTTTCGCAGTTGTACGCGCGAATTGTATTTTTTAACTTTTTCGCGTTTCCTGGATAAGACCACTCAGGAAAAAAAACCCGCAAGTCCGCTCACGTTCCGTCTCGGTCAAGTTTCGCGCCGTTCAGTGTACACAATCACGTGCGCCCTCGATTTCGTCGTCTTGTTCGCGCGCGCCGGCGGAATATGCGACAACGACGACGACGACGACCGCAATCGATAAATATCCATTAGAACCGTTGCGGCATTTTATTCTAGACGCGCGTTCCGTGATGCTTCGTATACCCTTTGGTCGTCCGATTTTCGCATCCCGGTCACGAACGTCGTATTTTCGTCCCTTTATACGCCTGCTCTCGGCCATCTCTCCCTAACCCCTTCCGCTTCCGCCGCCGCGCATTTCCTTTTTCGGGTCGTCTCCGTACCGCCGGTCGGCATATTATTTTCCCGGACGATTTCCGAATCGCCAAAGACTACGTTCCGATCGTCGTCTCATTACCGGTGGCCGCGTATGTACCTCCACCGTTACAACAAATCATCGTTATTCGTCCGTCGCACACTTTTCCTACCTACGTGTTTTGCGTTACGTATATCATTGTTTCGCAGCACCGTAGTTTCTTCGGACGGCTTCTCCGTGATATATGACGTGACGTCAAGCGCACGCAAATGTAACGCGTACTGCAATTTTTATCGTCCATTCTCCCGCAGCCGTAATAAATATACTCGCACACGCTGTGGCGGCGGCGTGTTATTGTTTCGCGTCCCCCGCGCGCGTGCGAAAGCAACTTCCATCGAGACTAAGTCAACTTTGATGACGAGCGGCGCGAACAATTGTACTTTTTATTATTAATAACGTATAATGCACGTGCCACGTCGAATCGTACGGTACGGTCCAAGGAGTTTCACGTGACTTGCGTCGTTATGCTGTACCGGCGACGACGGCTCGTTAAAGTCGCTGCGGCCGCGTCGACGTCCTGCAGGGCACGGGTAAAATCCAACAGAGAACAAAACGTACATAGGCATACTGCACTTTAATTTCGCTTTGAAAATATTACGTGTCATAGTCTTTGCCCCCCGTTCGTAGACGAGTGCAGTGCGGTCGGTGCAGTACACCGTGCAGGTTTCTAGGCCAGTGATTCTCCTATAGGTTACGATCCGTGAGTCAATTTCAATGGGTCCGTGGTTTTGTTCAAACTTTAAATCCACGCAGCTAAATACGATTAAGAATAAAAAAGAATGAGCTTTCACTCGTCTAATAAAGTTCGAAAATATCAGTGCAACTATCGTTTTATAAGTAACAATTTTTACTTCATAATAAGCGCGCACTAAAGAGAAGTGCTTTATTTTAGTTAAAGTTTCAGCTAGATTTCGGTGGCTTCAAACTCATTGGGGACCTCTGATCTACGGACGTCGAACGTTATTGTGCCGATCTAACGCGCGTGCACAACGGTCGCGCATGCTCTGTGCTCGAGCGAAAAAAAAAATTATCTGCCCTCGTGTTTACACTTATATATGTATACAATACAAACTACTGCAGCGTGTTGATTCATTAACGATTTTCGGATTCGTTCCGGGTCCTTATAGAACTGTACGGGTACACGCGTGGTAATATATTTACTTAAAAGACGCGCGTATACGTTTTACCGACCGTGCTCTATAGATACGTACATAGTGTACACAGTTTATTCGCCGAGAGGACGACGTCGATCGATTTTATTCGTCCAAGCCGAACCGAAATGAGTCGGCGAACCGAAACGACGCCGCCGATGACGGTCGCCCGCGTTCACGTATATATATATTTATGTACGTATGCCCGCACGTATATACAAGAAAAACAATACGAGATTAATTCGGTTCGTAAATAAGCTGCTTTTTGAACGACTTCCAAAACGCCATGTACGAGTCTGTACAAACGCACGCGCGTAACTGTCCTACACGACCTTTCGTCGAAGTACGAATGTACTATATATATATATATGTGTGTACACGGTCACACGGAGCATACGTTGCGCGAGCTACACCACACCGTACGATGTGTACAAACCGTGCGCTCGTACACATAAACTATTATTTTTCGTGCGTAATATAATATTAATCTGGTATCATTTCGGAACGATATCGCGCTGCGACAATGATGTTCTCGCTCGTATACCGTGGCAGATTGTCGTCGACGTGGGGTTCCTTTTCAGCACGTCATCATGCCTCGCAGTTGTCGATGTTGGGCTAAGAGTGTTGTACATAATGACCGCCGTGAGAAAAACATACAAGATCACGCCGCAACCACCCTTTCTGTAGAACTTTGTGTATATACACGTATAATATATACGAATCCCAACAATATCCCCTATTTTACGCACACCTAGCTTTAACATTTTACACCGTCGTTAGAGATATCTGTGTTTTTAAGGCCACCACCGCGCGCGGGTATACCGGAAAACTTTTAATGGCCTAACCGATGGACTGCGGTATACGTGCGCCGTACTCGTCTCGAAGTTAATAATTTTAATGATAATATTATAATGCGTGACGCGTTCGCTGTAATATATCTGCCGCACATATAATTAAACATGCACGCGCGCATTTGCCAACACACCCGTGGGATCTGCAGTGCTCACACACGACGACTGCAGTTGATGGCGGTCCGGCGCTTCACGTGTGTTGCACCACTTTAGGTGACTAAACGCTATTAAGTATATTATTATTATTATTAAACGTGTACGCGAGCGACGGGGTACGGCCGCGGCGGTCACCGGGGGCGCGGAGCGAGACGCTCTCCGGGAAGGACGATGTACCCTTCGCGTGCGTCCCCTGCTGCCGTCACGTCGCGTCGTGTATAAAATTGCGTGTTTTCCTGCCGTTTGCGCGCGAACGTTGTTTAATAATGCGTGAACGCCATTATCCGAACGCGTACATGCATTCGTATACGGACTCTATGTGTACATTTATATATTTTATTATACCTTTCCACCCCCCCCCCCCGTTTGTACCGAGGATCAGGCGAGAACAGTTTGTCACAGTACTTCCACCGTATTTTATTATACCTACGTCTATACCGCTGGTCCGCAAGAGTCCCGCGCGGACATAACGACAATCGGCCTCGACCCCTGCACTTGCAGCGCATGTAAACACGCACGCACACCTACAACTTCACACGCACGCATACGTCAAAACTCCACTCGTATTACAATGTTCCGTTCCCATGTCGACGACGGGGCGGCGCGGCGTGAACTCGGTTCGGAAGTCGTTTCGACCCGACTCCGGGATGCCCAGCGCCGCCGTCGCCGTGTCCACGAATAACGCGCAGTTTTCGGGATAACGCACCGTCGGCGATCTCGCGTATTAAACCGTAACAGCGTAGAACATCGCGGTACGCGTGCACATTTTATGTAATTCGCTGTCGAGGAGAATTATTATTGTACCTCCGCAATCGCGTTTAGCGTGTAAAATGTAGAACGCCATTGTCTCGCCGCGTGCAGCGTGCATTATATATTATATACCTATATAGGTACAATCAACTGCGCGTTTTTTATCTTCACCATCGGTTACGGCCGCGGTGTACTGTACACCGTTGCGGGACGATGATGATGAGTACGATGACAATAATAGTGTAACACCCGCGAGACCGCACTTTGTTCCCGCGCGGTGACCATCAATATTATGCATATTGTACGGCGAGAAATCGGTTTGTATGCGAGTACGACGAATACGAAAATCGTTATTCCGTTTGGATTATCCCATCACGCGTAACGCGACGGCTTGCGATTCGTGAGTACTTGCTTAAACTTACGATCCCATCGTTTGCATTTTATATGAGAAAAAAAATGTTTTAACGGATTGTGAAATTAAAAAATAAAATTGCCTGAAACACTAAAAGGTTTGTACCGTCGGCATTACATTTATGGCGGGGGCGGGGATGAAGATAATTTTTCTTTCTCTTACAAAGTAGCTTTTTTTTCTTTCTCAAATATTCTACAAACGATTCATTATCGAACACATTAATATTTTAACAAGCTCTGAACTTTTATGTAAAAACGTCTTTTTCAACTCCGTGGAGAGCTATATTCTATAAAACTAAAAGAGGGATTACAAAAATATATATACTACTTACGATAATACTTTTCGCCGCCGCCACCGTCACGTCAATATATATAATAATTCCGTACCGTATTTGATGTATTTATATACTTCTGTGGTTTATTATCGTGTAATTATATCTCGTTTAAACACAAAGAGCCGAGGAAAATTGATTTTCACCATACCTACGTTAAACGCGCGTTTGCATAACATTTTATCAGATTTCTGTTCTAAGGTTTTCTGTATTATATTATGCGAGCTCAAACCGGAAGTCGAACGTGGTACACCGCATATCCTTTGTTTACGTGCGCGCTATATGCGAAAGGCTATGCAGAATATTTAAATAATAATCATTAAAGCGCGGTCGAACTGCGCGAAATACAATCAGTCGGTTAACCTTTTCCCCCATTTTTTTTTTTGTTATGTTAACACGACTTTTGACCTTTTCGATTTTTTTTTTTTTTTGAGGAAAAAAAAACAGTAACAATAACAATGTATACGCGTAAGGATTATCGTATACCGTGTACGCGTGCTCAAAGAGAACGACTTATATTAATACTAAAGCGTTCAAATTCCGTGTGCTTTTCCCGCGAAACCGTTGCAGCGTATCGTGCGATACATTTCTGGCAGTTTATGTAATGTGTATTGCGTATTATGTATCGGGATCCCGGAAATACATATTCGTTAAGAAACTTTGTCTATAACCATATTACGTAAACAAATATATGTTATTATCAAATACGTCCAACTAGGTTTCGGGTCGTGCACGACGAGTGTAAGAGAAAATATATGCATGTATAGTTTGTGTGTGTATCACACGTTTTCCCGAAGGGTCCTTACCAAATGGGTTTCTGTGTAGTACAAATGTACGCAGGCGGCCGCGCATTTACACAAACTTCCCGGAAAGCGCTATGCACGAGAGGCAGTGACGGCGGCAAATTTGGTTTTAAGACCGAGATTTCGAGTTTCTGCGGGACCGTGTGCGCATGTGTTTTCGTTACCCGCGTGACGTGTCTTCCGGACGGATATAGAGGGACCCCGAGAGATCGCACGCTTTCTGGGTCTCCGGTCCGCGTAGCATGTGCGTGCGTGAGTCTCTCGATAAAACCAACTTTGCCCACCACCCTCTCCCCCCCTCTCTCTCTCTCACACACTTTCTCTCTCTCCTTTAAAATATACGCATATAATTGCATCGACACACATGCACAAAAGCTGCGAACCGAAAGACGTAGAGTAGGACCCAGGAGAGTGAGAGAGATTGTGTGCGTGTGTGTGTGGAGGGGGGCCTGCATTAAACTGTTCGTAGAGCGAGCGGGATGCGGAGTGGTCCTTCTGATGCAGTCTCCGCCCGACGTTGGCATTTTGTTTCTTCTTTTATTCTGTATACTATTTTTACGTACGGAAATGAAATACAAAACCGACCTATCGATTGTCCGAGACGATGACGACCAGATTGACCCTCCGCAACGGACGTAGCAGCGTATATATAGTATAGCAGTATACGCGCGTGCTTTCTGAATAATGCATATTATTTGTATATCGTCTTGTGGCGGTGGCGGCGGCGGCGGCGACGACGTGTTTGTCCATGGCGCTGTTTAAAGATTCCGCGAGCGAACGACCGCGACGAACGTGTAGACACTGTGTAGGCAAAAATAATATTTCAGAGATAAAAACAAAACTACGACGCGCGCTTATGTGTGTTAAGGATGAATGCGCTGCAGTCGAGTTCGCAGTCAACACTGTATATTATTATTAATCCTAACGTCCGTCTGGATAAATTATACCCATAACGCTACTACGCATATACTATAAACTTACGGCTGTACACCTACCACCACTTCTACCACGAGTGTCACTGTTACTATCACACTACTGCTATAGGTCGGGCTGCAGTTGTTGCACGGTTACGATACAGCTACGGTCTGCACATTGTCCGCGGTCGAGCATAAGTATTTGCACTATTATTATGACTATTATTATTATTATTATTATTATTTGTTTCGGATTCCCAATACTTCTCGGATTATACACGTACATAAATAACGGACAAAAGTGATACTATACGTCCGTTACGCTACCGATCGATTTATATGCTTCCCGGCACATACAGAGGTATACTGCCGTATCTGGGAACCTCATCAATATGCTCTGATATCTGGTCGTCGTTAGCATATATACGGTCGCTGGGGTCTAGGTATGCGACCCGCGTTTAGCTGCATTATAATATAATATGTATATATAATATATATATATATATATATATATATTTGTACATATGCGCAGTGCGTGTATACCCGCCAAGACAATAGCTCGCACGTCATACACTCCATCAATCCGCGTCCACCACGACGGTTCCTCCCCGCCCTCGCATCCGCGACCGGTGGGTTTTGCACGTGAAAAACGTATAATTTCCATCGGTGACCGATCCCGCTGCAGCCGCATAATATCGTGAAACCGGAAATACTGGATGGATCCTCGGAAAATCTTCGGACACCGCGGTAGTGGTCGAAACCATTATTCTCAAAATGCATCTCGTCCCCTCGCGCGGATTATTACTACTGGAGGTCGCTCGCCGACGCCGGTTGTGAGTATAACGTTGCTACTCGAATCGCGTGCATCTTTATGGTCTTGCACGATTAACTTTTCGATTTTTTCAACACGTTTTAGCATAACAGCTACAGTCATACTGCACGTATGATAATGCGCACATTATTTTTCACCTCGTTTGAAAACGATTTACCGTTTTAAACTTCCGGACCCTGCGATGGCGATCATCACCCCCGGTCTAGGAAATCGAAAACCACCATCATAAATTGTAATATGCGAGCGAATAATATCATACATAATTGTTTTCGAACACTGCACCGTCGAGTGCAAACAGTAATGCGCTGCGTCGTCGGGTACATCATAGACATTATAATCCGGACAAGTTCGGGTAGTGTACACGCGCGAGTGTTACAAACGCGTCGTATAATACCTAATATAGTTTCATCGCCGCAGGTATGATAGCACCGCGCCGTCCCACCCCACTCGATATAACTATTTTATGTTTTAATCCTCGTCGTCCTCGCCGTCGGTAAGGGTTGGGGAAAATGTGTTCAACGTGCGCGCGCGCGTGTGTACATTGTACGCACGCATGTATTCGTACGTATGTATGTTATATGTACACTGTACAGGTGTACGTGTGCAAGGCGATAATTATGTTATATATGAGCGCGCGCGCACGCCGCGGTAAACAAAACGCGCCAAATTGAAAAGTTGTGTTTCAAGTGGCGTACCGCAGCGTGTGTGCGGACGCGGAAAACGCGCGCGCGTAACTAGTTTTCCTTTTGACAATTAAACATCGCGTCGTATATGTAAAGTACTACCGCTATTATATGCGTATACCGCTACCGAGCACACGTATTATGTATGTGTATTACATGTGTATAATACACGTCACGCATAGTACTCGGCGGGTTTTTTTTTTATTTTAGTTTTTTATTTTTTTTTACAACTTTTTCTGCCTATGATTTTCTAGTTTTAATAACCCATTCGAGCGTGTTATATATATCTCTCTCTCTCTCTCTCTCTCCTTCCTCGCTCTTTTTTTTCCCTTTTACTTTACTTCGCTCTCCGTCTCTCTTTCTCTTTGGCGTAGTGTTCCTCCGTCTCTCACTTTTTCGGCCCGCGCGACGATGAGGAAAAAGTAAAGAGACCGAAACCCTCGGCGTGTATATATTTATGACGTCACAGTAGTGCTCTGCGGATTCAAAGCGACGGCGGCATAAAAACGTACAACAGCAGTGGCCGCGTTTGCGTTTTTTCCCCCTTCTACTGCCCTTACACTGAACGCTATATATATATATGTGCACTACACTACAACTATACTGCCTCTACTACCGTACGCTCTATACTCCCTATATTCACTGCCCCGCGGGAGCGCGCGCGCGCCTATTGATTTTCTCCGGTCGTTATCAACTTTTACTCTTCTCCGTCCGTCCGCATACCCGGTGTACTCGGCCTCACCCTCTCATTCTCTCTCTCTCTCCCTCTCTCTCTCTCTCCTCGTCCATCCCCTTCTGGTATATTCTTTGTGTGTGAACGTATATATTGTTCTCTGTGTATCTTTCTCTTTCTCTCTCTCATTCTCTCTCTCTCTCTTTCCTTCCCGGTCCTTCCCACCCCTTTGGCACCCAATTAATTGATATTGTATCGCGTGCGTGCGTGTGTGTGTGTGTGTGTGTGTGTGTGTGCGGTGACTCAAAAGCGAAAACGTTTTCCCTTTTGTGTTGTGTTTGCAGTCCGCACCGACGGACTACGCGACCACGCTGCAGTTGCAGAGGCGGGTCCTCTGCTTTATGTTTTACCCGTAAATCCGTCAGAAACTAGAAAGCGTTTTTTAATTTCGTTTTCCCCTCAAAACGATTAATTACGGTTTCCTGGGTTGAAAAAAATTCTTCTTGTTTGCGGTCGACTCGTGCGATAGCGGTGACGTGCAGCATCCCACCTGATAACCCCGACGTATAATATATATATTTACGCGTACATAAGCTCGAGTCCATCCATTGTTTTGTCTTCGCCGTATTTCGTTTGCAGTTACTCGTCGTTCTTTCTACTTTATTTGCATTAAACCAATTCTGAGAGCTATATACACAGCGTTCGCGCAGGCGATTCTTTAACAGTGCCTTATGTACAGTAGTATGCACCGCTATAATGCACTAGCCCCTTCTCGAATAAAGACGCTCACCCGCACGTTCTCACTAATTTTACTTAACGCTCTCACGTGATGCGTCTGCTGACGTTTACTGTTTGTTTTTAGCGCGGGGTGGATTATGCGTACGGTTGCGTGATCGAAGACCGAAAACCGTATCACCCCGCAGGGTCGTCATGTTTGTACTATGTATTATTGTATAATGCATGGCTCCTCTCGCACCGGCGACGAGGACCAGAGCTAGGGCGAGAAAAAAGAATAATTATTCTATTGCTGAATGAACGCGTTCCTTTCGCGTACACGCACATGTTATAATTAAAATCTTTTAACATCTTAAAAGGTGAGCTTCTGCTCCCCACCGCTTGTCGACGACGGGACTGAATCACATAATATTTTATACGTGCCGCCTGCGTATATAGTGACACCCTTATATACGCGCTCGTATCATCCGGTGACGAGACACCCCTACCCCAATGCACGGAGGGGAAGTTGGCAAACACGCACACCCGCGAGTATAATGTATACTTTAGATCGTTCGTCGTCGCGGACCCGAGATAACGCACGCATCGGCAAAGGCGTGAAGTCGGCCGCCCTCCCGCTATTATGTAATGATAAGATATGTGTGTACAGCGTACACTATACGCGTCTTAACCGTTGCATGGGGGTTACTTCTGCAGCCACCGTGAATATCATAACATCGTACGCGACCTACGCCTCTGCGGGATATCGACACAAGCCTCGTCGCAGTGCGTCTAAACCGTAAAAAAGTTTCATCGAGTTTTCCGAGCATTCGTCGATAGACAATAAAAATCGTGGTGGTACACGCGTATGTTATTCTCCACTAAAGTGCTTCACACACAGCTGGTTCGATGTCTGGTCTATATATTTATATCGTACAAGCATTTTTTGTGACCAGCTTGCTTTATCCGGCCGAGGGAGAGCTGCGACGCTGCAGGGAATTTATTTTGATTACTGACAACACCGTAATCCGATATGGTGTAATGTTCGGTGGCTTTGGGATGGTTGCTGATGTACTGCACCGCTGCAGCGACCGAGCGAGTGCGGCGGCGTAAACGTTGAAAAATTAATTTTTTTCCCCTCACGCAAAACCCGTGACTTTATATTTACGTAATTTCGTGTTTTCATCGTTGCTTACGTGTACAACCGTACGGCTCACGGAATGGGGGATGAGAAGTGGAAACGATAACACTAATAAAACACATTCTCAATGGAAAAAATTATATTTCAACCGCCTTCCCCGCGCTGTGACTGCAGTGCCCGCGGAACAGTTGTAATAACTAATAAGAATATACGACCGCTGTTTTTACGTGTTGTGAGTGTGATTTTCGTCTGTCTATTCAATCATAAAAATTCGTGGATTATTATTATGACTCGCCGCCGTACGATGTTTAATTTTTATCTTTATTGTTATTATTATGCTAATCAATACAACTGAAGCGATATATTATTTTGGTCAATCCGTAAAAAGATATGATACGCCCAAGGGTCATCGTTATTATTAAAGCGGTCGGCCGATACAATTTTCCATTATAATTATGATATTTGGTGATTATTTCGTTTTTTCCCGCTATATACGTGATAATAAGGTTTAGTTAACGGTCGGGCCTGGAATTTATCATTAGGGAAATATTTCGAGACGATCATTGCGTAGCGCCGTTCACGACATAGATATAATGGTATTTATATATATATTATGTGTTCGTCCTGGCGGTAAAAATGTGAGAAAATCGTTCAACCTATTTATACGTCGCGACGTTGTTCTGGTAATTGACGGGGACAAGTATCGTGAAAAAATCTCGAATACAAGTACCTTCATAAAGTTTTATGATGTATAGACTATAGAGTATTATGTTGTATAGTAATCGGGGTTTTTTTCTGCTGTGTAAATAAATATATATATATATGTATAGTGTCGACAAACCGTAACGGACGATTTGTTCTTTTTTATAATGCACTCCGGTGGATAAAAAGTTACAGTAGTGCAGCGCTACAATACGTATACGTATCATGATGTACACTATTTTTACGCGAGTTGTAGGCGAGGACTTTTCGAAACGGAAACAATGTTCGAATTAGCATGTATCAATGAATTAATCGAGTGACTATATGCTGAATACATATATCAACCTCGTGACATAAATGTATACATATATATATATATATATATATTGACATGTTGACGGATGTTTATATTCAATTTATTGGCCCAAGTAAGCCACCGCGGAAAGAGGAATCGATATTCGCATGTACGCATGTTCGACATGTGTGTGTGTGTAATAGTGTCGGCGTCAGTGTTTACGTACACACACACACACACACACACATACTCACGCACACACACACATACACGCACACATAATTTGCGTCCTTTGCCCCGGACTAATACTCGCTGCTACAAAGACGTGCTTTGATGCTACGAGTGCAACATAATATTATACCTCCTCGGACGGTCTGGCTGGCGATTTTCCACGTTGTCATTTCAGCCCACCGCCCCCTCGGGATCGAAAAGCGGAGTGAAGAGTCAACATAACTGCAGCGCGGAGTTGGCGGTAGTTTAAACACTTGCGCGCACATAAACAGTGGCCGTGGTGGACGGTGGTTGTCGTAATAGCAGTAGTAGCATTAAATCTAAATACCGAACTCGGTCGTCGTAGTAGTCGTCGTCCTCGTCGTCGTCGTCGTGTGTTCCGGGTTTGCGGTGCGGTGGAGACCGGATGTAATTAAGATAAGAACGCGGAATGGGTGGCGGTCGGGATCTCCGGGGCTGCAACTTTTTACACGCGCACCCGCGCGATGATTTATGGGCTCCGGGCAAACCTCCTCCCCCACGTACAAGAGAACCCTTCACTACGAGCTTAAAGGATTAGATTTGTATACTACCACATAACGGACTATTACTACATTGCAGCGCCGCTGCTAAACATATACAGACTAAACTACTGCTGGTTTACTTCTACGACCAGAGTTTTATACCACGCCATTACCACGGTATACCACGCCGAACACTACTCTCGACTGTTGTATGTTCGCAGCGCTTCGCACGCGACTAAAATTCGGCATCTTTTCTCAATCTGATCGCGATCCCGTAGAATGTGGATGGTTGTCTGCAAAACGGTTATGCGCAAAAGAAATACAACTTTATTAATATTGTTTTTGATTAACAAAGTAATTACTGTATCCACACAATAAAAAAGAACATAATATTATAAGTACGTATCGTTCACATAAGTGATAAAATACTTGGAACTGGAATAATTCATGATCAGGGGCTCTAATTACTGTCAATTACCAGAGATTCGTGAAGGAATAGTGGCTGGCTTAATTTTAGACCCGTTTGGCGGGTCTCGACATTTAAGATAGTTTGATCAACGCGATGATATACACTCTGTGTTAGCCATCAGCCATCGCAGAATCACGTACATTCATCTGACCGTTTGTAATCATTTATATAATGATATTAAGCTCTGTTTACAGTTTCCTCTGCAAATCGACCGAATATACCTATATATATATATATATATATATATATATATATATATATATATATGTAATACGCGTAATAATATATAGAGTCGTCTTTTGTGTGTCGTCGTCGTCGTCGTCGTCGTCGTTTTAGACCCAAAGGGTCGACGAGAGCTATCGATTTTCCCCGATTCGGATTCGCGCGCGCTAAACCGCCGGCCATTACTGCAGTTAGTATATATATATATATATTTATGTTCTTATGTGTATAATACCCACACACACACACACACACACACACACGCTGCACATGTAGGGGTTTTCTCATACGCGTGTACGATGAACGTTAAGTGATTACATTCGAATTACTGCTGATTCGGTACTGCTGCGCGCGCGCGTGTAATATTATAACAATAAATATATATATATATATATATATACCCTAAACGGCCTATACATACGACGTGTATCGCGCGTACGGATCACCACGGGCAATGGTTAGCGGATCGTATAATGCGAACCGCGGTAACGGTGGTGAACAATCGGGACTCCGGCGTTGTCCGGCGAGATGCGATTCGGATAAAAGCTGCGGACGATATATGTTATAAAGAGTGCACAATAATACCGTTTCAACCGAATCGGTTTTTACGTGTATTAGATTACGCCGTGATACGATCGCTGCGGCGAGCAGGGCATGTTAGAGGGGTCGGCCGGGCGGTAGGGTAGTTTTTCGGGTGTATGTACGTGTAATGTACAGACGCGTACGAACCGACGGCCGAGTCGTCGCGCACGTAGAAAAGATTAGCGTTTCTATCCCGGGCTGCGGGAAATATTCGGCTCGAGAGGATTAGCATATATATATAAACACATGGCGTATATTATGTCACGTTTACATTAATTAGACCGTACAGGAGATGCACGCGTTATTGTGCTGGTCGTGCGGCAACAGCGGTGAGCACTGCTGCGTGCGTACAGTGTGAACGGCATCATTCGTGCGACAGCGATTCTCTCAGACCTACATGGACAGATGTAGTGCACAATGTTATGTATACATAATATGTTCCCGAGTCTAAAATGTTTCCCATATTTTTTCAACACGACCGCTGTGACACTCTGATTACCCTGTATACGCGCACGTACACCGTGTAAGTTGTGTCTAAAATATTATGTGCACCATACGCGATCCACGTTGCAGCGTCCAGTTGAATCCGTGCGTTTCTATGATTATTTCAGCCGGCCGCGACAAAAACGAACTGTATACATTCAATTCAGGACAATTTATTATTGTTATCGCAAGAGACAACCGAAATTCGAAATACGCTCTGAAATAAGTACACCCACCAGCAGCTACTGCGTTGCGCATTAAAATTCGCGCGACGCGCTGCTCGGTTCAACCGCAATAATGCTAATTCGGTCGGGTCGGGTGCTCCCCGTTTTTATTGCGATTATTAATATTACTCGTGTTTCGGGCTCGCGGACGACGCGACGGTTTCACAAAAAGCCCACGGGCAGTTCGCAGTACGCGATATAATAGAACTTCGGTGTAGCAGCGATACGCGGCCGATGACGTCGGGTCCATCACGGCCGTTTCTAACGAGAAAGCTTTCTCGCGTTGCAAACTACAACTTTGTCGGGCGAAACGACACAAGACCTCTACCGCGGGCCCCGACCGACCAGTTCAAACCGCAAATCGATCCCTGCTCAGCACAATGTCAGCTCCCTAAACACACAACAAGCCGGGTGGGCACATTTATATGTATATATACGCGCGTGTACTGTGCTGGCAGGGAAGCGCGTGCAAATACTCTTGACCGTTTTCCCGATGACGATTAAGTCGTATCTAATTATATCTGTGTACCGAGCGGCAGCGCAAGTCGCGTCGGCCGTCCGTTTACTGCAGTCCGGTAATCGAAACCCCCCCCCCCCCCCGGGATGCTTATGGATATACGTATAAATAATGTACATCTGCGCGCGCGTTCACTCGCCGCGGGTTTTTCCACCGCGGACGATAGTCCGTGCGTGTACACTGTACACGGGTGAAACGTATTGCTATGATAATTTATTATTGTGTCGGGATGCGCACCGCTGCCGAATGTATGCTGCAGCTTCGCGGAGGCTTCGGTGGCAAACATTCGTCGTTTTCAGCGGAAATCGCGTGCACACCGCGCGCATACAAACCTGCTCACACATTTCATTATAAATATATACATGCGATGAGCGCGTATATTCAAATTGTCTTATTAACCTTTTTTTTTTCACTTTTGTTTCAGGTAAGTAACGCCTAACTGTTCATTCGCATGCCATCGCGTCATTCCAAGCATTCGTCTTGTTACGCTGATATTGTTGTAAACGGAGTAAGGTAAAAAAAAAAAAAATAAACATATATTATGTACTACGCACGAGTATACCACATATATACGTACAGTATATTGGTGTACAAGCCGTATAATACCGTATAGGAATAACGAACATCACGGCATCACGCACATGTGCGACTGTACACATAATATGGTCCGCGCGTACAACAGTCGTGTGTTAAAAGAAGAATTTATCGTATTTCCATTAAACGGTTTGCCACGAGAATACAATATATCTCTTGGATAATAATATAACTAACTGTTATTACCCGCGTGCACGTATATATCTAAAGTTATAAGTGTGCGTGTGTGTGTGTGTGTGTGTGTCATCTATGTAAATTCCCCGCTACAAATATATATATATATATATATATGTATATGTAGGTATCTGGTGTTCGTTGAGAGAATTTTGCATTTTCCGAAGAAGTTACCACCGCACAGATTAGCGGCGGACCGGAAAACTCATTAATTACATCATATATTTAATTAGTACCTACATTAGTTTTTGACTCGGGACGTGCATGTATATATGTGCGCACCGCGGATGTCTACATCTCTCAAAGCACTAGCACACACACACACACACAGAACATAATATATATCTACGGCGTATATTATGTATAGTAGTGTTTCGCCGAGTACCAATGTCCTTTTGAAACTGCAGCAGCCGTAGGTAATGATTACGAAATTGGATTACATTATTAACACATTTATATCAGCGCGCAATCGCGCCTATTGCAGTGCCGCGCCTGCAGGGACCACTATATGTATATAATATGTGCATCCGTACCATATAATAATTCTTGAATTTCATTAATCTCGACGGGTTTCGAATCGACCGAGTATATGCGCGCGTAATTCATTTGAAATTTTAATACGGGTTTTTCCACTTTTAATCTCGATTCCTATACATCGCGAACCCTATAACGTTTATAGTAATTACAATTATTAAACGCATAATAATATCATGATATATGTACTCATTTATTAATCGTTTAGTAGCGTAGGCGTGTAGTGTACCGTAAAATAGTGCAGGATGTCACCGGATCACGTTATCCACGACGACATAGTACCATAACGACGAGCGTAAATAGAAATTCGAACACACCCACCCCTTTTTGAGAACTTTTTGGTCGCGAGCGTCTCGTTTGGTACATGTGATCGGCCAACGCAGAGTTTTCGTGTACATACGGTCGGTCGCGCCTACCAAGAGAGCGTCCGCAATGATAATATGCTTTAAACGACGTGCGGTTAACAGGATCGAAAAATAAAATTAATTATTCGTCCGTCGTTTCGGAAATGTGTTCCGCGCTGTTGTCGGTGAAATTTAGAATCGATGTGATTTTGTATTTGTTGCGTGCGGCTGAACGAATTTTCCCGATCCCGTTCGAATCGAAAAATCCTTACGTATATATATTATTATTATTATGGTCGGGGATTAAACGCGCGCTGTTAGTTCATATTTAGCGCAGACGACGACTGTTGTATACCGCGGGTACGTAGTGTTTGCTTTTCATATATATATTATGAGTGTACCGTGCTCAGGTCTTGGCCGCGGATTCCATCGGTTGGCGGCCTTATACCCGTACACACGATGCGTATTAACATATTACGTGTAGTCATATTATTGTTATCTACCGAGCCGTGTATAATATATATGTATGCATGTGTGTGTGTGTGTGTGTGTGTGTGTGTGTGTGTCGGCATTGCACATTCGCGAACACTGGTTTTGCCCGTACGAATAAAACACAGCACCGAGGGCGAAATATTAAATGAAATAATGCACACGTGTGTAACTACGTAATAATATTATAATATACAACGCGCGATGTGCACCGTGCAGTATAACAATAATAATCGCGATAATCGTTTTAATAATAATTTACTGTTGTATTCTTCTCCGTGCGCAATACACCTGTATGTTATGTAGCGAGTTGTTATAGCTGTAATATGTGCGCGCGTCTACTCGTTTTATCGCGGTCCATAAATGTAGGTGTGTGCCGGGGTGTATATATACGAGTATATATATAGTGTCGTATATTACGAACGTCATGGTATCTCGCGGATTTGGATTACTGGAAAACTCGTAAAGCCGGTATAAGATTTTTCCTTCCCTTGTAAGTAATAATAATAATAATAATAATATCTGCTGTACCTTGCAATATTATTTTGACGTCTTTGTACAGGTGCCTACTATATCGTATAAAACGCAGCACATCGTTACAAAATATCAAAAACTCAAAGCCAGTGAAGCAATAATAATTATAATATAAATATAATATAACATAAAATACAATAAGTCAAAGTCGTAAGTTGCAGCAACAATGGAACTCATGCGATCCCCCCTCCTACCCCGAGCCCTAAAACCATCCCCTCTGACCAAGATTTTATAACCAAGGACTCGAACTATCAGGCGCTGGCGGGACGGAGTATACCTGCTGCGCTCGCGAGTACGTTAAAAGTACATGTACATTGTACGTATAGCATATTGCATAGTGCGCTTACGGTATTATGTAGGGTCTTCGGTAAATAGTACACGGCCGCTGATCGTGGGGATTCCGGCGCCCCCTCGGCACGCATCCGACCGAATCTCCGCTCTTGGAATAAGAATTATTATCACTATCGTCATTATTATTATTTTTATTATTACTATTTCTATTATTATTATTATTATTATTATTATTGTTCTGCCGCACGTTGAACGGGACTGAATTGAATGTATAATAGTAATAAACTAATAGCTATAGGTACACATACATAATGTAACATAATATACTAACTAATAACCGTTCGACAACCCAAGGAGACACCGCGCTACTGTCGCGCGAAACATTTCCGTAACAATGTAATAGTAATAGTAATAATGATAATAATAATATGATGTGATGGTTAGTAAAAAATATTATCTATTATAGTGATATGTCCTCGTCTTTATTGTCGTGTCGTGTCGTTTTGTTCTATACCTACCTCTGTGGTCACTGCTGCAGGATGAATAGGGTATGTACGACGAGGCGTAGGGGGACGATATATAATATGTATTTAGTTATACGGCATTGAAATGACGCGCGGAGACGGAAAACAAAAGTACACGCAGACAACAAACGCGTACACGTGTGTACAGACATCAGCGGCGGCACGGCCGTAATAAATATAAATATATATATTTTTTTTTTCGCTCGTAGGCGATTATCATTATCACGTTGTATCGCACTTGCGGCGACGCGGCGGCAGCTTATTGTGTTTGATTCACAGAGGATATAAAAATTGTTTTTACACCGTACCGCGTCTATGAAAATACGAGTGCATATGTATGTATATAGTATTATCTGTTACACGTTCCGTCCCCCCTCCCTCCTCCGCGGATCTATTGTCGTCATTATACGAATCTTCCATTATATTATAACACACGCGCGCCGTATACTATGCTTATACACCGCCGCCGCCGTCGCAGTGAGTCGTCATCGTTAGCCGGTGTGATTTTTCCTCGTGATCTTCTTACACAATATCAACAGCTACCGAAGTATTTGTACTGCAGCTTATTCCGCCCGAGGAGAAGGCAGAATCGAAAAAAAAAAAAAATCGTAAACCACCTTTTTTCATTCGCAAATCACGCACTGTTTCTTTTATTATTATTATTATTATAATTCACGCCGGGGTATTTTTCAAGTGCTCTATTGATTTTGTTCCCGCAACGCGTACGACACTCTTTATATATGCGTCTACACACAAGATTTCATATATCCTTCATCTACAATTGACTCTCACTTTTCTCGGCTATACACTATTGTCCATATTATTATCATTTTATCACTTATTTTCTCCTTCTTCCGTATAGTTCTTCCTGGCGTGCATGTGCCCCATTCAGGGTCTCCGTCGTTTCCACCATGTCCTTTCGACCGCTACCGCCGCACCACTTTCACCATATTTCATTCCATGGTCTATTCGTACCGCGTCCATCGACATCTGTCTGACTTGAACACCAAGTTTTTTTTCCAACGATTTTATGCATTATTCGTATACTCATTTCGCCGTTTTATCTCTTATGATTTATATCTGTTTGGTCCACTAACAGTACGTGCCATCATCTGACTTTAAGTTGTGATCACCCGTGGCCTGTGCTCAATTGCAGATACGGCTAACCGTAATATGTTTTGTACCGCTCCAGTCTTAGGGGTTCGCTATACCGCCCGCCATGAATCGATTGCTATACGGATATGTTTTACATAAAATACCGCGTGTGATCGACGTTTTTCTAGATTTTTTTTTCAGATCTCTTCCGGTCCCGTCGCGACCTACTTCGCGTCTAACGGTTCGTCGTCCAAGCACATTTTACACACACGATTATCATATAAATCTCTGCTTTTATAAACATATATTGTTCGCAGCGTTAGAGAGGAGTCATTATAATTACATTATAAGAGTGTGTGTGTGTGCTTAATATTGATATGGTGTTCTTAAAGTTTTCCTGCAGTAACGTCCGCCGTTAAGCTCGAGTTGGTGTCACAACGAAATCCGTATTCCCTTTATACATATTACATAAATATACCGCGATCTGTAGTATTATCATTATTAACGTCCCGTCGCCGCCGTCAATCTGACAATTTTCCGCCTCATAATATTCCGACCGTTCTTACTGTCTCGCCATAACTATTTTGGCGTACTGAAATCCTCATGCCCGCCCCACCGTTGATGGGATTTTCAGTAATTACCAGCGTCATCGACGGATGTATACCTATATATCTGTACAATATTATATACGGCACGGTGTACCTATATAATATGCTATCGGAATCTTTTGACCTAGCGCACATAAAACCGCACTAAAATAATTCTCTATACACTACGCGCTTAATCCGATTATACTCTATATTATTATATTATATTATTTTGCGTTCCCGAGACAACATATTATTTTCTCTTGCGCGCGTATCATTGTGTCAACGCTGCTTGGCCAATTAAAGTCGGATTTTTGGTTGGCGGGACGAGTGCGGGGTAATGGTTTGCTGCTCTCTTCCTACTATATTAGATATGTATATATGTATATATACTCCTCTCCATCCGTTTTAGCCAAACACTCTGTTAGTTAATTTGAAATCGATTTTCCACCCGACTAAGTACCGCCATATTTACCCTCCCTCTTGCACGATAAACTTATCATTTGTAATTGCCTCAAATTATACGTAACGTACATAACACACACACACACATACATATATATGCGTTGTATAAATACACATACACACACATAAACATGTATAGGTATTTTGGATGGTTGTGCGTTTTGCGGTTGGTAATAAAGTAATAACTTTTACCTCGGAATTGAAGCTATTACGACGTCCTCACGGTTTAATAATTATCATTATGATAATACCTCTGTGCGTATAACAACAGACTGCTAGGCTCTTAACAATGGAAAAAATGACGATGGATTTTCTACATATATATAAATAAGAACGTTATTAACTCGCTCGGTCCGTACGCGTATTGACGTATGATTTCCGTTAAAAACAAAACAAGTGTATATATATATATATTATAATATTATTGTACTTGCCGCACTCCGTGTATACATATACTGTTACACGAGTGATTGAAACAAAAGGCGCCACTGATGAACGCGCATACATACTTAAACACGTCGGTGGTAACATGTTCGTATATATAAATTATAAATCGAGTGCGAAAACATTTCCATTTCCTCGTCGCGGTAAATATACATACGGTTCTGCGGAGTTCGACGATATACGCATATAATATACGACACATGAACCTTGTATACCTACGAGTATTATGCATACGACTGTCGGACCGATGAGATATTTTTCTCAATATTTTTAGCAAAAATAATAATGGGTACCGCCGCCGACCGCGGCACATCCGAGAAGAATGTGCGTATAATACTGTGGGTGAAAATGAACGCGAGCGTCTGATTTTTTTTCTTTCTTGCGCGTGTTTTTGACGGCCGGAAAAGTACAGGAGCTTTCTACGTGGCGCGCACGACGAGAATCTCGCAGCTTTATTGTAATACCCCGTGACGACGACGGTGCGAGACCCCCGACATCGCCGCTATTATACTCGCGTTCTCCCCTCAAATTGATTTTATTATAAATTATTTCGTTTTAGCGATTTGACATTTTCCACTCGTGTGTGCGTGTGTGTTTTTCACTGCTGCACTCTCGCAACAGACCCTCTTCTTATGTATCATATAATGCGGTGTATTATTATTATAACATAGTTCACGTGTATATATTGTGTGTGCGTCGTACGGGGCGGGTGGATGTGAGCTGCCAGATATGAATAATATTCAATGGTCGCGTCGCGCTCCACGCCGCCACCCCGACCCCTGCGACGCCGCCCCCGCAACGGAACCCCGCCGGCCCGCGAATTCTCTGGCCCGGAATCCCCGAGGCCAATTTAATGGCGCTTAACAAACATCCCGTGTAACAAATTGCGTTTTCGGGATGTTCGCTTTTCACTGGGTTTTCGACCGCGTGGCGGTGTGTAGGACACATACGCGGACGAGGATTATATATGCCCCCCCCCCACTTCTCGCCGTACCATTGCGGCCGTTGCCGTCGGAGGCTTTCGCGAATCACCCCCTTAATAAATGACGCGTACAAACGAGAAAATGCAGACAAATTCCTCTCGGCAATCCATTTTTCCCGGTCCACCGGGCTTTTGAAAACTCTCCGTGTGTAAATACGTGTGTGTATATACACACATGTGTACGTGATACGCTTGTGTGTACGTATAGCCGTTGGCTAGGTCGGATAGCGGGGTCGCCGGGGGGTGAGCGGACGGTCGACCGGACTCGGGCGTTCAGACGAGTCGAGCAGTGATATTTATGACACAAATTTCTTGGAACATTCATGAGTAATCGGCGGAATATGCTAAGACGTATCTTTGTATCGTAACGCGCGCGTGTACATAATATAATACATACGTATTCATATATTATATGTATATACGCGTATACATCATATTAGGTGCATATCACACTCGACCCGACCGACGGTTATCCATTTATATTATGTATACGATTTGAGTTCAGTGAACTTCAGAACGATCGTTGGGGTCTTTTGATGACGGTATATTCTGTTCGAAATCTCCTTAAAACCGAAACCGAAAAAACGCAGCGAAAACCGTCCGATGAGCGTAAAATATAATCGCACTTAGAACTAAACTGCTACAGTATAATTATATTTCATATTAGACGGTACAGTGTCTGCGGTACGATTATGTCCTGCTAAACGTCCGGCCAAAGGTCACTAAATCGGGCTTAAGGGGAGTAGGAGGAGGAGAAAGATGATTTAGTACCTCCGACGCTCCACGAACCACCGGTCTTTTTACATAACGCCATCGTTACTATAGGCATACTATGTTTTGTGCGCAGCTTAACTAAAACCGCAGTGTTATCAATAATGCAGTGACACTGGACGCTCGAATTGGTACCAAGGGGCTCGTACACGTAGTGCTATCCGTCTTTTTTCGCCTCTCCGAGCCCGGTCTCGAACACCTGGTTTCCGTACACCATCGACGCGGTCAGTTAGGGTCACGCGCGCACCTCTCGCCCGGCGCGTTGCTCATTTTGCTGCAGCGGCCGTCGGTCGTTTTCCGAGTTCCGGTCAACAATACACGAACCTCGTAACACGTGCTCCTCGTAGGTACACATATCGTATGCGGTAACTGCCGTGGCTATAGACGTCGCGTGTAGGATCGTTAGCGGGGTAATGTTATTACTATCAATCATTACATTGCCTATCGTGGGATCCGCGTGATGTTACATTATTGCCGTGTAAAAATAATACTCTCGCGAACGAACGTGACTGAAACATTTGTATTTACCGAGCAAACTAATTACTTAATGTACTAGTGAACATCACTGCGATGGCGCGTGTGTGTGTGTGGGCTTGTACGTGTGCTCGTGCGCTCGCGCGTATAGTGAAACATTATGGAAAAAAAGACGCTAGTCTGAGTACGTAGTGCTTTTTGTAGGTTAGACGATATTGTGAGCGCCGCGCAGAATTCGAAGTTTAAACTACATTTTCTCCATCGACTTTTTTGTACTTTTTTTCTGGTATATACATATATATATATATATATACAATACTAAATTCGATATATATACAATCATTACGAAAAGTTTTCATTACCCAAGTGAATTCTTGCGCAATCATAATTGAAAACAAATAAAAACGTTAAAGGAAATAGTTTCTTTTTTCCTCCTTCGTATAATATATTGTTTCATCGTGTAGTCAAAACGTCTTACCAATATATTATTCAACTCGTTTTTCGCGATAAAATAATTTCACATAAAACCATAATGTTTTAATATTCAGTAATGATTAACCCCACTGCTCGAGATTGAGAAAAAGTAATTACGATTCGCGCGCGCGTGTCGCTGTACGTGTTCGCCGAGAGTTTGTTAAAATGACGTTCGTCAGTAACATATTATACGGGCGTACAATTTAATATAATAATGATATAGAGAATGTAGTGAATATACTCTTCGCGATTAAGCACTCGACTTGAACTAATCTCTATACACGTTGTTTTTGTATTAAATTAAACATTAAAAGCTTTGTATTCGCAAGATATCGCTCGAAACTTTAGTTAGTAAGTTTGTAAACCGAAAGTGGATCCGAGATTTTTTACAAAATAAAATAAAATCGCTCTCGGGTCGTGAGTATATACAAACATTACACAATCACCCGTATACCTGAATATTATATAATCTAAAAAGTAACAACACTTTACGTCCATTTATATTGCAGGGTGCAATACAAATAACGTCGGTAATATGTTTGTATAATAATATAGTATATGTATTAATTTATGATAAAAATCTGATAATATTTATTCTTGAGCATGTATTGTAGTGTTCCACCAATATATTGTAAATACTGTCGTACACGCAGACACATATCGTGTATATATATGTTATATATTATGTATATGAGTTGTTGTTGTTGTTGTTGTTGTACGACTAAGACGTACCACATAATATAATATTATATGAAATAGTGAAACGGTAACACAATGGTATTAAACGTTTAACTGAATATCTTGTAACCGCGCGCGTCGTCTTGCAGGCTATCGCGTACGGGGATATATACACCTACCCATATTATATACACACACGCGCATGTATATGTATATATATTTATATATATATATATACGCGTACCTACACTCGACAATGACTTATAGTTGAACGCTGCGCAACGGATACATCGATAAAACGATCAAACGCGCTCGGTCAACATTTATCAAAACAAATATAGGCACACGGGGCCGCGTCTGTGACATTATCGGTGTTTACAACGCATTAAACGGACGTTTACAAAAATGTGTATATTATTATAATACGAGTGCCTGCAGTACACTCGACTTGTGACGACGATCGTCATAATTTATGGGACCGTTCGGCCGATCATATCGCCGAACGTGGATGTACGGCCGCGGAGAGGAGGAAAAATAAAAATAAACAATTTAACAAACGCGAGGAGAAAAACCAGTCGGCCGCGGCGTTAATACGGTTCTTATTCAATTATTATGTTAATGTGCCGCGCGCGATATTATAGTTTTCTCGTTAATTAAAAACCTTATAATGCGCCAGGTGCCTGTATTATAACAGACACCGGTCTTCGTCGCCGCCGTGGTGTTTCGTGTGCGGCGGCAACAAGATCGTCCTGATCCGTTGACCCATTTCCATGTGCGCGCCTCATCGTTGCAGTATACATGTGTGTATATTTATATGTATATATGTATAATAATAATATACACGTATACGTATTTTGCCTGCGTGCGTGCGTGCACTCGACGGGGTCATTTGGGTCTGACACGTTTTGAACGTTCCCGGGGGAAATGTTTTGTTTTATATACACCCGAGAAAACGGGAGTAATTTGTTTCAAAGTCCGTAGTATACAATATTATATATACTCCGCAGCGTATATTACACTACAAAAACGGTGGTGCTGTGTACGGTCAGGATAAGGTCTGGCGAGTGCGCGCGTGAGAAGGAGACGAGAGTGTTTTCAGGAAAATGTCCGTTCCCGTAGGCCACGGAAAGGAGGTGAAGAGTTTGCTGGGGTGTGCGTGTATGTGTGTGTGTGTGTGTGGGTACATATTTTTATTATGATTATTATTATTATTATCATTATGGAGTGATGTTTGTTTTATGCTCCCCGGACCGTCGCCGCAGCGCCCGGGGACTGCGTGAAAAGAATGAAAAGGTGTTAAAAAAAAAAAAAATGCGTTCGGTCGTGTCGGGGAAATTATAATAATAAGGAGCGGAATGGAGTGGTGGTGTAGAGGCGAAAGAAGAGGAAAAATACGCCGTCGGACCAGCAGACCCGTATTATGCGACGTGTCGACCGTAAGCCCGCCGCCCCGCCCCCGCGCGCCTTTGTCTTGTTTTCTTACCGTGTTCAACAGCAGCAGCAGCAGGCCTATAATGACGTAAAAATTATGTATACGAAATACGACTACACAGCCTAAGTGTATATGCGTGCTTAGTGCACGCGTGTATAAAAATGCCCGTTGACGGATTATAGAGACGCTTTTTTTCTTTTTTTTTTTTTATTGTCTTCTTATTTTCTTTCCCGTCCGCGTCTTCCGCGCAGTTTGTCTTCGTTTCCTCCACACAAGTACACACGTATGCACTCGAACGAACGTCCTCTCCGCCCCTCCACTGAACGTCGGGAAACGTGATGGTATACTGCACCGCATACGTTGCCATACCCTCAGACTTTATCTACTTCTATAGCGACGAATTCCACGATCGCGAATCGGTTCGTCGTCGTCCTCGTCTGTAAAGAAATGTTTGTATTTTTTGCCCCGAGTCGATGTTTATTGTTTTTTAATAATAATTCCCCTCCTCAAAGAGCTATTGTCGAACTGACGAAAAAAACGTTACCCGTACAACAGTTCATTATGTATATACGGCGGTTAATATTCCTCGTCCACGCGGTCGGTCGTCGTAAAACTAAATTATACAATTAGTAACCATATATATTATTATGTATACATATAGTTTGTGAGAATAAATTAAACACGAAAGTAAAAGGCACTTTAATATTTCACAAATGTACTCCGAACATTCCGAGGGGTGCAAACTGCCCTCCGCGCGTAAATATGGACGATACGCCTCTGTTGTTCTCGTACGCGCAGGTGCAGTCGCAGGGATCTGAATACGACGGAGTGTAAACGGGGAACAATGGCAAACGTCGGGATCGTATCGCGGTTCTTGTGGTTTTCGATTTTTGTAAAGGACGACCACTTATGATTTCGCTCAATTCGATCTGTACAGGATAAACCGATGGGGAACTGCAGGCGTCTGGTCGAATCGAAATAATATTACTGCGACAGAGAGAAAACCGCGAGCCCAGGTTGCCACATTAGCAGGTTACATACGACGGTCTAACCGTGTAAACGTATTATTATAATAGACATTAAGAGATCGTCCCGCGACCGTACCGAGTATATTATGTACATATATATATAGGCGCGTATTATCTCTCCCGCAGGAGAGTCGTGCACAACGACGACGGTTTATACGGTAATTGATTATTATTTACATTTTTCGATATATTCACCCCTCTTTGCCGTTTTCCGTTCGCAATCGTGTCAGCCGTCGTGCGTACACATACTCATGTTAAACCGCGTAATCTCGTTATTTACACGTCGGTGTTTCATTATTATTATTATTATTGTGTATCGGTGTGTTGCTGTTGCCTTCGTCGTCGTCCGAATCGGTCTCTGCAGATCAGGTCCGAGGAGGAATTCTTTCTCTCAAAGTGTACGTACCTCGTATATTTAATACACAGGACGCAATTGTGTTGGCCACGTCTCTCTCTCACTCTCTCTCTCTCTATATATATATACGCGTATATTAATATCGGCCGTGTTGTGTACGTGTATATATAATATACATATATGTACGTGTGTGATGAACGAGACCTGGCCGCGTGTCCTTTCTCGGTAATAACTGTGAAATTATTATTCGTATGATATTATATATTATAGCGCGTACGTTATGCGATCGGACGCGCGCGCGCTTGTGAGTCACAATATATTACCCATCGGAGAAGCAGGCATTTACATATATATAGATATATTATAACGTTGCTCGCCCGGTAAAATAACCTATACGGTTCGACTATTTATTTTATTTTTTTTCATCTTATTATTCTCCTCGCTGCGCTCCTCGCGTCTGTGATACGATTTATTATTATTGAACGAGTCGTAATAATTTTACATATGTAGTATGTACTGCAGACCTATATGAGTATATATATATGTGTGTGTGTGTGTGTTATTAAATCCTTCGAAGCCGTCGCGTGGTAAATTTACGGTGGAAAATGTCGCGTGGAATTTTTCAAATCCGATTACCTACTATACATAATAAATATATTTTTTCCGGACAAATATTTGATTGACGAATTTCCTGTTTTTTTCTCTCTCTCTCTCTCTTTCTTTCTCCCTGAATTTCTTTATTTCTGGTTAAACCATAAAGAAAAAAGAAAAAAGGGTGCGTGGAATATTAATTTACGATGGCTTTCTCCCGAATTTCTTATCGTTGCCCGCGGTGAGGAGAGAGGATCGGGTGGTGTGGCGTATTGCGATATAATGGGGAATCCGAGTGCCATTAAAAAATATACCAGAGGGTTGCGATGAAAAAAAGAAAAAAAAAGTCATTTTCTCAAACCCCGAAAGGTCACGAATCCGGACCGGACGTGTGTCTTCGAACTCGGGTTCGGAAAGGGCTGGCGGGTAAGATAAGTTCTTCAAGGAGAACGAGCTGACTACTTCTTCCGAAATTATAACGACTTGAGATTCTTTTCTTTTCTTTTTTCATTCGCTTATATTTTATTATTCGTGAAAAATGTATACCGCGGGAGAGAGGAACACTACTCGTATAATGAGTATGGTCAACAACGTTTCAAGATCCGAAAAATTTGACGGCTCCCGAATAATTGAGTGTTTCGCGCTACCTCGCTACCATTATTCTCGAACGCGGCATTATAATTTATACATGATATTAAAAAATAATAATAATAATAATAATACATAATAGCACTTAATGAGTAGAAAATCCCCGTATATATATATAATACAGTCGGTGCGCCGCGCGTTTACACGGTATATCTGTACGGCCCTTTTACGACGGCGTTTCCGTGAATAATACATATTATAATATTGGATTCCGCCGATGTTGTAGTATACGTACGTATATCGTGCGGTAAGTGGTTCGTTGTTGTAGCCGTGCGGTGGTGCTTCCTGTTTGGTTTCCACGTCCGATAATAGTTTATATGGAAATTCCCAGCGCGAGCGTCCCAATGCCTTACGCGTTATACATTATACGCGTACGAGGCGCGTGTGGTGCGTTTGAGTTTTTTTTTCACTCCCTAACACCGCTTTTGTCTTTGTAAACGGGGGAAACGACCACGGGACGGACGGTGGAAGAGCGAAGATGCGTGCTGCACGGCGTTCGCCCGCGTTCAGCTCACGGAATACCGTCCGAACGGAAACGGATCTTTAACGCGGTACATATTAATGTATATAATAACTTCAACACCCCTTAACCCTCCCCCGCCATACGCACTACCGGTGTAGCCTTTGTGCCGCGGACTTACATGCACCGCTGCTCGCACGAACATGTGACCCGACGCGTACGCGCGATGGCATGTACGTCAAAAGAACGAAACCGTCGGTCCTCTCGCGAGAGTGCAATACGTTTTCCGCTCGACGCGCGCCTCGGATGCGGCTGACGATACTCGGTTATGGCATAACATGAGACGTTGCATGCGTGCACCACAATGGGATGTATACGTGTGACTACCGTACACCGGAACGTTTTCTCGCCGCGCGATACGACGAATATTCAAAACGCCGTCTTAAAACTGTTAACGCATAATCCGCACGTTTCCGTTGTAAACACAGCATTTCCCGCCCCCGGCCGACGATCTGTGTACCTTTTCCGCGATGGCCGAGACGCGATGTGAATCGGTAGCTCGACTGTACGTTTTTTTACGTTTTTTTTTCCTACCCACCGACACTGCTACGTCGAAATTCAGCAGCGCGAACAACCCGCACACCGCGGCGCTTCAATTACACGCGTGGTTCTATTAAAAACCGAATTACACGTGTGCACTGTGGATTTTACTTGTTACTCTATTGTTCGAACAACCGCGCGCACTATCTCGGATCGAAATCTTACAACGCGAAAAACCTATTCTCCCGGCTGCAGAGGTGGTGCGAGCGAGTCTAATGTTTACCGGACTGTCGAGAAGGAAGAGAAATTATAGTATTATTAACATTGACCGTATTTAAAACCTACAGGTCTCTTGCCTTTTTTGAATAATTTAGTGAGTCAGAGAAGTAAGCATAATATGCGCGCGCTGCGTATACAATCATACATGTAGGATCGCGCGGTGGCCACATGAACAAATTGCTTCCGTCCGTTGGTGCGTTTACTTTTTTCCGTCCGAGGCTCACAAATCACAGGGTTTTCATTTTATTCGTATGCGTATTTTTATTTTATCTACGGCTGGTCGACAGCGAGACCTGCGAAGTGGTGAACCCGACGAAAACAATGCAAGCGCTTATACTGTGTGCGGTTTGAACGGAGAATAATTGTGGCGAAAAAAATTTGTAAAACCCGCACATATCTTTATTTCACTCAAGCCTGTGCAGTGGTAGCGGACGGCTATAAGAAATGAAAATATACGCGTGGGCTAGAATAGAAGAAGAAAAATAGTAACAAGAAGAAACCGAACGGGCGACGGCGCGCGCCGAGGACACGAAGTAAGGGCAATAATATCGTTGTCGATTCGTATGTCACGGGTGGACAGGACGCGCCGTATACCTATACGTATGCCATGTACATATGTATATAATAGGAAAACCAGTATTACACTCTGTATATAGGTTCAGAGAATATGTGTACGTTTTTTTTTTTTTCTTAATGGACTGTCATATATATAATTACGAGGAGCAAAAAATAGGAGACGTAATACACGGATCACGTTTACGCGTATGCGCGCTCTCGTCTACCAATTATTGCGCTGAAACACGTGCAATTAGCGAGTGTGTCAATTAAGTGCAGACGCGGTTGATGACTTGTGAAGTTTATTGTCGTCGAAACTCCTCTCGCGCGTATAACACGCCACACGCGGTAGTTAAACGAAAAGTGAGAGAGAAAAAAATTGTATTGTTACGCGCAAAACCCATCGCACTCATAGTTCTCGCCGCGTACAGGTACCTAAAATCGTTGTCTTTGACTTTCGCTGATACGATATGTTAATACTGTATATACTGTATCTGTATGAGCCTTGGCTTTTGTCGAGCAATTTTTCTTCCGGTCTCGTTCACCTGGTATTTATCGTGTTTCCGGTCCCCGTACTCGCATTTTCCGAGTTTAGTAAGTGTGTGTGTGTGTGTGTGTGTGTGTGTGTGTGTGTGTGTGTGTACCGCGTAATGATTAATCGACCGACGGACATGAATTATTTATCCACCGGAAGTGAACGAAATCAATCGGCAAATCGCGTGGTCGCCGTCCTGGCGGAAGGAAATTCGGGTTTTTTTTCGGCCCTTCGTATCGTCTCCCGCTTGTACTCGTATACGTATAGTTCAAATCTTTGGCTTTTTCGCGGTAGTCATCGTATTCGTTTATACATTGTATATAGGTATACGCGTGTATATTATTAAGAACCTATATGTACCTAGATATCCTGTTTAGATCTATCCGTATCTACATATTTGTGTACAATTAATGTATGTGTGCGTATCATGTACCATATGCACGAGTAATATTCCATTAAAATATAAAACAGTATCGGCGTCACAATCATGACGTGAGTGTGTGACTGATCGTATTATTATTATTATTATTATTATTACTACTATTATTACCAACCCGTCACGGGCCAATGGCCGCCCGCCATAGTGATACAAATTATACGCTCCGAAGTCCTATATATTATATACACGTATTATATGCGCAGATATCGTTAGCCCACGTATACGTACGCGCAGCAGTGTTCCCGGTTGCAGAGGTCGTGCGCGGCCTGTTTACGCGCGTATACAACGTATAGACGATAATTTTTTTTCCGTATACCGATAATTATACCCCGCGTACGTATTATTTCTTTTCGGTTTTTTCGTCGTTAAGTAGGTATAAAAAAAAACAGTTCTAGCGTTGTTACCGCCAACGCGCATACCTACGGGACGATATCGCTGTTGGGTTTTTTTTTCTGTGTTTTCATACGTATAATTTAGCTTGGTCTGTTCGATCTGTACCCACCCGCAGTCCATCTATCTATCGTGTATCTCATCATTATATTACCGATTTATGAGGACGTCCAAAATCCGTTTGTTTTCGGACGACGACAATATCGAGGTCTCTCCGTTTACGCGTAACCGATGACGTGTCGTCTACGTATACTGCGTATAACATAAACTTCCTCTATTTTTGTTCGTACTATACGCTGAAGTAGAGGTGTGCTGCAGTCTTTATGTCTTATAATTTATTATCGAATCGATGTAAGACTTATGTGCTGAAAGTCAGCGGTTACCGGTAAATTGCTTACCCTATTCCGATAACCGCGGTAAACAACGCGTGTTATTCATACTGCTGCCGGTATTGCCCATATATCTTGTGGTATCCTTCACGTCAACTTTGGATGTTTTCGCTTCGAAACAATCGTTGATGTATGTATTATATTATATTATATAACAACACATTCGTTCGTGCAACCCCCCGTCAACCGCGATGGCTGATGGTCGGCGCGGGTCCGATGTGAATCGTAAGGCACACACGTACGTGTCGGCAGCGGCATCTCAAAAGGATTTCTCTTTTCTCTTTTTCTTTTCGTCTCCATCGCACGCGTGTACACGGACACAAAACAGCCGCGTGTGCGTGTATACGTACAACACACGCCCGCGTAAGAAAAAAAAACCGTCGTGGCCCCCGGGCTGCCGATAAACATAATAATAACGTAATTATTATTGATTAGCATTGGATTCCCGGTGTAATTATACAATGCGTACGTCAGAGGATATTATTGTATTGTGCGCGTGTCCGTGCGTGTGCGCGTGCGTGTGTGTGCACGTGTATGCGCGATCGGTGCGGATAGGACCGGGCACATACGTATTGTGTTTCGTATACGTATTTCTCCCGGCAAGGGCACCCAATCGAATGTCTGCTGTGGAGGCCGTCGTAGCTCATGCCGTCATTCCGAAATATATTTACGAAATCTCATCGCGGGTCTCCGTCTGTAAATGAGTATAGTATATATTTTATATTGTATACCGCGCAGTGTCTGCCCGAGCGCGATGCGATAAGAGTTGGAAACGTTACGCGTCCCTCCGGTGGTTTTTGGCGAATCCGTCCTGTTCGCGTCTAACAATGCGCACGATCGCAGACTTCCAACCCGAGGACCCCCTATAATCGTGCTTGCGAACAAGTCCCGCGCAATTTCGTGTGCACCAAAGTTCCTCGTCGCGAGCTGGAGTAGACCTTTCGCGGTCGCCACCCGAGGACCACCCGATCCCGAAACGAAAAAAAAACACGCATTTCCACCCGCACAAGACCTTGTCAAATTTTCGGTCGGCCACAATTTATTACAAATGCGTACTCGTATTTATTGTCTATAATGTTTCGCATTATTTCCCGAATCGTTTCGTCGCTTTATTGTACAATATCGACGGGGCAGACAAAGTTTCCGCGAGTTGGCGGTGGGAAATAAAACGTTTTGCGGCCCGTCGAAATAGAGATGATGACGACGTTCGCGTACATTATAATCTACAGATCCAAAGCCTGCTGCAGCTCGTTCGCCGTGCGGTACGCGGACTTTTCATACGCTCGCATCTCTCCTCGAAACGCGTGTCTAGTATTTCGATAACAATATGTTCCCATACCTAGATAACATATACTTGAATGTGTACGAACTTGTTACAACCCGTGTACGGAATGGTACATAATAATAGTGTACACAGCGAGTGTGTTGTGGGTGCCTCGAAGACCGGCGTGCGCGCGCGCGCTGTATACGTGCAGCACGTGCGACGGGGACGCGACGTTCCGTCGTGCGTCGTTCCGGTCGACTGTCGGACGACAGAGTATTGTGATAGCAGCAGAAGCAGCAACAGCAGCAGCAGTACCTGTGTACCCGTGCAGATAGTATAAAATGTATTATAATATAATTGGCGGTGTACATAATATAAGATGGCCGCACGACTTTCGCGGTGGGTAAAAAAATTTAACGGACAGACGACGACGCGAATAAAAACGATTATTTTCCTTTTATTGTTTTATTATATATTTGCCGGACGTAATAATATTATATAGATCTGTCCGTCCTTATGTTATATAAATACGCGCGCGCGTGTACGTATAAATGATTCGCGCATGCACGGACTGCACAAGACGACGAGTGAGTGCGTATATTGTGTGTATATATTTTTTTACATATAGTAGTGCCGCATGCCTATATAGTGCCTACTTAAAATTCACTCGATCGATTTTGTTTATTTTATTTTTGTCCGTCGTGTTCTGTGCGCTTTGATAGGATTTCTATGCAAATCAGCGTGCGCCCGGCGACCGACTGTATCGACAATAATCGCGCGTCGTCTTTTTACCGTCGTGCTTCGTGTATCTAATATTAATATAACATATGATCGAATTAATCGGTTTTCGTTAGATGTTATAATTTATTGTTGCAATCGTAATGACACGCGCGTTTCGTATTTATCTATATTCATTACACATAGGTAGTATACATGCGCACTATTATAATATTGTAAATAGGTACCATCCGGTATATATTATACATGTATACCGCGTCTAATATATAATCATATTTTTCGTATTTTTGTGTCGAAACCGTGCAGTGCAGCGCGAGTCGTTTTCGTTTACAAATAAATGTCTACGTGCGTACGATTTTATATGTACATATATTATTTAATATATTTGCTTTGAAAAATCGTTTATACCGCGGACGGGTGGCGTATATTATAATAATATATTGTATTAAACATTCCTCTTCCAATTGGAGCTCGGGGCGCCCGCTCGCGACGATTAAAGATATTAATCCCGCCGGGCCGGGGGAAAAAAAAAAAAACACGTCCATTGACATTACGCGCCGTATACGTATATGTTATATCTGTATCCGATCTCATGTATACGATGTATATGTATATTACAATGCGATACGTGCGCGTATTAGTTTTCTCCTTTAATTATTTCGTGTGTGCGTTCGAACACGGGCAAATATTTTTGTTTACGAGGGGGGACCACCGAATGTTTTACGACCGTACGTACCGTAAACAGGTTATTGGATTGCAGCTAAAGTCGCCTTAATTTTTAATTTTTTTCCTCTCTTTCTCCCTGCCCGTCGTCTTCTTTCCGTACGGAATTCTCTTTCTCGAGCTCGCTCGAGCGCAGTACAATACATACATTTGTATTTATTATCGCCCGCGTCTCAGGCCCATTGTACAATAGTTCACGAGAGACGACGGCGCGAGCCTCTCAACCAGTGATTTACGCGTACGCATTAAAAAACCATTGGAAACAATAATCATAATCATAATAATAATAAGAAGAACGCCCGACGACTAGACCCCCGTTGCACTGAACGTACATGTAGGCTACACTTGAACACAATTCGTGCGATGTGATCGGTGCGTGTGAGGCGAGATGTACCGAAAGTATAAAAAAATTAATTCCGACCGCATCATCGCGATGGCGACATCGCCGTGCGTTCGATTACATAACAGTACATGCGTGTAATTACCGTCGGCGAGACGTATAGGGTGAGAAACAATAACCATTAGTGGTCCGAGTGTTCAAAGAGAAATGATCGGTATTTATCCGCATCGCGTCGAACGTGAGCGCATACGATTCATATGTATATACTGTATATACATTATAAATGTCTATTGTTAACCCGCTAAATCGGATATAATATATATTATATATATATACACATAATAACCGCGTGATAACTCCGCGTTAACGGGTCTTTTTTAACCGACGGCGGAGTGGTCTGCAATAAAAAAAAATATTATACTTTACGCGTTTAATGGCCCATACGTATATAAAAAATAAAAATAAACGTATATCTATGATTTTCTTTTGTTTGATAAAATCCTATTTGGAGAATTCCGGATAGTAATATATTTTACGTATATTATATACGATATTTAAAGTTTTAAGTTTCGCGGTGCGTTCCCGGCCCCGCCGCGCCGGTCAGCATACATGATATTATGCATTTATAGCCCATATAGTAAGGGACGGAAGACCTATTACAGCTCTACGTATTGCATTATACGTATATATATATTATGGATAACATTGTATAGTTAAGTTAGGTATGTGTGTGTGCGTGTGTATATCCCGCGTCTTCGTCGTTTACGACCGATGTAATCTCTTGTTTTAACTGTAAAACGTTTTATTTTTCTCGGACGAGCAATATAAAAAACAAAAACGCGTATAACTAAAATAGTTCATATATGTATAATGGATAGTAAAAACCTAGAGTGATCAAACGCGTAATTTAAGTGCGTCCGCAATTGTGTTCTGTAGACGAGGCGGAATTGCAATAATACATAATATGTTATGGATAGGTATGCGCGAGCTGCTTTATTATGGGCATAACAACATATCATGACTTAGGTACACTTAAATTAGGCGATTGAGCAGTCGTATTGTGTACAAGTGCGCTCGCCTCCGACCTAAAAGTGACCAATGCGTCAGCGATTAAAGTCAAAGACACACTATTATTATTTTTGCACGCGCGTATAACAGAACAAATTAAATCACTGTGTCGCCCGATATTAACTCGCAGTAATATCTCCACGAATTTCGTCAAAAACCGTTTCCGGAAACGATATTAATACATATAATATCAAACGTTTAATTAAAAAATACTTGCAATGTCTCCTGGACGGGAATAGCTGCGCCGCAGGTACCCCCGACCGCAGTATAATATATTATAATACAATTTTATGCCTCCCACCGCGTGCGCTCGCCCGTCTTTGTTCTCATCGTCCGTCGGATATCGTGCGAAACTGCAATTCGCACTAAGCGTACAATGTATGTGTTAATATTATTATTATTATTATTATGCATACCCCCGGATTTCAGCACACGTCCAGGGAAACCGAATCCGTATTAAAAATCAAAATTCAATCAGGTTTAGACCGCAATTTATTTATTTCCCCGTTACATTCGTCAATCTTTCCGTGTATAATATTATGTACGTACAATACACAATATTCGACGTAGATGTATAACGTACGTGTACGCAGTATATATTAAAATAAAAGAATACATACATCAATACATAATATATGCGTATTATGTATACCCACGGTGACCGCGGCCTCCCTCGACGAAGAACAAATCGTATATAACATGAGACGCTTGTCGGGGCTTTTTTAGTTGTCGACCAACCCCACCGCAGCTTCTCGAAAATGACCACGACAAAACGGGGGTTCTTAAACTGCGCGCTTCAGATCGAACGGAAATAATAATGTGCTCATTAAGGCGCGCCGCTATGATATAAGTAGGTTTTCGTATTAAGTACGTGCGCCGACCAATCGTGATTGCGCTTAATTTCAGCTGGTGCGAAAAACGTCAATCGTATAATGGTTAATTCGGTCATCTGAAAAACCGCGTCTTTGTTCCATGCTCACCGTGTGATTGTGTGGGGGTGGGGGGGGCAAATGCAAGTGCGTACTGAAGCAGCCCTCGTTATCACGCCGATACCTTATACATATAGGCTTATATAGTTCGAAATAAACTATAGCTGCGTGATGCGAAAAAACTTGTAAAACTTGTAAAAACGGATCGATTTCCTCGGGTCCTAACCTGACGGTTTATAAACCTACTGTGACACAACAATACCTATAAGGCTCGTTAACCGCGTTTTCGCGTCGAGTTCTGCGCATCTCCCATGTGCTTTTCGCGGACCTTCGGTTTGAAAAGTTTACCCGTCCCTGGTAGTAAACCGTATAGCATGCATATCTTTAAAATCGAACGTTTTATCTCTGGATTGTTCATCGTGTACACTATGTGTGTTTCTAAGAGACGTATTATACTATTATTAATATGCGTGTTTATACACCGCATTATATTAATGTCATTACCGAACGGATTCTCGCGCGTGCGTTCCCTTACGCACCCGCGTGCATTTTACGTGGTGCAGTAAACGCATTATTATTGTTATTATATATTATCGTGTAGGTAACTATACAGTAATATTATACACACGCGACAGTCTCCCGAGCGGCGGCGGCGGCGGCGGTGGCGGCGATATCCCACGGTTTTCGAAATTAATGTGTCACGAGTGTAATAATAATAATATGTCGTCTCCCGAATATCCGTGTAAATATATATCATACGCGCGTGGTACCGCGGCGTATTTTTATGTATACTCTATACATGTATTTACGACGTAAACATAGTATATCGTCGTGGACCCGGAAATTTATCAAAAAATCAAAAAAAAAAAACTAATAATATGAATAAACCTGGAAATAAGAATGATGAAGAAGACCCCCATCGGGTCGTCCTCGTGTATTTAAACGCGCGTTTTCCTTTACGGTCTGTGTGTGTGTGTACCATGCGTATGTGTATATGAGTGTTCTAAATGCGTATGTATATATATCCTGTGCGGTGTTGTTTTTGTCGTCGTCATTTGTTCGTACGTTGCTGCTGCTGCTGCTGCTGCTAACCCGCCACCGCCCGGCTTAAAACAGAACGTCAATTTGTCGTGTATAATACATAATACATATTATAAAGTGTATAAAAATATGTATAAAAATATATTATAAGGCTGTGCGGGACTGAGTCGGCGGTGTACTACAGGTTTGTCTCTATATCGTGAAACGTGGTAGGTGACGCCGGGCTATACGTGGAAACGGTAAAAACTGCTGCCAGCAGCCCTGCGATGTAAAACGCGCGTAAACCTCGGTATATTATATTAATAATAATCATAATTGTAATAATAATCATATTTTTCTCCGGATACGATTTTTCTCCCGCCGTCAAAGAGATTTGTCCGTGTATACGTAAACGCAAGTCATATATAACGAATTCAACTCTCGATATCACATAAATATATATATATCGCGTTTAATATGGTACGGTGGGCGGCAGCGAGCGCTCGAGTTGAAAAACGATGACATTCCGAAAAACACCGGAGTCGTTATATTATGGACACGGACGTATTAAAATATTTACAGTTAATACACATTTTATGTACATACCGCGGTTTTCCTGTGTAATACTAATAATATTTTTGTATTTAATACGACGGAAACAATGAATGAAATACAGCGTCGAAATATATTATGTACGGAGATACGAGTGCCGTTTTTCTTTCAAACGCGGTTTCCATCACTCCCGTAACCGAGATAAGCTGTTTTAAGGTCGTCGTGCGCGCAATGATAAAATAAAAAAATAAAACCGAATAAATAAAAAGGCTGCGAAATCACTCGGTTCGACGCATATTCGTTTCTGATAAAACTTCCCGTCGTCATCCGACCAAGCCGAATATATTACACGTAATATATATATATATATAGAGGATAAGAAATAGCGCCACATACATGCAGGAAAATAATAAAATCGTTTACCCGCGAGATGAAGCGGGCACTGTGTTCTTTGGTGGATTTATTTCGGTTAAAGGGGTGTGATCGAAAATAATATCAAATCCAATTACATGTACGGGCAATACGGTGTGCGTTTTTTCACGTGTAATCGAAAACATATATTTATGTATATACATATTGGTTCCTTATAACGGTTCTATATTAACGCGCGCACACATACGCAATACATATATATTTTAACGAGTTGCTGTCGTGTTATAATGTACATAAGTAATTCGTTTGAAATTAAAGCAAAAAAAAAAAAACAACTTATCTCTCGTACGAAGTAGGGCGTTAAAACTTGAAACGAATATACATCACGTCCCGCCTATGTTCCGCGGGTTCGGCGACAAAAAAGGGAAATCTGCGTGGTGAAAAAAAAATGACCTCTGGAATCCGCAATAAAGCCAAAGACGAAGGTTACATAATATATATATATATAAATATAAAAGAGCTCACGTGAAATCCAAAGTGCGATTGCAGAGTAGGTGGTGGAAGGAAAAACAACATAGGCTCACTTGTGAGGGTTCATGCACGTATATATACAATATACACCTGCGGAGTACTTTGATTGTACATCAAAGAAACTAGTGCGCGCAAGACTTATAAGAGCGGGCTGCGTATAATATAGGTAGGTATATAATAATAAAGACGGTCTCGGGAAACGATATGTTTTATAAATACGTTTTTCGACTAGCAAAAATGTTACAAAAAATAATTTAAGCCAAGGAAGAAGGCGCATTTTATATGGTTTGTGCCGTCCTCCACGAACAGTAAATGTTTATGTACGTTTTAAAATTATAATGGTAACCCTGCAGTGACGACGGGCCGTGAGATTTAACTAAAAGCATATCCTCCCACGTCGGAAAGAAAAATGTAATTCTATTTATCGATTCCAATAATTGTCGCCGATCGAGCAGACGAACAAATAAAATATTCAATATACATAAATATACATAAATATATACGTGCATGCGATTTGTATTTGGGTTCCAGACGAGCGTAAATATATTAACCGATCGCGACTCCTTTTTTTCGTGATAGACGATAGTGCAGTTGATGCTTTCTCTAACACCCAGCAATAAATATCAATTTATACTGTCGTCACGAGGAAAATGACTTTTTAACGAATATCATATTCGGCACGGCACTTAGCGAACGCTTAAAATGTCGAAAACCCATAAATGCCACACCCAGTTACCGTTTAACTATTATAAATGCCTTTCGATGGCGATTCGTACATAGTAGTCAGAGAAAATTGAATTCGAGCAGAAGGGAATGTGTTTAAACGGCTTTTCAAACGAATTGCCAAACCGCCGTTATATTAACTTAAAATTCGAGTATAAATTCCGACGGGACCGTGCCGCCGTCGCACACTCGCTATTAATTCGATTCGATTCTCGTCCGGTGCGGTCGGTACCGTACACTCACACACACACACACTCACATACACACACACACACACACACACACACACATACACCGCATATTGAAAATGTTTCCACAAGTTCAAAACTCTTGTTTTAATGCGACCGATACTGATAAACGCGTGTCATCTGAAGGCAAACGATACAAAATGCACGCTGATTAAATTAAAACATGCGTTTATGATTATAATTTATATGGGTACAGAAATTAGCCGCAGAGTGTAACGTTATAGATCGTGTGGACACTGTCTGTTAAAAGGCGACTGTTTCTACTTTATCAACATTTTACAGTGAAACAGAATTCTAATTTACTCCACCCATTTGCCTTTGTTAATTAGTTACCCATGTTGGACGTACAACTTGTTACTTTGTTCAAGGCGAAAAACATTTTAGAAATCACACCGTTTCGAGGATATTTTGGATATTATGGACATGCGGTAAAAAACTTAATAGCTCATCGAGCCGAACGATACGCCGAGTATAATATTATGTCACGGCGCGGCGCTCGACCGTGTTTGTGTGTGGTGCACGCGTTGTTTAATTACCATGAATTATTATTGTAAAAGGCGGACGGCGTATTACAATAATAATAATTTGTATCACAATAAGTAATAAGTAGTGCACATGCGGTCGTGCGTTGTCTCGTCGTGTGCCTTGTGCGACGATATTACCGGAGGGAAATTAAAAAATTCCGAAAAAAAAAACAAATGCGCGTTTATAGTGTATAATATAATATAATGTACTGTAATTTGGCCGAAACCGTGTGAGTGCGTGTGCGTGTGCGAGCGCGTATAAAGTAGCAAACACTCGAGGGTAACGTACGGCGGGCCGGTTCACAAGTCCGTGGGAACGACGACGACGGCGACGGCGACGGGCGCGCGCGTAATATAATAATAATATAACATAATAATATGCGTCTTATCTACGTCGAGAAACTAATTTCCGATTCATTCGTGATTCTCTCACAGCCGTATTTATTATACAGTGTATTAAATTATTTCTATCGTTCATATATTATTTCGTACACGTTGTAAACGCGACGGCGACGACGGCACACGCCGCGCATCCGGAGGCGATTTTTCGACAGACCAATATTATATAATTCGCACGGCCGGCGATTATAACGTGATGTACGGTTTCTCTCGGGTCCCGCGAGCCCTCTCCTCGAAAAATGAAACCGTTTACGCGAAGACGAACACGCACACTGTTCGCGTGCACGCACACACACGTATATTATTAAACGTTTAGCACCCGTCGGTCGTCGTCGGCGGAATATTTTTCGACAGCACGAGACCGGCGAGAACGCGTTATATGCGTGTGTGTGTCCCCTTATTTTTTTCCCCCCGTTTTTCTCTCTATCTCTCACTTCTTATTCGGTAGCAGACCAAACCTCCCCTCTCCCCCGCGCAGACCGACCGCCAACCGCCGAATTGCTAATTTCTCAAGTTACCTACGTGAGCGCGGCGGCGGCAGAACTCAACTGGACCGAAGACCGAGGGCGGCTGCGGCGGCGGCAAAACATGTTGTTCGGAGGCGGTGGTCGACGACGCGGTCACGCGATCAGAAATGTGTCGTTTTTTTTTCTCCTCCTTGTTATTATTATTATCGTTATTATTTTTAAACGCCTTCACCACCGCTTCTGTGTGTGTGTGTGCGTGCGTGTGCAGTGCATGCAAGTGTAGAGTTTTGGAGTTACCCGGGGCTACTGGTTTTTTCTTTGTATAATGATAATAATAAAAAAATACACGTATCAGAAGAACAGAAAACAAAAAAAAGATATTTTTTCTCCTTCACACAGAACTGCTCGTTTTCTCGCGATTGACATTCCTGTCCACCGCTCACGTCTGCTGCTGCTGCTGCTGCTGAAACAGTGCCCCCGCGGTCGCCGGTCTGCGGCTTCACGTCAGAGGCGGTGGCGGTCACACGTGATAAATATAATAATATATTATACGCATCTATATAGTATTACAGGTGGATAGATATTTTGTATACTTACGTCTTACACGTGTATATTATGTGTGTACGTGATATCACCTATACTACGTTTTGTTCCCTAAAATATACACGCCCGATTTTGCTGCATTCTCTTAAATTTCGTCTGAAATCCAAGAAACCCGCGTACAATATACAATATATTGATTCACTTTGTACATAATGTTTTGTTTTTATTTAGAACCCATTCCACTATACTACCTTGTCCCACGTGCCTCTAATCACATCTAATCTTTCTATTAACCTGCAAACTCCTAAGTAGAATCTAAGGTCACTCCGCCGTTGGTCCTTGGGTATATTTGTCGTAATAACGAAAGAATGTTTTTTTTTAAATATTATGACGTAAGTTTTATTGATTCACAACACAATTTCTTGCTGCAACATCCTTGCTGTTATTCATCATCGACGCCGCGCGTCATATATAGTGCACTATAAATGTATAACATCGGCGATAGTAATCAACGACTCTCAATGGTCTTTTGGAGCTATATCTTTTCATTCTCGGTCGAAGGGCAATCGCCAGATTAATTTTTAAACGCCAACAATCACGACATTCTTCCCCCCGCCCCCAAAAGAACCAGAAAACATAGTAAATACTTTATTACAAATCTTTACGTTTCCGCCGCGTTCTCGTCTACCAATAGGTGGTACCTATGTACCTACATGTATGTGCTGTATCCATGAAATGCTTTCGACGCGCGGTTTTCATTAATAATTTCGCATTGTGCCACTACGGTATCGTATGTACGTATTATAACGGTTAAGGCGCATGGTGGCCGTATACGCATAATACAGTATATTTTGTAAATACGAATTGTAACGTATATGTATGCGAATTATTAATAACGATGCTGATCGATACGGTCTCATATTTACGTATGTAATACGTACATAATATTATACATATGTATAGGTACAAAATTGTATGCGAGTGGACCGATTATGATATGTAAAATCGTGAAAAATAAACGATTGTCGATGATAAAACGTTTTTTCACGTACATATACGCGCTATACTATACCTATTATGAATTTACGTTCTTTCCGTTAACCGGCCGCGTCGCCGATCCGAGTCGAATTCCGCAAGCTGACTGGTACGCGAGAAAACCGTACTGAGCTCGTCTTCACATTCGCGTGTACATACCGCGAGTGCGCTGTATGTGCGCACTATGACTAAAATTATTACGTACGTGAGATGTCCAAAGAAAGACTGCGTAAAGTTTTCGTATCCTTTGTGTCTGTGTACGCCGGACCAGTGGCGTACTTTGGATTTTTCCCAATCCCCCCTCCCGCTCATTCGTCTTAGTGGTTACCCTAGTATAAAAATGTAATATATTTTATTCGTCATACGCTTACAACGTAGTTCGATCGAGACGAGTAAACAGTTTTAAACGTTCGTAAAAGACATAATTAATAAAAACATTACTATAATTGAAAAATACTTGTAGAAAATGATAAAAGTCTCGAGGGGGCCCTCCGTAAATACGTCACGGCTACGGACTGTAAACCGCATATATCAGTATCGCGAGCGACGCGTATGTATTGGTAGAGAGAGAGAGAGAGAGAGAGAGAGAGAGAGAGAGACGAAAATCTACGACTCCATTGTCCGTCGCTTCTTGCTCCGATATTATTACACGCGTTTCTGCGACGACGAATTGTCTGTGCTGCGTGTGAAGACGTACACACACACGCACACACATGCGCGCGCGAACACGATTGCGATCTACGCGTCCGTCGTCGTCTCATATAATATTTATATTCTCACCGTACGCCATGTGCTTTTAAAGCTACGCGAGCCGACCGATACATACGGGTTTTAATTGATTTCCATCGTAGATATCAAAACTGAAGCTGTTTTGTCGTCGGCCGAAATACCCATTTAGTACCCCGTACACTATTTGCACACACACACACACACACACGAGAGTTATACCTGTATAATACTATGTGCGTGTGCGTACATGTAAAATATAGCCGATCACCCGAGTTTCTTCGTCGTCGTCTTTGCCGACTTCTATACCACATACTATTATTATTATTATTACTACTACACTATATTATATAGACGTCGGGCGCCGGATTGCTGTGCAGCAGCGGCAGCAGTTTACGATCTGCCCACGTGCGTGTATTATAATATAAATGTATCTAAATGTCCTAGGTATATATGTATATATATATAATATGTATACGCGTATCACATAATATGTATTATATTAGTATTATAATAAGGCTGGTGTACTGCACACGCGCGATATATATATATATATATATATATATATATATATATATATGTATATAGACACACTCGATTATTTCTGGTTTTTTATTATTATTGTTTGTTTTTTTGTCGAGCTTAAAAAACAAATCATATCCTAAATACGTATATGATATACGTCGTAAGTATGGTACACCAGTGGAGAAATCGACAACAACCTGCGCACTGCCATAATCGTCGACGACGGACCTTTTTATGGACACGGTGGCGAAAAAAAATTGCCCGTCCAAACTTATAATATTATACACGACCGCGACGACGTGCTATGAAAAAAAAAAAAAAATAAAACACGTATATATACATGCGTGTTATATAATACGAAAATATCTCTTCAACACTCTATATTCGGCAATCGACTTTGAAATTCCGAACGCGACCGTTCCAGTGTTGTTTTCTGATACTTCTCGTACAATTAATACGTGCGCGCGTTTTAGCGGAATATATTGTACATACAACGCCCTTTTGTCGAAACGGAAAAAAAAATACGTCGTCCTGCACGCGCGCGATTTTCATTTTTTATTTTTTCCATCACAAACATGTACGTAGTTAGTTATAGGTACACGTGTACCTCTGTATATTATACATACGTATATACATATACAGTGACTAGTTCATGGGAGGTAACGAACACTGGTTTTTAGCACTGTATATTACTCTTAGGTTCGTATTTTTTAATTGATCAATTTATACGTTCGCCGACGTTAGGATCACAATAAATTATCAATTTATATTCGTTGTAATCATATACACATAATATTATAATATCATCGGACATTTAGCCGCACCGCCGCGGCCGCGGTGCTGCTGCCGGCGGCCGCGGGGGCTATAAATCCATCGCTAATTGAGTAATATTATAATTAAAATCCCTCGACGAATTTCGTTAATATAATTTTACGTTAAACGCGCGCATTATTTTAATAAAGTTATATAAAAAAAAAAAATAAAAAAAAAAACCGTTGACGTTTGGAACAACCGTGATGCTGCTATGTATGTGTGCGGTGTTTTTATTATAGGTATACATTATAACTACTACTACTTTTTCAACTTAATTTTTATTCTTCAGTACGGTTATTATTATCAAGTAGTCCGATCGATTTACAACATCTTACGGTATCTTAGTAGTGCAGACAGTGGTAACATATGAAAATATTTTCTCGATTTCGAATTAAAAATAACAATCATAATAGTATACCCGGACGAATAGTTATTGTACTGCACGTAGCACATAATATACGAAGAACTTTATGTGGGTATTCTTCCGCATAGTATTACAGTGTTCAATCATTAATTAGTGCGCCTAAGATTTGATTGAAAAGTTAGAATAAACAGTCATATCATATTATTTTAAGTTTTAATTTTTTCACTACAAATCAAGGTGTTTAAAGGAAAATGACGCCAAAATTGTAAAATAATTATGTTGTTTGATAAACGCAATTTCTAAAATTAGACTAAATTAACTTAAACTCTAGAGTCTTTACTGCTTTTTCTATCTCATTAATGGGTAGGGTCGTGATGGGTGTGCTTGTTTCATTTATACGCCCGTCGGAGACAGCACAAGACGGTGTAGCATATGTGTGTGTCTGTGTCTATATGTGTGTGTGTGTGTGTGTGTGTGTGTGAAGACTTGATGGACGTACTAAACTCTCGCATCTCCGAGGGAAATTTAACTGGTGTCAGGTCCGTCGCGAGCTGCACCGATATGCTGCAGATGGCGCCACACGACTGCAGCAATATTGTGTGATGGCGCTCGTGAAATATTTTTCCACATGAACCGTGGATGATCGTGGGATATATTATACGATACATACACGGACGATATATAGTGTTATTATAAAAATAATAATACGTATTATATACGTGTTTATCTTTACACGTAAGAATGCTCTGTGCTTGTTTGCGCGTTAGTGTGTGTGTGTGTGTGTGTGTGTGTGTGTGTGTGTGTGTGTGTGTGTGTGTGTGTGTGTGTAAGTATTACACGCGGGAAAGCGATGGAAAAAGCAAATAAAAGAAAAAATAAACGAGTCCGGGACACCGTTTACTTACGACGACGGCGACGCGACGATGATATCGTTAAATCGTTTGCCGACTGTTTTTGCGCCGCCGCGAGTGTGCCCCGCGAAGCGCATTAAATACGATATAAAGTACACGGGATACATGACGTTATGATTGTTATAAATGTGCGTGTGTTAGGCCGAAAGCGCACTGGTGTGTCGTCTACGTCGCCGCCAGAAGAAGAGGGACACGTTATAATAACAATATATATAGCTATATGGCTTGCACGCGTTCGTGTACGGTTTTTATGATATTATTATTATTTTCATATCGCAACGATGCGCTTTATTATCATTTCTTTTTTTTCCGCGTGCGTTTTATTATTATTTTTACTGTCGACGCCGCCGCCGTTCTACGGGCAGCAGATAGAAACAATTACACCGTGTGTGCTGCTGCACTATACCGTGCACTCGCATCGTACCGGGCGCGTCACCCCCGCTGCACCGGAGATGTCACGAGACACTATTGTAACAATACGTTCGCTCCGAGATCACGCGCAGGAAGACTTCACGATTTCCCCGCGAACAGGAGTCCGCCGTAGAAAAGAACAAACCGATTATTATTGTTCATGCGGTCTATACGCGTTTCGATCTCATCTCCCAAAACTCGTATATAGGTTGTATATAGGTTCTATTAAATATTACTACGAAGGTTCTTCAACCGATCGCGCGCAGACCGCGGAAACGACGGTTGTACGTAATAAAGTCATACATTTATATAGCGTTGAGCGTTCAGTATCCGATGTTTTTTTTTATATATTATTATATTTAGGCAGAGGCGATCGGAAGGAATTTCTCGGCGCGCTCTGTCGATAATTAATCGGTAAAATCCGAAACGAAAAATATCAAAACGTTTTAATCCTCTATGTTATAGCGAGCGCTGGTTTACCCCGAACACAATGGGACCGGTATTCACGAAACGTGAAAAAAAAAACTATGCTCAAAAATATGTACAAATAATATGTTTGTGTGCGGGTGCTTGTGTGTGTGTGTGTGCGGTGTACTGTGTGTATAATATATACTTGTCGTGGTTAAATATATAATATTTATAAATAATATAAAATTAAGTACTGCAGAAAAAGCGGATCGAGTTTATCATAATATATTCCCATGATGATTATAATAATAATAATAATATATAGTCGAGGTATTCCTGCAGGATTTTTTCGACCGTCGTCTGCGGTACACGCGGCGTGTCTGCATGATAATTAGATTTTTCAAAATAATTTCTACATACATATTATACGCGAACCGATGTGTTATATTATTATATTATTATAATACGAGTACATGTGAACGTGAAAAAGGTCAAGTCGTGTGGATTAAACGTCTGCTTGCGTTTCGCCAGAGCGGGTTTTCGTTTTATATTTTACTTTTAAAAAGCAATTAGTATCCGTGGTACGGTATTGTTATTATTGTATAATACTCTCGGCCTAGTCGTAACTTAATAAACATTAATTATACCGAACTCGATTGTGTGCGCGTAAATAAATTGAGTAATAATAATAACAGCAATAATAATGACTAGGTAAACGACAAAATAATTATGTTTGTACATAAAATATTTTTGTTTTCGAACTATATCAAATTATTAAAGTACCGCGTAAATTTAATAATATTCTCGTCGGGAAACAACATAACAACGGACTAGCGCGAAGTACTCACTCGCTGCTTTTGTACCCGATGCGAAAAGTGTATAATATTATTCGGTCAAAGTGTTATTCCCGTGTTAATGGATTCCGCGTTTTTGTCGAATTTATTTATTCATATTTATATTGAATATTTATGTGCGTGCAAACTACGGAAAACTTGTGCAGTATAATTTAATATAATACGATTATTATTTTGAAATTAACTCGGCCGGGCCGACTTCTGAACGGTTCGTTGGGTACCTATTGTGAACACAAAATACGTAAAAACGTTTAATTCGCTTTCTACATATTCGTATACGTATTAGAAATAAGTGTAGGCGTAAGTGGATAAACCCCCCCCCCATTCGCGACAAATTTACCGCAGGGCCGAACGAAATGATACATCACGCAAAGTGATTAAAGTACAAAATTCACTAACTTCGCACGTGCACACAAACGAGTATGTGTAGTTCATGCATCATAAAATATGTTTAACGCTGCAAAAATCATTTCAAATGCACATTATATTATTTTCGATTTGCAACGTGGTACAGTCCATCGTCGGGAATATAATAAGTGCTACAGCACCGCCGGTTTTGTACATACATTATAATATTAGGTATAAATATATATATGAAATAAGTAATAACTAATAGCACTTGGTTTATCCCTTGTGCAGTGCGGATACGGCGCGCGGCCTTGACTGCAGATTTTAACCGATCGCGGTGTGTTTATACGAATAAACGATTTTTAAATGTATATTTAATACGATGACGAGACGTTTACCGAATAATATTAACATAATATAATGTATTAAAATAATAGGTACGTATATATAAATTATAAATAGTCCGACACGTGTTCGAATATGGATAAATTAAACACGATATCCGTTTTAATTTAACGACGGCCGAGAGGAAGATAATTATTTTTAAGTTCACAAGTTATTAACGATATGTATGGTAACGTTTTTAACAGTACGCACGTATACATTTTATGATATACAGTTGGCTTGTCGCATTTCAAAAGTCGCGTGCAAACGAGTTGCCCCACCGCGCCGGTATATATCGGTATTAGCCTACAGCCTACGTAACGAGCGCGCGCTAATAACATTAATGTCAATTCCGTTTATATCGAATTTTCGTAAGTGTTAAAATATCGTTGGCAATAAAAATGCAAATTACTAAACGTTTGTATGTAAAGAATAAGTAGGCCACGCCAACACTATACGACGACGACTAGCGGCTGCGCCAGGCATTGCGGCGGGTATAAACAGCGAACCAAAAGGAGTTTTAAAAATATATTTTATTCAACTCAGTGAATCCGAACAGTGCAACGTTAATTTGTTTTGGTAACGTTTGTTTTTGTTTTATGCACATACCGCGGTCCGCCTCGCCGCTGTGTTTAGTTTGCTGAATTTTTGATCGCATCAAAGCGAAAGGTTTGCGCTGCACCAGACTATATTTTCTTTTCACTCATCCCCTGCAGGTCGCCCCACTTTCTTACGCGAAGTCGTCTCGCGAAAGTTCGCGAGACGTTACCAGCTGTACTACGCGCGCGCATTGTTTGGTTTGCACCCCGCGATTTTTAACGAACAAATAATAAATCGTCTTTTTTTCGCTTTTTTTCTCTCCTGAATAAGTCGACTGATGTACATTCTTATACGAAACTGTTTCATATTTTTACACCGTAAACGTATATTTACATTGCGAATTCGCGCTGCAGAGATCCGAAAGATTCAAACTCACAAGCCGCGTTTACGTATGTGTGTGTGTGTGTGTGTTTGTGTGTGTGCGTATATAAATTCGTCTAACAACGGCGCGTTTAATTATAATGAAAACGATTTTTGATTAAAAAAAAAAAAAATAATAATAATAATAACAAAACCCGTTTCGGATTAAAATCTGCTGCTGGTGAAACGTCAATCGTTAGCGTCGTTCGTATTGTAAACCACCGGCGCGTGGAATTCGCATTTATTTCGAACGTATAATATACATTTTCGGTTTGCGACATTGTGTGTACTTGAGGGGGGTGGGGGCGGGTAAATATATTACAGAAAAAAAAATGATTGCGAAACAAAGTCAAGTCATTGACAACAATCGTCCGCCGCCGCGCCCCCACTGCGATGTGTACACTAAATATTCGCGTGTGTGCGTGTAATATATTTAGAGTTGTATAATTCACGAATTCCGTCGTCAATGATGTGTAGGTACTTGTACGGAAAAATAACAACGTGTAATAAATAACAGCAGCTGCAGCGTCGTACACGAATATTGCGAACGAGGAATATTTTCATATACGAATCGTGTCTCGTCAAAGTTGAAAAAAATACGAAAATATTTAAAAAAAAAAAAAAATAATAATAATAATAATAATAAGAAAAAACGAAAATTGAAATAGACGAGAGTAACCGGCCGTACCTCGGTTTTTTTCACAACCCCATGTCCATCTCGTGGACATCACGGCGCGACGACCGGCCCCGTGTGTCGGCGTGCGTTGCGCTATAGATATGCATATATAATTCGCTCGGACGGGTAAAACGAATCGCGTAAATGTAGGAAACACAACGGCGCGCAACACGTATTACAATATTATCATCGTCGTGTCTTATGATTTTTTACGGTTTTACCCGTACTATGTGCACAGCACTAATAAAAAAACACCATAAGTATATTATACGCGGCATGGCGCACAACTGCGCAGGGACGGCAAACTTTTCAACGACTCGCGCCGTGTCGGTGAAAACAATTTAATTTCAAAAATATTGTACCTACACTCGATTTGGCTCGCGTGTCATACCGTAAGTGTACACGTGTTGTTGCGGCGCATTGTTCGACGACACAAACAATAATTATACGAAACAAAAGTTATACGTATAGTCGTGCGGATTTTGTTATAATACACACGTTGCGATGTTGCGGAATATTGCTGAAGTGTGTACATTCCGTGCGTGAAGGATCGAGAACATAATATATATATATTACGATACGCGTAAATTATCATTGTTTCGTATTGTCCATGTCTTGTGCGTAATCCTGGCAGTTTATGTACGAGTACAGTGTACACGTCATAATTGTTTGGAAAACCGTTCGATTGCGTAATAAAATATAATACCACAGCCGATTCGTTTTTTCCATCGTTTCAATAATAAAAGTCTTATAGGTGGTACTATCGTGTCACTTACAGTAATGTTAGCGTGTCACGGATACGTCATCCCCGATGCGCAGTCTATCGTATCGTATTATATTATTTGTATATTGTACATAAGTGTACCCGAATAATAGATATGTGTTACAGTGTTTGATATTATAATGGTTTTGAGGACGTGCCGAGGTAGTGACGGGGAGGAATCGGTGTCCCTAAGTATATGTAATATATATATATATATATACAAAGACAGGTATAAAACACTATGGTGGTTGCGGCGGGAAGATCGATTAAACCGGCGGCGTGGTATTCGATTATGGAAAACACGTCGACGGATAATTTTGACGGTCGCCGTCGCCGGGGGGTCGCGCGCCGCGCGATCGCTTAGCCCGAAACGCATTTGCGTCCGAATCAATCAAAATCCGCCGATAGGCTGTCCGTCCGTCCGTCCGTCCGTCTGTCTGCCTTTATGTGTACGTGCGCGTACATCCCGCCGGTATGCAAATGGACGCGAACGCTTTTAACGCGAGACTGACTCTTCTTCGCCCATCGTCATCGTCATCGCCGTAATCGCATCTGGTGCCTATATTATCTCACGGTGCACTTACTATGTGCGCTATGTGACGTGCGTATTACAATATCTTGTTGCGAGACGGATCGCAGCGGGTTCTCTTCCGCGGGACGAAGACGACTCGACGCGACGACGACGACGACGACGATGACGACGATGATAAGGATATTTATTATTAATTCGGCCGGAGAATAACTCTGTCTGTAACAGGACGTGTCTATACAATATCGTGATTATATTATATGCACACGATTCGAGTTGGTCTTGGATCGTCGTCGAGATAACGCATAAACCCTTACAGTCGTGTAAACGCGAGCCGCCGTGCCGTCGAAAAGTCGATTAGGTTACCGCGCCTTAAATCGTATAATTTTTTTTTTTTTTTAGTATAGGTAGGTTCTCGAAAACGCTACGACGAGGAGACGTTTTATTTCTCTCGTAATTACGTAAGGATATACGTCCCGCCGAAAACGAGCGATTTCGTTTCCCTGAAATTTAATCGGATTTTGCGCTATCCTTTTCCCACATAGGTTGCGTGCTGCTCTGCACTTGGCCAGGTCTTTGACTGCTGCTACGTCCGTAGGTATACGCATATAATTATATATATATATAGGCATGTATACAATGTATAGGTGCATTACCAGACCACCCTCCGGTGCCCTCCCCGCCCGTGAGGTACGTGTATAAGCATGTGTATTATTTATTAATATAACGCTCAGCGTTAACTAGCATTTCTGCGTCGTCGTCGTTGTCGTCTAATCGACACGAGCGATCGCAAACTCGTTTCGTACGGCGGTCATTGTATTATTATTTTCCATGTTATCTTTATTACGCGCGCGCGAAAACCTCTTCGTCGTCGGTCATCATCCGCACACCACCGTAGCACACGCGAATGCGCGTAAATCGTGTTCAGCTCCGCGTCTAAACTGGTTACGGTTAAAATCGCCTTATACACGCGCAACGGTTTTCGAGATTCCTCGTCCTTTGAGAACGCACGTTCACGGTTTATCGGCAATGCAATCGTTGTCGCGCGCTCATCATCCGCGTCTCCTCGACCTTTGCGACAACACTGTATTATGCATTACACGCTACCAACATCGCACGCTTTTGTACGTACGTACATTATGGAGTTGCGCCCGGAAAAGCGCGTCGAAAGTCCTTTTGCTGTCAGGATCACCGGCCGGGAGTTGAGACGAGTACCAAAAGAACTGTGTAGGTTGCTCCGTCGAGAATCGTCCACAATAACTATGTGATGTACTCGCTCTCTCGTTAGCATCGTTCCATAGCCTGGAAAACGTGCCGGAGTTATTATACATTATGTGTATCGCTACCGCAACATAATAATATCGTTTATCGTTCAACGTTTGTATATTATAATAATAATGTTGTATTATATATATATATATATATATTGTTGTTATGTTAAACAGCTGTACTCGCTTACATATATAGTTGGTCGGGAAACGGGCTTGGAGATTCGGCTTTTGTACCCCGGTCTTCCCGTGGACCGCCGAGCTCGAACCCTTCGGAAATTGCCATGCGATATTCGTCCTTATCCTTGTATACACATATACACGGTATATTATAGTGCTCTTATGGTGCGTACTGTTTATATGTATGCATAATAATATACAGCTGAATCCCCTTGTCCGTCGCGGGTTTTTACCACCACCAGGACGTAAACTCGGTCGCCCCCGTGTATACATTATGTATGTATATTATATAATATAATATTATATATTGTGTATGTGATATAGTCCCGGAGATGTATTGTGTTGCTAACAGACGAGTTTCCGGGATTCTTCTCCACCACCCTCAGACAGCCAGACCCCCCTCGAGAGTCCTTTGGGTCCGACGATTTAGCCCTTCGCGGCGCATTGTCCCCACCGCCGGACCCTGCAGCCGCAATCGGAGACGACGTACGCCATTATATAAAATGGTCTGTACGCGACACTGCTGCGATGCATATGTATTGCAGCGCATGTACGTCATCATCATCGTATGACCCTCGCGTGTAACACAATCCTCGGCCGGCTGCCATGTTGTACTCGTTACGGCCATTTTATCTGCAGACTTATAGAATTACAATTTGTTTTTTGTTTTCGTTCAACAAATTGGTCCTACATCCCCACCACCCCCACGGTTTTAAAATGGGCGTCTGAATAGAACGAAATGGCTGCTATTCTAGCCGTGGTCGGTCGGCGCGTTGCTACACTTATATTGCCGATTAATTATTTAACGATTGATTAAATTTATGCTATTGTATAAATTTACATATTATGTACATTTGTGTACCCGTCTCTATCTGCCAAGTATTGAAATTATTTTGGCCTTTTTTTTCGAAAATGTTTGAAATGGCCAACTCTATATAGCAGCTTAAATCGATCTCCATTATATTCGTACTCAGACGCGTACTACTGTTATTTTAATGATTTTCGTTTTGGTATTTATCGTATGATCTCGATCTTCATCATACATATACATATATTTATGCTAGGAAAATAGCGGTCACCATTCATCTTCACAAAGCAAACGATCCCTGAGATAACATTTCTCTTTGCCTTGGACTAGAAACTCTACACTGTATATAACCGTGTGCATTCTATTGTTTTCCATCTATATAATATTTTCCCGCAATTCAAAATTTTCGACACAAACATCGTCGTGACACAATATAATGCGATCAAGACGACAACGCGCGGTCACACGACCTAATCCTGGAGTGAACATAATATATCCGCTCGGGCCAATGCAATACGATTACCATTACATTTTGAACCGAATTCTATAATACGCAGCGATTCGAACACAGCATGCTTACCATCATGTCCATGATCACTATTACTGCTGAAGTCAATTATTGTATAATTTTTTCTCACACATTCTGCAATTAGTAGGTACTTATTAAAGGAAAAACGAATTAAAAAATCGTGTAGTGTAAATATAATTCAGAACGTAAACACATTGTGCCGGTATAGTTACTTTTTAGAATAAATTTCAGGGCGGTTTATATATTTTATATGTTTATCTTTATATATATATACTCGTAAACTGTGATGTATGTGGACGGGTGACCAACGGAATAATTAATTGAAAACGGAAACACGTGTAAATATAATATTCTCTCTCTCTCTCTCTCGGAACACGAGGATGTTGTGACAAACATACACATCCAGCCATCCAGGTACGAATGAAATGGAAAATTGTATTAAAATATCGTATTGGACTCGAAAAAATATGCACGTCCAGTGTGTAATAAAAGCGATTTGACCGCGGGCTAATAAAATTAATACCTATCAGCCGGCAGAACACGAAAACAAAAAAATAATTATACGGTTTCGATTCGGCCACGCGTGTATGGTTTGTTCGTTTTTATGACGTGCGGTCTTATTTTAAACGATAGTTGAGGTTAGTTAATCTGCACTCTCTCACACACACTCGTTACAGTGAAATGATATGTCGAGTTTTATTATTGTGATACCTACGTTGAGTTCGGTCCGGTTTTCCTATTTTGTAAATATACATATATAATGTGTACTACTATATTTACTATACAAATACTCGCGCGCATGCACTGTATGTTACATTACGCGATTGGTTATTGCACATGGATGTATTATAATTTTATGACATACAGATACTAAACACGTGCAACTTATATCATACGCTTAGGCAGTTTTAGAATAAAACGACGCGCGTGTGTAGAGATAGTTAGCATGATAGTTACCGTATGAAAACTATATAAATACGCCGTTTTCGGTGTTGCTAATAGATTTTTTTTTTTATTATTATTTCGTTTTTCTCCGGTCCGAGGACGACGGAAAAATATAGTGATTTAACTAACTCCACGATCATGATAATAAATAATGTATACTATAATGTGCGGACCGGTGTAGAGAAGAAAAGAATAAAAAAAAAAAAAGAAGGAAACGGCGTTTTACACAATAGCCGCGCGCGCGCCCTCGTACCCATGTATATAATATGCTTGCGTTTCGTTTCTCACGGCGCGTTGTTGCGTATTATTTTCCAAATGTATTTTTCCCTCGGTCAACCCGTGCACTACGCTGTACGGATTCGCACAAAATGGCCGCTCGTACACACGTGAACCGCAACACTAGCACACGCACCGAGACAATATTGTCGTACGTAACACACACATTGACACACGCGTGTACATGTACGTGTGTACATTATTGTTATGGGTGGGTGTGTGTGTGTGTGTGTGTGTGTATAAACATATTATATTTATATTATATTCACATACCGGAGCTGCTGGCTCTTTGCCGCACGGCTAGGACTGTCATCCATCGCGTCTTTCCTGCCCCGTATTATTATATACGAGCAAAGCTATCCTGTATAGTGTATACATGTATACATGTACACGCGTTACGTACGCTTCAGATTCATTCTACCGCTGTCAAAACGACCGTCGTCGTCTCCGTCACCGCCCGCGCGTAATTTATCTGATCTGACCTAGTACCGTGGTATATACCGTGGTATATTATATATACATATAACGAACGGTGTTTTCGCACGACCGACTACGCGTACGGGATATCAGATGGACGTTATCTATATTTATATGGTATAGCATACTCACCTCCGCGGGCGCATTTATTTTAAAGCTGGGAATTATCGCGCTGCTATTATTTTTATTATTATTACACTTCGCGCATTCCCTGGAATCACTATGCAGCGGCGGTGGTAATTTACCCGCCCTCCCGTCCCGTTTGCCGCCACCATCCGCCGTCGGGAAGTCGTCGCGTGTTATCCGGCAGTATCCGTCTGCCGGGTTGCAGAGAGTTATAAACTAACCGAGTTCCGACACGAAAAGCGGTACGACTTTTAGGCCGGCCGAACGGCGATGGGTACAAATGTATATGTTAGGTTCTCCCGGACTTAACACTGCGAGGATAATAAACGTGCACGGTATCAGTCGACCTACTCGCGACTTCATCATATTTTGGTTTTTATCGAACCCGCGTTTCTTGTATCTTATTTCTTTGTCCGGTCACAGTTTCATCGACGTACAGTTAAACTGTATGAACTCGTATAATATATAATAGAGTATATATATGCCCTAGCGGACGCGAATTTCTCTCAGGATACGCTTGGAGCTAATTTTTTTTTCGGAAAACAGCGTAACATAACATAATATACGAGAAAGAGATGCGGTAGATAGACGGGTCAATATTCTAATGCTGACAAATCCCGTAATCCTATCACTTGATTTTTCTGCGATAAAAATATTACGATGCGCGTACACTCGTGTAATAGTAATATTTCGCGGTTCTTTCCGAAAATATTATGTTTCATTGTAAAAACAATTGTTCTCTGCAGCACAGGAGCGCAATGTAGTGTTCTGAATCGGTTTCTCGCGAATGGTTCATCGTCTCGGCTTCTTAATTTTTCGCATCACGTGTTTATTTAACATTTACAATAACAAATGCTTACACGCGAGCACAACGTGTGTGCAGTGGTATACTAGCTATTATGTAGACGTCCCGGAGCGCGATGGAGATTTCGCCATCGCGTCGCGTATTGTATGCATTATTATAACGAACCGCGGATGAAAGTTTTCTCTCGCCGCTCTCCGTCATATAGAATTCGTCCCGAAACATATCGAGCGCCGAGTGTGTTGTGCATGCCATGTATAGAAATAAACAGTCGAAATCGGCGTGCGAAAAAAATAAAATGTATAAAAATCAAAGGTAAACCTTTCTCAAAAGTGTAGGCACTCGTACGCACCGTATATTATGTGTAATAATTACGATCGCGCGCTCAGACTTTCGAAACTCTCTTCTCTTGCCTCCGTCACACGACGACACTCCAGCGCAGCAACACAATATTAATATATATATATGTATATATGTGGAGAGAGAAAGAGAGAGATTCTGTGTGCGTACGTATGTGCGTGTGTGTGTGAGTGAGAGAGAGAGAGAGAGAGAGAGAGAGACTAGACGAACTCGTAATTACTTTTCGCCATTTTTTCCCCTTCTTTTTTGTCTCTGATCCTGCTGCTTCTCTGCTCGTTCATTACACACGACGCGAGTACTTATCACACGCACTCACACACCCCGACCGACTCTTGGAGAGGTGTGCGTTGTGCGTATACCCCTGTCGGCCCTAGAGTATATATACGTATATACATTATGTACCTGCTATATATAAACTATATATACATCTCTCCAGCAGAGTGTACAGTCGTGCCCCTTCCCCCCTTGCCATCTGCCTGTACCCGGACGCGTACATAATATATTATACGAGGAACAAAAATTACCGTCGTCGTCGTATATCCTATACACCGTTCATTAAAGTGTGAAGCATTGTTACGCGACACCCCCGGATAGAAAGGCGTCGGAGCCACCGTCGCCGTTTGTGCTCAGTGCAATTCATTTCGCACGGCCCCCTCGACTCTTCATGTATATATGTATACGTGTGCACACACACTGCGGTGGTGGAAACGGCGCGCGACATTGATCTATTGCCGCAGAGTTTTTTTTTTCTCCCTTTTTCCCCGTTTTCGTCACCTTCGTCGTCGCGGTCGGTTTCCTCGATACCAATATACTTGCGTGCGCGACACCTCCCCCTCGTTTTCCGGCCCACTTCCTCCTTTTCACCTCTCGTGTGTGTATATGTGTATACATACGCTATACATACACTGTCTGTTTTCCTTCTACCTCACCCCTAGCCACGGGTCACCAAGTCGTGTAATTAATTACGAAACGTCGATCGAATACGCGCGGTGACGGATTACACGTCGTCGTTCCCGTATCGAGTTGGCGCTGCCTCGGTGCGCTTACAGGACTTTGCGCGGTGGCCTATGCCCGGGTCTTCGTCGGTGGTTACGCGTGGTATAATATTCCAGTTCGGCGTGCATCCGAAGCCTGGACTGGATACGGTATTGGTAAACGCGTACATAATATATATAGTTTGTACGGGGCGAGTAAAGTGTATACCGCAGCGACTTGTTCGCGACACTACATTGGTATAATGTAAACTTTTAAGCGGCGTACGGAATTGAAAACCTATACCGCGGCGAGGGGGAGACATCAGCGGCAAAACATTTTTTACGACCGTCGTGCGTACACACGCGTGAAACGAACTCGTTTTACCCGGTAGTCGGCGAAGGCATTGAAGTGAAATCGTCACCGCGGCACTCCGCGAAAAATATATACACTCGCCGTGACCCTGGGGAAAATAAGGGAAAAAAAATGAAGAAAAAATAGTATATACTCGTATACCTGTACCGCTTCTACGGCGTTCGCAGTATCAAATGTCTTGAAGGATATATACATTATATATATGTATATGTTTACGACCGCACGCGTTGTGCAATGTCTGCCACCGTTTGAGCTGATTTTCCGTGGTCGGCGCACACGAATACTTACAACACGTATACACGTATATTATAACATAATACCGCGGATGTGTGCGTGAGGGGCGGGTGGTAACCGACCACATGGTAATACCGTGGTGCGCTTTCTCGCTTTCCCCGTATCGCTAACACGGGAAAACAGGGCGACTCACCCCCCGGTGTGTCTGCGTAAACAGAAACAAAGACTTGTACTCGATTCGTATGTCATCATCGTATGCTATCATTTTTAACGTGACGCTTTGTAAATTACACGCGTTAACGGTTTTTGACTGAATTTTATTTTACTAGAGTAAATGGGCGAACCCTCATGGTACATACATGTATATTATTCATTCGCGCCGTAGTAGGCTCAATCGGTTAACGACGCCTAAATATGCGTTCCGTCGCGCTTATTATTTCTATTTATTTTCGTGACAATCAGGAAAATAACACGTTCTCTGAGCGAAAAACGTTTTCGTGGTTTTCGCTCCTGTACCGGAGGGTGTACATATTTTATATTATTTTACCCGGCTCTTGCCGCTGAATCCTGTATATTCGTTCGTTAAAATCCAAATCAAACTTCGGCGTGCTGCCGGTTCGTGGAGGGGGCCATATACTCGGAGGTCGGTGAAAAACTAGCGCGTGCGTTTCCCGTGACTTTTAGACAATTTAACCATTTAGCGTTAACAACTCGTCAACGCTTAACCTTTGAATTTGATTTATCTACACGCCCAAAACAATATAATGATATGTACATATATGGCAGTGTGTGAACTGAATAAGTATTCGCACATTTTCATTCGTTACCAAACATCACGCGCTCCAGTCTTGTTCGTTGAAAACCAAACTTTTTTATACACCGACACAATTACCGAACTTTCCGAACTTTTAGTGGAAAATAAATTATATTGGTTCGGAGTTGATTTTGTTTTTTTTTCTGCTTGCTCACGTGCACAGCTATCTGCAAATCTAAAAAGCTTTTTGTTTGCACACATATACACGCATATAGAGCGATAATCGGCTTGAATTGTATCGACAAATCGTGGAAAACCGAATTGAAATAACTTAGGTATATGCGTACGTATGTATGAAGTTCCGTCGCTGCATTAGGAAAGTTAAAAACTCGGATTAATTCCCATAAAAGCTGTTACTGTGTTCGGGTCGCGCGTAATACGCTATAAAGCGCATAAAATATACCTAATAACACAATAGCAACCGATGAAACATTTTGTTTAATACATATAAATATAATATTAATTTATTTATTTATCTATCCGTGTCTCTCTAACTCACTATATATTTGCCTCTCCGTGGATACCAACTTTACTCGCATACAAACGTAAACACATATTTATAGAGATGAGTGACGGGGAGTGAGAGATAGAGAGAGAGAGAGAGAGAGAATGAGAGGCCAATGAACATGTTTATAATCCTGGTAGTTATTTTTCGCTGTACACTTTTATGTACTACATTAATCTTACACCACCGCAATTACGTTTGCAGTAGTAACCGCAAAAATGTGGTTTACTTTTTTCTACCGTTAATCATATTTGCATAAACCGTATATACCAACTCGATGTGTACTCTATTAAAGTACATTTAATCGGATAAACGTTTATTTCGTTTTCATTATTATATTCGATATTTGCGAAATGAAATATTGCGGTGTATTCTAGCTTGTTCCGTACAGTATACAATATGTATAATATGTGTACATGTATGAACGCATATACACACATAATGTTTTTTGCTGCTGCAGTTTGAAAAAAAAAAAACACGTTTAACTAGATTGGAATTATTTACGACCAAATCTACTGAATTTTTTTTCCTCCCATAGTTTCGGGTTCAAACCTCTCGAGTTATGTTTTGTGTACAATGTATTCCGTATAATATATAAATTTCATTTTAAAATGCGTATTATTGTATCGGATAATGTTCGTTATTTGTTCGTTATACCCATACGTAATAATATAACGATTACGGCTGTGTCGTGGGTACTCGACGAATGATTTCTGCTACAACGATAAAGATATTTATACGTATAGATATACAGCTGCACGTGTATCATTTCCCCAGAGACGTCCTGGTTATCGCGTGTTTTAAGACGACCGAGTTAAACATATATATATATATAGTATTATAATATTCATTCGTTCGAATAAGTTAATTTCCCCTTGGAAACTGCGGCCGAACGAATCCGCGATTGATACGCATTTGAATCGCAAACGGCTGTTAGCATATAATGTATATAATATATATATATACAAATACGTTTATAAACGCGCGCAAGTACCTGTAAATAGTGCTGTACATATAGTGGTGTATACAATATCCGGTTAACGTTTCAAATAATACAGTCGTGTTATCCGCAAAAGCCAATATTCGAGTGCGTGCGTCTATATACATTTGTACAATATAAAGTATCCACATCTTCACGTGCACGGTATACGTACGTGCGTACGCGTGTGTGTGTATGTATGCATGTGTTTGAAGTAGCTGATGTAGACAATAAGACGCAATAATATACATGCACGGGGTGGTTGTCTGCAGCGAGTTTGTATTGTACGGTCGTAATTCGACGGATAAAATGCATTTGGCGTGCCCGTGTGTGCTGCACCGCGCGCGGGGGATACGAATAATAGACGCGACACTGACGACGTATATTGACGTGCGTTCGCGTACACATAAAATATATACCTACCCCGTTCGTCGCGGTCGTCGTCGTCGTCGTCGCCGCCCGCGCACCCATCATATTATGGTATAGGTACTTACCGTGTACGTATACGTATCGCAGCGACGTGTTGTCTGTCGCGCGCGGTTTACCATAGTAACATATCTATCTATCATACGGTATACGTACGCGCTTATAAATAGCGTATATAGTCGTACGATAATAGTAATAATAATATATACCTTAGTGGAAAACCGTGTAACCGACCGACATCCATCAAACCTGCAGCTAGCGCGCCGAAACCCGTTTGCCTGCGTGAAACAACCCCCGTAGAGAACCTCTCGTGGGACACTATAACGGTGATACGCGCACAATATGGATTTGTATAATTACACGTAATATATAATAACCATGCAAAGTAACGTGCAGGTCGATGTCATATTTTATAATTATCCATGATATACGTATAACATGTACATTGTACAGTGTACACTCGAGTATACACTCGCAATGTTACGTATTCGAGTTTAAATATGTTATAATATTATAATACTGTAATCGCTGTCGTATGTGTACCTACGTGTATGAATAGTATACGAGGAGTGATTCGTGATGATTTCGAATGGCACGCATATAGTATATAATAACCTTTAATGGACGGAGTTCGATTGAGTTCGATAAGCGAAGAATTCGAGGTCATTACACAATTAAGTGTGGTACACACAAAGAGCTTTGGACGTTGTGTTCCGAAGACTTGACGCGGTTAATGTCTGAACGCGCTTGTAAATATACACATATAAATGTACGTATAAAATAGTAGTTTGTGCCCGCAAGTCTTGTATATTACTATACATTATACATTATATTAGTTATTATTATTATTTTTTTTTTTTTATCACACTACTTATTAGATATAAATTGATGTGTGTTTAGTGTTTCTTTTTTTCAGCGGTTTTTTATTTTTATTCCGCTACCATGTTTAATACCGAATGCTTTTATAACGCGTACAGCGTGGGTAAGCTACTATATACGTAACATACGTGTATATTATTTGTAACTAGCTACTTGTATCCGTATTTAATACACCTATATACCATAATATTAGCACCGAGCTCTCCTCGCGCGACAAATTAAATAAATAAACAATTACAAGCGTGTATTTGTACAACAACAAGCAGCTAATTGATGCTCGTGAGCTGCAAACAGCGACGTGCAGCATTAAGCATAATATATTTGTACACATATAGATAATATATATATATATATATATATATATATATGTGTACATATGTTTGGTCCACATCACGATTCCCCGAGCGGCTTGCTAAACAGTTTTGAGGTTTTTAATCGTTCTCCGCTGCCGCCGTAAATCATCATATTATCCCTGTACACCTGTTATACGAGTACATATTATATAGCTGTGTTGAAAACGATAAACTTTTTTCATTCACCGCAAACCCGTCTGCCGCGGTACAACGCCGTCATTATATCAAATACCAATATAATAAGACAATAGCACACGGGGTACCTACCCCCCTACCCCCCCCCCCCCTTCATATACCGTATATTATCGGATATGGTGGCGTAAAGGGGTGGAATGCTCGTGTGTGGGGAAGGGATGTGATATAACAGGGTTTACATTGTGCGTGCGTGTGTTTGCCACACACACATATATATATAATGGCGTCGTAATGGCTGACAGTTGACGGCTCGTGAGTCTCGCTCACCCTCTCTAGCGACCCACACCGTCTACTCTCTCTCGCACTCGCACACGGGCACGGACTGCCTCCATGGTCGCCGCCGCCTAGTGAAATCTGACACTGACAGTGATTCATATTGTTGTCCCCTCGCCCGATGGAACCGAACCACCATCTCCCCCGCACGTATGCATTTATATATATACATGCACATTACACATGCCTCTGCACAGGGCCGACTCGTCGTTCGCGGTATACACTACACGGCGCTCCGTCATCATATTTAATCAGCTTTTGTGCTTGGTTGGCCTCTTTTTGTCCGTGCGTGGGCGTGTGTGGGCGCGTATGTTCGCAGCGCGTATATTCGCCCTCCCCCGCCCCCCTCCCACCGCAAGTCTTTCCGCGTCGCTCGCTACCACACCGCATTGTCGCAAAAGTTCTTTCCGGCTGAACGGTGCCCCCCCCCCCTCCCCTTACCACCTGCAATAATTTAGCAATCCATCGCCCTATATCAAATATATGTGCACCGTGGTGCTCATGTTATGCGAGCTTCACGTGCGTAAATATTTTCAAAAATAATTATTATACTGTCGTACAATATTTATACGGATGCAATATTAAAATATATAATGAGCATTATTATAATGCTGGGTATAATTATTATTTTACAAGAGGATATGTTTAAAACATGTCAAACGTGTGAAAGGCTCCACGCTTGTTCTAAACGATTTAATGCTTTCTTATACTAATTTATACGGGGGCCTATTTTTTTCGTTTTTTCGCTAAACATATTTTATATCCGTATCGATTAGAATTCAATCGCGTTCGTGTGGCAATAAAATTATACAACCGCAGCAGTACGTATATATATATATATATATATATATATATAGTTAAGATAAATAAACGTGGTAGGATATACTATAAATATATATATACACGACCACGGTAAATAATGACTTGCGCGCTCATGTAACGTAGGCGATCAGAAAAGCGATTGTCTTCCGTATTTACCTCGTTGAACTCTCGTCGAGTGTGGGTTAGTGTATAGTGCGTATATATATACTGCGTAATGGTAAAAAACATCCCGCGATTTTCCATGGGCATTGAACCTAAACGACAACACGGGGAATAACGCGTCGCTTTGTTGAAGTCAAAAGTTTTGTTTGTCGAACACGGGGATGCGCGCGCGTCTTTTGTTTTTCTCCACGTGTACATCACCTATACATATATCTTCACAAAGTTGTTTGTTTGAAATAAGTATTAAGCAGTCGTATAATAATAATAAGTAAAACGCTAAATACTTTTTAATAAGAGACGATGAGTCGGCCGGGCGGCAACGTCGTCGGAATGTCTTGGTGACGTGTGAAACGTCCGCCGGCGGTGCGGGGTTACTCTGGAGTAATATTCGGTATTCTTTTGTGTGCGAAAAGTGGTGCGCTGCGACCCCCGCGGAGACAATAGGCTGCTGCGCGTGCATATATATATACGCATTACGCATAATACGTACCTAAACTGCGATATCCGCCGCGTGCGAAAAGTATACGCGCGCGCGGAACGTCGTTTGGCTGTGCGCCGGCAGGGTGCTGCTATTATATTATGTTTCCGTAAAGGGAAAGAGAATTGTTTCGGAAACTGTATGATATTACTGTATGTAAGACGTGCAGCCGAGCCCCGTACACTTAATATACTGCGAGTTGCGTTAAAACGGTGCGCGACGTGATACACGTTGTACACTTTAGCGCGCGGATTATTGTATCCTATATTATTTTTCATTTTTAATCAACTCGTTACGGTGTAGTGTACACCAAAGACGAGGGCAGGACTACGGGCACGTACGAACGTTTCCCCCGAGTCCATCGATCTCCGAGTACGTCTTGTAAGAATGGTGTTCGACCTCCGTCCGACGCCGCCGCGGTGATTCGATCTCCGGCTGTGCACACACGTGCATTTATAATATATATATATACGTATATGTGTGGTATGTGCAACGCGTACGTCGTCGGACGCGCGCGACTATCGCGTATCGGTGCATCGCGTTTGTGTTTAAATAATAATCATAAATGTGATCGAGCGCATAATATTATTATGATACCATAACGAGGAGAGAGAAACGAGTGCACATCACAGCGCACAACAGTAATACACGTCAATCGATCCGGTCCCTCGGCGATGGCGTGCCGTAAATACGTCTAATGAACACACGTATTGTACGAGTACGATAGTGCACAACGAACCTCGTGCGAACCGTTTCCGACGCTAACGAGCGATGTAAAATAATACATATTATCTGTATACAGTATACACTGCATAACTCGCGCGAGCGCATGCAAGTACAACTCATTATCGAAACGCAGTGGTTAACTCAAACTGAGAGTCTAGGGGGTCCGTGGGCTCCCTGGGAATATCTGTTCTAATTTAATTCAAATTATTATTATTACTTTTCTTACTTGGGTACATTTTCGTATTTATATTCAATACTGTTTGGACCGTACCAATGTATCATTTTAAACGTTTTAAAACCTTTCACTATTTATAAATCCATTTATTATAATAGTTTGTGTCGTAGTCAAAACGAGATTTGATAAAAGTCGGGCTTTTCGTTCATTTTACATGTACGTAGTTCACTTGTATACAATCCTCGAAGTTCTAATAATCTAATAATTTCTTCGGTCATCGTATATTATTGTTGTCCCAAATAGACATTTCTGATTTTTGGGGCTCCGTAATTTCTCTTAGGATCATAAGGGTTCCGCGAAGAAAAACGTTTGAGAACCGCTAGTATAAACGTACGAGTATAATAATATGATGTCCGCAGTGGTGCACGACGTGATGTGTGTTATTATCAAATCATATAAGCTGGTACAGATGTGTCGCATCGCGTAAGACTTGCGCGCGCGATCACGCGACGTAATATTGCGTGTGTGTGCATACTGTACACGTACATACAATTTCAATTATTGCGGCTTGTTGAACGTGCACGTATGATAATAATATGATGTACACGTGCGTGTATAATATATAATGCGCATTGTGCAACATCGCGTCGTCGTATAGTGCAATGCGCGGTAATTTTCTTCGCTCGCTTTCAGCAAAAGATACGCATATATAATATGAAAAACTCCAGTCTTTTTGTCCGTCGCGTAAGCCTCACGTGTAAAAATAATAACGATAAATGTAATGGACGCGGCGAGCGTGCAGTATACGGTGTTTTGTTTTTCCACGAAGGAAATGTTTCTCGATCGTTGCGCGCGAACCGCGTACACATAGCCGTCGTATTTTACTGTCTGCAGTGTACATTGTATCTATATACGCACGGGGGTCGCCGCCGATTGAAAGCTCTCCTCTAATTGTTTCTGTGCGAAAATGAAAAAAGCAGAGCTCGCGCCGTGAGCTTCTGTACCACTGCCTCTATAGATATCGACGAGGACTATATGTATATAATGTACACTGTTCACATGATGTACAAGTGCACCGTGGTAAACATATATATACTTCCGTATAGTCTAGTACGGTGCACAGCCCCCATGTGATGCTGTGTGTATAGAGATCGCGTCCGACAACCATTCGTTTTCACACTTAATCAACGCGAGTTTTTCCTAGGGTTTCTGTTGCTCCGCACCCTCCTCGGCTTCGTCGTCTATCTCTCTTTCTATCTCTCTCTCTCTCTCTCTCTCTCTCTCTCTCTCTCTCTCTCTCCTCACGCTAAATAATATGGCCGCCATTCCGTCCTGGGACCCCTACGCCGTCGCAGCCACGACCAACAAACCCCTCCATAATACGCTGCATTCGCGATTCCCCTACCGCTGCCATCATATTTCGCGCGTCTCGTTTCATATATATATAATATATATATACATATATACGTGCGTATATTCTTTCCGTGGTGACGACCCTCTTTGGCGAAGTAATCACCATCGCAAAGGGCGGTAACCGGACGCAACCGCCCATCGTAACTACCTCCACCATCACCATACGGCGGTGCATAGATATATTCAACCGCAGTTAGAGTACCTATTATGGGTACCTGTTCAAGTACGCTGCCGATCACCCCCTGCACTTTCCTCCCTCAGTGATTGATGGTGGTGAATAGAGGACAAACACCATGTTTATGTATTTTTTTCCCCCCGAATCCGAAGGGGGACATTTGATACGGCCGGCAAGTTTCACAGGTTTCCCCGAGTCTGTCTCATCGGTATACTGTACGCGCACACACATACTCATACACTATACCACGTATATACTCGATATAACGATGACACCCTCTCTGATCACTCGGTATAGGATATCATTTTCTACACGCAAACAATATATAATAACGTATATCATTCGCACCGAATAATAAACGAAATACCCCTTCACCTACAAACTCAAAGTATATTTCTACCGACCAACCACCTATTTTGGCAATATTACCCGTCGCATGACAATCTACCGGGTACGCGACGCATACGGCGATGTACCCAACTGCATCTGGAATAATACATGCGATTTCCCGTAAAAAGCCACTCGTTTCTTGAATTTTAGTTTATTTATTTTTAAAGCAGTTGATCATCAAGCGATTCAGATGCACGAACAGTTACTACGTAGGTACGCGTACAGGTTCGGCCGACCGGTAATAGGTAGTTTTTTCGAAAAACAAAAGCACAAAATATCGCGTTGAGGCTATGCACCACCAAAGTGCAGCATCCCACGTTATATCAAGAGGTGTTTTTTTTCTCGCAGATTCCCTTCACTCGTGTACACGCTTATACGGTATAATTAGGCGCAATAACTGCCCGTTGATCATTCAATGAATAACGTATGTTATATTTTCCTCGACTTATCGCCGTCGCGTACATACATTACAATATGTGCAGTTTAGGTACTAATGTACTATATCGATATTCGACTCGTTACGGTAAGTATTTGTTGCCGAACGAGTGCATTTTAAAACAGTATATCTATAGTTTATAATATTGTTCCTACTGCATACGTTATTCTCCATACTCGTGTTATTGCGTTCAAGTGCACACAACGGTGACTGGAAATCTGATTCCGGCTGCTTAACGTCGCAGAATGTGTACGCGTACAAATACATTAGTATTACTGCATCCGTTCGACTTGACAACGCGACAATACCGTTTATCTGTTCTTCCTCCATAAAATCGATGTCGAAATTCATCGTCACCGTGTGTGTGTGTGTGTGTGCATTTTTATTTCAATTTCCAATGTCAAATGCACTAGCTGCGCGTCACACCGTATCGGTTCGCCCATGACGCTCGACAAAAAGTGTATTATATATACGGTATATGATGTACACACTCGCATACATTATAATAAAAATTAAGAGGATAAAAAACGTAATACTCCGAATCGATTCGTTATGACCGCCGAGCCGAGAGTCTCTCGCTCGCGTCCATGTACCCGATGACCAGACACATTCTTACACATTATACGTATACATTATATACATATTCTCTCGGCCATCGTACATGTATACATTTATACCGTCAATACACACATATACATAAAAAAAAACGAGTACATATATATATACGGGCAGGCACATTATATTTATAAAATACGAGACTATACACAAACGGTATTCGAAACTCGCGTATGGAGAGCTGGGCAAACAATATCCTATGCAACTGTGATGTAACAATAATAAAAGTTTGAATATATTTTTTCCATCCATCCGTAAATACTTATCATTATTTACTTGTTATTCGATGTATGCTGCAGTGGCCATCGCAGACTGCACCGTCGTTATAAAGCTTAGGACTAAAAAAAAAAAGGTTTTTGTTCCAGGAAACTAAGATAAGACCATCGGGGTTAAAAATGTAATGTACATGTACAATTTTTTTATTTATAAGTTAACACTGTCGAAGGGTAAAATGTAGTACAAATTGTGTTGACTGTAGACAATAATAATGCGTAAAAGTTAAAGTGAACAATATCTTTCAAACATAATATAATGTTAGAGTAGAATCCAAATAAAATATCAAACCTTGGCCATAAATGCAATCTTCAAGAAAAGTAAACACAATAATAAACCGCCTAAGAATCGGCCACACTCGTCTAACTCACGGTCATTTGATGGACAACAAAGAGCCTCCAATTTGCATTTCATGCAACGAAACACTTACAGTAAAACACATCATAACAGACTGCCACTCATTCTCCTCTGAAAAAGCCAAACAGAATATTCCATCAAATTTATACGAAACAATTGGACCATACATCACGGACAATTTCATTCATTTCCTCAAAGACTCCGGACTGGACAAATTAATTTAAAATAAATTTATTAAAAAAAAAAAAAAAATGTAAAATTGTTAAAATTACCAAAAATTTAAAAAAAAAATGTAACTAATGGCCATAGCAGCCGAAGTTGTAATAGATCAAAAAAAAAAAAAAAAGAATCCAAATATGTTGATTTCTCAAGTTTTCACCCGAACCGGATATCGCGTTGATGATCAAAAAGCGATTGTATTTGTGTACATTTTATATGTATATACTGCAGCCAGGGGATAAAGAGTTAAGGAAAAAAGCTCGACGGGAGGCGGCGTTCGTTGTGAAATGATGATTACAGTTAGAAATCTGTTGCCATAACGAAATAACAATAAAACAATAATTGTAGGGCGAAAATGGTGTTTACGTGAGCGTACTGAATGAAACACGCGTGACTGCGTGAGCTGTGTATAGACGAAGAAGATATAATAATAATAACAATAAAGGAGAGAACGTATATATGTACCTATTATAGTTGTCGCCGCGAAATCCCTCGAGTCTTATATTATGAGTGCGCATTTATCCGTCTTTCTTTCTCCGTGTTTTTCAATATACTACACATCTTGTCATCATCGAAAATCACGCCACACATCCGGTGCAGGATTTGTCTATTAGTACATTATCTACTGGTGTATACCTTCGGGCCTGTGTAATGCTGCGTATGAATCGATCGCGCGAATAATAGAACACGACGCGTATCTGCGTACGGGCGTACCGTGTGTACGTGCGCGAGACATATTGTGTCTGAGAGAGATCTGTAATAATATACATATAATACAATGTTTCGCGTGAACCGTGCAGAGTACTGCGGAACCGCGGTAAATTCGCTTTCTAAGAACGGCGCGAAGTGTGAAACGCGTCACATGATAATATAGGCGCACCTGTACGATATCCTTAGGAGCTTTACACCTTTATTTACGAGCATTACACATCGTGTTGTTCAAGTGCGGTAGCTGTATAGAAATCACGTGCGATGAGCGCTTCTGGTGTCTGCGGTGGCGAAGACAGGCGATTTTTTACTAGACCGGATCGATAACCTACATACTATATGGTCGTTAAAAAAAAAAAGAAAAAAAACTGTGATAATATTATTATGAGTTTTTAATCGGCAAAAAACTGTATCTTACAATGGAAATATTTGAAAATCTCGAATGTACAATAATAATACAGAGTGTTTCGATGTATGCCACGGGGGGAGGAGAGCGCTACGTTACCGCGTTCAAAGTGCATCATGATACCTGTAAGGTTTGATTACTACTCCCGCGATAATATTGTAATATAATGTGTACGTATTGCAATAAATATAAATATTACGGGATAAGTAGCGCGTTAACATCATTATACCGTGGTGAATACGTAGAACGTCTGTGGTCTGCAGGACAAGGTGCGAGGATATATTATCATCGTAGACGGATCACGGATGTACAACAGCATAATATTGTATTATCTCGAATCGTGACACATTACGGCATCACTATATGTGCTCGCATGGTATAATAAGTATCGTACGCTCCCTGGCCGCGTCGCGTTGTAAAATATGCCGTTTATAATATTATGCGCGCGTGTAATTACATATCGGGTGTGCGAAACCGTAACTAACCTCGCAAACGATTGTTTCAGATTCCGGATAGACAACACGGACCACATAATCGACGTGAACAAAGGCAACATGCCTTTCGAATACGACCAGGTGAACATCGTTTGTCCCGTGTACGCGCCGGGAACGCACGAGTCGGACGCGGAAAAGTATATCATTTACAATGTGAGTATATCTACGTAACACGTGCATAATAATAGTCCATCACAATATATATTCATCGTAACCCTGTATATTATTACGGCAGTCAGTGAATAATAATATCAAGTTGCAAACGGCGGCGGGCTGTCGTCTTACCGGTACAACGTTATTATTATTATTATTATTGGTATTCACAATAGTCCGCCGTGCGTTTTCTCCGACGGCTCGGAAAATGCTCGCCAAGTGTACACCGGATGGTGAAATTCTCGAAAAACGCGTATAATATTATAATAATTTCACCGGGGTCGATGTCGTACGTATTATCATACGCGTTTCCATGTACCCGAGAAAGTTTCTCCCCGCAGCGCGCCGCGCACCGCTGCGTACGCTTCTTATACACGTCATATACCACGGTAATGGTACATATTCGGTTGTTGGAGTTGTAGTCAACTATATATTATAAACACCGAGCATATAGTTCGCGTATATAATATTCCTATATATATATATATATAGTATCTACTCTATTATTATTTATTTATTATTTCCACCCGCGGACAATGGGACCATTGTGTGGGAGCCCGCGAAGACGACCTTTAACTCGGGCGATTTCAACGACTCTTATTAACGCGGCCATGGGCTACAAGGTAGGAGTAGGCAGAGGGGAGGCACGCGTCAGCCGTGTGGTAAATTTGGCATTAATAGCAGCCGGTAGGTATATAGCAGTCGTATTCGACGTGGCGCGCATATAACTTTTCGGCCTTTTCAAACTCGCCGGGCTAATTGACGGCGGCCACTGACTTTATTGTTGTTGCACAATGCCGCTGCCGCCGATTTACAAGTTTTTGTTTACTGGCGGTGTAGTGGTGACGGCAGCGAACTGCAGCAGCAGTGCTGATGAGCTGTATATATATTATATAGTTTTTCTCTCTGCTCTTCTTGTCCGTCTATCTCTCTCGCTCTCTCTCTCTCTCTTTCTTTCTCTCTATCAAAATACCATTATACTCAATCTTTATTCCCCGCATATATATCCGCGTATAAAAAGCAGCATCCAACAAAAACGTCGCAGCACAATAGGCGAGCTTCGCGACGGCATTCGTTTCTAAAACGCCAAAAATAGTATGTATAGTGCGATATAATATAAATGATATTCGAACATGTTTGCCAAAAAGAGAAGAACGCCCCCAACCCAACCGCGCCATATTGCCCCCGTCCGTCCGTCGATTTTTTCGCATAACCGAGAAAACGTTTTTCCGCTTGTGTCTATAATAATATAATACACGCGTATACAAACCTCGGATCATCGTATCGGATTAAATTCGGTTATAGCCTACAGGTATACGTATCGCGCGATACAAGTACGATTGTGGTTTTACACACATGATTGGTCGTATCGTTTTTGATCGCAGAGGATGTATAAACAGCGGTGGGAATGATATCATAATATGAATACACGCATTCCGTGTACACATAATATAGTACACACTCGCTCTGTATATATATATATAATACCTAATGTAATACCGTATAGTTTTGTTATCTCTCAAAACGCATCTCGTTTATATTATATATTTTAAACACGGCCGTCCGATATATTGTTGTTTCAGGTGTCCAAGGAGGAATACGATATGTGCCGAATCACTAATCCCAATCCTCGGATCATAGCGTACTGCGACAAGCCGTACAAACTGATGTACGTCACCATAACGTTCCGGTCGTTCACACCTCAGCCAGGCGGACTCGAATTTCAGCCGGGACAGGACTACTATTTCATCTGTAAGTACCCGTACATACGTACGCGCGTACTCGTATATTTATACATTATCATATTATATGCATGTACAACACGTACACAGGAATACCCGTTGCGACTGATGCAACGTCGTGTCGAATCGTAACAGGCGTCTATAATAATAATATTTAATACTACGTGTACAAAGCGCTGGGAACGATCGAATTCCTTTTTAGAAACGTGAACGTAAAAGTTTTCACTCCTTTTATTTATCGAAATATCCATTGCGTAATGTATATAAGAAAACATCCCGCGTGCAGATACACACATATTATCGAAAGTTTCGGTCTGAAGAACTTGTCAAATATTTAAAGACTATAATATAGAATTCCTTCTTTTCTCGCTTCCCGAGAGCCTATTTGTAGAACGATTAAACCGGGTTCGCCGAAAAGGAAGGGATTAAAAAAAAAAAAACTTATAGAAACCGGCCGGGTCCCTTGTTTTTACAACCAACTTTTCCGCCGACATTCTATTCGCTGTATTTTTAGTACCACATATCTAAACGGCGCGCATTGTGATGGGCTTGCGAGTGGCACACGCGAGCCACGTCGTTCTTAAAAGCTTTTACTCGTCGTAAAACAAAGATTTGCGGGGAGAATAGAGATGACGATAAAGTCGTCGGCGCGTAATGACGCCGCGGCGTATATAGGGGGCTGCTGTCGTTTTATTGCCGACCAGTGGCGGACAGAATACGGCCTTACGAATCAATAGCAATAGCGCGCGCGCGGCTTAATGATGACCGTTTTCGAGTCGCACTCGAACGATCGTGGTTATTTAAACGAGACGGTATTTTTTTTTTATTTTTTTTTTATTGCTCTGCGACGAGGGAAGTTTAACGCGTCCCGAAGCTCGCTTTACAGTCCGGATACCCATCAATACGCGTAGTAAATGTTTCGTCGCGAAACGCGCAAAGGACCTGCTACCCGCCGCGACCCCCAATATACAGTGTATATATATATATATATGTGTGTGTGTGTGTGTGTGTGTGTGTGTGTGTGTGTGTGTGTGTGTGTGTGTGTAATCGCCAGCGCTTATCAGGCCGAATCGTGGGGCGAAAACCTGTGAAAAACCGCGTTGGAGGGGGAACCTCGGGGTCTTACACTCACGGTACTATGTTATGACGATAGGACGCGCGCGGTATACCCTGTTTACCGCGTAAGAAAATCGTATACGTATACAGTCTAGTCACGATTTATGTAATCCTAAGAGGGAGAAAAATAATTTGAGCCAATGGAAATTCGACTTGTTTCGAGCACAAGTATTATTATCATAAAAATACATTTGAAAGGGCCAGAAATGTATTTCGACTCACCAAAGTTCAACTGCATAACAATATATTCGTATTTTCCGCAGTATAATAAAACTACGTACATGCGATTTCTAAAGGCGCTTTATGGCAATAATTACACCACCCAAAGTTGATATAGGCTGTTTATAATATATTAGTATGGATTAGCCGAATATCCAGAAAGTTAAAACAAATAACTATATTATTAAGAATGCCCTTTGAGGCAATCCTCAAATTCCTTTTTCAGTGTCGTCTCGTATATTATAAAGTATGTATTCATACAGCGCGAAGCTCAAGTGTGTTACTACCGTGTAACACAGTGCTTTTTGTTATAACCTCGGTGCTTGCATATGCCTACCCGCAATCGGTATTTTAATTAAAAAATAATAATAATAAAAAAAAACTCCCTCTTCAGTGCGTTTTCTTTTTTTCAATTGATATCGCGTGAAATAATTGCACACATTTCCCCCTACGTACAAAGTGCGATAATAAGGTTGTATATGTCATATATGGTTATATACATGGTATCCGCGAACGCATAAAAATGTATAGTAATTGTATCTTGTTTAATCGAATCGTTCGTGTTTTCAGCCACTTCGTCCAAGGATGACATCCACCGTAGAATCGGCGGTCGCTGCTCCACCAACAACATGAAAGTCGTGTTCAAGGTTTGCTGCAGACCGGAAGACCAACAGAACAACAATCAGAGTGAGTATACACGACAATTATTTATAACAAAGATGGGGGGCTACTGGCAGCTCGCGTACCATTTTGAACTCCGTTCCCCCATAATATCTTAGTTGAACACTCTGAAGTTGAAAAATAAAAGTTAACTAATAGGCATTTAGATAAAACATTCATCTATATTCTACACATTTTAATACGTATAGCTTATCATGCATCGTTTGTAGAACGATTTTTATGTCTAATTATTAACATGCGCCATTTCCACATGTGTCAGAGGTCTAAAAACCGGTAGTCTACGTAGTGACTTAAAGTTTCCCGTCCCTGCTATGTATCGTATAATAACGTGACGACGTGTTATTAAAAATGTTGCGGTCCCGCATACTCCTGTCGCGTTACAATCGTAGTAACGAGTATCCGTTCGTTTTTCCGCAGACTTGGCAACCCGTCCGCCGCAGAACCCTGGAATGGGTGGCAACACACAGCGGCTTCCTGGTCCTGGCAGCACACACGGATATCCGGCCCGGCCGCCGTCGGTGTACGCGTCGTCCTCGCAGCAGCCACCGCTGGCAGGCAAACAACCCCCATTCGGCGCAACCGGACCGTCTCTGCACAACAACAAGCCGTCTCACAAAAAATCATGTAAGTATAAATTATTATTATACTCTTCGAACAGCTCCAGTGCAGACGTGTCGACGTTATTTACACCGTACTCAACATCGGACCCTATTTATATTTATCCCCTATTTACCGGGAGACGGTGAACGAATCGATTTGCCTATACGTACGTATGGCGTGCTTCGGATCGGGCGAGTGTCGTCTTGCTCGCAAATCATCGCGAACACTTCGCACAGTCCTGCATAACACCGCGATGATTGTACTCTATGTGAGCATCGAGGGAGGATCGAAAATACATTCAATTAACTCTCCATTCACTCCTCCCTGATCGCCGAACTAGCCTACCCGACGAAAGTATTATTTTGTTTTACATGCGCATTTCAGCCTGCGGCGATCACCGACAAATCGAAACATTTTTTTCTCCCGTCTATGTAATTTGTTCACCCCTGGTCGCTCCTAGATCCGGTCGTCCGATACCGGTTTGATCGTCCGTCCCATGCAGGCTTTTGTTGGCATAATATTAGTATTGCGTTTATTCCCGAGTGAATGTCCTCACCGTTTAACACTTTGCAACTTTGCCTGTCTGTCCCACAGCCGAATACGACAAGCACCCCAACGAAGTGGTCAAGAACGAAGAGCTCACGTACAACGGTTCCAGCGCGACCGGCAGCAGTTCGACGACGTCGTTCGTAATTCTAGTCCTCGTGGCCATCGCAGTCCAGTTGGTGGCGTCACGGCGATAGGCCGTCACCATCACTCTCACCGAGTATATAAATATTTGCATATATGTACTACACACATTTGTGTGTGCGTGGTGTGTGTTTACATATTTATATTGTACACGTACGCTGTAGCCATTTCGCGACGAGTCCGACCCGACGATAAAACAATTTAATTACAATATGATATTATAATATTAATTAATAACACAATGTGTACATACCTAAATGGTGTTTTTATTTTACTATTTATGAATACAACATTATATACTCGTGTACATATAAATATATATTATTATAAACAGCCACCACCGATGATAACGATAGTAATAATGATCATAATATATCCTCCCGTCGTCCCCCGAGCAATTTTTATAATTATTATTATTATCATTATCATCATTATTATTATTATCATAATTATTATTATTAATATTATCATTATTATTATTATAATTATTACTATTATTATTTGTATGTGTATCTGTGTATATTATATATATATATATATATATATATATTACGAACGAGCTAATAATCCAGAACGATGGGGGTATTTTTTTATCTTTTTTAACTGTTTTTGACAAAAATTTTAACGTCCGGTCGATAAGTGGATAATGGAGGATAATGGTCTCCATTCGCCCGCGAAAGGCCGACGTTTATACGCGCGGCTATATAGAGGAGGCAGTACATAAATGCAATGTACACGAAAAGCGCGACCGATTCTCTCGGTAAATGAAATACGCGATCTTCTTACCATTTCGTCTGTCGTCTTCGCGCTGCGCTCGAACCGAGCAAGTCGGCCGACATCCAGGACCGCACGCGTCCCTGGCCATCGTTTCCGATGTAGGCTTTCCTTTTGCGACCGTCTCTTTAGCTGGTTACGTGTTTTTCCGCGCAAGTAAAAGCGACGATAAAAATAGAAAAAAAAATAGACTACACTTCGTCCGGAAAAACACTACTACGCTGTACACCACACGGATAACTCGCACCCCCCACTCGCCTCCTCGCCCTCGCAGGGGCAGCCGTTCATCGTTGAATACCGATTATTCGATCGATATCGATGATAATAATAATACGATGTTTCTTCGTACGATTATATATATATATATATATATATATATATACAATATACATATGCATTATACATACAATATACATATTATATGTTATGTATTGACGTGTATATTCCGTAGAGAACTAAATTTAAATTTAAAAAAAAAATTATAAAACTTAAATTAAAATAATATGTGTGTACTATTATATATGTAAACGCGAAATTATTATAAATAGGGTACCTATATATTCTTGTTCTAATCAGCTATTTGTATTTAATTTCTGTGATCGTTAATTTTTAACACGTTGTAGGCACTTTTGACCGTATATATGTAAATGTATAAATTTAGTTTCTTTTTTATCATCCCATATATATGTATATGAATTATATTATGTGTATGTATGACATGCATACATGACTATTTTAATTTTCGCGGCTAATGGTTTCGGCTAAAGCGTACAAGTGCGAAAATTTTCCCACGCGATAATAATGTCTTATTTGCCATCCGTTATTTGATTATTTTTTATGTAATCATATATACGATTATTGATATATATATTAAATATTTGTACGTAGTTCTTTCTTTCTATTTCTTTATTTATTTTTTTTTTTAAACGATTCTATTACGTTTGTGTGAAAATAGTTTTATATATTATATACAAAAAAAAAATATATATACATATAAATAATAATATTTATATATATATAATAATAATAATATATATATATATAAAGGAAAAATATTATTTTGTAAAATCGTATATTGTGTAAATAATGACATTAACTTTATTACTACATATTATATTATACACATATCGTGTATTTCATTTCACTGTATTAGGTACACATACACTAACATACACTCTCTCTCTCTTACACAGACACACAAATACAGACACACAGACACACACACACATACCCAAACACACACACACACACACACACACACACACACACACACACACACACACACACACATATACCCCAACACAAACACACACACACACATACTCACATACACATACGTTGTGTTATCGTAATATTGTTGTAATATTAAAATTATACCTATAATGTAATGTGTAACGCATTTTAATAATATTATTTGTTAACGATAAGGAACTTAACTTACTCGAACGAAATTTGTAAATGTATATAATTGTAATATGTATAGCGTATAGTAGTTATAATATTAGTTGCCCCGTAGCGTCCCCCTTGAACCGCCACTATACATTATGATACAGTTTACTGTACTTACCGCATATACTCGGGCCGTGTAATTCACAGCGCTCAGTCCGAAAACACACCTTAAATGGGTAATAACTAATAACCAATAACTAATAATAATAATAATAAAACATTTATCGACGAAGGCGTTGGAGGTGGAAACCGCGAAAGTGAAATAACGCGGTCGCGAGGAGTATGACGACGACGCGTGCAGAGCAGTATAATATAGTGGTATAGGTAAAAATAACAACAATAACAATAATAATATTTATTTCCTAGCCAACGCGCGCAAAGTGAGGAAAAACGACCGCATTAAAAATGCAAAAAATAAATCGTTTATTCGACGGTTTTTGTACAGAGTGTATAATATTTTATCGGGTGTTTTCTTTTCCGTCGAACGCGGGCGGGCCATCGAATGACGATGAACAATCCATCATTTCTATTATCATTAATATAATTACTGTTACTACGATCACACCAACTTCGTGTATATTAAATCGTACGCAACAGTAATAGGCAACGGTGTCGCCGGTGAAGCATCGATGGCACCGCATATTGATTTGAGTTCCCTTGTCCATCGATTACAGTACAATGAAAAACTCTTATTTTTATTATTATTATTATTCTATTACGGTCAGCTTTATTATTATTGCTTGCACATATCCGACTCGAAAGCCAAGTTTGTACACACACACACACACACACACACATATCCATAGAACGGAAATAATATATAAATTGCAATTATTTATATTTTATGAATGTGTATCAGGTGTGTGCGTGTGTGGTACACGCGCCTACGTTGTAAAACACTAGTATTTTCTCAAGTCGCCGTCCCGTCCGCCCTACAAACTCCCAACGCCACTCACACTGATCGTCCGACACACGTATATTGTACGACTATAACATACGCGAAGGGTTCTACTACCCTACACTTACCTTTACTCATACTTATAATATACTCGCCGCTTAAACTATTTCACTTACCCTGCGCCCTCTCCTCCTTTTCGCCCTTCCACCGTTCAGCCGGTGAGCCCGTTAATCACACTTTCCGTCTAGTGTATCATAAATATAATATTTTAATATTCGTTTCGGGTTATTTTTTTCTTTAAATACATATACACACACACACACACATCGAACAATATATATACGTGGTGTGTACGACTCGACTCGAGATAATCGTGTGTACTGACTATATATTATTATTGTTATTGTATTAGATGTCATTATTTCGCGGGTCGATATTTACGTTTACGTACTATTATAATACTTATATTATCCATGAATCGAGTTTATTTTTTATTATTTGATCTAGGCGTATTTTTTATGTGTTCAAGTTCCTATATATACGTATATATATATATAATATATATATATGTATATATATTTATATGTTTCAACGCAACTCAAAATAATAATAATAATAACAATAGTAATACGAAAAAATACAAACGAAAGAAAATACGTTCTTAATAATTTCTAAAAAATAAAAAAATTACAGTAATAATAATAATAGTGATAATAAACGATTGACGACTAAGACGTATAAATAAAAATATTATTATATATCACAGTAATATACGACTGTAATATTACATCGACGCCCTTGTCGCTGCGCGTGCCTATATATTTTATATACGACACGCACCTGTTGTACGTCTTGAAAACGTCAATCTGGCTGAATGTTCGAACAAAATTTGCGATTTAAGTGACTATATATATTTAATATGAATATTCAAACCCGCGCGTGTAACAACGATATTATATGCATTACGGGATGATATTATATGAATATAATGTAATAATATAGTAACGCGCCGTGTGTTTATTTATTGATTTTTATTTATTGTACATTTTTTTTTCATTTCATTTTTTTTTTTTTATTTTATTATTATTATATTTTTTTTTTCGTGTGTAGTTTGTTAGGATTGAAGGACGTTAACGTATTAGCTAGAATACAACGTACTGTGTATAACGATAATACAATAATGCACATATGAACATACACATGGATATACTATGATGGAATACATTATGTATATGTTGTGTGTACATCCTTCAATTTATTGCCATATACCCGCTGTATAAATGAATAAATGTCAAAAAAAAAAAACAAAAAAAAATTAAACGTGTATTAGCTTAGAATTACTACCTATGTATGAATTTAGAACAGGGCACTTAATACTTAGAACTGATGTGTACTCCTATAATATGTGCTGTATGTACCAGTTAAATATAAGATTTATGATAATACGTCCGCAGCGTTTTCATTTAACTCCTCGTGCCGGGCGGCGCTTCCTGATCCTTACGTCCTCTGCGGCAACTTGCGTAGCGCGCGTTCCGCCTCGACCCTGGCCGCTCGGGATGCCATACGTCCCGTATTCACCGGGACACTACGCCGCGGCGGTCTTGTGTCACTCGTGTCCCCGAGAGAGACGTTTCGGGATTGAAGTTTGATGAAGTTTGCGGACCGGAGTGTTATATTATTGCAGTGTACAGACACGACGTCCGATTCGCTTTGAAATCGCGGTGCGGCGCGCCTATTATGCACGCGGAAGTTGCCTGTAGACTTCGTTCTGTAACGTCGTGTTTGCATTCGACTAGATGGAAAACCTAATTTGGCGCTGCTACCAATTTCAACAAACCTGCACAGCAGGGGTCACCGATTAATATTTTTGGAAACCCGAATAGGGAATTTTGAAAATGTTCGGGGGCCGTCAAAATAACCGAACAAATATTTTTAACATATTATGTAATGAAGCAACAGTATAACACAAATAAAAAATTAACAGCAATATTATAATATGAATAGAAAGTCAGGGTAAAATTAGTGGGAAAAATTGCAAGTAAGTATGCTATCGAAGCTTATTCGTATTTTATCATAGGTTTTCACTTTTTTTTCCTTGTCCGCGGGCCGGATAATGTGTGTTCGTGGGCCGCCATTTGGTGACCACTGACGCGTACTGTAGGTGTAAGACCAAATCTACAGAGTCGCTCGCGTCCTTCGCGCGTTGGTTACCGCAACTAGTTCGGGTTCGAATGAAATACGGACGTGATCCGAGCAATGGGTCCGTCCGCGACCGACGAGAATGCCGAAACCCAAGACCGACGGCCACGGGGTGATCGATGGTCGTACTGCTGAGCCACGACCCCCCTGCAGAGGTGTCCGTCCTGACGGCCCTGTGAGTTTAGTGATGAGATAATATACCCAGCACATAAATCCAAAGGTGAACGATCTGCGATACGTGTTTAGCGGTTATTTATGATAAATACATGTTATTTCTCGTTACTTTTTTTTCATTTTATTTAAAGACGGATCAAAGGATATTATACGAAAATATTTGTATAAAACTTCAAAATATTCTTTTTTTTAGTAATCATTTTCACATCAGTGTTGTATATTTTTTTTGGTCAAAACTCATCAAGCGGACGCTTTTCATCAATTTGTAAAAAAAACTATAAAATATTTACGGACCAGATCTTCCCACCACGTGAGGTGCGACGTTGGTCTAGTAATAATATTTAGTTTATATTCCAGGCAAAATACGGCGGTAATGTGCGCGAGAACTGAAAAAAAAAATACGCCGGCCACACGTGCTGTGTGCACGACACGTCAAGATCCAAATGAACTCTGTGTACACGGTTATATATATAACACGGCTATATAGCGCGTAAGCGTCAAGTCTGAACACGCCAAGTGAAAATAAATCACGATTTCGACACGCTCGCATCTATTTGTGTATAGTTTTGTAAAAAAAGAAATTAAAAAAATATATTATACAGTTATAAAGTATTGAGGTAAGTAGAAAAGTAAAAAAGTATTCAAAGTACAGGTTTTGAACTCTAAAAATGTCAAGTGTCAAATTGTACAGTCTTCGAATGCCAAATCAAGTATAATGTAATACAATCAAGTCCGTTTCAAGTTTCAACCGATGTATGTAAACCACACAATTTACCAATACTAAAATACACGGTTATCGTTTTAAATAGGTAAACATATCGATGGCTATAAGAGGCCAAAAGTTGTGAGTACATTTTTTCTCAAAATCGTTTTATCATAGTCCGTTACATCGGGGTTGTATTTTTCATTGATCGACTACTGTAAGTCAAATATCTCTGTAAACAAGTTTTCTTGACATCTTTAATATTTGTGTGTTCATGTGCGCAAGATAGGTTTTTTTTGTGCACACGTGTAACAAGTCCTATATTAATACTACTATCTACAGTAAATATTTTATCTTCACCTAAACATTCAAGTCCGTGGACAGGTTATTTTTATCAAAAAAGATTTAATCAGTTTTGGACATAATATGTCCATCAAAATCTTGCAGGTGCGAGACAAAAACAAATTATAATTTTATAACAAGTCTTTTATAACAAGTCCGATTTATATATTAAATAAAAACATTCCAACTACACAAAAATATAATGACCTTAAAGTAGTATGTTATATTGTAATCTATAGAACATTTTGCAAATAAATCAGTAAGAACGTAAAAAAAAAACGAAAAATTATAACGCTAGTTATAATAATTTGAAAAATTAAAAAACTCTAAACTGCTCTCCTGTAAAATTTAGTCTTTGTGACTTACAGCTTTTGGCCTCTTAGCTATCGATATAATGTGTATTATTTGTTGATAAAATCGCGGAATTCGAGTTCGATAGAACTTAATTAATTGTTTATCATATTTTTTCATATTAAATAATAGACATGTACAACTTAAACGTATTATCTTTTTTTTATTCGGAACAAAACAAGAATATGTACACAATCTGTAATATATGTTATACAATGAGTAAAATATTACAAGACTGGACGGCTTGATCGAAGGGGGTGTCCAAACAACATTACTTTTCAACTCTAGGCTGTTATAATTTTTTTTTCTACACATTGAGGAGGTCCCTGGGCCAAGGCGGCGATATGGATTGTCAAGAAGTGTAAGGGAAAAGTATTCTCAGGTCGTTGATGATAAAGCAAATGGTATGTAACTGGTGAAGCGGATAAAATAGTATGCTATACGTATTTTTCATGGTATTTCATTCGCTTTAATAAGATTCCAAGTCGGCGCATGCGTATAGTCCGTGCTGAACTGAGAATTCGTGAACTATAAGAGGAATTCCAGATTTCCCGTTTACAAAAGTTACTGCTATATTAGCCGCATGACTTGCCGATCGATAACGAAATCACAGTCGGGACCGAGGACAGGCAATAATGATTTATCTGTTTCGCTTTTACCGCGACGACGGACGCGAGTCGCGGCTATCCCGCAGAGGGGTGGTAGACTCACCCAGCGAACAGTTTTAAACGGTCACTCATTATTGCTACGTATTGTTTTGCAGTAACTTTGGTTCTAAGTAAATCGTGGTCGATATTTTGTAAGCCATTAACCGTAATCGTCGACCGTATAAAAGTCACCTGCAAATGCAAAGTTTGTGCTAAATACGCGATGGCCACCGTCATCATAATAGGCTGACGCGTCCGACGCCGAACCCTTTTTTTTTCCCCCGTATAAATCGGCAACACACCCGCCACCTGGAACGGCCGCGGGGCAATGCTTCGAGTGGCGGGTCGTACGCCGAACCTAGGACACAAAGTTATGCCACCACCGCCGTCTACCGCGTTTCCGAGTATAGACCTGTGGGACAAAAAAGTGTTCCCTTACCTGTCACTAGCACGATTAAAAAGCGTCCCCTTTAACGTTTCACTGAAAAGTTCACAGGTACGCACAACTATGTTTAGTCGAAATAAATGCCCTCGTTAAAACCTACCCGTTGGGTAGTAATAAATGTATAAACCATTTTTTTTAGAAACGCGTGTTTTACCTTTTTAATAAGTATCAACTATTAGACATAATAATATATCCTCGGTGGTCGACCGTAGTTGACGGTTCCGAGAAACAGTGTTTTGCAAACAATAACTCATATTAAATATTAATTACACGTGCAACTGATTATAGAAACTGTATGGATAGTAAAAAAAGAACTTTGTTATGCGTTTTAAAACAATAAACCACACAACTGAATTATATTGTAAATTTAGGTCGTCCGACTTTGCCACTGTTGGAAAACGTATCTAGTGCCATATCATCAGTCATATTTACAGCTCCATGAATAGATAATAGAGCAAGTCCGTGAGTCAGATGTATAGTATTTTATTTTTTACTATTCGAGTTTATTTATATACCTAACTATTTAAGATTTCCTGGAATTTTAGGGAGAGGGTTGAAGCTCCGTCACCTCCCCCCTAGATACGCCACTGTTTTAAGTCCCGTGTGACGTAGGTCCAACATTTACCGTGGCGCGCATCGGCTAGCGCTAGTCGCTAGTATATATACTTTGACATATACTTTTAGCCAACGGATAGTGGTGTTTGAGATGGGGATAATGTGTCAGAGTTGTTTTTTTCACCACGACTTCGGCTAAGCGGCTGCGAAAGGGTGACGGTTGGACGCCGCCGGAGTGCCCCGCGGCCGTAGCCGGCGCTAAAAGTTTAAAAAACTTATAACGCAAAAAGTTGTATGAACTCAACGCTCGCGGTCCGATAAGCGCACAAATGAAAAGATGTGAAAAAATAAAATAAAATTATGACGTGTACGATAAAGTGTATTTTAATTTACGAAGTTTATACCAGCGCTCTTCGTTTGTTTTTATTCATTATCATTGTTATTATTATTATTATTCTCGCGTGTACTATTCGGTTATACATTAAAGTTCGCACACGCCGCCGCGGTTTTCCATAAAAAGGTTAACCACGGCGCCGCGTGTCTTAGAACCGTGCAAAGGATATTATAATATGTGTGGGTCTGTGTTCATTGCAGCAAACAATAAAGATAATAATAATATTATCTTGGTATTCATTATTATGTGCTCTGGCGATTAGTGACTGAAGAGTGAACGACGCGACGTGTAAAACCTTATCTATGTGCCGAAAAAATGAAAAGTTGTTTTATTGCGTATTCATGTTGCACACAGCGTGCCCAAGGCAACAGTTCACAATGCGCGTTCCAAGCACAGAGACGTGCACAACACTAAGTATGCGCATATCTGTGGTTCCGAGGGCGCGATCGATTTATTTCTACGTCCAGTACCCGTCCGTTTCTTCTAGTACATTTGATTTTAAACATTTTTGTATGTACTAGAAATACAGAACTCAGAAATATCAAGTTCCGATAGGTATGCTCTTAGATGTATACATTCTAAAATTAATTCATTTTCATTAATACATGTCTACATGATAAAATTCCGCAAATGTTTTACAATGGACTTGTATTTCGTTTGTCTCTAAATTTTTTAAATTTGAGAAAAATCCAAACAGTTTATTTATTGATTTGTATGATTCACCACGAACTTTTAACCGAGTTATTAATGTATCTATTACTGGGAAGTAAGTTTCTATTTCGAATACTTCTATGTAAAACAAATCGAAACAATTACAATAACACAGCGCACGTCAAAATAATGTACGAGTGTACCAGGAATAAATTTAAAATTTAGAAATTTATCAAATATTGTATTATTTTGATACAAAACTAATTTTAATATTTTTTCGTTCAAGATTTATATTTTATATTAAAAACATTAAAAAAAATAAAATGTAAAATGAATATGATAAAATGTAATACATGTGAATTTGGGGGGGGGCCCTTAAAATGCCGGGGCCCCGGGCCTGGGCCCTATGGGCACATGCCTTAAGACGGCACTGCATATAGGCGGACCTGCACGTTACGTTTCTTCGTTGTCACGCGTACCTACCTATGCGTTCCGATATTGTTCCTAGGGCGTTTTGAAAAATATTTTTTCGGCACATAGAAAGCGTCCACTCTTCAGTTACTGTAGTTTACGTGAGCAACACTCGCATTTCGTACGGTAGGCCTGCAACCAACAATTTCCCGATAGGGATCAAAAAATTGCTCTCGAACAATATAACAGCTGTTAAACGCGCGTCACTGTGATAGTATGGTCGTCGGCGCGCGCTCGTGCTGTATAAATTATCGTCATGTATATGTTACGGGTGAAGTACAAAAACGGTTAGTGTACATATTACCCGGGTAATGTGAACATTATCCAACTTAAATATGAAGTATCCAATCAATTTATACATTATCCGGTGTGCTGTGGGTTATGTATTCGTATAACTACAATCGTAAACTTATAACGTCGGTACAACATGACCAACGCATCAAACACTTAAAATGGTACAGATAATACAGAGTTTTTCTAGTAGCAAAAACCAAATTATACTAATTCAAAAATAAATTATTTATTGTTATTACTATTCAACTATAAATTATATATTTGAACAATTTTACGATTTACTTAATTAAAATTTAAAAGCGAAATACAATTATTTATTAGAACAATTTGGGTTTGGATGACATTTAGAATTACAAAGTATTCCCCCCCGATTTGCATTTACATTTATTTCTTAAGTATTTAGATTTAAATAAACACTTATTTTATCCTATACATTTTATCAAAGTACCTTATCCACTCAGTCGTAGATAATGTGTAAAATACCCGAGTAAAGTACGAAATAAACGTTTTATAAATAGTATTTTTACTTTATCCAATAGGTACAGGTAGTGTACACATTACCCGGATAATGTGAACACTAACCATATTTTGTACTTTACCCGTAACATAAACATGGGTATAGAGAATTAATTCACTTCTCTACGCAGCTAGCATCTCAAGAAATGCAAACAATCCAGCCAACAAATACATAGCTGAAACCACTAAAATTGCAAATGAAGATAGAATCCAGCTGGGCTCCATTCTCAAAGTTAACCCTTACAGTTTCCCACCATGGTCTTTCAAATTGGAAATAAATATGGAGCTAGCGCAAAATAAAAAAGAAAATACGTACCCAATAACTTACCAAGAACATTTAAGAAAAATACTAGATAATTACCAAAATTACAACATGTTCTTCACAGATGCTTCAAAAACCGAAAAAGGAGTTGGTATTGCAATTGTACACACCGATACAACAGTCAAATATAGATTATCAAATTAATGTTCTATTTTTTCCGCGGAGGCAATAGCCGTCCTCAAAACAATAGAGTACATAAAAAAACGAGAAAAAATGCCAACAAATAATCTGATACTCACTGATTCATTGAGCACACTAAGAAGCTTAGAAAATACTACAAACCCAACAGACATTGCAAACAACATACAAGAAAAATCCAACGAACTAAAGCTAAGGGGAATAAATATCACTTTCATTTGGGTACCAGGTCACACAAATATAAGGGGGAACGAGACGGCGGACCAAGCAGCAAAGGAAGCGGCACAACCAAACAAGGATAATATACAGTTTTTGGACATCGTAACATATGATGACATCAAAATCCAAATTAAAAACGAATCACTAATAAAATGGCAAACGCACTGGCTCAAACAACGGTCTAAACTCAACGAAATAAAAAACACAATTCTAAACTGGCAAAATCCAATTCTCAGCAGAAGAGAAAAAATTATTATAAATCGTCTCCGAATAGGCCACACAAGACTTACTCACAAACACCTAATGGCCAAAGAAGAACCCGCTCAATGCACAGTCTGTGGGGTCACACTAACAGTGAAACATATAATAACTGAGTGCTATCAATATTCCAAAGATCTAAAAAATTACAACATTTCACCCAACTTATACGAAGCCCTTGGACCAAATATCGAAAATACATTAAACATGCTAGAATTCCTCAAAAAATCAGATTTATACAACAAAATTTAAAATTACCGTCAAAGAAAATTGTAACATAAATAGCAACTACATATAACAACACAACATAACAAACACCATATAAATATAAATACTGAAATTTTTTAATCAACACCATGAAATTTAACCAAAAAAAAAAACTAATAACCTTTGTTGTTGATGTTTTTAAAGTTCAAAAAAAAAAAAAAAAAACATGGGTATTGTTGTACTTGGTTCGCGTGACGTTTGTGGAATACACCGCGATATCGATTAAACAGTAGGCGAAGAAAATATTGACGAAATTTATGTATGTGTGTTGAACTGTATTGGTCTGATAACGTCGGCTTGGTGGCGATGAGTATACGATAATACCTATACGGACTAGTGGGATTTTAAATATTTATGACTTGTACATTTAAAGCTTTTCGGGGGACCGCTTGGTATAGTAATAGAGTTTATGGGCCTCCCCGAGTTGTCGTTTTTTCCTGTTCCGTATGGATCACGCTGAGAAAATAAGAGATTTTCCATTCGAAAAATTCTAACGTGACGGATTGATCTACATAATGTTTTGGTTTCACCAAAAAAAGAAAAAACCTATTACTTTTAGAAGAAAAAAATGAAACTCGGGTCACATACGGCCCGCGAACAAATTTTAACCGATCTGCCTCCTCAAAGGATATTTGCAGTCAACTTTTCCCAAAAAAATATTTTTTGAACTTAAAATCCAATTCCAACCACATTTTTCTGAACTTGACTTATATCTAAAGAAATAATTATTTTTCCAAAATCCGTTTACTTGTGATATCAGATATTAAGAAGTTATATCCCACCTTTCAAATGGAAACAAATGATTTGTAATGTAATGATCCACTGAAAAACAAATATCGCAAAGAGACTTGAGTTGATTTTTATAAATATCTCATTTGTGCGAACGAACTCTTTCTTAAATAAAATGCATCATATAAAAATACAGATCGGTCGTGTCTGACAAACATTTGGTATAATTTTAAAAAATGGAACCAGTAGCAAGTATAACTTACAGCCGCGATTCGATGAAATATTAGCAGAAAAACATGCATGCCATACTTCTCATTAATAAAAAAATTACAATTTATAAGTTATTATTTAAATTAATTAATGTATTTATTTTTAATTAAGTGTTCTATTGTGAGGGGCGATTCCAAGGAGGGAATTCTTTATAATTTATATTATACGACAAGACGGGACTCGATAAATGAATATTAAAGGACATAAAAAGTTTGTATCGTAAAAAAACAACGACGAATAAAATAACGTTTGTGACGGCGATTGTTGGTTGTTGCTTCATAATATTATACTGCGCGCTTCCGGCATTAAATAACAATTGCACTTAATTTTACAATTTATAACATTTTAGACGTAAGATGGTATTGATGTACTTAATATATATATATATATTATTCAGCTGGACAGATGGCCGAAAAGCGAAAATGATTTTGGTGAACGGAGAATTCGAATACGATTCGATTGTTTAACTTTCGCACGGAGATTTTTTAGCCGATTCGAATAGCTTCGATTTTCGAAGTAAACGATGCGACGCGTGAAAGTTATACTTGCAAACGAATATTGTCGAATACGGTTTTTTTTTTTTTTAGTTCAACTGTGTTTATTGCGCCGACGAATTCTTCAGAATTATTGTTCTTTCCAAATCAGCTGTCAGCAAAGTTTTTTCCATCGGCTTTCGGTAAAGCGTAGCACCGTTAATTGTCGAATCTAGGCTTGTTGTTGTTGTTGTTGTTGTTGTTGCTCAACACGATTACTTTTTTTCTAAAATGTTGTTACAACAAATACTTGTACATCTCGAGAAATGTATAACTATAACAAATAATAACGTCATCCGCACAAACAGTGATAAGTCGATTTGAACTATGTATTTATGTTTGAAATTATCAAAACTCTGTTTGAGTTAGAAGAATTGACGCTTCACGGGATACCGTTAAGTTGAGAAAAACTTATAAAACAAACCATGCAAAATAAATGTTACCAATTCGTTCGATGATTTCAAAGAAAAAAGGTCGACTTGGCACTTTAGCAGTTTGCACTACCATAAGTCACAACAGACGTGCAGGCAATACGATATGTAGGTAAGTATATCTTTCGACATTCCTAAACAGAAATTGTCAATCTTGCTTTCGGTTTTAATTGAGAGCGAATGTTTTGTGTGACAAGGGACCGGGTTATTTGGTATGCGCTCAAAAAATCTGCAAACTATGGTCGTCTTCACAGTATGAATTTTGCGCTAAAAAACATTAAAATGTATGCATAATAAAATAAAAAAGCACTTAAATGGTTCGCAAATAAATTGTTTGGCAAAAAAAATTATGATAGTGAAATAAAAACAACCTGATCTCGGGTAGTAGAAGAAATTTGAAAGATATAACATATAATGGTACTCGATAATAAAGGAAACAACATAATAACAGTCGATAAATAAAATTGGCTGGTATAAAATATGTTCGTCGATAAAACGGCCCGAGACTGGTGTAAATAAATAATATACCATTAAGCCGCGCGTAAACATTAATACACCGTCGCACATTTCATCAAATAATTGAATAATAATGCGTCCTTAAAATCGTAAAATTTGCTTTAAAACCTCAGAAATGTCCAAGTACGGAAAATAAACACGCGCACCGGAAAGTTCTCAATCCCACGGATTCTCGGCTTTTCGCGGAACGAATACCATATATTTTATTTGTTTCGAACTCGGCAATCTTTTCAGCTGCTATAAACGTTCCCTGGAACACCATCCGATCGTTAAAAACCTAAACGATTTATTATACGTCAAGTACACGGACACAAAGGTCACAAATACCTATTCAAACATTAATATTGTTATAATTATTATTATACAGGAATAATATTATAGATGAAGGATTTTGTCTATTTTTTTTTTTTTTAGAAACGGTTTTATTTCTACATTTCAAATACTTCGTGATTCTTAAAAAATATGAAATAATTATTTTTACATGTCGGAAAGGGCCTACAGAGAAATAATGCATAATGCCTTTATTGTGTAAATTGAAAAACAACTTATTCGATATCATAATGTATATGAAATTGAGTAGTAAAACTACTGGTAACATTTTCCGAAAATTGTTGCGTACCGGGTTTAAAACCAGCCTGTGGCGTACTTACGGTGACGGGGAATCAACCGCTCCCACTAGGGACAAAAAAAAGAGTGATATTATATCGCTAATAATTTTATACTTTAACAAAATTATAATAAATTGTTATGTGTTTTATTCACTATAAAATGCATGATTGTACAAATAATAATTTATGATTTATTTATATTTTAAATTTTATGTGATATTTTACTAAAACTGTTAAGCAAGATGTATAAAATCATACTTATTTATAACAATAATTGATGTTCGGGTTTACGTAGTTAAACAAACTATACTCCAAAATCGGGGGAAACACGTTTGGACCACTAGTAAAACTGCAACCCGTTTGGACCAATTTTATTTTGATAAAATATTCCACGATAAGATAACTTGTTCAATATCCTAACCGACGTTACCACAAACATTAGACGACACGATTTATATACTTTCTGAAAAAGACAATATTGAATTTAATAATGAAAAATGTTGTCATGTTTTTTCGGATAATAATTTAGTTTTATTTACTTGCAAAGCAAATCTCCATTTATTATGTGATAACAGCACACATGTGTTTGGAGACACTATAATTCTACATATTTTTAATATTTTCATCGGCATGATAGTTTGACGAAGTAATTTTACAAATTAATAGAACAAATAAGTATATTGCATTGATTAAAACAAGGAACAGCATTTTTAACCATGCCAAAGACAGTTCTACTCGTAAGCCTGTTAAAATGAGAAGGGAAACGCTGGTCAAACGGGTTGTGTAAAAATGATATTTTTTAGCCCAAATGGGTTGTAGCCCCAAAATCTATACCTATCGTCGAGGAGTTGACTACCTCTATTCCGAAAACAATTGGATTATTATTTTATGCCTCGATAACATGATACACATATATATTGTATTGTACAATACGGGTTAAAATTACAAAACCTATCGAGTGATGTTCAAGCAATTCGTTGTAAATAAAATACGTATTATGTTATGGTCCACTTAACGTAAAAAAAATATTATTGATATTAGTTTCAATTTAAATAAAAATTGACTACATTTTCAGTTTTCAATATAATGTTTATATGTCATTAAATGTTATTTGCTTATTTCCAAATTTTATTTTAAATTTTCTGATAATATTTTTAGTTGAAAGATCATCTATTAGCAATTTTGGTGCTCTTAAAGCATTTTATTTCATGACGTAGATATATTTGCATTTTTTATGTAAAAAATCGATCTACATAAAATAATATAATTTTTAATATATAGTATTAGCCCGACATTTTAAACATTTTTAATCAAAAAGTGTTGGATTGCTGGGGAAAAGAGGTAGTTATGAAACAGTAATTGTCGAGTGTATTGTTTTATTAAACACCCCCCAAAGCGAATTTGAATGTACGTCACTGAAACTACCAGTAACAATATATTTTAAGTGTTAAGGTATAAAGTTATTTTTAAATCAATAAGTTATATTCGTATAGTACTACGTTTTATTAACACATTATAAGCAAATCAACACAGAAAATAACTGGCAGAGCTTTCTTAACTGAATGGCTGAATACGTCTGACTTTGATGCCGATTCGGAGCTGTTATATACACCACTTGAACTGATCCCCTTCTGGTGTGTCTGATTTTTTTAGGTGTTTCGTGATTTCGTCGAGTTTAATTGATTAATTCAAATGTATATTAAATCTAGCTGACCAAGTAACTTTTGCCACTTGTGCGTGTCGGTTGATTCAAAGTTATATTATAATAGAATCATATCAGGTAAATGTTATGCCGTGTTAAACAGTAACATAAAATGTACAATGTCCTTAGTTTTAAATGTAGATGATACCTTGTATATTACACAACTGAAATCATAAGCATGGCGAAAAATAGCAAATCTAAGAACTTCTATACATACACCTGTTACGTACATGTATTGTTGGTTTAACATAAAGTAGTACGTAGTACCTTACAAAATTAGGCCACTATAGTGAATGGCTGTATTTAAATCTTGCAAAAATAACGAAATAACAGTCGTTCTTTAAATATTTTACCATAACTTTTTTTATTTTAAACAGTTAATAGATTGAAGATTGAAAAACAAATTGAATCATGTTGATGATGAAGGAGGCACTGAAATTGTTAGATCTTAGTGGGACACCCTGTACACAGGATTCGTTCACTCACGCAAAACGCTTTCTATTCTACGGGATTAGTATAAGCGGAACCGCACGTTGATAATTTGTTTATGGGCCACGTTCACAATCCATATCCATATCGATCGATATTCCGTCAACGAAATTATATTAGTGCGTAAACTTACGTTACAATATTACACACGTATAAACATATAATATACGCCTGCAGCAATGTTATTACGTAACGGGTCTAAACCAGGACATCACCTTTTCACCCGGCACGATGACGGTGCACAATATAACACACTGGGTGATTTTTTTCAAGGCATAACAGTTATTTCCCCGGACGACTTTATACACAGCGTGGAACAGCGAGTGTTTCAGAAAGAACAACGGGAATAATTTAAAATAATTTTTTGGTCGTTAAGATAAAACATTTTTTTACGCGAATAATGCTTAATTTTTTCACTACTTTTGATCGTGATTCGTGATGGATATTATTTTACTTATTTTTAAAAAAATAATTACTGACATCCATCCGAAATTGTAAATACAGTCTTTTAATCAATCAAATGGCTCACAACTATTATTGCATAACAATTTATAGATATTTTTATATACTGAACAACAAGTCAGTGAAACTAACTGCAGCAGTATCGCCTGCAAAAAAATAAAATATAAATTGACGACATATCTTATTATGTTTTCCCACGTTATCTGACATCGGCCGTATGTATAGGTATTGTAAAAAAAAAAAAAAATGCAATTCCGCAATAATCAATGGTTTTATTAACGACTTAACGATTGTGCATGTTACTGTCGTTTTTTTAAATGTTTTTGCATAAAAGGAAACGTTACAATAATAAATATATTGTGTGTACATTTTTATTACGCAATACTCTTTATTATCGATTTACTATCGCTTAATGTCACAACTCACTCAATTGCGAAAATAAATAATAACGTAACGGCGTGCGCCTATTTACTGTATTATATCAAGTATATTTAATTTAGAAAAAATATGATCAGAATACTTTGTAATGTTGTCGTTAAAATATTTATTGTTTCGGAAAAAGTGTAGACTTTTATAGGAAACGCAGTGTGTTGTCCGTTTTTGTGCGACGAAATATAATCGTAGTCGTAAATATATTTATAGAAAAAGTAATAGTTGTCGTATTTATGTGTTGACACTCGCCATTGCCATGTACTCGACGGTCAGATATTAAACAAATAATACTAGTATACAGTAGCGTAGTTTTAATAATTAAAAAACATTTTTTTTTTTTTTATAATTTTTGGACTACCATGTACAATGTGCAATTTAATTTGAATCTGAAAGAGAAAAGGGGCTTAGAAGAAATATGCGTTTTTATTGTAACCATTTAAATAAAACATTGGTTCACAGCAACTTTTGCGACATGTGCTCCAAACAATGATTTACAGTTTATGAAAACCTTAATAAACTACGATAATCCAGATATTTCAAATGCCACTGTAAAAAAGATGATGGGACATTTATGGTATAAACGGTATAAAACGCTCTTAAAAATACAAATCCAACTTTTATGTTATAAGAATTTTATTGTATTAATATTACCTAAATTATTTCGATTATATTTATAAGTTGACAAAGTTGTAATATACGTTTTATGTAATACTGCATGTTTATTGTATATGACTTATTAGTGTATGATAGAAAAAAAAAATTAAAGATTTTATACATGAACCAGTTACTCATTATTTTAATATAATTAAATTAGTTAAATTATTCAACTGACTTGGGATGACTCAAAAAAAATTAAAAACATTTTTTTTTCTTGTAAGCTCGTTTTGAAACTATTTAGAACAAGTATCAAGTGTAGGAGATTAAGTTTTCGAAATAAAATTTTTTTTGACCATTATTAGACCACCCTAATGTACATACTTTTGGATTGCAAATACGAATTAATTTTATGATCAAAGCTTTATGAACGCTAATCAATGTGTGGTTGCAATTATAAATATATCTAATCGATTTGGTACATCAACACCCGTATTTGTACACGCAACGGGTGGTAAACGAGAATAACAGTAGGATGCACGTGGCGTGGATACGTGTGCAACGAGGTAATATTGAAGTTTTCGGCCGACAACACGATCACGCACAATTTGCGGAATCGTATAGATTTTTTCAACCTTTTTACAGACAAACACGAGTCCGCACGATTTTAAATGCAGCGTTGCCGTAGTGCCGTACCATCCGTTAAACGTCGGTTAACATATTCTACAGGCGACAACGTTTTGTACGTCGCACGGGTTCCACTCGTATATAATATAATGTAATACATTCATATACTCGTGTATCACACGGCTAATTGCTCATTTACTCATGTCCTGCCAGCCGTTTGCAGTTCGGTATTTTCAAACTTACCTGTCGACTTTTCTCTTCGTGTCTGCAGTACGACGATCACTATAAATACATCCGAAAAGTCACAAGCCAAAGTCTTCTCGGATCAAGAAAATATTTGCGCTGTACAAAAATGTTCATCTTTCGGACACCTCCACTTGGAAAAACACCGTCTTTTCGCCTATACCACCCGATAAATCTATATCACTTTTGATTAAATGTTTCGATGAAAATTCTTTACCGAATCGATCATTTTTTTAGACTGTGCAAACGACTAGTACAAAGCGCGTCACCGACTAAACGCGTCTAATACTATATAGTCCATGACCTTTGTATGATATTCATGGGCCTTTGGAATATTTTGTCTATATTATTATTTATTCGTTGACCTCTGATAGAAAGCAAATCGTATTAGCTATAGATTCTCCAGCAATGTACATATTGCACATGAATTCGCGCGGAATCGTATACGTTTATATTATACGATTGAAAAATCTACACGATTTGGCATATTTTGCGGAATCGTTCTGCGCCGAGGTTTTTGTGTTTCTAATCATCCGCCTTTTCAATAACTGCGCACATTACATTCGGCGTTTCACCGCGGTGGTTCGTTGCGCACATCATCTAGGACAGTTCGACGTTTTCTCAGATCAACCGGTAAAAGTCCTGAACCTGCAGGAACGTTGAGGTCCTTCTGACTAGCTGATTACATATTTATATACCGATATAATATAAATATTTTTACCATTACGCGTAATATGTAAGTGTATCTCTGTATTTACGATATGCATACATCATAATATACTTTTCGGTATAAATTCGATCGTTTCGCCTGTCCTTATATATTAAGTCCCTCCGCGGTTTGTGTTCCGAAAATTTTTATAAAAACTATAAAACTAAAATACACATACATATATATATTTATATAATATATAGCTCCTATACTTTCGCGTATTTTTAATTAATTTCGACGGGATCGATATCAACTGGGGACCGATAGGTTTTTATTAAAACTATACCCGCGGCGAAGGAATCGATACGGTTCCGGAAAACGAAAAAAAAAAAAAAAACCCTATACCTATACCACCACGAGAACCGAATATATATATATATATATATATATATATATATATATATTATATACTATATTTATCTATGTATATACTATACACATTATGTACGTTGCTGCAGCTACCTGCAATATCTCCGGGCGTTTCGACCGTCAAGGTGTTTTCTAACGGCGCAAAAAACAGCGGTTATTTATTTTCGTTTTTTCACCGAAAGCGCGTTAGACGCACTCCGTCGATATCTGTTTTCGTTTTTTTTTTGAAAATCTTGATGCGTGATATCCGGTTACGAACATTTTTATCTAGGATTGTAGAGGGGTTCGGGAAACATAATCGGCAAACCGTCGGTTTGCAAAACGTTGCGACTGTTCTCTTACATTTTTTATTTTAGGTTTTCCATTGTTCGATAGTTAAATAAAATTCGTGAAAGTGAAATAGAATAATTTTCGATTGACAGTTCAACCATCATTGTAGTGCAATGCAAAATGTAAGGGTTACGTGTCAGTGGTGTGCTAAACGTAGATGTAAATTATTTTAAACAGTATTGGCCTGGTGCGTTTCGGAGTCGAAGTGCAAAACTACGTAGGACGCGCACAAAAAAAAACTCCGCAGAATACAATTGCAAATCCGTTTTTGCGCCCTAGCTATCGGACGTACGTGAAGCTGCAAGTCTGCGGGTTCACGTACATCTATCGGGTTCAAACAAATTCCAAATGATTATAAGCTAACCGTGAATAATTATTGTAAACGCAATTTCGGGATTTGTAGATACCGAGGAAACCCGGAAAATCAAAGGTTGAAACGGGACTAACTGTTCACATGCGTTTCCTGCAATTACCGTGCGTGTAACGTCACGTGCGTTCCTATAGCGGCTATTGTACGTTATCCACGGGAAAATCTCCTAATGGTAGGCGGATGTCTAAAATGTGAAGGGCATCATCAGTCAGAGACCAAACATTTAAATCCGGAAGAGAGGTAGGTACCATTAAACACTATGCCACCCCACGAAGTCATTCTCTGACGATATAATACATATATGTATATTGTCAGGTTCAAAATACCCAACGCACTACGGAGTGAAAATCGGTATCTCTCCGCCGCAGACCAATAAACGTTTGGCAATTTATAATTTATAATATTTAAATGTATCGGCCAGATAGACCTCTAGATTTTCACCATTTATGTTTTTATAACTTGTTTTGATGAAACATTTGCCCGTCCTCGTCGGACGGGGTTTTCTTTTTTTCGTAGCCCAGCCATCACGTAAAGTCACTCACGGTGGGATGCAAATGTCTGTCAGGGCAGTATAAACATGAATTAATCAAAAAGAAAAAAAAATGTGTTTACTAAAATGTTACGTTGGTCGGTATTATTATTTTTGTCTATTGTGAGTTTTTATTAACCACCTGTTACCATTTTTTTTTTTTTATCCATTTATATTTCTGTCGTTTTCTGTTTTAGTGAACTATGTTATTGTCTCTCTTTTGATCGAGTTTTTCGCCTGATGGTTTTTCTCGGCACAATTAAATGGACACACGCTGGCAAATATATATTCTTTAATCGAACCTAAAATGTTAGTGAGTTATACGAGTAGTTCGAAACAAATTAAAATATTAAATCCACGGCCCTCTTGTTCCATCGTCAGAGGCCGTGGCCGGCGACCTTGTTGTCTAGCTGAACTATTCGGGGGGCCTTTGCTAAACCGAATAGTTACAATCAGTGGCGTATTTACGGTGGGGGGGGGGGGTCCAGGGGTACTGGACCCCCTCCAGAACCTCTCCAAAAAAAAAAGTAAAATTCTTGCATATTTGCAGAACCCGATTTATGTAGGCACGTGCGGTCGCGCGGACATAGTTTTTTTACCGTAAACAAAATATAATATAAAATATAGTTTAATATTAGTTACAACAGCTAAAACAGATACATGTTCCTGCTGCATGGTTTCTAGTTATAAGTATTATAGTTAATATTAATTATGTAGGTAGAAACTGAGGACCCCCCCCCCAGAAAAATTTGAAAATACGCCACTGGATACAATACATATATATATATATGTACAGGTTCTGCAGAGTATCGAGTACTCAAGATACTTATGAAGGTAACATAGAACGACGCGTGTAGATGGTTTGTGACGATTTCCTACAGTCGCGTAAATACACGTGAAACCAATCGCAACATCGGAAACGTAGCGTCCGCGTTCGGGCAACCGTACAGCGACATAAATTATAACAGTCATCTGATACGATACCGTGCACAGGGTCCACACTGATAAACTTATGTAGCATTCGCCTCGTGTTTACCAATTTTACATCGCGTCGCACATGCTTTCAATCGAAACGCGAGACGATGTGAAACTGGTCTGTCTCGCGACGAGTTGTTTTAGAAACTTCTCGTAGGGACTATTGTCGTGCCGCAACACACTTCGTACACAGACGTTTTTCCGGTGTGGACCAGACTGTTCCCGAGAGATACCCGACCATATTTTCCAAGCCGCGCCACTTGACCGTCGCGGCGCACAATAAGAATAATTCCACGCGCGTCATTTTACAATCGGCCCCGCGCCGCAATGTGACTTTGTCGATTGTGAGTAATGGCTTACGGCTGCGGTGCGCGCGAAAAGAAAAAGCCTCGCGGAAACTGTGCACGATCTGCGTGTGTACCACGTCGGGAGTTTACGAGAAATATTCGCGCACAATAATACGATCGTTTGCGTACGCGCGTAATGATGAGTACGTATACGGGCAGGCGGTTTCAGCGTCATCACGATTCCCCGACCAATATCGATATTATAACATTATTATTATTATTATTACCTACCGACGCAGCGTTACGTTACGTTATGTGCACATACGAACTGCTGCAGTTCTCGCAAATATGGACTTATGTGCGGCCCATGACGGACGGCCGCGATCTGCACGGGATCTACACGTCACCGTCGACGCATAATTTATCATGACGTATTGTTAACAATATTATTTTTGTGATTATTATTATTATTATTATTATTATCGTCGTCGTCGCCGTTGTCATTGTCAGTCTTACGCGACCAATCGTACGCAACAGAACATGCAGAGGTTACATCACCTTTGCCGGGCGACCGAGGGGTACGTGAAGTTGGGGGACTTCCATAACCGCGGTCGTTCCGAGAGCTAATTGTGTGCATACAACGCGCGTGAGACGATTGCGAAACAGTGACGCGGTCGAAATCGAACGATTGCCCAACGTCTGCCGCGCACGTCTTGTCGGCCGCAGCCAGGGCCGTCCCGAACAAAATAATAAGGGGGGGGGGGTGGGATACATAAATTTGGCAACTCAAAAATTTTTTTTCAATACTGACAGTATACTATAAATGAAACAATTTTAGATTCTTATCGCTCATTCGATGTCAGACGAGTCAACATCAAAAGCTTTCTCATTACTTCAATAGATAGAAATTACAGTCGTCAGTGCACAACAGTTCCTTATCAGTTTTCATTTATTATTAAAAATAATCCAATTATTCTACGAATGCATAGAAAATTTGTATACTGTTATATTATTATATAATACATTTAACATTGTCACATTGATTATTGATAGGTACCTACTTAAATTGTATTATATAGTACTTGTGTTGGACAGTTAGTAATTGGAAAATTAACTTATATACCTTCGTAATTAATATAAATTACAGCATCTTAATAAATTATTATCACGTCATATTTGTACTTTGTAGTATTTACAAAATTATTTATAAATTGTATAAAGTAAATTATAATTTGCCGAATGCCAACTCAAATACTTAATGTATCAATACGCCAACTGACATATACATATTGTACACTTGGGGGGGTGGGTCACCCCCTAGATCACCCCTTCGGGACGGCCCTGGCCGCAGCTACATTATGCGCAGGGCGGATTCCCGATGACGAGCCCCCGGTGAAATGCATGAAGCGATTTTCGGCGGGACGGACTCCGCAAGATTATTCAGAACACGATGATTTACTTTTAATGCATTTACCGCGGAATAAGCCTTTGGAACGTACGTTGAAAAACACGTGTCATAGTATTTAACAATGTTTTACGAATGCGATTGGAAGAAATAATGCGGTAGGCAAAAGATAATGTAATATTACGAATACGAGTATTAGGAGTAATGGGTCCCGTTGGCCAATTTCATCATGCGCAGCGCACAAGCTCGTTGGATAAAGAAGAATTAGTAGCCCACAGCGGGACATGCGGAACGGAGGGGATTCGCACTACAGGGACCATAAAGTTGACCTTAGCTAACAGGTCCGGAGCATCTGCACTTTCCCACTACCGAGAGTTTAGATAGGTATTCTAGATTAGCCCCGACACTTCTGTCACTCAATAATATATGTTAATTTGGACGATAAAATATCGGTGCCAAGTCTAAATACGGCGTTAACTCAACGACTTTACAAAATATGGGAACGGACATAAAAAGATAAAATGCGTTGGTTGTACACAGTAGATTCCATTTTCTATCGGACTTCGATATCTCGAATAAATAAATAATTTATTCCTCTCGTCACACTAAATATTATGTATCTTATGAATCAATCTAGGACTAGGGACTTCTAGGAGTTTGCATGTTTTCCAATGATTATTCAAAACGTGACTCAATCACATATTTTGCATATTTTACCATTTTCGATACATAAAAAATCATAATTTCAAATAGATTTCCTGGACCTAAGATATTGGTCTAATCTCTAATGGTTTCATTTATTTTAATTAAAATATATATAAGATTAGTGTTAGTGTTTTGCTCGCCGATCACTCGCACCGTTACTAATCTTGTTGTGCTCAAAGTAAGAAGAAAAAAAATCTGAGTAGAAAAACAATTATACGAGTACTTTACGGCAAGTTTTTTTTACTATAAATTACAATTTATAATTTATTAAATATTATCCAGATATTCAAATAAAAAGGTATTATTACATATAATACATTTAAATTTTGAAGTCCCTAGCTTATGAAAACTTATGAAACTCGACATCTCGAACTTTTCGACTTCTCTTGACAGTTTTCTGTTTCCCTCAAGGTTCAGCACATGACGAGAGCACGAGTCGCAAATGTGTGCAACGGTAGGTTGTTATTATATATTTATTACGAAATGAACGCATCCACCAAAAGCGCTGTGCAAAACCGATTTCGGGATCTAATGCTCTAATATGCAGCCTCTATTTTAAATAATAATCCGTAATCTACAAACTTTTTTGGGTAACATTTGATATGACACGCAGAGACGTGGTAGGTTAAAATCAATACAAAAATCACGAAAATCCACCATATTTTTGTAGTTAAAACTTAAAAATTCATAAGACTTGAAAATTTGACCCAAGATTTTTCATACAATTTTCTTTATAACCACTACAAAAATATTTACCTGAAAGTTGAAAGCCGCAAAATAATTTTATAGTCTTTATAAAATGATTTTGTCCGTTTTCACATGTTCCGGCCGAAAGGATTGCTCAAATCATCATAACCATAAGAGGTTTCTTATAGAAAGTGTTGTCTAGTTGATTCTTTAAGGGGGAGGTAATTTTACAATTTTCCCAATAATTTTATTGATACGATGAAAAGTAAAAAATAATCTGGCAAATTTTACCACTTGGATACACCCAACCTTTTTCTCTCAGAATCGTTTTTTCAAGTTTAAAAGACCAATACAGCAGTTACTTTCACCCGACCCTGTACTATTTCATTAACATAATATATAGTAATAGTTATTTCCAAGTTATATTTATACCCATTATTGTTTATAATATAATGTATACATTATGCACCCCCTATAATACAGAAATATGTATTATAAATTATAATATGTAAGAAAATATTTAGAGAAAAAAATTATCAAGAGATACAAAATAATATCATGTATACACATTTTATTTACTATTAAAACTTATAAACAGTCACCAAACATTTTCTTTGTCTTAGTTTTAGAAAATGTGCTTAATATTATTTCAGTGTCCACTGCAGTATCTTTTTCGATATTCAATAATGGTAAATTCTTAAACGTTTGGAGGGGCTATTGAAAGGTTTGGGGGGGGGGGCATAAAACTCCTAAATCCACCCCCTTTTTTGCCTATACTAAACAAACTGTGAACATTAAACTATAAATAAGTGTACCCAATAAAATGGTTTTATCATAATTATTTAAAACGGCCCGCATTTGAAAAAAATCGATAATTACGTTTCTCGGGTACCCAAACGAATAGAATATAATAATTAAAGGGTGGAATTTAATGCGCTAAAAGACCACACTGTACATATTGTAAAGGACTACAGAATATAAAAATGTGCATAGTAGTATATGCCGCTTCAAATGGCGTTCTATGCACGCACATATGCCTTATAATATGTAGTTCTATACAGTGAAAAAACATGATTAATTTCATATAAAGGTACGAATATTAAGTAGAGTATATTATATAATATACACTTTGAAATGTATTAAAAATGAAAGATATAATGTAAAAATCGTTATTAAATAAGAAAGAAACTATTAAAAATAGAATTCCTCGACGCTTATATATAATTGTTACACTGAACTGTATATTCATTTTCTTTAAAAATCCGTCAACAATTTGAAACATTTTTTCGACAAACGAGTGAAAAACATTTTTCCGGATTTACTTTGAAATCGTTAGTGTGCACACCACCGATTGAGTATCGTTTTAGAAATATTATCAAACCGCAGGCCACAACGGCGTCTATACCCGCGTCAAGAAAATATTTTCGTGAGACGACGAAAACAGCGCTCCACGCGCAAGCCTACACACCGACGGGAGCATATATTTCAAATAATATGTTAAAACAACCGAAACAGGCGTACATTTGAAAGATATACGGACGAACACAACGAGAATGCACACTCGGAATAAAACGCATCTAAATAATATTATACGCGTATGTATTATACAAGAGACATAAAACTCTACTCGGGTACGTACGCTTGTTGAAATATACATATATACCCGTATATATATCGTGTACGCATATTGTACATGATATTGTAAAGGGTTTATGAAACGAAATTCTATCAAACCCTGCAAGCCGTAATACGATTCGAGCAAAAAAAAAAAAAAATGCACGAACATCATCCGCTCCTCGACGATGATAATAGTATATATTGTATTACAAATTGTACGCGGTACATATACGCATAGGTAAATGTACGACGGATTGTATAAAAAAAAACATGCGCCCGAGTGAAAATGAACAAGACTCGCGCGCGTATAAGTACACTGTTATGATAATATACGTATTATAATAACAATATTATTTAGATACGAATCGTAAATCGCGCGCGTACACGTGCAAAAGTGCGTGCATCGATCATCAATATAATATCGTTTACGTGCGATGTGCGCGCGATTGTGGAATGGTTAAACGTGTTCCGGTCGGTTTGTCGGCGTAATGAGAGAGAAGAAATCGTCAACAGTGTGGTCGTGATAACCATATAAAATACGTTATAATAATATCACATAAGTATATAACTACTCTACTCCTCAAATCCTTTCTCGCCCACCGTTCCTTTTCGGTGCGATGTGATGACGAACTTTCTACACATTAAAGCAGGTGTACCCCAAGGCAGCATCCTTGCCCCTACTCTATATAACATATTCACGGCCGATATTCCTCATTCTAACGACACTATCTTAGCCACCTTTGCTGACGATACTGGTATAATTTCCACAAATCTTGACATCAACATAGCAACAAAAAACCTCCAAAATCACTTACTAAAATTGCAACACTGGTTCAAATTATGGAGAATTAAGTTTAATGAGAATAAATCACAGAATATCACCTTTACTCTCCGCCCTAACGACAGCCCTCCGGTATTCCTTAACGAAAAAATAATTCCTAAGGTAAATTCGGTCAAATATTTAGGTGTTCACCTCGATAAAAGGCTAACCTGGGCGACACACATAAAAATTAAAAGAAAATCCTTAAACATAAAATTACATAAACTTAGACCTCTTCTCAGTTCCAATATCTCACTCTCCAATAAATTGCTAATCTACAAACAAATTGATCGTCCGGCTATGACTTATGGCATCCAACTTTGGGGCTCAGCCAAAAATTCTAACGTCAATAAATTTCAAGCCTTTTCAATCAATCAACCTTAGGCTAATAACCAAAGCTCCGTGATATGTTAGTAATCTTTCCTTACATAATGACCTAAAAATATGCACCATTCCTACTCTCGCCCGTATATATTATTCGAATTTCCACGCGCACACTCACAATCACCCTAATCCTCTAATTTCTAATCTTTCCTCTGCCACCATTCCCAAAAATCCTCTTCGACGCCTTAAACGAAACGGATTTACTTTTATAATCAGCACAAAAAAAAAATAAATAACTTACTAATCAAAAACTAAAATCAAAATGTATATGAAGTAGTGTCATTGGATGCCCCCTTCTATCACGCACACATGCCTTGTAAATAATGTTTTATAAAATTTACTTATTGTATTAATATATCAAATGCATACAGATTGTAAATATATTGTTGTTTTTAAAAAATAAAAAATAAAATAAAATAAAAAAAAAGTATATAACACTTATCGTAAATACAAAAATAATGTACTCATCGCAAATGTGCATGTGATAATATAATGTGGACGCTCGTATGAGATAAATATCAATCGTTAACGCGCCCCTCATGAGAAAAATCGTGTCCCTACACGTATAAAACGTACATTGAGTCTAAGACTGCTAAGATGAATCATGCCCAAGTAATCTGTGGGTGCGGGGGGTTTTACCGCCTACATGTACTTGAAATTTTAAATTACAACATTATAGGTTATGTAATAAAAATATAATATGAGGAACCTAATACGGGTATCTCGACGGTGTCGACGGCGTGAAACCAATCGCTACCTACCTATTACTTTGAAATCATTAGCCTATGCCCTATGCTAATCTCGCATATAGTGCTATACCTGATATTTCGGCACGACTGTTAGTGAATTATGTATATTGTACAGTATACCTGAATAACCCGTCGCTACCGTCACTACCTAAGACATTAATATAAGTAATACAAGCAAGTAAATTTGGTAATATTTTCAAGTTCGAGTTTGGTCATGTACTACTGTTCCGATTATAACGATATAATAATTGTTCATATATACTTCGAATTTATTTATTTTATGGTGGTCATTTTATGCCACTCCTAACCGATTTTAAAAATTCTATCAAAAAAAAAGTTTTCCATTTTTACTCCTTTTAACCCTTTTAACCCCCTTAGGGGTTGAATTGCATGCGATCCATTGTTAGCGGACATATTCTTCTTATAAACTACCTACCTATCAAATTTCAGCCCCATAGGTCAAGTAGGTATAAAGATTTCGATTTTAATCGAAAATACCACTATCTTATAATCAATACAAACTGTAACACTCATTCTCATAAGCGCAGAAAGTTCAAAATAAACATTTTAAGACCATATCTAGGATTAGTGTATTCTCGGGACACTATGGTTCCGTCGTTTGTTTACAACATTAAAGTATACAATAAACGCATCCGTAGCATTCTTCCAGGTCTGTGTTCACATCAATAATACGAATAACTTGTGTTTTGTTCACGTTAGAGCTGGGACGTGATCTAAATATTTCAACACTAGGATGTAGAAAAAAATCATACACTTTCCAGTAGTACACTTTCTATTTTGTCGACCACGAAGTCTCGGTGACTTGAATCTGGAGAGTGCAACAGTTGTGGAAAACTCGAAATGCCGAGGATAATAGAATAAAAATAATAAAAATAAATGATATTTAATAATAATAAAATATAATAATATTAATACGCAGTGGATTTTCGATCATGTTTGTAAACAGATAAAGAACCTAAAATGTTTTCCGAACGTACTACTAAAACCCTTCTAGACACGTAACACTAAACCCATAACTATATTGAAATAATTGATACAATTTGTGAATGTATACTTACAGTCGCACAGCTAGACAGGTTCCGCAACTATAGGCACTAATAGAATAAACATTAAATTATTGAAAAATGTATTCTCAATTATTACTTTTGTTCGCCAAATAACGAAAGTATAGAGCCCTAAAAATGAGTAATGGCTTAACTATCATGTTTTTGCACATACTTATACCAAGCAGCTAATTTTAAATTGTAAATCCTAATGATAATTAGAAGAAAGTCAATATTTATTTTTGGAATCTAACTGTTGAGACTTTCGAAAAATAGACTCCGGTCGATGTTTAGGGAGAAGAATGCAAGCACTAGGTACCCTAACTTAAAACAACGCTATATATGTATATATAATATTATATAGATCTATGTTAGGTTAGGTTTAGTTTAGGATATAGCGTCAGGCACCCATCTAGAGATTCAGCACCCACCTAGAGAAACGGATTGTTCTTATTGATGCCATTTTTTTTATAAAGTTAATTTTATATTCTGCTACTTATCAATCATCTTATTGTTTTCATTTCATTTTACAGCTAAAATATTAAATGATTTACAAATAGCTAAGTAAAATTTGTATACACAAAAGTTCTTGACGAATGCATAGTTCGTAGAGCTACACATTTTATCATATGTATGTTGGACGATCTACTAATATTATAGTATTAAACTGGTATAATACGTTGTTATTTGACAAGTTTAAAAAAAAAAAAATGTTTACATAAATAAAATGTATAATGTACATTGTACATCTGGAAAAATGTATTATTGTACAGATTCAAATACACAATTAAAGATAAACACTGTGATGAATAATTGTATTTATTTCGCTATAAGAATAATGGTTCTATAAATATTTCTATATCTCTTTTCCTTGATAAAATATCGTATTCTAATTTAAACACTCGTTTTTACTATTGTTATGTTAAGATGACCTCATGCCGATGTATTTTGTTATCATGTTCTTTCACATGACTTAACTTAGCGGAATCCCATTCTGTGAAACTAAAACAATAAAAGCTTTTGAACTCGCTTGTATCTTTGTTATAAATATAATATTGTATATACACTATACCTTCACTCGGCAGAGTGTTCTTTTATATAACATTTCTTATATTTAAAAAAAAAATCTTTTTTACTTTTCATATTCCACCATAATTGAGAATTGTGATTGTTATGATATGATTTTTGAACGGCAACCTTTATTTTTAATTTCGGATACATAATCATAATTATCAGGTTTCTTTCAATAATTATTCATTTTCGTAAAAGATAGTTACACTCGGAAAACTTATAAACGTCTACTATCTTTTACCCACACGTGGTGAACAAAGTGTGCGAGTTAATTATGTTATTTCAGTTATTTCAGTAATTCGTCGTTATCATATGGCGACGTATTTTTATTTATATTATTTTTAAGTGCTAGTTCAATTTTACCACTATCAGATTGTCGGATGAAGGAATTTTTAAGACCAATAGTGAAACCACTGATACCGATATTCACACGTCGCATACTATTCGTATTTACTTACTGTGATAAATATGGTGATACTATTTTTAAGAATTTAATGGGAAATACCAAGGTAACAAGAACACCAAAGATTTTTAACGCCCTTGACTTGCGAATTTTCGTAAGTTAGGAAGGTAATCCTATTTCTTTTCTCGTTCTTGTGATAAATTTGGTTGCATCTCGAATAAACGTCGACCAGCAATATTTATTTTTCAACGATTTCGAGTTGTCGACCGACTCCTTGATTGCAGGGAAAACAAGATATGATTTAAAGAGCACGTTGGTTTTTTTTTTATTTTCGAAATTTTTATTAAGTAGTTTATGCCACGTGCAGGGAACCCCAATATTTGGAAGAACTTTAACGAATCGGGATCTAGAACTAAATTTCAAAAATTGTATTAATAAATGCATTATAATAACGACCAAAAACCTTAAGTCGGCCATCTGATTAGACTCTAACTTCGACTGCGCGATCAGACGCTGTATTCAACGACCGTACTTATTTTTCCGGTCATATTTTCGATACGAGCTGTTGCCACACCTGGAAAAAAAACGTCGCCGCCGTCCGACGATTACATCGCGACGGAGTATATCTGCTGATATCAAAATATATGCGATATATGTACGTCGGTGCGTCGTGCGGTACACGTACTATCGGACGAAATGACTACAGTGACGGAAGCATACGACAATAATTAACAGCAATAATAATGGCAGTGCGTGCGCGCACAATAATATTATTTAGGTGCCTGCTGTAAGCAAAGACGCCCCCGCCCGTCGCGTGACGCAACGCGAACGACCAAGTACGGCGACGGATGAAGTGTTCAGTAAATCGTCGATCGGGTTCGTGCGCACACGACAGTGATAATAATTGGTGAACGCGCGCACACAACACGATGTCGCGGGTAGGTTAACGCGACATTCTGCGCTACATTATGTAAACTGTGACAAAAAGCTGTCTGCGTGGGTAGCCGCATCGTGCGTTCGTCTTGCCGAATATTGTGTCGAGCGTCGACACCGTCGCAACAACGCGGTAGGTAATAAATATAGATTTTTCAGGGTTTAAAAATAAACATGGTCGATCAGATTCACTTATGTGCACGAGTTGGGTTTCGGAGACATTTTGTTGGCAGGTGTAACCGGTTCCCGACCACGTTACAGTTGTTTTATTATTCGTTTTCCCGTCGTCGCGTCGCTCCCGAATACACGAGCTAGATGGTGTTTGTACGCATAATATGTTTCAAACTCGAAACAAAAAACGGACTGAGCTCATTTTCCGAAAATTTATTAGTTTTAGGCGAAACGCGTTGCAATTGCGAGTCTGTTCACGGAAAATAGTACTCATATCATCAAAACAAATACGCTTGCCGGACGAAATTTTACATAATTTCCATCTTTAGTTTCCTTTCAACTCGGAAAACCGCACAGAAAAATCGAAAACGTAAGATGCCTTCCTGGTGACGTTTGCGACTCGATAAGCTATTATACGAAACTTTCGGCGCATATTTACCGCTCGAAAATGTTTGATAGCGAAAAAAATGAAAAAAAAAATAAAAATAATAATTCGTCCGTTGAACCAATAGGGTGAAAAACAATGTGTCCAAAACGGGAATACGCGTGACACGTTAAACGTGTAAACATTGTACGTACAATAACGCAAGCCAACCGACCCGGCCGTATCGCGCACTCGCACGTATGATATGTGTGTATTATGATAATACGTCAAAAGCGGCAGTCGTAGACATAATTTATTATTTCGTACAACACAATATAGACGCAACGTACGACGAATGGCGGCGGTATACCCGGTGCACAGTCGTCATGGTATTATTTGAACACCGTCGCGGTGGGCGGCGGGCACGAAAAAAAGGATTATTTTTATTTTTTTTATTTTACACGCGGGGGGGGGGGAAACAAACGAGCCACCGCACGGCCCCGGGCTTACGGTCCGGAGAAAACACGGGCGGTACGGTGTGACGGGCTACGACGGAAAGCTCGTGTCGTATCGTGACGCGTACACTGCAGCGTGCCGACGTAACGAGCGACACCTGTGTGCACATCGGCGCGTACGGTATACGCGTACATTACCGTCGTCGGCGCCGCTGTTGACGTCTCCCGTACGATGTGCCGTATTTCAAATATCCGCAAATTAAATCGCGCGCGTTCAAACGGTCCCGCCGCCGAAAAACGCTACGGGGTGTTTTTCCTAAGTTTTTTGTTTTCCGTCTTTTTCGTCCATTTCGCCGTTGTTTTTTTCGCGTTTCCGATCGCGTCGTCCGGCTCGTGATCTACTCCACCGCTGACACCGTGACGTCGCCGATGTCGGATTGTTCGTCACGCGTGCTCCGTCACCCCCGAACGTACGCCGCCGCGTTCTTCCGCGTAACACGATCACCACGTGCGAACAATATACGCGCACCATCGCTATACGTGAGCACTCGCGCACGCACACGCACCTACGCACACGCACGCACACTCGTCTGATGGGCTCGTGTAAGACCGGTAAGTAAAATAACTCGTACGAATCGTGAACGGGTACCGCCGAGACTTGTATGACTAGTCATATGCGTGTAACGGTTAGGTTAGGTTGAAATCAAACGAGTCGGCTCGTCGATAGTACGAATGATAATGCGCGCATTACCTTAGCCCGTACTCGACCTTTTTTTTTATTTGGGCCGCATGAAATATTTTAAAATATTACGCGGGCTGCAAGTCGAAATGAATGAAACGGAAATTAAAAAAAAACTAAAAATAAATTTACATATTGCGTACATTGTATATTAGTGTGAATTTTGATATTCAGATGGTTTTAACAAGTCATCAAGATGTGAATCAGTAAGCCGATTTCTGTACACGTTCTTTGCATATTTCATTTTTGAATACGAAGTTTCACATAGATGTGTTCATGTGATCATCGTCATCAAAAAGTGGCCACATTTTTGTAGGGTTTTGTATTTTCCTGGCACCGAATTCCAAAATTCTACGTACTTCTTTTGTTCTCTCTTCTCTCTGAAAATAGCTTCGAAATTTGTTTCGTTATATTTTATATTTGTAATAATATTAGTTTTAAAATTTATATTTTTATCAATTCAATGAGTTCTGTTCGGATTTGTGAGATACCGTAAAGTCATATCGGTCATAATTATTGTTATTGAAAGAGTGGAGAACGGTCTAACCTTGGTTTAATAATAATATATTATAGTGTATGCACGCACGTATTACGCGACGGACGAAAGACAATATTACACAATTTGCAATCGGACAGATTTTTTTTTTTCTCGTAAACAGTAGATATGCGCTGAAGATAATATTAATTACGAATAAACACGATTGACGGCTCCAAACCTATTGTGCCACGCGTAATTCAATATTCCAGATAACGGTGATCTCCATTATTATAAAAAAAAAAACGGTCTCTCTGCCATAGGAACACAATCGTGCAACAGATCTCCAGCAGAATATTACAGTGCGCGAATGCAACTCCGCGGTCGAATACCGCCACTGATCGCCCTGGATTAAGTACAATAGCGATCGTTCTAGTGGACGACTAGTGGCGTATTTACACGGGTCCATACGAAGGATAGATTCCTTCCACGTATTATTATGCCTTTAATATTTTTGTACGATATATTAGCCTCCGAGCGAAACGGGGATTACACGGGTTTTGCGACAAACCGGTTTTTTTTCGAAAAGTCAATCAATTAGTTTTTGCTTGGAAATAATCAAACCGCTACTTTTTACCACGAGAACTTTATCGAATGAGTTTACTTTAAAATCCCGTCTATAATTGAAAATGCAGTTGGTACAAAGATTGGGCGTGATTGGATACACGTACAATCGTATAGATTCCAAAACGTGAATAGTTTATAGGATCCAAATAAATTACCGATTTTAGGGCGACAACATTTCCAATATCTAATTCACATTTTCCCCGTAGATATTTGTTGAATTACAGTGCACATTTCACAGCTTATACATTATACGATTTCAACAAAATTAAAACCATGGTGTCCCATCGGAATTTACACAAAGCGAAATCTCCCGTGATAATATAGAGATAATCCAATTCGGTTCTTTTTGTGGGTAACCCAGAGTAAAGGCATTTCGGTTAAATATAACTGTGCTATTAGAGAAGTTAAAACATTTTTCCTTCTTCTATAGGTTTTGGATAAATGTCTTTTTTCTGAAAATGTCGAAAAAATATAAATTTTATCAGAAATTTCGAAAAAAGATTTCGTGGATTCATGATTTTTATTGATTTCTTAGTTTACAAAGAAATAATGTAAATTTTTATCACCTCATCATTTTTCAGATAAGGTTTGTTGATAATGTTATTAATTATTATCAATTCAAATTGTGTAAATCAGGGGTCTTCAACCTTTTTATGGAATGGTCCACAAATTATTCTCTAAAAAATCTCGCCGGCCGCATTCCTAATGAAAACATGTATTTTATACATTATTCGAAAATTCTCGACAACGATATCTTAAAGCCTAAATTATGGCTTATAGCCGTACTAATAAAGATAACTTTATGCTATACTTAGAATGTGATCAATGAATAATGACAAGCCGAGTCGCGGGTTGAAGACCCCTGGTGTAAATAGTACAATATTTTCATGTAAACTAGAAAAATTATTAAAACTCAAAAAGTTACTGAAAATTGAAAGTTCAACTGTCAACATTTTCAGAAAGTTAAACCTTATAAAATGGTTAACATCAAAATTTATACCTCCAAAATGTATAAAAGTTATAAAATAAAATGTTAATTTTTAACTTCTGTAATAATATACTTATATTTACCAAACTATTGTTAACAAAATTACCTTTGCCCAAGAATGCTCATCAAACAAAATTTGATTATCTCTATAAACACAAAAGGAACCGCTCTGTGTAAATCCCGTAGGGATACCCTATGTGTGGATCTAATACATAGATTATAATAAAGTACATATGGTAAGTAGAATAAGATATTTTCATGAAAACAACAATTTTATTTCTAACTCCAATTGCATACCCAAATTCGCAGTTTTTTTTAAATCAAAATTAACATTTATTTATTGCAAATTATTAAAACGTTTATAAAATTATAAGTTATTAAAATACCGTTCTCATAGTGCCATTTTTTCTTCACAACTACGAGGACTGAGGTCTGTGATATATTATGTGATACTGTGTCACTGGGATGGTTGGTAAATGTTTGAAAAACTATTTTCATCACATGCATAGGTAACTGACCATGAAAAACGCAACATACGCTCATATAAATAACTGTAGATGTATTCGTAAACGAAAAACTAAGACAATCATCACAAACGTCTTAAATAACATTTTATAATACCGTTCTGGTAATATTTCATTACGATATCAGTCATTTCAACATCAGTATTCAGTAGAGTTATCAACGCGGACTAAGCGGCAGCAGTACATTGTACGAACAATATCGAAACAAGTTCAATACAACAATGACAATTAAAATTATTATCTCCGGAGAAGTAAATCCCGATACGTAGGATTACTTGTACCGCAACCATTCGTTCGCGGTAATAGTATAAACGTATACCCGCGTCGTGGGTCCTGTTATTATTGTAATCACTTGTTAACAGAATCCTCCGCGGCTTACTCGTACTATCGAATTAATTGCGTTAAACTCGAAACAAATCGTATGTATATATCGCGCATAATCATTGATAAAATAACCCCTTGAATCGAATCACTGTCATATAATATACAGGTATCCGTTCTGTAACAATATTGGAAATCTTCGTCAGTTTTATTGGTCTCATACCAGGAACCGTCATATTTTGAACGTTAACAAAACATATTTGTTCATTGTTGCGTTGTATTGATACAGAAAACCGTTTTGTTGTTTGCAGAGGGAATTGTCATTAGATTAGTGCATTGAACAATATTATTCTAGAGAAATCGAAATATATATATATTATATATATATATATATATATGCATATATCAACAATCTTTCAACCACTATTCTATAATATTTCTATCTAATAAAAATGTTAAAGTAGGAGCGTACAAATACTTGTCCTGGAGTAAAAAACACAATTCTAGACGACTTGGTACATAATAATAAAAACAGTGCACATATAAGGCGACAGGAACTGAAGATTTCCCCGCGGACTTCAGTGTATCATGATGAGAACAAATATTTATCTACGAGACGCATGTTTTCGTAAGATTAAATCCATATAAATATCATATCCTCTTGATTTTCCATCTGTGAGCACACACTTGCGGTCAACATGCTTAATATTGATATTCTAAAAATATCCAAGTGTTCATGAAATTACGTAGTCCAAGACTAATCGATACAGGTTGCTTCCGTTTGTCGTTATCAATTTAGCGCAAGATATTGTTGTGTTCTCTAAATCTTTTATCTTCCCGAAGAAATCGTGAAATCTATAAGCCTTCATGTGGGTTATCGATCAACATTAATCTCGCGTCGATCGTTCTTTATTTTCGACAACCTCGAATGATAGAAGTTACGGCCCAACATTTCGAAACATTTCAAACCGTTTTTAAGTTAACGTAGTTCATGTAATTATCATGGTACAATAATTTACGATAAATGTGAAAAAAAGTATACACTTCTCGTTTCATTCGGAATCTAAAAAAAAAAAAATCCGGAAGTATAAGCACCCGTAATAGATAACAGTTAACCGTTTTAGGTACATGGCGATAAGTGGTTAAAGGAAAATGTTTCGAGTTAATCCCTTATAACGACCACGCGCGAGCCATAATATACTGACCTAAATTCGGCTCGGATCGCCAGAACGCCGTATACGTTTATACACATTACACGTATAGTTTAACGATGACTCGACGGTTTCCAGAGAAGCCAATACCGACGAGTAAATTCGTATATACAGTGCACATACACATATACACAGAATAACGCTCGTTTTGACTTTTGTGCAGCGTCCCGAATTTGTGCCATTGATTTATTTTCTATTCGAGTGCGGTGTTCTCACCTCCTCCCACAGCACTGGTCCGCAGCTTTGCGTGCAATATCGAATATACATTTTTGCGATATTATTGTGTGCACAATGTGTACGCGTTCTCGGACGTACGTTTTGTTAGGTAAGCGGTTTTCAGAGCATCTTTGAGACATGACTCGTTTTATTTCAATTATTTCACATTATTCATTAGTATTTTATATAGCACACGCACATACAGGATCTCACGAGGGGGAGTTAAATTTTTCATCTGTTCCATACACGTTGTTTGATATCTATATATTATGTATTGTTGCATTAGTCCGGTTGCAAATCAATTACGTAGTATCATATAAATGCATTGGATCATGTAATTAATGAACTTGGTTACATACTTCCAAAAAAAAAAATATTGTGAAATGAAATTGATTAAAAAATATTTCATCCCATTTAAAAGCTTGATTGTACCTTCGTTTTGTTATGAAATATTATCGTGCATTAGTCAAAGAAATTATATTATACAATAAAGAGGAGTATCGTGAAATGTAGAAATTTGAATTCTATCGGATTTAAAAATTATATACGAGATATATGGCCTCAAATTGCATGTGAATCACAGCAAGTAAATATGTAAAATATATGCATACAATAGCGAATTTCCCTAGATAATTCAAAACGAAAAAAAAGGACATTTTACTTTCCTGAAAGTACTGAACCCAAAATGGTGTTTATAAATGAAGTTCTGTATAACAATTGACAGATTTAGATCATCGAATTGAAGCAGTCAAAATTATTTGTAACATCTCTGAGCCACTATTAAACTTTTTATCGCTGTCCAATGAACAAATATAATTCGAAAACAAAATTAATCGCACAAAGTACAAATCAGATTTATCTGAAAATATGTGTCTTGAAACGTTTCATTCGAAAACGATGTATTCTTCAAAATTTTCAAATAATGCCAATGCGCACTAGTGCTATATTTAACTCTTTTCACGCGAAAAATGTGCAGACAGACAATTTTCGGAAACATGTGTTTTAGTCTCCGAATATTTTGTACAGTTCCGGTGACTGTAGCAGAAACGGGAAGGTCTTTCGGTGAGATGGGAAATTCACTGAACACATGGCAAAGATTCACAACGGTTCGAGAAAGATTGAACTCAAATGCGCTCTTTTATGCACGGCGAACGCATTGGCTTCGACTATAAATGTTGATGATTTCATAAATAAATGCGCTGTGCTCAAAGCCCGTGAAAAAAAAGAAAAATGTTCAACTCGAATACAAATCATATATCATTCAACGCGGTGAAATCGAAAAATAAACTTCTTTTATTTTCATCAAAATCCTATCGAAATGTAAATGATATATTAAAATATATTTAAAATGCTTATTATTCTTGACTAAACCTATTAATAATTTATGGTACATTTTATCGTTGGAAGCTTACCGTGTCGGGCAAAAACTTTTAGCGCACGCGCGCGCACAACCGCCGCAAAACCATTGGCCGAACGTATTATTACTGTGTGTACATTATGCGATTGCGCTGCAGCTGCGTCCGGACACACGCGATTTCGTTCGCCACCGGCTTTACATCCCGAAGTGATGCGGAAGTAATTCCGAGATAATGGCAGCGGAGCAACGGGAAGAAAAAAAAACGGAAAAACTCAAAAATCTTCTACGAACAGAAGGGACGCGGGTTTTCAAATTGGAACGATATATACATAGACACCGAAATGTATATACATGTAGGTACAGTATTAGATGTACACCGAGAACGTCGTCGTCGCACATAAAAACGTTTTCACCGCTCACGCGGGGTGGCCTTTTCTTGTCGGTTTTCATTGAAACAAAACAAATATATCCGTTTCCGCCCTCGCTTAAAAAATGCAAATATTGACTCGAAATTGAGAAACATTCGGATCCATCCCTTGTCCGACGTTTATTACCACCGCGCGCGTATACACTACACTCGCATACCCGAGTCGCGAAACGTTCGTGTTTTAGTTGAAATTTATTGTACTCGCGATCGAATTTCACCCTTCGGGCACCAGCGAAACATTGCTGTGCTAACAGGTACGTACCAGCTATGACCTAGCTATACCACGTAGATAATGTCCGTGTAATACCCGTTTGCTATATTATTTTCGTTGTAGTCCCGCGGGTTTTCCGCCCTTGTTCTGGGCGGTTCTGGTTTGCGCACAAATACCAAAAAGACAACTAGTTTGCGCACATAAGTACCACTCATTTGGGCACAGTTAATCTAAATTTAACAAATTGTTTGCGCACAAAAGTACCTTAAAATAAATAAATATAAGGCACATAATATTTACTATGACAACTTTAAGCTACTTTAAGAAATGTATTATCTAACGTGGTACGTAAATACATTTTCCTTCCCACTTTACAGACTGTCTATGAAAATATTTGTTCATAGGTGTGGTTAAAAATGTACGATTAGTCTTAATAGTAGTGTGGTTAATTCGTATAATAGTTTATATTCGTTATTTTTATTTATTTTTTCACGTTTTTAAAGTTTTAAAGTTAAATTTTTTTTCCATAAAATCGATTGCCCATTAATTCTATATATTGCATTTGATTAATTTCACCAGTTTCGTATTTTGTCCATAAATGTATTTTAGTTTTTATTACTTCAGTGGATTCCTTTCTGCGGTAATTATTGATGTCATTGGTTATTACTTATTAGTTATTACTTACTGTAATAATTGTTATTACTTAACAATTATAAATTTTAAGTCGTACAATACGTTCCGCTCACTGAAAATTGTCACGTTAGACTAATTTTGCGTTGTGATAATAGCCTGATATATTGAAAGATAGTTATAACTTATAATCAAGCGAAGTCCCAACGGAAAGTTTCAGGTAAAAATAAAATAAAAATATTAGATTGTGCGCAAACTAGTTGTTGATTTAACCATATCATGTGCGAAAACGAGTTACGTTATTACAGGAAAAAATTGTAGATTGTGCGCAAACAAGTTGCAGCCCTTGTTCTCGCCGCGATAAATTCAAACAGGATTTCACTCGACTTTGACCGTATAAATAATATTATTATTGTATCAACATAGAAAAGACCGCGGTTGACGTTTTGCAACTGAATCAAACACGTGCATAATTGCAGTGCGCAGCTCAAAGCGCGAAAACACCATAATTCTATTAAAACGTATACCATCATTTTGCGGTTGCGGCGCACGCGAATTCTAGTATATATTTGTAACACACCAAACACAGGACTAACGTACATAATAAGGTTATAGTAAAACAGTATGAAATATTTTAAAACAAAGCAACGCAACGTGCGCGATATCTGCTTGAAATTAATTTAAAAATGTGCGTTTGATCAATGTCCACGGATCGTACGAATTATTGTACATAATATTATGATTATATTAATAATTATTATTATTATTATGATGATTATAATCAGATATGACAAATTACGTGGGGCCAAATTATATGATAAGTACGTGTGTTTAATAATAAATCAGGAAAATGATATTATGATGTAAAGGTTTTAGTTTTTATGGCGAGTACCTATAGCGCGTATTAGTGCAATATAAAATGCTCCAATCGTGACGGTAACCGCGAAAAGCAATCGGTCGAATTTCAAAAGCCACTTTGTCAACACCCAACAAAGTACCAAAACAGCTTTTGTATGTACCAACCTATGCATAGTATTAATATTTATGTACTCTGGTGTACTGCAGGAATACAGTCTGCGCACATTGCTTCTTCAAAGAAAATTCATTTTAAATTAAATGTCAGTCCATAAGTCTGGTAAACATTAAATGCATAGTTCTATCTCGTACATCAATACCTGCAAGTTATATTATATAATACATATTAAATGTACATACTACATAGATACAATTTATTTAAATATATATTCCGGTTTTTTTCTTTTTTTAATAAACCATTACTTAATGCAATTTGTGTGTTTTAAAAAAAAAACAAAAACAATTTTATGTGCCACGTACATCGGTTTCGAGAATTCGATCGACACTAAACCTTATTATTCGCACCAGTACTCGGTGTGGTTTAAATTGTCATTTTTTCTCTTCAGAACATTTATACTTACATCAAATACTCATCGGTTATTTGGATTTGTTTGGTTTCAAAGTGGATTCCGGTTAAAAACCAAATCCCTGTTGATAACTCTTTGACGGATACTATTAATAGTATTGGAATAATATCAGTAAAACGATCATCAAACGTTTCGTATGGTTGCACTTATTTCGACTGAGAATCAAACTGTGTGTCGCAGTTAAATAGGTGCGTAATATTTCTAATTTCTAAAAGACTTTTGAGAAAATAGCGGGGAAGAAATGTAAAAAAATGTGACTCAGTGTATAGCAAACTACGTAGCTAGTTTAAACAATCAGATCGGAAGCGCGAACATTATTATACGTATTATGCGTGCAATATGGAGCAGATACATCACATTTCTTTTAATCGTAATTCGAAAATTCCTCAAGTAGTTTATAAGTTATAAGATACTTATGCGCCTAAATACTTTGACATACAATAACATTTTTAGTTTTAATTTTATGTTCAATATTCGAATTATTCTACATAATATTTCTACTACTTGAAATGGTTTTCAAAAATCAAATCAGTATTAAAGTGTTCATATAAGATAACAAATTAATATCAAAACGTCTTAAGCTTTTATATTAGGTTTATTGTTTCGTACAATGTGTAAATCATGACATGTTTATCGTCAGTCTGTTTAACAAAGGGTAAATTGTTGTAACTCTTGTAACTCCAAAATTCCAAATTTTACTGAAAATGAATACTACAATTTAAATTAGCTTCTGTGTGCCCATATATTGTTTTCTAATAACCATTTAATGACAATTTGAGTCTTCATGACAACAAAAAATTTGATTACCTACCCTACTTTAGGCTCAGTTATTTTCTGCCGAGAAGAGTTTTATCCTGTTTTTCTAATATCAAATCTTGATAAAGAAAAACCATTTAAAACAAAGACTAAAAAAATATTTTAACTTAACATTAAAAATATAAAGAGTATTACATTTTAAAACAAAATAATACAACCATCGAGCACAGCAAAGTCTCGGGATCAAAGTTTTACATAATATCCATATGGGATTGTTTGTGGATTTACTTAAAATGAAAAAAACTAAAGTTTGCATAAAATAACTTCATACTATTTGAAGTAAAATATCAAAGAGGTTTTTGCTGAACATTTTATCGAAAATCTTATATTCAAGGGTAATCAGAAATTTATGAACTACCTTGTCCCAGATGGTGTGTTTACTTTTCATTAAATTTAAATGTATTAAGTTGATATATTCACCATAAACTTCAAAAACCTCTTCAACCGTACATTGAATCCTACATAATTTGAGTTTAAAGGAAACATACAACAATTCGATTTACTTACCGAGTTTACGATTTACTGAGTTGTTGTGTTTATTTATGACAATTTCTGACGGAATTAATTTGTAGTTTTCTTTAACTGTCTGAGCCTTATAAGATTATCAATGCATTTTATGTATACATGAAGTTTTGCAACATTACGATATCAGAATTCAATTAGTCATAAATTCTGTTGCATATGTCTATCACTGTTGTTGGATATAATGTAACACTTGAATGCACAATTTGTACAAAAATATTCCACGTGCTCAGAATTAATATATTTCATATGTACGAATAAAATTATTATAATATGTACTTTCTTGGTAACGCAGGAAAACGGTATACATAAGGATAAGTTATACATACGAATCAATTGTGTGTGATAAAACCTTGCAGGATCATTAGGTTAACCTAACGGCCCACTGCACACTTCAAGCGTTTGAGCGTCAAACACTCCTCGTCCGTACAAGTTTTCAGAAAATGTGAAATATGTCTAGTAGATTCATACGTTAGATCAGTGATGGATTTAAAATGGGAAAACGGAACCGTTCCATCTGGCAGATGATTGAATGTCACTGAAAGACATCAGCGCGTCAATATCGCTTGATTTCTTGAACTGTAATGACAGTTTGTTTGTAAATATCGATGGAAATGTTAAAAATAAAAAATATCGTAGGTACGGGCACTACGCGCAACTGTATAATAATAATTCACATCGTGGCACGACACTGCGCGACCATATAATATAATGTGCTGTGCACGATGTCGGAAAAGAAATGCTTTGTGTACTAAAAAAAAAAACAACAAGTTTATATTTTTTTTTTTACAGGGGATTATTTAAAAGCCCCTGCCCTAGGAACAGACCCTGCGGGGTACACGCCCCTGCATCGGACCGTCGTGGTATGTTATTTATGCGGAGGTACATAATAGGTGTACTTAATACGCCGTATCTACACATTCATGTTCGTGCGTGTGCGCTTGAGTGTGCGCTTGAGTGTGCGTGTGCGTGTGCGTGTGCGTGTGTGTTCGTATCTAATATATTAATAGATATATACATTCGACTACAGCGTGTAATATTCGTACCTATAATGTAGTGGCATAATTTTGTGGAATAATTTCGCAGAAGGTATCGCCGGAACAACGTCCGAGTTGGACGCGTAATCAATAATAATGATAATAATTGTCTCAATAAACGGAACAATATAATAACATTCAATGCTGCTGTCGCTGCAGGTTGACGTGTGTGCGCGCGCGCGCGCGCGCGTGTAGAAGTCGCGGTCGAAAACACGATAGTGCCGCACGACTGCGCGTATTGTACCGCGGTCGTCATATTATATTGCGGACGTGCGACAATGCCCAGACTGTGGGCACCTGCACGGGTACACACGGGCAATGGAAACACGCTGCAACCCCCGGAGAGAACACACGAGTTACGCCGTCACAGGTATTTATAATATTTATGCATCCGTAGCACGCGGCAGCCGAGTGCGTATGTCGATCAACGTACAATACCATATTGTGTGGCCTTTAGTTTTCACGCTTTTGGGAGTTCCAGAGTCTCAGTTGGAAAACGGTGCTGGGCAAATGTTGAGTATAGGTTATAATAAAAACAAGGAAAACTCGATAAATCGATCCTTTGCTGCGGCGGCGATGGGACGGTAAATCGGATCCCATCAAAAGTCCATGGTAGTTCCATCGCACGAGCAAATGGACTGAAAACGTTTTCCGAAAACGTTTTAATTTTCACATAATGCTTATATTGTAATGTTTGCAAACGTATCGACGATATTATGTTTCAAATCTAAGCCAAACGTTACAACGATCTTTATATTTTTAAATAAAACATTGATTTGATTATATGTTCTAATGAGGATTAAATTAAAAAGTAATTTGCAAAAGTAAACGGTGCATTTAGTAGGTTGTTAAGTTATTTGGTACCATTTAAATTGAAAAACAGTAATAATATATAAGAGGACCTTGCGCGCGGCTTTGTATAATATATATGCTATGAGTTAATAAGTTATAAGGTTCTTAGCTATTCACCCGAGCATTATATTTTGCCCCACCCTATAGCAAATACTGAAATGACTCCCTAGCCTGGAATAAGACTTTATTTAAGAATAATATATACCAAGGTACAATATTCCCATTGGACGTTTTTTACAAGAAACAATTTATTCTACATTTTGTTTTATATTTTAAATATTTTCATCCTCTCCATTTGGTCTCGAATAAATGACTTTATCATAAATAAGGAGAAGCTGATATTTTAACATGTACCTACATATATGATCCCTAGTAACATTATTGTAAAATATAAGATCATTTTATTAATTTAGCATAAAGATATTAACATGGGTATATAAGAAGTTATATATATTATGATATAAAAAAGGAAAGCCAAAGAGGTATATACGTATAATGCTCTCGTCCCTTCCACCTAACCGCCTCTGTCGTTATTACTAAAATAGTACCATATTCTGACTTGCGAATAGCGTCCTATATAATAATATACATATACCTAATGTTAAGTACTAAAAGAAAATAATTTTTTCTGAAAATTCTATTATACATATACAGAATACAGATCCCTCTTTTTAAATTTTTTTAGTTATAGTTGTTTAAAGTTTTCCTCGGGGCAGCTCAATATATGAAAAAAAATAAAGTTTGAAAAGAAAAAGCAGTAAACATTTAGTAGAGCACATTTATTTCCATTTATTATGATTAATTAATTTATTACCTACACAAAACACAAGTTCATTCATATATTTTTTATGTGAATCACTTTGAAAAAATCACTCTGTGCTTGAGTACATAATCATCCCTGTTTTTAAACAATTTTTTATCGTGTTTTGTACTATATTTCATTACATTACTTTTTTTCAAACATAAAAGATACATATTTTTTCACTACCAAATTTGTTTTGTTTTTAAAATCAGAATGTTTTACATACTGAGTGAAACGAGGAATGTATTAGTTTTAGTATGATGTATTTTTTGTACATATCACTAAATTTTTACCTATCAACGTTTCCCATTAAGGTTTCCAATCCCAAATATTGTCTTGTTGGTGCACTGAAGAAGTCATTTTTTGATTGTCTCAAAAGTTTTCACAACAATTGCCGAAAACAGACGAAAAATTGAAAAAAAAAACTGCAACATCTACGGAATGCCAATTTCCAACAAAATTGATTATTTTTTAATTTTAATTCAAAAAATTATAATCGTAGAAACTTGAAATTTTCACCAAATATTTACATGGCTATTCTCTAGATATGGTGTAAAGTTTTGAATTTTTTTATGCTATTTATAGCCATTTTGAATTTTCAGAGTTTTCTTAGTTTTTTTCCGTAAAATGTCAATAAGAAAATGTTGGTTAACTTTGAAATGTTGAAAATTTAATACAATATTATTCGTATAATTTTCTTACTCGTGTAAAAAATCTCAAAAATCTGTTCCTACAATTTTTATAAATAAACCTTTGAATTTGAAATGTTGATAAAAATCACGAAAACTGTCTACTTTTTGTAGTTAAAAGTTGATAAATATTTCATTAACAATACTTAAAATTTGAAAATATAGTGTTATGTACTAAAATAGTTCTCTCCGGTGTACCAAAAAAAGTTTATCGAAGTAGTGCAAAAAATTTTACAATCGTTAGAATATTATTTTTTAATGAAATCGGGTGTTTCTGCAATCGATTAAACGGTATAAGTTATTTCACCGTAACTCAAAATATAATAATCGAAAGAACTTTAAATTTATACAAAACACTTATACATATAAACATTTTCTAGAAATTGTGTAAATTTCAAAAGAATTCAACAATATTCTGCTATTTATAGGTATTTGAAATTTAGAAAAATGACATTTAAGACATTTTTGTGTGGAGATTCCTGTTTAATCAATATTCTTTTCGGATTCTTTCGCACTTGTAATAATTATACCAGCTACCTACGTCATACGCGAAACAATTAATTTGCATACGCACGCTTCAACGCATTAATCTTTGTCGTTAGAGAATCGTCTCATTGCATGTCCTGTCGATAGTTTAAAGTATAATTTAAGCGAAAGTAAACAAAAAAACCTACGTCATCTTCTTGGAAAATGAGTGTTAAACATTTACGTTTCAATAAAATTCACACCAGTTTTCTTTCTAACGTTTAATGATTAATTGATTAGCTACTGATATCCATTATAATAATAATACATTCATCAAAACAAAATCGACCAAATCCATCCTTTCAAACTGGATACGGAAAGCGCTATTTTATTCTAAAGTTATACCCTCGTTATACCTGTCGGCATAGTGTTGCTTATTTTTATATTGATGAAAGATTATTAATAAGTCGAATATTAGTTTCATTTTATATAATAGTTATTATGCTTTATTATTACTTTCAGCGGACTGCAATTTTTATTTTTATTTTTATTTTTTTTCATCACCGTGTTGCATTCCATTTTTTTAACGTCATAACGTGTAGTTCTTTAAGATTTTATTGGAATTAATTGATCAACATAAGGTGCGGGTAAAAAATTTCTACAAACCGTGATAGTATATTTTCATAAATCGATTAATTTGTTTTGAATCAACATGATATTTATAATTACACAGTAGATAACGAAGATATATAATCTGAACTAGTCGGGTTCGGAGATCACAGAGTGCAGATTATCGAATTGTTTAGATAATTTATCAACAAACTAGTTAAAATACAAGTATTTTTTATGCTGCTGTGTATCGATTTGTAGTTTGTACGCGCTATAAATTCAATATACTCGTATTTTTTTATACACTTCTATAAAAGTACATTAGTTATTAGAACTAAATTTATTATATTTAATAAAATCAATATTGGTAAAAATATTTTTTGAAGTATTTTAGTTTTACCTTCGCATTCAAATTTAAAATTACCAAACCTATAACACTATATGAAAAATATGATATCCGACCTTTTATGTCCACTGGATTTTTAACCAAACCCAATATTTATTCAAACATTAATTGTAATTATAACAAAATAATATAATCTTGATGATCTTTATTAATCATATATTTTGTAGCATTAGTTTTTTATATATATATATTTATTAGCTTTTAGAATGAAACTATGATAGCTCAACAAGTATACAACAATTATTTTATGCATTTATACAATAAGAAATAATGATACTCGTACAATTAAAATCTCGAGCCTATTATGATACATTATAATTATATTATCGTGCTGATACAGTAGTATTTGTTATAATTCTGTACTTTCAAATGCAAGCGTTATGAATTGTAAAATCATATAGGTCCCTAAATTGTTGTAAGTTTTGAGTTGTTTTTTAGATGTTTGTCGACAAATTACCAATTTATTTGGACAAATTCGAAAAACACTGGCCATCAAGTTCCAATAAAAGATGATAGTTTTTATCGATAAATATTCCATGAATACTTTGGAGCATTCCCGCTGCCGAATAATAGTGGGTAGATGAGAAGGTTCATACCTAGAAAACAATATATCACGTTATTGTAAAGCCATTCACGGAATAGGTATCTGTTTCTAATTTTTCACATTTTCATTTCATTTTGACCGGTTTTAATATTACTGGTTTTGTTCTAAGTATAATGGCGGGTTGATAACACGAGAAAACAATCAGCGGTGCTCATCAGTACAAATCGAAATAAAATTATGTAAAATTAATTATGTGGTACAAATCGGTTAGGGAATCTTCCGTGAAAAGGTGCAGCACGAATCTCATGCATCCAACCATGTAGCATGTCGGCCGCACATACCGATATTGCCGACAGTGAGAATCGACCTTCGGAAATCGGTCTGAAACTCGTAAACATTGGAAATATGTCACCTTGAGGAGTCACCGCGTACAGAATTGGACACATTTTGTCGGTCTTGACGAATAATCGTGCCCACGTACATGTTATAATATTATTATCATTCCGATAAGACGGTAACCGCGTGCCATTCTCGATTATCCGTGCGGCACCGTCGGGTTTGTCGAATTTCGACCGGCACATTCTGCACGTGTGGCGTTGGATAACGGCACATTTACATAAAAAAATAAAATTTATATATTAAATATAGACACAATGCGTGCAAAACTGTCTCGGGAAAACAGTGACTGAAGCGAGCGGACAATAACGTTGATAACTTCCTTCGAAAAAATTCTGCAGCTACGTCGATTGGCAAATGTTATGACTCGCCGTATCGAAGACCAAACTCGTATACATTATGAAGTTTGTTACGGAACGTTAAAAAATATATCGATCTTCAACAAAAATGCACTGTTGACCTTTCCATTAATATACACGGTTTTTTTCGCCTTTTATGTTGTTATTGTTGATACACGCGTACATACACAATACATCACTATGAGATAATCAATTTTCGATCACAGCGACTAGCGAGTCTTGCGTTACCCTCACGGGCACACTTAAGTAATACATTAATACCACATTAACACGTATACTTTAGGTTGATCATACTTCCAGTTTAAGATGGGATCGTTCTTTTTTTTATCATTATGTCCCGTTGTCCCGACAAATTTCGAACGGGACGCTTTTTATCCCGTTCTTAGAAAATAATCCCGTTTTAATCCCGTTATTTTCATACTACTAAATTATCAATAAAGAAATATAATATTAAGATCCGCAGTTACCAAAATTATTGAAATGTATTCAGCTTCAAAAACGTATTTTGACTCTCAGAACAAATGTCCAACCATTTTAAAATATTTTTTTAGCGACTCCATTTCAATAATATGGTTTTATTTCATACAAAGTCGACGAAAAATCATTAGTAACACTATAAGAATAATAAAATGGGAAATCATATCTGCATGTCAAGTATCAGAAGAATAAGAAATACTACGTGAAAAAATGGAAAAAAGAAAAACACAAAACTTTTTAGCTTTCATTGTAAACTTACTACTCTTAGAATTACAGACAAAAAATATATACACGAAAAAACAATTTACAGAACAAACTAACCAGTTTTACGCACTGAAGTTCTTTTGAAGAATTAAAAATATTTCGTAAGGCCCAACTAATAAAAAGTTCAACAGAGAATAATATTCAAAAAAGCTTAATATTTATTTTGCGAAATAATAAAAACAAGCTGATTGGAATGTGGATGAAGATATTATTCTTTTCAATGAATATAATGATGTGTTAATGCTATACAAGACAACTTAAAAGAATGTTAAAACTTATACGTCATTCAAAAATTGTCTGTCCAGTTTTTTTTTTTTTTTTGTATATAAATGGTCCCCTTTGCGTACCTTATAGTAACATTAAACATTAGTAATTATACTTAACTATAGTCCATAATACACACGAAGTCATAAGCCGTACGAAATATAAACGATTCCACGGCTCGAAATCCTGTTCAATCGAATGGTTTGAATTTTGTTGTCCATCAACATTTTAATTTTTTTCAACGTCCAATCCGATGAGAAAATATTCACCGTTCTGTTAATCTGTATACCAGCCGATAATTATAATAATTAATAACTATCGACGAGCACGGCTTATAAATAACAACGTGGGATAAGTGAAAAATATACAGCGAAACATTGTTGCGTCGTATAAATATACGATTGCGGAAGTTTCGAATTCAGCAATTTCACTTCTCATGTTTTTTTGCGGTAAACATTCAACAGTTCTGGGCGACAGAATATACTATCATATAATATATTATAGCTTTATTACCGTGTACCGAACGTCCGTACTGTAGTCTACGAAATGTTGCCAGGTATCCCATTTTTATTTTAAACGATCGATTAAAATAACGATAGTCCTGCGATGGGAAAAACTCTACCTATTGTAATTGATGATGGTTTAGTGCGCATGCCTTGCGCGTTAAATAATCTGATCGAAAACGGTTGATTTATTGTGAAAAAAAAACTTCGCGGCCACTCTACGAGTATAATATAATGTATAATGTTATACAGACACACATATAATTATGTATATACATATACAGCTAATTACAATAGTATTTCAGCTGTCGGTGTTCTTCATGTCTTTTGTGTGCGGTATTCGTATCGTCGGTTCGATCTCGAAAAAATGTTCAACGCGTATTATTATTATATTATGGGCTCTACTCGTTTTTAGAGCATATTTGAAATTTTCAGAACTATTTTACAGCGTTACGAAAACCACCGAAGGAGTATATATTTTAACGCTGCATACATAATACGTGTACGACAATCCCCCCGTCAAATCTCGATGTAGAACTGAACGCTGAACCCTGTACGCACAAACACATGCACACACACACGCACACGCACACACGTACACAAGGCCGTAACTGGATATTAATTTCGGGGGGGGGGGGGGGGGGGGGGGGGTTGTAGGCCAAAAATGTGTGTTCTAATTGTATTATAATATTGTGTAGGTAATTAAAGTTTATAACGTAGACCATAGCTGTCATTCGTATATGCACGTATATAATATATCAATGGTTTATCGATTATTCTAGACTGAAATAGTTATTTTACTACGACATAAAATAACGCAAACAATTTTGGGGGGGGGGGTTGAACCCCCAACCCCCCCCCCAGGTACGGCAGTGCACGTACATTGGTTACGAAACGTACGTATATTATCGCGCGAATACGGAAAGCGTTCGCTGTACACACATGCGCGCATTTATAACGCAATATTATCCTGCGGAAAATGTCGTCAGCAAGAGGAAAGGACAAAAAAAAAATTGAAAAAAATACCGAGTTTAAAAAAGCGTACGCGTAAAAAATTAAAATAAAAAAACACCCTACCGCTTACACTGTTGACGCGTGCGGTGCGCAACGAGAGGGAAAAAACAATAAATAGATGACCGCTGTCGATGACGATACGTGTATACCAGGGGCACCAATTAAGATTTTTGGAGGGCCGAATAGGGAATTTTGAAAATTTTCGGGGGCCGTCAAAATAACCAAACAAATATTTTTAACATATTATGTAATGAAGCAACAGTACGAGTATAACACAAATAAAAAATTGTAAATTGAAAAAAAAAATAATAAAAATACTAAATAATAAATTGAAAAAAAAAAAATTAGTGGGAAAAATGGCAAGTAAGTTTGCTATCGAAGCTTATTCGTATTTTACTATAGGTTTTTACTTTTTTTTCCTTGTCTGCGGGCCGGATGTGGCCCGCGGGCAGCCATTTGGTGACCACTGGTGTATACGATATTATACGTATGTGCGCATGCGTAATATTATTTTAACGACGAGTACCTGTGTGGCGGCGGCGGTGCGATGATGTCGACCGGACAGAGAGAAATAAAAAACGAAACGTGCCGACTGCATTATATTGTTTTACGAGACGTGTGTGTAATAATATACAGCAGTAGGTGTTTGCCCGCAATAAAATTGAATACATTACGGCACCGTGGTACACGGTTTTCGAGTATATGTGAAATTAAACGAGGGAGGAAAAAGTCAAAAAGACAAACAAAAAGTATCGTCAACTCGAACTGAAAAATGTCATAATAAAGTCTCTCAACACACTACAAGTGTGCATAGGTACTCAAAAGCGTATTTCATGAGATGCATGCCGTTCCCCAAATTAGATCGTTTGACAAATGAAATGTACAATCAACGTGTACTTTATAAAGAAATTCTATATTTTAATACACGGACTGATTGAAATTTGCAATTTAGGTGAAATACAGTTCTAAAATCAATGTTTCGGTTTCCCAATAAACCACGGAAATGAAGACAACTCCTAGACAGTGATTTTACTTCCTATGCGTTCGGAATTGTCATTATTTCCTATAACGTCAATATTTCCGATAGCATGTATAACATTTAATATACCATCGATAAATTTAATTTCGCTACCCCGGAGAAATGTTGTCTATTTCCTTTAAAAAGATCTTAATTATTTCATAACTAATCATAAATTCTCGTATAATATTATTGTCGTGCACATATATGTTATCATGGTTTGATCTTTTTTCATGAAATACACAAAAAATTCTCTCGGAGACAACGTTCAATATGAATAGTATATAATAAACGTGAAGAGTATAATATTAACTCTAGTATGAGTACTGAGGACTCTGTAAAACCGTCGGTATCCGTCCCTTCAGCCACGGAAGTCTTAACACGTCTACAATGCTACAAATGATATACCATTGATCAATCAGTGTTACTCGACACTCATTCAAAACTTTTTGACGTTAAACGTTAAAATATAATATGCATGGCACCATACGCAGGTTATGTCATGTACAACGAATAGTGTACCTGTACATATATATACGACATAATATTTTCATACGAACACAAATCTTCTTCTGTTTCCTTTTCGAGAATCGTTTTGGCTTTAGGTACACTGCGACTACCCCAGATGAATAAGCTAATCTCACATCTATATCACTCGAATGTAAAAAAAAAAAATAAAAACCGTTTAATTAAAGCCGAAAAAAAAATGGAACCCCGTATATGTCTTTCACTCTTACCATACTATAGATCAGAGGATCCCAAACTCCTTTGACTCACGGAACCCTAAGCAATTATCTAAAAATTCGGATGAGGAACCCCATAGTCGTGTATCGTTTATTTACACTTTACATTTATATTTATATTTTATTGGTAAATTCTGTTTTCTTTAGCTAGATACAACCAAACATATTTTACACACATAATATTTATGTTTTATAAACAATCAAATATTCTGAACAAATTTACTTATAAAGAAATCATTTTAACGAAAATGTATGTATAATATATATTAAATTAAGTTAAATTAAATTTGAAATAATTTCATGGCACCCTCAATTCAAGTTCACAGCACCCTGGTTGGGAACATCTGACAAAGAATTTTCGAAGGATATATACGTATTATATACATAAATATATTTATTTTCTTATACTTTTAAAACACTGCGAATAATCGATTACATTCGCTTGCGCTGCTGCACCGGACGCAGTGCGGGGTATTTGTAGTGGAGAGGATGTTGCAGACGTAATTTACTGTCCGGAGCGGTTAAGTCACCGCGTACCTACTCACTAAAAGGCACATGTGACATATGTTTTAAGTGCGTTTTTTTTTCTTCTACACTGGCGATTCAGGTTACCAGAAACACACATTATGTTACATTATAATAGTCACCGCATTCCTCGGAATATTTTAAACAAAACCTGAGGTCGCTATGACTGCAGCGGTTTAACTACCTATACGCAGGCTACACGCGTTCGTACGTGATCGGACGGGATGACATGACAGTGTACCTTCGTTTTATTGTCGAACTCATGACGAGTTAAAATCTGTTCAGGTAAAATACCCGAGTGATGTTAAAAATGTACGAAATGTACTCAAACCGTACATTATAACATACGGTTCAACTGCGTAAATGTATTTGAACAAGGGAGACAAAACGGATTTCAACCAGATATTGAAACCCGGGGCACACTGAAAAAATTTGAAACATGGTAAAAACCGAAAGCCGACAAATATGTGAGTCCGGTTTATCTCCGAAACCGAATCCACAGATAAATTTAACCGGGGTTCAAAGTGAAATGTGTCTTTTTATTTTTTTTATCCATTGTTGACGATAGGCGGTAATACATAAAAGTTAGAATTCTTTCAAAGAAAAAACAATTTTAACAATTCTTTAACTTATGTGTAATCGTTGTAATCGTAACTTTAAAAGTTATCATTTAGAAAAATTAAAACCCGGTTCTAACCCGTTAACCGTAACCCGTGAAAAATAAACCCATTTTGACTCCCAGATCTTAACAGTACTCGTGCGGTACGTTATGTGCCCATACGTAAATGTGTTTCAAAAACTTATTATTACTACATTATAATCCGTACTGATTTTTACTCCTCAATAATATCATTACCGTCAATGAGTTTTTATATTATTATCATGTAGGTACACGGAATAATCTCGCGAATAAGTCTGTGAATATTGTAGGTATAATTGTATTTCGAAAGAAAATATGTATATTTGATATATGACGCGTGAATAACTACAAAGCGACAGAAAACCACCGTTGTGTACGGAAAAGTATACTTGATTTTCAGGGAATCAATTTTGGGAACCTTGTCAGTGCGGGAGAAATATTTCTCGTCTAAGTATACAAGTGAAAATCAAGAAAAATATTTTCCGGAATAATTTTCAGATGAAAATATTTCGTCGTAAATATCGTGTATAATATAATATATGTGCGTTTAAAATAATATTATTTATTGGCATTTCGCGAGAATTCGTAAATCCGGAGTTATCTGGGAAAATACCACAAAGGAATATTTAGAAACTAGAAACACTCGTCGCGACGATGATGTTATCGGGTCGGGTTTTAGAAGAAAAATAAAAAACGCTGTTTTAACTTACAAAACGACTTATTGAATACCGCCTATACTTTAAAATTGTATGTTGCGATTAAAATATACTGAACGTACATCCGCGGGTATTCGGCGGGCGCGGGGAAAAGCGTTTGAGCGGCGTATACCTTTACATATAAAATATTATCATCGCGGGACATTCGTACCGGCTGTAAATTATTAAGTGTAAAACATTATCAGATTGTTATCGAAAACACGTATAATAGGTACGCCTCGCGTATAGTAATGTCGTCATCGTCGTAGTCGTCGTCTCCGCAGTCATCTTGCGCGCGTTCCGTATCGACCTCGGTCGGGAAAAGGATTTTTTTCTCGGTCCCCCCCCCCCTAATCCAACTACTGACTAGACTAGTCGGTTTATCTCCCCGACTTTTTCGATTGGTGGCGTGAGCATCTGATCAAATTAAAAACGGGTACAATAAATTATTGTACTCGTAATATTTATATTAAAATTATGTGAAACGAGAGAAAACCCGTCATATGCCAAAATCACAGCGAACACACCATAACCCGACCAATCACTGCACATCATCGCCGAATTTCTAGACAAATTAAAATCAATCCTATACTCCCTTTTACTTGCTCTAACACAGCGGTTCCCAACCTTTTTGATACTACGGACCACTATGAGAACTTTCGATACGTCACGGACCACCTCAATTTTATACCTTATTTTTCTTACAAATAAGAATCAATTTTTTTTCACACATTTCAGAATTTTGATTTTTATTATATGAATAAATAAAAAACAATGAAATTCTTTATGATAGGCTTTTAATTATGCTTATAATTGGTTTTTTTTTATTAAAGTTTAAAATAATTAAAAATTTAATACAAACTAATATTCCAAAAAAATTTACATTACATTATTATAGTTATTTAAGGTAAATTACAAAAATTATAAAAACAATTTAATGCGATTTTTGTGCTTGCGTTTCGTTCACTAACAAAGATATTCTTGGGTTGATACTGCTCAAACCTACACGCAAGTCTTTAGTGGCGTCCAACCGATTTCTCTGTTTATTTTTCTTCTGATGTTAGAGTCTAACATCTCTATTAAACAAAAGCCCACTCCATAACACACACATCAGTTATCTTATTTACACCCTTATTACGTTTAAATACAAAAATAAAATAAATATACCTAAATATTGTACACAGACTTGTTGGAATATATAATATGTTGATACATTTAAATTTATCTTAAAAAATAAAAATGTGAAACGAATAGAAAAAAAAAGGATAATTATTATCCTCGAGAACAACAGTAGCTTAATAATAAATTTTCATAGAGCCTAAAGGTAAATACCCTCAGAGATGGGCAGTATGCCAGTATCTTACATAACTTTATACCTATCTAAGATAAGTACTTACCAATTTATAAGTATCTTCGGTACATTAATCGTATATTGTGTCTTGAATATTTGAATATCATATCTAATATCTTCTATCTAGATACTTTTTTCTTTGGTGTACCTGCCATATAATGAAGGCGGCTATTTTTTTTTTAGATATTTAACGAAAAATACTTATTAATTAAAAACTATAATTTATTCAAATATATTATTAAATTTGTATTCTAATTATATTATAAAATTAGTTGAAAACATGATTTGTAAAACGAGTTTAAAAAAAAACTAGTTGAAACGTTTTCTTCCGCTGGTTTCATACATTTACGAACTCGCATTTATGAATCGGTTATCAGACAAAACAATCAAAGCCTACCTAATATTTCTAAAAAATAATGCTGGATTCTTAAAATAAATTTAATTCAGGGATAATACAATTGTAATTTTTAATATATATGTAACTAGATATTTTATTTTATAGTAATAATAATGATATAAGGTAACAAAGTCATTATTAATAAATTATTATTTAATATTTCATAAATGTTCTAAAAATAGTTGAAGAGTATTACAGTTATAATGTGCAATTTCTTAATGTTGAATTTTTAATTTTATGCAATTTTTCAATTTTCTATGGAATGTTTAATAATAATAATAAATAATGTCCTTTTTGATGTAAATACATTGATAACATAATATACTGAAATATTTTACATTTTATCATTTTCATATGTCATATACAACTTATTTCTAATAATTTATCTTATATTTTAGACAAAGTATCTAGATACTTTTTTTCTATTATCTTGCTTATCCTTGGACATCACCCTTCCCAAATATCCATTGTGTTTCCTGTGACCTGCGCAACATTATATTATTATATGCGTGCACGGCGCGTAAAGACGACGGCAGAGGGTTTAAAGTGGTGTTTCGCCGCCAAAAGGTCCTCCGGACGAGCAGAATAGTGGAAGGAAATAAATTGAACATTCAAAAAAATAAATTGAACTTTTGATATTTGCAGCGGTCGGTGTATTATATTATTATTATTGTTACGACGACGGCGCCGTTCCGACGACGACGACGACGAAGGTGTGTCATTTCCGACGATCGCGATCAATGAAATCGTGCGATTTCCGACGATTTGAAAAACCGCTAGACTACCTGCGTGGATGTCATTTCCGACGAATAAAAAATTAAACGTTTCGCGGTTGCCGGGTCGAGTCATATTACGGCTGTGATAAATTATCAGGTGAATGAACTCTGAAAACGATCGTTTTACGAAAACAGTTTGGTTAATGCGATCCGGGCATCCCGTGAATATAACAGACAAGAAAACCTGCCTATAATATCAAATCGAACGGAATATACGCGTGCACTACGGCCGCTACCGGATTAGTTCGAACTAATGAAAAATCTAATTTCAATTTGAATTTATAGGTACGGATGTTGATACATCATCAACACTCCGGTAAGCAATCTCGGGCATAATTTAATTTTTTTTTTTTTTGAGATGGGGGCGGATTTGTTAATAAAATATCGCATTACGAATACATATTATACCAAAGGCAATATTGCATAGTTGCGCGGAATTGATTTTTGCACAAAGTAAAATGAAAACCGTCGGAATAATATGGCACGTGCCCGTTAAAATAGTGGACAAGACTCTGAAAAATTTGCGTAGTGTAATAAATAAATTACAAATGACACACATACTTTATACATAATAAATATAAAGTATAGTCAATACAAGTACGAAGTGTAGTCACGAATATACATATATAATGTACGCTATGTAAATGTATAATAACAAATAACGGTTTACTTGAAAACAATTTTTTGACGGTCCTTTTGCATTGCTATCGGTTTTTCCTGCGTACGTATAATCTATACTAGTAAAAACCGAAGCTGCTAAAAATAATATTCTGATACAACTTACGGGTTCGCTAAAATATTAATACGTTCGGGACCGGTTGATCATTGTGCGTATTATGATGAAGCCCAGCCACGCCCGCGTACATGGTATAAGCGACGTGGAAGTTTTTTCGATCCAAATTATACCATCCTATTATTCGTGCGGATTATTGATAGGTTTCTGATACGAACCGCCGTGAGTGTACCCGAACGCGCAGTCGATTGATGGCCGCAGAAATCCGGATTTCGGCTCACCTCCGGGTAACACCGCTGTGTTAGCATACCGACAACACAACGCTCTAGACACTGAAATATTTATTTGAGGATTATCGTTGAACTGCCGTCATTTTGATACAGTACCCGTACAAATGCGTTTTGCTTGCCCGGAATGGATATCACGACGTGAACGCGTTCATCCGGATGCACTTTTCCTGCGGGACCGCTGTCAAAACGAAACACTTGAAACCATCGCGATTCGCACGCGTTGAAAATCGAACGCGAATATTATATACACTGCAGTCGACTAGCGATAAAACGAATTTCAAGGGACCGAGATAAAAGTTCGGTACATCGAAGTTCGTTATATCACAAGCATGAATCAACAAGATTCGTTTTAACGAGATTTAATAGATTTTATTAGATTATTATAATTGCATACACATATACAATCCATTGGACATTATTCATACTACAATTTTATTAGATACATACATACATACATGACTTATATGTATTAGTGTATTGTTATTTATTAAAATGTATTTTTTGATTACTACGTACATATTTATTTTCTTAAAAGATCGGTGATTTTTTTGTGTGTAACCTTACTATCACGCTTACGCAGTCAATAGAGTTGTTCAAGTGTAAAATGCTATAAGACACACTGTCTTCAATGTAATAATCTTAATTTATATTTAACAGACGTGTATCTTATAAGCGACGGCATGAACATTATCTTATCGCATAATAATATGTAGCCGAGACAAACTTGTTAAATATATAATATTAAGCACCGAAATTGTAAAAATGCATAACATTACGAGATCCTTGGCCAGAAAAACTTCGTTATATAGAGGGGACAAAAAAACATTTAATTTTTCGTTTTATCACGAGATTTTCAAGGGAACGACAATTTCATTCGTTAAATTGAAATTTTCGTATTATCGAACTTCGTTACACCACGAGTTGACTGTAATACCGTCGCAGGAGTGGGCCTCAATGCAATCAACATCCTGCCCTCATGGCATTTTCGAAAAAAAAAATGCGTGGAAAAAACTACAACGGTTAACGATATAAAATGCGATTGCGGGTATTCTTTTTTTTTTTAGAAATTATATGTGAATTTATTTATTTATAGTCTTACAGGAAAAATCTAAAATATCCTTCGGGATGAAAAAATTGTGAACGATTACTGCCCAAAATGTTCTTGTTCGTTTATTTATTTTCTATAATTAAATTGCGAGCTTCCGAATCCGAACTCGGTTGTCCGTCGGTGGTCGACACACGATCCAATTAATCATTTTCAACCCCCCTCTCTCGCCGTTGTACATCAAGTATAAGCCGCCACTGATTAGTATACGATCGTCCCGTCAACTGCATCTATCCCCGGTTATACAGAAATTATATATTCGGTACAAAACTGCGCACTGTGAAGTGTAAAGGTTCCGCCACCATCGCATGACCGCAGCTTTGGGTCACACGGTTGACATGTTGACATTTCGCGTAATGATAGTATACAATGCTATAGCTGAACGGAAAAAACCATCCCCTTTGCGGTTATTTTGAAACTATAATATTAACGGTCTATGTTTTAAAAAAAACGGATTTATAATTGCTCGTATTAAATCGATATAAATTGTAAACATTTTTCCCAACTTTATGAGTTGGTACACGTTGCACGGAATAATTTTAAAATGGTGTAGGTAGTTTTTTATTTTTAATTTATGAAAAGTCGGAGGTAGTTTTAAATGAAAAAAACTTTGATATATTTTGTGCAAAACAATTAGCTTCGTGCTGTATATTAAATAACTATAAAATCAGTTCAATTCAAGAAAAATTAAAAGGAGAAATCATCAAGTAAACGTAGAATCAAACCATGAATATCGGTTGGTTCAGGGACGTACACAGGGGGGTGTTTTGGGTGTTCAAACACCCCCCAAAATATTTGGTTTTTTGTATGGTTATTTATTTATTCAATTTTAAATTAATTTTTATATTATACTTTAATAGACAGATATAATATTACGTTGTGTTTGTGAAAAACCGACTAAAGCAAAATAAAATTTAATACATACTAACAAATGTATAAATAAAATAAAATGATACCTACTGTGTATTGACGTTGGTATAAAATAATTCTAAAATGCATAAGGACATGGGAAATAGCTAAGCTATACAGACGGGACAATTACTGCGAATTGGAGTGTTAAAATTAATGAATAATGACGTTTCTGTTATATTTTGTTATCGACATTGTCGTTCATGTTTTTGTTTTGAGAATAATGAGGCACCGTATTAGTTTTTATTTTTTTGTTTATTAATATTTTAACTTGTTTTCTAATGTTGATTGTTGCGCTATTTAGGCACCAGCAGAAATATAAATTGAATGTTTAACATTGTTAAATGTACATAGAGACATAGAAGTTAATTGTGAAGATATTCTTAACATACTGGCTAAAACTTCACGAAAATTAGATTTAGTATTTTAATTTTTTTGTTTATATTATAAAAAAGAATTGTAAGTACTAAGTAAAGATAATTTTCTTAAAAAAATTTCGTATGTTTATTAAAAAAAAAGTTCTACTTTTCAGCAACTGATTTTCAAAAACACCCCCCGAAACTTTTTTCTGCGTACGTCCATGGGCTGGTTTAAAAACTTAAATTAAGAACAAGCTTGGTTAAATTACAAAAAACATATTTTATTATATTCGTTTTAAAATTCTGATGTGCACTATATTTTGTGGTGTACCTGTAGAGCGGACTTAATTGCACAGTAATAATCGTGCTTAGTCTCTGTGTAGTGCAATATTAAACTTAATCAATTAACATTATCGCTAGGTATCGTATGATTAATTATAAACGTATGTATTTATGCAGAAACGCATCTAAATGATACATACAACATACACATTATTAGAATAAGATAAGTGATAACCAAACGAAAAAACTTATCCAACTTCAAATAAACACATCACTAAGGCAAAAAATAAACCCAAGTCATTGAAATTAGAAAAGTTGTGGTATCTTCAATAAAAAAATGTATTTTATAAATTCCATTTGATCGAATAACACGCTTCACTAGCCAGTAGAACAAATTGAAAGTTTAACTTTTCTTGGCGGTTACGACCTGGCATTTAAATACTTCCATGTTCATCATGCTCTATAAAAATCATAATATTACCTCTTGGATAAAATGGAAAATATTTTTAATAATTAAAGTAGGTAGGTACCTATTTTAATCGTGATCTATGGACATCGGTACAATTTATTTTGAGCTCATTATTCTCACAGTAGCCACCAAATCAAGTTCGAATATTAAAGTTCTAGGTACCTACACATTATATTATTTTCATGTTGATAGATCAGTTATGTTACTTATGTAAGGTTAAGTTATGCAAAGTTCAAAAGTTGTACTAACAACTCATTCAAACACATATATAATTATACCTGTACATTATCTTGATTTTTCCCTCTCTATATATACGACAACAATACTGTACTACGAATATAGATTTAAAAACACACTTAACATAAAATTTAATAAGATGTACAAATTGTTAACTCATAATCGTCATGGACCCCCACAAGAACATGTTCAGGGGGGCCGATTATCTTTTTGGGAGAATAAATGAAAATAAAAAAAATAAATAAAAAAATATAAAGCATAAATTTGATTGAATACAATAACATCGATATCACAAATTGTCTTATTTGAATATGTTTTGTTTTTTATCAAGCAATGTTTTTACGCGGAATCGCCCAAGTGTTTTCGTCGGAACCGCAGTACAATAGTAATAATAATAATAATAATTATACACGCCACACGACGCGACTGTATAATAATAATATAGGTATACTTAATTGTTATTATTATTACCTATTGCGTTACGTCGAACGGTGTCGTTAATCCGTTCGAACCGAACTATCCCGTAAACGTACTGCATTATGTATTAAGCATATTATACGATTGCACTAAATCATTCGGAGAGGACATCCTTTTTCTTTTTATTTTCTTTACTATTTTTTTTTTTTTTTTTTTTAGAGCCCATTAAAACAGCGTAGCACGACCTTGGAAAATAATTCCCGAATATATAATTGAGAGCGCGCGCAAGCGTAAAAACATAATAATAAATACAATAGCGTGCATATATATATATATATATATATATAATATATATACGAGGGGGTATTTAACGACTTGTGCGGAGAGACCTTACGGGCTCGACACGAAAACCTGAGCCGACTTAAACGCCGCGCATGGCAATTTGTTGCGTTTAACGATTACATTATCTCGTCGTCGCGGGCAATTGCACAGTACTAATACGGCCGCTTAAAACATGCCGAAAGGCGTACGACTGAAGTTGGGTCGGGTTGTGTTGTATTCATATACGTACTACAATAATTATATAACGTCTGTTTTATTTTCGTAAGTTTAGAAAAAAAAAAAGTGCTTAAAACAGTTTAATTTCCGCAAGCGTAGTTCGCGTAGTACTATATCCAGCTGCTGTATACAGCCTGTAACGCAGCGGTCGGCGACTGGCGGAAGGCAAAACCCTCAACACACATTGTACTTGATCGTGTTGATACGATGTTTGGTTCGACATACATTTGTGAGACGTCAAAAGGTATCGGACAAAATTAACAGACTCTCGCCTGCACACGAATAAGCATCTTGAGTTCCCAATTATAAAGTAACTGGCTACGGAAAATAAATGCAATTTTTGCATTGAAGTACTTGGTAAATTATTATTTACCTAACATTGTAATTTTTTAATATAAATTAATTATTATAACTAGATACATTTTTTTTTTCATACACTGCCATTTTAAAAGTATAAAGATTTGACAAAGATTTTTTTCCCTGGACCTTATTTATTTATTATTTTAATCTTTAGGACTCCAGTAGAAATTACTTGCCGACCCCTGCTATAACGTATAGGTGTACCTACTTCGCAACGGGGTACGGAGTGCAGGAACGATGTTGAGCGGTTTATGTTGCCGAGGTGTAATAGCGATCAGCGTGGGGAGATAGAACGGTCGATGGTTTTTTTTGTGTGTAATAATTTCAAATTATCGATATGATGATAATACGAACGTAGCTGTACGTGAAACGAAAAATCGTCACCTAGATTGGGCGGTGAAAAAATGATCTTGAAAAATCGAGACCCCGAAACGTTTCTATAAATCCGCATCTGCGCTTGGGCTCGATTCGCAAATACCTTTAGGGCCTAAAGTTTAGGCTGTAAATTACAGTGAATAAGGAAATAACTCCCCGAAAATGATCACTGAATTTTGGACTATGCCATACCCCCTAAAAAAAAATTAAATCCTGGATCCGCCACTGGCTGTAATATTATACCTACCTAGGGCTAGGAAATTGTGGCATTTGCATTTTTTTCCCCCATAGAACTCCAGCACACAGCTTATGATAAAAACGGAATTCGATTCGCACATTATATAGAGTTTAAATATACAACTTTTTGTTGCATTTTCTTATGATATTCGTCACTTAGTGCATTTCCGGTAGTTTAGTGTCAGTTTATAATGGCTTTTACATTTAGTTTTTGTACATTTTACGCATATTCGACATTTTTAGAATATTTAGGTAGGTACATATTTGTTGATTTCGAAAAATTAAGAAAATATTTAAAAATTAAAAAATATTAGTGAAAAGTGAAGAACATTGCATAAATTGAATAATACGTGTGTTATATTAATTAATATAATTAGCAGATGCTTACAATTTAATAAAACCGTTTTTAATTTATCGTCAGACGTTAGATATTGTATTTAGGTGTTCTAAGAATTAATTTGTTTGAACATATTTTATTTTATTTTTTTATTTTATTTGAAATCAAAAAGATTACTGGGCCTCACTGAGAAAACTCGTGTGGAGGCCCAGGGTTATCAATTTACAATATTCTAAATAAAATATTACATATCTAAAATATAACATGAGAGATATAAGACAAAATGAAATAAGAATATAATAATATTATATGATATTGAATTATAAAATAGGAATTAATTGGTTATAATATTTTAAATTTTACTCGCATTATATTCATATTGGAGCCAGTGGGAAATATGTTTTTTAAAAGCAGGTAATGGCATATTAGCTATATGGGTAGGCATTAAATTATATATTTGAGTTCCCAAGAAATGGTATACTTTACGGCATCCGGTTTTTTTTGGCCAATCTAAAGAAAAGTTATTAGCTGCGTGTCTAGTATTAACTTCATGGCTAATAGGAGATAATTGGTTATGCTTTTTTAAGTATAAAGTAATAATTTTTATGTATAAATTGTTTATATTAAGAACGTTAAATTCTTCATATAGTTTTTTTGTTGGATATCTCCAATCTTTTTTAGTCGCAACCCTAATAATTGTGTTTTGGCATTTCTGAAGCTGCATTAGAACATTATCATATGCCCCTCCCCATCCTATTATACCGTATGTGATTATTGATTCAAATAGTGTTAAATATAAATTTCTAATTTCCTTCAATGGTAATATCTCACGTAATTTTTTTATTATGTATATCATTTTTCTTAATTTGTTACACATATAATTTATTTGTATTTTCCATTTCATGTCGGAACACATTTCTATACCTAAATATTTATAGTTTTTAACTACAATAACTGATTTACAGGAACACGAGTCTGTTATTGTACAATTATTTTCATGGATTTTTATGTCTTTTATTGGTGGTAATGTGTGCTTAGATAAAGAATGTAGTATGATAGCAGATTTGTCGAAGTTAAGAAATAAATTATTATTACATAGCCAGTTATCAATACATTTTAGATCATCCTCAATGTATCTTAGAACTTCACTCCAGGTATTACCTATACAAATTAATACAGTATCATCAGCGTAACATATTATGTGGCTTTTTAGATTTAATAATTTAATGTCGTTTAATTGAATATTGAATAGAACCGGCGATAGCGTTGTACCTTGTGGTACACCGCATTTTATTATTTGTTCATTAGAGATACAGTTATTTATTTTTACCAATTGTTTCCTGTTTTTCAAATAAGTATCAAATAGAGATAAAGCAGAGCTGGTTATACCTATTTCTTGCATTTTATATAAAAGTTTATCATGGTTTACGGTATCGAAAGCTTTGGCAAGATCTAAATAAATTGTTGCACATTTTTTATTTTCCTCAAGTGCAGTGTAGATAAATTTGAAATATGAAAATGTGTTCAACAGTAAGTGATTTTTCGGTATTAAAAATAATTTTTAGATAAACTATTCATTTTCAAGTAATTTTTAGTAGTCTTTTCAAACACATTTTTTTTGTGTGTAGCGTTATTGGTAACTTTTTAATGCCTTTACTGTACATTTTTAGTGCCATCATATTCCGAGTTCTAATTATAATTACTAGAGGTTACAATATACTGCTAAAAAAAAAAAAAATTTAGAAAATATGTACTTTCATTCCAATTCCGTTTAACGTTTGCTAATTCCTGTTATAATTTATAGCTAACTAAAACGGCTTGGCAACTTTACCAAGTGCAACGTGATCTTCGAACATTTGTTCGCCCGTTAGAAAACGAATACTCACGTAGTATGTACACACGATAAAATATTATGTACGTTTATTATGCACCGCGTTATAGATAGATACATTATATTATGTTTCAAATCTAACATTTTAAAATCCACTGACACCGACTGAGGCTTGAGGGAGACCGTTCATCGGTGGGTAGAACATTACAACTAGGTAGGTAGGTAGGTACGTATATTTCGTACCTAATGGGACGTGCAGACATTTTGGTACTGTACAATAGGGTGTAACTGTTATTTTTTTATTTGTATTCTTGTTAACTCAGAAGCAACGATTAACCTTTGAATTCGAAGAACATTTGTACAGGTAGACATTTTGTGTAATTCGACTTGAATATTATTGTATCCAGCAGGTGTTTCGCAATAAAGACAAAGACAAGTGCATTCGTTTATATTTTACATCTGTAGATCATTGTTATATTTATTTATTCGCGTACATATACGAAACTTTTAAGTTAGTGTTTGTTATTGCAGTAGTAGGAGCGTATCGTAACCATTCAAACATCATGAACGAACTGTATAAAATGAAAATGAAAATAATTGGTAAGAATGTATGCCTAGCAATAAGTTGTTGTCGTGTCATATTTAATCATCATCTAACAGTATCCTTCATTGTACTGAATTTTTATTTTTTATAGTATAATTATTTATCATAACATAAATTAGAATAGATAAGTTGGTATATTCAAAATAACCTTGTACTAAAGTTTTAATTCTTATAAGCAATTTTTACAATCATTTAACTTACAACTTCAAGTGCAGACTTTGAAATGTAAGATTGTAATTGTATAATCACTTTTGAATTTTGAGAGTCCACTGTCTTTGTCGAATATTCAAATTTCAAATATATGTTATTAGGTACTTGGGTGGGTTTATGTATATCATCAGAACGTTGAAAAAATAAAGAAGGAATCTTTAGTTTTCAACTTTCAAATTAGACTCAAATATTTGGTAAATACTTTCAGTTAGGAACTTTATAAAGTAAGGACTTCGTAATAGCTATTCGTAATAAATTTGTAATAAAGCTCTAATAAATATCACCACCATCAGTTCAATTTTCTTTTCATTTGAAATTTAGGCCGAGGACTATTATACAAGTTATTTGTAGAAATGCAAGGTTGCACAGAGAAAATGTTTGAAAGTTAATAATTTGATTACAAAGCACAAGTTGGAGAGACTATACGTTTTGAACCTATAGCAGTAGAACTCAAGGTATTGGTTAAAAGTATTTTTGGAGGACGCATAAAAACAATAATTTCGGTGTGTTAGCATAGAATATGTGATGGAAAGAAAATGTTATCAGACAATATGTATACCAATAATGAATAAACAGGACAAAAAAATCTATAAAACAAATGGTTGGTACATGTAAGGTTCTATCTTAACTAATTAGAAATCAATAAAAGGAGAGTTAAAAAAAAATGTTTAATGATTAGGTAGGTAAAACTTATTGACTATTTTGTACATTAAAATGTTAAAAAAAACATATATGCAACTATAAAAGAACGGACACACAGGTAATCTGCAAAATTAAAGAAAATAAAATGACAATGCTAAATAGATCAAAAACGGAACGCACAATTTACATAGGTACTATATAAAATAGTACTGTTTCGCGGATACACGCGTACGATAGCCACAATACGACTATCTACTTCTTTAAATGAACTACATAATATACCCTCTTAAGATTTTCGAAATACTGTCGACAGCCGGTAAAATATAATTTAATAATAGAACTATTGCAAAACGACTAGACGACCATGCTCTTACTCGACAATATTAAAACGATATATATACGTTACAACATGTTAATGTTAAATCATTAGTAATATGTTATACTATATAATTAGTAGTGCAGCAAATATACCCGTCATTAAGCCAAAGAACAAAGTAATTGTGTAAAATGCGCATTGGAGTAAAACATATATTAATTAGCTTAACCCAGAGGTATTCTAACTTTTTCATCCCAAGGCTTCTTTGAGTCTTCACAAAATGTTAAAGGCTCCCAAATTATAAATGACAAAAAAATCAATGTTTATAAGAATGTAATTTATATTTTATAATTTATATTTTACATTAATTATTTATTTACCATATTAAATATATGAAAAAATTATAAATAAGTATTTATTGTAGAAAAAATTGTGATTCAATATTTTATGTTTATTCTTAGTAAATATAAATCATTATTAATTAAAGCTATATTTAGCGAATTATTATTGTAGACAATTCAACGTTTCCCAACCGGTGTGCCTCAACGATAATAATAAACGTGTTTCGTAAAAATATTTATTGGTTTTCAATTATATGACGCAGCTCCCTTTGACAACTCCCGTGACGCACAATTTGAATACCTCTGGCTTAACCAAAAGCCTTACAATGATTTAAGACAACACATTTCGACTTTTGCCATTTAGCATAACATTATAATTTAAAGAATATATACGTACAGAGTGAAAGTACTGTGATAAACTGTTCTCGCCTGATCCTCGGTTCAAACAGGAAAAAAAAGGTACTATTTTTTTTTTATATTTCTTTAATCCAAGAAAGTCGAGAACAATGTTGAAACGATCAAGGTAAAAATTAAAACGGAGAGTTAAATTTTAACAATATTTTTAATAATTTTTTTTTGGTTCTAAAATATTAACAGGACTAAAGAAAAAAAAAATAGGGGAGAAAATATGAACTGAATATAAAAATGAAACGAGTATAGTGGATGTTAAAGAAGTTTTTAGTATCATAAAGAATATTACAAAACATAGGTAACCAGACCCTAGTGGGTCTTTAAAATATGATTGAGTATAAACATAGAACATAATTTAATTAATGAGTGTTCAATGGTCGCTAGTCGTCTTGTCAACAAAACATATCTAAATGTGCTGTTGGCACTTTTATTACGAAACTCTTTTTCAACATTTTATATATTATAGTATACGTACATATTATGCGTACGTATGACAATAGAAAAATTGAGTTTAACTATTAAAAATATATCTTATATTGATAAATATATAGGCCATTGTAAATGGTACAAACAAATGTTGTAACATAACAGGATGATACGTTAAAAATAAATATTTAAGAAAAAAATGAATATCTTTAGACATCTAATGATGTAAATATGATTATAATATGTATACTTAAGTGTATACACATACTAAATGATTAATAATTGTCCAGTCTTTAAAAACGATTAACAATTTTTTTTTTTTATTATTTTATGAAATATGGAAAAAATTTAATAAATAATTTAACGTAATATATGCCTGAATACAACTACGACAATGGTACTGATAAATAATTAATACAATACTAGAAAAAAAAAATGGTAAAAATAAAACAAAATTTTTTATATAACAAATAAATAATAATATGAACCATATATGATGATTACTAAATATTTTATACATATATATATATATATTTTATACTTAATACTAATGTAACAAAAAAATATTGCAAGAGGTGGTTTCTTTGATGCTTAGATCTTAAACTAAATTATTTTACTTTTTTATGGTTATAGATGTTAAAACAATATTTTTGGGCATTGTAACTATCACAAAATATCACAAATAAATAACAAGTAGCCTGGGTATTATGAAAATGTACCTTAGAATACATTTTCAATAACACTTTAAATCGCCTTTCTAAATCGTACATAATAAATACAAAAATTCTCGAGCACACACACATACACACACACACACACACATACACACATTATAGTTATAAAATTCTAATGGAAATAATAACACTTACCAACTACTGTATTTAGGTGAAAGACAATACACACAACATTTACACGACATCAAAATCGGGCACACAATCAAAAAAAAACATTCATACACACTTGATCGTTTTGGAGAAGAAAATAAAACACTCTTCAGAAACGTGAAAGGAAGAAAATTACAATATTGTTCCTAAACAATAGGCGAGTAGTAAACAAAAAATATAATGATAATAATAGTTTCACACGACAAAATCGTCAATAACAAATGTTTTGATAAAAAGTAAGGCGAATGTTGTAAAAAAAAAGTTCGGCGCCGATCAAAATTGGTCGCGATTGTCCGTCGATTTAGGTTTAAGGCTTAACCGTGTAGTGGCCGTAATGAGATCTAACGAGGCGGTAAATTTGAAAAAAAATATGTAACGCTATATTAATTACCGTTTAAGACGTATTACGCATTCAGAATAAATGATGAGCACAAAATGGACAAGAGTCGAATAACTCTGACTTGGTCCTACGAATTAAGTAAGTAGGCACTTGAGACTAAACACATTTTAAAGAACGATATTTCGCAATACGATAATAATAAAAATTATAGACTCACAGAACTTTATCCACGTACCACACGACTTAAAAGACGCGCAACTGTCATTGTGAAAACAATTTTAATATTGGTAATAAATCGTGCGCAAACGAACCGCTCAGTGCAACATAACACACATACACACACACACACACACACACACACACACACACACACACACACACACACACACACACACACACACACACACACACACACACACACACAGACACACACACAAACACAGAGAAAAACGCATGGATCGCACCGTACCGCGATCACCGAATCAACCGGGCGATGGAACTACATTTAATAGTAATAATAACAATAAAAAACAAAAACGAAAAACAAAAAGAAAAAGTAAAATAAAAAAAACAAATTCGACAATTGTCTCTTGTCGGCGGAGAACGGTCGGGGCGAGGCGAGCGAGGGTGTCCGCGGGAACGCGGGGATTCGGCTGTGCGGCCTGTGTTGTCGTGGCGACGGTCGCTCGTCTCAAGGCTGCGGCGGCGTGTCGTTCACCAGCGCGCAGTACTTGTTCGCCACGCCGCACTTGGTGGTCTCGTCACCGCCCGCCGCCGGTTTGAGCTGCTGTTCCCGGCTGCCGTGCTTGAACTTCCTGTTGAAGAAATACCTGGCGTGCACGGACTTGGTCGACTTCGGCCTGTCCACTGCGGTCACCGCCGCCGTTGTCCCCTGGTCCCTGGCGGCGACCGTCGCCGATGGCTTCGCCGCGGTCACCGTCGGTTGCTGCAGGTGTTGGTGGTCCCTCTCTTCGGCAATGCGAGGCAGCGACGCGTGACCGGTTTCGTTCGCGTACATCTTGTTGACCGCGGCCGCCGGTTGCGGTTCGGGCACCGTCGTGGCCGGAGTCGCGGTCGCCGTGGCCGGAGTCGCGGTCGAAGTGGCCGGAGTCGCGGTCGAAGTGGCCGGAGTCGCGATAGCCGTGGCCGCCGCGCTTTGCGAGACCGTCGTCGACGACTTGCCGGCCGGTGGCGGCACGTTGGCCGCGTACGTGAACTTGGTCACGGGCGTGGCGGCCACGGTGGTCTTGACGACGAGCGGCGAACCACCGGGCGCGGTGGCGGCCGCGCGCACGCACATGGGCGGCGACTTGGAGGTGACGGTGACGCGGGGCGCGTGATGCGTGGTGACCTTGAGCGCAGGGTCGCACAGCGGCGATATCGAGTTGGACTTGGTCTCGGCGGTGCGCGGGTGCAGCCTGTCCGGGGACAGGGCGCGGCGCAGAAGCGGCGAGCCCGGCTCGGACGTCTTGCACGAGCGGCCGAACGACGAGCCGGCCGTTTTCTTGCCGCCGCAGCACGCGGACACGGAGCCGGCCGCGGCCGCGGCGGACGTCACGGTGGACGCGCCGCACCCGTTCGCGTTGGACAGCAGCGAGGACGGGCTGTACGACTGCGTGGTGTTGGAGCTGCCTGGCTGGTGGCCGGACGAGAACGTCAACGGGCTGGGCGACCGGGTCGGCGACTGCGGCAACGGTGACGGCGACGGGGTGCGCGCGAGCGGCGATAGCGGTATGTGGCCGACCGACTTGCGCCGGTTGGGCGAGTGCAGGTTCTTCGTGGCCGAGTGCAGCTTGTGCTTGAGCCCGTGCAGCGTGGACGGCCGCTGGTACGGCGTCGGCGAGTTGGGAGTCACGGTCGGTGACGAGTTGGCCGACGAACTCGACGAGCTGGTTGACGACGAGTAATCGGCGACGGCGGTCGAGGAGGCGGCTCCCATCGCGTCGGGCGACGACGGTGGGCCGCTCGTCACCGTGCTGCGACCTCCAGCCAACAGGGACAGCTGGAATAACAATACACGATCAGTAAAATGTGCGCACAACAGCCGCGCGAATCGATGGAAATCCGGTTTAAAAGGGACTGCGATTTCGGTTTAACCTCCGACATTTTTTTTCAAGGTAGTAAAACGTCAAACGCGATCCATTTTTGATAAAATAAGTTGTTTCAATCGCATAGAATCAATTTTGCGTAGAGTTATGTTTTTGAAATACTGTTATAAACGTCTTTCATCAAACTCGTCTGCTATCTCTTACGTGTGACTGAACATAAACGCGTTTTATATATTCGTTTAATACGTGATAACCGAACAGTCGTTCGGTTCCCTTACGGGAAAAAAAATTGTTACGGTCAAATACGAAACTCATGTTTTATAAAGAATAAGGAAAATGTAGCAAACTGAAATTTCGGAGACCCCCGGGTCCCTCCAACCGTTCCCGTAAGCTGAAATTACTTAGAGCTCGAACAACCCTCCCTCACACCCAACACTCGTAGGCATTGCGCGCACGTACCTGCTGATAGTCCGGCGTACACTTGGTGCTGATCCGGCGGAACAGCGAGTTCTTGTGACGGCGCCTACTCTCGCCCGCCGGTATGTCCTTGCGCTGCGACCGCTTGTGCCGCTGCGAGTGATGACCGAGTCCTAGGCCCCTGTGCCGCGTGTTGGAGGCCAGCTTGCTTTGTCCCGGCTCGCGGCGCCGGCCACCCGTCTTGATGGACGTGAACTCCAGCGGCGTGGACCGCAGCGTTGCCTTGTCGCCGCCGGACAGCAGCAGCTGCAACACCTGCGTGTGGTTCATACCCTGCACCGGTTCACCGTTGACGTGCGTGATCAGGTCGCCGGGGCTCATGCCCGCCTCGAACGCCGGACTTCCGGGGTCCACCGCCTGTCAGACAAACAAACACATCTAGTAAAACGGTTTAGTGTTGGATCGCGTTAGGCTTTAAGGGCCATTTTGGCAAAACTGAACGGTATATACGCCGAGCAAGTGCTAAATATGACTCGTGACCGGTGACTTGGCAAAGGGGCGATAGGACTTTTTGAAAAGCCGATCGGTGTGTCATTTACTTTCTAGCTAATGATGTGAGACAAATTGAAATTAAAGATGAATATACGCAAACGTAATAAAATAAATAATCAGTAGCGGTACCGGGAGAGTATCACTAAAGAGATATTGTGCAAGTGTTCACCTCTAGACTCTAAAGAAGCTGATTGACGATTTAAATATACTCATTATTTAGGACACGTTCTTGTATGTTTTTGTTGATGAAACATATTTATAAATAATGAATGAATAAATGAAGCATTTTTATAAATACTTATCTTAGAATTTGGAAAGACTGAGGATAAATTAATTTTTTCGTAATTGCTGTTACTCATTGATCAATGTTGTATCGATTCTCGATAGTTTTCTAAAATATGTTCTTTCACTACTTTTGCGTTTATCTTAACTAGTTTAAATCATTAAAATCATATATACGAACGGTTAAGATTGTACATCGTATTATTTAAGATGCAGTTTTAATAACATCGTATTTGTCATTTTATATTTATAAATGATCCAAAGCACATATTTTTTTTATTCAAAGATTTGATAGGATGCAGAATTTTTTAGGCGATTTATAGACTTTTTATTTTATTTATAGTAACTAAACAGTTATAATAACAGTCGCGATTGCTTAGATTTCGTTAAACGTACTCAATACTAATTTATTTTTTATTTTATTTCCAGAATTGTTATATTCCTAGTTCCTAGTTTCATATTCCTTATCGCAATTCCTAATTATTATAATTATTCAAGGCGAAATAGTATATGTAAATATAGGTGTACAAATAATGTATGTTACATTTTTATATTAACTACACAATAGATCATCAGTTCATCACTGCCACCTCAATTTTACACATACACAGGTCGTAGAGAAAATACAGGAACTAATTATATACTACAAATATAACAAATGTCTAATTATCGAATCAGAATAGAATAAATTAACATTTACTTATTTAAGAAGCTTTGGCAGCTTTAAAGTCAGTAAATCAAACACTCAAACTGATCGAAACTAATATATCAAGATTTTTTTTTAATTTCCTCAACCTCTTAACATTGCTTCAACATAAATTTTTTATTTGAACTTTGTAACGGAAACCTTACATATATATAGTTTTAATTCATTGAATTACATATACAAAAATGAGTAATTGCTATTATGTGTTAGCAATAAATTAAACAAATATGTCATAAAAAATCTTAGCTTAAGCACGATTTTAAAAATAATAAGCCACTTTCAAGCTATTAAGTGCATTATATACTATAATAATAGAGTTGATTAATTTATACGTACACTGTAGTGTGTTAGTACTCGTAATCTACGCTTTAATACCAATTGTAACATTCAAAATGGATCTGTTTTTTTATAAAATGGATGAATATGAATGTCCAAATATTCATAAGTATATAATATTTAGAACTAATTGTATGTTAATTTATATTAAAATAATGAAAACTTTTCTAAATAGTTTCCAAAAAATTATTTTCTTTTTTTATATTAGGTATCTAATAAATCGAAAGTTGACTAATATTATTAATTATTATACTGTATAACCAAATAAATTACAAATGTATACAAATTAATTTATATAGTTTAACGAATTCTAACTATGTAACAGCTAACTCATTAAACATATTTGAAAATTAAGTAAATAATTATAAGGAAAAAATTATGAATAAAACGTCTTATAAAACTCCGTATTATTAATAATGAGTATTAATATAGTTATGATTAGCAGATATAGTAGGTATAAAAAAATGATGAAAACTATACAATATGAACGCATTAGTTTTATATAATTTCATTAATGTCAACACCAAAATGAATGCATTGGTTTAGTATAGATTGTAAACACAAACAAATTTTCTAGATAACTAAGAAAAAAAATAATGTTTTGTCAACTCATTATTTTATGACGCACATACAACCACTTGAAGTTGTTGAAAATACACGCGAATAAACAATGTTCTCGAGTTATGAAAATCGTTGAAGATTTTAATACCTTAAACTCTTAATAACGTACTACGTGATCTCAATAGTGGCATGAACTTAATAAAAATGTATTTACCTATAACTAATGTACAGATAACATAAATAGATAATTGTCAAGCACATTTACATACCATTACTAAATGGTGCATAGTGTAAAAGTCACTATCGCCATAATATACACGAATAGTGTTGACGGTAAACCCGAACCCAGAAGGACCTCGACGTAAAATTATTGGTGGCTTCAAACTGGTGATTAAAGGAACGTCACGACAAGGGGAGTTCAATGCACTGCACGAACCTGGAGACTTCATATGCGATCCATTGCTACTGGATTCTATAACAATGCAAGTAAGTCACGCCCATTATTATTTCAAATTCTGCCAATAAGAATTCACAATTCAGTATTAATTGTATACAAACCAGGAGGTATCATAAGAGACAATCCAGTCGCCGAAAAACTTTTGATGACGGACCTCGTCCGTTGACCACCGAGAGAACTGCTAGTGGAATTTTTTGATGAGCTCATAGTATTCGATGAAGGCGGTAAAGTTGGGCACAAATTTGCAGACACAGGTAAACTCAAAAATTCTTCTTTTTTCTCCAATGAAGGATCGTCCGATTCGTTTTCTGATAAACTCCTTAATTGCCTGAAAATCATACATTAAACATTAAAAAAATTATGGAAAAATATAGTTGTACCATAATAACCTGAGTCCAAACAGTCTTAGTATAATTTAATTTTCAAAAATACCCTAATGTCAAGAAAAATTGTCTCGGCTTATCAAGAGTCTACCATTATAAGTATTTTACACACGACTAATACGATAGCCTATCATTAAATATCGCATAAAATACATCAAGAAAAAAATTATAAATAATAATAAAAAATCTGTTAACTATTTTCTTAGTTCTTTAGAACTTAAGTTCTTATTTAACAAGAAATATTAATAATATCAAATAACAAAATAAAAGGTAAAAACAGTTGTACAGTAATAAATAAAGTAGTACTAACTTTATTTACCCATAAAATTATGCTAAAAAAGTATTCTTTACATTAAAAACACAACTCGTAATTTATGTTAAATTTATTTTACAATGATATTACATAAAATACTCAACAAAATCAGGGTGTTTATGTCGTATGGGGTTAACCGTCTTTTTTCGTTCTACTGTTGAATGTTAAAGTAAATCATAATTCATAATAAATTGCATTGAAGAAAAAAATATGACAATATTACACCAAAATATTACCAATTATAAATATATGTTTATTTAAACATTGCAAGCACTGAATTGTTGAATGTTTATTATTAAGAGACTTTCAATTATATTCCAATAAATAACGTGTTTGTAAAAATTAGGATTAAGATTTTAGAAGATGCAACAATAAAAGCTGCAAATATAAATATTATACTTATCGTTACATTATATACTGAGCTATATAAAAAAAATAAATATTTTCCTTAACAAATGACAAAATAATAAAATGAGTAGTAAACCACACTTGACAAAAATAACAAAATCAGTTGAAATACAATTGGATAGCACCACAAGAGGAAAAATAACAACATACATCCTTTAAGACTGAATTTTATCAAATAATTATTTTCATTAGTTGCTCAAATTTTAAGCAGGTAGCCAAATAATTATATATAATAGAAGTTAATTTAAATTTAAATATAAATATCCCAAGTTATTCAAGTAATATATTATAATAAAAATTAAAAATAATCTGATGAGATATTAAATTTAACCAATTAAGAAACAGTAGGTAGATAAATATGATAAAAATATAAAAATATCAATTGGTTTAATAATGCAATGATATTATGGCTAAAGTTAATCTTCAGTAAAATTGAGCAATCACATATGTATATGATCATAATTTTCTAAAAACAAGGATAATACATACTAATTATTACTATTCCATTTATAATAAAAATAAATAAGAATTATTTATTGTATAAGGTTTAAAAATTATAAAAACTACTAAAAAATAAATAAATGAGTATACCTACACTGGTCCATAATATTAATTAATTTTGAGTGAATATAGGTAATCAAAAACTCATATGTGAAACATAATTATAACCATCATATAAAATAAACGTAAAACAATAAAATCAAAAAAATTAAACTAGAAGAGCTACTTACTAATAAGAATTTTAGCTTAATATGTTTATAAATAATGAGATAACAATTTAAATAAAATAGGATTTAGCAACAATATTTGGACTTTTTATAAAAGATATTTAAATCATTGTTATTAAATTAAAATGGTTTTCAAAATTGTCATGATAATCAATCATAATTAAGATGTTTCTATAAGTGCAAAATATTTTTTTTTTTTAAACTGTAGAAGTAATCAAAAAATTTTAAAGTCTTGTATTAACTAGTAAAGGAAAGTTAAAATAAGAAAAATAACATACATCAAACTCTTACATATATTTAAAGAGAGGCTAATAAACCAATACTTAATATAATTATTTATGTAATTCAAATAACATTCAATCGATTATTAAAATCATTATTTTGATAAAATGTATTATGTTCACAGATTATACTGAATGATATAAGGAAGATTAAAATAGATTTATCCATACATTTACTAATAAATCAATAATATTCAAAATATGCAGTTAATGGACAAATTGATTTCAAAAAATATATACATGAAGACTATAGTCAAGATGATGAATTGATTTTTAAGACATTTAAAATATTTATATTTGTGCATCCAAAACCAAATTGAATCTGTTGTTTATTTATTTATTTGTTTATAAAACCACGTCACACAAGGTAAAAGCATTTAGAAGGGTATAAGGTAAATTTGAGTTTATAAGACGATAAAAATTATGAAAATTATAAAACAAGCAAGTGTAAAAATAAAATATTTTATGCCAAAACAAACTTGTAATTAAAATCTATCTAGCTACAAGTTTAACAGATTAATTATTATTTAATGAGCTAAATAATTTTTCTATTTGCAAGAATTGCATTTTAATTATTTCATTGCAATTTTGGTTAGAAGATACTTGACTGTCACTTCAAATTGTACATTAAGTATAAATGAGGGATTAAATTAGCTTAAAGTTAAAGGAATGTAAATAATTGGTATATAAACAAATGGTCATTAAAATTTGAATACTTAAAATAATTAATCATGAGTGGTCATAGATAAGATAAACATGTTACTTGTAAAAGTATTACTGAAAATCTATATTTCATACGTATAATATGTGCCATAGATAGGAATCAATTTAAAAACTGATATGATACGAAGGTTCAGAACAAAGTCTTAACAACATTACAAAAGGTATTTATTTGATTACCATGAAAAAAATACAGCTTGTAGGATAAATAATCTTACAACTTCAGAATATAATGTTTTACACATATTATGCACAGAAACTATACTGAGTGGAAATATCATAAAGTTATGATACACACTTAAATAAACCTATTTTATTCATTTTTAGATAAATGATAACTCAGAAGATCTTCATAATATTTATATGTTTATATGTAATCTAACTTCAAGAACAATTATAATTTTACCACAAATAAAGTTTTTCTCACGTTTGTTTTTTATTGTGTATTTTTCTCACTCAAATCAAACGTTCCAGGTGAAAAAAGAATATTAGAAAAATATTTTTTATATTTCATTATTCAATACAAGAATATAATAAATAGCATTAAAGGCTTACGGAGATCTGTCATCTTCAATTGAAATTGAGAATTTTGGTATACTTTCTTTACTGTATAAACGACGTCTACGACTGATTTGAGTACTTGGCTCATCATCTTCATTTAGTGACTTATTAAGAGTTGTCTTCTTGGATACAGGGGATTTAAGACTTTCGTCAAATGTTTCTCCTTCCGATGCTGAAGTGTCAATTCCTATAATAAACATCAATAACCAATAAATTTAAGTTACAATAATGCACATTTACTTCATATGCATAGAAACATTTAGTACATTGATACATAAAACACATATAAAAACATTTATAATGCCATTCAACATGTGTAATACTAGATTTGACGACCATGAGTCATATGAGTTATGAGTTTATGATCTTAGTGAAACTCTAATAGCACATGCTAATTAATAAAGACTGTAATGACTAATAATATAATTAGCAAAATGATTTAATGGCGTTGGTTTTTAGCGAAAAAAATTATATTTTATTTATAATGACAAATGTAATGTGATGTACATAGACAAGGTAATATTCGAAGTTCTTATATCTGGTCCAAGAGTATCCCCAAGTGATTGCGAAATATTTTGCGAGATGATTGTGAAACGGCAAACTGCAGACATTCTGTGAGTATGTGATTGGTGGCTAGTATAACTACATTACAGATTACATAACTGATACATTACACTTGTATGATGTCTTTACTAAAGAAAGAATGAACGAATCTGCTGAGGCCAAAGGGCTCTAGTTATTGTTAGTGCTTTGATTTTGTTGAAATTAATAGGAAGTCTGGCAAACCACTTTTTGTAGTGTCTTTTATGCCTTTAAGTTAATTGTAGTAAATTGTTTGTCACATAATTAATAAAATGTTAAATGTTTTAAATTCAAATATTCTCATACATAAACCCAATTTATGATGTTGGATATTATGACCTATTTTAACTAGTCTCTTAGACGTTACTAAAAAATATCTCTACTACAAATAAGTATAGGGATAATAGTACTAAAAATAAATAATATTTTTTGCTAACCGGTATTAATAGATAAAGAGTCATCTTTATAGTTCACTGAGGGAGATAAAGATGGATACTCATTGCTCATTGACAATTTGCTTGCTACTTTTTTGAACTGTGGTGAACAAGATGAAAAAGTACCTAAGATTAAAGAATCATCATCTGTATCTTCATCAACTTCATGGCTATAACGATCAGTTCGTGCTAAAATAATTAATTTAAATCATTATCAATAAAATGCAAAATGTTCTATTATATAGAATGCTTACAATCAAAATAACTAGTATCTTCTTCATCTCCAAGTTGCGGCATAAATTCGGCTTTTTGTCTTAATAATGAATTCCAATCAACACCATAAAAATAAGGATGATCTTTGACTTCGTGCGATCCACCAGTACCTAATCGGTCTCTAAGATTTTGTTGTAATAATGATGATATTATGTTCTTGGCCTCTGCTTGAATAGGCCATTCATTTTCATCAGGCCATTCAATATCATCTAAAATATACAACAATATTATAAAAGGCGTATAAGACTTTCAATAAAAAACATTATATTTTTACCATTCACTGTATGAGCAAATAATTCTTCCGGAGTTTCACCAAAAAATGGAACACATCCAACCAAAAATTCATATAATATTATTCCCATTGACCACCAATCTACAGGTTTACCATAACCTTGTCTGAAAATAAATTTAAATATTTTAAATATTATATTTGATATCAATCTTAATATAATCATGATTCGTGAAAAACAAATAAAACTGAATAAGTTTTTACATACCTTAAGATTACTTCTGGAGCTATATACTCAGGTGTACCAAATACTTGTTTGTCAGAAAACTGCCGTGAATCCCTTTCCACGTGTACTTCATACAAATTTGTTGCCACTGTTACAAAAACATTGAAATCATTAATACCCATTAACAATATTGTACAAAAGTTTACTTACATGACATTAAGCCCATTTTACTAAGTCCAAAATCAGTCAGTTTAATGTGACCTAATGCAGTAATTAGAAGACTGGAATAAAAAAAAACCCCCATTAAAACCCATTACCATTACATTTTTAGAGATGAATTAAAAATTGATTTATTTACTTGTCAGGCTTTAAGTCACGATGCACAATCCCATAATTATGAAGGTACTCAACAGCTAGTACAGTTTCTGCAAAATAAAACTTGGCCATATCTGGTGGTAAAGGTCCAATGTTTTTTAAAAGAGATGCACAATCACCTCCTTCGACATATTCCATTACGAGACATAGATGTTTCTAATAAAAAATTAATTAAATAATCATTAAATATTTTACAACACTTAAAATATTAACTATCAACTATGAGTGCTTACTCTTGTTTCAAAACTACAGTACATAGTGACCACAAAAGGATTGTCTGTAAAACTCATTATATCCCGCTCAGCAAATACTTGTTCTATTTGATTCCGTAACATTAAATTGTTCTTGATTATTTTCTTCATTGCAAATCGCTGACGGGTTTGTTTGTGTCTAACCAGATACACAGCACCATATGCGCCATTTGAGATCAGTTTTATTACATCAAAATCAATTTCTGACGGTGGCTAAAATAAAATTAAACTCATAAAAAAATTTGCTAACAGAAAAAAGAAATGCTTGCTTACGGGAGAAAACGCATCTTTTTTGGTACTTTCTTGTTGGGGCTTTTTTAACAAAGATGAAGAGTACTCATCCAATTTATGAAAATTTACATCAATATCTGAAAAAAATTAAAAAAAAAATTCAATGACTAAAACAACATAAATAATATTCAAATATTAAATATAAACAAACATTTACCATCAACTGAGTTACGAGTTAATCCTAACTTTCCTATTATATATTGTGGTATCTCATCCTTGATGCCTTGGCATATTTTAGCTTGCCCTTCAGCTTGTTCAAGCAGATGATAAAATTCTTCAGGGTCGAACTCCAAACACTCAAGTAACCTAGCTGGTCTTGATATTATTAATAACAATTTTTTTACTATTCCTGTCAGTAATGCATGAGCTTCTTCTGATTTTTCTCTCGCCTGAAATAAGAAAAAAAAGATGTACATTTTACTCATATATAAGTGTATACAATTATACCTCAGCTAACAATAACTCCAGGTTTTCGGACATTTCATAAAAGTAGCCACGCGTTATTAATTTTTCTTCAGACTTCTTTAAGCAGTCTCTAGCTACCTCTAACACTTGATGGTTTACAAATCTAACAATAGGTACTGCATCTGCTGATATTTCAATGTTTTCCAGATTAAATTTTTCATACTCTTGTATAAACATATTTAAACGCTCCTCCATCTGATGTGTTGCCTAAAATACAAGTGTGTTATTTTATAACTAAAATAAAATTTATAATTCCTAATAAATTTACCTTGGGGAACCTATCTTTATACAGAACGTTCATCATAATAATATCATTATCAAGAACAGGCGATCTGCTTGGACTGCTGCAACAATGTGAAATGTTAAAATACCGGATACTCACAGATATCAATGTATAAACTTTAACCTTAAGCTCCTTGAACGTGGTCGATTGAAACGTGATTTACGGTAGATGATGTTATCTTCTTCAGCGCTATGAGTACTGTCATTGGATGAAAAATGCTTGGAAAACATGTGCAATTCATCTGAAGTTGGCATGTTGGGTAACTGGTGTAAACGCTCTTGACTGGAACACTGAGACTGCAAATCAATATTATTTTTCAAAATTGTTCCACAACTATCAGAGACTTCACTGTCAACGCTTACAGAAACATTTGAGCTCCCAGAAGTGGTTCCATAACCAGATGACGGTAATGAAGCAACGGACCACCTTCTCCCATCACGGCAATCTGTTGTGAGTAAATTGTACGGCCTAAAAATAATTGTTAAAAGTATTAAACATAAGTTTTAAGTATACTTTATAAAAATGTTGTGAACAAATTCTTGTTAAATAAAACATACATTATTTCAAAGATTCTCATTATTACCTTTTTATCGAAACAAAAGGAAAGTGTGGATGTGAATGAACTACTTTGGGACTTTCCAAAGGACTACCTAAATATAATACAAACAGTCAATAAAAAGAATACTACATAAAAAAAATGTATTATTGTTAAATTATTTACTTGACATTGGGGAGTGGCATCTTGGTAAAGTAGGTGATGTATTAGATATAAAACTTTTTCTGTGACTAGACTTATTTGAACGTCTTCCACATCCTGCAACGTGCAATTCTCTCTGAAAATAAAAATACAATTGTATTTCAATTCAAAAATATCATAAGAAAATAAAAAATTCTTTGTGCATACCAAACTATTAGATAAAGAAGGCGCTGACTGGCCCAAAGTACTGTTACGCATCAAAACTAAATTTGATAATTCTGTTAACATTTAAAAAAATAATAACTATAAATAATATTATTTATTCAGTAAACATAATGTGCCATATATAAAATAATTTAAAGAACTATATACCTAGTCGTTTCTTTATATTAAACACATAATACTAAGGAATAAATATAAATTTAGATAAGTAAATTATTGATAATTTAGCTTACCAAATTTAATATACCTAATTAACCAAACCTATTTAATTAATCTGTGTTATAATAATCAGCTAGTTTTTATATTTTTGTGAGATGTAATTTGATTCTAGAACTATGAAACACAATTATTGATGATAATTGATAGTAATACTCAATAAGTAGTTTTTATCACCTCTGACACTTATGTTTGATACCTACTGATATAATATATATATATATATTATAATACAGCTTGGATTATTTATTGAACAAGTGTAATAAAATGACTATATGAAAAAAAAAATAATAAGATAAATTATAAGTTATAATTAGAACGCTAATAAGTAATTAAGTGTAATACAAAGTTATCATTTAGTCTATAAATCTTTAAATACAATAGTTTCAAATAAAAAAGAAACTTTATCTAAACAAACACGTGTTTATACACAATACTTAATAAGTAATTACCTATGTAATTTCATTGAATACATAAAAAAAACCTAGGTACAGTGTTACTACAATTATGAACTATACAAGTAAAATCAATAATTTTAATAATGTATAGAAAAAATAGCTTATAAAATAATTATTTTACCTCTTACATAACAACACAACAATAACTAAAAATGACATTTAATGAGTCTATTTGGTCAAAAGAAAAAAATTTAAAAACCACTAATGACCAATCATTGGTTTGATTTAAAGTTATAGCTATGTATTAAACAAAATATCAATTAAAATTATTCAACTATTAACTATTGGCAATTTTTTTGAATAAATAATGCTGTATGTATAAAATGTTATCTATCATCACTTATGGAAATGTGTATAAAAAAAGGTAAAAGTTCAAATTCGATAAATATATTTTAATACATTTATCGGAAGTTTGACTTCCAAAACTATTATTAATTACAACTAACAACATATAAAATATACATTTTATAACATTGATATGAGTAAAAATATTAAATATTTTTGAAAAACTGAATAGATAAAAATAATTTATTGTGAAAAATATAAAAATAATACAAATTGTGAAAAATATAAAAATACAAAAAACGAGTCTCATATTCATTGTAACAATGCATTTATGTGAAAAACCATATTTAGTTTTATACTAATATATATTCTTTCATATGGCATAACATATTGTACAAAAATCACAAAAAAGTATTTACTTAAGTAGAAGTGTGTCGTAATTAAAAATAAAATCCATAAATCACTACATTTGAGTATTCTGTGGACGTTTTTACACTTCAACAAAATTCGACAAAATATAATTTAGTAATTTTAACCTCTGTATTGTTTATTTTTAAATAAGTTTTACTTAAAAATCAGTATAGATATACAAACAACCTACCATTGTCATTTATAATTTAAAATATCAATTAATTTATATTTTTCAAATTCGATAAATTTTATCCTTTTAAATTTATTTTTGACAACGTTTTAATGTTTATTAAAAATATGTTTTCATGATTCCGCTTCTAATACATAAGTAAAATTTCCGGGCACACTATTCACTCTATATACTACAAGAAACACAATTAAATGTTTTTAACATGCGTACCTAAATACCACGAAAAATACCACGTTATTTTACTCACCAAGCTACCAAAATTTACAAAAAACGATAGCACTCTTTTAATAAAAACCATAATATTCGTAGCAGCAAAGATTTATTACTTTTGAAATCATATTTAAAATCTAATAAATAATATTCTTACATGAATTATCAAAACATAAGAAAAACCATAAGCCCCCTGTTTTTTCTATTATGACACGTAAAAATTGAATATTAAACAATGTTTCTATCAACAGTAGAGATGTGTAGCATCCTAGCTTTCATACGTATAAAAAAAATAGGTACCTAGAATAGTGTCCACTAAAAAACCAAATATCAGCAAAAAAACTTATTTTATATAAGTTTCAAATAAAAATATGTATTACATTTAAAAAAATTAAAATAATACCAACATAATCGAATTAAGTTTATCAATTTATTGAACGGGCGTATTCCTTCAAATTAAAAATTAAATGCAAGAGTACTTCACCGATTATTATTAAAATAAACTCGAATGCAATAAACTAACAAACACAATTAAGTTATATGATGTTAGTCCCCAAACAATAATCTCAATTATTATACATTGTCCACCAAGCTTCAAGCTGATGTGGGGTTTTTTATTCACTAATCGATCTAAATTACGTGTGAAGCAAATGCACTTCAAAACCCACAGTGTGTGAACAAAATTGCTACCTACGCAATAAAACAAGAACAAAAAATAATAAATTAATGATTTAAAAAATGTAATATGCCGAATGCCTTGTAAAATATAATTATACTCGACGAATAATTTAATTAATAAAAATAATCATTGTTAAATTAAAATACTATTTATTATAAAAAAAATATGTAAAAATAATATATTATTGTAGTATTGTAATAAAATAATAAATAACTCACCCGTCTTGTTTAACTGCGTATTTTTTTCATTTACAAATAAAGAGGAATGTACATAGCACATATTGAATCGCAATTTGTTAATAACTACAGACATAAATTATTTGAACAACTACTCATAGCGCTGGCTAAGGTCTGAATGAAAAAAATTTGCTACAGAAAATCACGAACCTTGCATTAGACTGTAGATAAAGAGACTAGGGAGCGTGTTCTTAAGTGTTTAACAAAATTAGTCACATGATACATTGGAGAGGACAAAGATTATGCTAAAACACATATTGATATAAAAAAAAAAATAGTAGGTAGATTATTCAATTGGCACGTGCTTCAGATAACTTAGCAAAGAATAGAAATTACAAAATAAAACCTAGACAATGTATATACTTATTAGATATAAACTATTTAAAGCTGATAAGGTCTATAAATTTTAAAAATGTACATTTTTCCAAAAAGTAAATGTTTAATAGGCACTAAACAAGTTAATATTATAAATTCAAATTGATTGCATAAGACTCTTAAAAGTACACGGAGGATGGAAAGATAAATCAGCCCAAAATGGGCCACAAGTCTTCTGTCGTCCAAATTATATTTATATTTTGGAGTCGAGTTTTAATAATCAATTTACGTCGACAACAATAACGACTATTACTTCGACAATTATAATTTTACGTTCTACGATGCGAATAATAATAATAAATAACCTATACAATTAAATCAGCAGTGATACAAAAATATTTAATGAGTGGTGTAACCGCGAACACAATATTAGCTAATAAATAAATACCTAGACCCTATATGTGGGTAGGTGGGTCAGATAAGCCCAACCTGCAACAAATAACTACGCACACATATAATTATTTATTTTTATCATTTATAAGCTATACGAGTACTTAGTTATTACTTATGAGATTTAAAATGCTTGAAATGTTTATATTTAGAATTAAGATAGACTTAATAACCGAATTAGTAATAAAAACACATTCTCAGAGCATGTCAACTTCCTTGTTTCTAACATAATTTGAACGCCGAAAATTTAATAAAAACAATGATAATTACTATATTGCCTAGTCATTTTAAATTAACTTAAATTGACATAGCTATAAACGTAAAAATACCTAAAAATTACAAGATAAAAATAGATACAACCCGGGATAGGTATACTCAATGCGAAAAACTATTACATAGGTAAATATATAATATATTTAATTTATACTACTACTACTTGTAGATTATAATATATATATATATTTATATAAATATAGGCTTGTAAGCCCCAAATATAATTTATTTGATATTATATATAAGTACTTTGATAGATATAATATGAAACCGACACTCGCCTATATAATATATACCTTATCGTTAATTTTTTCGTCTATTGATACGTTTGGATGAATGATAATTTCATATTTTTGGCATATGTTTATTGCCATGATAATTAATATACTTCAATATTTTTTGACAGGCTAATAATGCTGTAGTCATTATGTCACTTTTCACGTGTATGTTTTAAATTAATATTTAAATGAAAACCTGATACTAAATTGTATTTAAATAATATTTATATTGAAAAGTTGAAAGATACACATGTGCAATAGTTCCCAATTTAAAATAATGAATGCCAAAAGTGACACGCGACCTCAAATTTGCTAAATATTAATTTTAAATCTGCCAAAATGACTAGCAAATAGAATATGTGCCAATACCTACTTTATGAATGGCATTGATTTTCGTTTCATTTTCTTTGGCAATATTATATATTTATAATTTATAAATATAACTAAAAACATAGATAATAATTATTAAGAAGCTTTTTTATACCTACAAAGATTTATATTCAGAAAGTTAAAAAGAAATTCTTCAACAATACTATAATACCCAATAAATAATACAAACAAAATCAATAAAAAACTATTTTAAACAAAAAATGTATAAGAAACTTTGATAATAAGTCCGAATAAATTACAAATTACAAGATTATATACATCATATTTGAATTAATGTAAATCAAAAATAATATGTATAATAAGAATAATTAAAAATTTAAATAAACATGTGTTAAAGTTAATTATTTTTAATTTAGTAAAATACTTGATACCATGACTTTGCATATTAATACAAATTTTCTAAACAATAAGTTTTAAAATATTTTTTTATTTTCATAATTACAATAATTACAGCTATTTTGAATGGAATCAGAGTGAATTCACATTTCTTTTACTAATAAGTTAATAACTAAAAAACTATATGATGAATCTTTTATTTTTATTATTACTATATATATATATATATATATATATATATATATACATAACTAATTTTTATTAGGGTGGGATTTTATCAGGCAAGTATATTTGAATAAACAGTATTATACAAAAAAATTCTTACTTAAAATTTGAATAGGCCAATTTTTAGTCTGTTTCACATGAATAACATTAAAAAATATACAAAATACATTTACAATTAGTGCCTTTAAGTAAAAATGAAATTGTAATACTCATTTCTGAATCCAAAGTTATAAACAATAATTTAAAAAAAAGTTATCATCATCAATCAATAACATGCAAACACTAAAAATAAAAGATGTATGTACTTTAATTGATTTTAATCACCCGGCTTATATAAAATTAAAACTGAGAACATTATTTCCTTTTTTAGTAAAATTTAAAGTTTAATTCACATTTTCTGACACAGTGATCATAATCAACTAACTAAGGAGGCTAGAAGTTAATGAACAATGTAACAAAATAAGTAATAAACCTAAAAAACTTATGTATATCTTTCATCCATAAATCATAAGATAAAAATATTTCTAACTAGGGATTACAAAGTAGGTACATTAACTAACAGTTTAATAAATCTACCGTATACAAAAATGAAACTAAATATTTTAGAAACATTTAAACAAATGAACTAGTTTTCTAAAAGGAATGGAAAAACTAAAATTGAAATAAGCAAATTCTATGAGTATGCCATTAGTTTTGTTCTAATTGAATATAAATTAGAAAGTTAAATACTTACTAAAAATACTTTCTTTAATCATATATTATTTCCTCAACTATTTCTCTAAATTTATTTTGTAAAATTTAAAAATATATTTCATATGATCATTTGTAATAAATAATATCAAATATATTAGATAATTAATTTACCATGACCCAGACTAAATCGAATAAAATTATATAAATGAAGGTTGAAATAATTTTTATAATTTTTTTTTGCTAAAGAATAAAAGAATACACTTTTATTTTATATTATATTAACATTTCAATAAATGTTCATTGAAAATACTTGAACACCACCCTAACCACATTACTAATCACCAGTAATTTTTAAAAATAAGATAATTTTGAAATACGTACAGTCAATTCTTAATGTTTTTATAAAATAAACGAAACAAATACCAGGTGTTCTACCGTTGAATATCAATATTACTTTTATAGTTAATTTTATTGTACTATATTTATTAGTCATCACTCATGAGCAATAATATTTTTATAACATATTATTTTAACACATGTTTCATTTTTTCTAAGGCAATATATTTTTTTTTTTGTTGTTTTTAAATATACTACTTTAATTAAGTAACAATACATTTATAAACTTGTGAAACCTGCTTATTCAATCCATAATTAGCATGGAACTAACTACTCAAAGCTTTTTATTGAACATTAATTAAAAGATAGATAAAAAAAAATGTCGAAAAAAATATAATTACAAAATCTTCAATAATAACTATTAAATAATAAGACCAAGACCAGCAGACAAATTTAATTAATTACCATTGATAATATTATGATTAAACTCCTTCATAATTTTGTTTAAACATGAATTTGACTGATTTATAAACATGAAACACTATATCTTATCTTTTAAACTTGAATTTAATATTATATATGTAATGTAGAAAACAATTATATAAATGAGTTAAAACTATTTTTTAATTAGATTATGTAATAATATAACAAAATATTAATCATGTATAAAATGTGTAGTAATAAGTAAATAAATAATAACAGATTTTTTTGTAGGTACACAATTCTAATTTTTATACTTTATTAATTTGGGTTTTGGAAATTTACACTGAGAGTCTGACATTAATTTAATACAAAAATAACAAGCCATTAACTATAAAATAGTAGCAAAAAATACAAAAAAAATAAGAAAATTCACAACAAAAATGAAAATATTGTAACTAAATTCTAAGGCAAATACATTCTTTCTAGGACTGGGGTAGGCTATTTAAATTTTAAATTATAAATTGATTAATTTAAATTTAAATTAAATTAATTAATTTGATCTATCTAATTTTTTTTTAATAAAAAATTACAACAAATTAAAAAAAAATAGGAACTATATCGAATATTTAACAGTTAATATAAGAATACCAAAAGAACACAATTTTTGGATCAATTTTTCAAAACATATATTTTCATAAATTATGATTAAATACAGGTATCAAAATAATAAATATGTAATCACATTTAATATAAATATTATTGGTATAAGTGTCTGTATTCAAGTGTTGATATACAATTAAAGAATAAAATACTGCTTTAGAAAGTAATTAATTATTGAATAATAGTTAAGTTTAGTGATAATACTTACTACAAGTAATTACATTTTTATAAATAAAATATTAGAACTAAAAAAGCTAGGAATAGGAGTAAGATTAAAATGATTCAAAAAGGTTAAACACTGATAGTAATAAACTAATAAATAATGATTAAATATAGAATCTAGTATTCAAAGTCAACAAACTTTATTATAAATTATAACAATATTTCTGATGCCAATATATTGGATTATAGTTAAGTTATTGAGATTTGTATGTTTAAATTTTTGTTGATTTTGAAATTGTAGAATTAATGTAAATATGTGATTAACGCTGATACTTTTTAGGCTCTAATATTAAGCTGTGGCATATTTCCAAGTATTCATATAAATATTTTAAATCTTAAAAGGTAGTAAAACCAACAATATATTTAATAAGAAGAATATTTCAAATGATTCACAGTGCACTAAAACCATGCAAATTTTAATTTTTATGAATTATACGAAATTATTGACATAAAATAAACCAAAAATGTAAAATTAAAAGATACAAATAATTTTGTTTAAGTGAAAAAATAAACATAAAAATGAAATACATATGTTTAATTTTTAACATTATAAAAATAAAAATAAAATTTTACATTTAAACAATAAAATTAAAAATATTATATAAATATTATGTAATATTATTATTACTGAGATCACTGAGTTTTAAAAAAAAAAAAACTAAAATATACTATTTTACTAAAATAGTTTTTAGATCAAGGTCGTTTTAAAATCTTAGGTAAATAATTTATAATTCTCTTTTCTATACTTTTTCAATTTACTTTCAATATTTTTTCTTATATTTTGCATTTCGTTAGGAGTCAGTCAATCAATAATAAATTGTAAAAACTTAAAAATGGAAAACAAATACTTAAATACAACTTGAAAATTCCTACATATGAGCATAATGATTATTCTGGACTACAACTCACTACCCACACGCAATTTTAAAAATCTAACGAAGAACAAAAATTGGCCTTACTCCATAATACTACAAAATCTTATAAACTCATTACTCAAGTTACATTGTAATTTAAGACATAAAAGTAATTACATAAAACTATGAACCAAAAAATAACAATCAAGACATAATTATAATAAAAATATAGTACCCATTCAAGGTCATTTAAATTGTACACCGCAAAAATATAATAGATTACCTTATTAAATAAAATGTAATACAGTTCCCACTATTATAAGACATTTTAATAATCTTGTATAATACATAAAAATATACATTCAGATGTTTTTTTAATTATTAAAATAATTACTTTTTTGTTTAGTTAAATTATACAAAAATATTATATGTACTTAAAAATCAAGATTATTGTAATAATTATAATTTAAAAAATCATAATTTCTATGTAATCTAGTTACAATTTAAGTATATTTGTACTCAAAATGTACAATTTTAGTTATGAGTTTTATATATATAATAATTTAAAATAAATTTTAATTATAAAATTCCTTTTTAATAAATCTAAAAGGAAGAATTGAAAATCTCAAACTCAAAACTGAAACAATACCTTAAATCTCTGATAAATAATGTACATATTTCATGTACTTATTTTTAATTTTTTAGACATTTTTCACTTAAAAAGAGGGAGAAATTGTCTACAGTCAATTGAATTAGTATAATATGTTTATACAAGTAAATGCAAAATTGTACAATAAATATGTTACATCCTCATTAAGAATATTAATTTGTGCTCATCCTTTCCTAAATTACCAAAAGGAACTGTTCAGTTTTGTCTGAACATGTTGTCTTCTAAAAACTATCATCCCCAGTATCCCTCAAATGGTATTCTATCTATTTGACCCTGATATCATGGAATGTGATTGTGAATGACTATTATTGATAGAACCTTTCCCATTAATGACAGTAGCATATGTACAATCACTAAAACCTTCTTTTTTTTTAATGATATAACCTTGTTAATTTTTCAAAAATATTATCATTTAAATTCAAAATTGAGCAGAAAGCAAAAATCAATAAATAAAGTTTGTTGTAAACTTTGCAATCAAAAAACCTTGTTGTTAATAAATTTTATTAAAAAATATACTTTAACATGACAGTATCAAATTTTGCTCTACATTTTCAAATGTATAATAACTTGTGATTAATTAGGGGAAGTGTTATATACATTTATAAAGTAGAAACATTTGTTTTAAATTTAATATAAAAATGTACATTTTTAAGGGGAATCATAAAGTAAATAAAATATGTTTGTTAAAAACAAGTCAAAAATAAGTTTAAAATATCTAAATAAATCACTTTGAATTAAAAACCATTGTTTAGGTAACTATGACTAATTATTATAAAAAATATTTAAAAATATAATACAGAATTTAAAACTAGATACTAAAAAATTGATAAATAAAGAGTCCTGATGTATTATCAACTCTTATTTTAAATACAATTTCACCAAATAAGATACAAAATATAATATTTTTCTTCTTACCTGAGTTATTTGTTGCTGATGTTTTACTCTTATGTTCTTCTGAATCTGAATACCGTCGATGTTCAGACTCTTTGAGTGATAGTTGTCCCTTCCATGATCTTCTATTATCCATTGTTAGTTAGGTATTTTTGGTATTGTAATCAAAACAATTTTACTGCATCTAAAAAATAGATAAATTTCAAATAAAAATTATAAAAATATGTGTCTTAAGTCATAAGCTTATAACCATTTAAAGCTTTATTCTAATATTATTTAATACAGTTATGATAAAGCAAAATAATTTTATGAAAAAATCAATGACAAATGAACAATCAATGGGAAAGAAAAAAACAGTATATCTCTTCATTTCTGAAATATATGTTAATATATAAACAAATAACACATTGTTTAACTATTTAATACAAATTTCCAGAATTCATTTTGTATTACACCCAAACAAATAAATAATTTATTTTATAAACTTATGATAAACATAGATATTTTCATACCTAATCTTTTTATTAAATAATATTACTTGAAACTAAAAAAAAAAAAACCTAGGTACAATTTCAATAAGAATCAACTGTATTTTTGTGTTAAATATATATTTAATAATGTTATGTTAAAATATTGTTTGGTTTTTTTTTAAAAGGTAACTTAAATATGCTTAAATATACATACTAAGTATAGGTTACTTAAACAATCAATGACTATTGAGTTTATTAAACTATAGGGCTGACTAACACTGTTAGTCTTCAAAGGAAGTTGTTTACCTTTCTCTACCTGTTAATACATGTTTATACATGGCAAAAATAATCATTATAAAAAATACTAAAGTTCATATGACTTACTGATATTCCTTATAAGTTATATACATTTATACATTGATTTGAATCGACTTATCAAATTATAAATGACTGAAGTTTATACTATTGGACTCAACAAGTAGGTATGATAAAAAATGTTTATCTCTATAAGCTAAAATTGATTTAAATGCATTATATTATTACCTATAGAAACATCAAAGATTATAATTTGATGACTAAAATGAAAATAAATTAAATACAATGCAAAATAGTAATTGTTGGTACAGGTTTATTGACAAAATTGTATGTTCCTTATCAGAAAAACTATAATTAAATCATAAATCATTGTTTTCAATTTCATAATATTTGATTAATAATTAATTTAAATTATTTATACAAGAAATAACAAGTTGACACTCTTATAAGTCACTGAACAAAAGTTACTTTAGTGCTATGAGTATAATTATTTTATTTAAAACTAATTAGCTTTTATTTTATTTAATCACATATGTGCACATAAAAAAAATTTACAATTTATTTTTTAAATTATTAGGTATTTATAATCAATATTATCCAAATTGTATATAGTGGTAATTTTAAATATTTTCCAACTATAAGCTATATTTAATTTTAATAAATAGTTTATAATTATTTTAAGACTTAAATAAAAATATTGGAAAATAGTAAAAAAAACAAAATATTTCAATAATACTTATTTTTAGGATAGTTAAAAAATATGGAATTTTTACAAAATAAACAGGTACATTTTCAAGTTTGAAAATTTCATATTTAAAATAGATACTATAAAGACAGTTAATAGATAGGACACATACTAAACATAGGTAGCGGAATTTCATAATAATTTGTATTTTATAATACAATATGCAAGTCTTAGTTATTAATTATCTAATTCTAAGCTATGGCCAAATGAATGAAATATTAATAGAAAAATGCATGACAAAATGCTGCCACTAAGGTTGCCGTCCAAGGTAGATATATTGTTTTCATACAAAGGATTATTTATATATTAAGAAAACACAAATAAAAGGTACCAAGGGACCTTCTTTTCTTTAAAATTTTAAAAAATTAAAAGTATGTATAACATTTTTCAAAATACTATACATATTAACAAAATCTTGTTTAATAAATAAAAATATAGGTAGTTTAAAATAAAATGCATTTGCTATTAAACTTCATTTGAGACTTCCTATTAAGTTTAGAAGAAGTCATAAAACTTTGCAATGAGAAATCATAGAATTCCAATTTCAAATTATAATATGTTAATGCATAAAGAAAATAGGTAAGTTATTGCTCAAATAATTTGGAATATCAAGAAAAATTATTTTCAATAGGTAAGTATAAAACAACTTTGAACGCAGATGTAGATGACCGTGACCACAAGATATTGATGTAAAATATTTGAGAATGACATTTTGATCAACACCTAACTGATCCAACCATACTCCATTCACTTTAAAATTCTAAAAATCAATAAAATGAGTTTGAACCTAATAATGTAGAAATATTCGGTGGCTGTCATGTACCACAAGATCCTGTTAAAGATTGTTAAAACTTTTGTGCGTCTAATAGTTCAAAAAATTACTAATACTTATAACAGACGGACGGAGATTATGCAACCAGACCGCTAGAGCAATGCGAATGGTTTCATCTGTTTAGATTTAGATATACCTACGCAGAGGTATGGACAGAGTATCCGGATAATGCTTAACGGAGATACTCACCATGGGAAATGACGAGGTGTACCGGAGATATTGATCCGGTTTCTGCGGCCTGTTGAACATAACGAGGCATTTCAGAAATACGATCAGACGACTGAGCACGGGTAGGACGACATGATGGCTTGCGTGGGTCGGAGTGATGGACAGGACTTTCGACGGGTGCGGCGGCGGCGACAGGACTGGACCGTCTCGAGATGAATGCTGAGCTTAACGTCCCCCGCGTAGGCTGTGGATGGGACCGAGAGCGCCGGTGTGCGCGTGTGTGTCTGTGAGTGTGTGTGTGCACGCGTGTTCGGCGTTGTTCGGTTTGATGTTCAGTGGTGTGTCGCAGTCGTCGTCATCGTCGGCGGCCGCGTTCCTTGTGATGGGGCCAGACGACGAAAGCGCGACGGCGGCCGTTTTCCACACACGCGCGCGCATCCGCAAAGTGGACGGGCGCCGAGTGGCGGCGGCCGCGGGGAAAATAATTGGACGGAAAATTTGTATTTGTTTTATTTCCTCTCGCTCTCACGCGCCACACGTCATTGTTATCTGCCTATCGCTATCCCCGGCCCGGCAGCGACAGCATCGGTCGCGCGTTAACAGCGACAATAATAATAATAACACAACATATTATTATTATTATTATTATTGTTGTTGTTCGGACGGCGTCGGCGGCGGCGGCGGTGATAAAGCGAGCACAATACGCGACACACTCTCATCTCGGGCGCTCGCGTTCGGTGGCTCGGTGCGCTCGCGAAGTCGCGACGCGTTTCGATCGCTCGACGACAGAGCGCGTGGCAGTCGTTAGTTGCCGTTTGTGGGCGGCAGCGTGGCGCTGGGGCCGTGCGAGTGCGTGCGATCTCACCAGACGGACGGGCGAGAGATGATGGATGATAAAAAGGTCTCGCTCCCCGCCGCCGCCGCACGGACGCCCATCGCTACCGCAGCGGCGGCGGCGTCATGCGGGCCTCGGACCGGAGCAGCTGGTCGCCGCCGCACGAACGAGTGGTTGCGGCGGCGGCGGCCCACCTCGTCCCGGCTCTTTATTTTTCCGTCTCATTTTTTTATTTTTCTTCTTCTTCTTCTTCTTCTTCTTCTCCTCTCCATTTTTCTCGCTCGTCGTCTTCGCGTTTACGTTCGTATCGATTGCCGAGGACGACGACGGCCACGCGCTGCTTTTAAAATAATATAAATTATTAATTCTATTCCCACGCGGTCACGTATTGAACATGCAATCGCATTGGACTTAATATTATTATCAGTAATGGTGCTATTTATTAAATATTTTCCATGGTACATTTAGGCGCCTGAGAGAATGAAAAAAATAATAATAATAACGTCGGTCGCGTTTTCTTCGTTTATCGTTCCCGTTTTCCTTCGCATTGACGTCACCGCGGGCCGCCCGCAATCGCACTTTGCAACGCCGACGGTACCGCACGCGTATTATATTGTTTCCGCGGTATCAGACGCGAGAAATCGTTGCACCCATAAATAATAGAATATTTATAATCATTGCGAAACCGCGTAGAACATTGCGCGACCGGACGGCGATCACAATACGGCGAGTTCATCAACGCGGACGAAATCGCGTGCTATAATGATCGCGTCGTCACGATACGTATTATATTATTTAACACATTTTATTGTTGTCCGCGGCTAGGGACGGGGCGGAGGGAAAAATCTCGCACCCGAGACGGAGCGGCGGCGATCGCGGTTACGGGCAGCCTCGTTACCTACCGAAAGTTTCGTGCCCGGTGACGGCATCCGAGGTCGACGAGCGAGCGATCGCCGACGCGCGTTCACGGATTTGTTTGTTCTTTCGGCTCTCGCGTGTTTCCCCTCACCTCCCGAACGTTTCACCGCCGTCGTGGCGTATGCGTACCTCAGGTCGGGGGTGGATATACGCCCGACGGTGCGCGATTTGACGTTTCACTTATATAAGGACGGCACAACAAAAACGTTTTCAAAAAACTTTGTTCGCCCGCGTCCCCACACTCCCTCCGCGGACCGATCACTTTACATCATGATCTTGTAATAACATTATTACGTGCGACACACACAATTTTTTACAACAACGATATCCTATTTTCGTCTTATCGCTATTGCACATTGTTTTATATTGCACAGCTTTTTTGACTATAATACGTAGGCATTCCGCGTAATGGGCTTATTTACGATCGTTGTCAATTTCTTATTCAATGTACCTGCCTATTAAAGTATATTATTACAATGAACCTTTTCGTACATCTCGTCTCTGAACGTGGGAAACGCTTCAGAAATTAAGTGTTGTCTACATAAAGGAATCGCATGAAAAATTTCATTTCGAGTATAACAAATATAAAACATAAAAAAAAGAATTCTGAAGCGGCCAAAATCTCTTAATCCGGCCCAGAGTTAATAACTCCAATGCCTTCGAATCACGCTCATGTGCGTTTATGGATTATTTCGTACACGCTGCGTACTTCTGTTTATTTACCCTTTGGTCGTTGCAATCGTGTGTACACAACGTTTTAACTACTAAAATGTTGTCGTAAACATCTAGTGCTGTATAGTCGGTGTGTGATATTTCCAAACGCCCTGCAAATGACGATCAGTGTTTCACACGTACCTAATCCCCTCCGACGGCTTCGTTTGCACGAGGTCGCGCGTTTGCGTCCCGTGTAAATAATTTACATTTTATCGTTTAAATCGGCCGAAAAAGGTCAGTTTACACTTGAAACGAATTCACGAACAAGCCTCCTTACGCACCTTATAGGTTTATTTCGCGATGGAAAAACGTGAAACGACGCCCCTTACACGCCCCTCCACGCTGTAACAATAACGCGCGCGATACCAATATACATAAAAGGCGCGAAAACGTTGCGTATCGCCCCGGGGCTCTCGAAACCTTATAGCCTGCTCGGCACTGAGTAATACGTGTTAAGTATAAATTACTCTGCAGCTCTTTCTTTTTTTTCGTCTTTGTTCGCCCAGCACAATCACTGCCGAGTAAAAAAATCCACCGGCGCTGCATCGTATATATATTTTTGGCTGCAGGGGAGCAGATGGCCGGGATGTCGTACGGTACCACCTGGTATACCATCCCGGTGCACCATTGTGCATAAACATTTATATTATGTACATACGAATAGCCCCATATGTATAGGCAAACACGTCTTATAATAATATAACGTATACAAATGTACGACACAATATATATACAATATATATATTTTATATGGGTACAGGCAGAAGACTTAAAGTGGGGTGCACGCGAGGGAACTAGTTTTACCCGTCTCACCAGCGGTTGAAAAGCGTCCCCTTTAACATATCTCCGAAGAATTCGCTGGAACGCTCGATTGTTTGGTCAAAATAATCGCCCACGTTCAAAATGACTTATTATTCAAACCATAATAGCATGAAATTTGTTTTAGTTTAAAACTATCTGCATCGTCTCATGGGTGGTCCAACCGATAGTTCCGACAGAAACACTGACTAATGTTAAATATGATACCTATCAAGTGTAGTGCGTACATAACTAATTGGTTTTCGTAAAATGGTATACCACGGATCACGGTGCCGCCTGCGTTTTTTTTTTTTTTTCGTCACTCCGAGCCCCGGTTGCGGACACAATGGCGGTGTCGATTACACGCGTATGCCCACGTTGCGAAAGTGAAAACGTTACGTTCCACGGCGGCGGCGCACGCGAACAGTTGCAGCACGTAGTGTTCACCACGTATAATATTGTTGTTCTGCAACCGCATGTTTACGATAAGTCCGTATCACCAGCCGTGTACCTCGTACACGCGCACAACATCGCCTCGTTTGCGTACACACACGGGCAGGGCCGTATTTGAGGGGGGGAGGGGGGGCAAGTGTCCCTCGTTGCCCGGGGCGGCAATTTTATATTGAAAATAAATATTATGGCGTATCTAATAACAAAAAAAAAAGTTTTTATTTAATATACATCAGTCTTCAATACATTTATTGGAAAAACTATTTTGATAATTATTTTTTTTTTTGGGGGGGGAGTGGGGTACGGGAGGGCGGCTAAAATATGTTGCCCCGGGGCGTAAAATGTCCAAATACGGCCTTGCACACGGGTGGTACGTAACGGAGCCGAGCCGTATAAAATTATAATAATGTGCACATGACGACGTGTTTGCGTCGAGTGTTTACATACCGCGGGTACACACGGACCGCGGCTGGCATACCGGCGACGTTTTAGCATTATTACGTTCGCGTGCAATGGTATATACCGTGATTCGCGATACCAGTTTTCGCGCGGCCGACACGTCACGCGCGCCGCCGCCGCCGTCACATCCGCCGGTATTAAGGTCGAAACCCGAGGTCGATCGGACTCGGTGAACGGGCGGCGGCGGCGGCGGCGGCGGTCACGTCGTGTGTTACCTATAATGATAATAATAATGAACGTGTAGAGGTACGTGTACGCCCTACGGCCGGGCCTGTGCTGCGGCAACAACGCAGGTGCTGCACTGCACAGGTACATACCGCACGGCGCAGCGGCAGCAACAACAACAACAACAACAACAACAACAACAACAACAACAACAACAACAACAACAACACCGATCGCTCGGCGGTGCTAATGGAACGTAACAACGACTCAGCCGATCGGCCGAAATCACGTTTGTTCCGCCGCCGCGGTCGACCTTTCGCCAAAATCCCCGTGTTGCCGCGACCGCCCCGCCGCGGTACGGGCCGCGCGCTGCAGTACGGCTTCCGCGTTCGCGCTTTGTTACAACCATCGTTGTGCCACCTGTCGGCGGCCGTCCAATCCGTCGGACCGCTCGCGCGCACAATGGTAACACATAATGTGTTGTGTGCGCAACGGTGACAACAATGACCGCGGTGCACAGCGGGCGGGGTGTGCCTAATGCCCTAATTGGTCGCGACTTGGTTGCAACCCGTGCCGCAGTGCGATTTCGGCTCGGACACATCGGGCCCGCGAAACGCGCCGTTATTTTATTTTTTCATTTTTTTTTTTTCTAGAAAACCGTCCGCACCGCGTGGGCGGCTTTTCGATTTATCATCGCCGCCCCCACGTGACCTTTTTCCCCCGACGACGTCTCGTCACTAGCATCGTCTTAATCGTTTTCCCGTGTACAACATGTGAACAACGTGCTCACGACCCCATATTATTGTTGCAGCCCTTTCGACGGTTACGCGCGCTCGTGTGCAATAATAATACTCGTACTCTCTCGTTCCATTCGCAATGATGATTTTGTGACGACAGTAGTGTGTATTATTATTGCGTCGTCTTTGTGACCAGAAAATACGAATCTTCGCGCTTCCGGTTTCCGCCGGCGAATCGAAAACCAATCGTTCACATCGTTTCCGTTCCACGACGAACGGAACGCGGTTAAACGGTTTAGCCGTATTGAACGCACTAAAAAAAAAACCTGTTGACATCGATGCGGAGTACTTCACTCCAGGAATGAAATAGGATAATGGAGTGGGAAGACTGGTCAAATTACCAGTCTTTGTCTTTCTGTAATATCTTATTAAACTTTTCAACGCTGATGAATAAATTACTGTTGCAGATAAGATAAGTGGTACCTACATTATGTACAAAGCATATTCCGTTTTATAAATTAATAGAGAAGATTGCTTTTAAACTGTGGGCTGTTGTATCGTTTGGCAGGCATGACGCACGAGTACTGTGTAAACAAATGACATTACTCATTGCTCCGGTCATCAGGTCTGGTGGTTGTTACCTACTTTCTATTAATCTTGGCATTACCTATAGATATAAAAAAGTCCTAGGCGTTACTGTAATACAGCTTACCGAATATCGATGATATATGCGATGATTCAAAATATTACATCGATTACTAAGATGACCGAAACCCGTAGTATGATTTATTAGAAAACTGTTTTTTTTTATTTCCATTGAAAATGTTATACCTTATCTGATTTTTGATTGATTTAGAACGTTTGTCAAGATATTTACTGGCCGCTTATAAAAATAAAGATAAATAATATTTTTGAAAGTATATAGCGACTTGGGAGTTGGAACCAAGGTAAAGAGCATAAGACGTACACAAAAGTTATAAGGTTCTGTGATCTGTTTCCAAATGATTTAGATCGTTATTAATGTTATCATATCAACAAATATTTACTTTGTTGTAGCATTTAGCTTGGCATTCCTATTTATGCAAATTAAAAATAGCCAATAGGCGTACAATTTTCAACTGCACCCCGTGGCCTTCCTAAACTTAGATACGGAACTGATGACGTGCCAATATGTGGGTACATTATACAAGCGTTATTTCATATTCATCGGATAGGAACTATATTATGTACATGCCATAAGCAGGTGGGTCTTATTAATTTCCAGTCCCGTTTCGAATTCAAAAATATAAAAATATTTTGGGCACGTCCACTCTGTTACTACTGTAATCTGTAAATATATCGTATATATTATTATATTATACAGATGCATTTATTGTAGTCAGACGTTTGTATTGCTTTTATAGAATGCCATTCGGATTATTATATAACGTACGGTAAAATGGTAAAACGTGTTTGCGAATTCACATTATGTATTGTTAAATCTTATAATTTTCAATATTCATGCGATAATCTAGGGCGTCCGCGGTCCCTTCATGTACACCGTACACCTATATATATATACACGTTTGCAGGTTTCCGGTGAATAATAATTCTGTTTCACAAAAGACTCAATACCGCAGGTGACTGGTGACGGGTGGGGTGGTTGTGGGTGATGACGTGATGACGCTGGTATGTCGGTCATCCTGCAGCACACAGCCACGCGAGCACTGCAGTTGGTTGCACTCGCGGGAGAACAGCATCGTGGTATAATCATATTATTACGTGGTACGGGATACAAAAGAGTATATAGTGTATAAATATAGATACATCAGCAGAGTCTAAACGTAGCCGATTCTCGGCTCTTGGCACATCTCGATGATCGATATTCGATTTCTTTTTTTTTTTCCCCCCATTGTCCAGGTACCTATATATTGCCCGCAGTACGGTATATAATAACCGGATGAGCTCATAAAGTGTATAATTAAATAGATATATGTATACGTAGTGATTGCAGCAGTTCAAAACTAAAACGCGATACAAAAGACTACATTAAAGCAAAATATAGGATAAAACAAATATATCATTTACAATAGAACCTATATACGTATATGTTAAATACTGTTTAAATCACATCAAACCTTTTTGGCTGGTATGCCGAGTTTGTTATACAAATGATTGGTGTGTTGCCGAGTCATTGGGAAAATAATTACACACCATTGTTGTTTGCCGTTGCATTAAACGTGAACAAATCAAGCCAAATTGCTAGGTTCTATATATTGGACACAAGCGTATCTTCACTCAAGTGTTGTGCTTTTGTTTGAAAACCAATATGCGATCGGAAAACGGTTTTATGTGAATCAGTAATTCTCGGATGACTGTTTACACTATACGAGTATACTGTACATTACGGCATTACGCTATACATACACCCAAACATTGTTCGAATTAAACCAAAATTCAGTACATTACGTACTACAATACAACGTATTACGCGTTTCCGCTCTAATCGATCATAGTTTAAAACCTCTTCGGCATAAATAATGTTTTAAAACAACTATAAAATCAAAATGTGCAAAAAAATAAATCACACGTTATTCAAACGTTTATTTTAGGGATATCCACAATATGTTAGAAAGGAAATACTGGAAAATCGAGTATATAAAAAAAAAAACCAATTTATTTTAAAACCTTTTTTCGTTCTGCTGAACAAAAACTCAATTAATACCAGTCGAGCATGATGCGTACAACTTTCATGAACAACAATAGTATAAAAATAGTTCTAGGCGGATTAAAGTGTGATTAATAATAAAATAAAAAATATGTACGCACGATATACGGATATTCGATTGGGATTGACGCTCCTGATGCAATACACTTAGTTGTTACTGATATCGTACTATAATAGTGATGTATGTTTATTATGTTATACATAATCAATACACTTACGACCTGCTTACGTGGTGTAAAGTTTGATAAAACAAAAGTCAAAAATACAACGGTTCACAGAGTTCAGCTAAATCGCGTTTGTATATCATAATAAAACGCAGCTTTAATCTTTACGCAAACATCCAAAAATAATAATCAACGGTCATTAAGTTCAAATGATGTAATTTTATGTGCGTAAACGGTAATATACCTTTGCTGCACGAGTACCCGAGTTACTCAATATTATCATAACGTACCATAAATATTACTGTTATTATTTATCAATTATTAACGTATAGAACTAGTAAATTTATTTAACACACGGATAAAAAAACAACAGCAACGTTTGCTTGATTGGACTGAAAAACCCGACAAACTGTGTTCAACAGACTTTTAAACTACGGTTTGCTGCAGGCAACGTTAAAAATCATCATTAGGGAAATTTTTTTGCTGTTAACAATTTATTTAAAATGAAACATACGATTATATTATTTATTGCAACTAAATATCATATACGTTTAGAATATGTCATTGAAATAAAAATATTTAAAATTACGCCATTCATATAATGGACTAATGGGACCTATTAAAGTATTAACCATTTATCTGCATTGTATGATTAATACAATTGAATACTATAAGTTATCTACATAGTTTTTACTATTGGTACTGAATTAAATAAATATAATTATAAGGGCTTTTAAAATTTACAATTATTGTACGTACTAGCTAATTTCACTATGAAATATTTAGATTAGAAAAAATACCTACACCATTCAAAATGTGTTAAAATATGAGTTATTAACCGCGGGATGAAATTATATACTAATTAGTTTTTCTAATAAAGAATGAAAAAAAAGTAGGGTGACTTTATTCTCCAAAATAACTTAAAATTGTTTACAATGATTGTTATAGGCACAGATTTTATGGTAACATCTGATGTTCCACTTGAATAGAATGAATCCACTTTCATATAATATATATTATAAATATATTGTTCTAACTTTCAGAATTCCTAACGCATTTACGTTAAAAATAAAGTTGGTCATCAAGGAACAATTATTATTTAAAAAATTAAAAAAGTAGTATTTTAAAATAATAAAACTTTAAGAGAAAAGGTAAATATAAACGGTTTTAAAAATTTGTACTGTTGAAAGTTTTTATTACGTCGACTCGAAAAAATGGGTATAATTAAAAATATTTTTTTTAGTTTTGAAACTTTTATTTTACATTTTTGGTCATCGTACAAAAAGTTGGTATAATAATAATGGTACAACAATAAACAATTAAAAGATACCTATATTAAATAGAGGGTGATATATACAAAACAAACTAATATTTACATTATTTTGAAACTAATCCTTACTTCCCTCAAAATCTTTCACAAACTATACGTTCTGTATATAAAATAACATGCCATGTGTGTCTGATTCATCACCGAAAAGCTCAAACCGCTGGACGTAGTATCCGCTAAGAAAGGATTATTCGAAAATCGCAATTTGAAGGGTCCAAACAGTTTTGGGTTTTGGGCTGGACAAATACATTTTTCAACTTTTGTTTACCTATATAAAACGTTTTATTTTGTTTGATATGTTGATTTTAATAATTACCGATTAAAAGTTATAAGGTTTATTTTAATTAATATACTCATATAGTATATAGTTAAATGAAAATAAATATCACTAGGTCATACGACGATTGTATGATTTTTTCAAGCTAACATTTAATGACGTTAAAATTGTTAAAAATTTCTCGGTCGTATGAACTTGAAATTAAAGTAATTGTTCTTCTAGGAAATTGATGATTGGATTTTGAATAATGTTGCCTCAGCCAATACTGTTATGTGCGTAGCCGGGTAACTCGCATACTTTTATACTTATATATATTTATATATCGTTAAAATAGTTAACGGTTTTTTCAATTTTCTCAAAAATTTCTCAGCAGTTCAAAATGATCATATTTACTTTCTACAATATAATGCATTTCAATGATAATGAATGTCATAAAAAACGTGCCCAATGCTAACTAAAAAAATATGAAATAACATAGTTGTTCGATATGGACTCTCATATGTTGCGTTAAATCTATATCTTCATCGAGATGACTAGAAATAGGATAATATAAATTATAATAATGATAAACGGGTTAAGTTAAAATTATAACGAAACTTAGTTTTTCCTCGATAAACCTTTGTGAAATAGTATTACTTATATTCAATCGAAAATAGTATTTTAAATCTCATAATACAATAAAGTTGAAAAATGTATTAAAAATACTTTTCAAGATTTTTTTAAGCGAATTGTAGTATATTACATTATCCTAGCATTCCTGAAGTATTATTTTTTTCCATTACTATAAATACTTTTTTTTCACTTGTCCTGCATTTAAAATCATTATAAAACCAATATATTCTATACTTTTACATAAGTAATTACCAATTATAATCTAAAAAGTGTAATTAAGAATTATATGGACAATTATGAAAATAATTGTATATGATGTTTAATTGTTACAACTTATAAGCTATAATTTGTCAGCAAATAAAGGTTACGTTATAATCTTAATATTTATAATTCATATTATTAACTCAGCATAAAATAAGTAAATGCCTAAATTATACTGATGCATATTATACTAATTACTACTATGATATGGTACGCAGTAAGAAAATTACTACCTATTGCGCATTGAATTGATTGGCATTTCATTAAGTATATTTTTTGGGTTATCTGAAGTTGGCATTTTTATTAGGTTTCGCAATTAAATTATAAAACAATTTAAATGAGTAAAGTTTCCTTGCTCTAAAATATAACTTATACAATTACCAACCAGTACAACTATATTGTATATATAATTAAATTAAATTAATTTATTTTAAATAAATAACAGTTTTAGATGGTTATTTCAAATTTAATTCGATAAATACCAAACATTGGATTATTTAAATAATAATTTTCCTAAACAACTTACTGGGCTGTATTTTTAAAGTTTTGAATTATTTACTATTTTATTTAATAGACATAAATATTTTAATTTTAATAATTTTTATACTTATATCTTTCGTTATAGTAGTTTTTATAAACTATATGCAATTTATGTGGACAAAGTTTAATATTTGGATAATTTATATATTTAACATTTATCAAATACTATAGAGTGTTATAGAATATCAACTTGTTACATAAATAGTGATCTGATATAAACTTTAAATGTTAAAGGTAGAATAAAATTGGCATGCTCGATAACAAAACCCGCGGTACATGGTCTTCTGGAGGGAGGGGGAGGCAAGACGAGGCATTTGCGCCCTCTCCCCCCTGGCCTTTTAACATAATATATATTTTGTTGAGAATTTGAACTTTTATTGTTGTTTAAGTAAATATTCATTAATACTTTGACTAAATTAGTAAAAATTTAAAAATTTAAAATTAACGAAGAAAAAAAAGATACATTCGTTATGTACTAATTCAAACATTCATAATTATATTATGATATGAACTTTTTTTTGATGCAATTTTGGTATTTGATTTCATTATGCACCTCCCTGATAAAATGCCTGCGGGCACCCATGCTGCACTGGCACACATTTTAGAATATGTCGAATAATATTTTATTAAGTAAAAATGTTATGGTATAGTGCATATTCGCCGCACACCTAATGGAATAAACAATTCAATTGCACCTATATTACTGAATACTCCATGAACAACTTATGAGTTATGACCTATCAGCAAACGATGCGAGTTTGTTTTCAAAATATCTACATTCAGAATAATACATTATTATATCCGTAAATAATCTGTTTATGCAGTCCGCAATTACACAATGAAATATAGCAGACAGGTAAAAGTATAAAAAAATTATAAAATTTTAATAATCTTAGCAATGTAAATATTTATATTGTAACAAACGCTCGTACTGTAATTTTATTTATTATAATAATTAAATGTGCGATAATAGACGATAAAAGTAAATTGTAATTATTCTAACTGTACACCTATTGAGGTATTGAGTAGGTATTGACTAAATACTTGACCTGAATGTAAAAAAAAATACCAACCAAAACCGTAGAATACAATGATTTAATCTAGTTTATCTCAATAACGCGTTGAGAATAAAAATAAATATTCATACCTTTAATATAATCTGAAAATAAAATATCGATAATAATTATACTCAATTAAAAAGATTTTATAATGGTTTTTTTTATACCCAGTTAATTGGAAAAAACAAATTAATCAATTATTTCTGTATTATGAAAGCTGATTAGTCGTTTAATGATAATTAATACTGTACACCTATTTGTGATATACGAGTACGATACAGCAAAATTACACTTAAATATACACGCACGTATGCGAACGCTTAGCCAGCTGGTAATAATCAAACATTTATTTGAATATAAATGGACTATATTTGATATTATCCATACATAAGTTGGACTATTATTGTTATTAACTGCCGAAAAATATGCGCTTAGCTGTAGGTCAGTGGCGCCAAACCCCATACACGCCACGTCGCGTCCAGTTTTATTTTAAATTTCGTAATATTTATATTAATTATAGTCTATACCAACAGTTGTGTTATATCGAAGGCACCTCCCACTAAGATAACATATTTAAGCCATCTCGATTCGGTGCCTATTAGATATATTTTGACGGTCGAATGATGAAACTCATGTACGATTTTTTTGGCCTGAATACTATTTTTAGCACGACCATCGTATTGTTTCATTTAGAATAAAATAATGTATCTAAATGACAGTTTAATTCCGTTAAAACCATGATTTAGGAATTTTTAGTTTAAGACAATTGAGTTACTTATAGGGTGTCTGACCGTGATTTACACAAAGCGATATCTCCCTTGTAAATAAAGATAATCGAATTTTGTTTTTGAATGAGTATCCCTGGACAAAGGCAATTTTTCTGATAATAGTTTGGTAAATAACGCCGTATTATTAAAGAAGTTAAAAATTTAATTTTTTATCTAATAATTTTTGTGAAATTCGAAGATAGCCATTTTATAGTGCTTCTTTTTCTGAAAATTTCGACAGTTCAACTCTCAGTTTTCATTGGATCCATGATTTGTAATAACTTTTTTAGTGTACAAAGAAATAATGTAAATTATTATCACCTCGTTATTTTTCCGATAAGGTTTGCTGATAATATTTTTATTATTTAACATTGTGTAAATTGCACACTATTTCCTTGTAAACTAGAAAAATGATATAATTCAAGAAGTCAATGAAAATTTAAAGTTAAAACGTCAACATGTTCAGAAAATAAACCCTATAAAATGGCTATTTTCAAATTTATAAAAGTTATAAAATAAAAAGTTGATTTTTTTACTTCTTTAATGATATACTCATTTTTACCAAACTATTGTTGACAAAATTTCCTAATAAAAAACAGAATTTGACTATCTCTTTTAAAAAGGGTGGATACAGAGGTCCTTAACGGAAGGGGCAATATAATATATAAATGAATAAAATAAACCAATAGGAATTGTCTTATTATTAATCGATATAAAATTAGTTGTGTACATAAATCTGTCATACTCTCAACAGAAATACTGGTGATGGGTCTTATCGTTTTAAAACGCTCAACGCAAACACTTTTAATTTTGAGTATGAAACTTAATTAAAATTGAAATCAATACCTACTAAACCACGTTAAAAAAAGCATTTTGATCAAAAGTCGAAAAGTATATAGTTGTATATTTGTATAAATTATAAAGAACATATTGAACTTGCAATATATTGAGCAAAATGTTTGCCACAATTAATTTCAAATATAATATTTGATTCTTTTTTTGTGTACGGGAGGGAGGGGGCAATTGCCCCTATTGCCCTCCCTTATATCCGCCCTTGTCTTATGACTGTTTATTATTATTTGTTTTAAATATTATATTTATACTTTTAACAAATTAATTCTACTAATCTATTAAGTTATATAATTCAATCATTATTATTAATTTACTTTGCTCTTCGAACATTGAAAGTTGAATGTTAACAACGATGTTTAGTTTATTTTTTGTTAATAACTGAAATAGTGGAATACACGCTAAAAAGTTTTCACATGTGTTGTTTGAAAATTTGTTATGATATATATTGTATTTATTGATTAGGCTACTACTCCTGATGTCTGTAATATAGTCACTGCCACGTATTTCATAACAGAAAGTATTGACGTTTTAATCGTGCACATGACGTGAGACCGATTGTTTGATACACGTTTAAAACATTTTGTTTAAAACAAAATAAACCGTTCCTATATTATATCGTATGCACATAAGCAGTGAATTATATTTATGCCGCCAGACCCACGGTGCATTTCAACGGCAAACAGGACTTACGTATAGCGTTTTCGTATATTTGAAAATTATTCACCGCGATAATTCGAATTCCTGCAATACGTGTTCGATTCCCGCGCGTATTATCTTATCGCGTTCCATGTTTAAAATATATATTTAATAGCTTCCGATAGCAGCTGCGGTGCAGTAGAATGTTGCACTACACAATGAAAATTATTATCACACCTCTATGGGTTATAAGTTATAACTTATAAGCGTCGTGCGCGTATTATAATATTTCACTGACATAAATCACACGCTTACTTATGTAATGTAAATTTTATAATAATATCGCGGGGACGCGAGCGTGCGAGAATCACTGTCGCGAACAAAATGTAGAAGTGCAATATTTTACTTGCAGACTGCAGTGTTTGTCAAATAGACGAAAAATACCTCACCTATACGGCTGCTATACATACGTATTTACACGCGTATTTTATCGTGCGTGTACGATAATAATAATATTGTACACTCGGTCGATAGCGGTCGTAACGAACGTGCGTAAAAAGGCAATCCGCAATGATTATAAAAAATAATATGTATAAATAATAAAACGCTAAATCACCAAGTGTAGGTACCTAGCGTATTTGTACATCAACGTCGCCCGAATCGATCGGTACGTTCGGCCTATGAAATGTAACCATCAAATTATATACGCGTATACGGTGTGCGGACAATTTGTGTTGAAAGCATCATATTCTTTATGCGTAGGTATATTTTCTAAAGTTAAGTTGGTATGCGTTTTTGTTTCGGTCGGTGATACTTTTTCGTAGTGGAAAAACTTGAAACGTTGAGAGGGCGAGGGATGACATAGAAGTATAGAACAATAAATCATGGTCTATTTATTCCAAGTTTTTTTTTTTTTCGGAAATTAAAAGAAAAAAGCGTGGGATTGAAAATGGGCGTACCTTTATATATATATATATAAATAATAGTTTTAATATTATATTATTTCCCCTCGGGTGTTGAAATTATTGGATCCGGCTTTCGGCATACGTATATACCTACCTAGCTGTAGAAATCACTAAAATAAATATTCTAATCGAGCGGATCTATATCGCGGGTTGTGGATGTAATATGGGCCGAATGCGGAATTCGCGATGTAGGTCAGTGGGGCATTTTCCGGCTTCGGTACGCGTTGCCGGTCGTTAATGTGTATGTTAAGACCCTCCTCGGGAAAACATAATCTTGATAGTGCAATATAAAAATGTTCATTAACAGATTAAAACCGCTGTTTATATAATTAGGCGCTTGAACTAGCAATACAACTATTGCAATCGAACCGAAACAAAACTTTTGAAATACAGAAATGGGGTAATGATGAAAACTGACTATACTATAACGGTTGGCCCGTGGCCCGTGGCTATAATATAATCGTCTAGGTATTCCATATTCAACGCCTCGTGTCTGGCATATTTATATAAGCAGTAGCCCAACGAAAATACGACCGTTTGCGATCACGGGTAGGTGGTAGGTATATATGAATACGTCTCATGCGATTGCCGATAAAATGCTCCTTCGGAAAATACGTCGTATAGGACGAGTTTTTAATTGAAAAACTACATGCTAAATATATTTGCATAAATTTTGTTCGTCGTTTTGGTATTTACCAAGTATAAAGGTTTCTGTAATGAATGAGAACGAGTAAACAACCACATAATATAGTTTTTGTAGTTCATCAACACACAACTCGCTCACGTAATGTAGGTATGTATACGTTCGGCTCCAGACTTTTACTTAATAAACATCATAAAACAAGCTAACCTTTGCTTCCAATCTGCAGTACCTGAACATTTTCCCGTTTGGGGTCTCGTTAATGTGTTATACCTGCACCAGACTATAGCATATTTGTTTCTGACCAGTTTAGCTCGTTTAATATCGTAAACGTTTCAAACTGGAAACGCAGTTTATATCCATGTAACTGTTATACATTACAATATTACATAAATACTAAATTAAATATAAATATATTATATCATCTTGCATGATATTATATTCGGAACTAAATGTCAGTTGACATCACCACCTATAGGTAGGTATTATAAATAATAATGTATCTGACATCCGTCAGCCATGAGCGATTCGAATGTTAATATACTATGGTAGGTACGTGGACCTAGCCCATGAAACCAGTAACCGCGGCTGATGTAGGTGATGACCGATGGGTGAACTACATTTCAACGAAGACGGTGATTTTGACTTTTGTGACCGACACGAGTATGCGTGACACACATCAATGTCTACGCAAACAATGATGTGTAATATCGACAAATCCAATGCGTGGTTTTTGAAAATACGACTAACCGTATGTGCGTTTCTACCATATTTCTACCACGCAGCAACGTTGCCGCGTTCACGCAAATATACTTGTGATTTCAATTCGTTTGCGATAAAAATCGTACACGCTAAACTGTTATGTTACGCGAGTATCGTTCATATAGCAGCTGTAGAAGCTGTAGAACCGTAGGTACTCGAAAATCAATTTTTGAGCGGACGTTGCTTTTATCCGCAGTAAAACTTGTGAGCGTACTTTTGTCACTCGGTTGAAAAGTTAACCGCAGTCTGTAGCGAGATGATGATATGGTGAAAAGGAAAAACTTCTTTCGACACGGTTATTTGTCGTTTTTAAATCGATTACATAATACCAATGAAAATTCATTATTAAATCTGAACTTGAATAAAATCGAATGCCCAGATGAGAACCATTACACAAATCCAAGAAATTAAATTTTACAAACATTTTAAAACATCAAATAATTGAAATATACCTAGCCTCATTTTAATTAAAATAATGACAATAGAAATTAAAATTCCATTTTATTACTAGGATCAACAATGCTAGATTTTAAATATTTTAAATTAGGTATAAGAATTCGATCTTAATATAAATTAATAATATTAATTTAAAACGAACACTTATATTTGATAAACTATTTTGTTGAAAACGACCACTCTGAGACCACTACAGATTATAAAAACTATGTAAATTTACGCAATCGATACACAGTTTTTATAATTAGATAGTATTTCAAAAAAACGAATCAATAATAATGTAAAAGTGAAATTATCTTGGAAGGGGAGATATTTTGAGTGTAGATAGCTGTAAAGAAGTTAACTGTAATGGCGATAATATTAGGTACATTGCTTGCTGACAATAATATATTAAAACATAATGTTATATATTTATTTACACATTTACCTATATAATGCTTTTTATTTCATTATGCTTCCCCCCCTTTATAAATCAGTATTACATAGAAAAAACATGAATTGTGTTTTATATTTTATTATAGCTTATAAATATACATATAAAAAATAATACGTTAAATTGAGAAGAAAAAATCTTATTCTGTACATTGATCATTTGTAAAAAGTAGTGGTATCATTTCGAAACTATGCAAACCTATTTTACCATGTTTTTTTTTATAGACTTTAATACTTTTTACATCATGATATATTTATATAATATTTTATAGTTTTGTTCGTTCTAACACTAATATATTTTTAATTTATTTGGCAGGAACCACATAGGCATATCAAAACAAAATGGAATGGTGAAAATGTGAAATTTTGTTACCCGTGATAATAATAGCCAGGGCTCCGGCTCGTAAGTGTTAAGCGTTTTCATATTAATCTTGCCAAGTCGTATTTATTGCTTATTGCTAGGTGACATTGAAATTGACTTCAAGGTGCCGTGATTAAAAATATGAAATTTTCTTTCGCATACGCCGAGGTTTTCGGCTTATATAGAATAAATAATTTAATTGATTGTAACTATAGAGCATCTACATTGTACATATTTTTTTTAGTAAAAGTGTAAACTATCTTTTAAAATAAGCATAGAAAAATTTGAGAACAATTAAATGTACAAAATTTGATTTATTTTTACTTCAAAAAACTTCCATTCCAGTAGATCTTAGATAATAGTAGCTCGTCTTTTATTCAGTTCATATTTCAATTTGTATATCTTTACACATTACTCGGTACGCGGTCACTATAATGCATCAGTGTGTTTTCAAAACCATTTTAAGTAAGAAAATGTTGCTCAGTTGCTCCAATAATATCGGTATAATATTATTATATAGACATAATCCTCTTCCAAATACTCAAAATGTACTTTTTAGCACGTGCAACGTATTTTTATTTTTGTCAGGAACTTCTGCATAATTTATTTCATAAAACGTGTTATTTCGAAACATTGTTGGTGGTGGGTATATTTAATACTATTATTTTTCGAATTCAACCTCCAGATCAATGTACAAACAGAAATAGACGTCGAAATATTTTATTCCGCTAATCGTTTTATTTGGCTATTCATTTTTTTACCGCACGTGGTTTTTTTTTTTTGTAGTACGCTACGCTGCAGCGGACCCGCTGACGGGACACATTGGGTGATTTATTGTAGTCATAACGCGATCGCTCAGAAATCGGACAAGTACATTATAAACGATAATAGTACAAATGTAACGTGTTATAAATTATAATAAACGTTTGGTCGTTCGCGGTCTGACAAACTGGCGAAATATAAATAGGTAGGTACCAAATATCAATATTAAACGGCGGCGGCGGCTCGGGCACACGTGGCGGCCGACGCGCGTGCACCGTAGGCTATACGCGTATCACTACACGTATAATGCATATATTTTTAGTATTTTACCAAACTAGTTTGTCGGACACGGTTCCTAGCTATACGGCTATACCCGGGTAGGCTACAGCCTCGCAGTTCTGCATTCAAAGTCGCAAATCACAATACTCGACGGTATGGTATGGGTACCGGTGCCCGGTTGCCCGCCTACTGCCGCGGTATTATTCCGGGCACGCGTTTTTTACGTGCGTTACTGATGTGTTGGTTGATTTCACGCAGTTTGTTACGTCTATATGTGTGTATTTGTGTGTCTGTGTCTGTGTTTGTGTGTGTGTGTGTGTGTGTGTGTGTGTGTGTGTAAAAGGTATATCGGTAGTAGACACACGCGCATTCAGTCGTCGCAGAGAACAAATCGCGTACGACAAGTTATGCGGCAGATTTTTCAAATCCGTATCTCGTTTTAAGCAATCCCCCTCCCTCCCTTACTAGAACCCCACCAAGAACTACGCTAAGGCCAAGGTATACGTATTATTATGATCGAATACCACACGATACGATTGTTATAATATTATCATGCGTTCTTATATTCACGGGCGAGGACTGAGGAGTATAAAATATTTATTGTAATAAATAATATTAAATGAAACATGCGTTTTTCTTTTTTCTGCGATAAATTTATTATTTTTCTACGCCAACACCAATCACCTTTCTCGAAAACGAAAACGATTCATAACATTGTACGACTTAAACAGACCTGCAAGAATGTGTCGAAACGAGTGTGCCTGTATAACATCGTAGTCATTAGCGTGGTTAGTATATACATAAGTCTGACTGGGCTGAAGTAAAAAGAGCTGTATATACCTACTATGATTTAAATATATTACTATTACGATTATTACAACTAATTAATTATGACGGATTCTCTAATTCTCAAAGCGCACCGAAAAGTACACACTTTATGATAGGCAAATGTTGTATAACAATGTATATTATGAATATTTCAACCGACCTTAAGCTGCAGTTTTATTATAGTAGGTAAACGTTTTTTTAACCAAGAGCTGCTCAATGTTATTGAAAGTACATTTTACGGGTGCTCATTTTTCATGTATAGGTGCTACAGTAAGCAACATCCCCCCTTTCCCCTCCCACGCGTTGCGTTACAATGATTATACCTCTCGATGATATTATTTAATTTTGTTAAATATATATAATTATAATAAATGATACATTACACATTATACATAATCTAGTACTAAAAAAAAAATAAAATATAATTTCGTTAAAAAAATATAAGTGAACATTAATCAGCAGTAATCACTTATCAGTATCCAACATAAGTATACATAATTAATAATTATATATTTATATAATGTAGATTTATAACACATCACACATCCATTATACGTATATCGTATAGCGTATACAGACATACATTTTGAATTACCTTAAGTTTTTTCGTAGAGAGATATACTTACGTATATCATATTGTAATAGGTGTTCAGCCACCGTCCTAAATACGCCACTTGCGCTCAACTATACTTATATAAGTTTTTTCCGCATGGACAATGTTCACTTTATTTAAAAGTGTGTACGAAAACTATTATTATTCGACTGCTAAACAGGTTTAAGAAAGTATTGGAAGAGGTAATTTTCGGATCCCTGTCCATCAAACACGCACGCGACATACTAAAAATAGACTTGTTCTACTTCCAACCTATACCGATCGGTAAATATCATAGTGATGCGATAAGAATTTTGAAAACAAATCTCGATTCGCCATTAAGTCTACCGTAGAGATCGGTACACGTATTTTTTTTTTATTTCTAAAGAATTCAACGCAAAAATTGGGAAAGCCGATCTAAAGTTGACTATGGACGACGAATTGAAATCCGTTTTCAAAATTCTTCATCACTAGATCGATTGGTACCTGCGTTCGAAATAGAACACGTCTATTTTTGCTATGTTGAGCACGTCTAATAGTAGTAGGTAGAATATTTACCGCTCCTTATATCCCCTATATCCCTTATATCTGGCCACGGCACGATGCCAATTCGTTTGAAATAGTTCTCTCTCTCTCTCTCTCTCTCTACGAGGGAATGGAGATATACATATATGTAATTGTATGTACATGGTACATCTTTATCACCGACCGCAAGAACTTAATTAAAGGGTTGTACGGGAGGCGCGATTGAAGGCCACGTTTTTTTTTACACACGGGTTGATTTTCAACATTCTTATCTTGCTAACACATGAGATGTGAAGAGGAGTGCATAACATGTTGAACGCACCTAACAATTTACAGCGGTAATGTTAAATTATAAAGATAAATATTTCATTCGAGTTTTAAATTGTATTTAGTTTTTATTATAGTTTTCGTTATTTTGTGGTTGTTGGCAAGGAAACGGCCTATCATTATTCTACTTTTTACCTGCCCACTCACAACAATTCCATTCCAAAAAAATAATCGCTGCACGTCATCGTCTGGAATTCCAAGGAGTCGTAGATTGTTGTTCTCGATACCGTTGATATACCTAGTTAATGTGTTCAATAGACGATAATGTATTGGTATTTGGTGCCTGGTGTGTGTTCGAGGGTACTAGTGCGTCGTACACCGAGAACGCCCTTATTTATTTTTACGGCACATAAGTACCTAATAAAAAATAAGTCAACACGCACGTAGATGCCTGTATTGTCGTGTGTAATGTGTGCGTATTGTGAATTTATGACTAGTACGTATTATAGTATCCATTTGGGAAGTATTGATAAAATGTTTACCTGCAATAACACAGTATATTTGGAAACTATTTTATATTTTACCGAATATCGAAAGCACGTTTGGGTAAAATAATATTATATTATCAACTATTACCTGCATAAACTAATCAATTTTTCATGGCGACTGCATAGTATCACATTTTTAGATTATTTCCCTCCTAAACTGGCATGTTTGTACCTATACAAACAAGTTCCGAATTCACATTTCATGGTGAGCTATGATATATTTTGTAATATGAATTCAAGCATTGAATTATTATAAAAACAAAAATAAGAAATGTGCGTAATGATCGAAAACCATATATCAAATACATTTTAAACCAAGTTTATATAATTTCTATTTCGTTGTTTACCTATTTCGAACTTATTGAAGCAAATGAAAAACTTCATATACGATCGGATCGATGATATTATCTTACCCATAAAAGGTTAATAATATATTTTTTACGTATTATTCAAACTTCTAAAGATCTTGAAAACTTGCCTTTTAAAAAATATAACATCTATAATATTATGTGTATAAAAATAAGACACTTACCCTTGTACAGTAGGAAATTAACTATACCATAACATTATATTAATTCAACCTAAACATTAGTGAACTACCTTGTACTACAATTTCAAAATAAATAATCGTTACTTAAATTATATAAGAGACTAAAATAATCATAGCGTAACAAAACTGTGACTACAATGATACAGTATAGGTATTGAATAATTATATTGGTGAACTCCTTTCCCGTGTATTTTCAATCACATTAAATATAGATCAGTTCACAAGCAGAACATATTTTATTACAATAATTCTACTCGGAATAAAAACCAATAGTTTTTTATTCAGCTGAAGTTCGGTTCGAGAGATAATATAGTGTATACCCATAACATATACTATATTAGACGAGTAATATTAGATAAACCTCTGGGAAACACTTTCGTTGTTACATTTTATTTTTATCCTTCCATTCTAATTATTTAAAAAAAATAAATAATACAGCCTACACCAAAATCATAACCATACTAATAAAATATAATATTCAATGATAATTAAAAAAATATATATTTCACATTAAACGTGTAAGTATAAAGGTAGAATTCTTAACATATACGAATGCAATAATTCTGCAGTCTACAATAAAAATAAAAAAATTACGTAGGTACATACGAATTATAGGTTATTATGTTATATTTTATTCAATAAAACAAGAGAAACTGACAAGGAATAATGTCGGACTAACCTTGCTATTTGCCAATAAATGTTAAAATACGTGAATTATGATTATGAAGTAAAAAATACACCAACATCACAATTTTTAGAGATTCCAATAATTGAACATGCATATTAAAAAAACCTTTAGGTCATACTGCATTCCTATATATACTGTAGATATTTATTTAGTACAAAAGCGAACATATATTGTATCCAAATGTCAAATGCCACCTACGTAGGTAATAGTACAATCAAATAATAAAGTTAACAAAGCCGAATTATTTATTTAGTATTTATTGCGCTGTTAATTTTTATTGTAGTTTTTCAGTGCATAAATGTTTAAAGTGTAGGTAGTTTATTGGTAGTAGCTAGTATTTTATAATGAATTAGCATGAAACAAAGTACTGCTAATAAAATAGTAGGTATTATGTACAATCATAGTGATTTGAACAATAGACATTTTTCAGTATTTAAATGTCATGGAAATCTTATTATAGCCCATAAAAATATTTGCAAATATTTAGAACAATAATACTTCATTAAATTATTATACTTGTTCCAAAAAAAAAAAGGTAATGTTATATTTTTATTGGAGAATTTTATTAAAATGCAATACGAGTGGAAAACACTTTTTACTATTTAGTAATTTTTGAACAGCATTAAAATCAGTATAACGATTCAAAATCATTAGTCTGAAAAGTTATACGAAAAACATGTCGAAAACTCTGTAAATAAATATTAAACTATATTATAAAGCGTCTCTAAAAATTATTTTTCAATATATGTTTAAGTTCATATAAAGTTTTATTATGAACTATTTTCAGGGCATCGTGAATCAATATAAAATGAGCATTTCAAAAACCAATATTTACCTCGTTAAAGCTAGGTAAGTATCTTACAAACGCCACCACGTTTTCAAAGTATGTAATTTTACACGACGATAAAGCTACATTAATGTCTATTATTAATTTATTATATTTATTTCTTTGAAAACGAAATCAATAAGTCAATGGTCAATGACTATAATACTATATAATTGGTACTATATTAATTCAGTTCCAGTTAGAACTTTAAATTAATTATAAAATTAAGTAATAAAGCTCAGAACTTTTAATTATTTTCTTTTAATTTCTTCATTTTTTTACTAAGAAAAATAGTTTTAATAAATGAATAACTTAAAAACTTAACGTCGTATATTTTGTTACATTTTTTCATTATTTTTATTATAATTTGTTATTGTGAACCAAGCACTATTAAATATAGTAAAGTTTACAAAAAAATAAAGTATGTATACTGCAATTTACGTCATCATCGTCAATAAAATATTACATTTAACGATAATTCGGCTAATCAACATGTTTAAAAAATGAATGCACGATTCACTTTTAAACATAAAAACGGTAATCACACTTATTCACGTACCTACCTACGCACGTTATGTTTGTTTACCGTTTTTCAACAAAACAACTACTAATATTACTATATGTATCATTTATAAAATTTTTTTATTCCTATACGGCTATCGGTACGATATATAAATAATAATTAGCTAATTACCTAGGTATTAACAATACACAGGTATTCACTGCAATAATCATATTTATGTAACTCCACTACTTCTATAGTATATTCAACAATCAAATAGATCAAATTTAAATTAAATATGTTTGACAATTAAGAACATAATACCTCTTCTAATTAAAAAAAAACTGTCTTTTAATATTCTAGAATTGAGCGAGCACTGAGCAAATAATGAGTGCTCGTAAAAACAAAACAAAAAATGAAATATTTAGGTCGGTATTTAAGTTGTTGATAAAACGGTCCGGCATGAAAACATAATCTTTTACTTGTATTTAAAGTACACAATAAACGTAAACTATATATTATACTTGATTAGTCGGAACATGTATGCATGTTTTATTGATTATCAAAAGGCCTTTGATAAAGTAAAATATGACAAACTTATAGGAATACCTAAATATAGGTATAGCTGGAGTGGATAAAGGTGATTTGAGAATAGTAAATAATTTGAACTGGAATAAAAGAGCAGCCGAGAGCCAGCGAGAGATATGGTTTGACTCTAAATACAAAAAACCGAAGTTTATGAAAGTATCAAAGAATCATAACTATAAGGACATTTAATAATTAATAATCATCGAATTGAGCAGGTAAAAAATGTAGTTATCTCGGAACACTAATGAAGAGTGGGATAATTTATTAGAAATAAAATGTAGAACTGAAAAAGCTAGGGGAGCATTTCGAATAAGTGCAACTATCAGACTTTTGACCCAAAATCATTGCTAAGGTGTTACGTGTTCTCTCTATTGCTATATGGAGTCATAACTTTGACACTAACAGAATAAAAAAAAAAAATACTACTTGAAAATGTTCAACATATTCATAATTTTAAATTCAGACTCCAGAGTGAAACGAAGAACGTACCGATTAGTTTTCATGTGAGCACTTTTTAAAATAGTAGCGCCAATACCTACATCAATAGTTCTAAAAACAGTATCTACCAACAGATGAAAATTGTTCTCAAGAAGATATTTTTTTCGATTAACGATCAGTTTTTTCAATATAAACGACAAAAAAAAAACAGTTAAATTAATGTACAGAAATTTATATTTCTTTTGATAAAATTATATTTTACAATATTTAAAACTCATAGGCAGCACTTTACATATATACTCTAAACGAAACACCTAAAATTCAGAATATCTATGACTCAGTGAATTTTGTATACATTTTGAAGTATGAAGTATAATACTAGTTTTTCAAAACTAAAAAATCATTACATTAAGAATTCTCACTTTCTTAAATTATAATAATAATTAATTGATCTACTATATTCTATGACCAGCTGTATGTCTCGATTGAAAGTAAAAACAGACTTGTCAATTTAGCCTTATTGTATGAAAATAAAAATAAATGAAAAACAGCCCGTAAAATATTTGTATTAATAATTTTCATAATAATTATTTACTCATTAACTCTTTCATAGTACTTCGTTACTTTTATACTACGATGCACACAAATTCTAACCACGAGAAAAAAAGTATTTTAACATTTCCACAAAAGGACTTCCTTTATTTCAAATACATATTTTAAGAACAAAGACTGAGTCTTTATACAAGTTTATCTTTAAGATAAATTTTAATCGCATTTCTCATATTCATGTGTAATATTTATAATATAATAAATAATAATAATATTATAAAAACAAGAAAGACATACTTTTATAATTTTGACATTTTACAGACGAGGTCAATTAAAATTTTTTTAATGTCAGGTGACTGGTGATGAGGGTGTAAAGAGGGGGGAGGCATAAACCCAATCGAATATTCCACCCTTAAAATACGCTTCTGGTACCTATGTATAATATGTCAAAATAACCCAACGATTTTAATTGCGGTTTTTATCTATCTAAAGCGTTGATGTGGTTAATTTATTTACCATTTCAAATAGATTTTATTTTCAATATAATATTATAAGAGCCATTCTGAAATCGCTTAGGCTAAAGACCAAGTGGCCCGTACAAAATTGTATAGCAATAACCGTACGTAATATGTTGCTTATAAATTAATATAAGTTGCATACAACATTCAAACAGCCGACCGTTCCTTGTATATTTTCAACAAGATCGGCAGGAGGTAAGATGCACTTATACTTTGCGAACACATAATTATCCTTTGACAACTACTTGCCGAAATATACATATTCATGGTTACGAGTAAACTCGAATTGTCTCTTATTTTATGTTGATTCATATAGGAGTATTAATAATCAGCTTATGTTTGAACACAAACAAAAGCAAATGGAATTCGCCGGTTTTCTAACTAAACTTGAATCGCATACCGTACTTTTCTAATTAAAAATGTCTCCGATCTTTTATATTACTAAATAAACAATATTATAATTTATAATATACACTTATGTAATAAGTATGTTACATTCATTACTTAATTATCATGAAAAAATAGTAGAATTCTTTATAAATTAAATTGTATTATATTAGTATAATAGATTTTCGAAGCTCATGCAAAAAGTGTAGTTATTTTTAATTGGTATAATTTTGATTCACATTGTAATATACAGCAACAAGATTATTTTTATGAGCTAAAAAATGAATAAAAAATTTTATTTTGAATTATTATTTGATAATATAAAATTTACTGAGGCATTATCTGAGTAAAATTACATAGATTGTTTATATTTTGTCATTAGCAAATTTTATTTTATTAATTATATTCATATATCGTATTTTCGGACGAGTTCTTATCAGTTATCACCAGAATAATTTTCCACCAGATTATTATTATTTTCATTAACACACGAGTTATTGTAATAAGTGAATTTGAGTGAGACATTCACATGTCTTACTCGCATTAACATTTCACAATTTTAGTCTAGGCTCTAGAGTCTTTGAAACAATCGATTTTTTTTAAATAAACAAATATTTATTAATTATATTGCTATTGATACATCATAATATTATATATTTATAAATCCAGAACCGCGTTAAGGGGTAAGGAAGGAGCATTTGAGTCTATTTAACAAAACTAAGGCACCTGCCGGGGTGAGTGTCTCAGTTTTGTTAAATTATTGGGGGCTAGGGCGTTTCGGTCATTACGCTTTTGCTCCCTATGACCAAAAACCAGATATAATACCCGTAGATGGCAGATGCCAGTTATTGAAACAGTTCTGAATTTATTATCATATTATATGCTATGTGTTTGAACTCAATTGGGTAATACTTCAATGTACTTTATAATGGTAAATGTCTAACTCGAAATGTAAACTTTTTATTTATTTCTTATAATAATCGATTTGATATACTATTTTAAATTAAATGTTTCTAATCATGTTGTAACGATAAAGAATTAGGTTATTCATGATTTATATCTTACTAATCGAACATCTGGTTTATTTCAAGACTCTACAGCTTTAAATGTATATATATATATATATTGCTGTTCTTATTTTTTGTTCTTATTCTTGGATTTATACATCAAAACAAAATCAATAATTCAATAGGTTCAAAATAACGGTTTTTGTAAAATTTAATTTATATCCAATAAATGTATTAATGTACTTGATATATCATGTAGGTACTAAGTTACCACACATGTAACCTAGGATACGTATAATCGAGCTCACTGACCGGTGTATAATACGATATCTCGATTATGTAGTTTATGAATGTCATAATCGCTAGAACTCTATACAACTATTAGAAATTGCCAACAAAATATTAGTTATGTTTTTTATGTGTATTGAATTGAAGTGCCTTTATGATGATGTATTTATTCTAATACATTACTCGGTACTATTGTACTTACATAACTGTATACTTTATATTATTCTTTTTATATATAAAACATCTCTCAATTTCAAACTATAAAATCATATCGCTCTTATCTTAAAAACCGTATGCATGATGTGTCTTTAAATATGTTAAATTGATACCGTGTATATATTTACGATCGTACAATACAGGTAGTATGACGTATTTCAGTGTTTGTTATTGTTTCGGGTGTTTTTTAACGCCAAACATTATATATACGTATATATTATATAAAACACATGTATGGAATAACCTATATTTATAATAATCTAAAGCATATAAATTATAAAGAAAAAACTTATAGTTAAAACTTTAAACCGTTTAAAATTTAAAACGTTTATAACGTTTTAATAGCACCAATATAATTTTTATTAACAAAACTATTTCAGGTACCCATATTCATAAAATAAACGTGAATTCGTGTACGCGCAACGTATATTAACGTGTATACCTACTATAATTTACTTTACTAGGAGGTAGGTACCTATAATATACTCCGAAATTGCCATTTAAACGTGTTAAATTTAGTGTGACGTTTGTCATCAGTGGTTTTAATTTAACTATTTTAACTAAATATTTAATAACCATTATTCGCGACGAGTACGAATTACATAATGTATTCAAATTATACATAGTTTTATTAGTAATGTATAAAACTATACATGCTTGATTACTATTGAACGCAGACACGTCAAATTAGAATCAATTAACTTTACAACAGTTTATCAAATAATCACAAAGAGTCCGCGGTATCAATGTCTTAATTTGTTTACCATCACCATGTATGGACGTATGGTTCGATTCAATTTGACAAGCCACAAGGTACACAATCTTGAATTAAATTTTGGACTTTTGCCAAGGTTTTCCTATTCCACCCGTGTTCTACTATGATTACATAAATGGTATAATGCATGTATTTCATATATTTATGTAGAAGAAATACTGTTTTTTAAAGATTTTCAAACATAGTAACATTTTTTTTTATGATCCAAATATGAGTAAGTTATGTATGAATAATTGTATATGTTGGACATTTAGAATATCTTTTATTTGAAAAATTATTAATGCTATTAATTGTTGTAAAAACGTCTATTGAACATATTCTTACACAGAAGATGCAGGGGAATTCATAAGTCATAACCATACGTCCATACAACTATACAATGTACCTACATTTATTGTTTATAAAATAGACAAAATGACTAAAAATTATTGTAATCCATAAACGATTCTGCAGGGATTTCAAATAACTCAGCTAAAGTTGAGCTTACAAAATTTCATATTTTCCTAATGCTCATAAAGAGATCAAATGAGTAAATAATAAATCAATATTTTCAAACTTAAGTTAGAATATAAATTAACTGATATTCTTTAAATATATAAATTTATATATAGGTATAATAACTAAAATTAAATCATAATTTAAGAATTCTGTAAATAACATAGTGATAACATTTGTAGAAAAAACAATTGTTTACCAAAGATCTTTAGTTTAACATTTAGTTTATCGTGGTTTAAATAAAATACAAATGATAATGTAGTGCAGTTTCAAATCTCGAAACCATTGAAAACAAAATATTTATTTTATCAAAAAATTTAAGTGTTTGTAATATATTCTGATATTTTTAGTAAATATTTCTCTGTGATAGCTATTCTCGACATTTAGAAAATTTAAATAACAAAATGTTACTTTTTAATTCAATTTTTATTATTTACATGTTTAACTTATATCTTATTTCTTAACCAAGCATAATTCATTGCTTTTAAAACATTATCCAATTGTATTAACATTTAAACATTTACTAAACAAAACTTGACATTTTTAGTTTTAGTTATAAAAGCATAATATTTAGTATTATTTGTAATACGTCTGCATGCATAAAAAAAAATTTAAATTAAAAAACAATAATTAGGTGTTGAGAATATTCAGAACATATCGTGTTTATATTTTACTAACTATAATTCGAAATAAATGTTTTAAATATATAAGCTGCTGATTTTCAGATTGAGTTAAAATATATGATATGTCACAAAATTGTATAAGTATTTCAAAATATTACAGACAGTAAAATAATTGCAAATATACAAAGTAATATACTATGTAGTATGTGCTTTACTTCTATGTCTAGCTTACATTGTATAGGATAAATTTAATAAAATGATCAGTCTCTCATAACATAGATTTTAAATTCATTATATTTTATTTATATTTATATACATATTTAATATAGGCTCTAAATATTTAGTTGGGTATATAATGTTTAGTTAATTTAACTTTTACATATGTATTAATGTTTTATTATTTTTTTTTGTCGATGCTATATTTTATATTAAGCTTGATTTTAATGTAAACATAAAATAAACAATGAAAATCCATCCTCACTTTATCATCGTTAAAATACTGTAATTTAGGAATAATTATCCTATTTATATAGTATTAGATTCCGAATGAAGCGAGTAATCGGCTTTTTTTTATTCTAACTGTAGTTGAATATTTTTTGTGTCTAATATAATTTTTAAATGCATTCTCGTTTATTAAAGATTAAAGACTATTTATTTCATTGATAATGATTTATATGTGTTTACTTTTTATTTTATCATAGTTTCTTTGTTTTATTTTTGGTATAGTAGTTAACGAATAAATAAATGTCATCACTCTGCACTCATCACTAAATAAACATTATGTATTATGTTTATAATATGTATAGTATATATTTTTTTTTTAATAAAATGTTATGTATTTTTAAGTGATCTAAAAGTGAGACATTAAAATGTAATACTTGGACTCAGCCCAAAAATTATTTATTATTGATTTTAGTTTTTAAAATGTTAACCGTGTTAGCAAGTAAACTTCGCAGTCTAGTATTTGTGACGCATAAACTTGTCAATACAAATTATAGTTAAATTAGAACATTCAAACTTGCATTTCAAGTGTTGAATAATAAAAACATGGCATATTTACAGTTTATGAACAACTATGGTAAATAATAGCCGTGGGCAGTTATATAATACTATGAGTCATTTGTAAGCAATTTTTAATACGAAAATAACTATATTTTTATATAACATCTTAAAGATTTATGATCAGTCTTATTTTATTCATACATATTTAAAGTCAGAACCATGCCAATTCGTTTTATTGATTTCATGGCAATTGGCAATGTAGAAAAAAATAGCAGTAATTGACTATTAACTGCAATTTTTTTCTCCAAAGATTACAATATTTTAAAAATGGTTTAAAATCAATTTTTTCCTATACCTTATTTGTCAATGTGTAACTCATGCTTCATGAGTATCAGCAAAAAAAACACTTAATTAAGCGTATAATTGAGACCGTAGAACATTACAACAATATAATATAAAGTTGTGTAAAATTGTTTTTTTTTTTTTGCAACCGTCGATAATGGTATTCATCGGGCTGGTAGATCTAAATATATGACAATGAGTATCATAAATGTATCGACAATTATTAGCGTGGAGGACGAGCAGAACCTAGTGAAAGAAGATACGAGCACGATAATTTTCAGAAATCATTCGTCATCCGACATTTAGTATTGGATTGACAGAACATTAGTTTCGAAATAATCTCAAGGTAAGTTCAAATAACAATAATCATTTCGAATTGGTTGATTAAAATGCATTTGGACGGTCTAAAAATAGTAAAGAATAAGAAGCTGGTAAAAACAGTCGAGACTTATATAGAGAAAATCATTAAAGAAATTAAACACCATTTTTTTTTTTAAACGATAAATAGGATTAAGTGATACCTACAAGGCTGTACGTCTGTACTTTAAACCTCCATGGAGTTAAACATTCCTTATGTTCACTGGAAAAAGATAGCAGAGATTTTCAGCCTTGTGGTTGTGACAAATTTTAATTGGGTCGCCAATCCATATTATTTTATTATAATGTTATTTTTTTTTCGCAAAATAAAAGTACTTATGAAATTGTGAACGTCAAAATGTATTTATTTCATTGTGATTCGGTTTTAAGGACAAACCTATTCTCTTTTTTTTCGTACATTTTATAATGTTATAATCCATCATTTCACGTGATATACTAATGCCTATGTTTATTGTTGCATTCATGAGATTACCTATACAACATGTTCATATTATAAATTATTTATGTAAACATAAATTTTTATTTTAACTCAACAATTAGAAGTATAATATACTAATTTTAATTAATTATTATCTTCATTACTCTTTATTAGTTTTTTTCATTGGCGTTTAATGTCACATTATAACTAATACAGTTTATACATAACACACATATTTTGACGTGTATACTTTTTATTTGTATAAAGTTTTATTTTAATTAATCGGGGAAAATGTTTTAAAATACATAAGAATAAAATTAATGTCCAGGCGTAAAGCCTAAACCATAGGTATCTTGTCTAATATTGCACAAAATTTCAAAACGAGGTCGTAGAAAATTGATTTTCAATGTATAGGGTCAGTAGATACAAACGTTGTTCTCTACAAATACGACTATACTGAAAGTGATGCACCTGCAACACTAGTAAAAATGTTATATTTTCGAGTATATATTATAATTCTACTGAACAACTTAAAAAGCTAGTACTATTTGATTTTTTTTAATTTTAATTGTTATGTATTTTATAATTTTTAGGTTTTCGGTATTTTCTTCATTATATTATATTGCTGGAGTATTGCTTGATCCTTGTTTGAAATGTTCTACTATGTTTTGACACTATTAATTGTAGTTATTGGTGAAATTTAAAGTACCACAGATGACGGGAAGGTCACATCGAATAAAAGTGATTTCCTCTAAATTCGCATTAAAAAAATGTTTAATATTTGTTTTTTCATAAACACTTGAGATTTTAAAAACTCCATAGTCCATCCTCACAATCTAGTTACTTAGGCTCTGCTACATAATACGTATAAATATTGATAAAAAATCAATTAGTTTTCTATTTAGGTACGTACATACTACCGCGACGTCTGGACGAAACATACCATTTCGTGAAAATGTTTTTCATTGTTTAGTCATTATTTTAACGACACTGTTAATGATAATGATTTTGTAAAATTAATGCTTTTCGGACGATGATCTAAGAGACGAAAGATCTCATTTCATCTATTCCACACAGTCCACATTGTTTGGTCGACTTTAAATTAAACGGTATACTATAATTACATTCGTCTACTATATAAGTAGGTAGTGTATTCTTGTAATGTCGTCATCACTTTTTTTTATAGACATCTCTAATCCCTATTGTTGAAATTATATTATTTTGTACATAGTATACTGATATTACTCGATAAATGGACAATATAAAAATAATTACTGGTTACAATTAAATATTAATTGTAAACTAATGAAGTTGTAATGCATAACATTAATATTATTAGAAAAATAAGAATAATAGGAATAATAGGAAGAATATGATTTTTCTTACGTGTTTACTAAAATCAGTTTTGTTAATGTTTCATAGTTATAACTTTATAAAGCTATAAATTATTTGGTGGTTGCGTATACTATTGACACATATTGCATGTATTATAATCGTTATTACAACAAGACAGATAAAAAGATAAAGAATAAAAATACAAATAGTAACGATTGTTATTTATAAAGACTGGCTGTTTGTATCAGAATTTAATTTAAAAAAAAACAATTCCTAATACCTAGTATTAGTATTAGTGTATTTTCTGTTAAAGCTTAAATGAGATTAAAAAACTTACTCACTCATATTCACGCATACAATTATGGAAAGAGGAGTATCTTGACGAACTTTATTAAATATTGGATCCAGCTTACCGACAAGGAGTCCAAAAAATTCTGAAAACATACGCTTGAAAAAAAATGCAATACCAAATGACAAATAAATTAAATATACCTTAAATCTATATATAGCTATTATATCCAATAAAATAATAACTATCACAATAATTAGGTTTATAAATATGTATTTGGAGGAGTAATTTTATCACAGGACAATTTATTGCTGTCGGTTGAAACGGAAAAAAACAGGTTGATAATCAATAAATAAATAAATAGATTTTTTTTCATTTCTGAGTAGATATAGTAACCACTAACGAGAGCAAATACATGTAGCAAATACAGTATATACATGTATTTCAATTTTAATATCAAATAGTGTTGCGTAAAATAATTTTTAATGCTAAATAGATATTGCACAAAACATCTGATAAAATATGTTATTATATAATAAAAATATTTTGCTGGTCATAATGTACCTAATTATAATTTTTAAATGCTTAAGTCTTTTGAAATGGTCACAAGGTTTAAGATGGGTTTTATCATGTTAAAAATGATAATCATATTATCCAATCTAGATTCGTGTTGATTGTTATGCTTAAACTTTCAAACGTACCTACATCGTTATTGACAAAATACAAACTATTATTAGCAAATTTCGAATTGCTTTTCCATTATAAAAATATGTGAACTTTTAAATGCAAGACACATATGTGACGCATATGCGACTGCAAAGCGTAATGTATTATAATTATTTTTTTACGATGAACTAAATCGTCTATCTCATGTTTATTTCCATTCAATTATATATTTTCCTAACATAAACCAAACTTTTTTTTTGTGATATCAATAGTATTCAAACAAATACAAATATTTACAAATAATTGTTAATTTCAAATGTATGTCCATAAAAGTAAGTATAATTACTAAAGAATATATCATCATGTATAAATAAAATGAAAAAAATAACTAAATACTCACATAATTACACTGAATAACTTATGCATGTTATTTCAATATATTATCATTGCAGTAGGCTTTGCAATTTGCTACGTATTACTAAAGCAATGGGTAATTATTTAAGCATTTATACTCAAATGACTGCGGTTGTCTTAAATGGTTTTATTTAAAGGAATAAATAAACAATTATAATTTTACATAAACACAGTTTTGTATAAATATATAATTTGAAGCTGAACAACACCAATTCTTAAAGTGTTCTGCATAGGCGATTTTGAAATTAAAAATTTAATAGTAAATGGTATTTGAAGAGTTGGAAAATAATTGTTATTGCTGTTTTACGTCGATATCACTTGGATTGTTGTATAATTGAGAAATTTGTTCAATAACAAGTTTTCTCATGTCATCGGTCGTTAATCGAATTTTGCTTATCTGTAAGATGTCTACGAGAGTAAAGAGAAATGTATCTTGCGTGAAATGGTGTTAATGTGTTATAAAGCCATAAAAACCTGTATAAAGTATTACATGTGTAGGTACAAATGTACAATATACTCTGTAAAATAAAATAAAAATCACATTTTTTGAGTGCAAATGATAAAGAGTAGATTGTTTGACATAGATCACTGCAATATTACAAGATAATACTTCAAATTATTATTGTTGCCGGTCATTCTTTTTTTAATGATTTTATTAAAAAATGTTATATGTAGTAGACTGTTAAAAAGATTTAAATTTAAAATAAACGTTCGTTAAAAACATAAATAATTGATTTGATGAGAGTTCGTCGAGTGTCCGGTGTATTATGTTCATTTTTCAATTGAATTATACCTAATAGGCTATATGAAATGTTGAAATACTTGAAACGTTCCTATTCAACGAGCGAAAAAGCGCACCGTTGTAAAATCAATACACTGCTGGAAACTTGATAGGTAGGCAAGTTAAAAAACTTTTAATAAAACGTGCTGGTTTGCTTATCCAAATAACATATGAGCAAAGTTGAACACAATTAAAATAAAACGAAAAAAAAAATGTAATTTTCTACGAACATTGCATTCATTCTACGAGCCACGAGTTGCAACCAATGATATACAGAAACATGTTTTGTCAGCTCGATTTATATGGCCACTGTTACGACCTCTTATAATATATAACAAATACCGTGTAATCAAAACGGAAACGATAAATATCTACAACATAAATAATGTATGACACTTTTCTTTGTGTATAGGAAAAAATGTTTAAAAAAACACACGTAGGAATATAAACAAAAATAATTTGAACATATAATATATAATATAATATTCACCATAAATGTTATGGAATTATGATTATAAATTATAATGATCTGTCCATAATAATTATTAGTATTGACTGCTATGTCAAACTGTCACTTACTCAGATACACTTAAGGCTGAAATGATGAAAACAAATTGATATCGGATAAATCGAAACATACTAATCATACGATAATACGATATTTCTCCATGTTCGTCTACGATACTATAACGTGTTACTGCAGTAATTGATGAAAGACATTTGTTTTTCTTTGTAATCAATAAATGCGTGATTTTAGCACTGGAAATACTCTACGTGGAAAAAATGATGAGCGGATTAAAAAAATAAATATAAATGAAACAAATATTCTTACTTTTGATCATTTACGATCCGCCAATATTTATTTTGCATTTGAAAAAATAGGTTATTACGTTTCCGATGGCATTATGGTATCTGTAAATATAAGCATATGCTAGCCTAGACTCACGTAATTATAAAATATTTGATACGTATCTGTATAATTCTTGATTAATTAAATATAAAATAAGTGTATACCTGTAAAAAAATCCAATAAAAATATACACGCATTAGTCAATTTTTCATTATTATTTCTATAATTTATAAATAATAATTATACACTACAAAAAAACATTACGAAAATTCTAATATTCATAATGTGTTCGTCCTTACAACTAAATAGGTTCCACATTTTGAGAGTTCATAAACTATTATGTATTTTCTATGTCGTTTAATTCACTCCAGGCCTGATAACCATGAATACAATTTGTATACATTTATAAAATATAAATAATAACATAATGTAATTTAATATAAATGTTTATAATTTTAAACTATGGAAAGACATAACTAAAATATGATGAGATAAATATTAATTAAATAGTAAATACGTATGTTCCAAAACACAATTTATCTTTTTTTGTTAAAGAAACATGGATAAAAATAAAATAAAATAAAAATAATAGCTATCATAATTTACCAAAGTTAATGGTTCAAAGCTTAGACATAAAAAAAAGAGATAACCAACGACTTATGAAAATCTAAGATTATAATTCGTCTGCTATTTAGCTACAACTAATTAATAAGTGATTTTACATATTTGTTACAATTTCAAGTCAAACAATTTAGAAAAAATACAAAAAATATTTAAGAAAATTGTTTATATTTTAAGTTCAATAAATTCAATAACTGCGTAAAATAATAATAACATGTTCGTCTTGTTGACTTAATAATACACATTTTTATTATATTGAATATTAGCGAATTGACGTTCCATAATAAATAATAATTGAAGACAAATTTAAATTCAATAAAAAAAATTCTTAGAATATTTCTCGGCACTGGGTCCCGTTCAATTAAAGGTACCTCTGGCAGTAATATTTCATCTCACAAAACAATATTATTAATGGCGCGTCTCGCTGTGTTCACGCCCTGTTTTGAATTCCAATATTATTGAACTATACACGTCATGTCTTATAGTTGTACCTATTTTGATATTCCATTATTAATATTTTCTCACTGTCCTGATCACTTTTTAGTACCAGCACTGCAATTGAAAAATTTGACTATGTCGATATGGTTTTATTACTGTTTATAATGTCTCAATTACGACGTAGTGAATGTTTACCACGACGGAATGATTGATGTATATGTTTATATTTATGAAGTTAAGTGATTGTTTTTTGCGACTTTGCGATTCCATATATTTGAAAAATGTATGCAAAATGATTATGCTCTCGAACTTTAGTGTGAACTATACCAGAGATGTACGCGGGTGATGTTTTGGGTGTACTGTGAATGTACTTACATAGTGAGATTGAAAATATTTCAATCTTTTTAGTAATAATATTAGCAAAAACTACCAAAGAATTGATCTAACTTTATCTCGTTATTAATAAAGTTTTCTATGTCATATTATACACATATTCAAACAAAAATTAAATGAACGAGGTAATTGTTTACAAGAAAAATGTCGTATGACGTATTAGTTCCAAAAATTAGATGTACTCATTAGTCATCATAAAAACATTATTTTCGACCAAACCGAGTGACATTTTTTTTTTTTTTTGCTTGCTTACGCTTAATCTCCTATGCTATACTCAATACTATAAGCTGAATTTGAGACACAACAGATTTTCGATTGCGATAAATTACTATTTGTTTAAAAATGTATATTAATAACAAAAATATAGACTTTAGTAGATTCAACTTATAATATGTTCATCCCAGTCACCTACACAACAGGTGTACTTAATAGGTATTTTATCCTCTGAACCTTTGCAATCAATATATTTTTTGGTTATTTTAGGATTGAAGCTACGAAAGACAAACACGTGGCTTTGTAGAATCTTACTTGCAAAATTATCTTTAAAGCTCTCCACATACTATGTAAATATTATATACAATATGAATTTTGCTTTAATAATACTATTTTAAGTGAGATCCAAGGCTTCGGAGTACGATCAAAATAAAAATAAACCTGGTCGGAATATAAATAAGGGACGAATTGAAAAGGGTCTTGTCAAATGACTCATTAGAACTCAATTGTGATACATTATTGTTATTATTACTGTTGTAATATGGTTGTAAATAGTTGTGAGGGTATAATAAATATAGCCGACGATAACGGTCGCACAGCAGGGGTCTCTTGGTCTCTTGCTGGGACACTTTGGATTAAACCGGTCCCAATTTCTACATGGAAGCTATTCTATTATAATTTGTATACAGGAGGTACTTGCCGTTTTCGAATCTCGCGATGACAGATTGAATGAGCGTGATAAATTACAATTATTTTGAAATTATTATTTAACTGTGCCCTACTTGCAGTTATTATTGCCTAATAACAATAAACTGCGGCACGATAACAGTATGAGTAAAGGAAAAGGGCTGGACTCTTAAGTGTTATGGTAGTTTGAATTAATCTACGGGCTATCATGACAATAATTTATTCCGAAAAACCATAACAACCCTTTGAAGCCAACCGACCACTTTATTCGAACAGCCAGCTCTCCTGCAGCGCTACGCTTCGAAAGTTGTTACCGAGAAGTACAATGGGAAACTTGAGTGTAGACAACCAAGTAAAAAAAAAAAAAACACTTGAGTCATAAGTACACCGAGCGGTGATCTTTCCTCGCAGTTTTCACGACTTATGTAGTTCACCAAAGCTAGGGAGCGTACTGTTCAGAGGGAATAATGAACCCTTGTTTTTTTTGTTTTTCAAGTTTGAATGATGTATTCAATATGTTTACATATAAGAAAAGGTTGACAGTATATAGGTATGGTCTGAGTATACATTTCGTTTATTATTGAGTATTGAATAGGTTACAATTCTTTATGTTATAATAATGCTTAGATATGAGACGACTCTATAGGTGAGAACAGTGAAACCTATTTCATAAGCGGTCCCTAAATAAGCCTGAGGACCTTGTCTAAAACCGAATTAGTCCCGTTACGGATTATGTCGTAAACATTGAACCGGCCAAACCGATTGCGTGGAACAAAAGTTTTTTAAGTTATTTTTTTATAAAATATGATACATGTGCTTATAAACGTATTATTTACATATACAAATATGATAATATTAACAGTATAATATAGTCTTTGATGTTACCAAATTTAATAACAGGAATATTTAAAGATGACTATCGGAATCTATTTGAAATAACACTAATATAGCTACTAATTACCATTTAAAACATTTCTAAGTAATGTTTAACTACACAAATGTTATCAAAGGAAATAAAATGATAAATACACAAATATTTTATTCCAAGATTAAGTGGTGATACAACGAACATCGAATCAATCAGCTTTTCCATACATTCAATTAATTAATTTTCAGGTTAAATTCCAAGAATTGCCCTTCTTTAAAGTATTTTAAACTAAAGTAGGCTATTAGGCATTGCAATTTATCATTGTGAATAAAGATAGCAGTATATATACAGTGTATATGTATATATAATAGTATCTAATCTAGCTTTTTTTCTGCACAGCAGGTTAGGCGTACCTCGATTACACTGACCGTGCGCCACTGATTTTAGGTGTATAATATGAAGTCACGTCAGATTAAAACTATTTGCCGTGTTTCAAATTATTCGAAACCACAACGACACGACATTTCTAGGCGAAAGCACTCAAAATCGTGCAACCCGATACCTGAGATTCGTGCGAATTGCGTATTATAGTAATTCATCTATAGATAATACAATTGACAAACCTGTCGATTGTATTCTTTAGGCTTTCAATGATTCAACAATGTAACATAGTAACTGTAATATTTCAATATTTTCCCGAAAAAAACGACTAAACATTAGGATAAAAAGCGTTTAAAATATGTATTTTAGTAAGTTTGGTTATGCAAAACATACATTTCATCCATTTTCAGACTTTCGGTGAACTTTTTTTATTGTTGACTATCTACAACAAAATTCTTCTATTCAATTTTAAAGCTTTAAGTTTAATATTTTAAAAGTCATTTAGGATAATATAAGATTATTTTTAACTTTTTTAAACTTAATCTAACTTAGGGATTAGGACTACAAGTATTTCATATTTTAATGAAAGGTAATATTTTGGTTAAAGAGAACAACAAACATTTTTTACAATTAGGTACGGTATTAAATACACACTTATGTACACAATTTTTCTCGAAATATATACAAAGAAATAATAAATTATTATCATCTCGTTATTTGTCCGATAAGGTTTGCTGATAATGTTATTATTAATTATAATTGTATAAACAGTAAGTACACTATATTCTTAGAGACTAGAAAAATTATTAAAAATCAAGAAGTTAGTGAAAATTGAAAGTTGAATCGTCAACATTTTTAGAAAAATAATATCTATAAAATGGCTATGTTTTTATAAAAGTTATAAAATAAAAAATTGATCTTTTAACTTCTTTAACAATAAACTTATATTTACAAAGCTTTGGTCAGCAAAATTGATTTGCCCAGGGATGTTTATAAAAAAAAACAGAATTTGACTATCTCTATTAACACGGGAGATATCGCTCTGTGTTATTCCCGGTGGGACACCCTGTATAATATATTATATATTTATATTACTTTCTATAAAATACGGCAGGTAGACTATAATATATTTCGCAGAATAATATATTGTTAAAATATTGTATTCTTTAAAATGTCATTCATATGTTTTTAAATTAAAACTTTTAAATGTACGTGTACAATTTAAACGTTATATAATATTCTTAACGAGTGAGCCGTGAAATTTTGTTGATACGAGTAGGTAGCCAACAAAAAAAAAGAATTATATCATATATATATATCTTATAAAGCATATCTTTAAATTATTATCTGTTATAATATAGTCAAAAGAATTCAAGAGAAAACTTAATACCGTAAAAAAAAAAATACTTTCGAAATATTATAAAAATCAATAAGCTTATAAAATAAAGTACTAAGTGTTAAAAAGGGTATTGTTGTTGATGTATTGTTCGTATAATTTTATTATGTAAATTAGTTAAGTGGTTTCTCATATTTTACAAGACTATATGGGTTATAATTTTTATATTTACATGGGCAATAACTGTGAATGGTGTATCGTGTCGTTTTTTTCATTATTATACATATTTATAGGCTAAATGATAAAGTATGGTTTGAAAAAAAAATTAATAATTAATACTTCCGCATGACATGATAAAAACTGTTATTGTTTTTTTTTTTTTTAACGTCACCTAGTGAGCAAAATAGTAGGTCAACGTAAAGCACATGTTGAGAAACACTGATAAAAAGTATATTAAATATTCCCTGACAGGCCATAGCCAATACATATACAAGTGAGCAGGAGAACCATTAATGACCCTTTATTGTCCAGTCACTAGTGTGCTGATTGTTTAGGGTTTACTCTAGAGATATTTTAAATCATACTTTGCAAAAAAAAAAATGCTTAAACTCTTTATATTTAATATAAAAAGCAATAATATAACAATATAGATATAATAAAGCTTACTTCGCGTTTGATAACGATGTGCCCGTAGAACTGAAATGTGAAATACAATTGCGGTTCAAATGTGACCTGAACCAACAAACAACAATATGATTTATATATAAACGCAACATGGTGAGCTTTACAGCTTAAAGAAAAATATTTTGTTTTATAAGATATAAGGTAATATTACGTATAGAGCTTTTCACCAGTAACGCACCCGTCAACAATATGTATAGAGCTCAGAGAAAACCATTGTATTTGACCAGCTTAATAAGTACAACGATTTGGCAAGTACAAAACAATTTTAACGTCTGAATAAGCCTCGTGGCTACCTGGGTCATCGTAATATGAACACTAAGCAGTAATCCTAGTTTCTAATTTCTATCAATTTAAAACGAGAAATAAATAAAGTAAGACAACCCATAGAGCTGAGATACATCGTGACACTAAAATGTCTTCAAAATTTTTATTAAATTTGTTTTTGACATAATTTACAAGTGTAACAAAAAATGTCACGAACTACAGAAATTATTATGTTTTGATTTTCTTTTAATACGTGACAAACAAATAACATTTATTATATTTACTATTGATTAATGTAAATTTTTACTGCTAAAGATTTCATTGGTGTTGCTCTGTTAAGGCCGTTAAGGAGTACTAGATAGGCAATTTAGTCGAAAACGCATGACAAATGAAAATGTTATTTATTGGCCAATTAAAAAATAGTAAAATAATGTGCCAATGACACCATGCTCCAGTGCACGTAAACAGTATCACTTTTGATCACTGCTTAACTACTAGATTTTTTAATTTCCAATGAATTACTGCATTATTAAAATAACAATCAAGCTACAAAACAGAGCCATCATCGTACGTGATTGTCACTCTATAATCTCGTGTCGGAAAAACAAACAATAAAAATGTCCCATGGAAATATAATTGAAGATTCGGAGAATATTTTATTCTAATATACTTTAAAATGGTTTGAAAAGGTTTACTAAACTCGAATACCTAATAGAAAAACAATAATTTAATGAAAGCGTGAATGGTAATAAGTAATTACTTATTAGTTATTAGTTATTACACTAAGTGAATGATCAATGATTTCTCTCATAGTTTCATCGCATTTTAAATGTTATTATATGCATACAGATTACATGTAAGTTACATAAAACATGTACAACTAAGCTGAAAACAAATTAAATTGTCCGGAATAATTTATGATACGCGTAAAACGTATAATCTAGATTATTCATTATTGTTGCAATACATTATAAATGTTATAATAATTATAATGTTGTCACGAACTAAAATATATTCTCTTACAGCATATTATATATTTTTAAATTCAAACAGAAGCCGGTTTCGTTGTTCGGAGATATTATTAAATCAAGTTTATAAGGTAAATATTTCAAATTGACCGTGTTATACAAAACCTCAAAAGCCACTCAATAATTAACATTTTATTCGAAATGTAAACTGTGATAGTTATACTATTTTATTCGTACATCGTACATAAATGAAAATTTGTCAATCATGTTTATTTATTGGGTTTGATGAATATGATAGACCAATTGATTTTAAGTATTGTTTTATGTGTTGTTGATAGTTTTATGTTTCATATCACGACAATAAACAAAGTACGTCTGAAAAACGTGTAGTATGTGCAAATATAATTTTTATCTGGATCTTGCTAATGTCGGTCTGTCCTTTTTGGAACTGGTGTAACGTGTACGAAGGTATCGCCAATCCACAAACGTCATATGAAATAACAATTAAAAACTGTTCCTTAAAAGCGAGGATAAAGGTTTTAAAGATAACAAATAACACGTGGATACTTAATTGTAAATAAAACTTTAAGCAATCATCGAATGTCCATTGCACGTGGTTGTCCTTTTATCAGACATTCGAATATTCGATCACTGATCTTAGCCAATCACTCGAAGGACACCTACTAACAATATTTCAAAATACATCTTGGTCTAACCAGTTTAATTAGTTTATAGAAACACGTATTATGTTATAGTTTATAATGTTCAGGCATTTATAAATATTTCTGTGTATTTTTTTTTTCATACTCATATGATGTAATAATATATACATAAAGAAATACATTTCACAAAAAATTGTGTTTTAAATTATTTTTTTTGTCTTTTAAAAATTAGGTCGGTATGTTAGTATATGATCGAGTATTTGTCCTTCTTTGCTATGTTCCTTAGAGGAAATTACAAGTAGTGAACGTACCAGATTGTAATTAAGTTGTGATATTAGTTCGAATGGTGTGATTTCCTGTGATCAAACTTTCAGATAATGAAATTCTACTAAAATCTTATTTCATAAATCAGTTATTTAAAATATTGTGTTTGTGTCTTGCAGATTGAATGCTATCAGCCTATTACAACTTATAAGTTATTTCACCAACTATTAGTTCCAAACAATCAAAAGGTTTTGCCACATTGTTTTGATGAACATTTCAAGTTTGAAGTACAGGCCTGTACAGCATAATTTATTGCTTTTGCCACTAATAACAGTAACACCAATTCTTTAATGTAGTGTTATAACTAAGTATCTCATCACTCGTAAGATGGAAAACAAAACCAATACTTGAGGAACAATATTACATTTTTAAAATTAGTGGACGTGTATTTTGTTTAAAATAATATACATCATATTTCATACACCAATATTTCTACATAAAACTGACGGATAAGCATCCAATTCAAAAAAATTATATTACATTAATGTGTTATATACCTATGTACACCTGTATTTTTTATTCTGTTAACTGCTCATTTTGGAACACGTATGTAAAAACACATTATAGGTATAAGTGTGTACAATACTTTTTTTCAACTAAGATAATCAATTTTAATTTCTTGATTAAAAAAATTGTACACAACATCATGTTTATTATACAATATAATTTTAAATAAATTTTAAATTGAGTACTATAAGTTTTTTCTCGGTATATTGAAAAATTATACACAATAATTTAGTAAAACAATCAAATTTTTTCGAGAAATAGATACGTAATTTAGATTAAAATTAATACTTAAAATAATTAAATTATATGTATATTTATGACCGCCTTACGATACTTTAACTTATATAATTCAATGTCGTTATTCTTTCGCCATTCTGTACTATTCTCGAACCTAGTCAAAAAGTAAAATATGTCGAAACTTTTTAACTGTTATATCCACTGTCAATGCACTCCAAATATGTACATTATTTTTACCTCATGTATCAAAATACTTTGATGATTTCACAACAACTTCAACAATATTTCATTGCAGCTCATATATTCAACGTAAAACAAATTGTGAGACACGAGGACGTTAATCATATGATATTGTATTGACACAATGACACGACGCGCGACGAACGAATATATTATAATATACGTGGTGCGCTCGTGTGGCTCGTTCATCGAACGAGCGTCAAATAATACTCGACGAAAATATTGTTCGTTGTACCTTGTTGATGATACTTTTTAAGACGTGTGGCAGCTATTTACGGTGACGAGAAAAACAGACAAGTTAGCTACGGCGTAGAAACCAATAATAACTTTGTAAAAACGATTAGCGGGGAGACTTACCATGTATTCACTTTATAATTACAAAATATAAGTCAACGATGACGTGTTATCCCGAGTTTAAAAAAGTGTGACTAAAAATGTCTTACATTTTTGCACATCATAATAACAATTCACGTATATAGAATACAACGTTTGAAAAATATTTTATGTATTTATTTCACCCGAAACTTGATGGGAAATGTCCACAATTCTTTTAAGACAATTGGCGCATATTAATGCCAACGTTTTCGGAAGCGATTATATTTTATTATGTCTAATCAAAATTCAAGCACATGGTTTTGGATCAGTTTCAACAATCATTTATATTATAATCAAATGACCCGCAGTTCTACTGTTGACTGTTTTCGATGTAAATAAAATAATAGGCTGATTGATAAATGATATTGCACATGATATGACTATGCATTATGGTTATTCAAATATCTGCAACGGATTTGAATCGATACAACGTGTTGGCATAACACTACTACTTACTAGCTTGGACATTTTAAATTTAACTATTCAGCTCATTAACGACCGCTCGACCATTCTTTGCTGGATATTAGTTAATAGTTATATATTACAAGATATGTTAGAGACTGTTAGATACAGTCACTGAGTCACCTGCATATTATTATAACCATGCAAATCGCGACCAAATCAAACGAGCCCTTGAATCTTATAAGTGATATAGATTCGGTTGGGCTCGAATCGCAAATAGTGCTAAAGCACTGGCTATTCGCAATTTAAAATTTCCGTATAATAAATTTTCAGTAGAACATTTTTGTTCGATACGAAAACTCAAGAAAGCTCGTACTTTATTTAAAGCGAACTACGTCAATATCGCTTTGATTTATTTCAACAATGCCATTTTATTGTTTTATTTTCTTATAATGCCACCCGATCTACATTTTCTTTATTTTTACCTCTAAAATATATGATAGGTAACTCCAATACGATATAATGCGTGACATTTGTAATATTCCCAAAATGTATTTGACGACAGTTCGGCAAAAGAGTGCACACTGCGCCGCGTATTTTAGTTAGTATTTTATTCGGTGAATTAATAGAAATAATTTGTATTTAACATTGTTATATCCGTATCATTAACTTTATTTTAATGTTTCTTAATTATTAACATAAAACGATTAGTTGTATTATTCATAGTTTCGGTTACTTTTAGGAATTGTGTTCTGAATACTTTTAAAAAGTATTTTTACCCAAATCTGGTGACTTTATTTCCACTTGTATATTTTAGCAATAATATGTCACTGTTAATAATAAGTATACACGTATAGTCATACTCATAGACGTATTGAGATACTCGCAGGAAAAATCAGTAACGGCTCTATATTACATTTGATAATACATATCGAAAAACAATTTTACCGTAAAAGATCGGTTTTGACACTTAATATTAGTAAACAATTTTTTTTATACCAAAAATAAAAAAATAACTATAGTTGATTTTAATAATTGAATATTACGAAAACGTAAAATTATTATATATTATATTGATTTTACAGTTATGCCACCGAATACGAATATGTTTTTAACACCTTTTGTCAGCAAATATTTAAGAGTTTATAGAGTTTTAATATTTCCAAAAAAATATGAAAGCTTTCGTGAAAGCATTATATATGTATTCTATAAATATTTTAAATATGTATTACAAATATTAATCAATACATGTACAGAATACATATTTTAGATTTAGTATTTATGATGGTTGATTTATTTATTTTAACCACGTTTCCCGGTCAGACTTAATGATGCTAAAACTTGACATAAAGCTATAAAAATTGTACACAATGTTCTTTATAAGCCTGGTACGCACCAGCTACCGTTGGGGTGATATGTAAGATGTAACCATGTGTTACCTAAGTTACACAATATACAAAATAAATTTAAAGATTATTTACAAACTACTGTACTCGTATAGTTATAAAGTTACATTATGTAATCCTCTCGAATAATTCTTAACACTACCAATACACACGTGTTTTATCGTTTCCAATTTGTTTCAGCAACATCGACTCATTGTTATTAATAATTATTCATTTTGTACGATTAAAAATGAATGAAATCATTTCATGTACATGAACTCTTGTAAAGGTGCATGAGCAAAATCAATGTATAATACGGTAATATTATTAGTTATTAGTTATCGCATCACGTAATGTCGATTTGTCGGAGGGACTAGCGTGCCACGTATATTAATTTGCTATTCGGAGCCAAATACGAGTTTATGAATTTCTAATTTTCTTTGACGTCATTGGTGGAAGAATTTAATACGTCGTCGTCGTATCGAATATCGATAATGTATACTTTAAAACACGGAATTTGTTTCAAATAACACCATGAGATATGGTAAATAAATTAACACTAAACTAATAATAATAAGCTTGTTCACACCTATACTCAACGAGTAAAGTCACCGAACCTTAATGCCTTTCAATTCGAAATTATCAATCAGTCTCATATTCACTGAACTCCGGAAGTTTGCTGCACACTCAATATTCTACCCTCACTCGTAGACGCTCTTTCCTTGAACCTGGAAGGGACCCAACGTTATAGAATTTCTCAAAACCATTAATCATGTACGTATAACATAAAATAAAGTTAGTAACAACAGTAAAATGTATACATAGTTAATAAATACAATTTAATATAATATTATGTCTGAAGCATAAATTGTTGTCCATAATTTAAAAAATAAAAATCGTCGATTCATGAAACGTTAACACGAGACAGATCTAATATGGTGACCTATATCTTTCACTTACCAATATTTTTTTTTATGTATTTTATATAATGTAAATCAAAAGACATGTCTGATGGAAAAATATTTTTTTAATATTAAAAATATATTACAACCTGTTTTAACAAAAACAATAAGTACAAATGATGACTGATGATATAAATTACGTGAAATGAAGTTACAGAACCTCAGTAAACAGGCTTGAGGATACATTCGGGTTTTGGAAAATAAAATAGTGGAGCTCGTTCAAAAGTCAAATTACAATTCCACATATTTTTAAATGTACAAAAATTAAGCACGTTTACCTCTAATATAATACAAGATTTTGGAATTATTATATTCTTGAATTACGACCAATTTAAAGGGGTTAAATAGGCAATTTTAATGAAATTTCAAGAAAACTTCATCGTATCAAAATTATTATTCGCACATAAAAAGTAACTATGTTGAAATATACAATTATACAAAATATACAATTTTGAGATAAATATAAATAAAAACCAAAGAGTTATCTTAAAATTTAAGTGTCCGATGATCAAGTCATGATTCTAATCAATCCTTTTTTTTTTTTTATTTTACAATTTGAAATACACAATCTGTACAACGTAGCACAATAAGTATATATGATATTATAATAGTAACATGAATATTTTGAATTAACTAATCAATCCTGATAGAAATAGCTGTAAAAAAAATTAGTTTTTAAACCAAATGAACTGCAATTTCCATAGGTTAATATACCACCAATTACCCATTAATAGTAGGCGGCAGGTCGTTTATTATTGTCTATAGGGCACTGAGCATTACATAAATACTAGTAAATAAAATCTTAAACGTTTGAAAATTGTTATTGATATTAACTTTTGACAATACCATACATCATTTTAAGAATCATTTAACCTGGTGATCAATCAAGTATTATTTTTTTTTTATCGATTCATTTTACAGATCAAAGACTAATATGGCAGTATACAATATTACAATCTTATCTGTTACACAACGGTATTTTTTCGTAGTACAGTAAACTCACAGTTGTATTATCAATCAGCGCACATTCAGAAAACTACTCGAACAGCAAAAACAAATTCGATAATCTTATTATCACGGAAGTTATGAAGTACCTAAACCAAGTATAAGAATATTATGTAAAATAAAAATAACTGCGTATTAATTGATTAACACATAGGTTGTTTTCTAAAATATTTTCCTTCAAATCTTAATTTATATAACTGAGGGTGTTGAGGGGTGGTGTCTAGAGCTGTCTTTGGGTCTTTTAACTTTTATGTTTATTCTTTCAATTCAGATACCCCCCCCCCCAAATCGTTCATACAGGGGGACATTTAATTTTACCTCTCAGGAGTAGCTATAAAAACTGCTGACCAATTACGTTCTTATTATTTAAAATAAAATTGCACAAAATTATGAAATATCAGAAATTTTTTCTTTTTTCTTTCAGTGACAACTTACAAGCAAACAGAATGTAATGAAATCAAGTAGCCAATATTCAAAATAATTCTATAATCAAAAATTAATTTACATATTACACAGGTATGATAAAACAAAAATTAACTGAAAAAATTATATGTTGACGAAATTGGGTAGATATCTAAAATAATTTTCAAAAAAAATCTTTAGGAATGTAATCTGACAATTGTTTTTTTTTTCTTCAATTTTTCCTTTTAAAATGTTCCCATCTTACTATTAAACTTTGAGATAACATATACTACAATACATATAATATACATATATTCATATAATTTTTTTTAAGTTCAATAATATAATATGTAAGATATGTCAAAAAAAGTCGTATATTATAAATGACAACGTAAATTAAGTAAATTCATAATTAGTAGATTTAAATATTCTGGTATTTTCCAAGTTTCATGATTACACCAGAATTCAACTCAATAGCTTTAAATTCATCTTTTGATAAATTCTGCAATAAACAAAAACAAAATATTATGCGTCATTTAAAATAGCTGATTTGATAACTTAAAATCATATTTTTAAAAACATAGTTTTGATTACATGTTTTATACATAGTAAAAAATAAAAAATAAAAAAAATAAATAGCTGTGTTCTGTCATGTTATTTATACTAACTCTTTCAAAGATGTCGTCTAATGCAACACTGATTTCTTTTATTATCTCAGGTCTGGTTATATAAAACTGTTCATTATTAATAGATATTTCAACCGTACCCCTAAAAATAATAATGTATTAAATAATATAAATTAAACAAGTATAATAGTATAAATATTAGAGTATCATAAAGCTTAGCATTTGAGATATTTTATAACTCTATAACAAAAAATGTAAATAGTTAATTTATGAATATTATCAATTTAAATAGGTAAAATGTTTAGCATTGCCGGTGGCTAGATACAAATTAAAAAAACTAATAATTATAGTTAGGTACTATCTTAAAACTGATTTGAATTTTTATAAAATTATAAATACTATTGACAGCATCATAATTACTTTATACGTTGTACGGAACTATCACTGATTTGCATGAATCCGAACTGATTATTCGGATGAATATCATAAGATTTTATCATTATAGGTGGACGTTTGTAATCAGCGTCTCCATTTGAAAACTTCGGTGGTGTGTTAGTGGGACGTTGTTGAGAAATTACTGAATAGGATTGAGTTACATTGTTCTTTTGGACATAATTAGAAGGATTTATATTCACAATTTCTTCTCGACTTGTTTCTGATGTCATAGTTGATTTTCTAAATTTGTCATACGGCCTGTGAAAATAAATATAAATCATTCACTCGTATAATATGGACCGTTAACCATGATTGTGTATTGCTATTATTCGAGTAAAATCATATTTTGGTCAAAATATACCAGATAATTAACCAGTTAATTAATAAGTTATCTATACCAAGGCGGCCCGTTACTCAGATGGCCACATATCATATATTTTCCTCGCGATAGAAGACGTTATCGGGTAATAATCAGTCTTCTACCATGCAATCGGCACAAGTTGAACTTTTCTTGCAATTAAAAATTCAAAAAACGAGTCAAATCAACCACCATTTACTTCTCCGGATAAACTCTACCGAAATCATGGATTTATCACTCCTACTTGTTCTAAATGATTTAATTGTTCAACCCAATTGAGTTATCTAACAATAACAAATAAACAATATAATAATCATTGCCCAATAACAATCTTAGTCTGAAATTCCAATGGCATAATTTATAAAAACTCGAGCTTCAAGTTTTTCTGTTTTCTCTAGCAAGTGGCCTATAATCATTTTTGGTGATGCAGTTTTGGCGCTGAACCTGTTTGTCGCTGACCTTTTTGGCGCCACAGTTTAAAAAAAACATTGTATTATTAAAAAAACTTGAATAATTATTTATATTTGGTAGTTTAAGAATTGTATCAGGAAAATGCAATAGACGACGTTATTATGAGTAAATGGTTACCGGGATAAGTCTACATAAAAAAGAATTAAAATGTATAAGCTCCGATAAAAGAGTTTTTTAATTAATTACAAATTACGATCGGACAAATATATTATTATTATTCAGATACCTAATATGTTATATTTAACATAATTTAGTATTTAGTATTTAACATTTAAAACAACATTTAAAACTAAATTACATTTTATATTTATATTATTATTTTTAAGATTATAAGATTGTATTTGTAAAATATACTGTAAAATTGATTACACTCGTAATAATATACACGTATATATAAATAAATTATATACCTCACGCATAATTAAATACAAAATACAAATTTTTTTATAAAAAATATAATTGTATAATTTTCTTTTCTTTTATGATTTTTTAGTTTTTTAAACGAAATAAAGTTATTTTAACTGTTATTATTTTTTTTTATACATACAGGGGCCCTTTTCCCCCACATTATATAACTAGCAATCTATATATATAAAATGTATTTATTGTTTTTAATTTTAGTTGTAGATACTAAATTATTATGTAATAAAAATAAATGTTTAAAGTACCTTCCGTCGTTATTTGAATGTCTTCTGTGTTTACTAATTCTGGATTTATTTGATGATTTTTGATCCTAAATAATAAACAAATTATCAATTAATGAGATGCAAAAAAAATAGTATATATATATGTTAAATTCTGAATCTGTATTAAACAAATAGCATTTAGAATGTATAAAAAATTTACTCACTTTTGGTGTATTTTCTTGTGATTCTGAAATACTACTTTCTAATGAACCTTAAAATTACAATAATAACTTATTGAACATTTAATTCTTAGTTAAATTGTTCGACAAAAATTATGAAATATTAAGCAATACCTTGATTGACTTTAACGGTTTGATCAGATTGATCGCTTAGATCGGATTGATCGATGAAATATTTATTCATATTTCTTGATTTATCTTCACAATAATACTTATTACGAGTTAAGACTCGAAATAAACAATCAATTGTTCTCACTTAAGTACAAGATCGAGTTAGCATAAAAGTCAACAATGCCAGTTATCACTACAGCGACTTAGCAAATTATTTTTAAACAACTGTAACATTCCTATTGAGCCATTATACAATATAATCAAGCGATTATAATATTATTTGTTGATTTTAAAAATAAAAATACAATAACAAGATTAATTATCACCATGTATTCAAGTAAATGAATTTATTAATTAATTAAATTAATTATAGTTTAAATATATAATAAATTTAATTGAAATAGCAATATAGCACCTACTTAATGGATTTTGGATGTATAATACCTCCGATTAGGTCATGGAACTTGAAATGGATTTGGCCTTTTTTTCAGCATTGCACAACTCTGATAAGAAAGAGTTTTTGCACACTTTTTTGAACCGATTTTATTTTTAATTTCTAAGCACTGCCTCTATAATTTTATCTATCCGAAGGAAAGTTTAATCAATGTTCAATAAAAGTGTCTATGACTTTGTTACGTTAACAACTACAAAAAATATACCATTTTCACGTACCATGTTTCTACTTCTACAACCTTATATTTGATGCATCTAATCAATTTTCATGAAAATATCAAAGACCTCCTAAGAGGTAAGATTCCTGAAACCCCGAAACCCTAGTACAATTCAGTGGTTGCACTTCCGTAAATTAATTCTACGTCTAATGATTATAAAATGTACCATGTATCCAAACAACGATGAAAATCAAACATCTTTTATCATTTTTAATCATTCAAAATTGTAAATTCGTGTTCTAATTATATTTTTAACAAGTTACAACGATGATTCTATCATATTTCTTGTTCGATTAGCCTATACACACCATACTTTTTAATATTAAATAAAATATTATTTTTTTTATCCATACTCGTATTTTTAAAGCTATTTTTTGGTTAATGGATTTACGTGAGTTCTTATAAGAAAAATTGTTTTTATCATTCTTCTTTTTTTACAACGAATGATCAAGATAAAATATTTATACGTGTGCATTGTATGAAAACCTCAGTAATCTGGCTATTTTGATGCCATATGTATATTGTATATATATTATACTTATTAGTTATTACTGTTGGATTCGTGCTAATGCCATTTTAAAAGTGCATTGAAAATTAATAATAAATTGATTTAAAATTTGTAAACATTTTATGTTATAAACCTACCTATAGCAATATGGTTACACAAACAAATTATTGAAAAAGGTACATTTCTAAAAATAAGTTTATTACTCACTTGTGTCAGGTTAGACATACACGTAGGTATGGACGTATAGCTACCAAGAGTTAAGAGTTAAGAATAATATATTATACGATTGTGGTGTAATGTATTCTTGCCTCTTGGTATTATGCGTTTAACGATATCATTTATATCGACTGAGAGACCACGTATTTTTGAATCAATGATGGAAAAAAATAAGCCTGCTTGACGAGACGTTTCTTATTAGGACTCTCTCACGGTCAGATATCCGAGATTCCGAGATTGCAGGTACTATGGTCTACATTGCAACATTTCATTACATCATTAAAAGTAGTCTGGACGTTATACCTAATAAGCAGGGTTCAGATTTTAAAAACTACTTCGACCAAAATATAGTGAAAAATGTAAAATCGATAAATATAATATGTATATGTGCAAACAGGGCACATGTCCCATTACATAAATATCAGTTGGAAATTATTTATGATTTCATTTATTGCAAAAAGGGCAACTTTTTTCCAAGCATATGATGTTTTTTATCTATTCTGAAAATATTTACGCCCGGGACATTCCTTCTAGTACTTAGCGATGCATCTAAAATATTAAATATGCTCATAAATTAAAAAAAAAAAGCGTATTTAGAATGAATTTGTCCAAGCAAAGGTTTTTAAGGGTGATAACTGATTATTTATTAATATCAGAGACACGCGAACAGGTTCCAGGATTCCACGAATCATATTTCTGTAGGGACGCGTAAGAGCACAAGAAAGAAAAAAACGCAAACGCATCAAGTTTCGGGCCCTAGCACATTAGGTACGTACACAAGTCGTCCGTAAAGAAATTAGAAAATATCCAAGAGAGAATCGGTAACAAAAACGCTCGCTTCGAATAACGAGTTTACTTAATTTGCCACATGATCGTATACATAATGATCGTTCATACTACCAATCTATATTCGTATAATCCTATTAATCATATCTAAATCCTAATAAAAGGCGATCTTTTGAGTAAACAATAAATAGTTTACATATTATTATAAATCAGCAATCCCTATATTTACTAAAATAGTTATTGGACTAGGTAATGAACGGCGAAAATGTGATGTCCGCTATAGTGGTACGCTGTACGCACGATTTGTGAGAGAACGTGTAAGAAATTATCATTCTACCGCCGAGTTTGATATCTAATATCTATTTACCTGTTATCAGTCGAGGTAAATGAGATGGCTCTTTTTCCACTCGCTGATAGCGGAAATTCATTCTATCAAAGTCAATAATACTAAACTAAATAGAATAAATTAATATTTTTCTTAGCATGAATCATAATTAGTATTATGTATTCGCATTGATCGAGGCGACAGTCCGTCATAATGTTTGTGAGGAATCGCTTTGCCGGTTTTTTCTAATTTGTTATTCCACAATAGAGTGAATAATACTAACAGTGCGTTATTAGTTAGATATTCCTTTGTAGATAGGTGCTTTGTATCGGTTTGTCTGAGAAAACAATCAGAGAAAATGCTTTCAAAGTATCATCATTCGTGGACTAAACCACATGTATTAGAAAAAGTGAGTGTTATTGTGTATTTATCAGAAGTAGCATAATGCTAATATAACAACTCTATTTGGTATGTTCGATTATTGCTTTGAGTTTTTGCAAATTTTCTGACTTTTATTTTCTCGACTCGTCCGTTGAATGGCTTTGTAATCAAACGACTGTATAAATATGACATATTATGCTCATGTAGTTACTACTATTTGTGTAGCAAAAAAAAAAATATATGATTGCTGATTTTTGGAATTAACGTAATAGATACCTGAACATACGTATCCACATTAACGCGATAAAGTATAAATATTTTTACAAAGATTTCAAGAGTACACTTAGTTATAGCTAATAACGAAATTTAACTGTTCTTTATTAGTCCAATTATTTATTATACTTGCCTTTATGAGCATTATTCATATTTATTCAAAAATGTTACTATAAAGTTTCAACAGTGTTTTCACTAAGACCTAAGTACGTCTGTTCAAATACATTTTATGGAATAAAGCATTGTTAAAATTTGTTTTACCATAAAATATGTTGTAAATTATTTAGATTTTTTTTAAACAATAAGTTACAAGATCTTCATTCAAAATGTGTAAATATTATTTATATATTAATATAATTGTACCTCATTGTTTTAGATAATATTGCAAAATACTGATTCAACAATAAAAACATCGACACAAATAAGGTAAATATTATTATGAGTTAAAATGAAATTCCTCATAATTATTATAAACTTCTGTAAATATTAGTAGCCCAGTATACTTAAATATCATATGTATCAACATTTTAATTAATATACTATCTTATACTAGGTGTACATTACTAGTTTTGATCTATTATATGTTACAATTTACAAGTGATTATGTGTATTTAATTGCAGTAATATTCATCTAATCATTTTTACTACCAATATATGTACTAAAATAGGATTTCTAGACATCGGAAATGAAAAAAAAATACCTATACAATTAAAAATTAACATGTTTATGGAATAATGTTTTGAAATGTAGACACCTTTTGAGTTCATAAATGTTTCTATAGTTCTCCAGTCATATATATTTATATACATAATAAATTACATTAAACTGATAATCCTTTTACATATTTTAACCATACTAAGTGTAATTTATATATGTGTTTCACAGGTATCGGTCTGATGATTATCAGTATATACAAAAAAGCATTGTACCTACCATGCATTTTCAACAATCTCTGCCGAGACTTCCCGTTCCAGATTTAAAATTAACTTGTCAACGTTACCTTAAAGTACAACAACCTTTACTTTCAAAAGACGATTATTTGAAAACAAAAGAAAATGTAGAACATTTTGAACATAATGATGGCATTATGTTACAAGATATGTTAAAAAAAAAAAATAACTTAAACAAAAACACCAGTTACATTACTAAAGATTGGTTTGATATGTATTTATCAGATAGATCTCCACTACCAATTAATTACAATCCATTATTAGTTTTCAAGAAATCTAATAATGAATATGATAATCAATTACTACGGACTACTAATTTATTGATATCATCACTGAGGTAAAATTATAGATTCAGATTTTTATAATAATGTGGTAATAAAAATGATTCAGTATATTAATTTAATATTATAAATTTAATGATCTATTGGAATTGATTATATATTTTTCCATTTCTTAAATTTACTTATTTTTTATATATATAATATGCTGATCCATAAATAAATTATATACATTGTTATATATAATTTGAACCTATTCTAATTAGAACATTTTAATTTATGGCTATTTTTGTTTTGAATTTAGATTTTATAAGTCATTAAAAACCAATTTATTAGAACCAGAAATTTTTCACATAAATCCAAGAAAAAGTGATACTACTCGATTTAGAAAAATAATGAAATATCTTCCAGAATCAATTAGTTGGTATGGAGCTTATATGCACAATGTAAGCATTCTATATTGTAAATAACAGTAAAAAATTAGAAAAATTCAGACCAATTAATATTTTAAACTGCAAAAAAAAATGACTATTCAATGATGGAACTATATATGAATTTAATATTTTTATAAGCAAAGTATTTGCTGTTTTCAGTGTGGTACCTATCATTTTTAATTATTTTTATTGATTTGAGTTGTTAGGATAGTTCTTGATTTACTTACTGAATATATTAAAATATAAATACACTTAAGGTTTAATGCAGTGATGCCCAACCGTTTTCCTTTGGTGGGACACTGGTAAGCAATTATCTTCAAGCGGGCCACAAAGTATAAAAGTACAAAAATAATCTTTACACTTCACTTCAACTTGAAGTTATTGAGTTGAAAACAAATTCATTTTACTGTGATGAATTTCAAAAAAATGATACAAAACGATATTTTAAAATTTTATTTAATACTTACACACAAAGATTTCCCTGCTTTAAGAGACTTTATAATGAAAATGGCTACTGTATTTGGCTCGACGTATATATGCGAACAAATATTTTCACGAATGAAACAAACAAAATCGGTTCGTAGATCGCGACTTACGGATGAACACCTTTATTCAATTTTGAGGATTGGAACCACTAAACTCCATCCAGATTTTTTATTATTAGTAAAAGAAGTACAAGCTCAAATTTTACATTAAAAATATGAGTAAAACATTTTTGTATAGTTTTTAGTTTTATTAGTATCATTATAACTGTATTTTTTAGAATAATTATTTAAACAAATTCATAAATGTAAATAAAAATAATATATGAAAATAAATAATTTAAAAATTTTTTAATACATTTTTAAAATTGTTTTTACTTTAGAAAATTTGTAACGGGCCACATAAAATACCTTTGGGGGCCACATGTGGCCCGCGGGCCTCGGGTTGGTCACCACTGGTTTAATGTAATAATAAAAACATAAATCTTACCATATTTATTGAAGTTGTAAGGATAGTGCTTGATGTACTTATTATAATACAAATATACTTTAAGTGTAATGTATATAATAAAAAAAATAAATAATATAATTAAAACATAAAAATTATAAAATTCTGATTGAAATTGGTATGGTTATATTTATTATTATTGTTAGGTGCTTATGTTCAATGTAATGATATTAAATAAATAATACATTTGGCTTATAATCACATTCACTGCATTCAGAACCATACATACTTAAAAAGTATAATTTATTTTTTATTTTTTATGTTGACTCTATCTTCTTACTGTCATCTTGGGAAAATAAAAATGTTGGCCCACTATCAAAAAGTATTAGAGTGTAATTAAAAAAGTGTAATTACTCTTAGTTCAAAACGACACATGTTTATACATTTCATATATTACAAATTTAAATAAGTAAAAAAATCATATTATATTATATATAGTATGTTACATTGATATATCGGAAAGTAGTTTATTTATTTAATTGTAATCATGTTTTATTATGAAAAATAAGATTGTGTTCATTTAAATGTTAGGCATTCATCAAAAACATTTTTTTTATATCTTATCCATACTATTATAGTTTTTGTAAAATATCTCTAGATATTAAAGTGACTTGTAAATATCAAATATCTTACAATGTGAGTATGATTACATACTCTAATCTTAATACTCAACAACCAATATTAATGATAAATTAATGCCAAATTGGATAACAATTTTCTAATAATTTTGTTTTTTATTTTGCAGGCATACCCTTTAGATATGTCTCAGTATAATTCTTTATTTAACAATACTCGAATCCCAATGATTAATAAAGACATATTACACAGTAGTAAATCTGGAAAACATATCGTTGTTATGAGACGAGGAAATTTTTATAAATTTGATGTTCTCGATGATGAAGGTATTTTATATTTTAATGAACAAAGATTATTATGTACTACAATGTAATATTTATCATTTCTGTAATGCTAGGAAATATTCTGGAACCTAAGTTATTACTATCAAGATTACAATATATTTTAAAAGATGATATTATCCCGTGTGATCATCCCATTGGTGTATTAACAACAGCTGAACGTAATAATTGGGCAAATTTAAGAAATCATCTTACCAAATTAGGAAATGAAGAATCGTTAAGCACAATTGATGATGGTATAATGATGATTGCTCTTGATGATGAAAAACCTGGTACTGATCCAATATCTAGTGCTAAGCAATATTTACATTCTGATGGAACTAACCGGTGATAATTTTAATTACCTATCTGTATAATTTATATAATCTTTATATTCTCAATATTTATTTGTAGATGGTTTGATAAGTCTTTCACCTTAATAGTTTGTGCTGACGGAACATCTGGATTAAATTTTGAGCATTCATGGGGCGATGGAGTTGCTGTGCTGAGATATTTTCAAGATATATCAAAGGATTCTACTGATTTTCCAAGATGTCATCCAGAAAATTTAAATACAGACTTTTTTAATTCAGATGCATTAGATGTAAAAAAAATAGGTATATATATATTTATATGTTTGTTATCTGTAGTTTTATTAAATGTAGAGCTTCTGTAGTTGTGCACAAAAACAAAGTACAACAAAGTGTTTTTGCTAAGACTATTCAATGCATTGTTATTATTGATAAATCATTAATATAGATCTACAAAATTTTTAGTTATAAATAATATTCATTATTTGTATGTACTTATGTATGTATTTATTAGTTATTAAAACGACTCTAAAGTCCTTATTAATACGTTTCAAATATTGTAAGGCTGGTAGACTCCATAAAGTTGACATGAGTAGACATCACTATCTGAAATGCACTGCAACACAAATAGAATGAACATACTTTTGTACATACATGTATGGATAAATTTTTTTTAATAAAAACTTAATTATATACCTATATTATATATTTTTATTTTTGGTAAATATTTTCTCTGCTCTAATGTTTATTAATATATTTTTAATGTTATAGAATTCAATTTGGATGATAAAATGAGAAGAAATATTAAGAAAACAATGAATGAATACAAACACACATATGAGTCTTTAGACATAAATTACTTTGAATTGTTTAACGTTGGTAGAAAATTGTGTAAAAAATATGGAATTAGTGCTGATTCCTTGATGCAGTTATGTTTTCAGGTAACATTAATGCCCAAAAGTATTGTTAAATAACTTCTATATTGCTGTACATTATTTATTGGTGAATTGAGTTATAGTTGGGCCATTATAAGTTGCATAATAAACATGTTGCTACTTATGAATCATGCAGTACAGCTGCATTTAAACAAGGACGAACAGAAACAGTAAGACCCTGTACCAAGGAGACTTCTGTAAGTTTTATGTTCATAGTTCTTCTGCTAACTTGAATTAAATAACATAATTATATTTTAGGATTTTTGCCATGCTATTTGTAGTTTAAATAAGCCTTCTAACAGTGATTTGGTGAACATGATAAAACAATGTTCAGTTGAACATAGTAAAATTGTAAAAGAAGCTGCCATGGGTAATAACTAATATTTCATTGAAAACATAATCATTTTAGCATTATCTTTTATTATATATATAATTATATTACTTGTCATTTTATTTTCAGGTCAAGGTTTTGATCGTCATTTATTTGCTTTGCTGTTACTAGCCAAAAAAAACGACTTAAAAATTCCAGATTTATTTACTGACCCGGCTTATGTTCAATTAAATCATAATATTTTATCTACTTCTAGTTTAACTTCAGATTATGTGTATTTGGGAGCATTTGGACCGGTTGTAAAAGATGGTTATGGAATTGGGTAAGTTTAATATTAAATTATTATTTCTTATAATAATTAACTTTGTTGAAATAAAAAAAAAACGCTACCTATATTTAAAAAGAAAAATGTTCAAGATATTATATTAAACTTATATAAAATCAGAAATAAACATTTCATATTCATGTAACAACTTCTGTTAAATAAATGTGAGACATGAAATCATTATGTTGTGTATTATGCATTTATGCACATTTTTATTTATTTTAATTATTATTATATTTTTATTTATAGGTATACAATTCTCGAGGAATACTCTGGTGCCATGATAACAAACTACAAAGAACATTCTGATGGAGATAAATTTAAAAATGCACTAACTCAGAGTTTAAATCAAATTCTTGATATTTTAAAAACTTAATTAATTTATTAGTTTATAATATTGAAATGTTATAATAAGTATTTAACTTGATAACTATAGTTTATATTTATAATTTTTATATAGCCAATAATAGGAAAAGTAAATTTTTTGTATTTTGATTATTGGCATTTTACTAAAAACATTGTAGTTATAATATAACTATATAAGTGCTCCTAAGATAATATTAAAAAAAAAAATTTAAGTCTGATATTTAAATAATGAGATTTTACTCTTTTCTGAACAATGCTTTTAATTTAAATGATTATTAATTTATAACGCTAACAATATTTGATTGGGGTATTTTGTAATGTATGGTATTAGATTATAAAACTTTTATTATATATTAATATATTTATTGGGTTCCATGTTATTTGTTTATTTTTTAAAATTATTGTTGGTTAAATGGTAAAAGAATATATTGTGTTAACTGTCGATTATTTTTATGTTTTATATTCATTAAAAAAACATGTCTGGTTAAATTGTATTGCAAATTATGTCTGTATAATTAATTTAAATAAAATATTTATCGGTGAATAAAATTTTTTTTTTTTTTCGTAATTGTTTTTTCATCGAAACGACCGTTAGGTCTTTGTCAATGACTCGTCACTTGGGAGGGATAGAGTGCAGTGTAGCACTTGGTATCCCCTTCTCTAAGAAGAGAATTTGCACGTGTGTAGACTTCACTCCCAGTGGAGTGAGTCCGGTGAGGAGCAGTGTAGAGCAATCAGAACGGTGGCAGGGGGAGAGACTACAGAATGGTGAATAAAATGCGCACATTTATTATATTTTACTTGGCCTATTATTCACATTTGTTATTGAACTTTGTTTCTCTTAACTTTATACTTAATTATAAATATAAATGGTATTACTTTGAAATCATTTGTACTATAGTTTTTTCCGGTGAGGAGCAGTGTAGAGCAATCAGAACGGTGGCAGGGGGAGAGACTACAGAATGGTGAATAAAATGCGCACATTTATTATATTTTACTTGGCCTATTATTCACATTTGTTATTGAACTTTGTTTCTCTTAACTTTATACTCAATAATAAATATAAATGGTATTACTTTGAAATCATTTGTACTATAGTTTTTTCATTCAAAGCTTAATGTAATGATGCATTTCCAAAGATAATTAATTTATTTTACATGTTAATCGTAATTATGTCATCAACTCAATTGTATTGATATAGACTTATCCTCTATAGTCTATTCTCTATAGCCTATACTATAATCTCTATGAAATATATTAATATAATTTATACAAAAGTATCGTTATCCATGTAGGTAAAAATGTTTAAGTAATAAAACTAAAAAAATGATTAATAACATAATATCAGTTGATATTAAAATTTAAATAATAGCCATCGTACACTACCTACCATAAATAAAACTGTACAAATCACTATTAACTATGGAATTATACACCTCCGTAAATTATTTCAGATTACATATATATTTTTTTAATTATTAGAACCGAGGAAAACGCTATGAAACCAACAACTAACAGGATAAACGTCCGGGACGTGACGGTATGATAAACCATACGAATTACGCACATTGCGGTGACTCCTCTAGATAGTAGATTTTATTCAGCACCAATAATGAGCTCATGAATGCGATTTTACCGAGATTCAGATTAGCAAATGTTGATAGGACGAAAATTAAACAAAATTATAACACATACTTTTATGTCAGATTATAATTTAATTTAATTTAACGCTGTTTTAATTTCATTTCAAATAATAAATGTCATCATAAATATTTTTTGATGTTGAATTTTATTTTTTTTAACTAATCTACAATAAAGATTAGATAAAATGTATGTGGTACACCTCATAACACAAAAATAAAAATTTATTTGACATTCGTTTTTCTGTTTTTATATATTTTATTTTATTTTATTTTAATTTTATTTTTATATTATTATTATTGAAATAATGTTATGAAGTTTTTAATTGAATAGGGTAGGTATTTAGAGTGGGAAAAAAAAGTTTGCATTATAGAAAAAAATATTTTTATATTAAATAATTATGTATAAGCCATATTATGGAATAGTCTATCAGCTATCTCTATACTTAATAATCTATACTTCTATTATGTATAGCGTACAGACGTACAGTTACAGTATACAGAAATAATATTTGAATGTCCGTGAAAAAAATACTAATTATTTTCAATAACAAAAGTTTATTGACAAAGACCACAAAAATGTATTATATTGTGTTATATGACTTGATTACTATTATTGTGATAATATATCATATTCATATTTTACATTTTTAATTGTATTATATTATTAATAGCTTATTTGAATTAATATCTGATTGCAATTAACTTAAACAGCTTACTTTTTTGATAGAATGTAACAATGCCTTCTAAGCTCATTTTATAGAGCCAAGGTCACTACTAATAGTAAAAAATAATATTATAGAAGTAACTAGATGTATTTTTGGTACATTGTGAAGATGTTATATTAATTTACATTTTATGTAACATAAACATTGGATAAGTTTTTAGCATTCATTTTAATTAAAATTTTTTTTTCATAAAATAATTAAAGAACCCATATATCTATTTAATTATTTAAATTCGATTACGCTTAAGAACACGAGAACTATGAAAATATTTGATTAATTTGTTAAGATAATTAACACTTAGAAAAGTTGGTACCTAAGTATTAAATAGAAAAAAAAATTGAGTTTTATAATTCAATAAATTAAAACAAATTTATTTTTAAAAAACTTTTTGATAAATTAAATTCCTTGACCACCACGATAAGCAAAAGCAATGTAATTTATGTTTAAATTTTTTCCATGGCAAAATTGTTTTATTAAGTTTGATGCTACTCCATTATTCCTATCCTTGACCATTACCCATAATTTTGATACACCAAATTTTACAGCAATCAAATTCTCTGAAAGTTCATTATTTTGAAAAATGCGAGCGTTCTTCAATGACTCTGTTTCTAAATATCCAATTATTTCGAAATTGAGATTCACAGCCACAAATATTTAATAATTTAAATTGTTAATATTTTTTTTCGAGTGATTTAGTTCTATGTTAATAAATTCGTTTATATTTTTCAGTGTCAACTTGAGGTCTTTATTGTTATTAGAATTTGTTGTTACGTTCATTATATCGTAAATAAAACCATTGTCATTAAATGTACTTACTACATCAACAGCCGTTTGACTTTTAAATCGAAGTTTATGTAAATTCTTCTGCATACGTATACTTATGCAGTGAACTATGCCAATAAGAGGGTACTTAAGACGGAAATATTCCACAACTACAAGGTTTACCATTTTGTTTAGGTATCACATTTGAAAAATCAAAATGAGTTGCGTTGTAATTATTATTTTCACTTGCAGCACTATTTTTTTTTAATTAATTCACTTGAATTAGCTTTGAATACTGAATTAACTTTATACTGCAATACCACTTTGTTTTTACCAGTGCCTCTACAAACATATACATCATCGTTTTTATAGTTGGTTTTGACACGAATTGATTTTTTTTTAACTGGAGTAGGTCTTAACGGCGCAACAATAAAGCGCTCAGTTGATTTCGGACATTTTCTCAACGAATAATGGTTTTCAGTTTTTTCTTCCTGAGTACCGTTTGAAATTTCCACATGACAATTGTTGGAAAAACTTTTACTCGCAGGAGTCGATGTATCGGAAAGGAATTCTGTTTCGAGTAAATGAATATCCAGCATTACAATTTCTGACATTTCTTTATCTTGTAAATCAATTAAATCGTTTAAACTGAAATTATCTAAAGAACCTTCTCGAGTTGGTGCATTTATATACATTGCAGATTGTATTGTTTACTTTTGCAGGCGGTGTTAAATTGATTGATTTGTTTGATTCCCTAAAGCGTTGAGATGAACCAAATGTTGTATTTCCAGCCGACGATTTCTCTTTACCATAAATAATAGGTTCAAATGGTACAAAATCACTAAGAAAGCGATTGGAATGACCAAGTTCCATGTAATCATTGTTGTGTTGATCATCAAAGTTTGTTGCAGATTTTTCATGTAATTTTTGAATTTTTTTCGTTTTGTTTATCAATCCTAATGATTCTATTTTTCTGTGTACTCCGTCCAATTTACAATTAACACATCCAAAGCGTTAAAATCAACAGATAAAAATTGTACCGTTGAACATTTTTGTCTGTTTGATTCAGTTTTAATACTACCGTTCGCATTTAATTTAAAAATATTCTTAATATTTTTTATAATGTCACTAACAGATTTTAATCTTCTAAACGCCTGTTCATTTGCAGGTTCAGGCTGTGCACGGTAATTGTTCAATAGTTGTAAAAAGTCTAGAGACATTTTTAAGTTTAACCACATTTAATAAATGTCTTCTGATGAATCAGTTTTATTCAAAAATTTACAACCGTATGTTCGCTTAGTGTGGTACTAATGTCGTTTGCTATTTTTGAGTTATCAGAAGCAACTATTGCAGTAGCCTTTGTGTTAGATGATTGACAGCCTTCAATTTGATATTTCATTGAATCAACTTGATTTGATATATTATTATTTAATTGAATTCCAATATTTTCAGATTGAATTGGATTTGAATTTAATGTACAGCTTGGTTGTGAATTCGATCTAGCTATATCATTTGTATTCATTTTAATCGATATGTTTTTCATTGGCCTGGCAGTCGAGGGCTGTTGTTTATTAAAAACATTAGTCACTGTATAAAGAATACGAGAAGATTCGGTAATGTTTAAAGTGCAATCGACTGCCATTACATTTGATTGTGACTTTATGTAATGTTTGGATTTTGTTCGCTCAATTGGGCTGCTATGAGTCTGAGGGTTTTTGAAACGTATCAGACTACCGTTGTTGGCGCTATAATAATAAGCACAACTAGTTGATCCAGACGACACGTTATGCAAGTTATTAGGTTTAGATAATTTCAATATTTTTGATCTTACATGATTTGAATAATACACTTCATTCCTGTTCGATAACAGACTACTCCGCAGGTCCACCGCAACACTAGGTATCATCTTATTAAATTAATTTACCAAATTATAGAATGATAAGTAGGTACCTACATAAAACTTTTTAACGAAGTTTAAGATATTTGGGGATGGATATAATCTTCATACCTATGTTGAAAAATAGAAAAAAAAGAAATATTATTACCTATATATGAATCCATGAAAACTGTAATCAATAAATTCATAACTAGCTATAGTCAATAATATATACACTTAAATTATTAATTAGAATGTTTAAACTATAGGTATATGGATTTATTAACTTGACAATAAAGGTTTTAAGTATTAATCCAATATACTGAATTAATTAAGAATTAATGTAAAACTGAAAGTATATAAAACAATTTATTTTTCCATTATTCCACATTTCACAAATTTAATTACATAAAATTACCTACATATTTTAGTTTTCTACAATAACCAAATACAAAAAAAATAATTATAGGTAGTAATATAAGACAATATGCAAAATTAACTAGTGAATTAAGCACTTGGTTGAAAAAATGCATTTACCACGGTAAGATTTAAAAAAATAAAAGGTATTATAATTTATAATTGAAATTATATAAAATGCTTGAAATAGGTAAACTTTTATTTAAAATATATTTATATGTAAGGCACTCTGACATTATTTAGGAATTGGTTCTGCGGCGGGATTTCATTAATTTTATAACAGTTAATGTATGAATAGTATTATTACAATGATTTACCACTTTACATGGGCCCATTTGTATACAGCTGAAAATCGCGAGTCAAAACTTTGAAATTTTGAGTAAAATCAATAAAAACCTGATTTAACGGAGAAGCGTGAACATTAAGAGTTAGAAAATAATATTTCAATGAAATCAGGTGTTTTCGTGATGCCGATTAAATGGTGTTAGTTATTTCATCGTAACTCCAAGTATAATAATCGGAAAGACTTGACATTTTTATAGAACACGTATTTAAACATTTTATAAAAATGGTATAAATTTCAAAAGATTTCAAAAATTTTTATGTTACTTATAGGTATTTTAAATTTAGATAAACATTATAAACTGATTCTTCCGACCTCTTTCACTTAGAATTGTGTTATAGAAAGCAATGGTACATTTATTTCAATTTTAAAACACCAATATAGCACTATAATTCACGTATTGCTGTAACTAACCCTACCGTGGATCTCTTACCCGAATAGTAATCTTACCCTTTTTTTAGTTGTTCGTCGGTTTTTCTCGATTATTTGGATAACTGTTGAGAAATTCAGAAATATACCTACCGAATGCAAATAAACAAATTATTATCCTATCAGAAACATTAGAAACCGTCCTTTTTATTGATGATCAGAGAAATTACTGGTCGAAATTTTAATCACAGAGACATACAAAAAATAAAAAATCTCATCATAGTAAAACTTAACACATTCCTTTCTCCATTAAGAATCACTAAAAATATACTTTTGAATAAAAAACGGGGACTGAAAGCGTTAAAATATTGTACAGAAAAATCATGATAAATCTGAGGGGGGATATATTAAAATTTTGCCACTGATTAAGTACATAATATATATAATTTAAGTGCATACATTTTCCATCAATATGTAGAAAAGAAAAACTACATGTTAATCAAATTAGCATAAATTGGGTAGGTTAATAATTGTAAAATTTTAATCTAAGTATATCTAAGTATATCAATTAAAATTTTAAATAAATAAGTATATTACAAATAATTAACAAGTATTCGTGATTTGTGAATCGCATATCATCACTGATCAATTATCTTTTTCATAAAACGAAACAATGTGCAAAAAATTACACAAATTCCGACTAAAGATTACGTTTCATTTTTACATTGATATTTTACAGGGAAATCAAAAAAAATTCAACGTTCAACGCTGAACTTCAACAAGACAACGATTTTTTTTTTTTTTTTTTATTTATTAAATATCGAAAAAGACATAAATACATACATTATTATTAAGTAACATTTTCGATTATCTTTCTCCTTTAAGCAAAGCTTGTGTTGGAGAAAGAGAGTTATTATATAATATATGACACAATTATTATTATTATAGAATTTACAAGATATAGATATAGATATAGAGTATAAGTTCTACGTACGTATAAAGCTAAATATACAAATATATTTTAAAGATTTTATCAAGAAAATGTACATTATATAAAAAAAAAATAAATACAAATATAAATACAAAATAAACATATTATTCTAAGATACACAAATAAAACCTCATAGATTAATATATATAAAGCTTAGATATAAAATAAAATTATAGCAACTCATTATTTAACTCAAAAAATAAATATTTATATATCAAGCCTTTAATATTAATCCTTTCATCCCCAAGTATTTTTTTTTTAAATTCAAAAGGCATAGAATTGAAAAACGTTGGTCCAAGATAATCTACAAAACATTTACCAAAAGATTTATTTGTATAGTTAACAGTCAAGTCAAATTTCCTCAATTCTCTTTTATTGCTTAACTTATTATAATATTCATCCAAGTTAAACTTCTTAACCAAATACATAATAGCAATTTTTTTATACAATAACCTTATTGGCAAAACACCAAGTTCTTTATAGTTGGCTTTCGTAGATCCTTCTAGAGTGAATTTATTTAGGCAAATTCTGACTATATTATTCTGATTAACTACTAGTGCATTTAATATGTTATCCCGAAGTCCACCCCATACCAATAGACCATATTGGAAATTTGATTGATATAGTGCAAAATATACTATTTTCATTGTTTGTTTAGGTACTATGTTTTTCAGTTTGATCAATTTATATGTAATAAAACGTAGCTTTCCTACTAAATTATTAATATGAAAATTCCATTTTAAGTTGTTATCAAATATAACACCCAAATATCGAATTTTTTGAACTATTTTAATTATTTTGCAGTTTTCCTGATTACATATTTTATTATTGACGCAGCCATGTACTGCTATAGTATTGAAGTTACAGTCTGTTTTATTAATAGAAAATGGCATAAACACAGTTTTATCAACATTTAGAGATAGATTTCTATTGTTTAAAATGTTTATTATCTGATCGAAACCTCTGCAGGCTTTCTCGTATATTCCATCCCATGATTTGTGTGAGAATAGAAGAAGTGTCATCAGCATAAGTAACTATCGACCCATCAAAATTAATATTACAAATTTCGTTAATGTATATTATAAATAGAATGGGTCCAAGAACACTACCTTGAGGTACGCCATTTTTAATTCCATATGTGTTACCATTTACTTCATTAATTTTCACTGACTGTTTTCTATTATGCAAATAGCTTTTAAACCAGTTTAAGCTCGAATTATTAATTCCAAAGCTAGGTAGTATGTTTAATAAGATTTGATGATTCACTGAATCAAAGGCCTTGGCTATGTCCAAAAATATTGCTAATGATTTATTGATTTTATCTAGATTACTGTATAGAAACTGAGTGACTTTATAAAGAGCATTCTCAGTACTTAACCCAGGTCTAAAGCCATACTGGTTTTTCGATAATAAGTTATTTTTTTCTAAGAACGCAATCAGTCTGACTTTGATAATTTTTTCAAATATCTTAGAAAAATTGCTCAACATGGATATTGGTCTATAGTTGCTCATAATCGATTTATCACCATTTTTAAACAACGGTTTAACATCAGCTACTTTTAAGGCATCAGGAAAAATACTTTGTTCAATACTTAAGTTATATATATAAACAAGAGGATCCACTACAAATTTACTAATACATTTTAACATTTTTACGGACACTTTATCCAATCCACTTGCTGTATCGTCTTTAAAGCTATTAATAATATCAAGTATGTCCGACGATTCGATTTTTTTTAGAAACATATCATTAAAAGAAACGTTATAAGTAACAAGACTATTCTCTGAATTTATTGGTTTGTTTATATTATTCTGAACGATATTTATAAAAAAATCATTAAACATATTAGATGCAGTTATAGGATCATTTTTCACATTTACTTCACACTCATTATGTTTTAGTCTCATTATGTCATCTTTCAACCTTAATTTAGAACCTGTAACTTCGTTTATTAGATTCCATGTCGATTTTGGATTAGAACTTGCATTTTTAAATTTTTGTTCATAAAAATTATTTTTAGCTAGCCTTATAGTTTTTGTGAGATTATTTTTATATTTTTTATAATACAGAGCTAACGTTAAATTATTTGGATGTTTTTTGCATTTCATTGAAAGAAATTGTTTGCGACGGGTTGAGGTTAATAATCCATTAGTCATCCATTCTTTTAAACGTATGTTCTTTGATCTCAATCTTATACGAGTAGTAGATTTATCAATTGCATTTCTAATTATTTTATTGAAAACATTATAACAGTGATTGACATCATTATAAGCATCATATACTTCGGTCCAATTTTCATTGGCTAATATTGACGTAATTGATTTATAATCAATTTTATTAAACATTTTTCGATTATTTACAAAATTTGCATTACTTGGAATTGAAACACAAACCATACAGTGTTCTGTTATATCAGTGAGTATTACACCAGCATTAATTTTACTTGTAACATTATCATTACCATTTACAAAAATGTGGTCTAAACAAGAATGATTAACACCCTTTGGCAATCTGGTATACACGTTTATAAAAGAGATAAATGCACTTTCAGATAACATATTAAGATATTTATTATTATATTCATGTATACCTATTATATTGATATTCATATCACCAGTTATTACTGTTAATTCATTGTTAGTGTTTAAACCATCTATTACTTTTCCTAATGAGATTAAAAAGTTATCGCTATCAGTACCGGGGGACCTATAGACACATATTAAATTAAATGGCACTTTGATATTAGATATATAGAGTTTTAATATATTAGAATCTACGAAATCATACTCAAGAAGCTCTACATTTAAGTAATGTTTTGCAAATACCATAACACCATCATTTTGATTTCTTTTTGTAGAAGAAAAATACAAGCTATAGCCATCTAAAACATAATTACATGATTGAATATTATGCCAAGTTTCCGTAAGTACAATAATATCAATGTCCCTATATTTAGCATCATTTTCCAGAAACAGTAGAAGCTCATCAAAGTGTGCGTTTATACTCCTAATATTACAACATATTATATTTAGATAATTATTACACACATTATTATTAATATATACAAATTCAGAAAAAGATTCATAGTAATTTGTTCTGTAATTCAAATATCCCTTACAAACGTTTTCCATAATAGTAAAAAGTTAAAACTAATAGTAATATAAATACAAATAAAGTATTAAGTTAACTTAGTTAAAGATAACTCATTTTCGACAACTATAGCTTTTGTAAGTTCGGTTTTTTTTATAAATAGTTTATAGTCTCTGAACCAGACAAATTTATACCCCGAATCACGTGCAAATGTTTTAGTTTTATAAAATAAATTTCTATTGAATTGCGTTAATTTATCATTAATATAAATAGGTTCATTTTTCCAACTTGCTTCCACACTATTACCTGTTGGTTTGATTTTCCTGGATGATTCCATCATTTCTTTTTTGACTTGTTTCGATGTTAGTTCAGCTACGATTTTCTTTGATCTGGTATTGAATTTTGATTGGACACGATAAGCATTGACAACATCAATTTCCATGTTCAATAATTTTGCAATTTTTTTAACTGTATTTTTACAATCCTCATTTATTATTTCCGGTACGTTTACAACTTCAATGAAATTATCTAGTGACTTTTGTTCAAGTATATTCAATTTGTTCGATAGTACATTTAAATCATTACGTAAATTATTATTTTGAACTTTTAAAATTCTGTTTTCTTCCCTCATGTCTTTCATAGATTTAAGAAGTTCTTGTAGTTGCTCTCCAAACGAGTCAAACTTATCACTCATATATTTAACAGAGTCCGTTAAATTATTGAATGATTCATTTGTTAACACACTTGCTTCATTTCCCTTCTTAACGTTCACAGTAGGTGATTTGGTTTTAGCATCAATTGGGAATTTGCACTTAGCACAGCACCATTTTTGTTTAGCCGTTTTTGTCATTTTCCGAAAACTTGATTCTCTTAACACCGCACATCCAAAGTGAAAAAATTCATTGCATGTAGAACATTTCACTTCATCTTCATCGTAAATATCGTCGTTACATACAATGCACAACATTTTGTAATAAATAATTGTATTAAACAATTATTAATTAAGATAAACGACACACAGATTACACCATACACGCACGTCTATACCGAACGAAGGAACTGATATAACTGATTATAACGATGATTATGTATTCTGTGATAATTTGATAATATTATTATTCTACAAAATGGTTTTGAATAGTTATTATCAGGCACGGATCCAGAACATTTTTACAGGAAGTGATAGAAAACATAATGATAAATTATTATTTAACAACGATATGGACATTGGACTTATATTGGTTACCAATTGCGCCAATGACGCAAAATGTATAATATTTCACAAATACAATAAGGTATAATAAGATGCTTTTGGGCTGAATAAAGTTAATTATATTTCACATAACTTCTACTGCACATGTGACTATAATCATATCTATAATGAATAGTATTGTTAAATATAGTAAATATAGTACTTATTGGCTATATGTTATAAGTTTATATAATATTTTTGCATATTTTATATTAATAGATAAAGACATGTTTCACATTATTTAATCGCCCGTACGTTCTATTATAAATATTGATCGACAAGAAAGTTAGTATTATAAAGTATAAGTACAAGAAAGTTAGTTCCATACAATTAAAGATCAAGACTTAGAATAATAACAAAAAAAAAAAAAACTCTATAATTCGTTTAGTATATAGGGAGTTGGGATTGTTGTTAGCTTATATAAAAATACAGGGTCGTAGATATTATAAAAAAATAGGGTAGAAATATGACATCTCGTAAACATTACAATCTGGCACTTAAAATCATTTGTCCTTGCACTAAGTAATGATAATTTATATTACTAAAAAAGTATTCGTACATAGGTCGTCGGTTGATTATAGACATGCAGATGCGTGTGATGGGTACTTTTAATGGAAAATCAAGGAGACGACAGTGTTTAATGATGCAGCTATCATTACTTGTATAGAATAGAAACAAGACCGATGAGAGTAACATCGCGTAGACACCAGATTTAACCCCAAGAAGTCCTTCCCGTAATATAAGAATAGAATCGCACAATAACGTAAGGTTCGCGAAACCGGATGGTCGCCCAAGACATTTATCGATATTCTACAATAGTTATTCACCCACGCGGTCGAATGATTGTGCAAAGCTCCACAGTTAGGTAGCGTCCACTTGCGGTCGAACTTTGAGAATAATACGCCGAAGACAAAGGGCTGAGATTTGGGAAAGTAACGCCACGTACGTGCTGTACGGTCGAATATCTAACACGGTATCCGCACTATACCTACTACTATACGTATACCTATACTGTTCATTTGCAATAATAATATTCTTACACAAATTGTTTAAGTATTCCGATATATACTCACTTTTTACATCCCAAAATTCAAAAACTGAGCAATATACGAATAAGAAAAGAAAATGTTGTCAATCGACATTTAGCGTTAACACGCATATCATCATGTTATAGAATATAATGGAAAACGAACACAAATATAATATTGTACACGTCAGAGGAAAATATATCAAATGTGGTCAACATAGAATTACGTTGTACTTATGTAACCATTTGATTTCACCAAACAAACGCTATCATTATTAAATGAAGACATCCAGCTCAATAATATATTCGTAACTTTTTTAACATGTACTCGCATGCATTTATCCAATTGAGCTGCTGGAAGTTAATTCAATTAATTACAGTTAATACTGTCTCGAAGTATGACTTGTTTGGCAAGTTTTCTTTCGTAAGCCCGGACTATTGCGTGGAGTCGACTTTCCTCAATGGACTGTGTAACAATATCCTATAAAATGGACACAGATTATGTTGTATTTTGTTTATTATTTGTATTTACTCTTATAACGAACCTACCTGCAATGACTGCCATTCCCGAAATTAATAGAATCCTTGCATCACGGCTCTTGAAGTACCGTCGAAGTAAATTGTTTTGATATGTGATGTTTATTGTGCTGTAGGTACCTACGGCTATCTTTTAATTAATCATTTTCGCTCGTCTTTCAATTGTTTTCCATTATTAATATTATATTATGATTTAGGCAATGTATGTAAATTTATTGCATGTAAATCGTATTAATTTTCTCTTATACTCAAATAACGTAAAGCATTGCAAGTTATTGATTGATACATTGCTTTAATTATTTTATTTATTGCTACCATTTTTGAATCTTTGGATTTCAAAACTGTAAAACCATCAGTTGCTCAGCTAATCTGACAAGAACTATTATTAATGAACAGTTCCCGATACGTATTACGAACCGAATGTTCGGCCATACAGATGCGGTGCCGATTACTTTCTCGAACTATGTCTTTGGCGTGGTCTGCAATACACGCCCGCGGTGAATGACCGCTGTAAATCCCGTAAAATTACTTCGACCCGGCAATTAACCGTAATATCATTGAACTTCGACAAACACAAAATTCGCAAACCTCTGCTATTGCGTTGTTTACCGTCTTTCTTCCGTTTCGATGAGAAATTCTCAAAAATAAAAATGATGTCTACGCCAAAATATGTCCTGTGTTACTCGACGTTCATGTTTCTATTCGGCACAAACAATAATAGCTGCATTATCAAACACACTCGTCGGCTAGGCGTTCGCAAATCAAAATCGATCACATTTTTACGTGTTTATCCAACCGATAACTATGATGCCGAATACCTATAAGTTATTCTCGATAACGTCATCACTCTATCAAAGAACACATGATTTTAAGTGTCAAATTTGTAATACGTTTACGACATGTCATACTTCTTTCATATTTCATTACAATACGAATGGAATTGAACTATATCATTAGCGTACAGCTGTAATACATTAACATGGGTATGCTATTGTTCGTCAAATTTCTTCGTGCAACGCGTTGATGATTGCCGATTTCTCCCTTAATATATAACGTGAGTCGTCGAGCTTCCACCATCTTTTCTTTTAATATATCGTAATCTCGTATATCTGTAAGAGTAGGTACGTTTTTAGTTGACTGTGCTTAATGCTTATATTGTTCATCCGCGAAACCGCTTCGTAAAACGTATCACACTCTGAACACAGATTGTTCGAGAATTAGCTATAAAATGTAAATACAAAGTTTATTAGATAGTTATATAATTATTTACTGTAGATACAATTATTTTATTCTTATTCCTATACATTCTAAGCAGGGAGTATATTTTGTAGTTATACATTCGTTTATTTATTTAGATACTCGTCAAGGTGTACGGACGAAATTACAAAAATAAAAATATACGAATATTTAATGAATATTATGTAAGTTCATAAACTTTTTGTAACTAAGATCCGGGATGGATTATCTGGTCTGGAAATTTGAAATTTTTAGATTCTTTAGACCATATAGAAACCTGCAGGTAGTCTGGAAATTTTCTATGTATTATTTACAAATTTACAATTCACACATTTTTAGATATCAATGTGCAATTAATTCGTTTGTATTAAAAAATTAACATATTTCAATTATATGCGCAATACACAAACTTATGATAGTAACATTACACATGTTATTATTACATGTGAGCTTAAGCATATAATATTAAAAAAATTAAGAACCATGTAGGTTTTAAAAAATATAAATATAAGTCAATTTAGAGCACAGTAAGTTTTTTTTGTTTCCAATAGGCATAAATTAAATCTCATTTCTTCACGTTGGTCAAGATAGCAGTATACCTACTATAAATTCTATAAAATATAACTAACAAGTAATTAAATAAAAACTATTGCCTATTCGGACTACTGATATTTTTATAATTGACCTTAAATTATTTTAGATTATTCTACTAACATCATTAATTTATTGATAACGAGAAGTAATATTTTTTATTATTATTACTATTAACAATTATATTTCAGTTATGATTTATGATTACTTCAATGTCACATATTATTATTTCTGAAGTAATTCATTCAACTATTTTTAATAGACACGTCTACCTAATATATTTTTACCATACCGTTTAAAAATGATTTGATATAAAAAATATATTAATAAAATACTAAATGAGTTTTTGAGCTACGTTTAATATCAATTAAAAATAAAGAGATTAGACACTTAATTTAAAGCAGGTACTAGGTACATAATAGTAATAAATTGTCATAAATTGCAGTTCTCTCAATTTAAATTTATTTTTAAAAGTTTAATTTATATATAATCATTCTACCTATATAAAATATGTGAACCTACAACACAAGTATTCGTTTTTTATATATTATTTGGAACTTACCAATCTATCGCTCATTCCTTGTACATGATCACATTCGTAATATTGACTGCTTGCTGTTGTCTGTCATTCATGAATCCTCAAATTTATTTTCCTGTAATGGTAATTCAATAATCCAATTTAATTGAATTTTACATGATCTTAAAACTCTAGTTTTTTTTTTTCGTCTTGCGTGCGTACACATTATGAAAAAGTACATTTATCATTTTCCACAGATAAATTCAATAATACAAACACTGATTATTGGTTTTATTTAGGTGTGTCGTAATAAAAATACAATATTTTTAAAATTCGTAAGCTTAGAAAAAAAAAAACTTTTACAATCAATTAAAGTAATAAAATCACAAATTGTTTTAATTATATAAACGATAGTCTCTTAAACTCGATGATAATTATTACGAACTCAACTCCCGAAATCTGTACAGTAGTTTCACTTTTATATCCTTTCGATCACAGTGGGAGAACATTTATCCTCATATAGTTTCAGAATTTGTAGTGATTACAGTCATGTGTGAATCATAGTTAATAATATTAAAACTATCCATTTACCTCGTTTTTATTATTCGAATATAGCGGAGTTTTGTAGTTTAAATATATTGCTTCGATATTCTATCACCCAAATAATAAAAAAAGATATTATTTGACATATCAAATTATAAAAAATGTATCGTCATTAGGACAACGGATTTATATAATAATCTGTGACTAGCTCTTAGATTACTTTAATATTATCTCCCTTACCAAAAATATATTTTTTAATCATAACTTTATGATATCATACTATATATTATCATAAGTTTATTTCCGGGTACATGATATTATGACAGATAATAGTTATATATATTACCTGAAGTCACATTATATTCTTTTTGTAATAAAATGACCATTATATATTCACAATTCATATGGTATCGACGAGACACCGAGTTAACTTCAAAGAATTAAAACACATTTCATCAATTGGTCTTTTTAAACACCTAATAAAAAGTAATCACCTATAAATCAGACCTAAGTAGTTAATAAATCATATTAAATGAAACTTTTGAAATTAGTTATAAAATTGTATTTTACATATTAAGACTATATAATTTATAAATAGATAAATTAACTATTCAAACTATTTATAAACTATTTATAACCCGTGTGCAGAGTTGAAAAATTCTCATTTAGTTTATAGTAAGATTAGAAATATAATTTTAAAAGTAATTAGTAAGCGCCATACAGAATGTCTTCATCAAAACAAAAACAATACTTTTCAAAAAAGAGTTATTCTATGAGACGTGAGGGTTTCCCAGGCTTGCTTATTCATCATACTTTCAGGTAGATTTTTTTTTTAAATGTTCATACATACAAATAAAATATCTTATCTGTAATCAGTAAGTTTATTTATATTTTTTTAATATTTTAGTGTCAAAATAGTTTACATACTACATTTTTCAAATTTTAAAAGAGTTTCGGGGGTTTTTTGGATCCTGTGTGAACTTTTCTCTTTCTTGAGTAAAATAATGATTTGTGACAGAAAAAGATTGTACAACATCTAAATAAAATAGCAATCAAAAATAAAGAAACACATTTAAATTTGTAACGTTACAAATTTAGAGTTTCAAAACCTCACCTAAACACAATGGCGTATTTACGTGGGGTCCAGCAGAACTGGATTCCCCCCTCCCACAGAACTAAAAAAGGCAAGTACATAATATAATTGAACTATTTATTGTATCAGTTACTTCAGAACGTGTATTTTTAAAAATGGAACTGATCACCAATGATCGTAAAAACAGGCTATCCCCAAAATATTTGGATTCTATTAATTTTCTAAATACCTTGTAATTTAAATTTGTTTTAAAATATTTTTATTCAATATTATTGATGATACACTTAATATTACGATTTATAATAGCTAAGTAATTGTTTTAATTTTAGAATTTCTTCTGATCCAGATCAAAAATATTAAATTATAAGAAAAAAAATGTACTAATACTTTTTTTAATTAAACACCTTCTAACAACTAAGTATTATTATGATTATAGCAATTTAATGCATTCAAATTTTTCTACCTATTTATTAACGACCAGTGAAAAATAGTCGATTATTCTTAATCTTTATCGAATTTTGAGAGATTTCTTGCCTATGAAAATGTCTCGATTTCTAACATCCAGTGGCGTGTTTATAGACACGTGCCTACAGTGGAAAATGTTGAGGGGTGACAAATTTCTTAATTTTTTTTCGACATTGATAATATTGCGTGTTGAGTGTTGACTCAGTGAGACCATTGTCTACTATTATATTCGTTTTCTGTTATCGTAAAATATGTTACGTATGATATTCTAATAGTCATAACAACAGGATATATGTATATTTTTAATTATAGAAAACAATGTCATTGGTTATAAATTAAATTCGAATTTATTATTTTTGACGTTTCTTATCACCGTCTATCGGGAATATTCGTGACGTCGATAAACTGACCAGTGAGCGATGTTTAGTACATATTTAAAACAGATGACAATATTCACAAGTAAAATATTACTATCAACACTCAACGTGACGGTTCTATGAATATTTTGTAGACTAGACAGCTGTTTTATCTTATTTTCTTATAATTATATACTGTATTGAAAATTAAATAATAACAAATAATTTTTTTATATTGTTTTTTAACTCCAATTATTGTGTTATAGTATTTAAAATTTAAATAATTTTTTTTTCGCATACCTACCTAATTAAATTGTATTTTATTGTAATAAGGGTGAACATTTTCCATAGGCCTGAAAAAAGTAAATACATAAACACGCCTCTGCTAACATCTGTGTCATCGAAATAATTTGATAATGCCCATTACACTTTATTCACTGTCCAAAGATCGTCGAGTGATATGGACGGCTGTTGTCAACTTTTCTTCATTTCAAAATTCTAAACCATTAATTGTTTTTACTTTTTACGTATTGACACTACTTGATAACATGACTTGACAACATAAACTCTTATCGAAATAATTTAATACAATTTAGACTAAATAAAATGGAATACAATCTGTATATTTATCTACGTTTTTCGTCATTCAGTCACCTAATATACAACAACATTGTACATTGTACAAATTTGATAGACTGAACAATACGTGATGTGTACAACAATCATTAATGTAGGTACAAATCACAAAATGTAAAAATATATTATATACGAATCACATTTTAACCATAATCATACAGTTTTTCGCATAAAATAAATAGCGTCTAAGAATATTTTGTTATAAAAAAAACTACATAATAGTAACAAAAAAAACAATTTAAATGCACCTAAGTTTGTCGAATGTATGTTGTATAATATTACATCAGCGATTGAAAATTATATTTTATATTAATGATACTAATGCATTTATAAGGATGACATTTCATAGTACAAAGTACCTACTACAAACTATACAATTTTAAGAATTAATTAAATTATTTTTAAAAAAAATAAATTAAAATATGTGAATCTATAATAGTTTTTATTTAAAGTACCTATTTTTAGGTATTATTATTTATTTTGTCAACCAAGTGAGTTATAACGGCGAGAGTTACCTAATACATTTTTTTTTATATATATATTTATGATTATAATATTACCATGTACAAAAACATTTCAAAAACATTGCCCTTCAAACATTGATTCCTTCGTATTTGTAGCTCTAAGAGAAATCTTATCAATAGGTATATCGTTCATTATAAGTATATTTACCCCATCACAAGCTGTAAATTGATTACGACTGAATAATTATGCAATAATGCCATTTTTCGTACCGATTTTATACATGTCGTCCGTCGTTATTTCTATTAATACACCTAATAAATAAACATATTCAACATAAATCATATGATTTATTTACAATTATAAAATAACGATATTTCTGAAATCTCCTTTACTTCTTTCCAAATTTGGTACAAGTAAAGTTTCATTTGAGTCAATCGAGATAACTAGATATTTTAATACAGGTTCTATTCAGTTGTCATTACATTTTGTGATTTTTACAATGATTATTGAACACATCGCGAATTTTACGACAAAATTGTACAGTTCGCGATGTGTGTAAGAGTCAATGTACACATTGCGAAATGTATGATCCCGAACATTGTCTGTAACATATAGATATTACTCTAGTAATGTGTTGTGTTTATATATCTTTTTGATACAAAATGCATTTCACATTGAATAGTCCTGCAAACCGTCGATTGTATTGCAATTATTTCCTAATATCAGTACCTACCAACCTATATGGCTATATCATATCGAAATTAAAAAAAATGTTGGACCTCCCCCTATAACAGCAATAGAAGCATTAACCAATGCATCTGAATTTTATCCAAATAAAAAAGAATAATTGAAATTATTTGCGTTGTTCCAGTGACTACTTGTGCCGCAGAAAGAAAATGTTCCTCTCTCCGACGTCCAAAAACGTGTCTAAGATTAACGATGGAAGAAGATAGATTAAATGGATTTATGCTACTATTAATATTCAAAGGGATATTAAAATTACTTCGGTAGAAGTTGTGGAAGAATTTAATAAAAAACTTTTGAGAAAATTACAGTTACAATATATGTAAGAAATTGGTGTTATTTCTTTGTTCATACTTATTATACAATAAACTTTGCACCAATAAATTAGTTCTAAAATATAAAGTTATAGCGCGGTTTTTTTTTTGTTTTGCACTGCTTGTTCAAATTTTCTTGACCCACGCATGTATTACACATACTGTAAGACATTGTTTTGTTTTAAGTGCACGTAACGTTACAGACTTAGAAAATATAATGTATATATTTTTGAATACTGCCGGTTGATTTTTTTTACTATGCTCACCTCCTTTTAGCCTTAAAAATGATTAAATTTAGATATTTTTTTTATGTTCAAGTAATACCACAGAACCTATATTTTCTATATATTTTTTTTCATGTCATCCTAAGAGCGTCATATGGGTAAACAAGCTTTGTTTTTCGAATGGAACACTATATTTTTTACGTGAATTATTATTCAGTTAATTTTTCTGGAATTTTTGAAGTAACGTATTGAAAATTCGGGCCAACAATCGGAATTATTCAAATTTGCAATTGCGTTTGAATAAGGTGTTTTAAAAAATAAAAGTTTGTACCACCACAGGACACTCTTAATGTGGCATGAAAAAAAAATGAATGAAAAACATAGCTTTTAAGGTAAACTGAACAAAGAAGAATTTTCAAAAGAATTTCAAAAAGTAGAAAATCGGTGCACGGAATTGAATTTAAATATCAGTTTTGATTTTACAAGAACACAAAAACAATGTAATAAGAAAATTGGTTTAAATTAAAAATCGTTTGATGAATTTTATGGATTGACGGTTTTTAAACCTTTCTTAGACAGTTTTTAAACACAACTTAATGGCAGATTCTTACAACACAAGACTTATTAAAAATTTTAGTTGCCTTCTACCAAAGAAACTAAGTTCATCGGTTATAAATGATAGAGAAAATAAAACAATAAACATAGCTAGGACATATATTGTTGATGATGTAACTACTGGACTTGAAGCCTATATAGTTATACGAGTAGGAGAGTTAAATTATGTAGAAAATACTATAAATTTCTATCTGTATTGAAACATTTCTTCAGTTTAATGAAAATGTTTTCCCGGCCGTTCATAAACTATTAAAATACTTAAATACCTTATTGCCCTCCCTGTAACTACAATCAGTGGCGGTTTTCCCGGGGAGGCAAGGGAGGCGGCGCCTCCCTTGAAAAATAGGGGACAGTAGTGGTTAAAATCATAGTCATTATTATTGGTTTTATAATTTCAATGTTTAAATAATTTCAGATTGAAATTCTGAAAGTAAAATAAATACATTTTAAAAACGATTTATAGCCTCTGCAATTTGCACATACCTCATGGGTATTTTTAAGTTAAAAATAGACATATAAATATATATAATAATGATATATATAATAAAAATTATAAATATTTATCTATAGCCGTGGCCCGTGACAACCACTCACTTGCAAAACAATAATAACGGCGCATAATATTATCATTTTAAATTTACCACATGTGCTTTTCATAATATTAAAAAAACTTATTCTAATATGTTTCCTGATATGAACAAATTAAAAGTAGAATTAGAAGTTTTGTATTATGATGTAAAATATCATAACCTATCGCACATTTATGATATGATTAAGATTTTTGAAAATGATGGTTTAAAGGAAGTTATGCCTGAAACTTGAAAGTAGCAACAAACATAAAATACTTTCAAATTTACATGATGTAAAAATTATAATCATAAGAATTAATTAAAATTTCAAATAAATTACAATAAGTACTAGTTTTGTGCACTTACTATAGTATTTCTAGTTATAATCATACACAGATGGAATAAATTAAAATAAAAGTACTTGCATTCATAATATCAAATTTAAATAAATAAATTTATAAGCAATTAAAAAATAAGTAATAACAAATAACGATTTTTTTGATTCTGGACAGACTAGTGTCAACTAAATAAAGGTTCATCTAGGACTATCCTAGATTCTAGGTCTAGTAATGAAAAAAAGTAAATACATAATAAAAAAAAAATAATAAAAGGTTTTCAGAAAATATATTTACCAGTATCTTTCTAGTAACAAATTTAAGTAGGTAAGATAAAATTAAACTTACACAAATTAATTATGAGGTAAAAAATATTATGTCTTATTTATTAATTTAATAGTTCTTTCTTTTTTAGTTGCATATATATTAATGATGTCTTCATAAAATGGTTCATTTTCTTTGAGCTGTTGGATTAATAATTTTTCTATTGATATGGTAGACAGAGAACTTAATCGTTGTTGAGAAGTACTGTTTCTTAAATAAGTTTTTATTCGCTTTAGGCATGAAAAACTTCTTTCTACAGAAACACTAGTAGATGGAATAGTTAAAATAAGATAAAATAGCTTATATACTTCAGGCAGGCCCGTGCGCAAGGGGGGGGGGGGGTTAACCCCCCCATGGTCGAATAAATTGTGTTTTTCATTATTGATCTATCAGCTATATGTATTATTATTCTAATCTTATTTGTAATAAATAATATTGCATAGCATAATAGTACAATACTATAATAATTTAATATAGTGTTGTCTTCACGTTTGCTGTTTATCAACTTTCATCATAGTTGCCGTTATCGATAAAAATAATGACAATAAAATTTGTATTTTATAGTATTGTTAAAAAATATTTTTAATATAGATACTTACAAAATTAATAATAAATATAAAAATGTTATAATACTGTTTGCTAATTATTGATTTACTGTGTTATACATTTTTTTTTCAAAACACCCCCCCATTCTGAAATCCTGCGCACAGGCCTGGTTGCTAGAAGCTATAAATATTCTTTAAAAGTTTACGTATTTCAGTTCTCTATAAATTTAATTATAGTAATATATAATAGTAATGCAAAATCCTTGCTAGTTACTATTAAAGTGTTAACTATGAGAAATAGTAAAAAAGTCCTTTATTGCTTTTGATTTTAAAAAAGAGGGTCTTAAACAATATGAAGAAGTATTATAAAGGTGAAGGTAAATTATACCTATATGTCAAGAATTTGTTCGATTCTAAGTTGTTGCCTCCTCAAAAATGTAATGCCAAAACCGCTACTGAACTAGAACATAAGGAGAAAGATAATTTTCTACTTTAAAGCATTTAGAAGCGTACCTCAGAAACACAACATTGGAGAATAGATTAAATGGTTTGGTGCTTCTAAATATACACTAGGAAACTTAAGTTATACGAGTATCTGAAAATATCTAACTTGTTATCATCTAAAGCCATAAAGTTGAACTTTAGACTAGATTGTTTTATTTTGTACTTAAGATAATATAATATAATCATTTATGATTTATAAGCATATTCAAGTCTTACATTTATTATTTTTAACATTATAGAACTGTAATGTAACTCTGTAATATAAGATTGAAAATCTTGAAATTTTTTTTTAGCACTATTATCAATTAAATATATCATACATATTAATTTTATACTCGTAACTTCACCATTGTGCTTTTGTAGTGCATTAATATTAGCTTATTATTACCTTGGACCTATTATTTCTTAACGAATTTTTTTTTTTGCCTGTTACAAATTTGTTACTAAATTTACCTTCGAATGTTGTAGACAAAATTTGCTATCAGAAAAGTATTAGGTTTGTATATATCGGAGCAATACTTTTAGTCGAAATTGTGTATACAGACACATTGATTATAAAATAAAAAATTATTATTCTATTTATGATAAAATTAGTACTTTCCTAGTTTACTCAGAATCTATAACACTCAATGAAGTTACTTGTGACAAGAAAAAAATTGCTTACATAATTTTTTTGTTATTAGAAATAATAATTTTTTTCAACATAAAGATATCTTTTATAAACATTAAAATATATTTATGAAAACATTTTATAATTTATTCAATACGTATAAAAAATATAACTAAGATAAATTTTTAAAAAAAAACAACCTTTCTTTTGATATTAATATCTCATATATTGTTATCATATACATTGTACAGTATAATTTTATCATTCATCATATTATCATTATAATTATTCATGAATCATTTATAAAATTACAAAATAATAGTACAATAAATAAACATCAAGTTTAATTAGAAAAAATGGAATTGAATTATGTTGGTTATGAGCTTATGAGTTCTTTTACTATTTTCATATTATCTGAAAAAATTACAGGGTATTAGTACATTACACAATTAATTTATTTAACAAACAAAAAAATTAACTAAAAAACAATTAATACTTGTGATAAAATTTAAAATGTTATTTAAATGGTCAGGAGTATTGTAATCTTTTTGATTCCCTGGATTGATATTGAAAGTAAAGTCTGGACCATACTTTGAAAAGTACTGAAACAAAATTAATTTTTAGAATAAAAATATAAACTTTATAAATTACTAACATTCAATTGGCAATATATAATAATAATAAATAATTACATTTACCTCATTATCTGGTATGTCAGTACACAATGTATCATCTTCTCCAGTGATTACAGCTGTTAAATACGTCCAACAACGAGCAACGTTTGCTTTATTATAACCACCTAATAAAATTATGTAAATTATAGGTACTTGAAAGACATATTCCAGATACTTAACATCAAAATATAGTTTCTAAAAAATATTTTTCTGCATTCAATTTGTGCATTAAGAGGAGCTAAAATATGCAACAAAAATTGATTAGTATTTTGATAAAATTATAAATAATAAATAATTTTTTTTTAAAAAATTAAGTTTAGTAAATGGTAATACCACATGACATATTTCATACTTTTATGGGTACAACTATGAATTATGAAATTACAATAATAAATAAATAATAGCTGATTAGTCGAAACAAAGTATGAAAATGAATTCATGATTTAAGTAAGAGTATAACAAAAATGTTTTACGTCTGTTTTTGTATTTTTTAATACAAGTTTTAACCACAATGAATAAATTTATGTCATATTTTAGAACATATCTTATTACAGCGATTTAACAAATAAAAAAATATTCATTACCACCACCGAGAAACAATGTAGGTTTTTCCCACTTCAGAACATTCTTTACACATTCAGCCATTGCTTTTGGAGTCAAATTAAATCCACCGATTGGATCACCTACTAAACTATCTGCACCACATTGAACAACAATACAATTTGGACAGTAGGAACTATTCACCATATTACTAATTCTAAATTAAATAAATAAACAATAATAATTAAATAAAAAATCATCACACATTTGTTTAATAAAGTGTAAGTTATTACATATTATTACTTGTTGAACAATGATATATATTTATCATCAGTTATTCCTTCTCTTAATGGAACATTAACAGTATAGTATTTTCCTTTATCTATTCCAATATCGTCCAATGATCCACTTGTTGGATAAAATCCTGGTTCATATTGATGTAATGAAAGTGTAAGAACTCTATCTGTACTCATGTATGCAAACTCAACACCATTTCCTAAATAATTTTATATTAATACATAAAATAAGTTGTGTACTATATTTATTATTTATTACCATGATGGACGTCAAGATCAATATATAACACTCTTCCAAATGTTTTTCTCAACAATTCGATGGCTAGAACTATATCATTTATGTAACAAAACCCTTGAGCTGAATCTCTAATAAAAATTGAAAAGAAAAACCAGGCAAAAATTACAAAATAGTTAGGTGTAAGTAATGATTAAAAATGTAAATATTAACCTTAATGCATGATGCCAACCACCACACCAGTTTATAGAAAATTTAAATTTCATGGTTGTTAATGCTTGAGCAGCAGTTAATGATGCACCAGAGATATATGTAACAAATTTCCAAATATTTTTTATTATTGGACAGTCATAACCTAAAAATAATTATAAATTATGAACACTTATATAATTTGATGAACTTTTACACATTTTTGTTTAAAATAATTTCCTTAAATGGGAAATATTAAGTAAGGTACACTAGAAAACAGTGATTCATTTATTGTTAAAAATTAATCAACAAAAACAATTATTTTACAGTTCATTCAATTTGTGTTAGTTTAGGTACTCAATAAAAATGTAATAAACATATTTGAACACTAACATTGTATGGTATCTTATGTAGTTTATTTTATAATCATGATTCACTATTTTCAATCAAAAATATATAAAAACAAATAAACTTGCAAATATATTTTATTTCAACGTGTATACAAGTATTTATGCTTCAATAAATAATATAAAATGATTATTTAGATGCAAATTTTATAAAACACCTACTTTTTTTTCCCCTATTTGAACCGAGGATCAGGCAAGAACAGTTTATCACAGTACTTTCACCCATGAAACACTTACTTACTTATTATTTTAAGAATGTTAAAAAAGTTTTAATGAGTATTAATTAAAAAGTATTAAGGTTTTAAGTTTAAAATTAATGTTTAACTTTTTCCTATCATATTTTAATCATATTAATAACCTATTCCATATTCTTCTTCGTCTTCCAAGATAGAACTATTACAGTCATCTAATTTCTTTAGGAAATCAATATATGCACTTGAGTGAAATCCAATGAGATCTTCATATGTTGAAGGGGTGACTTTCAATACGTCCATGTGATCAAAAAGATTACATGCCTTAATGAGACTGTTGACAAAATAAGCCTGAAATGTAAATATATATATTTTTTAATAGATTTATTTATCAATTATAAAATATTTAAAATAATAGAAACAAATAAGTATTTATAATTTGGACATCCATTAAATATACTGTAAGTTAATAACTGTAAGTTGATAGTATATTAGTCAAGACTAACTGTTTGAGTTTGTTGTAAAATAAAATCTATGTTGATAGTCCAAAACAATTATAAGCAAAGTATTATATACATATTAAAATAAGAACTAAAAAGGTACATTTAAATTTAACTGTTGTGAGTTTGAATACAAGAAAAATATTATTTGTTATACAAGTTATAGGTTTCGTTTATATTACTAAAAATTGACAATTCAAATTAAATAAAAAAGTTAGTCACTAAAAGAGATTTTCCACACTGACTAACCAAACTAATCAAGATAATAAAGTAGAAACACAAAATGATGAAACAAAAATGTTTGATTGCAATCAGCAAATAAAAAATGTATAATAATCTGTTCTAACATTAATATATTTACATATGTAGTGCAAAAAACATAAAGAGTTAATTCAATAAACTTTGTCATAACAAGTAGAACTATTTGTAAAAACAGTAGTATTCAGTAAACTGTATAACAGTGGTCACCAAATGGCGGCCCGCGGGCCACGTCCAGCTCGTAAACACATTTTATCCAGCCCGCAGACAAGGAAAAAAAAGTAAAAACCGATAATAAAATACGAATAAACTTCGATAGCAAACTTACTTGCCGTTTTTCCCACTAATTTTACCCTGACTTTCTATTTATATTATAATATTGCTGTTAATTTGTATTTTATTTTATTTTATTTTTTCAATTTATTATTTTTTATTTGATTATACTTTTGCTTTATTACATAATATGTTAAAAATATTTGTTTGGCTATTTTGACGGCCCCCGAAAATTTTCAACATTCCCGATTCGGCCCTCCAAAAATATTAATTGGTGACCCCTGCTGTATAAGATGTAGGACCAAAATTCAGCAGTTATGAAAACTATCCATCAAAACAGGCAGTGCCGATTAACATACAAGCAACTAGGTTCACAAATAAAACAAAGTAATATCATCAGTTTTTACCCGGTCTCCGATTTTTGGAATTTTGCTGCATTCTTCAATCAACAGTGAATCGGAAACATAACAAACATTATGGTCCATTGTTGCATAAAAGTAATAAGTGTCTAGCTAAATGAAATGAACTGCGAACGAAAATTGTGTTTACTAAGAAACGTACGTAAGAACAAAACTTAGTTTACTGACATTAATTGGTTGGTAAATGTTAATGGACAGCGAAGAGTAAATTAAGAAAAAAGTAAGGACTCGCACGACACACGGCTAAGCTCTATAGCCCGAGAGTTTGTTTTTGTTACGAAATGGCGGAACGCGGAAATACTATCGCAGAATAATACTCATTGCACACGCTGCCTCTTATCACAATTTGCGATAAGAATTATATCTGCTACTCTGTTCCAATTTTAACAGTTATTTCATTCGATAACATTTTTAGATTATAAATTGTATCCAGTGGGTACTTTTGAGACAAAAATATCGTAAGCGGGCCCGCAAGTGTTTTTAAAATTAATATTTGGCCATATAAAAAATCTTAGAGAGGATCGCTGATTAATATGATGTTCACATTATCTTACCGGCTTTTTATTCGTAATAAGTCATGGAATAATTAATTTGATATTTTATTTAAAGGAGTATTGGCCGATAAAAGAGCTTGACATAAATCGTAATTAAAAGTAGATTTTATTGATGAAATAGTAAGAAATCTGATTTTGATTTAAATTGTTACGCTCTATTGCTCTATAGCATTTTTATGTTTTTTACGGGAAATGTGTTGTTCAATAGTGATTTTTTTTCCAAGGCTACCTTTACTTCACATACTTTACAATAAAGAATTGTGCATCAGAAGAAAAAATATCGTCACCGAATTCCGACACAAAAGCACGCAGACTAATATTAGTCAACGTTTTAATTTTCGGCATTTCGAAAATATTATGAGAAAAATGATAAAAAGTACCTATGTAAATTAACTACAACACAACTATAACGACTGTAAACGTAATTTTATCGTCGTGTGTGCACTGCGTAGACTTCATCGATAATCATCTAAAATATAATATATATATATATGTAGTCATATAAGTATAGGCATAAATTCGTTATACTATAAACTACGAACATTTACGTCACCGTAGGAACAGTTCGTTCAGTATTGAAGAATATGTACACTTTTTCTATGTACTACGTAAAAATGGCAGCTTATGTACGCTTTGCTTTTCTTACGTTACTTTTGAGAATTGACCAGCTGGTAACTTTTTACGTAAATAACCATAACAGTAAACGTAGTATAGGATACCGTATCATTAATTAATATTTAATGCCCCCCCCCCCATGTGACTCACGACGGGAGATATAAGAATGTGAGTCAAGAAAAGATAATTTTTTTTTCCTAAAAACGCGGAAATACCGAGACCGAGTGATCAGTACTTCGGTGTGTTTACCTATCCTAGTCCTCTTTCGTCGAACAGTCGGCGTACACTGTACAGACGGACTGTCGTAAGCTTTCACACGATTATTCGGTATACATTCCTATAAACAACTATTATAAAAATAATAAATAATAGTGACTGGCTTATATCGCGTGCTTAAAACGATTCTCAGTAAAACGCGTAACCTATAATTTATATTATATTTTCAAATTGGTTTATGTACTCCATAAAATACGAATTATCAGTCACGAACTCCTGAAATTTAAAACGGACGGGTTACAGTTAATTGGACCAAGAAAATTATTTCCATTTAGGAAACACTAAAGTTTTAAAACAAAAATATTATCTAGACGTGGTTATAAAATGTATTTCACAGTGGATAATCCAAGTTCTCAACGAAATAGCTCTCAGAAAAATAATTTGTGATCAAACTACGATTTTTGATATACACATTTGTATACTGTACAGTTTGTATACATATGGCTATATTGAAAATAATTTATTTTATTTCCATATTAAATACATTCTTTTCAAAATCTAAATGTACCAAATAAAACTGAAAGAGTATTTTACATCTATAATTTAGTAAAAAGTAAATAGTGAGGTAGGTAATATGTTTCATATGATTTGATTAACACAACTAGGAAAAACGTTTGAACGTTATTAACATAAAAATATTCGTAATTTAGGTTTAGTGTCACCACGCATCAAATATGGTTCATGATAGTTTTGTAAGATTTGCTTTGAATGTGTTGTGAGCACTCGAATAAAGTCATGAATTCGATTGCGTCATAAATATATTTACATAAATTATATATCTTATTTACTTCAACCTATATATTATATTTAGAATTCTTAGAATTCGTACATTTACATATGCAAACATTTTACCGTCTGGGAAATGAAAGAGTGTAATAGCCAAATCGCCCAAATCTGAACGGCAATTTATTGTCAAAAAAAAAACCATTTTACCAAAACTATTTACGGTAATGATATGTTTTGACGTTTTTAACATTAATTATTTATGTAAATAGTTGAGCCTATAGGTGTAAATGTAATATAAAAAGCATACGAATGTTTTGCATTCGATTTTAATAACTTCAGAGTTTCGCTGAACGGTGATGTTTTTGTATGTATTTCTATGATGTTCATACTAATCTCAGGATACTGTATCATTGATACACGCATAGAGCCAAATCTCATCGAGTAAATATATGTAATATATGGTAATCTCGTAGTATATGACTTGCAATATCCGACAAAAAGAAAGTCCATCACGAGTCTCGAACAATGTGTGTGAATTATGTTGCCTCCACATCCAGGGACCAGGGGCGTAATTACGGGGGGGATATGGGGGATAGATCCCCCCCCGTGAGCCGTATTTATATACTGTTGTCTTAATACAAAATACACTAATTACTAAAAAAAAAAATATTTATTATTATGTTGTTTATTAATTGATTTGTAGGATCGTCTAAATGGCCTATCTATGTTAACAATTCATTACGATATTGAAGTAAATCACGATGAAATACTTGACATATTGTCGAAAAAACAAAGAAAATTGGAAATTTTGTTATAATAATAATATAGGTAGTCTTTGTTAATAATATAATGTAATAAATGTAATTAAGAAAATGTTTTGTTTAATATCATTTATTTTTAAAATGCATTATGTTGAAAAACAAATTATTGGTAAGGTCAAAAGGGGGTGTGGGGGCGAAGCCCCCACGGGTCTATGGTTACAAAATATTCATATCCCCTCCCATAAGTCATTTATAATTACTTCACTTCCAGGGACAACAATTTTATTTATCTAACTTATAAGAAATGTATTATAAATTATAATATATGAGCTGAATTAACTGTGGCTAGCATGGAGCAGTTTTGGCCGAGACCAACAAATTTTTGTATATTGAAGTGTGAATGTCTGGAATTTTTTTTATTCATATAAATACATTGAAAATTGTTTTTCAAATAGGTATAATATGATGGATTTAATTTAGAAAATTAAATTCAGAGTTAAAAAATATCTCAGACTAAAGTTACTTTAATTATTTACACTTGTCATATTATTGCAATTTCATTTAAATACGCTTTGCTTTAATTTTCAATTATTTAATTTTACATTAGGTAAAAAAATATTGTTGGGCCAATGAAATAATATAAACTTGCAAAAAGTTATGAGTCTCCTTATAGATTGTATTTTAAAATGTATCACTTTAGATGCAAATGCAAATACATTAAATAATATAGGTACCTACACAATCATTTTCACTAAGAAATTATATAAAATAAAAAGCTTAATTCATTTATTAAAAAATAGTCGTTCAACAATTATTGTTTTTAAAATGGAAATATGTAAAATTGTATCTGTTATAAGTTCAGGTTTGTAGCATAATACCTTATTTTTTAATAGAAGAAAGATCTCGAGAAATTAATAGTATGGGAGTAAGTTGTTAAAAAATATAAAATAATAAATAATTAGAAATATGATATTTGAGTAAAATCATATAACATTATTACATATGTGTTTTATTGTTTTAGAATATTTATTATTATAAATATCAAATGCACAATAACAGCATTCAATTGTCAACTATATAGATTTTGATTAGTATTTTTGATACCTGTGTTCATCGCACAATCAGTTGAAAAGTCCTCTGCACATCTTCTGTTTAAATTTGTTTTTGATCATACATTTCTTCATTTTGAACTTAAATTTTTTTTTCTGCAGGAAGCATATAAAAGTATAACAGTAGTATTATAAACAAGAAGGCAGGTTCAAATAGGAGAAAATAAAATCTCTTGATAATTGAATCGTTCGGTGCAACTATTAAGTATTTAAAAGTATTACCTATAAAGTAGATATACCTATAAAATATAGATGGTTACAGAACCAATTAAATATAAAGTTACTTCGACAATTCATTGTTACATTAGTGAAGAAAACAAGAAATGTATATAATATAATTAAATTGTTGCACAAAAGTATACAAATTTTAATAATTAAATAAGAACAATATTAATTTAATTGACAAAAAAGGAGGGCAAAAGTTGAAATGTTAAATTAACACAGATACAGATTTTGATTAAAATTATTAGGTACCTATACATATTTTGATTAAAAATATAATTCCCTTAAAGTTATTTTATGATTTAAAATTTCAGTAGCATTTTTTTTTAAATGCCCTGGGGCTTTATTATTTAAATGAACCAAAGATCTTTATAAATATGTTTAGCAATTGTATGTATTTTACATACTTGATATTAATATATACTTTATTTGTTGATGAAGTCGCACTTCCAAAGAAGTTGAATGGCTTCAGACGTTTAAGACCCTAATTTCCTTGGATTTGTCTAATAATTGTATGGCCATTTATCAATAGCATCAAAAAAAAAGTTAAAACTATTAATATTTGTATGCAATATATAATATTTAACATTTATGGTTCAAGCACATAAAAATGAATAGCCAATAGGTATTAAAGTATAAATATTTGTATAGAAGGTACATTTAAAAATTGAAATATTGGTTATCCCCGTTATTGTTACTTTATTATGAAATTAATTGTCGACTTTTGAGTTCTGAAAAATAAAAAAACATTGTTTTTAATTTATATCATAAATATTATTTATTGTAGATTTCCATAGGAAAACTTTCTAAAATATGAAGTAAATTTAGTTCAATCACTTTTAATGATTTATTAGGTAAATATTAATCAGAAAATATTTAATAGGTATGAATTTAATTTAACGGTTCTTAACTGTTATCAGATATCTACCTGGTCATTTTCAAAAAAATACACATTGAATAAAAAATAATTAGAGATTATACAATTGGTTTAAAAAGAGTTTTTGTGTAGGTATACGAAAGTATTTCTATAATAATATATATTATTTAAGTACCTATCTTTTTTTTTATCTTTTTGTCAGTACATTTTTATAAACTGTCATTTTATTAATGGAACTTAGATTATTTTTTTTTTGTTAAAGAAATGTGATATTTAAATTTGAAATCATATTTTTCCGTACAAATTTGTAAAGGTACCTATTTAAGAAATCAACTCGCTGTGCTTAAAATTTATAATATGTTAGAAAATAATACTGAGATCAGGAACAATTGTTGCATCTTTGACAATATTTGTAGGTTATAATCACATAAACAGCAAGCATTTTCTTTCTGTAAAATTTAAAAATTATTGTTATTCGTAAATATATCATATTAATTAAGTTACAATTTCATTATTATAACATTAGAATACAGCAGAAAACTTAAATCATTTTTAAAAAATGCTGGAAAAAATTTCTTATTTGTTTTACTTACCTTAAGATTAATGAAAAATTAATAATCAAATGTTTTAATTTTTTTCATTCGTACTGGTGAATAACAAGTAGAATTATTTGTGTCCTCTGGTGGTAAATTCAATGCTTCCTCAGGTTTGTCTGAAAATGTTTTAAATAATATGCATTACTTTATTTAAGGACTTAACTGTAATATTCTCATAAAATACAACAAATCTTGATATAATTATATTTTAAAAATTATCTTGACACACAATATTAAAATTCAATATAAATTATAAGTAAGCTATGTTTTAACTGTTAAAGTTGTAATTGTTGTTTAGGTATACTCATTACTCGTACATAATTTAGTAAACTTATGAGTTATAAGGTTTTTTCTACTCGTGTTAGAAAACATAATAATCTACTTACCTCTAATCTTTTATTTAATTTAATTTTTGGTTTAATTTTAAATATATTTTAGTTAATTTTTAATAATTATTATACCTGAATAATTAGAATATATAAGTATTCAAAGGTAAAAATGACAAAAAATCAATAAGTACCTATACATAATAAAATACGTAAATATTTAATTATATTCTTCAGGTACTAAATAACTTAAATATTGAGCTAAAAAAAAAATTAAATCGAAGTTGGTAGTTAATTACTTTTTGCATTACAGTTTATTAGAATAACCAAATATAATGTTAATTTTTTATTTGTTTAGTTAATAATATCTGCTAATGATAGATAAGAAAATAATTTTCAGTTTCATTGGATTCCATTTAAAATTTAAGTAAAATTCAATAGCAACATTTTTCAAATAGATACCCATAAAATTTATCTCAATTAAATGTATGTTAGTTAATAATCAAGACTCGGAAGTAGATGACCTTAAAACTGTTAAAAAATGACTTAAAAAAATGCAAATATGACAAAAAATGACCTAAGCAAATAAGAAATAATGAAAAAAAATTATTTTTTTAAATTTCTTATTTATAAATTATTCAAAAGTATTGCGTTGTACTATTAAAGCATATTTGATGTTCTCAAAATTAAACGGGCGACGATTATCGGACAATAAATATTTATATTTTGATAAACCTCTCTACATCCACTAAAATGATTGGAACAAATTTAAAATGAGCTAAATCTTCAGCACTGAGGTCATCAGGAAAACATTTTGTGAGACTTCTTCATCATTTCGAATTTTTGAAATTGTAACATCGCTTGGGATCCGGTATTTTTCTCAAGTACAGCCTTCAATTTGTTTTTAATTTAATTAACAATTCTATTTACTGCTGCCAAATTAATTTTAATATCAATATATTTTATAATTGTTATCGAATCATAAAGACAAAGTCCTGAAGTTTCTAATTTGGTAATAGAATCGGCCAGAATTCCAAAGTTAGCGTTAATGTAAATTAAATTAAATTTTACAATATCATCGCTCATAAGACCCTGTGCAATTTCAATTACAAGTACGTATTATTTGACGAATGATATGATTTAAGATAATATCTTATTATATATTATTATCTGTATATTATAATTTAACAGTGGGTTTTCAATAAACTCGTTATTTTTTCTTGAACTAGTTGAAAATAAGTAAAAATGTGAGAAAATAACCTAATAATGACGAAAAATATCTGTAAAAGTAAAAATTAGCCAAAAAATGCAAAATAAAAATTAGTTATTTAGATTCGGATGCTATTGTAACACATTTTAAGTTAAAAAAGCATCGTCTAAGAAGTTCCAAAATCTACTTCCGAGCTTTATTAATAATTAAATATTATAATGACTAAGAAATTAATAAATTATAACTTATTTGTTAGTAATGAAGTTTTCTTAGTGATTTACACTGATTGTAAAATATAAATACGTAATAACTATGTTATATGTAACGAGTATACTATATGCACTAGCAAAAAAAAAATGTAAAAGTATCTGCAGTACATTGTAGAAATGATTAGATAACGTTGAAATTACATATTTTGTCGAAGAACAAAAAAATAAGGTACAAATCTACAAACGTGATCAAAAAAAGATAATTTAGTACCGTGACATAACACGAATACAATTATTTTGGTATCAGTAGTCGGTATTATACATCTGTCTCAATAGTAATATCAGCTTATTGAATTGAATTCTCAATATAACTAACTCATATAAGTCATAATTTATGACTCATAACTCATATATTAAAGAAACGTTAAGAAGTTCAGAAATCCTTGGATAAATGTTTTTATTTGAGTAATAATTAAATGTTTCGAATATGTCAAATGTCAATGAAACGTTGTGGAAATACACCTACGTATCTCGTTGGAAAAACATTAAAAGTTAAAAAACATCATAACCTAATAATTATAAGCTGCACCTGTTTTTATAGTCTCTGTTCAAAATTATAGTGGTAAATTGAGCTCTGGGCTATTTTCGATAATATATTTTAGTAATTAGATTAATTGTGGTTGGTTTAATAAGTACCTTCCTTACTGCATACTATGAGCGTTTCAACATTTAGCTTATTTAATTATGAAGATCACGCGTGTCAATATAGACAAGTCAAAACAAAGAACTTTTATGATGTAAATACCAAATTATTGAGAATAATGAATACATATAAATTAAAATCGCAATATGACTGCTTTAATTATTTTGTAAAAAAAATATATATTTTTAAATATTTTTGCATTACAATCGTAATCGTAATTTTAAACATAACAATAATGGTTTTATGTTCTGAGTGAAGTGAAGAGTATTTATATCGATTGTTTGTTCAGCAGCTTGTTCTTTTATGTATTCTTTTATGTATTCTTTTATGTATTCTTTTATGTACTCATTCTCGTTATAATATTTTTTTCTAAAGAAATAATGATCCAGACGTTTCGTGTATTTGTGTAAAACGATGTCAGTAGTTTTTTCTAAATAGTTCAAAATTGACAATAAAAAACCCGGTACCTACCAAACAATTATGAAAAGATTATATTTTGATTTTTGTTTATGATTACGGAATATTATATGGGATTCCAATTCCATTTTAACATTTTAGAATTTTACTTATGTTGTTTTCGAAGTAAAATATCGAAGTAAATATATTTTATTCTTTTAGTAAATTTTACTCAATTTTAATGATCATCTTATACCATTTCAGATTCCCACTATTTATTTTTCGGTAATGGATAAAACAAATTAGAAATATATCTTAACTACAATCGGTTGGCCATGCTAATTGTTTATGTAATTTGATATACAGTTAATTATAAGTTATATTTAAGAAAAATTATATATTGTTTACTTTTACATTTTTATTCCTTTTTAATAGTAAAACGGAGTTATATTTTATTATTATCTCTATCATTTATTAGTTCATTACATTTATGAATTCCTTATTGTAAAACGTGGATAAATACATTTTGTAGATGTATTCGAAACAGACAAAGAATTGCGAATGTCCCATAAGTATTTTGTAAGCTTAAAATGTTTATATGTAAAAGCTGCAATTAGGTATGTACCAAAAGTACTATTCAGAAAATTAAGCTATAAGATCTGTTTTTCTATGACTTTAAACGGAATAAACAATGTTGGTAGGTATCTATCCTAAAATTAAATTGATGAACTATACAGTGTTTAAAACAATTTTATACACTAATTGTAATTATGCAACATTGTACAATAATAACATAAATATCGATTTATTCGAGAACTTTTTATAAATAGTTTTACTATATATATTATTTAGGTGTTGAAAGTAAAAAAAATGTATTTAATAATAGTTTTAATTTACGAAATATACCATGTTTTAACTTAGAATCTATTTATGAATTAGTCATAGTGTTATAAATTATAATAAATAATAATATACTGTATTTATTTACCATACGAAATAATAAAAGTATTATTGTAGCTTGGTCGGCAACAATTGTATAGCAAACATTTTGACCAAAAGCAACAAACAACACATAGTACTCCAATTAAAATACAGCTACTTATGAAACATATTCCGATAATCATAAGCCAGTCGGTCGGAGGAGGTTCTTTCATGGTAATTGTTCTGAAAATAAAAACACAGTAAAATAATCAAAACTATGAATTTATCGTTGAAAACATATTTGAAATCGTATTCAATTTTAATTTCATGACAGTTAACAATAGTTATTGATCATTGGCGAGTATGACCTATTGCATTTCATATTTATAGCTTATACCACTATAGGTAACTTTAAATCTTTATTCTTTAGGTTCATTTTTTAGTCTACTCGATTACTCATCCTTATTGCGATAAGAATATTTTTTAGTTCATTTTAAATTTGTACTATGGTTACATATTATAAACTCTTAAGTATGTGATGTAGCCAAAGCCCAATTACACGCTATTACGCTAATACAACAAAAATATACCATGTACATTGTACACATATATATCATACATTCATAAATGTATATGTATTGTATAATGTACGTATCATTAAAACGTGCCATTAAAACTACATCTTAATAAGTCATAAATAGTAGCTTCATAAATATATCTTTTGTGGACTAATTTAAACATTTACGCCCACCAAGGTGAAGTTTTAGGTTTTAATACCTCGGCGTATTTAACCTGGCATTAAATTCACATCAGCTCCTGATGAATGATATACTTTAATAGTTAATACTTACATAAAATAATAAAAATTTGTGGAATATATCAAGAGCAACAATTTGTCAAACAGTACTTCTGATAGGACTTTCAATGATAAACGCTACAGTAATTGTTTCCCTGAAATGAAGCAGTAATAATAATATTTTAGATTTTGAATAAAATGAGAACAATTTTTGGAAAGCATGAGATGTATAGGTATATGACTTTTTTTGAATAAAACTTCTTTGCGAGCTTAAGATATTTGTTAAAAACGTAACGTTTTATGAGACCTCGGATTCTCTGTTAAATTATTTTATTTACGAGTATCTATATTAATTTAATATAATATAAAACATTATTATTTGATTTACTGATTATCTACCATACATATTTACTGAACCAATTTTATAGTCTATAATTTTTCATTTATCATTAGATAAAGTTTGATAGTTACTTGAAAGGTAATTCCAGGGGTAAATTAATTCTATGAACAGGATTTTTTCGGAGGGCTTTTAATTTATCCTATTTTTTTTCCTAAGTAATTGATAAATTAACAATTAATAATTATGTAAATAAATAAAAAAAATCCTATGCGATAGTATTTTACAATAAAAACATGTCTTCTGGTTAAATTGTGTAAAATATTTTATAATAATTATAATATTAATGAGGCGTTTCAAAGGAGGCTGAAATCGCCAATTGTTATTACCAATAATAATCAAAGTTAATTTTAAATAATTCAATTGAATAAGTTTATATTACAATTTTTAATATTTAAGTTAGTTTTACATGAAAGTTAACATTATACGTATCACACGCAGTGGCGGATTTAACGGGAAAAAAATGGACATTTGCTGCCTGGGCCCCTACCCGAAAAGGCCCCCGGGCCCCGGACCCAGTCTTCAGTCTTCATTAATTTTCATATCAACAAAAAAATTAAAATATAATTGGTGAATGGTCATTTTTGTTTGTGAAATTTTAGATTGTAACACATCAAGTAATAATAATAAGAAATCAGTAATAATAATACTGTGCAGTGTTGTAAATTGTTTATGTGACTATAGTTGCCCATATTATACTGTCAAATATACACCGCGCACCGGCATGTATTTTTATTTATATTGTTAAGGTTATTTAGAAATTATATCCAGTTTGTACGATTTAAATAAAATATGTATTTATTTTTTATTTTGTTTCAATACCTATCTAGTTTAACAGTGTTTTAAAAGGGAGGCCCTCACGAGTTAGTATTAGTTACGTATTAGTTACGACGATTTATATTTCTTGGGCCCCTTATATCGTATGCCGCCTGGGCCTTTTTCCTTAAATCCGCCACTGATCACACGAATTAGATAACAGAATTGTGAAAAAACAAACAATAAGCTAATAGATAGTAAAAAAATGGTTTCCATTTCATAAAATGGACAAATTTCTCTAAGTGGCTATTGTGGCATGTAGGTATACACCTTAAACAAACTTGAAACTTCACTCTGAATCAGGTTACTAATGTAATGGGATATCCATATCATTGTTTTTTGATATAAAGAGAAAAGACATTCACAATATAATAACTAGCCCATACGATACCTATTTACAACTATATATAACTACAGAGCTTTTTTTTTACGAATTTTCTTTAAATATAACTTATTTATTAGCATCGAAGTAAATTTTTACTCAAAGAATCAAAACTTAAAAATATATTTTTTACAGTAAGAAACCTTGTAAAAATTGAATGTTCAATATTAATATTACAATTCTAGATAAAAATGTACTTAACAATTATAAATGGGTTTTTTAAAAAAAATTCGAATAATGGCGGTCACTTTTTTTTCTTTTAATAAATCCAATAACAAAAATAAAAATTGAATCAGACGCATTCTTATGATTTTTCTTGTACTTTTGTATGCTTACCAGAAAATCATAGACTGTAAAATTAAATAAAAAAATATCAACTACCTAGTATGAATTGTATAGTAAAAGAGTACGCAACTGTTTGAAAATGAACGTAATATAACAGCAGAAAGTGCCCCTTCACCAAGTTTTTCATATCGATTACTTAGACTTTATACGAGCTATGTGTCATGCACTGATAATTTTAGTTTCTAAACGAAAACTACTTTCTAAAAACATATAAATAAAGAGATGAATGTTTTAAATCTTATAGAAAAATAGTTGAAAAGCGTCACACGGCTATTAGTACACATTAAAAAAATGTCTACAACGCGTTTGATTAATGATATCAATCTGAAATAATAAAAAATCCCAGTTAATATATAGTAATTAATATTGATGGTTTATGAAGATTAGACTTGTTGTTTAGGTAATTTTTTTTTAACATTAATTCTCATCAATCAGATTGGAGACAATTTACGATGTTTACACTGCGCATACACGTGATGGATATTTTAAATATTTATATACGAGACACTACATTGAAAACACTAGGCCCACCCCGTTGCGCAGGTACCTAGTGGTTTACCTGAACTAATAACCGATAAACAAACGTATAGAAATCAGGCACGTAACAAGTATTAATATGTTGTGCGATTTTGTTCGGATAGCATCGAGATATTCGCCGTGTCGCCGCGGAGGAGATGGTGTCGAAAACTGGCCGAGTGTAGTACAGTACCGGTCGCATAATACATTGTGATCATAATAGAAAAATAATTGTTCACTGCACCTACTTGCTGTGAGCCCGCGTGTGCCGGCCGAACTGCGGCGCTTCGTCGCGAACGATTTAATTATTGTTATTTATGTATTTTCTCGGTGAACAGGGGCGCCGCCGAGTGCAGTTGATAATGTTGCAGTGACGACCGCGACGAGAGCGGTGCGGAGTCGCCCCGAGCGTCCCCCGACCGCCGCGCACCAGGTGCGACGATGTTAAATTAATTCGATACGACGTTCATACGCCGTTTCTCGCGCCGCCCACGCGCGACACCGGTCCTGCGGCGGCGTGGAGGAGGAGGCGTTCGAAAGCTCGGAAAACGGGAGTCGGGCGCGCCGATGCCGGTGATCGCGGGTGATGTGTGCCCCCCCCGTCGTCGCCGCCGCGGCGATGAAAACGGTTCGCGCCGGGAAAACGGCACGCGCACGATCGATACGGTGCACGGTTCGACGCGCCAAATATGGACGTGCCGCGCGGCCGGACCGGTGACTAGTGACTGGCGTGCGAGGTGGCGTCTGACGGTCGCTGCAGCGTCTCCTCGTCGAATCGACTACCCCTCCTCCTCCTCCTCCTCCCCCTCGTCCTCCTCCTCATACTCCCCCCCCCGCCCGCCTTCGACGACGACGCGAACGGGGCGGCGCCGATTTTCGTTTAGCTCGCGGCGAAATATTATTATTACCATAACACTGGGTGCAACGGCTTCGGGTTTTCGCCGGCCGGTTTCGAACGCGGTAAAAACGTTTATCGGATGATGCGGCGGGTACGATCAATTATTTTAATACATCTGCAGGTGTTCGATGCGTGTAGGAAATGCATTTACAAATCACGCCGCTGATTCTACGAGATAGCATGTCAAAAGGAGGAGTTGCTTCATTAAAATGAGTATATTATAACATGATATACACAGGGCCATATTTATGCAAGGACAAATGGGACATTTGCACTGGGCCCACTCGAAAGAGGGGCCCACTGACTTCAGCCTTATAAAATTAATTATATACCATTTTTATCATATTTTTGGAAAACACAATTTTACTTGGATATTTTTGTGGGTATAAAGTATAATGGGGATTTCGCGAAAACGATGGCTTTAATCAACATTGACGATAACTTAAATTCATAAAAGATATGCAAATATCACATGCATTTCAAAACGTGGAAACGTGTCTACAAATTTTTCTTACAATGCCTGTTACAAATTGTTCCAGTAAACGATCATTTTCTTCATTAAAAAGAATTAAAAATAGATTACGATCTACATTGAGTCAAGAAAACGCTCTGGGAATATTATCTATTGAACGTTATATCACAGCAAACCTAAATTTTGATGATGTTATTGACCACTTTTCTAAGCAAAAAGCAAGGAAATGTTTGTGAAAACTGAAATAAAATTAGATTTATAACATTAAACATAAAAACATTTAATTTGATACTTATATAATATATCTAATATTTATTGTATGATCCAACTACTCATATACTCGTACTAATTATATACAACATTAATTTAAAAATATATTATGCGTACATTTTTAATTTAGCATTGAAGAAAATAAAGATGGACAATTTGGGGCCCAAAATTGTAAAATGTACTGCGCCCACAAATTGGTAAATCAGGCCCTGGATATACATATATATATATATATATATATATTGCTGGTTCGTTTATGCTGAGAATCAAAGGTCTCAAATTACTTGACTAAAGTATCACGTTCATAAATCGCGTGGAAAAAAAAGTTAAACAGATTCTTGCTAAAAGTTCTAGTCGAAACACCGAATTCGTACCGATTTCGAAACGTTTATGTTTTTCGATTCCAAAAGCGTTTTACTTTTTCATCTGCAATGTCACAGTAAATCATAGAGGTGTACAATTCGAACATCGTTGCCTTTTTTCTCACTAGAAGAATACACTCATAATGCCTATTAGCAATTCTTATTTGGAATCCATTTTTGTTGCGCGTGCATAGTAAAACAATTATTTTTTAAGTTGATCGGAATAAGTTGTTTGAGACCACGTATGAACTAATCAATTTTTTCTTAAATAAAAGTATTTTTCCATTTTCAAAGTTTACTGTAGGACATGTCCTGACGTGAATAGGTGTATTCCTAGGTCATGTACTCTTGTCACCACGACTACATGTCACATAAGATTTACCGTAGGACTCAGGGGCGAACGCAGGAAAAAGACCGTTCACTTGTTGCCACAGAAACGGGAAGAGTTGCACCAATCTGCAAAAATGTGTGTATTGATTGATACAATGCAGGATTGCAATTGTTGAGAGCCTCAATAAATGTTTTCGCCTTTTCGGCCGTTTATCCTTTGACATATTTAAACAATGTCTGAAAAATTATGCATTTTAATATTTTATGTTTTTTTATAGATCACAAAAAAAATTTTTATGTATAAGAAATTAAATATTTTGTTACCTGCGCCACATGGTCATCTCAGCTATAAAATCATCAGTAGATCCCTTGATGTCATTTGGCCATTCTTTTGCAAAAGTATTTACCGTTTTACTGATTTCTTCTGTATTCAGCTCAGAGCACTTAGTTGGCAGAATATTTTGAATTTTTGACAGCAATTCCTGGTGTTCAAGAAATCTTATTTTTAGCTGCATTAATAAGTGGTCCAAAAAAGGAAGAAAAATGGTCCGACGGAAATATTCCTCTGGACCGCCTTCGTAATTGTCTCGGTTCTTCTGTACTCCAACATTCCGCGGAGGTGCTAAATTAATATTCATTTTGTCCGCCATTTCTTTTGCTGCTACATACAAGCTTTTAAATTTTAGCTCCGAATCACGACGCATCTCATTGATTTCATCATACACGTGATTTGCATAGTCAATGCATAAGCTAAGATCACAATCTTCTTTTTGTAAAAATACACTGAGATTTTTCATTATGCTGAAAATTGGCTTTACTATTGTTAAAGCTATAATAAATTGTGGTGTTTGTATCGATGTAAGCAGGGCATGAGGTTTGACTCCGATGGTTTTCAAATTATTTTCATCTAGGTACTCTAACGATGAGCAAATATGTTCGTATACATCGTTGAATAAACTGAGCGAGTTCAAATGCTCAACCCATCTGGTTTCGCAAAATTTAAGAAGACGCGTTTGTTTCGCACTTGGGCAAGACGCTTGAATTTTTTCTTTTAACACTAGACCTGCCTTATTGGATAGACGAAAGAAATTTACAACCTCTTTAATAGTGCCTATGCAATTTCGGATGGACGATATTTTGCACGCATGTGTAATGGCCAAATTCAAATTATGATTTGCACAGTGGACGTAAATAGCTTCCGAATATAATCCTCGAACTTTGGCAGCACAGCCGTTGAATTTTCCACTCATTGCACGCGCTCCATCATAGCTTAAACATTTTTATAAAAAATATATAACATAACCTAATATGTATAAAAATATAAAATTATAACCTAATAATTATTATCACAAACCTTGTCCTCTCATATTGACCAGGTTTATGTCAATGTTCTCCATCTTAGTCAGCAACGTATTTGCAAGCCCCTTTACGGTAACGTCCTCAACAGGAATAAAACATAGAAAGTCTTCTCGAATTATATATTCATCGTCAGTTATATCGACAAATCGAGTGCATATTGAAAACTGTTCAATGCCACTCACATCCGTACTTTCGTCAGCAATAACAGAAAAACATCCAGATTTGTTTACACGTTGTAAAATATTCATCATTATTTGTTTCCCTGCTGCATCAATTATTTCATTTTGAATACGATAGCTTAAATACGTTGAATTCGCACCCGCAGTATTTAAATGATTGGCCAACGCTTGATCACCGTTGTCTAGGGCATAACGAAGTAAAGCTCTGAAATTTCCGTCGTTTTCTACCGGCATTTTCAATGATAACGAGCCCTGATCTCGATGACCTCTTAATGCTAATCCTTGCCTCCCACACAGAAAAACGGCTCGGATGATTGGAATTAACTTTTGTCTGTTTTCGAGTTGTTGTTTTTTCCGCCCTCTGTCAATTTCGCTAATCACGTCACTCTTTCGGTTTTCGTAAATCAATTTAAAATTTTGTCCATCCTCCATGGTGTCTAGGTGATATTTTTTTTTTTGGTGTTCTCTAAATTTTTCAAGTGCTTTCTTCCACTCTTGAAACGCAGTCTGAACCAATAAATTTGAGTTCTGATGTCCTCCTTTTCAGAGATACAATAACGGCAGTAAGCTCCGTCTTCTGCAGCAGAATACACCAACCACACAAATGAGCGTAACCAAGAATGCTGAAATTTCAAATTTCGTTTGACAGAAGTCGGAAACTTGAAGTCTACATCAGGTATCCAATCATGCACAAGAACTTATATTTTTAAAATCATATTTTTCAATGTCATTTAATTGCTTACGACAAAAATTTGAAATATAATTTGGAAAAATCTATAAGTAAAATATATAATAAATACTAATAATATAATATTATAATAATAGTTATATAATATTACTATTAAATAATATAATTATTAATGTCAATTTATGACAATTTTATATCATGTTAAAAACGAGTCTGTATCAAACATAACTTGCAATCCAACTTGTTTTATTTTATAAATATGAACTATTAGGAAAAACTTTACTACATACAACGCATTGTGGATAATTATTTTCATGTATGAAACCAAAAGAGATATAATTTTCATCATATTTTCTTTTTTTACTTACTGTAGTGTCATATGTCGTTGTTTAAGATTGTTTGTTAGGTGGGCTATATTTTGCTCTTTTTGCACTATTAGTTGGTGTGATACATATTTTTTCATTTTTATCTGATGAGGATGTTTCCACTGTATTTTTTGTTTTATTTAGCCAACGATCCATTTAAAATTGTACTCACAAAAAAAAATTGTTGATGATAAAATAGTACACACGTAATAATACTTTAGAGTTTAGTGTATAGCGGTACAGCACTACGCCAAGAATGCGAAATATTATGTCGTATTCGTTGGCGGTGTGGTTTATATTGAACAATTATAAAATTACTAGATTTATCTTGATTCTAGATAATACGGGTCGTTGCGAATTTTCGGTAGGCTGTAATATTATGTGGGTAATTACACTCGTATTTTGTCTAAATTATATACATCATCGAATTGGCGACGAAAGTTATAACTGCATTATTGCATTATCATACATACTTATGGTAATTTTACTGTAATACATCAATTTACAAACCATGGTGGACGAGACACTTTTTAATAACTAATAATTTATTTTATTTTAATTTTTTTGAAATGTTATTACTTATTAGTAATACATTTTGTATGTCAGATAATTTATTTTTTGTTCCTGATATTTCGGGGGGGGGGGGGGGGGGGGTGAAACCCCCAAAACCCCCCTGCCGTAGGTATACGTACCTCAACAATTTTTTTTTCTGTTTACTCGTATTTATATGTTTATTTTTACAAAGCTTTTATGTGCACTCCACGTCAGTTTGATAAATCCTACCAGAACTGCACAAGAAAAATATGGGACGCAGAATATACATTTAAAATGGATAAAGCGTGATTGTGAAGAAAAATACAATTTTTCAAGAAGATAAAAAATGTCTGGCCTTTAATGAAATTGTAATAAAATGTTTTTCCACTCAAGAACGATGAAATTATTTTCACTTACATCATAAATAAAAAAAATAGTGCTAATCCTGCTGTTATTTTAATAAATCAACACACTCATATTACCAAATATGTGTATAACCACTTTTATACAAAACTGGGAAAATTCTAGGAGGGCCCTGGGGGCCTTAATATATGACATATGCCACTCCTTTTCAACATTAGTCCGGTCCGAGTGTACTTACTAATTAAGTATTATAGCATTATGAAAAAGTAAAACGATAAGTGTACACAAGTAACTAATTACTAGTTATAATAAACTTAAGAAAGTAAAAATATCATCCAATGAAAAAATTGTTGTTTTCAAAGACTTAGGTACGTGTAATGTTACGCCAAGCTTACAATAAAAATTTATTTTTAAGGCGTAATCCAATTCTAGACAACTTGTATTACACCTGTCAACTGTAACTATATTATTATATGAGTTAGATATGGGTAATTACTTTTTTTTTTATTTATATTTATTACATTGGTTATTCTAAAAAAAGTAATTTTTGAAAAAACGAACCTATACTTCTATGAATAATGTACGAGCCAAGTGTCAAGTACACACCAACTCAAGTGTCAAATTGTCGAGCACCTGTCAGAACTGAGATCATGTTTATTTTAAAACGAATAATAGAATAATCATATAATTTAACATACGACAAGGACATATTATGCGTCTTGTACTAAATTAGATAAAATACTCAATTATAGTCAGCCAACTATGGCCAACTCATAACGGTTTATCGGTATAACTGAATATGAAATAAAATAAATATTATGTGCACATTTTTTTACTGTTTATATTCATTCATCCCATAATATTCTCAAATGATTTATCAAATAGATAAGCGATTTGACAACTCTCTATGACAAGTGAAATGATTTACTAAGGTGTCAAATTCATGGTTAATCTAACAATTATCTAACAATATGTCCCGTCAGCTTGTGAAACAAATCAAAAATTGTAAATAATATTTGATTTATTTTCAAGGCATACAAACGGAAATTCTGAACAAATATACAATTTAAAACAACCGGAGTCCAGAGATTTCAATTCAGTGTCGATTAAAAGTTATTTGAAAAGTATAAAATAATTGTATGAATATTAGAATTTTATTAAGTAATTTTTTGAATCATTTAAGTTTTTAACACTAAAATATTAAAACCAATGTTAAACGCGCAAAATTGTCTAAAGAAACAATCAAAACTACATCAGGATATTATAACTACTCATAAACATTAACACGACAAAATTGAACATTATTTTCAATTTGTTTTTTTCATTTTTCTTACCTTTACATTGAAAATAATAATGTAATATTATTAATAAAAATATTTCTGCGATTAAAGAATATAGTAATTATTTTATATCGTCATAAAAATAAATACTTTAACAATTCATTAGTAAATAATATTTTTATTGTGACTTATAATTGGAACTTTTATGATTCTGAACAAAACGAGGAACATCATTTATTTTACGAAATAATTTTGAATCAAATCTACTTGATGGAGTAGTTGATAAGAGTTCAAACATTTTATGAAATAATATAAGCCATTACTTATTTTATTTGTTATTAAGTAAAAACAATAATAATCATTAATTATTTAAACATTCTGTAAAAAGCAATTATTAGTTTTTAGTTATCACCTACTTTGAGTGTTAGAAAAACAAGTTGTACTTGTGAATTTCATAATTGCATAACCAGAACTCTGGAAAGGTATTATTTTGTTATGGAATATTCAGAAACTTAAGGCAACTAATTTTTGGAAATAAACATTTCAACACATGGTTCTATCAAGTTCTTAATTCATACTGTGATTATAATCAATTCTAAACATTTATAGTTTTTTTGATTTAGTATATTATCATTTGTACTTCAGTTAAAAATATTTGTACTAAACATAATATAAAATATTTACTTGTTATTGGTTTTCACATTTTATTTTACCTCAGAACTAATTTTTTAGTTTCGAAGGGTGTTCTAATACATGTAAATTAATCATACATTTATAACAACACAATCATATAGGAGACTGGAAATCTTTCCATTTTGATCCTAAATGAGTGTTTAGATTGGTTTGAATAGTAAATGTATAAGTTTAGCTGTATAGGCATGTCTACAATAAATATAAACCTTGGCAGAAAAATCTTTCTTATTCCTTGTGTTAACAGGTAGATTTTTTTTTTTTTATGAAGTGACAAATGTGACATGTTTTTTTTTACATTTTAGTGGATTTTTCTTGCATGACTGAATGTATATATTGATAATATCTGAAAGGAGAAAAGTGAATAATTCCTACAATAGTTTATAAATAAAATATATATTTTCAGAACTTTACTATCAACAATAATTTTAATATTTAAATTGGTTTTGGTTTTTAAAACATTTGAAGAGATTAATGTTTTTATTACATTTGTGTTGGTAATTATATTTAAATTTATTTCATATTTAATATGTTTTTCTGAAACATATTTAATTGATTCTGAACATGGAAGAGATTATTTTATTTGAACAGCTATTAACGTCCAAGTTTTATGAAAATATATAACTTTGTTTGGGATTAAATTGTGATTGATTTTCATTTTTTTTTCATAATTTATTGATGAACAGAAAACTAGGCATTTTTCCATGAGGGTATGATGAAATTTAAGTAAATAAAAAATAAAACATAACAGTCAAATAACTCTACATTAAATTGTTGTAACTTATAAAATTCATTAAAATTGAATAGCTCTACTAGACAATATATGAATGAAACAAGTATATTTATATGATTAATCATGATTCTTGAGTATCTTTTAAATCTATAAATAACAAACGAAAAATAAATATTTTGTTTAAAAAGAAATTTACGTTATAACGATTTAATGATTAACATTAAATATTTACAACATTAATTCATAATAACTACCTGCAATTATAATATTTTTATCAAGTACCCATATAATGTAATAATAAAATTATATTTAAGAACAAACTGTATTACTACATGTCATCAAAAAAGAAAAAAATATAAATAAACACTATACAATTTATTGTAGACATATTATACTAAACACTACATAATAAAACTGTAAACAGTATTATTTGTTCATAAAATAAATTAAATATTAATAAAATTTAATTTATAATTTAAAATTCAAAACCACTTAGGTTATTCATTTTTTATGGTAATTTTGTGAAAAATAATAATTAACATTATTAATTCTATTTTTCAGCAATATACAGGAATAACTAAAGTATTTTAAATAATATACATATATGTATAAAAGTACATATATTTATATTTTTGTTTTATTATGTATATATTTTAAAATAAACAACAATAACTGCTTATAGTAAAAAGTAATCAACTATTTAAATTTACATTTCCAATTCCCGTTGCCTGTGTTAAATTATGAATCAAGTCAAGACGTTGCATTTCTGATAAGCTTTGGAACATACCCATTATAACATCTGAAGTAACTTCGGGCGTATCCTATGATAAAAAATAGATAGCATTACTCACAATTTTGAAATTAAATAAATAATTTAAGATAAATTTTGATGATACATACATTAATTGTGGACTTGACTTGATTTATTACAGCGTCTTTTCTAACACTTTTAATGTTGTTACTGATCAACGATTCAGGTAAGATTGTACCATCAGATTCATTAAGTTGACTTGTTAGCCATTGTACTACAGCTTGATTGTTGTCCCATAGATAAGCCTATAAACAAATAATTATTAAAGTAATCAAATCAATACTTTATTGATGATTATTTCCTTATTATATCTTCTTGAAAAATAGTACAAATATGTGATTTCAATGAAACATCATATAAAATCATATAAATAATATATTTAAAAATATAATTTATAAAATAATTTCTAGAGATATAATAAGATATATAATGTATGTTATAAATGTTTATATAAAATCAGAATTAATATTATTAATACATACAAGGCATAGCTGAGTATTTTTTTTTAAATTTATTTTATACATTTTAAATCAATATGAATGTTGTATAATAAAATTGTACTTACAGCTGTGGTTCCTTTGTCTTCGACAAACCACCTTCTTAGCATTTCATAGGCAACATCATCCTGAATAGCATCGTTTGATTTTGTGATGACTTTTTGGATTTGGTTTTGTAATAAGCGTCTTTTCAGTCGCCAATATAAAGTGTTACGAGATTTCTTCCACTCTACAATATCTTTTATAACACCTTTACTCAGTAAGCATTTAGGTGTGTCATGTAAGTCGGCAAAATGTACTGCAACTTGATGGTAAATAGGTTTCAATACAGAAACTCTTTCCGCAACATCCTTTTCAATTTCTATGGCTTCCTCGGGGGTAGGATTGGTTTTAGCTTTGAGACTCAAAATATTTGTATCAATTCTGTGAATGGATTTTAATATATCTTTTTCACGGAATTTTATTTCAACAATTCCTTCAGGTTCTAAAATACCACCTCTGTAAATAAACATAAGATATTATGATATGAGAAACTATAAAATTCAAACAACAAAATTGTTCTAAATAAATAAAGTATCTACTTCTTTGTCAAATCAAATTTTAAATTTAAAACATTACCTGCTATCAGGATCCGCGTACATCTCAATGTGTCTTGGATTAATAGTAGTATCTACAACAGCCCATGCACCTCCTCGTAATTCACCAAATGGTGGGATATACGTAATAATCGGCTGATTGTATTGTCTTAGTTCATCAACGATGTAAGCACCAAATTTCATAATTTGTTCATACATATCTGACAAATACAGAAATATTATGTTAAATAAATAAAAGTATTGATGGTTTTAAATAAAATATTTTTTAATAATAAAGAAAACAAATACCTTTCATTCCACCAGAAAATCCTCTCCAGTTAGCAAAGATGAAAAGTGGTAAATCTTCATGAGCAAAATCTTTAATAGCTTGTGACGTTTTATAAGCAGAATCTGGGAACCAAACTTGTCCAGCTTGAGACACAGTCTAGTATAAATTAAATACATTGATGTAAACTGCTATAAAATAATTATGAAATAAGTAGTTCATAGGATCATTACCTTGGATTCAGAATCTAAATTGGCAGGATCTGCTGGTAAGACGACTTCTACTGTTCTTGTTTCAACAGCAATAACACCAACTGGGATTCCTCCTAGTCTCGCTCTACCACATATAACGGTCTGTGCCCATGGTTGCATTATTTCATCCCAAGATCCTTTGTCAAAGAATCCCGACTCCCAATGACCATCTAAGTTAAAGATAATATTAGTTAATAAAAGAATAAAATAATACGGTTTTAAAATATTTAAGACTAACTTGTATCTTCTTTTCCAGCAATCATCCAACGAGGATCATATGGAACTTTAGTTGGCACATAGTCTATATCTCTTTCTACAGGGTCCACACTAGTTATTATAGGCAAGGGAGATTCTTTAGTCTTTGGAATGTAAGAGAGCCATTTTAGAATTCTGTATACACCATCTAAATCTCTAGCTTCAGTTTTATGTGAAACACCATTGTTATACATAATTTGAATGCCACCTAATTGATTGTTTGATGCATAGACTTCACGACCAAGAAGCTATAACATATTATTTTTGTTATATTATACAAATGTCAGATTAAAATGTATAGTATAAAACAAACCTTATTCAAAGCACTATATCCTGTAAGGATAATGTGAGAGTTTTCAATTTGAATAACTCTTTGACCAAGTCGTACTAGGTAAGCTCCAATACCAATAGCACGACAAGTTACCATTGAAATAGTAACAATATCTTGATAAGCACGAGATGTTTCCCCAGCTATCATTCCAGCAAATTTTAAATTTTCAACACCGTAACCAAACTCCTTTCCTGTTTTCAAAACACAACAATTATTTTATATATTTTATGCTAGTATATAATCATTTGTACCAATAATATCAGTTAATCTGTATCGTGGTTCCCCTTCATCTTCAATCAATTCAGCTTCAACTGAGTTTTGACCAGCCAATTTGGCATAGTCATCTGGTGTTAAATATAAATATTTAAATCCCTAAAGTTAAAAAACGTATAATTAAATTTATGATACAAATTTGATATACAATTACATAAGAATAAAAATTTTAAAATTATATAATTTACTTTTTCTGGATCTGATGGGTCATCCCATGCTACATTAAACAAGCTTTTTATTTCTTCTGCAAGACCAATACGAGCTCCACTGTTGGCAGATATATAAATACGTGGAATTTTTCTCCTTCTTGCTTCTTTAGATGCTAAATCAAACACAATGTCTTCTTGTGGACCAAATGAACCAATATTTACTGTTAGGTCATTAGCAATTACAATGATGTCTCGACCAGAAGGATATTCAGGAGTACTCATTGTAAATTTCCAAGCAACCATACCAGCCTATTATAACATTAATTAAAACATGAATTATACTCACATACAGAATAAATATAAAATAATAAAATAAAACAAAATAATTACTGTATTTTCACCAGAGAAACGCTTTTGTTCAATTATATGATTGTCTTCCACAACAAGTTCAACATAATCAAATAATATATTATTTTTTAACACCCCATCTAAAAGAAAAAGTCATATATGAGCAAAAATAAAAAATAAATAAATAAAAACAAGATAATAGTAAACAAAATCAATACAATTTAGTATCAATTACCATTTGGATGTTCCACAATATATTCTTGCCATACAGTTTCAATCATTTGTCTAAACATATCTGGAATATCATATACGTAGGTTGTGCCAGCGCTTTGGGCTTGGAATCTTTTTTGTTGTAAAAAGTCTTTGGTGACATATGGCGTTGAAACTGCGAGTCCATGTAAAGGTCCTTGCTTTGATTCATATGATTCAAATTTAATCTGTAAAATAATATAAATTATGACCATTGGATTTATAACAATCGTTAACAGAAACTACACAATAAATATAATATATTGGTTCTTTTCAGATAAAAATGAAACAAGACATTGATAAGATCAAAATAAAATTTTAAAAGAGATAATTTATTTATTTACATAAATACTTTGATTTATTTTAGTTAAGCAAAATATAATCATATAATAATATGATATATCATATAATCACAAATTATGATGTTTATGTTCTTACCATTCCCAATTTAGAATCAGTGATTTCTTTGTACAGACAGATATCCAAATGATAACCACTGCCGTTAGCAAGACTTAAGCGGACATTTGAAGTTTTACTTGTTGGTGTAGGTCGTATTGTCATTCGAAGTTCAGCTTGGAGAACACGCAGTTTCCAAAGACGTGGACCATACCTCATGACCATATTAGTGACACTTTCTTTGATCTAAATACATAATAATATATATTTTAGTAAGTTTTAATATATATTCAATTAATTTGTATATTTACTTTTCCAGGATCCATTATAACGGTGGGGACAAAATTCAAGAATATATGATTACAGTCGGTTCTACGTGCATGAGGGTGGCTAAACGCAACTTCTAATTCATCCATTGCTTCCAATAAAACTCTTTCACCTTCATTTTGGAGATATTCAAATGATGCTTCTTTTGTAATTAAATCTTGATGCCTTATAATTGAGCGTATAAAGAATCGATAATCAGTTACTACTTGACCTCTTGGAACCTATTTGAAGGATATATAAAATAATTTATTGAAAATCAATCTTTTACATTTAAACTAACCTTAGCTTTTCCTAGATACAAGTACATTTTTCTATTTGATGTTGGCAAGGCTTCTAATTCATAAGTTCTCATTCTATTCAATTCCAATTGGAAAGCCATACCTGGCTCCAAATGCCGATATATTCTATCCTCTCCAAAATTGTCATAGTTTCTATAGGTGAATAATTTAGGGAATTGTCGCCTAGAAAAAAATATAAAACAAAAATTAAAAATAAAGAAATTTAATCTAATTATAAATAATTTATAGATTTTATCATTATAAATTATGAGTTTCCAATTATGATCATTAATATTGAAAACTATATTTTAATACAGGTTTAAATCATACTTTAATAATGCATATATAAATGCAATTTTAACATTGTTTTGATATTTATTTAGTAAATAATTGTACACGCTTACAAATTTAATATAATGGAATAAAATAAAATATTATTACATGAAAATAATTTAAATTAATTACATAAAATTTAATATTTTCAAAAAAAGACTTGCAAGTTGTAATTTTTTGTTTTTATTAATACTTTACCAAAAAAAGAATATCCAAATTATTTATAGTTTTATTAAGACCAACGATAAACATTATACTATATTTTAATATTGATTCTAAATAATCCATCTTAAATTAATAGGATCAAGCCTACAAAAAATAATTGTCCCTGCAAATTTATTGTTCATTTGCTTTGTCAATAGATACAATATACTATTTAAGGTAAACAAATTAAGTTTACTACTTATCTATGTATAATTAAATCTGTCAACATCAAAATATTATAAGTGCTCTAATTACTTATTCAAAGCCAAAAACGTAATTCTTCGGATTGATCTTTTCTTCAATTCTTCACAATGTTTTTGACAAAATTCTTCATACATCTTGCCAAGTTTATCATCTTCCATATTTCCAGTATCTTTCATAGCTATGCATAAAATGTGACAAGGTTCCATCTGCAGAAAAAACCCATTTTTTTTTTAACATTATGATTTATATGAAATTTGAAACAAATTACCTGTAGATTTTCTTGGTCTGCCGGCCGAGCGTCACCAAGATTCAAGCTCACATTGAGTGATGAGCTCAATCTAGATTCACTACCACTTTCTAAGGCATCAATAATTTTTTGATGCATAGCCACAGGAGTAGATAAATCTTCCATAATATCGAGGATTTCATCAAAGTATTGTTCAAATTGAGCAAATGATTCAAATGCAGCCATACATCCAGTTCTATGATATGTTGGAATGTATGGTAATGGAGTTTTGGTTGGTGATTCAATGGCCTCAGTAGCAGCAGAATTTATCTTATTTTGTTGACTAAGTATGAAAACATAGTTATTATATTTATTAGACATGTTTAATTTAAATCTTATTAACGTACCGGTTGGGATGGGAAGAAGGCAAAAGAAATTGGAAATGTACTAATGATATTTCTCCAGACAGTTCCAAATGTTGTAAACAAGTAAGATCATATGAAATGTAAACACGTCTTACATAAACCTATAACAATAAAATTATTATATTTTTTTGCTTATTTTTAGACATTTATAATTAATATTAAATTTTAATTATAATACCTCTAATGCAGCATTACAGACTGCACGGTTTGAATGATAAAAGAAATCATGGAGAATATCAAATATAGAAGTTTCTGACTGGATAAGTTTTTGTAAGTTTTCAGGATGAAAATCATGACCATACATGTCAACTGCAGATAAAAATATTGATTCCATTTGGTTATGTCTTAATTCATATGCTGGTTGGTGTGCAGCAATAAGCACCTAAAAAACAAAAATTGCACATATCATTTTATTAAAAATGTATAAAAATTATGATTATTATCTAACACATAATTATCTGAATACTACAAAAACAATTGAAGTAAGTAATACATCATAAAAAACATAAAATATACTAACTTGTCGTGCCCGAAGAGCAACTCTTGAATGCTCGCTGCGATTGAGTGATGTCAGTTCATTTAAAGTAGCAGCTAACTCATCAGTTAAGCCAGGCTCATTGGACCATAAATGATCAATCAACATTGTAACTAACATATTCTTTTTTGCAACTTGGGTGTGTGAGAATATGGTTGAAGTTACAGCAGCCATGTCATCCTTATACCTATCTCTTAATGCTGTAGCACATTTATCATAACTTCCTGCAAACCATTTAAATTAAAAGAAATTAAATTAATTTTAATAAAATTAAAATATACAAAATACATAATTACATAATATATATTTGTTTACCATGTTGAAATTGACTTTCCACTTCATAATATTGTTTTAATAATTCATGAACAGCAGACTTCATTCGACCACGAATACCATTTCTATATCTTTGCACTAGTTGTACAATTCCTTGTGTAGTTTGGAAGAAACTATCACGATCTGTTCGTTTTTGTAATGTTGCAGCATGACTATTATTGAAAATAAAAAATAAAAATATAATATATATTGAAGATTCATTATAATATATACTTACCCATCAATAATAGCAGCTATTTGCTGGCTAGGAAACTGTGCAAGTACTGATGTTATGTTCCTTTCATATAGCTTCATTAATGATTTTATTTTTTTATCAACAGCTTTTGGAATTCTGCCTGATATTGATGATATAACTTCCTAAAATGTTGTTAACGTTTACAATAATTAGTTTCATAATTTAACTTACAGGGTATGAAAATTAAAATACCCTACCTGCAACTCCAATAAAGGTAAACTAGGATCTCGCAGAGAATTCATAAACTTTTCAATGACTTCTCTTAAACGGACAAGATGATATGGTTCAGGCAAACAAAAACCAGCTAGAATGTTATCTAACATGCCTCTGTAACATGTATGTATATTGTTAAGACTTTCTCCATAAATATGTGAAGTTCCATCAAGTTCAGGGAATTGTCCTTTATATTCAACAGCTTTTGTGACTAATGATACATCATCTAATTGTAGTGTTGCAATTAATGAGCCAGCATCTAACACAGCTCCAGGGCGTTTATTATAAGAAACAAGACCATTTTCTGTAGCTGTTAATGTCATTACCATTTTCATCACCTATTCAAAATAGCAAAACATGAATTATTTATTAGCCCTTAATATTTATTAAAGTAACTAAAAAAAAAAAAAAAAAATAGACTCCTTACTAAATATTATATTTACCTCAATTTCAGCATAAGCTTGACCTTTTTTAACATGACCACCATCTTCTATGAGAAAACTGATCAATTTACCAGCAGATGGTGAGCGTAATAAAGATGGATCATTTTCTTTTTCAAAGACACATGTCTGATTACCAATTACGATTCTATACCTATCAACTTCTTCTCGCATATAAGTAGTAAAACTTGATCCGTCCAAGGATAACAAAATTCCTGAAATTGATACAGAATATTAATTTTGTACAATATAATAGAAGTAAAATATAATGTAAGAAACTCATACTTACCACCATCAGAAAGACGATGTACTTCAATTTCCTTAAATGAACCATTCATGATGAGGAAATATGAATTAAGTCCCGATTTAGTAACTGTAGTTTTATACTTAAATCCCTCGTGTATTAATTCAACAGATACTTGGTGTTCTAATGCGTTAGCACTCAATACTTGACCACTGAAAAAAATATATAATAATTAAAAACCTATATCTAAAAATATAATATAATAATATCAATATTTTAAGAATAAAATTTAAATTGTTTTTTCTTAAGTTGAATAATATTTATAATATAAATGTTTTTGTAAGACATGTTAATAATTTTAATTTTATTGGTAATAACCGTAATATCATGTTGGTAATTTAATTAGATACTACTGTTACATTTGAATATGAATAACAAAAAACTTACAAGATATTATAATATACGAATCATTGTACATTTATTATTTTAAGCTATCATATTTTTTTAATACCTTATTTTTAATTATGATAAAATATATATATATATATAAATATACATAGAATATAATAATCACAGTTAAATAATATTATACATTTAGAACCACACAGATTTAGATGTCAATCAACAATGAATTCAAATACGTAAAAATCACACAATAATGTTGTGATTTATGATCATAATTTTAGTTTTAAATTTTTTTAGATAATATTTAAGGAGCCATTAATTAATTTTTATCTAAGTGAACTGTCAAAGTAACTAAATTATTATACCGTTCTAAAGATGTTTGGAAATTTTGGAATGATTCAGAAATTTTACGATCAGCAATATGAAGTCCTCCACAAATGACTCCAAGTAATACATTTGGTTTTTCAGATTGTACTCGCTCTGCTATCAACAAATCCAACCAAGCTGTATCAATTGTGTTTGACTGAAATAAATTGTAATATATTTACAAACGCACATATTATGAATGTAACAATATATTATTATATACCTGGAATGACTCAGTTTCAAGAAGAGTGATTAAGTATTCAACTGTAGTTCTGAAATCTCCTCTGATAGATAATTCCTTAAGTGCAATAACTAGATTTCTATAATGTACCAACAACAGTACAGGATTAATATTCATTCTTAAGTATAATTTATTTTAAGTATTCATACTCTCTAGCTTGTTCTCGATTTTCTCCCCAGGAGAAACAATGACCAAATTGAGAATCAGCAAATTCATGCAACCCTCCTGAAGCAGCAACACTGAAGTATCCCCAAACATTCTTTGAGGAACGGAAATTTAACTCCTGAACAGTTCCAGAACTAGGTTTGAAACCTATTAAAAAATTTAAAAAATGTTATTATATACAAACAAATTAATTCCGCTATAAATCATACAACATATCAATTATATATATATAATATCATAAAAATATTGGTACTCTAAATATTAATGCTTCCAAGAATTTTATTATTGTGTTAAGTAACATATGCATAAAACAATGTATTAATTTAATTCATATATTGGTCTGAATGAGTTATGACTTCTAACTTCATCTAATATACATGAAGCCTGTACAAGACAAATCCTGAGGAATAAAGAAATTTGTTTAGCCTTTATACAGGAAGCTGGCTTCCACATCTAAAACATTATATATTGGATCTTTGAATTTTGTATAACCACCATGCCTTAATTGTCGAGCTATTATTGTATTACAAAAAGCTAATAAAAAAAAAAGAAAAGAAATTTGTCTTCAATAGACATCGAAATTGGTAAAGCCAAAATAATATGTCAATAGTAAAATAATACTTGGAAATATTCTAAAATAAAATATATTTGGGACTATCTAACCTAACCCATAATGATTCATTTTATACTCCACTGATAAATAAAAAAAACAAATTTGATAAATATTTCATACATATATATATGAATACACAAACCTCATACTATAAAAAATTAATATATATTCAATTTTTAATCAATTACCTTCATCAGGGTTTTCGCTAGTAATTCGAGCAGCAATTACGTGACCCCATGGATGAGGTTTATGCCTTGGTGCATCAAAATCAATAAAACTGTCTCCCCAAGCAGATTCACCGTAAAGTAATCTAATGTCTTTGATACAATTAAGGGGTAATCCCATAGAAATTTGTAATTGTGCAGCTGGTAAATTAACATCTGACACCATTTCTGTACATGGATGTTCAACTTGAAGTCTAGGATTTAACTCCAAAAAGTAATAGTTTCCATCTGTATCGTATAAGTACTCAACTGTACCGGCACTAACATAACCAACCATTTTAGCAATACGAACAGCAGCCTGGAATACAATAGTTTATTAAGAAGCAAATTTAAGAATAACAATAATAAAATATTACTCTTTCCATATCTTCAAAAACACTAGGTTCAGCGATTACTGCAGGAGCTTCTTCAATAATTTTTTGATGTCTTCTTTGAATTGAACAATCACGGCCAAACAATGATATAGCATTTCCAAATTGATCAGCCAGAAGTTGTACTTCTAAATGCCTAGCGCATTTAGCTAATTTCATTATAAATATTGGTGATCCAGGAACTTCAGCTTGGACCTACAAATAAGAAGTTTATTTTGATTATAGCTAAAGTACAATAATCAATACAAGTCTTTTTTGAAAATACCTGTTTAAATGCATTTGGAAAGTCTTCAGTATTTTCAACTTTCCTTATACCTTTTCCACCACCTCCTTCACTAGCTTTAATCATAACTGGATATCCTATCTTTTCAGCTGAAACTATACCTTCTTCAATATTTGCAACACATCCTTGTTTATACAATTCTGGTCCAATTTCAATTTTTTTCCCAGAGTAATGACCAGTCACACCTAAAGAAAGAAAAGAATAAAATAAAGAAGTTAGTAATTGTATTAATGTATAGGTGGGTATATATTCAAATGTATTTATAAGTTATACCTAAACCAGACCAAGGCAATGTTGGAATTTCAGCGGTTTGGGCTACAATACTCGATGCAATTTTATCACCGAGAGCAAACATAGCTTTTTCAGGCGGTCCAATGAAAGAGATCTTATTTTTATCCAAAAGTTTGGGAAGTTCTGGATTCTCAGAAGCATGTCCCCAACCAGCCCAAACAGCCTATTTTAAAAATACATCAATATAAAAATAAAACATGAATTACATTTAAATTATATAAATAAATATTTACTTGAACTTGAGACCGAATAGCTATGTTGACAATAAGCTCAACATTAGCATAATTGTTGTTATTTGTACCTCCAGGTACTGGTACATAATGATCGGCCATCTTAATATACTCAGCATTGGCTAGAATATAATAATTTAATAATATTATACGATAGACTAGTTAAATAAAAGAATTATTTTTATATGAAGTTAATGCTGTACGACAAAAAAACATGCAAATAATCATTATCCTCGTTTTATATAATATATAAGTACAAAACAAACAAATACTAATTAATAATAAATAAATTATAATTATTATTTATAATATTTGTATTATATATTAAAATAATACATAGTAAATAATTAATGAATAAATATATTACCTTTAAGATCTTCTGGTGTAACCATAACTACAAATCGTACAGCCCTTTCATTTCTAAACATTTCGTAAGACCACCGACGAACAGATCTCATGCATTTAACTGCAGCAATACCATTGTTAGCAATCAATACCTATAGTATTATAAAATTATTATATAATAAATATTTTTTTTAATTGTCATATAAATAAAATTAAACTAATATAAATTATTTGTTATCAGTACTAACCTTGTTAATAACTTTTGTTCCTTTAAAACGTTTGACAAACTCTTCAGGGGTGCTTACATTGAAGTCCTTTTCGGTTAGTCTTTGATGTATAACATTGCCTTGAGACATACTAGGCCTGTAATAAACAAATAAAATATTTAGTAAAAAAATGTAATTATATTTATAAATCAATATAACTTTTTATTGATCAAATTAAGTTAAGATTATTAAATACATAACTATTAGTATATTATTTAATTGTATACTTAAGTGTGAATAGCATTTTGTGAATTGTATACTATTTTAATGGTTATATATTAAAATTAAGACTTATATGTTCAAATAATTACTATAATATTAATTAACATTCAGTAAAACCATTATAATTTTATCAAAAATATCTCCATCAAATAAGAACAATTACTTGTATGAAGCAGACAAAGGAATAAAACAAGTTTTCAAATACATAGAATAACATAATTCATTGATACCTTAATATGTATTTTTAATGCACATCATTAAATTCATTTTTCATTATCCAACACTGAATGTTGTGATTGGATGGGCAATATACAATCAAAAATGTCTACAGAATTATAAACATAATATTTGTATACAATGTTCATATTATTTAATTGGAATCATAAAACAATTATTAAACTTATTTAATTTAAAATAATATCTTTAAAGTTGGTTTAATTTAAATTTAGGAGTCCTAATTCATTTAAAAATGGAATGTATCCCAGTTTCAATACCAGGAATGTTTTAAACACAAATTATTATTTAGAATTTAAAATTAAATTAAAATTTGCAAATTTGATGTACATAATACAAAATGCATAAAAAATTCAAATAATGATACACATATTTTTAATTTAGATTTTTAAGTTACAATAGTTGATAATAATAGAAAATAATTGTAACTGACATATAAGTATCACCATGTACTAAAGTTTCTAGTTAAATATATACTAACTAAGTAGTAAATATTTAATTACGTCATATATTTTAATAAAATTACCTTGTCTTAATAGCTACTTGTAACATAAATTTAATATATTTTAAATCAATAATAAGCAAATCAGGTACATCTTATTTTTATTGAAAATAAAAAGCACACATTAAATTAAATTTCCATATATGATTTACAGTGTTTACACACTAACGAAAATTTTACATAATTAAGATAAAAAAGAGCGAGACTTCTAGGTCGGGTGAGTTACATGTATGGGTGAATTATACTGCTACATTAGGGTTACCAGATTATATTTTTCCGAACCCGGGACATTTTGAATGGATAAATATTATATATATATATATATATCGCCATATGAAAGAAAAAAAAATCTATATATAAAATAATATTTACTTTTTTTGATCATTATATGTATATATTTTTTTTAATGAATTATGAATACAAGCAATATAATAATAATAATTCATATTCTTAGTCTTCGGAACTTTTGGAGACCAGGGTTTCTTCTGTTGATTTTGCTACATATTTGGCTGATCCATGAACTTGTTTTAATAAAGACTTGTTTCCCAAAATTTGGTCGTAGAATTCTTCACACAATGTATTATTGAAGCACGTTTTGATATTAAGAGAAGATTCTACCGTTTTTATATCAAGTTTGTTTCTTGAATGATTGATTCATGACTGACGGAAATGAACTCGAACAAATTGTGCAGTACACATCATAATCGTTATCGTTACAAACTTTTTTCAAAAACGTGAATTCACTTTGCAATTTTCTGTAAATCTACATAACCGTTTACCACTCCGCGTTGGTGTCGTCACGAGAAAAATAGCTCACACCAATTAATTTAACCAAAACTAAGTAAATATTTTAGTTATTTTATACGAACGGAAATCGGAAATTTATAGTTGACAGCCAGGCGGCGATACGACATGAACTAAGAACTATAAAAAAATAGTATATTTAACGTGTACAACGACACTGAACATTAAACTACATTATTACCGTAGTGATGTAGCGGTTATAATAAAGTCTAAAAATAAAATACCTATGATTATCGCGCGTATAGTCTTGGCATTTTGTAAAGTGTAGGAAGATGATGTTTTCTCATAATTGAAAATTGGTATTTTATCAAGTAAAATGTTGAAACCGGGACAAATCGCTGTCCCGAAACTCTTTCTCGGGACACCGGGACACTTGGTTAAAAACCGGTAGTGTCCCGGCAAAACCGGGATGTATGGCAACCCTATGCTACATTGGTCTAAGAAATTTGAAATTAATGTACCATAAGCTTTCGAAACACGATTCTGAGAGACAGAGGTCGGGGGAATCGGTTTATAATGTTTTTATTTATAAAAAAGCAAAACGATAATTTTTCAAACTGGAATCCCCACACAAAAGATATTATAGTCTTGTTTGTCACTTTAACTAAATTTAAAATACCTATAAATAGCATAAAATTGTTCAAATATTTTGAAATTTACAAAAATTTCAAAGACTTCAGTTATTATATTTTGAATTACAATGATATAACTAACACCGTTAAATAGATATCACAGAAACACTCGATTTCATCAAAATATAATTTTCTAACCACTGTCAAAAATTTTTGCGCTTATCCAGTAAATTTTCTTTTAGTTGGTTAGAGAGAGAAACTACTCTAGTACATTACATTACATTTGACAATTTTAAGTATTGATATTGAAATGTATATAAACTTTTAACTACAAAAAGTAAGCAAATTTCGTTATTTTATCAACATTTCAAATCCAAAAGCTTTTTTATAAAAATAATGGTTCCAGATTTTTGAGATTTTTTCACACTAGTAAGCCAATGTACTCGTACATGGAACATTTTGTCAAAATAAAAAAATTTTAAAATCAACCAAAATTTTTTTATTAACATTTTACGGATAAAAAAACTAAGAAACTCAAATATAAAATGGCTATTATGAGCACAAAAAAAACAAAATTGTATGAAATTTACACCATCTCTAGAGAATAATCATAAAATATTGGTGTAACTTTCAAGTTGCTACGATTAACACTTTTTAAATTACAATAAAAAAAAAATCAATTTTATCGAAAATTGGCATTCCGAAAATGTTGTACCTTTTCGTCAATTTTCCGCAATTATTGGGAAAACTATTGAGAAATTCAAAAATGATCACTGAAAAGCACAAACTACCACATTCTATAAATATTTTAAAATTTTTCTGTCATAAATATTAAAATATTAAATCAAAAACTAATTACATTACTAGTCACATTATTGAATAAATAAATAATTTAATTAAACTCATTAAATTTTCAATAAAATAAATATATATGACAATAGATAAATTTAAAATATTTCCTTGAGTATGAATAAATTGTTTTTCCTAACACTTAATTAATATAAAATATTATTATATATACAATAATTTGTTATTTCCATAAAATATATTAATTTAAATAAATTAAAATGCTTTATAATTTAAAACCTATAACCTCCAATGTAGTAGACAATAAATACAATGAATAATATTAGATATATACTATCCACTGAATAATTAGTCTGTAATAGGGAATGATGTATACTGAATCATATCCAGTTTAATTGGCCTCAAAATTCTATCACATTTTTTGATATAAATTGTACAGCACATGAAAAACCAATTGAATCTTTAACCAAGAAAACATAATGAAAAATCAAATACAAAATGAAACTTATGTATTTGAATTAATTTAAGTATAAGACATTTGTATTAGTATTTAACATTCATTTATTTTTAGAAGACCCAAAGAAAAAAAAAAAGATGTTACAAAAATTAACTCTTTGCCATTACTCATTAGTCATTACTATCATTAGTTATTATTTTATTAATTATTATCAACCAACCTTTTATATTTTGAAAACAGATAAATATTTAATATTTATGAGGCATCATTATTTGATATTATATTCGTATTAATCACTAATGCAGTTAGTTGGTTTTCAATATCTTTTGTCATTAATGTTTTAAAATACACGAAGCATCGGATTTCATCTAGTGCCCCCAGAATTTAATGAATTTTTCTAATTTAAAAAATCGTTGTAATAAAAACAAACTGATAAGGGTTAAAATTTTTAAATAAATTAAATGGTCGATAAATTATTGTTAAAATAAAAATAAACACTCACACGTATAATTTTGACTATATTTATAATCATTGAGTTATCAAGGGGCTAAGAGCATATGAGGATTACTTCCTTATAACTTTCACATAATTTATAGTCGTTCCAATTTTGAAAATAAAGAAGTAGATGAATCCTTCATTATTATCAGCACTAAAAAGTTAAAAGTAAAAAAACCACTTCACTTATTTTTATTCCAAACACAGGAGTTCTTAGACAGTCAAAAGGACTATCAAAATACATCAATCAAGGTACTAAAGGGTTCTAGAGCATAGATAAACGGGAGCCATTAACTCAGAACCAAAAACTGCTGGCACATAATACTTAAACAGAATGCACAACATAAAAACGGTGGATGATAAACACAAAGAAAATAAAACTAATTATTTTTTAATCTAAATGGTTGTTTCATATTTTTTAAAATATAAGATTAAAAAAAGACGAGACTTCACAGTCGGATGAAAGATTTGCTGTATTGATATTTTAAACTTGAAACCAATGAACCATTGCTCTCGAAAAACGATCTGAGTGAAAGAGTCGGTTTATATTTCTATATAAGATAGTTGATATAGTAGTAGAACTTTTAATCGTAAATGTTAAGAGACTATAAAGTATAAATGGCCTGTAAGGCTATAAACAACACAAATTTGATTAAAATAGTTCAAAAATGATAAAATATCTATTACAAACAAAAAAAAAATGTATAGATTGTAAATATTCAATAAACATATTTCTAAAAAAAAAAAAAATGATAATATAAGTACACAGTAAATAATTCGAGATACTATGAATTACGATTATAATAATATTTATGCGAATAGAATATCCTTCAAATAACTACCTAATATTAAGTCAGCGAAAGCAAAAATATTAAAATTAAAAATACTATCTAATACCGTATAAATCAATATTCGTTTAAATACCTGATTTCGTCAACATTTAATTTTCTAACGCTTATAAAATTTGTTTTTGACATTCAATTTCTTTTTCCATTTACCAGAGAGATATATAAGAGGAACTTTGATTACATTTTCAAGACATTTTGTCTAACCAAAATAATTTGATCGAGATTTTACGAAAAAAAAAGCTAAGACATGAAATTTTTAAGCACCTATAAATACCTCAAAAAATGTCAAAATCTTTTGAAAATTATATCTACAACGAACGGTGGTATAAGCATTCAACAAAAATATCTACAATTATTATTTTTTAAGTGGTGACGAAAAAATAAAATCGATTTTGTCGAAAACAGCAGTGCTGTATGTCTAGTAATTGTTCTTCCATTTTCTCAATTATTCGGAAAATTGTTGGGAAATTTAAATAATGACCCCTCAATGTTACAGCTAGACAACAATTCCTATCAGAGACCTCCCATGACTATGATGATAGGATCAATCTTTCAGCTCGAAATCGTGTATACATACACAAAAATAAAAATAAAAAACACATATCATGGTATTGTATATAAAACCAATTGCTACTCTGTTTCACTCAGAATCAAAAATATTTAAGTAGTTAATGATTCATATTTTCTTCACTCTTTAAGGCAGCGTTTCTTAAACTGTGTTTCGCGGAATCCTGGGGTTCCGCAAAGATCACTTCAGGGTTCCGCGAAGCTTAAGTATTTTTTTAAAAAATTGAAAGAAAATTACTTTAAAATTTCCAACTGAAGATTAGCAGTGGGGAAAAAAGTATGCATCATAGACGTAGTCGTCATTTAGGATCTGTTCATGGTGAACTTAAAAAAAAAATGTAGAATTCTTGCTCGAAAGCGTGATGAACTATAAAAATCAACTGTATGGTTCAAACTACAAAAAACGTGAATGAAAAAGCAACCGAGACTTCTTATTTTGTTAGCTAAATACCTTTAACACAATATTATTATACAATTATAATTTATTTGCAAATAATCCTAAAAAAAGCTAAAAAGCTAAAAAATAGTAGGGGTTCCACGTTAAAAGTGGGCATCAAAAAGGGTTCCATGGATAAAAAAGTTTAAGAAACGCTGCTTTAAGCTATAGATTATTTACAAACTTAAAGTCTGTTTAGAATTAAATTTACTTAAAAATAATTTATTAAACATGAAACGGGAATATAAATTTATAATCCAGTAATATACATTTCTGTAAAGTATGACTAGTGTCTAGAGTGTCTAGACTCTAGAAAGCCTACAAACCCTGAATCTACAGTGAAATCATATTTGATAATTTGCAATACCTAGTTAAAAATAACAATACCGAATAACACTAGACAGGAAACATTAAATGTAATTAAGTTTGAACCTTCTATGTTATATTATAACATTAAATCTTCAAACTTTCTATACACTTAGAATATGTAATCTAAAATCCATTAAGGCAAAATATAGGTTATTTGTTAAATATATAAATAAAATTATTAACTATGTTTCGTTAAAATAAAAAACTTATTAGAAAGTACTTGTCGTATAGATTTATGACAACAAATTTAATAAGGACTTCAATACTATTGCATTTTATGTTACATATTTAAACCTCAAACTATTTATTTTAAAGTTTAAATCTATTACATAACCAATGCTCATACTTTGACTTTTATATTTCATTAACACATACCTCAAACGATTATAAGATAGTAAAAATACGAATAAATAGTCACATTTCCCAGTACAACAAAATCTGTCAACAATCAAGAGTCAATATAGCTTAATTTTACATAGGTAAATTTCTCATTTACATTAATGAACTGATATTGGATAAATATTTTAACGTTCAAATCGTCAAAGAACGTACAATCAATGAATTGAAGACGTAATATACTAATATAGTTTCACTAACTATCCAGTTAAATAGAAAAACGAAAATCTACATCATTCCCTTGAACTCATTCGTAGCAAGAACTTAAAAAAAAAAAGGATAACTAAAGAAAAATAAATTAGAATGTTCCTTCGTCATTAACCGCCATCAACCTTGCCTGTTACCACGTAACATCACAATTAAGCTACATGTATCTATTTTTCAAAGGTAATATATTTTATCAAATTAACAATCGTAAGCTCCTGAAAAATAATTTAATTTTTAACAAAATGGATAAACAGTTCAGTCGTATAAAACTAAAATTAATACAGCTGGTACACTATTATTAGCTGCACCTACAGAAAAATGATGTAATATAATATAAGATATTATAAGATATTATTTCCAACAACGAACTTATAATATTATGACGTGTTTGATAATTTGATGTAAATACTTAATTTGCCTTGAATTATACTTGAGGTTTTTTTACATTAATTTTCCACCTTCGTCAAAATAATAATAACTTAACACGCATACTGCGCAATGGTATCGCAACAGATCACATATTTATTAAGAATAAATCAATGCTGATTATGTAAATAACAATAACTAATGATTTTTTTCACTATTGATAAATCAGCATATAATATATATTTATATATATTATCATACTAATGATTAATAACTAATTTATTTAAAACAGTCAAAAAAGTTGCCCGTTTTACCTACACCTATATTTCACCACCAAAGAAGAACCGGTTTACCTACGTTTACCACAATTATTTCAATAATATTCAAAATGATAAGTATGTGTAAATTTATACCGGTATCTACAAGGTTTTATTAGGTAAAAAAGTCGAGTATTGAATTATAATAAACATAGGAAAAACTTTTATAGGTCATATTTAATTGTGTGTGGAATACATTGTTTTCGCCACCAACCTGATGCGCTAAACACGTGCTGAACCACGAATGAATACGGTTTTAACGCAAAAAGTTTACTATCATACATTATTATTTACGACGAAACATAAATATAAGAAAAACTAACGTTTTAGCAGTAGTTTAAAAGAAGCGTGTTGTTACAAAAAAACTGCTTGATTACGTATTAACACCATCGTCAGTATTGGAATTAATACCTGACCAGAAAGTGTACATTTCTGAACGTGTCATGAAGAAACGACGTGCATAAACGGCATATGATGCCATGTAATAGACACGACAAGTGTACTTTTTAGAGTCTCAACCCTAGTACACAATACACTATCCATATGGTTACTGTGTCACACGCCACATTCAAACAAATAAGTCATAAACACACACATACACATATGCGCGCGCATACACATTCCCGGTGATCGCTTGGATTGCGTATGCAATTTTCGCACGTCAGTCAAAACAAAATAAAGATAACACGAAAACAAAAAATTAAACGAGGTTAAAGAACGCCCAAAATCAATGAGTCGGGCGTAGGTGTGGTATACAACTATAAATCGGCTTTCTTGTCTTGTTATCTACATCCCTTAAACCACGTGTGTTAAGTAGTGCGCTATATATTTATATATATATGCGTGTGTAAGAGTTCGTGTGCGCGTGATACAAGCAAAAGCTGAAATCTGATAAAACTCAGAGACAACCGGACGAGACTAAAAAAATCGTTTGGACAAAACGTCCTGTTTCACATTTCACCTGAGCGTACCGTGCCTATACTTATACGAGTAAAATTGTTAATATATAATATGATGTGATATGTTGCATAATAAATAACAAGTATCGGTGTCATTATTTAAGACTTGTATTTTTTGATAATTTGTGGAAATGAGTAATCACCGCAGATACTTTTCGAAATAAATATTTTCAATATTTTGGTGACATTGAAAATGTATAAAAAAAACATTAATCGTAATAGAACTGGCACATAACGTGTTGGGAAAAATCATAGACATACTGAAAAAATGAATTGTTAAACAGTGTTGGCGATGGCCGATTCTATACGAAGCAGCGGGTAGGTACTCATCTAATCTACAAACGTCTGGGTTGTGCTGGATTTCGGGTTAACACGCGTCCGCTTCTTATACGCACGTATAACATACGTTCGTACACCGCAACAGTATTATTGTTATTTAAAATATTATTTGTTTACGTGTTATATTGCGTATGCGTTCGGGGAACACTTACGTAATGCCGGACTTTAGGTTTTTAATCGATTTCCACTGGGCGATTTCGTGTTTGGACGGCGGCTGGTCGTCGTGCGGGGACGACGAGAGTCTGGCGAACGAGGAGGACGCGGGCAGCGGCCGCGACGCGTTGCCGCTGGCCACCGACGGGAACGCCGACATCGGTTCCAGCTGTATGCAAAACGCGTCGTCCGCTTCGTCCGAATCGACCGCGGCGGACGCGTCCTCTTCGCCGTCCCCGGTGGCCGGTGGCGGCGGTCGCTGTGCATCCTCGCCGCCGTTCGGCAGCAACTGCGGCTGCGACTTGTTGCCGCTGGACGCCCGGAGCTCGGACAGGACGAACCGCCTGGAGTTCCTGCGCTGCAGCATGACGGTGCGCGGTGACGGTACGCGGGTGTCGGCGGCGTGCGCTCGACTGCGCGACGGGTGTTTTTGCGCGGAGGCGTGCGTTGCGACGCGTGCGGCGAGCGCTGCAGAAGACGGGCGGCACACCGGGGACACGCACGCGCGATTACGACACCACAGCGATGACGACTGCGAAATACGCGCACCGGAGAAACCGTGCGGATAGCAGTGTACGATATTATATGATCTTTTCGCCGCCGCTGCAGCGTCCGTCACCGTCGCGTCACGTTTGTTGTTCCGCCGGTGACGGTGCCGAAGAAGGCGTAATAGCGATGACGGTGCGTCGTTTCGGCGGCGGTGGCGGCCGCGGAGGATCGTTGCCGAACTGGGTGATGATGGACACGACGCGCGAAGGTCCCTTGCTTACTATGCTAACTCGGATAGTGTGCGCTACGGAAAGTCGCCGATTCGATAGATTAGGTATCGACGCTGTCGATTAGCCACCATGCGCGCGCGGGTTTTATTAATTACCGACTGTTAATAATAAACACGGTATATATTTCCGTCAACAGTATAACGTCGTATTGTTCAGGCATTACGCACGGGTCGCACGTCGAGTACGGCCTATTTTAGGTGCGCACCCGTCCCGGGCGGCGTGCGAACACGGCTCTGCGCCGCCACTGCACGCGCCAAGGTCGATTTTCACCACCACGTGCGCGTTTTAACAGGTGAACGCGATCGATTTACAATAATGGTGAATAATAAAAATAATCGTACACGCGTGTATTATTACACCACAAGGCACATACTAGTCAACGGTACGTGAGAAAATATGCAAATTACCGATGGGTAATAATGTTATAAGCGTTTTATTATGTGTTCATTATGTGTTCTGCAATGAAACTCTACGTGTAAACGGTATGGGTTGTTATTATTATTATAATAATTTAGTCTGTACGACTCGTTTAGATGTCCGAGCGACGACGACGTAGTGAAAATACAAAATATGAAATCAAACAAACATTTCACATACTAATACGTAACAGCCAAACACACTCGATGTCCGTTGCTATAGACTATATAGCACGCCGCGGCACACGCATAGCACAGTAATACAGCGTCGAAGTGGGTACCTATGTGTTTTTGTAGGTTAACGACGACCGCGACGATGACACAACGTAAACACGTATACGATGAGTTCGTGAGTATTAAAATACATACGACGGAAAAAGTCGATAACGTTCAATATTTTAATGTTTTCATAATTTATGGCTACGAGCTCTACATGTTATTAAACAAAACATAAACATAGCACGTGTACAATTAGTATTAGCATTTACGAGTAGAAAAACGAATATGTAAAATTCGAACGTCGTCGTTAGGTTGTTACATATATAGTAATAGTATCGTCTCGAAGAAGTGATTCACGCGAAGTAACTGTCACTTCACTTTTCAGCAATTAATACAAAAAAAAATTAACATTAAAATTGTAATTTAAGAAATTTGGAACGAAGCGAAAATCAACGAAATTAAGTGATACGAATACCGGTTCCACGGTGATGACAATTATGTTGTATTTTCTGTCATAAAAGACATGTGAAGGTGCGAAATATAAACTACATATAAAGTAAATATAGACTATTGTACTATTATGTTAGTCCCTCCAGTAATAAGACGGCTACGATAGAACTATTGTACGATCATTATAATATATATACTAGCTGAATAACCTGGTTTGACCCTTGAGTAAGATAGTTATTTATTTAAATATACGTGTGCTGTCAATATGTGGGGACACTCACATTCAGGAAAATATTTGGAATATCAAGGGGAAAAAATATTGAAAAAATGATTATAAGTGTCGTTAGATAAGTGGTACATGCTAAAAATCAAAAATCACTCTCCACATTATAAAAATCAAATATTGAAACAAACCTCGCGAAAAAAATCTAGAAAATGTTAGGAAGTTTCCTTTGAAAATTGGTACATAAAAAAGCCCCGTTTATTCATGTACATATAATAAATATATATATAAGAATATATGTATACATTTATATTTCAATAACACGTGGAAACTTCGTTTTCATGACTGTCACTATCAAAACTATATTATTGTGTTGACCCGATTCGGCAGGATACTATACATAAGTCTACTACAGTCCGTCGTGACGGCCAAATCGATTATCACGATTTAATATATAATCAGTAATCACAATTGGAATCCCAACTATTAAAACGCACAACAGAGCACAGTATTGAGGTATACATCCATTTTGATTATCAATAATACTTATCGACAAATCATAGAACATAATATTATAACGTTTGGTTATTTTTTAATTTATATATAACATATTTTATTTCACCTGCGTAATGCTTTGTGATCAAATTCATTCATTATTAATTATTATCACGTAACAATCATTAACTTAAGCTCATTAAGGACAGTTAACGAAAACTAGTAGCACAATCTCGATATCTGTCGTCACTCTCCATCCATCGACTTTTGTTTACGTCACCCGTTGTTATTACGTAGGTAAGTATATTTATAGAAAATCGATTATTTAACAATAACGGTATCTAATCGAGGGACATAATATAATTTTCTAATCAATAAATAAACTAAGGTTTGATTTTCGTAATAATGCAATTTAGTAATAACGAGTGTTCTTGTAAAATAAAACGCAGTGCTTCTAAAATTGTGAAAAGTTTAATTCAACAAAATGTACTAAGTAATAACACTAATAACCATCAATAAAAGTTATGCAGATAAAGTGATTCATGAGTAATGTCATGATAATCATAAATTGCTAATTCATCCAAAATTGATAATTCTGATTCAGGTATATTGTTAGTTATTATAACTAATAAAATGAAACAAAGTATTTTAGAGTTGTTAATAGTAAAAAAAATCATAGATTATTACGTTAACGACCGAAATTTTAAAAATGCTAATTCACAGATAAAAATACAAGTACATAATGTTTGTATGATACTACGAAGGACATTTAAGACGGCAAAAAAATTTAAATATTTTCGAGTAAATTAATGAGAACCATATTAATTACACACCGGTTTTTTACGCTAAAAAAATAATTTTAAGAAATAAAATAAATACCTCAATCGTTTCCTCTTTTCTGTTAGGCCAAACATGTTGTTGTAAGAGTTGCTATTTGATGTTACACCAGAACGCGTTTCTTTACCCAGAGGAAAAGAATCGGTATTTTCATGCTTTTCTTCTTCTAAAGCTCTCATCAAGTCTCCATTGACGAGGTCAGTAGTCTGATCGGAAATCTGATCAGCGCCATCTTCGTCACCGACAATAAAATTAACTCCACCGCTTGTTTCGGAACTCATCTTATCATCAATTACAACAACTTCTTCGGAGTTCTTGCAATCTGTGTTCTCTGCAATTTATTAAACAATAATTTATTACTTAAAATGTACGTAATTTATAAATTTGTCCGTTTATTAGCAATTTGAACTTTCTTTTATCTGTTAATAACAAGATATATTTCCACAAAATTAGCTAATGAGAACAAGGTTTTGTAGTATCTACTATTTTTAAAATAGTAATCTAAAAACAGCAGTCAGAAACAGATTTAAATAAAAATGTTTAGACTCTAAAATTAATATTTTGGTTCAAGTAGTATTGAAAAATATCGCCATAAAAAATACGGTTTTGAGTTGATTTAATTTGTAATTATAACTTCCTAAATTGTTCATTTTTCACTTTTTATATAAACGAGTATATGACATAACCCGAATTATAGCCATCATGTTATAAATTACATACTGCACAGCTCCTATTCGCATAATTTGATGATATAACAACTGTTATCTAATTAAATTTAACCAGTGAGAATATTAAAATCTAGATACACAAATAGGATTGTAAAATATAAGTTCGTTTGACATTGTTGATTCTTAAATGTAAATAATACTTCATCGTTCCGGTTATTAAAAATGAATATCATGTCAGGGTTAAAAAAAACTATAAAATTATTTAATGTCTTGGAAGGAGAGATTCGGCCTAAACAACCTAATATTAATTCATGAGTATACGTGATAAAGTTCAGTTCAATGTCAAACACCATTATAGGGAAATAAAATTTATTTGAAAATTTCTGATTATAAATTAGAATTCCAGCAATTTGAAATTGTTAGATATTCTCTTACACAAATAAAAAATGAACTCACAAAACCATCAAATTACATACAATACAATTATTATAGCTTTTTAAAGTTAGAAAAACGATAATTAAGTCATTATAATCCAATGGAAATTATTTAAATCAAAATATTTTAAATATACTTAAATGTATAGAATGAACAAATGTGGATTAAATTCGTTTAATATTATTTAACCATTTAACTCAAATGTTATGCCCACTTGAGTTTGTTTTGTCAAAAAAAAAAATGATTATGTTATTCCTGAAATAGTTTGGTAACTTTCTCAGACAATCATATAATTTTTATGCAAACATATAAATAAATACATAATAACTGAGCAAATTGAGAAAACATGGGTTTTTTTTATATTCATAATTTATATATTATTTTGTATAGTAACTTAATGTACGTAAATTAAACATAGAAAGCGGTACTTAAAAGTAATATACTATACAATTTTCTTGTAACACTAAAAGAAAATTTTAAAAAACATCAAAGAACCACGATTTAACGGAAAATCTGGTAACCTTGGTTGGATTTTCGACCGATTAAAAAATGCAAGTTCTTAATATTTCTGCAAATACTTGACATTTTCATCGATTTTTAAACAAACTATTTGTATAAGTTAAAAATATCTTACATTTTGTTATCATATAATCGTACTCGCAAATTTAATTTTGAAATCTAGAAATATTAATGCAAGGATATTCATGTTTTAAAATTAAAATTAAATACAAAATCAATTAAAATATTTTTTTTAGTTATAACGAACATTATATTTTATAATAAAATAATTTGTAGTTTTTAAAATAGAAACAAAATATTTTATTAACAATTAATATTAAAAATTTAAAAAAAACTGTAAATTTTCAATGTTTTAAAATCGTTTAAAATTGTAAGTACTTAATATGACTGAAAGATAAAATATATACTGCACCAATTACAATCAGAAATATGAATTTAACGCCTTACAATTTATTAATCATTTCTGCAAAATTTAACATAACATCCTGGCTATGTCTATTTATTCTTGCGAATTTAGACGAGTAACCCACCTGTGGTATCTTATTTGTACAAATCTTTAAATATTAAAATTTCAGTTTATATTAAAAATATATAAACTATGTAATAAATTAATTTTTATTTCATTAATATTAAATCTAAATAAATACACAAAATAAATTGAAAGTACAATTATATTTCATAACTAATATTTTCATTCAAAACTAACCTGAAGTTTTTAGTTCAAGATCTTCCGACACATTTTTACCCGGGTAAAACACTTTCAAAAAATAATAAATTTTTAATAAATATTCTCGCACAAAAAAGTATATTAAATAGAACATTTTTAATCCATTAAATCAAATTTATTTCAAATACTCCTATTTAAATTTATAATGTTCAATTAAAGAATTCGATTTAGAAAAATAAATAAATGTATTAATTCAAATATATTCACCATTAACACACTGATGTACAATAGAGCCTCCGACTGTTTTCACACGAGTGATCACAATACAAAATAAATGTAGATGGCTAATTTTTTTTTAACATGAATTAATTATTATTCAGGTACATAATAAATTGAATACAAGTTGATAAATGAACTTATCAGAACTACAGATACGTTAAGATGTCAGATCTCTTATTGCATAGAAACTCTACTAGTCATACTCGATGTACTTAAACATATCACTTCGAGTTAATTTGTAAGATAAAATAAACCTGCTGTTAACTAGAATATAAATTGACCTTGGAATAGTGACCACCACGAAGAGGTTCGACTTGTTCTACACGAGGTTGTTAACTTTGAATCAAAGGATTTCCAGTTTATCAAACTAGTTGGTGCAAACTTTTCACACTTAGGATATTAGATCGAAAAATAGTAAAACAAGCGACTAATCTTGAAAGCTTAAAAAAATGTATACAAATAAAATGGCTTTAAAATATTGTAAAGAATTGATGTAGAAATTTGATAAATATATGAAAATTATTTTTGTTATAAAAGTATTATTATGTACTTTTCAAACACACAACTAATCATCATTTGTTTACTATTTAAGCAATTTAGCACTAGTTTTATGTATGGCAATTCATTGAAAGTATTATTGTATTCTAACAACTAAATAACGGATTCACTACAATAAGAAACAAATTACAATGTAAAACATATTTTTCAATTACAATAATCGTTGCACTTATAATTAATTTTCCAAATTATTTTCAATAATATTTAAAACAATTATTGTTAAATTGAAGTATTTTAATGTTACTAGAAATTAAGAGACAGATGGTAGTCTTATAGTATTCAATATTATGTTTGCATATTTATTCATTTATTTATGATAAATTTAAATGCCATTTCAATATTTAGTAGTATATAATATTTATCTTGACCAACTATATAACTAGAATCAGCATTTAGGATAAAAACATAACATAATTGAGTAGACGTTATAAACCGTATAAAATAAAATACAATAATCAAACAAAAATGTAAATTAATTTTCATACTACGCCCATTCATACTTCGAAATTGTAACAATGATAACAACTAGACAGCAAAATCTCAAAAACCCATCGAAGTTTTAATTAAATATTAAACATGGATTTTTGTAATTTATATTGCAACAAATTAGATAGAGAATACCTACTAATTATAAAGTAATAATTTACTAATCATAGCAATATTATTTTATATTAGAAAATTATTGTATATTATTATTCCAGAAATAGTATTAATCATGTAGATTAAACCCCGTTAACATACATGGGTAGTCAAAATAATTACTTCTGAAATATAACAAAACACGGTTTTACATTTATATATAATATAAAACAATATTTAATGACATACTTATTAAATAATAACAAACCTTCAAGTATTAATATAAGTTTTTATATTAATTATAAACTTCCAAAAAATAAGTAGATGAAGTATGAATATATTTAATAAATAATAATGTTTTTATGTAGAAAATTAAATAATGATTTAACTTCTGATTAGTAGGAATTATTTGTTTCAGTATTGAATAGAACAATATCCGTCTCAATTATCTCCGAATTAAAATGAAACAACTTCAAATTGTAATATTGGTAATATATTGTATATTATAGTTATATTCATAAAATACTATAGCGAATTACGTAATGCAACTGCGTAATCATTAATGATTAATCTGAAATAAAAATGCTATTTTAAATAATTTGATCCAAGCATGTTTTATTTAAAATACAACAAATGTATATAGGTAACACACATTATCACATTATTAAGAATACTACAGTTAAAACATTTAAAAAATAACAAAAACAATATGATAAAATCAAAGAATTGTTTAGGCTCAATTTTTCGAATTATATGAATTCTCTGAGACAGAATTATTTTAAAAGGATAGATACATTAATCATTTATTACAATAATTATGTCATAAGATTATTATAAATCAATGGTAAACACATATATATGTACATAGTACACACTACACACAGCATCAATAATTTAAAATATGAACACGTCATTGGAAATAAAAAAAATTCTAATAAAGACGATATCAAAAATATTAAAATGTTAAAAAATGTTATACATTAATTTTGAATAATTATGCAATCAGTTAATAAATAAGAAGAAAATATAGCACATTTAGCCATCGAAATAGAAAAAATGTTAGGTTTTAACAATAATTCAAAAGTCTTTAATCGTTTTCGATTTAATAATAGTTACAACTTATGAACGTGTTTATTTTCAAGATAACATACCTACATTTCGATAATATTTATTTTTTAATTTTATTTAAAGCACTGGATTTATACAATATATTAATAAATAACCTTTACGTGTTTCCAATAATAGTACGAATTGATAAATGAATACGTTACCTATAGCTCAATGTTATTTTTAAGATATGATGGATTCATTGGGGAGAACATTAGTTAAAAGGAACACATGTACAACTAAGCTCTCGTACGTTTAAGTTGGTAGACATAATAAACGTTTATTTGACCTTTTGCACTTACATACAATTATGCTACTATAAACTGAACCAAGGAGTGAAACTAGTAATGTCGTATGTTTGAGTTTGAAATTGAATATTTTAAATAATTTAGTTTCTATAATCATAATTAGAAGCCAAATATATCTTCCCAACCACTATAAGGCCAACAATTAATTTACTTTTATTAGATTAATTAAATTTGTTAAATACTTATTTCAATTTTAAATTATGGAGTTAAAATATAACCGACTTTATAAGTTTAAACTGAGATAAAAAAAATTATAGTTAAAAAATAGAAAAAAATATCATACACAATATTTGCTATACAAATAATTAATAAATATAATATACGTCATACAATATTAGTTAGATAAAATATATAAATTATTAAATAAGTCCGTGGCTTAAGAACTAATATCTAAAAGTAACTACTAACAGCTATTTAAATTTTTTTTTCAACAAAATTACTAGACTCTAACTATAATTTAACCATGCCTCACTTTCAAAACGAAATTTTGATAAATCCTAGAATCTGAATAGCTTCTACAAAGATACAATTTATATGAATATAATCAATAGTTAGTTATATTCATACACCGTCTAGAAATGAAATTTCAATTCATGTACATCGATGTCACGAAAACGGTTAACGCATCTAATTAACACATTTACATACGATAAATATCAGTAATTATTTAAAATTTTAGATTTACAAAATAATGCAGCAGAAAATGTAATTTAAATTAGTATCTATTATAGTATTTATTTAGTATCCCAGGGTTCAATTTGTTTTTTTAAAAAGAAGAATCGTTTAGTAGTTTAATTAGGATTTATAACTGAAAAGAATCGGTAACTTAGATTAGTTTTTCATCCACACAACTAGGGCGACAACTAACCAGTATTATTAATTATAATGGAATAAGACTAATTTTTTAGTCTTTTTATTATAAAAATAAAATATTCATAACATACATCAACTAAAAAAAGATTGACTTCTCAACTAGAAAAAAAAACTGACTGAAGATGACATGATAACAAGATAAAAGTTTTTTCTTACATTTGTATAACATATAAGATTGATGCAAGCAACTATTTATTATATAAGCATTATGAGTTATAATTTATAAGCAATAGTGCAACATAACAATTACCATTTTGAAGAACCAACACTAAATTATCACAGGAATCTGTTAGCGAATTGTTAGATGAAAATATTAACTTAATAATATATTAGATTGGGTTTTATTTAAAAAATTATATAAGTTACATATATTTAAAATGTGTACATCAATCTTTAACTGTATATTTCAATTTTAATTAAGGTAATAAATGAATTAACTACTTAAATTATTCTAATGGCCTACCGTGTTGGCCCTAAGATATGTAAATGTATTTTATTTTGCGCATATGATAGACAAAAATATCTATATGTGTAAGTGTAACTTATAAGTATAAGCATTCATATCTTTTGCGCTGCGTTTAAAAAAAAACTAGTTGAACAACTCGGCTTTTCCGCGTCAAAGTTTTATTTTTATTATTATAAATTTATTGTCAAATATCAATACGCGAATAAGTGCACAAAATTCGGAAAATTGGAAAAATATTTCGAAGATAAAATAAACAGAAAATAAATATCGATATCAATGTTTAGTGCTACCAAAACACCTATTTTCCAGTTGAATAACTTTAAGTATAGAACATCTTAGTGTTAGTAAATCTTGTATCCATGTAACATTAACAAATAGATAGTGCGTGACAAAATATACTGGGCGGTGACAGATTCAATTCTCAACCTTGGTTGAAGTTTTTTTTGCAACTTTATCTCTGTTTTTCCCAATTATTTGCAAAACTGTTCGTAAGTCCAAAAATTGACCCCTCCTAAATCACCAACTAGACACCATTTCTTATCAAAAACCTATTATAATTGTGATGATCTGACCAATTCTCAAAAATCACAACATAATAAAACCAATACATTCCTTGTTTCACTCGAAATATAAAAGATATTGATAATAATTGACAACAACTTTAAAAAAATATATATAAATAAAAAGTAAGTATAAGTAGTATAATTGTGTTCAGTATATTTTTAATTCTTTTACAAGTTTACGATATAATTAATGTTCAATATTTCAAAACGTTTAAGTATTTTTAATTAAATTATTGTTTAAATCACTTGTAATTGCAAAAATTTAAAAAATCATTCGTGTAGGTAGAAATTCAAGCTATGAACTCTATTTAGAAAAATTAATTCATAATAATTATTTTTATACAAAAATAGTTCTTTTAAAAAAAATTGAAATTTATTGACGAGGCGTAATGACGTACATACTATTATAATTTTAAGTCCATTTAATACACAGATTTACTTCTTTTGACAGGTATACATGTCTAATATTCGGACGTAAGTGGAAATGTAAAAATATTTACCTACACAAGTTTTATACTTCTTATATATATTTAACCACGTCAAAGTATTGTATTCTAAATAAATTCACGCGTATTTCACGTATAATTTAAGTTCTTTAGTAATTTTTGATAGCCAAGTGACTGACAAAATGAATTGATTGTTTTGTAAATAAATTACAAACATTTTTAATTCACGCATTGCACGATTTTACCTGCAGACTATATTAAAATTCTAATTTTTTGTAAGTCGTGTTCTTATGTAGGGAACATACATTCCGATCATTGAGTTTATATAGACAAGATATTTTTGGATTAACTAAAATAGATAAACCTAATCACATCGAAATCGATATTTTAAATACACACTAACATTAACATTTATTTTGATTCGTAGTGCAAATATACATATTTACTTAAGCTTTCAAAAAGTAAACAACTAATATCTCATATATAAAAATATTTTGAAAAAGAAAATTATTATATATTAATCGTAAATATCAAAACACTATACGTCATTCATTCACTTTAAATCAGCAATAAAACGGCATATCAATATCTAATAGTATAGAACGAACGATTAATTAAATCTACTGCGCAAATGTTAACTTAGAAATATAGACTTTAAACATTAAAGTAACACGGTTCATTAAAAAAATATCACGATAACCTTTAACCCATAACGGACACAAACCTAACAAATTGGGTACATAATATAAGCATTAATAAAATAAAATTATTCAGAGTCTACCAAAATTAACAATATAATGATTGACTTTAATTTCAAAAACGTTTTTTAATAACTATATTTCAAAACTTGACTTAACAATTGTAATATGTAAATTCAAGAGGAAAAAATAATTTCAAACAATACAACCAGTTAGGTACTATGATATTCGGTTTCGACATTAAATTAATATAATATAATAATCAAATAACACTTACACGGAGGGATTAAAAAAAAAATTCTGTTGGTATGAAAATTCAAAATATATTGTAATTGTATGTTATAGATAATATCCAAGTAGGTTTTAATAGCCAATTTATTTCTATCTATAACACTTAATTATAGAAAATACATTACGTCCCAAAAGTAAAATTATATTTGATTATTATTTTCAAAGATACAAAAAATACAGAATCATTTAAACGATAACAAAACAAAAACGTAAAAAAAACAATAATCTAGTATATGTGTATAATAAATATAATATGAAAATCAGAAATGAGAAGCATTTTAATGGTGTTTAAACGAGAGAAAATTATTTTTATATTTAAGGAATACTAAACTTAAGAATATAGTTGAACCGATCACTCTTCAAACGATAGATAGTATAATTATTAAATTGTGAGGTTTTAAATAAATAATTGGTTTCATAATAAAAGATCCAAAACCAAGATATTTTTTTGGATTTTGAAGAGGTGAGATTGTGCGTTATCCCTGGTAAACATATAACACAACCACATTTTAATATCATTAAATACTGAACAAATAATACATCTTGAAATAAAAAAATATTTTCGGGAGATTATTCAATCAAAATAATTATTCAGCGATTAAATTATGTTTTAAAACTAAGTCAAAAGTGCTATAATTTATTATTACGAGCATACCTAGACCAATCTTCTATTTAAATTAAATTTTTTCTGTGATCAAGAGAGCAAACATTTAAAAAATAAATAATTTACATTTATATGCTACTTTCAAAATAAATCTTATATTAAAAAATCAATTTCGACATTTGTATACATCTCCTAAAAATCAATAAAAACATCAAATACACAGTCAAAACAATTTTAACATTGTTTATCACTGGATGCACATTATAAAAATAAATGTGTCATTTTTGCCTATGGTTTTTAATTAAATCAATTATTGTTTTATGTCTATCATACGAATTAGATATGCGTTATTAAATAATATATTTTTTTAATTTGAATTTATGGTACACAATACCTGTATAACATTTCGAGTAGTAATATAAATTATTACATTTTAAAAGGAAATCAACATTAAAAAGCTTACTTACAGTAAAAAAAAGTTCTATAGGTATAAAAGTGTATAAAATGTGGATTCATAACTCGGTTGGCTAATTTATATTATAAAAAAAATCGTATTTTTTTAAGGTATAAAATGTAATACAACATAATTATTGCGACTTCTTATACCTTAAGCATATAGATATACAATATAAATATCTTATATTCATCCCATTTAATGTAGAACTATTAATCGATGATTTAAATTAACTCAAAAAATCGCATATTTACTTATGTAAAAACAATTTTGTAAAAGTATAAGAAATCATAATATCATTGTTCTATTTATATTATATTAAAAAAATACCATTTTATCCTATATTATAAATTAACCGACCTGGTTGTGATTTGAGAATCGATATTATATATCTAATTATTTTCAGAGAAAATAAAATTGTTCTATAAAAGTTACGTAAACGATTCTATTAAAATTTAAATATTTCTTTTGAAATTTTCACAGTTTTAATACAAATATAATTTATGTTTTATTTTGAACATAATATTAGCCAAAGTCACACACTGGTTAGTGGTCAGACAATTTTTAAAAGCAAATAATTGATTTAAAAATATCGTTATTATTCAATCACAAATTTTAATATTTGAAAAAAACTAAATAAAAAGTTTAAAAATAAATAAACAGGATCCCTAGAGAAATATATTTATATAAATTTGCATCTTACCCATTTTGAAAGAAGTAAAATCTAGTTGATTTAATAATTGTACTTCTTAAATAGCATCACTTACACCGAAAAAACACCTTCAAGCTTCGAAGCAAACTTATGTTTCTATACATGAAAGGTCAGAAGCATAATAAATAATAAATCATTGGCTTTATCAAGAAACTCGTAGAGGTCGAAAAGAAGGGAATCAAAGTCACCCGATTTATCAGTTATGAACAGCAAATGGATTAGATTTTCTGTTTTTTATGACCTTAAAATCTAAACCTTTGGCTACGTCCTATAACCAATAATACTATTCGTTATTTTCTTCTATTTTTATATTAATCGAATGATAGGTATAATAAAAGAAATTGATTATGCGTTTCATATCTATAATATTTTTTAAAAATATTTGTTTTTTATGTTGATTATATACACCTAATTTCTCGTAAAAAATAATTATTTTTGAAATGTATTCAAATTTCAGTTATCTGCTATAAGTTATAAAAAATAATAGCAATTTTATAATCATATAAAATATGAATTGGCAACGTATGTTCTCCAGTACTTATTAATTATTTTATACACATATTTAAAACGATTACACAATACATAAATATAATCTTCTGTTCTCATAGTATAAAAGTACTATTACATTTTTTTTTTCTAATAATACGGAATGGTATTTAAATATTTATTTACTTATAAATCGAGTAGAACGACAGTAAACAATATATAGGTAATATGTGCTCTTTAATATATTTCGTACTCAAAAAAGCAAAAAATAAATAAATGTATGTATGTTATTGTTTAAGTTTAAAAACATTTTAAAATATACGAGTACCTAAAATACTAATTTTTATTACGTTAATTGTACAATGTAATTTTGGAAAATTTTAATTCAGCTATTTTATTTTAAATGTTGACGATCTAACTTCTTAATTTCCAGAAAACAATTTATCGGGCAGAATTTTAAGGAAAAATAAATTTGGTGATTTAACACCAAAACAAGTCTTACTTTATTAATTAATACAATTTTTTCTTCCCATCAAATAAAACAACCTGCTAGCAAATGCCAAGTAACAAACCAGTAAAACAGACGAATTCGAGCTTGAGTTGTGTTAATTCACACTGTATTGTTTGCGTTATTACTAATATTGCATTATTTCGTTTTCGTTCGGACCATAATGTAAGTGCACTTTAATTGTAAAATTACGAAAATAGCAATAAGTTGTTATAAAGCATATAGAAAATAAATTCTCAGTTTCAGAGTTTTGGCTTTGTGTAATATGATGGTGGTATATTTTTTTATTTTTCACCCGATTCAACACAAAATTGATCATTTTATGGAGACATAATATGGCGTCCTACTTTCGGCGCAAAGGGTAGTGGGTTCTAAACCCGGGCCGTAATATTTTTTACGTTCTTATATACATCTTTATGAAACCCTACGTCACCAACGTGGACCATGGCAATACATAATCTAGGAATCACTTTTTATCTCTAACTCTGTCTAATACGGAATTAAATCTACAACCTTTTATATTTTATAGTTAGTACATCGTTATCAATAACTCTCGCTTTAATTTATTATACATCAAAGCTTTTGCGAAAAAATAAAAGAAAGAAAAAGATAAAAGGTATATAATCTTTTTATACAATATATATTTTATTTTAGTAATTTTTTTAACTTCTCAAATAATAGAATAATTCATTAAGTAATTATAATTAATTTATAACTATGAACCTAACCCGTAAAAGTATATAACCTTTTAACTATAAGTCACTTTTTTAAACAACGAAATACACTATTTGTAAACTTAATACAACGAATTAATATTTAATAGATAAAATACCAGTGATTGCAATGATAAAAATATTGAAAAACTATGTTTAAATTCTATACAACAAATATTATATTTAAATATTAAATATAAATTAAACTACCAACTATAACGTAGTTCCTAAGGCGGGCATGATGTCGCTACACTGTTGTAACCGTAGGTATTGCACTATTCGGGCACTCTCGGCAATAATCAAGATCATGTAATAAATAATAAATGCGTAATTAATAATTGGTATGATTCAAACCACGAAAGTGTAGAAATAGTCTGGTTTCTAGAAATTTTAGTAAAAAATATTGATTTAGAAATTATTTCTAAACTGCTGACATCGTAGATAATGATTTATTTAAGGAAATGTTGGGATATGGGATTTACGAGTTATTAAAAAAAATACCCAGGTATTATATTACTGACCTTTTATTAGGGAAGCAATTTACCTAAAGCAAAACGAAAAAAAAAAGTGATATTACTTTAAACGCAAGTTTTTAGCTCAATATCAAAGTCGTTCAATTATATTTTTGTTGTTGATTAACATAGAAAAAACGCTGAACTGTTTTTTTTTATAAAAACGTTGAAACCAGTTTTGAAGACAAAAGTATAAAAATACGACTTAATTTTTAATTTCATCAGTAAGTATTTTAGTTAATATACATTTTTATATATATTTATGAAAAAATATTGTGAGTCGAGCTTGGTTTATTATATATATAGTATATACATTTCAAGTCCTCACAACAACATTATTTTCAAGAATTTCAAAACACGTATTTCAGGATATTCGAAATATATACTCGTATATATTGTATGTGATAAAATTATTTTGTTGAAATTTAAGTTCTAAGACTGAAACACAATTTATGATACATTTTAGATTCTGACTAAAAAAAAGGAATGTATTGGTTTTATCAGGAATCATTTTTTTTCGTGTATTTGTGTACAGTGTACACTGTACACAATTTCAACCAGAAGGATTGCTCCGATAATCTCGATTACGGGAGGTTTATTGATAGGAAGTTGTGTCTAATTGGTAATTTTGGTGTTCTTTTTTTAACTTCTTAGCAGTTTTATAAATAATTGATAAAAAAAAAAAAAAACGAAAAATTAATAAAAAAACGGCAAAATATATGAGACCTACACGGCTTAACTCTTTTCAACAAAATCAATTTTATTTTTTCATCTTAACTCAAAAAATAATAATCGTAGACTTGAAAATTTCACTAAATGCTTAATGCTAATAAAATCATTGTTCGCTATACATAGTATAATTTTCAAAATGTCTCAACTTTTTTAAACCATTTATAGATACTTAGATACTTTAAAATGGCATATTTTCTTAGCTTTTTCTTATATAATGTCGATAAAATAGATTTTGTTATATAACTGTAAAAATTAGCATAGTAATAATTACTTTTGACATTTTTAATTAATAGCTGATTCGTTTTCAAACTGATCAAAAACTATCATTAATTTGAAAAAATTATTAAAAATAACTAAATTATATATAATAACTAATTATTTAATTTTATTTAATATAAAAAGTTTTAATATGATACGTCTTCATTTAAGTGGTTATAAGAATTTTTTAGGAACTGTGGTTGTTATTTTTATAATGTTAAAAGATATTTATTTTTCAATACTGGAAATAAAGATATAGAATTTTATTTTTATTAAATAATACATAGCTGTTCAATTAATATAGTTTTTAAAACAAACCACTTATAATAATAATCTTATACAATAATTATACTTTATTAGGCTAAACAATCAATAGTATATCAAAAATGTTTTAGATAAGAAGTCTTAATTTTTTATTAGCTCTTAAATATGTGAAAATCATGTTTCAAATTATTAACACAATTATAACTTACAATAATCAAAAAATAGTAAAAAGAAAATATATCACTTTTCTCTAATACTAATATACTACATAAATTATACTTCATAAAAAGTACCAAATTACATTTCTGGATTATATTTAATGAAGTTTAAAAATTAGGAACACAAAAAATAATAAACAAGAATAATGAAATATTATTTTTAGACACTGGAGAACAAAATGTACAATGAATAAATTTAGTTTTTATAGAACAAAGTTAGTATAAAAATCATTGTAATACATATATTACTACAATAATAGAAGTTTTCTAATTCAATAGAACAACAGTCCTTCTATTTGACTTATAATAATGACATTTACGCACAAACAATATCCATTTTTTTTTTTACACATTTCAAAATTAAGTTACAAATTTAAGATTCAATTAAATAATAAAATAAAAGAATTAAAACATTAAAAAGACTGATGTACTAAATTTAAAATCAAGAATTCGTAAGGATTTGAAATAACTTATAAATTTAATAAAATTATTTATGTTAAAAACCTTGTTATTGAACAGATTAAGAATCTTCAGTATGTTATAGTATGTCAATGTTTTAATGTAATAACTTATTATATTTATACTAAAATAGTTTTAAAAGTTTAATCTATAGATTAATTAAAATTATTTGTATCAAAATACTTAAATATTTAATGATACATAAACCATTAAACTATTTGCTAATAATTTTATAATTAATAACTTAATATACATAAAATTGAAACTCCCGTTAAATATGGTGAATCCAAAGTATGTGTACCTTCACGGTACGCATACATACTCTCTGTTAAGAATATACCCTAAATCAATTTGTTTTAAATTAGATTTAAACAAGATTTAAAAAAATAATAAACAATTTGTTTTGTATTTACATCTTAACAAAAGGTTGATGTAATCTAATTTTTATATAAACACTGTAAACCTAAAATTCTAATTTTCCACACTTACCAACAAACTTAAGACGCAGCTTTATGACTATATCCACTAATGTACTAATCCACAAATGTGATAAAATTCAAATCCAATATATAATGGGATTAATCTCTATATAATTCCTTGTGATTCAAGGACCTAAGTCCTAAAAAGTCCAAACCAAATCATTCACAATGTTGCCGATATAGTTGGTCCAAACCGAATTCAATTTTCATTCAAAACTGTTGATAAATGATGATCCAAGATAAAAGATATTTTTATCTCAAATAATGTTAAAAGGTATAACTTATTTTATTTAATCAGGTAGTATTCTATATAACATAATTAAGGATTCCAAGCATACTAGTTTACAAATATATGTATAAAAATAAGTTGTATCATACCTAAACAAATTTATTAATTAATCATTAGATTTAATAAATTCCTAATCAAAATATTTATCAATCAATACTATGTATGGTAATGATTAATAAATATTTTCAAGGTACTTATGTTTAACTGCTAGTATAATGTAAATTTTTTAAGCATTCAATTTAAATACATGCATTATAACACAGTGTAATAATTATTTAATTTATATTTTGTTTTAATAAAAAATACCAAAACAGTGAAATATGAACTTGATACTTTTTTTGTATAATTACAATGAGTTTATAATTGTATGTTTTTAATATATTTAATAGGTATATATATATATATATATATATATATTTATTAAGTGATTAGATAGTCACTGAATAAAAATAAATAAAATACAATTATACACATACTTGTACCAATTAGATATGCACATTTTTTTTAAGTAATATATTTATTTATAAATTGTATTTATGACCAGTATATACTTTATTTATAGTATATAATACAAACTTACTACATTAATTGTAATTAAAAACTTGAAAATATAAAGTCTAAAGATTAGGACTTAGGTTCTACAGCATATTGATATAACTCCATAAATAAAATATTAGAAATTATACCTACGTTTTTAAAAATAAGTAATTTCAACTCAAAATTAAGGCTTTTTTCACTTGCTTTTGGATAAAAAATGAAATTTGTTTTCAATCATAAAAAATATTAATCATATACGAGGTCTGTTCAAAAAGTTCCCGAATTTTTCAATTTTTTATTTATGGTGCTTACCTACAAGCTATTGAGACATATCACCCTCGAAATATTCTCCCTCTTGATTTATACACTTTTGCCAACGATGTTTCCATTGTTGAAAGCAATCCTGGAAAGCAGTTTCTGGAATTGCTCGTAACTCCGTTAGCGAATTTTCTTTTATTTCGTCTATCGTAGAAAATCTTTGTCCTTTTAACGGATATTTTAGTTTTGGAAATAAAAAAAGTTTGCTGGTGCCAAGTCGGGAGAATATGGTGGATGAGGAAGCACGGTTATGTGATTTTTCACGCAAAAATCACGAATTAACAGGGAAATGTGCGCCGGAGCATTGTTGTGATGAATATACCAAATTTTGCTGCAACAATTTTGCGGTGCATTCCAAGTTTTTCGACCAGGATTTCATGACATGAACAAACCGATATGTTACAATCTTACGCAATTTCTCGAACAGTTAAACGTCTATTAGACCGCACAATTACATTGACTTTTGTCTCATGAGCATCGTCTGTCGATGTCGACAGACGTCCTGAACGTGGGTCGTCATCAATTGATTCCCGACCGTCTTTAAAGCGTTTAAACCAGTCGTAACACTGAGTACGTCCTAAACACTGATAACCATAAGCATTTTGCATCATTTTGTGAGTCTACGTAAAACATTTACAAAGTTTAACCCAAAATTTAATATTAATACGTTGTTTGTGAAAATTACTCATCTTAAAAATCGCACAATACACACAACTTGTCTACTTTGAAAGCGCACAGTTAATGTTTAGATAGCAATAAACATTTGGAATTTAATTGAAAAGATAGCTGCATATCTCTATTTTATTTTGATATAGTAACATTTACAATAATGTAATTTTTCTATTTTTAAAAACGATAGTTCGGGAACTTTTTGAACAAACCTGGTATAGACAAATGCAACATATTAGTTTTATGTAGTAGTGTAGTAACAGTAGATTTTTTTATACCCAATCTCAAGAAACGCAGAAAACAGTTATTTAATATAACTATTATTTGTTATTAAATTATAAAAATTCTATGCTTCAAGTTTTAATTCAATGCTTTTGAGTATAGAGAGTAGGGTATATTTCAAAGCGATTAAATGTAATTGGAAAAATATAAAACATATCAATGTTAATATTGAACATTTTAAGATATAGATGTCCACAAAACAAGAAAAAACTGAAGAACCTAGGTATTCATGTCTTAAAAATTAGGTACTGATATAAATAATTTATGACTAATCATACCTACAACTAAGCATTGAAAATCATTTTTTATAGTTATTTTTTTAATTATTTTGATTTAAAGGGCATATTACAGGATTTTTATGTTATATAATACAAGCCGGACTACTGGAATATAATATAGAGAATGTTGGTAAGCAGTTAAGCATAGCCTACTGTGGATATAAATATTCCTAAGGCACATCCAAGCATAAGCAAGTCATTGAAATATACACTCGTTGTGTATAACTCTCGGGCAATATGGGGCTGTTGCAGGCACAAAATACCTTGGAAAGATAATGCCAACTCACACGTGAACCGAGTTTACGACGTGATGTGGCGGATGAAGCCAACGTAACCAAAATGCGACGCGGAATTCGAGACAGACTACACGGTGATCAATGTGTTACCGTAATAACGAAATAATAATACGAACCTGTGCAACTGTTTTTGTTTGTGGCTTCGTGTTAACACCGATAGTACACGATGTATTTTCACAGCAAATAATCAACACGATTTACACATCGTCGACGGCCGAAATTACTCACTACATTTGATGAAAATGCGATAAACACGAGCACACTCAACTGGCGATACGTACTAAACCCGACGATCTAGTCATAATTCAAACAGATATGAAGAGATGAATAGCAGAACATTGACTCAGACAACGTGCCCACTAGACACAGCGAACGCCAAACGAAGAAAAAAATTATTTAAATTCACTGCTAGGTGTTTAAATTAATAATAATAATAATAATAATAATAATAATAATAATAATAATAATAATAATAATAAAGTTAAACTCGATTTAATCGCTGCACAAAAAGTTCATAACCTCTAATCAATCAGTGGCGGCGGCTTCGCTACAACGCAGCAACTGTGATAACCGGTGGGAATGATAACGAGACCGTCGGGCTGCGTCAGCTGCCAGTCGCCCGTGTCGTTTGGGTTGGTCCAACGGTCGGCGTAGGGCGGGGTTGAGGTGGCAGCGGCTGGAATTCGTCCGCCGTCGGTTTCGATTGCCGGCGCGGCGGTCGTCTTATTGCTTCTTGTCGCCGGCGATCCTTACCGCGGCGGCGCGGCGGCAGCCACGATGGACAGTGGAATGCGCGCGCATCGGCCGCCGCCGCCGCCGCCGCCGCCGCCGCCGCCGCCGGTTAGAGACGTCCACGCGATAAACGGCCCACGAAAACGGGCGAAATTACGTGGAATCGTAATGACGTAGTCGACGACGATTATATTTTATTAACTCGCCGCCGTCGGTCTTATACGACGCGTACAATACTTACGCGGTTACGCGCTTCGAATTCAAAACCGATTTCTATATCCGCCGTACTTCATTCCTCACCGTATCTCGCACGCTAAATTGTCGACGACAACGTTGACAATAATAATATAACGTCACATCGTCAATCCAATTTACGTCTAAATCCAACGCGCCTCCACGTCGTACTATTATTATCATTATTATTATTATTTATTGTATTTCGTCGTCGGATATTACTGGTTACGTCCCGTAGCATACTCGGCCGGGACGTGCACAATAAGATACAAGTTTATGCCGATTCTCGCTTTGGGTAGATCTAGTTTTACGTATAATACGATACAAATGGCGGACAGTTCTTTTCGCAAATCAACTGTGTTCCCTCGCTCGACCGTTTATCATTTACCTACATAATATCACGGCGTTTGATATTATAATTTATTATTTTTTTTTGTGATATTACGGAACGAATCGACTTTCATAGCTACCCGCCTAATAAATAATAATAATACAACAGGAAGTATTTGCGAGAAATTATTATAGCAGTAGCTGATGCCGTAGAGTAAAATATACATATGTGGCTGGTACCTACTTATTGTGCGAATCGTTGTACCACGTACGTCATTCCTACATCAATATAACTACACGTACTGCGCACTATGATTCTTCATGATTTCATAATATAAACGACCCAATTACATCGATAGTTTCGATTTGAATACCTACAATATATATAATAGTATATTATCAACGTCTAAGGTGAAGGTTGAACAGGACATCGCGCATTCATTCCGCTCATATAATACTCGATAAAATACAGTACAGTTCACACGAATTCAAAGCCCATGTGTAAGTAGCTACCATGCAGTTGTAATAATTGATCTAATTGACAGTACAATATGGTGGTCCTTACAGACCTCACTCCTTACGCACAAACTCAATAAACACATATTGTCTAATTGACACGATAATATTAGGTATAAGGGGAATAGAATATGAATGCCGACTGAGCTAGAAATTAATTCTTAATCTACGTATTGCCGTAACGGATCTTATAACCGTGTTAATAAGCGCTTAAATAGCTTGTCTGAGACGTCATTTCATGAAAGTAGGGGTTTACGTTTATGAAAATTAATAAATCAAATTAGTGATCAATTATTCCCACGTCATTTAGTCTTATTTTTAATAACTGCAGTATATGTAGGTATTAAAATTATAAAATCTAACCATAAAGTTTTCAAGGTGGTTGATCACCTCTTCAGTACACTATAACACTATAGTCTATAGAGTTTGTCGAGTACCTACCTACCTACCTACCTACCTATTGTTATAAAAAAAAATGCACTAACTAGTAACTATATTTTTAAACTTTTCAAGTGAGTCGAAGCATATGCTGTAAGCGCTGTCGGTAAAATACAAGGATACAAAAATACGATTTTATACAAGCAAAATAAATAAAAAAAAATACAAGTGTGACATAGAGATTTTTCAATAATATTAATTAATTTTATTAACAGTGAGGAAAATCATGTTTAATCACTTCTTGGGTACGTACCTACCCAATCACTAAAATAAAATTCAATATAGGTAAATAGGTAATCAAATTACTTTATAGCTTATATTAAAACTTACTGTTTTTTCGTTCAAAATATTTGTAGCCATTCAGCGTGTGGTATATTATTATAACATTAAAATATTTGAGTAGGCAATGGTTTTTAAATACTTCAATTGGTATGAAGAATGATTGAAATATATTGATTGAAATAATGATTGAAATTGAAATTTAGTTCAGTAAAATATTTTAATTATAATTTTGTTGTGTTAGACGTTAATGCATAATCTATAAATCATAAAATTGTTGTATTTAGTGAATTTATTTTGCCGCAATTTATATAAAATGTTTAATAAAATACCCTTCAATTTTTTTTAAATTAGTCATCCAATCTAAAATATAAGTTGATCATCTTTCATCACCTATAGTAAAAAAATCATTTTAATTTATTTTACCACAGCAGCTTTATTGCTTGATAGAATTTATTTTCTGTAACACTTCCAGGACGTGTTATAAATTATAATATTAACTATTTTGACTTAAAAATAGGTAAATTTAAATTAGTTAAAACAAACAAAGTAACAATCATGTAATAATGCTGTTGCAGAATGCCTGCGAAAAGTTTATGTCTTACGAATTATTGGCATACTCACTTCTCAATGAATAAATATAATAGTATATTATACAGTACATATTAAATATTGAACAGTAATTTATATATATATATATATATATATATATATATATATAATATGTATGGATCACTGATATTATAATACACTACTACCTATTACAGTAAGTACCCAAACACAATAGAGAACATAAAACTCACATTACATAGGTATTTATATTAGGAAAAATATCCATAAATATGATATGAGGAAAACGCCGAGAAAAAAAAAACGGTCTATAGTGAAAAAATCTCACACTTAGGTATACGGGTATAAGAATTTATAATGACAGTTGACACAATGACATATATGATAAAAAATTTTAATTTATTAATACATATATAAACTATATGTATATTTATCAAACATTGGTAGATATTTGCAATATAGACATGTTATGTCATAACTCACAATTAATTATTGATAACACCAATTACAGACTGTGAAATCGTCATACCTTATCTTAATATCTTTTTTCATATATGTGCCATACATTTTTTAATGATTAAAATTACAGTATTTAATGACACTTATTATTATATGAAACTTTTTCTACTCTTGGATTTCAAAACGTTAGAGGACCAGCCTAGTTAACAAATATCAATAATCCGTAGGAAATTAGAAAACAAATAATGAAGTATACCTAAGTAGTGGATCCAAGGGTGGGTATGAGGAAATGGAGTAAATACCCATCTTGAGCGCTTATTTTATTAAATCTTATTAAATTTTGTTTTATTTTTATATTTTTGATATACGACAACAATATTCAATTCGCAATAGCTACATCAAAAGTTTACAAAAATATTACAAATTAGAATAAACATTATATAGTACATATAAATTTAACAATATCATACAACGCCAACGAATTAAACTGATAAACTGTCAATTATTGGGACTTAGTCGTGTGACGATTCATACACTACACTTAAACGTAAAAATCTGTACAAGTATTGATGTCAGTTTGTAAGAATCGATTAAAAATAGTGATAATAAAAAGAGTATTAGAAGTTAATAGTCTACTACCCTATTGAATATGACTAAATTTAGTATTGGGTACATTTTCATTCCCTCTCCCCACCCTTGATTGATTTTTGGATCCGTCACTGGTATACCTAAGCCAATTTTGAGTTTGGAAGATATCAGCCTCTTTAAACCAGTACAAAAAAAACGATAAACTAAGAAAAGTATAATTAAGTAAGTACTCGTATAATTAATATAATTACGAGTATCAATAATATATTATATAAACATTTAGCTAGTCTACTAAATAAGCAATGTAATGGAAAAAGTATTTTTTCTAATTTATCGAGATTATAATATATTATATAAACATTTAGTCTACTAAATAAGCAATGTAAAAAATTTGTAATGGTGGATAATTTGAAATAATAACAAATTATTATTGAATAAATAAATAATTTATTAAAACTTATCAAATTTAAAATAAAATAAATATATATGTAACAAAAAATAAGATAAATAAATATAAAAAATAAAATAAATTATAAATATTTCCTTGAGTATTAATGTGATGAAGTACACTAATAAGCACTTCATATACTCAAGGCCAATATTTATAATTTATTTTATTTTTTATATTTATAGATCTTATTTTTTGTTACATATATATATATTTATTTTATTTTAAATTTGATAAGTTTAAACAAATTATTTATTTATTCAATTATAATTTGTAATTAATGTATATATAATATATATCATACGCATATTATACAATATTACTAACACCAATGTACCTATGATTGTTTCTGGTGGTTTAGACTTGCAAATCATTGTTATCTTTGTTCATCATTGTAACTATGGTTGGCGTTCTCTGCCCAAGGCGACTATCTCAAAAAAAAAAAATGTTTCTTTTTGGACGATCTCTACTTGAAAAGGTTTGGCCATCCCTGATCTATAGTTTTCCCTCGTGAAATAAGAAACTAAAAGTAAGCTGTGAAAAATATATACTTTTAAAGTTATAATTTTTTATGATATAATATATATAGGTATAAATAATAGTTATATAATATAGAGTTTCTTTAATACATTTCTAAGTTTGAATTATAACAAAAAATGAATACAGGTATATTGTAATAATAAGTGATTAAATTGTGATGGAATACTGGAATGTAGTAGGTAATTAAAGGTATGCTAATATTACCATTTACCATGGCTTTATGTCTATATTTTCATCGGTCAAATAAGTTATTATAACATGTTAAATGTTAAAAGTATTGACATTTTTGAGCACGATTATAATAATAAACTTAAATAATACAGATAATTTGTATATAATATATAAATCTAAGAACTTTTCTGAAATGTTATAGTTAATTATTTCATTTATTGAGATATGTAGGTACTTTGAGGTCTTAATTTGATACCAATAAAACAATACATATATAATACGTATAAATAGATGCATTTGATTTTAATTATATAATTTAAGACACTGAAATGCTGTAAAGATTTAAATATAAATAAATCGAAAAAATACGTAACTTTCTTTTGGTTTCTTTAATATTAATGCAAATTTCAAAAACCAACATGACGTTATATTTCACTGTTTTAATGAAATTAAACTTTTATTTTCCATATTTAGTAGGTAGGTAAGTACTAGAAAATAATAATAAAATTACCATTTGTATCTTCTTTTAAATTATGATTTTAAAGATGAAAATTAACAAGACGTCAAGACGGATAATAATTTGCTTTTATATAAATCAACAAATTGACACACTTTTAGATTAATTTATATAAAAAAAAATGTAGGCACATACCTACACCAATAAGTTGATTCATTTTAGATTCAATGTATTTAATTTAAAATATAATTTTATCTTTCATAACAAAATACATTTAAATATTTAAAATCAAACAAATTGTGATTCAAAAGGGCATTTATTTTTAATAAGAATTAATTAATTAATCGTTTGTACTGTGTAAATGACGTCGACTTGTTACTTAGAGCATTTTACTTACCTAAGTTTTAAAATAATCTATCTGTAATCCTCATGATTGTGTTTATTACCTAAACGCTACACATAAAATACTTGATAGTATTTTAAAAATTGTAATTAAATATCGAAATATTGTACTATAGTAAAAACAATACCTTGTGTGTATATAATATATATTTAATACATGTTGACATTTAAGCTTAATTCTGTAAGAATGTTTATACTTAATAAATATAATGAATGCGAATTGATATGTATTGTATATGTAATTATATATTATTTTATTGATATTTTTGATTATTTTATTTACATTGCCTGCCTGGTACCTTTAAACATTACTAAACACACATCGAATAATCATAAAAAATAAGAATTGATTTTTTATTTAAAATTATAATTTCTATTGACTTTTTTATTAAGATGTTAACAAATATGATATTTTTGGTTTGTCATAACACGTATGAATGAATTATATTTGATTAGATATTTAAGGTTTTATTCTTTGAGTTACAGTTATCCATCAGGATTTTTAATTAGGTACAATGTATTTGAAAAATTTATTCAATTCTACATAGTAATAATAATATATACAATATACATGGAGTCATGGACTTTTTTACTACTTTTTTACTGATTATATACATAAATATGCTTTTCAAGATCTAAACACATGTATTTGGTATGTACCTAATCGTATATGACGTTATTTACCGCAATAGGAAATATCCACATGAATTATCAATTATGTGTGGCAATTGTTCTTATTCATAAACAATAATTTAAGTGACGGATGTATAGATGAGTGTTGAGTTTTCTCTCAGGTCACGATAATCTATAACCTACAACATTACGTACACTGCCATAACTGTATGAGATATACATATAAGATCATGTAGAAAATAAAAGGGACAATATCATAGCTACTGACATTTTTTTTTTCTAATTTCAAGTATTTAGTACCTAATCCTATCATATTTATAATACATATCCCTAAAGTATCCTGTATAACGCGTACAATGAAATTATTTTTGATTTTGTAAAATCGCTATTTTTCTACGTACGTAGTTATTACGTAAGTTACTTCATATTTATAATAATTTTTATATACATGTATTTCAACATTGTCAACTTAGACAACTTTTATTATCTATGAAAACACTGAAAACGCAATTAGCTTTAAAGTTATTGTATTCACAACAGGAAAAAATAGAAAACAACAAATTAATAACATAACGTCGATCCACACAATAACTATATAGTTAAAAAATAAAAATAGATAGGTATCTTAATCATAAAATATTATTTATTTTTTATATTAGTCTATGGAAATAACACGTCAATAGCCTGCACAATCAACACAATTTAATATGATATTAATATTATGATATCATAGTAACATAGTCCAAAGACGTATAAAATATATTATTACTAATGTGTGCATTTAATGTCTGTATATAGGTGATATTAATGAAAAATAATATACTGAATTGTTTAATAATTAATTAATATTATGTACATTATGACGTATGCTAAGTAATACCCCTCCTCCTCCATAGTTGGCGACTATATGTGAGATAGCAATAGTTATAGTATACCTATAGATATAACTTTAGAGCCATATAATAGGCAAGTAGTAAGTACCTATATCACCGCTAATTAAATAGTAATTACCTGTATCATATTGAAACGGTATCCTTAGAAATTAAAACATAAAATAATGCATGTATTATGAAGTACAAAGTTCAGATTATGTAAAAGTCAAAGTATTATTGATACACCAAGCTTCTTTTATGTTACTCATAGTATATTATTTTATATATTTAGGTACATACGCTGTGTAATTCAAAGTTCCGATAAATAAAATAAAATAAAAAAAAACTGTATTACAAAGAATAAATAATTAATTATGAAAAAAATTACCAATTATAAATGGCAAAAAATAGACCTTTTAAGTTTTTTGAAAATCGGATGTTCGCATTATTATAAAATTTAAATTTAAATGTTGGATGTTCATTGTTCATTATTTTATTTTATTTTATTATATTCAATTGATTTATATTATTATTTTTTAATATTTCATACATTTTATATACTTTAGTTTTTAAAATTTGTAAGTTCATAATATTATAATATTACATCATAGTGTTATGTATTTTTATTTTATCTATTGATTTTTTTAGTGTCTAGACAATATCTGTTGTAGCTCGACAATTATAAAGTATACATTATATTATTACATATCCGGAAGAGTTTACCAATGGGATAATTTACAGGTCATTAAAATCGGAAGAATCACACGTGTAATTACTTGAATACATTATCAAATATTCAAAATACGTATATTAATTATATAGGCGAATTAATCAGAGATTTTTCCGTACCTATATTACAAGGCTGAAACAGCTCCAGTTTCATTATAGTTTCAAGAAAATTTGTTTAAAATATGTAGTTTAAATCTGTACTAGAAAAAAAATGTATAAAATTAAATAAATAGGTATTTTATAAACATAATAATTATAACATAAACGTACATAAAAACATGCAACGTAATTGTTATTCAAGTACTAAGAATTGAGACTGCGAATAGATTATACGTCTTCTAAGCCGTCATGATTTTTGAATTTAGAAACTCCTGAAAAAACTCCTTACTTTCATTATTTACTAATTTGAAAAAAAAACCGGCACAAGTAAAGCCTAAAGGTGGTGATTAATGACTATCGGTATACAGAGCATTTATCATATACTCGTAGGACATAGGTAGTATACATTCTTATTGTCGCATCATTGTTCGTCATCAATTTTTATTTTTTTAATCCTTATGTCTTATAGATTAAAATTTGGACTACGATAAGCTATTAATATTAGATGAATCCTCTATTACACGCCTAATTAAAATCACATTGCACGAAGGTTATAGGTATGCCAGACACTGAGACACATTAAAATATATTTTATTGTGATCGAAAGACGCCCGTGCATTGACAAATACAATTATATATGTATAGTCAGTCATAGGTTAATGTCGGCTCGGCTTTAATCTGAAATGCCCGACAAGTCGAGCCGGTAAACAATGTTTAAAATGTATTAAAAGTCTCTTATACAAATAGTGGGCCTCGTAGGAATAAGCTGGGCGAACGAAAATCTCGAATGGAGTCGAAAAACAATTTAGTTACAAAATAAATACACTGATGTTTTGCGTTCGATGCGCACGAAAAGTGTTCAAACGCTGGCCGGTAGGTACCTAGGTACTTAACACTTAACACAATATATTGTCTTCAATACGACGCCATGTGTGTTCGTGTATGCACTACGTGTTGTCATAACGCACATGGCACATATTGTACCTATGTGTTGTTGATCATTTCCTGATAGTCAAGTTTTCACCGGTAACACGGCTGTCACATCGGTATAAATTATTGTAATGCCTAACTCGGGGTAAAACTGGTAGGTGTTACACGTTCATTTGCATAATAATGAATATTCATGGTTGAAATGTGTCCGTATTACACGACCGGCGGAGACGGCGCCCGAAACGGGCCCGAGCACCGAACGCGATTGTTAAACATTTTTAAATTATTAACGTTTCACGCGGACGGAACGCGTAGAACGCGGGCACCGACCGACCGACCCGTGCCGTGCCCCGTGCGGACGACAACGTGACGCGGCGGTCGGCGACGATGGTACCACGAGCGCGATCTACCCGCGAGACCGACGGTTAGATGTCGCGGCGTCTCGTCCGGCGGCTGCAACACGGTCCGGACGGGTGGCGTCGGTGGCGGGCGCGCGGCGGCCACTACAACGACGGCCGACGGGACGCGGACGTCGGGTAGCCGACGACGATTCTCACGGCCCCTCGCCGCCGCTGTTGTCCGCGCATGCGCAGTACCGCGCTTATCTTTATCATTGTTATTGTTGTCGACCTGACACCAGGACAACGGCCGCCGCGCGACAAGTGTAACGATCTTTTTCAAATGTCTGTTGTCACTGCACGTAATTTCGTACGTTCCCCGTCTTTGACGCATTCGTCTCGCCCCGCTCCGCGTCGTATGAATTCAAATTTTATCCGATTGTCGCACGTTCGGACAACGTCCAGAACCGAGTGATGTCTAGTCCGAACACCGTTTTCAGACGGCAATCGGTATAACGTAATATAGAACATCCATGCATACGTCGTCCTGCGCGTACCACTAAAAATGTCCGATTTTTCGAAAATTCCGTCGTACTCCCAATTCCGGGCCACGGAAACCGTAAGTACTACTGCCACATTTCTAGCGTAAATAATCAATAAATTGTGCTATTTTTCTTTTCGTTTGTCCAGTGGCAATCGTTGGTCGACCATTTCAGAAGCGGCATGCCGCTGAAATCGCATCGTTACCAGCTATGGTTCAGGGAAAACTGTTTCGCAGGCGTCGAAGCCGTTGATTGGATGTACAATGAGGCGTCTGTTGGAAAACTACAGCACTTATTTAACAAAGGGGTTACACGTCAACAGATCGTATCGTTGATGAACAAGTTTTATGAGGCTGGTATTTTCAAAGCCGTCAGTACAACATTGCAAAAGTTTAAGGATAAATCTGAATTATATGAGTAAGGATTATAAATTAGTCATTGATCTATGTAAACATTTGAAAATTGTGAACCAATTGGTGACATAACCTAGTGTAACTGGGCTGATGACCAAATGTTGAATAAGAAATATCAATAGATTCACATGTATCAAGGTGAATTATATTTAATTATAATTAACTTAATTCTAATAAATATTATATACTATCCATCTTACGTACTCTCAGCATATGATTTATAATTTTATTAAAATGTGTTTGTTTAAAATTTACAATATTCAGAGTAAGTGATGCCAATATTTCATAGTCTAAATTATGTTTAAATTAAATCGAGAATAAATAACATAATCTGTAAAATACTTATAGTTACAACTACTGTCTACTATTATACTAATTGTTTTAATAATTTAATATCTTTTCAGTAAAAATGCATCAAATCAATTTCTATTACATGCAATGTTTTTTTTAAGCCATAGGTAATCCGAACAAATCGCTAATCCGAACGACTCCTTTCACCTTCGGATTATCGAGACCCGACAGTAGTTATTATTTAGAAATTTTGATTTTTTTTTTTTTAACGTCTTGATTAATTGTGTGTAAGAAGATTGAGTTGTAAAATATTAATTTCTAATTAGTTATTAGTACAATTACCTTTAACCTAGTTATATATGTTAACTAACCGATTGTAGTGTATAATATCTATTTTAAAATTTTAAATACTATTAAATGGTTTTTAATAGTATAACATGGTTATTTAATAATTATAAATTAAACCATCAACATTATTTAAAATTGTCATAAGTAGAAAATCATTATTTTCTTGGTTCCATTTTGATAAAATATTTATAAGTTCATAAGTCATAACCAATATCATTGATAAAATTAATCAATGTCTACATAAAAATACTTTTATCATTATTTACAACTTCTGTTAAATGGCCGTAACATTAAAGTATTAACAGTAGATATTTAAGTATTTAGACAAAAGTCAAAGTCATTGCATTTTATATTATGCTGATGTATTATTTAATGACATTATACCTGTTTTAGATTTGCATTACCAAAGAATATTAATAAGACAATGAACAAAGGATCTGTATTGTCATCATTAAATTTATTCATAATGAATAAACCACAATTGTTATCTCCTCAGCTCAAAAAAAGTGATAAAGTCATTAGTAGTCATAGAATGAAATCATACTCAATGGAAAATGTTGCAATGAATACATATTTGAACGAGAACCACAAAATTGCTAATTTTATTATACAAAAGTAAATATTTGTTATAATGTATAAAATCATTTACATATATACATACATATATATCTTATGGTTTAGACTAGCTGATTATAGGATGTAAATTCAAGTGTAATAAGTACATAAAATTAATAAAAACAATCATAAGTTGTAAAATAAAAAAAACTATGAATTTCTCTCGAAATTATTTTTATTAGCATCAAAAATGTTATTATAACATTTCCAATACTCTAAAAAAATGACCAAAAATACAAATACTTAATTAAAAAAAAATAAAGTATAAAATATACTCAATAAGTTTTTAATATATGAACTATTTTTTCAATAATAGAATGATTTTTTTTTTTAATAACATAATTTTAGAAAATATATGATGAAAAACTTATAGCATAAAAAACGTAATTCACTATTTACTTATTGAAACTTTTATTTAATTTAAAATGTATTAATTCAATATTAATTTATGTTTGTTGTTGATTTAGTTTGCGGAATATCCTGAAAAGTTTCAACATGGATGATTTTTTGAATACTGAAAATTTAAACAAGCAATGGATAATTATGAATATTTATAATCATGAGTATAATGTTGACGGTTTATTTCCTCATTGGGTCAAATCAGCAATGGATAGCTTAACATTTGGTAAAGTGATAATTTTAAAATATTTTTTTTCATTATGTATTTCACATAACATAAGTAAACTATTATTTAAATGTATTTAGTTTATTCGTTATGAATATGTAAAATAATGTTGTAAAACTTACTATTATTGTGTGAACTTATTTATTCTACTGTATAAGTAATTTTACCATTACAGAATAATAGATTGTATAATTCATAATTCATTATTTTCTGCAATATTTAAATATAACTTAAACTATTGGTTGAGGATTAATAATATATGAACTTTTATAATATAATATATTATAGAATGTAAACAACTATACACAACCATATGAAATTATTATTAGGCTAAACTTAAATATTACCATTTGGCGGTACTTAATGAAGATTTACAATATTTGTTAATAATTGAACTGAAATTGTTTGCTATATATCATTAAATACTAATAAGTAATAAACAATAAATTTATACCTAAACACTTTTAAAAATTAAACAAGTTATTGATTTTTTGTAGAATACTAAAATTAAAATTTTAACTTTTAAGACGCCTATATATATTCTTATTTATTAACTTAGTTTTTAAAATTTTGAATAAAGTTCAATTAAAAATGAATAACTAGATTATTACTATAAATTAAAACAAATAACAATATTATACAAGTTATACATTTATGAAAAATAAAAAACGTTTATAGAATAGTTATACTCCCTTAATGTATTTTTATTTTTTTATTTTAGGTATGGAAATAAATGAAAATACTTATCCAGGATTTAATGCAGATGTTTACTCAGTAATCAAGGATTATTTTTTGAATTCAGAAGAACCATTAATTCCTACATCTTTTTATGAGATATTTATTTCTATCTTAGTAATAGTAGAAAGACATGACAATATGTGCAATAAGAAAGCGCAGTTCACAGAAAACAACACAAATTATAACTCTACTCAAAAATCAAATATGTGTTGGGAAACTGAGTTTTCTACTGATCATGCAAAAACTTGTGTTGTGAATAAATGTTTTGATATTTCTGGACATCATGTATCATCTTTGTCTAGGTCCTCCATCAGTAGTTGTAGTAGTACTTCATTTTTTGAATCATGTGAAGTTGAGCATAGCAATATGGAGCATAAACCATTAAATACTTCACATAAATATTCCAAGCCAAAATTATTTCGCACTACTAGTTCTCCAGAAATATCTGTAAAAACACAATCATATTATCAGAGAAATATGGAAAAAATAAAAAAAAAAAAATTGATGGGCCGTACCGTTTCTAATAATTCAATTCATCCAAAGAATTTGAATGATCTAAATGACAGTGTTTATTTGGACGATTACGGATTTAAAAATAAACCATTGGATAATGATAAATTTGTTCATCCATCTACTTCTGGATATGTTAACTTTGGACTTTTTCAATCCGACCAAATTAGAGATGAAATCAATGGGTTTGATGTAGATATGGCAATTTCCACTCTCCATAAATTAATTGATTTTGCACAAATGGACCAAACACAAACTCTCAGTCACCATTCATTTAATGGTATGATTCAATTTTTTTTTAAAACTATTCTTTCATTATAATATTGATTTTGTGACTTTAATATTGATAAAATAAATAATTTATGTTTAGATTTAAATGAAAAATCAATGCACCTAGGAATTCTACTGTATCAATTACTAAGCCTTTGTCTTCCACCATTAAATAGAGCAAAATTACAAGTATTTTTAAATTTTGTTTCTCAACTATCATCTACTTATAACAAGGTATTATTTATTACTTTTATTACTGTTTTTATTATATAATTTAAATTTAATAATAATAATGTTTTCTTTTTGTTTAATATTATACACTAATATTTCACTTAATATTTACTATTTTCAAACATAAAATACTTTTTAAATAACCATTAATTAAATTTCAATACTATATAATTAACAAACAATTTTTATCAACCAATTCTGATAAATTATTAAAAAATCTTATTTTAAGTAAAGAAAATTTATTTGTAGAAGTTAAGTGTAGTTAGTGCATTTATATACTAAGTTTGTTTTATTAGGATAACATATACCTTCAATGATTAGAAATCATGTATTTATTTTGCTGTTCATTAAAAATTATGACACTTGTGAAAATTGAAAAAACATGATTGCTTCAAAAATTGTTAAGACGTCAAAATTGCAAAGCTCATGTACTTGAAACATTTAATTAATCTACACATTAAAAATGTTCAATGAATAAAATTAAATATAAAATTTTCTATTCTGTATAAATTAAGAAGACATTTAATTTTTGTTAATGATTAAAGATATTTATTGATATAAATGCTTTTCTTACTTTCTATAAAAGTGCTTTTCTTAATTTGAATTAACTACAGTTAAATAAACAAAATTCAACTTTTTAAGAAGTGTTATTAATTTATAATTTTAATATTTGCTAATTCATTTTTCTGATTGATTAGACTTTTACCTATATTTTTACCATTTTATGATTCAATGCTTATTTTATTTTTGATTTTAAGTCCTATAATATGAATAAAATTTAGTATTGATTATAATTTAATTTATAACTATATAAGTAACACAATATGAGTAAATAATAAAACTATAATAACTTATTTTTATTTTCAGATAACTGATAAATTATGTTGTGCTGTATTGCGACAAAATACTAATCAATTTGAGTATGATTGTTTAGCTACTGATGTTGTTAAGTTTTTATTACATAACCAAAAACTAATATTTGTACCAATTAAAACTGATTCAATTTTATCAGAAAAATTTAATTTTTTCGATATTGACGATGATAATTTTTATGAGGTTAGTGTTATACTTCGTAACTATAATTTACTTATTCAGTTTAATTATTTGATCTTTTAAATAAAATAAAATAGTTGAGTTATGACTAGTTATTAAGTGATAAGAATAAATATTTTTATTTGTCCAATTCTAGGAAAAAAAACTATATTTGTTTATATTTAATAAAAACATAATAGACTTTATACAGCTGATATATAGTATAAGTCCTTTGTGAAGTATGAATTTCTTATATTAAGCTGTTTTTGTTTTTAAAGTTGAGGATATTTAACTAAGTTATATCGCTTTAATATTTTCTTATACATATTTTTTGTTCATCACAAAAATTAGTGAGATATTATGAACATTTAATTTATTAAAATTTGGTCTATATAATATATATATTTATTATTTAGGAAAATATGCATTATTGTCTTCGGATATCAGACCAAGAATTTGAGAAACAAAGGAGTACTGAATCCAAAGAAGCTCTTATTGAATTGTTGGATCAAATCATAAATAGTACAACCATGTCCAGTAAAGAAAAGAGTAAACGTATGAAACTAGTAAGTATTCAATTCAATTAGTGCAACTCAATATTTTTAATCATACCTATATTATTGTACAAAATTGTCCCAGTATGTAACTAATCTAAAATTATTTTAGTTTGATGTTGTCATTGTTAAAAAGTGAAATTGATCTCAGTTAACGTCACATTCTTTCATTATGATTATTATATTTTTAGTTTCAGAAAATGTACCCCGATGTCTATGAAAGAAGATCGGTTTTACTAGAAGAACATAAAAAACGAAAGCCTGTGGAAAAAAGGAATAAAATTAAAAATCTACGAATTTAATACTACTTATTAGGATTAACGTTACTTTATTTATTTACCATATAAAGAATTTTGTATTATTTGAATAGTTTATAAAGTGTGGATCCTACTTCATATTATTCTGTATTATAAAAATACCAAAAGTAATTAACTGATATTATAAGATATGAAATGGAACCTACTTTACATACTTACTACTTTTTTACTTTTATATATTTTTAAAAATAAAGTGGTGCTCATTTATCTATAAAATATTAACAACAGTAGTTAATTATTCATTTCAAAAATTATTTGAAATATTTTTCAACTCTAACCAATGTTTTGGTGTATACTGTTCTAATGAAAGTTATGAAAATATGAAATTATTTATTTTTGTTGTCCACGATAAAACTGAAGAACTTGCAAACCATCCGGTAATTCTGCATTTATTTATCCTTGGCACTTTCAAGTATGAAACACGAATCAGTAATAGTCTTTTATGCATCTAGTTCTTGATAAGAAACAAACAAGTGACTAAGTTACTGGCAAAAGACACTAAAGTATATTATATACAGTAAACAACTGAAAACGATTAACGAATATAAACCTCATGATTTTCCATTCATAATTTGTCGGAATACTACATAAGGAGCTGTCACTATTTACTGTTCGTTTCAATGAGAAGAAACAAGTACTAATTGGGCTAGTATTCAAGAACAAAACTTTTCAACATTTCTGCAAACTTTGGTAGTATTCAGAATACTTTTTAAATACTTATACAGAAAGTATCTAATACACAATTGTGAATACTTTTAACGAGCATTCTGAATACCTTTTTAACGTTTAATCACCTTTTTTTAAAAATAATTTCACTATTTTTCCATCATATAAATTGCATTGTATTTTGTGCTCATATAAAAGTAAGTATATACTATTTTATAGTTAAATTATTTTATTTTCTACTATTTCTAAAGGGGTAGTATTGTCATTTTAGTGTTTTGCATTGTGCTATTATCAACAAATTGTTATAAATTACAGATGACCATAAATCTAGAATCTTTGAATACAAATTAATTTATTAAGGTGTATACTCGATAAATATTATTGATATTTAGTATAAGATAAAAATATCAGATATTTATTGTAAAGTTGTGAATCATAAGTTATCACAGTTATATAATGTACAAATACAATACAATAACCTAAATTTAGTCTACAGACAAAAGTATTCAGAATACATTTATATTATTAGTATTATAGAATTTGGGACTTATTGCACACAAATTGTAGGAAATATACACATAAAATAACGAAAATATGCTACTGAATTTTTTTACAATAAAAGATAAAAATTTGATTTTTATTCAATTTGAAATGTAGAGGATTTTTTTATTTAGTAATTTTTTTCCAGCAAAAACGTCAGTAACACTATAAGTATAAAACTTGTATTATTCTGTGTGAACGATTAAATTTATTCGTCATCATCTAATACAGTGAAAAATAAGGTCAATTACTATAAAAATGTAAACATAATTACATGTTTATCTGCTAAATTGGACTGTACATTGATTACACATTTTCTTATATAATCAAACCTAAATGCACGGCGATTGTTGTTCAGCATTTTTTATAAATTGAAAAAGAACGTTCCACGATTACTCGTTCTATGATTAGGTATATTGGGTATTGACCGACATATGATAGTAAAAAAAACAAAAACGTGTAAATATGCTTTAAATAACATTTAAACCTTCAACACTTGTCATATATGCATTTTGCCTAAAAATGCGGAAATATGAAATTAAAATTTTTGTCTCGAACACATTTATATCTTACTTAGATTATTCTACAGTCATTATTAAAGAAAATGCAAATGCAACAAGGCCCGAACTATAGTTATAACTTATAAACAAAGTATTCGGAATACTCTTTCTCCAAAGCATTCGAGCATACTTTTTAAAAGTATTTTACTCAAGTCTGCGTTTCTGTATTCCGGGCAGTGGGCACTACCGCAGTGGAGAAGTTATTAACGGAACGACATAATGGAAGCATCGGTACCAAGTATGGGAATGAACACTGTCTCGTCCGTTACGAGAAACACAATTATTTCCATTGATATGAAAACATTGATGAATCTCGAGGACGGTCATCAAACAACACAGTTAAAACTTTTGACCAAGGTGGTAGTGTAATGTGTATTGATCAGTACCAGACACCAGTCCAGTGATCATAATTGATCATTCGTTATCATCGACCATCGTTATCGGCCGTGACGGGATCGAGAAGCGGAGCAGCAGCGAGTTCGTCGCTTAGAGTTTACCATAGATCACGTAATAAGACTTAATCCGCGATATTTCATAGAATAGAATTTTGCATAATATTCGACTGTTGCACGTAGATCATAATATTATGTCCGCACTCCTCAGTGTATAGATAATATTACGAGTCGAACCAGTGGCGGCTATCCTATGCTCAAGGTGTATCCGTCGATACACCTTATAATTGGGTGGGTGGTCATAGCGGGTATTCCTAACTGAATAAGAAAAATATATTAATAATTTAATAAACCAACCGATGGCTACCTTAATATGCTGTATTAATAGTGTAAGTATTAACTATTAACGCAGTAGGTACCTAAGTAATAAGTGCCCAACATTAAGCAATTTAAGTATAGTGAAATTATATCGGCTTGGTATACGTATTATCACAGAACAATAGTATAGATACAACTATACAAGTATACGATGGGTATAGGTGGGTAGAATAATGTAAATTATTGGTTAGGCACTAAATTGTATAGGTACCAGGGTTGGTGGGTGGGTAACTAAATTAAAATTTTGATACACCTTTTTTTTGTTTGATAGCCGCCACTGAGTCGAACTGTCGAACGGATAAAATAATAGGTTTATCTGCAGACCGAGGTAGTCCGTCGCTAATGTGTGAACCACGGAACGGGGCCGGCCGGGTGGATGGCGAGTACGTCGAAACGTCGCGAGTCGCACGAACGCGAGCGTTACCACGGACGTAACGCCGACACACCCACCACTCGCTCAGTCGTGTTTCGTCGTTTCCGCTCACTCGCGCGACGGGGTCCAATCGTCCAACGTGATAACGCGCGCGCTCGCTCCATTCAACCATTGTCGTTATCTCCTACACATCTGGCGATCGCGCGATTTCTTCCCCCCGATAAAACGCGCACGGCCGACCGACCGACAGATGATATTATTATTATTACTATTATTATTATTATTGTTGCGATGATAATACGGCGTAGTGCTATAGTTCAACGCCGCAGCATTTGTTTTATTATTACTATTATTGTTACAGTGTTTTTATCGGATAAGAACGGACCGTGTCGGTGAACCGAGCTCCGAACGCGCATATACATATGTACATGATTATTTTTTTTCCGTTGTTATTATTGTTCAATTGAAAAGTGCCAATTAAAATAAAAAAAACCGTGAGGAACAGGCGCCGCCGCTTGCGTATTACCCGTGTACCACCGCCGCCGCCGCCGCCGCCGCCTTGCTTAGGACTTAGGTCAAGTGCATTTTCTTGGGCCTTTTCCTTTGTTTTCCTTTTCCACGCCTCCGACACCGCCTTTGACTGCACTGGACTTTAAACCCACGTCGTCCCGAACGCTGTTTGAACACGCGTTTGTTGTGCTCCTGTTGCTGGTCGACGAATTCGCATCCAAAGGTAAGCATAACCAACTCCAACGCTCCTAGTAGCCGCTTACAGATCTGTGAACACGATTGCTCCACTTGACATTCAGCGTATAATTTTCAGTTAATTGCACTAGTATATCTCATTAGAATAAAAGCACCGTAATCTATTGCGTTGAGAATGTTTCGATAGCAGTTTTTCTCAAGTTGAACTACAATAACTAAAAACTATAAGCCTCGACAACCCGTGCGAATAGGAATTTATCATTTTACTGTCATATTGTTGTAATACTGTGTGTTATTAATACAGAGGTAAATGTTTTTAAATATGTTAACGCTTCAATCGGCTTATACTTATAAATACAACATTCTTTTTAACTTCAGCAAATTAAATATCGTTTTGTAACATGGTACATTAAACTACACTTGTATAATATGTTTAAATTTATTTTGTGTGTGTGTGTATATGTGTGTGAGTGTGTATATGTGTCTGTGTGTGTGTGTGTATGTGTAAGAGTTTAAGAATGTAATGAACTACCTATATAATTTAATATAAACCAAACAATAAACGTCTAGTCTGTTTTGGTTGTTATAGTTTAAATGTTTAATTTAGATAAAGGAATATTTTAATATTTCTAAAGGCAATTATTGTAGTTATGAGTAAGATATAAATTTAATAAATACAGTACCTAGAGAAATAATTTATAATAATATTGAAATAACCCACAATTTAAGTAGTTGTTTAGTATGATAAATTTTTCTTAATGAATCATATTATTTAAAAACAATAATTTACCAATTATGTATTTGGATTGTGTAACTGTTGTTCATTTAAATTCTTTTATAATTATGGATAGCTTGCTCCCACAAGCTATCATAAAAAATATTTCTTAACATTTTGTTGTATGTGTTGTTTGTGTCTACTGAAATTATTTTAAATAACCTAATATTTTTTTTCAGATTTTGATTCTTCTAACCATGGAAGTATAAATAAACCATCAAAACCAATATTATGATTTTACTCTTTACAATACTTCAAACCCTTTTTGTGTTGTAAACAATTTTAAATAATTTAATATGGCTGCACATTGCTTCGATCCTAACAATAAAGTCAGGTATGTTTAATCAGTGGTTGCATTTTTAAATCAATCTAATTAATTTTAATATTTACTTGATTGAGTATTAATTGGTCTGCATTTATTTCTAGTTGGTATTTTGGACCAATGTCTCGTATTGAAGCTTCTGATTTATTAATGAGTGAACGAGAATGTGGAACTTTTTTGATTAGGGATAGTCTCAGTATTCAGGGAGATTATGTTTTATGTGTGAGGTATGTCATTAATTCAATTAACATAATATAAATTTAAACTGTATTACTGAATTAAATAATTTTAATTTACTATTGTTTTTAGGTAAATAAATACTTGTTTATTTAATGTTTCCACTATAAGTTCTATAATTGTATTAAAAATTACCTTATATATATTTTACAATACGAGTCATTATCAAATGTAAAATAATTTATTGTCACTTTTTTTTACTATTGCCAATACTATATGTATTTTTAAAATTCAAATTAATGTCATTTATATTTTATAAAGTAACTCACAATTTATTGGTTCTTAAAATCATCATCTTTTTTACAGGGAAGATAGTAAAGTCAGTCACTACATTATCAATAAAATACAAGAAAATAATGAAATAAAATATCGAATTGGTGACCAAGTGTTTCCTGATTTGCCAAGTTTATTAGCATTTTATAAATTGCATTATCTTGACACTACTCCACTTTTAAAACCTGCTGTCAAACCAATTGAAAAAGTTGTTGCCAAATATGACTTTGTGGGAAATGTAAGATTTAATTTAATTTGCTCAGTACAAGTATAAAAAATTAATGTGTACATTTATTAGGATCAAGATGATTTACCATTTAGAAGAGGGGATATTTTGACAGTTCTTGTCAAAGATGAAGAACAGTGGTGGACAGCTAAAAATATAATGGGTCAAATGGGCTCTATTCCAGTTCCATATGTTCAAAAAGTAATTTATTTCTTTGTATTTTTTTAGTAGTATTTTTTTAGTATTATTATTATTATTAATGTCTTTTGATTTTTTAATTAGTAAATTGCATTAGAACTAATTTTACTATTTTATAAAACAAAGGAAAAAGGCATTCTATTTTCGTGTTTTCCCTTTTAAATAGGGACAAAATACCAAGTAGGTTTTTTGAGCAAACATTTAACACCTTTTTAGTATATTTTTAGTATTTAATCATTCATTTTTATAAACTATTTTGTATAGAAAAAAAAAATTGAAATATTGAAAATATTAAGACAGTTAAATGTTGATTGTCTTCAATACAATTCTTATAAAATAATCTATTTTTGATTTATGTTTTTAAGAAACCATCATGTTTATTAATATTTTATGAAACCATCACCTTTCATATATTTTTATATGTTATTGTTTATTTATTTAAAATGAAATACTTAAGAAAGTTTTAATTTACAGATTCTACATGTTAATTTAAAACTTATTCTGGTTTGAAATATCTTAGTGGAAGCTAAATTTTATAACATTTTTTCCAAACTTAATTTAGTCAGTATAAGCTTTTTTCCATAATATCTGTAATAATTTAACTTAGACATTATAAAAACTTGGTACCCAATTAATGAAAAATGTTTAATATTTTTAATAATTTCTTACCAAAACAACATATTATCAATATAATACTTATACAATATCTATTCAATATTGTATTTTGATCCAATACTAAAAAAATAAGTAATATTGTTAATGTTACTTATTTACTTTCATAATAAATCTTTAAAAAATATACAATTAGCCATTACTTTTAACCATACGTTAAAGTGCCATAGTATGAATTGTTAATACTAAAGCAAATCAAATTTGTATAACATTTATATAAATACATATTAACTTATTGTAAATGATCACAAATATTTATCATCAAGTTATATTGCATACTAAGATTAGTCTAGTATTGTTATAATTTAACATCATTACTGGTAACATTATACTTTCAAATTGTAAATTATTATAATTTAATATGTTAAAATATAAATGCTAATGGTTACAAGAATTGGTTAGATAAAATTATATTTTATTGCATCTAAATTTACGTATGCATAATTTAATATTATTTTCAGTATGATGGAAGTCAACCTTTACCAATGAAAGACAGTAATCAAATTCCTGGATCTAATAATGAGTCAACATTAAGGCGTTCTAGTCTTCAAGTAAGTTAATATTTTGCGATTAGATGCCATATTACAATATTTTGATATAAATTAAAATATAATTTCTAAATTTTCAAGAATTCAGTGATTGCAATTTATAAAATGTATATTGTTACTGGGTCATCATATAGATTTCAAAATATCAGCTTTTATTTTATGACCGCATATTAATTATTCAAATAGAAATGTATATGTACTGTTGGTCAAATTATCAACTTTTTTTAGAAATTTGTTAGAAATTTATCTACATCCAAATAATGATGAATATTTTTAGTTTGTTTAAAATTCTATTAATTGGACTTGAATTTATAATTTTTTTTTTATAGAAAAAATTACCAGCTTTAGCTAGAGTTAAACAAGTTCGTGTACCAAATGCATATGACAAGACAGCATTAAAACTAGAAATTGGGGATATAATCAAAGTAACGAAAACTAATATTAATGGCCAATGGGAAGGAGAATTAAATGGTAAGACAGGACATTTCCCGTTTACTCATGTGGAATTTGTGGACTCTGAAATTAATGATTGTATAAGTGATAGCTAATTTCAACAATCTTCTTTTTTATTTTATATTATTTTTATAATTATTTTCATTTATTATTGTAATCCAACTAGTATGTACCATTGATAAAATAAGTATAGACAGCATACAAAAATTTAGAAACCTTAAAAAATAAAACTATAAAAATAAAAATAATGGGTCGATAAACGTTAATAAAATATTCTGTATTTTTTTATATCTTCAATTTGACAATTGGATTTTTAATTCATAGCACTCGCTCCCTCATGATTATAACTTGAATCTTATATTTTCATTATTATTTTGTCTAAAACAAAGTTGCAACCCAGTAAATTTTATAGCACTTCATTTTTATTTACAGAGGATAAAACTCTTATATACTGAAGTCTGAATTGACCTCTTTAATTAATGTTACTTATGTTAAAATGTAACAAATAATTCAAATTATTTATTACATATCATTCATCTATCAATCCTAAATAATAATAAAATACAACATTTTAAATTTAAATTTTTTACTAATGATTTCCTTTCATTTCCAACAAGGTAACAGTTTAAGTACAAAAAATACTAGTTTTACAATATTATTAAATATACATAAACAAAACAATTTAAAAAACATATTACTTTTTACTTAATATTAACTTACTAATAATAATTTATGGTATAATTTTAATTATTTTTCAAGATATTTAATTTTGTTTTGGTTATCATTGCGTGAGCTATCTATACTTATTTAATCAATGTATGTACTTTTAATACAGATATATTTTATTATGATGATCAATTTAATTGTATGCTCCATGAAATAAAGTTGTATCTACTTAAATCAATAAAAACAAAAATAAGTAGACTTATACCTGTAAATGAAATAATATCTAATATAACGAGATGTTTGAACCGCATTTATAAGATGTAATTTATAATTTATTGCATTAATTGTTTAATAAAGAAACATCAAACTAAATATGTTTAAATTATATTCAAATTTATAAAGAAATACAAACTAACGATTACAATTTTCAACCATGCATGTTAATTATGAGATTTGTATGTAAGCCTTGTATGTATCAGATTTAGATATGTGATAGCTTCTGTATGAAAACTTGTTAGGGACCTCAAACATGCATAATTCATTCATTTCCAATTTACTATTTAATTATTAAAAAATTATGTGAGCCACTGGGTTTCAGTCTACTCAGCTCTCCCCTAGTCTGGTCTAGTATTATGGAAAAATAGTATCTTATAATTTAAGAAAGTCATAAAGTTATGACTGAAATTATATTTAAAATTGTACCAACGAACTAGAATATAATAGACTATAATATAAAAACCTACAAATATAAGTCTGCAACAGTTAAGTAGTCACCTGTGACTTATACAAAACACTATAACCTAAAAATTGATGTAATTATTAACTTATAAGATGAAACTTATTAAATTTGAACGGTGATCAACACCAATTATTATTATTATTATTTTCTACTATTGCACTACCAATATCAGTTTTGGTTTGATAAAACTTGAGTACTCTGCTATTGATTTAGACTGCCGGTATTAGTGGTGCCATAACAGTTTGTAAAATAAATAATTTTATTACTTAACAATAAAACCTGTGATATACTCACTAAAAGTAGCTAATCGGCCAGTTTGCAAAATTCAAATGGTGCGTTTATCGTAAAAACGGTTAAGTAGTTAGTGTATTGCGCCACTTGAATTTTGAGAACAAGTAGGTACATCGACTCCTGTGAAAATGTGTTTAGAACGTTATTTACCGCGTGCACAACATTGGGAATTGGGACGATAATAAATTCGCGTTACGTCACGGTAGTTATACATTCGATTCACTCGTCCGATTAGATCAATAAGGATGATCACAGAAAAACGCATTAATTATAACGTAAAAACCCGTAATGGAGAGAACTATATGAATATGGTTGAACAAATAACAGACGATTATTAGTAAGTTATTACCATATTTTATCACACGCAACTACGTTCTCGGGGATAACGCGTTTTCCGACAAATACAAACTATAATTATTCGCGTAGTAGTTTTTATCTTCTTCTCGCTCGTTTTGTCTAAAAAAAAAACAGTCCACGGGAGACGTGAACAAACAAATGGTCAATTTATAATGTTGATACGCGCAACAAAACACGACGGGCGTCGCGCTAAAACGTTTATTGTCAATTATCTAATACTTATATAATATACATGTTGCAAAACAATTAATAACCGGTCAGCGGGTTATCGTGAACAAACAACAATAACAGAAAATAACGTTATATTTCAATATTTCATCATTTTCTCTCGACCACTCTACGCGACCGAAACAATATAATATAATTATGATTTTATTTTGAATTTACGAATCGGACTGTCTAGTGTCATAACTTGACAGTACAGTCATGCAGTGGCGTATTAATAATTTAATTTCTCTGATGAGATTTTAAATTTTAAGTCTTCAAAAAAGCTGATAAATACGCCATTGCAGTCATTGCAAATGCAGGTATCTATGCAAGTTGTATTCTTCTTGGATATTTTCGACAACATTGATGATGGGTACCGTTCTATAAATGTTGCTTTGCTATTTTAAAATGATATACAGAGTATAATATAAGTAATACAAATAGACCTGTTATTATATTAATTGGACCTCACTCCTTAGGTGCTGCTCCATATGTTACCATGCATGAAACCGCAACAAATTTTAAGATATTAAAACATATTAATAAAAATTGAAAAATTATTAACAAAATGTACAGGCTACGTAATTAGATGCATGCTTTGATGCTTTTATGTAAATCTAGGTGCCGTAAATTCTTGTAGCAGCTAAATGTTTGAATAACTTATAAAAATAAATTTTTATAAACTAAAAAAAAATGCAAACATTATAAATGTTTATAACTGCATACAGAGGCGTAGCCAAGGGGGAGCCTAAGGAGGCTATACCCCCCCCCATTGACTGTATTTATTTAAGCCAACAGCAATTATACTTCATCAGCTCGTGGGTTTTTAATGAAGTAATGCACATCCAAAAAAAATATAACCAACATTATAAAATACATATTATAGATCGTATTAAATAATTATTTACCTATTATATTAATTAATAATTTGTTCTTTTATAGTTTTTTATTTTTGTAGGAATTAGCCCCCCCCCTCACAATACAAAATTCCTGGCTACGCCACTGACTGCATTGTATTTTTATCAAAAGAAAAGTAACGATTATTATAATAATATTCATTATTCTCAACGAGTGACGTAAAGGGTCAGTAAAACAATGTCGACCATTCTTCACATATATATATATATATACATAGTTTATAATAGCTTTACACAGGCCCGGCTCAAGGGGTAGGCGGTACAGGCCCACGCCTAGGGCGGCATTTTTCAGAGGCGGCATTTAACATTTATGTATACTAGATAATTTTTAAAAAAATTCCTAGTACCTACTTATATTAAATCGTGTGTAGTGAAAAATAAAAATCAATAAAAAAATATAAAATTTGGTCAGTATGATACTATGATCGGACAAATATAAACGTGTTTGGTCGACCGTCTACCGTAGCAAGTTGCGGTGTTCTCTCGACGGTTTTTAATCGGTTCTGTGAATTAGTTTTGTCTGGCCCCGATATCGTGTTTTGTTGTTTTCAATTTTAACTCTTTCACAAAACGCACTGTTGACGAATATTATTGATTAAAAATAGGTACCAAATATTGACTGACGTTTACAGATAAGTTAATTTTATTTTCATTTGCCTGCCGACTTTCATCAGAATTCAGAAGAACATTGGCCATTATTCAATCGAGAAAGAATTAGCCTATAATATGGACATAGAAGAAGTTGTATCATATTTCGCTAACGCAAAAGCAAGAAAAGTCAAGTTCTAATCTAATACGATGTTAATATTTATATTATATTTTTACTAACTTTTATATTATAAAACAACTATTTTTAAATTGTTTTGTTTTATTTAAATTAGTAGGGATTTACTTGTCTATAAATATATCAATTTAACCAATTGTTAACTTTATACAAATAGTATAATGAACTCAGAATTAAATATATTTTAGTAATGTTTATGTGAAAAATATTTGATACACTCTTTACATGTATGAGGGGCGGCAAAACTTAAGTTTGCCTAGGTGTGTAAAATTACTTGAGCCGCGCCTGGGCCTTTACAGTATCCGTAACCATAAATTAAGACGAGGTAACGAGTAAGTTAACTTAAAATTTCTTATACAATAAAAAAAAATCATTTGCATACAGTTGGCAATTACAGGCTGCAGCTGAATAATATGGTGACTGCAAAAAAATTAATTGGTATGAGATACAACAGTGATGGCCAAACTACGGCCCGCGGGCCAACTCCGGCCCGCCATCATGTAATATCTGGCCTGCGAAAAAATTTTATGACCCGCGGTAAAAAAAATTTTTTTTTATGGCCCGAGGTAAAAAAAGTTTAGCCACCACTGAGATACAACATTATAGTGTAAATACTATGAATATATTCGTAATATTTGTTCAGTTTATCAGGACAAAAAGGACGATGTTCATTTACCCAACAGCTCGTGCAAATATATTATGTTAAAATATTATGTTGGCATTAATAGTATTAGATATAAAAAGTCTACATCACAGCTGTTCAAACAGTAAAAACAATTAGACTTTAACATACATATTATTTATAAGTATATGAGTAGGTAGAGAGTGTGTACAGACTACAGACGTCAGTATATACTAGTAATACAGTATGTACTACAAAACAATATGGAATATTATTCTTCTTTAAAGAGTTTATGTTTTCGCTTTTTAACTTTCATTTGTTTTTGATAAGACATGTCATGACTCATGAATCTGCCATTAATTACATTTTTCTTACCCACCTATATGCTTTATTATATTAAAACTGTTATCATTATTTAGCAATTAGCTGCTATCCTTATTTATACCATGGAAAATATTAATACCATAAGTCCATAACAAATGAAGTTTGACCCGTCGGCAGTAGCGCTATGGACGAAATGACAAAACTTTACTTTTAAATGACAAGTAACTTTTATAGGACATTTATTTCCTTACCTAGATAGTATAAATAAAATAATTTATCAATATATTTAAAAAAAATTCTCCATATAAATATAACTTTATAAAGATGATCCGTACGGCTGTACATAAGTTTAATATTATAGGAAGGTAACTTAAGTATTCCATGAGTAGTAATTGTTCTGCAGAAAGATTATTTTCTGCAATAAAAAGGATAAAAAGTTATTTATGATCCACAATAACTGAGAATAATTTCAATGACTCTGTTATTCCAAACATTAAAGGAGAATTAGTTAAAAGTATTGACTAGGATGATATAATGACTTCAAAAAATTTATTTATTTTAAAAAAAGGCAAGGAAAATATGTATTTAGTCAATAAATAAAATAAATAAAAGTTTTAATTTTGTTTTTAAGTTATTGATTTTTAAGCTTGAATGAAAATTTATTCTGCTTTGTTGTAATTTACAACATAACTTTTTGAATGTAATCAATAAGTTCATACTTCGTTTAATTTGAAACACGTGGAACTACAAATGTTGTTTTTTGGTAAAGAAAATTAATTTAAAAACGTAATAGTTACCTATCCTAACAAAAATGGATACAAACGTAATTAAAATATAATTATATTATTATATTTATTTAATTATATATAATTATAATAAAACGAGGCTAGACCAACGTTTATATTCAATATATTCTGAAAAGTACTTGACATTGTATATAATAAAATTTATTATATACAATGTCATATTTAATATAAATCATTAATGTGTGTGTGTGTTGTCATTATTTGATAACTTTTGGTTAGACCGTTAGGGGATCAAATAAAAAGTAAAAACTGCCCCGGGACACCAAAATCCTTAATACGCCACTGATAATACCAGTTTGTTTTCAATTTTTAAAAATAGAAAAATTAATATTGATAACAATAATTGTTTGTTGTAATAATATTTTGTACGTCTTTGTTATTAAACACACCACCTGACCACCTACGTGCCAACCTACTACTCATAAAAAATGTACGCAAATACAAGTTTTTTGCACGTTATGAGTCTTGAAATAAGTAGGTACATCACGACATTAATTTGTATATTATTTTCTTTAATTAAAAATGAAAAACTTATTACAGTGGTTACTCTAGTGTTAGCTCTGAATGACTGAACTACAAGTATATACACTTGAACTGACGAGTAATTGTGCGCACAGAGCGTAATATGTATTATGTTCTTCTAAACGGCATTTCACGCGCCAACGCAAACGTGTACCTACATAATGTAAGTAGATTCGACGATGTTACACTACATGCATCCGGGCACAGTTTTATCGTTTTTCTTATGATGCATCAGTGGCGTGGCAAAGGTGTTATTTTGGAGCAATTATTGATCCTTTAAAATTTGGTTGTGGGTCGCGGTGGGTTGTTTAAGAACAATGTATTATACTCGTATATTGTATTTAAGAGATCGGCGTGTCGTAATATCGTTCATCGAACAGTTTAAAATTTTAAGCGTCTTTATCGCGACTGTTGATCGGGAAGCACATTCGATAGCAACGATAACATAACTCATAAGTTGCGAGTTGAACCATGTCACGCGAAGTGCGACGACTATCGTGTGTCGGTATAAAGTATTTCAGTCCATTTTCATATTATTATAATTTGAGTACCTACCTATATTTATAATAATGTTGTTTCATTTATTTGATGCCAGTTTGTAAAAAATAAAAATACGAGTCAACGCATTGTGGTCCCTTTTAACTTTTGGCTTGCGACTATAGCTCCCCCCTAGTCCCCCTTGATCCAGCCTTTCGCCCTAGTGAAAAAAAAATTAAAAAAGTAACAAACACTGGTTTTCTTAATAATATAATCAATATAACAACACTTATTAATTTAACTTTTTTTTTTAAACTGGTTAAAAATTAAAATATAACGACATAACTAGGTCTCGGATTTTGATGCAATTACATTTTTTTTCTGGAATGCTTGACACGATATATTCCACGCAGCGGCGTATTTAGATAAGGGCTATGGGTCCCGTTGCTCAGAGCGGAAAATTGTTAAAGATTTAGAGGGATGGCAAATTTTTATTTTGAAAGTTTTGTATTACAGACATGAGACCGAGAATGATGTCAGTCCATAATTTTCTCGCGAATGTGTTACCCCTCCCCTTCTCTTGTCATATTAAAAAACCATGAAAATTTGTGTTGCCTCTTTCTTGAAATAACTAAATACGCCCCTGATTCCATGATACAAGCGTTATCTTGCTGTTTCTTCGTCTATACATGGGCGCGTCGGTTCCTCTCGTTTTAAGTATATATATTTACTATATATATTATGTAAGTAGCGAACGTTGCAGATGTTCCCATAACGGAATCGCTAGGGCCCGGAGAAATAATACGTTTCGGTCTCCGGGTTTGTGCGGCGTTAAATAATATGTGTCCAGAGTTGTCCAGTAATGTATAATAAAACATCGACTTGGTCTGTGAACATCTTAACATAGTAACAACAATATAGTAGTCATTTTTCGGAATTCACTTCTCCTCCTAATTAATATGTACCATTGAAAGTACCGTTTATTCTCCTGATATTATAGCCCGAATAGTATAAACACGACGTGTGTCGTAGTGAGACGACAACATAACGCTAGGACACCATAGGTACGTATGTTATTATGCTTAATTAATGTTATAGCCCCTAATCCCTATTGCCGACGGGAATAACGAATAGGGAACTGACGTCATACCGTCCTAGTGACATGATTTTTATCTCCCAACAATGTAAGTACCTACCTAAAGTATTTGCATGATTTTTTTATTTTTTTTTATCGTTTCACGTGTTTTTTTTTCGGTATGGACCACGAAAGGTTGATTTATTTATGTTGAAGCCCATGTGGGAAAATGTGAAATGCGCTCCTACAGTCGCGAATTCGCGGCGGTGGAACTATAGACATAGAGTATAGACTGTAGTTGTATCACCGAACATCGAATACAATGTAAATTCGAAAGCGTGAATCGTGCGCTCAACTCATAACCTCGGTAATATATACCTATTATCAGTGGCGGATTTAAGGAAAAAGGCCCAGGCGGCATACGATATAAGGGGCCCAAGAATTATGAATCGTCGTAAATACTAACTCGTGAGGGAGCTCTTAAAACACTGTTAAACTAGATAGGTATTGAAACAAAATAAAAAATAAATACATTTATTTAAATCGTACAAACTGGATATAATTTCTAAATAACCTTAACAATATAAATAAAAATAAATGCCGGTGCGCGGTGTATATTTGACAGTATAATATGGGCAACTATTCACGTAACCAATTTACAACACTACACAGTATTATTATTACTGATTTCTTATTATTATTACTTGATGTGTTACAATCTAAAACTTTACAAACAGAAATGATCATTCACCAATTATTATATTTTAATTTTTTTGTTGAAATGAAAATTAATGAAGACTGAAGACTGGGTCCGGGGCCCGGGGGCCTTTTCGGGTAGGGGCCCAGGCAGCAAATGTCCATTTTTTCCCGTTAAATCCGCCACTGCCTATTATAGGTAAGTACCATGTACACATGCGCGCTCGCTACGATGGATGATAGTCTTGATTCGTTTTTTCGTTGCATTTCATTTCATCTCGTTTCAAAACTTTGACAGTGCATAACGGTAATATACTGATATTAAAATATTATAGAAGAATATATGATAATTTATATAACTGAAAATACCTACCTATCAAATCGTGTCGAAATGCTCGAATCCATATACTATAGCTGTTACTTGTTAGTTGTTAGCCATATGCCCATAATAGATACGTATAATAGTCCTATAATAGCAGTTCAGACTACAGTACAACCCGATACCATAATCGTTTCATACGTTTGAGTTTTGCACAAACTTCCGTAATCAATAATTCAATTAAACGGCTATACACAGAATTGTTAAGTTTATTATTATGATCAGTTGCAGGGTTTACCTATTGAACGTCTATAATATAGTTATACTGTAGAGTAAAGTCACGACTCATGGCGCGGCGTGTACTTGAAATTTATAAACAATTACGAAAACAATTTGTAACATAAATTACATACCATATACTTAATACAAGTACCTATTAAATTTAAGAACATTCTTGATTGTAGTTTAAGAATTTAAAATTCAAGGTCTGTCATGGTCATATTTCCAAAATAATTTATAATTCATAAATTAACTCTGAGAATAAACTAGTAATGTATTTTACGTATACTACAGTTTATATAATTTGTTGTACAATGATATAATTTGTATTGTAGGTTTAAGAAAACTACGAAGAAATATTTGTAAATTTGAAATTTACGGTACCTATCTATAACCGCTAAAACATCTAACAGATATTTTTTTACATAGGTACCTACTAGGCATTAAAATTAAGTCTAAACGATAAACTACAGAATAGTATAGGTACTTAGACTGCTTACTCAAAATACTGTGAAGGTGAAGGTAGGTACAAAGTTGTAGTCAACAAAGCAAGTTGATAAGTTTAATTTAATCAAATGGTACCAAAATTAGTATGTAGAGTGATATTCACAGTCATTATTTATTGTACATAATATGTTTTCTATATACACATCGACACCTTGTTTTGGTCGTCGCCGACTCAGCGTGCGTCATGAGCCTGGTCGGATCTAGGGGGGGGAGTCAGGTCTTTATCACCGGTCGTATAATTTTCGTGGGTGTATTTTTAAGTATTATTAAATTCAAAATTCAATTTAAATTATTAAATTTTCTTAAATTATGAAATTTTTGATTTTTATGTATAAATAATTTATTGGTCTAGTATATTGCGAACGGTTTTATAAATAATTAGTACTCCCACTACTGTGAGAGTGTGCTTGATTTTTCGTAAAAAAATACTAATTCCGGACATCTCCCTGAAATGAGCGTACATTTTTCATTTTTCCCCGGTGTTAAAAAGTTAAGATACTTAGTCTTGATGTTTTGAAGACCGCGTCACCGTTTGTCTATCAGTACTAGTGTTTTTTATATAATTTGTTTATAGTAGGAATATCTTTATTCACGAAATCAGGTGATCACGATAGTGGCTGGATACTGGTTGTGTTTGTGTGTGTGAACCATAAATATAATTATCATAATATGTATACATACACATATATACTCGTATATAACCAGACTTTGTTCTAAAGTGTAATAATTTAGTAATATAATTTTAATAAAAGTACATTTACGCAACCATCTTTTATTGCTACCATTTCAAATAATTAACTATTGTCTATTATTCATTATTATAGGACTAGTGTATTATAGTATTTGCATTCATAATTTCTAGAATATACACAACTTATCAAGTAGGTACCTACTTTTCGCTTGATTTGGAATTTGGGTGCTGACGTAACGAAAGTATCTTGATATACCATACCTAAAACGCTACACTAATTGTAGGTATTCAAGTATATTATAAAATCCATGTCTAATAGATTGACATAACTTGGAAGTGATCACTTATCAAAATTAAATTTAAAAACATGTTTTACTAAAATAACACGTTATAAAATAATCGTATAAGAAAAATAAATATTGTGCGTTGTATACAAACTATAATATTTTTTACCCAGACGTTTTCTTCCTCTACCATTTGCAAGGCTCACAGCATAGTAGTTTAGACATATTATTTGTTCAATTTAGATCTGATTTTACATATAAGTCTACTTGAGATTAAATATGCCACATTTTTATTCATTTATGAAGAAATTTAACTAACGATATAATGGAGCAACTTTTCAAAACAAACATTATTATTTTGTACTTAAAAATTTCAAAACAAATTTGAGCAATGGAATATTTGCTATTCTCCATCAGTTAGAACAAGTAGTTAACTGGTTTGTATTGAGAAATTCACATAAGCTACTTATCCAAGGCAAGGTTAACACAGTTGCCAGTTGAATATCAATGTATGTACATTAGAATGTGTATTTACAATATAAGTATATAACTACTTTAAACGACACAACAATCTAAAATTTTTACAGAAAAACGTTTTTATGTAAATATGTTCAGAATGTCACATTATATTTTTTAATAAAAACCGTTATTTATAACATTTATATACTTGAAAACATTAGTTTATAATGCTGAAAATGGAGTACATATAAGTAGGTATAATAAGAGAATACAAAAATATATTATTTGCTAAGATTTTTTTATTTTACATTTTCAAATAAATTTTTTTACAAAATAAATCGTAAAATTTCCAAAGATTATTAAGAAACCTAAATACTTACTACTTTTTTTATAAGTTAAAAGTTTGTCACAGCATTTAAATTATTTATATATTTAGTTTAATTTTCTCGTTTGAATAATACTAAATAAATTCTGAATTTTTGTTTTACATTTTACTTAACATACAAAATTAAAAAATACATCGGGTTTGAAGGATAAGAAAAGTTTTTTAATGGTGAAGCATAGCAGTTGTCACTTATTAGTTATTACTTATTAATTATTACCATTAGTAAGAGGTAAATGATTCTTTTACACATCACATTTATTTAGTTTAGATAAGAGTCACAAATTGCTATAAGTTACTTTTGTGACACATATTACTTTGGACTACAGAGCTACTAACCATAACACAAATTATGTTTTAATGGATTTAATAATTTTAAAATATCACTCAACTTTATTTATTTTAATATGTTCATGTAATAATATTGTGTAAATCATTTATTACATCAAATAATACCAAATTTAAATTGATTTTTTAATTTTGGATATTTATAATATCATTTTAAATAACTAATCAACATCAACATAATAATTAAAATAGATACAGTTGTTACAAATTTGTTTGTCAAGCACTTATTTAACTATAGAAAGTAATGTGTATATGATAACATGGATTATTAGTAATTTATATATATATATAATAAATATTTATTGAAATAATAATATTTAGTGCATTTAATAAATAAAATTGTATTAATTATTACTACTCATTGGGTAATAGAGTAGATTAAAAAAATATACATCAACATCATTGGTCAATTGGTTTCGTTATAGCTGTTAATTTTTAAGACTTTTTTTTTATACATACACATTTTATTTTTAATATAAATTTATATATTGCAATCATATATTAAACGATTTAATTTTTAATAAATACCATAATTTTAATAAAATAATTTATCAAAGAAACAAAACAACTTAATAGTAATAATAATAAATAATTTAGAATGATAAGAAATATGATTTTGTAATTATAAACACAATAATTGTTTTATATTCTTCCACCATTAACACAAACCTAGTTACTAAACTGCAACTAAAATTAAGAAATACACATAGTAAATTACATAACTGTTTGGATAAAATGAATAACAATAATATTCTTAGATACCATTATACAAATAGCTAGTCATTTTATATATATATATATATATTTAATAGTTTATAATTTTAAGGATTTACAATAATACATCATATAATATTAAATGTGATTTATTTATTCGTATGGCTTTAAATGAATCAATGATATTACAATTATAACTGTAAAAAGTAATATAAATCATATACATAATGAACTTAACTAATGGTATTTGACAGATTGTAAATAATAATGATGCTTATAAAAATAGAAATGGGGGGGGGGTTTGTGGCCAAGCAGGATAAGGCAGCTGTGATTGAATGCACAGTCACCAGTTCGAAACAAGTTTCATTTTCTGAGCAGAATAACCATCCCAAAAAAATTATCCTCCCCTTAACTACCCAAACCAATAATACAACTTGTTCATACTACCCTACTAAGGTCCAACTAAAAACCTACCTAACCAAAACCCACATGTTGCCAATACCCTTCTCCTTCAAAAAAATAAAACAATTAAAATATAAAATTAGCAGTATTAAATAATGGTAGGTAAGACGTAACAATACATTTATCATAAACAGGTTATAGAATTACAGTTGCACGTCTAAGCTCTTGATCCATTCTATTGCATCTGGTACTATTACATGAATCTCCTCGATACCTCTGGTTAAATTTCCTCTCTAGGCATTTCATGATATGTTTTATGGTTTGTTCTTCATTGCCACAATCGCACAATGGTGCATTTCAAAGTCTCCATTTGTGTTCCATGTATCCACAACATCCAAAGCCGGTTTGACGCCTATTAAATACTCATGCCTAGGTAATTCCATTCCTCTTACTCCTTGGTTGAGATCTAACACCAGATTTTTGTTTACTATATTAAATTAGCAATACCATTCATTAGCAGAATCAAATCCTATTCTTATCAGTTCCTTGGCAGATGCCCAATGTGGTTAACTTGATAAAATCCTAAAATGGGCGTATCTTTTAACATTCACCATAACACTGAGTATTTCCTATTCTCTGCCTTTTTAATAATTTTGATAAACTTCTCTTCCCTTTATAGGTTTGGCGGTGCTACGTTGATTAACACAGGTAGCCTTTAAATGTGATTAAGTTTAATAACACAGGATACATACAAAGTATTTTATTCTATTAATAAAATTGTAATAAAAGCTGTACATATAAATAATTATATTGTATTGTAATTATATATTAACTAGAACTTATGATTTATTTTAACAAATTTATGGGCTAAATAGGTGATTGAAATGTACACTTTTGGATTTAAAAAATTCAGAATCTATCAGCTACAGAAAAATGTTATATTGATTCAATATTAATATGAAAACTGTTCATAAATATTGGATGGAATTAAAAATAAAAATAATAGTTAAAAGTATTAACCTAAACGAGAAATAATTTCTTGCTGCTGGAAAAATTGTTATTCGATAAACAAAAAGAAGTATTTGCTATTGTTGAATGTTGACCAATATATTGGCAATTTCAATTTGATAGCTCAATACAGTTTTATTATGCACACAGAAGCACAATGGAAATAAATAAAATGATTTGTATATATATTATAGATAATATATTGATACATATATTAAATGCATTATTGATAAATATAATTCTGAGGCTTAATAATTATACAAAGCTATATGGTTTAATAGATAATTAAACGTCAATAATCCATTCGAAAACTGACTTGGTTTATTATATCACTTACAACAGCTGCTTAGGCTTTTATTACTTCCTTCAGCAGAATCAACTAGACGTCGACCTTGCCCTGCTGTATTAGAGTTTTCATTTTTCGGGAGTTTTTCAGCTAAACAAATTACATTTAATACATAATTAAAATTAAAATATAAGACATTTTGTTTATTAAATTGTTTTCATTTCATACCAATTGCCTTAAAAATCTCAGTGACATTAGCACTTGTTTTTGCTGATGTTTCCATGAACATCAGTCCATTTTCATAGGCGTATGTCTGTGATTCATCTGTTTGAACACTCCTCATAGTATTCAAATCTAGCTTATTACCAGCAAGAGCTATAACAATTCCAGGTGTCGCCTGTCTTTGGAGTTCTTTAACCCAATTCTTCGCCCTTTCAAACGTATCCTTTTAAATTTAAAATTAAATATTATATTATTATTTTATTAGTATACTAATATAAAACAAATAAATATATAGTTACTTGATTAGTTATATCATACACAACAATGGCGGCTTGCGCACCTCTATAGTACATAGGTGCAAGACTGTGATATCTTTCTTGGCCTGCTGTATCCCAAATTTCGAATTTAACAGCTACATCATTCAAATGTATTGTTTGAGTCAGAAATGCAGCTGAAGTAAAATAACAGATTATTTGCTGGTTTAGGAAGGTGTTTCAAATCATTAATATAAATACTTACCACCAATAGTACTTTCTTGGTACTCATGAAACTGGCCTTTTACAAATCGAAGTACAAGGCTAGATTTGCCTACAGAAGATTCTCCTAAAAGAACCAATTTAAATTGACAAATTTTCCCTGGCGTTTGACCATTAGGTCTCTGTGGTACAGCTCTGTTTGCCATTATTATGTTGATTAGCTGAAAATTAAAATAAAAATAATGTAATTATTTGATTTGAACAAATTTGATTCAATTAAAACAATAATAAATCTCAATGAAAATACAGCAAAACTATTTCTTACATTTCAAATAAATTATTATACATAAAATAAATAAGGAATATATGTTAAAATACTTGATTTAAAATTTAATTAATTATATATTATATGATAAATGTATATTTGTATTAGTATCAGAAACAACAATAATATGGGTTTGTTAATTAAGAAAAGTAAAATTAAATGATTTTTTGAAAAAAGAAAATAGGACAATAAATATTTTACAGGAAACATGTCTAAAATTGATTTTAAATATAATACACAATACCGTTTATGCTGGTCATTTTCAATGTTCCTACCAAAAATTGAAATTTAAAAACAAAAGAATATGTTAAGTATAAATAGCATTACTCTTATCAGCATAATTGTTAACTGTGATTAAAGGAATCAAAAAATTTTAAACTTTTTTATACATTTTAAAATAAGAAAAATATATGTTTAGCAATTATTATGAAATAATAAATTGAAATAAACGATGGGATACTCTAGAAATATAAATACATTTTTACTTACTATGGAATAAATGATGAAATCTACATGATCACGTCTAAAAATGTAACATTCAACAGAACTTATAGTTTTTTTTTTAAAAAATGTTGAATGGTCTTATTACAACATGTGTATGTACTTGGTTTACACTTTCCTTGGTTGCTCATAAATTATTTAATAGAATATTATTTAATGGTTCTAGTTTAAATAAATTGTGAAGATTTATTGGTTAATTTTAATTATGTCTACGATTCACTATATAACAGGTTGCTAATGAAATGGACACAAATACATTATCAGTATTACACAAATAAAATGTCTAGATATATTTTTAATTAATTCTTTTTAAGTTTTTTATAAAAGTAAATTATTACACCTTATAATATGTATGAATTAAAAAACCAGAAATATTTTATTTGAAAGACAAAATTATTTGATAAGCAAATGTTACATTTGTTTATTTTTTTTATCTATCTACTCATAATTCAAATTAATAAATTAATAATTTTAAGTTATTACTATTACTTTTTACTTATTACAATTATAAATAAAATTATACATTTTAAATAAATTCTGAAGAAATTAAATAATTATTACAAAATGTGTTTTTAACAAAAAATTTTATTCACTAATACTAACATTCAAATTTAGTTAGTTTTTTTACAAATAATTATTGTTTAAACTTTTTATTTTTCATAACTTTGACCACATAGTAAATCACTATTTTCAATTAACATGCAATTAATTTTAATACATTTAATAAATAAATAATTATTTGTTAGTTATTACTTTTAAATTATAATAAGGTACACCTCGATTTTTAAATATATACATTAAGGCTAGTTTAACTTAAGGTTTTAGTATTGGTATCACTTTATGCTTAATTGTATGATTTATACGAAGATGATTATTTTAAAATCTAGCATTTAGCCGCCTTGTAAGATATTTCTCACACTTCAGTTTAAAAAAATAATATCTTAGATGTTAATAAGTTAATTAGTCAAAAACTTAATTTTACAATATCACTTCATGTGATACATTTTTCATTGTTATAATGAGCTGATTACTGACAGTTAATGTAATATATATGCATTATCAAGTATAACTATTGAAAAATGTTTCACCTTATTTTGCCTTAAATAAATATGAATTATGGAAAAAATTCTACAAAAAATTAAATAATTAAAATAATGTATTTAAACAAAGTAAATAAATGTCTAGGCATTAAAAATTAGACTAATGAAATCAAACTTGAGTATCACAAGTTCTTATATTTTATTTATAAGACATTTTTATTTAATGATTAGATTTTTAGGGAGTCTTAAATTTTAAATACCTTATAGTTTTTTTTTCATTCTAAAAATAGTAATAATCAGCATTCATTTTAATTATAAATAATAAGCAGCTACATCAGCACTATTTCAGTAAATTGAAATTAAACCAATAATTTTATTTTTTTTTAAAATTATATTGAATATTAATTAAATACTTATACCTAATAGTTCACAAAAATGTATGTGAAATGTAAATTCTCTACTTATAATTATATTTATTTGTTCCAGCCATAATGCCCATAGGAAACCAGGAAAATGTTAATAGAACCTTTTTAGAAACCGATTTATTGTTATACAACCACAATTAAGGATAATTGATTTTAATGTATATAAAATAAAGTATAATGTTATTTTTTAAATATTCCAGAATAATGTAATATAATACCCTAACTAAACTACTTAAAGAAATTCTTAGCTTATTTATTATTAAATTAATTTCAATAAACAATAATGTTATAATATTTAATAAAGTACAACTTGAAATCATTACTTAGTTCCATCTGAATATTTAATATGAAATATAATTAAGCATAAGTTATACAAAAAAAATGGTTGGTTGATTATATCATATTACATCATGACTTTTTAAAGGACAGACAAGAGATAATACATTTCCCTCAAAATGTTAACAGGCACCAATTTTAAATTACCAGAATACTTTACGGGCTACATTTACTATATTTGTGAGTTATGTATTAGGACATTAGGAGGAAAAAATGAAGAATTATTAGTAGAAACTATGATAAAACTATTTTAAAAATGTAATAAATATTTTTAATATTGTAATTAGTCACTAAGTTCTTAGCCTTCCAACTTAACCAACTAATAGTTAGTAATTCTAAGTAAAACTTTTAACTAATTCATAGATTTTTTTTTTCATTGCACGTACAACTTATGTACCTAATTGTACTTTTTTCAGTGTCAAATTAGTTAGAATCCAGGTTATAACTTATGAAATTTAACTATAATCTAATTATTAGTGCTAAGCCGTTTAATTGATTTTCACAAGTAAATCTATTATGATTATTAGGTACCAATTTATATTTTATATTAAAAAATAATTTGTATAATTGAACCAAATTTTTACTTGTAAAAATAAAGAAAAATTATATACTAATTAATAAATAAACATATATGTATGGTACAGGTATAATATAATATTTAGTATTTACCACGGATATCTACAGGATCTTGCTGCCTAATTACAAGTCAAAGTAGCAACAAGATAAACTAAATAGCGCTAGTTGTACTTGGCCCGGTTTTACCTGAGATAGAATAAAACTTTTTTCTTGTGCCACTTAAGTTTATTACTAATCAGGCATGTACCACTAATAACTATAAAAAAAAACTGTTCAAAATGTCTATACAATATCAATAGTTTATAACTTAATATTTTTTATTTTATTTAAATTAATATCAAAAGATTAATGGGCCTCACTGAGGAAAACTCGTTAGATTTCCTTTATCGTTACAAACATTTAAAAATACAAATACAAATTCAATTTATTTTCCGGGCTATCATATAGTTGTGGCCTTTCTCGTACCACCAGTGGTTTGTATACCAACTAGGGAACCTCTGAGATAAAATGTTTGGTGAATTTTGTTTTAAAACTTCTTAATGACTTTTTCTATCGCAGCATTGTAAATTGTACACTTGTACACTACTAAAATTATTTGTAACAAAACTTAGTAGTGTTTTTCATCTGAATGAAATGGGGAAAGAGGTCAGTCAGTAGTTATATTAGGATTACCTTTGATTATTATTATGATTAATTTTTACCATTTAACTTACTATATAATACTAAAAATAAAGAATTATACTTTTAAATAATTTACAGAGATATATTTAACAGTAATATTAGCTTGATCGTATTGAAATTAATAATTTTTATTGGTAAATAACTGTAGTTTGAAAGTATACAACTTACAATTAGATAGTGAATAGTAATTGTTAGAATTTAGAGTTTGTAGACAGTTGCTATTTTTTTATATTGGTCTAAAACTAAGTTATATCAGCTATAACTTTGATTTGTGCTAAGTAGAATAAAATAAGACATTTTATTTGTCTTTTTTTAACTTTTAAGTTGAATTTTTTGTTTATAATAAAAATTTTATAAAATGTATCTATCTATTATGATCTACTTAATTGAAATATTTGGGGGGTCAGTATTTAATTTTTATTGAATGTCTTCCAAGGTTGAGGCCTAATCGATTTTATCTAGTAATGTTTGATTTAAAAGATTAAAATAGAAAAGTTGGATTTTAAGTTCCAAAAAGTATATATCTGCTTCAGGAAACATCAATGATAGGATTTCTAGAATACATAACATCGGACGATACAACAAATTAGCATTCATTGATTTAGTGGATGTTGAAAGGAGTTTCTCAATTCAGAGATCACAGTTGATGTTTTTTATTTGAAAATATTAAAAAATTATTAATCTTTCAATGCAACTCAGATATCACAGGTACAAATACTTATTTTTCTTGAGTATTTGGATGGAATTGAAGTTAAATTATTCATTTTTCATAAATTTTAGATCAACATTACTTAATTGTTAACTGTTATCAAATTTTGAATATTTTTTACTATTTTTGTTTTCAATCAAATATCAACAATTACAATTTAGAATTATTAAGTTGCTGTAACCAACTTAATATCATTGTCATAAATTTAAATGTCATAGTTTATTTAAATGTTATGTTATTATTGATTATTAAAAATATTTAAGTAGTTTTTTTCAAGGATTTTTTGATGCTTTTTTAGTGGTTTATTGATTTATTTAGAATTTTATAAAGATACAAAACAAATAAATAGATAATACAGCAATCTAATAAAAATAATTTGAATTAATATTTTTAGTTATGTATAATTTGTTTGTATATGTGTTTTTTCCAAAATATAAATTATAAACTACAATAAACACTATATTCATAAGTTAATATTTGGCCACCAAGTACACCAAGAGCTATTAGTTTACCGTAGCCACCATCAAGACGCAGCCAACTTCAGTGGATAACCATAGTATTTACTTATGGTTTGTATGAAATACTATATTAATAACAATATAATTGGTACCTTATGAGCAGGGCTAGAATTTATAAGCAATAGCATGTTTTTTTTGTAACTTCTGATTATTGATTTTGTCAGTAATGTCCACGAATCACCTCATGATGAGATAAATAGTGGTGTTCATATTTTGCATGTTTTTGGATATTTTGGATAAAATGCATATTATTGCATATATTGAATAAAATTAATATCATGGCATATTTTGATTATAAGAATGCGAAAAATGCATGTTTATAGTATATTTTGTAATTATTAATTAATATTTCGTATTAAATTAGCCTTGATGATTTAAGTATAAAACTTGGTTTTTTTGTCAAACATAAATTTTATTTTTATAAATACAATCCTATGGTATAATAGGTATGCGATATTATATTTAATTATATATTGAATAGTTTGACGGAGAAAAATAAATCTAATATCTAAGATAAATCTAATCCCGATCATTAATTTTCGAAAATTTAAAAGAATATGTGGTCGTAGCATATAACACATATAGTGAATGTGAATTATAAATTTTATTTCTAAATTATTTAATTTTATTTTATTTCTCAATTATATTATATTAAGACAAACAGCCAATCACTGATTTATTTCAATAAATAAATATTTTTTTTGTAACTATATTTTTGTGTTTATTTTATAAAATTGAAATGCATATTTTTTTACATATTTTGGTAAATAAAATGCATATTTTACAATTTTTTATAGCATACTGCAGTATATCCTTGCTTATGAATGACAAATATAATAAAGTAATATACTTAATTTTTATCATAATACAGTATAACCTCTCTTAACAGACACTTCTAAATAGCGGATGTTTTTATGGGAACGGGGACATTTTACACCAATTTTAAATAGAAAAACCTCTAAATACTGGACACTCAAAATAACGGACACTTTATGGGAATTAAATTTTTGATTTTGACAATTTTTATCGTAAATGTTGAATAATTGTGGAATGCCTTAATAAATATCTGTCTATCTAATCAAATCTTACTACTATACATTATTATTCTATTATACAATTATAGTGTATCTTATCCTTCCATTATTGCGTCGATGAAAACATTTTTCATACCATTTTCAACAGTGTTTATGTGTGTAAGTTATCCTATTCGTATTTAGTTGTGTTTGTGATCCCATTACATACGGATGTATTCATAAACATTTCAGAAAACAGAAACCTCTGTCATCGACAATGAAGTGTTAAATTTTCATTAATTATTACATACATAATAATATCATCATTTTAAATAATAATACTATGTATAATTATTAATATTTGTATTAAAGTAATAAAAATAATATACATATATACATATATCATTATTATACATATTACATATATAAATGTTGTACATAGTTATTAATTTCACCAAGTTATTCAAATTTTTTCTCCTTCTAAATAACAGACAAAATTAAGGCGACCGAGAATGTCCGGTATTTAGATGTTTATATATTGTATATATATTTATATATTATTTATGTTGCATATTCATGTTTATTAATTCATATTATCAGACAGAGAAGAATTTAAAACTAAAAATAAAAATAAAAACACACGTCATGATAGTAAAATCAATATTTTATTCCTAACTTTGTTGTCTATATATTTTAAATATATTTTTGCTTCTGAATTATTAAAATAAAGTACATACTGAAATTACTATAAAGTTCTTCATCTGTGAAATATCTATAAAAATAATGTCTTTATTCAAATGACTTAGTTTGTTTGTAATTCCCAAAAACCCTAAAAGTTACTGATAATACTTAATGGAAATAAAAATTAATCAATTAAATCCCAAGTTGCTAGAGATAGATTTAAATTAAATATCATAGAAATGTTAGTATCAAATTGACCTATACTCTATAGTCTATCCCATCTAAGAGCGCACCGGGCGGCAGACCAAAATGTGTCGAAACTCGCGCATGTGTCCCCACCACAAACAGCGCTGACTGCGTCGGCATGCAACGGCACTGACTAATAATTAAATAACCGACTTAATAACTGATAATACATGGTTGTCGTCGGCAGCCGACTAACAGCGACCAATCACAGAGCGATTAGACTCAGTCGGGGGGGTCCAACTGCCGCACCGTGATTCATTTGAATGCGCAAAGCAGTGCGCTCTTAGATGGGATAGAGTATAATAAATACTGAGAGTATTTTTAATTTAAAAAATTATTTATACAAAAATAAACAAAAACTAAATTGATTGCTACAAAGATATTAAGTCAAGGTTAACTATATATTTTATATTATGAAAAACTGTATAATAATTTAGTTTTTAGTTAATTGTTTAAATTATTTTTTGTTAAAAATTTTTACTGTAGATTAAAAACTCTATTAAATGCATATTTTATCAATTTTAATTAAGTATTATAAGATTATAATAATTACATGTAATGTATATTATCAATTATTACTTTAAAATCCTAGTAAAGAAACTATTGGTCCAAACACATTTTTTAAATATTCCTACAAGATTTAAAAATTGTGTTCAATATAGATGTATAGCTTTTGTTCAACATTATTATTATTATTATAATTATATAATTTATACTTAGAAAGCAATTAATTTATGAATATATTATTAAATTATCAAGTAATAAGCTAGAAATAAAATAAAATAAATTATTTATTAAAAATAATGTTATACATTTTTCATAAACTTTAAAGTGTACTTTCAAGTTCAATTACATATTAAATATACCTAATGAAACTTTTTAAAAAACCATGATATAAATATTGTTATTGAATAAAATATTTTAATTTCCATTATTTGAAAATCCTATTTGTATAAATGTTTTCTTAATTAATTTGGTAGATACTAATACTATTTATTTAATAAAAAAACTAATAAATACTTTAACTTTTCAATATGTGTAATATTACTATAGACAAGTTCCTATTTACTTTTTTACTTCATAAAATTATAGGTGCACATTTTAAGGATATGTTATATGTACCTACATTTGTAATTTGTTTTATCAATCAACTATACATTTTATAATATATTTTCAAAGCCATATATTAGAATAACAAACTATACTTATTGTTGTTAAACATTCAAATAATAATTAATTAGGTACTTGAAATATTTAAGTTTGGATATGAGAAAAACATATAAAACATACTTTATTATAAGCAGTTTAATCATTATGAAAACAATAGAAAAAAATACTTTACAATTAAAAAAATATATTGTGTAAGCAGAAAGGTTACTGGAATATTGGTTTTTTTTTATCATTGGTTAACATATTAACTGTGACGGGCCAATTATAACACATTTGTTTCATTCATTTAAATGAAACAAATGTCTGATGTATTTTTATTAACTAAGTAATTTAATTGAACAGACTTGCTTACATGACCCTCATAACATACTATACAGTATATTTATTGACAGACTGATAACAATGTTGAACTGCTGCAGACAGTCGAACCGACCTCGTTTTCCATTAGTTCAATTGTAAAACTGCTTACAATAATTAAAAAAAATCCCCAGAGGACCACGTCATATGTGAGGAGAAACATCGAGTGTAAAAAAATAAGCAAAATAAAAGTGAAACTGATAAGATACAAAACACAAAAAAAAAATGGCCTAGAAATATAAACATTGGTTTGTGGTTGATATGGACGGACACTTGTAAATAATTTGGGCGTAAAAAGCCCAGAACAGATCACAAAAGACTCGATGTGGACATATGTTAAACAGCTTTTGAATAACCGCCCCTCGGATTAGACGAGTTTAACAGTAAGTTGCTCACTAGATAGTGAGCCAGTTGCCAGTAGGCGGTATACGTAGGTAGATAGGTGTTTTACTTACGTGATTTTTGGGTTTTTTTAATAGGCTGCTTGCTTTCTCCGTCGTACTCCGTTGCAAACGTAATATGAACTGAATTCGTCGCGGGATAAAATAAAATAAAAATACGCGACACGAAAAATAAAAATAAAGCAACGGTGGTAAAAATATAAAAAAAAATTAGGAAAACAAAATCTAAACTAACAATTAATAATAACAACAATAAAACATCGGTATTCTTAAAATAATTATGTGTTATTATTACACAGTCTCACAGTCGACTTGCTTTCTAATCACTGGCAGTCGGCAGATTACGTTATAATATTATATTGTATAGGTTGTACATAATATACGAGACGCAAAAAGCGGAACACTGGTACACAGTGATTAACTTTGGGAAAATTCTTCGAATGTTTTACGTCGATTGATTATCACAGCGGTGGTGGCGGCGGCGGCGGCGGCGGCAGCGTCGGCGGCGGCAGTGGTGGCGATGACGTATGACAACGGTTCGGACGAGAGACGAATGCGGAATGACGATTGAATTTTTAATATTTTGATGTTATCAGTGCAGTTATACTTGTACGCGGACCGTAGTAGTTGTACATAGGTCGTGCAACTTGCGGCGGAACGGTTCGCGGTGCCCGGGAGTTAAAATATTTTATTATTTTAATATTATTATTTATTGCTATTATAAACGATTGACGATGACTAAAGAAACAATTAAATAATAGTAATAATAATAATTTACGCGTCGCGTATCATCGTTGATATGGTCGTGTTAAATTGAATGGAAGACGAGTTGGGAGAAAGGGACAGCCTTGCCTACACGGTAGCGCTGCGGACAATGAAATAAAATATATAAATAATAAAATTAAACATACACGTCGCACGCACGCGCTTGTGTGTGTGCGTACATTGAATATAACAATTATAATATGAAGGGGAAAATAAGCGTCGTTTTCGATAGTGCAATAATATCTCCAATTCCGTGCTGCGATAAACCAAAACGTTTCGTTACAATCGACTGTTGAAACGAAACGGGGCGTTTTCGCTTGGCGTCGGCCGACCGATCCGTCCGTGGAGGTCGTTTCGCGCGCGATCGCGAATCGCAACGCCGCGCTCGCGCGTCCTGATAACGTCACTACCCACTGGTCTCGAGTGATAACAACAATATTGTCGTGTGGAATTTAACACAGCGTTCTTACGTACAACTGCTCACGTCAGCGAAACGTTTCGAACGGAATCATTTTTTTACGTATTAGTTTATCACAACGCGAAGCATACGGTTCACTGCATGTCAAAGTAAATTTACCTAATCATGGTGTACGCCGTACGGTATTGAACACAAATACATCGTACGAGCGTATTGCGGCATGTGTTTTGAAAAAAAGATAGAACTCACCTCCGATTGATTATATACCTTTATTATTTTTGCATCTAAGTTATCGATTGAAAAACTAATGGGAAATTTTTATATCAAAAATAATAAATAATTTAATACAGGCTTACATGAAAGCACTCGTAATTTTCAAAGTTGGACGTGTATAGTGGTTGGATGCAAATTGCAATAACACATCTTTTCAAAACTATCAACTCGTATTTTGGTAGGGATGGGATACTCGAGAATGGTCGGAGAAATATTAAAATAATATTATTTTGACATCTTATTTACAAACTAAAAACATGCTGGTTATTTTTGAATCTAAAATTGAGACATAAACTGTAATTCTGATTTTATTTGGTACCTAGAAATTATAAACTACAAAACTTTAAAACTAAAAAAGTATAAAAAATAAGTGACATAAAGAGGGGGGGGGATTGAAATCAGGTAATGGTCCGTGACGGTGAAAAATTTATAAAAGTGGTTCGTGCCTATTGTTGAGTTGGAAACTACTGATCTAAATGGATGTTTGTAATTCTTAGATACCAACTCAGGGAGTCGAATTTCACTGACATTAAATTGAAAATAAATCCTACAAAGACTAAAGACTTAAGAGAGTGTATATTGTATAATGTTATTATGTATGTACATATATTATATATTTTTAAATTATAACATAAAACAAATAAATTTGGAGTAAAATGTTTTTTCTGTGATCCTTATCATCTATCATAATTTAACTGTATGCCGTAGGTTACATTAAAAAAGTGTTAATGAGTATTTTTATTCATCGTATTTAAAAAAATACTCCTATGTTTTATTCATTATGAATTAGGATTTTGTAGCCCTAAATAACTCCAAAAAAAAAAAAACAAAAAAAAGAAATAAGCACTAAATTTATAATTAAAACTCCAAAAAAAACACCAACATTCCTTAAAAAACACCTAAATTATTTTTAAAAACCAAAAATATTTAAATAAACGTATTAGTTTTGTTTTAATCTTATTAATATAATAATATATATATTATATATAGCGATATAGGTACCTACATAATATACACACAATGATATAAAGCATATCACATCAACTTAATAATTTTAAATTCTAATTATTGGTATTTGACTGAATAAGTACAAAAAAAAGTAAGAAATTAGATGTCGACAGTTAACCAACCGGTAACCAGTAGTCAATTTTGGATGTAATGTTAATCAAATATTTCAAATACGTAAATCTAGAATAATTGAACAGAATGTTATAAAAAAAAAATCAACATAAAAGTAAAAAAAGCAAGATAAAATTGAATTTGTTTTATTTTACTTAGTATGAACCAAATCAACGCTATTAGGTGGTATCAGGGACGTCAAGAGCTTTTGTGGGCCCCCGGGGCTGATCGATTTTAGGCCTCCTTCACTTATACTTATATTTGACTGAGATATAAATACCAATGTAGTACAATACTAGTATTTAAATTTAATATTACGTGAATAAAAAACAATATTTGGTTCCATTAAAATATTTTATTAATTAAAGAAAAAATGAATTTATTATAGGTATACAGTTATATTATATTATTCCCTTTCTGGTCTTTTATAACGCAGAGTCGTTGATAATCCCATTCAAGTTATTTCTGGCCATTTATTGCGTCACTGCTAACACATAACTCCTAAGCTTGAGAGCAGTGTTAAATCCAAACAATATTTTTGTGGGGCTCTTTTTTTTCATAGGTCATACATTTTAGTATTAAAAAATATATTTTTATTATTTATTAGTTTATTACAATTCATTCAGTACATTGGACATTTAATTCATATCATATTATATAAGTATTTAATAACATTTTTTTTGTATTCCCCCTCTCGACGGCCCTGGCTGGCATAGCTATGTTTTATGATTTTCACCAGTAAAAAAAAAGTAAATGCCTACAACAAATGTTATGATGTAGGTGATTTACTAATTTTAATTTTATCTATCGTTTTTAAAGTTAATCAGTTAATGTGTATTATATATGCATGAAGCGACAAGCGAATTAGAATTGATGAAAAATATATCTACCGGCTATAGATACCTAATTTATCTATAATGTTTTATGTTAGGTATTTCTTATAAGTGTATGTAAGGTACAACTTCTACTGTTTAATAGCTTTCGTAGTCGGGTAGTTACGTGAGCAAATTATAGAGGTCGAATGACGACCAACTACCAACATTAAAACATAAAAACCAAATATTTTGTACCCATGATTCTTGAAAAATAAACAAGTGCATAGTGCGTGGTGACAAAAATACTAGACGGTGCAGAGTTTGATTTACGATCTCGGTTGAAGCTTTCTACTCTGTTTTTCTCAATTTATCGGAAAACTGTTGGGAAATTTTAAATATGACCTTCCAAAAATTATCATGTTTGTATATATTGAAGCAATCCTTCTAGTTGAAATCATGTACACGCCGACACAAAAAAAACACACATCATGATAAAACCAATACATTCCTCGTTTCACTCAGAAACTAAAATGTATATGTAGGTTTGATTATATTAGTTTTTCGACTATGACAGTCGGCTATATTGTTTATTGTTACATAAATTAATTAATTATAACTGACTAATAATGAAGTTAACAACGAACAAAGCAAGACAACACATGCGAGTGACGAGTACAAAATACCTAGTTTTTATGTCCCATCCGTGCGCTTTTATTATTTTATTAATACATGTGTTGTGTATTTTTTTCTGGAACCTTTGTTTGACACCTTAATTATAAACGAGATTGCACATATTTTCATTATCAACCAACAAGCAAACTAATTTTAATTTTAAACATATTTTACACTTTTAGTTTCTCCTCTAAGAGTTTTACTGAAACCACTAACTCTTACTATTTAATAATTATAATAATAATTAATATGTCCTGTATAACTTAGGTCATAGGGGTTTGAAAAATTTTAAAATCCGAAAATCAAACGTTTTTAGCTTCAATTAGACGTAATCAGTAAAAACTTTGCTAATAAACGAAGTTTTAAACATAACGTCATAACGCCGATATAAGTATCATATTACATATGTGTATATTATATACTCATTAGTCATTTCCTATGTAATCTAATCATTAAATAAACATTGATACTTGATACCAGTATACCACCTTACTTACTTTACGTAATTTAAATATTTGGTTTTAGAATAACCAAATTTAAAAAAACCTAAGGTTTTAAAAATAAAAAAAATCTGTTATTCGGCTGTGCTCCATAAGTTCGTTATACTTATGAAGTGTTAGTTAATAACTACCATTTTATTGACATGTAAAACAAACAATAAAACATTTTTCGACTCAAAATAGTATAAGAAGTGTTGGAGAATATTAACTATAAAGATCAGAATTTTCGAATTATTTTAATAATAATGGCTTAACATATCGTTTTTCTAAAAGTGAATGATTATAGAATACTGCATTTGTAGGTAATATTGAATTCATTTTGAAACGAAAGAAATTTGCATTGATAATGAAATAAAGGAAAGTGAAAATATTCACTAACTAATTCATAATTAATTTAAAGAAAATGGTAAGTCAACTGAACAATATAATAATAATTACTATTTATTAATTATTAATGTATAGATTATATTAATTGTATGCGATTTGTTGTAGAAACTATTGATTTCTGACTATATTATATAGGTAGTAATATAGTACATACTACCTATATTATAGAATATTTCACAATTAATTAAAAAAAAGGGCGAGACTCCTATGTCAGGTGAAATTCCACGGTAGATTGAGTTACAGGGATTTGTGAATTATACTGCTATATTGGTCTTTTAAATACTGGTACTCGTACATTGGTTTCAAAAACACGATTCTCTAAAAGAGGTCGGGAGGATCAGTTTATAATGTTTATATTTATAAAAATCATAAAGATCACTTTTTAAACTGGAATTCCTACACAAAAGATAGTCTTAATTGTCATTTTATCTTAATTTCAAATTCCTATTTATAGCATAAAAATGTTTTAAATCTTTTGAAATGTACACCATCTTTAGAAAATGTTCATATAAAAGTTCAGTAAAAATGTTAAGTTCCCCTGAATACTATATTTTGAATCACAATGAAAAAAAATCAATTTTGTCGAAAATTAGAAAATTAAATTTTCCAAAATAATTGATGACATACACAAAATATAAAAATAATATTCATCAATCATCATGGTAACACATTATAAACATGTGTTCATTAGAATAACTTATATTTATTAATGAAGTCATAGGGCATGAAGTGCTTAAGGGCATTAAAACATTTCCAAATTATAATAAGTTAATGACTATTCAGGAAATATTATATATTTATACATTATTTTTATCTGTTATAAGTTTAGGTATTAATTTATTATTTTCAGTGGAACAATTTGAAAACCTTGTCTCATATAACGATCAACGGAAACTTAATAATAAATTTATGACTCTAGGTTTTTATAACATTTTAAACTATAACTTCAGTTTTTTAATTTAGGTATTTTAAACGCTTAAGAAGTTAAAACTATAACTTCTATTATAATAACCAAAAAATGAACGACACATGAGTTTAAATGTTTCAAGTTTTATATCGATTTAAAGAAAAATTCAGTATTTTCCTAGGTCTAGGTGGTTACTGGTTAGGTATTAGGATTTACTGTAAAAAGTACAAATTGTTATATAAAAAAAATTGCTTTTAGGTATTATGATTGATTGTAAAAACACAAGTTTTTTATTTACGCCGTGAATACTGTCATAAAAGGATTAATATAAAATTAATAATAAACATAATACATTAATAACTAGGTATCTTGAAGTTACAATATTAGTATATTATTATTTATTATAGAGTGGTTTCAATAACTGTTCCACAAAATCATAAACTTGTAATTTCTCTATGATAAAATATTAAAATATCTTATAACAATTACATAAAATATTTATCTATTAATTGACTATAGTCTATAGCTTATACTTATACAGGTATAGTTATAGTTTACACAGGTATCTGGTATAGGTTTTAATACCTCAGTATCTATAGTTTTGAGATTTTATTATTGGGAAATTCTAAAACTCCATTTACTGTAATAAATCATATTAATTCTAATGAAAGAATAATTATAAAATGTATCATTTACATAACACTGCCTACCTTCGAAGGTGCCAACATTTAGATGTCTATGGCCAGATCTTACGTTTATAATTCAAGACTTATCCTGGTATGGAAGCGATGGCCCGCCCAAATCTCAAAAAAAAGCTGGTGTATTTTATATTAACTATGATAGAAAAAAACTGGCAAGGGGAAAACATTAGATTTTTAATGTATTTGTCAAAGATTTTACCTGACAATTATATTTATTATATAGTTCTGTAATTGATTGTTACTAGTCGCTACAAGTGTGACAGAGGTACGTACGTCAGAATTAGGAACGATGTACAATATACAATATACATTGTTTTGTGGAATTTATGATTCAGTAATTTCTAATCGCACAAACTACGGCGACGTGACGGCAATTAAGTTTTGCTTCAAAAATAAGGGGGTCTCAAATGCTTTTACTCGTATCTTTCGTATCAGAGTATACTTCCGAACAAGTTTTTAAATGAAAGCCACAATTCCAAACTCGGTTAATAAATCAGATGATATCATAAAAGCCATATAAAACGATTTTCTAAAGGTACGTTTTCCTTGCAGCGTCTGGTCGCGGCGTCCAGACGCCGTGTCTCTGGTCTAATGCGTTTCTATGTGTTCGTTTTCCTATGTGCGTTTGACGCGGCGTAGGGGAGCGCTCGACGCGGCGGTTGGCGTCAACACCGGTCGGGACCGGGTGCATCGCGTCAACCGCCAGCGTCAAGATGTCAAAAAAGTTTATATATATATATATATAGTTTATATCAGAATATATGTGTTACCTAGTTGAATTCAATGATATATTTAATGGTATAGATTGCATTCAAATATTATATGATCTAAATTTAGGTTGCCAACCTTTTCCAATAAGTGAGCTATATTCTTAATTTTAAAACTGATGATCGACATATATTTATTTATTTGCATTTTTTTATACTAGAAAATGAAGTTTATACAAAATATGTATCGTATTACTACATTTTTATTGCGATCGATCTATATTCCTATAAAGATCGACTGATTGGTGATGCTTTCTTAATTCCTGATTTCGATTTGTAAAAGTTTTTTAACAATTTAGAAAAAAATTGACGAGAAATTTGGTTTTGGTCATTTTTTGATTGAATTTTTGTAAAAAAATTGGAGCGGTCGCGGCGTTTGGACGCTTTGTGGAAAACAGTCTTGACGCGGCGTTCAAACGCTGCAGGGAAAACGTACCTTAACTCTTCTTTTAAATTATAAAGGCGTTTTCATTATTACGTTGCAAGTTCAGCATATGGAAACAAAAATGGAATCGTGAAAATATTGAAAACAGTTCTGTAACTTCCATGTGTGTTACAGAAATTCCTAGTAATTTTGATGATGAAATATTTCAGTTAGGTAATTGACCGTATTTTGAAAGTTTTGATTACACTGCCATTAAGTAATGCAATTGCAGAAAGGACGTTTTCTACATTACGAAGACTCAAAACATGGCTGTGATCAATTATGTCACAGACGATTAACTGGTAACTGGACTAGCTCTTTTAAAAATTCGCCGAGATATTAACGTAAACGTCACAAAAGTCATTGAAAGATTTGTAAAACCCAAAAGCAAATTAGATTTCAAGTTATAATTTTTTAAAAATTTCTCATCAGTAGGGCTGGGATTTTAATGTCTTAAAAAATTTCAAAAAATGCAAAAATGACTAAAAAACTCAAAAACGCACTAAAAAAATGCATTTAAATTATATTTATTATAGCTAAAAAATTAGAAAAAAAAATTTAAATTATTCTACAGTAATGTATTTTTTTTTGTTTATTGTACTTTATTACTTGTTTAGTTTTTTTATGCTTCTGTTCTTTTCTTCATTCATTCTAAAATAATAATTTTAAAAAAAATTTAATATTTTAACTTGTTTTTGCTAGTTGTTATCAATACTAACCTGAACAAAATCGCTATTGCACTGTATAATGATATTATACTGTCTTATATTTTCATTTTTCAAATAAAACTAATTCAGTAATACTTATCTAAGCCTAGCTATGATAAAATTGTTATCGACGATAATTTATACCTATGTATGTATGTATGGTGTAATAAAAATAATAATTCATAATAGGTATAATATAACGGTGATAATTTTCGGGGAAAAGCCTAGCTATGATGAAATATATGAATATATGATACTATATATAATTTATTATTCGTACCGTCAGCAGTTTGCCGAAAGTTTCTTGTGAATCGCAACAATTTTCGTTCATTTTATGAAGAAATTGTGAAAAATGCTGTAATAACCAAGAAAATGCACTAAAACATCAAAAAATGTCCTAAAATTGCATTTAAGGTTAATTTTATCAAAAATGCAAAAAAATGCAAAATAAAAAATACTTTAAAATAATCAGTATCACCCAAAACACATTTTATACTTACGGATCAACGTTTCAAAATATCAGAAAAAAAGATGCCTTTGCATCAAAATCCCAGCCCTACTCATCAGCAATTAGTTTTCTATCTTTATTACCTGTTAATATTTAAATATAGTGTTTTTTTCTATGTACCTACTTAGTATCGTTTTAATTGTTGGTAGACAATTTATTTACAATATAAACTGTAAAAAATATGTATTATCATACATTAATATTATATACAATAATATTTTCATACTATGAAATGACACCCCCTAATAAATAAATATCCTGGATTCACGCTCTGTATTTCCCTATATTAACACGTAAAGTGAGACACAGGTACTCACGTTTTATCAGATTTAATAAAGTCAACAATAAAGTCCCTGCCAATTGTTTTTAAATTTATCGGTCTTCAATTCAAATTTAACTCGTTTAGTTTAACAATCATTAAAATTAAAATTAAACTAATAGAAGATTGGAACCCTTCAGTAAATTTATTCTGTAAATCGATAAGACCGTGTTATTGACAACTTTATGGTGGTTAAGCTTACGAAGCGACTACTATGAGTACCTAGCCACCTAGGTACTTTTACATACTCTTAGGTCCAACCCAAAGATATTCTAAGACCGTGGCTCTATATCCTAGTAAAAAATATAAAATAATAATAAATGATAAGACAAATTTATGCTCCAAAAACGGTATATTACCATGAACTGCGAAGATAACTGTAGGTATATTGTCTGATATTGTCACGATTATTATTTGCGGCCATACTGGTTCTAGTAGGTAGTAGGTACATCCCCAATCCAAAGAGTAATATTAATAATGTGGACCAATCAGAGTGTATTTGTTCTTGATTCTTTTGTTTGTGCTGTTTTTATTTTTTATTATTAGCAAATTTATAACAGTTTCTCTTGTTGTTTTCAATTGCCAGTTTTTTAATTTCTACCGATTTTTTTGGTGTGCAATTGCTCACAGCTAGATACTAATAAAAACTACTATCTTAACTGTCGATTGTGGATCATGGATTTCTACAATAAACATTTTCAACAACTCGTCCGTCATTTGGATCCCAGTGGCATATTAAATATACCAGTTAAAGCTTTTACAGACATAAAATGCCTTGATAGATATTTCAAAACTAATAAAGATTTCCAGAAATTAGATGTTCCTTGGATGTGGTAATATTAATATTAACATTTTTATAATTTTAAACTTGTGACAAACCATTTTTACTGTTTGATAAGGAGATTTTTTTTAATATTTGTATTTGAAATCGAAGTTTTATTTTTAACATCAAAACTTATTTATAAATTTATAATATAATTTATATATATATATATATATATATAAAGATACCTAATCAAAATTTGCTCTCAAAATAATATTTTGACAAAAAATGAATTAGAAGTTGATTAAAATTTGTTTTTATATAGCTTTATTCCTCAACTATGGTGGTATGTAACATATGTAACACTAATACATTTATATTATTTCATTCCAGCGATCAATTAGTTACACTTTTAGCAAATGTTGATGTTGCCATAATTTCAACTACACCATTTATAAAAAATGAATTTCAATGTATAAAGTATATATTTTTTTTTATAAGTCAAGCTTTTATTGGTTTAATTTTAATCTACAAGCAGTCTATTAAAGCATATTATAGTAAGTGATTTTTATTAAATATATTAAATTAAATAAATGTTGTCATTATTATTATTGTCACGTATGTGAATAGGTGCTTTCTACTTATGAGACTTCACTAGTTTTGTGTTCATTTACTTGTCTACTGGAATTTAATTCAAGTATATTGTTAAAGTGTACACATAATTTTGTTTTTTTTTGTCTCGCAAATCCCATAGTAATATCTTTATTTGTTAAAGAAATATAAATACATTCAACATTTTCATCAAAATAGCTAATAAAACATAGATAGTTAAAATGTCATTAGTTACCTATTATTTTAATAAAAAAATAAATTTTTATTTATGTTTTATTTATTTATCAACAAAATTAGGTAATAAAAACTCACTAAATTTAAATAAAAATTAGTAGTTAATCAATAAAAAAACTCTGATTTTAATATTGATATTACAGTATAGTTTATTTTTATATATTCTACCTATATAATAAATTATTTTAATTATTTATTTATGTAATAATGGATAGAAGAAGTATACTGTAACTTTTGTTACTCCATGGGTATTATAAATAACTTGATTTTTTTGAAGTAGAAATTAGATACCTATTTTAAAAAGTGAACAAATTTAATATAAATATTTTTTTTATTCATGTATTATTATGTATAAATAAGTTTTGTGATCTACAATAGTATAAGGTAAAATATTGTACATTGTTGTAGTGCTCTACAGTAGTTCATGCTCAGTATTATAACAACAATAATGAAATACTATTAAAATGTTGTTGCAAATTAGTATTTTGATAAACAATTATATTTAGGTTATTGTAGGTCCTCACCTATATGTACATTCAAAAACACAATAACTGGGTAAGTATATCTTAAGAAAATTATACATGTTTCAAGCAAAGAATTAAATCTAATTTTCTAATATGTTCAGCAAAAGTATAAAGAAACTAGAATCATTAATTATTTCATATAATATCCAATTTAATTTTAACTTTTTTAATCTTAATTTTTTATACCAATGTCAAAATAATTCCAGTATACTCATTAATATGATTTATGTTACCTACTTTTTATATATAAATATCTATTATAGGTACCTAAGTAATAATGTTCATTATTATCGTACAAATTATAAATTAATTTTGGCTTATGTATGATACCTAGTTGACTTCTTTATGAAGCATTGACATAAATAAGGAAGTCTATTTATTTATTTTCTAAAAAATTAATTTTAATTATAAAAGAAATGCATTATTTACCTATTTTATAATTTTAAAACTTTAATTCTGATATAAGCTTTTGTTAAATAAAATAAATTAACAAATATTATTTCAAACCATTCATTGGTAATTATTTGATGTCAAAATTGTTGTTATGTAACCAGTTGTAAGAGTCTTAAATATAATCTCTACAACTCTTATGTTATTTTGTGAAATGTGGTATAAATATATTATGTATAATAAAAAAAAATTTAATACTTTGCTGGTAACATATATGTATATTATATTACCTAAATATATATATATATATATATATATTTATATGTACATTTGCAAACTCATTTTACTTAGAATTGCAATGCTGAAAAAAAAAAAAAAAAAGAATATTGATCATCAGTCGTACCGTGAAAGTAAATATATGTAGTTATTCTTAAAGACATAATTTTAAGTATATGTTGAAATATTTTTATTAAATAACCGGAAATGTTTAACAAAGCATTAAGTATTTGATTTCAATAAAGCGTGATGTATTGAAGTACAATAAATAATTATATCTAACATATTTATTGGTTTTAGATCAACAAATGTACCAGTTTAATCAAAATCAAGTTATTTTAACTGATACTTTCACCAATGACTTAGGTGTTATTTTAGTAAGTGACATAATATTTTAAAGTTGATTTAATTTAGAACTTAATTGTACAAAGAAGCTGTTGAATTTTAGTGATTTACTAATTAAAATAATTTTTAGAACAGTTAAGATATTTCAAAATGTTCTGATTGTAATTTTTCAATTTTACATTTTCAATATTCATAATCTTTTTTTAAATATTACCATATACCGGTCCTAAATTTATAGTCTATATCTATAAAATTAATATACTTTAATAACCATCTAAATACGTTGTTATGATATGTTTCATATTATATTAAATTAGCAACTTATAAGAATTGTAAGTAAGTTATGTAAGATAAATTGTATGCATTTCTACTTAAAGACCTATAGTACATAGTATTTGTAAATAATTTGAAAATATATTATTGAAATATGTTAACTATTTTTGTTATACATTTATTAACTTTGTAAATTATATAACTTAAATTTGATAGAATCATCTAAAAAATATTACAAATGTTCTAGAATTATATCATAACTAAATAATTTTTCTAAGCCAACTTTTTTATGTATGTATATATTTAAATATTCTATTGTATTAGTAGTATAAAAACTCATGTTTAAACTATGATTTTTCAATCAATCATCAGTTACATTTTTTATAATGTTTTTCTTAAGATATAAGTAGGTAAACTAGGTCTGAAGGTCTTAGTACCGACTTTAAAACAACTGTGTTGATTCTTCTCTATAATTCAAAAATTGATAAATTTCATAATTTTTGTTAAAAATAAACATTGTACTTATAATTTTCAATCTATAAAAAAGAATTTGTAAAACTTCAATCAATATTTTTCTTAATTGTTCCATTCTAAAATCCAAACAATTTTGTTTCACTAAGCTTTTATAATAGAAGTTTAAATCTCTTATATGTATCTTATTTGTAAACCAAATATCGTTTGACTTGATAAATTGTTTTATTCTAAATAGTAGACATTCATTTTTGAAGTATATATATATATATAATTTATATACAACATATATTTTTTCCACAGAGACCTAATAATATACCAATCCTACATAATCAAAATACTATATTTAATTTAAATAGCAAAGAAAATGTAGATGGAATTCCTAGGTCTGATCTAGAACAACCAAATGTAAGTACATTAGTACTTAACTCTTATAAATATATTTTATGTATATTATATTTATTTTAGTTTCCTTATCAACCTATTGGAGATTTCTCGGTTATTAATCCAAACATACCCATAGATTATCCTCAATTTTCAAATGAGTTAGAACAACTTATGGCTATTAATGTTGTACAGCCTAAGCATATGGAATTTCAGGAATCAGTAGAACAATCACAGATTGCAAATAAATTACAAGACCAAAAAATCGAAACTGACAAATTAATAAAACAGTCCAAATCTGTATTAAATCATCAAGGAAAAAATAAGGAATTAAAGCAAAGTGTATGTATTTTTATCAAAAAATAAATTATATTAAAATTGCACTAAAATTATAATATTTTAGATACCTTCTGAAAATGGTTCACTTCATAATAATTTAAATAATCAATTACGCAAAAGAAAGAGATCTAGTAAATCAGTAGAACAAAATGTAAGGAATATTTGAGTAAAACATTTTTATATTTTTATAATAATTTATACTATCAATTTCAGAGCTTATATTTTAATATTTTGTTTTATTTTTATAGTCAGCTATATTTATACACAGGCACACACCTTATATTTATATACATACACAAGTTTATTGAATGCTTTAGACAAGTTCCTTATTTCTGTTTATTGTTTTTCAATTAGAGGATAGAGAAAAAAAGTATAGAAATCTCATTAGTTTGATTTTATAATTTATACCTAGTACTCTACTTTTAATTTTTACAATTGTTTTTTCACTATAAAATGTGAAATATTCAAGTTTGGGTTATTAACAAAGACTAGCATCAAAATTCTTTATCTTCACTACTAACTTTTTTCTATGAATGTTAAATTTGCCAGCATAAAATAAGCTATAATACAAGTTATTAAAATTAGGTTATCAGCTGCATCTTTCTCCAAACTTTAACTGATTCCTACTACAGGTAGCCCATAAGTTAACTATTGGTTATCAATAAATATTCAAAAATAATTAAATATCATATTTATAATGGTCATATTTTTTGATATAATTGTTAAAATGATATGGTTTTGTTAAAAATTAATAATTAAATAAAAACTTTTATTTTTATACACATTGATACTTAATTAATTTTAAAAATTATTATTTTTGTGTCCAGTATAAAAAAAGACCAATTGAACAAAACAGTAAATTACTTAAAAATGGGTTGAAGACACTCGAGGGAAAGTTGTTTGATGTAATATAACTTCATATCTGTTTATTATTATGAAAATATATTTTTAATATAATTGTTTTAAATAGAGACCACTTGAATATTTGGCGCTGAAATATTATTATCAATCTATGAACCATTTCCCTTTAAGATATGCTACCTACCGTAGTAAAGTTAATATATCATTTGCTGGGCTTACTTTAACTATGGAATTAGAAGAAAATAAAGTAAATCATATTTTTAAACTTATCTTATCTTCAATTAACTTGATTAGTATTTATAACCAAATCTTCTTAAGATTTTTCTAAATAAAATTTAATTATTAATTTTAATATTTCTCAATAATGCGAGTTTGTTTTTTACTTGTATTTAATGTTAATTAAAATAGAGACAAATACTGCTGGAAGTATAATATCATATTTAACTCAATATTTTAGAACTAATTGTTCAGCTATTTTTAAAATTAATTTCTTATCAATACATTTTTTAATTAGAACCAGGATGATGTTTTTAATAATGAAATGACAAAAAGTAGTTTTAAAGCTATAAGTGAAAAATTAAGCTACAACACAACTACAAACAGTTGGTATGTATTATGTTACACAAATTAAGTATTATAAATTATTCAATTTTAAAAAAAACTTATTTATTTTAGTTTTAGTTTGTAGATAGATTTTCCAAATGTTTAATATTTAACTTGCATTCAATTATAAAATTATATAATGCGGTGTAAATAATTTTTTAAAAAAATTGTGTTCTGTGAAATATTGAGTACAACAATTAGCTAAATTTAAGAGTTTTGGTATCAGTGATAAATTATTCAAAAGTATTTTGTTAAAAACTATCAAGTAATAATGACTTTTTGTCACAATTAAGACATCAATAACAGCCCATAAGCTAAGAACTCATCATTATTTAAATTGTTTGAGATTTGATAAGATAACACATTTTGTATAATATTTATACAATCAAAAACTAATCTCACATACATTTCACAAAATAATGGTGTCTTATATTTTATAGTTTTATTTTTAAATAGTCTTATGCAGATTTTTTTAATTTTACAGTATTTATCAACAGTGTTTAAACAACGAATTGCCTCATTTAAGCCTGCTTCCTTTAGCTGAAGAATGTTCGTATAAATAGATATTTATCATACATAAATAAGTTAATATACAAAATAGCTTTTAATAAAAAAAATTGTTTCAATTAAGGAAAATCTTTTTCTGTAACACATCCAGTATCCTATATGAAAGTATTTATCAATTATTTTAAAATTAATTGTTTATATACATTTTCACTATGTAATAATTTTTAATCTAATGCTTGCATACAAAAAAAAAGTGATGTCTTAAAAAAATGCATGGTTTTATTTGAGTTTTTCATAATAATCATTAAATTTAAATATGATCAATTAATAATTTTAAATTCTTTTTTTATCTTATGGTAAATTTAGTATTTATTTATTAGTATTGAACAATAGTCTTTTTAGGTCTAACTAACAACAGTTTAGTTTGGAGGAATACAATTGATGAGGTAAATATACACTTTAATTATACCAAATATGTGTTGTGTAATTATTATAATTTATGAATAAGGATTTACTTGTTCTTTATTAAATTTAGATTAATAAGAAGTTGGAGGATAGTTTAAAAGATATTCAAAATTCTAAGACTGATCAGAATAAGTGGGATGAATTTAAAGAAAAATTGAAACTTAGAGTGAACCATAGTTTAGTGGCCCATAAAACTTTGATTGGCCATGAACTATCTCATATAGATGTCCCACATCATTTAGTGGACTTTCCATCTCCTTATGAAATCAATGTCCCAGATACTCAGTCTTTAATAACAACTGAATTGGGATTATTTCCTAGAAACTCTCAGCATAACAGTCTACAGCAAAATATTAACAAAGACAATTATAATTTGGATCTATTTGACTTAGATGGTTCACAGAATATTCAAAAGTAGTTACTATTTTAAATTTATAGTTGGTATATTTTTATTTATAACAAGGATTATGTTTTTCTATTTACACTTAGCAGTTTTGTTCAAATAGTTGAAAGTCATCATAGTCAATCTGTCAATATCATGAAGATTATATCACATGTCCTACAACGATCTTCTGAAAAAACCTCGTGTTTAATTTTTACTGATCTATGTCCTATGCGTCTTACAAAACGTAAATATGCCAGTTTAGTGTTTAGAAAGTTACTGGGTAAGTTACACAATACTTTTAATTTGAATGAAAGTATAATTTGTTCTACATACTACATACTTATCTGCTTTTTTTAAGGATTGCATCGAAAAAGAATTGTAGTATTAAGTCAACCACTACAAATTACAGAACCTTCATCCATTTCAATAGAATTAAATATTCAATACTTTTTTTAGTATAATATTTACGTTATTTTATTTTAAAATGTTAACAAATATCTGTCCACAATATGAATGTATTAAAATTTATATATTTTACACAAATAAAAATGTAAGGACAATGTAATTCTAGTTTTAATGACAAATTCTTTTGTATGATAAATTATCTTAAATTTATTTTTTATTAAATATATTTCAAACACTGTAAACTATCTTATAATTTGTTTCATGTTGAGTTAGTCAGTTACAAGGAAGTAATGACTATAAAAAATATATCCGTATGTCTATGAAAATAAAATATTATTGTTGGTTTAAGAATATTAGATGTTATAAATGTGTAGTATTACCACAATTATTATTGAATTAACTCTAAAAGAAAATTCTCGATCAAATTTACAAACTATAAATATATTCCTATTACCTATTAATTAAATTAATTAGTATTACTGTATTACTGTAATAGTTAATTAATTTGCTAAATATTTTTATTTCCGATTGAAAATATTTTAGAATAGTAATTACATAAATTGTTACACAATAGTAAACAATCAAACATTTTAAATTTATACATTTTTTTTGTTTTAATTATTAGACCAGAGTTATTCAAATTGTGCGTCGCGGCTCCCAGGGGCGTCGCGGGAGTTGTCGAAGGGAGCCGCGATACATAATTGAAAACCAATAAATATTTTTACGAAAAACGTTTATTATTATCATTGAGGCATACCGGTTGGGAAACGTTGAAATGTCAACAATAATCATTCGCTAAATATAGCTTTAATTAATATTTATTTATTATTTTATTGATTTATATTTACTAAGACTAAACATAAAATATTGAATCACAATTTTTTCCACAATAACTACTTATTTATAATTTTTTCTTATATTTAATATGGTAAATAAATAATTGGTATAAAATATAAATTATAAAATATAAATTACATTCATATAAACATTGATTTTTTTGTTATTTATAATTTGGGAGCTGTCAACATTTTGTGAAGACTCAAAGGAGCCTTGGGATGAAAAAGTTTGAATACCTCTATATTAGACTGTAAAACGTTACCAAAAATGGTAATGACCCGGGCTGTGAATTTAATGCTTTTGTATATTTTTGCATATTTCATGGGTTAGGGCATATAAATGCATGTTTTAATGATTTTTTTGTATAAATGCTTTTTTCGGTCAATCTGTTCTAAATTAACATTAAAATATTAAATGTATTTGTATAAACGATGACTTGCATAGTTTCATGGAAACTATTCTATTTTTACTCAGGTATTTAATGTGTATTATTGACTATTGTGTTATTGAAGTGGAGATTAAATTAATTTACTGATATCAAGGGCGGATACTAGGGAGGGGCAATTGCCCCCCCCCCCCGTACATAAAAGAGTATCAAATATTCTATTTGAAATTAATTGTGACAAAAATTTCAATGAAAATTCAATATTTTCTTTATAATGTATACAAATATATAAATATACCGATATTCAATAACACTTTTCGACTTGTTTGTATCAAATGCTTTTTTTAATGTGGTTTAATAGATATTGAGTTTTTTTAAGTAAAAGATTTTCATTAAGTTTCATGCTCAAAATTAAAAGTTTTTGCGTTCTAAAACGATAAGACTCATCACCAGTGTTTCTCTTGAGAGTATGACAGATTTCTGTACACAACTCATTTTATGTCGATTAATAATAAGACAATTTCTATTAGTTTATTTTATTGATTTATGTAAATTGCCCCCTCCGTTTAGGACCTCTGTATCCGCCCTTGACTGATATCAACTCGTACATAACGGATGACAAAAATCTTTAGACAATCGTAAACATATTAATAATACGCTTTTAGTTTGGTGTGATCCATTGACCAACGTGCGTTTGCGTGTGTGCGAGTATTATTCTTATTTGTGTGGATTTCGTTGTTTAATTGATTTATTGCGCGTGTTCAGTTCTTTATACTTGTCATTTTTTTAAAATAATATCGCGAAATAAAAATGCCAAAAGAAAAATCATCGGTTGCGACCCGTTTAAAATCCTACGTTTCGGAATTTGGATATTTATTATGATATTATTTTTGGATTTTGTCAATTTAATATGTAACAATGCTAATATTTAAACTAAAATTAATAAAAAATTATAATGAAAAAATAATAGTTACATTTTTGTGTTTTGTTTTTTGCATATTTTTATGCATATTTTGTCAGTTTTTATTGCATATATGCATGCATATTTAACAGTTTTTAAGAGCATTAAATTCACAGCCTTAGTAATGACTAATGACATACCATAAAATATTTTATTTAAAAGGCTGATCTGCATATTTATAGGAACTGAATACATACTACATTTTATGATATAATGTGAACAAAAATAAATAATTAAGAATGATTGATTATCCAAAGTCAGGAACTGAAGGCATTGCAATTGTATATGGACATGATGTAGCCATTGGTTGTGGTATACCTAATTTATCATTAGCTTCTTTTAATCTTCTTTGGTCTCTTACTTTTATCATTTCTTCCTTGAGTTTGTTTAATATAGCGAAATTTGGCTGATTTAATGCTGCTTTACTTTGGAGTTGAGTAATTTCTTGTTCTTCTTGTTTTTTTTCTTTGGCATTTTTAATACTTCGGTTACCATACAACCGTAATAATGAGCCCCAATTATCAATGTGTGGGTGTAATAAGCCCAATATTATTTGAGATGCTTTTTGTTTACCATCTCTTTTATTTTTGCATGAAACTGTAGCACTATGTTTACCAACAACCATTGTACATTGATTTAACATTCTACGACGGTTGTTCAATTTATATTGAATGCCAATTTCACATTCACCAAAATTTCTTTGCAAACATACCAATAACATTGCATATGGACTAGGCTCTGTAGTTTTAGCACAAAACTCAGTAACTCTTGGGTCGGTGACTTTAATTTGGTCAAATATTACTGGATCACGTTGGTTGCGTAAGTCTAAGTTTATTTTGTGCTTCATTTCTGGTATGAGAATATCTAAAGTGGCTTTAGCGGCGTTAAGTTTTGCTTGTTTTTTACTATTACCTAAACCAACACCATACTGGACATCATTCAGCACAACAGTAGCAGAATATGGGTTTTCAATATTATCCAGTTCTTTAAAATCGTACCATGGTTGGGTTTTTAAAGCTTGTTGCAAATACTCATGCAAGATACTCACATAACTTTTACCATTTGGATTCAATATCCATTCTCGACGACGATTACATCGTTTTTCAGGATCTTCAGGTTGAACTGGAAATGATATCAATTTAGTACTATCTGGAAGTGAAGGTCTTTCTTTAGTAGTATTAAGATAATCAGTTGTATATTCTTTTTTTATATTTAACACTTCAGGTATTTCAGAAAAAGATTTTACTTCTTTAAACCTGAAAAATGATAAAATTAAAATAAGTAATAAAAAAAAGTTAAATAGTAGGGTTGCCATACGTCCTGGAAAACCGGGACTGTCACCGCTTTTCGACTTTGTGTCCCGGTGTCCCAAAAAATGTTTTCGGGACGCCTATATGTCCCGGTTTTAGGAAAAAATTAAAATTGTTTAATTTCTACAATTTTATTTTTTCAAATAATAATTGAAATCTAGAGTCAACATGTTAAATGATAATGAAATGTTTAAAGATAACGAATAATTGATAAATCCATTGGCTAAGTCAGGGGTGACCAACCTTTTTCTTTATTGTGCCAAATAATATATACAAATTTGAGAATGTGCCTTAAAAAATATTTATTTATTTACATATATATATATATATATATATATATATATATGAATTTAGATTTTAGATTTTTTTCATAGGTACTAATTTTATGACAGTTCATTCGTTTAATCACACGATTAAAATTGTTATTGTACTATAATAAATCTCGTATCGGGAACTTCCACTGCGCGATAATAATAATCTAATTTAATATTTTTTTTAGAAATATTTAAGAATAAAATTATGTTATTTTATCTGACACTGGTGTGCCATTCAATAACAACAAATGTGCCACAAATGGCACGCGTGCCGCAGTTTGGCCATCCCTGGGCTAAGTATAAAATAATATCAGGAATATTCAAGGAAAACAAACAAGTCATGTGCGCTGTGCACTGTGCAGTTTACATGTTTTATTTTTATATTTTATCGATACGGCCATACGGATGACACTGAGACAGACTAATGACTTTTACATCAGTAGAACGTAGGTCGTAGCCTAGATTGTTCGTTTTTATTATTTTATTCGTTATTATGGCACCAAAAAGAAAATGTCACTTTCGTGACGAGTTTTCTGTTACTCGGAGTTTTATAAAAAAAAGGTAGAAATGAATGTGCAATTTTTTTAATACATACCCAATGGTGAATATAGATCAATAATATTTATTTCTTTATTAATTTACCATTTTTCTGTCTGTCCCGGTTTTACTTGATTAAATTATGGCAACCCTATTTAATAGAAACATTTTAATTTTATAGTGGTATATTTAATTGTTCAAATACTCACTCAAATAATGATTTACAGTAATCCCGCAATTCGTCATGTGTTAATGATTCTTTGATGATATTTTCTTGTGCTGTTTCTACTTTAGCATTTGGTATGACTATGTCTCCGGGAACACTAGGTTCTAAATCTGGTTCTTGCTTTATAACTACTTTAGATTCAAGTCCTTTTCGATATTGTAAACAACTAATTGCAGATAATGGCGCTAAATGTGACTTAGAATTACCGGGTCCCAAAAAATAAGGTCTTGATAAGGATACAACTCTTGTCTTCTTATGTAAATATATTGGCATGCCACTTTTATGAGTTGCTTCAATCCAATTTTCAGGCAAAATATCAAAATGATTTTTATATACTTCTTCTAAAACAATTTTTTCAAATTCTTTGAAGTCAGATTTAGAAATAATTTGGCGTTTTTGTTTACATGGATCATTATTTGTACCTCGATAGGCTTTATCTAGTAAATCATGTAAATCATCATCTATAATGGGTTTAAAATTAGTTTCATTATTTTCATCAAAATCATCTTCAATAAATTCATTATTAATTTTTTCAGAATAATTTGTTTCATCATCTGATATATACTTTTCTAATTCAAAATCACCATCTGAAATAGGTGTATAATCATCACTTTCAGAATCATATTTATTTTCAGTGTAATCGTTATCGGTGTCTGATCCTTCAGAGGACAAAATATCACTTAAATTTTGACTATTTAAATGAATAACATTATCGGTTACGATAATGTCATCATCATTTTGACTGCTTCCCATAATTTGATTACTTTTGATCTGACATAAAGATGAAGAGTGGGGTAAGCTATCATCTTCAATCAACATTTTAAATTTTTTTTGAGGATACCCTTCCAATTCATCATCAAACTCAGAGTCACTTGACATCATATTAAAATTAAAATCTGAAACAAACATTAAAAATGAATAAGAAAAAAAGTCTAATAATCGATAAGTATGTAACCTGAATCTGTTCATTTTTCAGACAAGCCATATAAAGTAGTTTTAAAGCAATTATGCCAATCAATATATTTAAAGCGGGTAAGCAGAAAAAAAATCACCAAAAAAAAAAAAAAAGGCTTCAGATACTTATATACATAGTAGAATGTATAGTACCTATACGCTAATACCATAATTTTGTGAAGTGAATAGGTACGTGCAAGAAATATTTATATAACTCATAAACACATAATATATATATTATGGAACATTTCAATAATTAAACTTTTCTTATTTGGGGTTTTAACTTTCAAGAACTAATTAAAGACTAGTAGCCCATAGATTTATTAGAACCGAAGTGTCCGAATGACAGCCAGAGAGGTGGCTGCCCTAAATGTATTATACGAAACATTTTATTCATGTATATTAACATATTATAACAAAATAATATATCAAACAAAATAATTTTTAATTTAAAATCCAATTCCAACCACGTTTTTCTGACCTTAAATGAAATGTAAAGAAAGAAATATTTTTCAAAATCTATATAGTTGTGATATCAGATATTAAGAAGTTGCATCCTACTTTTCAAATGGAAAAAAATGTTTTATAATGCAATGATGCAGTGGCGTATTCGGGTCAGGCCATGAAACTAGAATGGCTTTTTTTCTAAGGATCCAAAGTTAGGTATTGGGTAAAATTATTTTAATACATTTTATATAGAAATATTTTTTGATTTTTGATACTTATTACGTGTTGTTTAGCTTGTTCAAACAGGTCTGAAGGTATTTTCTAAAAAGGTAACAGTTATCGATAATTATCAAAGAACAACAACGTGCCAAAAAAGATTAAATGTGTTAGCAATATTATGTATTGAATAATCAAATAACAGCAGAAATGGAATATGAAGACATCATAAAAGCTTTATCGGAAAAAAAAAGCTGATGAAAATGAATGCTATAATATTTTAAATTAAGTATTTCAATGAAATAAAGTTTTTGCACAAATATTTGTAACAGTAAAAAAAATGTTTTGTTTTAATAATTTAAGGTATTTTTGTATGATTTTGTTATTGATATTATTTATTTTTACTATGATTCTATGTTTATTTTTTACTATTCATATTCCCATAATGGAACTGTACAAGGATTTTACTGATAGGTAAAGTTAAGCATTAGGCCTGAAATATGTTATTATTAAAATGTATTTATTCCTTAGATTTAATATTAATTTTTTTGATAAAAATTTGTATTAAAAAATGTATAGGGTAAGTTTCATATCAAATATTAAAAATCCCTTTTCATTATAAGGTGAGGAGAGGCGCCAAAAAGCTAAATATGCTACTGTAATGATATACTGAAAAACATAAATCGCAAAGAGACTTGCGTTGATTTTTATTAATTTTTTATCTGTGCAAGCAAGCTTTTTTTTAAATAAAATTCATCATATCAAAATATAGATCAGCCATGTCTGACAAATATTTTGAGTCAATTTTGAAAACTGGAATCAGTTACTTTTTGATGAAATGTAAGCAGAAAAACATAAATAATTTAATACTTCACATTAACAAGAAATTTACAATTTATAAATTATTATTATAATTAAAATTAGATGTGTTTATAACTCTTTTGGTCTAATAAGAGCCTTTGATTTTTATGTAGACCTCGAATAAAAAAGGTTGGAGACCCATGCAGTACAATATTATTCGTTCACATTTTTAGTATGTATTAAAATGTTGTTTTATTATATTTATTTTTGTGATAATAATAATAGTTTTTATCAAAAATAATTAATGGATAAATTAATTTGTAATATGAATTAAAGCGGCAATATGTTTGTGCTTACTTTGTACTTGAAGTAATGAAATGTTGCACTGGTACGTTTAACAATGTTAATCTTGTTACTGCAATCAATCGTCGATTGATCATCAACGAAGTACTAGGGTAACAACACAAGGAAAAATGTGTCTACGTCAACATTTCGGGATGTTTAGAAATTAAAATAATAAGTGTAATCTATCGATTGGTAACTCGTATGATATTATTGCTACTATGCCACTCACAGCCTATTAATAGTAACATCGACTATTTGGATCACCCGATGACCGTAAACAAAAGACGAATAATGAAACGAAAAAACGGCGAGGAAAGTTTATAATATGTGCGGCACTAGATCGTGGCCATACCTTAGTCAAATAATTCTGGAGACCGATTATAATTTCTACATTCTATTCTATTTTGTTTGTCAAAACAATAAATACACTATCACTAGTCACATCACTATCGCGCCGCGCACAAAACGGAGTAGATTACAGAGTACCCGAGTACGGAGGCGTCGCCCGAAGGAACTGAGACACGGAACGATGCAATCAATACTAGTGATAACATGGTCGTTATCACTATTTATCGAAACTTCTAGTACATGCATAACATTCCTAACTTCAGTTCTTTTCCCGGCATCAATATCGTGTGTTTTGTGCGTTCATGCTTTTTACATTGATTTGTTAAATTTTCCAAAATTTCGCATCGTTATTCATGCACCACGATTATATTTCTGGAACATTGTAACGATACGATTGAAATTTGATCACAATGAACAGTATGAAAATAAAACTGTTAGTTTCGTACAAGCACTACTGTCCAACTCTGTTGTGCAACTTTCAAAAACTCAATTATAATACAGTTGTGTCGTCCCTCAGCTATTCCAAATTAGCTGATAATCGTTTATATAAACACTGTAAGTATTAAAATTATGTGATGATCGAACACAACTATTTTAAATTTGTTTCGTTGTCTCTTACAGGCATTAAGCCGCTGTATCCTTATAGCTTCAAAAGTATACACACGAGCGGTTATTTAAAAAACCAGAAGGATTTTTATAACATATTAGGAGTTCCAAAAAATGCGGCTCAAAAAGATATAAAGAAAGCCTATTACCAACTTGCAAAGAAGTTCCATCCAGATACCAATAAAGGAGATCCAAGTGCAAAAAAAAAATTTCAAGAAGTTTCTGAAGCATATGAAGTAAGCATTGTTTATGTATATATGTATTTAATCTAAGTATCTTGTCAATATCAAATTTTGGTTATATATTCTGTTAAATTTATAATCAAAGAACAATTATTAAATGAAGCAAATTATAACTAAATTATTTTATTTTAAATTTTATATTTTTTTATTACTTTTGATTTTATTGCTGATATATGAGAAATTTTATTTAATGAGATTTAAGATCTGTATTTTTAAATATCTATATGTCCTAACAGGCCAAAAAAAAAAAATCATTACTTAATATATAGTAGGTACCTACTCTTAATTTTTTTTTGAGATTTAAGTTTAAAAAAAAAATTATAAAAAATGGTCTAGAACCTAGCTTCTATAAAAATTCTTTACAGCATTTTTTTAAATGTTTTCAATTTAAAGTGTAACCAATTTAATGTGTTTATGTAATTATCTTGGACATAAAATAAAATATATCATTATATCTATATAGTAGTACAATCAGCAAATTATCTTGCCATCATGTTTATACTCTGAAATATGTACTTAATATTTGTACTGTGAATTCAAAAATATTGTTGAATAAAACCATTTATCTGTATTACTTATATATTACAGCTGAAATTAATTTATTACTCATAAAATACGTTATGTATGTTTTAAAATGATAATACAGAATGAAATAATTCATTTTTTTTACCTATTATAAATGTTTTATATTACTTGTAGGTGTTGGGAGATGAGAAAAAAAGAACCGCGTATGATACATGGGGATCTACTGGCAACACAAATAACATGGGTGGTGGACCTGGAGCAGGGATGGGAAATGAAAATTTTCAAAATGCATGGAGTTACCAATCTAATGTAGATGCCGAAGAATTATTTAGAAAAATTTTTAATCAAAGTGGTTTTGGAACTAGTGGATCATTTGAAGAAGATTTTGCAGATTCAAAATTTGGATTTGGAGCTGCTGAAGAAGTAATTATTTTTTGAAGTATAGAATTATATGTTAAATCTTAAATTTCTTTTTATTCTTTAAATGCTTTTCTTAGATTGTTGTTAAAATAACATTTGAACAAGCTGCTCGAGGTGTAAATAAAGATTTGAATATTAATGTTGTCGACATTTGTCCAAAATGTCGTGGCTCACGTAGTGAATTAGGATATAAAGCTACAACATGTACTCATTGCAATGGAACTGGAATGGAAACAATATCAAGAGGCATATAATTTTTATAATATATTTTATAAAAAAAAATAGTTATTTAATATATAAATGTTTTAGGTCCTTTTTTGATGAAATCAACTTGTAGACAGTGTCAAGGTACTAGAGTTGTTATTAAAAATCCATGTTTGGAATGTCATGGTAAAGGAAGTACTGTGCAACGCAGAAAAGTAACAGTTCCAGTACCTGCAGGTATATTAGAAATTTCAGTTTGATCAAGTTATTTGATTGTATTGGTATATAATATAAATCTTAATTTTATATATTATTTTTACTTTAAGTAGTCTCGTAATTTAAATACGATACTTTCAACAAAAATATCAATTTTGTATTGATTTTACACCAGCCCTAAAATGTTTTGGTTTTCCAATGTTTTTAATGCGCTTTTTAATTTTTTTTTATTTTACGACTTCATTTTCCAGGGATTGAAGATGGTCAAACTATTCGAATTTTAGTTAACAGAAATGAAGTTTTTGTTACGTTCAAGGTAGAAAAATCTGACTATTTCCGAAGAGATGGTTCTGATATTCACACCGATGCTAAAATTTCCATATCACAAGCTTTATTAGGCGGGTCTATTAGAGTCCGAGGAATTTATGAAGATCACACAGTGCAGGTAATATTTAAAATGTATTTGTTAAAAAATAGTGTATATTTATTTGGTGTTTTCATTTATTTTAATAGATTTCTCCTGGAACTAGTTCTCACACAAAAATTAGATTAAATAAACAAGGAATGAAGAGAGTAAATTCTAACCAACATGGTGATCATTATGTAAATATTAAGATAGAAGTACCTAAATCGTTAACTAGTAAACAGGAAGCATTAATTCAAGCTTATGCAGAACTTGAAAAAAATACACCTGGAACAATAAAAAACATAACTTATAAAAAAGATGGTAAATAACTTATTTATTTGAATTGTATTTTACTAGATATATATACCAAAATCTTTTCTGGATATTATTAGAGAATTAAAATTTGTTGTGTACACATTATTATATTTTAAAGTGTTTATTATTGGGAAGTTCCTATTAATGCTGTTTTTAATGTGCATTCACTTTTCAAATCTTATATTTAATTTAATTTTTCTATATATATATATAATATTATTTACTTAGGGTAGTAAAAAAGAACCGATTCAACCCTATAAAAACTGTTGTCATCTGTAAGATTTGAATGTAAATGTATTTATTAACCTATTTAGGTTAATAAAATCATAAGTATTATTCTAACTACTATTAAATATATATAATTATTTATTTTATTCTTTTTATGGTTATTATTCTTATCTAACATGATTATAGCAATTATGTTATGGTGTTATTATGATAAGGTATATATTAATAAAAGTATGAATCAATATGACTTAGTAGTCCCACAGATTAGATAATATCAGATGATGATCTTCCTATACATGACATGTAATTCTTAAAAATGTAAACAAATCAAAACCCCTAAGTATCACCACTGATAAGGGAAAAATGTCTTTATTGAGCATTCAGTCACAGATAAAATAAATCTAACTATGCATATAAATTTTAATTATATGAACTATATGATTTGGAATCCATTAATTTTCATAAAAAGTTTGACCCTCCTACACATTTAATCTTACAGTACACCATATGTATTTTACATTATTTGATACATTAATAAGTGGTCAGTTTGCAACATCTGGTTTTATATAATCTGTGGTAATAAATGGATCTGCTTTTTGGCCACTCTTGTGTGTATATATTATTATTCTTATGTATATAAAATATTCTCTAGTTTCATAGCCTGGGAATTTATTCAAACAATAATTTATTTTATTTTAATGTACATTTTACAAATTATTATACTTATTTTAATTTGATAACAGTTTTTATGAAATTGTTTCAATAAATTCTATGATTTGTATTTTTAAAAGAACAATGTGTGCTCAATTTTGCTAATATAAATTCAGCAAAGTTTTTTTTATGAAAATAATAATAATGCTGTTATTATCAGAATATACTTAAAAAAAATGTATTTCTGTATTTTCTATTATTTACCAGTTGAATTTTACCCATTAAATTTATGTTTATATTGCTCATCAAATTTCAAAAGTACTTTTTTATTAATACAATTATCAATGCTAAGTATAGCTTACAATTATTAATTAGTGTAGAAGTTATATTATTTGAACTAATCATAAAATTATTTAATCATGACAAAATTATTTGTATTAAATATTGAATTGGTAACTTGGATAACTTTCTATTAAATTATTTTTCAATCTCTAAATGCATTTATTAATATTAATAAACTGAGAGTACTTCAACAGCTCTTGTTCATAAAAATATTTTTGTTTCTTGTTTTGTATAACTGTCATTGTAAATAATAGGCTTATAATTTATACTATAAAATAATATCTGGTTAGTAAATAATTTACATTTTATTTCTTTCCTTATAAATGTTATAAATTTATAATTTGATCAATATAATTTAATATCAATTCTGTAATATAACGGGTTTTAAAATAAGTTAAAATTACAATTTTGTTCAAAAAGAGTTTCTTTTTGTTTTTAGGGCCATCAGCTGAACAAACACAATCAACCCAAACAGCTGATGAAGGGATTTTTTCAAAAATAAAAAAAGCATTGATGGGATAACTCTTGATTTAATTTTACATGAATGAAATCCAGTTAAACAATTCAAACTTTAAGTAATTTATTGAATTTTAGTTATAAGTTAATTCTTTGGTATATAAACAGTAAAAACAGCTTATCCTAAATCCCAGTCTATGAATAAGGAGTGATTAATTGTTAATTAATGTTTAGTATACGATTAGAATCAATAAGACTAATGGATTACATTTTTTTACAGGTAGTAAATCATTTGACCATGAATCTTCCGAAGCAAAAATGTTAGGTACTTTACGTTCAATATTAGGAAAAGAAAATGATTAAATATGAATTAGAAAATAAATGTATTTATTATACTATTGAATGTAAGATATCGCAACTGTCTGTTTTTATTCATCAATGTTTATAATAGTACATATTGTGACATTTTTTTACTATACTATGTTCTCATTGTTGACTGCATGTAAAAATAATTATAAGTAGTTATTATTTAATATAAATGAACTATTTAAAATATTATGACTTAATCATTTTTCTTTTGCCCATTTCATAATATTTTATCGTAGTTTTGGAAACATATTTTAAATGTAAACAAATTATATGTATTTTCATGTGTTTAATTACTCTTTATTAGTGTAGATTTTAAATTTGTAGATGTGCTAATACTATTTCTAGTTCTACAATAAAATATATACTACAATTATAATTTTAAAAATATATATATAAATATTAAATAAATATCAACTGTGACTTTGTCCTTGTAGAATTTAAAAAATTAGAAGTTTATTCAGTTATAAGAATTCTGTTTTTCTGAAATAAAGCGTTGTCAAAGTGCTTCTGCAACACCATTCCAAGTTTCTTGTGAATTGGAATCAAATTCACTTCTAAAAAGACCAAGAAATTTTTTTTGTATCCTTTTTCCACATCAAAGCACTTTCATTCAGATATCTTGAGAATTTTATTAAGAGCCGTATTATTTTTACAGGCACAAAAATATATGAACATAAATATTTATTATAAAAGTATAACTAAGTAGTGCAACTCATAGTTGATATCTTAAATATGTAACTTAACCATTAAAGTTATTTAAATACCTATTTGTATTGCAAACTACATAATATTACATACTAGTAACTATGTACTACATGTAGGCATTCGTAGCCGGATTAAACTAAACATTTGTGGGTTCATAATCAGATTACATTACGAGACTCTAAAAAATTATTACATTCACTCTATAATTAAAATAAGGAGTATTTTAACAATAATACACTGTGTATTTTACTTTCTCGTGGTTTAGTTTCATTTTGGTTTTTTATATAATTTAACACAAAGATAAAATGCGACTTTAGGATTTATAAAAGAAGCAAACAAGTGACTATTTTTAGCATCTACAATTGTAGTACAGACGTGCAGTACCATAACATTTTAATGCTTTCGGTTTGATGATAATTCGCTAGCTTTAGCAGTATCACCATCAAGTTCAAGAGTGGGTGGAGTTTTGGGTCGACGAAATGTGAATAGTACTGCTGTGCTTTCTGAGAGGTTTAAAATAATTTTCCATTTTTTTTCGCCCAGGGCTTTGTTTTGTTGATTTTGTATATTTTTGGCAACAATATTGGCATCACTGAAGCTGGATAGAGAACACTGTCATTGACATAAAAATATATTCTTGTGTGGTAGAAAAGTCTGCGATGTATAAAATTAGTAGCAGTGGTGAAAAATGTTCGATGCTTGAGGAACACTGGCTGTTATATGCTTTATTTCTGAGTCAATTATATGGACTAAGAAACAGCGATCAGAGAGGAAAGATTTTATTAGATTGTAAACCACCGATGGGGTATTTAGAATTTTTAGTTTATACAAGAGGTCGTCTGACGGTCACGATAGAATGCTTGCGCAATGTCTAAAGAAGCTGCACCAGTACGGCAATTTTTTCTTCAAACCATTGTTTATGTATTGGTTAGATGGAGGGGTTGTTGAGTGGTTGAATAATTTGGTTTAAAACCATAGTGGTGGTGTGGAATGGCTTGAGTTAGTTGGTAGTTTCTTTATCTAGAATATATGATTTTTTCAAATATTTTTGAAACTGAAAATAAATTACTTATGAGCTGGTAACTGTTCTGGTTTGTATTATCATTTACACGTTATTTTTATGATTATAATCGACTTTTTTTCATTAAGTCGGAGAGTATCCGATTTTTAGTAATAAGTTGAATAAATTATACAATGATCGATTTTTTAGGAATATTTTTAATTATAGTTTATGATGAAACTGTGTCATTTATTCAGTAATTGTTTTCATGTTTCATTGATTTCATTAAGAATGGTGTAAGGAAGTATGTTTCAATGAAAAATATGGCGTTCAGTTATTTTATTATTGACTACACTTTCTGTTTTGATATCATTATATCAACTATATCATTTGGTGAGAAGGTCTAGAGTTTTGGTAAATATGTAGTGTACATTTGTCGACATTTGTGCTCACCTAATATATAATTATTGATTGCACATTTTATTGGAATAAGTACTTACAATGAATTAAATATTAATTTTTTTTGTACGCTCATGACTTTCGTTCTAATGTTTTATATACAAATATAAACAATTTAATTTTTAAAAAATGAAGCAGATTGCTCACTTTGTAAGTTGCCTTATGAAAAATTACTTATCAGTATATAACGGGTATATAGTAATTTAAAATTGCACAAGTCTTATAAAATCTATAAAAAAAAGAGATTAATTTTAATAAATAAAATGTATTATATATATTTATAATTTATTCCTACATTAAACACATTTTTTTAAAAAATAATTAATTTACAGAAAAGTTCCAAACTTCCAACATTTATGTTAAATACTATTCAGTCCATAGACCATTGTATTTGTTCTTTTCACATAAAATATATATAAAAAAAAATCCCTTTAGTTTATATAATTATTAATAACCTATGCTGTATATTGAAACATATATTTGGTCTGTATATTCAAACTTTTATTTGATATGTATATTGAAACTTTTATTTGGTAGATAGGTACCTACAATAATAATTCTTATATTTATTTCAATATATAATTTATACATCACAAAGTAATTAGCAATTACTATAACTAGGTCTCGGAAGTTGTAGAAATTGTATATTATTCTATATGCTCTAGATTCATAGCAGATCAAGCTAAAAATCCAAGATGTACTCGTACAATGGTGAGTTTAAAAATCGAAAATTGAAAATACATATTTTGCATATTTTGTCAATTTTATCTAAAAAAGTGTATAATTCATTAATTTCATATACATATTATGCATACTTCATATTTTTCTGCATTCAAATAATTTTCAGTCATTTTAATTGAATTTTAATATTGGTGGTTCAATGTAAAAACAGGTATTATGAAACATATATTTATTTTGTATTTCACTTCACAATATATTACTAAAAATATTTTTTTCTATGTATTTTTCAGTTCAAATGTCAATCAGTTTTTTTACTAATTTTTTTATATTATAAATTTATAAATTTTTTTTTCACATATTTTTCATTTTTCGTATATAATTTTTGTGCATTTTCACAAATGTTCTTGCATATTTTACAACTTTTTTGTGCATATTTGAAAGCATATTTTGGCTATTGGCAGTATTTATGGTATATATTTATAAACACGTAATAGTAATTATTATAAATATTATAGAACATATTTATAATTAATGGTAGGTAGTCAGTGGAGGTTTTTAGAATTTTCTGTGTGGGGTCCTTCGACACATTTTTAATGAATTTTTTTTGAAAAAAATTGATTGGTTCCTCGGCAACCATAGACATTTCAGTTTTAAAAAAAATAAAATACATTTTGAATTGTTTATTAAAAATTGATCGTCAATTCTCCCGCGCCCTCAAAGCTTTTAAGTTTAAATGTATGAATGTAAGAAAAGCCACACATTTCAAAAAATAAATTAAAATAAATAAAGTTATGACTCAGAAGTAGCTACTTTACCAGACATATATTTTTTTTTCCAAACGATTGTACTTTTTTCATGCTGATTACGGATCGGCAACAATTTTTGCCACTCGCACTTAGTTTGGAAATTATACACGTTTAATGATCGGGCATTATTCTGTCATTAGTTTAAATTCAAGTACTGAAGTGAGCTCCCGTAGCGAGGAGCTGACAGTCCGTGTCAGTAGTTATTTTAATTAAGAATGTGATCCATTCGCGAAGCGATGATTATTATTTATTATGTTCACAAAACCCCACACAAGTCACTGTACTATCTTCAACAGTATCAGGTTTCTGGTTTGTATACTGTATAAATCCTAGATTAGACTTTGCTATAATTCCCTTTGGGACGTTTTTTTATATTTAATTTATTTTAAGTACGTACTTAACGGAGACGCGTAACTTGTGTCAAGGTACCTACAAATTTTAATTGATCGTGGTAGGAATCGCGTAATTAAAATATTTGTTCCCAATTTCGTGTAACAAAAATCTGTGACGGTGACACAATTTTCGATGCTTAATAAATAATTATTATTTTGATTTCTTTTTTCGCTAATATTTAATACATTTTTGAAATTGCTAGTGCGATCTAGCGGCCAATAAAATGTCAGCTAAATACCAATACAATACAAAACACCTGATAGATGCACCTTGCTAGAATTCCATTATCATTTATCAGCAATTAGTCTTAAGGTATACATAAAATGTATACAGCATCTTTCATTTTTTTATTTTATAAAATACCTACATCAAATGCATTTCAGAAGTTAGTTTTAAGTTCATAAATTGTTAATATTGTTTCTAAATATGTGTTATAAAATACATAGAGGCAACATAGCGTTTGGTTTTATCAGTAGTCATGACACACTAGAATATTTGTTTTCATTCCATTTTTTTTAAACTATTTTTTAAATTTGTTGTTATATTATTTGTTTACATTTAGTGTAACACTACTTTTTATTTAAAATAAAATAAATATTGCAGTTTTATTTGTTTCATTGGAATTATTGTGATCTTCATGTTTCAATGGTATGTTCTATGTTTTAATTTACATAAAATTGACCTAGTTTTTAGGCACTTAAAGTATACTTATTCTGATATGATTCTTGCCCAATGTTCTGTGTACTAACCTATATACCTACATGGCTATTACCTAACTTACATATTACATGACCTTAATATTAATTTTTTTTGTATTTAAATTTGTTATAGGTATATTTTTGGTATATTTAATAATTTATTTGAGTTATTTCAGCAAATAATGATAAAACAAACTGTCTTATTATATTTATCATTTTTATATTTAGTGCCTAGATGCTAGGTATATAAACTTGTACTATTACATTATGTTTACATGATGTAAATTTTTTAATTTTCAATACTAAATTCATTATTATATAAAAATGAACTAAGCCAATTCTTGTAAACTATAAATATAAAATTAATTATTAAATATTTTTATTTAAAATATGCAGTGTGTGCATTGTAAGTATATAATATGCTATTCACTTTTAACACGTTGACTGCCATGCGGCAGCCGGCGGTCGCATTGTTATCTTTCCTCTGAGGCCACGCTATATTTTCGATGTCATTCCAAAAATGTAATTGGCGTATTTATAGAACAAATAATCGACATATATTACATATAATTAAATGTATATATAATAATCGGTTTGCGGCAAATGATACATCATTTTACGTGAAATTTTCTCCTCTACGCCATCATTTAAAAATAATCTTCATAACTTTGACGCCACGAAAAATAATACCCTTTACAAAAAAATGAGATTATGACAGCCGGCGGTCATACTGCGTATAAATAATAACAACATGCGACCGCCGGCGTCCGTAAAATGACTGTTGTATGATAATAGTCTGCGGACGCCGGCGGCCGCATGGCAGTCAACGTGTTAAATATATTATATGAGTATTTGACATAGGTATATTATTCATTTATAAAAGATTAGAGATTTGTTTCAAATTTTAAATGTTTTAGTGTAGGTTTTATAATAAAACTCACCGAAAAAGTTTTACTCTTGTAATTATTGTAATTTGTAGCCTAATGTAAATATGGAGTTATTATTTTATTTATGTGCTTAATACAATTAAAAATATAATTTTTATCTATTTAATAAAAATTCAAAACTTATAAAATAATTGTTCACATGATTACGTTTCCCTGGCTACTCTGATTTTACTTATAATAAAAAAAATACTGTTTATCTATGTATCAATTAATTTAAAGTATATAAATTTGAACGATCTTTAGATTTACTCTGGACATCTAGACTTGAAAGAAAATATAGGTACCTATATTAATGAATAAAAAAATGATGAAGGTTATAATGTCTCTACAATTTTACTAAAAAATCAAAGTAAAATTTTTAAAATACATTGACAATGATTTGCAAATTATAATATTATAATTCATTTTGTTTAAAAGAAATAATGTATAAAGATTAAAAATCAAATATCTATATTATATAATTAATTAAGAAAACCTTTAAAAGCTATATATTTATTATTATTTTATTCTGTTAATTATAAATTTAATTTTGTTTTAGAGTCAAATAATACCTATTTAAACTTATGGTATATTGGACAATATTCTCTTGAGTTATTAAAAAAAGAAACCTTCATATTATATCATGTCTGAAGTAGTTTCATACTCGCCTGTAAAAACTGAATTTGATGTTTCATCTGGAAACAATGATGAAAATTCAAATAATAATTTTGAAGAAAATGGTGACATTGAAAATGATCAAGCAAATGTAGGCAGTAGATTGCGTTCTCATTCTAATTATGATACAGTCTCAGATTGTGGAGCTTCTGTTCACCGATGTGATAGATGTGATAACTATGAAACCTCAAATGAAACAAATTTAACTTCACATTTAGCAACATGTCAAGGAACCGAAAGTAATAATGAAAATGAGTTACAGACAAATCGAAAATTATTTGAATGTGATATATGCAATATGAAATTTTCAAATGGTGCTAATATGCGAAGACATAAAATGAGACATACTGGGGTTAAACCTTATGAGTGTAAAATTTGTCAAAAGCGTTTTTTTAGAAAAGATCATTTAGCCGAACATTTTACTACTCATACAAAGTCATTGCCATTTCACTGTCCAATATGCAATAGAGGATTTCAACGGCAAATTGCAATGAGAGCTCATTTCCAAAATGAACATGTTGGTCAACATGATATGGTCAAATCTTGTCCATTATGTATTTTTAGAGCTAGTTCAATGAAAAGTTTAAGAGTTCATTTTTTTAGCAGGTATTATTTACTTTGAAAATATTTTTTCATTTATTTTATTCTAATATTCATGGTTTAAATATTTTTAGACACGGTATTGACTTAGACAACCCGGGTGTTGGTGTAATTAATTCTTCTTCAACAAATCATATACCTATGGACTTTAACAGTGGAAATGTTAGTACTAGTGGAGCTTATAGTGACAGTGGAGAATCTGTTGGTGGAAGTCGTTCAGAAAGTAATGCGACACCACCAATGCATTTTCTTACACCTCATGTTGAAATATCAATGGCAGAACCTTCTCCTACCGAATGCTCCTCTTTTTCCTCTTCTCAAGTAAGTAATATATTATCATCATGTGTTTTATTATAATTAATTTATTAATTTGGCCTACAAAAGTTTTTTTGTACCTAGCTCAATTAAATTATTAATTTATTGATTATTAACTCGACACTACCTAACAATTGTTTTCATATTTTAGTTATAATCATAATCTATGGTTATATTCCAAATTTTGTAACTATGTATTGTCCATGATAATATATTTTAATCTTATACACTGGAAATTTACCAAAGAAATTCCATAAATCATTAGTATTATCAAGTTATTTACCAATAACATTATTTATAATTTTGTATTGCTTTAATATTATTTTAGGGCTTGTATTTTATTATTTATATATATTTATTCAATCAAAATATATACTAAAAAAATCAAAATGGGTATTATACTTCTATGATTTATTTATTAAATATATGGCCTTATATGTAAATTAATTATAAAATTATATTGAAATAGGTTCAGTGTAGTATCTTCAATGTAAAATCAAAAATACAAAAAATTATACACAATTTAATGAATATTTAAAAACAAATTAATGATTTTGATTGCAATGGATGACTTATAAATTTTCCTAAGGACTTAAGTAAATAAAGATCCCAATTGTTAGGCTAGATTATAAAATATAAATTATAATCATGGTTCAGAAGTATTTAATTTTTGGTGAAATTAGATTTATATATTTATATAAGCCTATACATATGTATAAAATAATGTTATAGTTAGAGAGCTTTTCTGTTTATTTACATAGATTATAAAAGTAAAAATTTAAAATTGTTTTGATTAACATTAATTATCACTTATATTTTATAAAAATAATAAAACTACAATTTGATACACATATTTTTTTAAATAATTTCATTAACTTTCAGATTATTATTGTAAAATGTTGGTATGTAACAAAAAAGTTAAATTTACATCATCAGTAGGTATATAGTTTTATTATTTTACATAAATTTAAACCCTAAAGAATCTCTATCATTAAATTATATTATTAAAATTAAAAGTTATTTATTTTACGTATTATTACATTATTTTACGTAATTTTGATGACTAAAAATTAAATTTTATATGTATTTAGAGTTTTTTGATAGTTGGTAGTGTAAAAATAATTCTGAAATGAATCTTAAAAACTAAAACTTAACATAATTCATATTTATATTTATTTATTAACTTATTAAATAATTAATTATTGTATGGATATTAATTTTTTTTATAAATATTTTATATTTTACTTTATTTAGATGAATGAAAATAATATAAAAACTGAACTTGTCCAAAGTGTTGCTATTGAAGATGTTTCACAAGATAATGAATGTCCAAATTCTCCACAGTCAACAGATTCAAATTCTAATATGTCTTCATTACCTATTATGCCCGGAAAAAAACGACAAGAAGGTGAAGTAAGTACAATTACACCATCTGTTTCTCTTATTCCGATAAAACAAGAACAACGAGAAGAACCTTCAAGAAAAAATAATTCAAATTATGTCCACAATAGTGAAACTGAGTGTGGAAGTTTCCAGCCAGCTTCAAGTGTATCTTCATTAATCAAAATATCACCTCTTAAATCATTGTTGCGTGATGAATTTAAACGTAAAATTAATATTATGAATAACCCAGAAGCATCCCAACCACATAACACTGATGGTATTTGGAGTTATATGGCATTTAAAAAAACATTAAAATGTTCATTTTGTGGTATTACATTTCCAGACCAAACACTATACTTTCTTCACAAGGGGTGTCATTCTGAAACAAACCCATGGAAATGCAATATTTGTGGTGAACAATGTAGTAATGTTTATGATTTTAATTCCCATTTACTTAGTAAAAATCACCAATAATAGCTTATATATTTTTATGTTTGTAATTCCCAAAGAAAAAGTATCTATACCTTCCTTGTCTTATTTCATAATATTACAAAAAACTATGGAATTTACCAATATCATAGTTAAGTTTGATTAATTTGTTAACAATCAAATATATTTATTTAAAAATTGAAAAATAAGTTAATTTTATTAATTTCAAGAGCTATTTTAATATACCTGATAGTAAATATTCTCACATATGAAACAGAAAAAACAATTAAAAGTCCAAAGATTCTTGCCTGCAAATTTCTTTACATTTGACTAACAATAATTTGTGCTGAATTAATTAGTGATGGAAACTATTAAGAAGTGCTTTTAAAACGTTTTATTTGTATCAACAACTAATCTTATAATCTAATTGTCTTACAAAATATCAAATACCATTGAACTGTCATGCATAATATTGGCAATTTTTTTAAAAAAATTATTGAAAATAATTCAGTAGTATTATTGAAGTATCAAAAGTATTCAGTCGCTAGCAGTTATTTTTAAATCAAAATTATTATTGAATATTATTAATTGTTTTAAAAAAACATTATTTTATAGTTTTAATCAAATTAAGTACTAAATAATATTTAAGTAGCATTAAATTGATAGTGCCTATCACTATACCAGTGCCACTTAGAGAACGCTACTCCTCGTTACCAGTAAATTAACGATCTCCACCTTTTCGCCGTCGTAAATTCCCCCGCTTGTTTAGAGTGGGGCCAGTGAGCCGTGAGGGAATGGGAATGCACAAGAACAGACGAGTTTTGGTCACCACCTAGTAGCGTTCTCTTGGTGACACTAGTATAGTTTTGAAATTTTCAATCAATCCAAATTAAAAAAAATATTATTTATGGACTTCTTATTATTGCATGATTAAAAGAACTTCAATCTTATTCTTCTATTACCGATTATGTTGTTCAGTTTAAATATAAAATATATTGAACCTCATTATTCATAAAATATCCCATGAATTACTTTAATTAATAATTTATTTTTATTCTAACATTTATATTTTACTATACATACTGAGTATTAATTTTGATTGTTGGCATGGGCGCCTAAAGAGAAGGGTAAGACAGGGCATATGCTCCCCCCTGGACTTAAAATATTATATATAATTTTGAAAATTTGAACTTTTATTAGATTTAAAAATTTTAAATTGACGAAGAAAAAAAACAATATGTTCATCATGTACTAATGCAGACTTTCATAATGATATGATAAAGTTTTTTTTTAATGTAATTTTTGGCATTTCATTTTATTATACCCCTCCCTGATAAAATTCCTGCAGACGCCCATGATTGTTGGTATTTATTATTTCGTCAATACTTGTAATAGATGGGATGTTTATTAAAAAATATTTATACATTATTTATGTATAGCCATTGTATAATTAATTTGTTATTTAATTTTATTGAATTTTAATATTTTCCGTCCAATAAAGTGCCTTGTCAGTATAACTAATTGTACATTTAGTTCTAAATTATAGTAATTGTATATAAATTATAAATATACTACATTTCGACATAATAAAATGGAAAGAAAACTGAATAGCCAACGTACAGAAAATATTTGGAAACACGGGTTGATCATATATTTTTTGTAATATAGTATTAACACTGGAAAGTCACTGGTTATGGGCTGAATAGTTGTGGAGACCTTCATAATTATGGTGAAAGGATACATAAAAATATAGATTTTTTATAAATCACATACCTATCAAAATTAATATGAAATAAAATTAATAGGTACCCTAAAGTATCTTATTGCATGGTAAATTCCATAAAAGTATATTGGTATTTCCTCATATTATTATTTCTCTTGTTAAATTATAATATTAAAACATTTTGCTACGTTAATAATTTGTTTTTAATTTGTGAAAAAGTTATTTGGTGTGCACAATGCACATACTATAAAAATATTTCAATAATATTATTTTATATGTTTCTATTATTATTATTAATAATTCTATAAATTAGAAAAATAAGATTTTATATAGTCAAACATTTTTTTAAAAATACCTTATTATAAGGTACCTTAAGTGTTTTTTTTTTTTATTAAGATATTTTTGTTAAAAAACCATATTACTTGTTTGATTTATCTTGCATTTAAACAATTCATTAATTTAACTATCAAGTATTATTAGTTATTCAAATTTTACAAACAATTCAGAAAGTTTTAATTTAAGTGCCTTTTTGCTATTCTTTTGGTATTTAATAATTGTCTTCCATGACTTTTAATCCCTGAGTACACCTTGTGTACTTAAAACTGACCAATGGAAATTTGGTACTATTATTTTTATGAGTTAATGCAATCTTAAATATTTCAACACCACATACTTAACAATCAACTATAAAAAAAGGTTGTATAATTTATATTTTATATATGAACAAACTTACAATATCTAAAAAAAACTATTTATATTAATCAAGCGGAATTAAAACACGAGTAGGCTAAATTAGATTAAATGTCTTTTCCATTTTCTTACTTATTTTGGTTTCAGATAATTGGAAATGGCATACAATTGTTGATTATTTTCTAATATTGACAAAATATTGTGTGAATAAAATATCACCGAGTGTTAGTTTCATTTTTTACCTAATTGAAATATCTCTTACAGGTTGTCTATGCCATGTTTTCTATATTAAGGTTAACTATTTTACTTAAAAATTAATACTATTTTGAACGGTCAACATATTTATTAAATATTTACTACTATTTACCTCTATGACCCCCTAATTTAGTCTGTATTATATATTAAAATATCTACACTATAATTATAAAGCTAAGAATACTTAGTTTTATTATTATTTATAGATATTAATTTATGAAAAAAAATATAATAGGTATTTGGTATCTTCATTTTAAAACCTTAGTACCTCCTCCTCACATATACACAATTGTTTACCTCTTTCTTCTTTAAGAAAAATGTTTGTAAATGTCTCACGATATAATATGGTCTCTTATATTTCAATTGAAAATATTGTAAGGTTTTTCTAATATTAGAAAATAGTATCATATGCATATGGTTAAGTCAGACATCCACTAAAGGTTCAGTTAGAATTGTAAGAAATTTTACTGAGATTGCGTTTGTAGATGCAACACATTAATAATTTATGTTTGATTTATCTTTTTTCTATCTGGCTTTTTTCCGTTATCTTTAATCGACATTTTCTTACTGAAATCAAATTTTGGGGTAACAAGATACCCTTGTTATTTGATGTGATTATACAAATTAATTTATTAAAATAAAACAAGTGTGATGGATCGTAAAAAATATACGGAACATGGCTTGTGTTAACAGTTATATCTTGTATACCTAATAGGAGCTGGGATTTATCCCCAGGCGTATAATTTTTGTGGGTGTATTATTAAGGTTTTTAAATTTAAAGTTTTTGATTTTTAGTTAAAATCGTTTAAATAATTTGTGGTAAATAATTTATTGGTCCTGTATATTGCGAATGGTTTGATAAATAGTTGGTACTTCTGTGTGAGTGTGCTTGATTTTCTGTAAAAAAAAAGGCTAATTATGGTTATCTCTCTGAAATGGGAGTTGGTAATAAATAATTATAGTTTGAATCCTTTGTAAAAGGTTTGAGTCCAAGTTCTAACTAATGTGCTACTGTCTACATCACTTCTATACCTGTTTGTATTACACTTAAGTGATGTTGAATTTTACATAATTGTATTGATTTTATATTGTATGTACTCGAATCAATATTGAAAATGTCCCCATATTGTCCATCAGAAGATGGAGCAACTATAAAAAATATCTATTGCTTTTAACCTTTTGTATATGTGATGTCGACCATATTTATAAATTAATGTACCTACCAATTAATATCATTATTATTTGCGTATTCATAAGTTACATTTTAAATCAGTATCACAGAATCCACTAATAACTTCGTGAGTAGGCTAGAAAAATTAATGAATAATATTTAACACATACTTATTGAATATATTGAATATTGATAGTACGTTTTGTATGCTTAAAAATTTCACAAACAAAGTTTGGATCCTAACCTTTTCACTGAGTGATAGAGCCTCATAATATATATATTATGAATTACGTAGCAATTAATGGAAAATAAATTACTGATCATTATAACACTGTACAAATGTGATTGAACTTTGAGGTACTTTGGTATTTAGTTGTAAGCTGCTAGGTATTTAAAATTATGTAAAATATCCATCCCTATATATCTATTTCATTCTTATTGTAACAGTATTTTCTCCTATATGTAAACATTTACTTAACTATCCTATACATTGTACTAATTTGACTTATGATTATTTTGTGTAGTAATTTTATATATTGTAGTGTTTTTTTATATATATTTTCACGTAATTTACCAATGTTAATACATAGTACCTATTAGGCACCCACCTTTTAGAAATATTTAGTATTAATTGTTGTCTAATATTGAACACATTTTCATCCTATACATGTCAATTTCATTGTATTAATCTCGCCATTATTTATTTTTTGTAAATAACGGATTTCAGGGTTTTTTTTATAATTAAATTAGGTTTTATTTTTAATAATTTTTACTGTAAGCAGTTATGATTGATATTTAATACTAATGCATAATATGTAAAAGTATATTATTTACAAAGATTTCCACTTTAATAATTAGATTATAAATTATAGTTGATTTATACACCAATACACTTAATTATCTATATAGTGATTCTTGAGATTGACAAATAAGCTCTGTGTGTTAAGTATTGCATTTTGTGATAATGATTGAAAATCTCTCATATTACAATTATTTTGTTTGAAAAATGTAATCTATTTCTTTTATTTTTGTTTATTAATATAAGCAGTTTTAGCTATATTTTTTTTGTCGTAGACCATTTTATATTATTTAAGTACAAAACATATTGTATTATGTGATTTTCAAATTTTTGACTGTAAATTTATAATCCGTCCAAATAGTATGAAATAAAAACGTTAATTTGACTATTTTTAATTATTTATACATTTTTAATTTGTTACATTGTTAGTTATTAATAATAATAAATGACAATTTGTTTTTTTAATATCTTTTGCATTACATTTTATAATATAAATGCTATGTTAAACTAGGTGATAAAGAAATGTAAAGAGTATAAAGTATTTCTGTGGTATCAAGATATAAGTAACAGATGATTACTAATGTTATTAATTATAAATATTTAAAAATTTTAAAAAGAAAAGGTTGTTTAAATAAAATGTATAAAATTGAAATCATACAGAAAATACATTTTAAGGTGTGGTGAAACGTTTCTCAATCTCATAGAGACTTGTGTATAATATATTTATGGAGAGAAGATAGAGTGAAAAAAAAATTATTATTGTAGTAGAATTATAACTAATTATAACTTATCAAATAATATTAATATTATGTTACATAAACATTTTCATAATATTTTAGCATTTAAAAAAACTAGTTGTGACACCAGTATTTTTTTCAAAGGTTGGCTAGTATATATTTATTATTCTCGGCATTTATTATATCTTATTATAACAAATATTTGAAAATTCCTCTAAATAATATAACATAATTTTTGAAATATATAATGGTGCAATTTGAGCAACTAGGCATACTTCTATGTTGGGACATGACCAAATCAACAGTAGTAAAAAATAGCATAATATGAAAATATATAAAATACTATTATTAAATAGTTGAGATAAATATAATCATATATATAGAAATCAACATAGAACGTGAAGTATAATATGAGTTTATTGAAATTAATTTGATTTTACATAAATATGAATTTCATACAATATATGAAGCTATATTTTATAAATAACTTTTTCCAAAACTTATTTGCTTTCAAAGTATTTTCAAGGAAAAAATAGTTTTAGCTTACATTATATTACAAATATATGAAAAGAGTATACAATTTACTTATGAATGCTCTAGGGCAGCGTTTCTCAACCTATGGTATGTGTTCACTAATGGTACACAGAAAGCTCAAAGGTGGTACACGAAGAAAAATCACAAAAGGAAAAATAAAATTCTAATCCATTTTGTGTCCACATATATGTGTGGAAATACATTATTATTCATATTCACTTATCATATACAAAAAGAAGTGTAAAAATGAATTTAACATAGAAAATTATTTTAGACTTAAAGTTGCCAACATGAATTCAGATACTGACAACCGCGTGCATATAAAACAAACCATACAATTTACTCCTACAATCCTATTTTTTTACTGATCTGAATAACATCGACAACCATGGCCAATAGTTACAATTAGAATTAAAATTATTTACAAGTTCATATTATTGCCCTAGATTAGATTTATTATATTAATTGTATAATTTGGATATTTTCAAGAATTTTAATACTAGTAATTAGTAATTCTAGTATTTCTAGTATTTAGTAATTTAATTGATTTCAAATTTATTTTTAATAATATTCATATTTAATCTTACTTTTGTTCATTAAATGCTAATATTTTTATAGATATATAGTTTCTAATCAAACCTAATAAACCTTCATACATAACCGATAATGTATACACTTTTTTGTAAGCAATAGCAGAGTTTACTAAGTTAATTGGTACGTAAAATTGTTCAAAATATGAAGGTGGTACTTGGACATTAAAATGTTGAGAACCGCTGCTCTATAGCCACTAATCATACTTCTTCATGTGAAGCCACATTTTTGTTTTGCAAGATTTTGTAATTCTATTTATTCATAATGAATAATGATATTTAAAATTAAATTATCCAATTTATACTACTAAATAGTTCTTAAAATATACATAATTTGTAATACCAATTAAAACCCATTTTATCTGAGTTCAAAAACTTTTTATTTTTAACATTAAGTTTTTAGAAACACAATATATTTATAAAATTAATGAAAAAGTAACCAAAAATAAAACAGTTATAAACAAAACAAAAACCAATATATTATTCATAATTTAATGTTACTGAAGGTAAGGTATACTTAAAAAGGAACAAATTGTAATTAGCAGATAAAATAAGCAATAATAAAATAAAATAGGAGGAAAAACTAGCAAAAAGATTCCTAAAATGTTAAATATTCCTACTGTTTTTTAAATAAAAAAAAATTATTCACTTCCACCATTGTTTACTACTTGTGATTCTTTACTCCAAATAGGTGGAAATTTAATGACTAGAACAGTAATATTATCTAGAGATCCTCTGTTAAATGCCTGTATTGTTAAATACTGAGCTCCATGAAAAGAATCATCAATATGATTTTTAATGCATTCAATAGCTTCTTCATTGGTATATGTATCCCATAGGCCATCAGATGCTAGAATTATAAATTGTGGATCATGATGAGACAAATCAAAAGTTAATACATCTGGATTGGCGATAACAAAATGTTTCTCTTTTAATGGATAATCTCCAAGTGCTCTAGATGTAGCCAACACGCCAGCAACTCTCCAAACTCCATTAAAAGAAATAAATCCACCAGCTTCTGCAATACGTTTCTTTTCTCGCATCTGAAATTTGAATATAGTTCTATGGTTAATTTATCAATTTTATCAATTTTACTTCCATCAACCAATTTCTAAATGTTAACTATGTTTTATTCAGTTTTTTCAAAACAGAGTTAACAATATTTTATTAAAAATTATATAAATATATATAATATTAATAATTCTCAATTAAAATTGGTATAATTAAGAAATTATTATTCATATCAAAAAACTTTATTAATTATGTAAAAAATTATTATTATTAAAAGCTGTAGAACAACTTATCATTAATTTTAAATTGTTTTGTTGAGTTACATTATGAGAAAAATTTATAATTATAATAGTGGTGAAACATGAAAGTACAAGTTGTTAAACATTTAAAAAACACGCCCACGCTCCATCCCTTACAAAATAAAATGTTTAACTGAAAGTTATGATAAATTATAGGTCTCATCCTAATGATTAGATGATTAGATAATGGCTAGTTACATAATTTATTTTCATACTATTTCTAGATGATTTATAATGAATTAAGTATCGGTGATGTAAGTACATAAGATAAAAAATTTAAGCAGGAATAAATCATAATTATTTAATAACATTTGTACAAAAATATAATATGTACAATATGTACTTTTAAAATTAAAATTGATACATATTTACTATCAAATTTTTTGTAGTTATCCTCTCATTATCTATTTTTCTAAGAATCATTGTCCCTGGTATTAAGCTTATTTCTTAAGTGTATATATTTAAGCAAAATTGCATTATAATTGATAATTTATTTAACGTAAAAATAATATTTATAGGCTTATAGTTATTGAGGATGTTGAAACTAAGAATAGTTATAACATACAACTATTTCAACAATAGGATATACTATACAGTAACTTTTTGATCCATGATATTATATATATATATATATATAATAAATTAACTTTACTTAAACCATTTCTATTTTTTCATTTTAATGTAAATAAAAGCAGTGGTGTATACAATAAAACTTGTAAGTACAATCATATAAAACTATTTGGTACTCTAATAACTCAAATTAAACGTAGCAAATTATTTGCTGTTATTTAATTATTTATATTATTGTTTAAGCTCAATAATAAATGTACAATATAGTTAGTGCCTTTAATATTTATAATTCAGTAACATACAATGATTTTAATACCTCACAAACATTTTTCAAGATAAACAGATTAGTTTACTGATTTATTATTTTTAAAACATATGAACCATAAATAATATTGGCGAATATACTAAATTATCGAATTGAAATAAATTTGTGAATAAGTTTAATAATTTAAAAATTTATTATTTTTAAAGCATATGAACCATAAATAATATTGGCGAATATACTAAATTATCGAATTGAAATAAATTTGTGAATAAGTTTAATAATTTAAAAATGTATTATTTTTAAAGCATATGAACCATAAAAACATATTGGCAAATATACTAAATTATCGAATTTAGATACATTAGTGAATAAGTTAATAATTTAGATCTATGATAAACATATAATTGTTAGTTATTTGTATAAATAAGTTTACTCTAACAGTGATTAATGGAAAAGAAACATTAACAGTTTCTAAGGGCTACTACATTTAGTGATATGCTTTTTAGGTTTATACAATTGTTTATGGTCTCTGTTTGTTAAAAAAAGATTAGAAATTTAAAAAAAGTATGTTTGCTTAACATTTGCGTGTACCAATGATATAATATTTTTTATATGTTTAGACTTATTTTTGTGAGCATATTCGTGTAATTTAAAAAAATATATTTAGTCCAATTTTGATCAAATTATAACTATTCAAATAAATGAACACCAAATGTGTTTTAATCCTGCAAAAGTCATGCTAAGGTGAAAGATTTTTTAAGGACAATTTTATGATTGAAAAGTTTATAACAAAATGTTATTTATCAATTAGTACTTAAGAAATGAATAATAACAAAATTATACATGTATTCGCAAAAATGACAATATAAAAAAACTGTTTAAAATAAAACATTTTTATGTTAAATTACTTATTTTATAACTTTTTGAGAATAGTGTTAGATAATATGCATATAAACATATAGTCAGGTACTATACATTAAGATATAAACATAATATCTGAAAATCTGATACTAGGCTACAATTCATTATATTATATGCATACATTTATTACACAATTATTTATACAAGTTGTATTTTTTTTAAAGAATTTTAGTAGTGATACCTCACGTCTGTCACATTTTCACCAAAGTATCAAGTGTGTTTTTATTATATTGTTTAAAAAGAGAACTTAGTTAAGGAACATAACATTTGTAATTTTGAAAAAAAATTTTTGTTGAGCACTATTTGTGAAATTTGATATATTAATTCAAAAATTGATGAATGATAATATTTTATTCTCTATCTAAAAATGAAATAAGGCTATAATACTTATCATATTTAATCTACAAACATAAAGTTAAGTAAATATTTATTACATGTTAAAAAATGTGAGTAAATAGAGTCTAAATATTTTTTTCCATCTAACTAATTTAAGATTATCCAACTTTTATTTCATTTGATGAAAAATCCAAATTTAAAATACAAAATATCTTTAAAAAAACCAAAAGCACATTGAAATTAATAAGTTTAAACATGAAAATGTTTAAAGAATGAAAAACTAAGAAAAACTGCAAAACTAAATATCTGTAGTCAATATATTTTCTAATGAAATAAATGTATGCCCAGAAAAAATGTAATACCAAAAAAAAAAAAAAATGCATTCAAAAATATTCCTTACTGAGTTTGTCCACCTCAAACTACTCATTGTAGTATTCAAATTATTTATTTAGCATTAAAATTTAATAATTTTCATCTAAAACAAATTATTAATTTAAAATTATTGATTAAAAATTAAATAATGTATTAAATAAAAAAATTTATATTTACTTGTTGTGGTTTATGATCAAAAGATATTGGTATAGCATTTCCCTTCTTATCACACATTACACCTCTTGAGTCTCCAACATTGGCAACGAATAATGTATTGCCTTCGATCAAAACAATAAGAGCTGTGCTTCCTAAAATAATTTTTAAAAACTAAATAAATAATAAGATATCAAGAGATATACTAAACTTAGCATTGCTATCTGACATAAAAAAGCTAACATATTTCAGCTTAGGTATAATATAAAAACTCATTAAGACCTCTGCAGATAATCAAACAATGTTTAAAAATCCATGAAATATAATACATTTATTTATTATTATTACTATTGTAGGGAAATAAAAATTTGAATTGGTTTTTTTTATGCAATTAGAATTTAGAACATTATCTTCAATTTTTTTTTTTTTAATTATTGAATGAAATTAATTATTAATTGTTGAAATATCATACGCTAAGTATAATATTTATACATTGTATCAGTATCACATGTGTATAATGAAAATTTTTTTTTTATATTTCAACTATAAGGGAGAAGAATATTAAGTTGACATTTTAAGGGAAATTACATATGAAGTATTTATTACTTGAAAAGTCTAAATTCAATGTTAAAATATTTCACTAATCAATACACAGATATTTTTGTTAATCTTTAAACTTGTCACATAATTAATGAAATTATTATAACCTATTATTAACCCATTTTTATTAATGACATAATTATAAACTATAACCATAATTTAATATTTAAAAATGATAATTCTTTCATAAACTGCATTATTTTCTTTTTGAATTGTAAAGAACTTTATTTACACTATTAGAAGGAGCCAGGTAATTTTGTAAATTTATTAATAAATGTTTTAAGATTATAGAAAAATAAGATAATAAAATAAAAGATACTGCCTACCTGCTATATCATAGGTTAATTTTGCTGCTTCGATTAATAGTTTGTCAGCAGCTAAAACTTCATCAATTAACAACTTTGAAAAATTAATACTTCCATCTCTTTGTAAATAAGAGGAAGGATTTATTGTTAAATCTTCAACATTTTTCACAGTAGTTATATCTTTTTTTAAGCTTAATGTGTCTTGTTTATGTTTATTGTGATGAATTGCACTATCATCTATAGAAGTGACAGGTTTTATTTTTGTAAGTGAAAGTGTTTCTATTTTATTTAATTTTGTTCTCATCCTAGGCGTTAGATTATCTGGCGTATTTGAAGTTACTATTTTGGGTTCATAAGCTATATCAGGTTTTTCATCATGCAATTTTTTTACTTCGACTACTTTATTGATTAGATTTTTCATTAAATGTGTAGTTGCATAATCTGCAGCAAACTAAAAATAATTAAATTTATTGACAAAAATCAAAATACATTATTAATTAATATAAAGTAACAACTGCAAACAAATTGTACTGCTTGAATATTAAATCATATCACAGTCTTTGTTTTCAGTTAAATTTTGAATTCAAATTCAGCGAGAAAAATATATGAACCAAACAACCGAGACGTTTTATAGAATAAGTTTTTTCAAACTTTTTTCAAAACCATTTTAAGCCATCAGAACTCGTCTAGCAGTATTCTTATTTATTTTTGAGCAGATGTTTGATCCAATTTTTTATAGTGAGGATAATAAAATATTGAGTATCAATATAATAATATAATAAATTAAAGTATAATAATCAGTAATCACTATCACAATTAAAAATACTATGATAAATATATATATATATGTATACATAAATTATCATAAAATTTAGAATACTCAAATTAATGAATTTATATAATATAAAATCAAATAAATCTTAATTTCATTGTTTTTTTAAAAGTTTTTAGGATTGTGTATAATAATTTAGAAGTCAAAACAATTCTTACTCACATTTAATATTTAGAACTCTAAAAAAGCCCTTTCAAAACATAGATAAAATTGTGTCTAATTTACAATAAATAATTACAAAAATGTACTACATCCTATAAATACTAATTTGATTAAAAAATTTTTTATTTAATATTAATTCATAATACTCACTTCACCACCATGACCATCAAAAACAGCAAATAATGAAATGCCCGTATCCATAATATTAGTTTTAATGACATATCTATCTTCCATTTGAGATCTTCTACCTTTAATGGCATACAAAGCTACGTTTTTACCATCAAATTTCCAGTTCTTACTAAGTGCATCTTTTTCATCAACCATCAATTGTTGTAAATTATTAAAACCAATAAATGATAAATTTCTGTTTATTTTTTTGAAAAAGCCATTTGTGCTTTGAAATAAATTTCCAGAAAAAAGTAGTAAACATAGTAGCAATGCTAGAAAAATTATGACTTCTGGTTTGACTATATAAAATTGCATATACTTCCACATGTTGTAAAATGAATTAACTTTGGTTTTGGCTGATGTTAATTTTGATGATAATAACTTCATATGTGTTAAATAGACTTGATATATTATTTTATCTTCAACATTATCATCCATCACTATTCAAAAATTAACAAATTTCTTGCCATAAATTAGTGAAAGAATTACTTGTAATCCTGCAATACATTTATTTGTATCAATATTATTTAATTGTGTAGATACATTTAATAATCATAGTTCATAACAATATAATATTTATTAAAAGGATAATTTTAACAAAAATAAAAATATATTATTCTCAATATTAAAATCTAAAAGTTCGGAATTTGATTGACCAATCAAAATTATAATGATGAGATATAAGTTACTTTACAAGAAACTGTATTAAATATTGTGCATTATTTTTTGATTAAATAACTAAAAAAGTATTAAAGCAGAAAATGGCTTATTGTTATGTGACTATGGATCTATAGCTGTTTAGTAAGGAACTCGTAATAATTTACAAACTGAACACTTGAACTACATAAGTAATTGTTGCGATATATTGATGTTGTGTTAAAATAAAATTCATGCAACTGTTATCATAATATTAGTTTGCAAAATGTATTTACATTTTAGAATAGGGTGAACTGTACTTTTTTTTATATTATTTACTTCTTAATGTAATAAAAATGAAATAATAATTATTTATTCATGATAAATAAATGATTTTATTCTAAGAAAATTTATAAATGTATATGTTACTGTAATCACCTAACTTAGCGATTAACATTGGCAATAGTATAATGGCAACATTATAATATCAAACTCATAATTTTTGTTTTGTTGAAGTATTGTTGTAATCAGAAATAGGCCACTAAATTTTTTTAAATAAAAATGTATTTGGATGCTAATGGGTTTATTAAAACCTGGTATGTGGCTATAATTATGCTTGTACCCAGAAACGGTAGAAACAATAATGATACCCAAAAATTTACCGATTGTCACTCACGATAGGGAGTTAACAAATATTTTCAAGAAGAGATTCAATACAGAAGACAATTGAGTTTTATGAATTAAAACAGCAAGTTTATCATATAGTTAGAAATAAATTAAATCTAGGTAGGTACAAAAAACAGTAATAATATTTATAAATAAAAAATATCTCAGAAAATACTTACAGGAATAACTAACAGAACGACATGATTATAACACTACTTTTAATGTTTTATATTAGACTGCCATCGTGCATCATCGTCAAATAAAAATGTATGAAACCAATACGCGTAGCACGCATTTCAGAATTATTAAATTATATAAAATATTAAATATTATGCACGAATGGACCGTAACACGAATAATGAGTATGATAATGGCCGTAGTAATAATATTGATAACAGTCAAGTGAATAGAACAATGTTATCTGTGGACGATTGTTTACAACAGGATTCTCTTACAAGCTTTGATTCGACCTTCCGAGTTATGACTTCGGAGCAGTAAAATTAAACTCGTCGCAATATTGACGAATATATGCGTTTTTGACGTGATGGATTGCGCGTCGAGGTAAAGTAGAAAAGCTCGTGATGAGATGAAAAACTATGTAGGCACCACGCAGGCACACAGCTACGGCATACAAACATGCAGTACGTATTCGGTGTCGCAAAAACCGTAACACAATATTTATCACAGATATATAAACTATAAGTTTATATTAGTTTCATTCATGCAAGTTTATATATCTGTGATATTTAATATGTATTATTCATATCGTGATGAGACGGCAACATAGATTTCCATGATCATCGGTTATCAGCGGCACCGAAATCTGATAAGCAGCTAGGTTATGAATTAATATAATGATAATGTAACCATTGTAATGGCTACAGAGTAGTAAAAATCGACTCCAGCGTCCAGCGCCTGAGCGTCACCACTCACCCCCATATCATGTCCGACTTGACACAAAAGCGAACACCGGACTCTTCTATTCAGAAGGCTCGCATTGTGTAGCTAATGGCTGGCGGTGTGGGCGGCAGTGGCGACGGCGACGAAGATCGGGAGCGTCACTTATAGTATTCAAAATAAAAAATAGCACCGGCCGGATTACGAAAAGTCTGCTGTCCAGCACGATTGTTGACAGTTTAGTTTTTATTCGTCGACAACATTTGCACAAGTACATGCCGGCTCAACCGCAAACCGTGTGAATTCAGTTGTACCTTCAACGTCTCGATTGTCCGTGCATTACATTGCCGCATTCTCATTGCCCACACTAAGTGCATAATATGGCTTTTTGACAAAACTGTAGGAACACGGTCCTAACACATCTCGACTGCAAGCAATATTGGCGATTACCTTGGAAATATTTCGTTCAACGACGTTGGATTTGAATCTGCGCAGTGTGGACGCATTGGTAAGTAGGTTTACAATTTGATTGTCTGTGCCCTGTGTACCTTGAAAGTAGATGGTTTTCAAGTTGTAATCACTAAGCGCGACCATCGTTATGGTATGTCATTCAGAACAATCCATACAATGTCTTGACCCCAAGATTTACTATGGATTTTTTTGATGTAGCTGTCTTGTGTTTCGCTTTAGCATACTGAACATTGTCCGGCTGGTGATTATTTACGGCTCTGCAGCTCAGGCTGTGACAGAATTTTAATTCGCTATATTAGTCCAAACACCCGAAAAATAAGATTTTTTTCATGTTTTTACTTAAATATACTCGTAGTAAAAAATACTACCTATTTTTATTTTGAATATTGGTGAAATCAGATTTTAAAATTATGGTATTGACCAGTTGTTATTATAATTATAAACATAGTGTAAAGGCCCGATAAATTATAGCATAATTATATAGCCAACTGTATTACTTTATGGTCTGTCCTGTAGTTTCTACAATGTGTATAATTTTGTTCATCTTATGGTATTAGATTAAAAGAAATTGAGAGTTTTCATTAGACTTAAGTATGTTTCCTACTTTTGTGATTTTATGAAAAAATTATTTTAATGATTTAGTTGTGGAAGTTTATAATAATGATACTGGTATTATATTTTCTTGATATGAAAATTTAATAAAAATGAGTGAAAAATGTGAAAATGGATTTGTAATGATAGTGATAGAAATGCCATAAAAGAAGTTGCCTGAAGGAAAAAGGTTTGAGAGTAGACAACCGGCTAACTGATTTTAGATTGCCAATATGTAATATTGCTTATTTCATATATTACTAGGCCCGAGAAATTACTGCAGTTACATTTAGTAAGTGTGAATAGAAAATGGGATAGAATGCTGTCGTCGATTGGAGTTATTACTTACAAGAGGAATCTATATGGAGGCTAGAAAATATTTATTTCATATGGTTCCTATTTAATTAATTTAACTATCTTTTTTTTTCTGTTTGAACCGAGGATCAGGCAAGAACAGTTTATCACAATACTTTCACCCAATTAATTTAACTATTTATAATATACCGATAACAAACAAGATTGGCCGGACGATTACAAATCTTGTTGACAAATGTAATTTGTTGGCCAATGTAATTGACAGTGACAGTTGTCATATTTCTAGTATTTAGTATTGATAAATACCCTTATTTTTTAATATTTTTTATCAGCAAATCATTTTAAAATAATTGATTAAAACAAATATGATAACAACAAATATTATTACCAAGCCTATTCTTTTACTTATTTTCATGATGTTAGTGGGACTATAAATTCTATATACTATAATAATGTAACCTATTTCTATATTGTTTATTTTCTTATATTGATTTCACATTTAAATTAATTTTAAATAATATTATATGTATTAATTTAGCCAAGATGAATAAAATTCCAAATATCATGGTCTTTAGACCAAGCCTGGAGGAATTACAGAATTTTAGTGCTTATATAGAGTACATGGAGTCCAAAGGTGCTCACCATGCTGGGTTGGCTAAAGTATGTACTTTTTATTACTTTGCAATTATATTTAAAATTTAAAATTATATTAGACACTGCATTAACAATTAAGATATGAGTTATGTGTATGAAAAACTGTAAACTAAATTTTTTATTCTTGTATCAAATATATTTTTTTACTCTGCATATTTTGTTATTTGTTCATATAAAATTCACAGCAATTAGTACATGTGTAGTGTGTATAGTTTTTGTTGCATTTAGATTAATTTCCATTGATACTAATATCTCATTTGTTCTTTAGGTTATACCACCGGTTGAGTGGATTCCTCGGAGGAGATCTTATAACGATGAAGATATTATGAACATGGTCATCCCATGTCCAAATGAACAAGTATTTAATTTAGAAATTAAATTATTTTTGTATGTTAATTATATTTTATATTTTTTGATTTATTTTAGATTATTAAAGGTAAACAGGGTATTTATACCCTAACAAGTTCTAACAAGGATCCTGTTCAAGTATATGATTATAAGAAAATGACTGAATTGCCAATTAATCAAGCTCCAAAAGCATTTGATTATGCTGAGCTTGAAAGAAAATATTGGAAAAATATTACTTATAAATCAAGTGTTTATGGTGCTGATGTATCAGGATCAGTAACAGATTCAGATGTTAATGTATGTGTTAAATTCTTTAAATACCTATTTAATTTACATGCCTAATGTCTTCTTAATTTAAGGCATGGAATATAAGCAAACTGGGTACAATATTAGACCACGTGAATGAAGATTATAACTTGACAATTGAAGGAATCAATACCGCTTATCTTTATTTTGGTATGTGGAAAGCAACATTTGCTTGGCACACGGAAGACATGGACTTGTATAGTATAAACTATTTACATAGTGGATGTCCAAAAACATGGTAGAACTTTTTACATTTTTTATCTTACAATTTACTAATGTATTTTATTTTAGGTATGCAATTCCTCCAAAATCAGGCCATCGTTTTCAAAGACTAGTTAATAACTTATATGGTTATACAACCTGCTCTACATTTCTCAGGCATAAAATGGTTGTAATATCACCTTCTGTGTTAAAATCTCGAGGCATATTGACAAATAAAGTAATTTTATTCATTAATTCAGAATTGTAAAAAAAAATTGTTCCACTTATACATTGGGTTTTATTAATATTAATTATCCACAAATTAAAATAATAAATTATAATAATTTATTTTAATTTCAGATTACTCAGGAGAGTGGTGAATTCATGATAACATTCCCATTCTCTTATCATATGGGATTCAACCATGGATTTAATATTGCAGAGTCGGTTAATTTTGCTATGAGTAGATGGGTGGAATATGGCAAGAGAGCGTCGCTTTGCAGTTGTTCTGACAACAAAATATCATTTAGTATGGATACATTTGTAAAAACGTACCAACCAGAAAAGTATCAATTGTGGCGAAATGGCAAAGATATAGGATGTCATCCTGAAAATCCTACTTATTTTTATCCTGCTCCTATGTCTTAACAGTATTTTAGACTTAAGCTATCAAAAGATAATGAACATTGAATTTTTTTTAACTAATATGTTCATTATATCTGAATTATAAATATCTTATAATCCATTTTTTACTTATTCTTTATAATATTAGTATTGAAAATAAAACCATTGATCTAACTTTCTATAATATTATAATATAGTACTTTGTTATTTGCATTTTGTAATAACCTAATTCTAAATCAACTCAAGAAGTTATGGGTTTTATTGTTATGTATATACTGGGTGATTTTTTTGACGGACTCATCCCCCTTTTTACCGTAAAAATGTTTTAATTTAAAAAATGTTTTTCAATGTTTCGAGTTACCATAAAAACAATGTTTTCCATTATGTTTTTTTTTTATCCCACCTCGAGAATGTCCTGTGAAGATACAAAGTTTTGTTTTTCAAATGAAAATACCTCATTTTCACTACAGCATTTCATTGGGCCATTTTTCTGTAAATTTTGATGTACCGAAATCAAAATTCAAACGTGTAGTTTTTGAATAATTCTTATTTAAGTATTCAGGAAAATAGCATTATAATACCTAATATTATGTTATTGTTAAATGCTACTAATTCAAGAATTACACATTTCATATGCAATTTTAAATTTGAATAACTCTGAATTTTGACTATATAACTTTAAAAATTCTAGAAAAATTAATTGAATAATGTTTTGTGTAAAATATGGCATTCCTATTTGAAAAACAAAAGTTTGTATCAACATAGGTGGCATGAAAATTAAAAAAAACACTGAGGAAAACATAGTTTTTATGGTAAATTTAACATAAAAATAAAAAATTTCAAATTAATATATATATATATATATATATATATATATGACTTAGACCGAAGTTCAAATACTTCATAAATTGTTAATTGTTAAACACTTGGAGAATAATTTAAAACAATTTCTAGTATTGGTTAGAGAAAGTGCTAAATTCTGAACAAATTTTGTAAAATAAAATTAGTTTAATGGAATCAACCAAAATATGAATAAATTTGATTCATATGCTTTTATAATTATAAATAATGTACTTATAAATACTTGCATGATGTTTCCAATGTTTGAGAAAAGACCAAAATGTTTTTAATTGGTTTTTAAGCTGTATATTGATGACAAATTATTGGTCACATTTTCTCTTATATTGGAGCCTAGATTTAATTGACAATTATCAATTTTATGTTCAGGGATCTAGAAAAACTTTTTAAACTAACATCTCCACAATTATTAATTGTGGTCTATGGGGCTAGTCATTAATTTGGTAAAAAATTAAAATATGTAAATTGTGTGGTGTTTTGAACAAATATTGTTGAGCATTAATCAATGTTCAACTTTTAGTTTTAACACATATGTTCTTAATATACTTATTCTCTCCGCACATGATACAACTATTTTGCAACGAGAATCATTTGTCAGTTGCGTAAACGACAGTTAGATGACTGTACGTTTATTTTAATAGTCAGCCGCACACTTGTCAACTGCAAACAAACCGATTTGAAATCAGTTCCCAACTGGTCGCATTAGACTGTGTTGGCAGATCGAATTCCAGTTGCATGATGTAATTTACATGTTAATTTACACGTTGTAATTTCTATATAAATAAATATTGTTTACTTTAAGTTGGAATTAAAGTATATTATACCTAACTGATTACATTTTATTTTATTTACATAATTATATGACCTACCATATACCGTTCATTAGTAAGTCCTAGGTTTCACCAGTATGCGTACTTATGTACTTTTACCGTAACATATATATAACATATATAGGTATAAATATAATTTGGAAACAACTATTACTATATACCTAGGTATTATATTATTATATAGATGATTGATGAAATGGTTTATGGACGGCTTAATGATATTGCTGTATTGATTTTTTGAACTTGAAACTAATGTGGATTAAAGTGGTACATTTTGCCGGTTTATTGTAGATTCTGAGTGAAACGAGGATTGTATTGGTTTTATCATGATGTGTGTTGTCTTTGTGTCTCTGTACACGATTTTAGCCAGAAAGATAGCTCCAATGTCAGGTACTTTTCTGAAAGGAATTATCCTTTAGTTGGTCCATTAAGGCGGTCTTTTTTTAATTTTTCAGCAGTTTTTCGGAGAATCGAGAAAAACAAAGCAAAAAAGTGCAAAAAACTTCAACCGAGATCGTAAATCGAACCCTGTACCGTCTAGTATTTTCGTCACCACGCACTATTCACTTGTTTATTTTTCATAAGTAAAAGATATTTGGTTGTTATACTATAAAAAAATAATAGCGTATTGGTAGCGACTTAAAACATACATATTACATTATCGGTATAGCGGTATTATATGGATGTATCGCAATTATATCGATATTAGCATTTAATAGAAATTTCATAATTTTTGATACATTAATGTGCACAATTGTGTTTGAGTAATAATAAGATTTTTCCCAGATTGAATATGCTCACGTAATATTATAATAATAATATTAAATTAAAAACATTTTATGCTAGTATAAATTCGTATGGTTGTTGTAATAAAATTGCCTTCAAAGGCCTCATAATATTACTTGTTTTTCGAATCCAACCACATTTAAATATTTTAGATACAGATTTTTAAAAAAAGTGAGACTTACAGCTCTTTATCTCGTCCGACCGTTAAATCTCATCCGACCTAATAGTATCACTCTTTTATACATATTTAAGTATATGATATGTATATATTATAACAGAGTGTCAATTAGAATCTTTAATTATAATTATGAATCTACTATTAATTAACTTTATTTTAATATTTATAAAAAATATAGTATAAAAATTATATTAAAGGGCAAAATTAATAAAAAATACAATACCATAAAACGTATATAATTTCATTAATTTCCCTGGTTACAAATAGGTAATTATAAGACTTATTAACCTATCTTATTAAGATATTTAGTTTTACTACAATATCAACTATCTTAAAAATGTAAGCTGATGCATTCGACTTCTTTCATTCAGAATCGTTTTTTCGAGAGCATTGGTACATTGGTTTCAAATTTAATAGTTTAAATGACAAGTATAACAACTAACCTGTATCCAGTGGTGTACATTCAAATTTGATTTAGGTGGTGTTGAATACAATTATACACTCGAAAATTACTGTTATATAACTACCCAGTGGCGTACATTCAAATTTGATCTGGGGGGGGGGGTTTAAAAAAAATAACCAACACTAAAACCTTCCCTTTAAAACTACCTATTTTCCTAACAATAAATTATGTATCAATTATTCCTATCATATTTTGATAGGAAAATTGTAATTAATATCAGGGACCCAAATTTGCTCAAAATTTCTTCTGTTTCACTTTGCTTTAACAATTTATTTGTGTAATGTGCAATGTCAAAAATATTATAACTGGAAGATGTACGATTAATATCTGTAGTCGAAGGTGTGAACTGAGTGATAGGTGTATCAGATACAGATACAGTTGATGGTAATGAGGAACTAAAGGAACTTATAACTGTTTGAGTTGCATTCAATGAATTTGACAATAAATTCATTATTGAAGGGGGTTTTGAAAAAAATGATTGTATTTTCGATTGTTTTTTTTCAGGCATGATTACTATTTATTTTAACTTTAAAACCTAAAATATATCGAAATCGAATTATAATGATAATGATGTGATAATAATAATTGTGATTATAATAAAAATAATATCTGTTTGAAAGACAACTAAAATATATAATACTTATTTATTATTATTTATTACTTATTAGTTATTACTTATTAGGTAACTTATGTACTTAAAAATACAATATATACTATATGTGTATGCATATTAACTTAACTGAGTTAAAAAAAAAAATCATTAACTCGATCAGCCTTGTGTATTTATAATTCATTTTAATATTTTAAACGTTTAATGTTTTAATTTTAATGTTATAAATTCAAAATACTGGTTAATGGAGTTCAAAGAATGGTTGTTGACATAAACTTCTCCAACGGCAGAAGCCAGAATAGAACAAAATGAACGAAATTATAATTCATAATTAAATATTTTAACATGGTCATTTACGATAGTGCTATAAAAATAGAATCCATTTCACCGTATTATTGTCGCTCACGAGAAATTCAACGATTATAACGTAATCGATTTTACCTCCGTTGTCTGATCGAGTCGGTCTAGATAATGAAAATATTAATATGCAATTAACTGACTATGTACGATCAAGTGCCTATTTTGATTGATATACGCCATACGGCAACCATAATTTCGTTATGAAATCTTTTTTCGTTGTTGGTAAAGTATAGTGTTTACTCAATAGTCATAGTGTTTGTCCGGGTTCGTGTATACACGGATGATAATTAATAAGAAATTCATCAATAATATCACATTTTTTTTTTTTGGTCCTGGGGGGGGTTTGAACCCGAACCCCCCCCCCGTATGTACGCCACTGTAACTACCTCTTTTCCCAGAAATCTATCAACTTTGGATTTTAAAAATTTGAAAAGTGTCGGGGTAAACCTATATATTAAAAATTATATTATTAAACATAGATTGACTTTATACATTAAAATGCAAATTTAATTATGCCGAGAAGTAAAATGTTTTAAGAGCACCAAAATTGCTATTAAATTACCTTTCAACCAAGAATTACCAGAAAACCTAAAATAAAATTTAAAAATAAGCAAATAATATTTAATGATATTGGTCATTGACATATTAACATTATATTGAAAACTGAAAATGTAGTCAATTTTTACTTAATTAAATTAAAACTAAAATCAATAATATTTTAATATATTAATTGGATCATAACTGTTGTAACAAATACGTATTTTATATACGTATATGTACTATTGCTCGAACGTTACTGGAAAGCATTGATTATACTATTATTGAATAGTTTATTCCAGTGGCGTTTTCTCTGGGTGTGCAAGTCGTGTGTTAACGCCTTATTTTGTCACATTGATGTGTGTAATAATTACTAATACTGTAATAGTGTAATGCATATTACATAGTTATATAATTGTATTTACAAGATCTTTAGATAATTATTTTGTTTGTGCTCTTATTGTCTATAAATAAAAATAATAATCAACTAATAAACTAATTTTTAACTCGACCGAGTACCGACAGTTGTAGCACTTGTAAGTTGTAGCTACGACGGCGGTCGATAAGATAACGAAATAAATATAATATAATATATATAGGTATTATGTTGTGTAGGACGTTAATTTTTTGATCAACGACTCGTGGTCTCTAAAATTCTACAATCGTAATTTGTCGTGATATTGTCGGCTAACTTCGGTGCAATGTGTATAGTGTATACTAAACCAAGGCGTTGAAAATGGAATTAACGTCTAGCCACAACTCAAATAGTTCGTTACGGGTTGCCTATCCAGTATCCTGTATAGTATTTTCCATTTCTGTGCATCAGTTTATTGGGTTAATGATTTTAATTAAAGACAGCGAGGAGCCGAGGACAGTATGGTATTAATTTTTTTTATAGAATACTCTTTGGTCACTATACGTGCTGTATAGTTTTTATTCACACATTAACGCCTGACGCCGAAAGTCAGGAAACGCCACTGGTTTATTCTATAATCAATGCTCGAAAGGTTTTGTAATTTTAACATATATTATGCAATACAATATGCATGTGTTTCATGTTATCGTGATGTAAAATAATAATCCGATTGCTTACACCTCGACAATAAAAATAGATTATGGAGTATAGACGTATAGTTAGTGCGTATACCCGAACATCAATTATTGCTATCAACAACTATGATTTACATCTTGCTAAACAGTTTTAGTCATATATACCATAAAATATATATAAATAAATAATTATTTGTGAGAACATGCAATATATTTTAACGAATAAAACACATAACAATTATAATTTTGTTAAAGTATAAAATTATTAAAGTTATAATTTCACTATTGTCTTGGTCCTGGAGAGCCGGGGAGGGGATTGAACCCGAACCCGACCCCAATTTACGGGGAGACTTGATTTTCGTGTAACTATTGGTTATTATTAAATGTTTGTTCTACTTCATTCTAAGTTTTTAATTTAAACTAGGTACTGAAAAATTGTTTGTTCATAGTTTATTGTATACTATACTATGATAGGTTTGTATATATATTATATATATTAGGTATATAGAAATTCAATTCAAACTTTAATTAAAACCAACTTGTTCATTATGTTTTAGCGCTGCTAGTCGCTGATCTTCTGAAATGGCATGTTCAATACGAATTTTTCCCAAAATATGAAATTGTTCTCGATTTTTCAATTGTGTTTTCGAAATAGCATGTTTTTCTGCTTTTCTAGTTATATTTTTTATAGTTGATATTCCATCAAAACTCCATTCTTTTTCACCTCGAAATAATACACGAATGAAACGAAAAAGTTTGTCCCGTTTATACCACTTTATACCGTTTATAACCACTAAGCCACGTAAATTTATCGTACCAACTACTTTGAAATGTACGGGTAAATTTTCTGTCTTTATATTCAATCGATAAATATGGAGTAGGTTTTTTGTTTTTTAATTTACATTTTTCATCATACGTAAATGAATGAAAATCATTGTCTAATAATTCATCTAATGTACAATGTTTTGATTTCATTATTATATAATATTGGATCAAAAACGCTACAAGATCAAATCCATAAGATGACGCACTACACATGTGTATACGCAAAGAATGTGTCGCCCGTTGAAGAATGCAGAGACCATAGTCTCCCGGACTCCGTATAGTAATTAGTAACCACTAACCATTATCGATGGGATACCCCCCTACTTTTATTTAACTCCTATCTATTAGAATTGAGACTGTCGTTCGACCCTCGTTATCGCTAAATCCGAAAATAGCTCAGAACGTATTTTCATTGAATCCACATATTCACACCACGATGTACATAATATACACACATATATATAGTAAATAAAGTTGACAACAGTACATTATTTATACATAGATTACACAAATACTTGAAAATAATTTTAAAAAATTAGAACAAATATTTTTTTTCCAATGTCATAATTATTGGGGAGACGCAGTCTCAAAGTTTCCCCTGACGCACCGCCACTGATGGCTATAAAGAAAATCTTGTATTAAATTTTTAATTCTAAAGCATAAAAATTGAGAGTTGTATGCATTTTTTACTACAAATATGTGGCAGATTTTTGTGAACTTTGTGGTTTAGTCAAAAAAGCTTTTGAAAATAATTTTGAAATTACACTTTTTTTTTCATTATGTTATATCATCATTTTTCTTCACTGTAAATAGGTAGGCGGAACAGTAGGTACTAGGTACCTAATAGTACAACATTTTACATAGTTTGCAATACCTACGCGGGCTAAGAGTATTAATTCTATTACAATAAAATTACAGATTATTTCAACAATCTTATTGAAAAGTGATTGATGATAATAAGCCACACAGCCAAACGCTACAGGTTCTATTTCGTTGAAATTATTTTTCTTCGGATTTATTAATAGATTCTTGTTTAATTTTTCCTGTCTACATACTCGTAAGAATAAAATCGGTATGTAATCTAGTAAATGTACCCGATTAAAATCCAATAAATAAGCAGTACTATATACTATGAAAAAATGTTGAAATTGTATAGATAGTATGAAGAAGTTTTAAAAATAAGTATGTTATTAATAATATTTATTATAAACAATATGATATTAAAAAAACGTTACATACATCTAATTAAATTGTCCTGATCTAGGTCTTTAATAGCCTTTACCACATTAGCCGCATTGTCACTAACTATAGCACATTCTGTATGTTCGATTTCCCAATTTCGCATAACAGATTGTAAATTGTTTGTAATATTATTTGAATTTTGAAGTATGCGATTCCGGTACCTCAACCGTTTCTAAAATTCTATTGCGTAATTTCCAACTGTCCAAAAAATGACATGTTATACCCAAGTAACTGTTATTTGCCATAGATGTCCAAAAGTCAACAGTTAACCATACATTAGTTATATTTTTCAAAACCACTTTTAAATCCTCCCTTTCTACTTTTGCCATTTGGTCAATTTGTCTTGTTAATTGTTATAGTCATTCTACTAGGGACAATATATTCGGGTACAGCTATATGCATGAACTCACGAAATCCTTCACCATCTACTATACTAATAGGTTTTAAATCATTGATAACAAATGTCATCAAACCTTTAGTAAGCTCTTTATTACGATCACTCTTTACAGATAGTTTTGACGTACATACTTGAAAATAAGTTTGAATACCACTCGATAAACTAGATTTTGTTGATGTACACTATTGCAAGTGTGATTTCAAATTAGCAGTATTATCACTGTACGCAATAACAGAATTCCCCTCGCGACAATGAACTTGTTTTTTATTTAATATTATACCATTATCACCTATTTTAAAGCTAAACTGTTTCCATTTATGACTACGACCTCCAGGCAATGGTACTAATTTGATATTACTCATAAATCATAATAATAATTTAAATTAAATAGTGAATAAAATACACCAAATAAATTCGAAAACCGACTACGATGACCGACAGAAATATTACGAGACTAATATTGTACAAGAGTACAAGACACAAGTACTTTCATGTTCATGTTTATGATGGGGGCCTTATCGTTATAGTATTGCTTATTATTTATTAGTGTTTACTGTTTATCGTTCTTTGACATTCATTATTTGTCAAAACTGAAATAAACAGAAAATATAATCTTTAATTAAATGATATCGAATTTCGATAAATACCATTTAGTAAATAGATACCCATTTTTTGACGCAGATTTATTACTTGGTGTAGTAATTTAGACAAAGAAACTAAAAGTTTAGTAAACCGTTTTTAAAGGTGGAAACGCACCGGCTGCAACATTTCGTTGCGCAATGCAACATTCTGGTGGAAAATATTTTGATGCGAAACAAAAAAAATTAAGCTGGAAACGCACAGGCTAAAACAAAAATTTGAAATTGTTTAATTACAACAAGATTATTTCAGTACATGATTAACATCAGTTGTAGTAACAAGTGTTTTTAGCTTGTTTGGATAAACATGGATAAAGAAGTAGAGGTTGTGGCAATTTTGCTGTGGCAATTTTTGGAGTTTTTAAAATTAGAAAATGAAAAACAAATTCGATTTTGGGTTCACCCAATCAACCAAAAGAGAAATATTTCTGGTTTCATTCATGAACTATGAAACGATCCAGAAAAATTTTATAACTACTGCCGAATGCAAATTACAACCTTTTGAGTCTAATTTAAGACAGAATAAAGAAGTTAAATACAAATTTAGGAGAAGTATTCGAGCTGAGGATAGATTATTGATAATAAGAGTAAGTTTTGATAGGTTATTTTTTTTTGTACTTCATTTTTAAAATACAATATTTTGTGTAGCAACATTAGGTATATGTTAATTTATTTATCATGATAAATTTTACATGTATGTATGATATTGGAAAATCGATTGATTTAGATGTTGATTTCGGAATTGTTGTTGCTGGTCTTCTGTACTTGGAGGTCCAATGTTTGCACGCCCAATCGAAGATGGTATCGTATATGACGCTGAAGTGTTTTCACTGAGGTTGGAGGGGTCCAGATGAACTGCTACTATAAGCAGTATGAACAGAGAGGAGACCTCTTGAATTTATCGTTTCAAAATCTTCTTGACTATCGAGCATTGAGTTCAAAAGTTCCATCACTTTTGCTTTGAAACAACGCTGTTTTCTGGGGTTAAGCTTGTTAACATCAGGCACAAGGCTTTTAAAGAACGTTAATGTAGGATCATCTAACTCTTGACTCTTTCTCTGAGATTGAACTTGAGCAGTTACTGTCTTAAGATATTCAGCCATAAGACCTGCCACGATTTCAGCAGCCGAAGACTTAATAGTTTTATTCTTTTTTGTTTCCTTTGACGAGAATGGTGTCGCAGTGACGTGTTGTCGCTCAATATTGTCTAATCCTGACTGAGAATCGATTTCTTCAGAAAGAAATTCACTATCATCCTCACTAACCCCTACCTCAAAATTTCTTACTTCTTCACTAACCTTCACTGTTTTATGCGCAGAAAGGTTACTTGTAATTTTTTTTTGCGGTCCAGCGTAATTTGATAAAAACGACATTGCATCAGCCAAGTGCCACTTTTTCTTCTTAGAAGCAGACCCGCTAAGAGCATTTTTTACTTCTCGAAGATATCTTGTGTAAGCTGTTCTTAAGGAATGCCATTTGGATTTACATTGAGCAGCTAAAACCGAAATAATAATAGTAATATTTTTAAAGTTCAACGATTAAATAATAATTAATATTTTATTTAATTTAAAAAAATTTAATAATAAAATTATGATTTATTAAAGTTTAATAATTTAAGTTCCCTTTATTTCAGATTGCTCGCAACTGGCGATTATTTTAAATTCATCCACTACAATATGCGAATTGGTGCAACGACAACAAGAGAAATAATAAATGAAACTTAATAATTACAGACACTCTAGAGCTCGTCGGATTGTGGAATGTGCATTCGGAATGATGTCAAAAAGATTTCATATACTCCAAAGGTCTATGTTAGTCCATCCTGATTTTGCAACAACAATAACTTTGGCTTGTTGTGTGTTACACAATATGATTAGAAAGAAAGAAGGAATAATTAATGATGTACACAGTGAAATGATAAATGTAGAAGAGTGTGACGTAAGCAGGGAATCGACAAGAGCAAGAGCATCCCGAAATGCATATCAAGTTCGAGAAAATTTCGTTGATTATTTCGTTTCGTCAATTAGTTCAGTGTCATGGCAAGAGTATATGGCTAGACTTTAGATATCAAGGTGTTTAAAAAAAAATTATAAAACATTATAGCTATTGTTATAAGTTGTTTTTATCACTTTAATATTTATAATTCACATTCTGTAACTAATATATAGGTATATAAATATATTTATATTATATTATTATTTTTATTAATAAACATTAATATATATTAATATTAGCTTTTATTATTGTTCAGCATGATGCGAACTTCGATTATATAAATTATAAATAATACAAAACAACAAAACCAAAATAATTAATAATTATTTAAATCTAAAAATAATTCAATAGCACAAGAATAATCAATGCCCGGACAATATCGTGGTTATAATTTTACTTGTGTAATATTTAAAATTTAAATACATAGTATAATAATAATATTGATTATAGGATATAGTATAATATATTATATAACTAACTATAAATACAATAATAGACAAAAATAAAATTTTGAAATAAAATAAACACCAACATTTTTAGTTTTTCGAACTTCGAACAGTTCGACCCACCTCTATTTTTTTATTCATCACCACCACGTAATTTTCCTCTAACTTTCTCAATTTTTTCTTTCATATCCTTCTCCTGACAATAACAGTAAATACTAAATAATGTACCTGTAATATTTAATTCTTGTCCAATTTCGCTCCACAGTTGGTTTATGACGTCCTGGTTGTGATGTTCTTTTAAATTAAAATTATATATGGCGGGTCGAGCCTCAACAAGCACGAGCAGTCGATCCGCGTCAATATCCATATTTAAGTATAAGTACAAGTAAATAAATTTAATAAGTAAAATTGTTTTTAATATTTTAATATTTATTAATATTAATAGTATAATATATTAATATTAACACAATATAAATGTGTACGCGCTATGGACGTTACGAACAAAGTGATGCACGAGATCTGCGGCAGCGCAACGGCGCCCTCGCCTCGTGTTGCAATACGTTGCACAACGTTTCGAGTCAATGTTGCACGCAGTGCGCACCAGTATCATTTGATTTTACAGAAAATGCGGAACGTGCAACATTGAACTACGTTGCGAGACGTTTCGCAACAAAATGTTGCAGCTGGTGCGTTTCCAGCTTAACAACATTAACATTAATCTGCGATAGACGGGGACAAAAAAAGAAATGCGTTAACGACATCACAGCATTCGTTCGCATTGAGACTTAATGTTTAATGCATAGGTACTTAGATTAAATATTATAACACTGATGTTATATAATCTATGGTAAAGGTACACCGTACACAATTTTGAATTGTCAGAACGGAATTTGTAAGGACGGAACCGCGAGCATAAGGCAGGGCGGATCTAAGCGATTATTCGTGACCTTCCTGAGCCACGATCATCGTGCCGTTTCTTTTTGACATGTCGCACTCGGAGGGAGCCGCGAGGGGAACCGGAATCCAGAGTCGCATATACCGTGGCCGTGCGTCCGTTTTTACGGTCTTATTATTTCAAAGCGACGAGACGGGACGGGACGACCGGCGTACGGAACGACATCGCGGGCCGAACGCACGGCGCGATCGACTTCACCGGTAAATCGAAAACCGTTCCGATGTAGGTCAGTTCTATAGGCAGGTATGCACATAATATTACGTTGCGAGGTAGGTAGAGGAACCAGGTTTGTAGGTTACACACGACGGCGACAGTCACAGCCCCTCCCCCCCCCCCACACACACACACAGGTAACGACAACCGTGGGTACGGATTTTCGTCGCTACCACGCACGAATTATTGCGATTAGTAGACCGAGCGGCTCGAATCCGAGCAACAGCCGCGTTTTCCAGCGCCATCTGCTACACCGGGGTTCCGTCGTTTCCCTCCCCTTCGATCGATGATCGTAACAAGTAGGTCTACACGTACGTCTACTGGCACGGGCGCGCGTGCGCACGCCGCACACACGCCACCCCGCACGGCGGTAAGCACACGCGCGACACGCACACACGTGAGACGTAACCCGTGTACGCACGCACGCACACACACACACACTACGGTCACGTGACGCACGCGCGTACGAACTCACACAAGCGCATACTGATATCCGTCGTCGTACCTTGATAACGGCGGCGGCGGCGGCGTATCGAGCATTCGAGTGCAGTACGCTACCGTGTGTAGACCGATTCGCCGAGTGCCGCAGTACTAATTGGTCCCGTGTACCTGCCGTACGTGTGTCGCCGCTGCCCTTTGATCTGCTGCCCGCCGTCGTCGCACGAATAACGTTTACTGTTGTAATTATAAACTTCTGTTGCTCCGTGAGCGATTCGATTTTTTACCAGCGCCGGTAATCTCGATCGTCGCCGAACGAATTATTGTCATATCATATCAATCGCTTTTACCCGAACCGAGTCAATTCTGTCAGTAGGCGGCGTTCGCGTCTATCCGATTTATAATAATACAATTACATATCCGGTAAGTTATGTTCAAATGATTTCTCGTCGATAGCGTACACATATTATGTAAACGAACTCGACGTTTTCACTGTAACACTGCCCCCAAGACGGGTTCCCGATAGGAACTGTTGTACACCCGATTTGTTCTGTGCCATTGCATAATTATTTCATCAACAGTTTATTTGACGGGAAAGACTCGTTCCGGAACAACATTTCACCCCATGTCTTGTTTTGTTTTCTGTGCGTTTTCTGCTCATTTCCAAAGTAATGCGATTTATGATAACTCGATTGATGCTGAACATAGGCGTGTCTACTGGGGCGCGGAAGGGTAGTTTTCTTCAGCCGCCTCAGTAACGGGATCAGTTTTACGTATTTTTATCTTCGTCCGCCAAAGTCCGATTATGATTTGGAAATTAATAATACGTGTTTTGTTTTTTTTATAACACATTAAACGTAATATGAATATTAATTATTTTGATACATATCATGATGAATCCTTAAGTATTATAAATAATTATTTTTCCGCTCCTCCTGTCTGTACACATCTAACTATTAACCTATTGACTGTTGATTTACAATTATTTTTTATCTGGTGTAGCTGTCAGTGTAAATAACAAAATGTTTTAATATATGTGTATAGCACATACTCGTACATAAGGTGCTAATACCTATGTTCTATACTTGTGTATATTTAGAAATTAATACTTATGTATTTAAATTACATTTTAAATTGAGTAGTAAATATATACATGTTTTATAAGTTCTGGGTATAATTGCTTATCTCCGAATTTATTTTTTCTGCCAAAACTCAAAATACATGTGTCTAAAACACAGGCCTTGATAGTTTAATTAAAAAAATTTTAAATTGTATTTCTAGTAAAATGTGTATTAGATATTGATGTATATGCAGATTGCAGGTGCTGACTGGCCTCAATAGGTACCTACTTAAATTAAATATTTGGGCTTAATGTTATTTTATTTTTCTTTAATTTTTTCAAATCTAAAAAATAACACTAACATTTCTAAATTATGAAGGACTAGTGAAAAAATTGATTAATATTAATTATTATTCGGTATCTACTGAAATTAAATTGGATTTAGCATCTGAATCTGATATTCTGTATTTCAAAATGTTTCATTGTCCTAAGTTTTTCAGTTGTTATTTTAAATGATTAAGTAATCAACCAAATGTAAAAATATATGAAAATTATATTTTCAAATTATAATCAAATATTAACTATGGAAATAATTAATTTTAATGTAAATTCAAATGTTCCTCTATATTAAGTTTTTCATATATTTATAGTTTTATTACAAGATCTTACATTTTGATATTATATTAAGTTAGTGTTATTAACTATAGGCCAATGAGCCTGTGGGTTCTCAGTTTACTTCTTTCTATGAGTATAGTTATGTTTTTTTGCATTATTCTATATTTAAATATTTAACTTAATTTATTAAAATTATGTTTTTTATCATTATTCAATAAAACATTTGTATTGGATTATTTTGAATGAAAGTCACTTAAAATGCATTGTTTGGATTCAGAAATACAATTTATAAGCTTATCATTTTTTAAATTAAATTTGACATAGGTACTTTAATTCCATTATGAATTATACAAATAGTGCTTACCGGGCAACTAATATTATGAACAGTTTGTGAGACCCAGACAATAGCTAACATCTAAAATGTGGGTGGGCTGTACTCAAATTATTTTTATTTTTGTACAATTGTTACTTAAATGTACCTATAACCTAATTTGTGTAATATTACAATAGTAATTTGGAATATTAGTTATTTTTGACAGTTTAGACATTGAAATATATCTTGCTAATGTCTTATATGGCCTTGGTAGTGCAATAATAAAAAATAGTTTTATTAGTTTATTGATTGTTGTTGCTATTAAAATATTTCTATGTTAATAACATAAGTGTCAGTGTTTCAAAAACTTATAAATATAAACAAGATTAAGATCTTGGGTAGCCATAAAAAATAATTATTTATACTTGCCTTATTATTATTTATTCATGCATTATTAGGAAATTAGCATAGATACAATAAAGATTGTTAAGCTTTAAGTATTTCAGTACATATATGTGTGTATAATTAAGTAAATATTCTTTGTATTTTATCTGCTATTTTAGTAGTAAATTCTAAAATATTAATAAGATCAAATTAAATTAAAGTTCTTAAAATATGATCATTAATATTCTATTATGTTTTTATTGAGTAACAAAGTTCCATTGCCAATACCAAACTCATATCCCTATTTTGTACATATTACATATTATTAATCAAAATGGATATTGTTTAAATAAGTATGTATTATGTAAAAACTTAAAATTTAGTATTTTACAATATTAAAAATATTATAACTGATGTGCATAGTATTGTATTGTATTTAATGCTGTTGTCTTAACTGTTAATTTGAATAACTCATCAATAATTTATTATCTATGTTTTATATTTATGTATGTAGTAATTAATTTTAATATTCAAATTAACTTGGTTGAAATTAAATGATCTGTGTTATATTATGTAAAAGGGCAATACATTTACTACCTTAACTGGTGCTTTCAAGTTAAATTAATAAATGGATAAATAGTTTCAAGAATTTTTGATTTTATTTTTTGTCTGTAAGGAATTTTTGTATTTATAAATAAATATTGTAAGTATGTTAAAAGTTGTTTTCAAAGTGTTGCTAATATTTTGTTGAAAATATAATTTTCATACATTTCATATTTTTCCAAAATATCCAACTCTTTAGGTGTAAAAACTAGATTAAATGGTTGTTAAAATATTTTTTTTCATTTAGATGGAACTTATATTTTTTATTTTCATATACCAATTAAAAAAAGGAAATATATTGCAGCTTAGATACCTACATAAAATGTTAATTCAAAATTCAAAACTTAAAAATATATAAAATTACTGTCATAAATTGTAATTTAATTATTTACTCTTGCACATGTATTTATTTTTTAGATTAAAATATGGCTCAGATAAATCAGACGAATCCTGTGAAGAAAGTTCCTATTCATTTACAGGTATAAAATTGCACATAATTGTCGGTTTTGGCTTTTTAATTAAAATATGTTTTCGTCTGTATACAATGTTTTAGAATATGCATAATTAGTGTTAGAAAATAAACTTGTTATTAATGTTTGATAGTTTATTTTTTAATAACCCCATTTCTACATAGTAATTTACTCTCTGGACCGTATCATATTATGTAAATAAATTAACACTATATAATGTAGTGTGTGAAATAATATAAATGCGTCATTGCGAGTTACTAGCATGGTGGTACCCTATCCGGCATTCAGGAAGTACTCTTTAATAAATTATTTCGTGGATGTAATACTATGTTTTTATTATACCTATAAGTCTGATTTTTCAAAATTTCAAATGTTCAAACATTCTATGAGCATAAATTATAATGTATACTGAATAATCGCAAATTTGCTTAATCGGATGCTTTTATAAAAAGTTTATTTTTATACAATTCACGTGTTCCAATATCCTAAATTTGGAAATATTTTGAAAATAAATTTTTGACAAATTGACAAATTGTCTATATATTTAAAAAATTATCTAATTAAAATTTAAATTTAAAATTAATTTTGAGCCCGGTTTTAGTGGAAAAAGTGTAAATTAAACAGTCAAAACTCGGATTTGCCAAGTGAGAAAAATATATTTCGTATCTAGATATCTAATAGTCTTAATAGCCTTTTTTTATTTTGACGTATTTGAAATCATTCTTATGACAACAAATTTAAACATATTAACTTTTTAGTTAACATTGCTGAGTAAATGTTACATTTCCATTACATTTTAATAATTAAGGTAAACTACGAGTATTTGTTCCTGACACTCCCCGTAATTTTATTTACCATTCTACTATTTTTATTACATACAATTATTCTGAACAATGAACCCAACCAAAGTAAATGTGTGTCTAAAACTTATTCGAACAAATATTTGTTATTTTAATAATGAGTTGCTATTATTATACTCTTCAATATGTTTATTTTTATTCATAAATGAATAGAACTTCTTATTAAAAAATGGAAAAATAATTTGAGTTTTGGAAGTGACATTATTAATTTGTTTTGGTTAACTAGTTTTACTTGTAATGTTACATTTTATATTTTTTTAGAGCTCTCAAAATCGAATTTTGATAAAAAATGGAAAAATTATTAATGCAGACAAAATGTTTGATAGTGATGTCTATATTGAAGATGGCGTCATTAAGTATGTATTTTTGAGAAATATAAATTTTTCAATAAAAAAGTATTACATTAAATATGTACCTATGAATTTAATCTTTTATACTACAGTTTGTAAAAAAATATAAATGATATATGAAAATAATAATATGTAAATATAAATCTTAATTTCATATTAAAATAATTCAAGTGTTGCTAAGGACAGGGTAAAAGCGTCAAATTTCCGGGATGATAACATTTTGAAATTGGGTTTTTATTGTAAAATCTTATTTTGTTTTAATGGTTTAAATGGTTATATGAGTACAGGATTATTGAAAACCTAATAAAATTAATAGATATTAACATAGATAAATATATATATATATATATATATATATATATATGAAAATAGATAAACCATAATTAGGTTCTTAATCACATCGGATAGAAAAAAATACATTTCCTGTCAGTAATTATGAATTATTAATCACATTTATTTTAAATTGTATTATATCGGTACACAAGTAATTTTGTCAGATGGTTATTATTCATATTTAGTTCCTATTATCAGTTTATTTTATACTTCATCATTTAAAATTTCAATAACAATGTAAAGTTATCTATAGAGTGTAGAGTATAAGGTTTTACCCTCCCTGACCCTAAGATATATATGTTTGATATATATGTATAATGTATGTAGTGGGTGGAAGACGAGGTATTTTTGTTCTTGAAACGTTTTGGGCTCAAGTCCGATGCATTTGAAAACCTAAGTGAGAAACCTAAGAAAACCCATGGCAGTGTGATTATTATTTAATTTTTTTAATATGGTAGTTATAGCTTTATGGTCTATGGGGTATAAAAATCCTTTCCACGGGATCACGTAGTTAAAAGTTAACCCTACTCTAGTCAGATGTTTATGTAAACAATTACGAAAATGATGCATTCGTGACTGTTTAGACTTATAAAGAGAAATCAGATACGTCTGATATAAGTTCAATTAGTCTAAGTCAGCGGTTCCCAACCTTTTTAGTTTCGTGGACCACTAATTTTGTAAAAAAATATTTGAGGCCCACCCATAGCATACCTATTTACGTTTTCATAAAATTATAATATATAATATTTAATATTATACCTAAGGCTCGCGGCCCAGTACCATGCTGCTCGCGGCCCACAAGTGGGCCGCGGCCCATGGGTTGGGAACCGCTGGTCTAAGTGTTTGGGTTCAGGGCTGTCTAACATAGGTGCAAAAGGAGCTTTTGCTCCAGAGCGGTAAATTTATAGGGGTGGCATATAAGTTGTGATGTTCAAATGATTAATATTTAGTAATTTTTTTTCTCAATGTTAAGTCGAGTAGTAGCGGGTAAGTGGGTTTAGTTAATGAAAATGGCATTCTTTTATTTTAAGGAACAAATACCTAGTCACTAGTCTGAGTTAATTATATATGTGATTTCTTATTTTTAAAATATACAATAACTTTATAGCACGGAATATGTGAATATAATAAGTATAATACGTAGTTATATGGACTCTATAGCGCATATTTTATCGTCGTAATGGAACAAATCACACTAATCACAGTATTCGTAGAATTATGTAAAATAGTGCTATAAATATAGCAAGAGAACGTGAAAACGTGAGAACGCTATTAACGTGTCAAATAAACGATTATTGTGATTTTGTCTAATCGATTTGCTGTAGCGCTGCCGACATGGCGTCTTATCCTTGTTTACAAAGTGGGATGAAATAATTAAGCTGCATTAATCCTGTAAAAATGCAATAGATATAAATAAAAAAGATAAATATATAATTCAACTATGCCAAAAATTGAACAGTTTTTTTAAAAGTTATGCTGTTGCTCAGTCCCTATTTAAAACTGAAAAATTAATATAATTATATACTTTTATGGTGTTCTATTTTTATAAAATTGTTTCGCATATTCATTCAGTATTAGATGAAAATATATGAAATATATGTACTTTTCATGGCGCCTTGATCAGAAGTACCAAGTATTCGTTGCTCCTGGGCGATTCTAATCCTTGATCCGGCTCTGTTTAGGTTGTGTACATTCTCATATTGTTGTTTTGTAATGCAATTCCCTAATATAGCCATATTGGTAATTTATTTATATATTTGTTTTCTTGACTGAGATAAAATCCAGTAATATAAATAAAATATAATGCTTAGATTCTTTGAACTTAAGCATCATTAAAAGTTTATAAAAACTAAAATTGAAATAATATTCCTGAGTTCTAGTGGATTGTAATTTAAACTGTTGGATCTATAAAGATCTTCACTATAAATACCCAACATTTTTGAAATTTAGATTATATTTCTCTATATAATAAGTATTTAATATGTACTTATAGTATAGTATAAGTTGTATAACCAGACTCGGAATTTTGTGCACTTAGAAATAGCAAAATATGCATTATAAACCACCCGTATATACGCTAAAATATGCAATAACGTCTAATTATACATTTTAATATGCAATAGAAAAAAAAACCCCGTAGTTTGTAAAAAAAAATTTTTACCATTATTAAAATAATTTAGAATTAATGGATATATTCTTCACATTTTCACATTGAAACTGAATGCGTAAAATAAAAAACTGAATTAATTTTTGTCTGTTGAATACATTTTTGAAATTAAATTTTACTTGAGTTTTGAATTGAATTGAATAATTAGATGTTGTCGTGTTGACGTACATTTTTTTGTTTGAATAACGTCGGGTTGTCGATTTGTATTCAACGAAAATGATCTCTCTACTTCCTTGGATTTAAATGGAGATAAAGATACACATACAAAAGATAATATTAATTAAATACAATTAACTTCAATAAAATGGTTATCGTAAATTCTTTCTACGTAAATTCGTATATCGTAATATAGTAATTTACCAATTGATTATCAAAAGTTGATGTTAGGTATAGACGTATAGTGGACATTAATAAATAATAAGTAAACACTGGTTTCATTGTTATTCTCTTTTGCGATCGGTTGCATCGTATCCGCAATAGTATAAAGTTCTACTAAAAATCTTAATGAAAATAACGGAATATGAAAACTAATAGAGAAATAATAATAAAAAATATAAAAATTATGTATGCAAAATTATGCAAAAAAAATATGTGGGAAAATGTTGATTTTGCGAATCAAATTTCTATCGAACTAGATTTTAAATATAGAAATTTCTCAGTAATATGCTAGACGCTGGTGAACAAAGTTCCTAGTTTCAAAATGAAATGCACAATATCTATGTTATGACTTATGTCTTATGATGTAACTTATAAATTATAATATCTGTATTTAATTTTGATTCATTATGTATTTATGTCTTTTTGTAATTTTGACATTGACCATTTATATTTTTATCTTAATAGAATGATTGGTTGTAATCTTATTATACCAGGAGGAACAAGAGTTATTGATGCAACATCAATGTTGGTTATGCCAGGTAATGTTATTTACTAAATTAGTCATAATATTTTGCTGTAAATTGCATTTTTACCATAACTTTATTATATCACATATTTTTATTTGGTGGTTAAGTTAAAAGTTTTAATGCTATAAACATCAACTAAAAATAACAACAGCTTTTGCTGTAAAAGTTAAAAATATAAAAATATTTTTTACTTAATTAGATGTATATATATATTGGTTAATAATATAATATATATTTATGTGCAAACTGTACATAATTATAAGTAATAATAGTTAATAAATCATTTAGTAGTTTAATTTCTAACTCAATGGTGATTTTGTACAATTAATTTATTTTTCATCTTATTAAAATTAATCAACAGAAGGTCATTCCTGAGAAGTAAACGGTTATTTTGTATAAGAAATGTAGGTGTTTCATGTGAGATTATAGATAGGAATCGCAAATTCTGATTTATGACCAAGCTTATGGAAAATTGCATAGGAAAATTATAATTCTGCAATACTTGTAATTATTTTTAGAAAACAACTATCTGAATAAAATTATTTTTCTAAATTAAATTATTTTCACAATATGACATAATTTTTAAATTAATGTTTGCTAAACTAGTACAAAATATGGATGATTTTAAAACTTCATGCTTTTTGGGTAATATGTGATAATTATCTACAATATATGTATAATTGTGAAAATAATAACTTCTGAGTTTTAGTTATTAAAGGAATGGCTAGTATGTATTTATATTTAAATCGTTTTTTAATCACTTAACTCATAGGAAAATAGTTAACATTTTATATTTAACTATGTATGGGAACTTAGGTCGATATTCTATGAGGAACCATTTAATAACGGTTAAATCATTCGTAATTGCTTTAAAAACAGTATTGATTAATAAAATATTGTTATATTGTTATTTTTTAGTATTAAAAAATATATGCACTAATAGTGAAATAAATCGAACTTTTAATATAAGTAAAATATCAGTCCTAATAACCTCCTATAAGGTTTCATTATTGAATATTTTTAATTTAGAAGATAAAAAAATAATTTTAAGTCATGTTAGTAATTTGATTTTTGAAAACTATAAGTGATTACTGATTTTTGATATAGGTACTTTAATAGCCTACATTTTACGGGAGTTGAAAGTTTCTACTATTTATCTTAATAAAGCTTTGTTCTTTTATTATTAATAATTTGTATTTAAAATATTGAATTTACAAAAAATATATATATTTAGATGCTTGGTGCTATTAAAATAACATAATATTAAGTATATATTCTTATTTATTTTATTAATTATTCTATGGCATTTTTGTAATTTTTAATATTAAACAAAAATTATTTATAATAATATAATATACAGTACATATTTCAATAACTGATGGGACATGCTTTGCACGTTTAAAGAAAATATTTATAAGAAATAAATTATTCTGCTTTTAGCTTCAAATTAAATGTTTTACTTTACCAATGACAAAGAATTATCTTATTACAGCAATGTTTATACTGTGTAAATTATTTTGACGTCATCACCATCTATTGGAGCGCCAAGCACAACTTCTCTACTGGGTAAAATACAATATCGAGATGTGCATAATTTGTTTGAAATGAAATCCAGACCGAGTTGAGGTATAAAAGAAGTTCGAAATGAATATGAATAAATGTAAAGGTCTATATGATAGAAGAACGTCAGTTATATTTTGCTGAAACTCAGTTTCTTGTTAATTTTTTTAAAAATACTAAGCAATCAATATTTTAATATCTTATATGGTTCACATAAAATATAAAAATTAACTTGGGATAATTTTTATTTAGTCAATAATATACTTGAACGGTTTTATAGTAGGGCTAAATATATCTTTTATAGATGAGTATGTGTTAAATAGTTTGAAAAAACAATTGCATTGGTTGTAGAATTGAGAATTTTGCTCTGTTAATTAAAATAAATTAATTTGAGTGAGTAAAATTTATTCATACATTTTTAATTGTATGGGTGGATCAAAAACTATTTAACAATGTTAATCCTAAATTTATACATTTTTTTTATTATGAGGTATTATCGTTATTATTATATAATTACATAAGAACTTCCTCCATTTTTTCTGACAAATGTTCATGTATTTGTCCATGTTTATAAATATATATTACATTTATACCAGTTTCTTATCAATACATCTGCACTACTTTGTTTGCTTGTACATAGATTACGTACAAATGAGGTTTAGTTTATTTGAAACTCTTAATTTAAAGCAATCTATTACAAAACGTTTTTATTTCTAGTTGTTATACTTACTCTATGTGACTATATCCATGTAATTGAAATAAATCAATAAATATATAAGTATACAAATGATGTAGGTATGTAACTAAATTATATAAACACAATATCAGGACAGGGATTATATACTTATTTTTCAGTAATTTTATTGTGCCTAAATAATGTATTTAATATTGATCAAAATCAACATTTTCCTTATCTTTTGATAGAAATAAATCGCCTTGACAATATGATAAAATGTCACTCATAGTGTTGTTGTTAGGAATATTTATGATATATAATATAAAATCGTATGAACTCATTTTTTTGTTCAAATATTTATAAAAATGGATCCCACACTAAGTATTTAACTTTCTTTTGTGAAAATTCCTATGCATATTTTATATATATATGAGTATATATTATATTTGTCATAGTTAGAGTTTAAAGCATTAAGTAATATATCTAATTTATAATTTGATCTCATTATACTAGCCTATAATTTATTAAAAATAATGCACATATTTTAAATATTTTAAAATCTAATTGATGGAGTATTTTAAAAATCAATAATTTTTGCAAAAATTAAAAAAAGAAGAGCATATAACATGTATTTTTTAATATTATGAGTAAGTTGAAAATATTTTTATTCATTTTTAAATAACAATATTTATGACTAATAAAAATAAAAATTAATATCAAATTACAGGTGGTATAGATCCTCACACACACTTGGAGTTAGAATTTATGGGAGCAGTGTCTGTGGATGATTTTTATCAAGGAACTAAAGCTGCAATAGCTGGTGGAACTACTATGATAAGTACTGTATATTATATTAATATAGAGTATAGTCAGTTAAAAAAACTACATATTTTCTATTACAGTTGATTTTGTACTGCCAAGTAAGGGCGAGTCATTACTAGATGCTTATCATAAATGGAGAACACGAGCAACAAATAAAGTTTGTTGTGATTATGGCTTGCATATGGGTATTCCGTCTTGGTCAGATGAGGTGAATTTCAATCTATTTTTTTATTAAATCCATTTTTTAATTTAAAAATAATAAATTTAAATGTTATTTATACTAGTTTTACAAACATAAATTTATAAATAAGACACATTTAATGCTCAAGGATCAACAACGCAAAATAGTTAATCTACAATTATTTTTATTTTATATTAATAATTACCTATTAATGATATCCAGGTGAGAAGTGAAATGGAAGAACTTTGTAAATCACATGGTATAAACTCATTTAAGATGTTTATGGCATATAAAGGAGTTTTTATGATGAATGATTCTGATCTTTATAACACTTTTGAAGCATGTAAGGAGCTAGGTGCTATTCCAATGGTACATGCAGAAAATGGAGACATAATATTTGAGGTAAGAAACATATACTGTTTCATTATTAATTATTTATATATTCAATTAATATTGTTTTAGAACACAAAACGATTATTAAAGTCTGGTATTAATGGGCCTGATGGTCATGGATTATCTCGCCCTGAAGAAGTTGAAGCAGAAGCTGTTAATAGAGCTTGTACATTATCTAATCAGGTTCAATACTTCTACATTTAAATACATAAAATAAATTGTTTATTTACTAATTATTTGTAAAAAAAAAATAGTAGTTGGTATTCAATAATACCTAAAAATTAAATACAATTAAGTAAATAATTAATATTTAATTAATTAACAAATTAATAATTTTTAAAATTTGAATAAATTTAATTCTGGTTATCTTTTTATTCAATTTTTACTTATCTAATTTTATTATTAAATTCAAATTAATTAATTGTATTGATGAAAATGTTGTTTTTAGGTTGGATCACCATTGTATGTTGTACATGTTATGAGTAAGCAAGCAGCTGAAGTTTTAGCTAAACACCGTAGTAAACAGATCAAACAAAATGGCAGCACTAAAATTTTTGGTGAAACATTAGCAGCTTCTGTTGGAACTTACTGGGATATTAAGAAATTAACATGTTGGCATGATGCTGCTGCACATGTTCTTAGTCCACCATTAAGGTCGGATCCAAACACTCCATCGTTTTTATTGAATATGTTAGCCAGGTAATTTTATCATTAAATTATATTTTATTCATCTAATCCATCATATAAATTGTTTTTAATTTGTATATTACTGAGTGTTAATGTATATATTTCAGTGATAAATTACAAACTACTGGAAGTGACAATGCAACATTTAACTCTGATCAAAAATCCATGGGTAAAGGTGATTTTAGTAAAATACCCAATGGCGTAAATGGAGTCGAGGATCGTATGTCAGTTATTTGGGAAAAAGGGGTAGAATCCGGAATTATAGATCCTTGTCGTTTTGTTGCAATAACCAGCACAAATGCTGCGAAAATTTTTAATATTTATCCAAAAAAAGTAAGATACATATAAATATGAACTTTATTTTTTATTTTAATTAAATTTTTATTTATTTTTTTGTTCTAATTTTAATAAATTGAATAAAAATTATTGTAAAAATATTAAGATGGTAAAAATTAATTCATATGGTTTTTGTTATAACATAACTATTAATATTGTTTTTAATATTTTTCAGGGTTGTATCGATGTTGGTTCAGATGCTGACATTGTTATATGGAACCCAAAAGGAATGCATACAATTTCTGCTAAAACTCATCACCATGCAGTTGATTATAATATTTTTGAGGTAAATTTATTATTTTGACGAACACATTTTAAAATGTATAGACAATTTTACTTAATTATAAAATTTTAGGGAATGGAATGTCATGGTATTCCTGAGTATGTATTAGTCGGTGGTCGTGTTTGTCTTGATGAAGGGAACTTAAAAGTGGTTCAAGGTTATGGAAAGTTTGTTCCTACACCTACACATTCAGAATTTGTATATAATAATGAAAAGGTAAAAACTATGAATAACATTGATATACTTTTCTGGTTTTTTTATAAGTAACTTTGTGTGAATTTGGTACATGTTTTGTTATTTTGTTATTAATTCATGAATATTTATCTTTAACTTCTAAAGTAATAATAGTTCAGTCATTATAAAATTACATTGAGTTGTGATTTCATATCTCATTTTGATAAATTTTAAATTAAAATGATAAATCAAGACAATACTTGAAAAAACATTTGTGAAAAATTGTAAGAACATATTTTGATCATAAAAATATTGCAATAAACACATTAAATGTGTTACATTACATTTCACTTTTATTTATTAATTTTTGATTTGATATAATACTCTATACTCTATTCCAAATAAGTCTGGAAAAATGTACGACGACAATGCGTCCGGCTTCGCGCAGGTGTGTCACGTGATGTGCTGGTGGGGAGCGCTGTTGTCAACGATCCGGTTGTATACAGCCTGACTGCATTTTCTCAACCGTCAACACTCCGCTTGCCTACGACCTGTCGACAACGTACTCCGCGTATACACATTATTATAGTCCGTATACATGGCGGCGAGCTCCGACCGCCGACCGATCACGATGAATGCCGAATCTGTAGCCAATCACAGCAGACTCGCATGCGCGATTTTTTCCAGACTTATTTGGAATAGAGTATATATAAAAATATTTAGTAATTTTGATGCTGAAACATAATAAGTAAAGACTCTTTAAGTCTTAAAGAGTGTTCATTTTAAAGTTACTATGACCAAAAATGCCCTTAAAATGTAGTATATCTATAACTGTAATTGTGTATTTATTAATTCACTCATACAATAAAGTTTTTATTTAAATTTTATGAGTTATAAAATGCGTTTCACTTATAAATATATCTCTTTGCTTACGAAGGTATCTGAAGTTGAAGAAGAATATGGAGAGCATGACGAAAACAAAGAAATCAATATGAAGACATTGAAATTACAAATTTCTCCACCATCAAGTATTACAAGTGATATATCAACTTGTACTAAATCTCCTATGATACATACTGGTAAAGGAATGCGTATGGAAGGTCAACGTGATTTACAAAGCTCTTCATTTTCAATTAGTTGTAAGTAATAAATTATTATCAATAAAAAAAAAATAATTGTAATAATACTTTCATTGTTAGTTGATAAGCATCATAGCTATAAAAAAGGATGTTAGTTAAATATTTTTATGACTATAAAAAAATATTGTATTTTTATGACTATAAAAAAATATTGTATTTTTATTTATCTAAGTATTTATTTCAGCTGAATTTAATGATCCTGTTAAGAAGTCAAGTATTCGTGTTAAAAATCCTCCTGGTGGACAGTCTATGGGTTTTTGGTAATAACAATATATTATAACAATATTATTTTAATTTTGATTATATTCTGCTCCTAGTCTAAAACTTAGTAAATTGTTTTAAAAGTTATGTTATGCCTCAAGATTTATTTGAAATTTTGTGTTTATTAAATTCTTGTTTTAATTGATACCGCTTAAATAAAATTATTTATGGATAACATTTTTTATTTTAATTAAAAAGACATTCTTTTTTATTTTGACATTTTGTCTAGTTTACCATTGTAATTTTGTTCAGCTATCTTTTAGCTGCATAAAAACTAGTTTTAATCTTAAATATGCAATTAATTACAATGATTACATTAGTTAAGATTTATTGAAATTTGTAATATGAATTTTAAATTAATAATAATGAGATATTGTGTTCTGCTTGTTATTAGTATTATGCATTTTATATAAATTATTAACATTTATTATTAATTCATTGAGTTAGTGGTAACACCTGTTTTTTTTTGTATTAACATGATAATGTTTTTTATTCATATATTCGCACAATACAAGTTGTAAATTTTTGGGTTGAAAGTTATGATAAGGTATTCAATCTGAAAATATTTAAATAACTAATGCAAATGGTATTTTACATGTAACATTTTATGCTGATCAACAATATTGTATTCTATTGCTTTTACAAACTATGTTAGATTAATGTACGGGCAAATAGGTTACAATATAATATAATATATTAATATAGTATTAATTGTATTTATATGTAAGTATGTACTTCAATGATACCTTTACTGCCAATGCCCAACATTATATCTGAACCCATATTTATTATCTATTATCAACCATTTCAAATATAAACTTTCCTCAAATTAGAGCTATTCATTATATTGAATTATTTCAATCATATAACTTATTTTATGGACAAATTCATATTTTTAATCAAATAACTTTTCAGTTTTAAAATGTTTTGATTTGCTGTAATTTTTAATACAGTTATGAAATTCAGTAGATAGATATTACAAAAAGTAAGTACTTTTTGTTATTTGAAATTTTTTTTGATAGATTAGTTTAATGTTACTAATAATTATTAATTGAATTCTATATCAATCTGACGAAATAGAAACTTTATTCTAAGAATTATAAGATCTTTTTATTTAATTTAAAAGCAATATTCTAGTGATCCTACAGACTATATTCGTACCAGTTACACGAAGGAATAATTATGAAACTGGCTTAAAATACTTTTTCTTTGTCCAGGAAAAGTTTCTTATCTTTCTTAGTCAACTAAATACAAATATATAATATACATAAGAAAACTTATATCTGTTTTTATTTTGTGTGTATGTAGTTTACATCTTATAAAATGTTTGCTTAAAATATAAAATGTACTTTTTTCTTAATAAATAATAAATATTTACTAATCAATTATCATTGTGTAAAAAGGTTTAAAATTACATTATGGTTGTTCTTTCTAACACAAAATCATTGTTCAATTACAACTCGCTAATGATAAAATTCAAAGAAAGGTTTTGAATGATCTAATAATTTATTATCATATGAAAATTAAATTAATATATGAATTTAATTTTAGATACTGAGTGAAACGAGGATCGAGTTAGTTTTGCTATAATGTCTTTTATTGTGTCTGTACTAGAATGATTACTTCACCATCAAAATCATCGGAGGTTTTGATAGGAAATGGTTGAATTATTTATAAGACCGAAAAAAATTGCAAATTACATTAACAGAGATCAAAATTTCAAATTCGGCATCACCCAGTACTTTGTCATGCACTATTCCATTATGATTAGACTATAAAGAGTACTTATAATACTATTTTATAGACATATCATAATTTTCGAAGTATTTATGAAATTTAATTAAAAGTTAAACCTATCTTATTTCAAAATTATGTTCTACTACTGTATCAATCTTTAAAAATATAAATTAATCCACCCAATCTTTTTCATTCAGAATCGTTTTTTTGAGATCAATAGTAAATTGACTTCAAGTTTAAAGGAGCATATGTGGATATTGGAGGGGACCTGTGGGCTAGACTATCCAGAACCTTATCAAGCTCTCTGGAAGGTTTGCATCTCTCTGTTTATAATATACAACTGTAGAAAATAATAAAAAATTATTCAACAAATTTGTCAAATAAGTTTTGTAAGAATTTATTTTTATTAATATCTTATAAATGTATGTTTTTCAACAACTTTCAACATTGATAACAAGATTTTTTATAATCACGATACGGTATGGAAAAGAATAGTTTCTATATGAGGATTATGTATACCAGGTATGATACCCATATATTTCAGTTATGCGTCAAATAAAAACTTTGCTTCAAATGTTACAGAAGTGGTTCAATAATACCTCAATTTTGCACAAGGAAAAAATGATATCTGGATTTATTGATATCAATACCATTGTTGATATATTTACATGAATGAATAGGTTTATAATACTAAAATAAAGTAGGAGTACTGAATAACCACTATAGCTAGTAGGCTGAGGCATCTGAAGATATATATTTATGCTGATGAATATGGTAAAAATATTTAGCCCAGATGTGACCAAATATCCGCCTAGGAAAATAGCAATATTATTCACTTGTCCCTGTATTTCAACCATTTTTTTTTTTTTGTTTGATATTTAAAACCATATAATATTTAAGTGAGTCAATAAGTAAATTAATTTAAAAGGTTTTGTGTAATAGTTTGCCTATTCATCCCTGGTTAGTCATAAACAGACTGTCATGTATAAAATTAAGAATATCAAATATGTAATTTATATTGAATAATTTTCACTTGCCCAAAAAAAAATTCAATTAAACTTAAGCTCAAATTATATTTGCAAGTATCTCACAAATAAAATTATAAAAGTACAAATTTTATTTCACAATAATAATTTTGTTCCAAAAAAAAAAAATCACTTAATATTTCAAAATCTGAATTTGAATATAAATACAAGAATACCTGAATCACACTCTGAAATAATTTATTTAAATTGTTGAGTTTGAGGACCAAATATGCCACCACTTTGTTTATTGGCCATTCTCGATGGAGCGAATCCTAACAACTTTTGAATATTCTATAAGACAACAAAATTAAAATAATTATAAGTAATATTTAGTGAACGACTTTCAAATATATCAAATCTTACTTGGCGTATTGACATGGTACACAATATATACAAGAATATGAAAGAACATTCAGTGTAATTATCACCGGGTAAGTTTCTGTGGGACAATCCTTGTACCCAGGGAATAGGTGTAAAAGGTAATCTTGCTACAACACGCCCATCAAATCTATAAAAATATAAAGATTTCATGGAAATTGTTAGCATAAAATCACAAAATGTTTTATATAAACTCACATGCTGTTGAACATGCTTAATAGTGCTGTAAATGCAAAACCAATGGCAAACATAGATTTCATTTTAACCATTGACAAATCACGATTGTTAATTTTAAGTTTTTCCTCGACTCGTTCAATTTTCTTTTTTTGTTGTTTATCTACAGAGTCCCCATGAGCTTCTTTACGTTTTTCAACTGAAACAAATATAAATTATTCTTCAATCTTTATTCTGAACAATTAACTTATACTTATTAAAAATTAACAACTAGAAAAACAAATATAGCTTGTAAAAATTAGAAAACTTACGTTTTTTACTCGACTTCTCGATTTCCACTTTGAGCTTTTGATATTTCTCTGTTCTGTACACTAATAACCATGTCAATCCTGTTAACAGTTGTTTTATTATGGTTTTAATAACTTTTAGATAGTGAAATTCATAGTTGATATTAATAAAAATTAATCATTAAATAACATTAAATTATTAGAAAACTTTTTATAAATATTATATTACGTAATATATAAATAAGTACAACTAACATTCATACAAAAATACTTTTAAATCTATTATTCTATACCAGGTAATAGTTGAATAAGATTTATCACCAGAGGAGCATTTTCAAATATTCATGAAATATATTTAAAGGATGGAGTATTCAAGTAATGTAAATAACTTTTTAATTGCCAACACTTCACGAAGAATTACAATTTTTTAGAAGACAAAACAAAATGTATAATTGGAAAGAATAAATAGGAACAATACTAATTTCATACAATTGAATAATTCCAATAATATCTACCATGGGTGAAGCCACAATTGAGGCATTAAGTTCTTAATATAATAGAATTACACTAGATTAAAAAGCATAAAACACTTCAAAAGCAATAAGTAATAACCTATAGTTAATAGAAGCAACTCTAATTTTTATTTTGATAAATAAACTAAACTAATTAAATCAATTAAATTATTACGTTCATTTCCATTTAGTTATAGTAATTAAAAATAAAAACCTCAAGACATGGTAAATTAAGTTCATTTATTATTCATAATTTTTCAAGTTAATTATTTATAAGTGAAAATTTAGTATCCTATTTAAAACTATTTTTTGCTATAAAAAAAAAACCAAAAAAATTCTTTGATTTATAAATAAAATGTTTGAAAACTACATATTTAAAATAAGATCTAATAAGATTCCGTAAATCATTAAATGTATTGTTAATTGCAAGTAGTGAAGGAAAAATAATCAAGCATACGATAGGTGAGATATCTATAATCAAGAGTTATGGACAAGAAAAGACTATTGCAACTATTCTATTGCAGCTTGTACTTTTTTTCGTAGTTGTGGGGCAGAAATCAATGTTATTAAGTAATGCAGCAAGACTGTGGCGTCATACACCGATTGCATTAAACTGTAATACCGTTAATTTAAGAATACGTTCAACACTAGGGCGTGCCTTCCAGATCATTTGTCGGAAAGTGGAGGTGGTATTACGACCGAATGATTTGCTGATTAGTTGGACATAGACCAATAATGGAGAAAAAAAGAAGCAAATACAAAGAACAAACGGAATTTACCTTCACCCAACAGAGCAGTACATATCGAGATAAACACGATGAGAAACGTATCGGACCACATCTTTGGAGTTTTTCAACGCATAAAAGTTCGACGATTACGAGTTGACAGCGCGAAATGGTTTTTGCTAAATTCAAAAAGGCAACGCGGTTATCTGAGCGCCACGGACTACGGAACGATAGAGATTTAGAATTTAGAATATGATTACTGGACGGTATGACCCGACTTTCGGCATCATTTCCATTATCAATGTGTTTTATCTACACTGTCACAATTTCGTGATAAGTTTTTCCAGAGACCGTCGTGTGCCGGTAATGCCGCATTCGCGGAAATGTGGAATCAATATTATCTACAAGTATTGAAGCAGTCTACGTCGTTTCTGCCATGAGAAATATTCTCCGGACACCGGACGATCGGGTGGCGGGTTTTTTAACCGGTTGTATCGCGATTTCCCGTTGTCTTTATTGTCGGCGGTCGATGACGCGACTCGCGACCAACGATTTTTCGGTTAACGGGACGAATATTAATTAGTAATTAGTAATTGCCCTATGATAATCCTGGAAAAAGTGATTCGCGTAACCGCAGCACTGCAGCAGTTATCACGAGTTGCGCGACAGCGACGCGAACGCGGCGTACGGCGGCCGGGTGGCAGACACCGATCGCTCGGAACGTGGTTTTAGCCGGGCGTGGGGGAGTAGTGGGTATTCGAGGTTCCGTTCGGGACGAGACAGCGTCAATTGGTCGACGAAACAAATGTTCACGACAACAGACTCGTTTTTCCGTCATTCTGTGGCAAGATCTGGAAAGAATTTCTTTAAAGATTTTGATCCCGTATTACGGTTATAGTCGTTTGACGTTTCTCACGAACATTTTATCGTTAGAAATTAATCGAAACGTGTTTTATGCGATCAGTCACAATATATTGTTGATATTTTTGATAACCACATTAACAGAAGGAGCTTGCGACATTTACACCACAGTTTTGTCGCCCATTCGTAATTTCCTAAAATCGTCTTTTTTTTCGTCGTCTTATCATTTCATTTTTATCATATTATTTCTTTCATTTACCGTCGTCCGTCCGGTTCGACGATGTTCGTAATTTTGTAGTCATTTTTTAACCAAATGCTGATTTAGTGACTTGTAAACACTAATATTTCAACACACACCATGTATTCTGTTTGGCCTCGGTACAGACATATCTACAGAAATGCAGTAAGTACATTTTATTCGTATGTTGAAGTAGTCAATACTTCGGTCCACGAAAATCCGAAGTGAAACGTGTAAATGTGGTTATCCGTATGCATGTCTGTACTTTCCATTGGTAATAGCTCTAATAATTCCGGAAAAATCAAACCCATAAGATTGATATCAACCCTTCATTGTGCGATTGATGCAATTTGTGTAGCAATTTCAAGCTGGATTCATAACCTTTATTTTTTTTGTTTTTCAATCCGGAGATTGGTTTTTAACAAATGATTTACAATAAATGACTTCTCCATTTTTCTCTATCATTCGCCATATTCTTAAGCTCCTTGTAGGAAGTGACTCCTGCGTCATGCATTATTTGACTGATGTATCTCGTCCTAGGTCTTCCTCTTTATCTTGTACCCTCTATCATACCTTCGATTATGATACTATGCAGTTCATCTCCATGCCTCAACGTGTGTCCTATCATCTGCCATCTCCTTCTCTTTATGGTGTCTATCAATGTTCGTTTTTCATCTATTGTTCTCAGGATGTCTTCATTTGATCTTGTATCAGTCCAGCTTATTCTCTGCATTTTTCTCCAACACCACATCTCGAGAGCTTCTAACATATCTTTTTCTTTCTTATTAATTGTCCAGGTCTCACTTCCGTATAATGCCACACTCCAGACGTATGTTTTTATGAGCCGTTTCTTCGTTGCTATATTCATATTTTTAGATGTTAGTTTTTTTTTCTTTTTAAGGAATGTATTCTTTGCTTGACCTATCCTGTTTCTGATTTCTTTAATTGATTTTCATAACCTTTAACCTATATCATATTTTTACTGATTACCATTTGTTTTAAAGAAAATACGTGTTCTAAACGGCACAATGATTTTTGTTGATATTGTAATAGGTTAGGGCAGAGATTCGAAACCAGGGTGCCGTGAACTTTATTTAGGGTTCCGCAAAATTATTTGAAATACATATTTTTTAAGAAAAAACTATTTCATGAAAAATAAAATATAGCATTGTGTGTATCTTAATAAAGTTAATGTTCAATGTAATAATTTATTTTATATATAATATAATATATAAAATATAAATAATATAATATTTGTATTTACCATATACCTACGTCTTTCTACTTTTGTTTATACTTAAGCACTGCTAAAAAAACCGAATTAGTCTATAGGGTGCCCCAGATTTTTAGAAAATGATTAAGAGTGCCGTGAGTCAAAAAAGGTTGGGAACCTCTGGGTTAGGGTTTTTAAATGAATGGATAAATTCCCATTACGTTTTTCACTTAAAGAAATACAATAGATCACTATAATAATAAATTATCATTTTATCATGATTAATGTAATATATTGATGTATTGTAATTTCATTACAGCATTGTCTCAAGTATTATTCATCATCACCTCCGCAAAAACCAAACTTTTTCATGCAAGTTTTCTATAACATTAGAGATGAGATTGCTAAAAACAAAGAAATGAAACAGAATTTAGAACAATTCCGTGCTGAGAAAAAGAAACTGGAAGAATCAGACAACTTAATTAAAGCTAGGTATTAGAGTAAAAATTGTATTATAATTTTGCAGATGGTTAATTTATACAATTTTCAGACAGAAATTGCATACAATTGAATCTGAAACATTCAAAGTCACTCAACAAGCCAAAAGTGTTGTGGATATAGTTATGAATACAGTTAAGACTAAAGTAAATCAAGCTAGTGAATCTGATTTAGCAAAAAAAGCTGGTATATTTTTTAGTAATTTATATATCTGTACTCAAAAGGTAAAGTAACACAAGTCACAAAAATTAAATATTTTAGAAAACAAAATAAGGTTTTCTGTTATTCATACCCAGTAATTCATTAATTATTAATGTTTATACATACAACATACGCATATTGATTGAAAGTGTATAATAAATTATTACATTACAATTAGTTCTTTTTAAATCGTTCTTTTTTTTTGCGTATACCATTGTATGCTACTTAAATTTAATTAAAAAAATATTAATAAGTATAATATGATATAATTATTTATAGTTAATAATTAAGTCATGGTTTTAGTCAAGTATTTTTTTAATCTTTTAAAAAATTAAAATTATGACCAATAAACCATTAAAAATATGTAATAAAATAATATTAAATACAGTTCTGTCTAATAATTTATACCAAATTTGTTTACTTTGTTCTGTTCATGAAAAAAAGATTTATAATGTCAACTAAACAAAAACTAAACTGTAATAAAATAAGTAAATAAACAACTTTTTTTTAAATTTGCTATCATTTTTTTAAGACCCATGTATAAATTATTATGTGTTTCTAACTATAATTCTTAAATTTTAATCGCCATTTTATTATGTTGAGTGGAACAAGACTGGTTTTTTTTTTTTACTTTTGAATAAAAGGAAAGATATTATTTGTGTACATATATTCATGTAATTGACACATATTATTTATTAAGTATCAAAATTATATTTTTTAATATTTTATTACTAGGTCATAACTCTTAACATTTATTATTATGATAATATTTTGAGTGGTTATTTCAAAATTTAAAATATTATACAATATCACTTAAAATTATCATTGTAATTTATTTATCATTCCCTTCAATTTTATTTATTTATGTATATTATACTTTCCTTCTTAATAATCTTTAAAAAATTGAGTTTTATTGCTTAGTGAAAATGTAGATACATATTTTATTATGCATATTTAATGTGCATTTTATTTTTTTTGTTTGCCTTCATACTAATCACACTTGCGTTAGTGCATCGTAATGTTTTTATTATTATATATATTCTTAAATTTAAAAACTTTTCTAAAATTCATATAAAATATTTTTTATATAGATGTATTCTTACTTACAATTGGACATGTGTTACAGTTATACCTTTTGATTATAATTATTTTTATTAATTATCGTTAATTGAATTGAATTTTATGTATGATTTGTTCACATTTCTAAAATCAGGAAAAATAAGTGGAAGTATAAGCAAAACTGTTTTGGAAAGTGGAAGCAAAATTGGTCAGTCAGGTCCTGTTAAGTCATTTTCAAGTACTGCTGAAGCCATTTCTGCACAAATTGATAGCGAAACTTCATTAAATTCACATGTAAGTAGTTAATCAATGATATTGAAAGGCATGTTACTATAATTATTCTTGTTTCTATTTCAGGTGTACAAAGCACCAATATCTTTAAGAAAACGGTCAGACTTGGGAAACCAAGGTCAAGTTGTTCCTAATGATACAGAAACAGGCATTACAATTCACAAGGATTCAATGTAATTAATAACATAATGTAACATAGTACTATTTTAAATTGATATTTATATTTTTTTATATTTTTTTCATTTCATTTTATTTTAGTGTGAGGTTATATTATGTTATTGGACTAGTTAAAATCTAAACATGAATCTTAAGGCTGAAAAATATTAAACTAAAAATTATTCAAGATTAAAATAAGTTAAAAAATATATTTTTAAAATGCCATTTCTAATTTCATGTTGTGTTTCAATTGCGGTTTTATTTTTATAAAAAAAACCTTATTGAAATTAACTATCAGAATTAATACCAAAAATATAGTAGAAACATTAATAGATAAGATCAAGATAATTATGTATTTTTTCTCATGCTCAAAAACAATTATTGTGGCTGAAAAAAAATATATGTATAATATATTATCTTAAAAGAAATATGTTGGGATTTAATGAATTACATTTTGTAAAATTTAGTTTAAGTTAATTTGTTGAATTAAAATAACCTGACAAACTTTTTAACACTTACTATATTTTTGTTTATAGGTTATGGGAAAATTGGAATAAATTTAAATCTGAAAATTCATTTATGCAAAAATTAACGGACCTCAAAGAACGTTATGATGACAGTGATCATGTCTTAGCACGTGCCACACGTTCTGTTACAACTACTTTGTCATCAGTATTTCATAATGCTGAAATGTCAGATGTAGTTACTGAATTGTGTCGTGTTGAACCAGACTTCAGTTTAGTAAACTTTATTCGTCAATGTGAAACTGATATCATACCAAATGTTCTTGAAGCTATCGCACGGGAAGACCTAGTGATTCTTAAAGACTGGTGTTTTGAAGCTCCTTATAGAGTACTATCACATCCTATGAATGAGCATCGACAAAAAGGCCATCAAACATACTGTAAAGTATTAGATGTACATAATGTAGATGTAGTCACTGGAAAATTAATGGACCATGGTCCTGTATTAATAATATCATTCAGTGCCCAGCAAATCATGTATATAAAAGATGTGAACGGATTAATTGTCGATGGAGATCCTCATACTGTAATCAGAGTGATGTATACATGGGCAATGTGTAGAGACTTAGAAGAAGTAAATCCAAGAGCTGCTTGGAAATTATTAGACATTGCAGCAAATTCCACTGCACAGTTATTATAAACTGTATTTTTAATAATAGTGTATTTGTAACAAAATATTTTGTTTTTAAAATATTTTTTCTGTTTAACTTCTGTTTAATGATTGATTTACTGATAAACTTTTGTTAGAAGTTATTGAAGAACCATATTATATTAAGACCATACCTTGATACGTTATTACTTAATTAGTTCAATTATAGTAAGTTTTTAAGATTTTAATGTTAGAATAACAACATTCTCTTTTGGTACCATTTAAAATGCATGTCTTAATTTATGAGACTAACTATTGATAACAATTAATTCAGGAGATCCATCATATTAATAATAAATAAAAACCAACAGTTACAAAATGAATTTCTAATTAAATACTAAATTTACATTATTTTAATAACTTTACTTTTCTATTTCCTTTTTCTTAATTAGTTTTTGACTGGAAAACAATATCTCAGTTTACTTATAATTTCAATACTGAAAATGAATGTATAATACATTTAAAAATAATTGATAGCCTTGAACATTTATATCAAATATCGAAAATCATTTGGTTTTCAATGCTTAAAACATAATTTGGTTAAATATATTATACAAGGTATTAATAATATTTTATTATTGAATGTTTGTTCATACTTAAATAATCATGTTGGAATGTTGTATCATCATTATTGAATAATGTAACTCAAATTTACTCTGTCAGTTTCACTATTTAAACATTAAATGTTACTTATGGACTGGGGCCTAAACTGATAAGACACTGATCTTATTTATGTGAAATTATGTAAAGCTTATAAATAAGCATACCTTTGGCTAACAAAATTTATCTTGGGAAATAGAAAATTAACATCAGAAAATGTAAATCAAGAACATTTTTATGCTATTTATAAACTATAATTTGTCAGCAATAACTTAAAATTATTTTACTCCAAAGGTTTAGCACATACATTTTGAATTACTTCTTTAAGAATATTTCTATATTAATTAATATTTGTAGTTTTAATTTCGTAGATCCAAAAATACAAAACCACAACATAATTAATCATTCTGATGTTTTTATGACAGTGAAATATTTAAAATTTAAATATTGAACTATGGGAAAAATAATTTTGTATCTTAGATTACCTAGCCAATTTTAGTTTAACTAAAATAACCTTTTATATCTCACGCCGTCCTAAAAAATTGAAAAATTTAAATGGCATTTATTTTGTATACTACTTTACTGTATGCAAATAAACTACACATAATACAATTACTATTATTTCTTTATCCTATTGATAATAATTATAATTTATACTCTTCGTGATGACTGTCACCCCTCCCCCACCTCTTCAAGTTGGTTAACACTGAACTAAAACATCACAAAAATCAAATTTGGACGAATAATTTTTTAGAGATAATTTGAAACACACATTAAGTTATATTAGATCAATACCAATAAAAACCGTTTTCATATGCAGAAAACGTTCACATTAAAAAGTACCCGCGGTCCTACACGTTCGCAGTGAGCGACCTTTTTTTCTTTTCACCGAGATCATAATTTGACCGCAATATTATTGATCAAAATTAATGGACATCGATCTAAATCGGTGATCCGCGGCAGTAGCCGCCGGAAACCAAAGACGAACCATTACGGGAGAACTACTGAAAATGGCTAGCAGGCGTCCGTAATTACGTGTACATGACGTGTTCCGTAGAGGTCAATCGTGTTGTTTGAAAACGATGCAGCAATAAGCAGTAATGCCCGAGGACGGGTTGCGAGAGCGCTTCGTCGTCGGAAACGCGAAATATTATTTTAAAACATTCCGGCGGCTGCCGAGTACCGGTCGGCCGCCGCCGCCGGCCGCTCGACGGGTCCGGGGACGGTCGCGCACGTGTGGAAAACCTCGTATTATTTCGGTCGCGCTGACGTCGTCGCGCCCACCCGCAACACCGTCGACAACACGCGCGCGATTGCGGCTTGTTGTAATGACGTCCGAACGCGCCGCGGTGGGCCGTTGCCCTCGTTGGCCGCGCCGTCATTATGTTCTTATCTGCCATGCATCTGCGTCCGAGGGAGAAAAACGGATAATAATAACGACGGCCGTGAGGCAAAGACCGAACGCGTAAAACGCGATTCCGGAGTTGAGGACGTACAGATTATTTCCGATAGCATTCCACGATGTCGTCGCGTGGGTCCGATTCGGTATTTCCGCGACGCGCACGTCCCAAGGGTCGACTTACTGCTCAGTAGGTTCCCCTCGGACACGAGTACGTCGTCGAGACCACCGTGTGATAAACTCAACAAATATGAATATTATGCACATCGCGCGTGTAGTGTGAACTGGCCAAGTCGCCTGTGCGATTACCGTGGGGTTTAATAGCAATTCTCCGTGTTGGTTTTTTTTATTTTCGTACAAATGCGATATTCGTTATCGCTACGCGTGTAGACGTCGGTCCGTCGCGTGCGCGCATGATGGCGTTTTTATTACAATAGTTTGCGACGACGACCGGTTAAACGGTATGATTACGTTTATGGTGCACCTACACAATAGGTACCTATTTGTATTGGACCAGCGGTTCTCAAACTGTGCCCCGCGGAGCCCTAGGGCCCTTAGAGTTATCTAGGGGTGCGCGCACACATGCGAACCATATCAAATTCACATATTATTTTTGTTTCCATTGTTGCATTTACATCGATTATTGTATACCTAATATAATTGCGTGCAGACATGCGCATGTAACTTACTTCCGTCAAACCAACAATATTGAACTACTGACCATCGTTAAGTGAAAAGAAAAAAAAATCGTTGTTCGCATTTAAAACTTGAAAATGTCTAATTGATAAATATATTTTTTTAAGCCATGTTCTTTTTTTCACAAGTGATATTTTGCACCCATACAGCACACGAAATGTACGGAAAATCATCGATACACCGTTTTTGACGAGTTGTGGTTTAAACCTGGTATTCGTGGTTTTTTGACGAGTTTCGCATAGTAAAGGCTCCGCGAACGAAAAGTTTGAGAACCGCTGTGCAAGACCATAATACTCTCGAGCTTCGGGAGTTCGCGACCGGTTTTTCGCGGCCTGCGACTTGCCAGAGAAAGAACGACGGGCGGCGAGCAAATAGAAACGCATCGTCCGTGACCGTAACGCGATATAATAGGCCTCCCGGGCGGCGGCGGGCGCGGTGGTTATCGCCCGATTATAAGTGTAACAATAATATCCAGGAGCACACGCTGAAAACTTGAAGACCGACGTGTGCTGCGAGCGATTTCGGCCCGTAGTCCGCCACATTATACCCACACTTGTGCGCTCGCGCTCGCGCACACACACGTCACACACGCGCGCGCGCGCACACACACACACACACACACACTGCCATTAAAACACTGTTATAAATATTGTTATTTCGTTTTAAAAGTGCGCGCGCCCGTGTAAATAGATTCGGCTTTAGTTGTAAGTTTTTTCGCTGTCTTCTAGTCTTTCCGTCCGCCTCGAACGTCCTTAAAAGCTATGAAAAATACGTGTTACCGACGTGTTTCGAACACTCACAATCGCGTAAGATCGTTGTTTTTCCGGACGAATGAGATCTAGGTACCACCGCCTAATAATATAATCGTTCGGTTTTCACCTCGTCAACTCGCGATTCGTATAAATCATACAATTAATATCACCTATAGTGCTTTTACGACTACGTCTCACTGCTCGCGAGAAATCGGTAAGATTCCTTGTGGTCGGTATTCAAATATTCAATACAATTATACATTTGTCCACGTCTAATGTCTATGTTTGTTTGGATTGTTTACTCTCGAGAGCCTAGATATATATTATATAGTTTATGATTTTATAATATCAAGGCTCTCTAGTTTACATAACATACCGATCACGATCGATATAGCTTAAATACATATTATTGTCTGCATTTCGGCGTTATATTAGATAATAATTGAATAGGTACCTTTAAGCTTTAATTACAATAAATAATTGCCTAATGTGTTCAATAATTTAATATGATGAGCCGTTGCGTCGGTCGTATGTATTAGTTATATCATAATAAAATTAATATTTGTATATATATATATATATATATATATAGGCATTGCGTGTTCCCACCGACACAATAATCTAATCTCGCTCCGTGTTGTTTTCCGATTGAGGAGCGGTGGTAATGGTGCGTAGGTATTGGCATTTTCATGTCCAATGTCTGCGGTACGACTCGGACAGTCAGTTTCCAAAGGAGTTGCGCACGCTTTTAATAATAGCGTGTTATAATTGTAATAGTATTATCGATCATTGTTGTAATTGTTTACTCGCGGTTTACTTCAAGTGCCGTTGCCAAAATGTGTTGTCTCAAAAGCACACCATTTGCCTTGCCTTGTCATTTTTAAACGAAAGTAAAAGCCGGTTTTTTGGATTCGTATTTCATTCCAACCCATTAATTCCAAGTGATATCGTTGTTTGTAACGTCCAATATTTATTAACGGTTTTTTGAAACATTCCATATATTTGGTAAGTTTTTTTTATATATATTTCTAAAGTTTCCTCTGGTAATTTTAATTAGAAATAGAAAATATAATCAAACTAAGAACTATGTCATTCTTTTAAAGTGTATTATTATTCCATACGTTTACTTTCAATTCTCTTAAAAATGCTATTATATGTACCTAATATTTATTTCTATCCAATGTATATTTATAGCTAAACCACTACTTGCAATATTTCGGTAATCAAAAAACTTACAAATTGATTATACCTACTATACAAAGTACTTGGAATCGTTTATTTAGTGACCGTAGAAGATTTTTTTTGTTATTGTAACAATACAATTAATTATTTGAGAATTAATTTGTTAAATACAGTTGGTTATAATTAGATATATACCTAAACCTCATTGAAATAGTTTTGCTAAACAGTATGCAAGGAATGTTTTTACCATAGTCTGTAAAATTTGTGTCTACTGAAATCTTGTTAACATTATAAAACCAAATTTAAGTGCTATTTTGAGTTAAAAATTTATATAATATTTAATAAAGATTTTTTATTGGTGTGATCAAAATATTTTTGTCCATATTATTTAATTTGTTATTGGTTGGTAAATGTTTATACAGACTTTAACCCAATATGTACAGTAGATAATTGATTAATAAATTAATAATAAATAAATCTAACATATTTCTGTAGACATTAATGAGAAATTAATTATTTTAATTTATGTTATTCAGTTTTAATAAAATTTATAGTGTACTTTCCTAATAGTATGGAATTAAAAATGATAAATAAGATTTTATAGAAGTCAGTCTTGAATATGTTTGAAGTACATATTTTTATTTATCAAAATTGTTAATACAAAATGTGTCAATGTTTATTTATGATTTATAGAATAAGATAATTGATGGCTGAATGTATTATACAACTTCTAAGCTCGTCTTCTAATAAACAAATGTGATATTATAACTTTCATTATCATTATTTATCATTATAGGTTGATTAGGTTCGAAATTATATCAATTACAATTTTAAATAATCTAGTTCTAGCTTAAAATACATTAATATATTTTTCTTAGTAAATTTTCATTTTGATTTTAGTGTTAAAAAAATGAACACTCAGTAATTCATTAGATATTATCTAATAATTTAACTGTTAAAGTAAATAAAAAAATCTTAAAAACTGCTTTGTTAGCTTGTTACCTGTATCAATTTTTATCTTTTGAACTTTGATCTATTGCACTAAGTTACAGACGTCATATTTTTTTAGTTGGACGTCAGTATGTTAACATAACTGTAAACATACAATTTAAAGCAAATAAATTCTGTTTGTATTAAAAATGTACACACATAATTTAAATTTGTATTAAGACGTGATTTATTTTAAAAAAATGTATTAACAAAAAAAAAATTACTATCTGCCATAAATAGTAATAACTTAACTTAAAATATAAATTAATTTCAGTTCGTTAAAATATTTCAATTAAAAATAAATTAAACAAGTGTAAAATAACTAAGTAAATAATTTGTTCAAGTTATTGAAATCCACTGCTTAGACTGCTTACAGCAATTTAAAGTTTAAACTAATATAAGGCAATCTTACTATATTAGATAAAAATAAATTAAAAACCTTGTATTTTTTTGTGTAATTACTAATTTGACATTTGAAATAAAGATTGTAGTATTCGTTGGAAATACATTAAATTATTAGTTATTTATAATTGAATATTTTACGAATAAAACCGAAAATACACTACACGATGGATGATACACCATGTCTACAAATAAATATACAAATATGTACTTTATATTACAATTCAACTTACCGTAAATTAAGTATTTTATTGTGATGTGTAAATGTATTTAGTTTAAATATAAGTTCGAGGAGTTACTTAAAGTGAAACGGAAAAATATAAAATATTCCTATTGTATGTATTTTCCAATTTTTTCCATTGTTATGAATGTCTTATTCTCGATTTATTATTTTATTTAGCAAAACAGATTCCTCTAAAAAGTTGTAGATCAACTATATTCATATACGTAAACAAGTACATAATATAAAACAAAATACAATGAATATTTTTTAACCATTACTAAAATTCAAAATTTTAAATGATCTATTTACGAATCATTAAGATTATTGTACCTACTTAGTTCCTATATTCCACCGAATATTCTGCACTAGAATTCTAAAAACGTATAAAATCCGTAATAAAATCCGTGGTTATTGTATTGTTAGTAAATAACATTCTATCATATTTTTAAAATACGAAAATATGTATTTATACCTTATAAGTTATAATTAATTATGTAAGTAGTGACAGGTATATTTTTTAAGTATATATGAATAAGTAATTATATAATTTAAAAACTAAACTAGTTGAATTAACTATAAGTATTAATTACGTTCATATATTTAGTTTCGAAAATTTAAACTAAATTTTAAATAGTTAAACTAATTTTATGTTAACATTAATTAGTGTTAAGTTTTATAAATGTTATAATGTAATGCATATGTAATGAGTTGTAATTAGATCTAAAAAATTTAATTTATGTTAAATACTGAAAGCTTGTAATAAGCAAACTAACAATAGAGCTTTTCTCTAAAATAATATAATATATGATGAATATATGTGTACATTTTTTTAACATACGTATTTGTAATATTGTTGTACTCCTAAGTAGTACTGTCTGATCTAATCTGTAAAAAGTTAAAATTAGAATATTTATTTTAACCTTTATTATGTATTTACATAAATTGCGAATTGTATATTTTAATACAACTTTTTAGCGGTCGATACCTTTTGGCTTTACTATTCACTGTTTAGGCTTATTATATTATTTTATCAATATATTTTTAATTTATAGGCCTGGTTTTTTTTGTTCCCAGCTGTAGAATGTGTTATTACAGAACGTAGTATATTAATTTTATTGCTGGTGATTACCGATTACTGATTAGTTTACAATACATGGCGTGTTCTCTGAGTTAAAACTATGACCGTGTTGCGCTATTTTTCTTGACGTGCTCTTTTTATTTTTAAACTTTATTCAATATATATCTCTGTAATATTAATAATTGAAGGAAATACACAGGTGGGTCATAAGTATGAATTTTTTATCGATAGTTAATACATTATTGATAATGCTAGATATTATATTATAATTTAATACTATTTTGAGTTATATTATTTTATTTTCATGCATTTACCTTTAAGATTGAATAGGTATTTTATTCTTAGTATACATTAAATTTCTTCCAAGATCATTCAGTTTAGATTATAAATCGTAAGATAAATATTTATGATATAAAATAAATTTAATTAACTTCACTGTTTACTGATAAGTGATAATTCTATTTTTATATTTTATGCATTGAACTTTCTACACAGCGTTGAGCGATAAAGAATTGTCCCAAATCGTTAAAATGAAAAATTTTTATAATTTGTTAATTAATTTGTTTAAAAATTATTATAATTTTATAATTTGCATACTAATACACAATATACACTATGTATAAAATATATACAAATATTTCGTGTTAATAATGATTGCTAAAGGTACTTAGCAGTTAATACTAAGTATCTCCATACTGGTTTTCTTTTTATAATTTGAACTATAATACTAGATGTACAAAACTCAACATCATTCTCAATATTATTATAAGTAATTATTTAAGATGCGTGAATATTATTACAGTCTTAAATATTTTTTTAATGGGTACTCTTCTACTCAAACTTTTAAATCTTTGCCTCAAATATAAACACAATATTTGTAAACTCAAAGAAAAACAAGGAACAGAATAAGATATTTTAGAGTTATAAATGTTAACATATAAAATACTTATACGAGAAATTTATAAATAATTTCAAATTATATTTGTCCAATGTCAAATTAGCATTAATTGATAATAAAAGGTTAAAAATAATGTGGTTTGTTGATTGTGAACTCATATTTAGTTATTGCATTCAGTATATAACAATTCTCGGCTGTTCAAAAGTTTACTCCATAGTTCTTATTAAAAGTCTTTTAAAAGTATTTTATAATATTTTATTTTTAAATATTATTTTGTATGAATTCCGAGGTTTATTCACTGTATTTACTAAAAACATAATTAATTACATTTCATCCTTAAAAGTTATTTATCTATTTTTATATTAATTTCGAACAACTTTAAAAACTAAATAATTTATTAGGATATTAGAAGTAACAATGAGTCAATGAGAAAATGACATATTATTTACATAAATAAGACTTTTTTTTGTACCTACTTAAAATGTATTTATAGAAAACTACCAAGATGATCTATATAATTATCATACTTGTAGTATACCTTAGTAAATAAAAAATGTTTAACAGTTTAAGAAATAAATGAATGAATGCATTATTGTAGCTACCTACCTGGCTACCTATTTAATTTATTGAAAATGTGTTCTAAACATGTTAATTATTCTAATGTTCACGCAATCGAAAAATTAATTTAATATTCTTAAATGTTAGTCATCAATTTTTAATTAATAAGTTATAGCCGTCTAATAGTTTTTTGTTTCCATTAAATTACTATAAAACGACCACGGACTATGGACTATATTCTTATAATCGTATTACATTCGATTTATCTGAAAGCTATTTACCGCACAATAATATATGTTTTGATCATTCATTTGTAATAAAAAATAACGTGTAATGACTTATTAATTAAGATCGAAGTACATCAAATTTGTTATCCAAATATGTATTCTAAAATACTATATATATATATATATTTGATTAAATAACACATTTGTACTCGACGAAAATCTTTTTCATCTTACTATAATTAAAATTATTTATCATTATTAGTTATTAGGTTAGGGTAATTTATTACATTTCAATATTATTTATACATTTTTATGACTAAAAATTAAAATAATTTATATTTTGGTTTATAAGTAAGAAAATACTATTAGTTCATACACATTGTGTATTTAGACATTATTTGTTCATACTCATTCATTTTACACAAATATTGTGATTTTAGTATTTTACTACAAATTTGAAATTTATAGCTTATGAAGTCTTAGTTTACTGGCAACGTAAATCTTTATCTGTGGGCTGTGGTTATGTGCCAAATAATATGTTGCCAAAGGCTAATACTTCTCCTTGAACTAGGTTATACTGTTAGCTCTTACTCGCAATAAATGATACTGAAAATCATTTTATCATTACGAACATTTAAATTTAGTTGTCTTGTACAAAATCAATTAATTTTCCAGATACCATGAGTAAAGATCAAGCAAGTAAACGTTTTTATCGTGTGGACAGTAATTATGATTTTACTGCATTTATGGATCGTGGTCAAACGGCTGCATACGAAAACCGGTGGGTTTTTGAATCCGCTTGGGAAGTTTGTAACAAAGGTTAGTCTCTAATGTATGAGTAATATTATTATGATCAATTAAATGTATTATAATTCATAGGTTATAGAAATCGTAGTAGCTTGTTGGTAATAACGGTACAATTTTATAAATGTCTATATTAAGTAATAAATAAGAACTCTCAGTTTCAATTACATAATGAGGTTTTTTAAGTTTTAAGTGTTTAAAATATTTCCCTTTCCTTATACTAAAAAGCCATTTTCGAGAATCATTAATTATTTAAACAAAAATTCAAACTACAAATAGTTTACATTTTATATTTTATCGAAAATATTGATTTAGATTTTTCGGTGATTTTGTCTCATAGTATTTTAATTAGATTTTTTTTGCATTTACGAGTACATAACTGAAATCTTCTAGAATTATTCAATATTTTATTTTGATATTTGTTGACTATTTAATTACACATTTAACTATTTAGAGACCATTCAATGGCCATTTTTTCTAGAGATCTTAAATATTATTACTTTCACATTTCGACAATTTTTTTTTAAAGAGATTCAATTATGTTGTAAATAGTGACATAGATCCTCATCCCATTATTAGTAATTTGAGAAGTAGCTTAAACGAAGCCGGCAGGTCGATAACTTGTCATCCACTATTTTTCGTCTTGTCCCCTATACTCTGTAGGTTTTGGCCTATAGACAAATTATTTTTTTAAAACAGTAATAAGTAATCTTAAGTACCTATATACTAATAAAAATAGCTCTTATAGTATTATTGGCCTTTATACTTTTATTTTATATTATAGATTATATTTCATATGAATTATTAATTTTTAAAATACGAATTAGACATTCCCTATAAATGTTATTCAAATTATATTTAAATAAATTGATAAGAATACTTGATGTTTATTGTCTATCCTTGTAGGTTTAAATTACTATTATTATTATACAATGTACTAAAATTAGCATTCCGCCCGTTTAATATCTATTTAGTATGTTTAATGTAATAATTATTTCCTTGGCGTTTCAGTTGGTGGTATTTACACAGTTATCAGATCAAAAGCATTCGTCTCAACTGAAGAGATGGGAGAACAATATTGTTTATTGGGACCTTATAAAGAAAACTATGCTCGAACAGCGGTCGAAGAATTAGAATTTGAAGAAGGATCTCCGTATCACACAGCAGTTACAAAAATGAGAGATCAAGGATTTAAGGTATGGATAATGGTCTATTGTATGAATATACATAAAATAATGATTTGTTTGGATGTACTAATGAGATAATTAATTGTATATGATTGTCCGCATTCTGAATGACAAAATGGTTCAAATTGTGTAGATTCATTAATTATTGTAGAATATTTACTTATATACTTATATATTTATTTTAAATATATAAGTATAAAATACTTTTAAAACAAATATTAATTTTTTAAAAAAAATAATTGGTTTGTTTTTTAAAAAAAATACTTTCTAATCTGTACTCTTAACATTAGGGTCAGTGATAACAGCGTAATTGCAATTGCATACTATTTTTTTAATACATTCCGTTTTGGACTTCTACAAAAAAAGTATTTCAATATAAGCTTATGTAATTATGTATAATGTAATATTACGAGTACCTATATTTCCCATGATTGAGTTAAAATTATAATACGATTTGCACACATTTTTATTTTTATAATATTAAAAAGAATCTATATTTGACGGATTAGTTGGACCATTGAATATTGAATAAAATACAATAAATATATATATAATAACTGTAGGATAAATTTATTCTATAATCAATAGTTGTTATACCCAGGGCAGGATCTTAACTTTTTAACACCCGGGGAAAATTAAAAATATACGCCCTTTTCAGGAAATTCCTGGAATGCACCGCAGTCCACAATAAACACAGACATACAGTCGCGGACGGGTATTTCCACTGCAATACGTACCTATTTGTCCATTTTAAAATAATATTGTTATTACTTGTTAAAATTAAAAATAAAAATAATATTATTTTATTCACATACCCATTATTACACATTTCTATTAAAATATTATTTTGTAGTTATGACTTTTGTTTGATTGTTTCAAAGTCCATTTTAAATTTAAAACCTTTACAATACGCCCATGAAAATTATACGCCCGGGGATAAATCCCCGACTTTCCCCCCCCCTAGATCCGGCCCTGGTTATACCACTAACTATAGTATAACTTTACGGTAAAAAAACCCAATAGGTACTGAATTTGGTGAATAATTCGCGTAACCTTTGTGAACAATGAGTGGATTTCTTAATTATTCGGTCGGAACACTGTTCGTAAACTACTGAGTTATAAAAATTAATTATACATATTAGCTTAGTAATAATTACTGCATATTGAGCATTATTATCCTAACAAATAATTAAAAACAGTTGTTGACAGGCCGATGGTTAGTTGATGGTAGCCCCCAAGTTGTTTTGTTTGATATTGGTTCAGCGGCATGGAAATTAGATGGATATAAGCAGACTCTGTGGGATACGTGCAACATAGGTATTCCACATTTAGACGTAGAAGCAAATGATGCTGTCATTTTGGGATATTTAATATCTGAATTTCTTTCAGAAGTAAGTATAAATATTTTTTAGTCATATGTACGTACATATATCTTTTGTAGTCTTGTAGAGAAACTTAAGTTGACATGTTCTTAAAATAAAAGTTCAAACTCTAAGTTAGCGGATATTAGAATACCATACTTAAATATAAAATTTTACACAATCTATGATCATTCAAAGAAATGGATATATTTTTAAAATATCGAAAATGATCCATCATGTGATCGCATTGCTCACGTTTATACTTCTTATATTGTAACTAATTATAATTTAATTCTTAGATGTATATGGTATGTATAAATTTATGATTATTTTAATGAAATCATGTTATTCAAAATAGTTATCCCATATTTCCCATATTATAGACATTTTGACTTGGTATCTGAAAGACAAAATAAATAATGATATTTACATACACTCGTATAGGCGCATAACTTCTACAATAATACTTAAACGTAAATGTTTACGTAAATGTTGGTGTCTCTTAAAATTCTGTATGTTAAAATATTTTTAGAATGTAGTTAATGTCAATTTGTATCTACCAATAATATATCTACTTATATCCTATTCCATATAGGTAACTAAAAAGTAATAAGCAAAACGAATTTACTGTGCTGTAGTACGTATGTAACCATATGTATCAATTATTTGATTTACATACAGATGTATAAATACCTAATTATTTTAATAGATAACATAATATATTAGTTACATATTATTCAAATAATGTATTTCTTATAAGAATATTTTATAAGAATAATTAACTTCAGCAACAAGTTATCTAGGATACAATAATTGTATTATACTTCAAAAGAGTCAAGAGATACTCTATAGTCTATACTCTATAGTCTACATGCACCATGCATATAGGTCTTATCTATATGTTAATAATAAAAATATATAGATTAATATGTGATTCTTAGTTTTATGATGATACAGATTTATAAATATTAAAATAATATAATTAATTTTCAGTTTCGTGCAGCAGCAGCAATATATGTAGATTCGACTCCACTAATCGTTGCTCATTTTCACGAATGGCAGGCTGGCGTAGGACTGATAGCCCTTCGCACAAAAAAAGAACCGATTGCTACTGTATTTACAACTCATGCAACATTATTAGGCCGATATCTTTGTGCTGGAAACACTGACTTCTATAATAATTTAGAAAAAGTACACATGATTTATTTATTTATTTTATAATGGTATTTTTATTTTTTCCTACACATTTGCAAGTGTTTGGATACATTTTTTATTTAATTGTATTTATATCATAAAAATGTCAAAGTTATTATCCTTAAATTAATCTTATTTACAATGTATTATAATTTATACTTCGCCGAGCACAAATGCGTTGAATGTTTTTACGTTTCCCCAAATAAGTTATTTAGATATTTTCAATGTAGTTATTCATTATAAAAATGTTTGTTTTTTTTTACAGTTCAATCTCGACGAAGAAGCTGGTAAAAGACAGATATATCATCGTTATTGTATGGAACGTGCTGCAGCTCACGTCGCTCACGTTTTTACCACAGTATCCGATATTACTGGAAAAGAATCCGAATATTTACTCTCTCGTAAACCAGATATTATAACCCCCAACGGGTTGAATGTAGTTAAATTCTCAGCATTACACGAATTTCAAAATCTTCATTCGCTGTCGAAAGAGAAGATTCATGATTTTGTTCGCGGCCATTTCCATGGGTATTTAAGTTCATCTATTTAAGTGTAGATACAAATATTCATACATTATAAATATTAATTTTGAAAATTTGAATTAACAAACTATTTGGATCTATTAGATCTGGTAAAAATTTTTAATCGGTAAGTATAGCTTGTATGGTGTAGGTACCTACCTAGTTTCATATTTCAGTGGTTTTGTTTATGTTATGGTCAGTATTGATAATCCTAGATAATAAGTATATTTATTGCACCAGAATTTTGTAAAATGTCTGTTATTTTTATTTTTTTGCATTAATATTTTATTAAAGGCCGAACATACGTACCTAATATGTGTAAAAAAGTTGTAAGTTGAGGTTAGATAAAGAGCACGCTATTATTCAAATTTGTTTGATTAGGCTAAATACGACAGAATTGTCATGTAATTGTGTATGTACATACGACTGCTATTTATGTACATCAAAATACTAATGTTGTGTAATATATAATAATATAATATCAAGTACATTTGTATATTTGTATGTATTTTAATTTTTTTTTTTAATAATTAAAATAATTCCTAACTTTTTCTCATAATTGTAATTACTATTTAATTTTACAATAACTATAAGTCCCTATACTTATTTTATTAAAACTTCAAATGCCAATACGGACTTACTGAATTTTGTAACCTTACTTAAATCATTGTTGCTCCTAATGATATTGTTTTTATTATTTGTAGTATTTTTAATGTTATTTGATAAATTAGCTAGAAATTAAAATTTAGTTGTATATATATAGATTTTGTTCATACAGACCTTTAAATCATCCATATAGTGACCAATTAAAATCAAATTTACTATACTGTATTTAAGCTTCTAGTTATAAATAGTTATTTTGTTTATTACTGTACCTTTGTTTTCTTTTATTAACTTCATAAGCTAAATTTTAATTGCAGGCATTACAATTTTGATCTTGAGAAGACGTTATACTTCTTTACGGCTGGAAGGTACGAATTTTCCAATAAAGGAGCAGATATATTTATCGAAGCATTATCACGTTTAAATCATTATTTGAAAGTTAGTCTATAATTTATAGCTTAACGAATAACAGTATAAATATTTTGTCATATTTTAACCAACAATTTTTTAATTTTAGAGTGCAAATTCAGATATGACAGTAGTAGCCTTCCTTATATTTCCTGCACGCACTGATAATTTTAATGTGGAAAGTCTTCACGGTCACGCCGTTACGAAGAGTCTACGAGACACCATCCTAGAAATTCAAACGAAAGTCGGCCGAAGGATCTACGAGATATGTTTAAGGTTGTTTAATAAAGTCACTGTACTAACTGTATGGTAAGGTTAACTGTTGAAAATAATACATTGATTCGACGTATTTCCGTAGGGGTCGAATGCCTGCCGAAGATGAATTGTTGACCAAAGAAGACACTGTTAGATTAAAACGTTGCTTGTATGCTTTACAAAGAAACGATCTCCCTCCAGTAACCACACATAACATTATTAACGATTGGAGTGATCCAGTATTGAACACGATAAGAAGATGTAAATTATTCAATACCACTGCCGACAAAGTGAAAGTAAGATATAAAAACAATTATATTGATGGTACTTACCACGTACGACATACCCCATTCGTTAAAGGTTTCTGACGTGCAAAAAAAAAATTGAACTTTGTACGATTTTATAGATAGTGTTTCATCCGGAATTCTTATCGTCGACTAATCCGCTGTTTGGATTAGACTATGAAGAATTCGTTCGTGGTTGTCATCTGGGAGTTTTCCCTAGTTATTATGAACCTTGGGGATACACTCCCGCTGAATGTACGGTCATGGGAATTCCGTCAGTAACTACTAACTTGTCAGGTACCTACCAATATTATACCAACATGAAATTACCAAGGTAGAATTTAATTCGTAAGTACTTGTTTTTAGGTTTTGGTTGTTTTATGGCCCAACAAATTGCTGATCCATTGAGCTACGGTATATATATAGTAGACCGTCAAAACATTAGTGTAGAAGACTCTGTTAGGCAGCTCGCTCAGTATATGTACGATTTTGCGAGAATGAGCCGTAGGCAAAGAGTAATTCAACGTAATCGTAACGAACGCCTAAGCGACTTACTTGATTGGCGCAACTTGGGTATCGTAAGTATATTTCCAAATTTATATTCCATTAAATCCAACTTTTGAATTAATTTAACTGTAACAATTATTACTTATGTAGACTCGTAACCGTTTAGGGTAAACAATTTCTGTAATTTTATTTCGATTGAAATTAATGATATTTTCACACAAAATAGAGCTATTTAATTAATTACATCCGTCCTAGCGAGCTATGTTGTACTTCTGGTCTTAAACATCATATTCATACTTTATAATGGGATGCTTTAAACCAGCGAAGTCTAAAACATACGCACCTATCCGATAATATTAGAATGTTTTAAATAAAATAAAATAAAATCGAAATTATTTTGCTAAGAATATTTAGTGTAATATAATTTCATACTCATTGTAACGGACGTTAGTCTTACCATTGGTTATAGAATACATTTATTCTATAATCAATCATCCTACAATGGTTATTAACTTAATGGTTAATTGTTTTTTTTTTTAAATTGGAGCACAATCCTTATATTATATACTAATTTTCGATTCTGACCGGCACAAGGAATGTATTGGTTTTCCATGGTATTTTTATTTAATTATTGTTATGTCAGTTGACATGATTTTGACCAGAAGGATTTCTCTAATAGTTAACTTTTTTAAAACACCGGTCTCTTAAGATAATATAATTTTTAAGTGTTGATTTTTTGTACCTTTTAAATTTTCTGCTTTTAATAAATTAAGTCATTACAATTCTACAAATTAATTTTCAGTATTATCGCCAAGCGAGGCTAAAAGCACTGTGTCAAGTGTTCCCGGATATGTTCGATAAAGAAACGGAAACTTTATGCATCACAGAAGCATCAAGGCGTCGCTATAACTATCCCCGTCCTTATTCTGAACCACCATCACCATCAAGTAGCCGACCTACTACACCTGGCGCTTCATTACATGGGTCAGACGATGAAGATATTGATGATGAGCGCGAGGTAACAGTCTTTTTTAAAATATTTTTAAATCAATTGAGTTTTTTATTTCTACTATTATCAAATCTCTGTTTAGCGATACCATAGAGGATTTGTAAATATTTAATAAATTCGTGAATTGTTTTGGGTGGACAAATTTACTATTAAGTAATTAAATCTCTAATTAGAAGATTTGTCCACATATATTTTATTTCTAATTTGTACAGTCTAACAAATATTTTGTATCCACGGATTGAATCAAATTTTTTCTTACATTTTCAAAGTGTATGTACAACATAGATATATCTTAATATTTGATATGCAATCACCATACAAGTTAAGGGAATTACCACTACTGCACATGTTTAGTTAAAAAATCGCGGTATAAGTGAAACCACTGTATGAACGCATTTAGTGGAACACGATTAACAGCCCACATATTATTACTATATCCATTGTATACCATAGTATACTTTATATTTTAATCAATGCTATATCACTATTTTTTTTCTGGTAACACTGTAAATACCTATGGTAGATATAGTACACATGTGAAGTAGTAGGAAAAGTTTGCCTCATTTGCATATATTATGATGATCACACATCTAGTTTTAAAAGATCTATGATTTACTAAATTCTGTTAGTGACAAGTGAACACCAACAGTTTTTACTTGACAAAATTAATATTTTTAACAATAATAAGACTACTATTATTTAATACCAATATGAATACTCAAGGTAAAGTTAAAAAAAAAATAGTCGTACAATTAATATGTTTTTATTATATACATCACCATAAATATGGTTTCATAGTAAAAAAAAATTCCAAAAATGTGTTTTAATAGAATAAACGTTTTCAATTATTTTAAAAACAATTTAAAAATACTATAAAATCAAAATATAGTAGTTTCATTAAGATAAAGTAATTTAATCTTTGAAATATTGTGTCTGCTAGGGCAAACACAACATTTCTCCAGTAAATTCCAATAACTTTCGACATTATTTTGAATATTATATAGTATTGTAAAATGAAAATAATAAATATATAAATAAAAGTACAAATTTGTAATTAGGAAATAACATTTAGCTGATTTCGCTCAAACTAATTTCAGCACTGTATTGATTTAAAAATAGAATAGAGATCACAACAATGAAGTTTTTAAGTTCACAAATTTATAATTTTCTGTATAAATATTTTTAAAAATAAGTAAAATTTATTAATATATATAATACATTGTATTTTATGTTTTTCAGCTGGCAGAGCTTTCGGAACACAGAAGTTATTAACTGTACTTGAAAAGTTTCTGTTATAAATAAATATTATGTGTAACACTTAGTACTTCCAAAAAATTGTATTTTCTTAAAATATATTTCCCTGTAATTGTCTTAGTTAAATAACATCATTATTGTTTTTACTAAAAATACATTAATTTTAATGAGACTTAATTTGTTACTCATTTAGAAAAACGTACAAAAATATACTTAATAGGTTTAATATAAAATAAATAGTAAATTAATATTTGTTCTAATTTGAGTATCAATCATGTCATAAGTCTTTAAAAATTCTAAAATAATTATCAATATATGTTATGGCATAGCTCAGGTCACGTAATATGAAGTATGTACAAATTCAAATAGAACAAATTGTTTAAAAACACTTATTAACAAAACTTAACTTAAGTAGGATATCATTACATTGTCTTAATGATATTGAACAAATTCGTATTACAAAAATTATTACGAACAATGAATAACACAACAATGTATACAAGTATAATAGTAATTCAATAATAAATGTTGTAATAATGATAATAATTCAATGAAAAAAAATATACTACGCATTGCAAAAAAAAAAAAAAATTATACGCTACGCATAGCAAAAAAAAAAATTAACAATGCCTCAGACAGCTATTAGGAGATGGTGGGGGAGCAACGGGGCTAAAATATGTACTTGATGATGGAGAGTGTGAACGAGGGGTAGGTGGTGGAGGGCATGGTTCAATGGGTAAAGCAAAATCCGAATCATCATAAATATCAGTAGGTATATCAGTTTGAGAACATAATGTAGGGCAAGGAGGTTCGTATCTTTCATCATAACGTAGATACTGGTTGGTTCGAATGTAATCATTTGTTTGCATCATTATGGTGGTAGTAGGACTAGGCGGTGGGTTGAGCGGGCTACAGTTTGAAGGGGAGATCAAATCAATATGCGTTCCATTTGGCATGGCAGTATAAGCAGTTGCTGAAGAATATTGTCGGGGCATTGATATAGCTGTATAAGTTACAGCATTATTACTCGTCAGACTTGTACCGTCCGGATCACTGTTAATAAATTGTACATGCAAATTATTATTACGGCCATGTAAGCAAACTGACAGAAATCTTGTGACATACCTTTTTGAACAACGATAAATAATCGTTAACAGCAGACTGAATATTGTTACAAAGAAAATTATTGTAAAAAATAATGTTCCTTTGAATGATTTATCGCCACTTGTGGAGACTACAGTAAGCCCTACATTTCTTATCAATGAACAAGCTATATAAGTTTCGTCCGACCCATCAATACAGTGTTTCCTGCCATCACACACTTGCTTTACAGGTATACATGCACCATTAGAAATGCATTGGAATCTATCGTTGGATATAGTTCCAGATGTACAGCACTTGGATTCATCTGAGCCATCAGCACACTGTTTTGTACCATCACACACCCAGTTTTTATCTGGAAAAGATCAAACAGTACATTATTAAGAGTAACATGTTTTCTTAATGACTGAATATTTATTTCTTGTGCATGTATAGCTATTACCAAATGAGCACATTTTTTGGAAAATAGACAAAAAGAGTACAAATTAGTAACCAACAGAGCATAAACATAAACACCTTTTGTAAAAAAACATATCATCTAAAAAAAATAGTCAAAAAGGCATAATGATAAATCCATTGATTTATCCTAGATTATTTACAAAATTAAATCTCAATTTTCAGTTTTTATTACACTTTGTCTTAATACAGTGTTGATCATCAACATAGGTCTTTTCTATTTATCAACTATCTGTTTCACCAGCTAGTTATTATCACAATATACAGTTGTAGTTCGTCAAACAGCATGATAGAATTTAGAAGTGTAATAATACCTTATAATTGTATATTTTTTTGAATGAATATAGATTTTTTTACAAATTTATCGAATAAATGTGAAGAAAATTTGGATTTTGGTGAACAATGTGAACAATCTTACTACAATGTTGTACTGTATTTTATATTTTATTATTATTGTGCTCTGTTGGGCAGCGCCTGTAAAATATTGTAATATGTTGTCTTTTTGTTTACATCAGCATCTACATACCTATACAATGACCATCAAAAGTACATTTGAATTGATATTCGTTACATTCAACACAATTAACTTCGTCTGAACCATCAATGCAGTCGGTTTGACCATCACAGCGCCAATAGGATGGCATACATTCTCCATTTAATGAATTGCAAATAAATTGTTCAGGACTACATACAGGTAAGTTCACACATTGATGATCACTCATTATTAATCCCAAAGGACAAGAGCATTCATGACTGTTGGAAGTGCTTTCATTCACAGTAGTGACAACACACAAATGTGAACATGAACCATGCTTGTTCATTGCACTACATGGATGTGATGCTAAAATCTAAAATAAAAATGATATATTGTTATTCATAATAGTATTGAAGTATCCAATGAAAATAAAAACATGAGACATATAATTTAATCAATTTGTATAATATTTACAAACATTCTTGAACAAGATAATTATTGTGTAACTGATTGTTTTTTTAATATTTTTTAATCTTTGATAAATATATATAATATTAAAAAAAAGTTATGATTATAATTTCATTACCTCAGGAGTAGGGATATAAATTGCGATGATATCAATTAAATGTGGTGTTTGATTCATAACACTACTTCCTTCGACTACAGTACCAGTTGTTTTATTGACTCTTTCAATAGCTTGTTTCTCTTTATCAATCCAATACAAGTATGGTCCAAGAACAGCAATATTAGAAATTTGTGCACCGTCAAATGAAATCAATGTTCTTCTACAAAAACAAAATAAATTTAAATACCTTAATTAATATAAATAACTGAATTGTAAACCAGTTTAAGACAGTTTTATTCTAAGTTTGTATTGAATATAAAAATAAAAAATAGAACAATTATATAATGACAATGTTATAACATATTTTATTAATTTTATTTATTGCAAAAATTGTGGTTTTTTTTTTAAATTTGTTTGTTAGGGCTTTTCTATTTCCTATAGAAATAAGAAAGAACAGTAATTTTTAAAATATATCCTATTTTATTATTTGAAAATTAAGTGTTATTTATATTGGTAGTAAAATGAAGTAAGATGATGCACAGAGTTAAATTTGTAATATCTTTCTAAAGTTAAAATTAGTTATAAAATAGTTTGTTTGAAAATCTACTCGAGCAACAACTTCAATCTGAAAATTAAAGAGATAATAAGCAACTATAAAATAAATAGTTTTCTATAAATGGTATTAGCTGTAAATAATTGTCACTTGAAACAAAATAAATATAAAAATATTTACTGAATTGCCTTTCTATGCTTTCTTGGGTCAAACCCTTATCAATACAACATGATATTTTAATAACTAATATGGGTATCATGGGTATTATATATATATAATATTTTTACCTTTGATAACCATGAAGATCACAAACATCTACTTTACTCGAATAGGAAAAGTAAACCATATTATTTAGCCTGTCTACTGTAAGTGCTTCAAGAGATAACAAATCAGAAGCAATGATGACTCTATTATGACCATCAATACGAGATCTAATTACTCGATGTTGACTTCCCAAATCGGTCCAATAAATGAAACTAGAAATTTCAAACTCATTGAGTATCAAAGAAATAAATAAACTATACATTATTAATATATATTACCCTTTTTCTGGATGCAATGCCAAATTTCTTGGTTTTTCACCATCAAAACTTTTGAATATAGATCCTTGTAAGCTACTGTTCGTTAAACGAGTAATATTTATAGCATCTGTTGATGAACATGTCCAGAACAACAATCTGTTAAACGGATCCAAAGCAAGATCATATAAACTAAACGTATTGCCATTATTTCCAACAAATGTACTTGGGTTTGAACCATTCTCATGACAACGTTTTATCATTTGTGTTCTGCCATCAATCTAAAATTATAAATCAATTTTTAAAATTGTTTAAAACCAAACATATAGAATTATTTTACCCAGTAAATCATGTGTGATATTGGGTCATATTCAACAGCTTTAACATGTTTCAATCCAACAACTGGTAATGATGAGTCAGAAGAATCATCAATATCCATTACTACTCTATAAAATGTTGTTTTCTGAGCCACGATTAAAAAACTATTTGGTGCTAAATAACAAACAAGAAAAATTACATCAATAAAAGTTATTATAGTGATCTGAATGTTCATACATTCATAACAAAATATTTTGTATATTGTAAAATATTTAAAAAAAAAAGCATTATGTATTTGGTCTTAATTTTAAGTTAAAAATTAAATAAAAATTATGCATAAGAGGTTTTCATTTTTAAATTAGTAAAATTGATTCTCTAAACAAACATTTTCCAAAATCAAAAGAGTTAATTTTTTTAATAAATAAACTTAAAAGCCAAAACAAAATAGAACTTGGTACTAAAATAATTTAAGTTAAGCAAATAATGAAGTTTACTAACTAAATACATTTATCTATTATACTTAAACACAAAACAATTAAATTATTTATAGTTTTAATAGATATAATATGAGAATATATTGTATAATTTTAATTATAATGGTAACTTGTTTACTCAAACATAATCAATCAAAAAGTTTTATTCAATGGTATACTTTTTAAATAATGTTATTATAATAAGCAATTTTTTTAAATTTATTTGGTTAAAAAAAAGTATTTACAAAGATATATAAAAAAAGTCTATGTATAAGGATCAAAATATTATATACCTGAGCAAGTATTATTTTTGAATAATGTGAAATGTGTTTCACACGAACAGTGATACGGCAAAGGTTCATAATCAATGTATGACCCCTTAACAAGACACAATTGTTGACATCCTCCATTATTTATAGCACATGGATTTGTTCCAGTTTGACTTAATTTATCATAAGTAGTCAAATCCGTAACGTGGTCTAAATTTATTTTACTTTGCTTCACCACCGCACCACTATGAACATCAACTTGGAAATAAGTTCCGTTAGACCAATCCAACCAAAACAAACAACCCTAAACAGTTAAAAGTTAATGTTTATGTTGAAAATAAACCTACCATCTAAAATTAATTTAGTATTAATTTATACCTTTAAGTAAGTTATTGCTGAAGGATAACCAAAGCCAAAAGCAACAGATGAAATTTTATTTTGATGTCTTCCATCTAAATCAATACTTTCAATAGATCCACTGTTTGGTGTCAATGTAGTCCAATAAATCAAACCATTATCATAGTCTGAAGTTAAACTAATGACTCTGCCAATCTTATTTACCAAACAATGTTTTCCCTCGCCGTTCATTGAAGATTTATGAATTGAACCAGTTATGCCATCATATTCACTCCAATACATAAATCTAATGGACAAAAATAATGTAACAACTGTGATAGAATTTACAACTACTATTTTCTTACCCTTTTACGGGATCTAGAATTAAATTTTTTGGATATTTTATATCATTCCATAATAAAACTTTACGCATGGTTCCATCTAATCTAGATACTTCAATTCGCTTAGTCCCAGAATCACACCAATATAAGTTGCCACCAATCCAATCAACAGCAATTCCTAATAAAATAATGTAAAATAAGATTTAGGTAATTAAGTAAACATAGAAAATTGATAAGCGAACGGATTTTACAAATATATATTATAAATTTGTATGATAACATTTTTAATTACCTTCTGGAGATTGAAGGCCAAATGTTATTATTCTTTCTGGCATTGACCCGTTTAAGAAAACTCTATTGATTGTTTTTAATTTAAAATCCACCCAATAAACTCGTTTATTCTTAATGTCTACATCAACAGCACTATAAGAGCATAAAAAAATATTAGTATTAAAATATATTATTTTTTTGAATACATTTTCTATTATTAGTATATGATTACACAGAACCAGGCACAGGCAACCTGCAGATTATCTCAAAGGTTTAATCTAATATATTTAGAAATAATATAGTGACATTTTACAACAAATGTGTTGCTGATTGTTGTCATTTAAAATGTTTGTAGCTATTTTTATTGTATCTATTTCTATTAATATTATATTAAAATTGTATTTTTAATAATAATTGTTTTAATTTTTAATGTGATGCTCAATAAAAAAATATAAAAAATATGGCCTGTTAAGTAAAAATGAGTACCTTGCACTAAGAACTGAAATTTTAAATTATATCATTAAATAAGTTATAGTCATTTAAATTCTGAGAAATATTATTTTACATAAATGTGAAATTTCAAGTGCTAATAATTTAAAATAAATTTACATAAGATTTAAATAATACTAAATTAATTGATTAAAATGTAAGAAAATAGGAAATTTACTTTTAGAAAAGTTATTTTGGATGTGTTCACAATGAAAACAAATATTTTAAACAAATTTTAAGTTTACATTTTTGAATAATAACATTTATAATTATTTAGAATTGGGTTATATTAACCTGGCTTCTTTCACTCCAGTTACAGGGATAACATCAGAATAATGGCTATTTTCAGTACTTAATATTCCAATGTGTTCATTACGAGAATACACTAAAAATATTTCAGACCAAACACAGGTTTTTCCATCCACTGCCAGTTCATAATCTAATCAAATAAAATTAATTAATACACATATATACAACTGAAATACAATCTGTACATATATATACTCGTATATTATATACATTTAATAATAACAAATAACAAGGTTTATAAGTTAAAAACTAGTTTTAATAGTTGAAAATAAAGTTGCTGGTTATTTTATTTGCTATTATTATTTTAATACTTTTCTTTTGGAATAGTAAACATAGATTAATGATAATGAATTAATTACTTATTTCACAAGCGCAACTGTAGTGTCCATTAGGATTATAAAAACAAATTTGACTGCAGTTTCCATTATTATCACTGCATGCATTGCCGTTTAAGGGCTCTTTTAAGCTCACAGCCTTTACTCCCATTAAATTTGGTAGTTGATCAATTATAACTTTACGGTCAGAACCAGTGTTTTTATTAACTCTATCAATTGTACGACGCTGCCAATCTGTCCAATAGAGATGATCACCCAATTGAGTAAGACCAAAAACATGAGGTAAGTTTTCGCTAACTAGTTCTCTGCGATTTTCACCATTCATATTAATTACCTATTAAATTTATGAGTTTTAATATATTTTACAAATACAACTGAATGTATAAAAAACAATATTTTACAAATTTATATAATATTAAGGATCACAGGACTTCTTATGAAAGTCAATAGTGATTTCATTTTTAAATTAAAAGTTGAAATTATTAAATTTATTAATTATAATAATTTTTGTAACTTACTTCTATCCTGTCAGTTTTAGCGTCACAAAAATATAGATTTCTCGATTTAACATCTAAAGATATTCCATTAGGCCATCCTAAGTCTTCTTTGAGTAAGACTATTCTATTACTTCCATCTAAATTTGACCGTTCAATTTTGGGTCTTTTATCATACCAGTCAGACCAAAATAGCCAACCTAGTTCAGGCGAAACTGCAACACCACGAGGTTCAGCTAAATCATTGACAATTATAACCTAAATCATAAAAAACAATTATGTTTAAGAGATAATTTATAATACAAAAATTAACAATAAATTACTCTTCGGTGTTTCCCATTTAATGTAGCAACTTCAATTCTATCTGTTCCTGTATCCGTCCAATATAGGTTTCGTGCAGCCCAATCAATAGCAACTCCATCAGGATGAAATATTTCATTGGAAATCACCACTGATTGTTTGCTACCATTCATTTTTGATCGTTGAATTGTTTTTATCTAAATTTTAATATTCAGTATTACATTACAATATAGTAATTAATGTTTGTACAACTATTATTTATTAAATAAATTACTTCATCATCAGTCCAATAAATATACCCCTCAACAGGGTCATAATCTATAGCAATAGCATGAGCCAAGCCTGTAAGGGGTATGCCCATTAAAGAATGATCTGGGGAATCTAATGATATTTGACATATATCAGTCTTTTGTACAAGAAATAAAACTTCTTGAAAACCTATAATTCATATTTAGTTTTAATTGATGTATACTTGCAAGTAGTATTTTAAATTAATATTATTATTTAACTAACCCTCAGCACAATTATGGTGATCTATAAGTTTAATTCCCGTTGGACATGCACATGAATAACCAGGATAATTTGGAGAAAGTAGACATAAATCTGAGCAACCTCCATTATTTTTATCACATGGAGTGGGCTTTTCTGGCTGTCGAGTAGGATTCCACACACGAATATCCATTGGAACATTATTACTATGAATAAGTTCATGACTATTTCCACCTCCTCTGCGGTCTACTACATGAATTGACCTGTTCAAGAAATTAAAATATTTTATCATGATTTTACATTAATAAAAAAAATAAGAATTATAAAGAAAAATTATAGTTCTATGAGAAATTAAGTTTTCTTTTCAATTTGTAAAAATAAGTTGTTGGTTAATTGTAGTTTTTGGCCAGTTAAAAAATTAACATAAGAAAACATTTTAATAAACCTTTAAAAAATTTTACATGAATTATCTTATACTTCATTTATTTCTAATACGGGCTCGTTTATTTATAAATATTATTATATAAATATATAATTTATTTATAAATTACAAAAACCCATAACTATTAACTTAATAATAGTTCTAAACAAACCATGTCTTCCAATCAGTCCAATACAGTTTTTCTTGAAACAGAGCAATTCCAAATGGATATGGAATTCCTTTTTCAAGAATAGTCTTCCTATTTCTGCCATCAAAATCCATAACCTAAATAAAAAATAATTATAAATGAAGATTTAAAAATTAAAAAGGAATATATGAGTAATATTAACATGTATACACTAACATCAATAAATCCAAGTTTTCCATCAACCCAATAGATGTTTCTATAAACATAATCAATGGTCAAGCCATTTGGCCAAAATATTTTATCGCTAACTATAATTTTCCTGGTGGTTAAATCTCCATTCATTCCGGCACGTTCAATTTTTGGAACTTCACCCCAGTCCGTCCAAAACATTAAGCTAAAATAAATAAGAAAAATATTAATTTAAATTACATAACAATATTTATTTAACATACCCATCCATAGGACTTAAAGCAATAGCTCGAGGTTGATCAATATCTTCCCAGTAGAGTACTTTTCTATATTTACCATCTAGTGACGCTACTTCAATTCTATTAGTATCTCCATCAGACCAATATATCTTTTTAGTTAGCCAGTCACAAGCTAAACCATCAGGTGTTACAATACCAGTATTCAGAATTGCAATCTATTTAATAAATATTAAAAATTTAGAATGATAAAATATTCTCATAACTTATTACATAAGAAGAAAAGAATTAACTATTATAAATTTTACTTATGAGTTGTAATTTATTTCAAACAGAAAAATTTAAATGTACCTAAGATTTATTAAATCAACATTTAGTATAAATACAATTTAATCAGTATAATAATTATAGGTAACTTAATTGAACATACTTTGTTACTAGCATGGGTACCATTGTAAGAAGTACATTGAATAGATTCTTGTGAATGATCAGCCCAGCATATCAAAGATCCTTTAAAGTAAAAATCAAGAACACTTCCTTCAACTAAATCCTAAAATTAAAAACAAATGTAAAAAATTGGTTCATTTAAAAATAATTATGACTTTCCATAAACGTATATTCTTACTTTGACAATAACATTAATTCTCATTGATTTTGACATATTGGCCACCCGAATATCTTTCGATGTTATGTATATTAAGTTTGGAGTTGCTAAAACAAAATATAAAAAAATATATAATATTTACATTTTAATTATTGTGAATAAATCAAATACACCGACAAATCTACTATTCAGGTAAATTAATCTAACCTGTTGATATAATATAGATATTTTATAGGTATACGCTTACAAATAAATAAGTAAATCATTAACATGGATGCTATGATTTACTATTATATAATTCTGTAATTAAATGTTACTGCTTAGCAAAAAATTTTAAAAAATATTTAGTAAAAAATGAATAGAAGATCTATCTTTTGAGTATAATACACATTGGTGTATTATGAAATTAATTGGTTATACGGAACTTATTATAAAAATTTTTCTCTTAAGATCAAGATACCTTGACTTGAAAATATATTTTCAATTCATTAATATCATCTATAATAATATAGATATACCAGATTCTATATGGTAACCTTATAAAATAAAAATATACTGAAATCAAAGAACAATATCAACATATTTATTTATATAGTCTGGATTTGTTATGGAAATCGCATTCAGAATCATTGGAAAAATGTACGATTTATTTTTAAATTTATAGCAATGTTTACCGTGAAATTTGTAATAACTTTGTAATATCCTTTAATATTTCAACGTTTGACTACTAAAAATTTAATTTGTATCTAAATATATATATTTATTTATTTATTTCAAATGGGAGGAACCCAATAACAATGTGTATAGTTATTACATTTGCAACTTAAATATATTTGACTGAATAACAGTGAAAAATATATGAAAAATAATTTGAATATAAAATTAATTAATTTATGGTAGTATTGGTATAACAATAATAAATATATGTATAATTAATAATAAAAAATAATTAACATATCTCGTAAAATAAGTAATATAACTACTAAAACAATCAAAAGTATGACAATTAAATAAATCAATCTGGATGTCATTAACTAATTTCATTAATCTATTTATAGGCGAGCCAAATGCATAATTTGTTTTTTGAAATTAAATATAAAACATATTTGCAGATCTAGTAGGACGATAAGGAGCATTTAAAGTAAAGAAACTGAGTAATTCAGGACAGTTTATCAAACCATTAACTATTTTATATAGAAACTTTAAACCAATCAGTTGTTTCCTTTCAGCTGGACTAGTCATATTTAATTTAATTAATATCAGTGTATATTGTGAGTGAGGTTGACGAGGGATATTACATTTGTATGAGATAAATAGGAGAAATCGATTTTGATTAGCTTCTAGGCTTTGTATATGAACAGCGCTAGATGGTGACTATATAACAAAATTGTACTGTAGAACAGCGATTCTCAACCTTAGGGTCGCGACCCAATTGTGGGTCGCCAATAATTTATAATGGGTCGGCTAAAATTTAAAACGTTGATATTTTTATTTTATTTTTGAGTCTTATAAATAATAAATGAAACAGTTTTCGTAAATTCTTCTAAGAGTAACCGTTACGGATCATTCACAATATTGATAATTGGTACTAAGGCTTGGATCACACTATTATTATTGGATCACCATAATATCATAATAATTTTGGATATCTTTAAGAAATGAGTATCCTAATTTTTACGAAGAAGCATTAAAGAAATTAGTTCCTTTTGCAACAACATATTTATGTGAATCCGGATTTTTGAAATTAACTGAAAAACCAAACCAAGAAATAAACTTAATGTTGAACCCACTATGCGTGTTTCACTTACTAATTCCATATAAGCTCGAATTGATTCATTAGTGACAACATCAAGACCAAGGAAGTCAATACATTTTTCATTATTTTTTTAAAAAAATTATGAACAGTACAATTATTAATAGAAATGTTAATTTTTAAATATAATGTAATTAATATTATGACCTGTTATTAGCGTAAGTTATATGAGTAAAAAAAAATATTAAATTAAGAGTACCCAATAGTTATTTTTTATTCCTCCATTAAACATTAATTATAAAAAGTTTGCATGAAAAATTTGGAAAATATCTTAGGTCGCCACTACAAAAAGGTTGAGAACCACTGCTGTAGAACACACTAGAGAAAAATAAAGAATTTTTAAGGCATCAAAATTTGTGAAATCTTTACATGTTCTATTAATGAAACCTAATGTAGAAGATAAAGAAGGAAAAGTAGAGTCAAATGTAATACCCAAATCAAAAATTTCATAAACACACTGAAGTATAATATTATTTATGGTACAATCATTTATAATTAGTGAGCAAGACCTGGTAAAAGACATTACTTAACATTTATAAATATTTAATGGTAACTTATTATTAGAGGTCGGATTTTTATGACTTTACATATTTGTTTCTAGTGTATGCAGTTAAATGGTAGTAAGATATCTTTACGATTCATAAAACACAGAATTCATAGGAAAAAATTTATTTTGCATAAAAAGCATATTTTAGGGGTTAGAGAATATTCAACACATTAAAGAAAAGTTGAGAATATTTTTGTAATATCGGCATAATGAACATATTTCACGTATATTGGCATTCTGATAAGTACAATATTCACTAAATGATTTATTTCTGGGTTCAGAAATGTTTCCAAATGTGAACAAATTAATCAGTAATATTAAAAAAATTTAATTTTAAAAGCGCCATATTATGTCCAGGTGTATAAAGAAATATTGCCCAATGTGCCATTACCCCCAGAACCCGTATTAACTTGGTAAGGAACTTGGCTGGAAGCCGCTGTTTTTAATTACGATAATTTTGACGGTTTGAAAAATGTTAGACAAATTAAGTGAAGAGAAGTCGTCAGTCAGTATTGAAAAATGCAAAAACATATTACACCCACAGTCTGTAAAAAATGATCTAATTTTTATTAAAACTAATTTTCTTCAAATTGTTACAACTATCAAAAGTTTGAAAAAATCAAATACCCCTTAATTGATAATATAAAGATTAATTGATATTTGGGAAATGAATTAAATTCAATAAATGTAAAACCAAATTATTGTAACCCAAATTAATAAATAATGAATTAAAACTGAATTTTTTTTTTTTTAATACTAGAAGAATATTTTGCATATTTAATGACATAAAACATCATATACATGGTATTTTAAAAGAATATTAAGAGAATATAAATCCGACCTCTACTTATTATATTACAATAGAACCTCGATTAACCATCAGTCTCGGGACCAGAGCTTTGACGGATAATCGAAAAAACAATTAAGCAAGATTGTCACGTTGCCATCGGAATTTTGCATATCATATCATTGGAGATATGGCTTTCGATTTTATCGGCATTTTTCTTAATATTATCACTTACAGTTGTTCGGCCAACATCGTAAATTGGTGCTATGCTTACTCCCCTTTGTAAACGCTTAATAATATCCAATTTTTGAGATAAATCAAGTACAACATGCTTCAGTTTTTTACTCATTGTTTTAAACTTAAAAATTTGCACACAAAGAGACTAAAAACACGTGTTATGCGTTATATATTATTTTAGTGTGGTTTATATAACTAATTGACTTTTCAAAAACAAAATGTGATTACTATCGCAATTAACTGTTTTTTATCTCGCCCTTAAAATATATGTATATGTACCTTGTCCAGTAGATATTGCCAGAAAGTTTCGGATACCTACTCTCAAACACAAAGCGATAATATTTTACTGCAACGCGCAAGTAATCCGTGCACGTGAGGCGCCTGACGGTTAATCGGAAAACGGATAATCGAGGTTCTACTGTATATAGTATTAGGCGTTTTTCAGCTTATTGAAAAGAGCGTCCCAAGAGAACATGACAGGTTGAATCAGCAGGTGGTCTGCTTGCCCCCGACAAAAACCGGTCGCCGCCTTGTACCGATCTCATTTTAAACAGACTACAGTTGTTTATTATAAAATATTTAAAACTATTATGATGAATATAAAAATATGAATTCTGTTCAAGGCGACAGTCTTCACCTATCGTACACATAGAGGGTTTGATGGATAAGCTAAAATTAACTGATTAATGACTTAAAACTCAAACAGTATTCTTAATTTACAAGAGGTAATTTATTGAATACTAGAATAATATAATAGTATTTATTATATTAATGATAATAATAATAAAGTAAAAGGTATGTTGCGCCACACTAAAATATTAATTTACTAAAAATACAATACCTAAACCATGTAGGATAACAATTAACAATTATACACAATACGACAGTACACCAATATCCATTATATTATTATTACTACATATATAAATGACAATATGCTGTATGTGCTGGATAAGAAATACTTAATGTATAACATCTAAAATATAAATTGGAGCTATGACTAAAGTTTTTTTTTTTTTTACTTTAAACCAAATAAGTTACTGAGATTATATTTTGATTTACTAAGCAGTTCACTTTCAAAGTTAACAAAAAATTTAAAAAAAAAAAACAAAGAAACCTTAACTTATAGAAAATGCTACACGATTGCATGTTGTCAATTACAGTCAGATAACAGATAAAATTACAAGAGATATCAAAACAAGTATCAATAGGGAACATCACCGGTTATCGTTACAATAAAGTACAAATATAATCTGTGGTAAATGATTTAAGTCACCACCATTCAGTATTTTAAATGAAATTAACACACCAGGCTAATAACTCACCGCTTTGTGTCGTACAAAAACAATATAAATACAATAATACGACATGTAGCAGATCGCGTTCAATAAATTATGAGTTAAAATGCAAAACAAAATAAAAGAATGGTTCGACGGATGTTATAAACAGCAACAAGTGTGAGATCTTACCTTGAGTGATCGACAAAGTCGACCATAATGCGATGAAACTCCATAGCAGCAACATCTTAGAACATTTCACGTGAAAAGGATTTGAGAAAATGAACGTTTGCCGTACGCAGGTGACGGTTTGGGCAGTAACGACGACGCGCAAACCTCACGACGGGTGGCGCGACGGGACAATGATTCGATGGCGGCGACGGCGGCGGCGGCGGCGGCGGCGGTAGTGTCGTCAGTGAATCATGGTCGCGGTGGACAGCCGTTGAATTAAACGTCGGACTGGACCGGGGCGATTTCACGTCGAGCGGGTGTCGAACGGGCGATCGAGCGCGCTACGACGACGCAGACGGAAAAAGTACGAAGTAAATACACAACGGACAAGTAGGGAAATAAAACATTACAGGGATGGGGGGAGGGGGAATACAAACGGGACGGAGGTCGGCGGGCTTAGGGCCGGTGAAGAACAGAATACTGAAACGAAAAGGCGCGCGAGAGCGACCGGACGGGTATGAGAAACGACGACTGTGGCGGCGGACGGCGACGGCGGCCGGCGGCAGAAACGCGTCGGTCGGACAACGACGCCGAAAATTTGAACGGAACGCACACAAGAAACTGTCACCCGCCCCGCGTACGCTGCTGCGCGCTTGACCGTTATCAAATCACCAGGGTAAACAAACGGGCATGTACGCCGGAGCGCCGATAACCTGTGCGCACCACGCGGAATACGACAATTTTTTCGTTTTCGCCACACTGATTCGCAGCGGGGCGCCGAACGGTGCGCTCCGTTGCGTCCCGTTGCGTTCACCACCGCACCGTCCGCCCGCCAGCGGGGGCTCGAAACGTTCGAATACCTCGCCGCCCTCCCCTGATCGACCGACCACGGGTTCTCGAGGGATCGGCGCGACCAATAGTTTTTTCAACGGATCTCGTTTTCGGGCGTCCGAACGGACCCGGTTGGCCCCACTGATCGGCGGATACGTAGTACCTCCACTCGACGGAGACGGTTGCCGGTCAAGCCGTGTGCCATCCGCTCGACGCCTTCGTCCGTCGTAATAACAAGTGACAACAGTGACTCCGGTATGGCGGTATTGTACGCCGGGTTACGCGCACCGTAAAGATCAGCGGCGCCGTTTCGAACGCGACCAACAGGTGTTCGGCTCGCCGAGCAGGTGCAACATTCGGCCGCCCTCCCTCCGCTTTCACCATCTCTCGATCGCTTTGTCTCGCTCCCTCTCCCTCACTCACTCATTCTCTCTCTCTCTCTCGCTCGCCCGATAACCGTTTTGCGCTTCTATTGGTTTTTGTGCCTCGTGAAGTATTTGTTGAACAAAATATGCGTGTCCATGTGCATGGGTAGCTACGTAAATATTTATACGAGGGTACGTACACAATTGCGGGAGGTATATGAATACCGGTTTTATTCCTGCGCGTTCGTGTGCGTGTCGTTTTATTGTTATGAGTTATGACGACAAAAAAAAAATAAAATAAAGGTGTGTCCTTAAATTCCATTTAGTGATGGTCGGACATATTTCAACCTTTGTATAAGTTCACTAAAATTGGATGTTTACTGTTCAGTACAGTCGTATTATTTGTAAACACATTTTAAACTGACGAATCATCGAATTTAAACGTACAGCGTATTGTGAACACTAGGTTTTTTATTTGTTTAACAATTATTATTATCTGTTATATTTATCGTTGGGTAATTGGAAAAAGATTTATGGGTAAAGATAATGTCTTATAGGAAATTAAAATGTATAGTTAAAATGTTTATAATACAGTACAATATAATATAATGATTATTATTTACTTGTGGTAAGGTCAATCGCTAATCTACACTCAACCTAATCGAAAGTCCGTTTGGTTTGGATTTCTGAACAATCTGAACGATTGTTCGAAATGTTTAGATATAATATATGCATTTAAATAACTAAAAACTAAAAAATATTATAAACATTAACTGACTTCATTGGGCAAGTCATACGTAAAAACATCCGGTGCACACATAATTAAAAATTTAACACGAAAACTATTTTATTGTGCAGACTCTATCACTCTGACCTTTAATAAGTCACATATCATGTTAAAATCATGATGTAATATAGAATTAAGGACTGACAACAGATGTCTATTGTACAATGAAAAATCATATATTTTATAGTATTATGCTGTAAAAACCAATAGGCTCTAGCCTCGGGATTCGAATAGAATTTTGTTGATAAAAGTGACAAGATTAAAATTACAGACATTAATGTATGGTGTACGCAATATGTATAGTCATGATATAAATGAGCAAAAATAATAGTACTTAATGCATCACTCATCAGACATCAGTGATTCCAAGTGCCACACAAAGTTTTAATCACAAAGATTATATTGATCTTTTATACGCTTAAAAGGTAGTTTAAAAAAATGTATTTTTAAGAAAACTGTATTTTATAATTTAAACGGTTAGTGATAAAAATTAAAGAAAGTTTCTGTAACAGCAAATTTATTTTATGTTTTTCCGATCTCAATGTCATATCTATGATTCCATAAAGTCAACAACAACGAAAGAAGTTTCACTTCCCACGCACGTATAATCGTAACATAAACAATTTTTTTGTTCACACGATTTCGAGCTATAGGCTTGCTCCGATTATAAAAAGGAGTGCCAGTTTCGATAGAAAATGTTGTCTTGTTGGTATTGTTGGAATATCATTTTTAAAAATTTTCAACTGTTTAACATATAATTTAGAAAAACTGACAAAAAAGGCGATTATAAAGTCGGCATTTTTTCGTAACAAAAAAAAAATCAGCACACAAAATTGAAATTTCACTAACTGCCGTTCTCTAAGAATGGTAAAATTTCTAAAAAAATTAGAAATTGTTCGTGCTATTCATAAGTAGTTTAAAAATTTGTGTTTTCTTATTTTTTTTTGTGTAATGTCGATATGATTATATTTAGGTTAACGAAAAATCTTGAAAATGTAATACAAAGTTTTTGGTACAAATTTTATAACTTTTTTTTTGAAACGTTTTAATGTTAAATTTTAACATTCCTACAAAAATCACAAAAATCTGCACATTTTAAAAATTTAAGTGTTGGTACCTTAAAAATTATACTGGAAAGTGCCAAAAAAAATTTTTAAACTTTAAAAATAAAATTTGGACGAAATCTAGTACTTCAGCGAACTTTGAATTAACGATATTAGTTATTTTTCTGGTATTCCAAAAATATTAATCGTAGAGAATTGAAACATTTACTGAAAAATTATATTATTATTAATTTTCGAAATATTTTATTGAAATTTAAGCTATAACAAATAATTAAAATTTTCGTTTTTTTAAGAATGTTAATCGGTTATATATACATAGTTTGATAACATCTTTAATTTAAACAATATTTTTAATAAACATTTGAATATTTAAATTTTTAATAAAACTCGACCAAAATCCCGATCATCTGCAACACTTTTGAAATTAAAGAACCTTATAACAATACATTCTCATATAGCTTTCTCATATTCTTCATGAGCTTGAAAATTAATACAAGATCCTTCACAATTTTTTCTTTGTAATATCAAAAAAAAAGTTACTGAACAGTCGCAAAAAATTTTTATAAATATTAAAATTTTATATTTCAACGAAATATTGAGTTGAGTTATTACTTATTGGAATATTTATAGACGATTTTATACCTATTTCGATAAAATTCTAGTATTTATTTTGTTTTATTTAATCATATCCATGACATTTATATAATGTTTGTATAATGTGAAAGAATGTTGTACGTTTTTTATCTTTTGCGCATTGTTACGAATAGAATTTATAATTAATTTGCAGCTGAAATAAAATAAATATAATATATAATACTCATGTTATAATTTTCCTTTGTTATTATTGGAAAAATATACATTCAAATATAACCATGGAAACTATTTAGTGAAATTAATGGAAATATATAAATATATATTTTAAATCGATCCTAAAATCTTTTTATTGTTTAAAATTTAAGAGTAAAATATCTATTAGAATTATTGCAAGATTATCATCGGTAGCATTATTTTAATAAATTCGTTATTACGTACATACCCTGTTATGTAATTAAGATATAAATATATGACTTTATCGGTGAAATTCAAAATATAACAAAAAGGAATAATCGATTAGTATAAAATGTATCATATTATTACTTTTTTTGTACGTTTTATTTTGAAGCGTAGAATAAATTAATATTATTAAGAACTATTAGTAAAGTAAATTTATTATTCCTTTAATATCTGTGTGATTACATAAAAATTATTCTATATTGAGCATGTCGGAGCCATTACATTTAAACGATAGATTACCCTCTATTTCTTATAGTTCTGAGCTTTGTTTAGAGATGACGTGAAGCATAAAAACATTATAATACAAAAAATATACGTTCTGCAGAAATAGAACTAGTTGGAAAAGTAAATAAGTAACAGAAAGGATAAATTGTGTAGGTATTTACAATAATTATACATAGTTCTAGATACTAGATTAACATCATTTGTAGTGAAAGTTTTTAAATAAAAACGGTTATTCGATCTTGTCTTTGTTAAAGAAGCTTGTAACGTCAGTCGATGCATTCTGCATCAGTACAATCGATTAAGCCATTCGGTATTTATAAATTGAATATAAATAAAGTCTAACATGATTCAGCATTGATAAAAATTAACTATGTAGTAGGAAATTGAAATCAGCAAAACCTTAGTTTACTTATGTAAGCTCGAAAAATTATAAAAATATGAATTGTACATTTGTAATAAGAAAAAAAAAATACTAAAAATGTATCGAGTATAAGTACTTATATTTAAATACGTAAATCAACGCAATTTAGATTAATCATTGTATTATTTACACAGAAAATAAGTCATAAAAAATAGAAATTAACCTCTACTACCAAATAATTAATTTTAAATTCAATTCGTAAATTTACTTTTTATTTTTTTTATTAAAATAAAATTTTTGCGTTAAAACATACATTTAATATGATGAACACTGTGTACAATTTTTGGTGCCAAATTGTTCCAGCATTATTTTTATCTTGTACTTTATCATCCTTAATTACATTTTCTAGCCACTCTTTGTGCACTTTGATGTATTGGTAAACAGATAAACTTTCGGGAATACCACAAGCAACCTCGCCTCCTTGCTTATTTGAAATATCTACCGAGTGACTGGTCACGCCATATTGATATCCGTTACAAATGACCGGGCCGCCGCTGTCTCCTTCGCATGTCATATACAAGCCCGGCTTTGCGCATAAAAATTGGTCCCAGTCCATACTAATGATTGAACGAAAAAAAAAACATTTAATTAATCCTAATGGAAATTAAGTGATTAAATCCGTACCGGTTGTAACCATATCCACATCCTTTTTGTCCGGATTGCAGAGTAATTTCAGCCATCTTTCCGGCGTTTTGTATTACCTTATTTTCGTCTCTACCAAAACCAATAATTGTACACGGCATTCCCTTTTCACCCAAATCGTTTATATCGCCATACAGTTTTGCATACTCGGTAATACTGCTGAACGTACCGTTCATCTAAATGGAAATAATTGAAATCAAAATTTCTATTCATGCAAACAAATCAGCAGACACGATTACAATTTTAATTATTGTTGATCGTGCATGGGAAGATATAAAATGTAAACAACGTATGCCATTGCAGTTGGTTTGGTTTGTAGCATCTATGGACCGAAGAAAATTGGTAAAAATGTTTTTCATTGGTCGTTGACATCAAATTCGCCGTGTTATTTGTGTACGTTATGGCTAAGGTCCGAATGGCGGTTATTATCAGGATGAGCCTGTTAGTCGTAATAGATATTCCAACCCGTTTTGGCTAATGTCAAAATTCCAGGCTTAAGTTACTAGCACAAATGGACATCACTAGACGGACGTAATTAACATTAACCAACGACTTTCGGTTAGTGACTGAATAGCAAATAACTTTAACCACACAGTTATCACTAGTTTTTTTACATTTTTTCACACGAATAAGAATCATGTACGACGATTATTGTATTGAAATAATTTAAAATAAAAAAATGAACAGAACATTTTTCATCAACATTTTACGATAAAAAAAATATGAAAACTCTCAAATATTAAATAGCTATAAATAGGGAAAGAAAGTCTTTGAAACTTATACAGTCTCTAGAAAATATCCATAAAAATATTTGGTTAAAATTTCAAGTCTGTACGAATAAGAATGATTAAAAAAAGTGCTGTCAAAACTTGGGATTCCGTAATTTTTACACTTTTTTGTCGGTTTTTCGCAATTATTTCGAATACTATTCAAAAAAAGACCTCTCCAAAGTACCAACTAGACAAAAAATACCTGGTTTATATGCACTGAAGCAATAAATTCTTCTAGTCAAAATCGTATACACCGCCACAAAAAAAAGACCTGTACACTCCTTATTGCACTCATCTAAAATACAATGTTTATTTTGTCCCGAAAATCACTTCTTAGGTGAAGGTATACTGTTCATTTTCGATTTTGGATTTATTTGACTCAACATGAGCAGAGAGTCAAAGCGATTGGGATTCTGCGAATTTTTTATAAACCGGTGTTGAAAACGCCCCTTATCTCATATGGATATGATGTGACTGATGTAAATTGTATCACGTGATACCTAAGTGGATGCTTTTTAAGGTATTTTATCCTCGCAGTAAACTGCCAAAGTTGAGAACACTAAACTCAACCGTACTTTGCGTTCAACGTCGGAAGTGCACGAATAACGTATGACGTAGTACAGCAAATACCATTCGGTTTTGTGTACGGCAAACGGTGCACGCACCACGCACGACCGTATTTTCGTGCAGGAGTGTATATGGAAATGTATTGTTCAAACATTTTTCCAGTAATCGAAAACATGTGGGTATTACGCACCCTACTTACACAAATATATTATTATCCTATTATGTGAAATAATAAATTATTTACTCTCAACACAGAAATATCCGCTCTCTCGAAGGATTGGTATTCTTTATGTTGTATAATTTTCTCAACGCCCAGGGGGGACTTTCCATGTAGACGTATAAGATATACCTATGAGCAATGTTATCATTATGTAATGTAAGACGAACGATGATTTATTTTATTTTTTAAACGTGGTTTACCAAATATCGAGATTTGTCAGTTCCATCAGTACAGTGGGCAGCGGTCAGCACGTACCGAGGAGTCACCAAGGTGCCCGTGCAACTTGTGAATGACGAGGACGTTGGAGTAGATTCTTTCAATATGGTATAACCGACTACGTATGGAAATTTCGCGGGTATGTAATCTTCGCCGTTGGACACGCGTCCTGTGCCTTCGTCAACCGTCGATGAATTCGATTCGATCAACGCGAAGCAAGTCGAAATCAATAAAATCTGCAAACCTTGCATGGTGAACACGTCTATAATAAAATATATTCTAAAACACTGTCTTGTTTGGGAACCAACAATGACTATATTAAGTAATAGTTAAACATAGTCTGCAAGTGTATATAACCATAGATACTTTTTTGTGCCGGAATTTTAGGCAGGCCATGCTTATTAATTTATTGGCCTCGGTATAGTTTACAATTTCAGGACCTCAAACGACTGTTACTATATTATTTTATTTCCACTCTAAAACAAAATGTATTCACAATATAATTTTAAAATAACGGTCTGTATTATTTACGGTTTAGAGAGCATACAGTTGAATCATAAAATAAAATTCCGTCGCTAAAAACATAATTATATTAATTTTAATTTTAATATAGAAGAACACTATAGTTTATTTAGGTTAGGTATTCCGCACACGCCGTTCGGCTTATAAGAACAAAATATCGAATCAAACGTTAATTTTCACGATACGATGATAATTGTTTTTTCTTTTTTTCTCGATATCTGTGCCTACAGTGTTAATACAAGCTATTTACTAGTGTTAATAATTGTATTACATTGACATCTGTACCTATAGTGTGTACGATATACCTGTAGTGTAATTTGACATTTATTACATGTAAAACGAGACGACCAAGTGACGCGCGACGAAAGTACCGCGCTCATATTACATATGGCACCCGGTGGGACATCACTTGACCTAGGAGTTTGGTCGATTTTTTAATCCGTACGGTACGTACATTTCACGTGAAATTTACCGTTATTGAAATTGAAGTCTCATGCGTTTTTTCACACTAAATTTGGTTTTCAAGAGCAACCGTGCACATTGAGCGGAATTCGCTGCGTTACTTTAATCATAAATTATACGCTTGCACGAACGCTTAGCTGCGGAATGTGAAAAAAAATGCATATGTTTTATTACAATTTGTTTCCCACCTCGTCAATGTGTGATACCGGTCGGTTATTTTTTAAGGAGTTTCGTGTGGGTGATTCATCATACATGCCCGTGTACAACATTATTACGTCGCAACGGGAACATATTAAGGAGTACCGCACGGATCCTTCGGATTTCACGCGCAAACGACGCAGTACGGACCACGAGCGTTTGGATTTTTATCGGACGCGAATGCTGGTCCGATACCGAGGGGGCACATCCTAGTTGGATTTTGTCTAAAAACTAGTTCAGCATTAAGGTAAAAGTGTATAACGTGAAATATACGTGTAATGGCGTAGTAATGCGGCGTGTAGTCAAAGTTAAAATCTCGGAACAAACGCTGTTCGCCATTAACCTTAAACTGTTCGAGTTCTCCGGTCAACGTTTTTTTTTCATTTCAAACCACAAATGTTAGTATATTTTGAGTTGTATCGATCTGCGGTGTTCGTCTCATCCGTTTAAATCCGTTCGCGTGTTTACAATAACAATAATAAGTTATTATTGCCGCTACTATCACATTTTTAAATAGTACTTAAAATACAATTTTACTAATACAAGTTAGTTATAATTTTACTGGTGATTTTAAAAACTACGCGTTCTATTCAGATATGATATAGTGTAAGTTACATAAATGACCCATACATAAATGATTGGTTTTTTTTCGATTTGGGCATTCGTCCCATAATTATATCGGCTAATTATATGTGTCGGCTAATACATTTGTCAGCCCAATGGATTAGCCGAAAAAGTTGTCGGCTAATTTGATTCGACCCATTGTCCGTCATCCTTATTGAATAACTCATTTTTTATTCTTTGTATCCTCTAGATCAGTGGTCTTCAACCGGTGGGTCGCGACCCATTTTCGGGTCGCGATAAGTCTTCTTTAAAAAAATAAAATAAATAAAGTTCATAAAATGATATAAAGTAAATTAATAATTTTTCAATTATTTAACGTAGAGTATTAACAAATGAAGTTACAGATTAAAAATGATTGTAATATATTTTATATGTATCAACAATATTATATAATATTAAATGGATATCAAATCGCACTGTACATGTTTCGTACACTGGTACGATTTTACACGTAGTATGACATTGGACATAATAATTTACGATTTTTGCTTTTTTTTTTCTTTTTTTACAAAGCTCACGTGGCCGTGGGTCGCGAAAAATGTAGACCTAAATAGTGGGTCGCGAGTCCAAAAAGGTTGAAGACCACTGCTCTAGATCATCCACACTGAACGACAAACAACAAAAAATAATCCGTTGAAATGCGTATTCAACTTTAAATATTTTTTTGAGCAAACTTACTTCATGTTAAACGCAAATGTATAACCATAGGACGACGACGTACATTAAAAACGTAATCTTCTCTGCGTTTAAAAAAAATTCATCTCTGCGGTTACGGTATTTTTATGGAAATTGTGCGTTTTTACAAACATATGACGTCGAGCACTTATCACGCATTCACATGAAATCGGTATGCTAAATAGTGTTCGGCCAAGACGAGTGTTCTGTGTTATTGTCTTACCGTGTTGCGATTAAGATATATTATTCGCGGAAGCTTGAATACGTATTACGATCGCGCGAACTCGACGTTACATCATTTCTTCCGAGCAATATTACAACACCCCCGTATTCATGCCGTGTGAGCACTTTCTTTTCTACCGCTGCGTCTGCTACGGACTGATATTAGGGTAGTTGAACGTCTTGAGACGGTTTCCCCGAACAGCGTTCATGACGATCTAAAGGTTTAAAAGAGCGTCGTCTGTCACCGACGATGGATGCACGGATTTTATTTCGATTTATTTTCTTATTTATTATACTGCAGTGCGTCGCGCAACTTTCGTGTATGATATATCGGAGTATAGATCATATATCTGTCTATTACCTATGAGGCTAAGACCTAAGTACATGCTTTTTATACATAGTGTTTCAAACATAGTTATTTTATTTTAGTTACACACTTACACTACACTACATACAGTGTATACCTATTAATGATTCATTAATACAAATACTTCCTAAATTCAAGGGTGGAGGGGGTGATTATTAAAACTATTAATTTTATCCTGGAGACTGGATTGTCAATATAATTGTATAATCAATCTCTAATTGTTTTTTTTTTTTTTATTATTATTATTGTATATATTAATCCTTAATTGTCTTCTTATATTTTTGTATATATTAATCACCAATAGTAATATCTGTATATATGTATCTTATTAATCTAATGGTCGAGCTAAATAGTATTACTAAAGGCTAAATAAAGAAAAAAAAAAAAATACAAATACACCACTGTTTAATCATATAAATATTTAATAATGATAAGTTGTACAACTTACATGCTACTTCGAAGTCGTAAATAGTAATTAATAGATAAATCGATAAAGTATTATTTTTTTATTTTCCCCTGAATCTGCTTCTGCTTAGATTGCTCATTTTACTCGATTAATATATTATATACAAAACCAATGTTGTTAAACGTGTACTAAGTACTAACACATCAAAATTATATTAACATATAATCACCGATTTGTGATTATACATGGTACAACGATTAATGTGTGTAAAGTTTATAACTTGTATAAAGTAACATGGTATAACTTGTGCAACATAAATGTATGTGTTTTACTTTAATGTGTTGATGATTATTTTCTCCTACCTTTAACCCAAGCATAAAATAATATTGCGTGATTATAATTAGTACAATTTAGTTATTGAGCTTATGACATTTGTTCTGCCATAAAAATATAATAATTAAGTAAATAATGTATATTCATCCTACAATTTTTAAGTGTAGAATCACGATTAATGCATACATACGACTGTTATACGTAGTTCGTTATCATATGTACTTCGTTTATTTACCAATAAATTACTAGATATATCTCCTAGTTATATAAATGTAAGTGCTAAGATAAATATTTTAATTTAAAAAAAAAAATAATAATTTCCTTTTGTTGTTCATAAAGCCTACGTTTAAACTTTAAGGTAAACAATATGCATTACTATCTTACTACTTACGTCAGTAACCCTGCCTACTTTTATTTGTCGTGTCAAATTGGAACAATTTGATATGGTTTTGGTGTCTGTCACTCATTCATTAGAGCAACATTTTTCTATATGCATTTCTTATTTTGTAGCCATAATGTTTAAATGAGGTGAGTATATTACAAAATTAACTAAGTGGTGTTCAATTAGTGCTTCATATTTTTTATATCTGTTTAAATTTTGTAAATAGTTGTGAATAACTGAAATAAACGTATATTTTATTTAAAATCAATAGTTAATTTAACAATTTAAAGTGTTCAAGAGAACACATGATTACGATAGAAATGTTATGAGAACGAATGTATTTATGAATGAAATATTTTATTGGTGATTCGCGTGAAAGATACCACTATTAAGAATTCATTTTTATTGATTATTATGAAATCTTTTTAAAAAACACATTGTATATACTAGAATTATATATTTAAAAATACTTAAAAAATTAAATCAATATAAATAATTGTTTAAATTATTTTTTTTCATATAATTATGCATAGTAACACTTACACACAACTGGACAGCCTATATGATTATTAAATATACATTTTATAAAAGACACCTATTGCTGTTCCAGGCCTCAACAAATAATAATCCGATTACGTCGTTCAGTACGGTAACTTTTTTACGATAAATATATTAACGAGAGTTTATTATAGATTCGATTCTGTGTGTGGTGAAATACGGAACAATTTAAAAGTAGTAGTGTATACTGTATAGTGCAGTAGAGTAGCAGAAGTAGTACTTCGATTTTTAATATCTGTACAACGAAAAAGTAATAACACGCCTGTCTTAAAGCGTTAAGTAGTAACAACAGTTCTGTATATTTAGTTGCCTACACGTTTCATTTATAAGGTACTCGTTATGTAAACTTCTTGTCACCCATTAATTGTTACATATCTAGTAAAAATAATTTCTAGAAAATCTCATCACGTAAAGACTTATTAGTATCTATTCTAAAAGGGAAAATATTAGAGTGTAGAGTTTCTAACCCGAATAATTCAATGTTATATTCAATGATTAGTTTAAAATAGAAATTATAAAATTATTTTTACATGAAGGAGTGTATGTGATAGATATAATTTAATTTATCTCGTACACTTATAGTAATGTACAATAATATTTGAATAAAATGCACTTACCATTCAAGCTGAAAACTCACTACTTTGTATTTATTTTGTTTAATTTTAATTATTTTAGTATTCAATTATTTTTACCAAACCCATTATTATATGTGTATATATGTATATATTACATATATGTTATGTACTATATTATAAGCAATTAAAATATTAATTTTTTTAGCCTTTAAACATTGATTAAATATACAATATGTATATATAATCAATGCTTTAAATAAATATAATCATAGTTTTTTCTTGCTCGTATTGGATATTTTATACGAGTGTTAAAGTGTTATAATTGTATCTAAAATATTACCACTAATATTCCTTAGGCGCATAGCTAGGAATTTCAAAAGGGTTGTGTTATTCAAAATTAACTGACAAAATTATACACTTCAAATTAATAACTTTACTTATACTTAATTGTGTACTACAAATACATTGTATATTTTATTTTTATAAGTCTGACAAGTTTTTAATGCTATAATATAGCTTAATATTATTATCTATTATTTCGTCCGTGGTCACAACTAAATCGCAATGAATAATCATAACTAGGGCTGGGATTTTAATGCCCTAAAAAACTTCAAAAAATGCCCTTAAAAAAATGCAAAAATGACTTAAAAAACTCAAAAAATGCACTAAAAACCTTAAAAAAAATGCAAAAATGACTAAAACAACTAAAAAAATGCATTTAAATTATATTTATTATAAAACACGACACGACGAAACACAACGAATGCTATCGAGAATACGACGACGGACGTACTAATTGGTTACTAATTCAGTAATAGTTATCTAAATGTATGTATGGTGTAATAAAAATAATAATTTATAATAGGTATAATATAATGGTGATAATTTTCGGGGAAAAGCCTAGCTACGATGAAATATATGAATATATGATACTATATATAATTTATTATTCGTACCGTCAGCAGTTTGCCGAAAATTTCTTGTGCATCGCAACAATTTTCGTTCATTTTATGAAGAAATTGTGAAAAATGCTCTAAAAACTAAGAAAATGCACTAAAAACGTCAAAAAATGTCCTAAAAATGCATTTATGTTTAATTTTGTCAAAAAATGCAAAAAAATGCAAAATAAATAATACTTTAAAATAATCAGTATCACCCAAAACACATTTTATACTTACGGATCAACGTTTCAAAACATCAGAAAAAAAGATGCCTTTGCATCAAAATCCCAGCCCTAATCATAACCGCTAAACCATTAAATGGATTTTCAAAAGTCGTATGTGTTTCACTACTTTCTGTTGTCACTGGTAAAGTAATCAATATTCGTAAAAGCCGATGAAGAGTAGGGAATATGTCATTATGAGAGCTTCCGTAGTATATATAGAAGTTTTGTTTTTTATCTGTTAATGCCATATTGCAAATTCACCCATTGCAGATACTTTATCTGCTTCAGTATCTGAAGAATATGTCTTTAGAAGTTCATTTATTTTGGTTTCACTTTTCTCGTGTGCATTTATTGATCATGCCTTATGATTTAAAAACCCATCATTTAGTTTTTCACAAAAATTGCGTAAAAAATGTATAAACATTTAAATCTTAAAATAGAAATACTACTTGAAATACTACAACGATTTATTCGGTTTATAGCTAGCCGAGGTATTAAAATTGTAATCTTCAATGACTCAAAATTTTTTCAACGTAAATGTAAATTATTTTCACAAATCAAGTGTAAAATTAATCGTAATAATAATGATAATATTTTATTTACGAAAATTCTAATTAAAATCCAATTCTAATAAAATAAAATGACAGTACCTGTATTGTATAATGTATTTTATTAGGTATTATATAAGAAAGTATAACGTAAACAGTATTATGTAAAAATTATACATAGACATATATAAACATATTATATATGATACAAGATTATTAGAGTCTGAGATCTGAGTGAAACGAGGAATATATTGGTTTTATTGAGATGTATTTTATTTATGTCAGAGTAAACAATTTCGACCAGAAGGATTGATATAAACAAGCCAGGTACTTTTTGAAACAAAATTATATCCAGTTGGTACTTGGAGACATGTAATTTTTTAATTCCTCAACAGTTAGGTTACAACAAATCGCAAAAAACTTCAACAATTGCGTCGTCTTGTATATTTCGTCACACACTATCTACTTGTTTATATTTCAATTTCATTGTCTCATGGATACAACATTTTTCATAAAATTTTCTTTATTTGGTTGTTATTCTATAGATATTAACCGTAGTTATACGAAACATATATTATCGATGTTAGCATTTAAAAACATACCTCATCATTTTCGAAACATTTTGTTTTTTTTGCAAAAGTTAGAATATTAAAATTTTATCCTACCTTATTAAGAAATTTGTTGCTACTATTATATTGGCCATCTTTAGAAATATAAACTGATTCAACTTTCCTCTTTCACTCAGAATTGTTTTTTTTGAGAGTAGTTATGTGGTATACATTGGTTTCAAGTTTAAACCTTTACCTTTATCTCACCCGAACGTGGAGTCTTACACGACCTAGAAGTTTCGTCCGTTTATTTAACTGCATCCCTCTTACCTTATTAGAAAACTTTTTCATTATATATTCATTAGTCATTACCTATATTGTTAAATAATTCTCAGTGATACATTTTATATGTTTGGACACGCGGCGTAATTATACCAATTACCCGCACGAACACGTTCGAAGCTCGCTGCTCGTACGTGTGATGTCGGACAACGATACATTTCATCTGTGGCGTCAAGCCGTTATAACTTACATGTCATAAACTATTTATGGGACGTGAAAACAAAAATCGAAAGAAAACCTACAACATATTATTACTATTACTTTATTTAAAGCTGATAATGACAACTATAATAAATATTGATTTTAAATTATATAATTTATTATAATAAAGATTACTTATATTATATTCAAATGAAGTACCTAACATATATACATATTTATATACATGAGACCCCTAAGCCTCCCTATTTACGTCAATTTGCACTCATAACATTATCTGCATGTTCTATTTATATATAGTGATAAAGACAAATCCGTATTTTCTTTTTGAGGTTGACGACTTGATGGCATAGGTACTTAATGAAAACACTTTAACAAGAATGTGTATGGAAAGTAGAGTTTCACCTTGTTTTAAAGAGTAATGTATACTGCTTGCTTTTGAAGATGATTTCCTATCAAACCAAGTTTAACTTTATTGTTATCGTAGTTTATATTTCGTGATAATAAATATGAGTACATCACGGTTCATGATGAATCTTTACATTTATAAAACGGTCAAAGGGGAGGGTGTTACACTGTTACTACACCTGTAACACCCCCTCTGACTACGCGACTGATATCAATAATTTTTCATTGTAACATGATAGTTGTCTGCTTGTCCCACGACTCTCACCACGAGCCGGAGACTCAGCATAATAGTGGTAGCAGATATAAGGAGTAAATTACACTTTTACTCCATTTGTACATCCTCATGAGTCACCATTAATCATGCACAGTGCAGTGAGTCAGGGTCGTCTAAATGTATATGGATTTTAATTTGAATTAACAAAAAACCCATTTTATAAATGTAATAACATGTCATGTGTGTTAATCATGCAACCCAATATAAGTTGCCACTTGTTATTAAACAATCACATACAAGTATCCATCTGCAAGTACAACCGTTTGGTTAGATAAAATTAGCAATTAGTTTTCGGTTTCACGCATATAATGCAGATTAACAATTTATGTGAATGCAATTAATGTGAGTGAAAAATATCACTAGACGTTGATGATTTGATACATTTTTAATTTATTAAAATTCAATTTTATTTTTCTAACTAGTTGAATATAACTTTCAACTAATCGCAGATTTTGGAAGGACATGAGAAATACGTAAAATATAAATAAATCATAAAATAATTAAAGTATATGTCAATTTATAAGTTGTATAATTTTTGTGATACATGTTAATTCAATTTTTGGCTTAATGAGCTAAGGCATTAAGTGTTTTACGGTATAATATACTAATATAGGGTCAGATGAAATTACAGCACCTTGTGCTCTTGTACTGGACCTCATAGTTTTTCAATACTTCAAAAACCCCAAAAGTATTTATTTCAGTATTATATATTATATAATATAAATTATACAGTATATTAGTTATGCACTTATGAACATTAAACAGGCAACTATTTTTTTAAATTTTTTTTTGTGATTCTAATAATTATTTTTAGTATTGAATTTGTAAAAACATGAAAAACGTTGAAACATATATTTAATAAAAAAACGTTACACATATTTTTAATCGGTCCACAATACTTTGAATACCTACAGGTATTTGTAAGATATTTATATGTATAATGTAATTTAATAAATAAATAATTATAAGATACTTAATATTTTTTAATAACAACATTGAAATAACTATTGCAAAATACTATTACATATCAAATTTGAATATCAACCCGAAATATGTGTATCTACTACCAGCAATTATTAAAGTATTGAGCCATTTCCGAAAAGTCATAAACATTTTTCAATATAGAGATTAGAGACTTGCATTTGATGATTTTCTATACTAATTGGTACGATGTGTCATGATGTGAGATTACTTAGTAGGTATTCCTCATTTATATTATATATCTACGTTGGTATCAAATGTATTCGAAATTATAATCAACATTTAAAATGTTATATGATTTAGAAACAAAATAATCGGTAATTGATGAATTTTATAAGTTATGAAAACATTCGTCATTATTAAAAATTGTTTCAATATTTAGAATATGTATAACACTCCGTAATAAAACATTGAGTAATACTGTAATAATAAAACAATCATATTTTAATTGTTGTAATCAAATTCCACTGTAGCAAACTTGTACATAATATGAAAATAAGTGAACACAAATCTAAAAACCTTAATAATTATTGACTATTGTATTGTATTATTATTATTATATTTAGTATCAAAACATAAATGGCTGTATGTGTAGGTTAGTACAATTATAAAAATAGTGAACCATAAAAATATTATTGATGAATACTCTAACAAACAAATCCGGCAAAAAAAACAATAAAAATGTTTTTCGTAATTTTTCTATGAACACTATATACCAGTACTATTACCATATTATATATCTGTATTGAACATTTATCTTGTCCAAAGTAAATATTTTTAATAAATCATTCGTGAATCGAAAATAAAATAAAAATTAATATTATAGCCTATGTATTTTTCAGTTTTAATAACTTTAACAAAATATATTTATTAGAAAACTAAAATAGTAAAATGTTAGTATATTACACTAATGATCGAGGACCTCCAAATGCAACTATCCCATTTCTCAGGGTTAAATGATGCTCTATTATATAAGCTAGGTAATAAATAAGTAACTAATTATTATATGAATAGGGCAGTTGATTGGTAAATATTACTAAATTATTTAGCGTGTATTGACATATTGTTGATTAGTTGGTGTAATAAAAACAAGTAAGTTTATTAAAAAAGTTCTCTTCATTATTTCATTCAAAATTAAAATAGTTAAAACAAACTAAGATTCGTACTTTAAATTTGAATCTGTAAAATATTATTTTATTTAACTTGATAATTATTACATTTAATATTCATTATATTTAGTTATTTATAAAACCAATAACTATTATTCTGTTGTATGGTAAAAATATATAGTAATTAATAATTATTTACAAATAATAGGTTTGTCTTATTTAGTATAATAATATGTTATACTTTTATAGGTACTATACGAGTATATACAATACTTTTTTTTTTTCTTTATATACAATACTTATTACTTACCTATGTGACCAAATTAGGGATTAGACTATTAGGATCATTAGGGAACTAGACGAAAACATCCATAAATAAAGAACAAACATTTATTTATATTCTTTTAGGTCACGGTACCATAACTACCTACCATAAAACAATATATCTTTAGAAAACAACAAAACGCAACTATGTAAGTATTATACAAGTTCATACATGATAGTATCAAAAAACCGGATGATAGGTATACGTATAATATATGTAATATAATATGTAATACCTGCAACTAGTAATACAATTCTGAGACTGGAATGGATTTGAGTTCGACCTTTAAATCCCATAAAAAGGTAGGTGCTATATACTGACTACAAGATTATATTATTTGGTTTTCATGACCAAAGTAATTTTAAAATTTATTGATTTCTAATATAAATTTAGGATTACAATAAAGTAAAAAGTATTCAAACCATTTATAAACGCATTCAATGAAACTATTAAATTGTAAATGTGGTAGTGTTGATACGTAATTTTTAGGAACTGTCTACTATGTATGAGCTAGGTCCCGCTTATATTTTAGATTCCGAGCAAACTGCGAAGTGAAATACGTATTGGTTTTACAATGAACAATGAATGATGTTTTTTTTTAAGACAATATTTTGGTTGGTAAATCAACATTAGAAGTTCTATGCAGGCATGCAGCACGTATCTTACGAAGTAAATCATCAATAAAATCATCAACAGCTATACCCACTTTAATATAAAATCATCTTTATTATCTCAATAGTTTAAATAAGCGCAAGAAAAAACTAAAAAAAAACTTGGGGAAAATGTTTAATTTCGGGCATTATCTCACCTAATTTCTGTATTTCTGTTTTGTTATTATTAGTATATTTAATTACTCCCCTTTGATTTTACAATGAGAATCAAAATATAAAATATAGTTTAAAATTTTAAGTTACATTAAAAATAATTATTTAATATATTATGGCATAAGCTACAAAAAATTACAAAAATTAATAATTGTGCACAGCTGTTATCTATTACTTCAAATCTTATACTTCTGGGCAAATATCCCAGAACATATCATATCTAAAATATTGATATGTACAATCATCTATGTATAAATTTAAATAGCAATTTATTATTTTAATAGCATTTATAAATTTTAAATTACTATATTGATACAAATCCTAACACAATGTTTCAATTAATCCATAAACCATAAGTATGATTAAAAAAGAGATAGTGTTATGTTTCTTATATTGTAAGTGGTAAAGTACATAAAATTAAATACATTATTTAATATTTTAGTTTGCTGCAATAGGTCTTATCTCTACTGAAACAAGAATACTAACATATTAGCGTGTGGAGAAAGATGACGAGAAAATTGATTATTTCCATATAACTATTCCTATATAATATATTATACACATACTCGTATAGCTCATAGATATTAAATTGCTCTAAACTTAAAAATTGTTTGAATTATGTGTATGACGTCTAAAAGCTATACTATTAGTCAGACTTCTAATGCTTATTGATGTAAGTTCTATATTTGTACTTAATTAAATATTATTGATTTTATTTTATTGCCAATTGTTTTTTTATTGAACTAAAATTATCAAATTATTTATTTATATTTTAAATAGTATACAAATTTGAGCACATGACGTGCAAAGTTATAATTTAAACATTTTATTTATAAAGCAACAATTTATGAGGGTAAGGTGACTTTGATTATTTAATGGAAACAGCCGTGACTTTTTATTTTTTAATAATATAATAGTCTATTGGGTATAGGTGTGGTATTTAAGATTTTTATGATTTGTACAATCATCAATCCTTTAAGTGAATTATAAATTTGTTTAAAATTATCCTAAAATAAATTTTAATAAATTAATGTTAAAACTATCGTTTAGTCCAATTATAAAAGATAAAAGATAATTACTACGTTGATTAAGCTATTCAGGCTACTACATCTATATTAAGTCAATTTTAGTTCAAACATCTAAATAGTACCTACATACTTATTGGCTATAATTAACATTTTAAAATAGATCTAATGTTTGACCAGTAAGTAATGTATAATTGTGAGACACTAAGTGAAACCAATAGTATTATCGTCATTTTATGTTGTGATGAATTTATTATAATATTATAGGTTTTAAATCGATTGTTAGTATAATCTAGTATATTACGTAACTACGTTATTTAGGAGAAACGTTAGAAAATAATTGTATACACCCATTCCTACCTATGAAGTATTATCAATTATAGATAGAGCTATAGAGTTTAACAAAAAATTAATATATGTGTTAGGTCATTAGGTAAGTATCAGGTTCAAGTATTCGACTATTCAAGTAGTCAGCTAAATCAGGTACAAGTGAAGTGGTTATAGTGACTAGTGTACTATCATAACATTAATGTTCAATTAACACTTTAGGTACATAAAAAGGTTTTTATATTCTATAATCACTATTAGGTTTATTAGTTAAAGAAAAATAGGTATAAGATAATTAAGGTATGTTTGTATTATATAATTATTCATCAAGAATCGGTTCTATTACAATTTACCTAGCTTTCGGAATTTTCAAGTTTAATATATGAAAATGAATCATTAGTAGATTTTTTCAAACCTGAAAAATTATCAACATAAATGTGATTCAGATAATGAATGTCAACATTTTAACATATAGTGTAATATTAATTATTTGGTACAAAATAAATTATTATAATCTAAATCAATTTTAAACTTTGTTTATTTTAATAATTATGTATAATTTAATTTACATAGTATGAATTTATATATTTTGTTTTTCGATTAATACTCAAATTAATTAAAATTATGTACATAATATCAATCTTATAACATTATTCCTTATATAATGATAATACAATTTCATTAATTTGTAACTTCTATACTTTATAAACCATGTAGAAAAGAAATTAAGATAAGAAATTAAGTAGTGATTGAAAACACAAACTTACACATTACCTATATCAGCGATCCTCACTACGCGGCACGAGGGCCGCATGCGGCCCTCGGAACGATTTTTTGCGACTCTCAGACTGATTGTTAAGGATAGATAAACATAAATTTTAGAGTTATTGAAACAAATATTTTTTTGAAAAAAAATGCTAACATAGATGCCATATTAGAGAGTTGTGAAAGATTTCGCCCTTCAACTTCAACGAATTAATAAGTTCAAGTAGGCCTATTCATGAAATTAAGTAAAAGACATTTCCCTACTTTTTTAAATGCAAAAAAGTTAATTTTTTTGATGTAATAAACTTATGTTATAATCATATTGTTTGTAAGTTATTTAACGCCACTTCATAGTGTATTATAACAATAAGAAAAATATATTTTGTAATTAACCTATACCGTTTAGGTTTATTCCCTGGCTAAACTGTACAATTTGTACTTGCGGCCCTGAAGAAAATTTGATATGAACTATTTGGATCTCTCAGAAATCCTAGTGAGGACCCCTGACCTATATCATATAAATACAAATGTTCTGTTATAACTGTTTTGTTCTGAATATTTTAAGTACAAATATGAATAATATATTGTTTGTATACGAGAACTTAAGAACAAAATACAATAAACATTGCTCGTATTATGCGAAGTAAATTAACAGTTTTTTTTTTTAATAAAATCTCATAATTGTGGAAAACCAATTATATGGAAATTTTTTAATTTCTTTCATCTCGAAAATAAATTTTATAATGGCTTGTAATATGTATCATAATTACATTTATATAAAAAGTGGTATCGATTAAGAGAAGTAAATGCATTAGAAACCAATAAACTACTGTTTTTGATAAAATATTAAAATACGGGTTTTTTTTACATAACTGATACATTTGATTTTGATTAAAAATTGTATACCTATGTAATTAGAACTTTGAAAAATAGATTACATTACATCCAAATGTTTCATGAGACATAACTATCAAAAAACAGATATAAACATGTTTTAACTTTTATCAATATTTGTCTTTTTGGGACCGTCTAATTTTGAATATTGCATATACACGAATTTTGATGTAAAATTAATATTTTACCGATTCTCAACAGACGACTGTAACTATATCTCTATAAATATATATATTTCCGAAAAATTAATTTTTACATTTTAAAGTCATATAATTAAATAACATTTTTGCAAGAGTTAACATTTTTAATCTTGTATGTATTAAGGTATCCATACCACTTTCAGTTTCGTATTTTCTGAAACTTTCATTATCTATATTAAAATTAAATATAAAAGTAGAATAAATATTTATATGCATTTGAAATTTAAATGAGCGGAGTTATAACTGAACTATGTTCATCACTTCATCAAAATATAAAATACACACTTATAATCACTCTATAGTCTATATAACTGTATACAAATATAGCTATGATAGGTGGTACCTTCAAGTTGTACGGACAATAAAAATAAAAGTAAAAATGCTATACATAATAAAAAAAATGGAACAATATGCTTTTTAAAAGCTGTATCTATTCCTGTGCGAGTAATATCCACGAATATGGAAAGATCAACATATAACGGTATAACAGGGCTAATAAAATAAGTACAGTTGAATAGACGTAAATTGTATTGGTGAAGCCCTCGGGGGTCATATCGATGGAAAACATTTTTTTAAGGACGAATTTTTAAGTTCAGGATATCAAACTACTAAACTAAATAAAAATTAACAATTCAAATAAAATTAATTCAACGTAAGTATAAAAATACCACGTTACTGTGTACAAAATATAAATGTATACCAAAGTTCAAAAATGTTTATTTTTTTAAATTCTTTTCAATGAAATGTACCAATTTTATTCAGATTCCGAAAATATTGACTATTATGCTATATGCCTATATATTATATGATAACAGTGATAAGTAATATAGTCAAATAATTTGACATTCGATTGTATAATAGTAATGATTATTAGTGTATTATAAATTACTTTTCTGAATACATCGAGTATGTAATCATAAAAAATCGATATTAGGTACCCACCATGATTGAAAATCGATAAAGGAAAAACTTTTTTTATACATTATGTATACTAATGTCTAATACAATGAATTTACATATGTTCCTACTCCTTTTTGTCTTATATAAATAAATATCTTCAAAAATTCATATTTGTTACAATATTGAAAATACCTGATTAATAATGAATGTAATATGCACTTGGTGCTCGTAAACAGACAACTTTATTATCGCATTTACATTTCTGAGTAGGTAATGCAATTTAAACGTGGTTATAATTGATAACAGTAATAAATAATAATCGATATTGTTAATTATTATTATTACACATTTTTATTCACAATATGTTTAGTCTTTATTAGAATATAGGTATACTTAATATAATGATGCGTATTATACACTGGTGCTGTTGAAATTCAAACACCTACCTCACACAGTCCTGCCAAGGCTTACTTATTAGTCATTCAAATTTATATTATAACTATTATTGCTACTTACCTGGATAATGTAGAATATTTATAAATTTAATGTACATTTTCTCATTTACTCGAAGGTAAACAATTTTGAGAACTTAATTATGAAAATAACAAAAGTTAGAACTAAATAATACCACATTTACTTTTTTGTAAAAAATACATTTATATGAATAATGTAACAAAATGTTAATGTAATATCTATCATGATGTTCGTAAACAAAATAAATTATAAATCAAAATTAATCAAAATGTATATCATTAGGTAGCTGCATTTAAAACACAAGTATATAACAATAAAATACTAAAACGAATATTACTATTAACTTTGTATTACTTATACAGTCGCATATTCATCAAGTATCTTCTTTGTAGGCATGAAAATTTTATTTACAGTAGAAAATGACTCAAAAATATTAATTTCCTTAATTATAATAACATTTTAAAATATTTTTAATATCATCTCCAGCATTTTTATTAAACACAATTATTAATTTTTAATAAATTCATTTGAGTTTCTATGAGTACTATATATGTATAAATTGAAATAATAATAATAATTGTCACATTTTGTATTATATTAAAATATTTTAACTGTTTCTTTTGTATTTAGTTTACTGAATAATTAATATATTAGATTTATAGTAAACCATTTTTGAGCACATTGAATACAATTATCTTTAATATTCTTCCAAGATAAAATAATCAACAGAACATTATGAATGTGATACATAAATAAATAATAATTATCGAATTTCTCTAGCTGTTATCCGTCCCACGCAAAAAGCAGTACATATACTAAAGTTTTGTCACAGTTGTATACATAGTTGATAATATTATGTATTTTTATTATTTTATATAGTTTTCGGCCAATAATTTTAGTTTTTACGAAACGCTTTACATTGTGGGCATACTGTTTTTTTTAAGAATTATCTATAAACGTTGTTTCGTTTTGATTAAAAAAAATTATTCCGAAAGATTTGCACAGGTGTCTCCTCTGTCGATTATAAATTAAACGCGCGTGAGTAGCGTATAAAATTGACTCTTTACGTTTACTTACACTTGCGGCAGTATTTTGTTTAGATCCTCCCACTTTTCCTTCAACAATTACACCACACAACCCGCCGTCAACAGTGGTATGGCTGCCTGTGAAAATTTTAATTTATACACCACTCGTTATAATATCTTTGCCATCTAGGGAACGTCATAGGAAATAGCAAGTATCGATGTATATTTTCTTACGGAAGAACGACATAGGATGAGAACGCGAAATTCGATTATTTCGGTGGTATTTCAAAAATAATAATGCCATGAACTTCAATTTAGGATCGTGCATTTATTAAGAAAATAACAGATGCGACGGTACTCTCGAAAACGATCGTTCGATTAATCGGTCCTAAACATAATTTTGAAAATTTGTTATATTTTACCGGTTTTATTCGTATGTTACGAAGTACGAACAATACCAAACTCGTCGACGTCAAACCGCTTTCAGATTTCGAAAGTAAAAACCCGTTTATTACTATAGTTGGTCGCCAGGTCTCGACGAGCGTGTGCGGAGGACCGCGCAGGAGGTCACCGCACGCAATGAAATATTTCGACCCTCCCGTGGTCGGAACTCTCGAAACCGACGAAACTACATACTCTAGCCGAGTAATAAATAGAATAATCGAACAAAAAATAAACACACGCTGAACGCGTGGTGTCATTTTGAACCTATGGAATTTATATCGTTTACTTGTTTATAAATAATCACGCTCGTGTTTGGTAAATAGAACAGTATTTAAAAACAAATCGGACTCCTGCATCGGGTTGCAGCGGGTACGCGTCACACGCGTCGCTATTGTTGTACACACGGCCGCGGCGTGAAGCGTGTTCACAATACACGCAATTTATAACAACTCGACTGCACCGGATTCGTTCAAACGCAGTTTGAATCAAATTGATCGGCGACGTGATGATAACGGATTCGTTCGACTGTCTCCGAAGACGCCGTCATTTTGTCACAGCGTTGAAATGCATTACAGGGAAATGACGAGCGAGGGAGAAACGTTAGCTGGAAATCACCTCTTCGGTTCAACACCCGCAGCCGATACGTGCCGTTTGCTGCCGATCGGGCGTTATGTATTAAGATGTACACTATTACTACTGTATGCAGACTACACTGCATTACGAACGCGGTGCCCAACCGTATCGCGCACGATCAAAAACGACCCGACGACGCAGGAATGCGAAACTCGTCATCAAAACGTTTCCGAGTACGCGCTATACGTGCAGACAGAAGACGTAGGCACCCGGTTAGAAGGCGTGTTCCACTCGAGTGTTTGCCGATAATTGCCGGTAATGGAAATAATCACGGTACATATCTACTTTGAACAGTCGGGGTGGACGAGACATGACCACAAATATTTCCTGATAACGGTCGTCGGCTGATCGGCTCGGTGACGGCATAGAGACGCCCGCGAGTACGGCTCGTCGGCTCATGTTTTATAAAACTAATATACCATTACGGTAAATTAGGCAGAGGGTACAGTGCCGGATTGGATATATTTTTACGCACGCCGTTATTCGTAGGCAAATTATTTTAGGTCGTTGGTGTAAACTCTCCCGATTTCCAAAACTTTTGAACTCTTTATAATGAATTTTGTCAAATTTTGTATGGTAAAAGCTTACCACACGATCAAATAAAAGCAACACACTTTAATGCTATACTATTTGTATTTACTACACTAAGAATGCGATTATCATTATAAATATTTATATTTATTATAAAGACCAAAAACTACACTCCTCAAGTTTTTTGAAAGCATTTAGTACTGAACATTACTCCGGAGAGTTCACAGGTCATTAAAAAAAGGAAGATTTTACAATAACCCATATTTTTATGTGCCTAAATTATCGGCCTGTAATTTACGAATATAGGCTATGTTTAACGATTGATTTTGATTTTTCCATTTCTTAGCAACCTATACTTAAGTAATTATGTCCCATCAGCCATGAACAACATACGATTGTATATTTGTAATATTTACGACTCTGAAATTAAATCAATTAATATGGTGATTCAAGACAACTTTTTTTCTGAAAGCTATTTATTTCGACTATCTATCTATTGCCATAAGATCTCGCCAGTGCAAGTCTGCAACTAGGAGGATTTTATTTTCAGAGGAACTTTCGTACTAATACCAATTGTATTGTGCCGTTTTACTGATTCATTGATAAAAAAATATAATTTAATTGGAAGAAGTTCTGATGCTGATTATGGAGTTGAGAGGCTATGCGTTTTTGCTTTCAAATGATAACGAGTACCATAATGTCACTGAATGACTATTACTATTTAATCCACCAGCTTTTCGTATGATGACAACAGTAGCGTCAAGACGAAACCAAGGAGAATATTTTTATAGTATGCTAGTAATGAGTATAGTAATTAGAGATGAGTCAAACCAAATAAGAAACTTGTTTGCATGAAATAAATGAATCTAATTAAAATTTAATAAGTATAACACAAGATATATTATTATTATTACTATATTTGTGTACAAATAATTACATTATTTTAAATTTATATTTAATAATGATAATATTATCAAACTAAATGACATAGCTATTATACTGCTGACACACATCTACACAAGTCTTAACTAATAAAGTAATAAGTAACAACTATACACTGGTACACTACACTACAAATATTTAATGTTCATTTCAAATGTAATTATTTCGCCAGATACGAATGATAAATAATACTAACGTCTAACATACAATAAAGAATAATTGTTCATTACACTCAAAACTTAAAAAAAATCTCTACGTTTAAGTGTCTTCTCTGAACACGAGCCGAATACCATAATACTATATGATACTGATAATAACGTTAAGCCGGTAAATCACTACCTATCGGTTAATCCGTATTGTCGATTGATATAATGGTCGTCAATGGGTTTGGTTTTTATTGGTATAAAGGCTTTTGATTTATAGCTATAACCGCGGGCAACAATGAAAATAATATGAGTTCCGAGTCGTCTAATGAAACGCATAAAGGATCGTGTAGATATTGTAGGTATATGCTCATGCATGAAACAGAGTCGTTAAAAAGCTCGGATTCCGAATGTTCGGTAAAGTTCGAAGAGCAAATATAATTTCGGTTTTTCACATGAGTTGGACCACCACTGATTTCAATACATTAATATGTGTAACGAATTTTGTGTATTGTGTACTCGTGTACGTTGCGTCCCGGGCGACTGGGAAGGGTAGGGGTAGCGAGAAATGCGATGACTAATAACCGTTTACCGCGCACGAGCCCGGAGGAGGAATAACGTGGAATCAATATATTATTATTATTATTCGTAATAATAAAATATATTACAACGGTATACATATAGGTATTATAGGTGTGTGTGTGTGTGCGTGAAAATTATAAATTATAATACACCGACGATGACGATTCGCGGCCATCGTCGGCTGCGAGTGCCGCGCAGTAATGCAGTATTTAGGCCGTGTAGGGTTTTCTTTTTCGAACGAGGTGACGTCGTCGTCTGCGTTGAGCACGACAAAGCGTGCGGTTCACCATGAATCAGACGCGTAGGTAATGAGTCATACGTAATGGAATAATACAACGTAACACATTATTTGTGCCCACACCGAGCGGCGGCGGCGACCGCGGGCTGGCTACTCGCCCGGGCCCCTTCCACGGACGACGACCGCGACGTACCCATCTCCCCGCCGGCCCCGCCGTCGCAGGCCACAAGGCACGAGTCATATACGCACACACACACGCGCGCACACGCGCACACGCACAAATTCCTCTCTCAACCCTCTCGCTCCGTCTCTCTCCCAAACGTCATACGAGAGATCTCGCTCGCGCACGCTCGTGAACACCACGGACTCGCCGCCGTCGCGCGCACTCGCAACCGTACACACCGCGGACCGCGCAGCGCCGTCCCGTGATCGAGTGTCGTCCGTCTCGTCGTCGCTGCCGCCGCCGCCACCGTTTCACTACACGTCGTCACGCAGCACAAGCCGGATCAGGCGCACCTCGTTCACCGTCGTCACCGAGAGACTTTGTGCCGTTCGCGTCTACTTATTTAAAACCACGCCGCAGCCGATCGGTCCTTTTCTCCGCGTACCATTCGGAACCGATTTTCCCGTCGAGTGGAAAGTGCAAGTACTCAAAGTTCGACGCCTTCGAGATGTCAAAGATTTCGAATTACATAAACGCGATCAACGGCAACGCGACCGCCACCGCGGCCACCGCCGACGAGGAGCTCAAGGAACAATTTTCCAAGGTAATTATCGGTATCGTCGTACGTGCGTTTCGCGGTCGCGCCGGCACGTTTTTCCTTGACTTGGAAGTTCGCCGTGTGACAGGTGTGCATGGTTTACCCATTACTTACGCCGTGTGCGGCCACAGAAATACTCAAATACGGCCTCTACACAGCTCGTACGGTTTCGGTTCTGCTCCGTCGCGACACGATTTGTCGTTGATTGCACAACAATAATTCTGTATCAGCATTAAGCACGTATTGATGTACGATATAGTATAAATTATAAATTTATAGCACTAAAGTATAGCGTTGCTGCTGGGTTCTGACATTATTATCTGCTATAATGCAGGCCATCATAGTTGATAAGGTTTTTTTTTTTGTGTTTCTGATAAAACTATTGAATACAATTTCGTTCATTGATAATACATATAGTTATAATAATAATAATAATAATAATATTTTATTAAAATATGTACTGTGTCATTGTACTCTTTGAAATTATCTGTAGAATTATGTCGTCCAATGCCAAATACGGACTTCTTTAAATCTTGATACTCTAAATTAGTGATTTTCTTGGTATAGGGTAGACTTACCAGCTTTTTTCTTATCAAAGATTTTATTTTGTCAACTACTGACATGTCATTTTTAATTGTAATCGGTTTTATAATTTATTTTAGGTCTACGAATATTCAATAAATGGTTTTAATTAAAAAGAACACCACAATTAAATGTATTGTTATAAACAATTAAATGTGTTATTATAAAATATTAGCATTCTATTCTAAATTACTGAAAAATAAGAATTATAGACTGTTGAAAATATTTTTCACATCAGATTTTTTTTATGATTTAATGATACTGAAATATGTGACACATTTTCAAAAACAATACATATTCAATTTTCAATCTATTTTATTTTATTTCATTAAGTGTCCTCTTTATTTTTAAGAATTGAGTGTAGTTCACACTCACCAATGACACTACATTTTGTTAAACATGTTAATTTTTTGTTTTATTTACAGCAAAAAAAGTATAGAGGTAAATTAAAATCATAGTAACTTTATTATTTATATATTGTAAGGTTGTGTTACTCTTAGGTAAACAATAAAAATCCTTAAAAGTTCAATAAATAATAGGGTACATATTATCAAGGCATTCATATTATAAATACTTATATTTGTGTCGCTTATGTATAATTTTAGGTATTTTTTAAATTGTACCTTCCTGTATACAGGAAATACCTAATGGTTTAGTAATAAAATCTAAACACTTGTACATTTTAACGGCACAAAAATTTGTTGGTTAAAAGTCATCGAAAACAGTATTACCATTACTGTTAATAATATGATACCTAATCATTTTTGAAATCATTTATTGCTATGCAAATGACATTTTATTATTTTGAAGTTTTTCATCAGCAGTACTATTGGTACTATTTAAATTGTATATATATCTATATACTAATTATAGAATATAATTATAAAAACATATTGTATCTATGTAAATTTTAATGAAATTAAATCTATATCATTTTTAAAATAACTTCAATAATTAGCTAAGCTAAAATATTAGATTTTTTACATACATTTCTATGATTTTAGTGGTTTTGATTAATAATAAAAATGTATATATATATTATATATAGTATATGTATTATTTTGTACACCTATGGCTGTCCTACGGGTATATAAAGAGGTATATATCTCTTATAATTTTATGAATTTGTTCTATTTCTCTAATTAACTTGATAATACTAAACTAGATTTACAATAAATTGTATTTCATATGTACGAGTATGTACTGTGTATACTTAATAATTTTTACTGAAATGTGTTTTAGATTGATAAAAATGGTGATGGAACAATTGATCTCTCAGAATTACAAGAAGCTCTAGATTTATGTGGTTTTAAGTTACCTGCATGGAAAGTTCGAAAAATGATTGAAGATTATGGTACTAAAAAAACTCAGACAAAAGGAAAACTTGTATTTTCAGAATTTAAAAAGGTTGTTAATTTGTTTATAAATGCAATAAGTTATAATAATTATACAACAAATTAAAAAATATTTATATCATTTTAGCTATGTTCAGATTTAAAAGCAGGAGAAGTTGCTAGTTCATTTAAACAGGTTGTTTCTAAAAAGGAAAATTTAGAAACATTAGGTGGAATGTCTGATGCATCAAGTGAAGGAACAACTCATTCCGTAAGATTAGAAGAACAGCTTGCGTTTTCTGATTGGATAAACAGTAATTTGAGTGTGGATCCTGACCTGAAGCATTTACTTCCGATTAAATCTGAAGGGAAAAATTTATATGAAAAGGTTAAAGATGGAATTCTACTCTGGTAAAGACATTTTTCTTAATTTTAAAAATAAAAATTATATTAATGTACATTGTGTTCTTTTTTAGTAAAGTCATCAATCATTCATGCCCTGATACAATTGATGAAAGAGCCATTAATAAAGAAACAAATAAAAGCAATCTTACAGTTTACAAAAAATTAGAAAACTTAACTCTAGCACTAGTTTCCAGTCAAGCCATTGGTTGCAATATCGTTAATATTGATGCACATGATCTTGCTAAAGGAAAACCTCATTTAGTCCTCGGTTTACTCTGGCAAATTATTAGGGTAATTATAATTTTATTTGCTAATGAATCTGTCAAGAATGTTGAATTTACTTAATTATTGTATGATTGTTTTCCAATATTAAATTATTTAGATAGGTTTGTTTAATCAAATTACTCTTGAAAACTGCCCTGGACTAGCTACATTGTTACAAGATGGAGAAAAAATTGAAGAACTTATTAAACTATCACCAGAAGCAATACTTCTAAGATGGGTAAATTACCATTTGAATCGAGCTGGAGTTTCTAGGTATAAAATAATATTTAATTTTCAATTAATTTTACTGAAAACAATTGTGTAATATATTTTATAATTTATAGACAATGTCATAACTTCCAAAATGATATAACTGATTCAGAAATATATACTTATCTTATGAAGCAAATTGCCCCAATGGATTCTGATGTTGATATGTCCGCATTAATGGTAATTATAATTCTATTAAATCATTGTTTAAGAATGATATTATTTTTGTACTAAGATCATTAGCTTGTCTTTATATGTATAATAATCATATATAGTAGTAATAATTACTCCTGGGCTCTAAGATATTTATCACTAAATTAAATAATTGTGCTACTAGGAACCAGATTTGAACAAAAGAGCTGAAATCATGTTACAACAAGCAACAAAATTGGGTTGTCGTAGCTTTGTTACACCAGTTGATGTCGTAAATGGTGTTTATAAACTGAATCTTGCTTTTGTAGCTAACTTGTTTAACAACCATCCTGGGTTAGATAAACCCGAAGGAGAAATTGTTGGATTAGAATCAATTGAAGAAACAAGAGAAGAAAAAAGCAAGTTTTTATTTCTAAATTTTTTTATTATAATTTTATTATTTACAATTTTGCTATCGCATTTGATTGTCATAGACTTACAAATACTTAATACTTAATTTTTGCCCTTACAGCTTACAGAAATTGGATGAACTCCATGGGTGTAGCACCTCATGTGAATTGGCTATATTCAGATTTAGCAGACGGTCTTATAATTTTCCAGCTGTATGATATCATTAAACCAGGCATTGTAATTTGGTCAAAAGTACACAGGTATAAAAATTGATTTCGCATTGTATTATTTAATTTATTTCCTGTATTCATTTTTTTTTGTGTTTTATATTGTAGGAAATTTTCAAAGTTAAGAAAGTTTATGGAAAAATTGGAAAATTGCAACTATGCTGTTGAATTAGGTCGTGAACTAAAGTTTTCTTTGGTTGGTATTGCTGGACAAGATTTAAATGATGGAAATGCTACTCTAACATTGGGTTAGTAAACTAACATTTTGATAGGGTTTTGAACAGTTCAATGTTTTTGTAAAATTTTGCTGATGGATTCATACATACAAAAGTTTGATTAAAGAATTAAAACTAATTTTTTAATTATTTTATTTAGCATTAATTTGGCAACTAATGAGAGCGTATACATTATCAGTCTTAACTCAACTTGCCAAAACTGGTAGTCCAATGATTGAAAAAGAAATTGTTACTTGGGTTAACAATAAACTACAAAGTGCAAATAAATCATCAACTTTAAGAGGATTCCAAGATCATGCATTATCAGATGGTAGAATTGTTATTGATTTAATTGATGCTATAAAACCAGGCACAATTAATTATGATGTGGTTAAAGAAGGTGGTGATGCTCAGGTAATTTTCCTTTTAATGATCATGCTTGATTTATTTTTTTTAATTCAATTGTAAACATGTTAATTTTATGTTTTAGGATAATTTAGCAAATGCTAAGTATGCAATATCAATGGCCAGGAAAACTGGTGCTAGAGTGTATGCTCTACCAGAAGATATAACTGAAGTTAAACCTAAAATGGTGATGACACTTTTTGCATGTCTTATGGCCATAGATTATGTTCCTTACACGGACGTTAGTGAAAAATCAGATTCATAAGTGTATAATTATTAATTATTATTTCTATGATGTGACAATCAGGGTTGGCAAATATTATGCATTAAAGTATAATTATTGTTGTATTGAACTATGTATTATACAATTTATCTTCATACTTACTAAAGCTTTTTAATTTAATTTTTTTTTTTTACAACTAAAATTAATGTTTAACCAATTCTAATTTATACACTTGTAGTATGAGTAATCTTATCAATTTTAAAATGTTTTCAATTATATTTTATCATTGTTAATATTATTCATGACTTGTGTTTGAATCATTTAATAAGTCATACATTTAAATCAATTATTTATCAAATTAGAGTTTAATACATCTTAAATGTTAATAAAACAATTTTGCCTCAACCCTGATTACTATCATTTTTGTCAATTTTTATATATTCATGAACATTTGTATAAATTAATTAATGTTGAACAATTTTATTTTATGGAAATTAATTGCATTTAAACTTATAACGTGTGGCTGTGGATAAGTTTGATGTATGATACCTTTTTGTTACTATCATTTTTTTTATAGATATATATATATATATAGAACATATAATTTGTAATTCATACAAGTTTATTTAACTTATAATTAAATTTAAAAGAGTGTTTTAATATGATTTCTAAAAATTACATTACTAAAACATTCGTTACCAATTTTTTATTTTTTTAAATAATATAACTTAATATAAATACTTGTGTTTGGAAAAAATGGTTTTCGTTCTTTCTCATTTCAGCTGTGAAACATTTAAAAAATATATAATATTGTAATAGCTGAAATTAGAAGTTGAAGACTGACTTACCAATTGATTTGGTTTTTGTGCCAATATGTATTTGTTAATATATTTAATATTATAGAAGCTTAGTAATAATGTACAAGTTAATAATTAAAATATGATTTTCTTATACTTATTACAATCTTAAAATTATTTCTCTTATTTTATATAATATCTACTTTTATAATACTTAATTACTAACATAAAAATGTGTACATACTAAGTTTATAATCATTAATATTTGACATCTTATTATTTATACTATTTTAAATTACATTGTGGGTAATTTATTTACTTAATTATTAGTTATTGTATTTACCAGAATAAAGTTTTATTGAGTAATTTTTGAGTTTTAAATTCTATACCTGAACCACACTAAAGGCATTTTATATTCATTTCCTTTTAGTTCTGTTTAATTCATTATTTTCCTATAGTTAACATATTAATTTGTGTTTATTTATTCTAATACTCTTTGTTGTTTATGTAATATTAACTAATATTAATACTTATATCAAATTATCAATATAGTGTTTACTAATATTGTAGATATTTGAATAATCCAATATATGTATTTGTTAAAACTATCCTTTAAAAATTTTAAACAGTTTTTTTTTTTTTTATTAAAAAAAAAATTAATAACATACAATACATTTCAAAAACGTGGTTAACGTGCAGTAGACGAAAGAAAGAAAAAAACATTTAACTAAACTATGTATTCTGTTCTAGTTTTTTTTAAATATTTATGAATTATTATTATTATACTTTTATTTTTAATACTACTCTCCTCAGTACTTATCATTTTTTCATTTTTATTTCTCGTCTGATTTATTTAATTTTATTTGCTCATTGTACATGTAGCACAATCTGTATTCACTTATTTTTTCTTTAGTTAAAGCAAAGAAATTATGGTATTTTAGATTCAGAGTGAAACGGAGAATGTATTGTTATCAACATGTGTTTATATTTTTTTTTGTGTTTGTACACAATTGTTACCAGAGGAATTGCTCCAATGTTTATAAACCTGGTACTGTTCTGTAATTCTAAATTATCGTATACTATATTATAAGTAAAACAATAATAATTTGTAATAAGCCTCTTTAGTTTTTTAATAAATCAAAATTATGCTTAAAAAAAAAACTGTTGAAGGGTATTTAACTAGCAATTATTTGTCATATAGCTATAATTTATATAAATTCAATAAAATAACATTTTCTAGGTCTGCTAGTTGTACTAATGTACACTAATAATTATATATATCATTATGATATAAGACAATTTTACGCTCTTTTCAACCTAACATTTTTTTAAAATCGAAATATTTTTCTTAATTACAATAGTAAAATATCTTGCGGTCGAGGCCGCATAATTTAGCTTGTATTTTTATTAGATACCTATATAAGTAAACATATTATGTTTTATTTTATTTTTTACAAAAATAATTTTAAGAATTATAACGGAATTTTAACAACGTTTGAAAATGTAACAAAAACATTATTTATTGTTCTCATTTTAATTATTAAGTCCTGTTAGTAAAAATCGAAAATTACATAAACAAGACTATCAAGAAATTTCAGAATCTTATACCTTGCATTTTGTTTAGCTAGGTATTTCAAAATCTTAATATAATAGGAAATATAAATGTATAAAAATAAGAAATTTTGGTCTTTGGATCATTCCTACTTGCATTGATATACTATTCAATTTTAGTACATCATAAACAATAGTAAGTATATTCATTCTAGATAATGTAGTCTAGAATATAAATACAATTTTTTCCACTAAGAACTGTGTACCAACCTAGTCATTAGACACGATTCGTGAATAGTAGGTATTTGAGATTTGAAATTTTTCAATACCGGATTTTATAAATATATGTTTTGAACAGTAAAAAGTTACAATATTACAATAGAAATTGGTCCTCGTGACTCTCAGCTTAATAATCAAACTGCCTATCTACGAATAAGTACCGAAATGATCATTACAAATTGGTGATCACTAGGGGCCGGAATTATATTCTTTTAAAATAGCCAAAATAAGATGCTAATATTCTCTAAAAAAGTTTTTCTCGAACATTTTTGAAAACAGTAACAACTATATTTTGCTCCATATGTTCCGGTGTCATATTTGTACGACGGTCTGTTAATATGTTTTTATACGTGCTAAATGAACGTTCGACGTCAACTGAAGTCACGAGATCACAAAAAATATCGAATGTCTATAGAAATGAATCGATATATTCTCAAATATTCATTATTGCACGAAATATTCTTTTATCTTGAAATATTCTCAAATATGCTAAAAAAACTTTTGCCATTAATTAACCGGTTTCATGATTTGTAAAGATTTCGAACCCCCGTCTGACTGCATAGCCTCAAAAAAAATATGCAATAGAATATAATTCCGGCCCCTAGTGATCACTGATCCTAATATTGACTATACATTTGACAAGTAATTCCTTACTTTTACAGTTATGCGTAGCTATACTAAATAAGTAATTTTTTTTTACTTGTAAATTAGATACAATTCCTGTCTAATGTTTTTAAGTTTCCTTTTTTTTATATAAAATTTGACAATATAATACCTGCGCTGGCTATCGTATAGATAGTTACGATAAGATACATCACGTACTACGTAGCCAGTAGCCACGTAGGTATTGTATATAATCTCATGATGTAAGTAATTCAATATATGACATATATATATATCATCGCTTAAATCATATGTATAAAAAAAACGGCATAGTGTAGATTGTCAATTTTATAATAATAAAAAATTACCTAGTTAAAAGATTTTCATAGTATTATTGATATGTATGTAAAATTTACTAGAGTTAAGATAAAATGATAAGTTACTGTGTTTTTAATGCAAACAAGATACATGGCGAGATAAAATAACGTATAGTATTATCATCGCTTTGTCATAATTTTATTTTGTAGGTATCATATTTTAAATCACAATCAAGAGACTAACACAAAAAACAGATAATAAAGATAAATTAATTAAAGAATTACATTTTATTATAAAATTTAGAATTGGATATATTTATAAACGTAATAGCTATTATATAAATAGTGATATAATAAACTTACATAACAATAATCTACGTTTTTATACTATTATAGTTTTTAAAGTTTGAGAATTCAAAGCTGGGTTAATTTTTTTTATTTATGTTACTTATATTATATTAATACTTTCAGTAGACTATTTTAGGTTCTTACTCACATAGGTATATTATATTTTTGTCGTATCTAAGACATATAGTGACATACCTCTGATGTAAGGGTTATTTGTTGTAGCCCAAAGTACTGCATTGTGTTAAATGCTTTAATAAAGTCTTTGTCGTGATGTAGGTACCGACGTACCGTTTATGATTGTATTTACTTTTTTCGGAAATGAGTCATTGATTAAAAATGTGTGCTAATTTTATAAGATTTTTGAACAAGTATCACTTCTGTTTATCACGTATATTTTACATTTATTTAATAATGATAATTTTGTTGTATTCATATATTTTGAAATTGTACCAAATACAATTGATTATACATTACCTACTGTACTAGTAATCAATACTAACTAGCTAATGTATATTAGTGTATCTAGTAATCATGTATATTCATGTCAAAATACACATAAATATGAAATGAGTAATGTTTTCAAAGAAATTACAATTTATTTAACACCTTCAACACTATGGGGATCCCCGTATTTGATTTGTCATGCTACTTTTTTTTTATCTCGGTTGTTTTAATGTTGTAATTTACGGTTTTGTTTGAAATTATAATTTTGTATGTCAGGTGGGTGTGGGGCGTTTACCATGGGGTAAATTATTTTAGCACTTTTTAGTTTGAAATTGAATGTCTGCCCTAGGGCTATTACTACATAGTCAAATTTTTTCTCGAGTGGAACCCATATTACCATAATTCAAGCGCATGGTCCGTTGAACTTTGGACAGGTGTCTAAGTCTATTTTCAGAATATTCGATTCCCTAGAATATCAGCCTTTGGCGTTCGATATAATAAACATTATTTTATACTGAAAATAGAATTAACGAATATTGATAGACAAAAAATATTAAACGCAACACGGACATGGCACGCATGGGCGTAGCGAGTGGGGGGCAAGCAAATAAATAACCATTTTAACCCACTGAGGTGGCGATTACCTTGTTATCATCTCAAATCCACCACTGGTAAATTATATGCTTTATTTGGGCTAAATTAATCATAATAATAATAGATTTAAAGGAACAATAGGTCACCACCATTATTTTAAATTTATAGGGAACCAAGAATTCGCATTGGGGGCAGCTGCATGCCTGGCGCCTGCATACCCTGCGCCCTCGTAGTACCGCCTATGGCGGATGACACTCGAATGTCGCGCAACGGCTTCACCTTCTCCGAAGTTCGTGAACAAGCCCACCTCCTCGTAGTCCTTCTCCAGGGCAGCCAGGTCCTCGCGCGCCTCAGTGAACTCACCCTCCTCCATGGCCCAAATGCCCTCGATGACGTACCAGCGGTCGAACGCGCGTTTCGCGTACATCAGGTGGAACTTGTGGCCAGGTCACCAGGTCACGGTGGTGCGCTTGGTCTTGACGGTGGCGGTGGCCGTGGATCGTTTCGCTGTCCACCATGGACGCGCAGTCCGTTGTCCCATGCGTGGTGTGCGTAGTCCCAGTGGCGTATTTACGGGGGGGGTCCAGGGGTACTGGACCCCCTCCAGAACCTCTCTCAAAAAAAAAGTAAAATTCTTGCATATTTGCAGAACCCGATTTATGTAGGCACGCGCGGTCGCGCGGACATAGTTTTTTCCCGTAAACAAAATATTATATAAAATATAGTTCAATATTAGTTACAACAGCTAAAACAAATACATGTTCCTGCAGCATGGCTTCAAGTTATAAGTATTATAGTTAATATTAATTATGTAAAAACTGAGGACCCCCCAGAAAAATTTGAAAATACGCCACTGCGGTAGTCCGGATCGAGTTCTGCGCCACCACCGCCGTGGAACCTGTTCACAGAGGTGACGAATACTCGTACGTATTTTATTATTATTTTTCTATGGGCAGAAAAAACATCGGCACGTTGACTGCTGTGTATCTTCCAAAGTTTAGTAAAAACCCGGTTCACAAGTATAATTACCCTATACACTTCTCAATGATTGTATCATACTACCTACACGTGACTAGTGAATAAATGTTTTATATAAAAAAAAAAAAAAACGAAACAGAAGCTTAAACCTGCGATTGAACTTTATAACGAGACAAATGTGCGAGAAATAATCATTTCTACTCATATAGTACATAGTACATACTAATTAAAATGTTCTAAATACGAAAATTAAACGAAAATGTAATCATTTCAACTAGGTGTGTGATCGAAATCGTGCGGTGGCAGGGAAAGCTCGAAGCACCGAGGTAAACGGAATTTTTATAAAATACCTCGTGCTTGTCTGAAATGTTACTTCGGGAAATAATTATTGGTTCAATTTTAGCTTACGCGCACTAAAAGCGTATACGGTGTATTTATGGGGAGGGGGGAGGGGTAGCATAAGTGCTCGTCAAAGCGAAATCAGTACTGCAAATCTCACTCGGACCAGGACTCGAACGGACGTCCGAACTAATGGGTTAATTCCACGGGAGAGAACGTGCACGCGCCATCACACTCGCCGGGTAAACAGCGAATTGCAGTTTGCTCTTCCTTCTGTAGTCTGCACTCATCCGTTTCATGAGCAGCTTAGCGAATCTGTAAGCCGTGCCGCCGCCGAACAAATGGAATATTAAGAACCCTTGAAGTCCAGTGCATTGGTCCGTTACCTTTCTGATTCTGTCCAGCACCAGATCGACGATTACTTTGCCGACGGTGATTACATTAGGCCACCCGCGTCATTGTTGGCAGCGCGCTTCAGGGGGTAATAGTTAGTATGTCACATTAAAGTACATATATTTAGCCATTTAGGCTTATAATTAAAAAAAAAATTATCCTCTAAGAAGCTCTAAAAATTTGTCTTGCCTTATTTAGGATAAAATGAATAAATGAATTACTTAATCATCAAAGACCAAAAGCATTTATGTATTTTAATAAATAATAAATAAAAATAAAAATCGTACCATCTAGTATGGCCTCGTCCATTTTAATAAATGCTTGCAAATTATTCTGATCGATTGTGCAAATGTTTACAACGCGTTGCAGCGTACAAACATAAATTATATACTTTACTACATTCAATAATCTAATACCTGTTCTAATGACATTCAACCGAGCTTATCGCTGTCCCACTGTACACCTAATAACATTTGGTGCTATATTTACTATCACCAAGTACCAGTGTATCAATTTTTCTAATAATCTACATTTTATACGATTGTTCAATTTTCTGTTTTTGGCCGGCTAGAACTCGTATTCCTCCAACTGTGCAGCGTCCTCTCTGCCCGTTACCAGATGCTCCCGGTGAAACGGTTGTCTATACGTGCCGGTCCGCACTTCGTCTGTAACAACTAACAAGTATAATATGGCGTGTGTTACGGCGTTGTTTTGTTTCCCTCGACAGTCTTGCCGCACCCCCTGAGTGATGTATTAAAAGTTGTCCATAAAATAGACCGTTGGCCGAGACTGTAATTACAATTTACAAGAAGCAACTATAATTTGTGACGATTTATTTCACAATCAAATTTTATTCGTAAATACTATGTATAAATTATTTTATTTTATTTTATATTTATTTTAATAACAGCCAAGGCCTAGGCTCAAGACAAGCAACTGAGTAACAATAATATTAGGATATGATGATTATAATAGACATTTATGCAGAAAATGCATGATAAATGAAGTAATAAGATAAGAAGACCTGGTTAGAGATAATTTAGGGGTAGTTAAAGGTGTGGTCTTCATTTGCAAGACGTATAGACGATACATAGGAGAGTTTAATAAATAGTTTGATGAAGAAAAATATTATATAATAAGGAGTTATGACATAACTATAGTAAAATATCGCTTTTAGACCATACGATTTCTATAAATGAATTGTTTTGCTTTAACTAGAAGTTCCCCACTGTCGTTCACAGGTTAGATAACAATTTTTTAAAATGTATATTATTTACTATAATTTATATTCAATAAATGGGTTTTTGTATTTACATCGAGGTATTTGTTTTAGGATTTTTAAATTTTAAATAAAATATCAACGTATTTGCATGACATGAATTATAATGTTATACACTAAAAATTGAATATTTATATATTCCAACCAGACCTTTCGTGTTTTGAATATATGGGCTGAATCGAATTAGGAAAAATACTTACCAATGACAATCGGTTCAAGATCGACGAACAAGGCCCTAACCAAGTGTTTACCAGCATCGATTTTGCTGAAAAACGTGTTGAATGACATTATTATGTCCGACCATATCAATAATGACAATTATTTACATTTCGAAACTAAAAGAGATTTCCTTAAATTATTATTTTCTAATTAATTAATATTAATAATAATATTGAATTAATTATAAGCACTCACCATAATGAAAATATATTTTAATAATACCACTAAATGAATATTAAACGCTAAACACCCAATATCAAAACGTTTCAGATAAATGGGAATTGATTTGTAGTCAAACCAAAGTATAACTAAACAAAGATGGTTGTCGAAGAAATTCAACATTTATAGTGTCTATATAATAATATGGCGAATTAAATGAAACAATTTTATAAATAATTGTTTAGATATTATTCTTTTATTTAATTTTTTGTGAATTTGACAATTCTCCTTTCCTAATATTATGTGAAATATTCAAATATACCAAGAACAGCATGGTCAAACTTTCTATTAATAACGATTTCAAGTAGCGTAATTAATTTAATTCAAGTTAAAATAACAATTTATTTGTTATAGCATCTATAATTAAAATTTAGATTGATTATTATTTCAAATTGATTTAAATATAAATGTTATACTTTTTTATTAATCTTATAATTTTTAAAATATACTATACTATAATAGGTATCTGTTTAATACTTATAGGTCTTATAAAATACTGTAATTTAAAGATTTATAGTAATTCTATATTAATACTGTTGCTATAATTATGTTTCTATTAAAACTATGTACATGCAAAATAATGTGTAAAAGATTATCAAAATAACATCTCGATTATTTTAGACTCTAAAGCCGTAATAATATGTAAATATTATAGATATAGAAAGTTTTGTCTTATTGCAGACTGCAGTAGGCATATCAAAGTAATACGTAATCTTGGATTATACTATTAAAATATTTATCACAATGTTCATGAAATAATTGTAAATTAAAAATGTATATGACGCGATTTATGAGTTTTATTGGAAACACGATCATATTTCAATGAATTTTTTTCATTATCATAAATTTAAAAGAATATGTTTAATGCGTATGAGTGTATGACTCATAGTTAATAAGTAATGACCATTGCGATTATTTATAGAGTGAGTAGATATAATGTTATAACTCCTATAAAATATAAAAGTTTAAAATTTAAATATATTTATTGAATATATTTTTATCTTACTTTTGTTATTAAATGATATGATTAATTTCATATAACTTTTAATGCAAATAAATTAATATATTTTCAATTACAAACATTTTATGTGGGTATACAACGTGAATATTTTTATTTTGTACATAGCTAACATAATATTTTAGAACGTAACTATTACCTATACGTATTATAACAGTGGTTTTCATTCTTCTAAAAATTTTATAAATCTCAATAGGTAATTGCATTAATATTATTATCAATGGTACTTACTATGTACCCCATGTCCTCATCTATAAGTTTTTAATTCGAATTTTTTCGTTTTAAGTTCCTAATACAAATATTTAACCTCTATTATCTCTCTGCGATTTTCCCGGTATGGGTATAACTAGTTGCGAGTACTGCATTATAATATAGAGCACGTCATATGTTACAATGTTAGGGTTCTAAGAGTAGGTTTACTCATATTGCGAGAATTATTATAGATTATAGTGGTTCTAGAAATTCAATCCTATAATTGGTTGGATGATCGTAGATGGTGGTTATTTTGATAAGCCATTTTAATAAATCGAATATCCTTAATTTCTAAATCAGTTTATTTTGAATGCCGAGTCACAAAGAAACAACTTAAAACGACTTTGCACGACACTTCGGCCGCAATATTATAGCCTACAGTCTATACTCTATTTCAAGGGTCTTCAACCTACAACCCGCAGGCAATGAACCGGTTGCGGCTTGTCAAACTTACTGATGTTTTGAAAATAATTTTAAATATATTAATCTTCTATTTCAAAAATAAATGATTCCGTTATAAGTTTTAAGGAGTACCTATACTGCAGTTATGTCAGCTTTTGTATTTTCTAACCAAATTTTACGTGACGAATAATTCAGTTCATTTTTCTAAAATTTTCGATAATAGTCAACGTTTAGATCAGTACATTACAATACATTTTATTATACATGGGTCAAGCATTTATATTCGACCTATGCATTAGTTTCTAAAGTAAAAATACACGTACAATATCGTCCTACAGTTCAAGCGATAAATCCCATTTAGGCAAATATATCCTGGCACCCTATTATTTATACTTAGTGAGTATCTACCGTAATCAAAAGTGTAAATGTCACACACCATATGCGACTGTCTATTTCATCGTCTACCCCTTAAACCATGCCGACTCAGCTGCCATTTGAAGTTACAAAATATATTAAGATGTATATAAATTTGTTTTGTATATCAATAAGCAACGATTTTATTTCGGAGAGGGATGATGCACACATGACCCCTATGGCTACAGCAATGGTTTAGAAAACTTTAGATAATATATTATGTATAATTTAAAATGTTGATCAAAATAATAATACTAGGCCTCATAAATATAGGTATTCATTTACACGAAAATAGTTGAGTGGCTTCTGACTACTAGATGCAACAAAAACAACGTACATGGTATACTTATATATAGTTATATTTATATATTATATGTCATGTTATTTATTAAATTACTACGATAAATATATATATATATATAATATATTACAATATTAGTTATAATTTTAATAGGGATTCACACAGAGACGACCATAGACCGTTGAGGATTAGCTCAGTAGGTACAAATTATATTTACCGGTGTAAATATAATCCGTTAGAGGCTACTCCCCTATATACGAGTACATCTCGTACATCCCCTACTACTCTTCTAGTCTGTTAAATATAAATCTCAACAAATCATTATTTAAATATTTGTAATTTGAACACATTAATTATTTAATTTAATGTGATTGACATTGTTGACTTTGTTCTCTGTGAACAAAATATTCATCCGAAGAACGACATGAAGATGTTAATTTGTCTTGCGGACCGAGCTTTATTTTTATTAATTTTCATAGTTCAAAAAACTTACTCACAAATATAAGTTGAACCGAATACACAGAATATATTATGGCTGTAAACTGGAAAATCTTTTTTAGATAGATTTGAATAAAACTCAACAAGATTTTCAGAGCTTGGATAATGTTTGAATTATTTTTTAAATTATTTTTAGATTTAAGTTGTCCGATGATTTCTTATTGTAAAAAAGTATAATTTTTTTATGGATTTATGTAAAAATAATTTTCAAATTAATTTATATGCTTTCCATTTGTTCGAATGTCTTTAAAACTATTTTAAAATTAGAGTGCAAGTTTGTTTATAATGTTGATTCTTATTACTTTGTGGCTATAACACATGGTCATGTCTGATTAACAACGAAATTGACGATAAGAAATGTTCATTTTTGTTTAATTTGACACATGTTACATTTTTAGATAAATATGAGTTAATTTATTTTCAATTTTTTTTTATACTTTTGCGGCCGGTTAATAAACGATCGCGTGCCAGATTTAGCCCATGGGTCGTAGTTAGTAATCAATGATATAGATTTTGATCTATATTGGCTTACCATTTTCATTGAAACCGTAAAAATATTGGGACATGTACTTTAGAAATAATTGTTAAATCTAATGAGTAATGACTTTATAGTAGATACGCAAAACGTGCAAGTCTATAACATATATATGTATTATACCATTATAATTGGTAGTTATCATATGTCAACAGACTTATCGTCAAATGTGGTCGAATAGACAGATTGATACTTGTATTAGCCTGCTGGTCGTCGATTCGTCGTGTGTACGCGTCAAATACGTAGTCAAATAACCTTGTCGACAAACCTGTATGTGTATTGTCTATGTCAACCGCGCATTTGCGTATACTATGTAAACAAATGTGTTAATATATAGTGTTATAGTGTAATAGTAACTGGGGCCAGATTAACATTCGATTCATTATAATTACCGATATACTGTTAATTGTTATTCAGGATGACTAGGAACGATGTTGATATTTTTACTGCTCTAATTGAATCATTGTCGTTAGTTCAATTCTGTATAAAATCACACGGTGTCGCACACTTCCAAGGAATAGATTGAGCAAAAAAAAAAAAAAACCACGCGGCGTGTTGATAGAGATAACACATAGAATACACAACGCAGCTATAAGTACAACTAATGATTTTCTTTTTCTTTCCAACAAGTTGGACATTGTGTAAAACCGTAAGAAATGTTTGAAAAATATAAAATGTACAAGCTGTGAAAACACAACTTTAGCACTTCGCACTCCGTAAATTACTGAACTACGGTGCATAGTGGCAAAAGTGCGGAACAGAAATAAGTTGACAGGTAAATCGAGTCGTGTGTGGATTATGCGATGTTTGACAACACATCGACCGATCGGTTTGACGATAAGTCTGTCGACATATTGTTCCGTGTATGGGATCCTCAGGCCTCATGTTTGGTTGTAGTGTTCTGACCACCCGATACGTGTTAGAACGAATTAGAAAATAAGTTAAATACTGATGTTGATAATGTGATTGTTGAAAACCATTTGCATGGAGTTAGAAGTAGAAAAAGAAAATTACTACCTGTTATATACATGATCAACCAATTGTAAATGTTTACCAAAAAAATATTGTGGAAGTACACTATATGATTTAGATAAAATTGTTTTAGTCTTAATCATAGGTTTAAAATGTATTAAGAACAGGTTAAGGAACAAGCTATATCTGAATCTCAACTAGAGGTATTCATGTAAATGTCCATCTAAAAAGATTTTCTTTTCATATTTAACACCGATGATATAATCAATAATAACTAATTACTTAATTTTCTTATACCTTTTCACTAGTCTCACCGAAACAATTTGGAATGTCAAACAATTACGAATTTTTCTCAAAGTATACAATTGTCAATCCTATGCGACATATAACTTATAAGTAATACCAAATACCAATTTATTGAAAAGGATTTATTTGTTAAAATTAACTTTAAATTTCATCTTATTGGTCTCATTTCATTAAACTTTTTTCTTACACGTCATAATAAATAATAATGTACCTTAGTACCTACGAGTATATATCTGTTTATTTTAAGTGTTTCGATTTTAAACACTGGGTACTACTCATAAAGCTTCAAATTTTAAAATAATTATGTCTAATGTGTGTAATGTGTATTGAATATTATAATTAGAATGGGATTTTGTAGGTAATACGATCTACGACATAATTTTTAATTTTCTAACACGAAATTCGGAAGATTAGGCTTTCATTAAATAAAAATCTATAATTTTCACAAATACTTATTGATAATTATTTTCTACACTTTATTTAAGTAATTTAATTTATGTTAAAAAAATCTACTTGAGGTGTTTCTTATGGTATTTTATTGTATTGTAAATTAGACGTGAAAGATACATAAGTACTAGTCTGATATTTTCAAAGTTTACTATTGTTATGACATTAGGTAATATAGGTACCTAGTTTTTACGATATGATGTATAGAAGAAGTAAGAACTGAAAATAATGTATACATTTTGTCCAGCAACCACTTACGTTTAGTACTTTAGTAAGACGAGTGTATTTATGAATTATAACTTAAAAATTGTAGGCATGCGTGGCTAACATTGACTATCTTCTCAAATTTTATGTAGGTAACTTAGTAACCGAAGGATGCCTAGCTAATTATTTAGGTACATTTGGAATTTTAAAAATGATGAATGATTAAAAGTCTATTTTATTTTTTGGTTTAATTTTAGATATTCAGTAATACTTATAGCATTGATTAAATAAGTTTAATTAATGTTTATAGTCTATAAGCCTATATACGTATATAAAATATGTACAAATATTGTTATTTGTCAATGACCATACCACGATTAATACACCAGTTTTCGTCCGATCACTGAAGTTAAGAAACGTCGGGCGTAGTAAGTACTTGGATGGGTGACCGCTTGGGAACACTCCGTGCAGTTGAGATTTTTTTTCGTCGAGAAATTTTTGAACTCGGAGTACCAATACAATTAATGGTAATGATTTGTATATGTTATATTTTAAACTTAACGAAATGTTTAAAAAAACGAAGCACAATGATTGATGTTTTCTCCGCTGCACTGTCAACTGTTACTTGTTAGTACATTTCTATGCAGTAGGTCACTGTTAGTTGCGGCCCATTTTTATGATTTTATGTACCCATCATTTATCAGAAAAATACTTTTGAAAAGCACGAATTTCATTACCATCATTGTCATTCATCATTAATACCATCATCATCGTCATCACCTTAGCAAAATTGACGTCGTGAAATCAGTCAGAAAAATAAGATGAACCCAGTCCAAAAACATATACATATTTTGTTAATATATTATACCGACTTTCTCTCAAAATTGTTTATCGATGGCGATGATTCATCGTCGCTTTTAAATTTCAACAAATAATGTGACTAGATACCCGGACCGACACTCAGGACCAATAACTTACGACTCTGTGGACAGTAATATATAATGCTTCTACTCTCGATTCCTGTATCTCACCGGACAGATTTTTAGTTTCTGTTACAAGAATATGACTGTATGGTAGTAAATCTATATACTAGTTTTTTTTCGTATATATTAGACCTATTTACGGAAAATATAGAATGTTCCAGCTAGCGCAGAGTTACGCTAGTTTAACATAAGTCAAAACATACGTTTTACGTAGGTACATATATATTTATAATTTTATGTAAATCTGTGAAAACGTCAAAATTGTATAATCAGTTTACATAACAAAAAGGGGAAAAAATGTAAAGTAGTAATAATAAAAACAATTTAAACATCGTGAAAATCGTCCGGCTCGTTCAAATCCGTTAAAAATAGCAATGCTGTTCACGTTTATGATCTTTTTAATATAAACGAGTGATGTTTTGTATACTTGTTAGTTGTGTTCACGTGTTGTTCATAAAATGTGAACGCAACCAACGCAACGAACGCGCGATCGTGCGCTCGTTTTTTTCCAAACATTCGTGAATGATGCGTTGCAGACAAAACAATTAATGTTTGTACCAAAATTGATATAAACACGTACGTTGTACGGCACGCAATATATTATTATATTTATGTATACGTAAACTCACAACCCACCACTGCTGAACATTCTACTGTACACTTTAAATTGCGGTCTGCGGTTTTGTGTTGGATACGCTCAAACTACGATAACAATATTTAATCGAACAAATACCCAGCTTATTAGCATTGTCAATGCCTAGTCATTACTCATTCACAAATGGTCGAAATTATTGGGTCGCATATACTTGCTTAACTATAGTATAAATTTACCCGAGAAAAATATCTTGATAACTTTTATTTTAATAGGTACGTATGTTTAATAGAAAAATGCATTAATCTTATAGTATATTTGATAGTAAAAATATAACATTAGATATTTCAACAAATAATGCGACTAGGTATCCGGACCAACACTCAGAACCAATAACTTACGACTTTGTGGACAGCAATATATGCCTCCACTCTCGATTCCTATATCTCACCGGACAGATTTTTAGTTTTTGTTATAAGAATATGACTTTACGGTACCTAGTACATCTATATACTAGTTTTTTATATATATATTAGACCTATTTACGGAAAATATATAATATTCCAGTTGCAAATTAAGTTGCTAGTTTAGCATAAGTCACGTTTTATGTAGGTACCTATATATTTATGATTTTATGTAAATCTGTGAAAACGTCAAAATTGTATAATCAGTGAACATAACAAAAATATTATAACATATTAGATAATATTACATAATATACATTTTTTACACCATTCGGTACAACTATAATTTAAGAAATGTTTCATAGTTATTGTTTAACCCACGTTACATTTAATTTTATAATATGTAGGTATATTTCATTTTTTTTTAATTGCGATTGACTTAGTATTGGTCTAATGAAAATACTCAAGAATCAAAACTATTAAAAATTCAATTAATACTGTATTGTAGAACAATTTAAAAATTAGAAATACTAAGCATATCGATATCGGACGTCGGTTGTGTTGAGAATTATCGCGGACACACATGACAGTATGACACATTCTACTTGTGTAGACGTGTTCAAAATAATGTTAAACATATGACTCATCTTAGTGACATTTTTAATAATTTACTGATAGGCTTATAATATAATTATAATTTCTAGCGGGGCCCTGAAAGCGCGTGCCCTGTTCTACGCACTTTATTTTCGCCGGCCAATGGCCATGATTAGACGGCTACGTCCGCAACCTCTGGATACTACCTATATAGTATATAGAATAAATAGAGCATAGGTAGTATGTACCTACTATGTACTTACTATAATGGGCTTAAAATATAGGTACCATTTATCATACTGAAATAGGTAGGTATATTTTACAGTTAATTTATTTTTTATCAGTTTTATAATTGATTAAAAATAATAAATACAATCTTTCTTTATTATTAATTTATGGAAATGGGTTGCAATTACTCCAGTATAACAACAAAAATATGATCATTGATTAAATATAAACATATAACGAAAAGCTTTGTTCATTCACAGATTATACGTTTCGTAATTCGAAATGGATGGCGTCATCGGTCTGCTATGGTAGGTATTTACTATCGTTGACTTTAATATAGATTATATCATACTCGTATATTATAATCAATATACTATAATCAGTATACTATGGTGAATTTTTGCATTGTTTAAATTATTTTTCTTATCAACTGTTGTCATTCTATACGCCTGTACTGTTCTTGCCTTCAATACAGATATAAATACATTTCAACTATTTTATTCAATGTGTTTTTATTTTATTTTTTAATGTGTTAATAATATTTTATCTTCTAAAATTAAATCTTTGTAGATTTACGACATTGGACTAAAGTACAGTTAAAGAAAAGAGCCATAAACAAATTACTTGTATCATAAAAAAAAATTATAGTAATATTTTTATTAGTGACAATATCAAAAATATTTAGTTACATTTTACATACCTATTGAATTCTCTATGCCTATGAAGGTAATATAGATAATAAAAATAATTTAACAAATAGGGCTTGTAAAATAAAAGGTTCTAAAGGATTAAGGTAAGATGAGAGTTGGGAAAAAATAAAATAACTTAAGAAAATCTTATTTTTACGACTCTATAATACTGTATAATAAATATTATACCCGTGTAATGAAAAGTTATCAACAATTTCGAATGCAATAAGAAAAAAAAAACTGAAATAAAAGGTAAGTAAGTACCTATTACTTTATAAATGTCGAACAAAGCAAGGAATATATACTGTATAGTGTATATGTTTCATTAATATGACTAGAAAGCTGACATAGTTGGACCATTTTATTGGCATTTTTTATATGCGCCGTCTACCTATACCTACATATTATATAATTTAAACGATTGACACATCTATATATATATATATTTATAATGAATAAATAATATATTTTATTTAGATTATAAGTAATAGCGCAGATTAGACTTAAAAAACTACACAGCTATGGAAGGAGGACTTTCAGCTATTGAAATTTTGCTACTACAAGTCCGCAACTCAATTATATATTTCTATTAGGTATAGGTACATACTAATTACTATACACTTACCTAATGACATATTTTGATACAAATACATGTAATTATTTTTAGTATGTTCATACAATTTTTTTTTTCTCATATGACATTATCGGATTGTAAAAATAAAACAAAAATAAAAATAAAATACAATTACAATAGACTAGAGGGAAAATATTAATAAATTATAAACTATAGATTATATAACAAACTAATTCAATGAAGCTAATGATATACAGGTAACATTGGTATCTTTTGGAGTGCCAGCTTAAAGTCTTAACTTCAGATTCTCCATCCATTTCACTGCATCCTCTTATTGTTCATACAATAACTGTCGGTTACACCGATTTTAAAATAAATTTGTCATCATTTACACCTGTAGAATATTTTCACGTTGGTCTAAGAATTCAAAGTACATTCACGAATAGCCATTCCTCATTAGCCAATAGCTGAATAGTGAATACATTAAGTACATTACAGTATGAATAAACACACACATTTCAACATCTGTAGTACCTACCCATATAAAGGTATATAATACAATAATATACACAAACGTCACACACACACTCACGTATCTATATAATATATTTATATGTATAAACACTGTTTACGAGAAGAAATGACGCAACGGATAAAATATGAAAGTGACTACATCACCTATACATACAGCATACCTACGATTCACGACTAACGATGCATCGATGCTCATCGGTTATAGCTAATAAGACATAAGTCACATAGCCGCATAGGTAATATATTATCATGAAAGACTTCTGTTGAGCATAAGACAGTAAAGTTATAAAATATACAATTTACTCAACTATTATAATACACGTTTTTTTTATCGATATAAATTCGATACAACACATAATTATAAGACGGTCACGGTACCTGTAGCTCTACACATTATTTTTCTCAGGTTCAATTGTATCTATGTATATAACCATATACAAATTATTCAAGTTTCACTCAGTTCATTGCCAATTATTTATTTCTAGTTCTCTAGTAACATTGGATTTGTAATAATATATTCTGTATATTACAAAATCAGTACTTTTTGTAGTTTTACGGAAATTAGTTGACAACAGATACGGATTTCAATACCATTTGTTCACAGGAAAACATCATTGTTTCATAAGTCATTAACTCATAAAGTCATAGTTAAGTTTGATTGGAATAGGATATTCATTGGATAAAATACGTCAATGAAAACGAGTCAAACCTCGCTGTGACGCACGATTGACGACTGCAAACGAGTGTTAAGAACTTGAGAATTATTTTTATATTTTAACCACCAATGTTTAATTAGGTCGGAACGCGTTGACATGATTACAGTATTTTTATTTATTTCAGCTTAATTCAAAGCATACAAACTTCATTAAAATATAATGACAATCATAAAATAATATAATAATTTTAGCTAAGTAACTGGTGTATACGGTATAAATTCCTTTAATTAAAATACATTATTCGTTTTGCAGTAAGATCCTTTTAAAAAATAGAAAATATGACTTAATTCGCTAAATGAATAGGAGGAGACAGTAGGTAATTAAATTATTATACTCTCAGTATCATCATCAACGTTATATACACACTTATATATATTTTAAGTACGTCGAATTTTAATTAAAATTGATTGTTTCACAGATTCTCAGCAAGGTCATTATTTATAATGTATAATGAATAAGTTGGAGCTGAACGAAATTCAAATGCTACGCCATGGTTTGACATTTGTTTCAGGGATGGGGTTCTTACTCGGCACGTTAAAAATCAATTCAACCCCGCACCCTTTTTTGGCCGCTTTCGCAACTTTTTGGAAGTTGGTAATGACTAATAAGCCTCGCATTCGGTTAGCGACTCGTGTAATCGGGTTAAATTCTCCGCTGGTCATCACCCCTCACGGTTAATAACGCAAAATATTTCAACACTATGTTGTTGACTCGGTAAATAACATAATATTTTATGCGTAAAGCACCGCGCATATACGGCGGGCGGCGGAACAGCGAGACCGGTCGTTTGGGTCACACTGTCGGGCCCGCCGCCGCCGCCGCCATCCGCGTGCACTGCACTACTGGTGTACATCAATTCTGACGGCAGCGGCGATGGCGACAATATCATATTGCGTCCGCGATGGTGGCGGGTGGCGTGGAGGGCGGCGCGGCGGCCGGCGTTCGAGTTGACGGCGTGTACTCGCGCGTGCGTGCGCGAACGCCACGTCCCCCGCCAGCAGGTACCTCCGCGGTGGCGGCGGCGATGGCGTTGATAAACTGATAAGCTATCGCTAACGCTGTGCGGTCAGGCGGTCTACGACTACAGCTACTACAGTCTACGATCCGCGGCTTCCACTATTACCGGCCGCTGCTCGTTCTCTCGGCGTCGCTGCCTCGCGTACGTTTCCGCTGAGCGGTTCGCCCGGGTCTCGTGCCTCTCCGTTCGCATTTATTCGCTTTCCGATTTTGATGCATACCACCACCACCATAGTCGTCAGGCCGCCGTCGCCGCCGTCTCCCGTATCCGCGCCGCGCGGACCGCGTTGCGTTCGCCCGTGGCCGTCGTGCCGGCAAAATGCGTCTGCCCGAGTGCGCGCCGCGGCCCGCTGATCGCCGGACGCGATGAACCTGTTCCGCGTCTGTCGTCCGACACCGCCGCAACCAGGCAGCTCAGCGACATCCGCGGCCCGCTAGCCTCGCCGCGCCGTCAACTCGCCCTCGGCAGTGCCACCCTGTAGTACGCACATATTGTTCGGGAGATGTGGATAGCAACATGGTGTCTGAGCCTCGTCTTGTTCTCGTGTCCCAACTGCCTGTACGTTTGCATCGGACGCGCGACAGCACAACCCAACGACACCGTCACCACCTCCATCACCACCACCGCCGTCGCACCCGCTGCCGCCACCACTACCGACCATTCGGGTAAGCTACGCGGTATAATGTTATGTGTACTTAGTGCCTTGTTTGGTTACTGCGTGTTTGATATAAGCGTTTGCTTGTTGATTACAATACGGGCAGACCGACAATTATGACTATTAATCTTAAGTCCATTTCGCACGTAAAGTTAAACAATCAAATTATTTTTTTCAAATTATGTGCAGTGTAGGTTGCACAAGAAATAAGTCTTATGAACTGTATAGTTTTCAGTTACTAAATATAAATATAGATGTATAGGTTTTTTATTATTATTGTGTTTAATACATTTGTGCAAAAAGTACTAAAAATACAAAATATATTAAAGATCCACTATTAATTTTAAGTACTTTCTGTTTACGGTATACTGTGTTCTTTCAGAATTGTTTTTTTAAGTGTTTATTCAAGTGCTTGGATATACATATTTTTATTCGGTGATCTGTAGTCTATATTTGTTTCAACTTTTTGACTGTCCATGTTGGTTGTTTTGTTCTTATTAAAATAACATTACTCTTGATGTTTAGATAGTGGAAATTAATTTTTAAGTTCTAGTACTATACCTACTTGATAGGTATTCAATCATCTATAATTTGGAATTAAAATATTCCAAAAGGTTATTAGATTTAATTTTTAGTTTTCATATTAAATTATTGTCTAAGTAAATATGTATGATAGTTTTTCTATTAAAAATATGATATTGGATTGTTATACGTAAAATAATAGGTACTATTTCTGGAGGACATATTGAACAACTTTATTTGCATTTAGAGTATTTATAATCAAAAATATGATTTCACAGTTAGAATTAAAATAGTTATATTTTGATTTTTGATTTTGACTTTATCAAAGGAATAATTATGATTTTAATTGTTTAAAATGTTTTTTATCATTTGAATTATATCTCTGATTATATTGGTTTAAAAGTTTACAGAAAAATTGATTACTTCTGATTTATAATACATATAACTAAAGACCGGATTTATATGCATTTTAAATTGTAAAATATGCATGCAAACATGCACTAAAAAAAGTCAAAATATGCAAGGAAAAAATGCAAAACATGCAAAATAAAATTTCAATTTTATATTTGATTTTAATTTTGCAGTGATAATTATTTATTAATTTTATTACATTTTTCATAAACAAAAAGTTACATGTATAATATAGTACAAAAATTTAATTTTTTGTTAAATTGTAATTTAATTTTTAAACATTGATATATTGTAAAAAATATTTTATTAAAATTAAATAGTAGATACATTGGTGATATACTGATATAAATAGGAAAAAAGTACGAACAATTTTATTGAAGGTAGTAAATTATTAATTTGAAAAACAATAAGTTATCAAAGTATGTTCCATGTTTATTTCCGTGAAATTATGACGGCGATCTGTTAGAATGTACTTGTATGATGAAAAACTGCGTTCGACATCAACACTGGTGATTGGAGCATATTTAAAATTTGCTAGTATATCCGGCGAATAATTTGGAACAGATAAATCGTCGAAATTAGCACTGTCACCTTGAAGTATTTTCGAAATTTCTTTTAAAACCATTAATCCTTTATTTTTATTCAAAACGTTTTTACATTTAGTTTTAATTATTGTACTATTTGCACTAGTAGGAAGTTCATTAACAGAGTTTTCCACTTGTTCTAAAATTTTTAACGAGTCTACAAGGGACAAATTAGAGGTTTCAAGCTTTTTGATACTTTCAACGATACATAAAAAATTTGCTTTAATGTAAGCAAGATCATATTTTACATTAAATTTATTAAAAATTGATTTACAATTTTGAATGCATTTTGCATTATCTTCTAAGTTTTCAATCACATTTTTGAACTCTTCAAAATGATCTGCGTAAAAAAAGGCTAACTCTAGCCAAGTACCCCAACGGGTAATTTTATCAACAAGATTAGATAAAAGAGGTAAAGCCATGTCTCCACTATAAAACCCGTACAACCAACCTATGAAACTATTTTTAGCGTCTGAATATTCTTTGAGACGTAAAATATTTGATATTATAATATTATATAAACGTACCTATGATCTGTGTTTTTATTTGTATATTTATACGGTTTTTGTTAAAATATGCAAAAATATGCAGAACATGCATTAACGTCAGAATATGCAAAAATATGCAGTATAAAATTTTGATATTTAATCAATCAAGTAATGATTTGTGGACACTCATTGACTGCATGTATATGATGTTGAAAATAACAACATGCATTTTATGCAAAATCCGGTCTTTACATATAACTCTATGTTATGTAGAATATGTAACAGTTACTAAAAATTAATTATTTATTTACATAATAGATAGTATATGTTATTTATAATTTGATATTTTTAAGTTAATTACATTATATACTAAGTTATTTTTTTTCTAGTGATTACTATAAGCAAACCACAAAATTTAAGTGTTACTAATGTAACAAGTCGATCAATTACAATTACTTGGCTTGCACCAAATGATGGTATGGTTGCAGTAACCAATTATAGTCTTTACTATACAAATGGCAATAGTACATATATAAAACCACTTGCAAATGTTAACACATTTACAATTCCTGGTCTTGGTAAGTAAATAACTATTATTACTATCTTTTTTATGAATAATTCTGTTTAAATAATGAAAATCCTATGGAATGAACTCAATAAATATTCTTCTAAAACTTATTATTATCTACCTTTTTTGATAAATATTTTTTAAATGCATGGTTATAATTGGATTTGTTTATTTAAATATTTTTGTTTTGTATGATATTCATACTAAATTTTTTACTCAATTCCAACTAAGCCATTGATTCACAAAATACTGTGTAAGTACTACATTCATTTAAAAATTGATTGTTATATTGAAAGGGGCAAATGTTATTATTAAATAATAACTAGATCATTGTTTAGCTTTTTGATGAACACTATACTATTCAAGTACCTTTGTGATTTATTCTAAGAACAGTTAAAATTAAATGTTTTACTAAAAGCATGTGATGAATATTTTTATTTTTCTATGTTTTTATAATAATTAACACAAGGTAATAAATATCTAATTTATAAAAAAAATGTAGTATTGTTTTCATTATAGTTCATATTTTTTATGTACCATAACACCATCAACATTTTTTCATTGGGTTTTTCAGAATTATTTTAAATACATTTTAATTACTGTAATGATAAACAATACATTTAATTATTTTAGAAAAGGTTAGAGGTGTGTTTCACTTATTCTTTATATCTGTATAATCATCTTGCGCTATTTGTAGCTGTTCCTAATCTCATTTATATATCACAGTTATGTATTAAACTTATTACATTTTTATGAACATGCAACTGCCATAATTTTACTATTGCCGGACGTTATTAATGTACACTTATTGTCCGTCTGCTGATGGTGAAGATTTTATTTTTGTCTTATTATATAAATATTATGTTATATAAATTGTATAATAAATTTATATATGTAAGAATCATACAATTTACTAAAAACCAAAAAATCAAGATTGTTATGTTCTAGATATTAATAAATCATTATTTTAATTTTTTATAAAACTAGTATATAATTAAAAATAGCTACATTTATTTTGTTTTTTATTTTTTACAGTTATGTGTGATTGTGCACCATTGACTGTTTTTTTATGTAAAATAGGTATTCAAAATTCTCAATTAATTTATATAACAAGAAAAATTTTTTATATAGGGTTTTAGGTATTGAAAAGAAAGAAAAATTAAATTACTATTTTAAGAACTAACAATAATTTATTTGACCAAATTGAAATACTTGATTCTTATTGAACTTTGTATGATTAAAATATATTATTAACATTTATAAGAGTATTTTAATTAACAAAATATAATTGTTCATTGGCTCAAGATAATTAAATCCTTGTTTGATTGAGTTTAAAATTTTTATTATTTTTTTGTATTAATCTAGTAGACTTCTATAATTTGTATAAAATTGTCTAATAAATCCAATATTCGTTTTTTTTTGTATCAATAAGCAGTTTTTATTATTATTTATTAAAAACTATATAAATACATTTAAATAGCAAATATATAATTTCAAGGGGTAGGATAAAGTATAATACGTAAATTAATATAAATATACATTTGAAGGGACCTAACATATAATTTGAGTTATTGTGACTCAATTTTATAAGCGTTATAAGTACTGACTAGCTCATAGAATCTTGGTATGTCAAGGCTTTTTTAAGATATGTTTGTCCAGCTGGTGCCTACAGGCCTCTTTTATAATGGCCCACTCTCCCATTTTTATTTTGCACATATGATAGAAATTGAACTCTAGAATCTTCTTTTTTATTTATCTTATTATTTTTCAAGGTTATCTTCTACATTCAAATTTATTAATTCTTAATGTTTGTAATTCATTTTCTTATCTTATAGCATTACTCTATATGACAGCTAATTATTTTTATTATAGTTCATATCTGAATAATATTGATGTATTATGATAAATTATTTTATATGTATGAAAATATTACAATCTTATTATATTATGTTTTGTAAGTATTAAACAAAATACCTATCTCCAAAAGATTTATGTGTTTTATTAAAAAAAAAGAATGGTAAATAATTAAAAGAAATTTATTTTTAAAAATTTATTAAAACCTAACCAACAATATTTATTATCATTGTGTTAAATTTATTCAGGGCGCTTTAGAGTAAATTATTTTCAACAAATTAAATCTATTGCTTATTTAATTTTTCCCTTCATTACCTAGATTAGCGATTTAGGTATGATTTAATTTTACACGTAAGTCAATTATTTGTTTCTGTTATTCCGATAACCCTTTAAGTGAAGAATATTAATGTACTATAATTACTACGCTGCATAACTAAATAATTATACTTCTACAATCATCGTATATTATATTTGAGCTTGTTTTTAAAGTTTTATTAAAAATTATGTTGCACATTCTATAAAAATACTAAAAATTTGTTCCTATTGAATCTATTTAAGGATCTTAAGGTTATTATTAATGCAAGGCTAAGATGTTTTTTATTCTGCATTTTAAGTGTGCACAAAGCCCAAATGTATACATGTGTTTATTTTTAATGAAATAGCTTGCAAAATATTAATGATTCATTATATAATATAAAATAATAAGATAATTTATATCAATATTATAAAAATGAAAACATTGAAGCTATAACAAATACAAAGTTAAATAATTTTACATATCCAATGGTATTAAGATTTACTTAAAAAATAAAGGTTTTTATAAAATATCTATCACAAAAAATATGTTTCTATTATTATATGTATACTAATTTACATCTTATAAATTTAATTATTATTTATCAAGAACTCTTTTCGTCTTGTGTGTTCCCTTTAATACTTCTACAAACTTAATGATATTTTTGAAAATTTAAAGTAGTAACTAAAATTTAATTTTATAGATATTAATCGCGTTTTTTGAATAATAATCTTTTATGTTATTTGTATCTCTTTGGTTATCACTTATTAGATTCTAAATAAAACGAGGAATGTATTTGTTTTGTCATGATGTGTGCATATATATATTTTTTTGTGTCTATGTACATGATTTTGACTAGAAGAATTGCTCCGATTTAAACCTGATACTTTTCTGGTAGGATATGTTGTCTAGTCGGTACTTTGAGGGTGTTTTTTTTTTAAATTTATCTACAGTTTTCCGAATAATTGAGAAAAACAATGAACAAATTGTAAAAAACTTTAACTTTAATCGAGAATCGAATTCTGCACCGTCTAGTATATTTCGTCCGGCAATATTCTCGTTTATATGTTATAGTTACACAATTTTTCGTTAGATTTTTGTTTTTTAGTTGTTTTTCTATATAAATTATTCATAATGACTAGAAACATACTTTTGTTATCGACATTATATAAAGTATATAATTAGATTACCATTTAATAAAAATTTCATAATTTTCAAAACATTTTAATTTTTTTTTTACAAAAGTTAGAACAATAAAAGTTCAACTTTCATTGCAAGAAATTTAGTTCTACTACTATACTACCACCTTAGAAAATATAAACTGATCCAACCGACCGCTTTCAGTCAGAATGGTTTTTTTTTTATAGCAATGGAACATTTGTTTCAAATTTAAATTCAAATTTAAAAGACCCATCCTTATATCTCATCCAACATAGGAGTTTTGTTATTTTTTAAACATAAAGGAAAACAAATCATTAAAATGTTAATATCTCCCAATATTTGACAGCCTAACAAAATATAACAAACACTGTGTTTCAGCACGTGAAAGTTGGGTCAAAAAATTTAAAATTTTCAACAGTTGGTATTATACTAGGCTTATAGCTCATTAGCACAAGTATTTTAATATTTCAAATTTAAAAACACATGTGAAATAATCACATTTTTTTGAACCATTATAAAATTAAATACAAATGACCTTAACATTTTTAATATATCTTCATATCTCAATGATTTACCTATTACATATTAGTGTAATGTTTATATAAATTATAATTCATCATGCCTAAAATGATTGACTAACCTAATTATTTATTTTTTTACATTATTCCCAATGACAGACCCTCTCAATAGTTCACATTTTTTATTCAATATCTGCTTATAGAATGTTTCAGTGTATATTAAAATTTTCCTTTTCAAAATATATATTTTCTATGTTTTAATTGAATTTAGTTTTAACTTTTTCATTTAAATTAACCAATTTAAATTCTCAAAAAAATATTTTCTCATTAAATACCTGCTTTACTTATCAGTTAATACTTAGATAATGATTTATATCATTATTCTTTATTAATAAAATGTTATATGTACTTGTAGTGTAAATCAACTTAAAATTAATTAATTTGGGCACAAATAATATTTAGATTATTATACAAAATAAGCTTATCTTATAACCTATAAGTTCTCCTTACAACATATGAATTATTAAATACTTTAATTTAAGTTTATATATTAATCATATTATTTTATTTAAATATTTACTAGCTTATATTTGTAAACTTTTAGAACCTTTCACTGACTATCAGATATGTCTAGAAGCAAAAGGCGAAAAAAATAGAGTTAGTGAACGTTCAAATACGATATTACAGTCCACCGATGTTGAAGGTCCAGGTCCTCCAATAATTATGAATGCTACATGCGTACCAGGAACTAGTGGTACATCTATTTTCTTACAATGGGCTCCTCCTGAACATTTTTATAAATCTGTGGATCAATATGTTATACATATTACAGAACCTAATTTTGTAAAGAACATTACTGTCTTATCACCAAAAGTTGGTCTCAATTTAAATGTATGTAAATTATAACTTTTTGAATATTATAAGATTGTTATTTATATAATAATAAAATCAGCTAAATAATGTGTTTAATTTTTCTTATTTTACAGTATAATGAATATACAATTAACAACTTAACAGACAATACAATGTATGAATTAAAAGTATATGGAGCAACTCATAGTTACTTTAGCACAAATTTAATTGAAGGTCAAGGCTCCGATTCTCGCTCAGTATACTTGCATAAGGATTGTGATATTGTTGCTAGTTTGAAAACTAATCATTCCTCAATTGAAAATACAAAATCGCTTTTGATTGGCTTATGTTGTGTATTTGGATTACTTTTCATGGTAGCTGCTGTACTATTTTGGCAGTAAGTATTTTTTAGTTAATCATCATTATTGTATATTTACACGTGAATCTATTTATCACCATAGCTAACAATATGAGTGTGATTCTTTACACGTAACACAAAATAAATGTTTTGTACAATAGATGCCATCCTGTGTGTAGGGTATACTTTCATGCAGCTTATTATTATCTGGAGGATCCACCGTTTGTGTCATATACTGTACCAACACTACCCAATTCTGATTGGTGGAAACATAAAGAAGAGTCCCATGTTGTAACAGTGGATGGTTTTGCAAGGCATGTTGCTAGTTTACATGTTGATGGGGATATCGGTTTTAGCAAAGAATATGAAATCATTCAGGAAGAGTCTATGAATTTTGATTTTTCCACTGAAGCATCACAATTACCAGAAAACAAATCAAAAAATCGATACCTTAATATAGTTCCTTGTGAGCATATAACTATTTAATTTTTTTACCATAATATTTAAAAAATATTTTGCATTTCGAATTGATACATAAATTGTAATTAAATTTGTTAATATTCTTTATTTTTGAAATTTATAGATGATCATAGTAGAGTTAAACTTCATGCAAATAATATGCAAGGAAGTAATTCTGATTACATTAATGCAAATTATATTAATGGTTTTGAAAAAGCTAATGCGTACATTGGTACACAAGGACCATTAACATCAACAATTATTGATTTTTGGCAAATGATCTGGGAACAACATGTTCATGTTATTGTTATGATAACAAATTTAGTAGAACGTGGACGGGTAATTATATTTTACTAACACAATCATGTATTTTATTAGTACGGTATTCCACAATTTCCAGACTTCATATTATGTTTACCTATGGAATTTGAAATACATGTTGATATAAATATGTATATGTATACAAAAAAAATAAAATCTTCATTATTTTTTTATTTCATGTATTTGGCTTTAAATAGTGTTTATTGCGTTTATAAAATTGGGTGTTAAGACTTAATGTTATGACAATCATTTAAGCCAAGATATTGCTTTACTTAAAATAAATTTTGGATGTAATCAAGTGGCTCGTATATAAAAAAAAAAGTAGTTGAATGTTACTCTAACTTTTTTTTTTGTGTAGAGAAAATGTGATTTATACTGGCCAAATGAAGTTGTAGAAACATATGGTTTTATACAAGTTAAATTATTAAAAGAAGAACTCATGGCTATGTATACAGTTCGCACATTTCAAGTGCATCATATAAGAGTAATATTTTTAAAATTGTATTATGATAGTTTGTATTAAAACATACATTTTTAGGCTAAAAAGAAAAAAAATTTGCCATTGGGTAGGACTATTTACCAATACCATTACACTAATTGGCCTGATCATGGTACACCTGATCATCCCTTACCAATTTTAAGTTTTGTAAATAAATCAGCTGGAGCTAATCCTGTTGAGGCAGGTCCTATAGTTGTTCATTGCAGGTTAGTTATAAATTAATTTGAAACTTTTTACATTTTGATTATAACATTTATTTTATAGTGCTGGTGTTGGTCGAACTGGTACATACATTGTATTAGATACTATGCTTAAGCAAATTAAAAGTGAAAAGGAAGTGAACATTTTTGATTTCTTAAAGCATATTAGACAGCAACGGAATTTCTTAGTTCAAACTGAAGAACAATATATATTTATCCATGATGCTTTGTTAGAAGCAATAAATTGTATGTATGCGAGTATTAATAAAAAAACCTTATCAAGTTATCTCCAAACAGACATAGCCGATTGTAAAATAGCGTCTTTTACAACTGATTTTGAAAAACATTACAAGGTAAAATATTACACACAATCCTAATTGCATTGCTAAAAATATTTAATGAGTATTATTTATCTGCCTTTTAGATGATAACTTCTTTTATCCCACAAGAATATTTATTACTTTCAGCAAATAAATCATTTAATCGAAATAAAAACAGATCTCAAGAATTTATCCCGGTTGAAAATTCTCGAGTGCATTTAACACCAAAAGCAGGGGTTGAAGGAAGTGATTACATTAATGCATCATGGATTATTGGTAAATATTTGCATGCTATTGAAAAGCTGAATATTGAACTTGTTTATATTCTATAATAATGTCAGTCGTTTTAATTTTCTTATTCAGTAATGAATTAATGATGTCATGTTAAAGTGGAATAGTTATTTGTTATAATTAACTAAAAACACAATAATTACTATTTCAAATTACTATATTTGAATTTTTAGTTGAATTTGGTTTTTATTTATTATACATTAATATTTACTATTACATTATCATTTACATTTTGTAAAATACAATTTAAATATATGTGATTTTCATTTTACAGGCTTTAAACGATTAGGTGAATTCATAGTAACACAACATCCTCTTGAAAATACTGTTCTAGATTTCTGGCAAATGCTTTGGGATCACAATGCACAGACAGTTGTTATACTAACTGACATGAGTGAAGATACGGTTTGTTCTATTTACACATTATTATTAAATATACATATTAAAATAAAAATATATGTTTTTAATGTGATATAGGACTCACTTGTTACATTTTGGCCCGTGGATTCCACTACAACCTTAGATAGTGATTATTTTAAAGTTAAGAGCGTTCAAGAAGATAAAATAGGAAATGATTATGAAACTAGAGATCTTGTAATTCAGTCAGTACAAGATGATTTTATGCTTCCTGTTAGATTAATACACAGTAAATATTCTGTGAGAGAATTGTCTTCATTGATAAAATTATTAGAAATTGTACAGATGTGGCATTTAGAATATCAAAATGGACCTATAATTGTTGTAGACAAGTAAGTCTTTGTTTTACATAGAATACAATTATTTTTTATTTTATTTTTACAATTATTTTAATTTATTCATTATATACAAATTGTAGGTAAATTAATTATTTATTGTATTTTCTTAGCAGTAATTTCTAATTTTAACAGGGGGTATAAATTATTAATAACACTTAATAAGATTCAAAAAATTCTATCTACAGCTTTATCATACAAAAATATCTTCTACATATTTATTTATTGTGTTTTAAAGTTTGATTATATGTTTTCAAATTTAATTTGTGACACTGAAATATATCCTTGTTAAATGTTCAATTTCTAGTGAATCAATAGATTATATGTAGTATAATATTAAATATAAACCTCCTAGTCTAAACAAGTATCATTTTTGCAATAGGCATGTGCTTATTTGCTCAAAATGTTTCTGTTCACTAATTGAGTACTCTTCAGAAGATTTTTACTCAAATAAATAATATTATTTTCAAATTTTCGATTTTGAAATATTTGATTATACTTAATATTTATTATAAAATTAAGGTCAAATGATTGAAATTATTAACTTTTTGTAATATTATATATTAATTAGTTTATTTAAATATGTCACTTCATTATAGGTTTGGTGGAACAGAAGCAGCAATATTTTGTTGTTTAACAACTATTGGTAAACAATTACAACATGAAAACTTAGCAGATATTACATTATATGCTAAACTTTATCATAATCAAAGACCAGGAATTTGGAAAGATATTGTGAGTAAAATATTAACTATATTATTTATTTGAATATTTATTAAACATTTTTTTTTTTTAGGAAAATTATTTGTTATTATACCGTGCTTTGGAACTTATGTCTGGAGGAAGCTGTTTTAATGTATTACCTTCGAGTTCTATTACCAGTATAAATAATATAGCAAACGGTAGTCATAATTCACTTACTTTACCAAATGGAAATGCTCTCTCACCAAATAAACAAAATGGAGTGTTAATATCACAATCATAATTCTAATCGTATGTAGTTATAGAAATAATGATTAAGTAGTTTGATTTAATTATTTTATTACTCTTATCTTAATAGCAAATTAACCTAATATCTTCTTAATTTTTTTTTAGATATTTCAACTTATTTCTGCTATTTTAATAGTTCTTTAATTGATAACTTTGTGTAAAAAATCACAACAACATACTATTTTAGTGGTGAAAAAAAAGGGGAATACAACATATAGAACCTTATTATTATCGAAATATCTTGTTTGTACATTTTAATACAAAATAACATTGATGTTAAAAATCAATGCTAAATATTAAAAAAAAAAAAACATGATAATTGATTGTATATTTATGGTTTTAAACTATATTCAGTACTCGATATAATAATAGTATCTGAAACTATTATACCCATCTCATATTTTAAATCTGAAAATTATTTTACAATTCAACCCAAAGAAAATTTTATTTTTTGGTTATTTTGATTAACTAGAAAATCTTTTTTAATTCATATAATAATTTGAATATTGTGTAGGTTCCTTTTTCTTTTTTCGACTGATGAAAATCAATTTATTTTGAAATAGTAAATTTTTTAACTATCACTGTTATTACAATAGTAAAATTATAAAATTTGGTGTATGATTTCTGTGGCTTTCAACGACAATATTGCATTTCACTAAAATTAATAGATTTTTTGAACTTTTGCATTAATATACATTGAATATATTCTTTACTTTTTGCACATTTCATTTTGTTTGTGACAATTTTTCTTCCTATCCAATATTTCAATTTCCAAAGGCTATACAATTTAAATTCCCTTTATTTAGACCTTTAAAGCATCTTATTTTATTAATATGGTTAGTAAGGATCAAGTTATCAGTTGTCAATGTATAAGAAAATGTCTTACTAATCTTATGCTATTGTTGAAATTCTATGAACTTAATTTGTTACCATTTCTAATTTCATTAATTAAAATAGTGTCAGATCAATTTTGATAAATATTATTATAATGTATTTTACTACATTTCTTATAATTTATTATGATTAGGGCTCTGATTTCATTGCATCTGTTTTTGGTTGATATTAGTCAATGCTTTCCTAGTACATATCTAGATTATGAAACTTTTTTTTTGCATTTTAATGCATTTTTTTAATCATTTTTCAGTCATTTTGATAGTTTTTAATGCATTTTTGTACATTAAACTTTATCATTTAAAATTAATTAATTTATAATATTATTTAAAGAAAATGTATTAACTTGTTTTTTTAATGTTAAGTTAAATTAGCATCAAGTCAATTTTTTTTTTAAAATTATATCCCTTATAAAACTATTTAATAAAAAAAACTATGTAGGGCATTTTGCTGTACATTCTTTTTGAATATTTAGGTCATATTTCGATGGTTATTTGGGAATTTATTTCTGGTCCCCAATTATGATTAATGAATAATTATTATTTATAAAGACTCACATTACATGGGTAAACGCATTTTACAGCATACATTTTACAAACACTATCATCAGCTTCCTTTAGTGACTTGCATAATTTTGTCATACTTATCAAGTACTTATTTACAAATTTCTTAGAATTCCTGTGTGTACATTTTTATATACTACTTTTAATTAGTAAATAATAATATTTAATAATTATACGCGAAGTGTCACATGATTACAATTTTAATTAAATGTTTTTAGAAATTACCTTATCGAATATTAAAGATCACCTTAGGTCAACATTTTATTAATCATTGTAAGTATAAATTTGATTACTTAAATCATAACCAAAACTTTTAAGACTTATTCAGCTCAAAATCTAAAATATGAGTTGATCTGATTATAACATGTAGATATTTAGAAACATTCCATTAAAACATTGGGAACAAAAAAATATTTATAAACAATTCTCTAATATAACACTAATAAATCATTATAAACATACTTTTCCGATATACAGAAATCTGCTATTTAATTTAATGGTATACATTATAAAGAATATAATACTAAGTGTAATCTTTTCAAATGTAAAATATTGAATTTTTTATTCATTTTATGTATGATTGTTGTGAAAATAATTTTTGAACATATTTTTCATACTTGAAATTGATATTAAATCATTAAGATCAATGTAATAGTCAACTGCCATAGTAATTATTGGCTAGTCTAGAACTTAAAATCTCACGTTTACATACTTTTAATGTTGGTATATGTTTTATCTTGAAACTAGTTCAGTTTAAATAGGTGAGACAGTTTACTTTTCACCCACCTGTTACCAAAATATGATCCCATTATTATAATATTAATTAACTTTACAAATTATTTCCACTATATGTATTTTATGATATGAAATATATACCACCCACCCTAAAATTAAGATCACCTTTTGGTGGTTGATGTGTTATTTCATAGTTCTATTTACTATTGCTATGTCATAGATTATGAACAACAGTTTTCCCATACTGCTGTGCGAAAACAAATGTTTTTAAATTTATTGAACAAATCCATTTGTCATTAATTAATTTAATAACATAATTGGGAAAAGGCCACCAAATAGTATTTATGATCATTAAATACTATTTTTTAAAAAATAAAAAGTTTTTTTTTTATAATTTTTAATTACTAATTAAATATACTGTTATCAGTACATTTGATTAAATTAAAGATTATATTTTTAATTTGATTTGTTTTATGATTATCAAACCAGAAGCCATTCACTTTTCTTTAAATAAGGTTTACATTTTTAACTGTAAAATGTTTTATTCTACCTCTATAGTAATTAATATACTTTACTATTACTATTACCTTACTTTTAACCATCGTGATATTTTAATTATTTTATCTTAGAAATTAGCAGAATTGTTTAAGTTATTTTATATTTTTTCAACAATACATTTTTTATGAAGATATTAATGAAAAATGAACTGCAATAATTATTTTGTATAGATTTCTTTGTCTAAAACCAACAATTATAATTCAATAAGTTAAACTTTTAAATTGTGTAATTACAAATTACCAATGTATCATATTTTGAGTTACTAAATTTGATTACAAAAGTAGCAATTTTTTCCATTTTTTTTCTCAACCTTTTCTAAATGAGAATTGAGATAATACTTCTGAATCATATGTTTTAATCAACATGAAATTTTATAAAATGTTCATTTTTTTAAATGTACCGCTATTTAATTATTTAGTTTTGTATGGAATGAATAAGCAAAAACTTCTTATTGCACTCTTGTATGTTGATCTTGATTTAATCTTAATTCTTTAGTTATAATTCTTCAATTTTTTGTGTGTATTTACTACCAGAGTGCTTAAAATTATTAAATAATGTGCAGATATATTCTTACTGATAATATAAATATTATAACTTTTTTACAAAAAGCAGTAAAATTTGATAAATTATATATATTTATAGTCAATGAAAAAACTGAAAATAAGTTCAGAGTACTTCCCTGAGGTGCTTTTAGTGAGCAATTCCCTCTTCACGGTGATCATGTTATTTTTTTCTCTTACTATAATTAATATCAAATTTACTTATTATTTTGAATAACATAAGAAAGTTCTTCCAATTTCATAGAAAAAATTTTAAATTCTCCTATTAAATAGGTATTATACCTTATACAAATGTGTAATATCCCTGTTTTTATTTGTTGCTTTATATGTTACTAAAAAATATTAAAATAGGTACCTGCATATAACAGTTCTTACTTTTGATGTATGATTTGCCATTTGTCAATTATAAATTCGTTATAACTGCTTGATCCACTAAACCTTAAATCAGGGGTCACCAATTAATATTTTTGGAGGGCCGAATCGGGAATTTTGAAAATTTTTGTGGGCAGTAAAAATAGCCAAACAAATATTTTTAACATATTATGTAATGAAGCAAAAGTATAACACAAATAAAAAATAATAAATTGAAAAAAATAAAATAAAATAAAATACAAATTAACAGCAATATTATAATATAAATTGAAAGTAAAATTAGTGGGAAAAATGGCAAGTAAGTTTGTTATTGAAGTTTATTCGTATTTTATTATCGGTTTTTACTTTTTTTTTCTTGTCTGTGGGATTTGGTGACCACTGCCTTAAATCTTCTCTCCTTAATAACTTTTTACATTCAAATAAATGTAATTTTATTGATTCACATTGAAGTATTTTTTTTTTTTAAATTTTTTTTGAATTCCTATCAAAATATTTTTCATTTTCATAAGTAATTTTAGTTATTTTCTTTCTATCTTTCTTTTGAAGTTATCATATTTTATACTATTGCAAAGTTAGTGTTTTAGACAGTTATCAGAAATCAAGAACCAAATGCAAATATATTTTAATGATATTTTGAATTTATTTTCAGATTTCAAATCAAATTTAGTTAGTTTTTTTACTAATGAAATGAAAAACATGATTTGTTTTTGTGTTATTGATGTGTAATAAAGCTATGGAACTGTATTGATTGACAAATGCACACAAATTGTATTATATTAACAGATGATACATTTTATTTGTTAATAAATAAAGTTATTATGATCTTATTTTAGTGTTGTTTTCCCAACATATCATTAAATTGAAATAAAGTAAAAATAATGCTAACCAAAATGTATTTATTTTAATAATTTATTTATTCAATTATCAATGTTTAGCTCTATTATTCCAGTAAAGAAAACATTTCATTTATAGTAGTGCCATCATTTTTAATTTATATATATTAGTTTTGTCAATTAATATACTATATTAAGTTAACTATTTATTTAATCATTTTTCTTTGAACAAATAGTAATTAATTATGAAACACATAATATTATTACAAGAAAACACAAAACCATCAATGGTATGAATTAAATTATTCTAAAATGAGTAACAATCTTAGAATAAAAAACTTATAAGTAATTTGTACTCATATAAAATAAAAACTTTATATTTATGCACTGTTAATTTTCCAGTTTAGATTTAGCTTTATGTTGCACCAATATTTATATGTTAATTTATTAAATACTACTGACTTAACAATTTAAGATTATGATAAGAATATAACATTATACATTATATACATTATATAATAATGTATATTAGTTTAATACTAGTCAATAAAAAAAGATAAAGTAGAAAAATTGTATTAGATGTTTCATGTGTATATACTAATTTAAGGCTGTTTTATATTATGAATTAAGACAAAATTGAATTTTTAATGTTTATTTTAATATTCACAAAAATGCATAATAAACATACATTCTGTTTATAATACACACGTGTTAGAAATTAACATAGTAATTTTCTAATTTAGAGATAGAAGACTGGTGGTATTTCGAGGTTGGTTTGCAAATATTGAATGTTTGAAGTTTTTTGGGGATGAATCAAAAAATGTATTTAAATTAAACACCTTATTAAATTAAAACAAAGAAATTAAGTAAATAATGATTACGTTTTGTTATACGATTTACTGATTACGATATTGATCTTAAAATATAAAATGCTTAAGGTAGAGTAATTGAATCACCAACTGAAGAAGTCCACTTTTTCTAATTTTTCAAGAAAGATAATAAAACTAAAAGCGACATTACTAAATGCTCTTTCTTTAATAAATAATATTTTCTTTTTACTATTTTTATGTTTATTTCATTGGATATGTCTTATTAGTATCTATTTCTATTGAATATGTATAATTTATATGTATTTACATGTGTTTAGTACAAATTGATTATAAAATCAAAATTGATTATAATGGACTTGTCCCCTGTCTGTAGTTTGTGATTCAATTATGTACCTATAAATCAAACTTTTTTAGAAATTATAGCCCAAAAGATTCTATTTCTTATTAGAATGTTGAAATGTATAGTATGCAAGTTTTATGTTTACAATTTAAGGCAAGGATGTGTATATGTATATTGTTTGTCTATAAAGTAGGGAAATCACATGTACAAACTTTTAAGCTACACTATACATGTTTACAACTATAGAATTTAATTGTATTGCCTAACTATTTATAATCGTTCCCTAATGGTCCATTGTATACATTTACCATTATGTTTTATGTCTTTATTTACTAGTCTTATATGTGTGACCTTATTTATATAAATTATTATTATTTTCCTATTTAATTTGGGTTATTTAAAAAATCCTTCGAGTTCCAATAAACAATTTTTATACTTATTATAGAATAGTTAATTTTATTTTAATGTAATGGTGCCTAATTCGCCTAATTCTTACTTTTCATATTATTTACTCAACGCTTATAATTTCTTAACAAATTCGTCAATAAATTACAGGTGTATACAGCTACATATTTGATTTCATAGAGTTACCATGCGTTCGTACATCATACTACACTTTTTTAAAAAACATATGTTGTTGACATTTCAAGGTATACTGTTTAAAACAATTATTTAATGAACTCGTTGTTTTTACACTGAAGTTCGATAAGTTTAAAATATTGACGAATCAATGAGTAAGGAAACATTTAAATGTTGATTTTGCTCAATTAATTTTTGTATTTTTTTACATTTTGTATGTTTAAAATTACACTTGTCGATAAGTCGTGCCAAAATGTAATTGTTTTAAACACGACGGTGTTGACTGTCATACATGACAAACAAATTTTGTTTTAATGTTTTAAAGTCTGATTAAATAGTATAGATGTGTACTCGATTATTGACTTAATATTTGATCGTTTTTCTTACTATTACCATTATAATAATTGAACAAAGTATTACTTTGTGATTTATGTTATTATTTTCAAATTATTAATATTCAGATCATTCAGTATCATATGAATATGTATTTATTATTTAGTTAATTTTTGTATACACCATACTCATGTATACATTTAATTCATAATCACACAAAATAATTTTTAATAAAATGTATTGATTTTAACAATTCATTTAAAAATTATGTATGGCTAGTCGCAATTTTAAAATATATTTTTTTTTGTCTTTGGGGTGGTTCAACGGTGGTGTATTTATGGGAGGGAGAGTTCTCAAGTTTCGACCCTTCTGCTAATCAAAATCAATGTTCATGACCTTTCAAACTTTTACGACCAATCATATAATTTTAAAATATTCATACAGTTTTAAAGGCTCAATCCTCTCCCCTGGGTAGTGATAAATACACCACAAGTGGTTTCTATTTGATGACCTCTTAAGATTTTTTTTAGTGACAACAAATAGAATCAACACGGGTTAATTTTTGGAATTTTGATTCTACAGACCCTATAGAATCAAAATTGTATAGAGTATGAATTTGAGAGAATTGTATTATTATTATTATTTAATATTAATGTATATTTAAATATACGTGTAAACTGTATACACCGAATCGTTACCTATTTTGACATCACATACAATACACTTTGAATAGTATTGAATGTCATAAATAAAATAAGTATAACACTTTTGGCTAGTTGACAAAAACATAAAAAAAACATGTTTTCGATTAATTTATAAAAATGTTAGATGTACAAAACACATTCACACATATATTTAATAAATATTGCTTGATTTACAGTGTGCACCAACGTGGCGTATCTAGAGAATCTATAGGTTTACCCTATCCCCTGACATTTCATGAAATGTTAAATTTTATATCTTAATCTAAAAAGATATGCTATTTCCATAATCAAAATTTAACGTATATCGAATTATTGTTAAAAGTATACACAGATATTTTTTTAAATTCCTTTTTTGCAGTTATTACCCATGGTTTTTTTATAATGTGATATGTAACTAATGAAAAATGTCTAGATACGCCACTGTGCTCATGTATATTTAAAACATGAACTATTGTTTTGGTATTATTCGTAGACGTATTTATAATTATTTTATTTAAAATAACACTCCTCACCATATCTGCATGTCTTTAAGTAAATGTTTTGTTTAATATTCATGTTATGTACACGCATATTCGAGCAAAATTATTGTTTACTTGTGAACTTTAATAATTATATAGATAATATATAATAATTTAATATTATATACTTTAGAATAGTCAAAATAAAATATGTAATTCATTTATGAACAATAAATTGCTAAGTTTCATTGTAATAACAATATTATTTTATCCACGCAATAACAAATGAAAAAATAAATTTTATATTTGTACGCCTATTTATTTTCTGTGTGTTTGTTATTTATGTATTGTGTTGTACATACAATATATATATATATGAGTATATGTAGTAAACACGTAATTATTTATGTGTCTTTATCTGAATTATAACAATTTCAATGTTGCAAGGAAAGTTGAGTGTACTGTAGGTGTTTCCAACAAAATTACTACAATAACATTTGGTAATTCCTAAATGATAGTAGTATAAATATTATTAAGTGGAGTCAGATCAAGGCAATCACTTATGATGTTTTTAAAGCGATACTTTTGCTTGTTATACTGTTGAAAAATTCAAATATTGTAACTGAAAAAATAATACACATTGTTGAAAACCGTTCATTTTATATATCATAAATCAATTACCATTTGGTACTATGATGGTTCTAGTACTGGTAGTAGGGTCTCGATAATCCGAACACATGCAAATCCAAAAGAGCTTGAGAATGATTACATCACTATATTAATACATATGTATGTGAAAAAAAAAAATAAAATCAATATTTTAAATAATAAGGTACATACTTTTATATATAATTATAATAATTTTTTGTATTTATGGTCTTTTTAAATTATGAGTTCTTACATGATTAATGCAGATATAAATTAATTTCATAATTGAAATTACAATAAAATTGAGGTTCGGATCATCAAGACCCTACTGTACTTACATCTAAGGGCTAAGTGTACAATGATTATCATATACTATGTAAATACGACTAATATAAACGCGTATGATTAATATTTATACTAAAAAAAAAAAAAATATTTTATTTGAGTATTAAGTACCTAACCTTAGGTTTTTAAAAATTATATTGAAAATATTTTTAAGATCAATCTATGATAACTTTCCAAATTATACTTGAAATCATACTTTATTTATAATAATATAATAGTAATAAATATATTTAATCTGCTTATTTAAGCGCATCAGAAAATAAAGTATGTTTGATAAAGGCGGATTATGACCGAATAAAACAAAAAATTACCCATCCAAGCAATATAGCCTTTTTATTCTTTAAAAACATGAACTATTAGATACCTATTTATAATTGAATATTATTGTTTTAATTTTTAATAAACAATTATTTTAGCAATGAATGTTTGCTTTTATAATTAAAGTGTGTAGGTGAGCCCCCATAACATCAGCTGATGAGCTGCTAATGGTAAAGCAAAATATGATTTCCAGACCAGAAATTAGTCCCCACTCCGCCCATAGTAATACCAATGTTAGAAACTGTTTGAAACAAACAATATTAATCGGTTAGTCTGCATAACTGTACCGTAATAATAAGCAGAATGGTTATCATTTTATCAATAATACTAATTCAACACGGGAGAAAGAACAACTAAATAATTTTTAAGACTGACATTTATTATTTCAATATAAAAGTTATATTCATATTTCTTTGGTATTTTTTTACAAAAAAAAAAAACAACATTGAATTATTCGCATTAGTATGTGTTTTAAAAAGTAAACGAAAAAATAAATACATGAATATTTTTTCATGCAATGTTTAAAATTCTTATTTTTCTTGTCAAGCATTATGATTGTTGTATACAAATACATGTCAAATATATTCATTATAACATAACTATAATTCCAAATATATTGTATCTATTATAAAAATAATGTAAGTATGGTACATGCATAACAAAAATAAAAACAATTTAATTATTCTAGTAACAGTATAATAAACTAATATTATGCCAATAGGTAATTATATAATTGTCTATAAATAATTATAGCCATCAATTTATATAAATTACCTATTGATTCATATTAAGCCAATAAATTAAATTAATCTATAACAAAATAATTCACTAACATAAAATGCCTATGATTAATATTGTAACTAATAAAATTATTTCACTTAAGTATAAAAATAAAATCTGATTATTATATTATTAAGTCATTAACTTTGGACTTAAAATTGTGTTTGAACGTACATAACTCTAGAAATATTTAAAACACAAAATGCCTTTGAAAAGTAATTCAATAAAATTAATTAAATAAAATGCATAATGAATTTTAAAAAAAACTGCCTAGTTATAGAATAATTTAAATAGGTACTTAAAAGAAATTTTAACATTAGTTTTCAAATCAGTATAAAAATATATTTATAAAATGCCTGGTAATTACTAAATAATAAAACAAAATATTAAAAAGAAATGTTTAATACTATTCTAATTAATTTAGATTACTTTATTTAACCTAATCACTTAGTATACATTGTATTTACGTACAATATTCAATTATAATAAAATGATATAAGTAACACTCTTTTAAATTTAATTTATACTCATATTTTATTTAATTATAAGTTATTGCTTTATTAACCACTTTTTTTTTGTATTTTTCTTAAATTGAATACATTTTAGATTGAACAATATTTTAGACATTACAAATTTAAAATATGCAATTAAATAGGCCTAATTATTTAATTTGAAATACTTATAAGCCATAAATATTCAAAAATGTTTAATAAATTCTTAATATTTTTTTTATAGATTAGTTGTTACATCAAGAATAATACCTTAGACAATTATTTTAAAATAAATCAAAATGTCCTATACTTCTAACGTGCACTATAAAATATAATAATATATATATATTCACAAAACAAATTTGATAACAAAATAAGTAAAACAAAAAATATGCCTTTAGTTTTAAATAAAATAATAATAATAGATTACTGTCATTAAAGTTCATTAAAATTAAGTAAATATTTCTATTAAAAATAACGGAATTCTCCTTTTTTACCAATTCGTTCCTTTCGTACCCAATCAGCTGGTGCTGGTACAGTTGGTGGTACCACAGAAGTACTTCTAGATGGATCAGAACTCATGCTTTGGTCAACAAATTCACTTTTCATGGACTCCTGTAAAGTAATAATAATTTATGAGACATTCTATAACTATGCAAATGTTGGAGTTTTTTCTTAAACATGATAAAATCAATTTCAATAATTCAATTTATGTAAGTTATAAGGCAAATTAAAATTCCAAAAATGTCCAGGAAATTTGATTTTTGTAAGTTCTAAAGAGATAGCCTTGGATAAGTTAATCTTAATACAAATATTGTTCATGAATTCATAACGTATAATATTATAATATACAATTAAAAAACAATTCCAATTAGAAACTTTTTAAAAATCCTGTTTATACTTAATAGTAGACATACATTAATTAGGTACATCGTACATGATTATGATAGATACATACCAAAAAATAAATAAAATAACCTTATGTATATTACTATGAGTATACATATTCAGATTATATCTAATAATTATTAAGCTAACCAAATATTCAGAAATCAACTTACTTGCATTGAGTAGTTCTGTGACTGTGAGGCTGATCTCTTATCATAACCTTTTGCGTACACTGGATTTGTAAATATATCATTGGCGTCCAACATTGGGTTGAATGGTGTTACAATAGTATGAGGCACATGAGCAACCTGTGCACGGTTGTTTCGAGCTTTCCACCATTTTCTACTATCGTCCAAAATCTAAAAAGAAACAATACAAACTATTATAAACGCAGTTAATTTTAGAGGATAATAATGTTTTTTTTTAATCCGTAGTCATACATCAACTAGGACACATTTTTATGTAGAAAATAAAAATATTTGTTTTGTTAAAATATAACTTTAAATTATATGCTAGGTATTAAAAAAATTAGACATTTTTCTTAAACACATTTATAAGCTAGTAATTACTATAGTAGGTATATTATCATTTGGGGACTTACTTCTAACAATTCACCGCGAACAACGGATAGTTCTTTATCATTGTTTGCTGTCCTAGGATAAGTAACTTGAACTATTTTTACACCACGAGCTCGCATATCTTCCAACCATCTAGCTTGTGCCCTTTCAAACCGTTCACTACCAGGACCACCGGTATTATTACGCTCAATCGAATCAGCAGATATATCACTACGTGCCGCCATATCTGGGCGTTCTTTATCCATTCTCGGTGGACTATGTAGTGATAATGTATTGAAATCAGGTTCAGACTCGCCTTCTAAACTGTGTGAATCATCTCTGTAAAATACAATTGCTCTCATTAGTAATACATTTAGACACTTTGATAAGGTTAAACTTCATGGTGTATAAAATAGTTAAATAGTTAATAACTAGCATAACTTGTAATACATATATCACTTCAGTCATCAAGTAGGGTATTCAACTATTTTCTACCTTTGTAAATATTGAAATCAAAATTTTATCATATACATTCAAAATATAATTGTTTGTGAAATAAAAACACTAAACTATTGTTTATAGTCATTTTAACATGGATAAAAAAAATCTATTTAATATCTTATACGTAGCCTATAACCATATACATATTCGTACAAATACATTGTAATTAACTGCAACGTAATACTATTTTTTTTAAAATCGACAATATAAAAGTGAATGACTGAAGAAGTGTTATATTTCATAACACTAATATAATTATTAATTAACTAACACAAAAAATTACATATTTACCAATAAAATATTGAATTAAATCATAAGATAGAATTAATTTACCTATCATCTGGTCCAAACTGTTCTTGGTGGTGTCCCGGATAATTTCCACCACTGTTAAATGTATAATGTGGCCTAATGCCCATCATAGCTGACTGTTCTTGTTCATATTCAAAATAGTCACTGCTGTCATCACCTACCCCAGCGTGTTCTCGATCTCGATGATGATATTGAGTATCTCGTAACTCTCCCTAAATAAGATGAAAAATATGGTCATAACTTTATTCTTATATTAAGTGAATTGTTTAAACAAACAATTACATCTGGATGTGAATTTTTCATTTCATCTCTCGATTTCTTTGATTCAGTTACACCGGTAGTTGGTGCGTTGGTTATATGGTCATCAGAAACTGGAATTGGATAGTCTGGCGACCAACCATCCATAAAAATAGGATGATAAGGTGCCACATATCCTTTCCATTGTTCTCTATTAAAAATAATTTCTTATAGTTAATTTAATTATAAAATTAAAATCGTACCACAATGAAAAAATATATAAGTTATAACAACATAAACAATATAAGAATGAGACAACTACAATACCTTGGAATAAGCCATGCGTCACCAAGAGAATGCCATAATTCTGTTTCCTTGCTAGTAACGCAGTTCATCAAGAGATTCATTGAGTCTCTAGTGAGTAAAGGTGATACAACTCTAGATGGAATATTTGGTTTATACTGTGTGTCATGAGATGCATCAACAATCAATGCTAATGGAGTAAACAAGAAATGTACAAGTTCTGGAGCATTCGGGTCATGGATGTGAGCTTTTAATTTTGCCTAAAAATAATAATTTTTGATTAAAACTTATTTTATATGGATAGATGTTGCTGTACAGGGATTTTTCTCAAATAAATATTAATATTTACCAAGAGATTGAATGAGAGTTTGAATTTTTGAAAGATATCAATAAACTCGATTTCTGGAGGTGGTTTGGCTCGCATTGTAAGCATTCCGTCGCCTATGTCCTTCTTTTTGGATTTGCGGTTCCTTTACAAGAACGTAATATTTAAATAACAACTTGGACAAATATTAACTAACAGTTATTTTAAAATTACCTTCTCCGGCGTTCCAACTCTCGTGATGCAGCTGCAGCATGTTGTAACCTAGCAATGAATTTCTCGATATCATCAAAACAGTGATTCAGTACTATAACATCTCTCTCATATTTTTCGCTGGACGTAGAACTTGTTTCATCATCAACCCGGGTAGTATTATCAGTATCTGAAATATTAAATTTTAATTTTTAAATGTAGGTATACACTAACTTAAAGAATCTACCTTTATTATATAAAAATCAAACATTGGTAGAAAAATACATAATATTGATTAAGTCAAAAGAACTTTAAAACATTTAATTTATGACATTTAATACATATAACTATAATGAATTTTCAAAAATATATTTATATTTTACGTATATGTATATATATTAGCCATTAAGTATAGGTATATCGAATAAAATACTTACGATGAGCAACAGCATTAAAAACGGACACTTGCTCTCGAACACTGACACCGTTTAATGGAGGATTTGGTGGTGGTGTCGGAGGAGGTGGTGGCACATGTCTAGACTTTCTATTAATTCCTTTGCCGGATCTCAGCAGTTTTAAGTCTTCGACTAATTCTTGTGCTGGTACACTTTGGCACTAAAATAAATTGAAAAATGTTAAACGAATATTATATACCATAAGCATAATGATATGCTCAAACATAAGTAGATAAACAAATTTACTTGAGATTTATTTGTTAGAATGTATATAAAAATTACACAAACTTTAGTGAAGCTAATAGTGGTTTTAACTTTTATGAAACTAAATTTCCCAAATTTTAATTGGTTTTTAAGTAAAAAGTCGAAAAATATTCAATTTAATCGAACTATAATGTGATTAAAGATTACAGTATAGTAATGTTAAATAGCATGATGACAGCTCATATTCAGAACAATGTTAAAATTCAATTAAATATAGACATCTTCAATTTAATATTTATATTGAATTTACACTAAATAGTTTGAAAAATATTAGTTTAACATTTCTTATTGCTATGCCATTTTAATAAAAATAAATAACAATGTTTAATTATTTTTTACTTTTAAAATATCTACAGGACATAATACATAGGTACTACCACCGCGAATTATACTCTACATTTTTACTTCGTCCACTGTTAATTTAATGTTACGTAAATCCATATAAATTATAATATTATATACTCAATAGTAATAACAAATAACTATTTTTTTTTTACTTGAAATATGTGCATCTCCGACCGCGAATCAACTTGGCCAACCACAAACACTAGAATGTTGTTATAAATTTCCATTGGATCGTTACTCGTAAATGCAGTTGGTTCTTTGACTAAAGAAATTGGAAATCGTTCCATTACAACCTAAACCATACGTAATACATTAATATAATATTAGTGTTTTTAAAGAAAAGCCAATATCAGTATAGCTAATAGCTAGTGAATATATATAATATGTAATTTTACTTTTACTTACTCCTGTTTCAAAATCCATTATCAATACCCAAGATTGATCTAGACGAAGTTGCATTTTTTGTGACCAAATACCGTTGGATTTTTCTAAATGTAACAATCTTCTCATGCCATCTGCTGGATAAACTATACCAGTGCTTTTAGAAACTGTAAATGTAGCTAAATGTTCTATCACATAGGTAGGAGCCGAATTATTTTCATCACCGTTCCTCTCTTCTCCGGCGATACTTTGCTGGCCTCCGTCTTAAAATACGAAATAAGGAAAAAAAGAATGAAAGTTGTCATGAAATGATTACTAGAAATAGGTATGCGTTTATTACCAGTAGAGTATCCATTTGAATTAACACTGTTTCGGTGGTAAGGCATAATTGGTTTTTCGTTCAATTCTCTAAAATATTAATGTTCATATAAATTGCTATGATATTTTAAACAGTTAAAATATCGTCAATACCTCTTTTTATTATTCTCTGGATGTTGCATCGACATATCTTTCAATCCAGGCATTTCTTAAAATAAGAACTTGAGGCAACATCTAACCCTGAAATAAAATAAGATAAATTAATATTTAATTTTAATTTTTAGGTATACTTAAAAAAGAATAGCCTACATTTATTATAACAATACAATTCACATATTGGTGACCAAAATTAAGAAGTAGTATTTTATAAATTGTAATCTAAATGTTCTCTACTCGCATAACAAAATATTAACAAAATATTTTAAAAAGTAAACATATTTAAATATTTATTATTAAATATAACTAATATATTTTATAAATTGTTGTACTTGTATAAAAAAGGTTCTTAGTTTTCCTACTAAATACCATACCACGTGATATATCGCAAAAAGTTAATACTTATATAACTTTTGGTATGTTAGACTAAGTAGAAAGTAATTTCCAAAGTTGTCTTGTGTTACGCATAAAGCATATACAATCTAAAGACAATAAATATATTTTACTAAGAGCCTGGCAAATGATAATGATTTTTTAGATCACCTATATTGTTACGTATGTAATGTATAGGGCAGAGGACTTGTAACATTTGCATATTTGTTTTGCTCAATGACAAAAATATCAGAGTACGAAACAAATACGTTTTTAATTTTATTTTGTATATAAGAGCATACATCGAGTTTTTTTAGTTTAAGAGCATATTTCTTCAATTTTATACTTTTAGTTGCGTACCTATTTTTAATAATTTATCATTTTAACAATAGTTTTCCATCGACGTTTGAATTTCATCTAATATACAGCCAAAATATTGTTGAGCTTAAGTACTGTTGGCTAACAATGAACTTTCCAGTTCGACAATTTGAAAAATGTTTGGTCATTCAATTCAATTTTCAAGGTGAAATTACTATTGACTTCATTATCTACGGGTTTTAATAATTTGTACTAAAACTCTAGGAATTTTATTTTTAAGGTTCAAAAGAAGAATTTTCAAAAAATTTTATTTTATTAAAAAATGGCTTATATACCTACTTTATAAATCGCTTTAAAAAAATATAAGAGCATATTTTTGTTACATATTATAGGATTATTAAGAGTATAAGTGCTCGCATATTTAGTGATTTTTTCGAGCTACAAGTCCTCTGCAGCCCTAGTACCTATATAAATAGTTTTATATTGTATAACATATTAATATGCCCGGGCCATTATTAATTAATAAAAGTGATCGAAAAATGTCTGTAATTTGAATAGATACAAACTTATATTGTCTGATACGGCGATAAATTAAATAATAATAAAAACTATAAATAAATTAGTGTAAGATAATAGAAAAAGAAAATATATCATCTTCTTTTATATTTTTAGTTTTATTTTAAGTATATTTTGATGTAGGTATAGCTTGATTTTATACACCTCAATAAATGCAATTCGACGTGAATACCTATTCATTAATATGTTAATAATTGTTTATATGTACAAGTAAGTATGAGAGAACAACTTTATTAAAGTGAATAGTTTTCCTAAACGTAACTTTTGACGAATATAAATCCATACTCATAATAATAATCACCACACTCAAAGTAATAAGACTATTTTGTTTCCGTTAAAAATAAATAGTACGAAAGATAATAGGTACAACATTTTGTTTTAAATAAATTATAATATTTTCTGAAAACAATAAATTCGAAATATTATATTGCCAAAACGTTGAATAGATATTTTTATAGTTATTAACATTTACTTATTTATATTATCTACTGCATCTATGGAAATTTAGATCTTATATCAATCAGCAATAATAATATTTATTTTACGTTATTTATATGTATCAAAACGAACAGAACTTAGTAAAATCTCAAATCAATCATATTAATAACAGTATACTTTTAAAATTATACACTCATGTAATTTTAGTATCGATTGCGTATCAATAAAAATAGATATTATAATTCAAAAATGTTGAAGCTTAATTAAAATTATCAACCTAATTGTTTAAAACTGCGTACTGGTGCATTGACAGTGTGTTATATAGAACATAATGGTTAAACCATTTAAATAACCATTCAATTCAACATTTTTTACCAACTAACTTAAAGTTTTTACCCAAAACTAAAAACAAACAGCGAAGTTTTAATTTTAATTTCAAAATTAAAGTCAAAAGCAAATATACGATATATAGGCTCATTAAAGCTGTATGATTGACAGTGAATATATATATAAAATTAAGTCGTAGAACTAGAAGCGGAACATGCCAGCTTACCTTTTCAAATATTTAAGGACAACTTATTTCAGTGTTTAATAGTTTATGAATAAATTATATATTATTTAAATTTCGTCTGGATGTAAAAGAATGTAAGCTAAGTTTGAGCTCTAGGTTATCAAGTTATAGAGTATTTACTTAAAGTATTTTATTAAAGTAATATACAACGTTGTATTACCTATTAATACAAAATTACAAAATACTAGTAAAATATACGTATACACATATATCAAACTAAAAAAATAAGACTTTCTCATTTTTTAATAAAAAACTGAAATAATAAAAACTATGAATGACATTCATCGATTTCTTGACTTTTAAATATTGCACTAGATACGTGCATTTTAAATAAAAATATGTTAATAAATTACGATAGTATTAATAATAAACCATAACTATTTGTTATATGCAAATATAACAAATTTAAGAAATTTAGTAAATCTCTAAAATATTCTAACTTGAATCGCCTATAAATTATTATTATCATTACTTTTTGGTGTTTATGAAAACCACTAACGCTCGGGGAAACTACTTTCGCATTGCTCAGACGGTCAGACGGCCTCGTTTATCGTTCGAAACAATTCGTTACATTAGCTATTAACAATTATACACTTAACAACAATAAAAAAACAATTATCAGATTCTTTCACTTTCCTTGATATAGTAACATTTGTATAAGTAGCAATAATTTGCAGTATAGTTTATATAAAAATTTTCAAATGCAATGTCTATTATATATAATACATGATATTATATTAGTATACTTCATTGATAATACCTAAATCGTTTTTTTTTTCATTTCATTTTTATCTATATCTATTAGAACAATATTATCTTTCATCCAAGAGAATGTGCGATTGGCATGCAGAGTATCGTCACCCATCCGGAATGTAGCTATGCTTGACACGGTTCAACTCTAGACCGGGAATACATATCTAATGTACGAGTATACCTATATAATATAACCAGTTGTTTACCGCTGTGCCATGCTGACTGTCTACAAACGTATAGGATACAGTGAATTTATAATTTTGAAATGCAATTTATACCATCTGCATCCTAGATACAAAATGTTTAAATCATACCTAACCTAATTGCTTTTTTTTATAAAAGATGCATATAATATAGTATAAATATGAAGGTTATCCGAAAAGGTACGCAAACGTTTGGATACGGGAATTTTTCTTATGCGAGTACATACATAGTGAACGAGGTACCTAACTTAAAAAAAATAATTTAATTTGCAAAATTATTACATGCATCTGTCCATTCTCATTTTATAATTATTATTTATTACGATAATATTTTAATATTACTGCAGCAAATAAAAAAAAAAATATAAGTAAAACTAGAACAGCTACTTTTTTTATTATCACTATTTTATATAGATCAGAAAAACTGTTTGTAATAAGTAATTCAATAAATATAACAATCATAAAATTATAAAGCTATAATCATTACCAGCCTTAAAAATAAATATTAATGCCAATGACTTAAAATTATAAATTATAATGATAAGTACCTACATTTAAAATTTGATATTAAAAACATCGTAATTTCACGTAGATATTACTCGATGATGTTGTTAATTTGTATACATTTATAAATATGGCCGTACAGACTCTATAGCATCTCGACGCCACTAAACAATTTAACGTGAGACAAAAGCTGACGCTAGGAAAGTCCTAGAAAAGTTAACATTTAACGCCCATTTTTAGCTTTATAACATTGTAAAATCAAAAAAATAACAAGCTAGCTGCTAATCTAGAGTAAAGTTTAGTAATCGATTAGTAATAGCGGCCCTTATAATTTATCTATCGTAAAATTGAAATTTCATTACGTAAAATAACAAAAAGATAAGCGTTCCTAACTAACTAGGTACCTAGTATATTTTGTCACGTACAGATTTAAAACAGACCGTTTCAACACGTACAAATGACTGAATATTGATTGATGAAATATAAAATAACGGCAGTTCTAACGTACTGTTATGAATAAAATTAAAAAATATATTGTGACTTGTTAGTAATCATAGACCGCATAGTACTTGTAGAATGCGCATTTTTATTAGTAGTTTTTGAAATTAATACACTACTATATTTACATGTATTTTAAATTAATATAAATATGTAAAAATTACATTAGTTTTAAATTATTTTCTGAAAACAACATTTCTGTAATCCGTTATGCACATATACGTGTATACAATTTCACTCGTACAAAATTAAGTTTATAAATACGGAGAATTGCGTTTGAATTGCATTTGATAATATTGACGATTGGACCTTGGCATTATATTAATTATTTTATGTTAACTATCCATTATTATTAATTTCTTAGAAAGTAATTAAAAGAAGACAAACTATGCAGCCAAATGCATGAGAAACAATTTAATATCTATAATATTTAATGGTTTTTAATTTTTTGTTTATGACTTTTTACTTTTTACACTCAAACATTTTATTATACCGATCTTCGATCGAAATATTTTTAAAAAATAATTCTGATGGAAGAACATTTCTAAGGTTCTTACCTATAGAACACACTGACTTTATTGTATGCACAACAATAGTTCAACTATTTTGTTGGAATGGATTTATGAGTATACTTCACTTCTTGTGGCATTACATTAATTTTTCAGAATACGTTGCCAACAAATAAATTCCTATGCAGACATGCGGTCATGTTAAATCAGAGGTCATTATCACTTCATTACATTGAAACAAGTATTTACTATATTTAAAAGACGGAAATGAAAAATGCAAATAAATTTATGAAAGTCCATGATAGTTAATATTTTAAATATAGTTGATTAAGTGAAAATTGAGTTATAATACATTAATGTTTCAGTGTGAAAAGGTATATCGGCTAATTTCGAAACGTAAGTATTAATATAAGGTATTTTATTTTAACATTGTTTACCGATAAATGTTTACGAATTCCTCAGAGTGAAGCTTTTCATTGTTATACTCATATAAAATAATACAGCTGGATAGTATATAATACCTATTTGATTTATATGGGATGATTTGAAAGTTGAAATGATATTGACGAGGTTTAGTCGGCTTGGAGTAAATTATAAAGAGAAATCGTTATCGTAAAAGTGTTTCTTATCGAAATTATTCCTCTCCACCAACGAGCAGACTTTTCGGTTCACGGATTTTTTTTTTAAAATGCATCATAAATTAGTAATGAATAATATAATACTTATAATTATAAAAATGAATTAGGGATATTACAAAAATAAACTTTCATTTATTACAATGAAGTTACGTTTGAAGGTTAATATTATGCGCTTTAAAGATTTCATATTAAATTCATACTAACATTAGACAATAATTATTGTTTGCAAAATGTTTTTTTAACTATTTGTAACGCTCGTAAGATAATAAATAAATAATTTTGAATCCATACAGTTTAAATACTTATATAGTAATTTGACACTAATCGTTTAAACTTTAATAACTGCATACATATATTTGTAAACTCACACATATCAAATCTTGAATTTATCATTTTTTAGACGATGACTTGCGATTGATTACACTTTGATTAATCTTGTAGTGCTTGTACCTAAATCATTTTTTTTGCATGTACAAGTATACCACTCGCTATGTTCACATTGTTTCGGGTTTTAGAATTAACAGTGTTACGTTCGATGTAGACAATAACGTTCAAAAATTAAAATATATTTAATTTAACAGAACTTAACCTAATTAAATTTTTAACTTGTGAACCAAATAATATTGTCGTTTTAATAAAAATATAAACTTATAACCTGTACAATTTTATAAAATACAGATACTAAAAATAATAATTGACAAGGCTAAATTAAGTATTTGTAGCTAATGTTATCCCTGAAAACTAAATTGCTAAGCCATAAAAACTTACTCTAAAAAAAAAGTGTTTATTTTTCTACAGGAAAATGTCATTGCACTTATTATTGGTAAATATTATCAATTCATTAATTCAATTTATTTATTTTTTTGAATTAATTTCATTAATTCAACTAACCGATTAGGGTCCTAGCCGATAGCTAGAACGTTGTTTTGAAGTAACTCTTTACATGAACAACTTGGTAAACATTTCTATTTTATCCTCGACATACTGCGAAATATGATAATGAACCCATACACAATATAATTTACATTCACCCGAGTGGGTTATTTACCCATATCCGAGGGCTATCCGGACAGATTATTATACACGCGTACATATTTAAATATTACATAAACGACGGATATGTGTATCGGCGAATACTAATTAAAATTATTATTATTATTCCACGACGTAATACGCAAATTCTCTTCGCTCTGTTAAAGGCTCCGTTTAGCGGTCGGCAACAGTGTACACATTTTTATAACTGCAGCATAATAATATAGTGACATATTATTATGTCGCGAAATGAGTGAATAACAAAATAATAATGGATACCGAAGGTCATCAAAATGCCACACCTAACGCTTCGGATCGTTTTGACATTCCAGAACGTTTTCCGTCGGTATATTATGCATGCATCGCAACCTGAATGCGCGTACACAATACTTGTACGTATACGTTTATTATATATAATACCTATAAACGTATACACCTATGCGTACACCGCCGTACGAGATGTATATCTATACCTATTATTAATTAACGAGAACAATATTATATAGATACGATTCGTACGCGCGCTGTTTCGATTAGGTATTTACTACGCAATGTGTGCTATTATAGGTCCTACGTCACGTTTTGCATAAATAACCGGTGTGTCCCCACAAGTGTATTATAATCGATTCTTTGTTTATTTCTCTATAAACGTATTCACGTGAGTGGTGTGCGCATAGGTATGTATTGTAATAATACATTATACTTGAATGGAGTTGATTACCTAGAGCTAACAAAAATCTATTGCCCTACCAGCCGGTGCAGTCACCCGGGATACCACCGCTTGTACGCGCATACCATGGATGCCTACGTCATTTGTACCTACAATACGTAAAGTTATAATGTGCCCGACGGGTAGGTACCTACACAGAGTGTGTAGTTATTACGAAAAACCGTAATAGTGCTCTTATAGAGTGTCAGCTCTCTCGGATTTCAGATGGTGTATTAGTGGTATCATGCACGATATGTATACGAGCTGCAGCGTGCTGTTTAAGTCTCCGACCGAGATTATAATAATATGATATATTTATGACCGCGATTTCGGCGGTGTGGATAACGATACTGGACGACTGGCGATTTCGATTCGGCTTTAGGCGATCTACAACGTCATATTAAGAGGTGTGTACCTACATAATATCTAATACACACGTATATTTGCATGTACACGTTCATATGCGGGCAAACACGTACCATGCGCGTACGCGCATTATACTCGTATACGCATTTGTGTACATATTGTATAGTGAAAGGAATAATATTATATTTTATGTTGCAATCTCCGATGCACACGCTCATCGACGGATACAGCATATACGTGTATACGCACGCATACCTACCTACATAAGTACAGGTACACAAATACAAACATACATTTAATTTATTAAATTCGCACACGTAGGAAATACTCGTGCGGATCCTCCTATACGCACCGCAGGAAAAGTACCTGCACTCGCGGGGCCCCGCACAATATTGTCGAGATTGAATTCCAACGAGAAACTCCGTCGGGTTTTCTCGTAGACTGCACAGGTGCACAACAACACGCATGTTACACATGCGATGCCATCGATCGAAAAAATACACACGGTTTAACTACACCACGTTATTCAGACACTCGGGTTCGCGTGCGACACGACACCGCGGACGTCGTTTTTAAATAATGATTACGTACCTTGAGAACGAGTCGCGACGTCGAAATCCAACCGTGCAGCGCTGCGATGTGATGATGATACGAACGGGTTAGTTTGCGTGCCGATGAGACGCGAGCTCGATGTGCACCGGAAAAATCGTGTGCGGGAGGAGAGTTCACGCGGCGTTGGCGACGGGCAATCACTGCAGCAGCGATCGCCGTGTGCAGCCGGACGGTTCGCGGTTTTCCGACGGCTGTCGCGAGTCTGACGTCACCGACGTCGAGTTCGCGACACTCCGCCAATTTTCCACGGCGGCGATTCGGTATCGTTTTCGTCCCACTTCGAGACGAGAGAGCCGCAGCAAATGTCGACCTCCTGTACCGGTACCTATTTCATGTGTACACCGGAACCCACTGGCGCACGACGGACCGCAGCAGCTGACACACGATAGAATTCGGGAAACGAGACTACGGCCGTGAGTTTTTGTATTTTCCCGTTTTCCCGTTGAGCTGGCGGTGTGGCTCGGCCCGGACTTGCAGTCGGGTATGCCTGGGCTATGTTCGCGGAGAAGAGAAACGACGAACGACGCACACACACACACTGTCGCACGGGTAGGCAGACGTACACTACAACGCTCCGCTCACTCGCGCGGAGAGAAAACAACAGAAAAACGCGAAACGTCGCTCGCTCGCGTGTCGGCTGCTGCGGTGGTGGTGGTGGTGGTGGTGGTGTTGCGTGCGTGCGTGCGTGCGTTCGTGCGTGCGCGCGTTCGTGAGCCGTGCGGCCGTAGCGTACATAGTGTTGTGAAAGCCGCGGCCGTCGCGTCGGATGCGGCTCCGGTGGAACGGGGGCCCCGTACGTCGAAAATGTGAACGGCGGACAGGTGCGCCCGCGCGCCGCCGCGGCCGGTGTTCACGTACCATGCCCCCACCCCCCCCTACGCCCGTCCACGGCAAACGTACGCGGTGCACGGCGTGCACGATAATATTATTATACACGCGAGCGCGCTGCGTACGCCGCCGGTATCCATCGCCTAATACGACGTTGCGAGTACGAGATATTGTACACGACGACGTATTGTATATAACGCGATACGCGTACGTATCGTGTACAACATGCGACGCTCGTACGGGACGCGGCGCTGCGCAATAATATGTTACCACTTACCACGTAGGTACGGTGCGCGCCGGCCACGTCGCGCCCCTGCTATGCCCAACCCGTGTGGTACGTGTACTGTATGCACAGGGTGTCCCGCCGCCGCCCGCGGCGGATTCACCCTCCTGCGATACGTAGTGAACATAATCCAATTCCGTTATTTTTAGTAAACGATCCGAAGAGATGTTATCAATGCTATTGAATATTTTTCACCATTTAGTATTTCTACTAGTATTTCTACGTACTCGTCGACGTCGTTACGCCCGTTCGCGCACCGGTATGGTGAGGACGGTGACGTGCCGTTGCAGACGATGGTGTTTCCAGTCCTCAACATTTTGGGCCCCTTTTATGTAGGTATCCGGCACGTCGTCGAACCTTTAAATAGTATCCGTCGATGTGAGGTACCTACAACCTACTCAATAATAGTATATCATTGTATAATAGAGGTCCTGCGAGAGCGTAATTTAAAAAAAAAACCGTAGGAAATGATGCCCGTCGCCTGTGATTAACACAAAATGTTCGTTATAACTTTATAAGTATCGAAATAAAATCGCAATTAACCTAATTGTTTTTATTAGTAAATGGGTAGACTCGTCTCCGTATGGAGAAAAGTTTTGCAAAAGTGTAGGAAACACAAAATCTCTATTAAAATACCATATAGGTAGTAGGTACATTCATTAAGCTCGATTAAGAATTATTATTAATCATTTCATCAGTTATGCTGTAAATGCATTTTTCTTTTTTTCATTATTGACTAGGTTATTATACATATAGTTGATTGTTTCGTTGGTTTTTCTTTATGTCTGTAGATGATTCAAACGGTTGGTTGATTATGTAGTCCTTCTACAATAAAAACAATAATATAATATATAGAAAACCGATTATCCCAACCAATAGTTTAGTTGTGCAATCGGACATCTAGGTACTTTATTGGTTTGTTACTGTGGTAAATATGAAACAATAAAATGTTATGAGAAGTAGTATTTCTGTAAATCGCAATTCGTACAAATTGGCTAAAAGGAATTACAAGATATAAAAATTAATTAAAATAATATTTAGCAGATTATTTTAACGTTATTATTATAATATAGGTTTGCGTTATTATATACTCGTACGATTATATATATACGCAAAACAATACATTTGTTATGAAACTTCAAACTATATCTATACATATTTCGGATCGTGAGCCGTTTTCATTATCGGCCATTTCAATTGATTTTAATATATTATTTAAAATATTCAACTAACAGTAAGGATATTCAATTATATTTATTTTGGTATTACCGATCACAGATTTCCCAGCAGTTAATTCCGTAAACTACAGAGAGCACTTAGTACAGGAACACTAAACCTATGGTTTTTGTTCGATTGGAGCATGAAGTTGTTCCATCTATTACCTATACATTTTTTAAATTTCCACTGTTTTCCATTTATATTAAAAAAGTATTTTTTTAGCATTTAGGAGGATAATGGCCTCGTGTACTCACGTACACAACTGAAAATATACATTATAAACATAAATAATAATACGAACAAATTTCATAGGTAATTACTAATTTACATAAATATTACAGACAAATATGAAATAGAACCCTTAGTTTTTCTCCTGGATGTAAAATGATTTGTGTTTCAATTTATTCCGGATAGTGAATTGTAAGTTTCTTTTTAATTTTTCTAGTAAATTAAGTTATAATTTCTTAATGTAATAAACTAATATATACGAGTATAATATAATAAAACTACATATACCCATTGCAGATGTAGTAGATAAATATTACAAGTTGTTTTTCAAGTATTAATTAATTACTAGATAAATACAGATTCGCATTTTTTATTTACATGGACTCTGATTTATTAATTTATAACTACGACTATTGACTATAATACTAAATAAAATAAGACAATTTGAATAACTTTGACTTATTTTTTATTATTTTTTAAAGTTTAATTATATAAGTTATTTTCTCAAAATGTGTTGAGAATAATAATCAATTACTAGGTATTCGAGAGGGAAAATAAAAGCGACAGCATTTATAATTGGCTATGGTTTTAATTGAAACAGATATTTAAACACAAGGTTAATTCTATAAAATATATATTTTAGTATAGGCAAATCAAAACCTATATAAGCTAGGTTACAATTTATCAGAATTTTATGCTGAAAGACGAGTGTTAATTTTTTAAAGCATAAGATCAATAACTTATTAAAAATATTGAAATTAACGGTTTATACAGTATAGTATATATATAATAACGATAAAAGTATAAAAATAAAATACAAAGTTAGTAAAAAGTACCTATAAGGAATATTTTTAATTTTCAGAATAAACTTATTTTAAAATTGTATTTTATAATTTTTACATATTATTATTACTATTATTATAATAAAACAAGCTTATAAACAGTACAAAAAATTAAGTACCTTCTCTTTTAATCGAAATGTGAACACATATAAGTTATAACACAGATAGAACTTTTAAATAGGTCATTACTATACATCTACTGTTGAATGTTGTTTCTAAATTTGTATTTGTCATTTTATATTTGATTACTATAATCAACTGGTTTACTATATTATTAACTATCGTTGACCATAACTTTATTTTGTGAACTGAAATTATAATAATAGTTGATGATCGTTAAAATTTAAAGTCCGTAACAAATTAAATTAATTCTCGACTAAAATATGTTTTTCTATTTTAGAGTTCATATTATAGTGACAGTTATCTAAAAAATAACTAGTTTTGTTACATCGTCAAATAAGAGATTTAAAAAAATAATATTAAGTAGGTACATGCTTTGTATTAAAAATTAACATATTATTTTGGTAAAGTAGTAGATTTTATATTTTTTATAATTTAATAATAAAAAATCATATTCCATAAGTGTTTCATCGAACTTATCTATGAATTTTAGTTTTAGAAATGGCCATATATACGGCTAGGTATATAATTCTATATTACAATTTCTATCTGGCTACCTATATACCAAATGTTCATATTTCATAACGTAATATTATAAAATGGTTGATAAATACTGGTTCTTATAAAAAAATGTTAATTAAACTTTTTACACACATAAATAAATATAAATGTTTTTAGTTCCTTCCTGGGCAATTTATGGATGCATTTGGCTTTTTTGTAGTGGAAATTTATACGTTCTGCTATTTTTCATCAGCAATAAAATAAACAAATACAAATATTGGTCAAAACGAAATACTACAATTTTTATTTTTTTTTTACTACAATACAATCAATGATTGTAATTCGTAACCAATACCACTAATACTACTATAATACCTATAATAACTTTCTTCTTTAGATTTAATGGAATCACAAAAATAATTAAGTCTTATGTACACTGTAACTCGTTACAAGTATCATGTTTTGCTATGCGATCCTTTTATAATATGTATACTCTATGTATTTTTTTAAAATAAAACCTCGTTTTCTTACTCCTAGTAGACGTATGAGTGTATGATGAATTTTAATGAATTCATAATGTTATTTTTTCTTTTATTTTATGTGTGCATAAAAATTAGTGCGACAAAAGTCTTATATTCTATAATATTTGATGAGATTAATAATTGTACTTAAATTATACCTATTTTATACTTGCCATTTTTTTATTCTCTAAAATCTAAATAGTTTCAATATTATCAATAACTGAAAAGTAATAAGGTCACAATTCGTTAAAAACAAACAGGCGTTTGTGATTTCTTTGATTAAATATGATAGTTAATAATACAAATTTTGTATTCAATGACTTGAAAATGTTATACAATTCTGTTCAAAAATCATTTAACCTTATGTTGAAAACTAGTTATTTTTTTGTCGTAGGTACAATTCAGGTTTCATATATTTAATTTTAATTTTTTCAGTGAATTTTGCTAAAAGTTATAAGATTAAGTGGTACATATATGATAGACATTAGTGTGTGTTAATCATAATGTAATCTTAATACAAGCATATTATTATTTTGTATTTTTTGAGGTACTTCTACTACCTTATACTCACTAATTTTAACTTACTTGTATTCAGGGGCGGACGCAGGAAAAAATGTTGGGGGGGGGGTTTTGAAAAAATAAGAATAATTACCATTGTTTTGAAATAATTATTTATTGTATTTTTAGAAGTCATAACAATTAATTATAAAATAAAATTTATCCACCTCGGTGTTTTTGCCATAATATTCAAGATATCTTCATAAGATACCTCTACGTCTCTGTATAAGTTCAATAATACTAATCCATTCAATCGGTCCTCCGCCGTCTTGTTTCGTAAATAGGTTTTTAATCTACGGAGACAAGAGAATGATCTTTCACTCGAAGCAACTGAAACGTGAAGTGTTGCTCCAATTTGCAAAAATCGATGTATAGACTGATATAACGTAGATGACGTAGATTGAAAAATTACAAATTATTACAGATTCACTTTTCTTACCAAAACATTTTTTTCTAGCATATTTTAACGTCTTTTGAATAATTAATTGTTTTTAGGTACATAAGATAAAATAACTATTACGTTTTAAATTAATCATCTATTCATTTCGGGGGGGGTTTGAACCCCCAAAACCCCCCCTGCGTCCGCCACTGATTGTATTACATATTTATAATAAATATTATTAACTTGGACCTCAGGTAGTACTTTTTATTTTTTTAATTAAAGATCATATAATACAATGTAAAGATACTTTTTATCATTGTTATTACGTACATTTTAAGTTATATCTCGACTTCCCGTGTTTTACATTTCACGTTTTCATCATGATTTTATTATAATTTACAGTTTTACACCACTTTCCACGTAAGTTTATCAATACTTTGAACAAGTGATATATATATATATTTTTTTATTGCAAAATTCAATAGATCTTATGAAAATAATGCAATTTAGGAGAAGACATTTGATGATATTTGTATTTTGAATAGGTGATGGTGGGGATTAAACCTCATTTTTTCATATTTGTATTAGCTATGCAGGTGACGTAATATACGAGTATATTGATGGCGTATTGTAATTGGTATTTAAAGGTTGCTGAGGTTATGGTCTGATGACGTTTGAGACTTCCATTTATTCCAAGAACAAGCTTTATTATATCATTGTCCAAATGTAAGATTAATAACTTAGGAATGCCTAATAAGAAAATTATAAGTTTTACATAATATAAATCTTTTGGTTTAATATCCCTTATCTCCCCCTTTGAAATAATTATGTATACCTAGTTTCTATTATTCTGTGTACTAGTTACTCGATGTCCCGATATAGAAACTATATATCTTATTAATGGTTTCATATTTTCTTTAATATATTCGTATTCGTAAGTTTATGATATTAATGTTTTTTTTTTCAATTTATTTTCTCAATAATTCGAGTTACTAAATATGTTTCACTTGCCTATTAAGAATTTAGAATACTTACTGGTGTGTTCTTCTACGAGTTACTATGCGCATATAAATTGTAATATAATTATATAAGGAACCTATGTTTGGAAAAGATTATACATAAGACATAAACGTTTACTTTGCATTATGAGCTACTCCAAACTTTCATTTAATATCATTGTTTTTGTAAAAATAACAACTATTAACTACTTAACTATAGCTGAGAGTGGCAGAAATATTGAAAGCACATTGACAATTGACGTATAAATGTAGTGATTATCGATGTTATATAGCTGGGAGACATACTAATTTTAAATAATATAAACTACAACTTACTTTCCATTTTTTTAAAAACCCATAAAAAATCATGTTCTGAATACTGAGTTTTTTGATGTAGGTATCTAAAAATGAACCTATTAAACAATCATAGTTATATGGGAGCACTTTAGAATCTTTTATTGAATGACAATTTTATAATTAGGTCGATAGTATGTTGTATGTAGGTGCTTATAGTGTTGTGGATAAGTGGATTTAATAATTTTGGATAGGTATCCATAATTTTAAGAAAACAAAATTAGTGAGGTATAAATCTAATATTATAATTATTACCAATTTGTATGTATGAAATTTAATTTTGCATATTTTATAGTTGTTAGTACATATAAAACCAAAAGTATTTTTTTTACATTTAATTGCATAAATTAATATGATAATTGTTCATACATATTTAAATAAAATAACATGGTTTTGTAATTAAATAAATACAATATATTAAGGCTTATAAATATATGGTATATGGTTTATTTTTTTTTAATTGGAATAATTTAATGTAAAAAAAACAAAGAACATTTGACGAAATATAAATAAAATACATAAATCTTACTTCAAATTAATTAATTTATCTTAAGATTACATATACAGTGAAACCTCTGAATAGCGGACACTCTCGGTCACCAATATTTTGTCCGTTATTCAGAGGGGATACATTTTTTTAAATTCATACATTTTTCTGCGAGTGCACGAATTCCTACGTTTCCGTTGTTTTTACGGTAATCTAAAATGTCAACTTTTTCGCGAAGCGACAACCGTTTTCATTTTAACGTAATCATCGCGTCGAAAACCGTCACTAACTGACATAATTTTGTCATAAAACTCATAAAGTCATAACCGTTTCACTGATAACCGAATTTGTCGTAATCTAATCGTCACATAACTAGTTTGTTATCGTAATTACATTATTACGAGAGTACATACGAATGTGAATACGTATTATTTTCAAATAAAGATAAAAATAATGTCCGCTATTCGGAGAGTCCGCTCTTTGGAGGTTGTCCCATTGAAAAGTAGTGCAAATGTCCCGGTTTCCAAAAAAACGTCCGCTATTGAGAGATGTCCGTTATTGGGAGGTGTCCGTTAGTGGAGGTTTCACTGTATATATGTTACGGGTAATGTTAACATTTGGATAATGTCGACATTAGCCATGTGTTTTGGTTAATGTGAAATTTTTCGTTTATATTAACATTATCCGGATAATGTCGACATTGGATAATGTTAAAAGTGAAAACTTTAAACTAAAAATTTAATTTGTATCTAAATATATATATTTATTTATTTATTTCAAATGGGAGGAACCCAATAACAATGTGTATAGTTATTACATTTGCAACTTAAATATATTTGACTGAATAACAGTGAAAAATATATGAAAAATAATTTGTATATAAAATTAATTAATTTATGGTAGTAATGGTATAACAATAATAAATATATGTATAATTAATAATAAAAAATAATTAACATATCTCGTAAAATAAGTAATATAACTACTAAAACACTCAAAAGTATGACAATTAAATAAATCAATCTGGATGTCATTAACTAATTTCATTAATCTATTTATAGGCGAGCCAAATGCATAATTTGTTTTTTGAAATTAAATATAAAACATATATGCAGATCTAGTAGGACGATAAGGAGCATTTAAAGTAAAGAAACTGAGTAATTCAGGACAGTTTATCAAACCATTAACTATTTTATATAGAAACTTTAAACCAATCAGTTGTTTCCTTTCAGCTGGACTAGTCATATTTAATTTAATTAATATCAGTGTATATTGTGAGTGAGGTTGACGAGGGATATTACATTTGTATGAGATAAATAGGAGAAATCGATTTTGATTAGCTTCTAGGCTTTGTATATGAACAGCGCTAGATGGTGACTATATAACAAAATTGTACTGTAGAACAGCGATTCTCAACCTTAGGGTCGCGACCCAATTGTGGGTCGCCAATAATTTATAATGGGTCGGCTAAAATTTAAAACGTTGATATTTTTATTTGATTTTTGAGTCTTATAAATAATAAATGAAAGTTTTCGTAAATTCTTCTAAAAGTAATCATTACGAGTCATTCACAATATTGGTAATTGGTATTAAGGCTTGGATCATACTATTATTATTGGATCACCATACTATCATACTAATTTTGGATATCTTTAAGCAATGAGTATCCTAATCTTTACGAAGAAGCATTAAAGAAATTAGTTCCTTTTGCAACAACATATTTATGTGAATCCGGATTTTCGAAATTAACTGCAATCAAAACCAAATCAAGAAATAAACTTGATGTTGAACCCACGATGCATGTTTCACTTACTAATTCCATAGAAGCTCGAATTGATTAATTTGTGAAGCAACATCAAGACCAAGGAAGTCATTAAATTATTCATAATTTTTTAAAAAAATGATGTACAATACAATTATTCATAGAAATGTTTATTTTTAAATATAATGTAATAATAATAAGACCTATTATTAGCGTAAGTTATATGAATAAAAAAATTTATTAAATTAAGAGTACCCAATAGTTATTTTTTATTCCTCCATTGAACATTAATTATAAAAAGGTCGCATGAAAAATTTGGAAAATATCTTAGGTCGCCACTACACAAAGGTTGAGAACCGCTGTGCTATAATATAGACATATAGTGCAGCAGTACTTTATCTTACCGATAAAGTGAACAATATATATAGGCTTAATATTTATCTTAATTCACGACATTTTTGTTATAATTGTATAATGTATATGTTGTACAAAACACAACGTCGAGCGTCGATCTGTTGTTAGTCTGTTTTCAGTTTTCACACGTGATTATTTACGGTAATTTACAGTACCTACAGTGTCTTAATTAAATTCAAATAAAATGGAAACAAAAACGGAATTTTATAATTTATTCAAAAAACTGTTGTCTCAAAAAAAGAGAAGATAATTCATCTTATATGTCAAATGAAAAATATTTAAATATAATAAATGAATTGAAAGGTGGCAATAAATCTCGTCGTTTGAACAAATTTGAAATTATTAATATCGGAGGAGAAGAGAAACTTATAGCACCCGTCGAAAAAGGTAATACTAATTTACTATATTACGTAAAAAATGATGAATTATATGATATACTAAATGAAATACATCTCAATATTGGTCATGGTGGTAAGCATCGAATGATGGCTGAAATAAAAAAAAAATACAAAAATTTAACTCAAGAAGTTGTACTTATGTTTTTAAAATTTTGCGGACCTTGTCAAACAAAACTGTCATCTAAACGAAAAGGCCTTGTTGTTAAACCGATTATTCATTCAGAAATGAATAGTCGTTGTCAGGTTGACCTGATCGACATGCAATCGCAAGCAGATGGAGAATTTCGCTTTATTATGGTTTACCAAGATCATCAAAATTTGTTCAGTTGCGGGCTTTAAAGTCAAAAACGGCCGAAGAAGTGTCGACCAATATTTTGGATATATTTTGTATTTTTGGAGCACCGGTTATTTTACAATCCGACAATGAGCGAGAATTTGTCAATAAAATTATAAATGACTTGAAAACTATGTGGCCTACGTTAAAAATAGTACATGGTAAACCACGCCATAGTCAAAGTCAGGGTAGCGTGGAAAGAGCTAATCAAGACATACAAAATATGTTGATAACCTGGATGCAAACTAATAATGTAAAATCATGGAAAGATGGACTGAGATTTGTGCAGCTAATGAAGAATAAAGCACTTCATTCTGGTATCCAAAGGTAATTTAAAATTAGTATTTAAATATATATCATTTTTTTATTGTGAAATTTTAACATAACATACCCTAACTTTTGAGCTTTAATTATCATATTTTCGAAATAATTTTAGGTCACCGTACGAGGCAATGTTTGGAACAGATATGAGAGTTGGTTTGACTACACGTTTTCCTAGTGATTCCGTTGATAATATCAATACTGAAGATGATCTAGAAATATTTTTAAACAATATCAATGAAGAAGACGAAAACGAAGGCGTGGATGAAAAAAATAATGTTCAAGTGGTGAATGAAAATTGTTGTTCGAAAGCATCGAAGGATGAAGGATTATGTGACTTAATATGCTCAAGACTGGTAAGATATTGTTATTTTAAATTACCTATATTGTTCCCAATAACTAATAATTCATTTTTTACAGAAATCAATCGAAAATAATAGAAAAAAATCTGAAATTTGTTTACTGAACCAAGCTGAAAAAATGAAATTTAGGTCTATCCATAAGTTCCCCCCAGCCAATATTGGAGACAGTGTAAGAGTCTCTTTACCGGATGTCGATAGAGGACGAGCAGACCCGAGAAATATTATATTTGCAGTCGTGTCTATTGAGGATGGGCAATATTATAAACTTGGCAATAAATATGGTACTTTGCCACAATAATACACCAGAAATCAGTTTAGTGTTTGTCCGTTGGCTTTAATATCGCTTGATGAGGTGGTACATGTAGAAAAATCATTGAGTCAAATGTCAGATAGTGGTGGTCAAGGATATAAAAGGTGTTCATGTAAGGGGAAATTTGACACCAATCGATGTAAATGTAAAGCATCTAGCATTTTGTGCAATTCAAAATGTCACGGAAACATGCCGTGCAATAATAAAGGATAATACATTATGTATCATTAGTAGGTTATGTTGTAAAAAATTAAAATTAAAATCATATAATTAATATTATGTATTTTATGGTTGTTGTCTATATAATTAATATTGTTAATAATTTAAATTATTGCATCTCATGTATGATATATTTTTATGGTTGTTAAGACATTATCCAAAAGTTCTTGGCTAATGTAATATTACCCGGTTAATGTTAACATTAGCCAATATTCATGGCGACTTATGATGACAGTTGGCTAATGTCTCATTACCCGGCTAATGTCGACATTATCCAAATGTTAACATTACCCGTAACATATACATATAATCTCAACTTCTGAACTAGTCTAAGAGCCTGACATCGGTAAACAAAATCAAAATTCATCAGATTTCAAATGTATACAAGAAATAATATTAGAATATTAATTTTAGTGACATGTAATAAAATTAATGGGCAACGCATTTTTATTTATGCCTGCTTCGAATATTCCACTCAAAGTATGACGATAAATACATGAAAATAATAAAATGATGTTAGCTTAAAATTTTTAATCAAACAAATATTATAAACAAGATTTATGAAATACAAATTATTTTTTTGGTTTCTTTAAATAGTTTTCATGTCCTCTTATGAATTTGACGGGAATTTTATACTGATCTGAAAAAGAAAATAAAGTATTAAACCAAAATGTACATTTACCCAACCAATTTTTTACAAAATATGTCTTTTGTTTAAACAATTATTTTCTATGTTAACAAGGATATATGTAACTAATTTTATAAAATAATTGCTAATAATTTGTGTCTTAATAAAATGTTTTTAAAATGAATTCTCTATGTATTATTAGTAAATATGATAATATGAATTATTTTTTATTTTCTTTACACATATATTATTTGAGTTTTAAAAAGAGCAAACATTTTAACTTCACAAAGATGTATGACTTCATTTTGTAATATGTTATGAGTATTTATCAAAGATATCAAAAGTTTCATAAAAAAAACTATTTTATTTCAAAACTAAAAATAGATTCATAAAAAGGGTACTAGTTCAGTTGAATATGCTTTGAATTATTTTTTTGTTGTCTTTTCATTGCTTTCAAGTTGTTTAGTTTCTGATAAATACACAAAGGGAAATAAAGCAGGATTAGTTTTTTAATAAGTATCATTAATCAAACAATATTTTTTATTTTATACTTTATTTTTCTATACAAGTATACATTTTAATATCAAACTTAATTTAGACTAAATTTTGATGTAAATTACATATCTTCTACATCAATATCATTATAAAATTAATAATATTATTATTAAATACTTGCCTGTTAATAATTTGTAAATAAAAAGAATTTGAGAGCCCTGAATTTGAACTTGTCTATTTTGTGCACTTGGAAGATCATTGATAGTTGTACTAGCAGCGACACCATGTTGACATTCTTTACTAAATTTTATCACATCGATACCATATAGCTCTAAATTATTGACTAAAGTTACCTGTAATAACAATACAATCAGTTTAATGGTAATATGGTGATATTTGGTATTGTGAAATAATTCATGATCAAAAATAGTAAATTAATTTAAATATCAAGGCAATAAAGAAATACAATACTTAAAGATTATCAGTGAACATAGTAAATATACATTTTTTTATTGACTTAAAATGTATACAAATATGTATGTTATTATCAAATAATGCCTTTACTTAACTATACATGTTCTTTTGTTTACTTATAAAATAATATTTTTATTTTTAAACTAAAATAGATAAAAATACGAAAAAAAAAATGATCAAAATAATTTGTTGATATCAAGCACATTTTATGTTAAATTAACAGTGCACTTATATTTATAGTAATATAATAGCTACCTAAAAAAGTTGTCCATAGAAATATTTTTATGCAATGGATTTTAAATTATTTAAGAAACAGATAAACTTACCTTTTTATTTCCACCTCGATTATTGACAGTCATTTCAATATTATTAATTTTTTTCTTTAAGTTTTTCTTTGTTTCGGTATTAAGAACAGCAATTTCAGTTCGATGCATCAATTTGGTTATTTCTTCAATTAAGTCTTTAAAAGTTATTGAAGATTTGTCTTTTCTTTGGGACAGTATTTTTTTTAAGACATCATTTGTATTCACAATCCTAAAAAAATATTAACTATAAGATATAAATTCATCATATAAAACAGTTCATGTAATCATTTTCAATTTAAAACATATATAATCATAGAAAAATTATAATTTGATGGATAATATAATTTTTAAATTAAATCATATTTTTCTTTAAATTAATCAAATCCCTTCAATAGTAAAATATAGAAGAGTTTTAAAAATATTTCACACCACTAACAAACATCAGTGCACATTTGCGTTTTAGAAAACTATATTTTTTTTACTTTTATTTCAGTTAATAATAATAAATACTTTACTATTGTAGTCTTGGAGAACAATATTAATTAATACGAGTAGTTAGTAAATAATTAGTAATAATACAAAAATTGTAATTTTTTTTCAAATTTAGCAACATACCAACAGGTAAAAAAATGTACATACATTTAAAATATACTATACACAGATTTTTGTAATAAAAATTGATATGTCTAACCAATGAAATAAATTTAAAATATATATCAATAAATAATAATAATTAAATTTAAATTTATTTATTTCCAGTTTTATTAACTAAAATTTGTAGAACATTAATAATAGAAAAATATAATAACATTAATTGTTAAAAATGAAAAACCTTATTTTTTATGTTAAATTTATTAATAATATAAAATTTAAATAATAAATGATACAATTAATTAATTTGAAGAAAAACTAAAAAATAAATATAATTTAGTTGTTTAAAATAAAATTTTACTTAGATAGCAATAAATTATAAAAATACATACGAAGGATTTGTTTTATCTTGCAACTCATATTTTTTAATGTATTCTGTAACATATCTTCTAATATTAGGAATTGATAGTTCATCCCCTTTGCTAAAACATAACAAAATGTATACAAATATCAAAACACAAACAATAGTGTAATCAATAATTAAGAAGTATATGATCTTACCGACAGAGAAATTCTGAAAATATGGGATATAATCCTGGTGTTACCACATAAATTTCTTTTACTGGAGGTGAAAACTGATCAACATTTTCTATCTCTGTATTATCTCCAAGGTTTTCATCTTGAAACCTATTATTAGTATGAATGACGCGAACTATTTCAACTATGCCATTACTACCAATGTTTAATTTTATTATACGTTCTTCATCCAATAATTGTAAAAATGTAGATAACTTTTTAAAACTAGTTCTCTTAATATCTAATTCTATTCCTTCCGGACAAAATGACATAACATATTTCTTATAAAATGTACTCGCCAAAATTGGCAACATTTCTTTAGTGATAGAACGTTTCAATGCTTTTAATGAACATGTCATTAGTAATTCATCCATTTTTTCAGTAACAGTTTGATTATCTTCAGACTGAATTTGTAGATTATCATTATGTTCAGGAGCATTGTTAAATTCACGTTCCATAGTTGAAATTACATCAGGTATAACTTGCAATATATGGGATTTATAAAGTTCATCTCCATAACAGTGTATCACTTTCAAACATTTATTACGTGTTGGCTCTTGTTCTTTTATCGAGTTGCCATCAATAATCAAGTTACCAATACCAAGAATTTTTTGACAAGAGTTAGTGCACAAACTAACACATTGATCAACAGGTAACGATGTTAATACAAGGTCATTATTTATCTCATGATTAACGGAATTAAAATCCTTCACTGTTAGCTCTGTTAAAGTTTTAAGTTTGGAATATAAATCACTGTCCGATTTCAACCTAGGAAGAATCTGAGGAAACCACCATATCATAAACAGCGTAGGATAGTATTTTCCTTTAAATTCAAAAACTATTGCAACGTCTTGAGCACAATATATCTTTACTATGTCATTAGAATGTGTTATTACTTTTAACAGTGTTAATTGTTTATGGTTCAAAAATTCATCCAAAGTTTCATTAGATAAATTAAAACATTTGCAGACAGTGGACTTCAGTTTCTTTCTAAAACATAAGGACTAAATGATGAGAAATTCTAGTTATACCAAAAAATTAACACTTACTGTTCGGCACCCTTTAACGGAGTATTTGATTTAACACGGAATTCGTTTTTAAACATTATTGATGACTGATTTGACGTACAAACAGTGCGAGGAACGAAAGGTAATTTTTAAAATTAATCGGTGTAAGCACTATTCTTATTAAGAGTAAATGTGATCGCAATGAACAAGAGGAAACCAACAATAAAATAAGCTATCGTTTATATTTCAAATGAGCACGAAGGAATTTTAAAAATTGATTGGTTTATTAAAAAAAAAAAAACCTAATAATTAATAATAATACTAACAATATAATATAATGCTCGCTGAATTCTTGTTTATCTCGGAGTTTAAGTGATACGCGTATAATCTCGTACTCTAGCGTTATCAAATCGAAGTGTGCTCGGCCGCGGAGTGATAATCGCGAACCGTCAATCCGACGTCGATGTTGGTCACACTGAGAGCCACCCTCCCGCCCGAAGGATGAACGATTTATGAAACGGCGGAGTGATGAGGAGCGAGGAACGGATGGTATCAGCTGTGGTCCGTCGCGTATTGCCGACAACAACATGTTTTTAACGGTTTTTTCGTTCTCGTTCGTCGACGATCCGACATTGTCCGTATTCCGCAGTACGAACCACCACGAAACGAATGGTAATTTTTTCCGTCTCCCGCCCGTCAACGACGCCGTTCGCTCGCAACCCTCGTCACGTTTGAACACCGTAGAGTGACATTGATACGTTTGTGTTTCGCCAGTCAAGTTGTTTTCGTGATGTCGTTCGCACTCGTCCAGTCCGTGTTCGGTGGCCTCTGAGTCCGCTCAGTACGTTCTCCCCGCCCGCGTAGAATCTCCGCGTATCGTCCGATTTCGGATCGTTTTCCTCGACCCGCTGTCGTCTGCCACCCGTCACGATGTCTATGTTCGTTGTGAGTATTGCGTAAATTTATGCTTTTACCTCGGTGAAGCGATGGAATGTAACAACCGTCACACCCCCTTGTACGGTGACATTTCTGTGTGTGGGCAGTGTTCTTTTATTCGTTTCGGGCTGCAACTGTCCGGAGTCCAGATTGTATTTCAGACGAGTCTATTTTCTCTGAAATTTTCCCGTGAACTACGTTCAATTCCGTCTGAATATCCTTAAAAATGTCTTGTGTGTCGTTATTCGTGTACGGTTTGCATTTTTTTGAAATAAGTCAATCAATAGGTACTTTTGTCTGTTATACTGAATGAGCTGAGCTGTACTTTGAAACGTTTTTCAATCGTGCAATAAATCACTTTATGGAAATGTATTAACAGTCTTCTTTAATTTCATTGGATTGTTAACTTTAAACCTTATTATCGTTTTTAGTATATATAAAAAACAAATATACATTTCATTTTTATTTGCCAACATTCATCAAATATAATCTTCTATTTAAACGTGTGTTTTGCTTCATAATAATTGTACTTGTGATGTGTAAAGTCTCACTTTGACTACGGCAATGTGGCATATTGTTATACTGTTCAATATTTGTGGTTTAATAAAATTTTTATATCATAATATTTACATTACTTGTAGTTCTAAAACTATACTCTGTCCAGCGAGAGAATGCATCGGTTCTGCGCATGCAGACTAACGGCCGAGCGATTGCCGAGGTACCATTTCCCTTTCTCCGGGCATTGGCATAAGTGATAACATGTCATTGTCACGTGCTGTCGGTGAGCGTCGGTCATTTGGCGGTCCAGGTGGGAGAACACTAGGGCTGGGTAACCAGGGGTATGCGCGAAAACAGACTGATTTTGGTTGGCGCGCGGCGCGTTCTCTCGCTGGACAGAGTATAGTCTTTAGCCTGTTGAAATTGTTATTCTATAATACATAGTGTCCCATCGGGATTTTAACAGAGCAACTCTCCTGTGTTTATAGATATAATCAAATTCTGTTTTTTTTTTAAGAGCATCCTGGACTAAGGCAATTTTACTGATAATAGTTTGGTAAACATAGGTGTGTTATTAAAAAAATTAACTTTTTATTTTATTGTTTTTGTGAAAATTTCCAATGAGTTTGCTGATAACGTTATTATTTAAAACTGTGTTAACAGTACAATATTTTCTTGTAAGCTAGAAGTTAATGACAATTTAAAGTTGAACCATCGAAACAGAATTTAATTATGTCTATTAATACAAGAGATATTGCTTTGTGTAAATCCCGGTGGGACACTTATGTATGTATATTACGGTTAAAATAACTATAATTGATTCTTAGGGCTTTAAATTCAAATGTGTTCTACTGTAGAAAAAATTGTTTAATATGATGAAATTTACTTTCAAATTTTAGTGTTTCTACGTATTCTTTGAAACAGTGCAAACCATTTTAGGCAGTTCATAATTTAAGTATTGCCTTTTAAAAAAAATGTTATTATTATTTAAGTATTATTTATCAATTTGATTGTTCAAATATTATAAATGGTAAGGTTAGGTATTGGTTCATTTTCTATGTTAAACTCGGACTGATTGGATTTATTATGATTTATTAAATCAATTATAGGTAATCATTTTATAATATATTTACTCAAATGCTTTTAGGCTGAATTTTCTCCACCAGTTAAAGTTAAATCTAATCAAGATGGTGATATGAATCCAGTACTCAATTATTCTATGATATTAGCACCATTCCAGAAGCAGACTCAAATAGAATTCACTGATGTCAAAATTAAAGAAGAAGCTATTAGATTTTTAACAGTTGTTAACCCACTTGATAAACCAAAAAAGGTTATTATTTATATATATATTTTTTTTTTAATTATTTTATTTAATTCTCATAATTTATGTGATTTCAGTTTACTTTACCTTCTTCAATTGAAGGTATACGTTTTGATGTTTATGAATTTACTTTACAACCACATTCACAATGTGAACTAACAATCACTTGGCAGCCATTAGTATATGGAAATATACGAAAAACAATTAAAATAGAACAAATGGATAGCAATATAAAATATGATTTTGTTATTTTGGGAAATTGCATTGATTCCTTCAATAAAAAATTAAAGGTATTTTTTTTGATATATACAGGGTGTCTCAGGTCTATTTGACTAATGCAATAACTTTTTTTCTATTCAATATCTTTAAGTTTTTTTTTTTGTAATGGTTTGTAGAGCCCTGCGCTATAATTTGCATAACTTATATTTTATTTTATTTTTTTACAACAAAAATAAATAATTTAAATTTTGTATTTAATATTTTTCTAAAAATAAATTTGAATTTTAACACACTTTGAAAATTGTTTAAAAATTAACGACTTAACCAAATTAAAAGTTTAAAGCGCCAAAATGGTTTTTAAATACTTATTTATGAAATAGCTATCTTGGATTATTAGAAAAATATTAAATACAAAATTTAAATTATTTATTTTTGTTGTAAAAAAATAAAATAAAGTATAAGATATACAAATTATAGCGCAGGGCTCTACAAATCATTATAAAAAAAAAAAACTTAAAAATATTAAATACAAAATTTAAATTATTTATTTTTGTTGTAAAAAAATAAAATAAAGTATAAGATATACAAATTATAGCGCAGGGCTCTACAAATCATTATAAAAAAAAAAAACTTAAAAATATTGAATAGAAAAAAAGTTATTGCATTAGTCAAATAGACCTGGGACACCCTGTATATATATATGTATATATATATATATATATTGCTATTTTGTATATATTCATTTAAATCAAAGTATAATATTTAATGAATATGTTTTAGGGTGCTTCTATAACTTATTCCAAGTCTAAAAATTCAAGCTTAATTAAAAAACAATTGAATTGCGGTCAGAAAAAAATAACTTTGAATAAAACTAAAGTTGTTAATTATAAATCAGAAAGAATCATCTTAGTAAATAATACTAAAAATGAATCCAAGTCTAACCGTCCAAAATCATCCAATCAAGAGATCAGACGTCAAACCTTTTTAGTTGACGATAAGGAAAATCTTCCCGACTTGACAAATAATATTTTTGACCAAGATACTTGTTCTACCAAATCAGAACATAATTTTAAGTATTCAAATAATAAATTTCAAGATCGAATGTTCAATAATCACTTTGAGGCTCAAAATCTGAACATAAACTGTAGTCTAATGAGTGATGATTCATTAGACGGATCACTGCAGATTATAGACAGCAATAAGTCGCCATTTAATGACTTTTACTTAACACCATTAAAAAATACTAAAAACTTGCTTTCTCCATTTAGTACTACAAAAAAATGTAAAAAGATTGATAACAATTTAGCTGTTGCTTCATTTAATCCATCACCATTTAAGCCAATTGAAGCATCCACTGCAGCTAAAACGTTTACTCCTGAAATAAAAAAACCTACTAGAGTATCTGTGAATCTTTGCAATAAATTTGAAGAATCACCCAGTAGTGAAATAAATAAAGACAGTGTGACGTTTATTAAGGATATTGATCCCGAATCAGTTATAATACCTATACAATTTGAACAGAGTTTTGACTTCAGACAACAAGAATGGTCAACTGGACAAACAACTTTTCATCATTCAAGTAAAAATACCAAAGAGTTCTAAAAAATAGTAAAATTTTGTTACATACATTTTTTATTTTTTAATTTTCAATAATTTCAGGAATCACACCAACCAAAAAAAAGACAAAGAGACCTTCATTTGTTGTAAAAAATTCTCCTTATTACAAATGTAGTCCAAAAGCATCATTAATTTTAAAGAATAAATTAAAACAACATAGTAAGCATAGACAAATATATTTTTATGATTTATGGTTATAAATATATATATAAAGTCCAATGTAAAAATATCTTGAACTACAGCTCATTAGAATTAGAAATTTCATTATTTTTCAATCAATTTTTAAGGTTTTCTTAGCCCACGAACAAAGCGATTCAAAGCTCCAAAACTGGATAAGTGTGATCAGTATCTAAAGTGCTTAGCTAATCCAGAACTTGTGTATATCAGTAATGCTGAGGATCCATTTTTAAAAATGTATGTAAATACTATAATTCTATATAAAACTTTAAAAAGTATTTTAATTTTGTTAAATTAAATTGTATTTTATTAAAAATTAACAAAAAGTATAAGTACAATTTTGATTTTAATTTCATTATAAAAGATGGGTAATTATATTTTAGGTCTCAATACTATGAAACTGAGTGGCTTGACCGACAAGAATCTGATATGATTCGATGGTTAAATGCATTACTTATGCCTGTTGATAAGTTAGCAGATGAAGAACAATCAAATGACTTGGAACAAGCTGCTTTAGCTTGGGTGGAAGCATCTCAGACAAACCATAGAAGTAAGCCTCTGCAACTTGCTACCCAGAAGGATCTATTTGTGGCTCAAATATATAGACAATCACCACAACAATGGAGTGCATTGCGAAAAGCAACATCTAATCTTATTACATCTACAAATGTAGCAACTGTTTTATCAAAATTGACTGTATCAATTGAAAAAAATCTTATTACTGTCCGCGATGATCGGCAAATACATTTAGATTTGAGTAAGTTTCTCAAGTTAAATTTGTTTTAAAAATAATAATAAATAATTGATTTATTTAGGTTTAAAGAAAAAAATTACTGATTTGTTGAAATGTTATAATCATTTATGGTTGCGAGTTGGATTAGAGGCAGTATATGGGCAAGTTGTACTTACAAAGCCTGGGTCAAATGACTTGGATGGTCTTGGTTGGTTTATACGTAAACATTTATTTAATAACGATTTTGTTAAACAAAAGTTCACCAAAACAAATGTACTTCAAGTAAATTTTCCTTCCTATAATGTAAGTCAAAATAATTTTTTTATTTAACAGTTGAAATTTATTGATATTGACCTTATATTCTGTTTCAGGTAGCCATGAAAAAATTTATTTTAAGAAAAATACTTATGCTTATATATTTTTTGGACTGTGCAAAAGAACAACATCTGATTAGACATAATCCATGCCTATTCAAAATTGATTCACCTTATAAAGTAAGTAATTTGTATAGTATGTATAAGTGTGATCTGTTGTAAAATAGTTTTCTTTGTTTTATAGAGTAGCTATGACTTCCTAATGGGTTTTTGTGCTGATATGGTGACTGCACATGGAGACATAATTCGTCGTCTGCGTAACATTGACTACAACTTGACTCATAAACAAACACATTTGGATGAAGTGAATTATGCTGTCAAAACATTAAATGACCTGAGGGATGGTACCAGAATCACCAGAGTTGTAGAAATTTTATTTAAAGGTGTGCCACTATCTCAGAAATTGAGGCTTCCTGCCATTTCAAAACTGCAGAAAATTCACAACGTTAATTTGGCTTTAACCAGAATATCTGAACATATCAACATTGAGGGCAACATAACTACGCGTGATATTGTAAATGGTCATAGAGAAAAAATGTTGTCATTATTTTGGCAGATTATTTATAAGTATTTAACTCCTCGATACAACAATGCAGCATTAAAAATTCAACATTGGTGGCGAAATAATAGTCTCAAATTGGTTATATTCAAAAGAATTAGAACAAAACAAAATTTTAAACGTCATTTAGCTGCTACTAAAATTCAAGCATGTGTTCGTGGTTATTTGACCAGAAAATACTGGCCTTGTGTTCAAGCTGATTTGAATGAAAACCGTCAGAAATTACATTTAGCATCAACGAAAATCAAACGATACCTTCAAAATAAACTAAAATTATTAACTGAAGAACGTAAACGATTTATAATTTTGAAAAGAACTACTGTATTTGTTCAGAGGAAATATAGATTAAAAATTGCAATGAAAAAAGACCGACAATGGTTTTTAATAGTCAAACAGTCTGCTTTATTGATTCAAAAAGTGTTTCGGGGATTCATTGTAAGAAAGAACTGGCCACATATTAAAAAGCTTCTTGTAGATGATAAAATTGTGCGAATTAATGCTGTCAACATAATTAAACATGCACTGAGAAAAAATTTGCCACCTACAGATGATGAATTATTTTATAAAAAATTAATGTCCATGACTTTGAATATTCAAAGAAGATTTAGGGCAAATATTTTAATGAAAGATCAAATGAAAAATTATTTGGTTTTAAAGAAAAATGCTATTGTCGTACAAAGAAGATTCAGAGCCAAACAAGATATGATACGTCAAAAGAAACACTACTTCAAACTTAAAGTATGTACACTTAAGCTACAAGCTATAACAAGAGGTTTCATTGTACGAAAAAATTGGCCTGCATTACTTAGTAAACTGCAGGCAAACAAAATGCATTTAATTGCCTCCAGTAATATTATTAAACGAACCTTGAGAAGGAATCTTCCAGTCACAGAAGACTGTATTCAATTTCTTCAATTAAAAAAATCTGCCATTGTTTTGCAAAGCAGATTCCGTGCTAAGCAAGACATGATCAAGCAAAGGAAACAGTACCTACATCTGAAAACAATAACGATTAAGTTACAGAGTATTGTTAGAGGTTATATTCTGAGAAAAAAATGGCCGGAATTACGAGATCAATTGCAAAAGAAGAGAACTCATTTAATTAACTGCAGCAACATTATCAAAAAGTGTATAAGGAAAAATTTACCCATTACAGTTGAGCGGATGGAGTTCATTAAAGTTAAATCAGCTACTATAGTGTTCCAGAGAAGATTCCGGGCCTTAAAAATGATGAAAGAAGACAGAGCAAAATACATCATATTGAAAGCTAATACAATTAAACTTCAAAGTATAGTTAGAGGATACATAATTCGAAAACAATGGCCTGACTTACGCTCACAATTACAAGCAACTAAAAATAATTTAATCATTTGTAGTAATATTATAAAAAGAACACTGCGAAACAATATTCCAGTAACCGAAGATCGAATGAAATTCCTCAAATTAAGAAAATCTGTTATTATAATACAAAGAGAATTCCGTGCTATTCAACAAATGAGAAAATTGAGAACACAATATCTTCAATTGAAAGTAGTTACCCTAGAATTGCAAAGTGTAGCCAGAGGATATATTTTTAGAAAACAATGGCCATCTTTAAGAAATGAATTGACAGCAAATAGACAACATTTGATTAATTGTAGCAATATAATTAAAAGGGTATTGAGAAAAAATCTTCCAACTACTGAAAACCGTATAAGATTCCTTGAACTAAAGAAAACTGTGATTATTGTCCAAACGAAATTCCGAGGTAATAGACAAGTAAAAAATTATCAAATGCTGCGTCATAATGCTATTTTAATTCAACAAAGATTCCGGGCCAACATAGTCATGAAACAACAAAAGCAAATTTATGAAAACACAAAAATGATGACCATTAGATTACAAGCACACTTCAGAGGTTACTTGGTACGCAAAAAATGGCCAGAGACAAAATTTGTGTTAAAAGCCTACCGGAATAAATTAATAACTTCTAGTAATATAATAAAAAAGTTTTTGCGGCAATCTTTGCCACCCACTAAGGAACGCTTAAGATTTTTGCAATTGAGACGGTCTGTAATTAATGTACAATTAAGGTATCGAGCTATTATTGCGATGAAATTAGCAGAAAGAGAATATTTACTTCTAAAAGAAAGCACTATCACATTACAAAGATATTATAGAGCACACAAGGCTATGATGATACAAAAACGCCAATATGAGAATCTCAAAAAGTCTTCAGTTGTGTTACAATCTTATGTTAGGAGATATTTGGTGCTTAAACATTGGCCTCAACTGAAAAATGATATGGAAACTCACCGAAAACATAAAATCAGCGTTCTTGCGGTATGTAATTTAATTTAATTTTTTTTAAAATATTTTATTATTTCTGTAAAAAGGTAACTCGCATGACAAATTAGCTCAAGGTACTTTTGATGCATATTTCCTTACGCTTATTTTTCAATCTTGAACGCACCTATAATTTGGATATTTTTCATATTTCATTACCCATCTTTTCGATAAATTAAAAATAACATGTATCTATAATTGCTTGGTTGCAAAAATATTCGGAAATGTCATGTACTTAAAGATTTGAATACATACAGTGTAAACAGTTGTTAGCTGGCCATGCGTTGCTCTTTGAGATAAATATGGAAATGCGAGCTGCTGTTAAATTACAAAATTGGATCAGAAACGTGATGTTGAACCGTAAACTTTTACAGAAGCAGAATGCGGCTGCATTAAAAATACAATCTGCAGTCAGAGGATTTTTGGTGCGAAAGACATTACCTCAGATCAAGTATGAATTACATATGTTAAAATTTGTGCGAGCTGCTACATTGATACAGGTAATTGTCAATCATAAAAAAGTATATAACTTATTTTATGGTGAGATAAAGTATTTTATTCATTGACAAACACTTATTTATTGAAATTTTTTCACAGGCTCTTTGGAGAGGCTATAGTGTTAGGAAAATATATCAGTGCAGACGAGAAACGATTCGAGCACCTAAAAAAAGTGCCCTTACATTGGGAAAGAGACACAATGACGTTGTTGATGTTTTAAATCGACAAAAGAAAAACGATTATTCTTATCGAGAATTGACTACAGTATTCTGGAATTTAGGTAGTGTTATAATATGTTCTATAAAAAAATGATAGTTAAATATTCAATATTATTTAGGTTTCTAAGTATAAAATGTTAGCATTTTAATAGTATTATTTTAAACTTAAAGAATTAATTAAGAAGAATAAAATAAAAATAAAAAAATGATGAACCAATAATTGTAAATCTTGGTATATTATATTGTCTTGTCACATGATTGATAAATGGGTACAAAAAACAAATTTCCTGTAAATCATTAAGTTTGAGTTGGGGAAGCCTTATAAACTAATCTGCATGTTCCAAAAGTATTAATACCATTCAAATATAATTATAAATAATTAATACATTTCTTTGAAATGAAATGTTTTTACTAAACAAGTGAACAACTATTATATTCAGTAAACTAGTTTTAAGATTATTAATGAATGACAACAATATTAAATAACCATTTTATATTTATTTTATAATATACTAATGTATTAAATTAATTATTATAATTTCTAGAAACGTGTACATCACTATCAAAAGAGTTGTGTTTAAAAACTGCCGAAGGTATAATAGTGGACAACATATTTCACTTTTTGCAGTATTCTAATCAATCCCAACCAAGTATTGAAGCTAGAGATCCTGCCATACGTGTGCTTATCAATTTACTAAGATATAAAGAAACTTCATGGCACATTTGGGTGGTATGTATTTGAATAGATGTTGATAGAAAATAAAAATAAATAATTATGTTACAATTTAAAGATTTTGTTTCCAAAACATTCTAAAATATATATTTTTGAATTTTATTTTTACAGAGAATTGTGAACGCTGATATTGTTAAAGATCTTATCAAAATGCTAAAGACATGCTGTGGCAAAATTGTTTGCTACAAATTGTACTGTTCCATTGCTACATGGCTTTGGATAGCTTTACAAGATCCTGAAAAGAAACTTGTAAGTAATTTTTTAGCTATATTGCTATCAAATGTATATTTCTTGTGGCCTAAGAATTTATTTTATTCCTAATACAATGATTTATGCCTGTTATGTTTTTTATTTGTATAAATATTGTTAGTTATTTATATTATTTTGTTGTGTATGCGTGTATTATTTTCTTTAATTAAATATCTAAATTCTAAGAGTTGAGATAATTGTTAAATGTATAATAAAGTTATAATTTTTCCTATGGTATATATACATGAACTTCTAAGGTTATTTATATATTTTCAAAAAGTTATAAAAATATTTGTTAAAAATTAGGCAAATCAAAACAGTATAATGGATTATTCTCAATATGGTATTGACAATTACTTCATATTATGCTTGAATTTTTTTTTTTTTTACGACAAGTATATACAATAAATTCATTTTACGTATTATTAATATATCTTATATTAATTGAAGTATCATTATTATTTAGTAATAATATTTAATATTTGATTTTAATTTAATTTTTTTTTAATTTGTTGTAGTATATTAAAAACATTCCAACAGCTACTGTTGACTTGAAAATCATGATGGACACTCTAAGCAAGAAATACAAGACATTTAAAGTTGAAAAGAATAAAATGGTATTGCCTTCAATGCGGCCCACATGGGGTATTGGCTCTAAATGTCAAAAAGGTTTTGATTCCGATTTGTATGCTACAGTCCAGATTTGTAAGCTATTGAACATACCAATTAATTAAAATATTACTCTTACCTTTCTCTTTTATTATTATGTCATTATTAATTATTTTAACAATTTATATTTCTCCGTTGAGTGTATATATTTACTATATTTTAGCTAGTAATATTAAAACATTTTATACTTGACTCATTTATTAGATTTAATGTAATAGAATTTTGTAAAAGTAACTTTTATTAAACTATGAGAAACATACAAAGATTTTTTTTATTTGTAACAATCCTGAATTAAGTGTATTGTAAGTTATTATTATTACTATTATTATATTTTTATTTTAATAAAAGTGTAACATTTTCCTGTAGATTTTTTGTTATTTTTTAAATCAATATTTATATGTAACTGTATTCTACCAATATCTGTATATAAGACGATAAAAATATAAAAACAATCAATGAAAATCTTCATTTTATGATAAATAATGCAAATAAATAGCAAAAATAGAAGTTTAAATGCTATATGTATAATGCTATATATAAAATCTTTCAACAGTTTTGTAGAAATCAGTATTTTTAATTGACCTACGATGCTAATTTGTGAATCATTATTGTTAAGAACAAAAAAAAGTATGAAATAAACCTTAAATATCGAAATTATATAAATTCAAATTAAAAAATATTTCCTTCCTTTTGAGTATTAATAAAAGGATAATAAATAAGCGAGACTAGCGTGCTAGTATTACAATACCGACACTGTCACTAATGGTCGTTGTCATATTCAAGAAGTGCAATTAGTGATGGGTAAATACCCGATAAATAAATTTAGGATAAATAACCAGGGTATTTACCCGGTATTTAAAATAAATACCCGGTATTTTGGGTATATATTTTTATTGCGTTTTTCTATTTTATTTCAATGTTAAATAAATTGTAAAACCATTTACCAATATAATGTAACTAAAAAAATGTTACTTGCAATTTGTAATTAAATATTAAGATAAATCATGCTAAAAACTTATGTAGTGTTAAAGCTTTAATTATTTAAAATAAAATAAAAACAAATTATAATTTTTATAACATACATTATCATGGTATAAAAGAATAAAACATAACAAAATCAACAAAATTCTCTTAGTAAAAATAAAAAATGCAATCCTTTGATTAATACTAAAATAGATAGGTAAACCAACTTCAGCAATGTGACGGCCGCCGGTGCGATAAAAAAAAATAAATACCAGATTTTAGAAAGGTATTTATGTCATGGGTATTTACCCAGGTATTTACCCGAAATAAATTTCTTACCCATCGGGTATTTACCCAGTACCCATCACTAAGTGCAATACTACTGTTTCTTAACAAGTGTAATGTTATGTTTGTTTGTTTTTTTGTTTATTTAACGCCAATCGGCAATTTAAGAGATTTACAATACAAGTTATATACATAAAAGATTATAGTAATAATAGTGATAGAGTAATCATATAGAAAAAAACGAGGTGAAGCATAGTAATTTACAATGCAAGCAACTAAATATTTAGTACAAATAAAAACATAACATTATAAAACAACTAAAAACTAACTAACTTAAGTAATACAGTTAAAATATCATGGTTTATAAGTTATTGAGCAGACAAAGCATTCTGTGTAAAGGATGGTTATGAGAGTAGTTGAAACGGTGAGAAGGGACAAGGTAAAGAGAGTGATTTCTAGTGTAATGTACAGGAACGCGGAAAGAGATAGAGGAACGAAGGTCAGGGGCATCAACAGTGCCATTAAGAAGAGAGGTGACAAAGGAAAGGTCAGCCTCTATACGACGAGAAGCAAGAAGAGGGATATTCAAGGAAGATCTAATGGATGAATAGTCATGGGGCGGGTGAACAATCTTGAGCAGAAAGGCAGCGTATGAGAGGAATCGGTTTTGAACTCGCTCTAAACGTAATTGGTCTTTAGCCAAATATGGATGCCATACAACAATTCCATATTCCAAAATGGAGCGGACAAGAAAGAAATAGAGGGAACGAAGACATGTGGGGGACGTGAAAAGGCTAGTGTTACGCTTTATGAAACCCAGGACTTTTAAGGCTCTACCAACTGTTATATTAATATGTTGTTCGAAAGAAAGAGATGGAGTTAGGTAGATACCAAGGTCTTTGACAGAAGAAACACGTTCGAGTGGGGAGCCATTGAGGGAATAAGTTATGAGTAGTATAGAACAATTATTTATTATGTAAAGTGGTAATACTTATAATTTTCTTTTTAAATTTATTATTTTTATGAATAATTGTATAATAATTTATAGTGCCGGTGGTCATGTAGGAAAGAAACGACTGGTGCCTCCAGCCAGATAAGTCTCAAAAGGGATGGTTTGGTCAGAGGTTCCAGCAAGCCGTGCTGTTCGTGTTCCGTCGTGGTGGTTGGTGATATAATAATAACGTTCAGCGTATCCCGCGGTACAACACCCGGCACGCCCTCATCATAACATATTATAACCCTCATACTATGGAATTAATGAACTCATCAGTTGTTTCCGAGAACACAAGACTTTTATTAGTATTATTTTGGATTATTGCTCCTAGATTTTAAAATATATATTTAGTCTCACTGGTGTTTTTAAATGTGCACTACTTCATAAAAATCCACGAGCATCCACTGCGGGGGGGGGGGGGGGGCAACGAAAAGTCTAAAGGTACGGTTTCCAAGGTGTGACTATTGACTGGTTTCCAACGCGCGACAGAACGTTAAAGTCGTGACCGGCGACACTACCGGTTCGAGAGCAGTTTCATCGTGACCGTCAATATGGCAAAATTGAATTTTTCGAGCGAAGAATCAGAACAACTCATCGAAATGGTTCGAAAAAATGCTGTGTTATTTGTGATCTTTCTCACAACCTTTCTGTCCGTGTTGTGTAGTGTTCAATAATAATTAATCGTCCTGTTGCTCTTCCTCGAGAAGGATTAACATCCTTGTTGCTAATTGTATTAATACTCATAATTAAAGACCGGATTTATATGCATTTTAAATTGTAAAATATGCATGCAAACATGCACTAAAAAAAGTCAAAATATGCAAGGAAAAAATGCAAAAAATGCAAAATAAAATTTCAATTTTATATTTGATTTTAATTTTGCAGTGATAATTATTTATTAATTTTATTACATTTTTCATAAACAAAAAGTTACATGTATAATATAGTACAAAAATTTAATTTTTTGTTAAATTGTAATTTAATTTTTAAACATTGATATATTGTAAAAAATATTTTATTAAAATTAAATAGTAGATACATTGGTGATATACTGATATAAATAGGAAAAAAGTACGAACAATTTTATTGAAGGTAGTAAATTATTAATTTGAAAAACAATAAGTTATCAAAGTATGTTCCATGTTTATTTCCGTGAAATTATGACGGCGATCTGTTAGAATGTACTTGTATGATGAAAAACTGCGTTCGACATCAACACTGGTGATTGGAGCATATTTAAAATTTGCTAGTATATCCGGCGAATAATTTGGAACAGATAAATCGTCAAAATTAGCACTGTCACCTTGAAGTATTTTCGAAATTTCTTTTAAAACCATTAATCCTTTATTTTTATTCAAAACGTTTTTACATTTAGTTTTAATTATTGTACTATTTGCACTAGTAGGAAGTTCATTAACAGAGTTTTCCACTTGTTCTAAAATTTTTAACGAGTCTACAAGGGACAAATTAGAGGTTTCAAGCTTTTTGATACTTTCAACGATACATAAAAAATTTGCTTTAATGTAAGCAAGATCATATTTTACATTAAATTTATTAAAAATTGATTTACAATTTTGAATGCATTTTGCATTATCTTCTAAGTTTTCAATCACATTTTTGAACTCTTCAAAATGATCTGCTTAAAAAAAGGCTAACTCTAGCCAAGTACCCCAACGGGTAATTTTATCAACAAGATTAGATAAAAGAGGTAAAGCCATGTCTCCACTATAAAACCCGTACAACCAACCTATGAAACTATTTTGAGCGTCTGAATATTCTTTGAGACGTAAAATATTTGATATTATAATATTATATAAACGTACCTATGATCTGTGTTTTTATTTGTATATTTATACGGTTTTTGTTAAAATATGCAAAAATATGCAGAACATGCATTAACGTCAGAATATGCAAAAATATGCAGTATAAAATTTTGATATTTAATCAATCAAGTAATGATTTGTGGACACTCATTGACTGCATGTATATGATGTTGAAAATAACAACATGCATTTTATGCAAAATCCGGTCTTTACTCATAATAAACGAAGATATATAATAGATATTACCTGGTATTATAATAGCCTTATAGGTAATAGGTAATACCTGGAATGAAGTTCTAAGATACATTGAGGATGATCTAAAATGTATTGATAACTGGCTATGTAATAATTTATTTCTTAACTTCGACAAATCTGCTATCATACTACAATCTTTATCTAAGCACACATTACCAGTGTTGTGCATTATCTAGATAATTTTATCTAGATGATTTATCTAGATAAAAATATTTATCCTTTTATCTTATCTAGATAAAAATAATAGTAAATATCTTTTTATCCATCTTTTTAAATAAAATGGTTATCTGAGATAAATTATCTAGATGATTTTGAATAAGATAATTTTTTTTTTGTATGGCAAGTGAAACTAGGAATAAAATACACTTGGTAGTACCGTATGTACGTTTAAATTCTAAATATACATATTTTATAAACGATGCAGAAGGTATTGTATTATATTATTTATACAGAAACATATTGAATAAATATCATTCAATTTTTGAATGATATACCTTTTTTCTTCCTGTTTAATCGACGCCCGGAAGAATCCAGCTTGCACTCAGACTTCAGAGTATAATAATATATAAATATAGACAATAATTATTGTAAGTGTAAACACAGACGATGATATTTTCTGCGTATCCCGTATACGTTATTTTATCGATTAGATCAGTGACAGCGATATTTGTACGTTCTTACGAATCCCATATTGCGGGAAAATCCCGTATTCCTAAAATTTTGACTCGTTGTCGCGGTTGTCCTAAGACCTAAGTTATAAAACAGTCATAAAACGTCAATCTCTGGCTGGAACTTTCCAAAAATAACAACATATAAACTTGGATTATCGTGTTAAATCGTGCTATATAGTGCCTAGTAAATACTGAAAATAGTAATGAGACAACAGTAATCACTAATCACTAATCAGTAATCACTTATCGGCAAACACCAAACACATTGCCGGTATTAAATAATATATATATACATCAGAGACCAGAGAGCAATAATAACGCCATTATTGGTATAATGGTATCCTACTATCCTACATTCAAACTTCATAGTTCATAATATATATAATAGGTACATTTTTTATTATTAATTATTTGAATTATAATATTTTGTTTATTTTTTAATTCATAATTTTGAATTTTAATACTAGGTCTTGTAAACTGATTAATAACGTAAAATAAAAAGGAATAAAAATAGTTAATTTATAATATTTATGTTTAAAAAATTATAGTTGGTATTAAAAAAATAAAAATAGGTTTATGTACTAAATTAATGTACTAATAAAATGTACTTTGAGTCTAAATTAGCAAAATAAATGAATATTATTTTAAAACAAATAAATTAATGAAAATAATTTTTTATTTATATAAAATAATCATATTACAAAATATGTAAGTTCCGAATGATGAAACTTTTTAAAATTATCTGTTTTTTATCTAGATAAATGTAGTTATCTTTTATCTATTATCCAGATAAATATTGAAATAGTTATCTATTATCTTATCTAGATGAATTTATGATGAATTATCCGTTATCTTATCTAGATAATTTTTTGGTTATCTATGCACAACACTGCACATTACCACCAATAAAAGACATAAAAATCCATGAAAATAATTGTACAATAACAGACTCATGTTCCTGTAAATCAGTTATTGTAGTTAAACACTATAAATATTTAGGTATAGAAATGTGTTCCGACATGAAATGGAAAATACAAATAAATTATATGTGTAACAAATTAAGAAAAATGATATACATAATAAAAAAATTACGTGAGATATTACCATTGAAGGAAATTAGAAATTTATATTTAACACTATTTGAATCAATAATCACATACGGTATAATAGGATGGGGAGGGGCATATGATAATGTTCTAATGCAGCTTCAGAAATGCCAAAACACAATTATTAGGGTTGCGACTAAAAAAGATTGGAGATATCCAACAAAAAAACTATATGAAGATTTTAACGTTCTTAATATAAACAATTTATACATAAAAATTATTACTTTATACTTAAAAAAGCATAACCAATATTATCTCCTATTAGCCATGAAGTTAATACTAGACACGCAGCTAATAACTTTTCTTTAGATTGGCCAAAAAAAACCGGATGCCGTAAAGTATACCATTTCTTGGGAACTCAAATATATAATTTAATGCCTACCCATATAGCTAATATGCCATTACCTGCTTTTAAAAAACATATTTCCCACTGGCTCCAATATGAATATAATGCGAGTAAAATTTAAAATATTATAACCAATTAATTCCTATTTTATAATTCAATATCATATAATATTATTATATTCTTATTTCATTTTGTCTTATATCTCTCATGTTATATTTTAGATATGTAATATTTTATTTAGAATATTGTAAATTGATAACCCTGGGCCTCCACACGAGTTTTCTCAGTGAGGCCCAGTAATCTATTTGATTTCAAATAAAATAAAATAAAAAAAAAAAGATATAACACACGAAGACTGGTCTTGGCTACCTGTCCGCGTCTGGGCACGTCGCATCAACGTGCCCGCGATCGGTCGCGCCCTGGAAACCGTACCCTGGGCTCGGGCGGTCCGTCGGTTAGCGTGACGGGCGGCGGGAACGTTTGCACGGACACTCGGGCAATGTTGTGTTACACGCCGTTCGGTCGGGTCTTATGTCGCAGGCGAGTTAAGTGGAGACCATCGTCGGCCGTCGCTGTAACGTTACCACCGGGTGGTTGCTTTGTAGACACATGCATTTAGTCACTAATAACAAGTTGGTCGCATACGAGCTAGTAACCTCAACTGAGTTCACTTGTCATCGAGTGTTCTAATCTGCGCAACGCTAGGTCCTCGATGGATTACACTCTGCACGCGGTGTATTTTATTTGTTTTTTTTTTTTTGTTCGTCCACAACCCGTCTCGGACTCGTCCATCTTATAGTGTAACATTGTTTTTTTTTTCGCTTTTATTTCCGCCGAAAACGCTTTTACGCTCAGCACTTACGGGGCCCGCATATACTCTTATTACTTTCTTAAATTTCGCATTCCAGCGTCTGTACCTTTTTTTGGTGGTAAAAAATACTAAAATGTAAATTGACCGATTACATCGAACATAGGCCTCATAATAATACACTTTTAAAGAAACATTGTAGTTCATACGCGGATTCGTATATACCTAACTACGGTTTTATAACAAGTAAAATAACATAAAATTACTCTTTGCAAACCATTGAATTAAAACGTTTTATTTTTCTTGGAACTAATGGTGTTGACCAATCGTTTTTAAAAAATTCACCACTCGTAAACATTAGGTACGTCATTACAGGATAAAACATAACCACCAGTAAAAGCTGACTAAATGAAAAATATAATACAATTAATTATAGTAATATTTTATGGTAAAAATAATAGAAAAACCGTGATGAATAAGTTACCTGTTTTTGCTGTGTTTTCAGATATATAATATGGCAAATTGGCAACTTTTCAATAGATAACACTTGCTAACACCGTTTCGTAGAATTTTAATTTAATAATAATAATATTCTTCGTCATAAACACTATAGTAATTAAATAAAACGTCAACCAGTTTTGAGATTGTACTGTTGATGCTGTTGAAATACTCAAATGATAAACCCTACTGCACCAACTATACAACATTTTGGATCGGAAATCTAACCTAAAGTTGTCGATAGGATAATATTTTCTAGGAAAGTTGATGACATATACAAAAAAATAAAATTATGACATTTCTATTTAATGCTAATATCGATATAATTTCGATATAGCAATATGGCATCGATAATATATGTATGTTTCGAGTCGCTACGATTTTTTTTTTAATCAATTACGAGTACCTATATCTTGTTCCTATGAAAAATATACAAGTGGATAGTGCGTGATGACAAAAATAATTAACGGTGCAGGGTTCGATTCTTGATTCCGGCTGAAGTTTTTTGTTCTTCTTTGGTCTGTTTTTCTCAATTCATCGGAAAATTATTGAGAAATTCAAAAAATGACTTCCTTAAGGTACCAACCAGAGGAAATTAACTTTCAGAAAAGTTGCATGTTTGTATACATCTGAGAAATTATTCTGGTCGAAATCGTGTACATAGACACAAAAAAAGCAACACTCATGATAAAACGATTACATTCCTCGATTCACTCAGAATCTAAAAATGTTTCAATAATGTCATCTAAAAATAGCCTCAGTATTTCTTTTCATAAAATTAATAATAACTTCGTGTTTTAAGACTCGAACATTTATGCAAAGCAAAACTGAAATTTTACCTAATGCTAAAAGTTAAACATTTTTATTTCTATTATATTTTCTAAATTTGTAATGTGATACAATTGGTTATTTTTTCGGTTATTGACGTTTATTTTCATGAAATTATTTTTTAATAAATGAAAAATTATTATCTGCTATCGGCTATCATATCAAGTTAGGACTTCGGTAGATAAAAGTACTAAAAAATTGTTTTTGTTGCTTAGTACAGCAGCAATAACAGTATTTTATATAGTTTTAAACCTAAAATAACTATTAGGTTTAAAATCTAAAGTAGGTAGGTATAGCAAAACCCGTTATATTCACGAATATTATTAATATTTATCTATAAAGTATACACAGTTTTTGATTTATCTTTTTAAGTATTTCTTCCTTAAATAATAATCAATTACATTGTTGACGGTTTTTTCCTACATTGTACTTTTTTATTTTAACGTTAGGTAATCATTTTATCTGTTATTATAAACAGTTTTTTTACAGATATGGTTAAGGTAAATAGTTATTAGTATTCAATAACTCAATATGAGAAATAATGATTACGTCGTCTTACGTTATTTTTATTTTGTTATTGAAACTCGACTAAGGCAAAAAAAAAAGTTCGGTATTATTATATTATACAGACATATAATAATAGGATTCCAACTTTCAACCCGTTTCCTCATTATGTACCGGTATTATGAGCCATCCATCACCTGGTGATTAAAAATAGATAAATATACATATTATCATTATCAAATAAAGATATTTTCAATTGCATTGAATTATTCAAAAGTTTAATGTAGGCTGTAGACTGTGACTTTGCAATGAGTAACTAACCGAAAAACGACACGGAAATGTGTAATAAAAATGCGTTACTAATGATATGAGCCAATAACCAATACAAATTGTATAATAATAAAAAAATTTTTCAAAATAAATATAAACCATTTTTTTGTTAGCTGATAAACAAAAATCAGGCTTTTCAAATTGCGACTCCCACAGGACCTAATAATATAGGACGAAAGCAAAGACCAACAATTCATGCAAAACAGCCAAGTGAAAAGCTGATCAAATAATCACGACCATCAAATGTCAATAAAGAACTAATATTCTTTTATTTTTTCATTTTTTTTTCTAGTTACTAATTCTAGATAATTATTCACTATACGTCTATACTCTAAAATATAATATTGTTCAACTAATTATAAATATCATATTTTAATTATTAAATTATTGAACGAGTAGAGCATGTGAAATAATATTACACTGAGTGTTGACACATTTCAAATAAAGTTAATGAAACATAAAATTAAAAAAATGAATAATAATATAATATTATTTCCACAAAACAGGAAATTATTATCTCCTAGCATATACATGTAGTTAATTAAAAGTATATATATAAAAAAAAAAATGTTTTTGTTATTTAGTATAACGTTAGAAAAACCATTGTTATATAGTTGTAGGTAAAGGCAAAATTTAAAGTTTAATCTCAAAGTACAGTGAAACCCATTATTCACGAATATTGACTATTAACTATTTAATTAAAATTTATCTATAAACCATTTTCAAGTATGTAGCTACCTACATAAAGTATACCTACTACCTAGTTAATCTGTAGTAAAAGGTCCAAAAGTCTCATTAGAACTCATACTATTCATATTCACAAGAAAATCTGAAAAAAAAAGTTATCAGGTTTTTATTAGATAAATTAAGTTTGGATAACAGTAAGACCAATTAATTTCATGAATACCTATTGTCTATTGATGATAATTTCCTTTTTAATTTTCAAGACTGGCTTTATTTATACACGCTCAAGATCAAATAAATCCTGAATTTTGTATTCTAAAGCTGTATAAATAGTAATTATTATTACTCATTAATAATTATTACTAGATTTATTTTATCACGTTCTACATAATTTGAGCTACAATTATTCAACCGATAAGATATTCGATACTGACAATTCGTTTATGAGTAATATTGTTATTTAATTTTAATATGAACCGACCTTTGTTCAGAATCGATTTTCAATTACGTACATTTTTTTATCACTCTCAGATGTTTACAAATAAATGCGACCAACTTAATTAATAAGTATCTACTAACACTGCTATAACTTGCAGAATTTTACATTCTTCCTAGTCTTGAATGCCTTCAATTTAATTTAACTGCCATTATTTTTTAATCCCTCGTATTATTATTTTAAATAATTTTGTATTATTTTTGCCAATTAAAATCGTGTTACATATATTTTACAATTGTATATACTATAGGTATATAGCAGTGGCGTATTTACGGAGGGGATGGGAGAGGGGTCCCGGGTCTCGACCCCTCTGAAAAAAAAAATGTTTATATTATATTTAATAGTTTATATTATGTGTTTGTTACGTTTGTATACAAATTAATTACTTGGATTTTTTTCGTTGCGTCGTCGCCGCCAGACGATGACGACAACAATAACGATATTTATATGACCTTTGATTATAGAATAAACCTACATAATATTACATAGTATCTGAATTACCCGTCGTTGCCGGGTTTAAGTATAAAAAATGTATGCATTGTTGTTATTTGGCAAAATTATATATTGTTTAATCTATTTAAATAAAATTTAAATAAGATTGTTTAAAAAATATTTCATATAAGTATATTAATTAGTTATTAATCTGATTATTATCATTATTTGTTTTATTTACTATAGCTTTTGGCAGTAGCTTTGCTTGTGCTAGTATACATATATAGATTATGAACACCCGGCTTCACCCGTGGTTTAAATTGCTAAATTGATCAGTTGTTTGAGTGTTGTTTTATGTTTTATAAAAATCCAACCAAGAAATAACGTTTTTCATTTGAAAATCCTATTACTTTTTAATCCCCTTTAGATGTTGAATTTAGGAAATCAGAGTCTTTATATGTAATTATAATTATAATAAAATAATATAATATTAATACATACCTTATATGTATATGTTTTGTAATATTATAAAACCACTTGGTTTTTAGAAAAATGTTAACCCCCCCCCCCACCCCACAAAAAATTTGAAAATACGCCACTTCTTTATAGGTAGGTATGTACAATACGTGTATTGGTGTATTGTATGTATGTAGCCATACAGCTACATTGGCACATATACAATACGTAAATTGAAAAGGAAAATTGTATTGTATATATGTATACTGTTTGTATACTGTAGAGTCTACAGTGTAGACAATAGTGTACTTGTATCGATCGAAAAATGTTTCGCTATATGATGCCGCAATAGTATGTGGTGTATAGCTGTTTATTGTTATGAACAAGCAATTGGATAGATTTGATAATTTATACTTTAGAGTATTTGGACTCTATCATGGTGACCAAGTCATATATTAATTTATCTCTGTTGAAAGTTTGAATATTTTAATAGGTACCAAATACTGGAATACTTATCTAACATTATAATGTAGCCATGTAGGTATATTGTACATTGTATAGACGTATAGCGTGTAATTGTGTAAGTAAACACTATGATATATTATGCTACTTATACAAATTACGTTATATGTATTATTATTATATGACTAAATATTATTTTCTTTGAAACTTTGAAAGTAGTAGTATTTGTTAAGTGGCACTGTGGTAATGTGACAATATATTATATTTACAGTATAATACACTTCGGATACATTTTAATCAAATTTTAGAATATTGACAAGTGTCATTAGAAACGTTATCAGCTACACATATATAGCTGTGCAAATAGATATAAAATATACTGGCTATACAGTTGATTTTGAAAAATACGACCGTCACAATATTATAATTATCTAACACGGTTGCTATCAGCATTATATACGAAACTGAGGAAACAAATAAAACGTTCAAATAATCGTATTTTATTTTTATATTTTAATCTCTACGCCTACACGGCTTCACAGTATTAGTGCAACACAACTACACCAGTTCTTTGTATAGTTTTAAAATAATTTAATTAGAATCTTTTTTTTTTTATTATTATTAATTGATATTATTTACAACACTAAAAATTATACTGTTCGCGGCACATACGACACTATAGCATCAAGAATAATTTAATAATTTCTACTGAGATATAAAATAAATTAAATTTCATTAACTAACAATAGAATAAATTGTTTGGTTGAATTGAATGTGGATATATTTCATTTAAATTTTAATAAATTACATTTAAAAACTTAGTGGAAAAACTTTACATTTCATCTTCAATATAGAAAATATCTGTTGAAAATGTTGATAAATTTTAGTTTACAGATATACCTTACAATTATAATACCGGAATATTCATTCAAAAATATTAAATGTTCAAAGTAATTGATACTCGCAAGTCGCAAAGATATTGAAATATCAGAATTCGAATAGTTATAAATTGGAAGAATAAGATCTTGTTTATTATTCTAGCCATTCATAAACGTAAAAGTTGATGTAGAAGAAATATGGTCATCACCCCGTAGATAGACGGTAGTATGCGTTTTACTTAATGTAGGGTGACCTCACGTTCTATTTTAAACTGGATTATCCTGTTTATCAACTTTGTGTTCAATTTTCTCAACTAACTTAAGTTGAACATGGTGCATATAGTCATAGTTTTCCCTGGTGGTCCTGTTTTAGTACTTAAATTCAATCGGTTCACCACAAAGCTCAAATATAATAAGCACTATAATTTTCGAAGTAAATAAATCCCTATTTGACTTGTTTCAATAAAACTAGTTCTTAGATTATTTCAATAAAAAATAGTTATTAATTTATTATTTTCTGTAATACATTTTTGTTTTTAAATTTTATGATTATATTTTTTTTTTGCAACAATAAAAAATTGTTTTTTTTTAATAAGTATGTTAACTTTACCTAGTCTATTATGACAATTAATAAACAATAATATGTATTGTTTTCTTACAAAATCCTAAAATAAAGTATAACGCTATAAATGTAGGTACGTGTTTGACGTTTGTTACGAACAGCGTAGGTTTACCTACCTATTTAATTCCGCATTATTACGGTTACAACAAAATTAATTATTTAATAATAATAACTTCTAGTTACCCATAGCCCATAGTCCACAAATATGAACTATTAAGTAATAGTATACGACACATAGTCAATACTCAATATTGAATACTGAATAGTCAATACGCAAGTGGCAGCTGATGTAATATTTATAAAACAATTTGACATTATTTTCGATGAATTACCAACGCCCTACACAGTAATATTCCCGAGAGAATAAAGCCGCGATAGATGTGATAATTGTGTCGTGTGTGCTTATTTGAAATAATACGTGAGATAGAATAACTAATATTGTAATATTTCTAACTGATATAAATAAATAAAATATGACGAAATTATTATACTAATGACAGCTTAAGTTCGATATGTATAATTAAAACGATTAATAGCGTCATAAAAATTATACAATATCGGGAGATCTTTTTAAAATTGTACAATTTAATTACAGTAGTTATTACTTTACTAGTATATTAGATATAAGAAAATAGTAAGTAGTAATCTAAATCGAGGACCGTATAAAGAAATCATATTCGTCATAAATCGGAGCAAATCACCGATAACCTCGACCACACCAAATATAGTACAAAACATGTATAGTAATAATAAGAACAACGCCGAACCACAATCATAGCCAGATAAAATTATCTCATTAATTAATAAAACATAACATTTAAGTAACGTGATAATAATTTAGTTCATAGTTTTTAATTACACTGTGTAGTAATAAATATTCGTATTATTTCTCAAAGGAGATGCCAACAAAATAAATTCTTCCATTAATACATAATAACGTTATACAAAATCGATAATATTCAATATTCATGTATACATTTATTTTTACATATTGGTACCTACGATAATATTTACGTTTTATTTAAATATTATAACGTCTAAATCCATTGAACATTATCATATTTTTACTTGGATATTTTAATTTTAGTACGTACAAGCTATTGGAGAATATATAACCCAATTTTTGGCATAAATATTATAATATTATTATATTATTTTAAAATGAGAACAATTTCAACAATTTAAATGTAAATTCACTGACTAATTGTTCGTTGCAGTACATGTAGGCCAGTCAGGGCTTAAAGTGGCAAAAAAAGTCAGGGGGGTCTCTAATCACTACACAATGTTGAGCGTTCCATTTAGTCTTATACAGTTCCCAGATATTATTCATAGATTATAGGTATGTATTACTATATAGTTTAAAATCTATATTTAATATGAGTTAGTTTTTGTTTATCAAATACTGCTTAAAATTGGGTTAAAATAATATTATAAATTACATTGATAAAAGTATACGGTCAAAATGGCAATGTGCACGGAATCGTGTAATACGATTTGACGCGTGTACGCAAAGTTAAGAATCATAGAAATAAATAATTAATCAAGTATAACTTTCGAAAATCCAATGACCAATAATAATAATCAATAATTACTGTAGCGTTGTAGAAGAAGGTGAAAATTATAATATGAATACTATATTTGGTACCTAACTCCAAAATTGTGAGACAAAAATGTAAATTACAAAGTACACACACGGTCGTCGTCATAGTGTGTCGTATCTCCTAGTGAAAGTGTAGAAAATATAAGCGTGCTACCTTCAGAGACATAGCTCCCTTTTTTTATTCATCTGAAGTCGATTTCAACAATCAATATGATATTGCATTTTCTATAGAAGAAAATTCCAAAAGTTATCAATGCATTTTGGACTATGCCCCCCCCCCCACAAAAAAAACAACACTGGATCTGTCACTGCTGTAGGCTATATACTCAGTGGCTTATATTCAAATTTGCTCTGGGTGAGTGTGAGGGAGGGGGGTGGGTAATAAAATTATACATTCGAAAATGTCTGTGTTATAACTACGTCTTTTCCCAGCAATCTAACACTTTTTAATTAAATATTTGAAAAATGTCGGAGCAAGACTATTTATTAAATGATTTTATTATTTTATAATTTTCTATGTACATTTATCGATCGACTTTTTACATAAAAATGCAAATATGACCTTTCAAAGTTTCAACCAAGAATTACCAAAAAACCCAAAAGAAAATTTAGAAATAAGCAAATAACATTTAATCACATTGGTCATTGACATATAAATATTATATTGAAAACTGAAAATGTAGTAAATGTTTAATTAAATTAAAACTTATATCAATAATATTCTTTTATATTAAGTGGATTATAACTTAAGACCAAACTTACCTAAATAGTTAAACTGTTGTAACAGAGTTGCTACGTATTTTATTTAGTACTTATTGCTTGAACCTTACACAAAAGGTTTTGTAATTTTAACACATATTATACAATAAGTACAATAAATCATGTTATCGTGGTATAAAATAATCCGATTGCTATCGGAATTATGATAGTCGACGTCTCGACAGTAGAAATCGATTATGAAGTATAGTTTGTTTAACTCCGGACATTAATTATTGCTATAAATAAGTATGATTTTATACATCTTGCTAAAGAGTATTAGTAAAATAGCAGATAAAATATAAATAAATATATTATAAATTATTATTTGTACGATCTTGCATTTTATAGTGAATAAAATACAACAATTCAAATTTTGTCTAAGTATAAAATTATTAAAGATATAATATCACTCTTTTTTTCTGGTCCTGGAGGGGAGATTTGATTACGTTATTTTTATAATAGGTATCAATTATGTATTATTCATTTATTGTTTATATAATAATTTGATACATTATTTAATAAATAACAATGTTCTATAGTATATATTATTTTAATTTAGAACTTCAAAGCTTACAAAGTACCCATACCTATGATTAGACGAATATCTTACCTTTTACCACACATTCCTCTGTAGTGTATTCTATTATATATCATCTCCAAATTTGTATGTTAAAATTAACAAGAATTCTACCTGCTAGGTTTTATACACATAATATATACAGATTTAGTGATTTCCAAGCTGGGACATATTGAACGACGTTTTTTTTTCTTCTTGTGACCAGCTTATTTAAATACTTCATGATATCAGTTTTTTGCACAAAAGTAACTCAGATTTACATTACATTAAATTTTTCAAATAAAATCTTCGATACATTAGTATACTACCTATAGTACCTACCGACTATTGTAACATTTTAACTACTTCTCACTTGAACTATATTCTTTCGCAAATGTTGGTGTGCGATGGTCTTAATTTCGTCGTATAATTCATCGCAAGATATCTAAAACGACCAAAACTTACTCAATACAGTACACGCTATAAACACTGTACGGCCGTCCAGCGGTGCTCGAGCGCTGCTGATCCGTACGTGTTGCGGGCAACGGCGGCAGCACCTCCACCGGGCATGGAGGTAAGCCACGCCGCCGGAACGACGCGCGAGCAACGTTACACACCGGTGCACTGATAGCGCTGCGCGTACGTCAATCGGTTTTTTCTCTTTCTTTTTCTCTTTTTCTTTTTTATCCCCTGTCATTCCCAATATCTACGCCGGGTGTCTTTTCGCTACGCACGTCGCACACACGCACACATACACATCACCACTGCCGTCCGGTGACCGTTCTTTTCTCTCTAGATTTTTTTTTTAAACATTTTTTTTTTTCTATTAAATTATTCCGTCGTAACGTGTGCGCGTTGCACCTTGTCGCCGGTCCACTACACGCGCCCGCGCCCGTCGAGACAAACGCTCGCCGACCTCCGCCGCTGCCAGCCGTCTGTCGTTGATCACGGACGAAACCGCTTGAAAACATGTCTTCTTGGCAAGATTACGTCGACAAACACTTGCTCGCCTCCAGGTGCGTGACCAAAGCCGCGATCGCCGGCCATGACGGTAACGTGTGGGCCAAGTCCGACGGATTCGACGTGAGTATTAGCGCCGCAGCGGCCCTTGTCGCCCATACTCACCGCCCCACGTTGGCCGCGTGTTTTCCTCGGCTTTCGGCCCGGCGACCATCCCGACGTCGGATCGGGTCTCTCGTCACGTGATCGGCGTCCCGTTCGCGACCGCGCAGGCATTCTGTGTACTCGTCCGCGGCGTCACCTTGGTTAGGTCCGGCCGGCTTAGACCCACGCCAACGTGCTTTTTTCGATCTTCGGGTGGCTAATGCTTCCGACGATCTCAGTCTACGACGCCGTCTAGCGTTTTGTTCGCATTTTCTATGGTTTTTTTTTTGATTTTTTTCCATCGCGTCAGTAATAAGCTTACGATCAGAATCCAACTTGTAATAGTGTCATTTTTTTTCTCGACCTAACCTAATTATCTATTATTGCTTCGACTAAATACAATCACAAATACTCATCACACTATCTATTTGTCTGTTCTGTTTTTATTTACCTATTAAATGTTAGTCGTTATTTCTAATTTTTTGAACGACTCTTACAGTAATAAGCTTACGGTCAGAATCCAACTTGTAATAGTGTCATTTTTTTTCTCGACCTAACCTAATTATCTATTATCGCTTCGACTAAATACAATCACAAATACTCATCACTCTATCTATTTGTCTGATCTGTTTTTATTTACCTATTAAATGTTAGTCGTTATTTCTAATTTTTTGAACGACTTACAGCAATAAGCTTACGGTCAGAATCCAACTTGTAATAGTGTCATTTTTTTTCTCGACCTAACCTAATTATCTATTATCGCTTCGACTAAATACAATCACAAATACTCATCACTCTATCTATTTGTCTGATCTGTTTTTATTTACCTATTAAATGTTAGTCGTTATTTCTAATTTTTTGGACGACTCTTACATTTTTGCATTTTAAATAAGTATTACTAACGTCATATAGGTATAACCATCGTAAGATAATTTTGTATCTAATTTTCTACCTACTTTGATTAATAGTTTTGAAGTTATTTTCAATTGATGATTAATAGTGTATTTATTTAAAAAAAAAAAAACACTCAAACTTATCATAACAGTACATTTTTATTTTTTTATTTGACAAAATTATTTTTGTTTTCTGAAATTAGGTATCAAAAGAGGAGTTGAGTAAAATTGCTCAGGGTTTCGATAATCAAGATACATTGGCAGCTTCTGGGATTACTTTGTCTGGTGTTCGTTATATTTATCTATCGGGCACTGACAAAGTCATTAGAGCCAAACAAGGGAAAGTAGGTGCTCATTGTGTGAAAACTCAACAAAGTAAGTTGTGTTTAATTATTTATTAGTCTTAAGAAATTATTATTTGACATTTAATTTTAAAATCTATCATTATATCATGTTTGTTTAAATAAAAGAAATAGATTTTAAACTTCATTGTTGTTTATAAAATATTAAACTCTTATGATATTGGCATAATTTTAATTAATGCTTCTAAATTACATAAACTCCCTTATAAGTTCCATATAAACATTTTTAATCGATATTGAATGTAAATTATTTTTGATTATACATTATTTTTATTTTATACAGCTATTGTTGTATCATTGTATGAGGATCCGGTTCAACCACAACAGGCTGCATTAGTTGTTGAAAAACTTGGAGATCATTTAGTTTCGCATGGTTATTAAAACAATGTAAGTGGAATCCTACTTTATATTATGATAATAAACGACAGATGTGATACTTCTTAAATCGACTTCTTTTTACTTATTTTTTTTTTGTGTTCAATTTATTTATTACCTCAATTTACTCAATACTCTTATTCAGTTCTGGATTTCAATGAAATACTTAGTGTTACAATTTGCTTCAATGATCTTGCTTCTACTATATTTTTCAATTTTGATATGCCATTACTGTTATTTATGAAATTAAGAATAAATTAGGTGTGGATAAAATTAAATAGGTGTGCTACTAATTCTAAACTGGCTATAACTTTTATTCAATATTTATTGTATGTTATACATTGAAATAATTATTTTCAGTGCAATGAAAAATATAACATTGAAGTTCACCAAGAACAAGACTACATAAAAATATTTATTTATTGTATCCCATATTAAATTATAGAAAATTAAATATATTAATAATTTTACTATGATTTTAAACTGTAAAATCAATATATTGAAACATTATCAAAATTTGTACTGAAGCTATGTTAAAATATTAAGTCTTGTTCTAGGTAAGAAAAAAAAAATAAAATCTATCCCCAGTAATATGCATTTTTTGAATTTGTATTTAACTTAGTAATTATTATATTTTTTAACTGTCATAATAATAAGTCGTGAAATTATTTAAAATAAACAATATTTTATTTCAAATGTTTTTTTTTAAATTAGTAAGTACTATTATATAATATTCATTTATTATCATTGTGATTAATAAGAATTGGATATTTATCGGTTAATTTTTTACGAGATCAAAATTATTTTACTCTCATCTATTTAAATGATTATTACAAATAAAATCAAATGATATTAATATATATGTAAACTAATAATATTCTGTAATAACCTTTATAATTCTTAAGCTTTATATGTTAATGATATTTACCGCAGTGTGAAAAGTTTGAATTTTATACTCCCATTGTATCTATTTTAAAACATTGATTTAATCAATTCAAAAATGCTTCTGTTTGTATGAGAAGTTAAAATACATTTCTCCATTAGCTTTTGGTGTAATATATATACATATAAATTAAAAAAAATTTTAATAAAATCCATTTCCTAATAATATCTACATAATATATAACATTATTTTTTTCAATCTGCTCATTATTAATATTAAATTATTAATGTTAAATTGTCTAGTCTTGAGGATCTTATTAAGATATTAGAGTTCTAATTGTACCAATGAAATTATATAATATGATGTAATTTTTATAAAATGGTTCAACCCGCATAATTTATCACGCAACAAAACTATATTTTAAAGTCAAATTTGTTTTATGTAATTAAAAATATTGATATTATTATAATAATAAAATAAAGCATAATATACTCCATTCCCAAATTTAATGTTATAGTAATGTATTTATTTACTATTTATATTATCTTAAAATAGTCATCTTTTGATGTATTGCTCTATTAAGTAAAACCATAATCCAGTAAGTTAATATTTAATGTAATTTATGTAGTAATCAAAAATATAATTGATATCCTTTATAATAATTATTTGTGTATTGTATACCTTTCCATTCTTTACTTTTATTAGTTCTGATAGTTTATCAAATTATATTTGAACTAATATTATATGTGATAATATGAATTCCAAATTTATAATATTGAAAAATGTTAAACATGTAAAACTAAGATTTAGAATTTGTTCTAAAATTTGCTGATATAAGTCAATCAACTGTAAAACAAATCCGCGATAACGCTAATGTTGAGTTTAATAATATATTTAAAAAAGTTGAGGATATCTATTTTAATTTTGGTAAAACTGTGAGTCTTCCAAAAACAACTAGTAGACACAAAAATCTGTTATGTTACGAAAAATTGTCCAGCGGAATATTATAGAATATGTTCATCCCATTTCTCGAAAATTTTATTGAACGATTTCTTGAGCATAGGACCAAACTAAAAAGTTTTAACCGCTTATTACATAAACCTGGTAAATAAAAGTCTGAAGAAACTTTTAAAGACTTCAAAATTATATTCATGTTTTATCCTTACAATGTAACCACCCTACCTGAAATTATTGTTGCGCTACTACAATGCCTATTTATTCTGTATTTTAAGATGGTGCCCTAAATTATTTTTTATCTATTCGTAACTAACTTAATGTTGAAATATTTATTCAAAATAAATTATTAAAAATACATTACTAAATGTGATCACTTAATTTCTTAAGCAATTTACTTACACAATCCAATTATAAAGCCATATAGGTACCTGAAATAAATAAATTGTATATACAGTGGAACCTCGATAAGTCGAAATTCAAGGGGATGCAATTTTTTTTACTTATCGAGGTTTTCGAGTTATCAATGTTTTATCAAAAAAATTCGACTTGAAGAGTTTTTAAATTGTATGTAGGTATGTTTTAATTATTATATACAAAGAAAAAAAATGTGATTAAATAGCTTATATAAATTAAAAAAATTATCATGAAAAAAATATAATAAAAAATGTGTACAGTGTTACAACTTTATAATAGATAATTTGTTATCTTTGACTCAAAGTTTGAGAGCACATACTATTATCAATAGTATTTTCATGTTCATAAAAATTATCCGTCTATATTCGGAGCACAGAATGTTCGAGTTATCTATAGTTTTTCTTTTGAGTAATATGACTATCATATTATAATTTTTAGTACTGTACTCAAATTAGAGAATGTAAGCACTACTTCACGCCTTACGAACTTGATTAACAGTGGATCTCCTCTACAGCTGACATATTAAAATGTTCTGACGAAAAAACATTATCCCATGTTATAAATATTTATAAACAGTGAATGATTATTGTTAATATCGAATGAAATCACCGACTTTTGAATCTTAAAGCATGACACTGACAAATGATGTAATCATGAATTATTTAAAACCGGATGCTGTCCATTATGCGTCAAGTATCCTTGTTAGAAAATGAGAACCGGTCGTAGTCATAGGTCAATCGGTGTTATCGAAAAGAGAAACAATAACCTTTTTTCGACGATTTTATCGTGATACATGTTACACATAAGTAAAAAACTCTGCATTATTTACTTTTATGCTTCTTTAGCGTATCACATCGATAACGCAAAAGCCTTATTAGGTAGGATTACAATGATTTTGGAATATTCGGTATAGGTACCAATGTACCATAAAAGTGATATCACGTTACTTTTATCCGTCAAACGATTATGAAGATCCTACTATGGTGAAAATCAAAGTTATATTTGGGAATCATTTTCGTTTTAATAATCATCATGGAACTTATATCGTGTATGCATTTTTATTTAAACAATTTAAAATGATGTTGATCGTTTTGTATCGTACTGCTCACGTCAATAAAATTTAACTTAATTTTCCCACGTTAATTGTGATGTTGATATTTTTTTATAATGTAAAGAGTTACGTATAATTTTTTTTGTTTAAAAAAAATTGGGCCAATGCTTAAAATATGATTATGGTATTATTTTATAACTTATCGATTGTGTGTGCATGAAATAATATATAATAATACAAGTGTAAATATTGATAGTAATTTATTATACTGTAGCCATACTGAGCGGTATCTGGAATCAGAACATTTTGTGATGTCTGAAATTACTAAATTGTTTTATAATGGGTTCTAAAGGGAGCTATGCTTTTATGTAATTAATGAATATTATCATCGCATTCAAAAGTCGATTACGAACAAACATTTAGTAGGTATTTAAAATACAGTGTACTAAATTGCGCGATTTGGATCGATTTAAAATAAATTATAATAAGTCGTATACTTTTCGGTGTATTGTAAATACTGTGAAATTGACACTATAAAAATATCTAGCATTCAAGCTTTTAAAACAAAATAATTTTTTGTATTCAATAGCACTTCATTATATACAACCATAAGCAATATTTATATTATATTTTATTTTTATTTATATTAATTTCATTGAACATTTGGTTAGTTAAATTAAATTATTTATATATTCTATAGCAATTTGTTATTCATTAATCATTAATAATAGTTATCAATATTAATTATAATTGTTATTATTCTAATGTGTACACTTTTTTTTATCGTACAGCAACACGTTTTAAATGACCGACTACTGAAGCTGGAAGCTAGATATGACATGGCATATGGCATTATGATTATCATCCCGCTTTGCTTAGATTCTCTAAAAACGCATTAAATTAAATACATAACAGTAGTACGAATGTTCGTAGTTATTTTCATTCGAAAGATATTAGAAAATACCAGAAACATATTAAACGTTTATTTTACCAAAATGTTGTGATTAACTAATTACTTGAACAATTATCAGAATCTAAAAGGACTCGGTAACAACTAAATAAATGTTTAAATGTTTATATAATTATGATGGCACCATTTACACGTACCTATTTAATATCGGTATGACTGTGTAAGAGTGTTACAATTTAATTCAATATCAATTTATTGATAATATTTTAGGTACGTGTCTAGAAAAATAACGAATCAGTGTCTGTTGATAATATTTTTTTTTTAAATCAACGTATTACATAATGTAGATGATAATATTATGTAAAACACCTTAATTCACTTTAAAAAAATATATTAGTTTTGTCAATAGAATTTGTTGGATATATTTTATTGCATAGTACCTATCTACGTATTCAATATCGGTAAATCCGTTCACGAAAGAGTATAACATTTAAAAAAAATTATTTTCGAAAATCAATATAAAAATAAAAACTACGATAAGTCTGTGCAATCTTTATTGAGTGACCAATACTGTAATTACTATATATTTAATTTGATTTTCTATACTTTTAAATTGATAAAATAGAAATACATTGTATTTATGTTTGATACAAATTACAATGAATCATTATATAACCGTGGTTATAAATAATTACAAATAATGAAATAAAAATATTGTAATTAATTATAAAAAAACTAATGTTATCGTTTTGTTTGTAAATTCAAATTATATTTTAAAAGTGGCTATTATAGCAGGTATTATGGTCTATGGAATCTTATTATTTATAATTCATAAAAACAATTTATTAGACATAAAAAAATATATAATTAAAGAATATCAAAGCATCATAATCTCGTTGGAAAAATTAATATCATGAATTCACGACGCATAGTGTCATGGTACTCATTTATCCACCACTGGGAATATATAATTCGATTTTTTAGCGGAATTTTTTTTTTAACTCTACCAAATCCGGCATTATACTACTATCGTTCTAGTTCGTTTCCTGGACAAAAGATAAAACGGGACAACATTGACAGTAGTTGGCTATGCGTCATACAATGTTATTATGTGATACAACCCAGTTGTTATCTTGCTCTTTTCTAACTAATGCAATCGGCAGTATTTCATTGCGGCGCGATGTTAACATTTTAATTAAATTTCCGCGTACTTTATCCTTTTGCACTCAACCAATTTACACGTCACGCGTATTATTCATGCGTCTGCTGATGCTTTATAAAACGTAATATGGGACCTACTTCATACTGATATTTCTGATACATCTATAGATAACAATAGTATCGCTAACGTTTTCGACGCGCACGTCTAAATATTGTTTGAAAGATTTAGCTTATACGTATTTCGGAATTTCGAAGTAGGCCAAACGATATCTGTCAAGGCCAAAATAGCGAAACAAATGACCTCGAGTGTATAAATCGCGAATTTTAAAATAAGCGATCATGCATTTTTAGGTATCTAAGAGAAATCATTTGTTGATTACAAATTATAATACTAATAATAAGAACTTCGTAAAAAGTATAGCACATCGTTTGTCACGAAATACCCGACTTAACCGAATTTAACGGTTAGGTTATCGTATTCAAAAAATGTACTATATTTTCGCCATTATTTATTCGTGGTTAATTTTTTAATATTTTCGTTGAATATAAAACGGCATCAATAAATATTTATGGTTTTAAATGCATACCTACCTACAACGATATAGATTTTAATACGGCGATCGGCCGCATTGACCACGGACGTCATTTTTCCAATTTTCCAATATTTTTTAAAAACGAAAGGTTTTGACTGCTTAGGTACAACATTCTTTTGTTTGATTATTTTGTCATCCGAATAGTCAAAATGAAAAATTTAGCAGATTTCGTGGTTTTTATCAAAATTTCAAATTCAAACGCTTACTAATGAAAATTGTGACTACAGACTTATATAGTACAATAATATTGTAGATAGGTAGGATAGGTAACGTTTTCTAGGAAAAATCGTGATGACATAAACAAAAAATAAAACACACAAGGCATTCCCATCAATACATTCCTGGTTTCGCTCAGAATCTAAAATTAATTGAATATTGAAAAATATAAATGTAATATAATGCCGAGAGTATTAAAAGTGTTATGAAGAACGATTAGTTATACATAAAAATATACATATGATATACATAAAAGCACATAATATGTGCCTAATATAACCTGATGATGACCAACGGTCAAAACTAGTCGTTATACTTGCCTACTAACACTTACTCTCGGCATTATATTATACTGATATTTTTCAATGTATAATTCATTTTTACTATTCTAGATAAGACGAGTATTACATTTTTATAATTTTATAATGTTTAACTTATATTTATTTAAAAGATTTAACTCGAAAACGGTAGTATTTTAATAGGTTTTGCAAATAAAACATACATCGTGATTTAATTTAATATTTTTGTTCAAACACCTGCAGTTGTGATTTAATTTCGAAATAGCTAGTTATTTGATAGGCATTGGTAGTATTGTTTGTTGAAAATACGAACAAATGAGTTTTATTAAACGATTTTTTTTTTTAAAATTGTAATTTGTAATATATGCTAAAGTGGTGTGTACACAACGAAAAAATCAATGTTCATATATTTTTGATTTTGAGTGCTATACAACGCCACAATATACTACTGCCTATGTTGCTACAACCAGGGCCGTCGAGAACTTTTTTGGGTCCCGGGGCTGATCAATTCTGGGATACTTTACTTATACTTATTTTACTGAGATATAAATACCCATGTAGAACAATACTAGTATTTAAATTTAAAATTACGTGAACAAAAAAATAGTATTTGGTTCGATTAAAATATTTAATTAACTAAAGGAAAAATTAAATTATTATGTACAGTTATATTATATCGTTCCCTTTCTGGTATCTAATAAACCGAAATCGTTGATAATCCCGTTCATATTGATATTATTGATATTATTGATATAAGTCGTATTATGGACATAATTTTTACATACAATTGCTTAACATTCTATCAGGTTAAATTATTGTAATATTTTTCATTGAACTAAAGGGTATTCATCTTTAATGTCTTTATGCATTTGTATATAAAATATAATAAATAATGTCAATGCTGGAAAAAATTAATTTTATGTTTACAAATTTTAAAATACTTAGTAGTTTGTATAACTCAATGGCTTTCCTACTCTCTTATTGTTCATTTTATTTATAATTAATAATCATAATGTCTCATTTCTAATTGTGTAAATAGTATAGATCAAATGTGGCAAATTTTTCTAACGTCACATTCCAAAAATTATCTGATTTCATTTTTATTTTTTCCACGTGCCATTAATTGTTATTTATGAATAATTATGAAAAATATTATATTATGTTACTTCAGACACGCATGCCACGGATTTGCCATCACTGGTATAGATTGTAAATTTTATTGATAAAGAAAAAAAATTAGTTTTAAATTTATTATATTTTAAAATTAAGCCTACAAATTACAACAATAAGCTATTTTTTTCTTTTTTTGGTTATCTTTTAACATAACCAGTTTCATCACATCAAAATTGACAGAATGTATAATTTTTATGGATACTTCCTTTCAAATTTAAGATGAATTGAGAATGAAATCAAGCCTTAATATTGTCACCAAACATTATTGGTTTAGATAAAGAAGCCAATAGTGTGAAAAAAAGGGTAATATTGTATAAATTAAAAATGGGACTCTTCCAGCAAGATGAAATTAAATACCTGTTATCATATTTGATAGTATTGTTACAATTTAATAAAAACAATTTCACAGATAATGAAATAATAGTTATAACTATGTATGTTATAACTCCAAGAATGCAAGTGGTTTAGGTAGTATTTTCAAATAAATCCTTTTTTAATACACAAAAATTGGGATATTAAAACTTAAAAATAGTTGATAACAAAAACAACTTATGGCAATGAAAATAGAATTGACTTCTTAACAATAAGTTTCTAGTTTTTATCACATTTCAAAGAAAAATAACAGTAAAATTAAATAATATAAAAAACATCTTTTTTAAGGATAAAACAAATATTCAATAACCAAGTCATTGACCCTTTTGAGATTAAGTTAGGTATTTACAGTTTGAACTATGGCTCAGAAGAATTAATTTTCTGTGCTGTTATTTCTGCAGAACAATATATTGACAATTCATCTCTAACTTTTTTCATTGACTGAAGTATAGAACGCAATGATTCACTGTAAGTTTGATACTTTTCATATGCTTCCAGTAATATTTTTACTTGTTCATTACGTTTTTCGATTTCTGATTCACAGTTTCTCATAAGCCCACAAATTGTTTTCATACAATTATTCATTTTTGATCTGAAAAAGTAAATTAAAATAATTATCATACTACTATAACTTATTATATATAATATTATCAATTTGAATAATGTTGTAATTTATGTGGGTTTTCTAAAAACTATAACACATATAACCAAATGTAAGTATATTTTTTAAAATAATGAAATGTAATAATATTAATGTTAACTTAATTTAAATTCCGTACATAGTACTGTTGTACTTATAGTAATAATTAAACATAAGTCATTATTATTTTTAAAGAATGTGAAAATTAAATATGTATTTAAATATGGTTTAATGAAAAGTTAAAACTATTATTATTTCAAATTAAAAAGGCGATGTACTTTCTATATAATATGTAGAAACTATATTTTCATAATGTATATTTTGAAAATCATACACGATAATAATAAGGATCAATACTATTTTACACTGAATGGCAGTAATAAATTAAATCAACTATAATAATAACATATAAATATTTAATTAATAAAGTATAGTTTTACAATGTTTGAAATTTTCTTTGAATTCTAATTTGTTTTTTTTTTGTTTCAGTGTAGATAGTATTTAAATCTGGGCAAAAATCTTTTCAATAGGCCAAAGTATTCAAATAAACATTCTTGTTATGCCTTTAAATTAATGTTTTAATTTTAGTGTATCAAATAATTAAATAATTTTACGAGCTTCAACTAAACAAAGAAAGGCTTAAAAATAATAATAGATCCTTTTTTTGATCAAGAAATGTCTTACAAAAACTACACCTGGTGGAAATAAGGGAATTTTTAATTTTCTTAAAACTACAGTATTATTTTAAAAAGTTTTTCCTTTGATCCTTCATGATAGAAATTATTGATAAAATAAAAAAAGTACAACTCTAGAGTACCTTTTAAATTCAATTTTAATTAATTTAGGAAGTGTATGGAATTTTTGATGCAGTTTTACATTGTAACTATATGGAGGATATACCGAAAAAATTAAAAAATAAGCTATTAATGGCAAAGTAGCACATTTCTCATCTTATTTAGAATCTAAAAGTTAGTGGTTAATGTCCTCAACTTTTAAACAATTTAATATTTAAAATTTTAAACTACTTATTTTAAATCAATAATGCCATTTTCACAACAGTAAGATATTAAATTTAAGATTAAATGAGACTTTTAACAATATATGAAAAAAATTTAAATAGGTTGTTAAATTATAATACAAAAATCATATAATATGTTCTTTTCGAAATATAATCAACTATAATTCATACTTATTATCATCTAATGAGTTAGAGTTTTCAGTCTTAAAATGGTTATCTACACGGCTTGTTATTAAAGCTGTTGGTTTTATTGCTTGGCTATTGATATTTTGATGTGCTACATTATTTTGTAATAGTTTCTGAAACATATTTATAAAACAATAATAAAAACTTTAAAACATTCTAAACATTTTCTTTATTTAACATACCTTTTTAATAGTATCACAGTCACTTGACGAATCATCACTTTCCGATGAACTAAATGTTATATGCAATATCATAGTTTCATCAAATTTTTCTGAATCTAAATTTGAAAGTTGTATACTGCCATTTCTTACAATTTTCTTTACTTCATCTTTATTAACAGCAGTAGATTTATTTTGAGATTGAGCATTAGGTTCAAACTTAGATTTATATAGTTGTCCAAATTTAGTAATACCGGAAGGTTTTTCTTTATTAGTATGTTCTACTGATTTGTTATCTTTACTTTCATTTGATACTAAAATTTTTTTATTTACTAATGAACATACTGGCAAACTTCTTTTTTTATCGTTTATTAATGGGCTTTTTACAAGCTTGTCATCTTTCTTGGCCAATTTATTATTTTGAGTGTTGCTTCTATGAGTGATAGACTTAAGTGCTGCAGCTCTTAGCAATCGTATATCTTGATCATCAGTTTCATTAATATTTACTTTTTTTTTCTTTGACCGTCTCACCATAGATTGTAAAGCTAAAAATCTAAGTTCCTCAGCTTCATCAATATCATCATTAGTAGCCATATTACTTAGCACAACTTTTATAGATACTTTTTTAAAAATACTTTGTTTTTTTTATTCAAAATTATTTATATCATACAATATAATATTCTGATTTTTAGAAATATAAAAGGTCCTTTTATCTGAAACATAAAATTACATAATATTTTATTTATCATATAATAGAAAAAAAAATTGGTAATATGTTGTTATTGTTGTCAACATATTAATAAGTAAGGTCTAATATAAAAAAAAAACAATTCAATGATAGAATAAACTATTTTAAAAATGCTATAAATATCTTTTGCAAAAATAATGCTGGTCAAAAATGTTCCTTTTAAAATTATTAATTTTATAAACTATCATATCAAGTAATGTATAGCAGGGGTGGCCAACAGGTTGATCGCGATCGACTGGTCGATCGCGAGATGAATTTGAGTCGATTGCAACTCCCTTTCGCATTTTAATGAATTTTTTTCAGAAAACAAAATAATTGTAGTACCAATAATAATATAACAATATAATAATTTTTTTTTTGGTTTATTTATTTATATACAACCTTTTTTTTTTTTTGGTCGATCGCGACGACCTAGAAAAACTCAAAGGTCGATCACAAGCCTATTAAAGTTGGCCATCCCTGATGTATAGGATAGAGAAATTTCAATAAAACCGATATTATAGGATCATATAATTTTGAAGGTAACTAAGACAGGAAAATGGCACCTTCTAATAATTAGTTATAATTATTAAGTAATTTTTATAATAGCTAGATGTAATATAATTTATACACACATTATGCTTTACCAAACTGTAAATCAATAAATGGATAAAATTATTTTGTTTTTAAATATCATATATATATATATTATTTATAATATTTATTTATATCAGTACAAGAATATAATGAAAATATTTAGTTCATTAGCATTTTTCAGTTATCCATATTTTAAATGTATGTTGAGTATCTAAATTATTTTTGAATATTATTCATTTTCCATATTATATAAAATTACAAGTGGTTTAGTTTTAAATAAAATTGTGAACTAACAGGTAAACCTACATTTATTAAATAAAAAAAAAACCAACATACACCATGATAAAACAACACATTTCTCAATTTACTCGGTACCTAAAAAAATACAAATCCAGTAAACCTACTCTTTGTTTTTGCTTGGAATTTAAATGAAAATGAATGACCCTGGACACTAACTACTTCGCTCCGAAATCGCATAACCACTTACCTTGTTAAAATGATCCGTAAACAACGCTAAACTTTTGTCAACAACAACAACAAAGACCAAATCAGACAGACACTCGAAAACAAATAACTACATTAATAAACGTTTTTACTGTTACAAAGGTTTCGTAAAAATCAAAAATAAATATAACATGGGAAATATTGCACACTGATAAAAGAAACTGGGATTATTATCGTGTGATAGCGAAAGTTGTATTTTATCACGGTCGCATACCGCGCAGCGCGTAGTCCAATCATTAGAGCTAAAACATCGCCCGCGTGAACCCGGGTGATAACGACAAGCCGTGTTATCGTCGTCCGTCGGTTAGTCCGCCGTGACTGACGAGCGCGATAAAATATAAATTGCGACTTGCGAGTACCAGCTGCTGCCAACCCGGACGGTTCGGCCGTGGGAATTTATGCATTTGGTCGAACGTTCGATCTCGATGTTATGTTTGATGGGCATACGGGTATCGGAAAGTTCCGTCGTCCGCATGATCGAAACTTCGGTGAAAGCCGTAAAGAGTAAAGACATCTAAACATCTATGGTCATGATTACAACTGAGTGGTTTGTAAACAATCGGCGTTTTTCTATAGGAAAACATCACTTTCTTGTTCAAAATAAAACACTAATAAGTAATAACTAATAAGTAGGGCTACGGACTTCTAGGAGTTTGCATGTTTTTCAATAATCATTCAAAACATAGCTACGTAGGATAGAAATCTGTTTCAGAGCAATACGAGCTTATATTTAAAATTTATAGTCGCATATTTTGCATATTTTACCATTTTTCATTTATAAGTGCATATTTAACCATTTTTTATATAATGAAGTAATTTTTATAAATATTTTGTAATTGAAAGAACATTTTTTTAAATAGAATTTCTGAAGCCGAGCCTTATGGTTCTAAATATATTTATATAAAATTAATGTTTGTATTTTCCTCGCCGATCACTCACATTGTTACTTCTCGGTACACCGATCGAATGATTCCCCGATATAAAAATAACATTCTATAAAGTGTATGGCTGTATTTCTGTCTCGAATATTTTTGTTTTCAATTAGTTCATATAATATATAGTATATATATATATTATAGTTGTCAGTTGACAGTTGGTGTTTTGCGGTTGTATCGTTGTGCGTTATTCGTATCGTTTTTTCGTGCTCAGTGCTGTACATTTTTATTTTCGTATAGTATCGTGTGAATCCATAATAAAATAATTAAAATGCCTAGACCAAAACCAAAACTTTTTTTTTTAAATGCATATTTTAGTAGCATATTAAGTGATTTTTTGGGACATAACTGCATGCATATTTTATGGTTTTTAAGGGCATGAAGTCCCTAGCCCTAGTAATAAGCAACGATTGGAACAACAGTTCAAATGATCGTGATCGTTGTGCAGTGTTAAGCAACGCGCACACCGGATACGTTTCTTTCCGTCTTGTTTGTGTTGTACTGGTAGGGAATCGTCACTCTACGTTTGACATCGTTGAAGTAACAGTGTGTGTTTATTTCAAATTTATTTATTTTATGTTAGAATACGGACAGTTCTTCCGACGAGGAACTCGTAATTATAGCGAGTATTGTCGCAGATGAGGAATAAAGAAGAACAAGAAAGCGTTTATGGGTTCGTGATATAAATGCAAAAATGTGAAGAGCACGGAGAATTTCAAACTTTATATCCTGACAATCTATGTGATGAATCAAAATTTTTTGAATATTTTCGCATAAGTTTCCAACATTTTTTTAAATAACTTAATATGATGCCACAATTGCAAAAGCAGTATACAAATAAAAAAATATATTAAAAGGTAGATTTATATAGTTTTTAAAATAAATTATATACTTAGCAGTTTTTCAACTCTAAAAATTCAAAACATCAATTAATTAAATAAATCGGTGATTCATAACATTATAATTATGGTATGTGTATTATGTGTATTTGTTGAAGCTTTTTTTTCTCTACAATAAAAAAAAAAATTATGTGTATTGTATATAATAATAATGTATATTGTATATAATAATTTAGTCTAATTTAGTCTAACTTAATTTTAACTGGTATCACACAATCACATCAATTAATAACATGCAAATTTTATAATTATATGTATATATAATACATAAAACTATTAAATATTTAATTTGGTAAAATGAAAATAAATAAATACTGAACATTTTTTTTCTAAATAAGTATTGAAAAGATTTTTTTACTTTATTATAGCAACCTGAACAAACCACATTATTATCATAGATTAAAAAATTTGCGCGCGAACAACTGACACATATCCATTGCAACTTTGAAGAAATATGATAATATTTTAATAAATACACTTGTAAACTTGTGAAAATAAATGAAACATACCAGAGGTTCTAACTGTCTTTGATATTTTTCCCATGCATTCTTCAGCAATCGCATATCGGCGTGACTTTTTTCAGTGGGATCCTATATCTACCAAGACGCGACGCGACGGAACGTGTCGAAAGGTGACGTATCCGGTGTGCGCCTTTTCATCAGAATGTATAGAAAACAAAAGCTTTCCGTCTGACACTCTGACGGACACCGCGATTTGACGCTACGGAACGTAAAGTAACGTATCCAGTGTGCGCGCTGTTTTAGAAGGTATTAATAATTATTAAAAATCAACTGATTTATAATGTATTAACCAAATCTAGTCGATCAGGATTTAAGATAAATATATATTTGTGCCCACGGTCATTGAGGATCTTCTAAGACAGTGATCGTACCAGTAGTGAACCTGAGTTGTACAATATTTAATTACATTTGAAAAGTGTTTCAATTAATTTATAAATAGGTACAATTTGTGATATATTTTACAACAATATACCTGGTATTTCTTTTTTTTTTCATAATTTAGTAGTACCTTTTTTGATAAACTAGAATACTTTTTAAACAATTACTCCAATTTCCAATCACATATAATCTGCGGAGACATACATTTAAATATTAAGATCGAAGACATAATTTGTATTAAATACCTTAATGTACTTAGTAGCTATGGATTTAAATCATGTATTAATGACACTACACGTAGCTTTGGTAATAGTAACACATGTATTGATCATATATTCATTAAAAACAAACAGGCCTTTAATCATATTTATGGAAATATATATCAAAGTACTATAACGGATCATTACAGTACTATTGCTGTACTATCTAACCAGCAAAATAATAATAATATAAATACAGTCGATAATAATGCCGACAATATTAATTACAAATTTGTTAATATAGACAATTTAAATAATATCCTACAAAACATAAACTGGACAGAAGTTTTAAAATCAACTGATGTGAATGTAGCTATCGACTCATTCACAACTATTATTGAAAATAGTATAAAAAAATCACAAGAAACTAAAATAAAAAAGATACCAAAAAATAGAAAACGATTAAAAAACTGGATAACACTAGGAATTATTAATTCTATGAGACATCGAGATAGATTATATGCAAAATTAAAAAACCAACCTTTTAACATTAAATTACAAGAGATATACAAAAAATATAGGAATCTACTTAATGTAACCATAAAAATAGCAAAAGACGCATATTTCTATAAACAAATTTCTAATGCTAAAGGCAATACTAAAAAAATATGGGAATTTATAAATGAAGCCTTAGATAATAAATGTAGTAAAACAAATTATATACCAACAATTCTAAATCACCAAAATCAAATTTTAACGGATAATATTAGTATTGCAAATGAATTCAACTTTTTTTCGTGTCTATAGGTTCAAATATTTTCGAATAAACTGAAATCACCTCTAAACATAGGAAAATTTACGTTTTTAAATGATATTCCAGTAAATGATAAAAGTATATTCTTAAACCCTATTTCTACTGATGAAATTAAAAAATATATATTAAATATTAAACCAGCATGTTCATTCAACAGATGGGAATTAACAAACATGATTTTAAAAGCTATTATTTTTAATATTCTTACACCATTACAATATATTTTTAATCTAGTACTTACTACTGGTGTTTTTCCACACTCATTCAAAAATACTATAATTATCACGCTACATAAGCAGTTAAATAAAAATGATTGTACAAATTATCGACCAATAGCACTTACAATTACACTATCCAAAGTCTTAGAAAAGTGCATCAAAGATAGGCTTTATAACTTCTTTAAATTTAACAAAGACCAGCTATATAAACTTCAGTATAAATAAATTGCCACCCACAGGAAATAACTATCTTAAAGCGCACCTTATAAATTGTAATGAATTTAATATTAATACAGTGTCTGCTATTAGTAATGACAGTAAGTGTAATTGCACTTCTATTTCTTCAGTACAAATAGTAAAATATCTAGGTATTACTATAGATGCTAACCTTAAATGGCAAAATCACATGATTAATACAACTAGAAAAATCAGATTATTGTTCTATAAATTTAAAACTCTCAGTAACATACTATCACCCACTACAATGAGAATGGTTTTCATAGCTATGGCTCAGTCAATTTATTCATATGGTATTGGGAGTTGGGGTGGTGCCTACAATATACATCTAAATACATTTGAAACCACTATAAATTCTCTATTAAAATATCTTTTAAAAAGCCCTTTAGGATGAGCACTGTATTATTATTTAAAGAATGTAATCTATTAAATTTATCTCAATTATATGCACGACATATATTATCGAATATGTTTTTCTTGGATATACAAAAATTTAAATTTAAGCATAACCATTGTACAAGAGTTAAACAAACCAATATGTATTTAATTCCTTTGTGTAGAACATAATTTGGGAAAAGAAACCCCTTGAATGCTGGAATTAAGATGGCAATGGAATTGGATAATGATGTTGGTTTGTTTAAAAATTTTAGATTATACAATAAAATTGTAAATTAAAAAATTAAATTACTGACATAGATAATTCTCATTGTATCTGTATTACAGTCAAATTGTATGTTAATTTTGTAATCTTAAAATATTTAAAATTTATATCTGTGATAAGTTTTTATACTCTAAATCAACTACGATCGACTTATAATGTGTTAATTTAACTATAATATAATTAATTTAGTAAATGTACAAGAGATTTTTAAGAACCTTGTCTCCACAACAAGCTTAGCTTACGGAGACAATCATTATGTATAATGCCATATTATAATAATATGTAAAAATATGAAAATTAATTTCATATCAGAATTACATAATGTTTAAGTAATTATATGAAGATGATAATAATAAAAATGATGAAGTTAAATTTTAAAATCTAATCGCTTTTCTTTTTTAGAGGCAAACAAAACAATAATGTTTTCAATATTAATTTCAATGTCCCTATGAATATTGAGAAGGGCTAAACCATTTAACCGATTTTCACTAATAGAATTTCTTAAGTATGTTTTTATACGCGTCAGGCTAGAGAAACTTCTTTCTACTGAAGCAGTTGTCACAGGTAAAATTGAGTATATTTTTAATAATATTTTAACATTTGGAAAAATATCTCCAGGGCAACATTTTAATGCATCTAGTGGGATATTTGGTGCTGTTTTTCTGTTTTCCATTTCATTTGCCATAACTCAAATTCTCCTATTAATACAGATGTATATGCAATTTAATTTAAGTCTTCTTTATAAAAATTGTATGCTGGTCGAACATCGTCAAATTTAATACTGCATACTTTAGAAGGTAACAAGCAAGATAGTGCAGTTAAAATGTTAGAATTTGCAGTAAACCTTTCATTTAATGAAGAAAGCAAGTCATCTAAATATGGATAGAAAATAGAAATCCTATAATAAGTGCAACAATCGTCATTAAAAATATTATAATTAGCTCTGTGTTTTAGAGTTCCAACAATTCTTGGAATAGTAGGAAACACACCAACCTTTGCACCTATTTTACTGGCATTATCAAAAATTGATTTAAACTCTGCTTTATTTCTTAAACTTTTCAATTGGTTTATTGTTGTTTTCACTGAAATCATAGCTGTCACAATATCTAAGTTTTCCATTTGCAATAATTTTGAAATAGTATATGTTATACTAAGTACTCTTTCCATTATGAGACATGAAATTAAAAATTGGAAATTACATATTGCTTTGTGGAGCATATTATTAGCACCGTTGTCATTTTCTAATCTAATAAGATCTTCTAGACTTCTAGAGCTTCGACAATTTCTAATAAACCATCAACAAATATAGAAATACTTTCATGTCTTTCGACCCACCTTGTATCGCAATACTTTTTTAACCCAGAAAAAGTTTTTTTTTCTAATTTCGTTTTTTAATATATTTGATCTTTTAGCTGATTTTCGAAAAAATGAACTTGTATCTTGAATTATTCCTAAAGTATTCCTGATTTGTAGAACTTTAGAAGCATCATTCAGACATACATTTAAGCAATGTGAAAAACAATGAGTGTATATCGCTTTAGGATATTCTTTTAATTTAAGTGCCTGAATTCCTCTGAATACTCCACTCATGTTGGCTGCCCCATCGTATCCTTGGCCCCTTATATTCTGTAAATCAAATCCCAATGTAGCTAACGTATTCATAATTGTTTTTCCTAGCTCTAATCCAGTAATACTGTAATTAATAATTATTACTTATATCGCTATTGCAACTCCTCCGCAGTATTTAAAGTCGCACTCCAGTCGGCCATCACCAACAACCATAAAGCGCCACTGTTTATTAATATATCAATAAAACCAATGGTTTGAGAAAAAAAAATTTTCGGAGGGGCACGTGACCCCGGTGCCCCCCCTCTGGCTACGGCACTGTTAGGCTCGTTTCACACTTATACGGTTCGATTCGGTTCAGTGCGTATTCGATTCGTTTTTGGTAGCGCCTAAAACGAATGAAAACTCTCCACACACACTCGGTTGGTATAAGGTTTGTTTTCACGACCGAATCATCGAATACGCGGTCACTCACTTTGCCCACAATGCTCGCTATGGAGAAAAGACAAATTGTTGCCATGTTATTTCTCTATAGAAGAATCAAAAAACGAAAGAGGAATAATGGGTGGAATTTGGTGCATTTTATACCATTTTTCCGAAATTAAGGGAGCACGAACACAAATAGTCAAGTGAATTACACATTGCCAATGTAAATTACAAAGTTTAAAATGAGAAAATGAAAATGAAATAATATTCTATCTTGCCGAAAACGTGACCGAACCGAAACTAAACCGTATGTGTGTAAACGACCAATTGCTTTTGTGAACTCTGGACCCGAATGGAAACCGAACGAAACCGATTCGTGTCGAGGGGGCTTTCGGTTCTATCAGTTATCTATTAGGTACCGAACACACACCGTATTACCGTTTCACACTTTTCCGACGGCTACCGAAAACGAATCGAACACGCACCGAACCGAATCGAACCGTATAAATGTGAAACGAGCCTTACGTAGGTATATTACATGGAAAATAATTAAATTAATTTTTTATTAAATTTCTGTTGTTACTATTTCATTTCGAAAATTATGCTTGGCAGCACTGGACAATGGACATCTAACGTGATAAGCACATTGCCGGTCCCCGAACGCCGAACACTGAAATTTTTCTGTCTCGCTGTCTCTGCCGTCTGCGCTTGTAACCGACAGATAACTGCGGATTTTCATGTGAGATTTGATAACATCTCATTTTGGAAGATCATAGACGCTTGACATACAATTTTCAACGTAAGTATTGAATCGTTTATTCATTGTTGTTACAACACTTATCGATATTGTGTGCTGTTCGTACAGCAGTTGGGTATGTAATATGTAGTGATGGGCACAACTGAATGGTTTTGATTATCGACTACATTCGATAGATTATGTAAAACTATCGAATAATTATTCGAATGAATAATTGCATGAGCGAATAATTTTAACTATCGAAACTATCGAAAAAGTATTCGAACCATCGGAAAAATTATTCGATAGTTTTTATTCGAACCATCGAACAAAGTATTCGATAGTTTTATTCGAACCATCGAACAACGTATTCGATAGTTTTATTCGAACCATCGAACGGTCGAACAAAGTATTCGATAGTTTTATTCGAACATGAACCCGGAGAGTCCAGCGCCGGGGCTTTTGTATCTATTTATATATTTTATTTTTAATTGTAATTGCATTATCCGAATAAACTGTTGCGTTTTTATATATTGACTGTAGTTTGACTCTTCGTAGTGAGTTTTTTACTAGTCCGAACTCAAAAGTGGCCAAGTGGGATCTCAAGTCTCAAGTTTATAAAGAAATAAGACTTAAGATGACGGTGCGCTAACAAATTAGTGGTCCCTGAATTTCTTTTGTATGAATTTTTACACAACATACAGAAGGCTGTTGTAGGGTTATTGACATCCTTTTTAAAATATTTCCATACAATTGATGAATTTTTTTTTGACATAATGACTAATGAGACTAACAGAATAGTTGAGATTGGAAAAAATCGAAAAGGTAGTCAGTACTCAGTAGTCACTCTAATCGTCACAAACCGTGAAAAATCAGTTATCATAATTATATATATGTTAGAATCATTGTCATTACTCATTAGTCATTTGTCATTCCAATTTTTTTCTCATCGATAATCATAAACAGATATATTATTTCGATAATTCGATGATAACAGATATATGATTACCACGGCTGTAGATACTATGTACAACCGTGATCATTACCGATGGTTCGATGAAAACCGATAGTTCGATGAAAACCGATGGTTCGATGGTATCCGATAGTTCGATGGTGTCAATAGTACTAACTCGATAGTTTTTAACTACCGGCTAATTCGATAGTTTTAAACTATCGATTAGTTGGATAGTTTTCATTCGGTTGTGCCCATCACTAGTAATATGTATGTATGTAGAACGTTCTCGGTCTTGTTTGTTATCTATTAAAAGTCTTAATGTTTTTTTGGTTTTGCCGATTTAATTTAAATAGGAATTGGAGTTGTAGTATATGTCATTTGTGCTCATAGTCAACACTTTTTAGTCAGTTCTGGATTTAATTTTTGTTTTCACTTACCTTGTACTAACCTTATTGGTTGCCACTTCTCGAGAATATAAATAATATTTTCACCATATAATTTTACCATTAAAAGTTAAGAATAAAAAAAATATGACTAAAGTCTAGTAGTATAATTTTGTTTTTGCATTTTGTGTTTTAGTACTGCTACTAAAAATGGAAGAAGAACAGCGGCGCATGCAGAGTGCTGTTTTTGATGTTGTGAATGACATTGATAGAAAATGTTTAAGGACGTTGCAAGTAAATATTTGTTTTTCATGTCCAAATTAATAGTTAATACCTTCAACTTAAATAAAAATTGCTTGTGTATTTAATAGTACTTATAGGCAATATCTACTGTCTTAGAGTCTAGTTAAAACTTTTTAATATAAGTTTAACGTTAGAAACGAGTTTTTTAAAAACTATTTAATATAAAAATAATAGTAAAAATTAACCAGAGTTAATCAATATTTCATAAATATAAACAACTTTTTGTTCTTTGGCTAGGATAAAATTAGTTATAATTGTATATAATCAATCTGAATTCTGAATTTGATTCTATTTTAGTTTAATGATGCTTGTAGTGATATTATTTCAGATCCTTTTAATTATTTGACAGACTTTTTAAAATGTATAGTTTGTATAATTTTCCTTGTTAACTATAATATTTAAAAATGCTAAGAGATTTTATAAAAAAAAAAAATCTCTTTTATTATTCATGGATATGAAACAGTCAGAAACTATTTTAAACACCTTTTTTTCATTTATGTTTGTACCCAAAACTCATTTGAAATAAATAATGATATAATAGAAATTTAAAAAATAATATCAGCATCCCATTGAAGGTAATAAATTTTTTAATCTACTTATAAGAATAAAAGTATGCTAAATCATATCATATGTTATGTAATATAGCCATATAGTTATATTAATTTGATTTGATTAATGTGATATAATTAAATTTCATATTTACTGAATATGTTAAGTAATAAATTAAATAATTATTTATAAAACGTATTCCTACAGATCCAGATGCATCAGTGCGCTATTGAATGTTGTAAGGACAACTCTAAAACCATTGAATCATTAGAAGTATGTAATGAAAATTGCTCAAAAGAAGTCATGTTTGCTCGAAACTATATTCAGAATGAATTAAGCAACTGGCAGGTACTTCACACATTTAATTTGAAATAATTTAGGACAAATTAAAGTAATTTAGCTTAATCCTGTATCTGGTTTTAAGCATTGTGAGAAATTTATTAATTTTTTTTTTTAAAACTGGTATAATTTAAATTGATTATAAATTGTATATTACATCTTTTAAATCGATAATATTATACAAATAATATTGGCTCATCAAAGTCATATCGGTCTGTCAACAACTTTTAACTTCTTGAAACTATTATGAATTGTAATAATTGCTTTTCATAAATAGTTAATTTTCATTCCAATATTTCTAGAATATTATTATTTCCTAACAATGTAAGAATTTTAAAATAAATACTCAAATACCCTTGTTCTTTATGAATACTTAACGTTTGTATACATTATGGACCTTAGCTAACAGTTTTGTTTAAAAAGAGCTCTTTGATGGCTGTCTCATCTTCCGATTTATATTGGATGGCTTTCCTTGGTATATTTCTTATTATATAATTAATTAAAATATTGTATATCTCTTGTTAAAATTAAAATTATTGATGTGATAATTTGGTACTTGTAAGAAATTACCAAATGATTACAATTTTCTTATTTATGTGATATATTATAATTAACATGAACATTTCTTTGATTAACATATCTTTTCAGTATAAATCTCTAAAATAATTATGATATATTATGTATTGAAATGTAATAAAAACACGCTGTGTTATTATAATTACTCAATTAACAGTATAATTATTACTTTTCTAGGCATCCTACCTATTTTAATACACTGAGTAATTTTATGACAACTATTTATTATTCTTCCAGAAAAGAATACAACGTTGTGTTCAAGATTGTAGCGATACTGCTAGTGATAGAATGCCCAGCTCAACCAATCGGTCAAATGAAAATGAGGTTTGTAAAAATATTATTCATGTTTGCAAAATAGTTTTAATAATGTAAATTCCAACAATTTTTATAGATATTTATATATTTTTTATAGTTAAACTGCTTAAGTACCGAAAAATTAACAAATTTATTTTTTATTTTTGTGTTACTGACAATGATATAAGGTTAAATGGTATTGTGTTTTAAACGCTTCATTTTTTTTTTCATTTGAAGAATTTTACTAAAGAAAAATTATAAATTTGAGGAAACTCTAATAAAATGTTTGCCTGTGACTTAGTTATAAAATATAATTAATTATCACAAGAATAAAACTAAAATACATTATTAATTATTATACTATCACTATATACTATAATTTATATTAGATTGACTATTATACATTATATTTTTACTATATTTCAACACATGGTATCATAAATCTCTGGGATCAAATTTCTTTTATTTTTATTTTTATTTTTTAGATTTTAACTAGTAAGAAGTCTGTGTGTAAAATACATTAAAAAATGTAATGAACATTTTGTGTTCTAGATTTAAAAATAAAAATTTTAGCATTTGGAATTACTATTTTGATATCCATATAATCTTGTGTATAATGATTTTTTTTTCTTTCATATAGATGAATAGATATGTTAAAGAAGCTGAGGCATGTGCATCAAACTGTATTGTGAAACACATCAAATTGTTACCACAATTGAGTAATAAAATTGTTGATACTGTTTCAAACAGAAACATGCATTAAATATCTTTTACACATTCACTTTAAAGTTTATTTACATCAAAATCAAATTTCATGGCCTAATATTATTTATATAGTCTGTTAAAATGTCTAGAGTATCAGTGATTATTATTGTATTGTAGTTATATAATGTACAAATTACATTATTTGTAACAAGTGTTTGATGTAATTAAATGTGTTGCAATAACCATTCATTTAGAATTCTTTATAGTTGAGTAGTTCTTTATTAACATGTACATGATCATGAAATGTAATAAACGATTAATATTTAAAAAAAAGTTGCTACTTAATTTTCATTTATATGCAACAATTGATGACAAAATCCTGCTCCCCATGCGAACAAGGATGGTCCAATATTTTTGCGATCACGTGTCGCACCAACAATTTAGTTATATGAACTTATCATGATTTATATTTTATATGACAAAAAAAATTATTTGAATTTTAAAATTAAAAATTTATTGATTTAAGGTTTCATATTATTAAACTTAATGTGTGTTGAAATGGTTGCATTTTAAATGTTTATTAAATACAAGGGACTATAGAGAGTATTTTTTCTCATTTAAGTTCTACAGGCACCAATATTGCTATGAATAGCCCTACAAATTATAAATTACTTAATAAGGTTAATAGTTATTAAAATATGGTTCAGATATTCCTTTAATACAAAACACTCTAATTGTAAACAACAAATAAAGGGTAGCAATTTTTTATTTAATAATGTATAATTATATTAATAAAATTCAAAAAATAATTAGAGCAAGAGTGCTTCCAGGGACTGTTTGGTGGGAGGTAACATTATTACCAATATTTACTGTTGACAGAATGTGATTATAGTATCATTTTTAGTTTTGGTATTCCTTGTAACTTGATGGATTTAGTAGCCGCTTGACACGTCGTTGTTGCTGTCCGCCTGTGTTCGTCGTCGTTGCTGTCCTATCCGCCTCATCGTTATCATCACCGTCATCGTGGTCGCCATCGTCTGCGTTTTATGCCGGTTACCTGATCAACCGAACAGCCGTCGTATCACGACATTGATACCACAACCCTATCTTTACCACTTGGTATCAGTGGTTATTTCGTATCAATTTATCTGTCATTGTTATCATTGTTATTTGTTATTATTGTTCTGGGCGCCCAAACTGATTGTGGTTTATAATTTGTAATTGTTGTTAAATTATTATACCATTTGAAACTGTATAAAAAAAAAATTGTTTTCGTTTACCCACACGCGAGTACGTCGCACAAACTGTCCACGGAAAAGAGTGCGACGTGCGCCAACAACCATTATTGGAGAATGCTAACAGATTTTATAAAACAACAACTTCATTATTATTCATGGATATGAAACAATCAGAAACTATTTTAAACACCTTATTTTTTTCATTAATATTTTTACCCAAAACTTAATTGAAATGAACAATGATATAATAGAAATTTTAAAAACAGTATAAGCATTCCATTTAAGGTAATATATTCTTTAAGCAACTTGTAAGAATAAAAGTATGTTAAATTATATCAGATATTATGTAGTATAGCCATATTGGTATATTCATTTGATTTGATTAATGTAATATAATTAAATTTCATATTTACTGAATATGCTAAGTAATATATTAAATAATTATCTATAAAATGTATTCCTACAGATCCAGATGCATCAGTGCGCTATTGAATGTTGTAAGGACAACTCTAAAACCATTGAATCATTAGAATTGTGTAAAGAAAATTGCTCAAAAGAAGTCATGTTTGGTAGCAACTATGTTCAGAATGAATTAAGCAACTGGCAGGTACTTCACACATTTAATTTGAAATAATTTAGGACAAATTAAAGTAATTTAGCTTAATCCTGTATCTGGTTTTAAGCATTGTGAGAAATTTATTAATTTTTTTTTTTAAAACTGGTATAATTTAAATTGATTATAAATTGTATATTACATCTTTTAAATCGATAATATTATACAAATAATATTGGCTCATCAAAGTCATATCGGTCTGTCAACAACTTTTAACTTCTTGAAACTATTATGAATTGTAATAATTGCTTTTCATAAATAGTTAATTTTCATTCCAATATTTCTAGAATATTATTATTTCCTAACAATGTAAGAATTTTAAAATAAATACTCAAATACCCTTGTTCTTTATGAATACTTAATGTTTGTATACATTATGGACCTTAGCTAACAGTTTTGTTTAAAAAGAGCTCTTTGATGGCTGTCTCATCTTCAGATTTATATTCGACGGCTTTCCATGGTATATTTCTTATTATATAATTAATTAAAATATATCTCTTGTTAAAATTATTGATGTGATAATTTGGTACTTGTAAGAAATTACCAAATGATTATAATTTTCTGATTTATGTGATATATTATATTTAACATGAACATTTCTTCGATTAACATATCTTTTCAGTATAAATCTCTAAAACAATTACGATGTATTATGTATTGAAATGTACTAAACACACGCTGTCTCATTATCATTATTTTAACAGTATAATTATAACTTTTCTAGGTATCCTCCCTATTTTAATGCACTGAGTAATTTTATGACAACTATTTATTATTCTTCCAGAGAAGAATACAACGTTGTGTTCAAGATTGTAGCGATACTGCTAGTGATAGAATGCCCAGCTCAACCAATCAGTCAAATGAAAATGAGGTTTGTAAAAATATTAATCATGTTTACAAAATAATTTTAATTGTGTAAATAGTTTAACTGCTTAAGTACTGAAAAATATACATTTTTTTTTTTTGTTTTTGTGTCAATTACAATGATATAAGGTTACAAGGTATTGTGTTTTAAATACTTAATTTCTATTTGATTTGAAGAATTTTACTCAAAAAAAATTATAAATTTGAGGAAACTCTAAAAAATTTTTTGCCTGTGACTTGGTTATAAAATATAATGAATTATCACAAGAATAAAACTAAAATACATTATTAATTATAATACTATCACTATATACTATAATTTATATTAGATTGACTATTATACATTATATTTATACTATATTTCAACACATGGTATCATAAATCTCTGGGATCAAATTTATTTTATTTTTATTTTTTAGATTTTAACTAGTAAGAAGTCGGTGTGTAAAATACATTAAAAAATTTAATGAACCTTTTTGTCTTAAAATAAAAATTTTAACATTCGAAATTATTATTTTGAATTACATGTAAGCTGGTGTATTAATAGATTTTTTTATTAATTTAGATAACTAGATATGTTCAAGAAGCTGAGGCATGTGCGTCAAACTGTTTTGCGAAACAAATCAAATTGTTACCAGAATTGCTGATAATGTTTTAAAAAGAAACATGCAGTAAATATATTTTAAAGTTTGTTCACATTAAAATCAAATTTTATGGCTGAATAAAATTTATATATTCTGTTAAAATGTCAGGTGTAATGATGATAGATTATTGTATTTTAGTTATAGAAAATACGAATTATATTATTTGTAACATGTGTTTTATGTAATTTAATTTGTCCAATAAGCATTTATTTAGAATTCTTTATGGTTAAGTAGTTCATAATTCACATGTACACGATCATGAAATGTAATAAACAATCAATATTTAAAAAAATTATTGCTACTTATTTTAATGTAAAAATTGATGACAAAAATCCTGCTCTCCAAGCGATCGAGAATGGGCAATATTGTTGTGACCAAATGTCATTTAGTTATATCAATTTATCATTTATTACCTTGATTTCTATTTTGTATAATAAAAAAATTAAAAATAAATGAATTTTCTAATTGCAGTTCTGCAGGGTCACATTGATTTGAATAACCCTACAAATTATAAATTACTTCATTAGGTAAATACTTATTAAAATATGGTTCAGATATTCTTTTAATACAAAACACTGTAATTATAAACAACAAATAAATGTTAGTCATTTTTTATTTCAATAATGTATAATTATATAAAAAATTCAAAAAAAAAGAGAGCAAGAGTACTTCCAGGGACTGTCTGATAGGAGGCAACATTATTATAAATATTTATTGTTGACAAAATGTGGTGATAGTATCATTATTAGGTATTGGTATTCCTTGGAACTTGATGGATATACATTTTATTTTCTTCTGCTCTTATGCATTACTTGTTTTTACAGAAATTTGATTCATGGAATATAGAATTTAATGGTACAGTTTTTATTTTGCATTTTTTTCACTATTAGGGAACTTTTCTATACGGTCATTTTTTAGTAATTTTGGTGCATTTTATTCTTTCCAAGACTTTTTGTAGCTATTTATCTTTTTTCAGTTATCACACATCTGTAATTAATAGTTAGTGTTTATCAGAATTGCAAGAGTAAAGATATTAAATTAGATAATCCTCTAGTGTCTACTGTATTAAGTGAACTGCCTTATTATGTATCAGTTTAGTTCTTAAATTTACAGATGAATTTTAAGCCAATAATTGTTTTATGTCATTTTTTAATATTTTTAGGCCATCAAGTTTTATTCAAGTTTTTTTATTATGGGGATATTGTATTCTGTAGTACATTCCCTGGAACTACATCTTAAGAGAGCTTGTTTTATTCAATATTTTAAGTAGTAGTAATGTCATGCTAAAATTAATTAAATCTAAAATTAAACTTAATGTATAACAAGAAAATATATGGTTTTTACTCTATTTACAATGAGATCAGTACTTGGCGGTGACCAGTTTTCGTCGACGGTGCACAGGTGGGCCCCCCACCAAGCATACTACCTGTGCTGAATCAACTCTTGTAGTGTCCTAAATAGGTATACCGACCGCGATGCAATGTATTAATATATAATAATAATAATAACCTTTATAGCACGGTGATATATGGTTTAGATTATGTTTACATGTTACACAAAAGTGCTCGAGCCAAAGATTCGGATCAAACCCATGCGCACAACTCGGCCGCCGAGTACTGATCTCATTGTGAATGGAGTATAGATTAGTTAAAATACATTTTTGGCCAAAGAAAAAATATCTGGACAATACTTTTGAGCGACTAAACCATAGGGTTGTTTTGATCCAACTATAATATCTGTATGTTTACTGTGTAGATTCCATACATGAATTCCCATGCTATCCTTGAGGGAACTCATCACTTTTGAACTTGTACTCGAATTGAAATATAGTGCCCAATCCGTCCACTTTACTGGACAAAATGCTTCCTGTCCATAAACCATGAATCCTTTACAGTTCTGCTTGTTCATATCAGAAATCTATATGAAAAAATTAAATGTTAAGTCGAACAGTGTGATTAAAATAGTTGTTTTTATGAGTGCTCAATAAAATTAATTGTTTGTGGTTTTATTAAGAATATTATATGCTTTATATGCATTTAAAGTAAAGTTTTTTAAGAATTTTTTATATGGCATATAAAAAAATGACCAGTCCCTTGTCTACTAATAGTTTAGTTATAAGGAAACATTTCGTAATAAGCAGTGATGTATAGGGGGGGGGGGGGTATACGGTTAGGTTACCCGCTCCTTTATTTTATTTTTTTGCGTATACTGTATGGGTGTAATATTCTAAATATAGAAACCATTAGAGTTCTGGACCTGAATTCTTCAAAAAGCCACCAAACTCCTAGATGAACCTCATATTTTAACATTTATCAATTTATTTATGTATATTTTTAACTCATAGTTTTTGTAATATCTGATAATAATAATTAATAAGTAATAACATGATTATGTCCTATTATAATATTACTGCCAACATGACCTTTTCTACAATATCAGTCATCGAGTATTATTTTATCCATTATCACTGGTCAGTTGACCTATTTAACTATTTTTATCTACCTACCATTTTAAAGTTGTCATTGTATGGATTATTTTATATATTTGACAAATATATAATAAAATTGTCAAAGTCAAAGGTAAGTTTTTAAACAAATATAATATGATATAGTCAGTAATAAATTGTTACTAATTGGCCATATTGGCCAATTATAAATGTTAAAAATGTAATACTTAAACATTTTATAATGTTATTATTATTACAGGTTTAACTAACTCTTTAAATATTTGCTAAAACTTAAATTTGAATTTTGAATACCCATCTATGTATGCTGTTACATTATGTTATACATTTTATTCAAAACAATGTATATGTATGTTTCAGTACTTATTAAAACTATGAAAATTTTACCCTTAACGAAAAACAAAAATTACATTGTAACAGCTACAATTGAGACTCAATTACATTATTATCATATAACTTCCAATTTTTTTTTTTTTCATATATTATATATTGCAGTTTGAATAGTTATAATATGATAATAATGTAGTGTTCAAAATCTTATATGAATTATATTCAATATTTTTTTTGTTTACCTTCTTATAATAGGTATACATTTTAGAAAAGTTAATGAAACGTTTGTTTTATTTTTCTTACTCTTATATTTAATCCGTCTATTTTGTTGGATTTTAGTGATGTAAATATTCAATGTACCATAAAAAATATAGAAAATGTGTACACATTAACTTCAGATTTACAATAAATAGATTAATATAAGGCAAACAAGCATACACTTAATTACGTTGTTTAGTTTTTATTAAATATATAATCTACATAAATAACTACATAAATATGTAAAATTTATTGGTTAAATCATGAAATTACTAAAATTGTTCGAGCAAGCGACAACATTTTTCTTAAGACTTTTTAGATAGGATCATGTCATTGACCTACCCTAAGTAAAAAAGGATTGAATCCACAAATTTTTTTAGCAATACACTACTAGTTATAAGTAAACATTTCATTAGGTTATAAGTTAACTTTTTTAAATGGAAACTGCTAATGTTAAATATTTAAAATATTTTTAAATAATAACAGAAAAATAATATTCCATAAATAAACTATTTCCTTTCAATAAAAAAAATAATTCAAAACTGAATTTTTTTATAATACAGAGGATGAAAATATATATTTTCTAGAATACAATGTGAGCAAAGGAAAATATAAGTATTGAATTGGACTGACGTGTTTATGGGAAATTAATTTAATATAGAATTCAGATTCATAAATCCACATGTAAATAGGAAAAAATATACTGCTATAAAACAATTGACATAATTACATTGATTTTAAAACCTAAAATACAATTAACTATTTTGAATCTAGGAGTGGTAAATAATCTTCAGTTTTGAGTCCATAATCTATTTAATGATATTTCACTTTATCTTACTTTGATTTAAATATAACTTATTCATCAATAATTAAGTAATTTTTTTAATTTATAACCAACCTACCACTTTTGTATTGCAGACTTTTGTAAGTGCTCTGGTAATAACACCAGGGCCATTATATCCCCAATTATCACCATGATAATTGTTAGCAAAATCGTTAATTGCGATATTAGCAATAGTTTTTCCAATGTCATCATAACCAAAATTCAGAACTAAAGATGCAACTGACGTATTAGATTCGACACTGGCAAAATTTGTGATTCCTTCCAAAGACCTGAAAACAGTCAATTAATAACAAATTAATAATAATCTTTGTTAGACACATGCTTTAATGAAATTAATTATTACTTCATTAGAACCACATCTAAATCCATATAAGTTCCTCCGAATTTCCATAATGTCAGAAATCTCAGTAAATCACTTGTATGAGAAACTGGCCAAAGACTAGTGAATATTGTGTTGGAAGTTACAAAGTCTTGTAATGGGGTTTTTAAGGAATATTTTACAAAATTGATATGCCTAAAATTAACATTTGAATACATATCCAATCGCTTAATAACATCAGATTTATTGTTTATAAAACTAGGAGAAACAAATAACACAAATACTTTTAAATTTGGGTTTAAATTGGCTGCAGATTCTATTGCACAGCCTTGCCTTAGGTTTAAATGAATTCCATTTTTATGATTACATGATGTTTCAATAAAAAAAATACTGTTTTTTTCTACTTCTTGTGGATTTAATTCAAGTAAAGTATTAGGGAGCTTATCCTCAAAGTAACAAGAAATTAATGGTTTTTGGGATGCATTTAAGTATTCACTTACATTGCTAATAAAATTAATATTATACAAAAACAATAGAGATATAAATAGTACACATATAATACGAATATGTATTATTTTAAGATATGGCCGACAAAACATTTTATTTAAATTTTAAAAAAAATTTAATTCTTAGGGAACTGATAAGTACAAAATATTTATTTTAACTATTAGAGAGCAAATTAAAATTAAGTTTAACAAAATTATCGTAAAGTAAAACTATCATTTTCATAAATTAAAAGTAGCATAGAATCTTCCAGTTTCCTTTGGGTTTGAATGGTAAGTAGTAAATCCAAACCTAAGACAAAATAAACATTTTTTTATTGTACATAGATTTTGTGGTTTTACCAGTTCCTATAATTTTTAGACATTTGCTTATTTATAGGTATACATATTTTGTAAGCTTCAGGTCTAAATTAAATTTATATACGGTAGAACATGATTATTTATGAAAATATGTACCAATTTATTATAATATCCATAAATTAGTTATTGTAAAAATAACAAAACAATTGTAATAACATTGTAATTTTTATTTTTATAATAATATCGCAAATAATATAAAGTTTCAAATTGGTGTACCAGTTTGTATTCAATCAGTAAAAGATGGTCTACAGAGCAAATAATAAACATCTGGAAATCATATCATAAAAAATGTTTAAATATAAAATAATAGTATCTCTTAAAAGATAATAACAATTAACATTGTAAATAATATCAAAAATTGTGTAATACATTAAATATTGGTGAAAGTATCTCATCAAATAGGATTAATTTCGAATTGGTGCACTAGTTTGTGTACAAGTAGTATAAGACAGAGTATACAGAACAGATAATAAATATCTTAAGGAACTGGTATTAATATCTTAAAATAAAATCATAATAAATGTTTAAATACAAAAAAAATAATATTATTTAAAATATAATAACAATTGAGGGGAGAGAAAAATAAAGAAATTAAAAGTAATGATCAAGCACAAGAATATGCAATGCCATTTCGTACAATCGTTTTTTTCTTACTTTGTATTTGGTGTTCTTATAATTGTGATGAACATTAAATTCTTCTAAAATTATAATTGGGGCAATTTTAAATGATTAGGTGTATCTATGTATGTGACATTCAAAATATTACATTTAAATAATTTATACGCAAATCACTTGTAATATAGGTAGTTTTTCACAAATAATAACACAATTTATTCACCCCATTCAGAACACTTCTGAACTTGAGAGTTTACTAAGATAATTACAACGTTGCGATCTTATAAATTGTTATTATAGCATAAAGTAAAGCATATCTTGTGCAATACATACTCGATTTTTCCAACGGCGGTGTATGCATTATTATTTCATTATGAAATAATAGAAATCGTAATACTGTATAAGTACATGTTGACGAGATCCATACCAATGTAGTCTTAAATCTAAATTCTAAATCTATTCTAGGAGCTAACAACGTTTTTGTTCGAAGATTAATAACATTTTAATTAAGTAAGTAGTTAAATTTTACAGGAACACGACCGAACGCCAAGTATTTACACTTGATAGTAATGATTTTAATGAAGTAAGACTCCAATGTGATAACAGTGATAACGGTAAGTCAAGTACATATATAGTGTTGTTATCAACTTGACACGGTTTTTTTGTCGTTTAAAAACATTGGTGGGATCCCGAAGTCCGAACACCTTATAATATTAGGCCATTAGGTACGTGACACCAGGCGCGGATCCAGAATAGATTTACGGGGGGGGGCCATCAAAAAATATCAACATAGATTATCAGAGTTTATTATATTAACATTTTTTGACAAAAAGATAATGATGATTGAGACGAAGTTTATATTTAAATAGACCAAAAAAAAATAAAAAAATAAATTTGTTTTAAAAATATTCAGGTTACTCAAGATTTTATTTTATTGCTTATAAAATATTTAATTACATTATTTTTTCTGTATTTATTTTGATGGTGAAAATACTAAACATTTAAAATTATTTAAATGTTGTTGCCCAATAAATCGATGTATTCATTTTCCGTTTTTATTATGCTCAGAGAAAGGAAATATGTAGTTAGTTGGTGGTACCCAATGATTTATTAAGAGTTCGCGTTTCGTATAGTTGTCAATATTTTTCCCAATATAATCTCCTATGTCATTACTTATAATATTTTTCACCAGTCTTTTTTTTTATATTTGGGGGGGGGGCATTGCTCCATGCCGCCCCACCATTGTATCCGCGCCTGCGTGACACCTGTTACGATGATTACTTCTATCCGTCTGAATTTTACTAGTTGAAATCTTAACAATTTATGCGCTCAATGTTGTCCCGTCTCCCGTGTATTGTACAGATATATTGGCATATTGCCCTGTGCAGTGACGTATTGGATGGGGGATGGGGGCAATCACCCCTACCGTGGTCTAAATAAAATGCTTGAATCACGGCTGTAGATAATATTGCTAAAGTACAGCCGAGGTTTGAATATATTAATTTATGTTAAGACAAAACTCCTCTAAGGTACAGGGCCCTCCCGAACAAAATAATAAGGGGTGGTGATATACATTAATTTGCCAACTCAAAAAAATTTCTCTCACTTCGCTCGACAACTACCTACAGGTTACATGCATAGTAATCAGTAAACATATTTTACACAATATTACAAAATCGTAAATATTTTATTATGTTTTCCATTTTACTATCTCTTATGAATATATTTTGATCAAATCTTGGTATGGTATAAATGTAATTTTGTGACCAACTAGTTCCGATAGCTTAACATGGGCCTCATTGTATTTTCCAGACATACTACTTGCAAAATCATAGGATTGAAAGGATATTAATTCAGGATTTAATAAGTTACTTTCTAAAATTTTGATTATTTGTAATGCTGTACCCAAACCAGTTTTGTCTGTTCCTTTTTCCATCTCCAAAAGTCGCTCAATAGCTTTACCTTGACTATTTACATAACGTACACATACTGCTAAACGGTCTTGATGTGATATATCTGGTGTTATATCAGCAGACACTGAATAAAGGTTTGCTAATTTTATCTTTTTTGCAATTATGTTACATGTTTCTTTAGCTAGTAATTCAATAAATTCATTTTGAGATTTTGGACCTAAATAAGTAACTTTATGACCGTGATGAAGACTCCTCAATCCAGCGTTTCATTAATAGATTATGCCTAGACTAGGGAGTCTATAAAAATAAAATAAAAATACGGGACAAAAAACAAAATAAATGTGATGAATAATTTTTAAATACATAGTAGATACATGAAAACAATTTATTTTGATATTAATGGTGAACTAGTTAAGAATAAAGATTATGTATGTATTATTTGTATTATATAAGCTACTTAACTAAATATAATAATATAAAAAAAACAAATTTAAATTTAAATGTGTATTGTATCATGATTATATTATACAAATAAAATATGGTTAGTAAATATTCGTAGGTAAACAAAAACACAAAAATTATTTATTTTGATGTCAATGGTTGGTCTTCTTCTGCTATTTTTGTGTACTTTTGTGCTGAACTAATTGCATCAATTAATTGATTTTCTTTTAATAAAATACTATAAAACTCATGAGTTACAAAAGTAGTTTGAAAAATGTGTTTTTATGAAAAAAAAACGGGATTAATACGGGCGGACTTGGAAAAATGGGACAAAATGCGTCCCGTATTACTTTTGTCGGGACAACGGGACATAAAGTTGAAATACGGTACAATCCCGTATAATACGGGACGTATGGTCACCCTAGCCTAGACAGAAGTTTAACCAATTGCATAACATTTTCTCCACTTTCGTCACCATCACCTCGAAATCCTAATCCTTGTCGTGATAATGTTCATGCAATATCAAATAATATAATTATAATTTGTTTGTTAAAATCTTTTTCTTGTTCCAACTTAATTGCTTCTTTTCTATTTGATTTGCTTAAAATTATATCAATGCGATTTTCAGTAGTCATAAATTGATAATAATTATCTAATGCTGCTTTATGAGAAATACAATTAAAATGTTGTTGAAGTTTACCCAACTTTTTAACGCCACAGCTTTTCATCTTATGCCACTGACGAACACCATGTTTCACCCAAGCTGAATCTTCATAAGTTCTTCCTGGACCATTAGAAAATAAGTAGCATACAAAACAATATACAGAATCAGTTTAAATACTGTATTCTAATAGTGGATATTCATTATACCACTTGGGATTAAAACAATGCTGTTTAATGTTGTTTATTGCAGTATTAATTGGGTACTTGGTTAATTTTGGCTGATGAGGTCCTAAAGCAATATGGTACTGACGTTGAGATGTTGAGGCAACAGAACCATGACTACCTGGATCATGACTTATAATATTATCAATAGTATTATTAACTAGTTTTGAACTTTCAGATGCTTTTGAGAACTGCGCAGACAAAATATTAGCATTTTTTAAAAATTCTTTAGAATTTGATTTTATTCGACTGATAATTTGAATGCTTTCCAATAGAAATATAACTGGATTTGGTAATGATTCCGATTTTAATTTAGATAAAATGGTACCATACTCACTTAAGTCTGCAACAATATTTTCCAATTTACCAGCACACGATAACCAATTTACTTCATCCTTTTTAAAGTCGGTCTCCACTGGAACTGATTGAGATACAAAAGGTACAAGGATCTAATAAAATCATATTGTAGCAAATTAGTTATCTAAAATATTTCATAAAGAAAATTATACACAACGATACCTCAGAATTAGGAGCAACATGGTATTTTCATCGTTTTGAACAAATTCTAAAACTAATTGTTTTTCAGAATCAATATTATTTATCTCGATATTTCCTATTGAATTTGAAATATTATTTTTCTTAAATAAAAATGCATAATTAATAATCATATTACTAAAACTATCCCATAAAAGTGTATAACATATTAAACAACTACCAATGAACTTTTTACATTCAAGCAAATATTTTTTTTTGTCCAGAAATAATGTTTATTAAAAAAAACAAATACCTATACATAGTACCATAATAGCATGATTAAAATTTACAGACATAATAATATAATAGTAGGTATAACATTTAATCATATTTTAATAACAACGAAAACTTATTATTGTTGAACTTAATAATAATTATAATTTATAATAGGTACTTACCAAATTTCGCTTTTCTATGATTTTTGAAGTCTTAGTTGCACTTTGAAAAGGATTATCGGGAGCACCAATATTTTAATATTAACTGACTTTCCATTGTGTACTTTTTCTTCGTGATGTTTTTTAAAATCGTTATCAAATATACTGCCACATTTTAAACACACAACTTTAAATCCATTTCTTTTACGTTTTACACTTGTGTTGTCGCACATTTTAAAATTGTATAATAAAAATGTTAATGTATAGACACGATTAAAATACTCAAATTAAATATGAATGGGTTGTCAACACAACCTTTCAATTTGAGATGCGTACAACTGAAATGGCGACCGCAGACGACCCGTTGGTCAACGGAAATGAATAACGATACAAATTACAAAAAAACCAAATATTCCATAACAATAAATACTGTAAATTCTGACAGTATACTATAAATGAAACAGTTTTAGATTCTTATCGCTCATTCGATGTCTAGTGTCTACGTAAAGGTCGCTCCACACTATGCGTGTTTCGCGTTTCGTATTTCGTGTTTTCACGTTTCGTGTAATTTCGTGAATAGTGTGTATGACTTTTTCACGAAAAATTTTTTCGTGAAAACTGATTCGCGGTGTTTCGCGACCGAGGCGGTAAATTCACGAAATCAAAGGACACGAAAAAATAATTTCGTATTGTTTCGTGACATTTCGTATGGTTTCGTGTTGTTTCGCGTTGAGCATTGTTTTCGTGAATAATATAATATTATTTTTAGAAAAATGAAATCGGATGGTAAATGTATATCACCCCATCGCTATCAACAATTATCGATATAGATGATGTGTTGAATAACATTTCGTTTCCTATTTAGTTTAGTATTAGTAGTTTAGTATTCATCATGGCGTCCGAGTGGAGTGATGAACTAGTGCTTTCATTTATCGATGAATGTTTACACGAACTTAACGTACCTAACTAAACAACAGTGTAGACCTTTAAGTACAACACTGAGAAATAATCACAAAACATTACAGAATACTGTGAAACGCGAAATGCGAAACATCACGAAACGAAAAACACGAAACACGAAACACGCATAGTGTGGAGCGACCTTAAAGGTTTTAGACGAGTCAACATCAAAAGCTTTCTCATTACTTCTATAAATAGAAATTACAGTCGTCAGTGCACAACAGTTCCTTTTCAGTTTTCATTTATTATTAAAAATAATCCAATTATTCTACGAATGCATAGACAAATTTGTATACTGTTATATTATTATATAATACATTTAACATTGTCACATTGATTATTGATAGGTACCTACTTAAATTGTATTATAGTATTTGTGTTGGACAGTTGGTCATTGGAAAATTAATTTATATACCTTCATAATAATTTTATGTAAATTACAGCATATTAATAAATTATTATGACGTCATATTTGTAATTTGTAGTATTTACAAAATTATTTATAAATTGTATAAAGTAAATTATAATTTGCCGAATGCCAACTCAAATACTTAATGTATTAATGTGCCAACTGACATATACATATTGTACACTTGGGGGGTCCTTCGGGACGGCCCTGAGAAGGTAATGCTTAATTCTAATCTAAATGCATATACTGTAGTTGTAGTATATACTGACCATAATAAAATGCCTCGGCTTTAACAATTTTAAAATTATTTTTATTAGGTTCTACAACAATGAACCATAACAATTTTGAAAAAAAATATAAACATTTATTTAAAAGTAGTCTATCATACAAAAAATCATAAATTCAATTTGCTGAAATTCTGTTTCGTAATAGTTGAATATTTTCTTGTTTTTATAAAGCAATAGGTAATTTAGTTGCCATAAATACACTTATATTTGCATTTTTCAATTAATTTACGTAGATTATCTTTGCTGCATGTACATAGGTCTGTTGACATCAATAATGACCAAATGATTGACAATTTTTCAAAAATGAAAAATAGGAATATATAGATTTTATTTTGTAAATAAATATTGTTTTACTATTTTTCGAGTTGTGTTATTTTATTTACTTTTTTCAAGAGATATTAGAGATACAAAATAAACTAGTAGGTATGTATTCAAGAGTATAAAATTGTTTACACCATTTTAAAATTAAACGTGTACTTACCGAAGTTATGCATAGGCATACTCATGAAAAAAAAGTGTAATAATTATAAATTAAGAATTTAGTACCTTCGCTGATAGACTTAAATCCAATATGCCACTGGACTTGTGGCATTGCAAGTGGCAAGGTGGTACTTAGGTATTTAAAAGTGTATTGAAGAAAGTGACACCAATCCAGGTTATCGTGGTAATAAAAGCGACGAGTAATTAGTGCAAACATATAACTGCAGTTGTCAACTGTTGAACGGATTGACGGAATAAATCATTTACGATTATTCTTTTGTAGTAACTGGTTACTGGAATTAGCAGGAAGGTAGGTATTCTCTGTTCTACTAATATTTTTAACTGTATATCTGCGTCAAGTTACTTTATTACTATTTTCTCGTTGAGGGGAGGGGTTCTATATTTTGTTGAATGACCAAATACGTTTCCAACCAAATACGATATCTTTCATATATTTTTCAATTTTATACGCGCCCCCTTCTTAAACGAGAACGTTCTGTAGTGGCAAGGAGGTTCGAAGTTATTTAATTGATTTCACCTACTTACCCGTGTTGCGAAGAGTTCATTCACAGCTGCGCGCCGTGTACCATTGACGTTTTTACTACGTTACCGGCGAGTCGGTTTTTCCTACGTGGGCACACTTTCTTTACTTACAGTAGGTAGTACGGTAGTAGGTATCTATATTTATACACCAGGAGATTTTTTTGTTAATTTATGTAGTGGAAAAGTCAAGAGAACTTGAGTTTTTTTTTCTTTTACCACAATAATTATGTTCCACTTAATGGTGAACTTCACAAAGCAACTATCACATATTGGTTACAAGAGTGCTTTAAGTGGCAAAAGCACGGACCGTGAATCAAATTCCGTTTATAAACCGCTTTCTAAATTCAAAAATGAAGTATAAATTAACAAAATATATGGCTAAAGGGACAATTTTTTTCCCCCGATACACCCACTGTGGTGTCAACGCAGAAGTTTTGTAAACATTTCCTATGAAAACAATAGGTATATTTTTATTATTTTCAATAAAACGTTAAAGGAAAACTAGGTACATAATATATATCCCTAAATCCTCTTGGAATGCGCTCGTCACTCGGTTGACGGTTCTTGTTATTATATTTTTTCAATCGCTTCAGTGCCGAAAAATATGTATCGCGTCACTCGCGTACGCGGCAACGTCGATATGAGATTTTAGAAACCAGTTCGATTCGTTGGCACGCCATTTGTGCGGTATGGAGGAAAAAAAAAACCTATGTACCTGACGGTCGGAACCGATTTTAATCAAGGCGTCCGCGTCTCCGGTTCGATCGTGTCCCAGTCCGGGGTCAAGTCAATGCCGTGTCGGGTCCGCGGGAAAACGGTTTTTCGTCGAAAAAAAAAAAATTAAAGTAATAAAACGCCCGGCCGGCACACGGCCGTATTACCTTCGGCCTCGCCACTGGGCACCGGACGGCGGCGAGCGTAGCGAAACCGCAAGGATAAAAAAATGTGCGGTCGCAAGACACTTCACACGTGACACACTCACTCGGCCCTGTCGTCGCCGACGCGCGATCCCGTCGCACCGCGGACTGGCGTTTTTCGGTCATGGCTGATTACCACGTAATATATATAATACAATAGGCGTCGGTGGGCGGCGAGCGCTTTAAAACAAACGGATGACGACTGTCCGCGGGGCCGCATAATATCATCCTTGCTGCTATAGTTTTTTTTTATTATTATTATTATTGTTATTCGTCGTCCAACGTTTCGCACTGAACTCGTTTTCCGATTTTCGTCGCTGTGCTGATTGTCTCTAAATTATTTTTTTCTTCTATTTCCCGGTAGCCGTGGTGTTTCCTAAATCGAAGCAATACTTCGCCTGTCAAAGCAACACAAGGCTCTTTCTTCGCCGGACTTCTGGTAGCGAGGGATAGTTGAATTTTAATTTCAAGTATATGATTCACCCGTAATATTTATCAGAGATTCTTATGACTCAAAACGCTCATGTACTTATCGAAATATCCTGCACGCATTAATATTTTGAATGCGATTATGTCATTAATTTTATCGGTGTAAAAAATTAACTATGCGTAATACTAACAGCAATATGAGTCACCGAGTATGAGTAGATAAAACTATGATTTTTATGTTTATGGTAGTAGGTGGGCACATAACATATGATTTTATTGTATAGCACAATATTAATATAAACGAAGTTTTAAGTCGTTGTGTTATTGAAATGTGTCCTATACTCCATTAAAACCATGTCTGCTATCTGTATCTAAATACATCGTGTACCTACACATGTAACAGAAAAATGAGTCAAACCGGGCAGATAAAAAGAATACATTTTATTTCAATCGAATATAATTTTTTTTTTTTTACAGATAATTGATAAATTGTCAATTGGTTACACAATATGAATAAAGTAGTAACTTAATATTATTAGAAGTTCTGTCGATTTTATCTCCCAAATAAGCGTAAAAGTTTTCCATGGAAATTGTATTTCTGTATAGAACATGCAGTTATCATACATTCACACGTATTTACTAATTTATTATAGTATTTTATAGTAAACACTGATCACTGTATATATATATCATAACGTACAACAAGAATATACAGAGTTCAGCTTAGTTAAAATACATCTTTGGCCAAAGAAAAAATATCTGGACAATACTTTTGAGCGACTAAACCATAGGGTTGTTTTGATCCAACTATAATATCTGTATGTTTACTGTGTAGATTCCATACATGAATTCCCATGCTATTCTCGAGGGAACTCATCACTTTAGCACTAGTATTCGAATTGAAATATAGTGGCCAATCCGTCCACTTTACTGGGCAAAATGCCTCCTGTCCATAAACCATGAATCCTTTACAATTTTCTTTGTTGAAATCAGTTATCTATAAAAGCCAAGAATTATTAAATTTTCAACACTAAAAAATAACATTATAATATTTCAAAATATTAATTTTATTTATAAACACTCAACACATTAGGTTTTTTTCGTAAAAATGGTATTTTATAAATAATTAAAAAATCATAATGCATAAAAAGGACTATTAGGTCAGTGGTTTTCTAATAAGCAAATGAAATTGGTATTTGAATGCTTGACAGTAGAGGTTAGAAATACTTTTATATTATAATTCTGAATTGAGTTGATACACTTTGAAAAGTTTGAATCAATATCTATACAACAGCATTATTAATATACAATTATTAGGTACACTTGATAATGAGCAATAGCAAACTTTCTAGGCACTTTTGAAATTCAAACTAGGAATTAAAATTACATTTATTTTATTCTGTATTTGATATTTTCATACAACTGCTGTAAACGTACTTACGTACAACACATGATATATGCAAACTGTAACAGACAGACTTTTTATATAAATAAATTAAAGTTTTTGACATGACTTAGCAGAACGATCACACCATTAACGGAGGTCCTTCGGTCGCTTATTCTCGAATGAGTGAACATTAAGCGGCACGGTAAGATATGTTTCATCATTGTTATTGAGTGTTCTGTATAACTATCGAGTATAATGGATTAAGGTTCAAAATCTCCAAATCCATAAAAAATAACTTGAAATTGTTAATACAATTTTTGTATGTTTATACTATTAATTTATAAATTATTCATTTTTGACTGGCGCGTTACAATTTGAACTGAACAAAATTATAGACATGAATGATTATCTCCGTAAAAAAATGTAAGTGTTTTAAGAATTATATATGTTATATTGGGCATGGAAATGTAAGTATATCATACCATTAGAACATGAAAACTCACACGCTGAAGTATCACCTCATAATAACGAAAGTTAAACCACTGATTGTTTACAAAATTATACTTAGTAAAAAACAGTGAATTAGTAACCTTTATTTCTTTATTTCAATAAAACATATTAAATGCAATAAAAAATACCATACTTTTAATTCACTCACCACTTCTGTGTTGCAGATTTTTCTAAGTGATCTGGTAATAACACCAGGGCCATTATATCCCCAATTATTACCAAGATAATTCTTAGCAAAATCGTTGATTGCAATATTAGCAATAGTTTTTCCAATGTCATCATTACCAAAATTCAGAACTAAAGATGCAACTGACGTATTAGATTCGACACTGGCGAAATTTGTGATTCCTTCCAAAGACCTGAAAACAGTCAATTAATAACAAATTAATAATAATCTTTGTTAGACACATGCTTTAATGACATTAATTATTACTTCATTAGAACCACATCTAAATCCATATAAGTTCCTCCGAATTTCCATAATGTCAGAAATCTCAGTAAATCACTTGTATGAGAAACTGGCCAAAGACTAGTGAATATTGTGTTGGAAGTTACAAAGTCTTGTAATGGGGTTTTTAAGGAATATTTTACAAAATTGATATGCCTAAAATTAACATTTGAATACATATCCAATCGCTTAATAACATCAGATTTATTGTTTATAAAACTAGGAGAAACAAATAACACAAATACTTTTAAATTTGGGTTTAAATTGGCTGCAGATTCTATTGCACAGCCTTGCCTTAGGTTTAAATGAATTCCATTTTTATGATTACATGATGTTTCAATAAAAAAAATACTGTTTTTTTCTACTTCTTGTGGATTTAATTCAAGTAAAGTATTAGGGAGCTTATCCTCAAAGTAACAAGAAATTAATGGTTGTTGGGATGCATTTGAGTTTTCGTTAACATTACCAAGAAAATGAATATTATATAAAAACAATAGAGGTATAAGTAGTATACATATATACATAGATATAATACGAGTATGTATTATTTTAAGATATGGCCGACAAAACATTTTATTTAAATTTAAAATAAAATTGAATTCTTATGAATTATTACAAATATCTTTTGTAACTAACTTAGAATAAATAATTTTAAGAGAGCAGGTTAAAATTAAATTAACAAAATAATCGTCATGTAATACTATCATTTTCATAAATTAAAAGTTGCATAAAATCTTCCAGTTTCTTTTAGGTTTGAATGGTAAGTAGTAAATCCAAATCTAAAACAAAATTAACATTTTATTATTGTACATACCTAGATTTGTTTAATTTACCAGTTTCTATAATGTTAAGATATTTGTCTAATCGTAGGTATGGGTACTAGTAAGCTTTAAAGGTTTAAATTAAAATAATATACTGTAGAATTTGGTTATTTATTAAATCATGTATCAAATTATTATATAGACAATAAATAAATTATATATAATTGCTACCTACTCGTATTATAAAAATAGCGTTATCAACCTCCCGGCCCAAAAAAATGAGTGATATTATATGTTTACCCAGCCCAGAGAAAATTTGAATGTAATTACTTATAATTATATTACTACAATACTACATATTATAGATTACTTATTGCAACATGTAGTGAAAAAGTATATTATTTCTAAATCAAATACATTTATTATTTTGACACTCGAGCTTACAAGAGCGTTTAAAAAACTTTTGTCCCGTTTCCGTCGATTAACCTGTTTATTAATTAAAATAATTACCTTTTGGCTGAACGAACATCTTTCGGCTCCTTTTTGTTCCTGCTTTAATTTTCAAAATAGTTATTAGTTTTTATTGACTCATCGCAGTCATCATATTTTTTATTGAATAAAAATTTATAATTATTAACTCAATGTTAGCAATTTTTATGCAGTTCATTGTGCCTAAAATTTTAACTTTGTACCCATTTTAAAATTTGATATAACACCATAATTAAATGGACGTACGTGATGAAATGAATAATATTATGTGTTTCGTATACCTACATGTCATGTCGACATGTAATACACGGTTAAACTATGTTACTTGTTATTCGTCATCGCAGATATCGTGCAAATTTAGTATTAAGTACCGATAAGTTGTATCAGATATACTATGAAATGTATACTCTTTAACCAATGATTATACCATATTACTTACTTGGTGCTTGGAAATATGTATAATGCCTAGGAGATGCAAGAATTATGTACATTGTGTAGTGATTTTGGGCGTTTTGTATAATGCAATTATATGTAATAGACCCTAGGCATTATAAATCATGGATCATCTATATTGTGACACATATATGAATAAATAAATATACATGTAGATTTATATATACACAGAGCGTCGCACATCATGAGGTTAATGAAAATAAAATGTTGAAACGTCAACATTTTCAGAAAAAAAAACCTCTTTAAAATGGCTATATACAAATTTTTCGAAAATAATAAAAAAATAGTTATTTTTTTATACTTTTTTACCAAAAATTTAAATTCAATTAAAATATGAGAGATATTTGCAGTCTTATAAAAATAAACAGATTTTGAGGGTCTGCATTATTTGTGGAGGAATTTCAATGTACAAATCCTCAGTGAGACAACCTGAATATGCGTTAAGTCGCATAAAAAAAACATAAAAAAATATAAGAAGTACAGTACGTAAAAAATATAATAGTATACAACTATACTATATATCATATAATATATATGTATAGTTAATAGGTATATCTCGATGGTTCTTTGTCACATCCTCCTCTATATAATTGATGTAATACATGAATGTAAAATGTGTTTAAATTTTTTATGATTTTAAGGTAAACAACATAATTAAATTTTTTTAAGTATTTGAAAGTATCTACAAATACTTTTTTTAACAAGTATCCAAATATGTATTTTAAATACGTTTGCAATCTGTATCTGTATTTGAACACTTTTAAAAAGTATCTTTTACAAGACTGATGAGGACAAAGGTTCAAAATCCATTTTAATATATCAGTTTGGTTTATTACATATACTGATTGATTTACGACACATTTATGATCAGCATCGTATTTTATAATCTTATTAGAGCAGATAATGGGTAAGGTAATTAGAATTAATAGATTTGTTTCAGTAGTACTCCCATTTGACCGAAGTATTTTAGTAGTTTTGTTGTAGTTATTGATGTACAGTGAACGATGGTGATACGAAAAACCAATCAAACGATCAATGTTACTAAATCGATGCGTTGTATCAGCATTTAAGCATCGTAACTATTAATTTGATGTTTATTTTGATAAATTATGAAACATCACATGTCATATTAAAATCGTAAAGAATACTTTCGAATTATACTGAAATGCCATTGTTACATTATTTATCATAACAATTATACAAATACACTGTTTTACCTACTGGCTACTGGTTTAGGTAAGTAGTAAGTACCTACCTACCGTAAGTATCATATACCAAGGTGATTTTTTTTATCGTTTAACATTTATTTTACAGACTGATGAATGTGTTTTTGAAATAATTATTTTTTTTATTAGGTACCTATTTTAAGTGCTATTCACGATATTAGTAAAAAAAGGTTATCTTAATTACACCTATTTGTATTACTTACCTTTTTTTGGCTACACAAATTTTAATTTCATTATAAACTTAAAATCGTCAACATTTTATTACAACCAAATTGAATTGACACTATTTTCATAGCGAGAGAAAATATATTATTTAGTGATACTTGATAAGTTGTGTAAATATATTTATCTAGTTACCTATGTATTAGGTATGTCTTAATAATACAGATTGTAGACAATTCGGGTGGGGCATAGTTAACATTTCCTAAACGGGCCCCCGGTGTCAAAATTCTACATTAATATGACCTAAATTATCAAATATACATCTTCTTTATTGTCATTAATCATTATTATTATGATTATTATTATTATTTGACAATGTTAAATCGAGGCGTAGTTGTTTTGCGGTCTATAAGTGTCACACTTATAATATCACGTTAGACTATCGATATTCCGAGCTTAAAAAAATGATTTGACATAATTTATTTTAAATTATACCACGTTGAAATCAATAAAAACTTCTTTTGTAATGCGCATAAGTTATTAATTTATTATCTATGGCGTATTGTTTCACCATAATCCATAGGTGAACAAAAATATTGTTGGTAATTCAATTCAATTAAATCAATATAAATTATATTATTTTATTATTATTGTATTTCTTCTAGGTTTTACTTATTTTCTTTATATGTTGTTCCCCTTTTATTTACTTGGGATGAATGCGGCATTATTTAACAATATTGACACAAAACTCGAATGTAATCAAAAACGTATTTAATTTTATTTTATTTACAATTATAATTTTGAAATAATGCTTGTAATTATTATTAAAATTTATATTTAATATTTATATATTAATATATCGTTTCAGTTTTAGGAGGCCTAGTAAATTAAAATTGAGTGCAATTTACGGACAAAATACATTTTTATTGTTATAATTTTTATTAATTTTACTATAAATTATAACATGCACCACCAGTCCCATATATTAACATTTCATAATTTTTACTTCAGATAGGTACGTATTTCATAAAAACTTTATGTATTTTTAATCAAACTTTGAATATTCTGTGTTTCGGATTGTTTTTATTTATGAAATTGAATTAATCACGGCAGATAAATAAAATAGGATATAAATAGTTAAGACAATATACTTACTAATATTGTTTGTGTAAATATTATTTTCAAACGAAACTAAAAATATGTATATAAAGTATGTAGGTATTTGTTCAAGTTTTCAAAATCAGTGACGGCTACAGAATATTTGTTTATTCTTATTGATGCTTATAGGTAAAAAGTTCTATAGAAAATGTTTATTGGCCATACCATCGATTACCAATCGAGAAATTGTAGAGTAGTTATATTAACACTTTTAAAAAACATACTTACTTTATTAGGTACCAACAGATTAGCATATTATACATCATTTTCTAGATAAATATATCTAAGTAATGAAATCTTGTTTTGTGTGACGTGTCCTAGCCTCGAACATGTCCATTAATTATTACTACAATATTACACAAACACAATCTACAAATAAGTTGTATGCTTCCATAGTTAAACTGTATGTACACAATGTTTAAGTTTAAATGTTTTAAACAGTAAGAAACATAAAACACAAGTTCAAAGAGCAAGTCATTTTAATCGACAAAAAAAAATTCTTGAGGAAAAACTTAATATAATTTATATACAATCATTTTTACAATTATTTTAAGCACACAACAATTATACAACTAACATTTTAATATAATCATAAGCTGGACACTGAAAAAGGAAATTATAATTATAGATTGGTATAATTTATTTTAATTCATGACACATCACAGTTTCATATACCAAGGATATTTAACTGCTCATGGAATGTTAGATTAATTGATGCTATTAAATTTTCAACTATACAACACACTGTTACCAACTAATTGGATATAGTTTAAACTTAATTTTGTTTACTCTAATTGTTAATAGAAATTAAAATAACTGATGTAATTTAAAAACATTTTTAATCAGATTTCATACATTTTAAATTTAGAATGGTGAATCTTTTTTTTTATATAGATAATAATATGTATAAATGTATATAAATATAAGATATAAATATTTGAAATTTAGAAAGCCTTAAACAATATAATTGTTTTAAAGGTTCAATTATGTATTTAATATCTATATAATAATTAATAAGTATATAGAAAAATTTACAAGTTACTCATTAAATTAGTTATTTTTAAGTTCAGAAATTGTTTTACCTATTGTCTTAGGTAATTTTTTATTTGTTGAATCTTCTAATTCTCTATCTTGATAATAATGAGGAGCAACTTCAAGCAGCCATTTACTTTCAATTTCAGTCACTTGTCTCATGAATTCTTTAGTTGTAAACACTAATTCATGGTATAGAACCCACCGAGGCAGTTCTTCAAATAAACTACTATTTGGATGTATCATAACAGTTTGATTATGTTTAACAGTGCGATAATGTCCTTTTGATAGTCTTGCAATATGATAAAAGTAACCAGCCGTAATAGCCTAAAAAAATCAAATATTAAAATTTCGTAGACATTTTATTAATAGAATTAACATCATACTTTTCGAATATTAACAGTTTCAGTTGGATTTGAAACAATGTCCATTTCAACACGTTGCATTAATCCAACTAATTGATCTCTAACATCACGAGCTCTGCGCATTGATCTATGTTGAATATAATTTTCATAACACCAATTGGTACTAAAGTCTGTATTAGCCCATTGATTATAAATGTTTAACAGAGCCAAGTGATCACCACCATGTGTAAAAAAGTTTTTACGGGCAGTATCCGCTAAAACGAGCTTATCTTTAGGTCTGTAAAATATAGCACTATTGACACTTAACATTGCAGCTATAGAAGCAATCTCTTCAGAACATTTATATCTGAAAAAAGTTTTATAATAAATTTAAAACTAATTTTTAATATTAACAACATTGTAATTTTAGTATGATAAATAGGTTAAAATATATTGAAAGTAGGAAATAGTATGGAATTCTTTTGTGAAATGTTCAGTAAATTACTTTAACATGTATAATAACTAATTAAATAAGAAATTTGTTAATTATTATGAAAATGATATAATAAAGTTGTAATTATCATACATTTTTTTGTAAAAAAAGTAATAACTTTTTGTGTTAAATTTGTTCTAAATTAGGAAAAATAAAAACTTTAATCTTTATAATTTTAACCAAACAATTCAACAGTTGTAATATTTCTTTTTTGTTTGTTAATTATAAATTAATGTAATTGTTATTAAGTGTTATATTTAATAATAAGTAACTTAAAAATATTAAATGTACATTATACAAACATTTTATATAAGATGATAATTTATGACTAATTTATTAGATACAACTTATTATAATACACATGTGTATAATTGTTACAAACTAAACTTACTTTTCAGATGCTAACAGCATTTTGGCCATCAGAGGGTCTAATGGAAATTCAGCCATACGGCGTCCTAACTTGGTCAATTCACCCCTGTGATTCAACGCTCCCAATGCATACAGCTGCTCTAAGGCTAGTACCTGTAAAAATGAGTAGGTTTAGTGAATATTTTAGATTATTATTAAGTAAATTTACTAACCAGTGTCTCATGTGGAGGAGGATCCAAAAAATCAAAATGTATCAAATCATTAATACCAAGAGCCTTCAGCATTAGCACAGCGTTACCCAAATTAATTCTCTGTATTTCTGGAACGGTATTATCATCCAGTTCACTCTTATAAGCCCATGCTGTATATAGACGAAAACATTTACCAGCAGCCACTCGACCAGCTCGTCCAGCTCTTTGGTTAGCACTAGCCTTAATAGATATCACATAAAAAATAATACAAACATTACAAATAAATAAAAATAGATTTAACAAAACTCTTACTTTTGATATTGGAACAACTATTAAAGATTCCATTCCAGTGCGAGAGTTAAAATTATTTTGTTTACAAAAACCTGGATCGATAACATAAATTATATTATCAATTGTTAAAGATGTTTCAGCTATATTGGTGGCCAAAACTACCTATATAATTTTCAAATTATTTATTTATTTCATAAATCAATAATATTTTTTGTTAATTACTTTTCTAGCATTTGGTGGAGTAGGGTAAAAAATTTTGGCTTGCATGTCTGTGGGCAAATTACTATAAACTGGCAGTATAATAAGTTCTTTAATTTGAGATCCGAGTCTACGAACACGCTCTTGTAGGAGTTCATTACAAGTTTCAATTTCTTCTTGTCCAGTTAAAAATACTAATATATCTCCAAGGGGTTGTGTTACATGAATTTGAAGTATAGATACTACACATGCATCAATATAATCAGCCTCAGGTGCTTTTGTATAGTATATATCAACAGGAAAACGCCTTCCTAATACACAAATAGAAAAAACTATTGCAATTAAATACAAACATATACAAATCCTTTAAAAAATTTACCAGGTATTCTAAATATAGGAGCATCATCAAAGAACTCTGAAAATTTCTGTGCATCTAAAGTGGCACTAGAAATTAACAACTTTAAATCTGGTCTGAACCGTATTACATCTTTTACTAAACCAAATAAAATATCTGTATGTAGGGTACGTTCGTGAGCTTCATCAACGATCATCACACTATATGACTGTAAATCAGGTTCTGATAAAAATTCTCTATGCAATGTTCCGTCAGTCATGTATTTAATAATCGTACGCTCTGAAGTGCAATCTTCAAAACGTATACTATAACCAACCTAAAAATGTTAATGGTTTAATAATTTTAATTTTATTTATACTTGAGATATATCTTTAATTACTTCATTTCCAAGTTTAACAGACATTTCTTCAGCAACACGAGCTGCAACCGACATTGCAGCAACTCTTCTTGGTTGAGTACATCCAATTTTTTGATTATTATCAGTGAAACCAGCTTCATGTAAATACTGTGGAATTTGTGTTGTCTTACCAGAACCTGTTTCACCTTCTATGATAAGTATCTAAGAAAAACAAAAAAGTGATGTATATACTCTCTTGTATAATTTGATGCTTTAACGTTTAAATAAATTAAAATTATTACTTGATGGTCTTTAATAGCTCGTATTAAATCTTTTTTGAATTTATAAATTGGTAAACTTTTTTTTGTTTCTTCAATGTTAAGTTTTTTACGTTGCTTTTCAGTAATTTCTGGTTTTTCCTAAAATACATAATTTTATTTAAAAAATAATTATATAATCTTAATTAACATCTTAAGTTATTGTAAAATAATATACATCATCTGTGCCAGGTATATTCGCAGTTTGGATAAAGTCTATTTGATTATCGATTAACAAATCATACTGTTCTCTTTCTTGTTGTTTCTTGGCACCAAATTTATATACACCACTAGACATTTGTTCTTCTTCCCATTTTTGTTGCTCCGTAGCTGAAGTTTTGTCCACTTCCATTTCATATTGCATTTGATCAACTTTAATATCTTGAGGCATACGGTAACGTTGAACATTTTCAAGTTCTCTAGCTTTTTCATGTTCTTTTGCAAGGACCAATAACTTCTTTTTGTGTTCACGTTCAATAAGTTCACGCTGTGATAAGCTATATAAAATATCAAAACAGATATGAAATATACTCTACTTTAAATAAAAAGGAAAAACAAAAACTTACTCTTCAGCATCAAACAAATATTCATCATCTAATATATCAGCTTCAAGTTCAGTAACTTTATCTTCTTTTCTTTTCTCTAGATATTTACGACGTGACTCAACACGGAGTCTAGGTATAACCGTTTCTTTTTCACGTTCATTTTCTAACTTTAATCTTTTTGCTGCCTCTTCATAAGCTTTTTTATCTAGACAAAAATCAATATTTTATAATATAGAATATATTGTAGTTCAGGAAAATATCAAAGTAGATTGAATTAAAAAAAATGTATTTTTATTATAAATCAACATCATGAAATCAAGATGAATACTTTGATTGATTAGATACAATACGCATCAATATTTTCGGAATTCGTTAGTATTGTGTTGGTGACATAAGTACATGCCAAAGATTGATTAAAAAAATATATTTACTATACAAATAGGAATAATATTAACAAAAATTACCAGAACGGGGAACAGCAACATTACGCGTTTTATCTTTGTCTTTTCTTTTCAGCCTTTCGGCAAATTTATCACGCTCTCTGCGATCATCATCGCTGTCACTAGAAGCCATCGTGAACTTAAGTATATGTCATAAAATAAACTGAAATTAGTAGTTCGGGTGGAAACGACAAAACACAAATTCGTATTCGATTCAAAACGTACGTTATCACAACGTAATGTTTACACGCTGTTATCGCGACATGTTCGTCGAAGACGCATTGCCGCAGCGGTCGATGTTTTTTTCTCCAGGTTATAAAGCAATGTGGTTACCTATGTGATAACTGATAATGTTGGTGGCGCGCGCGCACCCGAATTTAAAACCATTCAAACGTCCACCACGTCGACGACAACTTGCTATTAATTATCATGCTTATGCTTGTGCGATTCGCGTATTTTAACCTGTACGAGGTCCGGGCGGTTCGCAGTATTCAAAAAGCAACTCATTTCGTGCATTGCACTTGTACGTACAGGTAGGTGCATTATTTATCGTTCATGTACTCCTCTCGATACCGCCGTTACACACGTTTTACGTTCATACTTCGCCTAACCGTAATTCATTCGTGTGGTACCGGGCTCGGTACCGTTCTCCTCGACCAATGATCAAATGCAGTGTTTCGTAAAATGACTATTTTCCGAAAAATAATCACGTACGCACGAAGCATGTGGATCGTACGCGTACGTGGTGGCGGTTGCGTTCTGCTACTACGGTGCGCCTACTAAAACAGCATGAACGGTTAATGGCTGACTGCGGTTATTGTTCTGCGTTCCGATGCTTGGGCAATGCTGCCGATGGAGAGGGGTAACAGGTCGGGACGTTGTCCCTCGTCTGCACTTCAAATATATTTCAAATAAATTCCCTAGCGATTAGCTTCATAATATTGCATTAGACACTTTACATTGCTTTACGAACAGCTAATACCCGGCGTTGGTCTAAGGCGGGTGAATACAGATCCAATGGTCCATGCATGTTAATCACGCGTTCGTCGTGAAAGAGTTAATAATATAAATAAAGAAAAATGCGTTGGTTACAGTTGATGACAAGGGTGTTGCAATAGAACAACCGCGAAGGTATAACGTTTTATTTTACAAGGAATAAATAGCATGTAACACTGACGTATTTTTTAGTTTGCAAAGTATACACTTTTTTTATTGTACTTTTTTATGTTTAATTTCATCATGCCCTTCCATGATAAATTTCCTGCGGGTGCCCATTATGCTGCCGTTAACGTGTGGCTGAACGAATAAAAAAAAAAAAATTCCAAGCAATAATGGTTCTCATCATATAAAGTTTGAAAATTATAAATACCTACCTATGTTTTCTTATTTTCCGATTTTCGTAACAATTTGGTGGAAACTTTTAGAATCGTTGGCGCATTTGTTTGTTTGATAAGTTCCATCAGCCACAAGCAACAATGTCATGAAATGATTTGATATTTTGTTGATTTTTTTTTTGATCAACAAGCAATTAGGTAGGTGCATGTGCTCAGTAATGGTCAAAAACGTCAACTATGTAATAAAATATTAATAAGAAGTTGTTTTGAATTTATAAAAGTATATATGTGTTAATATACTCGTATATATTAATTATATGTGTAAATAACTTTACTTATCATTATTTAAGTAGGTCTACAAATTTAGAAAACTTAAAAGAATAACTTTCATTTTACCAACATATATTATTTTTCTATACACAGATTGTGTACATTAATTGTGACATGTATAGATTATACATGTCTTTTGTACAATAACCATCCTACTTACTTTTTGATTTAATTTTAATTTTGACTTGGTGAGAAGAAGTCACTCATTAGCGATATTTTCATTTATTGAGAACGAATACAACATTTAAAAACTTATAATAGGTATAATCTGGGTTATTCTTGAATTGGTCCTAATGTCCTGAATTTTGTTCTATAATCAAACAAATAACGACAATACTATGAAATCATATTTTATACAAACCAGTTATTAATGTTTATTACGAAAAACTGAAAATAAATGCGACTGATATAATAATTTATTGACAGGTTTTTATTTTATACTTTTATTTTAACTACTCTCTCATTTTATATTTTAAACTATTAAAATAGGTAATAACTTTTGTGATTATTTGAACTATTTTTATTTAGTAGTTTTATTTTTTTGCCAGAAATCATTCTTATGTAAGTATAGAGAAGCCGACATATATAAATTATAAGCTATATTAAGTTGTAATAGTTTAATAGTAAAGTTGTATATTTTATAACTATTAAACCTTTAATTAAATTATTATTATAATAACCTCATAAGGATCTCAATAATGTACAGTAGTTATATGTACTTATAATAAACTAGTTTTATAATAATCTTTCGACAAACTTTAGTTTTTTTAAAGACACTCTTTTGTGTTTAAGTATTTTAGAAAGTAAAAAACTTTACGTTTCTAATTAAATAAATTAAGTACTTGAGTCACATTTATATTGTTGTTTATATGCATTATATTTAACCTAGTTTTAACTAAAGTTTCAATATTTTTTTAACTAACTCAAATAAGGATATAAGATTTTTTTTTAAATGTCCAGGTGAATTTTCAAAATCTATTATCGGTGTAGTTCTTTAGCGGTTTCGTTCCATGAAAAACAATACAAAAAACAGTTTTTAAGTTTCATAAAAAAAATCTTTTCACGTGTTCTCAAGTATGTATATGTAAATATATAATATATATTTATAGTTTATACACCTACACATATATTAAGAGTATATGTGTTATATTACAATATACATACATTGTATAATGCTTAGACGTTTCAATACTTAATTGTTTAGTATTTGTTTGCTGGCTTGTACATAATGAGAAATGAATATTCAAATAGTAAGTTCCTATGACATTTTTTTGAATATCCTTAATAACGACGTACATTCATATTGTTCGTTATGCATTACTGGTTAACTGACGTGACGTGGAAAATATATTTGTTTCATTAAGATTATTTATATTAGGTCTCATTAGTATAATAATATATGTTGTGTTTATAAAGCACTAAAATTGCATATTGTTACTGGGTAGCCAGGTAAGTAGCAATGTTTCAAGGTGGTCCAGATAAATGTTTAGTTAAAATTGTATCAAAATCTAATCAAAACTACACACGATTTTCAATTAAATAATTATCAAATCGTTATCTTATTACTTTATTAGAATAAACAATAAAGTTAAAAGTATGCAACAAAATGATCAAATTGAGTTTTAATATTGTATATTATGAAAATATTTAGATTCCGAAGAATTTGAAATGAAAGTAAGACTCAATTTAATTATATTTTTTTAACAAATACCTAGATAATGTCTGCAAGATGATTGTTGGAATGATTGTTTTTTAATTTTCGTTATTTTTATAACTAATTTATGGAAACTATGAAAAAATATTAGAAAATCATAATATTATTTTCTGAATGTTTTTAATGGTTTTAAAAAATAGTTTAAAAAAATAATGAAAATTGTGTTAGGGGAAGTTGATAGATTTTATGTAAGAATTTTTTTTTTTTAAATACTTTGATTCGATTAAAAGAACAATATTAAAAAAACAAAAACTCTCGCCGTTTTATTAATTATAGTTTTTTTGTCACTTTGTACTACTATAAATAGACAAATAATTGTTCGCTTTTAAAAAGTTAATGTTCAAAGCATAAGAAAAATAAAAATATTATATTATAAAATAAATAACAATGTTAAGTAAATTGATATTTCGTCGGTACTATCTCGATAATACTATATTATGTTGTTAAATAAAATGAAACACCTTCATCAGTCTTAGAACGTGCTCAAAAATAAACAAAACTCATGTTGGAATTAAATTATAAATAAATCCTTGTTAAAATAAGTGTTTGTTATTTTAAAATAGAATAAAAACGCTTAATTATATAGTTGTATCCATTGAAATTAAGTCTTGTATTATCTGAGTATGAAACTGACTAAACTGAGTATATCTATACGACTATATGTTTGGAAAGTGGAAGTATAATTCCAAATACATCATATCAATGAACTCAAAACATATGGTTTTTATAGATTTTAATAAATTTTTTTTCTACTATAATCTAACTACAGTTCTTCTATTTTAATTTTTAAAAAGCGAATGAAAATAGAGTAGATTAATGCTATATTTGATTTTATTATAAAAAGTTGTATTCATTTAATTTTAAGTTTGGTATTATTCGTAAATAAGTATGAGTTGACCCCTATTTATAAAAACTAAAACATTGTTCAGTACTTACGATCTATATTTTCTTGTTTTTTAAACCATATGTATTGTATAAAACGTAAAATGCAATAATTATAAACTTATTTACTACAATTAAAAAATAAATTTTGATTGATTTCAATAACATACAAAAATTATGTGATGTTTCGATTAAGAACTGGTCGTTTTAATATAAAATATTTAACTAAAATAAAATAACATTAAAATAGCCAAATAAATATACAAACCGTATAATTCCTAGTCAGCAGAAAATTTATTGTAAGAGAAATGTAGTGGTCTATAATTATTATGTGTATTTTATACGAGTTTGTGGGCCGTAGGATTATAGATGTATTGAGTACTATAGTAGTAGTATAATTAAATATAATAAAATATAATTTATTATTAGTAGTTTAATTAAAAATAATATAAGTAAAATAAGCTATTGACACAATTTCTTTAATATGATTTTAAATGTTTATATGATATTATAATATAATAGTGGGTTTCTTTAAACTCATGTTTACCCTTTCTTTTAATAATAAATGGTTTAAGTTCGAGTAAAGAATATGCGAGGATCAAATACTTTTATGATCCCTATAGCCAGAAAAGTGTTCAAAAAGCGTCCCTGAAAACACTATACATACATTGTACACTGTATTGAGTGTATACGCTATATATATATTCGGATATCAAAAATTCAAGACATTAATGATAAAATACTTGTAGACAAATATTGTGAAAAACTATATTCTCCCATCTTTCGTACTTGGTAACAAATCGACAAAGCATCAATACTTGTTACTGAGCATACGTACGATTATCGGCAAAAACACGTTTAAGTAATGAAAATATTTACTCTCTATATGAAATTACATATTATATTTATGACGAAGAAAATAGGGTACTCGTGAAGTTTAATAATTTATGAGACAAAATGCGAAACGATACCGCAGAAACTTCCCGACCAAGCCACAAATTGAATGTTAGTAATTTCGTTAAAATCGAAACTAAGAAATAGCAACTATATTAATGTAACTTTAAAATGGTATATTGATGAGGCGGTGATGTAACGTGGTGGTATAAAATAATATATCCTAGACTACCTCAGACACGGAAAAAAATGGACTTCTATTTCTGTTTGAACGCCTTGAATCATAATATATTACTATTTCTCTAATATTTCAATGTAGTATTAATTAAAACAAAAAACTTGTCATTCGCAATACCAGTAGAACATTTGAACAAAAATTAAAGTTGGTTATTAAACCATTCAACGTTATATATTTAAAAACAGATATTTGACATCGAAATAATATATACTTGGTGTCTAGGTACATTTATTTAAAAGTGTTCACACTATGTATTATATTTTAACAAATGACTATATGGATATTAAATGTAATCTGATCTATTAATATCGATTACGAGCTGACGGATATGTAAAATTATTATGTTAACAATTAATAGTAAATACAACTAAGTAACTAATGATTCAATAATCATAAATTAGTCACCACGGTTTGTTTACATTAGTAGCATTTAAATGCATGATCAACATTGACAAAAATTATGATCAAGCGTTTTATAGAAACCATTGTATTATGTAAGATTAATGATTACTCGATATACAATATTTATTGGAGTCATACTTACTGTTCATTCCTATTATAGGTAATCGTTATTCATTATGATGGTTGTACTAAACATAAATCAATTATAATATAAATATATTATAATAATATAAAAAATCAGTAATGGATAATTTTATTTTTAAAACCTAGTGTCGATTTGATAAAATTGTCCAAAATATGTCTTACATCGATTCAACGTTCGCAACTTTTTCAATGAACTTTAATGCACAATAATACAAATGATATGTTCATAAAGAAAAAATTAATAAACTTTTTTTGTATTTACTATTGCTGTTTTTTAATATTTAAATAAAATTATTGTGATATTGTTATTGTACTTTTTTTTTTTTTTCGTTATTATTGGTCAAAAAACTGAAAACAATGTATTTTTAATTCCATTATGATCGAGTAAGATACTTTGAAAGATTTTTGAAGAGATTTACTACCAGTAATATCGATTACGGAGAAATAAACATTAAATTGCAATCTCCAACCAGAGCTAAAGAAATTGTTGATAAAGGGCGACAAATAAATAAATAATTTCACAACAGTCTTAACGAGTTCATAATATTATGTATCTCGTTGAACCGCAGGTTTTCTTTGTTTCTTTTTAAATTTTATTTTCGTAATACTTAAAATGAATGAAACACACCCATCACTTTTTAACGAATTGCGTATTTTAAATGTTTGCATTTAGATAATATATTTTAATTTATAGCCAATGCAATTTCAATCACAATAATAAAACACATGCTACGGCAGTATACATTACACATAGATAGTTTGCGGCACGGTATACTCAGATGAGGGTTTTAATGAATTTCCATTATTATATTCGACACGTCCTACATTGTATAAGTACACGTTTGATAGTTATTTGATCAGCACGCACGCATTTATAATAATGTGAGGTTTGTTCTGTGTTGAAAATATACCTTCAACAGCATAAAATATTATACGCAAGTGAACACAAACAAATATAACATTTTCGTGTACCTAAACCATAGTATATCGTATGGACACATACGACATGTAGGTGCCCTGCCGTGTATAACTTACTGTGTAATGATGATGGGGAGCGAGTATTTTCATTACAAACATTTTGTTGACAAAGGGAGTTCCACGACAATGGGACAATTGTGAATATATGACACGCTTGGACGTATATATATTTTAACAATTAACAATGACAAGAGACCCTAATGAATCTATATTCTCACAAAATACTAAATAGTCTACTTGACTCTTGTTTTATCCCAATAATAGTATGCATAATATATACAGCGTAATACATGTATACTTTAACGTTTCGGTAGGTAGGTACCTACATAATAAGATTTCATAACGGTTATTCTGAACCGACTCTTTATGCAACCGATACAATCGTTTGTCATTTTTAAAATGTATATACTTTTATCCGATGCTAGGAAAAACAATACTAGTCTATATTTATCCGGTCTGCTTTCAGATATTTTATCCAAGTACACTCATCGGTTAATAATCGTCAACGCTTTTTTTTCTTATTGAATTTGTTTTTACTTTTATACTAGTATATACAATGACGTTGGCAATCAAACATTATTGACAACGTCCCACACTCGGTGTATAGATACCTATACTATATGTTTTATTTATTATTTGTATAATAATACATTAATACATGATGTATTGATGTGAATTTACTATTCAGTAATCGACTAGTAATTAGGTACCTATTTATATGGTCCGTAATATCAGTATGTATATAGAATGTTTGGATATACTCGTAATATGTTGTATAGTTTTGTTGACAATAAAAACAACATCATATATATTTAATTAAACCAGTATTTTTATCTTGATTCATGGAATATAACACAATTTCCATGAAGGAACTCATATGACTAATTATTGAAGTCAATTAATAATAAAACATTAATTAACTCAGCAATATGTACTGAAATGCGGTTGGTTTAGTATTTAATTAATATCGAATGATTAATATAACGCGTTTTTAATTTATTAATTAAATAAGTTGTACTGTTGAAAGTGTTGCATATACCATCAAGAAGAAGAATTACAATTTTTTTGTTATTAGTTTAAATGTATTTATGTGTTTACGTCCAATCCACCAATGAAAACGTGAATGGCAAATACACACAATAATACCTATATACATCACTTCCAAACTACAATATAGTATATTGAGTATAATTCTACGCACCTATAAATAATTAATTTTAATCACAAATTGTTCAGTTGTATTTATTTACTGTAAGGTATACTTTTCGCGTGTTAAATGTTAATTATATGTAGGGGGAAATAAACGACATCCAAAAATATTGCCGTTTTCCCTTCAAGTAGGCAACCATAATATAGTCCACATTTAATTTACTTGAATTTTTTTATCAATACTTTTTGTTATTCGTCAATAGTTTTTCAGTTATTGCAGTGCATATTATTTATTATATTAACGAAAGGGGTTGGTATAAAACCGTGTGTGCCGAGCGCACATCCTCGTCCAAATAAATATACAAGTCTTAGTGTAGCGTAAAAGTCAGCAAAATGTCATAAATACGAGTATATACTTATTGCGTTTATTCGATTTTCGTAGTAGGTACATATAACTATTCATAAGTTCGTAATACACCGATAGCATGCACGATGCCGAGAATAGTATATATATTTTTTTATACAGAATTACAAGTTCGTCGGATATTTTGTATGCCTACGTTTAGTTGGCAAAATCAAGTGGAAATAAACATTTTTGATTAAACACCGCAGATTTGGGTATAAAACTCCTATATTGGTATCATGTACATAGGCTCGGAAGATATACGTAGTTGAAATGTGTTTTCGAACACTTGTACAATTAAATAGAAAAAAAAAATAAAAAATAGCGATTGTCATGTATGTATCATTGTATTTACACGTATATGCAGTATAAGTATAATGTTGTTTACTTTGGTTCTTAGCCAACATAAATGTTCAACACAAAATTACTATATAGAGCACACGGGACCGAGACAACAGTAGTTATAATATACGTTTTATTGATACCATTCGGTATAATAATTATAGTAAAATGTCAGAGGTATATGCAATAATAGTATAACAACAATATATTTATATAATATCATGCGTTCGGGTCGGCGAGTTGCTTTTTTGTCATCGTCATAATATTTTATATACGGTAAGTGTACACGAAATCTGTAAATTTTACGAACAAAATACGTTATCGAATAGAAAATTCCGACGTCGAGATAGTACCTAGTACCTGCATATTATTATGATGGTGTTCCCCATTAGGTGGCACAACACGCGGTACAACATCAATACGCGTTTCAGTGCGTCTGTTATTAATTATTGAAACGCGTATTCGTACTTGTACATGCGACATTGCACGATGCCTATGCGAGAGCAGAGTTTCAGTTCAGGCGAAGCGAATTATAGGAACATTTTTACCACTGGTTTCTCCCCCAAGAAAATAAAGCTATCAGCAGATTCGATTTGTTGGGCGTTACGTGTATATATTTCCGATCTAACGTGATAAATCGTCGCATTGGCGCACCGCGCACGCGACGATGAAATATATTTACAATTTCTCGCCGTGACGTAAAAAGCGACAGGGAGTGATTCGTAAGTGCGTTCAGGTGTAGAGCAAAGGCGCTCGTTTGCGTAAGCCAAACGAGATAAACTACCGAGCAAAATCTCGACGAACCGTTCAAAGCAAAACAAAAATAACGATGTCTTTGATGTATGCGCTCAGCTCGGTCAAAAATCCGAAAGTTCTGTGCAGATGGATGTATCAAATCGCGGAGAAAAAAAAATGAAAACGAGGAAGAAAAAAAAATGAACAGGTAATGTTTATTTATTATGCATACACTTGAGCAGTTCGAAAACATATATCTCGCGATGGGGTTCGTTTTCTTTCACGCCGCGGTTCTGTAAACACAACACTCAAAGTTTATTCAGACGTACAAAAAATACACATATGAAAAATGTAATATATAACGCATGTGTATTATGCGTACAACTACGCAATTAAATGTTTCGTTTACGTATTGAATTAAAATAATATGCCTAGGTACAATAGTCGATATGATACGCAATAGTTGATTTATCTTGGGTATGAATCGTTTGGTACTCAACTAAATATTAATATAGATGCAATTATACCGAATTAATACGTTCTTGTTCCTATACGGTATGAATATATCTTATGAAATTATACTCATTTTAACTTTCAATGATATATTATATATTTATGATATGTTAAATATAACATCAATATCTAGTAGTAATAACAGTGTTGATATTTGTTATAAATAATAATGTTTGCACTTTTTATTTTATTCTTCGTACAGTTATTTTTTAACAACTAAAATATTTATGTCCGGAACTCGGTTCAAAATGTGTTTTTTTAAAAGTAGCTTTAATGTATTATAAATAATGTTTCCTAATCTCATTTCGTTTATTATGTGACTCAAAAATAACGTTTGCCATTTTTCTATTATTCATTTAGCCATTTACGATTATTTAATAAAATTCCATACCATAAAATTCTACACGGTTATACTATTAAATTGAACCTAGCGATGTAACTCTCAAAAACGTTTTGTATTTTCTTTGTTAGTACAAAATATTTGTTCTTTAAACATATTATTATATTTTGTGTTTATTTAAGATTTTCTTATTTATTAAGAATGTGTGTTTGAAGAATGTCTTTAAAACGTTTAAAATGCCTTTAAAATCCACCAAAGCTTTTAAGCCGTACTCAATTTATATTTTACAATATGCTGTAGGTAACTCGCAAACTTAAAACAATATTATACCTGAGTAATTTTGCGAACAGTGTACACAAAATATCGTTATTTAAGGTAGAGACGGTAAAGTTTTGAAAATTTGCAGAAATTTGTGCATTACCCAAATAACCAAAAGTGTAACTTAGGAGCTTTAGTGAACCAAAACTGCCGAGAAACCCGAGATTAAGTCGATAACGAAAAAAAAAAATGGGATGAACGTAATTATTTACAAATGAAAAATACAATAATTTTTTTTTTATCGTCAATAAAAATTAAATAATTATATTTCAATTGTTTTTTTTTTCAATATTTGAAGTTATTACTTATTAAGTACATTTGCACGTCAATAAAACTTATTGTATAGACTCGTATTTCAATACCACAACAAAGTGGATGGATCAACTTGAATCAACTGTTAGGGGTAGCGTAGGAAAACAATTACTAAATATTTTAGTACTCGCCAAACCGGCTTAATGCTGTACTCATGTAAGTGGGTGTATTCAATCTTATTCGGCTGAAATCAAAATCATACGCACTGCTGCAGTATCTGTAAAACTCATATCATAATAATTGGGTCTTACTGAAAAGCGACACTGAAAGTCTTTGCGCTGCTTATGTTTTCCTCGAATATAGTATTTTAATGATGTCTTTACGCCTCACCGCGTTGTGCAGTTGCAATCATTATGGGGTAGGGATGTAACGCGTGTACAGTTAAATATTCATAATAACGTAAACTGTATTTAACTTTTGTAGGAGGTAGGTGGATCACATATCCATGTGTCACCTAACATTACAGGCCGAAATAAATACAAATAGGCGTGGTGTAATTTTTTTTTTTACCGCGAGCTGTTATAACTGCCTCGGTAAATTATGAAAACGGTTCATTTCATTTTTGTTTTTGGCTCTGACAGTTTTAAGTTAATTCCACAAGCACAATATAATATTATGTTTTCCGTTCCACGAATACAAAATATAGTGTGTACCGAAACGTATAATATAGTGGTGCCGCAATAGAAAAATTAGTTTCGTACGCATCGACTCGGTTTGATTACAAGTATTTGTAAGTGTTCACATCATTATTAATTTCTATTATTATTTTTTGTTTTTTTTTTTTAATAAAAACTGATAATTGTTAGCTTAAAAAATGCGTTCTCAAGTATGTATGAATTAAAAACTACGTTTATATAAATATATAATGATTACAAATTATTAATATAACGGCGTCAAATTTCATATTACTAGTATTTTAGCCTTTAGGAGATGTACATTGTTTATTTAATTCATTTTCACTTTAAATAGATTTATTCGTTCAATGTAACAGTCGGTATCTACTGACTATAAGTATTAATCTTTAAATGTATTTCATTAGTGGTAAGTATTTTCTTGAATTTTGTCAAAAAAATATGGGCTTTAATATTTATTGCTTTTTTTTTATGGTTTAATATTGTTTAAATTAATTTTCTAATTATTGTTTATTGTGTTTATACCATTAATACTTTACAAAATTGATCCATAAAAATGGTTATTACTAAAATAATGTTGACATGTGCTTTTACTAACATTTTAATTTGTATAAGTTTCCCGTAGGTTTTTGACATTTTTAATTATTAAACTATTATTTTCGGTTTAATGGATTTCATGAGTAGATGATTATATGATATGCACCATTACAAAATATAGTCATTTAACCTGCCTACATCTTAATTTTTATTTCGTATTAATTTTTTTGTAATAATTTGAAGGTCATTATTATTCTAAATTTGAATTATTACTTAATATTATTTATTGTGCATAGCACGTGCCCATATTTTTCGTACCAAATTATTTAATTAATTTAATACACGCCCCATACGATTATGAATTCTGTGCGTGGTAACAACGATAGATATCTGTAGAAATTGTGTTTGGGTACATTTTATTTAAGTAACCATGAACATAAAATGGATTTTAACATAACTTTTAAAATTTGCCCTTTACATAAATATTTACAATGCAGCTTTATTTTATTTGATACCATGTAGAAGGTTTTTGTGTTTAACCATGTAGAAGGTTTTTGTGTTTTTTTTTCATCTAGGTAACTATTAAATTTTTTGGTCAAAAATCCTTTAAAATTTAGAAGTAATCCTACTATTTTATGAACCAGAATTAGAATATTATCAAACTATCTATTTTGTTTTGAATAATATAACAGTACTATTTAGAATTATTCAAACAAAAATTAAACCAAGTAAATAAATCAAGATTGTATATTGTATTTTTTTTCTTAACTAGTCATCAATATAAATGTAACACAGTAAAAAAAACAGTGCCTACTCAGATGTACGCAAATAACAATATGCGTGTATCATTTAAATGTCATATATCTTCTACATAAATAATAATAAATTAAGTAAAGAAGAGATAAATACAATTAGATTATTTACGCAATTGTTAATTTACTATTCCACCAAAAATATTTTAAACGAAACGCTCCTACCATACTAAGCATATTGATTGTTTTCGTATTTTACTAATGTATATGTTATAATTTAAGTAATAATTATGATTGATACAATTTAAATGTGGATAGATGATTTAAGAAATTAAAAAAAAATGTTTGAAACATTTTTTGGATAATAATTGAATAATCTTTTATTTTGTATGTGAATTTTTAAGTAATTTTTTTAAATTATTTCAAAACCAATTATGTTTCTCATTATGATTTTTTTAATATCATTTATGCATCTTTTATGTAAACGTATATTTAATTCTTTCCCGCAACCAATTAATGTTAATTACAATAGGCAAATCATTCAACACAATATACTTCTATTTTATTATACCTTTAATTATAACTTTTATAAATCCTGTTTTATCATGTTACCCGTTTAGCCATAATCGAATACTCTTCCGTATATTTTTGTTATATTTTATTCAGAATTCCTAATTTTCAGTATTATACTAAATTTACTTATAATAAAATAAAAGTAAAAAATAATAATATTATATTTATTCTTTCAATTGCTTTTTTATCGATATTTTGTTTTCTACAGAGTTTTATATATAATACTGAACCTATACTTAATGTAAAATAAACCTAATTAAAAAACATTTGTATTTTTCATCAAATTAATAACAAAAAAAACTTATTCGGAATAGAACCCAGAAAATGTTTTCACCTTTTAACTGTAACGCCGGTAAATTTATTCCAATATAAAATTTGAGAAACTATATCGCTAAGGTATGCTGTACATTTGGTATAGAAGGAGGTATGCGTGTAAAAAATAAGACAAATGTAGGTGCGACGCCCTCTTAAAACATGTAAAATTAACTATACCTATTGAAAAACCTTATGAATATTCAATACTGTGTTATGTATGATAATTGTTTGATATTCGTTTAGAACATTTAGGTAACTTCAGAAATAGTTCTAACTTCTTAGACTTATGATGAGAAAACATTATTATTATTCAACTATTACAAGTTGCATATTACTATTAATAATAGCAGTAAGAATATCCCCTGATTCCTGTTAAGCCAATAACCTCTGTTGTTGCGATTTGCATTAATAAATAAAATATTAAATGTTACCTAATTCTTATTATCAATAAGTCTGTAATATAGAATTGAAAAAATTTGATTGCTTGAATAATTTGAAACAAGAGTAGATTTTATTTGAATTTTAGTATGAACTTTGAAGTTGATCTTCGGTACGGTCTCCGATGATTTTTACTTTAAAATTTATTTTTAAGTGTTATTTCATTAATTATATAACTATAATGTACACTATATTTATAGAACATAGTTTTATTTTATTCATATAGTTATTTAATCTCGCACAAATTACAATTGGGTTATAAATGTAGAAATACATATGAATTGTGTTGTTTTGAAATACTAAAATCGACATTTGACCATTACATATAAACATAGTCGTCGACGGTTGTGGTTCATTATTGTTCTGTTTCATGTTTCATTAATGGTATAAAAAAAAAAAATACTTTGGACCGTTTTGAAAATAAATAAATTTGGAATGTTGAAAATTATCCACAGATAATTTTAATCCATCAAGCAACAAAGACGTATAAATCAAGAGAGCTATCCGTCGACAGTATAATTTTTAACTACACTGTCATGGAGTTGCTCTCTTTATGGATATGTCTACACTCTACAATCATCTAAATAGTCTAATATTTTTTAAAAACATAGTTAAACAATGTTACAAATTATATTTACACAATCATCTTTACTTACTTTTTATTTGTAAAATAAATATTTTTTTATGTAGATTAATATTGTTAGTATATAACAAATAGTTGTTTTTTCATATTATACTGTTTTAATTTGACAATGTATACATATTATTAAATTAAATGTTTATGACTGCGGTTTGATTTCGCCGTGGAGGCCCAAATTTACCATGTATTTTCTTGTTTGCTATAATGTATATTTTGTAGCTTCGTAGGTGGAGTTTTTATTAATAAGCTGAGTAACTGACATTTGAGAAATTTGAGTTTTAGATGAACATTATAACCTTTGCAATTTTACGGATGACTTATCTTGTAATCAATAGATAAATAATATTATAATTATTTATTTAAATTATTTTTAAATATAATATAATTGGAATTTATTCATGTTTATTCACTATTATAAGAATTCTCCCTATTATTATGTAATATTATGTGAATTATTTTAAAACAATAATTAAGATGTATAAAAATTTAATTGTATATTTACAATACTTATAAGTTATAACCCTTTTATTATTGTATGAATTAATTATATGAATGTAATAATTCTTTGTTAACATACCTACCTATATGTAAATTCCAAAATCAAATTGCATGAAACTAAGTAACTTATGCAGTTATGCTTATCTTATGTCATTCTATTATAATAATTAGATTTTTATTTTACTTAAGACAGTGTATTATTATATATTTAATACTGTATTATTAATTATTATATTAATATGTGGTTGATTGGCTTAGTATATTTATTTTAAATCAAGCTTAAATTAAGCGTGAATCTTGTTTGAGTTAAAATAATTAATTCGAAGATTGATGTTGGATGATAATATTGTAACTTCTTTTCAGTGATCATTATTTTATGAATCGTCAAATCGCATCGATCACAACTGCATCTTGTGGAGAAGCATTTATGTTATACTTTTACACATAAAGTTTAAGAACTTTTCCTTATTAAAAAAAATAAAAACATATTACGTGTACGTCGTTAGATATAGTAATGCAATTTATGACTTAGTATAAAACTTGTTCTGGGTTTAATAATATTTTTTCATATAGACAATGTATATTTTGTTCAATGTCACAATATCATCGATATGTATTATAAGCCTACTGCCTAGTATTGTTTTGCGTGAATACATGATGTTTCATGTTCATATGAGTCACAACAATGACGAGCGAGAGTCATAATACCTACTTACTTGCCTACGGTTTTATTTTACAAAAGTATTTTTTATTTTTTTCTAACAATTTTTCTAAATTTGTACTTAAACATATATAAATATTTATTTACAATGACGAGAAAGTAAACTTTATCATATAAAAAATAGTTCAAGAACTTTGGACTTGAACATATATTTCTTAGATATATTTAAGAATACGAGTATGCCAATGTGGCGATATATTCCCCGGTAGGAAGATACTATCTTATGTCATAGAGTCGATAGGGAGGGTGTTTTCGTTTTTAAAACGCTCTTCTTGTTTGAATTTCAGCTCGACCTTATCGAAAAGTCGAAATTATATTATGTAGCACCTACAATGTGTACAAATTTAAAAAATAAATTTTTTTTTTATAATTTTGTATAAAAAAATATTTTGTGTCCCCAGAAACAATTATATATTGTTTCTATGGTTTATAATTCATATAGCTTAATTTTTTTTTCTTAGTGTCGTATTACATCGTAGGTAGGTATTGTTAAAGTATTATATGTATTGGAATAGACTTACGCCCATATAGATATGCATCTCTCGTACTATAATATTTTGCTTTAACAATAGGCATAATATGTTCGCATATCGCATATTCATAATGTAATTGCAAAATTATTGAAAAACCTGAACCAACGCCCTTCTTGTTGTTAATTATATTATCGTCAAAATACTCAAACTAGCACAGGCGCTGTTTCTAAAACAAAACAAATAAAAAGAATTTGACCAAGTTAAATGAAAAAACAAACTGTTCTCGTCATGCTCATAGATAATAAAATACTGAATAAAAACGATAATACTAACTAAACAAGTACACAAGAGTCTTTATTTTGTGAAAGTATATTTGAATAGAAAATCTACGAGAGGGATATAGATGATATTATATGGGACTATTTCTAATTTAAACAAATTACCAAAACACTTTTATGCTATATATTTTCATATTTCATGTCATACTGATATTATCCAGTGGCGTATAATTTTGTAAGGGGGGAATAAGTAGAAAAAATCCTACCAATTAAAAAAAAAATGTTTTATGGTTTTGAAATTTCCCTAAAAAAAATTAGGACACTTAAAGTATTAACCTATAGTCTTACTTATGTTTATAGTCATGTAGGTATACATAGAGTTTCTAATAATTATAACTTATACGTAATGCTTATACATTTTCAATTCATAAAACAATCATCAACCTATACACTTCAATAATAAATAACAAAATGTGCATTTATTTGATATATTTTATTTAAAAATAGTTATATATTGAATATAGATACAGTGGTGCCGAACACTATGTTAAAGTTAGATCATGGCCTGACCACTATTTTAAAAATGTGGCTGGCATGCCGAGGAGGCTGAACGGTTATCGTTTGTTGTTTGCAATTCAGGCCAGAATATGATTAGTTATGATTAGTTGTTACATGGGTTGTAAATAATATACAGACCTGTAAATACTTCATACTTTGAGATTTGGGGCCGTTGTATTATATTTTGACCTGAATACGTTTTTAAAAGTTCGGTGCCACAGTAAACCTCAATACTATATTATATATATGTATATATGTATAAGTATACGGGATCCACAGGCAACGCACATAAATTTATTACACTGAGACACTTATTTTGGAATATTGGAATAATAATGTGTGTAAACGCTCGTTTTTTTGGAAGTCATTTTTGGTACGAGTTCCTGCGTATACCGGCATACGAGTATCTACCATTAATTTCTCTGAATTCTAAAAATGAATTGCTCTTTTATAGGATGATATCGAAAACTTAACTTTTTTAAGAATATTAAGACAGTTTTATTTTAAAAATTTCGTAAAAGAAGACAGTGGAGGATCTGACCCCCAAATCCCTCCTTGTATACGTCCCCGATGTTATCTCCGGCTGTACTTGTATACTATATATATATAGTTTCTCTTCAGTTAGATCTCTGTTTAACATTTCAACGTGCCTAGTTAGCTATAGGTAGGTAGTCAATTAGATTTTATGTAACTTTTCATCTCAACATTGGGCTTTAGTTTTATTAGCCTAAAAAAAAGAATTTGAAATATATTAAAAAGTGACTACAAAGCCAGGAATAACATAAAAAATCCTTAAAAATATAACACATTTGTATTAGTTTATACAAAAATAACTTTATAGGGATACTTCGTAGGACAATAGTTTAAAAATTATACGATGTATAAGATAATTTGATCAAAATAGGTTTTAAAAAATATCTATTAATGTATGAATATTCATTCTCCGTAGCTAGTGTCTACCATATAGATAATACGTATCGCTGGTTAATCTTATAAGTTAGATTTTCTCAAATTCAAATCATATAACAACTAACCATTATATAAATAAAACATTACCTATACGTGATGAAACCAATTAAAAGCTCAGCACTTCCACAATAAAGAAAATAAATACATTTTTCTCAAATATTACACGTATAATGACATTGTAAATAATCCAATAAGAAAAAAAAATGAAAAACCGAAAAATAAACAAAAAAAAATATAATTAAAAATCTGATGAAATTTTTTTAACATAAAATGTATTTTTATTTTATTCTTCATTAGAAATAATATATTGGAAGCTTATATTTTGGTAGCTATGTATATCACATTTCACATTTTTTCACATTTTCTGGGCAGTTGGAAAAAAAAACAAACGCCTAAAAAAATCTTAGCCCTGACTATAGCCTGTAGGTTTATAGTTTCCGTTATCAGTTATCACTCATCGCCGTTGCCCTTCACAGCGTCTCAAGTGCACTTGGTTAGTTAAGCACATACCGATGTCACCGACGGACGTGGGGAAACTCCATAGAACATACGATTTCACATACACCTATGAAACCACTCTAACCTCGAGGTACAAGGATGATGCTTGTATTAAACCTGTCCTGTCTCTGTCGATTTCCCGGTTACCCTAAGAGAAGACGACTCGAACGACGCGTTGACGCAAGATACAGTGCTTACCGTTAAATGAAAACTGATAGTACAATACATTGTGTAAAAAAAAAGAACAACAATATAATATCATATTAATCATAGCTAGTACTGGTAGGCTCACAAGTGCCAACGTTTGGATGGATTATTTTTCAAGACAACTATAATATAGTTTACATTACAAGCCTGTAAACTTCACCTACCACTTACGCTCATTGCACAGCTAAATGTGCAGCTTACAAATTGTGTAACTTTCCAGTAGCTTAAAGTTTTAGCTGTAAGCAGTTGGAAGGTATTGTGTGTGCCAATAAATGGTTGATGTAGCTTTGTAGGTCAGACTAGGTGTACGGTATACGGTACTATACACGGTATATTAAATATTTAAATGTTAATTAAGTGATACATAATTTGTTAAATATAGGTAGGTACATGAATACAAAATATAGCATGTATTATTGATCGCATCTATTAAATTGACAGTGTATACAATCAACGTGTTTAAATTCATACACACATATTGTAATTGATAAGTGTATCTACATAAGATTAAAGCATTCGAATTTTTTTGGAGGCAAACGTAATTGCCATCACGTCGCCGAAGTCTGTGCGATTAGAAATTACTGAATTATTGATAGAACATTATCTCAAGGCAGCAGTTTGAAACGTTAAGGAGATGTTTAAATTCGTTCGACTATGAAAATATTTTAAACATTGCAATAATTTGTTGTAATCAGTACACCAATATATGCAATTGAAACATACATCTATAAATCTATTACATCGCAGGGAAGTACAGTATTATAGAATCAGACGTACTCGGAACGTAGTTACTTTTTTATTTGATTGACAGTTTATATTAAACGGACCTAAAACAACTCGAAAACATCGAAATCGGCTTCGGTACCCCCGTTTTACTCATACTCTCGCGGATACAATCTTTCACTACTCATTACTACACAGACCGAGGACTTACCCATTGCTTGTAAGTTTCAAACGGGCTTACCTAAAGATCGAGGGCCCCAGTGGCGTACATTTAAGTGCCCTGGGGCATTACATTTTTTTTCGCCTCCTATAGTATAAGTAATATAGTCTTTGGTCACTAAAACAATGTTGTAACTATAGTAGTGATATGAACCTTTTGAGCTACATGGGCACAACCATGTTATGGTTTCACATATATATCATCACTATCACAGCTTATCGCATTAAAAATGTTATTTTAAATTAAATTAAAATAAATTGACATTTATACCATACTTAGGTATATATTCGTACTTGTATTTATATCTGAGTAATTATAATGTAATACTCTGTATAGTAATATTTTTTTCTTTATACTTATCAAAAAATAATAAAATATTACATTAATAAGATTATTAATAATAATGAAAAAATTACATCCTATTGTAACCCTGAGGTCCCAAAGGACCGCTGTGGCGCAGTTTACATTTATAATGTATAACCAGGGGCGTATTCACAATATGTTTATCGTTTGTGGCCCTGTGACAAATCGCCTTTCTTAATTACTAAAATATGTAATATTTTTTTTATATTGAAGATTAAATAATTTTTTTTTTCAAGTAAAACTGTAAGTTGTTTTCAAAATAGGTCTCAGAGCTAATTACTATTACGTTTTAATCAAACGTTATTTCTAAAGTCAGGATTTCAAGCCACAACATAGTAATATTTTGGTTTATCGTAGATCAATAAATTATAGTTAAAATTACTATTACTCATGCAAAATATCTTCTATATGGACGAAAATTATGAGTTGGGAAATATGTTTTGAGCGATTGAATTTGTGTATAGAACCCCTTATTCTCACAACAAAATATTGACGACAAAAAAAAGTCATATATGAAATGCCACACTCAAATATACAACTCTATTATTCACTTATGTAAATAATACACATTTACATTGTACGCGCACGGCGAGTTAAAAAAAACGCTGCAATCACATAATATAGGCTTCAAAACAGAAACGTTGTCTTAAAGATACATCTTATACGATGCAATAATGATAATTAACACGGTTCGTTGTACCCGCAGAACGGTTTTCAATAAACTCATTTCATACACCATAAGTGTCTATCACAGCTTAAACGTTATTGGTGTACCAATGGCTACTAACAAAAATATTCTCTGTGTATCAAATCAATATCTCTGAAACTAAAGTTAGTACGAAAAAATATAAATTTTTAAAATCACGTTATTTTTCCGATAACGTATATTATTATTATTTAAAATTGTGTGAATATTACATTATATTCTTGTAAACTACCAAAATTATTAAAAATCAAGAGGTTAATAAAAGTTGAAAGTTGGACCGTCAACATTTTCAGAAAAATAAGCCCTATAAAATGGCTATCTTCGAATCTGATATAAGTTGTATAAGTTGTAAAATGAATGTTTATAACTTCTTTCAGTACACTTATATTTACCAAATTATTGTCAATGAAATTGTCTTTGTCCAATGATGCCCCTAAAAAAATAACAGATTTTGAATACTTCTATATTAACACGGGATATATCGCTCTGTATAAATTCTGGTGGGACACCCTGTATATGAGTAATGAATATACGTTTTCACTCGATTAATGTTATGCATTCAGGTGCCCGAGATTCGTAATCAAATTTATCGAATAACATTTACGTGGTAATGTCTGCACTCTGCATCAATAAATATTCTCATCCGGCGACCAACACAATATTTAATGCAGTTCACGGGTATACCTACGAATTATATATTTGGCAGTTGTTTTCTAAGTTGGTGCAATTGTGTATTAAAATGAAATGATATTGAAAACGAAAGTTTTTTGATTTTTTGTTGTACTTATATAGGTACTAATTAATATAGAATGATACAGCAATCATTTTTTCAAAGCCAACGCTCTTAATTATAAGTAATTAGTATTTGGTTAATTTTAAAGTAATTTAAATACTTTTTGAATATATTAAAAAGTTTTAAATACATTATTAAACTTTTGATTATATTATACAAGTAGTATAAGTTGTATTAGTTTCAAGGTCCATTGGCGATTATCGACTTATCGTTCATCACGATATTAATACCTAATTACAATGGAAGAGTATAATAATGATTGTGCATGTGTGTGTGAATTGACTGTTTGCCTGTATGAGTCACACCAAGTCACATTCTTTACACGGACAATATTGATGCTTAAAGCAAGTATAAGTTATAACTACAGGTTACCGGCGGGATATATTTACACGATAACGTCATCTATATTATGGTACTGCATTTAGAATTTGTATACAGGAAAAATATGAATAAAGCGTTTTTTGATCCATTCGAAGACAAACTTCTATAATATACCTCAGTGTCATGCTCATTAGATGGGGGAGAGAGTTTCGAGGGTAATATTCCCCTATAGATAATTTTTTTTCGGATTTTTTACATGCGCACTGAAAAAATTGTTTAATTAGTTTAAAATACAAATTTGTGTTTCCAATATTATTATAAAAATAATTTTTAGAAAATTGGAAAGAGTCCTTTAATTAAAAATGTATACTTAGTATAAAAATAATATAATAAATACACAAATGGAAATAATTGTTAACAATATTATACTATAATTTAAATTGGAAAGCTCTGATAAATCCTTACATTTGAGTATTTGACAACGAAATTGGGGTATAAAAGGGGTGTTTTTAGGTTACAACCATCCCACTCAAACATCATGGGTCTGTGAGGGGTAAAACTTTTATATCCCATTGACCCCCTTCCCCTTTCTTTAAAAAAAGTTGAGCACGCCACTGATATACCTATATGTTTAATGTTGTTGTAGATGAGAGCATTTGAGTTCAATTTAATAATGTACATGTCGTAATGACAAACTTGTCATTGATTATTTAATCTTAAAAGTAGTCAAATTTAAACGAATACCATTTGGTTATTTATAGCTTATATGTTCTGTCTTACGTAGTACAATACAAACCCAAGTACAATTGTATTTTCATAGTTCATTAATTGAGCGGTATAATAATTAATAACAAAACTAATTATAACAGATATTGTAGATTATTTATCACATATTCATCAATTGAAATACGATCAATATGAATGTTAAGTAGATGCAGACGTCTAACATTCGATAGTAGTTCACATAATTGCATAATAGTCTTCGTTTTTTGCAACATTATATATTATTATAACAATAAACAGTATAATTTTGTAATTACATGGGTATGTGAGAAGAAAAAAAAAAACAGTAGAAAACGAAAACACGGGACACAAATAATTTCGGACTCGACCGGAAGTTCGAGTCAGCGCACGCTCATGTATTATATCGTAACGTGCATAACATTATTTGGAACGTTAACAAAACAAAAATGATTTTCTATTTCTTTTCAAAATCGTTTAAGACCCATACTATTCCGAAATCGATAATCATCACATAATTATCACGTGAAAACGCATGATTTGCGCGGGTGGGTACGCGAGACGAATCCGAACGAGGTTGCCGAGTCCCGGGCCCTAGATCGGCGCGATACGTAACATTGTTACGAGCAACGAGCGTTTTGGTTTTCTAGCCGTTCCCGATCGTATTCACGATAAAGACGTGCAACAATAATCACTATTACGCACGCACACACGACCGGAGCAACGGACCATAAACGTCGTGTACTCGGGAACAGTACAAGGTGTGCGCGCGACGGCAGGCAACGCGGGCGCGCCCGTTCGGACGGAGAGGAGAAACGCGGGACCGGGTCGAGCGTACCTGTGTCCCGCCGCGCCCGGATACGGACCAATCGCGACGTGTTATCGGTACGCGACGAGCATACCTACCGGCCGCGGTTCGAAAGCTACGGAAAAATCATATCTCTCTGCGATACCGCGTTGTCGTGCGTTTCATTTGAAACACCCTGTATCCTCTTTATTATTATTATTATTATTAATCGTGTACGCGCATACCGCCGCCGCCCGCCGCCGCCACCGCCGACCACCTCCTACTTTCGCCGCCGCCGCCCCGAATGAGATCATCGGGAAGAAGTGAAAGGGAAAATAATAATATTATCATTATTACGAAAAATAATAATAATATTGTAGCAGAGGACCGACCAGCGCCCGTGTTCATCTGCGGTCCATTATTGCTATCAATTAATATCAATATAAGTGCTCTGGTTAAACGCGGCGGCGACGACGACGGCGGCGACGACGACGACGACACACACGGAAAGAGAGAGAGAGAGCAACAAGAAAACAACTCGAAATCGTCGGCACCAGTGTTCAGCGCAAAAGCGATTCCAATTCTGTGCGAGTAAGTGCCCAGGCTTGTGAATTTTGTCGTCGTTCGACGTGTCCGTCGGGCGTGTTTTTACTCATTTCGTGTTACGTTCTGTGTGCTCCGTGCAGCGTTTCAACCGTTTCGTCCGTCGTCTCGCCGTCACTGCGTAAAACAATACAAATATATTTACACGTCCATTTTATATACCTGGAACAAGTGGCCGTTTCACTCCTACACCAAGTCGCCGTCATACACGTCCGGCACGTTAACGGTTGTTGGAACGTACTGTCTTTGTTCAAGCTATAATTGCATTCGCGTTTTTGGTGAGTCGATTTTAAAGATGAACAAAAAATGCGCCAGATGCGAGAAGATCGTTTATCCCATCGAGGAACTGAAATGTCTGGACAAGGTAAATTTTTTTACGTTTCATCGCACGTCGGCTTTATCACGTATATATACACACAGTCTTTGATACTTAATTAATTGTTGCTAAGAACTGAGACGGCCTGGGTATAATAATGTAATTGGCAGATCCTCTTTTTTCATACCTTAAGAATAGGAGCAGTGTCAGAGTGTAAAACATAAATTGTATATACAGAATATTGCCATTGATGTCCAGGATAGCCTATAACTTACCTAATTATATGAGATGGAATAGGAAATCAAATTAAAAAAGTATATTGGAATATATGTGAACAATTTAGTCATTTTATTTTCTATAGCTTTTGGTAATATTTTTCTCCAAAATAACTAACTCATTCAATGGAGTAAGGATATTTTTAGAAAGTCATGATCTTCTAAGTCTATTTCAATCATTTTGAATTTAGAAAAATTCCTTTCACACTTGTCTTATGCAATTATTTAAGTATCATAATAGGCTAGGAACTTCATAGATATGATAATTTTAAGATTTTTGTGTTTAAAATGCATGTTTTTGGATTAATTATTTCTATTCCTTATTTTAAATACTTTTTCAAAATCAAAAATACTCAAATTAATGTTATATTACGTAATTGAAATTCACTTTTTATTTTTTTATTTTAATTTGAATTAAAATAAATACATGGAACTCTGAAAAGTTTACTAATGTTTACTAAATGTTTATCTAAGTAAATCAAATTACATTACCTTTATAATATTTATTATCGTGTTAGATTTCATAACAAAACCTTTTGGTCTCTGAGAGAAATCCATACTCTCCTGCTTAGGCCAGGCTCGGCTAAGCAGATATTTTCAGTTAATATTTTTGTATTATTTTAGGTTTGGCACAAACAGTGCTTCAAATGTCAGTCTTGTGGTATGACGTTAAACATGAGAAACTACAAAGGATTCAACAAAGAACCCTTTTGTGAAGCGTAAGTACTAAGTATTGCAAATATTATTATAATTGTTATACCTATATATCTGATATTTACAATATAGCTGATTAAATTATTGTCAAAGAGTTTGAATAATTTCTACAACAGGAAAATTACTTTCCAAAATTACTATAAATCATATTATATCATGCTACTCTACTATAGAATATGTTGCTATATGGTTTTCACTGTAGATATAAACAAGCTTAATTATTTATTAATACTTATACTAAAGAGTCAAATATTCTTACTTTAGTTGAGTAGTTAAGATAAAACTGATGCTAAATAACCAAACAAAGTATACAAACACATTAATAGGGCATAGCCTTTGATATTACAGTTTACAGTTCTAGGCATATTATAATTATTTATGTTTACTTCTGATATTTATTATACGTCATGATTTATTCAATTGTACTCAATTACAATTTCATTTTCTTTAATTTTTATATCATAGTGCCTATATTATTTTTATCATCATAAACTATACAGCTTAAAATGTTAAGCTGTATAAGTATTGAAAATAAGTATTAAAAAAGTTAAAAAAAGTTTTGAATACATAAAAAAAAATAAAATAATTGTTCAGTTTCTAGTACATTACTAATATATGTTAAAGTTTAATTTGTTTTTAAAAAACTATTAGGAATTTAATCTGTTATTAGATTTATGATGAAATTATTATCTGTTTAGTTTGATTTAATTTTAATTATTTGAATATGTATACTATATGTAATTAAAATTAATAAAATTATAAATGTTTTTATCAAACTTTAAAATTAGATGTAGGTTCATTATAAAAATTAAAGTTATGTATAATTTTGTAATTAACTGATACATAACAAGTTTTTTTTTTTTTTGAATTAGAAATATTTGATCATTATTATTAATTAACTTAGATAGATATAAATCAGTTATTTTTGTAAAATATAAAGAATCCTTTTTGAAAATTGTTCTCAAATCTGTTGACAAAATGTAAGTTAAGTCATAATAGTAGTCAATTTTACTATAAACAAATTTAGAGTTTTGTCAGCTATATAGCATTATTAAATATTAAATTACATTTAAGAAGCATTCACAAAAAAAAAATCATCTGACAAAAGTTATATTTTGTTTTAGTTTATAAAATATTTTATTAATTTTGCCTAATTCTAAAAGAGTTCTTGTACAATATTTTCATTTGACAAAGATATTTTATTGAAGTATTTTAAATACATAAAAAACCATATCCTTCCAAATAAATTTAGTTTAATTAAGGTTATATTAACTGTTGGCTATATGCATCTTTTTTAAGAATTATATGAATAAAATATTATTTATTGTTATAAACGAACACTTTTTGCCAATAATTATCATTAATTACGGTTAAAATAATATAATCTTTATGATCTTTATATAATAAGGAATAAAACAGAGTATTTATTATAACTGATATATCTATATATAAACATTTTATGTTTGTCTCCATGTTAAAAATAAGATATTGATCAAAAATTAAAATGTATGTCAATGTTAAAGTACAAATAAAATATTCCCATTAGATGAAAAATAATAAAAATGTTTAGTAGTTACACAGGACATATTTATTTTATTAATCATAATTAGTTTATTTTATTGCTAACTTAAATATCCCATTAATCAATATTAATTTCAGGCACATTCCAAAAGCAAAACATACAACTGTAGCTGAAACACCAGAGTTAAAAAGGATTGCTGAAAATACAAGATTACAGTCAAATGTAAGTTAAATAAAACTATATATTTTATTAACTTGTTATTCATATAAGTTGAACAAAATATTTTAATTAAATAAACTTTCAATCATATTGTACTCAAATAATTATAATTAATAATATGTTTAAGTTATTGTACATTATTATTATTTATCCAATTATTTCATGCCGTCTTTATGGATAGTTTACTTTTGGTGAGTAATTAAAGAGTATTTAAATATATTTAGTTGTATCATTGATTAAAAAAACTATGTAGCTGTTACCGATGTATTTTATAAGTAGCATTTTATTTTATTATTTTATTTTTCTGTATTCTTTAAGTATGAGTGTTTATTCAAGTGTTAATTGTAAATTTATTTTTATATTTATATTTATATTAGAATTGCTTAATTTCTTTTGCTATCAATTTGTAAATTGTAAATAAATGAAATTATTTATTTTACTGTTTTAAATCTATAGCACAGTTTTTTAAAAGGATCAAATAAAAATAATAAATAAATTAAGTACCCATTGAGTCTTATGGCTATTGTCTTGGGGAATTTTTTTTCTTATTATTCATGAAAATCCACTGTTTTAGTATAACAAAAAAATATTTTATATTATAATTATGTTGCAGGCACAATATCATGCTGAGTTTGAAAAGACTAAAGGAAAGTTAACACAAGTTGCAGATGATCCAGAAACTTTAAGAATAAAAGCTAATTCGAAAATTATAAGGTTATTATGCATTGATTAATGTGAAGATTTAAGTTATAATTTTCAATATTTTGCGTTATCTTATATTTTAGAATAATTTATATATTTATTTTTATTGATGTTTATAATATTTTTTATTTTATAGTAATGCAGCATATCATGGTGATTTTTTGAAGAAAGCTGAAATGGAACAACGCCGAAATTTAAGTAATGGAAACAATACAACAAATACTAATGAAGTACCAGGTAAATTGAATGAAATATATTTGGGCTATTCTATTATACTTTAATATATATTCTAATTAAATAGCCAAGAACGTCATTGTGAATAAACCTATTCAAGTCCATGATCAGAATAATGCTGCTGTCAAACAGAATAAAGTACAACAAAATTTTAATACTGGAAGTACAAGGTATGCGCCCCAAAAAGTTGAAAATACTCCATATCATTCTAGAGAAGATTCATCGGCTAAAATTCCTGCATGTTTAAATCGTCAATCATCTACTTTAATTTACTCATCTGATGGTGGAGATTTAGGTAAGTTATCATAGATTTTAAATTTTGAAATCTAAGTTTATAATAGGTATTAAGTTAGTTCTTAATGTTTATTCTTATTAAGTATTATTTTTTTGTAAAATAATCGTAAGATTTTAGATTAAAAAAATGTACCTATTTGTATTAAATTATAATGTTAAACAATTTATGAATGATTTCTGTTAATGTATAGATTATTAATCCAAGTAATTTAATCTGTACTATCCTTAAAATCACTTTTATAAATTGTTATAAGATTTAATTAATATCCTGTTTTTATATTAGGTGTACTGATTATGATAAATTGAAATTGTATAGTTACACTAAGCACTTAGAAATATTAACATAAAGTTAAAATTATTTTAATTTTTGATATTTAATTTTAACTTTTTAATTTATTTTTATGATACCTATATTATTTGGGTATTTGAATTTGCTCTAAATCTTGCCATATTATAATATACTTAATTACATTCAAAACTAAATTTGTCTCATAAATTAACTCTAAGTAAATGATATTGTGTACCTACCACGGATCGCACAATATTTCACTATATTCAAACTACTAGTATTAGGTATACTAAATGGATTAACTTTTATAGTTCAAATTTTTAATTTTCTTTAATTTTTATTTAAATGTAGAGTACTTTTTCATAGTTCTTATGTTTGTATCTTAATGTTAATTGTTAGTGTGTATTAATTAATATTATATTATTGTATTAATTAATATTATACATTAATAACTTTTTCAATTTTACAGTTACCAATGCGTTTAATAATCATCACATTGGTTCGATTGCTGATTATGATCCGATTAAAAAGCAGCAACCTTATGGTGGAGTTAAGTATACCAACAATTCTGAAACTCAAAACTATAACTTTGGGGTATGTATTTATTGTTATTACCACTATAGGTTGATTAAATAGTTACCAGATTAATTATTGAATTGATATGTTTTTAATTTAAGAGGGTTTACCGAGCTATGTATGATTATGAAGCCCAAGATTTGGATGAAGTTTCATTTACTGATGGAGATTTAATTATTAATTGTGCTGCTATCGATGATGGTTGGATGACTGGTGTTGTTCAGAGAACAGGGGAATCCGGTATGTTACCAGCCAACTATGTCCAACCTGCAGCTATTTAAAATTATGAATTTTAATTATATGTTATTTGTTAATTTTTATGATATGTTTATAATATGATGAAAACATAGTAACTTTATATTTATAGCAATTTGTGTCTAATTCTTAAAACTAAATTTATTTAATTACTCCCAAAATGTAATGAAAAAAGAGCTGCTAATATATGTGATATTAAACATATCAAATTAAAAAATACTAAAACTAATATAAGATTTTTGATCTAAAGTAAAAAAGCATTCCTATATTAAAAAAAATAACTATTGAATTAAGGAAACATTCCAGTATTTGAACTAGTATTTAAATTTTTTTTATAGTATTACTGTTATAGTAATTTTTTTAAAGAGTTGCTGCCCTACGTTGCCTTTGTATAAGTAAATAACTTACTGTTAAAATTATTTACATTTTTATGTTTTTTTTTTAAAAAATATACCTATTTGTTGTTTAATGATTTTTTATATTAAACAAAAGCAGCGTTCACTTAATTTTGTTACAAAAAATTCCAAGTGTATTAGATACAATTTTAGTAAATTAACTGTTTAGTTATTATTTATATTTATGATAAAATATTTTGTGTATTTACTATGTATCACATACTAATTATGAAATATAGATATCTTTCATCCTTATATCCTATTTTGAATTTTGCCTTGATTTGTTGATTAGTATATTTATTGAAAAATAAATACCAAATGTACTTTTGTTAAATCCTTTGAATTTTTCATGATGTTAATCTTGAAACATTTCTTGATAACTTACAATTAAATAAGAATAAAGTTCATACAATATTCAATATGAGCAGCAGTAATTTTTATAGGTACCTAAGTGTGTGTGAAATGTAAGGCCAGAGTGCAATAATATAGTATAATATATATATATATATATATATATATATATATCATTAATTTATTATATTAATATTTTTATCACAATTACAAATTATTGTGATGTTAATTATAGTATTTTCAAATCCATATATTGTTCATAGTATTTCTTGTATAAGATTTCGGTTCATTGACCACTAAAAATACATGTTTAAAGAAAAAACAGTTATAACAATACTTGACTTTTTTTAAAAAAATTTGTCTTCACTAGGTATTTTATGCAAATAAATTTGTATTACAGTTTGGATAGTAATAAATAATAACAATTTTTAAGTTACCATTTTGACCATTGAATAATTACTGTAAGAAATGAACAATTGGTTATTCAAACTCAATGATTGTTATCAGTTTTTTATCGAATAAATAAATTAGTTTTAACATTTTTATGCCAAAGTGTTTTTTAGGAAGTATTAGAAGTACAAAAAAAAAAAACAATTAATTTCAATCACTTATTAAAAAGAAAAATAATACGTCATAACATTTGAATTAGGATTTTAAATATTATTTTATACATCTTATATCTAGCAAATAGTGTTATCAAATACATGATGAATGTTACAATTATAAATATTAATTATGCATTACAGTTTTGATTTTTATATGTTGTCATGTACTGTTAAAAAATAAATCCTACTCAAACACAATTATTTTTAAAAATCTTAGTATTTATGTAGCACTCATTTAAAATAAGATATGCTTTTTGAAAGTTATCGAATAGGTACCTATTAAAAACTATTATACAAGTTTTTGTTTTAAAAAAATGCTAAAAACAGTCTGTTGTGTAAATTGCTATTAATTTTTACATAACGCAGAATTTGTAGACGAAACGGCATCGATGAAAAGTTTCATTCCCCAAAATTGGACAACATAATAAATTCTAATAAAATGTTGACGATTTAAAAATCTATATCGAGATCTATCTAGAAGTTTTTCGGAATTTGCCGTCCGGGACGCATATTAATTATTAACTTACCGTATATTGCTACATGACCGGTGTTCTCTGATTGGCCGATTCGAATTTACCGCCGTACAATCAAAATGTTACGAAACAGTTTATTTATTTATTTATTATTTTATTAACATATTAATATGCGTCCGGGACAAGATAATATAGAACAATCGATATAGAAGTCGGCAAAGGTGCAAGCACAGGTATGCTAAGAAAGATAATAATATTCAAAGTATTATTGTTTCAACTGCACTGGAGGAGTCACCTGCACTGTCATCCTGTTAAGATATTGAGGTCAGTACGATTGGCGAACGAATTAATTTTTTTATTATAATCGTATAGCGTAGTACAATCATCGAATCCCATTAGAAATAATGCTAATAATTCATAACGGCGACTACACAACCAAAATGAATTCATATTTATAATACCATATACTGCATAGGTAACATAGAAGCCGCAAGGAAGCGCAAGGCCACCGTGGCAAGAGATCGGATTTGTGCGCTGCGACTCGTATGTTATTTATTTTTCATTACGAAAATTTGATTTTCAATATTTTCTCACATTCGATCGAAATCGCACGTTTGACCGTAATTGCGTACCTATTTATTGCTCTGTCGCTTTTACTATTGCTATGCCAGTATGCCACGCGGCGCTTAACTACGTTAATAAACCTCACGGTCGGTAACTACTCGTACCTATATGGACTGCAATTTGATAACGATGTTAGTCGCCCATTCGATAGCGTCCTGTGTTAAGTTAACCTAATCATCACCGTGTTCTCTGTTTGGTCGGAGACCTTTACCGTAGCGATCAACCGGTAAAATTTGAATATTTCCAAATCATTATAGGGTTTCAAAATCGCCGATAGCCCGAGACCAACATAATGACCGGAACCAGGGCCGCAGCCACACATTATTCTATGAGGGGAAAGCTCTAATTTTGCCGCCCTTCTTTCCATCACTCAGCCCCAATAATTTACAAATACATTTCAGTGCTGTTATTACAATATAAGTTAGAGAAAAGTTCTAAAATACATATTTAATATTTATTTTAGTTTTAAATTTATCCTGGAATACGACGATAGCTGCAAAACTACCGATAACATTATATTACCTATACCACAGAACAAATTAATTACAGTGACAAATATTAATTGTAATGTTACGAGTATTTTGCCATATCAAAGATCGATCGGATACCCGACGTCGACCGTCGTTATCGCGATATAAATAAGTCGGTGGTATGCGCGTATATTTATCGTGACATTTCAACGTTAAATGTTTTTATATTTTGCCGCCCCTAAAAATTCGCCGCCCGGGGCCAAAGACATCCCTAGCCCCCCCCCCCCCCAGCTGCGGCCCTGATTCCGGAACCATCCTTTTTTTGTATTCCGCTTATCGACATCAACTACGTCCTCTGTATCGGCGTATTTAATATTTTCATCCTTTGCCACCGTTACACCCGTATGAACAGGTCGAACAGCAAACGGTACGTCGGTACGTTATATGACAACACGAATCTGCGACATTTTTTTAATTTCAAATCGATAAAACTTTCGATTTTAATATGTACTTGAAGCTTGAAAATCGATGAAGGAGCCGACCTCGAAAACTTCCAAATTCCTGGCGGCCCAAACCGTACCATTAGCCGCGAATAACACGAGATCCGGTTTTGGCCGAAGCCGTTTTTCGCCCGCGCACCTTCTATTAACGCGAGGCGTTACTCGAGAGGCGCGGTCGAGCGAGACCGCCGGAGACCGGCGATCCCGGGTCGTCGGATCAGTGGCGTAGCAAGGGTATGGCGAACTGTGCCTACGCCAGGGGCGCAAATTATGAAGGGGCGCAAATTTGCGCTTTAAAATTGGTACTTATTTTTATCGATGAATTCTCTAGCCTTAAAGCGAGAAAATCAATTTTTTAAAGTGTGAAATTTACATTGTAATAAAAACTGATAGTTAAATAATTTTGTATTACCTAATTATATACATAAAAAATATCATTCCGTATGTTCGTCAATTTTTTAATCGGTAAAAAGGCGCATTTTCTTAGGTTTTGCCAGGGGCGCTAACGAGTCTTCCTACGCCACTGCGTCGGATGCACCACCAGCACCGGGCCGAAACCCGTACCCATTTAGAGCGCGGACGCGAGAACCGTGTTGGGATCCGTACCCGCGAATAACAATCATAATGATAATTCGCTATTTTAACTATTCCGTCGTCGTGGCCAATTTGGTTTCATGGTCTCGTGACTCGCAGGACTCGCGTCGGTGATACACCTTCAAGCGATATTATATTCACAATAAATTCACGATAACATGTGATCAAAAAATGTAAAATAAAAACACTCTAGCTCAAATGTAAAACACGAAAGAGCAGTATATTGCGGTTGCCATTGGTATTCTCGATACATTCAAAATTGAAACGAGATTTAGTTTTTCGGAATCCAGCGGCTTGATCGACCTAGCTGTTTTCAGACGAATTCATGCGCACGTAATATAATATATAGTATACTGTCAAATCGTGATAGTCGAAATCCCTGTGCATACGATGTTATCGTGTTCGAAAGTTGTCCAACGAGCTTCCAAAACGAACGAACGAATAATGGAAAACAATAACAATGAAAAATATATCATTGACACCAAAACATTTAGAGAGATAAGAGAGGATATCAAAGATACATCTGAAGAAGACCGGCATATGATAGAAAAATTAAAAAAGGCTCGTGAAGATGAGAATTTGAAAAACATAAAGGCAGCCGAGTTAGAGTACAATGCCATTTCAAAGGTCAAGGATTCAATAGTTGCTGTGGTCAGTAATATTCATCACCATTACTTGATATACATGAGAATTTCCCCCCCCCCCCCGACTTTCAACTAAAATATAATTTTGAAAATTTGAACTTTTAATTTTAATATTTATTTTAATATTGTAAATATTTCATTGATATTTTGACTAAATGAGAAGAAATTTAAAAATCTTAAATTGACCTCGAAAAAAAAACAAAATACCCGTCATGTACCTTTATAATAATATGATATGAGCTTTTTTTTAATGTAATTTTTGTATTTGATTTCTATATGCCACCCCCCCCCCATCATACCCACAGAAAAAATTTCCGCGGGTGACCATGTTGTTATAATAATTTATTGGAAACGATAACTACCGAAAAATTATCATTTAAATTGCTATTGAATTACTTATGTATAGGTACTTGGTATTTTATTAATCGACTCGAAGAGAGAATATACATTGCTCTGTAAAATTGTTTTGTGTTTGAAACTCTCAATGATAAAAAACAATAATTCTCCGCCCGTAAACCATATGACCACGACATTTTTCTTTTGAATTAATTCGTTTTTGAAACGTAGATGAATTATTATTAATTAAGTGAGTAAACTGTATAAGTACGAAGTGTGATTATTTCTAACAGCTAGACGAAGAGGCGAAGAAAAAGGCCATTCCTATACTGAGAAAAGCATACGAATTAAAACAAGAACAAGAAGAAGAAATAAAACATTGCACTTCGTTGATATTGAGTGCCAAGTGCCTTGCTATCAATTGTGCTCAAATTGAAGAAAACAAAATCAGACGGTGTGTAGTAATTTTTATTTTTTTCGGGATCATTCTTAGTTTACAGGTGGAATTAAATTGTTGTACATTTTTTTAAAATCTGTTTTATAAACGTTGACGGAATGTATTAGTTGTGAAGTTATCGAATTTGGTAATTGACGCATGTTCGATGAGGACACGGTTGCACAAATAATAAAATCGCTTTAGCTATTGTTAGTCTAAGGTTGTAACCCATATAGTGAGGTGTTCAAGTTGTATCGAGTACAAATTGAACGTACCTATTCGAAAACATTTTTTGCTCTTTTTTCCCATCTTTTTCACCGCAACGCTTTTTCTGGATGCACGTGAGTAGAGCTATTTTGTGTTTAATGTGAGAAACTATAATTTTATGTCGAAAGTCTCGCTTAAACTTTTCAATTTATCACTCTGATACGAATTTTCACCTTAATTTTTTTCTCAATTTTTTAGGAGCCAGATGCTCCATTTTTCAAAGTTTCGTTACTTGAAATTTCACAATTTCAAATTTTCTTTTAAATAATATAAAATCATACGTAAATTGTATATTGTGAACCATTTATGTAGAAAGTCCCGCTCCAATTTCATTGTTTCCTTTCTAAATTTTTATAATTTTGATAAGACCATATGACCTATAATACCTGATGGATGTATTTCTGATTATGTTACGTATAGATTAGTGTTTTGAAGACAGTATACAACCTAAGACCTCACCTCACAAAATTAACATAGTTTCTTATCTAAAAAAATGTGTTCGAATTCGGAAGAATCTAACCAGAATACCAGATAGACACAATAACCGATTCGCGCTACAGGTTACAAAAATTGAATTATATGTCATGTCTACGAATTATCAACTTCAAAATGCGATAACTTCAAAATCAAGCCCGACGGCCAATTTACCAATAACTTTTTTACGATTTTTTTCTTCAAAAACTATTAGAAATGGAAGAAAATTGCAGAAAATGTGCCCTAGAAATTAGGAACACACATTATTGTTGTTGTCTACTAAACTATGTCTTGATGAAACAATTTAGAAATATCATATTACAGCATTAACACTTGATTCTATAATCATTTGTAATGAATAAACAATAATTAAACACATTTGACAAAACCTACCACATTACTTATTCTTTTAATTTGAATACACGGGAAATATATTAAATTCCATTGTCATCAAACAAACGGAATTTACTTCTATAGTCAATATAATTTATCAATAAGGTAACAGTTATAATGTAGTTTTTTTTTACAACAGTGTACGTAATTATCATCAATTAGGTATCATATCAAGTATCAAATCGTTCTTATTATGTTCGATAATGTAAATTATTAATATTTTAAATAAATCCAGCAAAATGAAATTTTGAACACAATAATAACAAACCAGTGAAATTCGGTGGAGTAACAAGACTGAAATGTGCTGAGTGTGTGCCACCACCCGCCGTCATATTCTAAGATGGTCCATTTTTATTATAATATATAATATATAATATTTATTTTATAGAAAATGTGAAAAAGAAAAAGCATTTGAATCAGAACAGCTCTTGAAACAAGAAAATCTTGCAAAAATTAAAAAGTTCAACGATGCCAAGGAAGCCGAGCAACTAAGAAAAGATATATATGCCATTGAAATTAGGAAACAGATAAAAGCTAACGAATATCAAAGGAAAGAATTGGAATTTGCTAAATTAACAGATGTACGAACAACGGTTCTACATAACATAGTTGTTAAACATATTGTTCATTTAGGATGTGAACTATCGCATAATGGACACGAACGACGCATTACGTACACAGATGAACTGTAACAATATAAAAATGAAAAATGAACAGATGAGACAAAACTGCTTGCTGATGAACACTCGGCTAAATGAAATGAAATTATATGAAAAAGATGTAGCCAACAAAGAATATCAAAAGGTACTTTGTGCTATAATTACTCTATAGAACTTAAGGTAATGAAAATTACAGTAAAATTAAGAATCAATCAAATAATTATTACGATGATGACGAAAATGTATAATGCATCCCTCCCTACATTTTATATAATATACTTATAAATAATAATTAATTATATCTTACAGTCAACAATTTAAGTTATAACGTGAAAATACATATTGCATTTTATTTAGACTCATTTAGTACATAATTAAAATAACTTTAATATAAATGGTACTATAAATAATACCTAAAATAATATAAAAGACTTAAAGTTAAGTATTAAGTTTTTTTTATATCTTACCTATTTGAAAAAGATAAAATTAAAAAATAATGTTACCTTTTTGATGCATGCTTGAAAATTGGATTAAATATTACATTTTAGCTTAACTTTGATAAGTGTCTTGTTGTAATACTCATATGTACTTCATTTGTTTATCAAGTATTTTTAGGTTATCAATGTTCAAAATGAGTGCAAAACTATAAATAATCTCAAATTTTATCGGTTTGAAATTTTATAGATACTAAAATATAATCAAGAAAAACAACAACAAAAAGCAGAATATGAAGAAGATATGAAGAAAAAAAAAATATTAAGAGAACTAGGAATCAAAAAGATTCAAGATAGTCAAAAAGCTTCGCAAAATACGCAGGGTCTAAGAGACGAGCTGGTAGCAATTCGTACCCTAGATAAAGTAATAATTTTGATATTTTATTAAGGTACGCGTCGAATTTACTATTATAATGTGTGAGACGGATGTGTAGGTCGAACGAGAATGGCGCCGCAAAGAACTCGAAAACGAAATGAAAAAAATAAAAAAAATCAATGATTTGAAGGAATCTCGGCGCCAACAGATTAAAGACAATCGGAACCGTGCCGCAACTGACATACTAGAAGAAAAAGACCAGTTCAATAAATTGATTAGATTTAATACAGAGGACAGGGAAAAAATGAAGGAAATTGAGAAACAAACTCATATTGTACTTATACCTATCTACTTAATTATTATCTGACTGATTGAGCTGTGATAGCGTTCTATATTCATAAGAATTGTATAACTGATTAGAAAGTTGAAAAACACCTACAAGATTTAAAGCAACAGATGGCTGATAAAGAATGTGAAAGAGTAGAAGAGAGAAGAATGTTTTTCCAGGAAGGTGTAACCTACCAAGAAAATAAAGATGCTAGAGAAAATGCAATACGTAATACGATAATAGAGAAAATCGCAGAGCTGAAGTAACAAGATATTAATATATTTTGATTTATAAAAGAATAACTTTTCATGTATTGTTTTTAGGAAACATAATGTGCCGAAAAAATCTGTTCAAGAAATCGAGCTGAAATTAAAAAAAAATAAGTGGTTGTAAAATAGTAAAACACACAGCCGTACTGGTTCAAAAAAAAAAAATGTCAATTTCTGAACATGCATGTTATTTAGTATGACTTTAAAGAATTTGTAAACTTTTTAATTATCAAATATTTTGAGTCCTGTAGACCCCATAGTGTAGAGTAGGCATCAACAATTTTCAATAATCTTAAGTTTTTCACGTGGGAAGTCATATTGTTTCTAGTTTTTTTTACAAAAGATGTATTCAAAATACTTAGTTGATATTTTGAACAAAATTTATATTATAGCATGTTCTATACGAATTATACGTAACATATTATGTAACAAATAATATCACTAATAATATGGTTTTTGGCTGCTATGAGAACCTAATTGATATTCACAGTTCTCGAGAATTTAACATTTACTAATTACTATTGTATAGTATAACGCAAAAATCATTAATTGTTTTTCTTTATTCTGTAGTTAATGTTAGATTCTTAACTGAAATTTTAATTTTCTTACTATAGATTCTTTAATTTTAAATTCTTAGACATCGAGTATGTACTCATTATTGTGCAAACAAAAAACATAATTTGAGTAAAGTTAAAGATCAATTTAATTACGTGTATAACATATTGTAGTATAAAACTTATTCAAAATATCAACGCGATATATTCATAAACGGCATTTGTATAAGAATGAGATACTAATGAGATACCCATATGCCCTTTAAATGACTTAAAATGTTCGATAAGTACTCTATACTGGCCTAAGGGGACTATAAATTATGTATTCGAAAATTAAAATGTTATCGATTGTCAATTACACTTAGTAATAAATATGTTTAGAATATAGGCCAACTTTTTATTCTATTGGAATTCACACAGTCCTAATTTTCAAAAAAAGTAGATACCCATCTCATCAATGGAATCCAATTATCACATAATTGATAATTCCATAAAACTAAAAATTCTAAGCTAAATCACCTATCGCAACAATCTACCAACAATCCCGGGCTCTTATACACAAGTACACGTACACAGTCGCACCACCCACAATATAATAATTTTAAATACCAAAATAAATAAATCTATATCTATAAAAATCGAATTACAGGATTTTTCCCAATCACTAAAAAGCCATTCACATACCCTGCAAATAATCCGCAAACCCAAGAAAAACCCTTAGTGATGATCATATCTCAATACGGCTCTAAAGCTCCTATATCAAACAATTCATTACTATATAAAAGGTAATGCTTCGGTTAAAACGCAAAAATTCATTTGATTCAAATCAATTGAACTATATATATATCTGTGAACTCAAAATTATTTCAAATTTTATTAGAATATCATCCAATCATCGACTCTATGGTTATTATTTATAACTGTCGATTAGACATTATTAGATAACTATTTATGTAAAATGTTTATCATTTATAAACTATAATCATAATAGTGAATACTTTTCCAATACACTTTATACTGTACACAATGCGTGAGCGTGTTATTATGCTAATGAATTTGAATATAATTTATTAATTATTATTATGATTAATAAATGATTAATAATTACAACTCAACAACAAGTATCACTGTATAACATTTGGTAGATACTTATTTTATCAATATTTTTATAAAAAGTACACCTCAAGATTAAAGAAAGAAATAATCACCATCAATGTTCGTGGAAATAATCAGATTAGTTGTATTTATAACTTTAAATGTTACAAACAAATTAATTTAAAATCGTCTAACACAGCATGAGTTGACCCTTGAATAACATTTTCGAGTTTTATAACATAAAATACAACATTTTCAATTTTATAAAAATAAATATAAATTGCTGCTGAACAAAAGTACCTCTCACGTTTTTTTTTTGAATTTGTCATAACTTTTAAGAAAACTATTTAAAACCTATGGCAATATCTGATGAATTCAATTAGTATCTGATTTACTAATTACTTAATAAAAAAATGTTATTTTGTTCAATTACAATCTGAAGAATTCAATTAGTATCTGATTTACTAATTACTTAATAAAAAAATGTTATTTTGTTCAATTATAATCTGAAGAATTCAATTAGTAGCTGATTTACTAATTACTTAATAAAAAAATGTTATTTTGTTCAATTACAATCATTTTTTAATCTTCCGATAAAATAAGTACGAATGAGAAACTATAAACTCAAAATTGTACGCAAAGATATCTCTTTCCTTCTCTACTCTTGAGGCGAGGATCTTACTGAACGGTTTTTTGTACTTAACTCATAATAAATGCTTAATGAAATATTACAATATTGAAAAAAATGATATAAAATGTTTTACTGTACCTACTCTGTCGGGACACATTAATTTACTAAAATATAGAACATTTTTACAGACATTTAATATTTTTAAAATGCTAATAGATTTGTACGAATAAAATTAGTCTACTTAATTGATTTTGTCATCGTGTTAAGATAAAGCTAATAGGGTAAGAATTAATAATTCTACTTTATATTTAATGAAATTTACTAAAATTGTATCAACGCATTGGCTACAGATAATCTATTTGAGACAAAATTCCTAACAAATTACTTATAGTATTAAGTATAATTTTGGTTGAAAAAAAATCCTTGAAAAATTGGTTCATAACCTCTACATTTTATGGTTGCCGTTTAATGGATGTGTTTAACACAACCAATCATTATACTGAGTTAAGAGTATATTTTAAAAATAAACATCAAACCCCCATAATAGTTATGTCAGACCATTAAAACTAATTGATTAATTGGAACAGTGCCGTTTTTTTTTTTTACAAAAGGACATTCTTCTCGTTGATTGTGTAGTTTGTTGATTTTTAAAATTCTGTCCGGAACGAGTGAAGAGGATGATATTCGGTCCGCGATACGTTATATTTCCTCGTTTTAAAAGTTTCGGAACTTCATTGTTCAGAAATTGCAGGAAATGTTGAGTCCTTAGAAATTAAATATTTCCAATTGATGTCATTTGTAAACAAGAATGAACGCAGCATTTACTGAAAGTTCCACAAACTTAAATAAACGAAAATCCTTTAAAAACGCTGTATGAAGTAGAACTTGAATGATGAATATACACTAGTGCTGCTTTCTGACTACCAAAAAAATTGTAAATTTTTTTCGAAATAATTTCAACATTAAACTTTACGATCGACATTTAATTATTATTAACTTCGCTTTGGGGCCAAAAAAATGTCGTATAAATTACGTATACCTATATTGCTAAAATGTAATAGAATATAAGATTTAATGTAGGATAATAAAAAAAAAATGTTTTTATTGAATGACGATTTGCAGTAACTCTCTCTCTCTCTCTCTACATACAGGCTGCAATGCGAATCGGCTGTACAATAAAATAAACGCAATGTTAGTTGAAATAATATGATATAAATTGTGAACAGTGAAAAAACAGTGAAACTTTATTCACGTACCTTCCTATAATGCAAAGCAATAGCTAATAACAGACATTTCTCGGTGAATTTATTGTCTTACTCTACTACATTTTAATGAGATACAAGTACATTATTTGAAGAGATTTGTTTAAATTTAAATTTAAAAATATTAGTGTGTGTATAAGTGTTCAAAAAGATTATTTTTATATGTCAACCATGAAAATATATTTATTTGTCGAAGCCGCAGGTATATAATATAAAGGAAGCCATTAGCGGTGAAAAGCGTTTATAACAACCGGTAACATAATTTGCGGCATTTGCTCCTATCTCCCTTCCATGATAAAATACAAACCATTTTGGCCGACATACATAGTTATTAATTATGCTATTTTATAATGTTGACCAATACTGTGTTTTTCCTGATAAAAAAATATACATAAAACTGAAATGACACTTTTAAAAAACCACTACAAAAATACGCGAAACAAATATTTTAACTTGGCTAAAAACACGACTCTTACTATTTCTTATAACTTATAAGTTATAATATATAATATCATGTATCCGTAGAACGTTATTAACAATGAATTTGGCTCAAGTATAATATAATTATACTTATATAGTTATGTATGCAATTTGGCTGAAGATATTTTTCATTTGACAATACCTAGTTAATTTATTTTCATATGTGATGATGATTTAACTTATAAAATAGGGAGAAATTATTCTTACCTAATGATTTTTAAAACATTAAAAAATTTGTTGTAAGAACATGAATAAACTGATTTCCAGCGCGTTAAACGTTTATTAAAAAATATATAACAATTTATTCGATACTTCAATAATAGTTAAATAAAATGTACATGCTACATTATAAGTTGCTTTACCTACATGGTAATATGTGAATATATTTACTTATGGCTTTATCAAATGTTCAAGTCATCAAAATTGAAATTAATAATTTTATCAATAAAATCTTGAAAGTAAAATAATTACGAAATTTTCAATTTACTATAAGGAGCATTACATTTTTGAAAATGCTAACAATCCAATTAATATGTAAACAACTAAAATAGATTTCCGGTGAAAATTTTAAGCTTATAGAAGTGCTACATCAAAACTACAAAATCACCAAAACCCAGTTTGTTAAAAATGGAAATGCCAATAAATTGTCTTTTTTCCGTTTTTACTATATTTTTAAATATAAAATAACATCAACATAAGAGAGAGTTATTGAAACTTTCCGAGTTCTTCTTCTACCATGAAAGTTCAGTACATAAAAAAACTTACATTGCAAAACCAATACATTCTTCATTCCGCTCAGAATGTTTTGTATTGAAAAAAGTTACGTGTACTGTATAAATTTAATTTTATATTAAAATACAAACAACATTTCGTGGTAGAGGTCACAAATTTGAAATCTCTGGATCTTTTGTAAGTTATCACAATGCTCTCGGCAGTTATAAATTATATTTACCGAACAGCCGGCTCATTTATACATATAATATTTTCTTGGTAATATTTAAAAATTAATAACTATTGCAGACGCAATAGTATGACGGGACAACAAAATAAAAAGATGGAAATGTTATTCTTATTTTTTGAAACGGGCACATACACTTGAAGAAGATTAATCATAATTTTGCCATTTATTTTTCACCAACAATTATAATAATATGTAATAATGATAGTTTATTAACGCCCATATAAGATAATTGAGTTTACAGCATGTTTTACAAAACTATATAGATATTAGCTAATGTAATAATTATAATAACAGATAGTACAGCTAATTTTAGTATTTAATTTAAAATGACTATTTTCTTATTTCTACATTAGTCATTATGTATATTCTTAAAATCCTATGTCTCTTTATTAATTTATATTTTCTTAAAAATTTATTATTTGAAATTTAGACAAAGAAGCGAAAGGTTAGATTCTTCATTAAAATTAAAATCAGAATTTATTTCATTACAGCTTCGGAGCATACGGCATATGACTCATAAAAGGTCAATTTAGATGTTGAATTAAAAGTATAGAACCCAACTAACCTATTGCCTCCAAAATGTCAGGACAATTCATATGATTTATAATAAATTTGAACTTGTTTTATTAATTGATAGTCATCACTCATCTGTTATATTAATTTAATTCAATAGGCATAGTTGTGTATGTGTGTGTGTGTGCGTGGGTGGGTGGGGGGGCAATGTCCCCTAAGGCTTACTGTGATACATAAGGGCTTTAAGCATAACCTGAGAAAAATGTCTACGCCTACGCCTTATAGCAATGTGTGCATACGTGAACCGCAACTGCACAGAAAAAAATGCTCGCTTCGTTATGTATACAGAATTATATCGTGGATATAAGTTCGTGCGATTCACGGCAGTGTATAGACGTTCTACCTACGTCAAAATGTCTATCGGATTAAACGCATTTAAGATGAAAAAGACGTTTTCCTGCACAAAATTATATTGACTTATCTCCGGTGGCGTTCATTCGGTTTCATACATATTGAACGTGACCCTGCATTTTATGTAACCCCTAACCCCAACCCCTAACCTTTATATATATATATATAAATATATATATATATGTGCATCTATAAAATATATATTTTATTTATATATACTACTTATATATATATATACATATATATATATATATATATATGTATAAAAACACTATATACGTGAACACTTAATTCGATTTCATACTCTTGCAACAGTAAATGTACATGTTATATAATATATTCTTATATACTTAAATTTATATATGTATATATTATGTAAACTGAATAGGATACGTTGATCGCATTTACATGATAATATTATTATGTTTACGTTTTCTACTAGACGGCAATGATGGCGCCGCGCCTTATAAAATGTAATTATTTAACTTCCATGTCATCCGCATAATCGACGAAACGACTGTGTTGACGTAAACGAATCTACATTGTATGTGCATACAGGGCGGGCTGTGATGTTTTCTGTTTTATTTTGTTAGTTCTCCTTATAAAATGAAAAATAATTTAATTAACCTCGAATATTAATGTATCTACCTATTAATTTCAATAATAATAGCAATAATACAATATCTTGTATTTTTGGTCGAGGAAAAAATGTACAACACATTTGTTGTCGGAGTGTAAATAGTAATTCATTTCATTTTAGGTCTTTGGTAAAATGATTTTAGTTAATAATATCGCAAGCTCTCGTTCATTGGTGGACACTATATAGGAAGAATTGTATTCATCGGGAAATTTTATTGGTGCCCTCGAAAAATCATATTTCAATTTTAATTTCTACATTACTTTACTTCAATATTTAATAAAACGTTAATAAGGTCTATTACTAAAAAAATGAAGATATAACATTGAGATTGTTTCGATGAAGAATATAATTGAGGAGTAGAGACTAGGGATTACATTTTTTCAACCATTACCTTCTTATGTGATTTTTAATATGAAATTATTATTATAATATTGATTATCATAATATTAAATATTTCGTAAAAAAAGATATTCGAAAAAAAATTGGTAAGGAGTTCAGCGATTTATAAAAATCTTTCGTCAGGAGGGCCCCGTGTTCTACAAAAGTTTATGAATCGCTGATGTAAGGAATTGTGTTTCCACAGGATATAGGAATAATATACATAATGCATTTTATTTTAATATTTCAAATAATTAAAACTTACTTATTTCGCACGTAATATTAAAGAATTTCTCATACTCATAATAAATTAACGAATCCTAAAACAAATAATTTGGTGTTTATTCCAGAAGCAATATATACTTACAAAAATCCTATTGAATTTTAAAGAAAAGTGAATTAAAATTTTTAATTTTCTTAGTTGGATTAGCATACGAGTAAAATGTAAAGTAAATATTCAATTTTTTTGAAATAAAATCTACATTTTAAAAATATAATTATTAATTAAGGTTAAACATAATATATAGTTATTATTTTATATGATATTGCTCGTCATTCAAATTACAAACATCGATAAATACTGAATTTTTTACAACTGTAGATACTGAATATTTTTTTATTAAATGTTCAAAACTATAAAAACGATATTATGGTAAAAGGTAAAACTCTCGGTGAAATTCATCATTTTTTGGAAATGTTTAGAAATACAATAAATTCAATTGAAAGAAAATTTCTAATAGTTACCTTCGCTAAGTTAAATTTCTGATTTTCTGAATTACTGTAAAATTACATTTTTTAGTCTTACTACATGAACTACACGAAAAACCTTGTAAAATCAATACACTTCTCGATTTGCTCATAAATATTTAAATTTTTATTAGATATTTTAATAATTATATTATGTATATAATTTAAAAGTGTATACAAATAAAAATACAATACCAGATATTACTTTTCATTTTTACACTTTTAGAAATGTAAAGAAAGAAAACCATTTACTTTCAGTTTTAAAAGCTAATAAATTATGAGTATTATTTGACTAAATATACTAAAACCTACATTTAAAAACAGAATAATGCACTTCTCAATGCTTTTAAGTATTTCTTTTTTGTATTGTAAAAGCATTAATTTTAACCCCGTGACCTCTTACGTGATACGTCCTGTAGACTAGAAATTTTAATTTCGTGCATTTAAATATTGTGCGTACCAGTAGTAGCACCGAATACGTTTTAAGCACGCAAATATATCCTGCAGAAAATCCGTCGTTTTAAAAAAAAAAAAAATAATCATAATACTTATAAATAAAAATAATTTAATTAAAATGCTTAGTAAATACCTTAGGTTATTAAAGTATATTAATTCCATTGACTAAGTGTGAAGTGATATGTTTGGTCGCTTGGAAATGGTTACTATAATACTATATAATATATTTTTTCAGGACAAAAACTGAATAAACCATTAGTACGTTTGGAATTCATTATCATATAATATTAACACCGACACTTAACCAAATTATACTATACAATACTATACTATATAATTTTCAAAATATATTACAAAGCAACACTATAAATGGCAGCAGGACCAGCGGGTCAATTTTATATCGCCATCGCGAAAACTACGTATAGGAAATATTTTAACGGGGGTAGATTGAATATGTATTTATGTATAAAAGTCAGCAGGCGGGTAAACACTAAACATTATTATGATCCATTATATTTTTTTCAGTTAAATTGTTTTCTTCTATTATAAGTCGTAAAAAATTTAATATTTTATGAATACAATACAAAATTGCATTATATAGTTTTTGTGTGGGATTTATTTAAAATAAAAAAAATAATTTGTCTTACAAACACACGTTTTGGACGTTTTGATTTAAACAATCCCCTCACGATAGGTATACATTTTATTCTTTCTCGTAAATTATAATAAATTATTATACTGTAATATGTTTATTATTTATACATAATAATTGATACTATAGTCTATGTCTATGTGCGTAATTTATAATCCACGTGATTACTAGATTGAAAATGATCATGCAGCGGTTTTTAATCTCTTGCCCTATGTCAATTTATTATGACGTATAGCTGGCGTCTATATATAAGATACTCATTGTTCATCTATCAAAATCGAAATTATCGTAACAAATTTGTATCTGACAAACGATTATGATCTAAAATTTTTCGAAAAATAATAAAATAGTATATATTATGTGTAATATTATGCAGTAGTCATATATCAAAAAAAATTACAACTTTGATTAATATCGTACCATTAAGTACGCTAGACTCATAACGCGCGCATATACATATATAAATTTGTTTTTGATATTTGAATGAATATAACAGTATAATTGCATTGCCATTATCGATAATCAAATTTCGAAGTGAAAAGGAAAACATAATTTTGTAATTTTCCAGTGCGCCACCACCCTTCTCTCCATCGTACTGCCTGACAGACGCCCTTGGCCGGTGTATATACATTACTGTACATACAATATATATTGTATTATGTTTTATATACATACATTATATATGTATATATAATATATATATATATATATATATATATATATATATATATATATATATCTACCCCTGACATTAACCTATTTTTAATAATGACTCGTGGAATATCGAAACGATATACGAGTATATATACTTTTATTTAGTGTCGATAAAAAATTTACTTTGACACTGCTTGAATCTATAATATGTACATCAAACAGACACCAACCTAAAAACGAATAGATCAAACCCACCCCTTTGGGCAATTTTGATGCGAGGGGTGGTTTTTCTTCGAATTCATAACACACATTATACATATAGTATACAGACTGAAAATAATGTTTGTTTTGCACATCCAATAATACGATTTAGAAGGTACCACCACTCCTTCACTCATTGGTCATCCCTCGACCACTACTTACGCACTGCCGCGCCGAACCGTCGACGATGACGCCGTGGCGGCGGCTTGTTTCACATAAAGTACATTGGTATACATTTGGACTACATATATATAAATGTGTGTGTGTGTGTGTGTGTGTGTGTGTGTGTGTGTGTATAAAACATAAATACATATACCACCACTACTCATTCCAGACCGTTTCAAATATTAATTTCCGCTCACGATTGGCTGCGCTAACTCGTATATATTATTACTATTATTATTATACTGTTATATACCCCAAATTACACCCCCTCCCACAGACATACACACACAAAAACACACACGTATTTCACCCGTGTACGGATAGGATATTGAAATGATTGTCACATAAAAAGTTCAAATAACACATAAATATGCATGGTATACAGGGCGTTGTTTGTCCAATAAATAGGTGTATTAATATTACAAATAATTTTTAATTTATATGGTGTATATGGGTTAATGGTACACGCAGAATCAATTAAAATTAAAATAATACTATCAGATTTTTCAAATTTTATTGAAGTGCTAAAGCAGTATAAAAATAAACAATTGGTACTACGTTCACACAAGTAATATAGTATAGATTAAATAACTTGCATGATACTTCAATAAATGGCAAAAACTAATCACATATTTAAGTGCACATGTATTGACACTAATTATTGGCTAGTTATTTTAAGTAACAACTTTTTTCATATTAGATAGATAGAAATAGGTGAAATTGAAAATTATTTGGCATACTGTCCCTGTGAATTCGGTGCTTATGCCATGGGTTTGCAGTCTATATACTTACTGAACACTGAATATACAATATATACATGACGATAGACGATAGTGATATAATGTTCTTGTTCGATTTCCGTTACCCAAATAATAAACGTGTATACTGCATATAGCTTCAAATGGCGTATATTTACACGTAGACCACGGCGCCACGGCGCTTGTTTAATCTTTTCCACTCGGTGTAACGCGATAAGGAGAACTATATTCTAACAAATTTCCGAAAATGGTTTTCTTTTTTCTTTTCTCTTTTGTCACCGAGAATATTATATCGAGAAATCCTTAATATTATTATACGCCACTGTCGGATGTTGTACGGATATACGGTATATTCGCACAGCTATTATATTATTACAACAATCTGAAGCACACGCCGATGAGACTTTTTTGCTGACGTAGCTATTATATAGATAAAATATAATAGTACCCGACGCAAAAACGTAATAAACATAAAATGTATTATAAAAAAATGCTGAGTTCAGGTGCAGCTAGTGCGCACGCTTAGAATAACATTAAACACCCGCCACAGCAACGTTATATATATACCTACACGAAATTCCAGACCACAATGAGTGAAAGGCAGGTATTGTTACTTAAAATTAATCGACGAGGGCAATGTTAATAGGTAACTGCTCCCCATCTTCAAAGGAGAAAGAAAAGAAAACAAACAACAGACTTTTTAATTTCGTAGGGCACATGTGCGCCGTTTGTCATGCTCGCATTATTATTGTACGTAAACGCGACACGCCTCTCATTTATTATGCCCTCCAGACGCGGATCAAACCCATAGAGGTTAGCTGGTAGACAAAATCTTAGAACTTTTTTTTTGCAAATTATCTCGTAGTACGTTTTTAGTTTCTACTCCTAGTAATTTAAACTTCAAAGAAATAATTTTTTATAATACCCACCAATTGTATTAAACCAAAATTTATAGTAGGTTAATATTTTTCTTAAAAATGCTTAGGTTTATAACATATACATTTTTAGATCTCAGTAAAAGGTTGGAAACTAGGAAAAAATATTATTGTCTCTTTGTACAGAAAAATGAATTAAGATTCCTAAAAATTACTCGACAAAAAAAATAATCAAAAACAATTATCTAATGCTTTTTACATTTTTAGGTCGATATTTGAATATTTCCTTTTTCATTTTAAAGCTCTTTCAGTGTGCTTTTTAAGTGTAAAGTGAGCATTCATTTTTAAAAGACAACGAGCAATTTGAAAAAATATTTAAAATTTAATAAAAATTAACTTGTATCATTTACATTTTATAGTAAATATATATGTTTTTTTTTATAGATAATTTTTCAGTAGTAGTTAATTAATATTTAATAGTTATTGATAATACCTTATGATCTTACGTTCACCAACATCAATGATGTAATCCAAAGGTTCTTAAGGACCTTCAGTTCTCGTGGGCCTGAATTCCTTGCAATCCCTATAAATTCGACCCTATTTCAGTGGCGCAGCTAAAGCTAAAATCTTGGGAGTGCCTAAATTACGCAATGTTTGTAGAATTGTGGTGTCCTTCATTTTTTACACTCACCCGGCACCCATACACTATACTTAAATCTAAATAATAATTCCAATAGGCAATATTTAGTTTTAACAATAATAACAACGATAAACTTAAATAACTAGGTTTAATTATATAATTAAATGATTTGCTTCAAATGTACTAGTTTCCATAATGAATAAATTAACATGGAATCTAATAGATCTGGACGAGAAACTCAAAATAATATTTGATTTATTTACAACATTTTTTAATTTCCAACTATAACTCCAAAAAGGCTTGATTTTTGATTTTTATAACAGTCTAGATTCTAGAACATCGCTCGTGGTTTTTTATTTTCTAAATTATGATGTTGCTGTTTTGACTAGTAATGTTGTTTCTAGTATTGGTAAAAACCAATATAGATAGAACGGAATGCAAGATAAAAACATAAAAAATAATTATTTTTTAAAAAAAATACATACGTTTATTGTTGATTGCACAGAAAAAACTGAACCACATATTATTTATGTTTATCACGGGGGTCATGGACTGCCATCCCCTTCGTATAATCAGTTTATTATACTAGAGCATGGTGCACTCGAAAATAATGAAATTATCATCATGGAATACCAAAGTCAAGTCTCAGTTAGGTACCTACTCGAAATTATCACTAATTCGAATTATTTTTTTTACTATTGCTTGATCCTTTTTGGAAATTTTATTTTCACGCTCAAGTTATTAAAACTTGACTGTGTATAAAGGGTCTGCACTGATAACGTGAACAAAGGAGATACCTACCGAATATATTGACTTGTAAGAGAGTAGCGCAGTATTTTATTGCACTCGGTGTACGCTATACGTGCGTTGGATATAATATACCCAACACGCGTTACACCTGCAGCTATAAATACAATATCATATGCATTATCCTGTATAATATACGTATTTGGAGAGTATTTGAGCACGTTATTTTAGTGTGGAAAATGAGGGTTCTCTTATAGTTCCATGAAATATCCGGTGTGTTTTGTATAATACATGGTACACATCACTTTAAGAGAGTTTTATATTTCCATTTAACTGTTTCTAATATATAAATCGGTGGATCTTGAGCTATAAGATTTATTCAAAATGTACACTTATTTTTATATATACTCGTATAGATTATATTGTTTGTTTAGGTATATCCCGCGTATGTGTATTATATTATTTATAACATTATACATCGTGTGCGTTTGAGCGCAAAGCCGACTGCGTTTACAACGGTGCCCGCGACTACCCCGCCACGGTCGAGGGATCTCGAGGGACGACTAAATACACGTTCGCATCGTGGCGGCGGTAGCGGCGGCGGCGGCGAGCTTTCGGCGGCATTAGTTGCGCGAATCAATACTAGGTGTCGCCCCAGAGTCATTCGACTTTTAATCAATGAAGGCAAATGGCGACCTACAAAAAAATAAAATAAAAATAAAAACTTTCTCGTGGAGAAAAGCACACCACTCGTGTAACGCTTTTTCATTCGCGTGTCCGCCCGCAGCAACGTCGCGTCGTCCCTCGGTTGGCAGTCTCAGTTGTACTCCGCCCGGCATCGTCGTCGCGTATCCGTCTCCCCAGTGCGTTTTTATTTTTTTTCTTTCTTTCTTTCTTTTTCCCCGCCGCGCCGACCGTTATAGTTAAAAAATTATTATTGTTTCGTATCGTGAGAAAGGGGAAAAAAAATCAAAATCAAATATTACCGCGGCACAACAGCGGAACGTTGTTATTTCGGCACCCGTGCTGTAAGCGCACACCACGATCGGGTCGCGAACGTGTCGTTTCGTTTCATTTTCTCGGCAGACAAAGCGGGGTCGGTGGTGCCCGTGGACCCGGCTAGCCGTGATCACCTCTACCCGGACCACATAGGTAATTACCGCTGAACGCGCGCCGATACCGGGGTACATGCCGCGGGACTCGGCCGACAGCGTGAAGGCGTGAACGGCGTGACCGGCCGTCGCCGCGCGCGTCCACATCCGCGCCGACCGGCGAACCGAAATCGTCCCGCCAGTGCTGCGGGCACACGACCTCGGCCCAACGATCCGAGCCGCGAGGGGCACACCGCGTCAACCATGTTTTTCGCCGGCCACGTGAACGGCTTCGTACGGTAAGTGGATCGCGGCTCGCCCGGCACTCGGACAAATACCGCCGCCGTTGTGTCGATGTTCGTCCGTTGTTATAGGTACCTCGCATAACGCGCGCGTCTCCCCCCCCCCCCGCAATGGCGTCCGAAACGGTGTACAACAATGCGTCCGCTCGTGTACACTCGGTGCGCAGCGGTCGGACCGGGGGTTCCGCCGGGGCTTGCTGCGGTCGTGTCTCGTGTTTTTAATAAGAAAAAAACTAGCAAAACATTTTTTCCCTTTTTCTCCGCAACAATCAAACATGGAACGCGTGTACACAACGGTAGGTGTAATAATAATAATAATAATAATAAGTACCGGATTTCAAAAGTTATTTTTTCCCATCCGTTGCCCGCTGCCCACTTTCTCCGTCGCACGTTTTATTTTATTCGGAGGTGCACTATTAAATGTTATGCGGCAGAGGCAGAGGCCATCGAGCTCACTTCAGTTTGGTATTATTGCCGATGTTGTGTACCATTTAAAAGTGTGAAAATAAGTCGAAAAATTACCGTTTAAAGTATTTCGTATTCAATACATCCTGTCCAAAGAGCTCCGTGAAACTTTCGGATTTACAGCTTGAAAGTTTGATAAATGTAGCTGTTAAATTTGATGAAAAAATACTTTGATTATGTATACATTAATGTATAGCGAAACATCATCGGTCGTACAATTCTTACCTCAATTATAATAATTAAATTGCACTATTTAACGGTAAATATCCGATATAGCATTTGTCGACATGTAATATTTTTATAGTCATCACTATGCACCTATAAGTATAGTGTATGTAGTTTTTTTTATGAGCCGCGTGTACTAAAGAACACATTTTTTACTCGAAACACGTCGTTTCGATTTGTTACATCGACAACGACGATTGTTTTCTTTTTAGTTTTTTACATGATTTTAATTATTTGAGATGATACGTCTAACACCTCAAAATTTAAGAATCAGATAAAATACAACTAATTATTTATCTATACTATGCAACTCATTTTATGGTCGTCATCACCATAGTAATAATTAACAATAAAAATTAGTATATATTATGTGCTACATATAATATGTAATACACTTATAATTAGTATATATTTACATATGTCATATATTATATGTATTATGTCCAGTGCCGTAACTAGAGAGTCGAAGACCCAGGTGCAAACAAATGTATATGGGCCCCTCTTTCTTGAGATAAGTAAAAAAGTAGTAGTTCACGGCATGGAATTTTTTTACTCCTTAAAAAGGATAGTATTTGTGGATGTATTGAATTTTAAAGAACCGATGGATAATTTTCTCGTTGAAACAATTCTGTGTAGAGCTTCAACGTAGTATAGGGTGACCATTTTTGTATAAATAAAAAAAGGGACTAATCATTTATGAATGACTTAGAACATTTTTATCAATTATTGTATTTTATAACATCAACTACGTGCTATTCATATTATTATTACTACTACTTAATTGATCGAAAATAATATCTTCATCCACATTCCAATCAGTTTGTTTTTTATTATTTCGCAAAATAAAAATTTAACTTTTTTGAAAATAATTCCACGATCGAAAACTTATTTGTCTGGCCTAACGAAATATTTTTAATTCTTCAAAATAACTTTCCCGCTTTTCAATGTATAACAAAAATGTGTCATAAGACCGGTTAGTTTGTTCTATAAATTATTTTTTTTCGTCTTTAATTCTTACAGAAGTGAGTAATGAGTACTAAAAGCTAAAAATATTTTTGTTTTTCTATTTATTCTATTTCTACTTAGTATTTCTGATTCTTCTATTATTTAACATGCACTCATGTTTTCCCTTTCTATTCTTCTTATAGTGTCATAAACGATTTTTTATTGACTCTGTATGAAATAAAATCATATTATTGAAACGGGGTCTCTAAGACATGGCTGGGCATTTATTCTGATAGTCAAACTACGATTTTAATGCTGAGTAAATTGCAATTGTTCTGGAAACTGCTGGTTGTAATATTATATTTATTAATAAATTGATCATTTAATAATATAGAAATAACGCGGGATAAAAACTGGACCATTTTCTAAAAACGGGATTAAAAGCGTCCCGTTCGAAGTTTGTCGGGACAACGGGACATGATGATCAAAAAAGGGACGATCCCGTTTTAAACGGGACGTATGGTCACCCTAACGTAGTAGGAACACAGGATCACAATTTTATATAATCTATTCAATATACTATAATAATAATAATAATGATAATAATGATAATAATAAAATTATGAAGTTCAATCAAATTAAATCAAATTAAAAAAAAATTTGACGGCCATCCACTATGGGCCCTTCGACTCGGTGGGCCCCAGTGCTCTGCACCGCCTACACCTATGATTTTTATGGCACTGATTATGTCGCATCAGTGTATCACTAGTAAATATCTATCTAATATATTTTCCATACGCATGCGTAGTAGGTACAGTTGTTTAACAGATGTGGCTTTTTTACTTTTTACCTGAAACTAGCTCATTTGGGTACATGTGAATATGTAAAATCTAAGATACAATGTTGATCAGGCATAGTATAGTGAACAAAAATTACAGGTGTGAAGAATTTGCATAAACCTCTTGCGTAGGTATCCCAACAACTGAACGAAAGTAAAAGAGCAAATGCATAATATAAATAAAGAAACCACAATATTTTATTATTATTATATTTAAATAGATTTAAGGATACTTTAAGAAGATATCACTTATTGATATATACTTTACATACTCTGATGCTCTATTGAAAATCTATCGATCATGAATATAAAAATAATTAAAATTATGTAGAACATACTTTAACTATTAAGTACATTTTGTTATATGATTCATCACACTTGCCATTACAAATAATTCCCGTCATTTATCGCCAATATACATTAAATATTGAAGGGTTGGAATCTTGTAATCATCATGAATATTATTTTTAAATTATTTACAGTTTTTGTATTTATTTCTGCTAGATAAGAAGAACACAATATATTGCTTACAATTCATTTCACCAATGTCTATTATTTTAAGAGAGCTTTTTTACATTTCCATATTGTAGGAAAATCTCAAAAAAAATTAAGAAGTATATATAACTGTAAATTATTGTTTTTAATTATTTTTGAATTCGAATCAATAGAGTTGTTTGTTGTTTGGTAATCCAAGTTTTGTTACTTCATAAAAATTCCACATTTGAGTTGGAGATTTAAGATTTTGAACGTGTTCGTCATTGTTTTTGAGTTGGCCTGCCAATCCGAGTATCTTTAAAATAGTCGACTATTTATTGAATAAAATGTTCATGCTCTTTATAGTGTAGATACATTATATAATTACTTTTCAAATACGGTTTCAATATCTTTACTGAAACAAAGAAAGTGAATGGCAATGACCGCTATTGAATTGAAAAATGTACATCATTGAAATAATATGCTTCCTGCTCTAAAGTTGGAGTTCATTGTTTTTTATAAATTTATTAAATGAGGTGAAAAAACCAACCTCGTTATTCACCTTGTAAAATTATTTCTTTAAAAGTATTAATAGAGGCGTGTTTTAAATCAGTCAATAAACTTTTGCTTCAAACTAGATTAATTATTTTCGTTATTTCGTCGTATGACCATAAAACCTCAAAATGAACATTTTAATACCTATGAATTATATATCAATCATTAAAATATCAAAACTTTTTTTCTTACAGTGTTATTGGAAAATGTAGTTTTGTTAGTAGCTGAGCCAAAAAAATTTAGAACTCAATCATATGCATTTTACACATACATATTTTGCATACGCAATACTTGTTTCTCTTCGTACTAAATTATGTCTTATGTTCTTTTTATAAAAAAGGTACATTGATTTTTCAACACGATGAACAAATTAGCTCATAAGATATTGTACCTAAATGCGTTTGTTTTTGTGCCACTTGATAGTCAACGAAATTTTGCGGATTTACTTTTAAATTAAATTATACTAGTTTTTTCTTCAAAAACACTGTAATTATTAATTTTAACTTTTGATCGAATAAAATATAATTATGTGGATAAATAAACTATGGGTCAAATATTATCAAATCCACTAACCATAATTTAACTAGTTCAAAGTACACGTTTATATGGAGTTATATAGAAATGTAAAATATTTATATTGAATTGTCTTCTATGGTAAAATGATGTAAAGCGGACCAAAGAATCTATTTGAATACGATATTATTTATTTTTCAACCTAAGCATAGAATACTTACAACAATAAGACCGTTAGTGATTTTATATTTTTTAGATAAAAATTAATGGAGCAGTAAAATGTTTTAAATTAAATGCAGCTCATTAATGATTAAATATTAGGGCACTTGAACTAGTTACGTAGGTAAGTACGTGATATTTTGAGTTGATATATAAATTAAAATAAACACAGTTCATTTAATTTTATTGAGAATAAATTAAATGTATTGGTTAGTAACTAACTTTTATTATTGACACTATTTTATTTCTCAAATAAAATTAAAATAATTATTTATCTATTTACTGCCCATTACATTAAAAAAAAAAAACGTTAAAGTAAATTCGTTTAAAATATATTTGATTAAAGTTTGTGTGACAAGCAGTATAAAATACACCTATTATTTTTACTTGCAGTTAGCACTATTTAATATAGCTTAAATGTGTTTGCAATTTATACAGTATTTAAGAAAAATGTATTTAAAATTTAAATACCGAATACAGTTTTATCCCAAGTATATTATATACTAGAAATTAGAAATTATTCTTTAGTACTACGAATGAAATGTTACTTTATTGTACACATTTGACAATTAAAATTTGTACCTATGAAAATGGACCCTTGTTGCCTTTTTTTCAGCGAGTATAAACAAAAGTATATTCAAACATAACTGAATAACATACGTTTATAATTACTTTTAATGTAAATTTTGGAATTATCCTTTACTCTTTGCATTACGAAAGACTCTTACTGTACATTCTAGTAATTATCATAAAATAAACAACTTTATTATTGTTTTAATATTAAAAACGGAGAGTATAATTAAAATGAAAGTAGAACATTAATATATATTAATACTGTTTTAGGTATTTCAGAGACACTACAGCATTATCACATTCTTATAAAATATTCAAATTTATAGCACATTATTCTGGAATAGTTTTCTGTTGAACTTCGCAATAGCTTATATTCTCTATGGTCATTATATTTTAGGTTTAAGTTTAAAACCATAAGGGTTTTAAATAATGAAGTATGTTGTATTGTTGTAATCGTTCAATTTTATATCTATAACGACTATAACAGTTGTACATAAATTCTCGCAAGTATTATATGTATTTATAAAACATAAAGTTTTTTAACATTGTTTATTGAACTTGATAAAAAATAAATAAATATGTGTAAATTATTCATAAATGTTTCCTTACAATTATTCCCATATAAATATGTGATTAACGAGTATTAACTATTCAGCAATGTTATGTCACATTGTGGCCAAGATTAATTTAAAATTTCTAGGTATGTTATTTATTTAATGTATCTAATACATACAAATCTATGAAAGTATTAATCTTGTAATAAATTCGAGTAAGATGTTAATTTATATTTTTGGAGGCATATAAAAAAAGCTTCTTTAGTTTGTTAGAACCGTATTTCTTAACGATTTTAACGTGGTAACAGAAAGAAAAAAATATATGTATAAATATCAATAAATTAAATCTTAAATTAAGTAAACATTTTGCAGGTTTAACATTTTTTATTTAAAGTAAAAAAAAAAAATATTTTATTATCTTTTTGATGTCACTCAGATTTAGGCAGGCATATAAATAACATTTAGAACCATACGAATAATAAATACAAATAAACCTACCTACAGCTTTTTTAGGTGACTCAAAAAGTTTTTATTGTTTTTAAGTATTTTATTGAATTTACCACTCTTTGTGTTAATAACGAAGTTATTTTTATTTTAAATTAAATTTTACACCTTGTAGTTATAAACTTATAATTTTAAATTGTATCAAAAATTCGAATGTGTAATCAAAAATCAAATAATCACTATCCTCTATACAATATTCGATAATACGGTGGTATTAAGATAACTTGTTGGCACTATTATAGCGCATGATGATATTTTTCTAAGCTGTATTAACCGTGGCCCAGATTAAGAAAAAAGTTGCCCTAAAAAAATAAATAAGCTATACCCTATGTGGGTATATACTATTTTGAAACTCAATACAATTATAAATATAGGTATACCTACACTTTTCCTACTTTACTTGATAAAAATTAATTGTTATGGCTATAATAGTATAATGTACATGCAATTATAGTTATAAATTATAATGTATAACAATCTACAAAAGTGTATATAACTAGGTGTCTATGTACCTATTTTAGAAATTCTATACAGAACATTGTAACATTTTAACATTGTTTTATAATTTTTTACTGTACGTATAGGTAGGTTAGCAAATAGATATTATTATTATCATAGCAATATATTTATTAATATAAAGTTTTGTATAAAACATAGTGTTAAATAATTAATACATATGAACAACATTTTTGATAATTTTAAAGATTTTAAATTAATTTATGTTTATCAAAATATTATTACGGCATGGTTTTTTGATGAATCGAACCAATTGACTATTGATATAAGCACACAATTACTTAAATTACTTAATAATTAAACCAGAACGTTTGCCTTCATAAGAACGAATTTTAGGGACACGTTTCTATTTGTATTACTCATACAAAAAAAGGATAGCTAAAATATCAAACTATATCAGAAAATACTATATTTTGACATATCAATATAGTTTAATTTAATATAGTTAATTATTTAGACAATAGTTATTTGGATTTTATTTCTTTCAAGAATTCAATGACAAGTGTGAAGATATTAATTTATGACCGCTTGCTCATTTTATTTTTTTATAATTCAAAAATGACGTTTATATTACCTACCAAACAGTGGCGGATACAGTGCTTAATTTGAAGGGGGGAGGGGAAAGGAAAATGTGTAAACAATTTACAATATCAGTAAGTACTACAATTAGTATAATATTACTATAATGGATACTGAATCATGTCTAATATTTAATAACGATTAAAAAAATAATAATCTAATATATAAATGTGAAAATGAAAACCTTTGAGTGATATGTTCTCGGAAACTACTGAACCGATCGTTATGATTTTTTTTTTCAATTGAAGAGCTCATTGCGGAGAAGGTTTATAGCATTTGATCGATTCTCTAACTTTAAAAACAAAGGAGTTATCAACTCCTTAGTAAAAATTCTTCGGTCACAGTGTTTGTCCTTGAACTCCTCCGAAACGGCTTGACCGATTTTCATGAAATTTGTTGTGTATATTTAGTAGGTCTGAGAATAGGTTATAGGCTATTTTTTAAACTCCTAGATGTTAAGTGAGGTCCACCATCAGCAAGACTTAACTCTTAATAAATAAAATTTATTTGTTGATTCATGGGTTACCTTGGTAACCAAAAAATTAAATCTTAAGATACAAGAGTTTTTGCTAGGTAACTTTTACTGACGATACAATTTGCGATGCCGACGAAGCTGTAAATTATGCAATAGAGTTTTTTGAAATCATTGGATTTGCCAGGCAGCTACCGCACCATCTACAACTGAAAGTTGTAACAGTATACTGTTTTTCATGATTAAGTACTTCAATTTGTTCTATTTGTGTGTGTGATGTCAGCAAGACGCAAAAAAGCATTGAGTCATATAGTTCGTAAATGTTTTAACTGTTCGTTCAAATTAAACAATTAAGGACTTGGGGCCAGTTATGCGTATTAAAGTTATTCAATTTTTGGTTACCAATTATTTTGTTTAATATGTTAAATTTGTTTAATAATTAATGATTGTGGTCGCACATTTCTATAACATGTTAACATGGATATGTCATTGCTACTGGTACATCTGATGATTTTTTTCAGACCACGTTACCACAGAGCAGCCAATACAGTAAATAATACATGATTATCTTAACTATTTCATAACAATTTATAAGTAACCACATCATGATTTATGATCACTACATCTCATTTCTCAATAATGACAATACGTATGCACTTGAAATTTTAAATAGTGGTCCTTCTAATACCTACTCTAGATGCGTGTAAAAAGAAAGGAATTGTAAAAAATTATGTTTTTAGACTGATTATGCAAATTTCACCAGCGTGGCGAATTTTTAACCAATAATAATCTATAACCAAAAATAATACCCTTAACCAAACATGGGCAAGATTTAAATAATGTAAGGTAGAATTCCATTAAAACCAATCTCCCGGCTAAGACTAATCCGTGCGAAGCCGGATAAAATTGCGCTTGTCTATTATATATACATGTATATAACATTAAAGTGTCTTCAGAAATAAAATTCGTGGTTTTTAGTATAAATATAGTATGTATAATTAACACAAGTTAATAATGAAATTTAGTTAATACCGCGATTTGGATACCGGTGTCAATATTTAATTTTCTAAAAAATATGTGATATGTTACACGATCACCAAGGATACGGTGAAAATGTTGCATTTTCATCAATATAATATGTATCAACGAGGTAAATCACAAAACGCATCAATTCGTTCGTGCATTGGTGTAATGCTCATAAATCAACTGCGAAGCAACTGCCGACGTTTTCTGGTTCAATTGGTGGTAGGCCGAATATCCACTTTAACCATTTTATACGTTTATATAATATATTTGCGGATCGATCGGCGCAACAATTGACGTACACGACTATAACATTGGAATATCGATCGGCGCAATTGATGTAATGTCGAGGACGCTTCTCTGCGCGCTCGAACACGAACCGCATAAGACGAATACACCGATCCGAGGGCGACTCGCGTATAAAACACTTACCGATATCACGAACTGATGCTTGAGCTTGAGCTGCACGTCGAGTTCGCGGGGCAAAAACTTCTCGACGAACTTCTGCGACACCTGGTCCTTGTTGATCACTTTCGTCGCCACTAATTTCGTACTGCTGTCCGCGACCTCCCCGACCCGGGACAGATACACTTTGGAGAACGATCCCTTGCCCAGCAGTCGCATCATGTGTATGTTTATATACATATGTTTATACACGTGATGCGACTGCTGGGCAAGGGATCGTTCTCCAAAGTGTACCTGTCCCGGGTCGGGGAGGTCGCGGACAGCAGTACGAAATTAGTGGCAACGAAAGTGATCAACAAGGACCAGGTGTCGCAGAAGAGAGCTATTAAACGGTATCGAATACGAACGTCTTGTTGGAAACTATCGAGTTGTGGCGAGTTGTTCGCGTTGTTACGAAAAACGGCCGTCGCGCCGCGGATCCGAGGAGATGGGTAGTATTTTTAACTGCAAACGAACACAACGTGTCCAGTCAGCACGTCATAATGACATGGCGTGCACACACCGGAGCCGCTTAGGTGTAATACGTCACCGTAGAAGAAAAATAATTTTTTTTTATTATCCGTAGCACCGCGACCGTGATAAATTCTCGAGTAGGTATTGTGTACGGCGCACAGAGAGGGATCGGTATAATAATACATAGATGGCACGTGCCGGCGAAATAAACGGTAACCAGATTTACTGATCATTTGAACCCCGGGCCGCTTAGTGCAAATCACAGACATTAATAGTGATATTTTACTATCTGCGTGGTACAAATGGACCCCGGATATAGGGTCGTTACTCGTTATTATACTCGGTGCGCCCCATAGACATGTAACATGTTTTTTTTTTCTTTTTTTATGTCTATGGTGCGCATTGTCTCCTTTTTCTGGTTCTTACGGTCGCAATCCTGGACACAATTAATCGTTTTACTTGTTCGCCACATATCTCGCGACTTATTCGTTGTTATTTATTCATCGTGATTTCTTAACAATTGCCGTGTAATAACACTGCTCTTCAATTAAATGCACACTTTAAGATATTTCAAATCGTGGCTTATAGTGATTACTGATTAGTATTAATATTATTAGATCTTTGATTTGTAAGTATTTGCATGTTTTTTTTTTTTGATTGATGATAAACACAAAATATTTTACGTGTACAATTAAAAATGCATATTTTTTCAAAGCATATCGTCGCATATTCGTAAATCGTACAGTTAGGTGAGGGTATATTTTACGATTATAAAGGCATATTTTTTATTGTTTTGAAACGTTGTTTAATAGTTTTATACTAAAATTATTTTTGTCGCATTAATGCATATTTCGTGATGCTTTAGGGCATATAAATTATAAATACGGCTATAATAAGCTTTTGAAATTATAATGAAAACATACCGACCCAGTGGCGTATTAAGGGAGGGATGATTATGGGCGAGAGGGGCATCACATTTTCATTTGATATAGTGATTGAAAAAATGTTATATGTTATACATATGTTATATCTTATATATATGCAATGTGAATGTACGACTCTGACATTTTACTGCGTTTGTACTGTATTTTATAAAATGTTCAAGCGTACCTATGTGTTTATGCTGTCCGGATTTTAATACCTCAACCGAACGGTCATTTAGTGTTTTATAAGAGTGAAATCCCACTTAAGATTTTCAATAAATGACAGTAGCTTAAATAATTTGGCCATTTTGAGTATAGAATGGGAAATAACTAATTAAATTAGTTATAAAGAGGTCATTGAATATTTTGCTGACCAAAAATCTCACCGTAAAATCTAAATTTATATGTATTAATTTGTTGTCAATTGTAAACAATATAATATTAAATATTATTAGTAAAATTAGTTGATTTTTCAACTACAGACTCCTGCCAAACTTATTGAGTTCGGTACGGTCATTGTTGCATGTCTGTCTTCGGCTCTTCGTACCAATGGTTATTGACTATTATTTATTATCCGGTACTATTTCTGTATATCACTATGGATTATGGTTTGTGTTATTAAATTTTATTTAATTAATTATTTATTTAATTAGTTATTTAATTATGCGCCTGCCTCTAGCTATCCTCGTCGGGGCTTATCATAGGTACTCGTATTAAGCGAAAAGTTGGTAACCATGCGTAGACCTTGGTAGCAATCATGGTGTAAAGTTCAAGCGATGTCAAGTTATCAAAATATGTCTCGAAAATTAAAAGGTTTCAATTAAGTCGAATTAATAATAATAAATTGTTATATATGGAAGTTTCGAGTCGCTACGGTTAATATTTTTAGAATAGCAACTAAGTAAATGGTAAAATATTTATTACGATGTAACTATGACCATCTAAATATTCTAAAGTATCTAGTATTATATAAGTCTAATAACTCCACTATACAAAATAGGTACATTAACTATTACAATTTATCATATAAATATAGCAAATCAAAATACCATACTACATATAATATAAACCTGGTATAGAACTATGAATTTATGAAATTTTATGGAAAATGGAAATATGAGTATCTGGAACTATGGCGTTTCAGTGTTAGAGGGCCATTGCTCCTCCCCCCGGGATCAACCACTGATACCAGATCACACACTAAATGAATAACTGGTACATTTAACAATTTTAACGAATACCCTATAACTTATTTAATCATTTACGTAAGCAATAACAAACTTGGCGTGTAGGTACAAATATAGTATAATGCCGTTCGAGTTAATAGAACTTTGATTTTCAAGAATAAAATTATATGGGCGAACTGGCGAAGGTTAATTTCCTTTAGTCGAATTAATTTAATTATGACATGAGTACTTCAAATTAGAATTAAAGTTAATACAGTAAAACCTCTCTATAACGGACCCTCTATTAAACGGAATCCTCCTTATAACGGAAAATGTCAATAGTCCCAGTGCAAATAATATATAAAATTGACCTCTCTAAGACGGAACCTCTACTAAACGGAAACGGACAATTTTCGTAATCAAATTAGTAAAAATACTCTGTTTTAAACGGAAAATAAAATTATTTAAAGTAAAATTACAGGTTTTCCTGAAAAATAATTTGACAGTATTGCTTCACGATTGTTATATTGGCTTGTTAATTACATACCTTCTAATGAGCATGTGTAAAAAATATTAGATAACCAATATACGTAATTTTGTAAATATGAACAGCACAGTCGTCTTTTTAAGTAAAATGTTATTTTTAGTTCTTTAGTATTTTATACAAACACCTTTTAATATTAAGTCATACATTATAATCTTAATGTATAAATTTAAGTTGTACGAAGTACATATTTGCCTAAAATATAATTTTTTAACACATATATACATACATACAGTCTTGAAACTTAATTTTTTTTTCTACCTCTTTATGGCGGAAAACTCTTTATAACGGAAAAATGTTTGGTCCCAAACGATTCCGTTATAGAGAGGTTTTACTGTACTTCCAATTCTAGTGATAGAAGACATGGGATTAGTAAAATATTGCATACACAAAGACAATAGGGGGGCGCCGTTGTGCCAAAACGGGATAAGGCGGCTTTGTCTAAGCACAGAGTCACCGGTTCGAACCAGGTTATCGACACCCGGTGGTTTCGCTTTCCATCCAGAGAGAAGAAACCGCCAATGCCTCCACCCCATATGTCTATCACATAAACACAAGCCCCATAAACAAAACAGTAAACACAACAAAAAACACTACTCGTACCATATCACCATAAAAAAAATCATCCAGCATCCAATGACCTGAGTTGCCGTGGATTGAAAAAAAAAATACAATATGATATTCTTCTGGTATAATTTGATTTTAATATTATTAATTATATCATATTATTTTCACATTTTATCTTTGCGTAAATAAAATATGCTAAAAAGATGAATACAAAATTGCAGACTTATTTTTTTAGTCGTAGCAGAATACTTTTATTGTTATTGGTTGGGCCGAGTGTGCAAAATATTATTGCACTGTTCTCGGGCACCGACTTATGCGTGCGGTCGGTTCCACCGACCTACCAATTATGTGTAATTGTGTTGTGTCGTGTTGTATATAGCTCATCTAGCAATGGTTGGGGTTGCCGCGCAATTACTAGTGAGCTATGTGGTGGTGTGAGTGTGTGGTGTGTGTATATATGTTTTGTGTTTTGTGTGTGCTTAAAAACTATGATATAAAATAGGAACTAATAGGTAATGTAAAAAAAATAATGGTAAAAATGTGATATAAATGATGTAATAATAAATGGCCCTTCTGGCCCAACAGAATAATAAATTAACAATATAAATAATTAAACAAAAAAAAACTCACAAATTGGTGGAGCGTAGACTGGCCAGCCGCTACCTGTACCTAAATTCTTACACAAATAAAATTCACTGTGGCGATTAGCGCACACACAATATAATAATAATAATAAAAAAAACTGTTTTTACGGCGATTAACGCACGTAAATAATAGAAATAATAAAATACTGTTGCGGCGATTTGCGCACACAAACTATAATAAATACAAAAATAATAATTGCAATAATAAATAAAAATAAAAAATATAATAAATACAATTTGCGGCGATTTGCGCACGCGGAATAATAATTACAACGTAATAACAGTCGGCGATTAGCGCACAACTTTACTATTTATGGCGATTAAGAGCCCGTAAGAACAATATAAAAAAAATCACTAAACCTGATTTAATTAGAACGATATAACAATAATGGTGATTTGCGGGCAAAAAATAATTTTAAACAATAAAAATAATGAAATATATTACACGGGCGGTTGGCGCACAGTAAAACAAAACTTTGTGGACGACGTTCTACTCACATTGGAGATGGACGCACGACAAAGAAAAATTATAAATCATACACAAACAATACACACGAATAATTACAATAATACACACACACTGGTTTTTTTGGTTAAATAATAATTCACGATAACATATATGGAATAATTTAAATCTTAATATTAACCTAATCTACGTGTTTGTTTGTGTGTGTGTGCATTAATTGGTCGGCCTGTGGTGCACCGGAATAGCCGGTGACCGAGAAACAGTGCACTGTGATCGCGACGACAAAGCTCTTGTTGCCGTTATCAGGCGGCAACATTCTCCCCCCGTTGAAAGTCTTGGCTTTCAACCGGTAAGATTTCCTGATCAGTCGGTAGTCTACATAGTTTGACGACAGGACGACGCATATGCGTCCCGTTTGCTGTCCTTAGTGTGGCTACGCGCGCTACACCATCAGAACCAGGATGTAATTCTATGACTAAACCCAACTTCCATCTGGCTGGAGGCATACAATCATCTTTTATAATTGCAACATCGCCCTTTGCTAGTGGCGCGCTCTTACTCGTCCACTTACCACGAATTTGAATTTGTGGTAAATACTCCTTTGACCAACGCTTCCAAAAGGTCTGCATCAAATTTTGTACAAGTTGCCATCTTCGAAGACCTTTGGGCTCTTCCTTAGATATGTCCGGTTCATCCGGTAACAACATAGCCCCTCCAATCAAGAAGTGAGACGGAGTTAACACAGCTAAGTCGGAAGGGTCACTATTTAACGGAGTCATCGGTCTCGAATTGAGGCAAGCCTCGATTTGGCACAGCAGAGTTCGCATTTCTGTGTTCGTGAGTTTGTGATCAGATATCACTCTTTTCAGGTGGTATTTCATACTCTTCACGGCACTCTCCCATATACCACCAAAATGTGGAGCAGAGGGTGGGTTAAAGTGCCACTCAATGCCTTCCTTTTCTAAATCATCACTGGCTTTCTTCATCATTGAGACTAACTCCTTTTGAGCTCCCACAAAGTTTGTGCCATTATCACTATATAGCTTGGCACATTTTCCTCTTCTGGACATAAAACAACGTAATGTCGCCATAAACGACATACTTGAAAGGTCGTCAGCTAACTCCAAATGTATAGCCTTTGTGGAAAAGCAAACAAATATTGCAATCCAAGCCTTTTTAGCAGCCACACGCCTCAAGCCACTGCGAATATATATAGGTCCGGCAAAGTCTACGCCTGTTACAGTGAAAGGTCTAGTACACTGCACTCTATCTCTTGGTAGCGCTCCCATGATTGGCTGGTTGAAACGTGGATGTGCTTTAGTACATTGAACACAACGCCATACCACTGACCTCGCGGTTACTCGGCCTAGCAGTGGCCAGTATAGACGCCTCACTTCTGACAGCAAGAGCTGAGGTCCTCCATGAAGAAGCTCCAGATGGTATTTTTCAAATATCATCCTGGTTACCTTATGAGTAGCAGGCAATACCACAGGGTGTTTGTGTTCATCAGCTATGTCTGAATTCTCGAGCCTTCCACCTACAAGTATTAAACCATCACGTAAGAACGGATTCAAGCTCCTAAGCTTGCTATTCCTTGGTACTTCTTGCCCCTTTTTTAGTGACAAGATCTCCTTGCTAAAGCACTCGGCTTGAACCATTCTTAGAATCCTTCTCCTCGCTTCCTTCAAATCTGATATTCTTAGAGATTGAGGGCCATTGATCATCTTACGCAGGTATCTCGAATATATCGATAGCCAAGCTACTCCTCGTAGCATACGGTTCCATCCTGAGTAGTGGTTTAATATACCGTTTACTGGTTTAGTCACTGCAAGTACTAGTTTCACTTCACGCACTTCAGGTAGCTCTTCGTCTACATGGTTTATCGGATTTTGGATCCAATCCTTCTCATCCTTTTCCAACCAGGCAGGTCCATTCCACCACAGCCTTGTCACTACTAGCTCCCGTGGCCTTAAACCTCTTGAAGGGATATCCGCTGGGTTTTCCTGCGTCCCTATATGATTCCACTGATTGACCTCTGTGACATCTAGGATTTGCGCTACTCGATTGGCAACATATGTTTTTAGTCGGCTGCTTTGGCTGTTCAACCACCCTAGTACTATAGTTGAATCAGTCCATAGTTTAAACTGATGAGTGTTGATTTGCCACGACTCAGCCACTCGTTGACCCAGCTCAGCTAATAATAATGCACCGTTCAACTCAAGCCGTGGGATTGTGCTTCCTTTTAACGGGGCCACTCGTGTTTTTGCACATAGGAGCCTGGAATGCCACCGTCCATCACCGCTCTGGGAACGAATATAGATACAGGCCCCATACGCTTCCTCGGAGGCGTCACAAAACCCATGTACATCTATGATGTCAGTACGTCCAGGCATAGCCTTTCTGGGAATGGATATTTCACGTAGTCGCTCAAGCTCCTCATAAAATTGGCTCCATCTTTGCTGAATGTCTACTGGAAGCCGTGCGTCCCAGTCTATCTTCATAGACCACAACTGTTGAAGGAATATTTTTCCCTTCACTAAAACCGGGGACAGGAACCCGAGTGGGTCGAATATTCTGTTCAAGTCAGAGAGTATACGTCTTTTCGACAATGCACCTTCCGTGGATCTTGATGTGATGTCATATTGAAAATGGTCTGCGACTGGTTTCCACTGTAGCCCTAGTGACTTGACTGTGTCATCGTCTCCTATATTTAAAACAAACAAGGGATCGTCCACACGCTTGGGTATGTTTCGTAGAACAAACTCGGAATTGGAACACCATTTCCTTAACGGCAACTTTGCTGAGTCTAGAACTTTGCTAACATCTCCTTGTAATTGACAGCACTCATCCTCCGTATCGGCCCCCGTCATTAGATCGTCCATGTAAAAATCTTCAGTGATCACTTTTGAAGCCTTCGGGTATTCCTTCTGGACACTTTTTGCGAGTGCTATAAGACAATAGGTGGACAAAAATGAGGCAGGGGTCGTTCCGTACGTGACTGTAGTAAGCTGATATGAGCGGAGCAATTCTTCCGGGCTGGATCTCCAGACAATTCTTTGCAGGTCCCAGTCTTCTCTTCCCACCTTTATTTGCCGAAACATTTTTTCTATATCGGAAGTTAAGACAAATTGGTGCTTGCGGAAACGAACGAGTATTGAAAATAAATCTTGCTGGACAGTTGGACCACATTTCAATACATCATTCAGTGATACACCAGATGCACTCTTGGCCGAGGCATCGAAAACTACTCGGACCTTTGTTGTCATACTTGACGCCTTTGTTACCGCATGGTGCGGTAGATAAAAGTGGTTCTGAATCTGAGTCGAGTCTTTCAACACTTCAACCATATGTCCCAATTTAATATATTCACTCATAAAACGTATGTATTCATCCTTTAGTTGCTTATTATTCTGCAATCTTTTCTCTACATTTAAGAACCGAGCGGTCGCCATAGGCAATGTTGCGCCTATTTCACTGATTGCCTGCTTGATGGGGAGTCGGACGATGAAACGTCCCTCTTCATCACGAGTTGTGTATTGCTTAAAATGTTGGACTGTTTCCTGCTCTTCTTGACTTCTCTTGTTTGCCTTTGATGTCCTGCCGTAGCTTGCATCCTCAATGCTACTGAGAACCTTCCAATCATCCTCAATTGTTTGACCCATTGAAATAAGTGTTGGTGAATAATGGTTAGAAAGTTCTCCCGTTACAAGCCATCCGAAGTTGCTCTCGTGTAGGGTCACTGAACCTATGTTAAGTGGTATTTTTTTTGTTCCCAAAACATCAAAGAATGATCCACCTCCAATAAGCAGATCGATACCTTGAGGGTGGTGGAAGTCCGGATCAGCTAAACATGGAGACACAAATTCTGGTATACCCCATCCATTTGCCGGCTCTGGACAAGACGCTAATTCCCCTACGATATTAGGCAATACATAGCAAGAAATCGTAATACTGAACTCACTCGTTCTTGATTCAATTTTCAACTCACTACACGACCTTGCTCTTAAACGATTGTCTCCAATACCACTTATTGGCAATGAAGACTTCTTGCATGCTAGCTGTAGTAAGTTTGCGTATTTCCTCGAAACAAAGTTGACCTGGGAGCCACTATCTAAGATGGCCCTGCACTGGCGACGTCCACCATTTTTATCTTGCACTGTGACTAAAGCTGTCGCGAGAAATACATGTGCACCTTCTGTGGCAACTAGCGTTGGTACCGGAGTAGCTACTAACGCTCCAGAAGTGGACGGTAATTGATCATTATTACTTGACTGTTTGTCGGGTTGCTCCTTTGTTTCTGTCCTTTGCTGCTTTTCGAAATGCAATAACGAATGATGCCTACGATTACAACTACGACAGCTGTACGTAGACTTGCAAAGATTTGACATATGTCCGGGAGACAAACAGTTGAAGCAAATTCTTTTTTCTTGCGCAAATGACAGACGTGCGTTTACAGTGGCGACCTTGAACCTTTCACAATTATACAACCTATGCGAATCTGAGCAATATGGGCAAATTAATGTATCGGAAGCTGTGACTAAAACCCGCCTTGTGCCTGATGATGAATGTTTAGTGGTAGTCTTATTTGTAGTTTTTTCACTCACTGTTGTTCTGATATCTCCTTTCAATCCAGATGCTGCTTCAGATGATTCAAAGGCAATACATCGACTGGCTAAGAATTTTTCCAAGTCAGAGTACCTTGGCAGTTGTGTGTTTTGTTGCCTTAATTGCCAACCATGACTTGTGGCAGGATCCAAACGACTAACAATAATAGTCACTAGCCACGCATCCCAATGCTCAGTTGGTTGATTTAGTGCTTGTAGTGCTGCAACATGTGCGCAAACGTGTGTATGTAGAGCTTGTAATTCCTTTGCCCTTGGTTGTTCTATATACGGAGATTCTAACAATGACCTGATATGTGCTTGAATGACGAGGCTGCGATTATCATATCGTTGTTTTAGACGTTCTATCGCTACTTCATAGTTCGCATCTGTCATTGGAACTGACTTAATTATGTCTAATGCTGGACCACTAACACTTGACCTGAGGTAATAAAACTTTTGAGCGGGTGTGAATCCACAATCATCGTGTATCATTGCACGGAAGCAGTCATAAAAAGATTCCCAATCTTTTATATCACCGTCAAACAATGGTAATGTGATAACTGGTAGTTGAGCACGACTTTGGCTCGCTGACATATTGAAACTTGAATTTTGATAATTGCTGCTAGTAGATACTTTCTTAGCGTTCACTATTTCTTGAATTTGAGAGCGAATATTAAAATACTCGGATTCGAATTTATTTCGCTCCTCTTCTTCCTTTTCCATATCATCGCCTACCATTAACTCCATCTGGGTCTGTATATCATCGAATTTTTGATTAAGACGCGGCAGCTCTTCTTGGCGAAATTCTAATAGTGATATAGCGTCTGTTGTTGTATCAAATCTCTCAACAAAATTTTTCATACGTGTTAAGGCTGCCTTAATGATTCCTCGCTTTTTCCTAAGCTCCTTGATTTGCTCTTCGGAAACGTCTTCTAATCCCATTATGACAAAAGAAAAATCGAGTACTCCAAAGAAAAGATCGATACAAATATAAAGGTATCCCAAAAGAAAAATAAATCGCTAAATATACAGATAATGAATAGACGCACTAATAAATAATTAGATTCACACAGAGATGAGATTCAAGAGGCAAACCAAAATTTTCTAAGACACAAAAATTTACCAACGATATAGACCAACAAAAATAAAAACTCAAACGAAAAAATAACTAAAACTCACTCTGTAAATACAACATACACGGAAAGATCACGTCGAGGTCACCAAATGGTTGGGCCGAGTGTGCAAAATATTATTGCACTGTTCTCGGGCACCGACTTATGCGTGCGGTCGGTTCCACCGACCTACCAATTATGTGTAATTGTGTTGTGTCGTGTTGTATATAGCTCATCTAGCAATGGTTGGGGTTGCCGCGCAATTACTAGTGAGCTATGTGGTGGTGTGAGTGTGTGGTGTGTGTATATATGTTTTGTGTTTTGTGTGTGCTTAAAAACTATGATATAAAATAGGAACTAATAGGTAATGTAAAAAAAATAATGGTAAAAATGTGATATAAATGATGTAATAATAAATGGCCCTTCTGGCCCAACAGAATAATAAATTAACAATATAAATAATTAAACAAAAAAAAACTCACAAATTGGTGGAGCGTAGACTGGCCAGCCGCTACCTGTACCTAAATTCTTACACAAATAAAATTCACTGTGGCGATTAGCGCACACACAATATAATAATAATAATAAAAAAAACTGTTTTTACGGCGATTAACGCACGTAAATAATAGAAATAATAAAATACTGTTGCGGCGATTTGCGCACACAAACTATAATAAATACAAAAATAATAATTGCAATAATAAATAAAAATAAAAAATATAATAAATACAATTTGCGGCGATTTGCGCACGCGGAATAATAATTACAACGTAATAACAGTCGGCGATTAGCGCACAACTTTACTATTTATGGCGATTAAGAGCCCGTAAGAACAATATAAAAAAAATCACTAAACCTGATTTAATTAGAACGATATAACAATAATGGTGATTTGCGGGCAAAAAATAATTTTAAACAATAAAAATAATGAAATATATTACACGGGCGGTTGGCGCACAGTAAAACAAAACTTTGTGGACGACGTTCTACTCACATTGGAGATGGACGCACGACAAAGAAAAATTATAAATCATACACAAACAATACACACGAATAATTACAATAATACACACACACTGGTTTTTTTGGTTAAATAATAATTCACGATAACATATATGGAATAATTTAAATCTTAATATTAACCTAATCTACGTGTTTGTTTGTGTGTGTGTGCATTAATTGGTCGGCCTGTGGTGCACCGGAATAGCCGGTGACCGAGAAACAGTGCACTGTGATCGCGACGACAAAGCTCTTGTTGCCGTTATCAGGCGGCAACAGTTATTATCATAGACTTTTTAATGTAAATGGTTACTGTAATTGATGAAGTATAAATTATGTATAGAATGAAATGTATATATTTATATTGGTAATTCACATCGTAGGTTTCTCATTATAAAATAAGATTTTGTATATGAATAATTGTTTTCTGGTTTCTTATTTTATCAGATATCAGATATTATTAATATCACGCTATTGGCTATTGTTACATTGTGACAATTGTTATGTTCCAAGTGTAAGACTTTACTATAAACTAATTTCACATATTGGTCCTGTTACTATTTATTTTAGCTTTAACTATAAGATAACTAAAATTACAACAGTAGATTCTTAGTTTGATTACCTTTTACATTAAGTGAACACTTATAAAATGTTTGACAATATACTGATTTATTATTCACATACTTTTTGAACAATTTCTTCGCGTATAGTACTAATGTTATTACATTTTTCAGGTATTTTGTCAAATCAATTGAAATACATAGGTGTATTGTGTAATGGGAAAATGATGCTTGGAGGATGGGGCCGAAGTCCTGGGAGCAGTGGGTCCGTTCCACCGTCAGGACAACGTACCGGTCATCGACTATTGCCACTACCGTTCAACAGAACTGGAGGTGGCAGTGGAAGCGGCGGAAGCGGTGGCCGAGCGGCTGAAGCTGAAGATGTCATGGGTCATTATGGACGTAACAAGGGTGGTGTAAACAAAATACGAACTGGCCTATATTACTCTCCACCAGGAACATCTTATACGATACTCGAAAAACCTCCAGCTGCATCACCTCCACCTCCGCCGCCTAGAGCAACATATCTAAGGGAGTCATCAGCTGGTGTATCTGGATCAAATCATCCTGGTAAATATCGGCAAATTAATCGATAACTACAAGGTTAAACCTATGTTTTAGACTTTAGTTTTAAGAATCTATGTTTAAATTCACTAAACTATAGAAATGTATTAACTAAAAGCTATTTTTACCATTTTTACAAGTTTAAATGTTATATACCTTCTTAATATGATAACATCATTGTTCACCAGTCGAGGAAAAAAATTGCTTCGGTAATTTGATTTTAAAACCTTTTTGATGTTTAGCAATAATAAATAAATAACCAATCTTACATTTTGAACTACTCGTATAACAAACATTTTATATGATAGTATTCTATCTTAATATATCTAAAAAATGTTTTAATTTCCTACTTAAAACAGTTATTTACCGACAGTGAAAATTATAGTTAGGTAAGAGCTTTCGAAATAGTCTATAAGATAGACTGAACTTGGGAATTGTTTACATTGCTAAATTGCTAATAATTTTAAATAATCATATATGAAACATAATACTTTACTTTTTAATATAGAAAAAAATCCTAATACATAAAAAATATTTAAAATACCTATTAAATGTTTTAAATCCAAAAAATGTAATACACTTACATTATTGTTAGTTGTTAGGTATTAATTACTGTTTATACTGACAATTAAAAAAATATAATACAATGAATTTTAGGAAGATACTATCAAATATTATATAATATTATAACGTATATTAATCCACTGCAGACTGCAGTTAACAAAAGGATCCTTTATCACTAATGTGCAGTAGGTAAATTTTGCCTTTTATTAAATAGACAGTAGACACAAGCCGGGTTCTTGACAAATTTTGTATACTATAATATACAGTTTACTGGGTACTGCAGATGTGTGATAAGTATATCTAGTAAGTTACTGATAACTATGTATTTGTTATTACGAGAATTTAAATAATTATTTTATAAACATGTTATAAACTAAATTATTTTAACTACGGAAGACATAATAAGCATAGAAAGTTAAATTAATGCTAAATAAAAAATCACTAAGATCTAATAATCTATGATTCAAATATAAAATACTATTACCACATTGTGTGTAAATACTGTATTGTAGTTTTCTAGCATTATGATTTATCTTTTAAAAGTATAATCTCTAGTAAAAATTTAACGAATAATATTTTAAACATAAGTTCAGAATATTAAGAATATTCCATGGTTTCGCCACTAAATAGGGCGTGACTTTTATTTTTTCTGAACACTAAGATTAAATAAACAATATTAAAATTAATCTTACACAGTACAAAAAAGATTTTACTTAGTAAAAATAAGCAATATAGTGGATGATATCGAAAATTGGTTCAAATGTTGCTTGAAGTATATATAATTTTGAAAAAATATGTTTGAACGAAAAAGTTACTAAAAATTTAATAAAGTGTAGTTTAGAACTGTATTTTATTAAATAAAATAAAAGTAAAATCTATGATTATGAATACATTTATAATTGATAAATGTTCGTAATATATAAATTTATAATATCACCGTACCTAGTAATCATTTTATATTATGTATGTATAACAATTTAAGAATTCAAGTATAACAGGACGTGTATATTATAAGTAACACTATTATTTAACTACATTTTAAATATTATGTAGACTACACATTTATTTTTTCAAACAGGCACTGGTAGCATACCTCAGGCACATAGTAATCGTTCTAATAATGCTGGCTCACGTGGAAGTTCTGGAAAAAAGAGGCCTATTTCTCCGGAACAAGTTCTTAAAATGTTCACAGCGCCAAATTACAATGCGTCTTCTTCGTATCATGTGCCTAACACTAAGCCGCAATCACCACCACCTCATGGTCCAAACACCTCGCAATCGCACAACAACACATCATCCACAATACACAATGATAATCTTACAGTACGTACGATATCTATGTCAAGGCCTAATGTAACTTCAGGAAGTCCGTCCAGTCAAGGTTTTGGTATTTGTGTTAAAGGCGGAGCAGATGAGTCAAGTAAGTCATGATTATGTAATATTCTGGTATAACTTTCAAATTATATTGATTCAAAACTTAGTTACTACCTACCTACCTAATTATTAACAAGATCACATAATTCTAAGCCGTATCTGAGATAATTCGCTATTAATATCTACCTATTAATTTTTTTTTTAAAAACAAATTTTTAAAATAAATAAAAAATATTTCATTCTTATCTTTTAAAATTGTTTTAAAAATTTTTCTTTTAATGTTCATTTTATAATTATATTAAATATATTGAAGAATTATCTTAGAATTATTATTAAGTTCTATGGCATCACTACAGTTACTTCACTAGTATTAAAATTGTACAGTTCTATACCTACAATATATGTTTCTTCTTATATGATATCAATAAAGTTGGCCAAGTTCAGTTATTTATTTACTCAGTCGTATTTTATAATTTATGTCCTCTTTTAATTAGTAACTATTATACGTTTGTTTAAATTTATTCATCAACAAAATGCCTTCATTATGCAATTGACTTTGTTAGATTTTATCTTATTATTCATTTATGGTTAATCCATATAAATTCCGTTACCACAATTCACAATTTCTCACATTAGGTCTGGTCTTTTTAATAACTTCAATAGTTTTTTGTCTCTTATATAATATTCTTATTCTTTTAAGGTCCTTGTATTACGAGTAAAATTTTGTTATCTCTTTTTTATTTATATTTCAAAAACCTTAAAACTGTATATTTATTTAATTTTTTATTGTAAAGTGCATGCTTAGTACTTACATAATAAAAGTATTTTCATAGTCTATAGATCCATACTTTGATCAATAAATCATAACTTTTTGTGAAATTTGTAAATTATCAATAAATTGCATTTTATTTATAGTATTATACTAAAATGTATCATAATAAATACTTTCTAATCTAAACCAGCTTCTTTCAATAGTAAAATTAAAAAAACAACTTTCAGTTGTATAATATTCATGTTTGCATTTTAGATATGATAATATTAATGAACACATTTTTAGGTATAAGTTTTTTAATTATGAAACCTAGTAGAACCTAGTAGTGGCTCCTTATTTCCCAGGAAATTAAATTGATCATCTATTTGTCTACAAACTAGTAAATATATTTATATATATATATATATATATATATATATATATAGCTTAAGACTTAAGTTAATCTCGTATTTAAAAAATTAACCATAGAACATAGCCAAACAAAGGTATTTTAATATAATAGAGAATATTTAATATTCCCTACTCATGTAACTGATAAGAATTGTTGATATTTTTCATACTAAATGTATGCATTATTTTCTATAAATATTAAATATATTTATTTCAATAGATGTTGGAGTATATATATCGCGAGTAGAAGAAGGAAGTATAGCGGAGAGTGTTGGTCTCAAACCAGGAGATTCAATTTTGGAAGTAAATGGGAGGCCATTTTCAAGTATATCACACGAAGAAGCATTAAAAGTATACAACAAGAAAAGAAAGTACATAGAAATAAAATATTTTTGTAAATTCGATAATTTTTTTATCAGATTTTCAAGTCTTATCGTCAAATTACAATGACGGTGAAGTGTCCATCACCTCCTCAATCGATGTCTACCATGCACAAAAAAGACGATGATGAAAATACTAACCAAGATGAAGCGTGGAGTTTGAGCAGGACGTATTCATGGATAAATCGTAAGGGTCAACCAGTCTCACCACCTTTAGAATATGCTAAACCTATTTCCCCTTATTCGAAATGGTCCTACACTCGTTCATCAAAAGATAAAATAAGAAAAGTAAGCGTTATTATGAGTTTTAATTTATTTATGTTTATTTTATTGTTACAAAAATGATTAAAGGTGGAGTTGGTGATTGAACCCGGGCAAAGTCTTGGTTTAATGATAAGAGGAGGAACCGAGTATAACTTAGGTATTTTTATCACTGGTATTGATAAAGAATCTGTTGCTGATAGATCAGGCTTAATGGTAAAATATAATTTGAACTATGTTTTATATAATTTAATTGTTGTTAAAATATTTTGCTTCAGATTGGTGATCAAATTTTGGAAGTAAACGGTCAATCATTTTTAAATTTATCACACGACGAAGCAGTTAATCAATTAAAATTTCAAAAACAAATGACTCTAACAGTAAGAGATGTTGGAAAAGTTCCTCATTCTTGCACAACATACAACCCGGATACTTGGAATCATTCCATGGACAAGTAAGTTCAATATTATTAAACCATTAACTATAATAATTATACATTTATAATGTAACTATTGTGTAGTTTTAAAAATAAATTGTCTATGTATTTTAGGACAAACTTTTATCATACTTCTTAATATAAAAGCTTCAAACTATAGTCAATAGATTGCTAATAAAAATTTTATTTAGATACTTTTATTTAGTTAAAATCAATATGTAATACTTGTTAACTTGTTAGTTTACAATTTTATCAATAGATATTTCTAAATTTAATGTTAGTTGGTATTGAGTCTAGTACATCTTAAATATTGTTTAGAATTTTATATCGGTGTTGAATTCATTATATTTGAGGTAATTCATAAAGATATTTGATTTTATCAGTACAAAAATATTTCGAGGTCCCAAAAAACCGTTATTTTTTTAAAATAAAAAGTTCAATTTGTTTTCGAGATTTTTTTTAAATAATTATATAAAAGGATAAATACTTAAACACAAGCATCCATTAATATAAACTATTTAATTTATATAATATTATAATACATACATGTATGATGTAATTGTATTGCAAGATGAAAAAAATATTATTTTTTACTTTATGATGGACACTTAGATTACAGACTTTACAATTTTAAACTCTAAGACATACCACTTTTTTATATTATATATTATATTTGTGCATGTACATTATTGTTACCGGATTATGTCTCATACATACAAGCCATACAAGCCAAACAATTACGACTTTTCGAACTATCTCAACTTGTTGGTATTAATTAATTGTGTATCACAATTTCATAACAGTAAAAGCTATAACATTTTTAAAGACGTGTAAGGGTCTAATTGAAATTCAAGAAGAGAGGATTTGGGTTATTTCGAATAAATAATTAACTAATAATTTAAAATAAACCCGGCTTAATTAAAATAGCCCAGAAAATAATTTTATAATTAATAAGTATATATTTATTAAAATTCGTTTAACATTTAGAATATAAATATTACTATTGTCATAAAAACATTTTGTATTTGATTTAATATTATACAAACAATATTCAGTTATCGAATTCTATAAATAATTCTCGTAAATATATTAAATATATGTAATGGGTTTTATTTATTAAATTCGATAGTTAGAAAAAAGGTTCTTATAGGAAATTAATATAATTGAATTTTATTTTATTTGATTATAGTCGTATTAACTAGATTTTATCTATATATTCTTACGGAAATCTTAAAAGTTGTAAGAGAAAACATAGGTAATATATGATTGCTATTATTTTTTTTTTTATATTTTTATTATTTCGAATACAAACTTTACCCTAGTATAACCACATATTTCAATAATAGTAATTCAATTTATCGTAACTAGTATATTTTATAAACATTAACAAAATATCAATCATGAAGGAGGAGAAAAAATAACAATCGTAGGAAATTTACTCAATTTTCTTAAGTATGGTACACATTTAAAGGAATTTTTTTCAAAATTATTTTCAGTACGAATGGTTAAATTAAGTAGTTTTATAATTTAGGTTATAACATTTGATATAATTAAGAAAAAATACTATTTTTAAATTTAAAATACCTATATAATCTTTTTTTTAATGTTATCAAATATACTGCACCCGCGTCATAATAAATTTCCACTCGAGTGTAATATTTTAGTACAATTTACTACATATCACAATTAAAAACAAGTCAACCCAAAATTGTATCTGTTAAATAAGTGTTGATTTGGATTTTAAGTTTAACTACCATTGGCTGCCAAAAGTATTTAAATTCAATCGGCTTTTTGAAATATTGGTACACTAATATACATTTGACATTTTAACAAAAATTTCTATTTGTTTTAAAATTGTATATTTATGGAACTAAATTAGGAGCAAACTACGAAAGTACATAGTTTTCATTATAATAACTACGGATAATATAAATAAACACTTTTGGAGTGTTAAATTTTAAAATTAATAACATTTTAATTGAATTATATTTTAGCAATATTAATTTTAATTATACACCAAGATAACATATTTATTTTATTTCTATACAATGTGAGTAATATTGTGTATTAATATTTATTAAGTGATCGTTAACAAATATTGAAATCGAAATATCATCTAAATTTTTATACTTAAGTTAGTTAGATTACACGTTATTAAATCTAACTTAGCAATATTAATTTTAGTGCAGACGGTGCTTTGAAATTAGGGACTTCAGCTGCGTCTCAAATGGTAGAGGAAAAAGCTCGAATTTTGCTGACGAAAAATGAATTTAATACTTTGCGGTATTACTTGGATGAGTATTCGTGTTCTCGAATGTCTATTGACGCATTTATAACTATACTTTTTGAATTGCTCAATACAACTGATAAGGTGAACAAAAATCAAGATTTGAAATTATAATAAAAAGCACACTTCAAGTTTTTTTTTTAAATATCTACATTAAAATAGGAAAGCAAAATGGAACAATTTAAACAAATCATAATTATTATTTTAAATTTTAAATACCTTTTGTTTGTAATTTTTGTTTAAATTGGTCCATTTCAATATCTCATAAAGTGGTTATGATTTTATTAATTACGGTCTGGTTTTTTAGTTTACGCTGTTGACGGAATTGCGCGAACTTATAGGTCCCTCAGATCGAGACCGTTTTGATCAATTGGTTTATAGAAGAGGACGGGAATCCAGAAAAACGCACTCCCGAGTAAGAATGTCATTAAAAATTATACGTTTGACTTAAAGGGGAAAAATGTCTATTCTATTACACACTTATATATTTCAGAAACTCGATGGTTTTAATTCAAATATAGCCGGAGGACAAAGTAAAGGATTCGATTTTCCTAATGAAAATTCTGGGATGGATATTGGGACTATTGATTATTCCGATTCAAATTATAGGACTAGGTATTCAATTAGTATTATATGAAAAATTCTTATCCTCTGTGTTAAGTTAAATTAAGTCCTTCGTTTAAATATATTTATTTAATTAAAATCTATTATCTGTGAGTTATAATTGGAAAAAATTATTTGACTGTCAATTTTATGTAACAAATGACATTGTTGCATTTCTATGTGAGTACCATAATTTTACATCAGCATACAAATTAGTGACTGACAATTATTAAAATAAATATTTAGAACAATAAACTTTAAATAATTATAATAATTATAAAAATGTACCCCAATATAAATAATACGTACGCATATAAATCAGATGTATCAATTATTAAACAGCAACCAAAGTTAATAAAAACTTACATTACCTATTGACATATTTTGATTTTGGTTTAGTATACTTAAAGATCTTATATTATAATTTGTATTTGTTGTATTTTCTTAATTATTTCATGAATGGTACGTTCGTCTTCAGTAGTGATTTATAAATTAAAAAAAGGTTTTTAGATTTCATTATTTTTAATTTTTCTTGCAGTTATAGTTAATTTTTTTTTAAATACATACTGTTCAGTGATTAATTTATAAGATCGAATATTGAGGTAAATATTAAATTCATTTTAGATTTATTCATATCAAAAAAAAAATTTAGACAAATCATTTTGAGTACAATATGTTTGATAATATTGAACAATTTGTAGAACATTTGGTTATGCTTATGTTTGCGAAATATGTTGTACTCATCATTCTTTGTACATGAAAATTACCAATAAATAAATCCATTCATTTTCATGTTTTTTAGTAGCATATACGTCAACATTATAGTATTATATTGACGTAAATAAAAAAATATATAGATAGTTCAACATTGATTTTTATATTGTAATGATTGTAGACTAATGTTTAATTTTAGTACTGATAGAAAATCGGAAGGAAAACATTCTCCGATGAAAACCAATGAGCAATCTCATAGAGATATGGAAGTTGAAGAATTTGAATTTAGCCATCAAGTAAGACATAATTTAATTAAGTAATGGTTTTTATAGATTCCTTTGATCCTCATATGTATTTATTTAGGATTATGGTGATTTGGAAACTGAGCTTTTACCAAGGAAATATCATAACGAGTTGATTGATGTTGGTTATACACATCGAAATTCAGGCCTTTATGATGAATCTAATATGACTAGGTCTTCGGTAAAGTACAATATGATAAAAGTTACTAATTTTAAATATTAAAATTGAATCGGTTTAAATAATGTATAAACTACATGAATATTCAAGTTGAAACATTTTACAGAATAGGTAACTCGTATATCAAGTAATTAAGTATATTTTATTATTTTAAATGTATTCATTTCAATTTCTTGATTATGGTGTTACACTGCAATAAGAAACATTATTCAAAAGTAATTTACTAGATAGTTTGCTTTAAAATCTAAAGAAATCAATTTAAATAAGAAAGGTTAGATTTATTTGATTTAAACTTAAATGAATGAATACTATATTTAGTAAGGAGTAAGTATAAAAATAATATATATGTATTTAATATTTTAATATATTAAGAAATATTTAGTGTAATAAATTCAAGAAAAAAATAATCAACACATAAAAACAACAATAATTTAATTGTCAAAAATGTAATAGTATCAAAATATTTAAATTTTACAGTTACAAAATATAATTTTATATGAAATATTAATGTGAATCAATATTTTTCTATTCAATTCGGTTAAAATATACCTATGTTGTTCATCTAAGAAATATTTTATTTACCTAGAACTTGAAAAAAAGAATATTTTTTCAATGTTCTATCTTGAAAATAATTAATAATAGAAAAAAAATGTAATAAATGTTTTTATTGAAATACGGGAATAAGGCATTTTAATCATCTAAATAAATAAACTACGTCGGTGTCTATACTGATACTTATTATTATTAATATTATTTCAACATTCATCATCCGTTTAATTATTTAAACCAACAAAGTTAATAAAAATGATCTAGATTTCTAGATTTGTTCTACACATAAAATACTTTAAGTTATAGGTACATGCATTTAAACAATAGATTACTACAATTGATTGAAATAGTTGCTAAACAACATTCTTATAAATCATTATTTTATATTAGTAAATCAACATTATGTACTTGATTCTATTTTTAATAAAAAGTAAAAACTATAAATTCAATACTATCTAACTTAATCTTGTATTCTTATAAGATAATAATGAGTGCCTCATTATTCAACCATAAATAATATTGGTATTATCATTGATTGTGTGTGGGTAATTAATCAATGGTATTATGGTTGTTATTGTTGCATTATACTTCAAGCCTATAATAGTAACCTATTCACTTCATTTTCTACAGAGTCAATATTAGTACATATCAGTTCCACTGTTTAAGTATATTTAAATTGGATTTGGTATTAAGTTGAAACATTACGTTAGTAGTCCATAACTTAAAAATTAGTTTAAATTTATTGGATCCAATACAATTTATTTTTCTTGTGTTTTGGTGTTACAGTATATAAGACATAAGGAATATGAAATTCAGTAAATTTTCATTATGATTCATTTTTGTAATATTGGAATAATTGATTAGTAAGGAATCACAATTAAAAATACAATATAAGCACATACTAGAAAAAGTTGTTTTCCTCTAGAAGAATTTATTTTTACTTAATCGTTAAAATTCATATGTTAATTTAAAGTTTATAATTTATAATGTATAGATTATAGAGTTTGATTTACTATTTGATTGTTTGAATTAGAGGAACGCCATATTTTTCATATTTAAACTATAATTTTTAAGCGTGGTTAATAAGTTGATTACTTAATTATAATCTGTTGTTTACCTATTGGTACATTGCATGTAATCGGGTAAACTAAATTAATAAGTATTTATTCAAACCTAGTAAAAATCGAATAAACTTATTTATATACCTATACAAACTATACATTCAAATACATGTGAATCGATACAGCTACAATAAAGCCGTAATATGTAAATTTTAAGTAATTTGTTTTTTCGTGTGTAACATAGGTACTGTATATAAAAACAATTTAGAATTTTGTTTTTAATATTTAAATAAAATTTAATTTTAAAAAAAACGCAGAATTTGAGCATATGAAATACAAAAAGAACATAGGTATTAAATATCCTTGGGTCTTTAGAAATTTGTACGATAAATTAGCATCTTGTGTCCAATTTTATTTTGGTTCAAGATATAGTGACAATATTTCAAATTTATTTTTTTTTCCTATGTCCAATAAAATTAAATTAAAGGGAAATCTTTATCCATTACATAATACCTATAGTATTGAGAATATCAATTAATATCATATTATGGAGATTTACTATTTTTTTTATTTATTTTATTATTTCTTATTTTTATTTTACTGGTATAATAAAGTTAGATATAATATATTACATTTTATTTGTAAAAAATTTATCATTTATAGGTTTTAAATTTTAAAAGATATAACTCAAAAAACGTAATGTACAGAAACACTACATTGAGTAAAAAATAATAAAATTCAGTATTAACTTTCAATAAAATCTATCAAATTTTAAACATAAGCATAATAAATGATAAAGTGTATTATTTTTACTGGCAAAAATTTAACTAACATTTGTTTTGACCATTTTCACTTTTGGTACTTTTTTTTAATCACTTGAAAACTCAAAAACTAACATATTTCAAGTTAAATTTAAGAAAATTATTTTTACTTTTAACTGCATGCATATTAAAAGTACTCCTAAAGCAAAAAGAAAATTTAATTCAAGTGTTGTACACAATAAATATATTAACATGTTATGTCATTTTTCAATAATTTTCTTTACACAGAATTAAAAAGAATAATAATTATTACATTATTACAGCAAAATGAAGTGTTAAAGAAAGTGTAAAATGTTTTTTCAATGATAATCCTGTATTAATATTTTCTTTATTTTTAGCTAAACACTAATTATATTTAAAACGATCAAAATGTATTTAACAATATTATTTATATTTTGTATATTTCGATAATGTTGGAAATCATTATAAAATGATGATCGAAATTCGAAGTAGTATTTTAAAATTTTAAATCAACTCTACGAAGTATAATGTACCTAGATAATATTAATAATGCACAATATATATGGTAAATGTGTATTATGATATATAACAGATACTATGATGCTATTATTTAGTATTTATAATACTAATATTATAAAATTACAAATTATATAATATTTATTTATCATAATACACATTATGTAGGTAACTATATGATTTTTAAATAAAAATGTTTATTTTGTGATAAGACTAGGTATTAATATATTTAGTAAATTGATTAGGTAGGTACTAAGTTATTTATTTATTAAGTGTTTTTGGTTCATTTTTAGAGTTTTTGTTCGTTGTTGTTACTGTTTTTTATAATGCATATTATATTCCAAGTATTAAAGTATATAGCAAGTTTATTAAAAAAACAAATAAAATAATAGATGTAGCGTTTATCAGGTAATACCAATGTGTGTGGAAGTGCACTTGTCAGTAATACCCCGACTTTCCTACCTACATTAACAATTTACTTTATTATTAGTTCCTTCTACTAGAAAATTATTTTAATTTAATATTTGGCTTCAAATAGTATCTACTCAAGGATATATACATGTTTCATAAATTAATCAAGGTGTTAAATTACTTTCTTTCTTTGGTTAAATTGGTCTTGAGTAGCGCATTCATTTTTATTTATTGCAGTCCAATTTTATTGAAATTTGTACATGTTTTAAATTAAAAACACGAATTCGATAAGAAAAATTATTTGAATAAATTATAAATTATGTAAATTAATTACATACAGTTTTATTGCTACTTAATTTATAGGTATTTTTTAAATTTTACGCAAATAACATTGCTGATGCTTTCAGAGTGGATACTTGGAGGGACTGCGATCCCACTTAGGGGGATGGACCCAAAAATTGAAATCCTGGTACTATGGAAGTTCTCTAGTAAGTTTCAGCTGATGTTTCAGTTCCATTTAGTTTTGTATGTGAACCAAGTAGTTAGATATGTTTTCTTTAGTTTTGGAACACCGTCTTCTATTTTCATCTATAACTAGAATTTTACCTTATATATTATCTTAATTACTGCTCTGTGTTTATATGTTTTATTTAGTTGATCTATAATTCATTTTAGAGCTTCTAAAGAACTGTAGTTTCAATTTATATTCCTTATAATTCTATAACAATTTTTTCAACTAACAAACTTTCAAATTAAAAATTTGGCATGTTTTATAATCCTTTAGTGTTTCAGCTACTTAAGACCATAATCCAAAATTATGTTTAGGTAAAATTGATTTTTTGTACATACCCTGTAAGTGCACTTCAGAGTTAAAATATTTTAATGGCTTTTTTAATTTACTCACTTAATCACGAATATTTTTTTTTTCATAATCAATGTTATATTTATTTTGTACTTTATAAAATATGGCTTTCTTTCACAATAATTATAAATTTGGTTTTTATTTTAAATAAGCAGAGTCTGTGAAGTAAGTATTAATTTGATAATACATAGGTTCAAGTAACAAAATCCTTTTAATCTCTTATGATAAATAACCCCGGATTTTGTTTCCTAAAGAATTCCAATACCATTTTTAGTATTGTGTATTATTTATTATTATTTGTAATGTGTAAATGAATTTTAAATTGTTAATTAAATACCTACACTATTTATTATTAAAATCACCAATATTATAAGACTACTATAGAATACTATTGTTTAGTTTATAATGCAATTTTAAATAATACATCGTTATAAATAATTTTTGTCTTCAATGGTTAATTTCCTGATTATATATTATCGATGCCCATTTTGCGTAGTAAATCTTCAGAATTCAACAGACATAAAAGTGCTTACATTGAGCATGTGTAGTCGCTATTATTGTTTGATTTTATACAAATATCATCCAACTTAAAATCATACGGATTCATTATTTATAATTTAAATGAATGTATTATATTTTAGTAACCTTTTGTGGTGTTTTACATTTATAAAATGTTGGTTTTAAACAATATCACTACACATTTGTAATTAAATTAATGGGCCATAATACAGGTATGTTGTCTAAATTATCCGAATTAAACCTACAGTATTTACTATAATAATCTTGCGGGAATACATCATAATACTTTATCAAAATATAATTCTAAAGAAAGGTATACACTTTTTATTGCTTTTTTATGTTATATATTTCAAGCATTATTTTTAACTCAATACACGTGTTATATACATAGGTATCTTTTAACTCAATGTAATTAAAATAATATTTCATAGTCCCATTTAACTGTATATTTATTACTACTACAATTATTCCTAAATTTTTATCTATATCTCAACTAGTACCATAATTGATTTTTAAAGAATAAAATTGGAGTGTAACCAAAAAAATATCAAGCACAGAAGAAAAATTCAATACTGCCAATTTTTTTTTTGCCAACTATTGATTTTGAAGATATGACGAGACTAAATTTTCTGTAAAAATGAAAATAAAATAGAAGTATACAATGGACTATATAGCTGTGTCATTTTGTGTTGTTTATTGAAATATTTTTAAGATACAATATGAAAAGTGATACAGCGCAATTTATGCGCGTTTGTAGCCTTATAAAACGTTTTCCAAAACAATTAATACATTATTACATTTTTTAAAGCAATTATCAAACAAACATGGGCGATCATATGATGGTAAAAATGAATTGCTGGACGATGATGGAAGTTATCGAAGAGAAAGTGGTTTTATAGAGTCGTCATGTTCAAACGTACAAAATGAATCTCAGGTAATGATTATATTTAATTTAAGTGGGAGATTTGTCCAGTTGAACTGATTATTTATTTAAATTTGAACAGTTGGTAATTGATAAATGAAAAGGGTCATTTGAAATAAGTTTATTTTTTCCATGAAAATTAAAAACCGTACAACTTATATTGTATATTATCTGTAAAAAAATATAAACGTAAATAAAGTCTAATTTAAGCTATAAAAAAAATTAATACAAATTTATTACTAACCATCTGATCAATGATAATCTCATTCTGGTAGATCATTTTTTTTTTCATTGCAAAAAGATCTTATTGTATACTATAAATATTGGTCACTTACTATCAAGCCTACCACAGTAACTCAATTATATTTTACTCTTAGCTATTAAACATACAGTAAGGGTCAATTTATATTACGTGGCTTCACTTCCAAACTCTTTGATTTTCACTTGTGCATTTATTATACTTATAAGTATTCATTGTTCACACAGTATGTTTACTATACAAAATTCGAATTAAAAATAAATAAAAGTATTAATTTATATTGGCTTCAAATATAAAAATATTTAAAAACATTTTCCAAACTTCTGAATTAAACTATTCATATATATATATTATATATATAAAATATATATAACAATTTAAGCAGTATAAGGCTACTGCAGACTGTAGTAGTATATAATTTTATTCACAGTTTTTTATGATGACTGATAGCGTTAATTATAATAGCCTAATATATTTTTTATTTGTCTGTTTATAAATTATAAAGAATACAAATAATATATATAATCTGCTTATAGCTTATGCGTACTTATTATACCCGCAATGTGATACGTAATGTATGCTAATCATATTATATTATTAAAAAGTTAAGGTTCTAAATGCTTACAACAGACCTTCTAAACCATGAATTGAAAAATGTGCGCCCAATGCTTTTATTAGTTACGTTTTTTAAAATGTCTGTTTGATTATATTTTGTCAATAAATAATTATATTATTTATGAATTTAAAGATAATGTTGGATCAACAAGGCAATCTTCGTATAATCGTTAAGAAGATTAAACCATTGCTTGGAATCGCAATTGAAGGTGGAATTAATACGAAACATCTTTTACCAAGGATAATAAATATACATGTAAGTAACTGGTTTAAAACGACATTTCAGATTCTCAATAAAAAGAACCAATTTTTGGTTATTATATAAGTATATTATATTGAATAGAAAAAAAATTCTTTTTATAATGCGTTAATGCGCGTATGTCTTGACAACACAAATAATTTCAAACATATGCTTTGCCTTTTGATATACTTTTATAAGTATTTCTACAATTAAAACCGACGATAATGATCTGAGAAAAACAAGTATTTTATATATTTTATATTATATTTTATATTCCTTTTTAATTGTTTTGAAATTGTTTTGAAATTGTTGACTCTTAGAATTAATATTTTCAGTAAAACATTCGAAATTGTTTTTTTTAAATAGGTACCTGTAAAAATTCATCAAATATTTTATAACTATTTAAAAGCTTTTCAATAACGATTTCAAAATTTCTAGATACTAAATAAATAACAGTTATAAAGAACAGTAATTATAGATGAGATTTCTATATACATATATACATTTCTATATATATTTCTATAAACGAGTAAATCTAGATAAAAAAATTGTTCATACCCAATAATTAGTTAATATTATATAATACATAATAAATAACTAAAAGTTCAAATAAACTAATGAACTTAAGTCTTAAATTAAAATGTACTTGCATATTTGATCAATTGGATACTTAGCAGTTTATCCTTTATAGTAAACAATAAAATAAATAAATATAAAAAATAACATAAATATAAAAAAAGTTTGAAATGTAAGTTTTATTACCGATTATCGTACTTATAAAAATGTCAGATTACTAATTTTGTAATAATAATTTTAAGTATATGATTATATTATATAATTTTTGCACTTTAAAAAAATAGGAAAATGGTGCTGCATACGAAGCTGGTGGTCTTGAGGTTGGACAGTTGATTTTAGAAGTCGACGGACAAAAAGTGGAAGGTATTTATGTACTATATATTTTAAATAATAATATATTACACCTAAATAATATATATTTATATATTTTTCTGTTTACAAGAAAATAGTATACTATTTACACAGTTAGAAAATAATTATCGGAAACATGACGAGATAATAATAATTGTAATTACATTATTTCTTTGTGAACTAGAAAAAATTTTGAGTTAATGAAAAATGAACCGTCAAAATTTTCAAAAAAATAAACCCTATAAAATGGCAATCTTTGAATTTCAAAAAAAATTATAAAGTAAAAAGTTAATATTTTAACTTCTTCAATAATACACTTATATTCGCCAAACTATTGCCAACAAAATTTACTTTGTCCAGGGATGCTCATAAAAAAACAAAATTTGACCATCTATATTAACACGGGAGCTATCGCTTTGTGTAAATTCCGGTGGGACATCCTGTATATAATAAGACGGCATCAATTTTAATCTGAGTGTAGTGAAATATTATTAATTTTTACTTAAATACTATAGATAATTCGATTTGTTTCAATTTTTCAGGAATGCCACATCAAGAAGTAGCTAGACTTATAGCAGAATCTTTTGCACAAACTGATAAATCAGAAATCGAGTTCCTTGTAGTCGAAGCAAAAAAATCAAATTTGGAACCAAAACCTACTGCACTGATATTTTTGGAAAGTTAACCAGCTGATTAAACAGTGTTATTAAATTCTTATTGAGCTCTGAGCCCCAAGAATGTGACGATCGTCAATAAACTAGTTGGAAATTACAAAACTATTGTCTGAGTAAATCTATCTCTTTGAATATTTTTATTATACTATTACACAATTGACGTGTTATTAATTCAATTTCAAACATAATATTTCGCATTTAAATATTTTCTTTGAAACATTTTCATTGATCATTTATTTTTTATCAATCTCGTAACAAAAGTTTTATTTAATTTAATTATATTTTTTGTTTTTGATAACCAATAAAATTATACTATTATTATACTATACATTTATATAACATATTATACAGCACATACATACAATGCCATATACATAGGTACACACTTTTATAACAGAAATTATGATAGCACAATATATTTATATATTATATAGGTAAGCCGTATCTGCTATACATCTCACTAAGCCAATGGAAATTGAACAAGTTACTATAGTTTATAGTTTACTATTTTAAATACCTACCTGTCTATGGGTCGTAGCGATCAGATGTATAATGGTTTTAACGGCTTAGCCTAACTGTATCTTATGCGAAAGTAGTATATATATAATGTGTATAGCTGTAATATCAATAGAAAGTAATAATTAATAACACATTAAGTCTACATTAATAATGCCATTGCTCATGACTGAATATACGATTAACTTAATACAGCATTAGGCAAAATAAAACACACAGTATACCATTAATAATGATGGACTAATTAGAAAAAAGTTTTGGGAATTTTGGCAAGACATTTTCCTCTGTTAACATAAGTCGCCTATAGTACGAATTTCGTTTCGATTATCTTCATAATTTTTCTCATTTAACTACTTAGATTCACTGCATTAATTGCGCAGCATTCACGTTTTGTTTTTTCATTACTTTGATTTTTTTCTTTATAGATTATAATATAAAATTCGAAATTAAAACGTGATACCTTTTAATCATCAATTTTTTTTCATGAATACCAGTCTTCATAAATATATTAATTTCTAATGAAATTCACTCGAAACTAAGTGTTCGTTAATTTGTTGCATTAAAGAGAGAACTCTGGCATATATTGACGCACATTAGGTGAGTAGGCTTCGCTCATTAAAATAGTAAAAAAAAAAAATGGATAAAAAGCTACTTAGACCACATAGTTATTTTTTGAGGTATGCGTAAAATGTTAAACTATTTTAGAACTCAATTTAATATGTTACTATAGTTATAACTATTGTTTTTATTTGTACAAATTAATACATAATAAATTGTTGTTTGTTGGACATATTATATTTGAACATATATTTATATACACATATGAATATATATAATATATATTTTATGTATATATATATATATATATATATATATATATATATGCAGATTGTCTCGCATGCACTAATATTTTCAATAAGTGGAGATTTTATGGAAACTATGTTATGCCACTTCCTGAAAAATTCAACGCATAGTGAGACAACCTGTTAAATATATATTTTAATTTACGATGACAAGTAATTTGACTATCTGAGCCTGTATTTTGGTGCGTTGTAAGATACGCACTATTATTATGTTGCATGTTAACTTTGTAGTCGTAATACAATTGTTATTAAAAATATATTTATGAGAATATTATTAATAAAATAAAAATATTTACTGAAAATTAGTACTTTATTACAAATATCATATGGATAAGAAGAAATACATATCACTCTAATATCACATTATTAATATCGGCATCACCAATAAATACTCATATTAGTCATATTTATATATTTTTAACTTTTATAATAATTGTCTAAGTTTATTCGGTTACCCACTGATCCACCAACTAGCACCAACCGAAATAAAGGGAGCGGCTGCCCTTCTTGGGCTATAGGTTCGGTGCCACTCTTTAAAATAAATAGGTACCAACTTCGGTGAGATTCTCTTCTGGTATGATTCACTACGGATGGGATCAGGCTATCATATATATATTATATATCAGTAATACATATCGATGATACTATGTTAGTATTTAATACTTACACATTCATATGTTACGATATTAAATAATAATTAAAAATATTATTATTAATAGTGACAAGAGTGAAAAACTGGAGACTTAATATTAATACTAATATTAAGATCTAAAAATTGCCGAGTAGAATTTACTCTCCAAAGAAGTAATTTTGCTAAAAAAAGAAAAAAAATGTTAATTTCCAATTTGTTTTAGGTTGATGAAATACACTTAAGACAAAGTGAAATAAGAGCTTAAGGTTCTTCTCCGTCAAAACTATGAATTTTGCTATAGAAAACTAATCACGAGGATAATATCCATACGTTAAATCAAAAAATAGGAAAATGCTTCACAGCGAAAGAGCGTGTTTTAAATAACGTTTAAAACCATTAAAATAATTACTTAAAACAGTACGAAGCACAACATTACAACAGGCTAATTAAAACAGACATAAATATTATTTAAAAGCTGTTAGGTTTGCAGTATTATTAGTACTTCGTACTAAATCACAAAGACCCATTGATTGGTGGGTGGTTCGTCGGTTTGTGGATCAATCTATTATTATTAGCCATGGCCGTCGACCGTATCCTGCAGGCGACCGGCTGGTTCAGTGCAGCCGTATCCATATCTCTACCATGAAGCGATGTCCTGCAACTCCTCGGCCTCCCAGTGGTACTCCAGATCCCGCTATGCCGAAGCCGACCACGTCGGGACGATGATAATGGGGGCCATCATAGACGAAGCATTGTACGAACTACGAAGCAAGGAATCGAACATTTTAAAAATCGGGTTATCAACCGTGAACCGCTGGCGCGTTATGGAACAGTGGTCAGTGGGTGAACCCTTACCAGGACTCCATAATCCACCTGGAGCGCCAAATCTCCCGGCTAGACGAGGCCAAGAAACCATGGACATCGGCCGGGTGCGAAAAATAGGTAAAATGCACTAAACCGCTATAATGTGAGTTGCTGCAGTATGCTCTCAACAAAATTGATGGGAACTGCTCCGCGTCGCTGGTCTAATACACTGGTCATTCTACAGCGTGGATTTATACGTCTGCTGTGGAACAATATATTTCTTTCAACCGAACAGGTTGTATATTTTCAAAAATAAACGATAATCGATGTATCAATACGCTATGATATATTGCATAATTACTCGCCCGATTTGTTGACCTGTGAATAGTAGGCGTTCGGCGTCGGCAGGCCCTCCCTCCATGCCATTCAAATGCTCGCGTGTGTCTTTATTGATTTTAATCTTTATTTTTAGGGTCGTAAAAGTCGCATCGTGGAACCATTCGTGTAAAATACTTGGGTTGATTTCAAAAAATAAACACATATCGTGTATAACTTCACAAATTTCTATGGTCGCGCAATTAACACGCGGTAACACGTAAAAATTGTGTTTATTTTAAATAAATAATATATAATTAGGGGCCTATATCTTACTGTAGGTACACCAACTTATTTTAAAATAATAGTCCAAGCCCTAGTTATATGTCATATTTTTTTAATTTTTAACCAGTTTAACTAAAAAAAAAACAAAAAAACCTTAAATAAATAATGTGTTATTAATTATGTTAGATACGATTATATTATTTAGAAAACAAGTGTTTGTTACTTTTTTTATTTAATTTTATTTTTGTTGTCCTAGGGCGCAGGGCTGGATCATGAGACTAGAGGCTAAGCACCAAGTCACACGTTGAAAGGGGCAACCATGAGTTAACTCGTATTTTTTTTTACCAAATGGCATCAAATAAATAAAATAACATTATTATAAATACTCAAATTCATACCATGAAAATGGACTTAAACACTTTATTACCGATACACAGTAGTCGCGTGACATGATTCAATTCCTAACTAGTTATCGTCGTTATCGAATGTGCTTCCCGGTCAACCGCCGCGATAAAGTTGCTCTAAAAGTTAAAATAACTGTTCGATGAACTTTACACAAATTGGTTCCTCTAATATAATATACATTTAATACATTGTTTTTAAACAACACGCATTTTCGGAGTCGCAATGTACTCACCGCGATCCACAACCAAATTATTAAGGAGCGATATATCAACGTATTAGTGAATACATTTCGGGACTGATAAAACTTTATGTGTTTCTAATCTATAATACCGTTACTGTGCACGCGAATCATTATGGAAAATATTAAGGTCACAGAGGGGGTGAACGAGGATGGTTTTTATGAAACTCGGTGCGAGATGTATATTATCATATGTCTGAAAAAATGCACAGTGCTCTAAAAAAATAAAAAGTTAAATAAATAGCTTCGAGCCGATCTTGTTACGTTTTGTTTCGTGCGAAAATATCTGACCCAGGTGAAAACGTTTAAGATGGTGGCAAAAGTTTCGCACCCTGCAGATACGTCTTATTTTATTAATCGTTCGTCGGTTGTTCTATATAAATTGGTATTTCCTTTCGAGTGCACCCATTTCTACGGAGATTCTGTCTTCATCCGGAAAACCACATTATAGCAGGGCCACCGTGAACTCGATTGTTTCATGAGACACAAATTGATTCATGACACGACTACATTTTTTCACGCAAAACTTTGCCGCCCCAACGGTCCATCGGGTAACAGCGCACTGGACCGACGCCTCAGGAACCGAGCCGAGTGAAACTAATATGATAAACGATATACCTACTATGAGTCGATGGAGCCGAACGGGATTCAAAAAAAAAAACAATTGTTCTCGGATTGTTAAAAATAACAGGTACACGTGTCACCATCTTTGTAGTAAAAAAAAATCCCTAGGCTCAATACGTTAAACGTAGCGTACAGCTTATAAAACGTGTGCCTACTAGATATGCAGTGCGCACGCGGACGTAATGTTATTTTTCATCGAAAGCGAATCGAATCCTCTAGGCAGGGACGTCCAACCTTTTTGGAAATACTGGGCCACATCAAGCGAACATAAATTTTCGTGGGCCGTACGTTCATTTTTATGATAATAAATTGTACTTATAATTTTACCATAGCGAATAGTCAAAGGTTTCACAATATTACATTTACTTATAATTAAAAGAAGAAAATAACTAACAACGAATCCAATGACAATAACACATTCATACTGTACGGTGCAATATTAATTTAAAGTTTATTTCATTTTTAGTATGTTGCAGTTTTGTATTTTTAAAATGTGCCTACTACCGATGTGTCCGCATACGACGGATGGGCACGCGCGCAATGTTGTTGTCGTTCTCGTTTCCATATACTATTATCGAATAAAACACGTATGGTTGTTTTTCGCGGTCAACATGAATGTACAATCCCGGTGTCCGCGATGACGAGTAATACGGTCTACGGGTCGAATTCGCACTTGAAAAGCATAACTTTAACGCTCGAGTTGTACCGTTATTCATTTTTTCTTCCATACAATGTTGTAAGCCGTTGAAACGTTCATCCTATACTATTGTTGACACGCATATATAACTTATAACTTTTAAGCAGTGTCGTATTTTTTTTATTTTTCTTATGTGGGAGGTGTCTTCCACGTCTGGATACCCCCGAATTAAAAAAAAATTGGCGCAAAAATCATTATTATTATCATTATTCATTACTCGTGCCAGTTAAGATATTTATATCCAAACTGCAACAGTGAAATTAATTTTATTAGATCCGGCGACTCGTTTTGAAGTATATTTTTAAACTTAGTTAATAGTTTACAAACTATCAGGAATATCGAGGAACTATATGTATTCGAATTTCATCGGGTCAAGAGGACGCCACACCGGCATGTGTTGTCTCCGCCGTACAAGCGTACAACATAACAAATATACGTTAAGCGTAGTTCAAGTATTGTGTTGTTAGCTTTAATATTTGAAACGTTTCAACGTTTGAGTAAACTATCTTATAAGAACGTACATTTTAAATAAATGATTGTATTCAGTATTACATTAAACTTGTCTATTATACCGTATTACCACAAACCAGACTACCATAGCGTTTCAAATGTAAAATTACTTGTCATGTACTCTCATAGTAATTTGAAAAAAAAAGTAAGTTCAAAAAGTTAATTGCCTTTTTTTTCAATAAACAATTCTCAAACGAGGGCTTGAGGTACTAAAGATTTTCGTTATCCCCGAAAAGTTACCCAAAATATGCCACTGCTTATAAATAAAACAAAATGCTATTTCGTTTTTTCTCAATTCACTATTCGACGTCCACTGACCTCAGAATTCTGTTGTTTTTTATCAGAATTCATGCTCGTCACTTGAATTATAAGTTATTATTCTATACTTTTACCGTCGACCTACTGTCTGTCATCGTATAATATATAATAAATAATTATATAACAATATATAATATGTGATAATACGTGTACAATATATAATATGTGATAATACGTGTACAATGTACATGTATGAACCCACAATGGATTCATAATTCTTCAAACCAGGCCAAGTTTGACTATTCTTACATTAAATTATATTACATTTATTAAAAATAACATATTTTTAGTGTTCTAGAGACCATTCCAAACAGTCATCACGACTGTGAGGTTTTTTCAACACCTTGAGTTTTGATCGTACGATAGCAACAATAATTGTATTTATTTACGGATGGGTGATTTAATAGGTAATTAATAATACTTTGTACCTACCTATTAAATTGCGTACAGCAAAAAAACCATTGTCATGTTCATTGTTCCCGCTAATATAATATAAATTACAATATAGTATTTCAAGAAGAAAAGCTATACTATTCGCATTAAAAATTTGAAATAGTATACTCAGTTTTTATTTTCAAATTTTCTTATGGGGCCTTTACATTTTCAATAATTCCAATACAGCAATGAAACGTTATTCAAATTAATTTATAAAATGCGGTGTTCACGTGCTTGTAATTCCGTGAAAGTTGTTAGGCAGACACGTCAAAACAAGAAGACCTTCACGAAGGTTAGTTCTTGTTTTTACATTGCACTCCGCTGTACTTACTCATACCCAACTGAAACGAGTGTTGTTAATCAACGGCAGAAAGGACGAATTTCAATGATTTTACGTTATTATTCTAAGTAATGAGTGATTATAAAAGATTACTGTGGTTGAAATTATTTACAATATTGATAAATTTATACAACATATTTTTCAATATTTCTGCACAGAATAATATCGCTAGATGTTATTATAATTAAGTTACGATTTTTATACTGTAATACCTACTGTAATACCTATTGTTGATAATCGAACGAACATGATCATGAATTTTTTTTATTTTTGTATATGTAGATGACCTGTTTAAATGTACATAATTACATATTTTTTTAACTAAGCTACATAACGTTTTGAAGTTTTTTTTACAAAATCGTTGAACTATAACTGCAATGTAAAATTGCACTATACAATTTTTTATAATGATACAAAAACATTTGACTTATATCAATGGGATACTTTAAATTTGTCTCTGAATAGAAATTTCCAATAATTTTCCATCTCCGATAGTTATTATTATTTTTTGTTTTTGGAGAACAGATCAAACAGAACAAATCAGCGACACAACTTCAATTGAAAAAGGTGAAAAAAATGACTCATTAAAAAAGCGTGAAATAATCAAAAGTGTCAAAATGACAAAGAAAACATTTTTCAAAATAGTAACCAATGAATCAGAAAACGCTTTAGTAAGTGCGTGATTGGATTACCTTCTATTATATAATTATTTACACTGATTGATAAAAAAAAGGGATCGGCCGCGGTCCTTAGCTGAAACATTACTGCCAGCGTTAAAAACTGTGCAAGAGCCGATAAATGAGGTTACGGATGAGACTAAGGAATTTTTTCGATATTGTTGTCTTTACTCACATTTGGCCACTCTCGGTATGACTAAAATATTCGTTCTGGTGCGAGAAATAGGTGTACATGATTTAATTTACTACTATTTTAGTGCCTAGCTATGTGTACGTACGACGCGGTATTTTACAAATAATTTTAATTCGAAAATCTGGATACTGGGCTTAAGCACGTGGCCTGTGGAAATAGTATAGAATACGTCGGTAACCGGTACCCTTGAATGCGACTCTGCATAAGCGGACGTGTGCGTGTTCGGTTGACCCGAATAATTTGCATGTCAATATTGTGCGTACATTATTGTTACTGAGAAACTACGCGTCCGACATATGTATGTATTATGATGACGTATATTCGTGCACGTTTCTTTTGTACGTTTAGTTTTTCAAATTAAAATTGTATATGAATAATGTTATCAAAAATCGTCTGTCATTATGCTTTTCGTTCAGACTATAAAACTAAACAAGCCCAACTGTTAACAAAAAAAAAAATGTCCAATTAAACATTGCAATAGTACCGAGCGAACGACTGGAGGTGATATCAAATATATATAATATATATGCAGATTGCATGATTAGAGTAATCAGTAAGCACCAATATGTATTACATTTGTGAAACAACATTATTTTTTTGTTTTTTTCTGTACAGTTATTTATTACAATTATAAAAATGTTCGACACTTGACAGTTTATCATTGTATAGCTTCCACCTCAAGTGAAGCGAGAAATAATGAAAAATTGACAGCGTGGATTGCTTCTAAAATCAAATAAAAACTAGATAAAAAGGTTTATCTGTAGAATAGACTGAGTGGACAATTATGGGACGAATATTTAAAATTAGAAATTTATATTATATACGTTATAAAACGTGTGAAATGCGATTTGATTCGCAAAAATATGATCTGTTCATTTTTGTGTCGTTTTCGATGGTCTTATATTACTCGTGGATGTGGAGGATAGTTTATTTTTCTATATTCCTGCGCGCGTATACGGCATATGTGTATTTTATAACTTTTTCGCATGAAATAATGGTCACATAGATAAACATAATAACTCTTTCTCGTCCGTGAAAATCGATGAGAAGTAACTTCACGTTCGAGATAGCTTATAGGTGATACCTAGGTAGATTCTATAAAGTTTAGACAAATAGGTGCAAATGTTAATTAGAATATGTGTAAAAAAAGGAATCTTTTCAATAAGACTTTTTTATTTTATCAAAATAATCAAAAGTACAAATCAGTATACATTATACACTACAGTAGTGCGTCATACAAATATAAGGACGCATATAGTCACATAAAACTATATTTTTTTTTCTTTTCTTGAAACACATTTATGAAAAAATACATAAATTATATCTTTATAGTACTTTTAGTTTTCAGATGTGTAAATGTCTACAGAATAATAATACCATATACCTGTATTTTCACAATTTTAAAACTTACACGACACGGTGCACTCTATAGAGATTTACGTATTCACCGTGTATCTACACGCGATGAACTTCTTCCGTTTAATTTTAATCGATAACCAAAAAATTAAAATAAAGTAATCGTGTTATCGGCTGAGGTATACAGAACGTAGATATTATAAGTTGAAAGTGTTAAAATTTTTTTTTGACTAATACTAAGTAGATGCTCATAAGTCATAAGTATTAGGAAACACTGATGTTTAGGAATACTTAAGCCTAAAATATGCTCTGAAAATATTTAGAGCTAGAGTTACTTGGAAACTAATTTTAATAACCACAAAGACATTTTTTACGTCAGTGTTCGAATTCCGGTCTTAAAAATGCTAGTTTTGACTCGGTGAATTTTTGGTTTTGTGTATTTTATTTTACAATCTCTCATGACATGAGATTATTCTGAGTAATAATTGGGCTGAGACGAGTTCAAAAAATGTAATTTTCATTTCGCTCTTTTCACTTTTTTTGATTTTTTATTAAATCTGTGTATTTTTTATTCATTTAGGCAACTCTTCACATGCTTGTATGTGTATACCTACCTACTGTGTACTATGATACCATTTTGTTTGTGAATACCTACACGGCTACACTTGGTGTCTATTGAACGCAATCATGATAACTAACGTTTTTGACATTTCAATCGGCACGCTTCGGAAGATGCGGAAGCACCTAAATGTAATTTAAAAGCATTTAAATCGCATTTTTCGAATTCACGAATTCAGATAAGACGGTATAACTCGGTTTCGTCCGCAGCGTTATCAAAAGCGAACGATTATCACTCGTATCTATAACGCCGGAAGCACCCCGTCCCCGTGGACTTTGGAGACGTCGGCTGACGACCGATTCCCGATGTTGTTGTTCCGGCGAACGCGTTAAAAGCAAAACCGACTCGACAGTCCGGACTCCGGAGACATTCAGCGAATGAACCCGAGGGCCGATCGAGTGGCGAGAACCGTGACTCGCGGTGCCGACGACGACGTGATGAAACGCGCGTTATTACCGTCGCGATAACATATTGTTCGACGGGAGAGAACGAGCTAGCCGCCGCCGCTGACCTGCCGTTTTTCCCACTCCCCCGGGGTGTCGGCGACGGATCGTGCGGTTCAAACGGAACGGACAACCGCAGTGCCCTTGATCGGCCGGCGGCGACGGTGCGCCGCGACGCGGTAGCGCGCACCACCCGACCACGCGCCGCGCACTCGTCGCACGGCGGGCCAATAACGATTATCATAATACGACGTTATCGCCCGAACGGTGCTGCTGGTGTAACAGTTGAATATTATCATAAGTCCGAGTGGATAAACGCGTCGAGCAGCGCGGTGCCGCGGTGTGTCCGAGCGCTGCGATTCCGTCGTCCCGACGTCCGTCGATTGTCTCGCCTCCCGACGAACGGCCCGTGCCGACACCTGTGTCCACTTCGCGCTCGGTCATCTTCCCGTTTCCCTCGTCGCCCGTATGGTCCGCTGCTGTTGCCGACCGCTCTAGACGCGTCATGTCTACGCAAGAGAAATTCACGGCCGCCATAAACGTGATCAGGAGTCTGCCCAAGAACGGTGAGTGCTGTGCCGATCGACGTTTTACCGTTTTTATTCACCCGCTCGTTGCCGTTTCGGCATTGAAACAATTATGATTTCGTTCCTCTGCGCGTACGACCATCATCCAACCCTCGTCCCGGGCACCCGGTACTCTGTGAATACCCTAGCGTAGCCAGCGTACGCTTTACTCGATTGTCTTTTTATAGTAACCCAGTAGGTCCTCAAATTCCTTTTGCATATCAATGCGCTTCAATAGTCAGTACATGGACAAATATATACAGGTTATCAATCAAGGACTGATGCATCATCACATCGATCAGTCCGTGATTATTTTTTTACAACTACCTATTCGGTAGCTACTAATTCCCGGGGTAATGCAAAGAATTGGTTGTAGGTATTATGGCAACCAAAATGGTTTGTTCAATGTAATTGATCAATTTTGAATTAATTTTGTACAGAATGGTTCATTGAACTTCTTGCTACTAGTAGTAGAATATCTATTACTATTAGGTAATGTAATAATTCAGGCGAGCCTTGTAGAAAATTATTACATAACATATTTATTATTCAAATCGGTTTTAACTTTTTAATTTATGACATTCTAACCTATCTAATTAGGTATACTGAAGAGTAGTAATAGAATATAATTTCTTTTATTGCTAATTAGTATCTGTAGAAAACTCGTTCTGAAACAATTTTCGATATTTACTTAATTACCTAATTAATTGTTAATTATTATTTATAATTATTTATTAAGTACCTCGTTTTTTATAGTTGAAATTAAATAAGTAATTGTATGTAGAAAATCATTTTAAAAACATAATACATTAATATTTAGTGTATATCTTACATTGTATCCAAAACCATAATATTAGTTAGGTTTTAAAAAAGTCCTTCAGATATTTCTGTTAAACTCAAATTAATCATTAAATCTTTAATGACTAAAATCAGAGAGAAAAATAAATTATTCATTTATAAATCAATACAATACATTTTTAGTTGATTATATATTTAAATAATAATTCAAATATAGTTTGACTTCTGCTATTCATCTTTGTGTCAAAATTTTACTTTTACAAAATACATGTGTACTAAAAATTATTGCTATTAGTCTTATTGGTTTTTATATACATCTACAACGAAAAGTATTATATGTTATTTAATAATCAAATAGTTATCAGTTATATTAATTGAAATATATTTTTAAAGTATCAAGACCATAATTTGTACAAATAAATACTGTTTAATTATCAGTGTAATTAAAAGAAAAATATTGAAACTTACATGCGTAGTGAAATAAGAATGTGTTGACTAGAGTGTTGACCATGAATTGCTAATTTATATGATTATAAGGAAGTATAATATGCTTCACCATTTATAGGCTTGTATTCCATCATTAGAGAGCTGATTTATATGCTAATGCATATTTTTTTTAAGCTTGCATAGGCATTATAAAATGGTTTTTAATAGAAGAATATTTAAAACAATTGTTATGTGTACTAGGTTACTAATACTTAATGTATGTCAATAATTTAATGAATTACTTGATATTAAACTTGATAAATAATTGACTACAATAATTGACATACCTACCATACCATTCATTTGAAAATAATTCATGAAATATTTTTAAGACAATTTTTATTTATGTATTTTTCAATGCCATCAACTTTTTAACATTTTTTTCTGTAGGTACGATACTTTGAATTATATTTTTTTAATTTTTGGCACAGTTTCTTAATCTCATAAATGCCATTTAAAAAAAAGTAGTTTTGTTAAATGAATGATATTTTTTGTGTTTGATAATTATATTTGATTTTATGTATATTTTTCTATATTTCAGGCCAAATTTGTTCCTTGTACATATATACTTAAAATTATAATTTTATAAAACTGAATTGCTTGCTTTTTTGATATAATGAAATATTACATTTGATTGCATTTAAAACATTTATTTTTACTGAAAATGAATTTATTTATTTACTATTGATGTATTATTTAGCTAAGTACTTACTGTTTTTTTCTAGGCATTAAAATTATGCTTACTTTAATAAAAATAATTTTTATAATCACTGAAATAATTAATTATTATACTAAATTGAATTTAATATGGTTAGGTTATATTAATATAATGTAACCATTTATACATGCTACTAGATAGTTACTGAGAATAATATGTGCATTCATTTGACAGTACTAGTTACAGACTAAAATTGTGATCATATATATATATATATATGTATATATATATAATACATATATATATATATATATCATATATAATACTGCAATAGTATTAGTCAGAATTTGCATCATAAGCATATAACAGTATCTCTGTATTAAGCATTTTACTAAAGTGTTAAGTCATCAAAATATAAATCAAAAAATTATATTTTTATAACTTAATATTATATTATCAGAATAAAAAAACAACAAATATTATATTATTATATGCAATACTCTAATGACACTAATGACTCTAATACACAAGCAATGTATATAATAAAAATAAAATTCAGCCCAACACATCTGTTTCTTATAATTTAATGCAACTTGGATAATATAGACATGAATTATGTATAAAAATAAAAATAATAAGACAATGAATAATATAGGCATGTAACTCACAATGTTGTACAAAAAAATACAAATTTGGTCAAAACAAAATGTGAATTGATTTTTATAAAAAGATAGGTTCTTGGTATTCATCTAATTTTAATACTTAAATTGTAGATAGTAGGTATATTTTTAAATTTATTGAACAAAGTATATACTTACATACTTCCTATTAATAATTTTACTTTTTTGTGGTTTATTTTCATTCTCGTTCAATTTTTATTTATTCTTGTTTATGTAATGCATAATTATAAAATACTTTTTTAAACAATACAATTTACAAAAGTACCATACTTTTAAACCAATTTCAAACCTGTGCCATTGAACACTTAACACAATAAACATTTACATGTACATTTCATTAAATAGTAAATTAATAAACATGTTAAATTTATTTTTTTTCATACAAATATTATTTATTTTTTGTTTTACTAACTTTTGACTCTTTATGCATGTTTTAAATAGTTATTTACTTGTTCAAAAAATTGTTCAAAATTATGCTGTTTTTTATCCTCAAACCCTTTTAATTTTTATAAAATGTTTTCAATAAAAACCAATACATTTGATTGTAGGTTTGAACATTGGGCCCCAAAAAAGTATATTGTGATTATTTTGAAAACATTAAATCATTTTTACACAGGTCAACAACCAATATTTATTTATGAACAATAATTATGTTCGTACTTTATGATGTATGTAATAATGATTTCCATATCTTGATATCCACATTAATCTATTAACTATATTACGAAACCTTAACAACGGAAATTGAAATAAATACCTTTCTCAATATTTTGGCCGTATAACATAGTCAACAGAAAATGAAAAAATACATTGTTATTGCCTTGACTCTTTTTGAAGATTTTACAAGGACCGTATTTAGCTTTTTTATGACCTTTAATTGTTGTAATTTTTTGTTCTATAACTGTGCCCATGTTTACAATTATTATTTTTACGTCTTTACCCAGGCATAAAAATATTAAAAATATTAATAAATCAATCTATAAATGCTTATTTGTTGCTGTTTAATTTATTACCCTGTAACCTACTTATTTATTATTTTAAATAACATTGTAAATATCTTTTTATAAAAAATAAAAAAAATGCTTATTTAATAATTTAATTTAAAGAAACAATTTTTAATTAATTTTGATAGGTTCGTATCAGCCATCTAAAGAACTTCTACTCAAGTTCTATGGATATTACAAACAAGCAACTATTGGACCAAACAATCAACCCAAGCCTAGTTTTTGGGATGTTGTTAATCGAGCAAAATGGCAAGCTTGGGACAGTTTGGGAAACATGTCTAAGGAGAAAGCAATGGAAGAATATGTTGATGAATTAAAAAAGGTATATAAATGAGTAATTACATATATTTATTAATACTTTAATTAATATATATTAATGAAGAAAATGATATCTATAGGAATATATGTACAGTACATCATATAACTTATCATGCTACTCTGTACTAAATAAAATTAAACAAAATCAATCAAACTGTGTCTATGGTATCATTAATGATGATTTATAATTAATTATTTTAATGTATAAATTATTTAAATTTTAGTTTGTTAGAATTTTTACAAATGTTTATATTTCTTTTTAAATTAATTAATTTTATCATATCCCATAAATAATTTATAATATTTTATTTTAAAATCGTGATTTGTTTGGGAAGATATGATAGACATTGATAGTTTAAATATGCATAATTATTTCATTTATTTTGTTTTTAATTTGAACTAATGTATTGTGTATGTAATAACTTTTAGATTGTAGAAACCATGGCATATACAAATCCTGTGGCTGATTTTGTGTCCAGTTTAGATTCATTTTATGAATCAGTTTCTATTGACGATTTAAAAATGGTAGTTGGTTCAATCGATCATGGCGGCTTTCTGGGTATGTTAATTTGTTTTTACCTATAACTGTTGAATGTATAGTGTTCTAATACAAGCTAAAAAGCCAATTAAAAATTATTCTATTTAAATAAAATTATTTATTTCCTTATACCATTTTATGTTGGAACGCATAGTTATTATTACATTAAAACCTCTATGAGCATTATTTTTAATAATACCTTTTGATAGTATAATTTTGAATATTCTATTTAAAAAAATAAACTGAAACTACTCAAATATAAGGTAACCTATAAAAAAATTCTTTGATAAAACACTGTTCTTTATGTACATTTTTTGAAGTTCAATTCAAAATACATTAATCTCAATGATAAATAAAACCTTGTTTGGATACTTAATTTACTTCTAGTTTTTAATTATTTTTGGTTAACATAATATGAAAATACAAGTTAAATATCTAATTTTTGTAAATTATTATTACTTTTACTGATAGAAAATGAGAACTTTTGTACGTATTAATAATTAACCACATTTGATCTAAAAATATAAAAATGTCAATTTTTTATGTTATGTATTTTTACAGAAAAAGTCGATTGTTCTAATATTGTTTCCTTAAATGAACGCCAAAGTATCACAGATACAGACATAGATGAAGAATGTTTTCATGATGTAATGGAAGTCAACAATTCGGTTAGAATTCACTAAATATTCTTTTCTTTTATATGAGTCGAGTTGACTTCAGTTTTACTTACTTGATTTACACAGATTAATTCTAAATATAGATAGTCCAAGTATGAAATGTTCAGAGAAATAATTCTAATTTGAGACTAAATATAAGGTACTCAAGATTTGTTCAAAATTTGTGAAATACTTAGTAATAATTCTTTGTATCCATGATGAAAATGAAAAATTAATTAAACGTCTTGACACTCATGAGTAATTAGCTCTTACACATTTTATAAAGAATAACAGACCTATAGCATTACGCCATCTGAACCATAATTTTCTGATAATAATGACCTTACATTTTCTTAGTCTATATATTCCATTACTTAAGATACTTTGAAATATATTAATTTATTGAATCATTTTATGATAATTTACTGCTCAAATTTTCAAGTTAACCCACAATTTTTTTCTTATTATTAATTTTATTGTGTTTATTTTAAAAAACTATATTATATTATAATTTTTAATTTCAGTTGACTGGAGAGCAAAAAAAAATAAACGTGTACAAGGATAACCAATACTTAACATCTAATGAATACATTGTCGATTTAGTACCTGACAATCGCATTCCAATATCTCAGCAAAATGGAACTAATACGATTGAGTTACAAACAAATGAATGTTAGTTGGTTTTAATAAAAGTCCATTATATTACATCTAAACTATGTATAATATTTGTTTATTTTTTACAGTTTTAAACGAATTTCAATCGCAAATAAGTAGTATAATAGCTACTATAAAGTGTGATTTGGATGTTGTAGTAAATCGTGTTGCTCAAATAGAATATAAATTAAATGAGGTACTGTATTCTATACAAATCAAATTCTTTTTAATATAAGATACTATATGAATATGATTATATAGAGCTATTTTCCGCTCCAACACTTGTGTTACTAAAATCCAATTTTTTTTTTTTTAATTAACTTTAAAATTAGTGCAATACCACCACTTTTTTATCTTAAATATTTATTGAAATCATAACATACATAATAAAATTCCTAAAAATAACATACAATTTTGTTATAACCTAACATTTTTATTAATTTCATATAATATAAATATCAAATGTAGAAGTAGATAATTTAGCTATTTATGGGTTGAAAATTAAATACTAACAAATGAATGGTCACAAAAAGTTTCATTTAAACAAATAATTAAATAAGCTTACATTAAACTAGTTTATAAATTATATATAATACTGTACATAAATGGATCTTTATATTGATCTGTTAATTGAGTCGATATTCTTAAATAGTATACTATAAAGTAAATAAACAGAATATTTTCTGATTTTCTTTATTTTAAACAATCACATTGGATTCTACATAATTAGTACATGCATGTTGTAATTTCTTGTGCACTTATGAAAATGTACAATATATTAACATTTTATAATATATTTAAAATGTATTTCAGATTAAAGAAATAAATAAACAAAAACCTCGTCGATTGTCGCATCGAAGATTATATCAAATGTTAATCCTATTGGGTTGGCCCATCATTGTTCAACTGATATTCCTTTGGTTCCAAAAGCGTAAGATGCGAAAATCTCTAACAATGTGAACTTATGTGATATTATTGTTAAATGGTTAAATAATTTTATGTTCCATTTGCTTCAACTTGAAGTTTAATTAATGATAAAATGCTTTATTTTACGTTAGATTAAGTAGTTATATACGTTCTTAAAAACTTGAATATTTTTCAATATTTTCTTTAAAAATATCTTTTTTTACATAGTTACAAATGTTTTAAAGCTTAATTGTTCAGAGTTATTTTTCTTATTTAGTTGGAAAAAATGTTTTTGTATTGTTGCTCAATGTTAACAAAAATTTAGTTATACTCAATTTTTATTTGATTTTATATAAAAACTGTTATAGTATATTAAGATTTATTTTCTAAATTGCCTTATGCATTTGATTAAAACAACCATATGATCTTATTAACTCAGAGTAAGTATACTGTATAATGGCTAAAATTAATTCAAATCATATGTGACCAGGATAATTAGGTTAGAGATAATAATAATTGTTGTCTTATTTTTCTTGTTTATTTTTTTTTTAATTATTCTAATGCATAAGTGCTTAGAAAAAAATGGACTGATTTTAACTCCAAAAATGTATTGACATTCTCCACCCTAAATATATTATATTATTATAAATATTGTATTGGTCATTTATATAAAATTGTTCATTAAAAATAGTTAAATTATTTTCATGCATAAAAAAAGTTAACAGTTTCTACATTTTTGTGTAATTAATATTTAGGTGTGTGTACATCACATATTTTTGTTTGTAAATTAATTTATAATATTTTTATTTATTTTATAGTTTAATTATGGTAGTGGTATACCTGTATTAATAACACCATTAATTATCTAAAAAACTGAATTCTTCACCTAAAAATTCAAATACATGTCAAAAAAGTGTAAACGTGTAACCTTTCAGACCAGGATTTACAATAATTGGTTGATTTTTACTTTTTAAGATTTAAATATGTGTTCTATGAATGCTGTAGGGTCTTCATTAAAATCAACTACCCACAATATATATGTATGTAATGTACTGGTTATTATTTATTTTTCCTTACATAAACCATCGTATAAATCATATTGCAGTAAAATTGTTTTCATATTTATTTAAAAAATAAAAAAATACAATTACCGAAGTATAAAATAACTTGAAAATGGTTCTAACCAAAATGTTTACAAAAGTATTTTGTTGATTTAACCTAAATTATGAATACAACCATGTATCATATTTCATAGTAATATATTATGACTAGTCGTACTTATTAGTTGTTGATGACTATCAAAATTAATAGAAGCTAACACATCTCAGAAAACAAACCTTCCTTGGTTTGATATTGTTGAATTTAACGTTATCAATAATATTCAAAAATGTTTCAGGATATAAACCATTTATAATAATAAACAGTAATTGCTTGTATTGGGCATAATCTAAAAAAACAACCACTTGCTTGAAACTTAAATTTTCGCTTATAAAACAAGTTGATATGAATTTTCAAATGTTTGTAATATACTCGTAATGTCTTTTGCTGTATTATTATAAATCCTGCCTGAAGGGTTAAAAACACCTTTTTATATTGTTACATAATTAAAAGTCTTGTATTTTGAAATGAGAAAAGGTGTAGGGTAATGTATGGTGTTATTTTTTATCAGATACTAATTTTTATTATTATTTTTTTTTGATTATTATTATTACGGTTATTTTTTTCTGTTATTAAATGAATAATGTTGTTTGGTTAATTTGTTATAGAGAAAGTAATATCACTGTTTTGTAAACATTTATAATCAATAAATTTTTATGTTTAAATTATCATCTTAGTATGTTTTATTTGTTCACATTAAATTACATCTGTAATCATGCAGGAATAAAGGAGACAACTTCACTTTTAGTCACAATAAGTTTTAGTTCAGTAAAATAAAATATTTTAAAATGGATCGGTTCTTTTACCTCCAATTTTTGATGCAAAAGCTTAAGTACCCAACATATTAATCGTGATTACCAATTAACATTCTAGTCAAAATCACTATTAGTTGAAAGTTAAACTGTATCAATAAAATATTGTTATTAAATTGTATTTTCTTGTATTTATTAAATCATTTATAATGTCGAGTACCAATTTTTATAAGATCAATGTGATCAATATCCATCATTCATTTGAATTGAGTTTACTCATAAATCTAAAGATATTCTTAACCCGTCTGTGGTCATGATGATTTTTATAATACCGTTAGGCGGTGCTCTCTTATACCGGTTTTCTCAATTTTGCAAACAATGTTTGTTAAAATAACTTTAGGTTCATGGAGCTTGGTGAAATAAAAAAAATGCATTTAAATTAAACTTGTTCTTTTTTATTATGATAAAACATAATATATTTTGAAAAAAAATGTAATTGATTAAATTTGCGTCCCGACGTTTACTTCCATATTTGAAGTGTAAAATGTCTTTGAGTCGACCAATGCTTGAATCTTTATGCCATATTTGTTGGGTTTATTGGGAATGTATTGTCTGACATTGCATTTGCCTCCAAGTCCTTCTAACATTTCATCTATCGTACCATTTTCTCCTGTAGTATAACAGTCCTGACAACGTTTTACAAAACCATCGAAAATGGAACAAATTGCAGCCAGCTTATCGATCGATAACCTTTCATTCCGTGAGGGAAAATCGTCAAACCATAGCGCACGCAGTAACAAGTAAAAACGTTTTTCCGGCATAACTGCTCGGAAGTATTCTGGAGCAAAGCCATCATCAGTCGATAATAGGTCTTTTATATTCAAATGATTCCTTCGAAGATAACCTGCTAGGTACAGGAGACCGAATAGTTGCCCTTTATTTCATTGATATTAGTGTCGAGTACGTGTTTTTCTCTTTGATATTTGACTCTGATTTTAGCTAAGTAGATATTTGAACAATTTACAATTTTTTCCATAGCTGTATCGGGAAAAAATAAACTCCAACAATCAACTACGGACTTGGCATCTTTCGCACACCGCTTTACCCCAGGCAAATGTAAAATTATATTATGCGAGAAAACTTTGAGAAACTTTGGAAGTTCAATGTTTAATTAGTTATACAACACACGAACTCACGGTTCTAATGGTGTCAACTATATGTGTAAAATTAAATTGTAATAATGTCGGTTAAAAATGTGTCTTTTATCGTTTCTCTATTGGTGGAAATCCAAATGTAATTGTCCATTCTAGATAAGTTACAAGCATAGCTGTGAATTTACGGAAGAAATTAAGTAGTTTATTGTGTTTCTTTTTTTTCATTCGCAGAAGAAAAGTAGCAAAGTTGATATGCTAATAAAAAATCACTTTTGTAAAACTATACATTATCTTTCTCAATGAAGTAGATAATATATTTTTATTGGTACTAACCGAACCGAATCCTTGTACTACTATTAAACTCTATTTATCCAAGTGACTACTTAAGAGTTACGACATTGTTTTTTAAGTTTAAAAGAAAAAATTACATGTGTGTTTAGGTGCATTATAGAATAAGTTGCTCCATGTTACCGATAAAATAATATTACCAGCTCCAATTTACCAATATATTTCAAAGTATAACATAACTTTATGTTATTATTTAGTTAGTTAAATGTTTCACTGTTTTTACTTTTAATATTTTAAACATGTGTTATTATTTTTCAAACTATTTTTAAATTCATCAGCAAATTCAGTTGTGTTTCTAATTGATCCTAAAAAATATAACTAGGTACCATTGTTATGAAACAAACGTTTTAAATATCCATACAATTTTTTTTTTACTTCGCATATTGCAACAATTTACGTTTTATAATCTCTTTGTAGACTCCCAATAATTGATCTGATGTTTTTTGAGCTTACGTATAATTTTTCATTTACCCATTTTTGAACTCTTATGCGATCGAAAAAAAACAATTATTTTACATAGAACGGTTCTAAAGGCGACGACAGATTATCTATAACAATCAATTGTAAATTACTAACTTATATTGGAAATTCAGAGGTCCCCGTCACCCCAAAAAAAAACAGGTTTTTAATTGGGACGGTGGGTGACGTATCATGACCTGTTGGATTTTTTCTATTTGCCTACAACGTCCTCTGTACGCCAATGGTATGATACTTGTTACAAACATTATTTCAATCAAAACAAATTGTTCACATTTGCAATTGGCATGAATATATCAGTGCGTTCCGTTTGTCTAATTAAAAATTTTTTTTCTTTTATTATTTTGCCTCGGCGACTATATGGCCATTGGCTTTTAACATTGCATATTATAAACTACATAATATATTTCGTAATACCTAGATATTTACAATGTGTTTATAAGTTTGTATAGGTTTATGAAGATAACAAGAGACTGTACGCTACCTGGGTTGAGGCCTTGAGGGACTCCGACATGATGCAGGGCAGCCCTGCTTCATGTCTCTCCCACTCGCATGATCGGCATTCGGTTGAGACGTGATAGAGACCGTGAGGGATGTGTGACAGCTCGCACGCATTGGGGTTTCCTCGTTTTTTTTTTTTTTTGTATCACTCCTCTCATAAAATATTGATTATCGTTTAAACATAAAAACAATTAGTTATAAATTATAATACTATGCAAGAAACAATGATAAACAAGTTTACACCATCAAGATGTTTTTTTATCCGCGTTTATTCGTATAACTTTTGTACATCAGACGATGCTTAGTGTAGGCAATTTAATGGCATTGATACTTTTTCGTGAAATGTAGTGCCCGTGGATACATTTCCTGATCATCAAAATCAATATTAATATTCTGCTAAATGTATTTAAAGGAGTAAGATATATATATATATATAACAGTAAAAATTTTTTATAGTTTGTTTAATGTCTTGTTAAATATATTATAACAGGCGATTAACTGCTTAACATTAACTTTAAGAGAATCAAACATTCAACAGCCGCGTGTTTTTGACTGTCGATCATCGTTGTCCCGTAGCCAAAGGCCGTCAATTCACCGGTCGGAGGTTGAACGGCCATAGAATTTTTTCCTGGAAAAAGTTTTTGTTAAACACGATCGATACACGCATATAAACTTAAATCTTATAATCGTACTATTTGGTTGATTATAGGAAGTAGAAAATGTCAATTTCATCTTTAGTCCTTCTTCTTCTACAATTTGTAACATGAGGTCGATACCAGCGAAAACCGTGATTTCTCTTATGGAATTCAATTTCTGTGAAAGAGCAAAAATTGCACTAGTAAATATTATGTGTTATATTGTGCGTACGATATATAAACGGTTGTGGCCATGACTGCGATTACCTTCAATCTGAGCACACTCGGATTGTTTGACATACGAAGTTTTTTGACGAGAGGATTGATTGTTACCCCAAGTCTACTATCGATATTGGCATTCAAAGGAAAACCAATAGACCTGCTTGATGATGGCACGTCATTTTTATCGCGGTCGGGTAATTCAATGGTCTGTAGATCCGGTTCTGCCATGGAGATGCCAGGCATCGGAAATTCGTCTATTTCTGCGACTCGAGTGTCATTATCCAAAGAGAGTGTAGTATATGCTTCAACTACGCTGGTAATGGTCGGTTCTTCGTCAAGTCCAGAACATGCATCGCCCAACCCTTCACCTTCAATTTTTTTGATTTTACGGTACATTTTCGCAGCAGCACGATGTCTAGATTCTCCTTTTGAGTACCCCTTGTCTGTCAGTATACAAAAGAACATTGCTTATGTATTGAACACGATAACAAATTTAAATTAAATCGCTTACCAAAGACTTTCCACTGCATAACAACGCACTTGGTCAAAAAAGTAAAATGTTTTCTACCGAAGTTTATAGTAGAAAAAAACTTCGGCTTCCTCCAATCACGAGACTTACACAGTGCTACCAAAGCGCCCATCGGATCAAATTTGAATTGCATATCTATTGTATTACTGAAAAAAAAAAAAAAAAAAACGATGAATCCATACAATGTTTCTGTTTATTATAAATCTGTATTTATTTGTTATTTTATTTTTATATCCATACTTTATTGCGTTTACTGTACTCTTGACCATTTCGATTTTCCATTGTGCACTTAAATCACCGTTGCCGGTGAGTTCGGTAGTCACTTGGTCGCGATTTTTTTCTGTAGAATTGTACATCACAACATCTTTATTGGTGGCTTCCAGCTCAGAACATTCTACCTCGAGATCAATCGGGGTAGTGTCTATAGTCGATCCGTCATCGACATCATCCGTACATTTCAATCGCCCAGAATCTATTATATCGACCAAAAAGGAATACCACGTTAATACCAACATACCTTGCACATTAGCTGTAAATAGTTTAATATAATGTCGGCTTGTAGCTATCCGATACCTTTCACATTGCTTATTTTTGATCTTAATCTGGTCAGCATCGTCTTCTGGGAATTCATTTGGTCCATTATCTTTTGCGTGTTTTCGAGAAGATCCGAATGCATTGTATCAGGTTTTATGACTATCGTTTTGTCTCCATCGCACATGAATTCATCACAGTCTTCTTTCAACTGTCCATCGTAATCCTGGAGACCCTTACTCATCTTGCAATATGTTTACAAGCAACTTGACACAGTGTAGTCGCTTCGCGTTAATAATGGTATTGTAATACTTTGATTCGAATTGATCGTTTGTTATATATATATATATGATAATATAACTGTAAGGCGAGGGACCCTGCAACACATATTAAGATCAAAACCAAATTATAACCGGGAAAAATTTCTTGGTGATATTGTTTACTAAATACATGATATTTATATTCAGATATTTTCGATTCAATCGTATTTCATTCGGACCAACCAAATTATACTAAAGCAATTTTAATCTAGGTTATGTCAACCGCAAGACACCACGAAAAGTCATGTTTCTATACTGTCTTCGAATCGTTAACAACTGAAACAAGTAGAGTATAATACGATGTTGTTGGTCGGTCGTCGGCTATTTCACCACAAATAAATCAAATATAACCAAAATAAAAATTTTATTTTTTACACAACGCAATGAAAATCTTATCAAATAAATGGATAAATGAAATAAAATCATATGTAATTATAAAATGGTGGACCGAATACCAGGGCCGTCCCGAACAAAATAATAAGGGGGGTGAGATACATTAATTTGCCAACTCAAAAAATTTTTTTTCAATACTGACAGTATACTATAAATGAAACAATTTTAGATTCTTATCGCTCATTCGATGTATACGTTAGACGAGTCAACATCAAAAGCTCTCTCATTACTTCTATAAATAGAAATACAGTCGTCAGTGCATAACAGTTCCTTATCAGTTTTCATTTATTATTAAAATAATCCAATTATTCTACGAATGCATAGAAAATTTGTAAACTGTTATATTATTATATAATACATTTAACATTGTCACATTGATTATTGATAGGTACCTACTTAAATTGTATTATAGTACTTGTGTTGGACAGTTGGTAATTGGAAAATTAACTTATATACCTTCATAATTAATATAAATTACAGCATATTAATAAATTATTATGACGTCATATTTGTACTTTGTAGTATTTACAAAATTATTTATAAATTGTATAAAGTAAATTATAATTTGCCGAATGCCAACTCAAATACTTAATGTATCAATATGCCAACTGACTTATACATATTGTACAGTTGGAGAGGTGGGACACCCCCTAGACCCCCCCCCCTTCGGGACGGCCCTGCCGAATACTAATCACACAACATAATAATATAGAGCCGTACACCAACTTACTCCACACGCGATTAATATGCACCTTCATACAATAATAATAATAATCTCACACAGCACAAGTTATCTATTAGATATCTACTGGATGTGCAAAATAACCATACAATGTCTTATCCAGAAATTAGTTTGTATGGATATCCAATGGATATGTGAAATAACCAAATAATGTCTTATATAAAAATGAGCTTGAACGGATATCCACTGGATATGTTAAATAGCTATTCTGTGGATCTCTAAAAACTAGTTTGCATGGATACCCAGTGGGTATGTTAAAGAGCTATTCGCATGGTTCATATATAATTATATATTATTATTATTAATAATATATATTCTACATTTTGACCCTTCCACTACTGAGCAATACAACGTTATTTTTTCAAAAAAAAACTTCGCGTAAAATTTTCGGATTACCTAATAAACTGTAAATATTGAATGTATAATGTATATATATAAAAGTATATTATCATCATAATAGTTGAATAATATAAGATTGAATTAAATGCTCTCTGCTTATTATGAGTGTCTTTAAATTGTTAATTTAAACAATAAAGCGATTACTTACTTTTAAATCCTTATATATGTTTTATTTAATTATTTTTTATTCACAACGCCCTATCACCAGGGTGACGGTTCTGTTCAGGAGAATTTTTTAAAATACGTAGGCACAAAAACTGCCACATTACAAATCTTTTTGACAGGACGAAGTCTGTCGGGTCAGCTAGTATATATATATATATATATATATATTGTGATGTTATGTGTATTATCATATAAGGTATGTCGTATATAATAAATTGGTATTAAACAATTATTTATAAGCAGTGTGGGCTCGTGTATATTGGGGCGGGCAACCATCGCGATTTCTAAAATTGTAACAATAATTACTTAATATTTACAAAAAAGTTGGATATTGATTTAAAATTTAAATATTCAAAATTACCTCGTATAATATTATTATTTATTAATGAAAGTAAGAACAGTTTTCCATTATTAATTATTATGAAAATAATATAAGACAATCGGAGTTTAAAAATATAATAATTCATGTTCTCTACTATCTCTGTGTTATTGTCTATAACAATATACAGTTGAAATAGGTAATACCCATTTACTTCTGCGCGGTTAACGAGTATCGAATCGGTACAATATTATCTTATCTGTTAATAGAATTTAGTTATAATATCTGCCATCTGGGTAATGTCTTGACAACACGACTATACACGAGTCCACGCGCGACGTCCGTTGACCGTTCGAAATTGGTAAGAATAAAGAAATCCATCCCCGTGACTCGGATGTTACAGCTGCATTTTTTTATAGTAAGTATATTATAATATGTTGCATATTATTTTTTATTTATTATATTTCTATGATTTTAATCTAGTTAAAATTTCCATTATTAATAATAGCCGGCTGGTCGTAGTTGTTATATATAATATAATATACCGATATATATATATAACTAATTAGCTGCATAAATAACTGCAGATAATTTGATATTTTTTTAGAATGTAAATTACTTTAGTTGTGACAAAACTATTGTCCACATTCATATAATAATAATAAAAAAATTAAATTTTTTTATAATCTAGATATACCTACATTATACTATATGATTACAACATATTTAACTTTATTCTCAAAATACCATGTCTGGAAAACAAAAAAATTAAAAGTTTAAGCAACTTAACACCTAGATCCTTCAGACAGAGTAGCAAATGAGATTCAAGATGATTTGGAATAGCAGTTACCTCAAATTCTAACAACATCAATAATAGTATACAATCTCAATTTGTTGAATTTAATTCTATTCGTTCAAACGAATCGCCTGATTTATGTAATTCTATTCAATCAAATGAAACGAGTTCTGATGAAGTATTTAGTGACAATTCGGGTGTGTATTTTGAATTTGACTCTAAATCTGAAGATGACGTTCCTGTGAATATAAATGGAATAAGACCTTGCAATTCTAGTAATAGCCAAGATAACAGTAACACATCCCTACAGCAGTTAAAGAGTGAAATTGCTACCTGGGCAGTTACATTTAAAATAAAGCATAATGCAGTTGATGCAATTCTTGTTATTTTAAATAAGTATATTAGTGACCAAAGTCTTCCAAAATGTGCAAGAACATTGCTTAAAACCCCAAGAAATACTAAAGTACGAATAGTTTAGCCTGGAATGTATAGCCATTTTGGTATTGCATTTGGATTAACTGAAGTATTGCAATCTGAAAATAATATCTCAAAAGAATTTAAAAATGGAACTATAAATTTAAAATGTTCAACTGATGGTTTACCTTTAACAGATAGTAGCAATAGTCAATTATGGCCAATAATGGGTTGTATTTTGGGTTGTTCAAGAGTGTTTGTGATTGGAGTATACCATGGCCATTCCAAACCGAAGGATTCTAATGATTTTTTACAAAATTTTGTTAAGGAAATCACTGAATTGTTAAATACAGGTTTTATATTTGAACAAGAATTATACAAGATATTATTACATTGTATGATTTTTGATGCACCAGCAAAAAGTTTTGTAACTAAAACTAAGGTGCACACTGGTTACAATAGTTGCACAAAATGTTGTCAAAAAGGAAAATACTTGATGGGCCGTATATGCTTTCCAATAGTCAAAAATAACATTTTAAGGACTGATAATGGATTTATTAATCAAGAATATGGCGATTACCACTTTGGAATACCAATTTTGAATGAAATTCCTAATTTTAAACATATTTCTCAAATACCTCTTGAATATATGCATATGGTATGTATTGAGGTAATGAAGAAAATCATGAATTAATGGTTAAGTGGAAAACCAAACTAAAAAATTGTTCATCTTTCAAATGATAAAATTACTTTATTAACAAATAATTTGATGGCCATCCGTAGTTTTGTCACAAAAGATTTTGCTAGGCGTCCTAGAAGTATTGATTTTTTAAAGAGATGGAAAGCAACAGAACTCCGTCAATTGCTACTGTATACTGCACCTATTGTCTTATATAATGTCTTACATCCTCAAGTACACTCTCATATAATGACATTTCATGTTGCATTAAGAATTCTTAGTTGTGAATCGCTTCTTGAAATTTATTCAGATTTTGCACAGGAGCTATTGGTACATTTTGTTGACACTTTTAAAGTTTTATATGGTAAACAATATGTTTCACATAATGTTCATGGCCTGTTACATCTGGTTAGTGATATTAAATTATTGGGCCCCGTGGATAGTTTTAGTGCCTTTCAATTTGAAAACTGCCTTAGAATTCTCAAGATGCAATTAAGAAAATCAGATCAACCTATACAATAAATTCACAGAAGGTATAGTGAAAAGTCTATTGTTAATCCACCTAGACTCACACTACAGGATGAATTTTCAAATTGTCATTTCGATGACCCAACTACTATGACATCTGATATAAATAGACAATTCAAAAAAGCAAAATTTAATAATTTTATTATTACAACAAATAGCCCTGATAATGTTTGTGTGATTAATAATAATATCATTGCTGCCCAAAATTTTTTGTATGACAACGTTCTAGATTGTATGGTAGTTGTAGGAAAGCCATATATAGATAAAAAAAATTTGTATGAAATGCCTTGCCAGTCTTCTTTGTTGAACTGCTATGCTGTTACAAGTTTAGCCCAAAATATAGAAATATGGCCAGTATCTGAAATAGAATACAAGTGTTTAACATTACCTTGGAACCATAATGGTATTTCAAGTTTGGCTGTATTTAAACTTTTACATAGTGATTGTAAAGTAGAAAATTTGTAAATGTAAATTATTTATTACTGTAAATAATAAATGTAAATTAGGTATTATTAAATAATAATAATATTTATTCACAATTTTAATAATCATTAAATTATTTTTTTTTTAGATAAAATATAAAAATGGTAGATAATACTCATCTGCAGTGGAGCATTATTGAATACGACGATGAAAAAAACCAGACACAAAAGAGTGTATACTTCTTCTGATGACTCCTGTCAAGATGACTCATCGATTATTAAAAAAATCAAATCTTTGCCTAAACCTCCAACATTAAAAATAAACACGACCTCAACATAAAAATTGCACTATGAACAGCAAAATCAAGAAAAATGTATTTCAGTCGAAGAAGAAATGAAGATTAATGAAGAAAAAGCCGTACACAATCTTTTTGTAACGAGTAATCCAATAATCACTGGGTCATCACCTATTTAAATAAACAGAATAGCAAATTACTCTCCAATGAAGGTATAAGTAAAGTAAATAAATAAATAATATAAAAAACAGACTGCTACTCAATTTTACTCCTGATATTATAGTCATACCATATAATTCAAAGTAAATTATAATAAAATGGAGATATGAGAGAAATTTGATTTTAAATTCAATCTTTTGTTTATTATAGACTTCCAACAATTAGTACTTAAGCAACTCAAATCAATTAAGCTGGTATTAACTGGTATTAACTGGTACGTTTAGAGCAGCGGTTCCCAAACTGTGCACCGCGGTGCCTTAGGGGCACCGTGATCACTTTCTAAGGGCACCGCGGTCTACCAAATAGTTTAAAATGTATAGATTTTTTTCATTATTATTTTCGTAAAAACTTTATAGCAAATAATGTAATATTTTCTATTGTATATTCGTTTATATTTTTATTTGTTTATAATTAAATTAGCTGTGTTAGCTTAGAATTAGGTTTAATAAAATTGGTTATCAATGAGTAATTTTTATTGTTCTGTCTTTCATGTATATACAGCAGGGCACCGTGGCTAACTTGGGGCCGCTGAAAGGGCACCGCGGAAAAAAAAGTTTGGGAACCGCTGGTTTAGAGGAAAAAATCAGTTCTTTACAAAGCAGACATTCATTACAGAATAACGATTTAGATTCTGAAACCGAAATTGATATATTTGAACATTTCCCTCTTAATGACGAAAATAAGTTACATATTGTGGAAGAAAAATTAAAGAATGATAGGGATTATAAAAAGAAGCTGGTAAATAAAATAGTTTAAAATTATATTTTATCTAATATGTATTACATTCCAGTGTATCAAATAATTTGACATTTTCTAATTTGGAATTGTAAAATTCTTCCAATTAATTTTGTATAAATCATACATTTTATTCTATCTTATCAATAACATAAATAATAAATAAATTTATACTTTATAACTTTACTGTTTAAAATATTCTAATTTAATTTTAATCGTTCATATACAATATTATAGTTAAATGCTATTTGTAAAATTGGTGGAACGAAAACTGATGATACAACAAAATTTATATTAAGAAAACTATTCTCTGATGAATTGGCAGCATTATATAATTGGACAGGAGCTAAGGGGAAAAATCTCTTTCTTTTTGTATATTATACATTAATAGATGCTGTTTTAAAAAAAAATATCAATGGAAAAGAGTTGGAAGTAATTGATAGTATTAAGAATTGGTTACAGCACGCAGAAGCAAGATATAAAAACAAGTATGTAAAATGTTGTACTATATATATATTTATAGTCCACATATCTTACACTATAAACACTGTTTTCACATTTTTTACTTCTCTCATGCAATCTATCCATTGTCAATCTCTAATCATCCTTCCTCCTATGTTTCCGGTACTACCTATTTATTATTTTTCATAAATATAATTACTCATTATGCATCTTATTATGTTACTATTGTTATCATGTTTATTTTTATTCATTTATAGATTATCCAAAGAAAAGACCATCCTGCAGGAAACAAATAATATTAAAGAATAATAAACAATAAATAGAAGTTTTTTATGTTGTATTATATTATAATTTGTAAGAATAAAAATTACTTATAAAGAGTATTTTTTGTTATTATTTTTATGAATAAGAATTTATGTATGTTAATTATTTCAACATGTTACTATAAGTATAATTTGTAAAATATGGTTATTCAGTGGATAAGAATCATTTATTAGGATATATAAAGAAATCTTATGATTATCTAATGGATAATATATATTTCAGAAAAAGAAATCTAATGGTTATCCAGTAGACATATGTTAGATATCCTATGGTTGTTAATAACAAAGACCCAATGGATATTGCCGGTGGATATCCATAAACGGCAAAAAAACGGACATTTGGATATCTTATGGGCATCCAATGGACATACAAAAATATCCAATGGATATTTTGGATATCCTAAAAGTATATCCATAGTATATACATTGGATATACTTGTGCTGTGTGGGAATAATAATAAATAATATGTACACGAATGTGTGACCTTCAACAGCATACAGGAACATGAATGCATTATAGTGTGCTCAATTAACAACAAAAAACAACAGTGTTCTCGAAGATACAAAAGTTGTTTACAACATATGTGTATATACGAGTTTTTATACATAAATATATTATGATGACGCACGTCTGAAAATCACGTTAACGCGGTTGGCCGCCGACGCTAGGTTGAAGCCGCTCGTTCTACCACCTGTAACCTGCAAGACAAACGCTACGACCAATGGCGATGTCGATGCGCAAACAACGTGGTCCGCTAACCCCGAATGATGCGGCACAAGCACGGACGCGACGGAATAACGAAAAATTACGAATGCAGTGGCGACGACACACCGCCAACGAGACAGGTGCGCAGGTAATGTATCAAACACGACCGGGGGTTGTGACCGCACGCGTGGCGTTACGAATTTCGTCCGGCGACGGACCTGCGAGGGGTTCGCGTACGAGCGCGGCGCGACGAACACCACAAAAACGGCACGAAAATGTCGCGTACAAGCCACACAACGAAAACGACGGAAAAATGGCACAAAAAATGTCGCGTGTAAACACACAACGGCGGAGACAGAAAACGAAAAGGTAGGTACAAAAATGACGCGTATAAACGCAGGACGACACCGACAGGAAACGGCACGAAAATGTCGCGTACGAACAAGAACGACGGCAAGACCGTCGAACACTTCGGTACGGAGAGGGAGGCACGCATCAGCAGCACAGTATATTCCCACCGAGGGACTTAATATTTCCCGTTTCCCTGCAGTGCTGCCATTTAGTAGAAAACCTGAACATTTTTTATTTCATTTACACCCAATGCAAAATATTTTATAAAAACAACAACTAAACGCGAAAATGTACTTATTTTCTACAGCAAACATTGTATTTATTGCTACATTCAAATCTACACAAGACTTGTATAGATAAACAATTTTATTTAATAACTCTACTTTATTGTAAATAATTGATTTTAATTAAACACAAGGTCATAAATTATAACCTTTTACTTAAATTGCACATAATATAACATTTTTGAGACAAATATCTTGATCATTTATTAGTCAAATTTTAAAATTAATCTTCAGTTACGTGTCATCTGCCCTTAAGCACGCACGCAATTTACTATAAGCATTACTACCAGGGAACGGATTTAAATGCAACCCTGAAATATTGCTTTTCAATCACAAAGTTCATTTCATGCATCAAGGAATTCAAAAATGTAACTGTCATTTGAAATTTTTTTTTTTTTTTCTATCATACCTTTCACATTTATGAAATACGAGTATGGTATCATCTGTACACAAATTATTACTTTTACTATCAATGTTATAAATATTAGGAGAAAACGAGTAATTAATAAAAATAATTATGTATTTATATAACAATAAAACAATCTATTTCTATGTAGAATATAATTTTTTCACGGTCCATTGCGCCTCAGTCCTCTGACTTACCTATTTCCATAGAACCTTGCACGACGAGTATTCCCATTCGCCAATTATACGAAATCCGAATTATCAGTGTAATAATTCTAGTTTTTTTTTTTATGAGATTTCGGCATCGTGGCCATTTTATTGACGATTATTTTGGAAGATTCAATCATGCGTTAGGTTTTGAGAGGTGGCGATGGCGGCTTCTTCTCTCCAGAAAGCTGTGCCGCCCGAAAATCGTACACCACCGGCGTTGGGATTCGAACCGTTGACCATGCATTAAGGCACGGCCGCCTTATAAACTCGACCATGACACGTCTTCAATAATTCTAATTTACTCGTGCCGGAGAGATAGCGCTTCTGGGCGGCGACCAAAAATCGTCCGATCTTGCGCATTTCCGCGGCTAAACCTGCCCGAACGATGGCCGCCGTCAACTCAGGCCTCGGGCCACCGTCTCTGCATCTCCCGCCGACGAAATTTCGAAATCACCGAAATGACGGCGGTGACTAGGTGGTTAGGAATAAGGGAAATTTGGGTACGAAACCGCGGAGCTCGGTTATTTGTATGCGCGAACGAGAAGCGTTCTGTCACCGGCACGAGTACAATAGAAATATTTGCCCGTGCTCTATGTCCACTGTGAATTGTAATATCTTTGTCAAAGCTCCTCTCCACGTGTACAACGAACGACCGTTTGAACGACGACGGTTACGACGATTCATCGAGTGAGCTTTGCGCGCTCTCGCCGTCTTCCGTGTTTACTTTCACCAACATTTCATATTGCTCGCGTCGAGTGTTCATAAAATAAACTTTGCCGTCTGTAAAATCATTCGACTAGTGTTCTACCTTCTCCACATGACCACATCACCCTTCGGCGATAAGCTGGTTTCGTGTGTGACCACAACCATTCACACGCGTAAGCCAAAGTACGCTGGTTATCTCTATTGGAAATTCAGTATAAGAAAATACAAATCGGTGATGTTAACAATTATGAAAATTAATATGAAATAGTCCCATTTTGAAAAACATAATAATATGTATAAACAATACAGTTACGAAACTTCCCGTGCTGAGGGCCATTTCTGATTGAACGTCCCTGAGTTCCCGTTACGTACAATTTGAACAATACATCAAAGCATTCCGGGTGATTCTCTCCCACTTACCTCGTTTTGATGAGCTAACGACGCGACGACGATGAGACAAAATCTGTTTACAGAGTCTCTTATTAATAGTAGTGCAAAACAACCGATTGCAGCTCCGTCGGAAAATTGTCATAGTGGCGGGGAGGGGATATTTTATTAACTCCGCTCAAGGAGACCAAACACACATTAATGCTCCAGCCGAGAAATTTTATTTTCTGTTTATATTGATATTTTTATAAATGTTTTATTATTTTTGATAAGTTAATAGATTCTGAGTGTAACAAGAAATCTATTTGTCTTACCATTATAAGTAGGCGGGAATAAGCCATAATTTTAGAGGGGCTGATATTTAAAAATACATTATTACATATCAAAGCAACTCTCTGCAATTGAAAATATAATATACCCTAAACACCATGAAAAACCTAAGCTCGATTTATTTTACACATACTATACTATACATACACTGATGTACTCATACGTATACTTGAATTTTAACTTTAAATATATAAGAAAGATGAACAGTGAAAACTCTTTATAACCAAATTAAAAAATATTTATTTTAAAATAATATATCTACTTTTTTTTTACAAATGAATGCAGTATGGCTTCTCTATCAACTTTTTTAGAAGTATCATTTGTTGAATTTGTTTGTATCATAATTGTTGAATCTATTTTGCAACATAGATGACCTCAGCCATAGACGTATCTACGGGGGTGGCAGGGTGGGCACCGGCCTCCACACTCCACAGTGTCTTAATTCTTGGCCTCTTGGCTAAAAATCTACCGTGGTTAAAACTATAAACTTTAAACAGCTATCAGTTTGTCTAATATTTTAAAATATTCACTATCAATATATTAAACATTATACTTTGGTTGATATCGAGTGGTATAGCGATGGCCGATACACCAAACAAAAGGGGAATAAGCGATCAAAAGGCAGTGAGTACTAAATCAACAAAGTATTTATTTATTACAAACATGTATATACAAAGAAACAAAAGATAGAAAAGTACACGGCATTTAAGATAACATAAAATCTGTGATTATATTTTCTGATTGGCTTTTAACATACCATGGTTAGTAACGGTAGGTGATCGATAAGAAATTTGATTAATGTCAACGAGTTTTCGTCACGACCACGATTGTAACACGTAGATAACTTTAACAATCGTGGACCGTGGTTTTTGTGAAGAATGCCGGTTTCTTTTGTTAATAAGCTGCGTGTTCCAAATTATCGGTAACAGCGACGTAACGTTATTTTTAATTTATATCAGAATTTACACAAGTTTAATACGATATAGAAATATATCAAAATAAAATAAAAAAGTTTTTAATATTTTGTGTATTACACTGTGATCTATGCATGAGCCACGAATTTGATGTGGTATTTATACAAATTTAATACAATATAAATATCAATAATCAGTATGACCACTAACGAATCCAAATGTAAAAGATTGAAAACTTTGATGACTTTTTCATGCCAAAAAGATCAAAACAAAGTTCTGGTAAGTTTATATTTAATACTTAAAAATAATATAAAATTATGTCATATAACAATAGGTAAAAAAATGTAAATTATACAAATGGCCTCCCCAGCCGTGGAGGTCTGGACACGTCTATGAGTCCTCAGCCGTGTTTTAATTCTTCTATAATGCAGTTAAAGGATAAAAAAAATATATCAACGTCAAGTAAATAGTATTATATCGTTTAAAATCAATATTTTACGAGTACAAGTAAAAACTAAAAATACCTTCTTTTAGCAATGGACGAACAGGGCCTGTGTCCAATGTTCCTAAATCACTTATAATCATCAATTTATTATCTTGCAAATGTTTATTTGATCGTTATATATACTAATACATTAATACTTTAATGTTTATAACGCTGTGCCACTGTGGTCTATGGAGTTGTATATAATTTGGTAATGAAATCAGAAAATATATCACATCCGATTTTTTTCTAAAATTGTAAATTTTTTTATTCTCGTTCAAACAATATATGAATTGAAAGTAAATGTACATATATAAATATAACCTATATTATTAATTTTTTATTGTGGTAACCAATTATTTGAGGTGGCTAATTTTCTATTTGTACGTTTCGAGGGGGCTTAGCCCCCTCAAGCTACCCCCAATTTCCGCCTATGCCATGATGTGAGCTTTTTTACATTTTTTATTTTATTATGTCATCACGATTTTTCCTAGAAAACGCTATCCTGTCCGGATATAAATTATAATAGTAATATAATAATAGTATAGGTTTCCGACTCCAAATGTTGTCTAGTTGGTTACATTAAGAATGTCATTTTTTAAATTTCTCAACAGTTTTCCCAAAAATTGCGGAAAACTGACGAAAAATTGCAATAAAACGGCAACATTTACGGAATGCCAATTGTAATTTGCGTAAAACACTGTTTGTGAAATGTTTTAAATGTTTGTATTACATTATTTGCAAGTTGCAACACAACTTGAAGTAAAATTTTCTAACAGAAAGTAAAAATTATGATTTTCATTATATTTCCAAAATTCAACTCGTCTAAAAAACTTATGATAATAGAATCGGGCATTGAAGGGATAAAAGACATGCTATTGGTTATATTGTAGATGGACGTAGATAATTGTCTATGTATTTTTGTCACCGGTAGCCAATAAGTAATAACGTTTAGTTATTCGGTTACTTCCCACTCGCAATTGTAATATTACCTAATAATACCAAAGTCTTGAACAACATACAATATTTGAGAATGTAAACACTTAGAATAATCGTAATTCGTAAGTTCAGCTGCCGTCGATCGGACAAAAGTGAACAAAACAAAATATTTAAACATGGTTGTGAATTCACACACTTTGTCGACCGACAACATATTATTACAAGTTTATTATACAATTGTTTCTAAGATTAATAACAATTAATTAGTTAACAGTATTTATAAAAATAAAATCTATTAAGTGAATACGTAACGTGTTTTGATAATAATCCAGTCAAGCTTATCAACTTAAAACGGCGCGTAGTCTTCTTACACGTATGACTTGTGTGTACATGTATTGAAGGTAAACAAAATGTAAAGGCGCCTTAGTGTAATTTCGGTAAAAAATAGGTTTTGACAAATCGTGTTTGCAACCGCGGAAAATTTAACGCATTGTGGAATATCACGTGTCAAGTGTGGATATAACTAAAAACACTAGCGAAAATTCAAATTATGTTTCTCTCTCTAATCTCTAAAATATTATTATAATAATCGTGTTATAAATTTGACATTCGAAAGTAGCTTTCATAGTTTTTTAACGTTTGTGATAATAATTTTTAATTATTTGTTTTTTTTTTTAATTTCTCGTGAAAGGAAAACAACTACGATTATTTTACAGATAAACGTTCACTGTAAACTATTCGAATTAACAATTCACAAACAACCATAAATATTATTTAAATGTATAAAGGTTTTGGCTTTAGTCGAAAATTAATTGTAAATAAATTAACATGTTAACGCAGCAGGTACTATAAGTACTGTGATTTCTTGAGTATTTTGTCTTTTAATCCATCGGCTCAAAATTCGATTGATTCCACTCGTGTTTAATTTTAAATTTAAATGTTAATGTGACCTGAAGAATGCCTTAGGCCGAGACCGCGGCAGTTACTTATACGTTTCTAACAACACTCTTGGACGCAGTACGTGCATTTTCTACGACTATATTTTACATTCCTCTGCATAGAGAAAACGAATTTTAATTGAACTCGTTTGGGCTTCAACAATTAAATTTAATAAACAATCGAGTACCGCGAGTTCGTTGGAATACCGTCTGACACCGTGTGCTGGGTAGGTATAACCAGCGTTAACTGGACCAAACTTTACACGGGGTCATAACTTTGGTCCGTGAAGGTTTTATCCACCACCGCGAGGTTGATGAGTAAGCAAGAAGCGAACGTTTTTCAAGGTACCCACCGACGAGAGAAAAAAACGTGAAAAATCACAATATTAAAAGAGTGTAGGTATTTACCGACCTCTGACTACTTTTTGGTCATGTATATTACCGAGAAATACAGTGCATAAATTATAATTTACTCGGAATATTGCGACCGCGAGTACCATAGCTGTCGTCTCGATTCACTCGTTCCGTCAGTTTCTTGTGTTATTAATTGTAGTGATAATACATTTTGACGACCTGAATAAACTCATAAAAATAAAATGACCCAAATATATTTCAATAAGGTAATCAAAATTCATGTACGTAAAATTAATTTCAATGCTAAATATTGAAATTCACACTATAATATTTATAATAATAAATAATACATACATTACAATTCTGAATAGTAGTTTACCGAGGAGTTTACACTTTAATAATTTTGTTTTTGTTTGTGGATGCTCTTTGTTAGCTTTCTGGTGCTGTTCTTATTATAAATCAACATAATCGTGTACCGTAAAATACGATAAAACATGTCTAAAATCAAGCGCACGACTACATATACGGAAGATCATATAAAACTATTATACGAATTATACTTAGAGTCTAGAACAATAAAGACTTAATACATTGACTGACGCGAAAAATATTATAAAAAGTTCAAAATGTCTTGAAGAACAAAAACGATACAGTTTGTAAATGAAAAAATGTAAAATGCAATTAATCTGTTTAGAATTTATGAAAAATTAAATCCACGAATCACCCTATTTTATTCTACGTTGAGAACTTGAAATATTCGGCTCAGTCAATTATGCGTTTACAGCCATTTGAAATATCTGCACGTAATTGCATACAGATTATTGTCACGAAGATATTTAACAGTTTTTAATTTTGAACAGTACCACCACTTTTTATCGTTTCAATATAAGTGCAGTCAAACATAAGAAATCAAATAATCACGTAAAACAACAGCTTTGTTGGTGAAAGTTGACGCCACGTCAAGTATCGAATCCTGCAGCGATCGGGCAAAAAGATAAAATCTACCGAGTGCTCTGAGAGACGTAAATTTTTTTCCAATTTTTCAACACACACACTCGGTTTTTGATTTGGTTCTTACAAATTACTTTCCATGCTCGTTTGTTCGTACTACGGCATACACTCCGGCGAACAGCGATAGGGAGTAGGAGAATTTTGTTATATTGTAATACATGATATTATATGTCTACACGCGTACCCGTATGTTATAAGTGCATATTATAAGTACATATTATACCATAATATATTATTATGTGATATTCTACAGCTATGAAGTAATAATTCGCATCACGAGTAGGACTATTATACATCGATATAGCAATAGGTACGCCACACATGAGAAGAGTCACATAAGAATAGTCATGGATTATACAACGACGGGCGTCGAGTGCTTATTATTATAATATATTGTACTCAGCACGAACCACTTAACTCGCCCGCGTACCCCCCTATGGCGTTATTGTTGCTACGATTTCTTGTTCTTCGGAATATTAATATTGTAACGTGCTCGGATCGATAACTGTGCAGATTTAGTCGCGGATAGCTCGCGCGATGTCGGCGGCCAATCTCGTCTACCGCGGTAACATAGAATATATAGTATACTTCGTGACCGGGTCGATTCTCAACTGTGGGGCGCGCGCATGGTTTTATAATGACTTCTCTGCACAATACCGTACCGTAGATTTAGTCGTATCGCATACACGAACATTATTTACATATCAGTTGTGGGCAGGAGCCGTTTTTCCAGAGGGACTGCTCCGGTGGAGGTGGTGCTTAAAGGCCAGATCAAGTCGCGTATATATATATGTATATACGCGGCCTATTGCTTGAACTTCCCCGCTTTAAATAAGTTTTGAAATGTTGAAAGCGGACTTGCGCAGTTTCCTACTTTTACGTATGCCTTGCGAAGCAAAATGAACAATACTCAAATGACTTTATGGAAAGTAAACTTGTTGCAAAATCTGCAGAACTTCCTGATTTTTGAACGTCGAACAAAACGAATGCTATTTAATGGTAAGAATGTGACCTTAATTTCTGTTTCGAACGAATTTTACTCATGATCATTCTCCGAAGGGACTTCTTGAGCGTAATCGCAAGCGACGGTTTGACGCGTGACTTTGAACAGGTACACCGTACGCAGATATACTGTAAATTTGTGATCGCTTCATTCATTTCACTCTAATCGCATGTTTTTCAAGTGCTTATATCACCGATAGGATAATATTGGCAATCGCAGCAGTATGTCGCACAAATAGTCCTAAAAACAATAATCACTTCACCTATACCTCGCGCCACCCGACTGCCGCAGTTCCATCGAAATACCGTGCAGGCATTTTCCACTAAAACACAAGTCTGATGAACGACGTCATGGCGTTAACGTTGTCGCCAACCTAACCGGCATTACCGCTTCCGGAACTTGATAGGATACGCAGGGTGTCTGAAGGACCGAGATTTACAGTTCCTGTAGTGGTTTCTGTTCCGGTGTCGTAAATGTCGGAGAGCATTACGACATCCGGAGATTCGCGTGCAACGTGAACATCGTTATTCCTTTTACGCATTCTCTGCTTTCGCCCGCAACTTTCTATACACGGACCTGCACGCGTTCATAACCGCATATACAACCCTTTGCGCCGTTCTATCAGGTTTGAACTACACTTCGGCACTTCGCAAAGCCGGTATACACGCATCACGATCTTAATTTTGCGTTTTGTTATTTTTAATTAACAAACGAAAAATAATAGTTGGTTATATATAGGTACCTATCGGGCTATAAATCGTTTGATCGTTTCGCACTTACACCTTGTACCCGCGGTTATCGTCGTACATTTTTCGCACCACGCGCAGTTGTAGTGCAGTACGTAAATCGGGCGGACCTAGTTTAAACAGAAACATGGCTTCCGCAAATTAAAATTTTAGCTTACAACTTTAATATATGTACCGAAATCATAACTATTATTTTTAATTATAATTACATTTTTTTTTAGGTGTGTACATATATTTTGACTTCCCGCTTGACAGTCTATGAACATAATATTTATAGATTGAATTTAATTCACGTTAATACTTCCTCATAACGTGCACACATATCAATACTTATCGATTATTATTTTTCTGTAATAACAATATAGGTAATTGCCTAATTGTAAATATTTAATTTTGTATATTTCACCAGACGTATATTTTGTCCATAAACTTATTCGATGTTCAACTGATTCTGTAGACTCTTAACGACGATAATTATTTATATTTTTGCTAATCTATGTTTTTTTAAATTCTATTTCAGTTTGTATATTAAAAAGTAAGTCTATTGTAGTATTATCTGATGTATTTTTGGGGACATGGGTTGTACAATATTGCTCGTTAAAATGTCTATGAAATGCTTCTGCGTCCTTCGTAGTTCGAATATACAACGTAGGATTGAATGTTGAATTGGGAAGTACATAAGTTTCAAGAACGTAACCATAAAATGATAAACGCTGGTTAAACTGAAGTGAATTGTGTAAAGGCATCTTTTAATACTTTCCGGGGGTAAATATGGCAATTGGCAAACCAAAATAACTCTTAACCTAATTCCCAATGTTGGAATTTTCGTCCGCTAACTATAGTTAAACCGGTGCACTATAAGTATACACCTATGTGCTACAGTAGGTACTAGTATATGTTTATTTCGTGTGCCTAAACTAGTACCGATCTCTCGGGTAAAAATTATAGTTTGAGCGCAATCAAGTCGCAGCCCGCAAATATTGCCGTCCGCAGGACACGTAGTGCGGGTACTCCGAACGGATTAGCGGAATCCTTCGCGCCACGGGGTACCTATAGTACGCTCGTAACGCGCACGCACATAAATCCATGAACATATTCTTACGGTATCATGTTATATTACGCGTTTGTGCGCGCGTGTATAACATAAATACACGTGTGCTAGACATAATTAATAGGAAAGAACTACCTTTCTCGCGCGATCGAACAGTATTCATACAGTATAATATAGTCCGTGACGTCGTCGTGTGCGTGCGGCGGAAAACGTGTAGCTGTGCCAATGTAATCGCACGTCGTCGTCTACCCAGCTTATAATAATAATAATAATAACATCGTATACATAATATCGCGCGGGTGACGCAACATTGGTACCGGGACCGGAGACGCAAACAGGTATGACCGGAATCGTGGTAAAACGGAGTTGTCGTAAACAATATAAATTTATATTCGCTAATACACGTTCAAATCTCGCAATGCAATACGCGCGTGACCGAACACCTAATAATGTTTAGAGATACGTGTGGCGGAGGCGGTCAGATGGTCGGATATTGAAACGAGAATTCGGGCCGGTTCGGTCTGGTCGATAAATGACGTTTTCGCCCATTTCTTACCGCACAGTCGAACCGTATAGGTACTGTACGCGTTGTACGCAGGCGGAGGCGGATTATTGACGAGACAATATGACTTTGACTAACGCGTATTGCAGTAGACGGCTCGAAAACAGTTGTCGAGACAAATGGAAATCGCGTACCTTATTATACACCGATGATCGTGAACGATACTATAAACATTTATTTGCAACAATACTATGATTACACGGAGTGCAGTAGTCGACCTTGGGCCAGCCGTGTTCGGTATAGGTGTATACGTTTTAAGTAGGTACCGTGAGTGTGTACACCGTGAAAATATATTGATATTATTATTATTCAAAAAACTCCCCACAGAACCAAGGGCGGATACAGAGGTCTTAAACCGAGGGAGCAATGTATAAATGAATAAAATAATTAATTAATAGGAATTGTCTTATTATTAATCGACATGAAATTAGTTGTGTACAGAAATCGGTCATACTCTCAACAGAAACACTGGTGATGGGTCTTATCGTTTTAGAATGCAAAAACTTTTAATTTTGAGCATGAAACTTAATTAAAATCTTATACTTAAATAAACTCAATACCTACTAAACCATATTTAAAAAAGCATTTTGATACAAAATAGTCGAAAAATGTTATTGAATATCGGTATGGCTGTATATTTGTATAAATTATAAAGAAAATATTGAACTTGCACGAACAAAATTGTTACCACAATTTATTTCAAACGAAATATTTGATACTTTTTTTTTGTGTACGAGGGGTGAGCGATTGCCCCTATTGCCTCTCCCTTGTATCCGCCCTTGCACATAACATACATTTCGTGAGCGAAACTACGGTTTGAAACAAAGCGCGAGTAAAGGTCATGTTATTCTAATGATTGACCGTTATTAATTATTCCACGCGAAGAACGAGTGACGTATACGCGTAGTTAAGTATAACGACTAACGAGTACCTAACACGATGTCTTACGCACTATTGTTACGCAGTGTTTAATATTCGTGTTGTACGTTATACTCTCATCGCGACACAGTTCCAGACATTTTACCGGGATTTTGTTTAACCGCACCGAAGATCTGGGCGATTGTAAACTCGGTGCAAGGAAAAATAATAAGCCCGGATCTTATCAAAATAAATTAATAATTATCTTGAAATATTTTTCTATTTGATTCTCACTATCGTCCAAAAACTATTTTGCTTTATTTTCAGTTTTTCATCGAATGAAAACTGGTTATATAAATATAAAGTCTTGAGTGTAATAATATAAGTAAAATTTATTTACGTTAAATTGTAGATATAGTATAATTATTTTAAATAAAAAGCCATGTACTTGACGTATTCACTCGACGGTAGCGATTAAATTATCGGGCCAAGCTTACAACCGACCTTATTTATGACCTTAAATTACCGGCCCGAGTTTACAATCAGCCTATTTTATTACCTGAAATTTCTGGGCCGAGTTTACAACAAAAAAAGGTAATCGCGGGTCTAGTTTACAATCGCCCGAACGTTTTACTCGATGCAAATAGTGAACGGTTTTACTATATTACAATCGAATAATGTTCTCGAATCGGAAGTGGCTGAAAAAAAAATATCCGTAAAAACATTCGTTACCGACCGCATTGATATTACATAATTTATTCGAGAAATCGCGTATAATAAAATCGTGTTCGGAGAAAAAAAAAATTAATTGGGATGATATGTCTTGTAATCGAGCCGCGTGTCCGATCCCGACTGTTATTATTAATCTGTGTTATTACTCGTATTTGCTCGTATAACACATCAGGTGGCTATCGAAACTATTGAACCACTGCAGCAGACCAGGAAACAAAATATATACAATCTCAAGAACACAAATTAATTAGAAGTAAAAGTGTGAAGTTTCTATAACGTTTTTATGGTTTTAAGATGAATATTATTATTGTCCACGCCGTGTTATTAATTAATCCGTAAGAAATAGGACAGGGAAATTATTGTATTTATTAATTTATTTTTCGTTTTTACGTCGGTTCAAGTATAGGTGTAATGTAATATTTTAATAAAATATTTTTTTTTTGAAACTGAATTAATAATCATCATTTCATTTTCATAGTAATTTTATAATACTGAATGTATGTTTTTTAATCCCGATTGTTGTTCTAAATAGTGATCTCCGAATATCGGTCCAAGACATTTAATTTTAATTCAATTATTTCGACGGGTCTGTCGTACGATCAGTAATGATAGTAAATATTTAATAAAATAAAAATAGTGAAAACAATGAAAAATATGAAAAATAAAGTAATGGTTGGATAGTTTATAGTGTGTTATGATACAACATTTTAACGTAAAATAAGAGGCACGCGATGTTTAAAATAGATAGTAGTGAACTAAATGCAAAAATATCGATGTACATTATATTAATATTTATCGATTGGATGTGATATTAAGAGCATAATTATATCCCTGACACAAAATAAAAATAAGAAATTAATAATATCAATAATAATATAATATGTATGATGTAGCCATGTAGGTACGACAATAATTCGTGCTCGAAAACTTTTTTCTGGACATTTTTTATATATTTTGTGTGTCTTAAGTTTTTATCGTTTTGCCTTTTGAGGAAGCGCAAAAACCAAAACAATATCATATTACCCAACTTAATTTTATCTATATGCAAATATTTTTTTTTCCTGGTGCAATATTCTGTACACTTTCTATATTGCAATTCAGAATTTAGTACCTATGTGCATATTTTTATTGCAACAAATTTTCTGACAAAACAGCGATGTAATTTTACAATATTAAATCGATTTGTAGAATTTGTTTTAGCACTCGCGTTCATCTGCTCTATATGCGTTTCTCTTTTAGAATCATTATCTTATATGCAGTGTGAACTTTTACTACGACCGAGTAACAATTTATGTACCAATTCTTCGATTCGCATATTTATTAGACAACCGTTCAAAACGATCGCTGCAGTGTTATTATTCTACAAATCGATATGTTTTCGAGTTGTTTTTCTCAATAAACATATTGTTTGAAGCGTTAACAAGTACTTTTTTTTCCTTTTATGAAACATTGACAACAGAATAATTGAATAAAGGTTCGTGAATTCATACACAAATCAATACGAATCAATAATCATTAATTACAAAGAATGTGTATATAGTTTTTCTAAGTGTATAGCGTGTATGAAAGTGATCGACTTTTAATAACTGTTAAAATTATAGTAATCAAGCGCATACGGTGCATAGAATCTTGAATACCTGAGGGGGCTAACTAAATGTTAATGATCGCCATATAATAAACATTTTAATGTACACATATAATGGGTACTATTTTATCAGTACCTGAACATAAATATTTGGAATTGATTATAAATTTTCATCTAATCTTGTTTTTTTTTTTTAAATCAAGAATAAAATTGTTTTTATCTCGTATTTCTATACTAACTGTAAGTCCAATCATTTTATATTTTCATATAAAATATTTAATTGAAATTTACATTTAGTTTTGAAATAGAAATTATAGTTTCATGTTCAATTAAAACTTTTTTCTCATTTCTTACCATATAATACATTTAATTAATTACAGAAACAGCTTCCCGGTGTTCACCGCATGCCAATTTTCAAGTTTATACAAATAAAGTAAAACGTAGAAAGTTTTTCTCTAACTAACATTTGAATCTGCACTGAATACAAAAATTCAAACATCTACCCAACTAGGTACGGTCTTTTCGACCGTTGTTTTTATTTATTTATGGAGAAACTTTATTTACAGATTGCACTAATTAAGGTAAAAAATGACAATAATATTTAAATCGTAATTAGATTTCAAAGTATGATTCCAGTTTTTGCATATTTTATGGGTAATGGAATATTGCACTATTGCTTAGCATATTTTTGGAATATTTCGTCAATTGTTAGAAAAAGAAATACTGATTTATTATAATTTTATTTTTAATAAAAAGGTACATGCAATTTTTTTTTTCATAACATTTATAGCAAATGGATTTACTACTTCCTATTACTTTTTTTTATATACTTCTGATGAAAAGTAACACGCAACGTTTACTAACCTGTAATGCTAGCTGTAATTTTTTCATAATAATAAGAACAACGTATTTTCTTATAAAATATTCAAATGTTCAATATCGAAATATTTTATTATGATATTATGTTGCTTGTTTTAAGTTTTTATAGTGAACAACATAAAAAAAACTCTCTCGTTTTAAACACATTTCAATTCAATGGATAAAACCGTTCAAAGCAAAAGAATTTAGTCTATAACACAAAACTTGCATATTCTTACAGGTTGCATATTTTTTACATAATTTTGAATATTTTTGCATATTTTTCTAATTTTTAAGAGGATATAAAGAGAATATTTGCAGTTTCTTAGAGGATATATGCATCATATTTAATGCGTTATGAGAGAATATAAATCTGGCCCCTAAATTTATAATAAATACTATTATATTATGTACGTCGATCTGGAAGTATTTCGAGTAATATAGTAACGTTACACTTCGCCAAAGAATGATATATTTTTAAAATTACTTGCGGTAAAGTGGTCATATAGATTGGAAAAATTTTGGAATTCAGTTTCACCCGTGAAAACATAATGACATGTCAACAGAACTTATTCCGATAATTTTTTTAATCGCTTTCATCGCTGTGCATAGAAAGTCCTCCGCCTGCAGCTGCTCACTGCAATTATTAATTTATGGACAGCAAACTATAATATAGGTATACCTATTGTGGTTTTAACTCTATAATTGTATACCGCATTTTATGTAACGCGCTAATGTATAATGGATATAATATACGTTCGAAATAATGTTGCGCCCGAACGAAACGGACATATTATTATGTACTCGTTGCTCAGAAGAATAACTGTATAGACTTATCTAATCAACGACAGTTAACGCAAACATTTTAGTCGAACATAATGAAAACCCTGACTACGCGTACAGTTTCATGTGCAAGTGAAAAACGATGCAACACCGACGGAATGACGAATATGTTCTAAGTATCCTTGTAATGTCGATATAACGATGCCTTGCATTATGTTGGATTAGATGGATGAAAACGTGGCTTCGGTAAGCCTTGCAGTTAAAGACGCGTATATATAGTTTCACCGGCTGTTTTTCGCATGGTTAGGTTAGTTTTGACCGACAAAAATGTACATAGCAACTCAGTGATTTTATAGCTACAAAATACGACTGTTTCTGCATTGTCAAATACAGAATGTCCCACCGAGACTCACGCAGAGCTATAGGAAGATATATATCTTCCGTGTTAATAAAGATGACCAAATTCTGTTTTTTTTTTTATGATCACTGGCCAAGGGAATTTTTTTAACAATAGTTTGGTAAATATAAGTGTATTAATAAAGAAGTTAGAAAATTAACTTTTTATCTTATAAATTATAACCTATATACATTTTGAAAATAGCCATTGTATAGGGCTTATTTTTCTGAACATTTTGACCGTTCAATTTTCAATTTTCATTAACTTTTGATTTTTAATCATTTTTCTAGTTGACAAGAAAATATTTTACTATTTACACAATTTTAAATAATAACAACATTATCAGAAAACCTTATCGAAAAAATGACTAGGTGATATTAATTAACATTATTTCTTTGTTAACTAAAAAATTATTAAAAATCTATGAATCATGAATCCAATGGAATCTGAAAGTTGAACCGTCGATATTTTTAGAAATATAAGCCCTAAAAATGGTATTATTATAGCTATATTTGAAATTTATAAGAATTATAAAATATACAAAGTTAATTTTTTAACTTAATTAATATAATACACTTATAAACTATTGCCAACGAAATCGCTTTTGTCCAGGGATGCTCATTTTAAAAACGGAATTTGATTATCTCTATTAACACGGGAGATATCGCTCTGTATAAATCCCGGTGGGACACCCTGTAGATACGTAGGTATCAGTGACAGTCCTCCCCTTTCTTGGGTCCTGTCAATGTACACATTCGTAATAACAATAATACTTATTACTTCATAGTCGTCATGATATAAAACATTTATTATATAGATAAAAAATATTTCACTAAACCTTTGATTAGTAATATGAATAATGTGTAACATTTTCCACCAGTAAATTACTGCAAGGAAAATATGAAAATATTTTCAGAGCGCCTAAAAATATAAAGCTCATAGTTTCTATTTCTGAAAAATATAGAGGTATAACTGAGACGGATAATTAAATTTAATATTTAAACACAGTGAAATTATACTAAAAAAACGTAATGTTGAAGTGAAGTGACCCAGACTTGTTGAACGTCAAAAATATAGTAATCGTTGACCATATTGGAAAATCATGCCTGAAAAATGTTTTGTGAAAACCTATTTTTATTTCGGTTTTACATAAAGATGTGCATAAATATGCTTTAGAATCTCTATCTGAATATCATAAAACAGTTTTTTCTGCCATTCAAACTATTTTTGCCATTAGTATGTGGAAATATAATAATAGTATATTACCCATCAGGTCATCAGTGTAATTTTTCAATTCTAAAAAAGATTTTGTAATCTGTTCTGTAAGTCATAAATTTAAATTATTTCTAATAGGTGAGTAAAATGTTTGTTTAAATGTATAATATGTTTTACTGTTAATTTTACCTACCTATTACAACACGTACAATTTAGGCATGTTTAAAAAATTGGTTAGTTATTACCCACTTAAAAAGTTAAAAAGGTATAATTATTTGTATGCGTACCAAGTGCTAATTAAAAAAAAACTAGTAACCGATTTTTAATCGAGTTATGTAAATATTTTTCTGTACATTATCTTATAACTATTCTCGAGTTTCATTTATAATTTGTGAGTTATTTTAACTGATTCATTATGTATTGGTATAATTAATACAAGTCAATTTTTCATTAAACTTGGCAACATTTGTACAATATATTTTACGATTTATTTTTTTAGTAATTTTACAGCCGAATCGTATTCACTGCGAAATAAAATTTAAATTATATTTAATTATTAGAATATGGAAGAAAATTAAATTATAATAACAACCACTGCGAATTTGACGTCTTAAATATAGTAATTGTTATGTAATTAAAAAAATGTGACCGGTTGCGACTGCCAGAAACGATGACGGCGATGATGATTTTCCTTTTGCCAGATCGTGGAACGGAAAATAACCAGAAATTCGCTAGACCATTCGTTACACACTCACACACACACACAAACACATACCACATACACACATAATTGCGAACATTGTACAGCACATAAGTGTACGTTTTATATTATACCCGCGTGATACGCTAGATAGAATCGCGTATACATGTACGATTGCCCGGCTTGCATTATAAACACTTTCACTACAACATTCAACTTTTCTTTATGATCGTATTTAGGAAGTAGGTTTAGCCGCCCGTTTGCCGTGTAGTGGTTCCCCTAAGACGAAATATATCGCTGTCGGCAGGTGGCCAACGGTAGGTACGTCGTGTGTATAGTGGTGATAGCGATCGTCCGCGAAAGGGTATGGAAAAAACAAAAAAATACCATATTTCTATTCGGCACGCGAAACAGTCGGGTTTCATCATGTGCACGGCCTTCCGAACTGAGCGCGAAATATAATATGTTAAACACATATCATGAGAATCACCTCGTACGTATATCATACATGATATCCCACGAGAATTCACCGACCGCGATGAATGCGTCTAATGTTAATGGCGTACCTAGTAATTCAAATAGTTTTGTATTTAAAAAATCAAAATCAAAATCATAATATTCATAGGCCAACGAAGCATGTCAAGAAACCAGAACGTAAATACCTTAATTACCATCGTAATGTAGATTAGGTGATTTTACAATGTTTGCAAATCCTCGAGAAAAAAACGAAACTTTGTTTTTATAGGCAACAAAATTATTATGTCACATTTTATATACACAGTGGCATCGTATTTTCAAGAAAACGTTATGCGACAAAAAAAAAAAAAAATTATGACTGTACAACGCGCACCTATATGTTTCTAAACACAAAATAAACGGTAAAATCCTAGCTAGAGGTAGGACTTCTATCCTTTGTTGTATTCGTCGTATCCATTTGTATAGATATGAAAGCAATGATAAATGATCGTGTTCGAAAAACAATTTTGAGTGAAGGTCGGTGTAAAATATAGATACCTATATTGAATATTTCTAAAGAGGTGTTTCAAAGCTATAATCATCAATATTCGTCAACATAATCATTATGTCATTTTTCAAACTTTAAACGATATGTTAAAAAAATACGAATGAGTCAAATTCTTGGAACTTTTAGCACTTGGTATAATGACACGTAGTCTTGCATCAAATGTTTTGCTTCACAACGCTAAATCAATCCAAACATAATATAACCTTATTTGAATTTTTTTAGTTTTTAGTTTTTACCTCATTACGAAAAAAATACTGAGAAAGTCGATAACTCCATTCACTAAAAGTGTTTCTAAAAGAAAGCCAATAGATTATTTATTCGTTTTAGAATATAAAATCTAATCACAGTTAACCAGTGTTAAATAGATAGCGTAAAACTTAATAACATGAAAATATTTAGATATAGGTTACTAGTTTAGTGAATGGAGTTGGCCAAATAATCGTTCTAAATCTGAAAACTAATTGCTTTACAAACCAGAATACAAATAGGATTTACTCAAAATTCTCCTTCAAATAATAACTTTGTTAATGGAAAATATTTTTATTAGCCATTATGATTTACACGTACCTATAATGTCTATTGGCTTGCACGATTTTTATTGTTCCTATTATTCCTCTTTGGCGCTATTAAGTGAAATATAATTATTGTTTTTTGATCATTACAATAAACATAAGGTACTAAATATAAATGATATGTATAGTAAGCTTAGGACATTTCAAAGAATAAACTTTACAGTTACAGATACAGCGGCTGGAGTTATAAGTATGTTGAGAGCATGACAATGTAACATTTCATCAGAGTACTGCTGAGACACGTTGAACAAATTTTAATGACGTGCAAGCATTTTATTTACATAAAACACAGACATAAGTGTGTTTTAACATTATTGTTCGTTTGATTAACTGATAAAAAACGATTTATGAATTTAGTAGTTTGTGAATTGAATGCAAAATGCATATAGTAAAATTCGGACATCGGACCCAAAAAGTAATTGCAACGCCTAATAAGTACATGTTTTTTTTAGCGTATGTCTTTAAACATCAAAAACCAAATCCACATAGATAATCTACGAACTTTACGTTTAAAGCGAAATTATTTTTTTTTTATTTTTCCAACGACTATATAGACAATCACGGACTCAATAAATATTTCAATAGACCCCCCAAATCGTTGTAATACTTTCCAGTGTCTGTTTAATAATTCATCATGTGTATATGGCCGACGAGTGACAAGTGAAAAATATTTCCCCACAGAAATATTTTGTCTTAGTTGCGCCAATGAATTTATAATATACATCCAATATAAACTCGTGTTTTTCGTTTAATTCGGTTCTTAAAATATGAAATCTCGCTGTATTATTACACAGGGATACAGCGTGTGCATTCATGGGGTTGAAAAACTAATATACCTAGTCACTCTTTATTGTTATCTCTGCGATTCCTGAGCAATACTTCAACTAATGCCCTAGCTCCCTTTAGACTGTCCCATTATTATATAAATATACTATTTTAAACCGCAGTGCAATATGGTACTGCGAGCAAAACAAAATAAATGCATATATAATTTATAATATTGTTTAGGCGCTCGCAGATAAGTTAGCTCACTTGCGAGTAATAAAAAAAATTTTTGCTTCGAATACAAAAGACAATAGTTGTTATAAAATCATGAGTCGTTGATGGAAAAAAAGCGTATATACACCCGAGCGACCGTCAACATCGTGTCTGTGTAAATAGTTATAACAATATTAAAATATACGATTCGTCATCTGTTCGCGTCACGCCGTTTTGCCACAAGTACCTTGATCATTGTTCGTCGTTTTTTTAATTTTTTTTTTTCGGTCACATTTATATCCTCGCCGCCGTGTAGGCGCGCGAGTGTTCCGAGAACACTGCCAATTTGATTTCGTATTTTCTCTCTCTCTCTCTCTCTCTCTCTCCTCGAATAGACGTGGGATCTTGTGGGCTCCCCGCAATTTATATCGCCGTTCCAATTTCCGTCCAGCCGCACGCAGCTACTTTGTGTTTACGGATTACCCGCACAATTTTCGCGCACGACATGACGTCGCGGTCTACGCACTGCACCATATTATGCACTGTTCGACGCCTACGATCATCCGAAAAGAGCGAGCGGTAATAATGATATACGCAATGTAATATCGTACGAGTGAGTAAATAGAGTAGGTAATCATGGTGATGCCGTATTGCCGTATACGCGGTTTCAAAACGAATATCCGAATGCCCCAGACACCCAATGCGGTATATTTCATTATTTCATGTTTAAACAATGCGAGCACCTTCGTAATAAGTACACAAATACGCGTATATTTACATACACATATATTATAACTTGGGATGTATATGTGTAGGTAAGGTATGCATGTGTACGGACGTATACCTAAGTATGGAACACGTGAGTACCTGTATATTGTGCCGTATTGTCGACGAGCCGCGTTCTCGCTTTCTTTCGTTGTGGGAAGGTTGCTCGCGTATTTTAGTCGGAGTAGTGATGCGTTAAGGTCTCACGCAGAAGGGAACTACGCTAATTCCCTCCCCCTCTTCCCAAACGCCACTTCTGGAACGCCGATCGTTCGGATAGTTATATTATATTTACAAATAATATTTGAAAACTCGGTTTCTAGACGAAAAATATTAGCAATGTGTTCTTCAAACATTTACCAATTGTTTGTGTAATTGGCTCACGTCTCAGTGGCGTACTTAAGATTTTTCCCGGGTGTTGGGCGACATATATTTATAATAGTTACTTGAGTATTGATATTAGTAGTTCAATCAAGATAAATAAAATAAGGACAAAATATTTACTCTCGTCACACATTTTTAGATATTCTAAACATTTATAATAGACAAAAGTAATATTGTTATTGAAAAATACTTTAAGAAAAAAAAAATCAAGGAGGCTATCTGGCTATGTGGGCTACAATCTATCCCCTGTATCTACCCTATTTCGTAAATACTCCACCAGCTCGTTGTATAAAGCTGTAATCGGACACTTGACACATAAGTGTTGTTACAGGTATTCACTAATTACTATATTGTGATAACACGGTACATAAAAAACGTCACACCAAATCATTCCTCTGTGAATATTTATACGAGGGTAACTATTTCGTGAACCTCGGACTGTCAACGAAACATAATCAAAGTATCAAACTTATAGTCCACCGAAATGTCATGATTACAAAAATGACGTAAGCAATCTATTAGGAAATTGATTTAATCAAAATTGTGTTGTAGATATTAAATCAGAAAAGATGAAAAACTAACTGTAACCCTTTAGATTTTGTGTTAGACTGTTTTCACTATAGGTTACAAAAAGGTAACTGATTCTGTTCACAGTAATTTTGTATATAGTTATAGATCTATGTTATTTGTTAAATATACAATTAAAATAAATAACAAGAATTATAATATTCGATTTTTTAAAAAAAGATTTTTATTAGAACCATTTATTAATACATTTATATTAATTAGTAAAGAAATATTAATACCTGTCAATTATTAATGATTAATCTCGACCACCATATTGAGTTTTTTATAAGTACATTGTTTTGATTAGTAATTTATGTCATACTTTTTAGTAAATCAACGTCAATTATAATATAAAAATATAACATTTTAAAAAAAAAACTAAAAAATAGATTTCGTAAATAAGTAATACACCATACTTTTATAATCATGCACAGAGTTTTGTGTTAAATAGATTAAAACTGTTACTTTATATAAAACAAGAGTAGTTTTATTTTTGTTAGTGAACGCATTGCGTGTAAGTCGACACGTCCTCTACAATGTAATATATATATATATATATAGGTAGGTACTAAGAAAAAAAATTCAATTAATTAATCATTAAATATACAATGCTGTGCCATATAATCATTATTCTATTTTTTTTGTTAACATTTTAATAGATTTTTTTTATGACACATCATAATGTCGTATATTTTTTGACAGAGTGTCTAACTTGTTGAATTAACTATGTGCCCCATAAGGACTCCAATAAAATACGCAAATAAAAAAAACCATTAGACGAACCTAGAGATCGTGAAGTGATAAGCATTTTTAAAATGAATATGGAAATTAGCAGGAGGTAAAATTGAAGTCGTGCCCAATATTATAATTAATGTGTAACGTGATACCGTGTTAAAATATTACTAAAACCAATTATAAATTAAATAAATTTCAAATGTTGAACACTGTCCAATACCTACCTTATTATAGAAATCGTTTATTATGATACCTTGATACAGTGTACGGACCAGGACTCAGGAGTGAAAAAAATGTTATTTGTAAATGTCTGATACTACTATTATATGAATATATCAAAATTTAACTAAATAATATCCATCCATCTAGGCCCGTCTTGGTACTTTAACCATTACATTTATTCTTTAATTTATTCTCATAACTTAACATTATTTGATAATTATTTCAAATTTGCATTTAATATTTAAACGTTATTGTATACCTATATAGTATGGTTATCATTACGTTTTTGTGTTTGAAAATAAATTCCGAAGGGGTGAGTCAAATGTGTTTTAAAATGTCAAAAGGTAAGACGGTCAAAGTTATATATTATAAGATTAACCGGTGAAATCTGGAAATCATTAGTGATAACACAATGGGTGACCATATTTTATAATATAAACCGGTATCTTCTTCAACTGTATAACTATGCATTCGGCTTGCGTTACAGGATCTAGACCTATAATGCATTTCATTAAATGTCTGAGCGGTACCGATGTCTTGTCGAAATATTGGTTATATAATGTCGGTACCTGTTGAGCAATCATAATAATATATTCACTCTAACACATAATGTTTCCACCCAATCTAGTTGTGGCATCCTATTTTTTACATTGCTTACCTATGCCTCTATGTCAAAATGTTATTTTTGTTTAGAGCAGTCGTTGCTTTACAGTCACTGACTCTTAATTGGTTCTTGACGTCTTGCTCGTCACACGTGCCTACACATAATAGATATTCCCGCCGTGTACAGATATACACGCATATATGCATACGAGTAAATGATGTGTACTTGTTTTACACAACACACCGAATCGTGTACATTAAAGTGCACTATATATGTCATGCCACTTGGTCATGATACACGCAAGATCGATGAGATTGAGTTTACGCCGCGGATACTATCGTGTTTTCCAGCAGTTTCCAAACAATAACTTTTATTACCGTTGAATAATATTGTACCTTCGTATATGTAGATATATCATAATGTACAAGTGTGTTTTATAAGTCGGATCTTATAAAATGTGGTAACATCTAGTTAGATAACAATCACTATTCATTGCATTATTTGCGCACTGCTTTAGGTGCTGGTAGGTAAGTACACATGTATACGCTGTATTATGTGCGTTACACAATACATAAACAATAGACACATCAGTATCGAATAAATCTTCTTTTTTTAAAAACCTATTGCATATTAAGTGAAATAACCTGCAGTGCGATGTAAGTTAAACTAATGAATATCCAGGCAAAGTATTAATATTTTAATTACGTCAAAACGTGGTATACGAGTATGTGCACCATATATATGAGGTATGCAAATTACGAACCGGTACAGCATTTTGTTACACCTACGACCTACCCCCCTTGTGTTAAGCGTGCGTCATTGGCTTGATTGTAAAAACAACTCGAACCTATATATATATATATATATATATGTATGATGTGTAATTGTCTTTTATAACAATAAAAGAAAAGTTTTATGTAAGACGTTACATATTCTGTAACTATACATATTTTAAAGGGTTGCGAAACTGAAGTATATTTCAAAGTGATAACATTCTACAAAAAAAAATCATATATAATATAAAATGTTTAACCAATTAAAAGTGCAGAGAAATATGAAAATGTATAAATCAATTATTATTATATAATTTCAGTTCGCTTATAGACATCGTTGACATACTACAATACTACATAGTATAGTTACACTATATTCTGTCTATTCTATATTGTACATCATTGGACAGTATTTGTATACCTTCAAAATATACTCCATATTGACCATATTGTAATTTAAAATATTAATTTAATAATCTAAAAGTATTTTTTCTTCAATACCCATTAGTTTGATTTTACATCAGATTTTCAAATAATTAATAAAAATATACTATGAATTTCAATCTTAAAATAAAAAACCTTTGAACATTTAAAGTCCATCAGATACAAATTGATTACCAAACCAATGGAAGTATTTAATTTTGCTCATTCAAATTATACTTACACTACTATTTAATTTAATTTATTACTTACCAATATTTTAGAAAAATTTAATAAAATTTTCAATTTTTTTTATCAGAAATTAATCATGAAAATAAATCGTGACCAATATCTTAAGTTCCTTTATGTACCATCAGTGTTCAATTAGCAGTCTATAAAGTTATACTGCAGTGTATAATGTCTGGTGCAGATTTACCAATCGAAATGTTTACAGAAATAAAAAATAAAAAAATCTTCATAATAAAACCAATACATATTTCATCAGAATCTTAATTAATGTTTGTATAATATTTTGTATAAATCGAATAATATACTAGGTACCTGACTACAATGGCGGAGCATAATAAAATATTACATAAAAGAAGTACGTATATGCATTTAATTGTTGCTTCGTATTTCGTAATAAAATACTATATTATAGCAATGTGTATTATGTTGATATATACTAAAATAATAGCCATAGCACAATACTGCTATCGCAAACCATATAGTGTTCTACACCAGGATGAAAACTGTTTATAAAATATGTAGACGTTTTATAGACGTTTGTACTGGATACTGATATTCTAAATACTACAATGTGGTCCAAGATACTTTATGCAATTACGTAAAAACGCAAAAAAAAAAAAATTAAAAAATACAATGTCGATTTATCGGTACACGCGGATTTAATTGCGGCTGTAATTATTCATACTCGTGCATGAATAAATTATCACATGCATAGCCAAGCCTCTTGTTCGGGGCACACGCATAAGTATAATCCACAATGAAGTAAAACCGACCATTATCCATGCATAGCAGAGTCGCCTATGTCTACCTGTACAGTTTTTAAATTTAAAATTGAAGTTTACCCTGAATACATGCACTGGCTACGCCTCTATATGCATATTAACCATATTATATACACCCAATAATATACAACCATTATTAAAAACATTAATACCCTAGTACAGAGTTATGACAAATGAATATATAATGACGTCAGTATAAAATGTGTTTCTTTTTAACGCATTTTAACATCGGAAAGATCTATTCGTGTCGTAGATATACTATACTAGATATACCTATACTGAATCTGTCTCGTGTAATTTTATATTTTTATTTAAACGTATAGCCAACGTTATATGTTTAATCGCGCTCTCGCAGTACCTGTACACTGTATACAATCGATCCAAGTAGGAACGTCAAATACAGTTGTATAAAAGGGATGATGATCATTCAATGTTAATCTCGAGAAGGCTTTATTATCTTTTGCTGTTTTTTTTTTGTACAACTTCCCGAACGCGTTTGAATTGAGAACAGACCAATAAATCTTATAGTACATCGCGTGATTTGGTGTTTTGAAAAATATTTATTGCAAATATTTCTACTCCAAATATTAATTCTCCAATGCTTGTACCCGAAGTACACGTATACGTTCTCGGTATACGTCCCATCTACGCTCGTGTCTATTACATGTACAATTATGCATAGTAATAATCCGATTTCGGTGTGGATCAGACGGATTGCAGTTCTTAAACCAGCAAACATGTCAACACGCGTCGTTCGTTTTTATGTAATTTATGTATTCAATAGGAGTGTTTGTTTTGTTTTCTATTATTGAGTCACGACGACGTTTTAATAACGATGCGCGGGGTCCGCGCGTAAAACCCGAGACGTTTCAAAACGCATATAGGTATCTGGTATACGTTCGGAAATCGATTGCAACACACACGTAACGGTAATACTTAATGACGTTGCGTATACCGCGACCCGAATGTTCGGTGCGAATGTATACTATACGATTTGTAAAAATTATTTTTAAAAGTCGATCAAAATTTTGATTACTTCAGCAGTTTAATACTCAAAAACCTACGACGGACGGCGGTTCGCAGTGTTCATATCTGCTGCAGATGGGACCGTATACTGAACTCGATACGATAGTTGATACCGGTTAGTGATTAGTGGCAATCAATTATCACTACTGATTGGTAAATAGGTAGGTAAGATTTAAGTGTTGAATCGCAAAAAAAAAATAAATATGTATTGCTGTTAAGATTTCTGTCGGTATTCACATAATATACAGTTAGAGTGCCACTTTTTCAAAAAAGAAATATACATATACGCGAATCACACGAAACAAAATATTTTTTACAAAACTATTTACTTGACCGGTTATAAAAATTAACGAGATAATCAAAATCTGGAATTTTCTTTTACCCGACATTTCAGATTTTTAAGAAAAATGTATTCATTTAAACTATTATATGAGAACACTGCAACTGTCGAATATTACGCATGTCGCATATTATATTATTATCCAAACAGTAAACAACAAATATTAGATATTTAAATTGTAGATAAAAACCATTCATGTTTGTAAGAAAAATTTAAAAATAAATATTAACATATCAACAAAAAAAATAATATTAGTAGAAAAAAACAGAGAGAAAACACTACTGAATACCTATGACGGGGCATAAAATATATAATATAATATGTTATTCAACTCGTTACTCGACCAAATATTTTTCATCTGATTGGCGTCGTTTCAACAAATATTCTCCAGAGTACGTTTCATCAGAAAACATTCGTATAATTTATTTATTTTGCAAAATTTTCTACTAAAAACAGTATGATTACCAATTATACTTCATAAAATTCTATAACACACAAACAATTGCCGCCGAGTTGTTCCAATTACAATGCGTACGATAATAATGATGATTATTTAATAACAGTTATAGTAATAATTACAAGGTAATATACACTTATCATAAGATCTCACCGCCCAACAAAGCAACAAATGGCCGTATGGTTTGCATAATTTGTGTAATTAAGTACCTATATGAGTGCAAGAAAAACGCAAGAAAAATGTGAGCACAGAGTAATAATATTGTTCTCGTACCGTCTCGATTAACAACAACGGATTCACCGCAGAAGATGACTAGATAATAGTATGACTCACGAGGTACTCTCTTTTTTTCCGTCTGTATGCCAGTGATAATTTCAAATATATTTACATTATTCCAAAAATAAAAAATAATTAGTCGCGTAACCGCAGACACGTCAAATGGTTAAATGTTAAAGCACCGAAACAAAAAAAAGTGGACAACTGAAAGTACCTACATGCTCAGTGTCCATTCAATAGACAGATATTATAATGAAGTTAGCAGTTTTATTTGAACAATTACTTAATTTGCATTGCAGAACGAAGATAATATGAACGTGGGCAATTTGTATATCCTTTTACGTGCAGACGATAAGTCTGCAAACGAAAGAAAAAAATTGTTACATAATTGGCCGACCGGTTTTGTTTTTTTAATAATATGTAGGTATTATATTGTTGGAGAAGATTTTTAGAAACGAGAATCGATCTCTGGATTCAAAGACATATTACAGAAATATATAATTATAATTGGTATATAAAACCACTTTGGAAAATATTACCCGGTGCAGGTACGCAGACAAAATAATGACCGCTACATGTACCCATAATATACCCTCTAATTTTCGAGCATTGTGAATTTCAAAAGTGATTAAATAAGTCATACAATTAGTGAACACTTTCTTTCTCTATTGGCAAGTCGAGCTTTGAGTTATTATATAAATTTGTTAAAGTGCTTTGAGAGGTTTAAGTTTTCTAACGTTTCAAAAGCAAGCTCGTTTTAAAAATTTGAATTTATCACTTTCGATAAGGCTTTGATGGGAAAAGTCGGTTTAAGGAGAAAGTATTGTGTAAGATATACCATTTATTTATGTTTTTTTTATAATGGTGCTCCCTATAACCTCTATACATAGTTTATAATTTTTTTTTTTGGTTTTTAGAATTATTATTGGTCACGTTTACGAGCATAATATTATACTGCATTTCCATCGTGTTTTTTTAGACTAGAAACAACTTTTGATGTGTTAATACGAGTACTACAGATAAGAACATTACACGGAAGATCGCTACAGGTTGTCCTGTGGTCGTGAATAAATCATTCGACGAATGCCTTTAGGACCAGAGCATAACCGGCAACCGGTTCGCTCAGCTACACACTGCAGTCCAATACCACAATGTATTAAATAAGTATTATGCATTTGCAATACGAGCTTATTTATAAGATAATAATTATAATAATAATAATAATAATATCAAACAATAGGTGTATCCTGTCAAGCGGACAAACGTTTATGACATGGTAATCACTAATCACTAATCACGTTGTAGGTAAATAAATTCGCGTTACCATTATACTGCATTATTACTAGTGAAAATAATTAAAACTCAAGGATTCACAGAAATACGTATTAATTACAGAGATTTATATTTAGCACAATTTCGCGCTGGAACTTAAAAACACGCTGCGATGAAATCGATGCAAGAAAAACAACTCAAAGCAAGTGGGTAAACTCGTACAGAATTACAACTTTGCGTAAAACTGAAATGCATAATTCTCTAATAATATAAAATATGAGTTTGAAAAGTTTGAAAACGTTTTGTTTTTGTTGTATTCATATATGAGTCAATAAATACGTAATCGATTTTCCATTAAAACTTAGAACAACAACAAAAAAAAAAAAATCCTTAAAATCGTAACCTACCATTATATATTAGTTATAATATCTAAAAATAAAAATAATAAAACAGATTAACCGCAAGCGAAAAATAATACAACAAACAATGATGCGGATTATATTCTGGGTCACTTGTTCACTTATAGACTGTTCAGTAACTATTCTATAGGTAGTTATTACGACTGTACATAATTGGGAATAAATCATTGTCCCCAAGGTCGTTTTTCGATTTTTTTTTTTTTTTTGTAGTTCGTACCACAACTGGAAAATATGATAATTAATAATTACATTGAACATAAAAATAATGCATGCAAGAATCTACCCGAGAAATATTATCACGTCAACAGCAAATACGACTGGGCGTGATCAAGTTTCCATCATACGCGTTCTTAGAATCATAAAGGTAACTTTATTAAGGTGGAGATATCGATGCCCTTCGACAACAAAAATAAAGATTTAAATGACTTCTACGTATTAAAAATGCTCAACAAAACGCAAGAAAAAACAAAAGATAAATCGACTCCAAAATTGAATTGTTGAGAGTTATTTTGAAAATATTGTGCTTCGATGCTTCTTTATCGTAACACAAAAAGTTTACATTTCAACGGATTAATGATTGCAAATAGAATATAATACGTATTTTTAGGATTCAATTTATAGGCGCCTCGGTTTAAGTCTAAATGCTGCATTATTTTTTCGAATAAAAACCATCAAAAGATAGCTATACTTTCCCAGACGTACAATTACGATAGTACCATAACGATGATTCATTTTCACTCCAAACATGTTCATAATTTATAGTAAATATATTCTTAGAGAGGAAAAAGTCGAAATCGCATCTAAATCCGAGTGAAATAGTAAACAGCGGTAGTGTTGTAAGAAACGCGTGAAAACGACCGCACGTAAATGAGAGTACCGAACGCGGTCTAAAATTTCAAAACATTTCGTTCGTTTTCAATATGTGCCCGTTTAATCGGTTTATAATCGATGACCGTCGTCAGTCGTACCTGTACATTATAATTACGTACCGCTGCACGTGAACATGAAACATAAATTGTGTATAAATAATATAAACAAACGCGTGGAGAATAGACATAAAAAAAAAAAAAAACGCGAAAAAAAAATAATGGAATTACACGGCGATGACAAAATAATACGTAAATATTTCATTCAAAATCCATGCGTAATACATGTAATAATAATAATAATCATAATTAAATGTAATGTATGAGCAGCTCCGGCCAACTGGAATTGAAATATAAATAATTTATGAACGCGCGCACGGAACACGTATAATACAAAACATAATGGCAGATAATAAAATTGGGGGAAAAAAAAAAACCGAACGAATATACATGTTGCACAGATATACATGTATAGATTACATTTTGCAGATCTGCACGCGGCACGGATAGTATCCAAAGAGTGAAACCAAAGTTTCCCCACCCGGACCCGCGAGACGGCCACGGGTAGGGTATGCTCATGACGCGCTGCGACGGGGGCGGGCGCCTCCTCCACCGCGATTTCGACCGTCCGCGCGTCACATATAAAACATTCGGTCCCGGTCTCCAGGTGGATCACATTCGAAACAAGACCGACCGTCGTAGCACTCTCGAGCACGCACCGCATACCCGGTCAACACACCCAGAAAAAACCGTACACACCGGACTCGCGGGCGACAGACCACCACAATTTGCGTGAGTATACAACGCGATCATTATAATATTATCATGTTGTAGTAATATTCTAAGTCTTACGCCGGCGACGACGTGCGATCGTCCTGGTAAAAATTGTTTTTTCTTTCCCCTCTCTCGACGCTGCAACACCGATGACGTCTTGTCCCCGGGGCAACATTTGTAACCGTTTCGTGTTCACTTCGTGAGTACACCACCCGCACGGCCGTTGGCTAGCCGCGAAACCCTTCGTCTCCGTCGCGTGTGCCACCGCGGCCCAGTGTACCCGTGTATAATGTGTAAACAGGTATCGCGACTCGCCCGTTGTCGAACACATGCCTGTATATCGTTTCTACCGCGATGTTCCTCGCTATTATTATTATTATTATTATTATTATTATTATTATTATTATTACAGTCAACTCGCGATATAACGAATTTCAAGGGACCGAGAAAAAAATTCGTTATATCGAAAGTTCGTTACATCGAAATTCGTTATATCAAGAGAATATACCAATTGAATTCGTTATAACGAGATTTAAAATAAAAATTCAAATCAATAAAATACAAAAACATATGTATGTACATATTTATTTAATAATTTTAGTATTCTTATACATATGTATAAAATATATGAGTCATATAAGTATGTATTTATTGTTTAATTTCAATATACAGTCAACATAATTGCGATACTGTACTTGAGTGTACTATCGCACTTCGTAATCTAGTATGTGGTAATAGCAACATACTTATTTTTATATATTTTTCATAGAGTTATACACTAGATACATGTATCTTATCTTAATTAAAATTAAAAATTCGTAATAGAAAGCGCCAAATTTATAAAAATTCGTTACATCGCGAGAGTTTTGATCAAAAACGCTTCGCTACATCGAGGGGACCAAAATACATTACATTTGTTCGTTATACCACGATATTTTCAAGGGACCGGTAGTTTTATTCGTTATATCGAGATTTTCGTTATATCAAATTTCGTTATATCGCGAGTTGACTGTATTATAATACTGCGGTCGCCTTGTACGTGGATGTGTTGTGCACTACCTATAACTAGATAGATGTGTCGTTTTTCAGACTTAGGATTTTATGCGATTTCTATTATTTCCATCTCGGTGCAAAATGCAAATTGTAATTAAATAATAATGATCAATGGGATATAAAGGTTATAACTAGCTATCGAAGCCGGATGCCCCATTGTTGTTAGACTTTTTCTGATCAAAAGGGGAAAACTTGTGTGGTGAGAAGCGCGACACTAAATTGGCAAACCACGATTGTTGTACTGCTTTTACATTAACATCCACGTACGATTCGAAAGACGCCCCCCTGTTGTTCATAATACATTGATGGCTATTATAGAATGGGCTACCAAATGTCTGTTTCGGTTTTGCAAGAGAGAAAACCAGAAATTTCATCGAACGTAATGTTTTATACATAATAAAATATAGTTGGAAATATCGAGCCACTTAGAAAAATATTTACTTTTAAATAAACGTCCGATGACAATAATATATCATACACGATAGAAGAAAAAATATGTTATGTTGAATAATAAAAATGTTTTTTCCTTCGACTCGTCCAACAGAAAACTCTCCTTAAGAAATAACTATTGAATAATAATTTTTAATTTTGTACGTAATATAATAATATGATATATTATTACTATACGTATATTATATAGGTTATTGTATTGTAAATAAGCAGAGAGATTTTTTTTAAATAACTTCGAAATATTAGGTACGTTAAAAGAGCTTTTTCTAGATGTACATTAGATACAATATTTAACATAGGAAGTATCTTATATACAGTTTGTAATATCTTAAGAGACTTTAATTTATTACAGTTGTATATTACAATATCTTATCTTACGAATTTTTTTTAACCAATAGGATGTTTGCCGATAGCATTCATTAATACATTTTTAGCAGCTGATCGTAAACATTGTATTGAATGAAACTTCTCTGTTCACTTTATTGTTTAGTTTTATTAATTATTAGTTAGACATATTAATGAAATTAAATTGAAAACCCATGCTGAATAAATAGGCAACTGCAAATCGTATTAAATTCTGAGTGAACAATGAAATGAGCAGGATAACGTGATGAACACAATTACCAACTCATTTTTCTCATACACATAAAGAGACTTAAACAGTACCATATTATTCCCATAATAGGCACATATGAATGTAATAGCGAGTATATTACAATATAATATCGAGCGATAGAAACATATTATACAGTCTTAAATATAAATTGATTTTATTTATCAGAAGTATAGTTTTTACAAACGTAAAATAATAATTTCGATCGCGTGTTGTGATTCGATCGTTTATTATAATTTAAGTATGAATGTATACTAAGAACTTTATAAATGCATGCTTATTTCCCAGCATTGTATTTATCGCGCAGAGATTGAAAATTATTTGTTAAACAGCTACAATTTTTCTTATGAATATCGATCAGAGTATAATATTATTAACCTTGTTTTCGGCTAACTGAATACTAAAATATCGTTTTTAACTTATTTTCATGTCTTATAATATTTAAGTAGTTACTAGAGTTTTAATCAGAGAACTCAAATATCAGTACCTAAGGGCGGATCATTGTAGTATGACGTATGAAAAAACACAAACACAAATATTATATTTTCAAACTTGTTTAACTCCACTTAAAATGTAATTATCATGTATTTTTAAATAATTATTTAGCTATCAGGTGATTTTAATGATTATTATGTGGTGGTTAATACAGTTTACAAGGTTTTATTTCAATTAATGATTGACTCATTATAATAATATATTTATTGCACAACGCGCACATTTGAATCGGATTTAAAATTATTTCCTGATTTGAAATAAAGGAACATTAAAATACCATTAATTTGCTAGGACTTTTTCCAACAATAAACACTGGCGTTTACTTATGACTTATATGAGTTACAAGGCTGTATAGAACATAATCGGTCTTGATATTAATGATAATTATTTTCAACAAATTCTACTACAGAAATCGTTTTCAAAATTTCACATCGCTTTTTGGTGCATGAAAAGAGAGCTATTTTTTTTAAATCCCAGCACAATAATGATTGCAGTTAATTATTTCAAGCTTAAAAAGAAAATATCTTTCTAAACTACCTACTAATTGTCAGCATATATGATTCAAAATGTGGACCTACAGAAAATTTACATTTACAAAAATAGACGATAATGTAGGTACCTCTTTCAAAAACACTAGTAAATACTAATAATTAGTTAACTTTGTTCGACACTTACTATTTATTCACCAACGTAATATTATTTAGTAAAGCACTTTCTATTTTTTATTCAAAATAAATAGAACCGTATTGTTTTGCTTGAAATCTGAATAGACGGTTTTAGTATGAAAAAAAACACTATGCATTCTTTTAGCGGGATACAATATTGCCCATGAATTGAAAGAATAACCAAAATACTTTAAATATAATTGATAATCTGTGCTATGTCAGAATAACTATTAAGTCATACTAGTTAAATCTTAGAAGTTAGAACATATTTCAACAATTAAAATAAATTAAATTATTATAAAATGATTTCTTTGTATACTATTTATTTTTTTTTAAGTCTCTCACTTTCTCTCTCTATATATATAATATATTCACTCTTCCCTATCACTCTCACTCTCCACGCAGATCCGTTATAAGACATAAATAGCGATTATTTCCGTTCCACCACGAATGTACCCAATGAAGACAGTCCAAAACATAACTGTAATTTTTCTCGGCGCTAAATAGCACGCACGAAAACAGGGGGTGTGTGCGATCGGCGAAACACTGCGGGTTGAAAAATAAATCAACATCGTGACGTAATACGAAAATCCTGTTCGCAGTGCAATGTCGTCCGTGAAAATGTCATCACCACGCGTCATCAAGACGAGTGGGTCGTTTTAAGCTTTTATTCGTCTATTCATATTTTCCGTTCTTGCGGAACAAGTCGAAACGTTCAACGACGACCTGTTTCGCTGCCGCCAGCTGGTACGTACCGTTTTCAGTGCGTGACGTTGCGTTTTATATGCGATCCCGCTCGGGCAGACATCTCGCGCGGCTTCAGCAAACGCTGCGGTCTAGTGCGGCGCAACAGAATACGCTCCGGCGCGCCACCGATCACCATAATTCGCGCGCGCTATAATACGTCACGGCCGCGGCGCAGTCCCGTTTCGGCACGTGCCCACGATAATTTCCCGAAGACGAGTTGCGTGCGATCACGTGCAGTGGACGCTTCATAATATGTACTCAAATATGCCCACCCGCGGACACGACAATACGTTATAGGGACGATAGTTATGTGTTATGAATTTATTAGTTTCAAAGCTCCGGCCGCAGATGACCAGACCGTTTTCAGTCGAAGTGTCCTCCTCGCGCACCTACTTGAAACGCGATCGGACAGTTACATATATACACATATACTTAAGAACCGTATTTCGGAGTATCGAAAAAATACATACGCGTCTCGATAGGACATCACTTTTTAACGCTGGAGACTTAAAATCTGCTTAACTGTACAACCACGATCACCTAAAATTTAATAATTGGTCTTTGTCGAGTAGACTGAAAATATGTTTTCGGAAATAATTTCATGTACAGTATACGTATACAGTATAGCATAAAGGCCCATTCCCATGAACGCGCAAGACCTTTATGCTCGCTCTTGTCCACGCCACAACTTTGCGCGAACGTTTTACCGTACCATAACATTTCAATATCATTGAGATTATTTACATGCACGAGCCTTCGGCGGTCCGCTTCGTCGGAAACGGTTTCTCGAACTCGACGGCCCCGACACGAAATTAAATCTACTCGAATTTTCACGGATTTTCCCGAACGTGTCCATCACGTGATCATGAATTGGTGGTCGGATCTGAGTATGGTGTTTGCCGGCCAGAATCGATATTCGTCTCGCGGACCTTGTACCGATTACAGAGGAGGTTGTTGTCCCCCCCCTCAACACCACCCTCAGATAAAGCAAATATCCGTCCAACGACGGTCCTGAGACGAGAAGTCCTTCAAAAGTCTGAGACGAATAATTGCGACCAGGGTCGGGTTCGTAGGTGAATCCGAAATACTTATATTGGTACATAATGTACACTATTGTCATGGGTTGAACTGAATAGTTTCAAGGGCCGTATTGCACCAGAAACGGGGTATTCGATACATGCGGATGATTGTATTTTGATCTTACTACATACCAGAGCGCCCCATACGAGGATCCTGATTCCTGAAGCCTGAACCTCCCCGTCGAGTGTGTATTCCCGGCGAAACTTTTCCGTCGCGATACTACTGCCGTATGTGACATTAACCTTGTAACAGTTGCACATACACCGTATACACGCGTGCATTGTAATACGTACACTGCACCGGTCAAGGTCTTAGCAATACAATATAATAACACTTATATTACTATATGTGTCGCAGTCGCACACAATCTAATACACCGTGGGTACTTACGGGGCGGCGTGACGTGCAAATTTCACGGTAACCTAAACGAGACAGCAGGAGACACTCCGCCGCGAGCTGTCCGCGTGCCATATATTCGTTACCTATACATTTATCAAACACCTGTTGTCCGCGGACCAAAAGTCGATAAGTCGATCCGATCAAGTATGCGTCCATCTTCGTAGTATATACGTGCGACGGCCGATGGAATGACTCTTTTGAACAATAGGCACCTATACCACATGAACTATACCGTTCGATAACGCTGTTCGCGCGCATTTGGATGGAAGAATATTAAAAATCTTGCAGTAAAATGCTGTTGTGTCTACACCGACTAGCAATAACATATAAACGACGGTAAACGGACGACCACGAATATAATATAAAAATATATTATAATAACCGGACGGCCGGCCGGACCAGCATCTGTGCGGTATACCAGAACGGTATACTATCTATATAGGTAGGTATATACGGTTCGACGATAAACGATTTTTGTCCGAGTCGGTTTCATAATAGCGCAACATTATAGTATCGCGGAGATGTTATTAAGCACTCGGTTTGAACCGGGAAAAAATCGATTTACACCGAAAAGAAGGAAAGACGATGATCAGTCAACCGCAGAAATACGGCAACGCAGACTTAAGACAGACAATAATAATTTCACTAATTTAAATGTGAAACTGAAACCTTGAAGGAAGTTGCATAACAGTTGGTCCTTGAAAGTGGACGTGATTCGATTTTATCTCCTGGAAGTGAAAGTGCTGCGCAAACACACACACACACACGCTCGAATACATTATGTGTACACACACATACAAATATGCATACGTGTATATTGTGTATACAATAATATATTTCAGTCTCATTGTTTGTTAATTGTTCAACACAAACACACTCGTGTACACACACCATACATAAATACATTTAAAAAAGCGTAACTGCACTTTACTGTACAGTACATACGTTTTGCATGACGAGACCGTATGTAGATATATATGGTAGGCACTATATCCATAACGCGGTCGTTTTTCGAATTTGACGAAAAAAAAATAAATATTTCGCTACGACGAGTCATTCCGATCGTATCGTTTCTGCGGCGCCCAGACGAGTAGGCGTCCGTACACATAATATTTTGCATAATATTACGTATATAACTGTACGTGTTCTCGGAATAATATAATGCCATATGCACGCATGCACATATATTATCTGCGTATATGTTTTTACGCGCGCGCCAGTGCGTTGCTATAACCTTTCACCGCGGGTCCGGTCGTAACGAGATTGATATTTAATACACACATCAATATTATAATGACCCGAAAGTCGTTTATTACACTCACGTGCACAAATGCACAGTCACAATGTAGGTATTCTATTATCATAATGCGCTGTACCCGTCCGTCAACCGCGCGCAAATAATCTTCGGCGGGCGCAAAATAATTGGGTGCCTAGTGCCTACCCGCGAGTTCATAAAACATTGTGACGAAACCGTTTGCGTGCGTTCATTCTCATCAGTGATCCGTGTCAGAGTTAGCCGCTACTGCAAATGGTTTAACAAATTACGTAAAGTGAAGTACAGTATACATTATACTATTATTATTATTGTACACCTGTATAGACAGCGGTAAAGCCAGGAAGCAAAGGAAATGTTTACACTTTTTATATCTTCGGTAAGATAGGAAATCCACCGTAAGACAATGTACAGCCACACATCCCGAAAAAGTGCAAAAAAAGTAAGACCCTAGTCGAGGAGTTGATTATTATCTTTAAGTGATAATACTCGGACGTTGTGATCGAAACCCAAGACGACTGTATAGAGAACTACGATAAATAATCTTCGACTTCCGAGTGATGTAATAAACAAAAGATAGACAACATTAAATATCCAATCTCTGCGCGGTGCCCTTCTCAAATTATAAAAGCCAACGTAATTCACGATCACTCGTCAACAGGAGACAAAGTCGTTCCTAAACGGGTTTTCGTCTAAACGCGCTCGAGTTGAAATTTAGTCACCTATTTCCATACCCGACAACAACGATATTAATATTCATAATACTCGACGCTTTATTTCCATTCTCGATTTTCAACTCGTCACACGTGTTTGTTGAATACAAATTTTTTTTTTCTTATTCGATAAACACGACGATTTAATACAAATCGTGTTCGAAAATATAGCAGACCGGAATTATGGATATTAAATTTTCTCCGAACGACTTTTATTGGTTTCCAAATACTAGTATATACATTAGTATGACTGTAATACATAAAATGTTATCATTTCTGGCAGCATTACAACACATTAGTATTCTTTCAAATGTATTTACATTTTTATTTTTTTATTTTACTAGCGGTAGGTACCAATAACGTATAACGAAAACGTTTGTTTCTCACGAATTTAAATGTTGTTGTACCACTACTATAAGGTGGACTGCAATAAATTTGACGAGCATTCACGTATTAGACACGTCCACAACATATTACATATTATTTATGATAAATGTTATAATTAAAAAAAGTAAAATCTATAAGAATAGTGTCGAGTAATAATGATATTCGCTGTCGTGTAACACGCGTGATATCGTTAAAAAGTCACTTTCACTAAAATACTATTTTTATATCCGATACCGTAATTAAAATCGACCGTACGTTTGATATGGTTATTTACGCTAATGGAAAAACTAAACGACCGTTTTCGTTTTCCAGAACTAACTATAAAAAAAGATGGATTGCAAACTGAGCGTTTTGGCTGTGTTGTTGGGAGTCGCTGCCATTGCACTCTCCGCGGACGAAAAAGCATCGACACCCGCACCGGAAGCCGAAGGAACAATTAGAATTTACCGCAGACTCATACCAGCAGATGTCTTAAGAGGTTCGTAGAAAAATATACATTACACACAAATATATATATATATATATATATAAACATGTTACGCATTCAACTGGGGCCATTTGAGAACACGAGCATTTGAGGCAGTCGTGAAACGACAAGTCGGCAAGGCAGTCGAAACGATTGCGTGAAATCCGACAGGTATATTCGTGTTGACTTCGAATGCCTGTGTAGGTATTTTCTTTCAATGAAATGAATTTAATACGCACCAACAGTCCAAATTCGCTATTATACCTCAAATCGTTCAACCTTGTCCCGTGTGATTATTTTTTAGCTTTTTCTCAACCTATATACGGGTACACCTGCCACGGTGTTTCCATACCGTTGTTTCCATGTTTGGTTGTCACTAAAATATTGCAGTTATGGTGCACGGTTAGGTCGTCGAAGGTTCGTTAGTCCATAAAACAATAACAGTTGGTAGGCACGGCCTTAATTGAACCGAGGAAGTGTGACCGCTTTCCATTCGCAACAAATCCGCGTTCAATACTGGTTTGATTCGCAGGTCGAATTAGAAATCTCAAGAACACCGATTTTTTTTAATCGTACATAATATACCCGTCGGATCGATGTAGAAACACTAGAGTATGGCAAATGAGTATAGAATACAATATGATAATATTAGTGCAGTAATAATACAATGTTATACCGGCGATAATAGAATTTATTTGTACGGTGATTTTTTAACCGTTGTAAATTATTGTAACCACGTACAATGTACATCGAGATCTCATTGCCACTACCTAAATAATCTTAAAACGGTTTCAACTCTCTAAAAGTATGTCTCGTATTAAAAAACATGAAACCCAAGTCGTAGGTACTATTAGGTATGGTCTAAAACCCGATGCCTACCAATTGGAGTTTGTACTACGTACACAAAAAGTTCTCGGTCATTATCGTTACAGTTCGGCTTCGGCATATTAACACTCGGTGACAGCTGATATCGATAATTGATAATACATGCATTACCATCATAGGCGTGTCCAGACCTTATTTGCAGGTCATGCACAGCAGTGGCATATTCAGGAGGGGTAGGTTTCTGCACCCCCCATCACCCCCTAAAAAAATTAGGTTTCGGTTTAAGGATATGACCTCCAAATTTTTTAATGAGCTTTATCATTATTATCTAATAATGATTAAATCAGTTTTACTTTTTTTAATTTAATATAATATCAGAATCTAAGAAAAAACATTTATATTATTATGTACCGCAATTTATAATGTAAGTTAGATCAAATTTCGCAGGTCATGCCTGTGCATGACAGGCAAGACCCGTAGACACGCCTATGATTACCATACTAACATGTAGCCGTCATCCTCGGCCATCGTTCTATACCTGGTATTCCTCGAAAAGAATATCAATATATCATACTCGTACGATTCAGACAAAGAATATTGTTCACAATTCGCAACAATCGATTTATACCAATCGACGACCGTGCCCACCTCAATGCATTGACATAGGTACACTCCTAGAACATTATCGGCATGGGCATTATTGATTTTACAATAATATTGCTTCAACCTTTTTACCTATCACCGCGAGACCGACAAAACCGTGCACAGGTTTTATGATTTCCATGTGTCCGAGACCAGGCGAGATGTTACAAAAACAAAAACCATCCGAGGACGAAATAGGGAGGACACCCCCGGCCCCCCTCATCCGGAATAGTACCAACCAACGTTCGATATTAAAAACGTAGCATAAACTAGTTGTAATTGAACACATATACCTATTGAAATATTACGAAACAGTTGTACAACCTATGAGTAACTATTGTGTACCACGTGTGCCGCAGATTTCCCCGGACTGTGTTTCGCGTCGACCAAATGCGCCACCGTTGAACCCGGACACACATGGGAGCTGTCTCCGTTCTGCGGACGTTCCACATGCGTGCAAGGCGAGGGCACCGACCGTCTTCTGGAGCTGGTCGAGGACTGCGGCCCGTACCCCAAGTCCAACCCCAAGTGCAAGCTGTCCGAGAAGACCAACAAGACCGCCGCGTTCCCGGAATGTTGTCCCGTGTTCGACTGCGAGCCCGGCGTAAAGCTTGAATACCCCGAGGTCACGGTCATCGAGAACTCAGAGTCAGGAGCCGAAGGCGCCGCGGCGTCCGGTAGCACCTCCTCGTCGACAACGGAAAAACCCAAAGCTTAATGACGGGATCATGACATCGCAATCACGTCGCCACTCACCCCCTCCCCGCACTTCTCATTATTATTAATATATATAAATTTATACATGATTATTTTTTTTTTTTTTTGTTTAACACGTCTCACTGTACTCTACCTACTACTTATATAATATTATAATAATACGAAATTGTTTGAACAAAAAAAATTATGTATTGTACAATATAATATAATATAAACGTGTAACAATAATATGTATACACATGTACACATTATAGATTAAAGCGTCATAATATTTTATGATTACTTTTGATAAAGTTTCCTATTAATTTACTGTACAACGGTCTTGGAAGGAAAAGAAAAGAAAAAAAATAAGAAAATCAATTCTTTTGTTTTTATTTATTTACTTTTTTTTTCGTTTCAAGTACAGCTCGGTTACACATCGTTGAAAGTTAAAAATATACCAACGGATTTGGCGCGACAACGTGTATCAATACGAACGATTGTATACCTGTGCAACAAGTAGATGATACGGATAGAGTACCTACTACCTATACATAGTATACAGCCATAGTGCACACGTAATCCTGCAAACATTTCATTGTGTGCGCAAAATTTCTTTCGACGATTTATCGTAAATAAAGTAACCATTTTCAATAATTTGCCTGTAAAGGTAGATGTATTTGTGAGCTTTTATCGTGGTTGGCGCTATGTACAATTCGGTAAAATCTTCTCTCGTTTCCACGCGATTTGCCGACCGTTTCAAGCCATTGAACCGTTTGATGAACTCCATTATGAACGAAAAACAGTTGTGTTCCTCTTCGTCGTACCTAAAACGAAATAATAATTAATAACTATGGGAGTACGTAATTTAATATAGCAAAATAAAAACGAATCTCTAATTATTAAGTCATCGTACTCAACGCAACCGTGCAGACGTGGATGATAAAATGTACTTCACTATCGCGTGTTTGCAAATTAACGTGTATACGATAATTTTAAGATTTATTTTCCAAATATCGGAATTCAATATATACCTATTTTAATTGATTTTTTGATTTGAGCTGGTATACATTTCAAAAGGTTTTGGATTTTATTATACTATTTAATATTTATAGCCATTCAAAAAATGAAAGTTTTCTTAGTTTTTTTTCGTAAAATGTCAAAAAATTTTTTTTTAAAATAAATTGTTTTTCGTACATTATTCTTACTCGTGTAAAAAAGTCTAAAAAATCTGTAGTCACAATTTTTATAAATGAACGTTTAAATTTGAAATGTTGATAAAAATCAATAAAAATCACGAAATCTACCTACTTTGTTGTTGTTAAAAGTTAATAAACATTTCAATATCAATTCTTTAGACATGAGAATATTGATTAATGTACAAGAGAAGTTGCTCTTTCCAGCGAGCCAAAAATAAATTTACCGGAGGAGCGTAAAAAAAATGTTCAAGCGTTAGAAAACTAAATTTTGATGAAATTAGGTGTTTCTGCGATATAGATTAAACGGTGTTAGTTATTTCATCGTAACTCAAAATATAATAATCAGAAGGATTTGACATTTTTACAAAACAATTATAATAACATTTTTTAGAGGTGTGCATTTCAAAAGATTTCAACCACTTTTATGCTATTTTTAGAGATTTCTGTTTAAAAATGGATCTTCTCGCTTTTTTTTATAAATATAAACATTATAAACTGATCCTCTCGACCTCTTTCACTCAAAATCGTGTTTTCAAAAGCAATGGTACATTGGTTTCAAATTTAAAAGACCAATACAGCAGTATAATTCATCCATCTCTGTAACTCGCCCTACCTAGGAGTCTCTCCCTTGTTTTGGTTAATAATTTGTCGCCGTTTATTAATGTCCAAGTTAAATCAAAAAAACTATATGATTTTTTATTGAGAAAGAAAACCGTGCAAATATTTTTAAATGGTTCACAAAATACAAACAGTTCACCTCTGATAGACGATCCAATTATATGAAGACATAAAAGTTATAATTTTATGATTTATTCATTTTAGATAAGAACTTATACATATAACTGTATATAATATATACTAATTAATAATTTTAGTCCATTGCATTTTGAGAAAAATTAGATTTTATATTTTTTATGTAATATTATTACAATATTATATTTATGCAATAATCTTCATTCTTCATGTCTCATCTCTCTGATATCCTAATAACGAAAAGTACACTGTTACCTATGTGGTTTTATGAAAAATTTATATTTTATGATTGAAAATGTAACTATAGCTCACAGCATGTATTATGTATATAAACGTAAACTAATATATCTATTATGCAAGTGTTAAGAACATTGTACTTATCTATATCTATATGGCTACTAATATGTGGCTAATATCAAAATTATGGGTTCATAATTATTCATTTAGTTCCAAATTGGTTTGCCATATAATTTATGATTCAAGAAATAAAGAAATCGTAAATAATATCAAATTGCACAAATGTACTATTACTTTAATGATTCACCAATTTATAAAATGATCATACTTATTATAATACAACCAAAATATACAGTAAAAAATTAAAAGTGTGAGAATTAAAATCAAATGTTGTCCAATCTATTTATATTTTTATTTTGGTTAGTTTTGTATGCAAGTCAATAACATACTGAATCAAAACAATTTAAATGTCTTTTAGAGACCAATCCAGATTTATAATACTATTTTAGTATAACGTTCATTTTTATTTTTATTATTTTATAATAATTTTATTTGTCACTTATAATATAAATTATATACTTTTCTTAGAAAATGTAAATAATATAGAATAAAATATGAGTAAAGTCAACTAACCTAGCACTATCCCAGCAATCATTTTTCTTGAGATTAGTCAATACATCATTCCACTGAGTATCCCAACAATGGTCATTAAGTTCAAAGACGACTAAACATCCTAGCCAGTTATCTGTATCCTCATTGATTCCATTCCAATCATAAGATATAACAGTTCCTCTTGAATCTGTTACTCCGATATGTAAATCGTCCATTAATTGATAATTGCTAGTATAAAAAAACAATATGATGGCTCATAAATTATACTAAATTACTTATTTTGAACGCAGTTCTGAATAAATAACATTTAATATACATACTTTAAAAAATCGCCTTGAGTGGGTTTTACAACAACTGAACATATTTGTTGAGATGCTCTTACAAATGGATAAGGAACTCTAAAAATAAAAATTATTAAAATTAAACATATCATGTATTTTACTTGAGCGTTTAAAATAATGCTGTTCCTTAAAAAAAAGGACATACTTTAAATTTCTTTACTAATCAAACTATTATTGAAATTTAAAAGCTACTATAATAAGCATAAAACTAAAAATAACATTGTTTAAGTGGAATGATTTTAAGAATCAATAAAAATAATTTTTTAGAGCTTATTTTTTTCCAATTAGTCATCGAGGTTTAAATACCAAGTAGAGTCATAATATATACCTACAGAATTTTTTTTTTATACATTATTGTGTAATAAGAAAATTCATTAATAGATATGTTTAAGTATAAATAAGTTATTTTTAATTTACCTGATTGGGATTTTTAATTGATTTTGTAAACATAATTTGCAAATAGGACAACTAGTTGGTATGTTTATACAGTATATGTTCTTATTATTGCAATGTTGAAAGCAAATTATACCAGAATCATTATTCATAACAGTTGGTTAAACCATACAATCTGTAAAAAAAAACAACAACATTGAATTAGAATTTCAATTTTAAAATATTTTGACATACAACAGTTCCTAACTTAGTAGTCACTCATCTTTAAAAATACACCAGTAGTTTAAGAATCTAACAGATGAAAATTTAAAATTCTTAAAAAACCTAAATTTAAAATATCATATTACTATGTATATTTTTTATGTAAATGTCAACTAGGATGTAAAAGTTACTTTTGATAAAATAAACTATTAAATGTATTTGATATAGAACATGAATAAAAATGTAGAAGAAACCAAATACCTATATCAAACAAGTTGATTAATGCTCGTTGTTACTTATCTATGTTACATTAGAGTAAATCACTAAGTGATACCCAGTTGTAGGTATAATCTACTTATTCAATATTCTAATACTTCTAGAGACTCATATGTTTTAATATCAAAAAATTAATTTAACAATAATTGTCAAAACTTTCAATTATTAAAAACTAATATAAATGTGTCAGGTATACAACATCTTGTTTTAATTTTAAAAATATCTTTATTTATTACCAACTCATAAATTATTATTAATTGGTAAATTAGTTATTATGCAAACTGTATTAAAGTAAGATTAAAATTTAAATGCAATATTCTTCTATAATTATTTACTAAAAGGATCTGTTTAAATATTTACTAAATTTAACACTAAATAAGTAGTGTACGGTACCTACTTAACTGTAGATGAAATTTTTTCATTTCTTTAAAAACATTTTTGTCAAGCACTTGTACAAAAAAAGGTAATTATAGTTATTTAAGTTCAATATCATTAAACTGTTTTGGCAAATTTTAATTCAAAATTGAACATTATTTCTATTAATATTTATACAGAGACTTTAATAGGTACCTACTTAGTATGACTGAGTATATTATATTGTTATAGGCACTAATTAAAAATACATCAATAATCAAGTGTTTAAATTTAAAACACAAGGTAATTCTAATTCATAAATATGATTTATACAATTTTAAATAATATTTACTTAATAGGTACACCCTCTTTGCTTAAATATAATAAATAAATAAGTATATTGGGTACCTATGAAATATTGTAATATTTATACATAGTCAAAAATTAATGAAATTAGGTACCTACCTACTTCAATAGAGACTATACTTTTTTGTGAGGAAATAATATGCATCAACAATAAATACATTAATAACTAAATGTAATAAATATGTAAGTACATGTTTGAATATTAAAAAGTTACTGATCAAAACTATTGAATTGTTTCATTAATGAATATGTTATTTTACTTTTCGTACATCAAGTGATAAAATAAAAATATTTTAATACTTGGATGAAAAATAAAAATGAATTTCTTTATAACCAAATAAATGTGTCTTTATAAAATTTGAATTTTTATTTTTGTACTCAAGACAGTTTTTGGGAGATCTACCTAACAAAAATTAAATTATCATTAGGTAAGTCTAAATAGGTATGTCATAAAATAGTGCTTACATTATGTAGACCTACAAAGAATATTAAATAACAATTATTCGTTTTAGTGTTTTACCTGTTGCATAGATAATCTGTTGATGTCAACATTGAGCATTTACATAATATTTACAGTCAAATTGATAAACAATAACTGATAACAATTTTAATATCTTTCAATAAACATTATCATTAGATACCTAACCTAATCATTAGCCAGCTACCACTACCTCTTCAAATGGAGGCAATCGCGAATTAGCGATAGTACACTATCCATCCATGGAGGTAGGCAATAGGTAAAGAAAATAAAACGTATATGTACGCCCGATTTAGGAGAATATACTCATAAACCTATCTATTTTAATTACAAACTTACAGACGATGGTCATGTCAGTAGGTATAGGTATCAATTTAAAGTGTTAACGAATATATACATAAATAAAACTCTAAATAAGTAGGTAGATATTTAAATATATTTTTATCAGATGTAATTTCAGTTTACTTTGATAGAAATCTTACAAAAAAATTGATTGAACGTGAATAAATACCTCACCAGCTTGGAATTTTAGTTCAGAAAGTGATGATTTTTGAGCTATTTTAATCAATGTAATCACTCGCTATTATAATTTATGTATACATCATATACCCCTTTAATCTGCTTAACAATACAAAGCAACAATGCAATAATCAAAAATTCTGTACATGAGTTTCTTTCAAAACGAGTCACTACTCGCCACACATCTTACTGATTAAATAAACATTTATAAATTAAGATAGGTAGTTCGGTAGATACTTATTAGTTTTATATTATTATTAAAGCTCGCTTAGTCTACATTACTACTCATTACTCAAACATTAAAAACTTTAAGTACAAAATGTTATTTCCGTTTTTCATTACACGAAAAGTTATCCAATCCGAATTTTACGTTGCGTACACCCATTACAATGATTATTGGTTTTCATTCAAAATAAAGGAGAATTACTATCAATTGGCGTTCGTGAAATGTCCATTTCGTGAAAAGTATGAGTACGTGTGGTTAAACCAAATATATGTGAAATTTACATGTATGACGTACTACATTAATATTAAATAATGTATATGCACTTTAAAATATACCTACACATATACAATTACTAATGATCGCTGTAAATATTCATAATACGATGTGCTTCTGGTATAAAAATAAAATAAGAAACTTACTAACTACTTATGTCTTAATGTCTACAATCAATTGTGGTATAGTACATACGTAGAACTAACAACATTAAACAGGACAAATTATAATATTTAAGAGCATAAGAAACCCTATGTAAATCAATAGAAACGATCATAAATGAGATTTTTTAGTATACCTACTAGTTGTACCTAATCGTAAGTTGTTACGTTTACATGTCATTTTAAAAATAATGTTTGTGTTAAAATGTCTAAGTTTATTGTGCCGATAAGTATAACAATAAAATATTATTATCTATAAGTCTATATGATATATTTCAACTTTCATCAACTGAACTACTAATCGTTATGATTTATCACACCTAACATACATTGAACAAGTACTCATTTATTTAATAAATAACCAATACAAAATGCACTGCTGTCAAAAATACCCACTTATTCTAATATTTTTAGTTAAATGATTACATCTGTTGTGGGTTCCAGGTGTGATTTATTATGGAAACTGGGAACATAGTTTCCGGACGATTTTACATATCATGACCCCATGGCGTATTAATTTATATTTTAACTCATTAGCAGGGCTCGGAACTTTATGCATTTGCATCTTTCTCAGGAAGCTGCATATTTCAAATCTGATTTGATACAAATTCGTTTCATTGACCATACAATTGAAATACAAAAATTTATGTTGCATATTTTTGCATATTTTACTAAATTTATATGATTTTGCATATTTAAATATTTTGAGTATATAAATGCATTTAATGTTAAAAACGTATTATAAATCAACAATAAGCAAGTTTTCAATAATTTAATATTTTAAATTAAATGATTTACAAATAAGTCTCCTCACACCAGGCCTTTTCCAAGAGCTGTAATTTTTGTTATCGGTGACGCTCGCCCAGTCGCCCGTACTGTTTATAAAGTTTATACTTTATACTAAGAAAATAAGAATAGGCCGTAACTCGTAATCGTTATGACCGGCTAGGTTTTTATATTTATATTAAAGTTAGCTCGTTAGACAAAATTAATCAAAATACCCATACACCAATGATATTGTATTGTGTTGTACTGAGGTGTATGTCAGTAAAATGTGGTGCGTTCGTGTGTCGAAAACATATTCGATAACGGCGGTTTGTTACTTTAATAAATGTATTAAATATTTATTTATTGTTCGCCTACCGTGCTCAATTACCGCTTATGTTCCACGTAAAATTGGGATTTTAATATTTGCCATGTATGATTCAGTATAACAGCTTCAAATCATCAAAAGAAAAATATAAATAAAATATTTATGATTCAAAAATAATTTTTTTTTATAATTTTACTTTAAAATATATATTTTTTACAAAATAATAAATGCATATTATACTGCATATTTGAGTTTTTTTAATGCATACGAGTACGTATTCCGAGCCCTGCTCATTAGCAATACTATGCGCGTGTGTACAGTTATCCTGTATTAAAAATGTAAAAATACATCATTTAATAAAAAATAAATAATGTTATCTATATCAATTCAAAAAATAAACAACATTTATAATCTCGGAGCTTACTAAAGTTATATTTTCAGGTACAAATGTTTTTATATAAACTATCCAATAATTAAGAAAACCTAACCTACTATTATAAAGTATAAATATATCGCTTCAATGAAGTTCGTTTTGTTTTTTTTGAAAACAGCTGTTATTAGACCAGTGCGTTTTATTGTTTAAATCAATTCCTGTCAAGACGAATGAAAGCGTGAGAGCGTTTGATTTTTCCAACTTTTAAGACAAAATAGAGAGTCAAATTTTGGACTATACTTTCGTTGGGCCAATTCCAAAAAAAAAAAATACGATTTCTTTGACTAGGTACTTTACTAGATTATACTACACTTCAGTATGGATATAGGAAGATATTATTATATCAGAGAATGTGTGTACCGAGACAGCTATTCATTTTTATTCATACGTTAATAAAAGAATAAAAATTTTGTTATCCTTGTTGTAAGATTATTAATTAAATCGTACTTAAGAGTGCAACACAGTGTTTCGTAACAGCAACAAATCTGGTCAAATATTGGAATTTGGAGAACACTTTAATTATACAAGAATCGATCTGATGTAAGTCCCGACCAGTGGCGGCTTGAAGGGGGTATATTTGAATCACGTGATTCACAGAAATATTAATAGGTAGGTGGGTGTGTGTCCTATGGTTGAAAAAGGTAATTAGTAGAATTTTTAAAGATGAGTAATTAAATTATAAATATTGTAATGTTCAGCTGTATAATATTATGTACACTCGGCGTAATGCGTAAATTGCACGACTTAAAGGTAAAGTAGGCCAGTAGCATCAGCTATTGTTCTGTGGTAGCATACAACCTTAGCGAGGTATAGAATTGAATGTAGGTAAATATTAATACATTTATTAATTCGAAGAAATTATCGATGAAAGATTACGTGTGTTATAAATTATAATTGTAGATTATTACTAAAATAGTTGTTGCTAGGATGTTTTCTGATATCAGATATGGGTAATAATTGTTTAAAATAGGTAATATGTTGTATATTATATGGGTATTGGGGAATGTATAGTCTCTGAACACTTGTTATTTTCGGTGTTTCCGATATCTGGATATTTGGAGAAAAGTGAAATTATTTTAGGGTGGGTGGTGTAAAAATATTAGATGTGAGTCAAGAAAAAAAAAGTTCAAGCCGCCACTGAGTCCCGTTAAGAGGGGTGTGTAGGGGAGGTAACCCACCTGACACTGCGCGTGTGTGTGTCTGAACACTGTCTGATGAAAAGAAAAATTGTATTTACAAATACGCGATTAAAAACGGACACACGTGCTAGTATAAAACTAACTATGCGACGCTGTACGGCAATAAACGTAAGGTGCACATATATACGATATTGTCATCGCGCCGCGTCACTCGGCACCCTCATCCGATCTGTCCGCGTCCGTCTTTCTCTCGTTCCATCTTTCTGCCTCTCTCTCCTCCCTGTCCCTCAGTCTATCACCGTCTCCCCTTCCCTCGCTGTTTCGCCGTGGCGATATTAAATGCAAAAGTACAATAATAATGTAATACATAATTCAGCGGTCGAGAAGTATAATTCACGAAATAATTTAATGTTTTCGCGTGCACACGGGGCGGTTGCACCCTCCTCTCGCGGTGCGACCACCCTCCGCGCGCCTAGGTGCAACAGTAGTAGTCGCACGATGCTGCGACGGGAAACGCGCGCAGGGGGAGTGTACTGCACGTACCGATATTATGTTATCTATACATGTGTACGTGAGCGCGAACCGCGGGGGATGGGGTGGGAGGGAATCGCATTGTTTTGCTTTGTGTGTGCGAATGTGTTTTTTTCTTCTCCTCCTCCCGGCATGGCAGCGGCGAGCAAAGAACACGAAACGGTTGTAAAAGGGTCGCCGTCCTTCTCTCGCCCTCCCGCCTCCGCGTCCGGAACGACCGTCGTCTCCGACCCGCAGATCGCGTACGCCCTTCCGCTTCGCCCGCCCGCCGACCGTGTGCAGCCCCGGGCAACCGGCAGAACTGCGCGGCGGCCGAGCGAACACTCGCACGCAAACACCCGTTGGCGCGGGCCCGCGCGCGATATTACACACTCGTGTGCGTGCGCGAGTGTGTCGGTGCTATCGCGCGGCGGCGGCGGCGGCGGATGAGGCGGCGGCGTCGTCGGCGGGCGGACGACCTTCGGCGGTTGTTTTTTTTTTTTTTTTTTTTTTTTTTTTTTTATCGCATTGTGCTTCTCTCCTTTTCTCCTCTTCCATTTTATCGTTATCGTCCCGGGGAGAAAAAGGGGGAAAAAAGAGATAAATACCCGAGCGCCCGCCGCGACAACGCTCCGAACTACCCGACGGCACCGAGACCATGATAATAAAAGTGAAGAAAAAAAAAAACTTCTAGTCCCTTATCTCTGCGTGCCCGTATATTATTATATCTGTTTATTATTATTACGCGACGATATTAGCGGTATTATTATTATTGCTTTTATGATTATTTTTATTGTTATTATTCTAATACTATTAGCACTGTTATTACTGTTGTCACCGTAATGCGCGCGTACGCACGGCAAACGCGAGCGCGACCCGCCGTCGTCGTCGCCGCCGCCGCGTGATCTACGTCGTTCTCCGTCCACCGCGTTCTTCTGCCCGGTGCACCGCTGCAGCTGCTGCCGCCGCCGCCGATCACAGCGTCTCACACCACGAGCCCGGTGCCCTCGCCTTCACGGTCCGCCGGCGATGTCGTCGTCGTCGTCGATGTCCCGTTGATGTCCTCCGGAAGACGCCGCGCCGTCCTTCGCCGCGACAACTGTGTCCTGTGAGTACTCCACCGTGTTCGCATCGCACCTACTACCCGAGCTCGCCGGCCGTCGTCGTATTCGTCCTTGTCAAAGGGTTATTTCGCGTGCTGTTTGAACTGATCCTGTGACTTGGTGCACTCGGAGATTGTTGATCGACGGACCATGCTTTGGCCCGCTCGGGTTTTGAGCCTAAATGTGTCCAGTCCTCTTGGTGGTAGGCATCGGGGGATGACTAGGCACTGTTCTTGCTCGAGATGTGTACATCACAAACCAGTGCTCGAAATGGACCGGAACGCACCGGAACGGCGCTCCGGTTCGTAATATTAGCTTTAGCGTCCGTTCCGGTTGGTTAAACATGCTATGATGTAGTTCCGGATCGTAAAAATATTGAAAAACTAAAAAATTTGCAACTTGTTAAGACGTTTCCGAGACTCGACTGTATCACAATCAAGGGGATTAAAAACTCTGTTTATCGACCTTCGACTATCTGTATCTGCTTTAATAACATAATGTGTAATAACCACTAATAACTATAATATATAATATACAATAAGTAATAACGCTCATGGTTAGTAAGTAGGTATTCTGCCGATGATACGGCAAGTCGCAAACGCTAAAAAAAACATACATAACTTACGAAGCCCTGTGGAAATTATTATAAAATATATAAACTTTTAATTATTGTATGATTCCCTTTTTTTGATAATAATTTGTAAAATATGTATTCATATTTTATTGTAATAACGTTCGGTTCGTACAATTTTCCATTTCGAGCACTTTCACAAACTCGGTCAACTCATCACAACCGCATGGTTACTCGATCACATTGTCGTTTACCTTTAAGAAATGGAAATTTTGATTTGTACTTATCTCGGTTAAATTTTTTTTATATAATCGCCCATAGTTGAAATATTTAAAGGCTATAAGTGTCACATGCCAAATTATTTTAATTAAAAATATTGCCCAACAAATAAGTGGTAATAGTACAAGTAAAATAACTAAGAAAACACCAACACTTCTTATGACAGTATCTTGAAGATATATTTTTTTCATTTGATAATAAGTTTGTTATATGATAGGCCATAGTTTTGGTTTTTCGTTTGTGAATTTTGCCTGTTAAATAGACGGAGTTGGTACATACAGGTATCACTTCCTCTTATTTAATAAAAATATGATCCTTAACCGTTTTATTATTTGCTTCTTTTGGAATATATTGTTAGTATACTATTTTAGGAATGTTCTATTGTAAACATATTAATTTCAGTATCTTCAATGTCTAATCATGTGTCGAAAAATTATTTTTTTTTCTGTTAGCAAGTAGTATAATAATTGAATAATAGAAATTAAAATATAACTATGAACATCTTACTTAATCTGTTTTATTTTTATTGAAAAAATAATAAATTAAGTTCATTTTTATACATTATTCTATCATATTTCATTGAGACATGTAGTAAAAAATGTTGTATTTCACAGTTTTCAAATTTTCATAGTGATCAAGTTAAATATTTAAATTTATATTCTTCCTCTGCTTTTATGTGGATTTTAATTTTTAATTTATGAAAACTAGCATTTTTTCATATAATCTATTTTATCAATCCTTTATAACAAATTTTTGATTTTTATTGCCTTATAATTTCAAACAATTTTAAGTACTGATGTATGTGTTTGTTGCTTTAATAAGTTCTATATCTTTTATATTTTAACACTAGTATTCAATATAGTTTTCAACGATTGATGATTAACTAATGAATAATGATTTATCTTATTTAATCTACAATTAATCAATTTTATTGAGATTTTCTATAGAATATGGTATGCTTAGTTAAAAGAATGATCAGATTTGTATGTTTTTAGAAAATTAAATTTAACAAGTATTACATTTCTGTTTAAAAAATTGTATTCTGAGCTCTTATCTATTTAAAAATACAACTAATATACATAATAACTTTTAAAAATTTCACAATCTTATTATTATTATTTGTTTATAAACACCTATATAAACAATCCATTTTGAAACATCGGAAACAACCAATTATTATTTTTAATTTAATACAGCTAATTAACGACCTGATAATCACTTTAGTCTATATAAATAAATAATTAAATATAATTTTACCTTTTTTATTTTTACCCAAGTATAAAAAACGACAACTTATGATAAGTCCTGGAAATACTATTTAATTAAATTATAAAAAACAATGTAATTATTTAAATTCTGTATTATTGAAACAATTGTTTTAGAAATACAACTACCTAAAAATATATTTGAAAGTTATAACGAAATATTAATAGTCTATCTATTTTCAATAAACAAATTTAAAATAATTTAATATTTGCTTAATTAGTTACCTAAAAAAAGTTTACTTTTAAATTAATAAAATCAAATAAAACATTAACATTTATTTTTGTCAATAAAAATAATTTTTAGTACATTTTAATTTAATCTATTTAATAAAATTAACAAAATTTGTCCTATTGGAATACAGTCTTGTATAAAATGTAAACAATTTTGAATGTTATAATTGTTTTATTGTTACTTTAAAATCTAAAACAATATTATATCAACATGGGTTATTTGTAATTTAATATTCAGTTTTTTTAAATATAATATTAATTTATTGGCACACCTGTGATATTTGAAAACAGAAACTTTTAATCTTTTAAATATTTTACAATTAATTATCCAATAAGTAAAATGTGGAAAAATTTAAATTAAAAATATAGATACAGATATAGACATACTGATATCACTTGATAGATATTACTGATATAGATATCAGTAAGTTCATTTTAAATTTCGTGAAAATAAATTTTACAATTCATTGGTATGTAATCATGATAAAGTTAATTAAAAAGAAAATTATAATAACTAATGTTCCATTATAATACAATCATATTCACATATGTTGGCAAATAAAAGTATAAAAGAAACTTTTCAATCGGAGTTAGATTTACAAAAGTGTTCCAAAGAAGTACTTAATCTTATTTATGACTGATTGTAAAGAACGGCTCTCAGTGTTTATAATAACATTTTATTCTTATGATTAGTGTTTTGTTCTTTACTTTTGTACTATTAGAATATTTCTTCCACTTGAGATTTAGGTGCATATGTTTTATACAGAATTAATTTATTATATAATTTTTTTCAGATTTTCAATTTTTAGTTATGAAAAAAGAAAACAAATATAAAGCTTAATAATGGTCTCATACTCAGATAGCGTTACATCTAATTTAACGGCTGTTGCCAACAATAATATTCAACAAACAGATCAAGCAGTATTTGAAGCAGATAAGCGAGCAGTTTATAAGTAATACCATTTTTCCTTACTCTCAGATCTATTGGGAAAACATAATACCTTATATCTAATGCACCAATATTTTTTCAGGCATCCACTTTTTCCCTTACTTGCATTACTTTTTGAAAGATGTGAACAAGCTACGCAATCAGCAGCTATCTCAAATGCTGAAAGTTTTAATATGGACATCCAAGCTTTTGTTCAACACCAAGAAAGAGATAGGAAACCATTTTTAATTAATGACACAGAAATAGATGGACTGGTATGTGTTTTAAATCTGCTTGAAATAAAAATTAATTTAAATATTGTTATATACTAATTACACTACTTGCTTTTTTATATTTTTATCATTATATATCAAGGTTATTAACATTGGCTTATTATTATCTAATCACCCATATTGCCTATTCTATAACTTTTAAAACTCCCTTTAATAGTGTTGTTGCTATAATTTAAAAACATTTATATTATGTGTAGTATAATGTACCTTAAATACTTTCAAAGCAATAACATTTGATTATTTTTAAATATATTTCCAGATGATTAAAGCTATTCAAGTATTACGGATACATTTATTAGAACTAGAAAAAGTTCAAGAATTGTGTAAAGATTTTTGTAGCAGATATATAACATGTCTAAAAATAAAAATGCAAAGTGAAAATTTATTACGTTCTGATTACACCTCCGGCTACTTAGAAAATAATAGTAGTGGTAACTCAAGTAATAGTAATTCTCCGTTGTGCCATTCTCCACACCATAGTCAGGTACAAATGCTATTATAATACGTGTATTAAATATAATATGAATATGAAATAAAACTGTGTATGATACCTAAAAATGTAAATGATACTATTACTATGATATTTAAAAAATGTATGACCATTATGAAGATTCTGGATACCATGTACCATGTATTCTTCAGTATTAATAATAATTTTAACTGTTTATTGTTTATTAATATTCAACATTTTGTTGTTTAGTTAATAATTACTTAAAATACTTTTATTATGAAGAACAATCAGTAATTTCTTAGTTTAAAATACTCTATACTGTTTAATTATAATGTTCCTATAATATTTGAAAAATATGACATTTTTGTCGAGTTTCTTATTTTTGGAGAAAATTGTGAATATTTTTGGAATATTTTATGCTTTTTATAAATGTTAAAGTTATTTTATGTTTTTAAAATAATATGAAGAATAAAATTACGAGTACTTAGAATCTTATACCTTTTATATCACTACCAAAACAATTAGACAATAAAAATGTCATAGATATAATATTATTTGTATTGTTAAGTATATGGATACGAGGTCAGGAGGTCTAATTACAAAATGTTTACTTAAAATTTGATTTACTATACAACAATAGTACTTAAAGATATGTCTTTAGAAGTTTTATGAGTATACCTTAAAGATACAAAATAAAAATATTTTTCGAAAAATGTCTATTTATCTAGCCTTAATAAAAATTGTGTTTGGCATATGTCCTTTGTCATGTATGATATATTTTTATAAACATAATATTACATGTCTTATTAATAAATCATTTGCTAAAATTGTATCAATATATTAAATCAGCAGCATGCTGAAGCATTAATGATTTTGAAAACTAATATAAATAAGATGTAGTTTTAAAACATGATTTTAAATATTTTATGTTGAATAAATTGCATATGTTTAGTTTTAATTATAAACTTTTAAATCACAAACAAAGAAAAAATACTTGGTTTAATACCATTTTCATTTATTTTGAACTATATTTAGGTAGTCCTCAAATCAAACCTTTTTATCATATAACTTAAATAGATTAACAATACACTTGTTAGGTGTAAAAACAGTAGACAAAAAAAATGTAGACCCATTATCAGTAGGTCTTTACCATTTAGACCTCCTCACCTGGAATCATTATATGGTTTTATCAGTTTCAAATATAATTTTTATTATTTAGTCTTGTAATTTGTATCATAAAAATAGAATCTTTTCTGAAAAGAATGCATAGTTATTGCAGCTATGGTAAAAGGTTTTATTTTTTTACATTTTTTAAGTGATTTAGTCCATTATGGTATATTAGGTTTAGGTTTATAATGATGTTTGACAGGTGATATCCTCTTCAGGAGTTTCTGTGCGGCAGCCTGGAGACGACGATATTATAAAACCTAAAACAATAATGGATTTAAAAAACATTACCAGTCTTTTGTCAAATATACCTTCTTCCACATCTGTAGAAATGAAAGAAGTATCTCAAATCTCAGATGGTACTCAACTTGATCTAACAGTCCCCAAACCAACTATACAAAATTCTTCTTTAGAAAAAACACCGTTATCAACAATTGGTACAAACTTATTACCGAGTAATATTTCAATCCTACATGGTAAGTTAGTTAACATAAGAATAGTTAACTGTTATATTATTTGTATTGGCCCTCGATATAATTTTAAATAAAACCACTTATATAAGTTTGATTAGGTTTTTATAAAACATTAACTTTTTTTCTTATAAAAACAATTTTTTAATAATGAGAGAATTTTTATGAAATTAATTGAACATTTTCTTTACTCAATCATAATTGTTTATAATATATTATTGCTTATTGTTATTGTATATTTTGATAAATAATTTATTTATTTATTCTGTAGGTTCCTTATCAGCTACTAGTGGTGGCTCATGTGATGAAGATGATGATTATTTTGGAAGCAAAAAAAAACGACAGCAAAAAAGGGGAATTCTTCCTAAACATGCAACAAGTGTAATGCGTTCCTGGCTTTTTCAACATTTAATTGTAAGAATAAAATATTTATTTAAAAATGTAAATTATTCTAGTTTGACTGTTAAATTTAAATTATAAATTTACCACCATTTGAAGTACAAAGACTCACGCTTATGGAATCTCTATGCAATAGAATTTATTCCTACCATTTTTAAATCTTATATATTATTTACTATTAATAAATATTTATTAAATTGTAAGTTTTCTTATAAATTTCCATGTTTGTAACTATTAGTCATACTTATAATATTTTTCAATGAATAATAATTAGAACTAAATGTATTTTTAGTAAAATTTATTTGGTTTAAATATTTCAGCATCCATACCCTACCGAAGATGAAAAAAAAATTATTGCTGCGCAAACAAATTTAACATTGTTACAAGTAAATAATTGGTTCATCAATGCTCGAAGAAGAATACTACAGCCAATGCTTGATGCTTCTACGCCAGATATAACTGGTAATTACATTTTGGATCTTAGTTCAACCATTCATATTATGTGATTTAGTAACATAAATGTCTATTTTTAAAATACAGGTGAACAGAACTTTACTCTTACTAAAGATAAGTCTGTAATTGTTGATAATAACAAGTTTTCATGGCCCGTTAATGATATATTGCAATCTCAAAATGTCAATGGTAAATAATCATAGTATCGCAAATATAGTATAAATTATACAAATTATGAAATAAATTAAACAGTCTGGGACTTCGACCATATAATTTTCCGTTGCTCCTCTCTTTTTCCTAGTAGACAACTCCATTTTTCATTCCTATCCACCCTAGGTCATTTCACTCCCAATTCAAATCCTATCCTTAACATTCACTCTACTCATCATCAACTCCATCATTAATTTTACCATTTCTGCTGGCTTCTTAATATGATGTATATAAATGTATGTATTAAAAATTTGTTAATTCTTATCACATAACTGTGTTGCTGCAATGTCCCCGACAATACCAAAAAAATTAAATAAATTCTAAAGTGTTTTTAATCATATTTTCTCTATAAAAATTACCCAGTATGGAATTAAATTATGTATATATGTATATACCCAAATTAAAATTTTAGAATGGGTCATCTTATTTTTTGGTTCAAAATATCATTGTAACTAAAATACTAATTTATGTATTTTCTCCTGAAACACCTAAATTATATAATAAAATATAATTTAATGTACAAAAAATAAATATATCTGATCTTATATTTTTATTTTAAATTTATTTTTTAATGTAACTAGTAGCTGTAAGAATTGTGATATGATCATTTTCTCAGTGACGACAAACAGAGTAAACATAATATTATACAAGTTTCTTTACTAATTCATTATTGTATCAATCCTTTTGGTACTGACAAAACCAAAAAAATGTATAGTTAAATATTTGTTTGTTCTAAGAAAAAAAATTAAATCAAGTTCAACAAGTCTTCAATAATTCTAGATGAATATAAAAAAATTATTTTAAATTATCAAATGTTTACTTCAAAATTATAAGTAATATATATTATATTATTTTTCTTAATATTTTATGATAAATAATGATTTAGTTTTACTTATGATATTTTCACTATTTTATAGTTATGCCATTACCTAGTATTTGGTTAAAATTACTTATTAATATTTATCATATTCAAAAGAATTGTAATTAAATTGATTTAACTAAAAGTATGTAATATAATAATAATAATGGTGTATAATAGTATAAGTAACTAATAAGAATGATCTACAGCATATATTTAATCATTTTATTTTATATTGTATTAATTGAATTCTGTTTTAGAAAATTCAAACGAATCAAATTTTGGTGAGAGTGAAGAAGAAGATGAAGAAGAAGAAGAAATAAGTGACATATTCTCTCAACATAGTGTAAATGAATCAGATTAGTCAACATACTTTGAATATTCTTTTAAGTGTAAATTGAAATGTAATAGTAACTGGATTTTTATTTTATTCATAGTTTGGCATTCATTCTGTGCAATTAGTAAAAAAAATATTGAAATTCAATTAATATATTTAAGTAAATGTGAGATAATTGACTAATAACTTAAGTTTGTTAAAAATACTATTTGTTTGCTCCAGTATACCAAAAGTATATTCCAGATAAATTAATTATTAAAACTTTGACTAAATCAATCATAGAGTGTTATAATTTTTTAAACTTAAATGTTTCAAGAAACGAAAAGTATTATCATGAATGGTGATAGTTGAATATAATCAATGACTGTAATACACAATTTGTACAAAGTAGATTTTATTTAGCATAAAAATTGATTGAGCGTTTGAGGTTAAGCCAAATTATCATTTCTAACCATGACTTGAGACTTAAGTTATAAAAACAATTGTATCGTAACTTTTTACTTGCTATTGAGCTACCTATGTATAGAATTTTGTAAAATAATTTTATTTAAATTTTGTGAGTCGTTCCCGAAATTCTTTCTTTTTAAAAGTTTTGTAATAGTGATTTGAAAAAATCAGTCAGTAAAAGAACATTATATTTTTTTAATTTTCATTGTTTATTATACATTTATGTAAATGTATACATAGTGACTGATAGTAGTAGTTTATAAACAATAGTATTACTTATTTACTTGGACGAACAATTTACCATTTCCCAGTGAAATAAATAATAAAATCACATCAGTTTTCCTATCAATGTTTTTTTTATTTGATATAGGCATAATGCTGAAACAATCAATAAGAAAGTAGTTTAGTGAACGACAATTTTTTTAATTTACTATTTGTTATTTATAATAAATATATACGTTCAAAATTTATTCTTATTTCATAAAATTATTGGCTTACATTTGTATACTGTTTAGCTCTTTTACTACAAATTTTCCATTTTCTTGAAAAATAATTTATATTTATGCATACTCAAATATTTTTAGGACGTCATTTATAGGATTCGATGTTAACATATTTTTTTACTGTCATTCTTGTCATATACTATTTATTATAAGCAAGTTAATTATATTTTAGAACAAGTTGACATAATTATAATAATAAATAATGTACAATGCGTTTATTTTCAGAATACGTAATCTTTTATGAAATTGAAACTATTTTAGATTCATGATTCTATTTCATTTTATTTAAAATGTCTACCAATACTTTATTATAGACTTTTTACCCAACAATTCTTTGTTATTTAATATTATTTTTTTTCAAGAATTATAATGAATTTATAAACATACATATTTGCATGTCCATGCCTTTCTGTGTCTTTATGTGTGTATACATTTTATGTAATTCCTCTTGAAAATGTTACCCAAAATATAACTTTAACACCATACAGTAATTAAAACTTTCAAATTGAAGAAGTGAACTTATTTAAGTTTTTGATATGCATTTATCCTAAATTATAATTTTTTTTTTATAATTATTATTATTGAAATAATATTGTAGATATCGTAAAATTAACCATATATATACATGTATTTATGTCTTTGGAATAATGCCATAATATGTATTTCATCGATTAAAATAATACTCGCTTATTGTTTTATATGAAATAAATCGTAAATTGAGTGATATATATATATATTTAATGTTGATTTGTTATTGTTCGGAAGGGAATATTTTGTGAGATGTTGGTGTTAACGCCATGATTTAGTTATTTGTATAAAATTAAAGTGTTACGAACATTTTTCATGTTCCCCTGAGGCCCAAGTATCGGAAATGATTTGTGTTTGTATGCCGCGCATTGGTCGTAATTTATAGTGATTAATAAAAAGCAAAAATTGTTCAGAATCGTCTACAATTTCCCTGTGAAACATTTAAATGTGATGGTTATATTTTATTCTGCGTAAAACTTCTGGAAAATCTGTGTCTTTTGTTTAATACTGCTTATTTAAAATCTTTTGTTATATATTTATATAAAAATATGCGCTTTAGTCGCAGCGGTAGGCAATAAGTTATATCTTATATCATAATTTTAACTTAAATGAGGTTTTTATATAAAAATCAGCATCAACAGATTCTTGTAACAAATTTTTGTATTCGACTCGTTACGTCGGGGTAGAAGATATGAGGGTCCCCTTACGTGAGGTTTTTAAAATTGCACTCAAAATAATTAATGTGTAAATAACGACCAAAACCAAACACTAGGAGATTATTTCAGAGTTTCAATGTTTTGAAGTGAATGTTTCAATGTTTTGAGTTTTGACCATGTATAGACTATTTTATTTCTCAACTAGAATTGAGATCCCTGGTTCAGAAAATTATGTTTGAAGGTGAATTATGCATTTGTTTATATATAATTTGTGTGAATTAATAAATAATACATTTTACACGATTTGAATGTATATTTTCAGAAAATCTTTTCTGAATTTATTAGAGTCTTACATTAGATTCCAATAGTTCAACAGCTATACTTGAGTTGCGGAAAGTAAAACTAGCTAGGCTGCAGGTTGTTCGTTTAACTTCAAAGTAATATTGAAGGCTGAATCTCTAGAACTATGTGATGCATGAACTTTTCCCAATACAAGTAAACCATTAAAAATCTCGCACTAGGTACCTACCTGTCTCAACGGGTAATCCTGAGAGAACTTTTTCTGTTGTTAAATAATGTGTTAAATTTTCATTCCCTGGAATTACACTGGGGGTTTCCGTAACAATATTAATGAAAAAAATATTCATGTTTCTAACGTAAGTCTTAAGAAATAGTATGGGCCTAGTTAATTATTAGCCCTATGTATGTGATCGTCTTCCCGGCCGTCGTACCTACATTGTTACCCCGTAGCCAACGGCCGTCAATATGACGTATCGCAAGTTGTACGGTCGTATAATATTTACCCGAAAATGAATATAAGCAGTAGTACATGTACGGCATAGTTAAACAAAAAGTGGGTAACCTAAATGGTTGTTTAATTTATGACTTCCAGTGCGTTTCTGTACAGGATGATGATTTTTTTCCAATTGAGACCACTAGGAAATATTTGCACATATTATTATACAAAAATACTTGAGGCAAGACATTTTATTTTTTATTTATCAATTGATATTATTAAAAAGAAAAATTAATTATTTTTAATAAGTTAATTATATATTTTACGATACTGTTTTTCCAACCGGAACATTGATTGAACGATTGATGTTTATTTCCATTTTAAGAGTAGGTATTAACCTCAAAGACAATTCGGTTTTTTAGAAATATATTATTTGAATTCCTGATGCTTAGATATTGTTGTTATAATTATTATTTTCTAGTATACTGTTTAAATATTATCCATAAAGTTGTCTACAATGAGACAAGAAATTATTAAAATTACTTAAAAATTAACAAAAATATTCGTGTTCCACATATACTTACATACGTGTTTTTATTGCTTATGTTTTTACTGTTTTGTCTTGCATAAAAAAAAAATACGTTTACAAAAACGAATTTGTAAAATGTTCGTAATGTAAATAATTTCAACATTTTTAACACGCAGGTAAACACAACTATGAAGACTTTGCAGATAATCATTTTTTTTTTTTTGTTCATTGTGTTTAACAAATTTAAATCAAATCAAATTAAATCAAGTACAAGAGAAATGAAAAGTGGATTGTGAATTGTGAATTGATAATATTATTATGGATTTCACCAGTGAAATTCACTACGTACGCGAAACAACTATAATTATAAATGATAAATTATATTAAAACTATGTACGCGAAACAACTATAATTATAAATTATACATTATATTAAAACTATGTACGCGAAACAACTATAATTATAAATTATTAATTATATTAAAACTAACGTAGAAACAGTACATCTATTTCACTCGTGTTCAGGTTTTTCTAATGTGAAACGCCCATTCATTGTCATTTATGCACCGCCTCGTATTATTTCACCCGTTTACATATTGTATACACTGTATAAATTGTAAAATAAACAAATAATAAAAAAAAGTACACTATGAAATAAATCGAATGCATATTATACATTATCGGAACATCTTGGTGGCCTTATGTTATAGGTAATTCGTGAAAAAATTTGTTGAGTAAAAACATAAATTAATAAAAGAAAGTTATTACCTACTTACCTAATTCCATGCTATTAGTTGGCGTTGGAGATTATGAATTCGATGTCGTTTCGTTTCTCGTACACTTTAAAGTCTAAAATGAAGTATTGTATTCAGTTGCATCGATTTTGCAAACAATTACATACAGTCACGTCGAGATTGAAAATGTTTTTGTTAAGTTATCGTGAATTTTGAATCTTTAGGATCTAATTATCATCAGGAAGAACAAATTAAAAAAAAAAAATTAAATCGATCGGGAACAATAAATATTAAATGTTAATATGTTAAGTTGCGACTTAAAATAAATGAATAAATGAAAACATTTTCTAACAAATTTTGTTTCTCAACCATACAACCACTTGTGGATAATCTATTGAATAGATATGGAAGATCTATTCGAAAATGTAGATAAGAAGAATAAATACCAATAAATTAAACATATCTTAGATAGTGAAAAATGTCTTATTTTTGTAAGTATCAAAATCAATGATTACTGAAAACCTAGGTCATTTCAAACCCTTAGTTTTCGAACTTCACATTGTTTTTGAACATTTGATAATATATTTCCACTATCATTATAAATTATTCAAATCCCTTATGACCCAAAAATTATTATTTGATTATACCGTATATATAACATACTATTAGATTTGTGTTATAGGTAATCATAGGACTATAGCAATAAGTTACGTTACACAAAATCAAAATAAATTTACTCGTATTTATCGACGAAGGAAAAATGAATTAATTGATCTAAACTTATTACTAACAAATAATTTAAGTCATTAACTTTACTTTAATTTGCTAGGCCAACTTTGGTACAAAATATTAGATATAGGTGAGTTCTATATTGGTATAATTATGAACGTAAAATTATAGTAATAGTGAAGGATTATATATAAAAGTTTGTAATTACAACCGTCTAACGATGAATTATTTGATTTTACGGTTTTTTTTTTTTTTGTCTATAATAAAACATATGTAAACTGGTATTTTTTGTGGGAGCTTAAGCACTGCTCGACTTTTCATCGAAATTGTGCCTCTGCTATGAAGTATCAAAAAATTTAGTGATATTATATTATTATATTTATTATATTATATTATATTGAGTTTTATTGATATCTAATTTCCGAAGTCATGTCCGATATAAAATTTAAGACGTCATCGATCTGAGAAAAATGTTTTTTTTTTTATAAATCACTGATGTTTAAAAATAATGTCATAAGTTTTTAAATTTGCTACTCACAATAACGAAATAATCGTTTTATTTTAACAATACATTGTACGTATATAAATCGTTTTTTTTTTAATTCTAAGCTGGTAACTTATAATATCATAATTTTTAATTTTATTAAAACAACATGATAAATGTAATTAAATATAATTTGTTTATATATGCTGTATTAAATATAATAAGCAGTTGAACTTTAACTCTAAAAAACAACTTCTAAACAAAGTTTGTTTTAGTGACTTTCACAGTATACGTAATGAATAGTAATGAGTAAAGCAAGGACTTTCATGCACTAAAAAATCATCAAATATGCATTTAAAAATATGCACTTATGCATCAAAAAATTTAAAATATGCGGTTAAATATGCCCTTAAAAAAATTAATTTTATTATCTATATATATATAAATAAGTGTACATTTTGAATAAATCTTATAGCTCAAGATCCACCGAACCGATTTCGATAAAAATTTCAGGGCATATTAAGATTGATATGTAGATGGTTTCTGTGAAGTTTGTACGCTGTGCGATATGTGGTTCCGGAGTTATGGCCTCTTAAGTTAGTACGATGTTTCGCGCGCGCGGTTTCAGTTTTTAAAATAAAATGTTTCCTAGGTAACCAAATGGCCTTTCCAAAAAATATTTTTTAACGGATGCCTACGTCGTAGTAACTACTATCCGTATGTCAAATGTCAACCCGATCCGTCCAGTGATTTGAGATATGCGATTACCGATTATAACTGTATAAGGTATATAATGTAAATGTATATAGTACCTATAGTTCAATTAAAACAAATATCATTATGTCATATGACGATTGTGCGCTTTTCTCAACCTAATTTTTCTTTTACACTGATATAATAGACATTGGTCTGATCTAAAGTTGTAACATATCTCTCCGGCACCGCTGAAGTTGAGACCCACTAAGGAAGAATTTTTCAAAATCCTTGGGTAATTCTACGTAGCATGCTCGCGCGTAAGCTCACCCAGTATATTGGTAGTTATGGCACCTACTTATATATAAGTGAAGGATATCGTCTATAAAAAAGTTTTGTAGCTAACATCTGTACTAACTATTTGTACCTATAGCATTTTCTAAACCTATGCAGGCATGCAGCTAAAACTTAGCGTTAATAAATCCCGTGCGAAGCCGGGTAACTCGCAGCTAGTTATTCTATATAAGTTTTAACTAGATTTATATTATTATTTATTAAATTGATTTGGAATATGTTTTGAATGTTGGATCCCATTCTTCTTAATTATTATTCTGCACCTAATAAAACAAAAAAGGTTTTTTAAAATAATTGATGAATTATTCTCAAATATTTACCTTACCTAAATTAGAATTGCACTGAATTATTAACATTTCTTTGATATTTTCAAATAGCAGAGAACGTCTTTTATCTGTCAGCAGGTTCTTATATTGCGAAAAACTTCGTTCGACGTCCACTGACGTGATCGGTGCATATTGTAATAACCCAAAAGTAAAAGGAAAAATAAGGTGGTAAAAGGAACCGGGTTAAATTACCTTCCTCCTTCTTGTAAGGAGGGCACTCGGGGTTACAAAGGTCCGAGAGCTGATGTAGTTGACTGTAGGTCTCACAAGCTTATTACAATTATATCACTCACCTGATTCCGCCTCGTTGTACGGCCGTTGATACTCGTACCGCTCACGGTGTAGGATTACAGGAAATGATCAAATGAATGTGCAAAGTCGTTAATGGGTTGCAATTGGACACTTTGACACTCACACAGAAATCAAATGTTATTAAAAATGATACTTGCGTAAAAGTAAAAAGAGATCTCCGGAAGTCGGTGCGCCCGCACTGACGACTTGCAACGGAGAGCCCGCGAGAAGGGTTGTCTGAAGACCTTTTATAGAGCGATCTGACTGTGTGGTGGGATGGTTATTTTGACCAAAGGGCGGTTTCCCATGAAGGTTGACCTAGTTATTGACAATGGGTAACCGTTAGATTGTTGTCCCTTTTTATTGCTTGTTTTTTGTGTGTGTGCCGAAGGAGTCGTTATTTATTAAATCATAACATTTTTGTATATAAATGATACTGCATATCATTACAATATTTGAAGTAAATCATTTCACTAGCATTCAAATCTCCTAATTCATCAATGTTTTCCTCAGTGCCATTTAAAATATTTGAAATTATACGAAGCGTATTGAAACCTTTGTTTTTTTCTATTACTTTTTTAAGTTTTTCCATTACTGATTTTATACTCTTCGATTGTGTATCAATTATGTTCATATCGTCTATAATTTTGTTTAAAATGTTAATTGAATCGACTAGTTTTAATCCACTATCGTGTTTATACCACGTACCTACTATTCGTTAAAAATACAAAAATTGACATAATAAATACCTACTGACCATTATTATTATTTCAAGATAACGTTTATCTTTATCGTCTTTATGAGTGTATAACAATTGTTGACCTTAGTTCATGAAAAATATTCACCAAAGCGCTTGATTTTCGACAAACCATCAAAATATGCACTAAAAGCTTAAAATATGCTCTTATAATCAAAAATATGCCCCTTAAACCAAAAAATGTCCAAATATGCAAAAATATGCACTAAAAACTTTGAGTATTTCATCATAAACGTTATGAAATGTATTTTGTACTTAACAAGCATACGATAAAGTTAACCAGAAAAAATATGCAAATGCATGAAAGTCCTTGCACTAGTAATGAGTAATGACCAATGATGATAAAAAATATCTTATAATTTAACGCGTTGCGATGAACGATAAAATTAAATTGTCAACTTTAAAAATGTTTGTTTTATTTGTGGTTAAAGAACCGACCGACAGCATTGTATCATACTCTGCTTGTTATAATTGTTAACGACACGAAAAAAGTATAAGAACATGGCTTGTCATGGTGTTTGAGTGTTTGACATAACCTAGATTAAGATTACTTTGATATTATATATCTGGTTCGAATTAAATCGGAAATATTTGAATACAAATACTAGACAATATGACTTTGTTATTATTCCCTTATAATTTGTAATTGCACTTAATACCAAAAACAGTATCTCGCTTCGCGTTTACAATATCCTAATAATATAACTGACGATCAAATCGAATTAATATAATATTATCATTCTTAACGCAAAGCGTCTATACTGTGTCAAGTTGCTTGAAAACATATTTCAAGACGAATTTCACGAGGTTTGTTGACGGCCCAAGAAGATTATAGATGTGCGAGCATTGGATGCGAATCGCGTATCAGAAAAATCGAAACGGAGCGTTCGGGTGCTAACGAAGTTGTTGAACGGTTTATGGGCATGATCAAATCCCGGAAGGCGGTCACTGGCAGATTATCATAAAGAATAAACAAAATGAACGGTACCGGGATTGCTACAAGCTCGCATTAGGATATACTATCTTCAGCTAACTGCGTACTGTATATGGCATTCGCGTTGTATCCCTTCTGAACTCGGGGTACAATCAACTCGGCTTGACGGCTGGACGCGGACACGCGGTACACTTCTACGGAAGAAAATCGCAACCAAGTGGCTACCAAACTCGCCGGCCACGGTGATTTAAAAGCCGTCAACGTACAGAGGCGAATCGGGACAATCAAGAGTACAGTAAACGACATAAAGTATGTTTAAATAAAAATAAAAGAACGAATAAAAACAGATTCGTAAGAAACAGAATAATGTTATGGCTTCATCGTTTTTTTTTTTTTTTTAGAAAAATTCACATGGAGGACGCAATAGACATGCAATTCAAAGTTGACCCGACAAGTGCGTTGCAAGCATTGTGTACGTCTCGTGATTGGATGCCGCCGAAGTACCATTTTTTTTTAAAGGGTGGTAAACAAAATTTTTCCTTTTCGGCAAGTTGCGCTGTTATGAAGTGGACAGTCAGGGGTAAGCGATTTAATTTCAATTACTAATCACGTTCAATACACTAGCAGCAATGTTCTTTTGTACTGATTGAACAGTCGAGGGGCTGACAAAAGAAGAAGCTGGGCGACAAGCTGCTGCGAAAATGTATCGTAAAATCCAAAACGTAGAGGGCAACATTTTATTGGGCAATGCATATTTTGGACTTGACTATGAACCGATTACTGCCGTTGAAGTTAAAGCGCCTGCTGTACCCACCTTGGTCGATGACACGAGAGCTGCAAAAATAGACGAATTCCCGATGCTCGACATGTCCCAGACGTCCCTTGCAGAACCGGATACTGATCGACCACTCGGGACCATCGAATTACTTGCACCTTATAAAAATTACGTGACGTCAGCAAACGAGTCTGTCAGTTCTCCTGTCAGCGCCGATCTCGCGAATCGACTTCGGCTATCAAATAATCCGAGTGTGCGCGAATTGAAGGTAATCGCAGTTCTAACCACAACCGTTTATGTAACGTGCGTACAATATGACACATAATATTTACTAGTGCAATTTTTGCTCTTTCACAGGCATTGAATTCCATAAGCGAAATCACGGTTCCTTCCTGTACTGAGTTCATGCTTCGTATTGTAGAAGAAGAAGGATTAAAAATGAAATTAACATTTTCCACTTCCTATGTACCACCAAAAGGTACGGTTCCAAGATTAAAGTTTCTATGCGTACATCTATCGTGTTTAACCAAACCATTTTTCAGGAAAAGATTTTAGGACTGTTCGACCTGCGACCAGTGCATTGAGAACCTTTGGCTACGGGGAAACGATGTACGACTGTAAAAAACACGCGGCTCTTGAATGTTTGTTTCGTTTCAAATTAATGTTAACCAGTTAATCACTTGTTATAAGTTATAACAAGTGTTATAACTTATAACATATTTAACAAAGCATTGTACATATTATAAAATATTATTTATTTTCTACTTTTTAGTTCTCTAATAACTTAAATAAAAATCATTTTTTGTTTTATGCATATCTTCCTTATTTAAATACATTTAGAAATAGGGCGAAACTCCTAGGTCAGGTGAGACTCCATGAATGGGTGAATTATACCGCTGTTAGGTATTTTAAATTTGAAACCATTGTATCATATTCCTTTCGAAAATTCGATTCTGAATGACAGAGGTTGGGGGATCAGTTTATAATGTTTGTTTAAAAAAAACTTTTTAAAAGAGAATCCCAATAAAAAAGTGATAGCATTGATTAACTTAAAATACCTATAAAGAGCATAACAATTGTTGAAATCTTTTGAAATTCACACAATTTCTAGATTTCTAAATTCTATCAAATTATATCTAATTCTAAATTTCAATTTCTTCTATGTTGTATATCAAACAAAAAACTTCCAAAGCTTAGCGTATTCGGTCAAAATCCATGTCTTTTATTCAAATAACATTTCATTACATTTAATTAAATACAATTAATTAGAATGAATGAATCAACCAAGGAATTATTTCAAATGTACGATGATTAGGTACAATAAGTGATTGTGACTCCAATGCAGTCGGCACATTTGCGGTCACTTGTTTTTTAAATATACATATACACTTATATTATACATACTTGAATTAACTTAAACTTTTCTTCATACTTTAAAAAGCTTAGGACTGGCAGTAAATATTAATATAATATTGACTGGCGTGTTTAAAAGTTGTTTTTTGGTTTTTCGAAATTATTGAAGTTTATCGTGTTATTATAGACACACATTTTATCCGATATTTTATCTAATAATACAATTATTTATTAATTATTATACTCAATTATTAAACCTAACCTAACTTACCTAACCTAACTTTTTGCAATTTCTGGACATAAGCTAGATTTTAAAGGTATTTCCTTAAGGCTTACCTTTCGGTGTCTCGATTATTTCTAATTCAGATACTAATGATTATATATAATATATAAGTAATTATTCACGCGCAAAATGATTATTTCAATTCTTAATTAATGGTTGATTACTCGTGTATCAGCGTGATGATTGTCTACAGTCTACAACTTCGAAAAACACCGTCATAACGGTGGTACTGTCATATCGATGGCTAAGAGGCCAAAAGTTGTAAGTCACAAAGACTAGATTTTACAGGCGAGCAGTTTTAATTTTTCAAAATGTTATAACTTGCGTTATAATTGTATATATGATAAAATGTGAATGAAAGTTTTAGTTTAATTGAGCGCATAAAAGTACATATTATACGAGTATATATTTAAGTATGTATATTTAAAAAACGAGTGATCGGAGGTGCGACCAAAAAGATTCTGACCGCAAATGTGCCGACCGCCTCGGTGGCGACACCCAATAAGTATAGTCAATACGAATATTTAATAAAGGATATAGGATATATACATAGGTTTGTATAAATAGATTTGTTGTATGCGTGTAATCATTTAAAATCTGTACGAATATGACATCATTCTAATGTAACACAATATATTGTACCTATTCATTTTGAAAACGATCGGAAACATGGAATGTATAATTAGCGGTTTTACCCGTTAACACCATAAAACAATAATGTAACAAAAAAACGAACGCATTTGGATTTCTCAATAAAACTGTTCAATTGACCGGACAGTTTTTTTAGTACGGCTTAAGTTGGTGATAGCGTAAAAATGTGTAAGAATCTTTAACATCACTTAGTTAATGAAACATCTTATGTTTTGATAAGTGAAACTCAGTAAAAGTACAGCATAATATTTAACTATTAGTGTGTTCTATAATAAAATAGAACCAATAATATACAGGATCTTAACAATATATTAACTAAACCGAATTAACTATCAATTACATTATCCTTATAAATTGAATGATATTCAAGAGTTAATAATTAGTAATAACATAATTTAACAACAACGTGAGATAAAATGTTTATAATATAAAACTACATTTATTCAATATGATTTAATACTATTTAGTTATTCACTGCGGTACATTAGTTTCTTATACAAAACGTAACTTTATTTGAAATATGAATAATTGAAATTATATAATGTATTTACATGTTGCAAAGGACTTAATAAATAATATTCTATAAATTCAAGACGTTCAGGTCTACCATACGCGTTTTCTGTATCTAAGAATATATTTTGAAATGATTTGCAACGCTCACGATCAAAATAATCTTTTAAATTTTCATTTCTTGGAACATCAAATAATTGCAACAGGAAATTCAATTGAAAGTTAAAGTTATTCGTACAGCTATCTTCGATGACACGTATGTAAAGCTTTTCGAATACATTATTTATTAGTTTTTCCAGGGATAACATAAATAAAAACAATGCTGCCCTCATCATATGAAGTTCATCAAACGTTATTGAAGATTTCAACAAACATATCGATGATATCCTTCGTTTTATGTATCTCATTATTTTCTTCCCTTCTTTTATTGCAATAAAAACCATTAAGTCTGCCGCAATATTGTAATATATCATAATCTGTTGACTGTCTAATTTGGATTGAGACAGGTCATTTTTTATGGAGGACAAAGTTTTCTTCACACTTTTCACATTTTTAAACTCATAATTTGTAGCCTTCTTTTCGCATTTAATGTTCAGTAATAGCGTCGAGGTCTAAAATGTATAAATCACCAATGTACTATACATCAAATATAAGTAGTATAGATTAAAAATCATATTTAATTATATTTAATTCATCCTGAATGATAAGTTTTTCGTCTTAAATAATTAACAGCATTATCCAATACAATTCACGCTCAAAGTACCCTGGTTACGACTAAAAATAAAATGAAATAAAGTAATTCTTTTGCTACATATATTATTGACATTTTAATTCGTTGAAATATGCAACAAATAAATTTGGCCATTCTATTATATGAATGTCTTGTATACCTAGTAGTTTTTATTTATTCTTTGTATGTAATCCATAATAGGGTTTTAAGACCTACCAATTACCATAACACGTAAAATGCCGTAGTTTGGAGTTTTCTACAAAAAAATATTAATATTGTAGTATTTAAAAAATATTGTTATTTTACCAATAATCTCATATAAAGTGACTAAAATCAGTTTTGTATATAGTTACGAACTATTCATGTGTATTAAGAGAAGAACCTTATTATTAATTATATTCTACTATAGAACAATGAATTAGTTGATTGTATTTTTTTAACCTTTGTGACGATGTAGTTAAATGAAAATATGTATCTCTGTACTATATTAACATTTAACATAATAGGTATTACCATAATATGGGGGAATATTTTGATAAATAATATTTTGGTAACACTCGTTTTTTTTGAAGATTATACTTGTATATTTTTCAACGTCGTAGATAACATATTACCTACCTATATAAATTATAGTATTAAAAAATTGACATATCAATAACTAGTTAAAACAAATATTATGTGGTATCAGGAAATTTAAGCTATTATATGACTGCTTTTTAACTTCATCAAGATTAATTATAAATTATAGCCCCTGAGCGCGTTTCCCGTAATTTATACATGAAATGGAAAATCATAGGATTATAATAATTGCTTGTCTGCATTATTTATTAACGTTATTTAATAATTTCTGTATGAACCATAGGCGCAAATTGGGTTGAAGTTTTTGAGGGCTTATGTCGAATTATGTAACCCGATATAGCTCCCTCCCCCCATTCACACCCATTCATACACCAGCATTCACCTAATCAACTCCCCAAACTATAATACAAATTCAACGAATATAAAGGTTTTTAATTAAATTACAAAAAGCAAAATACAAATAAATCTTTTTATTTTTTACAGTCTAGACATTTTCATAAGAGTTCTAATGAAAATCATTTTTCGATGTATATAACTGTACATATACCTATGTACTTATAACAACATTATATGCACTACCGTAAGGGCAAAGCCACACATGCTAAATTTATTCGCATTTTTTTTCTTTACTCATTGAAGTGCTCAGATCCCTCTCAATATTAATAATTGCCAAATCGGTAAATTTATCCTGTGTTATGCTTGTCCTAAGACCTTTCGCAAGTAGCCGAGCTTAGAGGAATAACTAATATTATTTGACAAGTTTAAACAAGTTTGGAAAAACATAGTCAGCGACCACTTTCTTTATTCCAATTTCCAAGTACATTAAAATCCAAATTTCTGTTTTTCATAATCGTTATCGACTTAATGCCTTCGTTGAAACTTCCAAGTACCCATATCTTATTATTACCTTATACCTATGTTATTATTCCGGTTTGTAATTTGTATTATTATGAAAAAATAATAACGAAAAAAATCTGAGTAGGTACCTAAGACATAAATACCATTACCGTTTGATGATCAAACTAAAAATCTGGGGATGCTAATAAGCACTCCCCAAATTGCGCCAAATTGAATATACATGATCGATAAAATAAAATAATGTAATATAGAAATAAAAAAAAATAAGTATTTACTAAAGCGATGGAACAATCCCAATCAACGATTTTATCTGAATGTTCGTCGACCTTTAAAGTATAAAAAAATAAAATTTAGCATTATACATTAATTTTACAACGATATTATTCAAACACAAAAATGATTACAAACTATTTGTTGTTAAAATAATGTGACGCCACCACTTCATTTGTATAAATATATGTTTTATAAATGGTAATCATAAATTATTTTGTTTGAGTATCTAGTAAGCATTTTGGAAAATATTTTTTAATAAGTATATAATTAAATAAACTTTCAGAAAATGAATATGAAAAGTTTGAGCACTTTGAGTTTGAAATTAATTGGGTTCGCTCGGTTATTATATGCAATGATACTTACATTTTACATAAATATAACATTTTTCATCTTCAAAGATATAATCAATAAATCTTTCTGCATTAAAGACAAATATACCTTCTAATAGATCTTCATTCACAAAAGAGATCGTGTTATTGACAAACAAAATTTGTTAGAAAATGTTTTTATGTCTTTTTAAGACTTAAGTAATAAGTCGGATTTCAACGCATGGACCTTATTTGTGATAGTAGCGTTACTCATGATCCAATGCAAATATTTGAGTGAAGTTTTATTAATGGAATTTATTAGTTATGCCCTTTCTTTTACAATGAATTTAAAAAAAAAATTTTAAAACCTTAAAAATACAATTTGAAATGTTTAAGATTTTTTTTTTAAATTTTTAAAATAGCCATTTTATAAAGCTACTTAAATAATGATATTTAAAAAAATGTTAACTAACGTTATTTTCAATAAATGAGAGCAGTTTATAGTAAAAAATACAACAAATTTTACGTTTTTCACGGTTAAAATTCAAATTCAATAACGAACACTAAACTTGTAAACTGCATTGTCTAATATTAAATTATATTTTACCTAACGCGCATTTAATTATAATTTATATCACCTTTAATACAATGATAAAAATTTAAACAATAAAAAATTTGGTTGATCCTTCTAAAACATTATTAGAACTTTGTGAGGCCATAGTTAAAGCAATAATCAATTCAAATAATATATTTGATTATTGATTGATATTATAATATAATAAATCATAATTCATAAGCAATAATCCAAATGACATGTTAACTTCAGTACAAAGATCCTGGGATAATAAAATTTAATTATGTATTGCAGTTTAAGGTAGACACTTTGAAAATTTGTAAAAATAAATAAAAATATTATATAAAATAATAACGAGTAGTGAGTTTTTGAATTATCTTTAAAAGTGTGAAAAACGTAAAATTTTAAAATTTGTTGTATTTTAAGTATGAATTGCTCTCATTCATTGAAAATGCGATTAATTTCAAGTTTTTTTTCTTTATACCATTATTTAAGTAACTTTATAAAATAGGTATTTTGAAAATTTAAAAGAAAGATTTTTTTAAATCATTGTAAAAAAGAAAGAATATTACTAATATATTATATTAAAAAAAACTTTACTTAAATAATCGCATTGGATCATGAGTAATGGTGACTGACTTTCCAATTAATTTACATAGGTAGGTACTATACACAGTAAGTTTTTGGAAGTTATGTTTACTACTTGTTCGATGTATAAAAAGTAAGATTTTCGGTGTTCTTTATAATATTATCAATTTCTTTGATTTACCTGTTGTTCATATTTTTTATACCTACTATAATTTTATCTGAATTTAACTCTTGGATATTGTGAACAAAAAAGTCTTCATAATAGTTATTTTGTATACCTTCGCCCTACTGGCTACTACGTGATCCAAAACTTTGAAATCAATGAAAAATAACAGTAAACATAATCCAACTTCCAACATACAACATATTTTGATAAATTCTTCTGTGTATAAACATTGGTATTATTTTTGTACAACACATAGCAAACATATGTATCTAAGAAAAAAAACACAGATGTGGGCATGTGGTGAACGATAAGTTATTGATTTTTGATTTTAATTCGATTTTTAACCATAACAGTACGACGAATCAAAATAAAATCGGTTTTGTAAAAGTGATAGTATAAAAATTATTTAAAGAAAAACAACAGTAATTGTGCGATGAGCACAAAAACACTAAGGACTACATTGTATGAAGTCCATCCCTCTACTTAACTACTTTACTCTAGTTATTAAATAATATATATATTAACTAATAACATGTTCAGGATAAAAAGTATACAATTATATATTTCAATTGTTGAAATTGTAAATCCATACAAAATTAGAGTAACAATCTACTATTTTTATGCATTTGAAAAACATTGTTAAAATGTGTGTTTTATGTGAGCTACTTATTCACTTCATACTAATTGTAGATAGTTAATGATTGCATTCTTATAGTTGCCTCGTTCGTTATATGAATAATTGCATGATACTTACGTAAATAGAGCAGTATTCTTCTTGAAAAATATAATCGATGAATTGATCTCTGTCAGCGTGTGGCTGTGGTTCGAAAAGATCTTTATCCACAAGAGGTTGTACGGTCGATAGACAAAATGCGTTGGAAAATGTTTTAACCTCCTCTTTGTAGATGTTCAATAATTCTGCAGTGCCGGTTGTTAAACTTCGAACCCCACTCGTGTCCAAATGCTCGGCGTTCGTAGATTCCGTTTTCAAATTGTTAACAAACTTCAATAACATTCGCTTTAAATCCACAGGTGCGATTCGTTCGAATCGAATTGTCTGCAAAAACGATACGGTGTGAATAACCACCGAGTCGTTGTACCCGTACCCGGTGAGAAACGAGACGACGCAAAACGGATGGTCCCCAATAGCAACGTCACGGTTCACGTCGCTGTTCGACCGGTCGGTAACAAACGCGTGCGCTTCGATCAGATACGAAACCATCAGCTTTTGGAAATATTCGGACACACCTTCCATCATGGCTTCGTCGAGCATCTCTACCTTCTCTTTTACGCCGGCCAGAGCTTTTTCCAATGTCTTTTCCGCCGGCGTAACGACGCTCGTAAGTCCATCGTCGATCGTCGCGTTCAATCGGTCGTCGAACCCGTCAAGTTTGGAACATTTGCTCAGTGCCCCTACGATTTCGTCCGTCCCTGGTTGGAATGGCTGTTCTCTGTGCTCGACGGCATTCGTCGATCTTCTGCACGTCACCGCGAACAACCAAAGCACTACGAACGCCTTCATGATTGCGCACGATTGTTCCGACGACGGCACTCAGGCGGGACCACGTGAAAATTACACATTATATAATATATTTTATTGTATCCCGCACACATGCTTCGTGCGCAAACTCGATTTTGCCAAGAGTCGTGTTTATTTCCGCGCAACATTTAGCAAACATCGCTTGGTACACAACACGTGTTACGTTATTTGAACTTCAGGCACCACATCGTGCGCAATCAGTGGCGTACATTCAAATTTGATCTGGGGGGGGGGGGGTTTAAAAAAAATAACCAACACTAAGACCTTCCCTTTAAAACTACCTATTTCCCTAACAATCAATTATGTATCAATTATTCCTATCATATTTTGATAGGAAAATTGTAATTAATATCAGGGACCCAAATTATGCTCAAAATTTCTTCTGTTTCACTTTGCTTTAACAATTTATTTGTGTAATGTGCAATGTCAAAAATATTATAACTGGAAGATGTACGATTAATATCTGTAGTCGAAGGTGTGAACTGAGTGATAGGTGTATCAGATACAGATACAGTTGATGGTAATGAGGAACTAGAGGAACTTATAACTGTTTGAGTTGCATTCAATGAATTTGACAATGAATTCATTATTGAAGGTGGTTTTGAAAAAAAATGATTGTATTTTCGATTGTTTTTTTTCAGGCATGATTACTATTTATTTTAACTTGAAAACCTAAAATATATCGAAATCGATTTATAATGATAATGATGTGATAATAATAATTGTGATTATAATAAAAATAATATCTGTTTGAAAGACAACTAAAATATATAATACTTATTTATTATTATTTATTACTTATTAGTTATTACTTATTAGGTAACTTATGTACTTAAAAATACAATATATACTATATGTGTATGCATATTAACTTAACTGAGTTAAAAAAAAAATCATTAACTCGATCAGCCTTGTGTATTTATAATTCATTTTAATATTTTAAACGTTTAATGTTTTACTTTTAATGTTATAAATTCAAATTAATCTTAACTAAATACTGGTTTGTGGAGTTCAAAGAATGGTTGTTGACATAAACTTCTCCAACGGCAGAAGCCAGAATAGAACAAAATGAACGAAATTATAATTCATAATTAAATATTTTAACATGGTCATTTACGATAGTGCTATAAAAATAGAATCCATTTCACCGTATTATTGTCGCTCACGAGAAATTCAACGATTATAACGTAATCGATTTTACCTCCGTTGTCTGATCGAGTCGGTCTAGAATCTAGATAATGAAAATATTAATATGCAATTAACTGACTATGTACGATCAAGTGCCTATTTTGATTGATATACGGCAACCATAATTTCGTTATGAAATCTTTTTTCGTTGTTGGTAAAGTATAGTGTTTACTCAATAGTCATATTGTTTGTCCGGGTTCGTGTATACACGGATGATAATTAATAAGAAATTCATCAATAATATCACATTTTTTTTTTTTGGTCCTGGGGGGGGGTTTGAACCCGAACCCCCCCCCCGTATGTACGCCACTGTGCGCAATCGTACTCATTCAAATCGTTTAAAAAGACAAAATGTACGAAGCAACTATAATAACAGCGAATCGATTCATGTCCTATTATCGTATGACAGTTGACTATGCACTATTGTTCGAGGCTGAGCGTACGCGAGTTGAATAGTTCAAGCCGAGTTTAAAGTTAAGTTAACTTGACCTTTTTAACTTTACCTATCACTTTTTTTATAGTAGCTTAATAAATAACGAGTTACTTAGACTCAAGCAATCCGAAACTAATAATTTTATAGTATATTTTTTTTTCTCAAACATGGCAATTTATTTCATACCAGTATAGGTACCTACATAATATATTTTCAATAAAAGTTATTTATATTTCGTTCGTTAATTGTAAAAATGTCATGTTTTCGCGAATCCATTTATCTGCTTATATTTTTATGGCACCCAAATAACGAAGTAACGAGTCAAATAAAGAGACAGTCGATAAAATAATTAATACACTTTATGAGAATATGTGTATTGATAAAATTATAAAGCGTAAATATAAATGTGTATAATAAATATCTTATGTAGGTACCTAACATTAATGTTAATTTTGATACCCTAATACTTAACTACTAAGGATATTATATTTAATTGATTAGTTTGTATTTATAATTGTATAAGTATTTTACTATAGGTAACAAAGATTATATGATCTAGGTCCTAGATTCTAGGATATCCGTATGCCAGATATGCAGTTAGCTCAGTTGGTAATTGGTATATATATAAGCCCTTATCAATTATATCTTTTTAATTTGTGGTTTTACCTTGACTTATTTGTTTTATATTAAGGGACATGTTGTCCTTAAGAATTGTTTTAAATATAAATCAAATAACAAAAATATACACAATAACATCAATACCACCCTACTATAAAGAATTTGTAGAATTTGTTAATTAAATGTATTATCCTAGGACAAAATATTTGATCCCTTCGAGTAACTGATAAATAATTAGCTAATTTGTGAAACATAAAAGACATTTTAAGCAGGTACCCACATGACAAAAAGTGTAACATTGAACATGAAATAATTATTACTATTTATTTATTTTTATCAATTTTGGGTACCTAATTATAGACCGAAAATAGGCGTGATGGTACGAAAAAAATATTGAAGAATAAAATATAATTTTTAAAATTCATTAAAATGCAATGATTTGAGTTAGGTAACTACTTTAGAATTCATAGTAAAAAATGTTTTAACTTACTCTTAGGATGAACATAATCATTCAGAAATAGAGATTACCAGAGATAATTATGTTTCTACTTCTGAAGGCATGGACGATGAACAAAGAATTAAAAAATGGTAAATGAAGAATTAGATATGTAAATATGTTAATGAGTGCAGTTAATGCTCAAAAAACATTAATTCAATTATAGGTAATGGAGAGATTATACATTAAATGATGCAAGATGCAAAGTAAAAAAAAAATTACATAAATACACTTAAAATGTCTTGTTTCATAAAAGAGGTTTATTGTTTAGGAACAGTTAAATCTAACTGAACTCACTGATGAATTTAAATATAGTTTGAAAAATAATTACACATACCTTAAATATTGAAATTAAAAATAATGAAGTTATGAATAAAATAATAATATAGAAAAATTATAAAACCTTAAACAAAAATATGTTAGCGTTGAAAATAATTAATAAGTTAATAATAAAATAACAAAGGCGTTTCCAATTTCCATACTGGACCTACAATTATCTTTTAGTTTATTTTAACTTTTTGGTGGTTTCATTTAAGCTATTCAAATCTATTTATAAATTCTACATTAGACAAATTCTAATAAAATCCATACAATTCACATAATAAATAAAATATTTAAGAATTTTTGTATTTTTTAGACCATATATGATATATTTTAAGGGCATAAATGCATGCATCATTTAAAGGTTTTTTTATAGTATGAAGTCCCAAGTCCAACTGATAACTATCATAAAGAATGATAACGGTAAGCGTATAATGATATCAAACAATATTTAGAATAGGTTTTAGCCCTGAAAATTCTTTAACATTGTTAACTGCTGATGGTGCTCATTAGATTAACTGTTTGACTTAATTTTTTTCTAGTATTATAGTATTCGTCAGGTCTTTGCACACTACATGGTTACGAACAAATGAAATTTGTAGTCTATAGAAAACCACCAAATGAAAAATATTTTCTTTCAAATATCATCATAATACAAATATTTTCAGTTAATTATGTATTATTTTAAAAAAAATTTACAAATGAATGAACAAAACAACTATTATATCGATAAAATAATAAACATTTAATCATCATAAAGATAGTTTAACACTCGAATCACCAACAATTAAAAAAATAGCAAGATTACATTTAAGTAAACTCTTTCTCTTAGCGAAATATTATTTATAAAGCTTTAATAAGTATAAATTTAGAAGATCCCATTTTTAATTCTTTTATAGTTTACAATAAATATTGTTCGTAGCTTATGAGGAATAAAATTTCTTCGATTTATCCTTGGCGTGATCTAACAATAACTGACATGGTTGAAATGGGAGGCCATAATTATCTTGGAATGATTGCATCTTTGCTACTAATTTATCAGCTCCATACCAGTCAACCCATCTGAATGGACCGCCAGAAAACGGTGGGAATCCAAGACCGAACACAGCACCGATGTCACCTTCAGTCTGTAAAAGTATTTCATACACACAATTAAAATAATTGTTGATTTTGATACAATGAATAAAAATCGGTAGTTAAAACATGGTTTGAGTTGTTTTATGGACATTAAAAAATAATAATAATAAAACAGCTTGTATATGGTAAAGATTGAAACTTATTATCAAAAATAAAAAATAAAAATGTAAATTTATGTCAGTAGTTTTAATATCTAAACATGATTTAAAATTTAAACACCCATTTATTTTAATTTATATTTGATGTAGAAAACCTCAATATATTTTTCAATAACTATTAAACAATAAATATATTAGCTTGTTATTTTATTAAATAAAAAATAACACTATTGTGAATATTGAATATATAATGGTTTACTATTACTTATTACTCATAAGCTCACGGTAGTCAAAATAAATTGTTCAAAAACAATCAATACTGAACAATTAAATTATAATGATAATATAAATAAAGCTTACCGGACTATTAAGAATTGAATCTTGCAAACACAACACTGCCTCATTAACAAATCTGGACACAATACGTAGCTGTTGATTTTCAACAGATTGATCACCTTTTGGTTCCAATTTATATTTTTCTAATAAGCTTATAGCTGCAGCATTTTCAGGCCTACTTTTGGTTCCAGCTCTATATTCAAAGTAACCTTTACCAGACTTACGACCTTAACAATATTAAAAACAAAACAATTAATTATTTATAAAATATTTTAAACAAATATAAATCTTACCTAAAAAGCCACTATCCACCATGCTTTTTAAAACATTGATATCACCACCAGCGAATCGTTCACCAAAAGCTTTGGCTAAATCAGTGGCGATATGATAGCCAACATCAATACCAACTTCATCAGACAATGTTGCTGCACCAACCGGGAATCCAAAACTCTTTGTAATTGTATCTAATTGTTTGGGGCTTACACCTTCCTACAATCAAAATTAGTTAAATAGCAATTTTATTATCTTTGTACACTTATGATAACATGCCTGCAATAATCGCATTGCTTCAGACAGCATAGCACATAAGATACGTGTTGTGTAGAATCCGGGTCCATCCTTTACAACAATAACAATTTTTCCTTGTTTCAAACCCAAAGATACAGCAGCAGCAGCAGTTTCTTTAGAGGTTTTATCAGTCGTTATTATTTCTAAAAGTTGCATTTTGTCAACTGGAGAGAAGTAATGCATTCCAATGACCTGAAATTAAACAATACTACATTTCTAACCAAAATAAATATTTTCTTAAGCCGTTTCATAATCTACATGTTAAAGCTTGAATCTTTTTTTATTTTTAACAAATCAATATTGAAAAACAAAAGTTATTAGATTTATTTGAAAGTACATCTTTATTTAAAATACTTTAATAATAAATTTGTTAAATCTATTTCATATCATTATAATGAAGAGTGAAAATAAAAATTTCATGATTTACATATAAAATATATATATTCACTATAATATTTTAAAACATTTTTTAATGGGACTTATCTAATTAAATTATAACATAGCTTCAAGTGTACTCATGTTGAATGAAGTAATTTTAAGCAATTTTTGTATTTCAGTAGTCTTTCATAAAAATCTTTAAGTACATCTCTTTTTGTCAAAATTGTTAATTTGAAGAAACAAATATTTTCAATGAAATTCCAAATAAAGTTAAAAATAAAATTTACAATGTACATGTAGTATATTTTTTTAATAATTTAGTATATGGCAAACATTGGTTGTTAAATGTAAGAAAAGCTTACATTTTCTGGTCGGCTACTACCCTCTGATATTTTTCCAATTGGTATGGCACTTGTGTTGGTTGCAATGATACAGTGTTTTGGTACAACTTGTTCAATCTCCTTAATTACTTGATGTTTGATTTTTATATTTTCAAATACAGCTTCGATGACTATATCAGCATTCGAAAAAGATTCATACGACAATGTGCTTGTCAAATCAGATATATACTTATTTTTTTCTATCCTGAAATACAAATTGTTAAACTTAGAAACCAAAAATACAAAATTAATTTAAAATGAAAATACATACTCAGTTAATTTCTTTCGTCTAACTGCACCTGTTAGACCTTTCTCAATTTGTGCTACACCTCTTGCTAACCCGGCTTTATTGGTATCTTTAAGTACTACTTGATAACCTTTATCGATAGATACATGAGCTATTCCAGCTCCCATTAATCCAGCACCAAGAACACCAACAGTCCTATGAAATAAATTTATAATAATATTAATATAATAACTAAAATGTTAAAAAAACAACAGTATATTTATTTTAATCACTAGATATAATTACATTTAAAATACCACACCCAGGATTTAAAAAAATAGATAAAATATATTTAATTATACGAATGAAAATTTAGTTATGACAAGAAAACATAAATTAAAGTAATTATTTTATAAAATATCCTTTACACAAAATATATGCTAAAATAATAATATATTTTATAATTTCAAATAATTATTGTTTCAAAAACTTATAAATGAAAAAAAAGTCAAATTACTTGTTAAAAATATTAAGGAAATCAAGAATTACCTTGGTTAAAAATACAGAGGAGAAATTGAAAGTTTACAAAACTTTTAAATAGTTGTTATTGTGATTATTTTCTCAAGTCACAATTTATACAATTTTATATAGATAATTAATTAAGATTGTTAATGCACAGTATTAATATCTACAAGATTATAGGGTTCAAGTAACATATCAGAACACAAGCTAGAAACAGTAATTAACAACTTGCCAGAATAATAATATACTTATAACAAGTATAAAATGTTTGGATTTTATTTTATTAGTTTATTCATTATTGTATAAACTTTATACAATAAAATACACCCTATTGAAATTCTCAATGAATATAGTACTATCCTTTACTAATTGGTTTTAAATAATAAATTTAATTAATAAATATACTAACTTTAAAGCAATTTTGGGCTCTCCAAATTTATTTTTCTTACATTCGGTTTGAGCTTGAAATAATCCAATTAAACTTTTACTTTGTGGTGTCATAGATAATTCAGCAAAACCGTTACTCTCTGCTGCGTAACCTTTTGTACTACCTTCAGCAATTCCAGTCTTGACAACATCAATTATCTGTAAACATCAAATCAAGAAAACAATTTAGACAAAGTTTTAACTCTAAAATGACATCATAATTATAACAAAAATAAAAACTTATTCTAAATTAATACTTTTAATGGAGCAGGATATAAACCTCGGGTCATTTTTAAGACCTTGCCCTTGGCGCTATCAAAAAATTTTTCACGAAGCCATTCTTGTTTTAATGCTAAGTCAATTGCACTATCTACTAAAGTCTTATTTTTATTCCTTTTTGGTAATTTTTGACCAGAGACAAGTTTTTTGGCTGCCTCGATTGCAACTTCTTCCAAATACTCTAATGTCCTATAATAAATCAATAGTATAATTAAAAATTATTAACACAATTAATTTTTGTGATTAAATAACCAACCTTTCAGTCGGTGTATTTAAACCTGGTCCAAGGGGTGTTACAAGTTGATCAACCAAACCAACTTTTAATGCTTTATCAGCTCTATATGATTTACCGGTTAAAGCCATATCTAATACAGTAGGCATAGATACCAATTTCGGTAAACGTTGTGTACCACCTCCACCAGGTAATAACCCTAACATAACTTCAGGCAGTCCAAGAGCTGTACTTTTACTTTTTACAGCAATACGATAATGACAAGCCATTGCAACCTTAATGAGAATTAAATAATTATAAATATTTTTCAAATATTTATTTAAGTTTAAAATTATTAAGACATATCAAACAAACAGAAATTACACTTAAATAATTGAAAACTTATAACATTCTTACTTCAAGACCACCTCCCAAACAGGATCCCATAATAGCTGCAACAACAGGTTTACTTGATTTTTCTACTTGATTAAGCATGTTTTGACCATCACGTGATATTTTATGAACTTCTTCAGCTGTCTTGCATGCTTGCAACATAGATATATCGGCACCAGCAATAAAACAGTTGGGCTTACCCGATATGATTACACTTCCTTTAATTGATGAATCTGAACTGGCTTTATCCAAATTTCTTTGTAACTCATTCATTACATCTCGAGATAGAGAATTTACCTAAAAATATAATTTTTATTTATATTCGGTAATTAATTAAAAAATTATATATTTATTTACTTTTGAATTAGGGCTATTTAGAGTAATAACCAATATATTATCAATAACTTTGGATGAAGCGTGTACATCTTGGCTCATTAACCGATGACCTGAAAAAAGGTGATATTAACTATAAAAAAAAACATTTTCATAATAGATGGTAAAAAATGAACCATTATATTTTAAATATCTAATGAAGATCTTATTATTTATAAAGTAATCACTGAATAATATTTTTAAATGGATCAACTTTAATGATAGGAATTGTAAATATTATCAAACAATTATAAATTATAACATCTACACTTTCCATAAAAACTATAATATATGGTTAAAAGTGTGAAAAAAAATATTAATTAGTGACAAAGTATAAGCTAATAATATCAATCAAAAATTGATAATAATTATTATTTTAAATTGTTGGACCATATTCATATTCATATATCATTCATCAGTATTATGCAATTATATGTACAATTATATGTAACTTTAAGATATTTAAGATCAAACAATTTTACTAAGTGATGAAACATTTTACAAAATAAAGAAACTACTTATTTCAATAATTAAGCTCATAACTTATAAGTATATATTGTAAGTGTTATAAAAATAAAATGATTACTTATTCAATACAAAATCTTCTAACTGAAAAAAAATGATTGTAAAAATAATTCTAACTATCACCTTAAGTAATTAAGCAAAACAAATTAAAATCCAAATGAAATGCAAAAAATTGTAAAGCAAAATCTGGTGTAATTAAAACCTTTATAATTATAGTAATTTTTTTGGTAGTTTAACATTTTCAATAATTATTAAATATTTTAAAATTTGTTCATTCTAAATATTATTACACTTTTTCAACTGTATTATTGCAGTATTTGTTAGAAAATTTGAAAGTCATTGCACAAAAAAATTTGAATGAAGGTTATAATTCTTTTCCAACTTTATTATCCCACATAAAAATTGTTAGTTTTAACTTAAAAGATTTTTTATAAGTAAATAAATTAACCTTGAACTAAAATGTTGATAAAATCTTATCAACTAAAATTACAATTATATAGCACAATTTTAAAAATTTACTAAATAGATTATTTTGATGTAAAGAAAAATTAATTTGATACTAAAAGTAAAATATTTAGTTAGATTTTATCATATTAAAAGTAATGAGTTACCGACATATTTGAATATATTTTATAAATAATCACAATCTCAAATAGATTGATCATACAAGTAGTTTCAAGGACTTTTTAAATACAACCAGGAAGTCAAAACGGTAACTGAACGAACATTTTTAGATGACCTATATTTTATTTATTACTTGACAATCAAAAGAACTAAATTAGGTATAAATACGACTTCAATTAAAATGTATGAAATCATTTTTAGTTGAATACTGAAAAAATAAGCAAATAGTATAAATATAAACAGAACTGACCTAGGACAGGAAAAAAATAAACAGCTGTACCATTTAAAAAATACTCTAAAAGAATACTAATGTGATTTCAGACCGAAAAACAAAATAGGATCAGTACTTTTAACTTACTGTTATATACGGTAGATAAATAATGATATTGTATTAAAACTTTAGGAATTTATTTTTATTTTGATAAAATTCCGGATTAGACTGAAAGGCTAAAATAATAGCTAACATTAAATGTTATATCTCTATGAAAATATATGATTATATAGACAATAATAACTTATTTGAATTAAGTATTTAATTTTTTACAGTATCAGTTTGTAATTTAAAATAATTTCAGGGCTTCAATATCAATCGGGTTGAGCTCATGTATAACTTGATAAGTGCCTATTGATTTTATAAGCCGACCAAAATACCATAGCTCAGAAGTGAACAAGATCTTGTTTTGAAACGCTGAACGTATTTTATCGTAGGCATAACCAAGAAACAGGAAATATGATTATTTATGATATCGAAATGATAACAAAAAGTGGCCGATCAATGACCAAAAAAAAAAAAATGAGAAACCCACGGATCGTATTGTTGAGATACACGTATGAATTAATAACAACACTGAAAAACAACTTTGCAGAAAGAACATGACATTATATCAGGTTTATAAATCAAGGTTAGACGGGAATATTGTATCGTAAGATGATCTCGCAAATAGGTTGTCGGGGCCGATAGAGAGTCGCACACGATAACCGTTCGCTGTACACACAACAGTAGGTTCGTTTAATATCTTCTCCGGACAAAACGCGAACGGATCGCCGAAAGGTATTCTCGGGATTCCTAACAACGCGGAGAGCCGACCGCGATCGCAGTTGTAATTGTCATTATCTTTAGGCGCGCAGCGGTGGACATTGTGACGAATATACATACCTGTGGTCAGTGCTCGCCTGATGTTGTTCAGCGACATTTCGTTGGAAATGCCCACTAGTCTGCACAACGCCATATTGTGCGGGGGCGCGGTGGTGATGTCGGTGCGACGGAGCGAAAGACGAAACGACGGGAAAACCGGCGGCCTGGCGAGTGGCTGGACGTACTTACCTCCCGGACCTGCTGGCAATGTCAAACGAGACGGACGAATGGCCGCAGGGAAGAAGAAAAACCCGCACGCGAACGGTGTGCAGTACGATAACGACGTCGACGCGGAACGAGCGAGATGGAGCGAGAGCGACGGGGGGGGAGAGCGGTGGCGAGCGAGAGAGAGCACTGCCGTCGTTATCACTCGCGTTGATAACGAAGCGGGATCGGTCCGTCGCACTTCGGCATGCCGAGGACGCAAGTGGCGGGCCGCGGCGGCGGCGGTCCGACCAGGAAGTGAAAAACGCGTTACCCCTCCGCCGCACAAGAATAATTATTATTGTTGGCACGCCGCCGCCGCCGCCGCGGCGATTCAAAGTCCGGCTGTCTCGCTCTCGCGCCCGTTATTTATAATGGTAACGATTTCAACGGCGCGTCGTCACTCGGTGCCTCTACTTAGACGGCTCGTGACATTGTTCCGTCTCGGCGACGATTGCGATCGCGAGCGTTTCCGTTGCCCGTGCACGATTATTATTATTTGTTCGGAGATAAGTTATTGCCATCTCATAAAACACTGTACACGTCGATTGGTACGTCACGACCTTTGAACCGTCGCTTGCCCCGGCCAACTCGCACAATCGGCCCCTAAATATTTTTGTTGAAGGTCCCCCGAAATCGCACAAGCACATAATATACATATTATCATAGCGCCATGTAAGCCTTAATTCTTATAGCTTTAATTTTTACAAAAATACTACGTCGGTTTCTTAAACGACTATTTTTTTTTATTTTTATTTAATTTTAAATCAAAATGATTACTAGGCCTCGCTGAGTCTCGTGCGTAGGCCTAGGAGTCATCTTATTATAATTATTACACATTATACATTACTATACATTTTTACATTTTAAACATTTTAAACATTATACAATTTTTTTTTCTTTTTCTTATTACAAACATTAAACACACAATAAAAAATCAGAATAGAAAAATTCAATATTATAAATTGAGAACACCAAAAATATGCAAACAGATTGAATAAAAAATATGAATGTACATAGTAAAATTTTTATCGTGATATTTAAATTTTGTAGCATCGTATTCATGTTGAAGCCAATGAGTGATGTATTTTTTAAATATTGGAAGGGACATATTAGCCACTTCTTTGGGCATTAAGTTATGTATCTGTGTCCCAATGAACTCATACATTTTACGACATCCTGTTTTATTAGGAAGTTTTAGTGAGTAATTATTTGCTGCATATCTAGTGTTAACATTGTGATTTAAAGGAGATAGTAGATTATGTAATTTTAACCCGTTTAAGGATTGGACACTCCTGGCATACCCACAAGCACCTCATGGACAAAACTGACCCAGAACCATGCATCACCTGCGGAACCGAAATCTCCATCAAACATCTGCTATTAGAATGTCGCCAATTCAATGAAGAAAGAGCCACATACAACATTCCTAATAGTATCTCAGAATGTCTCAACAATGAACCCATAAACATCAACAATACACTTAGTTTTATAAGAAACAGTAAACACCAATCTATACAAAACCATTTAACCAAAATCTTAATATGTTTTTTTTTTTTCTTTTCCGCCTTTTGTTTATATCTTTTATCTCTTGATTAACCCAATTGTACATACTGTATATTTATAATTATTTACCTATAATGTATTAACTAATGTATAAACAAATTTGCGGCTAATGACCCATGTAATCGAAACCTGTTTCTTTATAATAAAAAAAAAAAAAGTAGATTATGTTTTTTTAGGTAAATGGAACAGGTTTTTATATGTAGATTATTTATATTGAGTACATTGAATTCTTCGTATAATTTTTTTGTTGGATATCTCCACTTCTTATTACAAGCAACTCTAATAATGGTATTTTGGCATATTTGTAGCTGTAATAGCACATTATCATAGGCTATAACTATACGAGCAATACTTTAAAGGTATACCTAATTGTCTACATTAATCTAGTTATTTTCTACTGACATTGACACCAAGTATAATAAATGATGAACAAATACTATTTTATAAGATCCGAGTAGGAACCTACCGCCTATTAATATTTTCATAAAATATGAAATCGATCAAACTTTGTACCGGCCCGGGCGGCGATTGCCACTTCGGCCTGTCCGCCCCGGGCACTCGAAATGCGTAGGTACCGAAATAATATTTTAGTTTCGTGTGCAAGTAGTACCCATACTTTGTGAAAAGTTGTCGCGTTATTTTTTTTTTACTAATGAACGGATATGAATTATATCGGTGAGATCAATGACGTTTTGCAAAAGGACCAGTTACATTATTTTCGACCAAGAGCGGAAATACTGTTTGAAAATTGTACTATACGTTTTCAGTGTTATGACTTATGCTGTTATTATAGTTAATTACCATCATAATCTCATATTGTATTGTAATCGTTCGTGTTTTTCTTTTTCGAAACACTCTTTGAAGACTGAAGTAATCTAATCTCTTGTTGTCTTGACGTCTTGTACAATTAAATCTAGATAGAGGAATATTTATATTTTATAATATTCCAAACTACACTATTCATAATGTTATACAATTCGATATGAACGATTTTCCCAAAGGTCGTTTATGCGGTATTCAATCATCGAGTACTGAGTAGACGTGACGACTAAAATTCAACCTTGTGCTAGGTCTTTGATACAGTACGACAGTCGCTTATGTTGAACAGTTTATACTTCATGGCGACACTATATAGCATTATAGCCGCATATAGTTTAGAGTTTTTTTGAAAACGTCGATGGTGCATAAATGCAAGTCTGAAAAAAAACAAAATAACTCCTGTGTTCTATGATAGTAATTCCATCTTAGTGCATAACACTGGCGTGTATATAGAACACGTTTTTCACTATTCCGCGAAATTACGATTAAACGTACAAAAGTCGTATATAACGAACTTTATCATTAGGGACGGGTAATTTAAACGTGAATCAACAAGTGAGTAAAACGTGTAAATGAACTGCATTCGTGTGTGAAGTATTCGAATACGCACGAAAAGCCAAAAAAAATTGATAATCAATGCCTAGCACAAGTGTAGTAGCGGAGAGAATTATTAATGTGTAAATATGAACAGCTAAACGTTTTTTTTATCTTTAAATACTAAATTATTAAATAAGAGTACCGTTTCGAAAGCTGAGTAAAATCTGCAACCGTGTACTACAATATCGAAAATCGGGTTTTAATGCAGCTCTGTTAAATTTAAATAGAATCATTCTGCGTTTAATTTTACCGAAGTTATTCTTTCCCGTAACATTACAATCTATAGTTTATAAGAGAAAGATAGGTTTAAAATGATAATGCATGTTAAATTTCCGTTAATAATTTTAATTGATTTTTAGAAAATTTTAACATTACATAACGAAACAGTTATAAATTACAATAATATTACTGTTGCTGACGAGTAACAGTACAAGGTTCAAAATTATATCTCATATAATAATCTCAATAATAACTTCGGTACATGCGCTGAATGCGGAATTAAAATAAATGTGAACGGTTTTTAATTTAGAGACATTTATCTGTAGGTATGACCGGCGGGCAGTGGCGTGTGTCAATAAAGTTATGTGTTTACGTCCTGCATTTAAGCGTAACATTTACGTGTGATGTTAAATGTATACATTATTTATGCACAATATGTATTACGTTATCATAAAATTGTATTTACGAAATCTGTAAATAACTGTATTTTTGGTAGGTACCTACTATTAAATAATGAACTTTACGTCGGTCGTCGGTTGATAAGAATATAAGATAGCGAAGCCGAAAACGGAATAATTGTGTGAGACACTGGGACATTGAATTTTTCATCAACAACTCGTGGTACCTTATGACTAATATTATCGCGTTTGCAATTTTCTGTTTGTTGTCGGTTGACTTTAGCGCAATGTTAACACTAGACCTCGGTCTCAGAAGATATTTTATAATCGACATTATTGAAGACGGTTATTTATATTTACATTTTAAAATACTATAATTTTTTTAAGTGCCATAATATAGGTACCGTATAATATCTATTGAAAAATAATTGCTTTTCAAATAAGTCTTATGAAGATTTTATAAACAATTTACTGAGAAAGAGAAAAGAGTCGAATTTGAATTTAAGTAAAAATCACTTCAGAATGTTTAAATCCATTTTTAAACGAGAAGTTTTCCATTTAATTTTTAGAATTTATAAAGAGATATTCTATATATTCGTTTAAACTTAGGCATGTACAATTAATGATTTCAACATGTTGATAAGTACAAGTATATATTTTTTATTTCCATAAAGAGAGCTTTCCCACTCAATCACATTAACGCCACTTTGTACGACTGTTGTTAGTGGACGAGAATCATACCGCGCAGGTTGTATCTGAAAACTAAAATATTATCTATGGATCTGTTCAAGCGCGAAGCCCAAGGCCCAAGCGTTCTGCTCACCCTCTCCATTAGAAGGTCGGGTCTGACGCAATGTGACTTTGCGGATGCCGTAATGCACCCCGGTCAACGATCCGAAACGATTTAGGTTCAGACACGTGCGTGCGCGTGTAAGAATTGAAAATGGGAGTGTCCGCGATATCTCTTTTCGCGGCCAACGCATATTATACCCCACCCCCCCTCCCCTTGGATACGGTGACTTGCGTAGGTCCGGAAGAGCATTTGGTCGCCATCGACTTCTCCGAGTGTGCCGTGACGGCGGTAAGAAAATGATTACCCAAAGGGATAATTTACGTTTACGAACGCCAAGGGACATTGATAGGGCGTTTCTAAACGTTAACATTTTTTGTTTTATGAACACTCTTTGGACAAATGTCCGAGCACATGATATATATTTTACACGTATATGATGTACACCAATTCACACACGTAAACATTTATAGTAATCGATGAACAGAGCTTTAGCTGAATAGTATGTATAGAATATAGTTTTACCGGTTGTATTAGTCACATGTACGGGTGTCCTGTAGCAGGAGAGCGATACGTATGTCCTCGTAGGGACCAAAACAATACCTAATCCCGGGAAATCGAATTCAATTAAATCAACATAAAAACGTAGAACTTATCAATAGTGTTAACCGGTGGCATTTTTCTAAAAAATATTCCTACATGTGTATAAAAATCTAACCGTATCACATAATATTCTAAACGTATTGTGTCTACGGATATATTATTATTTCTTATATCTTTAAAGATTGAAATAAAAAAACGATGGGAGAGAAATAAACTTAAGATTATGAAATTTTAAAAAAATTAATAATAATATAGTTATCGCGTACAATACGGTCCGCGCCTATTTAAGAATTTATTTTAAAACTATGTCAGTCAACTTGTTATAGATAACATTTTATCAGGAAGAAAGTTATGCACAAACAAATATCTTTAAAACAGTACCTACATGTATCATATTCTGCTTCAAAAATTAATAAATGTATCACCACAATTGACAGAGTGATATGACATTATTTGCACTAATTGTTGGTAATTTTATGTTATGTTTTAATATTTTTATTTACCCAAACCATTTTAGATTCTGAGTGAAACAAGGAATGTATTAGTTTTATCATGATTGGATTTTTTTTTGTGTGACTGTATACATGATTTCGATCAGAACGATTGTTCCGATACATACCAACTGAGTATTTTGCCGACAGGAAATTTTGTTTGGTTTGTAAGTACCAACAAACTTGGAAGATGTCATTTTTGAATTTATCAACAGCTTTTTAAATGACTGAGAAAAACAGAGAAAAAATTGCTAAAAAAATCACCCGAGATTGAGAGTCGACTTGTTTTTGACACAAGATTTTTCTAAGGTTTTCTTTGCAGCCAATAAAACAAATGCTTACCAGAAATTAGCAAATAAATATCATAAGCATTAGAAAATGAAATTTTGACGAAGCTGGGTATTTCAACGAATGTTGATAACACGATATTATGGCTATTTAAAAAAAAATTGTTGGTTGTCATTCTATAAATATAAATCATAGCTACTCAAAAAATTTAATGAGTGGGTACTTATATAAGCATTTAATAGACATCTCATAATTTTCGAACCACTTTTTTTTTACAAAAGTTATAACATTAAAAGTTCAACCTACGTTATTAAGAACTCTGGTTCTACCATTGATTATAGAATAAAAAATTATTATTATATATAATCAATGGTTCTACTATACAATAAAGACCTTATATAGAAATATAATCTGATCCACCCGACCTCTTTCACTCAGAAATGTTTTTTCGAGAGCAATGGATATTGGACATATTGAACAATTGTAAATGGGTTTCAAGTTCAAAAGACTACCTAATACAGCAATATCATTCACCTATCCGTGTATCTCACCCGACCGTGAAATTTCGCCTGACCTAGAAGTTTCACCCATTTTTTTATTGCACTTTACTTGCCTATCAAATAAACTAGTTATAATCAAATCATACCTTAAGGTATATTTGTATATTTGATTTATATTTTACATTGATAGGTAAAATTGTTTTCGTAATTTGTGTTCATGTTAAATATTTACAGTGACATAACCACTTTTCTCATGAGAACATCGCACATTCACTTTTTAAGGAATTTTGTGTAGGCAATTTGAATGCAATTAGACTGTATTCAAATATTTAATTCATTTTCGAAGTAATTTACACTAGGTCAACACAATTGTTGCTATCAACAAATGGTAGTTAGTTGTAATGATCAAGTGCATATTTGGTGTGTATTAATTTAACTTTAATAATTGTTAACTTTATAATATTGAAGACATTAAATATTAAAACGACGCTAAAACATAAATAAGTAATGTTATCTTTTACTATCATATCATTTCTTGATTGTGACGATGCGACAGTCTGAATATATTATATAACTGATCTAAATGAACGGGGTTAATTCTTATGAAAACAACGAGTGTCTTCTTTTTTTCGACACTAATCGATAGTCGGTGACTCATAAAAAAACGTCATCTGATAACGGTACTTCATCAATCGATAAGAAATTAAGCCCATTTGTTAGAATATAGATATGTGATTGCTACCCTATTTGTTTTTCGAATATTTCCGTGGGCCAACTAAAAAACCATTACACTTGCATAGTTGCTTACGATTCATAACTGGAAATAAAAATTTCCCCGACTTCTGTTCCGTAATAGTTTTTCGATCGCAATGATTTATTATGCTTTCAGTTCTAAAAGCATAATCCACCCCAGTAGTCCAGTTATCTCATCTAAAACCTGCATCCGGCAAGCTTTTGTTAATTTTACATTTACCCACTCTTAGATTTTTACTAATGGGGCCATATAGTTGCATGTGCTACACTGTGACGGAAAAATAAAATATCGGAAGTACAAAAAAATAAAACACTTTCACTGCATAAACGGCCAACATAGCGATGACAAATAGTTCTTGTAAACATTTTTGAGAGTATATTATATAATTATATTTGTACAATAAAATGTGTTTATCAGATGAATAGTAAATAATTTACAATAATTAATGGCAATATCTGAGCGCTCGTGTTGGTAAAGTTTTGATAGAACTATATAGTACATAGTATACATATATATTCGAAATGAAAAAAAAATCACCAAAATATAACACCTATAATAGCATAATAGTAGAGTATAAACGTTTAGACCGTATATAATACAAAAATAATTGAACAGTACTTGAATAGGGTCGAGTAAAGTCGTGTTTTTAGTTTTTTAGTTTTTACCGAGTTCAGGGAACTATATACATTAAATGGTATTTTGATAACTAAACGCCTCGTGTGGGCAATTGGTAAATAGGTACAATGACGAGTATGAAATATTTGTTAACAATATCAAATTTAAAGATAATAAAGTAAAATCGAACATTTGTCATTAATCACATCAACTATATAGGTACAACAAAAAAAAAAAACAATTTTATTGTAATAATTACACATTATTATGTATTGGTAAAACGCGATTTATGTTTCAATAATTTCATATTATAAAGCATGCTCCGTTGTGTGGTTTACGTATATTTTTTTCCCCCGCAATGTTACACAAGACGTATTATATTATTATATTGTGTACACCATTTGGAAACTGCGGGCAATGGGATTTCATTGTTGGTTTTGAAGCGTTAAAGTTTAATGGCTTTTGGCCATTCGGGGGAGGATGTACCGACCACGCCTCCCCGGCAAACGATATATAACATACAATGAATTAACGACATTATTTGGACCCATTAGTTATCCAAAATTACTTTTCTTCGAATTCCCCGTTGTGTCATTCTCAAATGCACTTCGGTTTAGTTATTAGTCTCGATTTGGTATAAAATCAAACGGTACACACACACGGGTGGTATATACGTATACATACGCGTGGTAAACTATATAATATAGACACACATTAAACAGTGTATTTTTGTGACACGATCTGCAGCTCGTAATATAATACAACAACAACAATATGGTCGCACTCGCATCAAGTGGACTGGAAACTCGCATACATACCTAAGGTCTCAGATAACTCATATACTACACCCATAACATTATCGTTGCGGACGAAAACCAATTACGGTTTCAAAGATTTAAAAAAAAAAATACCCGCGCGTGTATTTACGTTGTATACCTACAAATAACGATGTATAAAAATAGAAAACATTTTTTGAAAATGAATAAATTGTAATACAATTTAATTCATTAAAGTGTATATGTATGCATACGAGTATGGAGTAAACAAAATAAATATTTATTAAGTAGTCATTCTAAAAGTTTTATTTTCTAAAATTTGGTAGGTATTCTTAAACTCGGCATTCTAACATATGACTTTCTAAAATCTAGTATAGGTACTAGTACGGATAGGTAACTTCGATACTACTTACAATGTACTACAATATTTACAGTTATGGGAATTATTTAATTATGTAGGTACTTACGTAGGTATAACGTGTAGGTATTGTACTTGATAAGTCAAATTTCGTTCAATCATCAATCGTTTGGGTTTTCAAACCGTATTATAGACGATTGTGGACACTGGACACTGGTTACAAACACAATATTCAATCACTCAACCAATCACATGGTACATAAGGCTTATCCGCTTGGTAATGAGTATCTGGTAGAAGTAGTCATTACATGTACCTAGGTATTATTTTGAAAATGTAAATAAAAACTTTGAATAGAAACTATAGCCAAATGTTTTACTTAACGAGTACCTACGCACAGTGTTCAGAAGTCTTTACTTTATTTTTATGATTTCCGATAAAAAAGTTTACATCAATTGTCATTTTGACAATGTCTTGTTCTTTTAATTTCAAAAAATGTACATTTTTTTTTGTTTTGTTAAAATGTATATTGTTTTTTACAGAATAGATTACAATTTCGAATAAAAACATCTATTGTACTTAACTATATGTTTTAATATTATATACTTAAATATTTACAATGTTTTAAACAGCCGATTACATGTCGATAATCACTCATTGGTGAAACTATTCTATAGCTCTTGATTTTATTCAATTTAATTATATTCTACAAACGATTTACTTAAACATAAAAATAAATTAGACATTCAAATATAAGTATTACTTCAACAGTTTATGTTCAACAATTACTCGTTTAAGTGTACAAGATTAAAAAAATATTGGTCTTAAAGATAAAGTACAATTTATTATAAAAATTACTAAAAATAAAAATAAATAATAAATACATAAGGTGTATTGTATATGTATCTATGTATTTAGAATGACCAGTAAAATTAGGGAAAACGTAGTTATATTAACATATCAATTCGATTATTTAACAGCGTGAAGAAATCCGCGGTGCTGTTAAATCTGATTAGAATAATGTTGTTGTTCAATCGAATCCTTACTGTGTAAATTGAAACACCATTTACCAGTAATATGTAGCACTTAAACATGCCATTATTAACTTTGAAATGTACAAATATTGTACAGTTTCTTCTGTTGCTAAATATAAAGGTTTATTTGTATTGGTAGTTAAGTTTTACGTTTTACCACAGGGTCTTGTAGAATAATCAATTCTTATAATAATAACCTAATCGATGTTTCCAAAGTAAAAACTTTTTTTTTTATAACGTCGGGGGAGAACAGAATTATTTGAGTTGTGAACAATTATAGTAATATGGTGTCATTTATTATAAAAGGTTTCAAAAAAATAGACGTTCTTCTATGAGGTAAGGGGTCTACCATAGGATGTACTTACCGGCCCCGACTAGCGATTTCGAGAGTGTAATAAAAAACATAAAAGTAGTTCTTAGGATATTTATTATGGGAAAGATATTTACCAAGTACCGTATTTTGTGAAAATGGCACCAGCTATAATCTATAAGAACAATAGGTAATAATAAATCAATTACATTTTATATGAAAGTTTTTAAAACAATTATCCTTTTGAAAATTTTCCTTGGGAAATAACTCTCATGAAAAAAAAATTTCAAAAAGTACTTTTTTATATTAATTTCGTAATTCGTAAATTTTTTTTATTAAAAGTACTCTAAAATATTTGAAATTTATATACATCCAATAATTTTTCAATATATTTTTAAGATTTATGTTTTTTTTCCATGCGCATTTGATTGAAATAAAATAAATCAAGGAATCAAAAATAAATGTTTCAAATTATTGTATACATGATTGTTAATGAAAAACAACGTGTGATGCACGTTGAAGATTTCACGGCGTCAAACGCGCTAAGTCAACAATGACCGAGTCAGACGCAGTTATAGTTGGAAAATAGTCGAGGCATCCTCGTAAATCGATGGCCCTAGGTTGGCGCGCAGCACTCGGACAAAGGGTCGATTTTCGCTGCCAACATCGTCGATATAAGTACTGAAACGATAAATCGTGAGGCTCACACTAGGCCGACAAAACGGTAGCATTCTGTTTTCCGACAAATCCGTGACAGATCGGAGACGAAATGGACACAATTCCGCGACATTATCCAAACTGGTGGCAGAATGTTCGTGAGACATTTTCGTGTCCGCTTAAAAGCGATAAACATCGAATGGTTTCTGTTACGGTGTTGTTTTCGGAAACTTTTGTCTACCAGGCGTAAAAATGTGTTGGTCCGAAAATTGGAAAATATGAATAAATAATTGATAACAGTTAGGCATAGAAAGTTATAGGAAAAAAAAAAAACTAAAAACTAAAAACTTGCAAAATGCGGATGCAAATATTCTGCAAAAAACAAGATATGCATGAAAAACGTTAAATTTGCAAAAAAAAAAAAAATAGTAAATATTCATATTTTTTGATCTTTCGCATTTCCAACAACAAAACATCTAATGTTGTAATTAATATTCACAAAAATAAGTGTATATATGGAAAAATAAATTTATAACTATTAAAACATACGAGTGCTTATACCGAGAAAAATATTTCGTAACGGAAAGCTTACAATTTGTTGCCGTTTCATATTTGTGGCCAGCATAGTAAAAATGAATGACTTTGCTGGTGTATTGCTTTGTTCTCTGCCCTGTCGGCTAGGTGTAGACCCGGCGTTATGCGATGTCGATGATTGTCGGCCACGATTTCCGCACGGGTTTAGGTTAGGCTAGTTTGGCCGAACGATCGCGCATTACAGAATCGACGTGTGCTGATTTTTGATTTTGAAATCGTTGTTGTACCGGAGGTGGGCGAAGCCCGAAGCGCATTTCTCCAGCTGCTGGTGTCGGCTCCTCACCACGAACCGGTTCACGTGCACCGGTATGGGCACGACGATCTTGCCCGCGCTGCCGCCGCCGTTCGGACACGTCTTCGACGACCGGCCGCGTACCGAGCTGGCGAAGTTGTTCTTTTGGCCCTCGCCACTGCACGCGGTCGCGGACGACAACAGGCTGGCTTTCACGCGTTTCCACTTCGCGCGACGGTTTTGGAACCATATTTTTACCTGGAAACAGACGACGCATTAACGTAATAGTAATACTGCTGGGTGTTCCGCCGAGGGTTTACCCATTTCGACGTCTCCAGAGATACGACGAAGATAATACAATCATGTATTTTTTCAGACTCACAGGGACTAGGACTACGGATATTTCATGTTTTCATTTAATTTAATTAATGTTTCGATAAAAAAATTTAAAAACTATTTTATTTTATTGTTTTATATTTAGTTATTCTATGGAGTGTATTTTTCGGAAAATGTTGACGTTTCAAAATCGTGTGTAAAGCATTATTTTATACTATATAGCTAGTGAATAATCCATAAAATTTTTTTTTTAACTTCTTTACCAAAACATTAAGGTCAGTTAAAATACGAAACATTTGTAGTCCTTGTCCCTGTGAGTTTTATAAAAATAAAATAATTTGGATATCGCAATGGGTAAATCACCCGGTGGGACATCCTGTACACGACGACAACATGTGCTACGACATTAGGTTATTTGTGAAATTTACACTTTAATAGATTATCATTGTACGTTTGACCCAACAGTATATTTTCATGGCCGTCGTCCACAACCGTTTCATGCTAATTTACCCGGGTAAAAAAATTGCATTCGATTCAGCTCATTAAACCCCACATGTACTGTATAATAATATTCATTTTTATACGATATAGATTAATTAACTAAAAGTATATGTATAAATTACTATTTAATCGCAGCTTATATAATTGTACAAGGCTTAAGACTTATAGTAACGTTTATTATTTCATGTTTTTCATTCATATATAGATACTTGAAGTATAGCCAATACTTTATTTTGAAACGTTGCAGTGCATATGGTTCCGAAACATGATTCCCCCCCCCCCCCCGCACACCTTAAATTCATAAATTCTTTATTAATATTTATAATAATGAAAAAAAAATGAGTATACACTCAAAGTATTTACAACAATATCATTTAAAAAATCATACATCTTTTGCAACAATCTTCAATAAAAATGTTATTAATTATTATTATTTTCAATATCATGATAATAAGCTTATTGTAATATTATTATTATAAGTAAGTAATATCCACTACATACTACTGATACAACTATAGACAATTTAATATATAAAATAAAAAACGTATTTATGTTAACACCATTTAAAAAAAAAAAAAACGTGTCAACACAAATACAATACATTGAATGTTGATATCTTATCGTGTAAAAACCGTGAAAAGAAGTCTGAAAACTGATGTATCACTAATTGACGCATGAATATGTGACATTCTACCTAATAAGAGACCAGATTTACCGTGTGTAAAATAGATAAATATATGTATAACTATAAAATTATATAGATAGATCTACCGATTTTGATTATTTTGGTATTTTATGCTTACAGCTTATCACTTATAATTTTATGAGGTTCATTTATAATAATCATTAGTTAAAAGGAAATTAATAGCAATGTTGTAGGCCGTTGCCCGTAGGGTGCAGATGTGTGAAATACACTTTCACAATTTTTATTATTTGTATATAGTTCAAAGTCTTAGATATTGAGGCGTCCCTAAGTATACGGCGCCCGAGGACAAGAACAATCGCTCCCCCCACCCCTATATCTGTCCCTAATGCATACTATAATATATTATAAAAAAAAAAATCTTACAGTTGTATAAATTATCAAGATTTGAAGTATTTAAAATATGTGTAATTAATTGATAATATTATGTTATCCCTCGAAAATCGAGAATACAAATGTAGATACCACGAGCATAATATTTTCATATTGTAGGTACTTTAATAACGATGAAAACATTAATTATTAGGTATGTACTATATTATAATAAAAAATTGCTAAAAAATGTTGACAATCAAAAGATTATCCAATTTAAATATAAATAAATGTTATAAATTACAAATTAATAAATCATAAATAATTTCACACGTTCTATTTATGAATTTTATTCAGAACGTCAGCACTATATTATATCTATTAAATACTTAACACTCCCCAAATATTGACTACTCGTTAGAGGTATTTAGTATATAAAACGTTTGTGTTGTTTCCTGACAATCATAATAGTTACGTTAAAAAGCGGATATCCCATGATTATGCTAATTCTGTCACACAACATATATTACCACTCAAAAGAGGGTGATCATAACGCAGTTATTGCCGAAGGGTAAAGTTTTATTTTCCATTTGAAGTACTACGATGTTTTTTATTTTATACAGTTCTAATAGAGATATCAATGATATAGGGTTGTTGGGGCTTAATAAATTCTGTATACTGTTGAAAAAAAAATATTGATATTACAAAACGATACTATGGGCTTTCGGACGAAAATGTTCAATGTTTGATGGTTCATATATGCTGAAAAGCAATTTCATAAGAAGGCGTGACTTTCTATAATGTTTTCCAGTGAAAAAAATATCACGTACTTCACGTCATATTTCAAAAAATAAGATATTTCAGTGAATCAAAATGGAGTTATTATAGACTCTAAATGTTATAAAATAATATTAAATAATAGTGATATGAGAATGAGATGTTGAACAAGTTCAATAGCAAATCAAAATAAATAATCACTTTACATGCGTATACAATAATATACGAAAATAAATGATAAATAATATTGAATTCATTGAATATAATATAAAATATAGGGCTACAGTTTTTATAATTTTATTGTAATTTAAATTGCTATAGTATCTAACACTGAAGAATATTTAAAATTTAATTTATTTATAGGCTTTCATTTAGATCAAGTATACCCAACGACATACAAACAGTATATCAGTATAGCCGTTAGTTAATTTAATGAATAAATACATGCGGTATTAACTATTATCGTTTTGTTGTAATGATTCACAACAAAAGCAAAATAAATGAATAAATAAAGAAATAAAAATATCGTTTGTATTAGACATGAATATAATGTTTTATTTGTCGTTATTAAAAATAAATAATGTCGGATTATCGTGTCGGATTATCAATTTAGATCACTGACAATACGATTTGTTGTTGGTACAAAATCGAACGGCGAAGTCAGAAGACGCTACGTTTAGGCACATTTAAATATTTACCTTTAGAATTTACATATTTAAATACACTTGATTGGTTATAAATTATTACGAGAGCTATGTTTTGTAGGCATTTGCTATATTTCAATTGGTCTGTAACAAAGCAATATGTCAATTTGATTTATACCACGAAGAATAAATTAGACAACATTTTATTTTGCTTTTTTGGCTTTTTTTTAGTGTTAAGTTTATTTTTTTTTGTTTTTAATAACAATTTTACAAAAAAATTTCTAACTATGCATTTGAAGAATTTTGGAAGGTTGATATACTCGTATTATTCCAACATTCCAAGGTTGTGGCTCAATCGGTTTTATCTCCTAGTGTTTGTTTTAATGGGTTAAAGAAAAGTACCTACTTGTCGTTTAATAGAATTGATCGAAATAGGAAAATTGGCTGTCAGCAAATTAAAAAATGTATTGAACATACAATATTTACAGTTATAAACATATATATATTATAATTTATAACTTATAATACAATGCGTAGAAGTAGACTGTACATTTAATACATATTTTACAATAATTAAAACATTTATACATACTGTAAATTGTCAATGTGTTTTATTTAAGCACGTTAGCAACTGCATTATTGATCATTTATGGTTTGAAAACATTATTTGTTGAAAGTTTAAATAATAAGCATTAGGTAGTCTGTATAAGGAAAAAATACTTAAATGTTTTTCTATTTTACTAGGGAGGGTGGAAAATTAGAACTGCTCAGAAAGATTAACGACGAGAGTTAGAAGAGGCGTTTTAGTGGTTTGATTAGAGTCGGATTAAGAGGCTTTAATGGGATACTTAAGTGTCTTGAGTGTTTTTTACGACGGTATTTGCAAAAGCTGTTTTACTTTCACAACAATTTAATCTTCTATACGATGCTCGGTGATTTCTGAAAACGTCGATACTTAATACTTTTTTAAACGCCCATCACATTAAACGGTGTCGATAATATTGAAGTCAATACCTCAGATATCTAACGGTTTATTAAAGTGCTGTTTAGTTCTAGGAAACATGTTCGATGTTCGTGAAACAGTTTTTTATACTACACTCTTGATTTCAATGAAGATTGTCGTCAAATCTTGATAATTTTAACTTTAAATATTTTAAATTAATACTGTAAATGTTAACTTTTTGAGTCTATACATCATTAAAGAGCTAGGAACAGTAGAAATTATTGAACTATACATAAAGAACTCTAATTTTTAATGTTTATGGTATTAGCGTATAATTTATTTTTAATGTATGCAAAATGTAAAATAGTGAACAATCGATTTCAGTAGATACTTGTAGACGCGTTAAATATTATTTATAATCAACCCAACTCAAAGTATAAGCCCATAATTTTTCTTAGTTATTGTGTATATATGTTGTGAATGAAATGTTATATATGTTCTTTGTATTTGTGAGTAATACTACATAATAATTACAATAACCTAATTGATTAAAACAAGCACATATTAACATTTTCTTTTATAATTTGTTGATTTAACAGTATCGCTGTATAAAATATTGTTTATTTTCTACTAGGTACAGCAGAAAATTCGTAGCAGATTCTAGTACCTATAGGCTATACATTATATTATACCTGTACGCCACTGCAAATAATATAAACGTTTTTACATTTATTTTACAGTTGTTGTGCCTATAATGAGTCACTACTAACTTATGAGTTATGACGTTAATTGTGAACAACATTTCATAGAATTTAAGTTATACCAACAATTATAGTTAAAAAATTATCCATATTTCAAATTATGCATTCACCCAATTAGGTACGTGCAATCATATAATGATGTAAACGCTGTAAGAAATATTATTACCTGAACTTCGCTAAGCTTCAACGAGTTTGCTATTTCAGATCTTTCGGTTAGACTAAGGTACTTTTTGGCTTGGAATTCCCGCTCTAGTTCCAATAGTTGACCACTAGTGAATGCAGTTCTTCTTCGACGAGATTTGTTCTCAATTGAAGGCTGCACTGTTGTATTCTGTCTGAGATTTAGAATTTCAGTATTATTTATGCATTTTCCTGAAAATATATTTAAATTAGTGAAAGTGACGATACATTTTTTTTTTATAAATAAGTACGTTTGTAAAATGTATAAAAAACCGAGATTTCAAGAATGGTAATTAGTGAGCTACATTTATATTGTTATATCAACAACATTTAGATGGTGTATTATGGTGTATGTTAAATACGTACGTAATAATGCCCACTTATATTTTTCATAATTATTTATACGACAAATTATTATTAGTTAAAAGAGAGTTTTTTCTATTAATTATCTGTTATTTTCAATGAAAAAGGCGTTTAGGAGTACCTACCATAAAAGTTTTAGAATTCAGCTCTTTTATATATTATAAGTAATACTAGGTTTATTTATATCACCCATTGATTAGAAATTACACAAAAGGGGTTGTAACAAATTATATTTGTGATTATATCCTTTTTTTAGATTTTATATCATGGAGTCGAATAGTTATTAACTGTAGTAGTATTTTATGGAATTTAACTTCAGAGATACATTTCTATAAATGTGCATATTTTAAAAACAAATGTCTAGTTTGTTTATTTTAGTCTATTACATATTAAGTGTTTTTGACTTTAATGGTTATCAATGTACAATGGAACTAATAGCAACGAACGAATACAAGAAAGCCACACTGAACCAAAGTCGGTGTTACCGATGATAAAATTTAAGTAATTTGGTCATGTAATAGATGGACCGGAAGTCAGTATTGTAAATAAAAATCGAGTGAGTCCAAAATTAGTGGATAAAACGCGTATATAAGAGTAACTACATAATAAATTGCGTGACCAACAATAGATGACATTATTAAGAGATATATAATAACAAGAGACTGCGGGAAACCTAAATACTCATAGAAAATAATAGTACAAATCAATATTGATTAATTAATACATGCGGTTATTTTCAAGCATTAAGTTTTTGGATGAAAGCATTTTCAAAATACAAATACAATTATTTGAAATATCTAACTATATGTGCATGATCAAGGATATTACTATCGAGTATTGACTTATGTAGTTTGTTGGTAATTTATAATATTAATATTTAGTCGTTCCAAAAATCATAATACGGACTGCTTGATATAATTTAAACAATTAATATATACGAATTATATATATTTTCATACATTTTATAATTTGTCGAGGAAAAATACCATTTTAATTTATTATAATAAATTATTATTATGCTCTTATAGGATTACGCTACATATGCATAACAGCTAGTAATCGAAGAGATTTATCCAAAAATTCTGTGTTAATAATTTGTTGATCATTATTAGAAAGGTCCTCAACTTATTTTTACGGTTTTTTTTAAATGTATATCAGTAAGTTCCCTCCCCCTCGAATTAGGATTAAGTTGGCATATAACTTGTACTTTATAATTATTTTAAGTATTTTGTGATTTTATTGAATTTTATCATGAAACTTTTTGTCCTAAATATCAAATCTCGTCAAGTAAACATATTTTTATCGTTTACAAATCAGGCATTGGTGACCCGCAGTCCTAATAAATTTTTTCTACGGCCCTCCAAATTACCAGTATACTCATTTAAGATTCAAATTTTATATCTCACATCGTGATTATTATATAATTTTAATTTTATGTTTTAGATTCGTGGCTAGATATTTTCACAAATATAATCTTCGAGCTAAACCCATTATTTTTTTCAAATATTTCCTTACGAATATATTTTATTCGAAATTCGTTGATATGGACAACCCAGCAATATAAATCTTAATAAGATTTTAGATATCGATAAATATATAAGTATTTAGTGAGTATTAGATATTAGAATTGTAATTTTAATAACGTTTATTTTAATATATAATGTAGGTTGGACTCCAGGATAAAATTACAGAACAATTTTTTTCATTGCTCCTATAGTTAAAAAAAAAATTGATTTAGTAAAAATACTAAAAAAGAAAACCCAGATATTACACTTAAGCTTAAAACGTATGAATTTTATATAATTTAATTAATATATTAAAATGAAGTACATAGGTAAAATATGAATGGTACAGAACAAAAATGGTATAATAATATGTAACGATTATAGTCAATTTTGTACACTTAAGTTATTTTATTAAGTGTGTTTATTTTATTGATATTTTCTAAGGCCTGTCTTAAGGGCTTCGGTTAGGTACCTAATTTTTATTTAACTTCTTAAAATATATCAAAATTCATGTCATCTTACCCGGTTGAAAATCTAATTCAAAAATGAAAATTCCCACTTTTAAAAGGAAATTTAGACAATATAATAAAAAAAAGCTAAAATAAATTCTCAAGTCAAAATATATAAAAATATGTAAAAATATGCAAATGTTACCAGTCGCAACCTTAGTTATGAAGTTATGATAAATAGTCCTCATTGCCAAATGTAATTAAGTCTAAAATGCTTAGTGAATTTATTCCAATATCCAATTGAGATATATTTTAGTAAATATACATAAGCATTCTAATTCTATGCGAAAGTGTGTGAATTGTTCTCTTGTTGTTGAGATGGGTACAATGATTTAATTTTTTTGTTTTAATATAATAGAACAGTAAATTGCTGTTCTCACGAGTGAAGTATGGCATTATCACAAATAAGATGACATTTTATTTTATTCATTCTGTGGTATTATAGCCACGTAAAAAGTGGACCAGTATGAACGGAAGCTGTACTTAGGGGATTGAAATATCCAAGCAAAGTAAAATCGCGCACAACTAAAGGATAACTTTTTTAACGCGCACATTATATCCTACATTCACCAGCCACCCGAATATTTGATATTTAAACGTGTAATATTTTTTTCTTAACTGTTTTTTTTTATACAATAGGTATTGAGAATTAATTAACATACAAAGCAATTTATTGAATAATCTGATTATACATTCATGAACTCGCCACGATGAATAATTTTTTTTTTTTTTTAATTTTAATTTACAATAATTGTTTCAATAAACAGAATGTTGTTAAAATGATTAATTAAAATTATGAACAATAATTATTCCATCTAAACGTTTTTAAGGATATGCCATGTATAGCCACATTTTTCGACGCATTATCTCACATCAAACTAATTCTTGATTTAGGTATCTAATATCGAAACAATGTATCACGATACATTCGTGACGATTAAAAATAAAATTATATTTACTGTTCGGATATTCCTGTAGCAATAGAACAAAAAATGAAATAACGAAAATTGGACACGGAAAATTAAGTATGGGAGTGGTGGACTTTTGGGTGCTGGACGTTTAGGATAGAATATCAATATTATTTTAAATTTTTTTACTATAGTAGTTATTATTTTAATAACTAATGAAGTATTATTTTTCAATTAAATTTTATAACACACCACATTACTTAAGCATGTAATAAAAATCTTACTATTATAATAGGTGAAAAAATGATACTTGATTTTTAAAATAAGATTTTTAAAACTCTAAATAATAAAAAAAAAAATTAACGCTTTGAACAAAATCGAGACAGTAAAACTTAGAAAATTTAAAGGAACTGCAGCTTAAACAAATCTAGAATAAAAGCAATCCGTAATGATTATGACAAACGAAATGTAAATGATTTTTTTTAAAGGTATTGTGTTGAATTGATCATATTCAATAAATAAGCTCGTACATCTAAATTTTTACATTAAAATATTTTCGATTTTATTAGTATTAGTAAGCCAAAAAGTGTATACAAACAATAAATTACACAAGAGTTATATCAGTTACCCAATATATTTTATTCACGCACCGCTATTGGAGTTTAATTATAAATATTTTGACGGACCATATGTCCTGCGCCCAAAAGATTGTCCCTCCGCTCTCGCCCAATATTAGTGTTCTACATCCGAAGATTTTCTGTGTGACGGTAATCGCACCAACGAGTGGGCAACATTTTTGCGCAGTATAATTTACACAACCACCCATAAATGAAGGACAAGACCCCGGGATGAGAACAAAGCACGGCCGTCGTATGTGGCCGAAAGGCCTGCTCGTATTTTTTTTATTTATGCTAATGAATCGTACCGATTACGTTTATGCGACACATATATATATATATATATATATATTGTTATTACTTACCGAACCGTGGATTGGCCGTCGAGTCGTCGTAGTCACCGGCGTTGGCCTCGTTTATATAGTTGTCACCGTCGTCGTCTACGTCGTCGTCCTCTTCATCCTCTTCGTCGTCCTGATGTCGACACAGCAAATCTCTCCTGGTGAACTTGCCGACGATCGGCGGCGTTACGTTGCTGGACGAGACGTGATCATCGTCCTCGCACACTTCGTCGGTGCACCCGAAAAGCGACGGCAGCGGCGGCGGCGGAGGTTGTAGGTAACACGGCGGCTGTGGCGGCGCATGCGGAAACGCGACCACTTCACTCAAGTACGGCCAAAGGGATTGCGGTGAGAACGTCTTGCCCGCGGTGGCCGCCGACTGCAGCTGCAGCGCTTTGAAGTAATCAAAGTGCAACGGTGGCGGTGGCGGCGGCAGGGGCGGCTGCTCCAACTGCTGTTGCTGTTGGATGGCCGTGTCCAACATGCTGCTGAACAGCGTCGACAGCCGCCTGTCCCGAGTTCCGAACGTCGGCAAACCAGGTGCCGCGTCCATCCAGTCGTAGCGGTGCGCGGCCGATGAACTCACGGCACGCGCGACCAGCGCCACCTCGGACGGCGGCGAAGGACATTCGAAGCCGGTGGTCACTACGCCGCCGAAGTCGTCCTTATCGTCACCGCCACCGGTTTCCTTTTCGACGTCGGTGTCCCTGTCCGCGACGCAATCGTCGTCCCTTCCACCGATCAAAGATTCTATGGAGAACGACTGCAACGCCGTACGGTATCTGCTCATTTCGGCTGGTATTCTGCCGCCGCGACTGTGACTCAGCACGTCCGTCCGCAACGATGACCAGGGCCGATCTTTCGAGTCCGTCGACAATAATGTACGGCCTGTGTAGGTTTTTTGGCCGTTGTCATCGGCAGATGTTCTGAAAACGTATAAAGATTAACACATATATGCGGAAATGCCGTGGTAGCACTTCTGTGCAGGCAAGGGCCGACCAATTTTTGTAACAAATTAATTTTTAAAAAAAAAGAAGCAATTTACGATGCGTTTGGATACTCTCAGATGTTTTGTCTTTCCATCCGACCGTATAGTATTTAAATTTTATGTTATAGCGCGTGATATAAGTGATATTGTTTTTTGTACCTGCGGTGCATTGTTTTAATTCTTGCGGACAAAATAAACCACCGTCGTCATCAGCGTTATAAATTCAAGTATAAAGTGTTACGTTTGTACTTCACTATCATCAAAACTTGATATAAAAAGAACTAGAGATTTGATTTCTTACAATATTACGAGAAAGTCATTCACCAGCATTTAAAGCTAATACGAATTCCATACATTTTTAAAATTTATCCGTATAGCTTATATGTATAACATTATACGTCAGTACAACACGCGCTTATGACTGTCCGTTAACAGTTGAATGAAACGATAATTAGTCAATTGAAGATTTGCTAGTTGAATTTATCGTTTTATGAGATCTTATCGATTACATAGAAATAATTATATTTTATCAGCTATTATTCATTTAAATAAAAAGGTAAATTATTTAAATATCTATGTTGTTATTTTTATCAAAATGTGTAATAAGAACACATAAAATATCAGTAAATACAAAATATTAAAAAAAATGTGAGAACACTGATTAACTTGTCGTATTGTAAACCATCAGGTTGGTGAAATCGGTATTCAATAAAATAATGTAGGTACTCACAATAAACAATGCCAATATATAGGTTATTATTAGGGCAAAGGACTTCTAGGAGCTTACAAGTTTTTCAATAATCATTCAAAACATAGCTAATTCAATAAGTTATATAGACATTTGTTTCATAGCCTTACGAGTTGATATTTAAAATTTGTAGTTGCATATTTTACGTACTGGACAATTTTGAATACAAATGGTGTAAGTGTTATAAATATTTTAAATAAAAAAAACATAATTTCAAATAGATTTTCTGGACCAGAGATATTGGTTTGATGGTTTTCTTTACTTACATGAAATAAATATATAAAATTAGTGTTTCGTGTTTTCCTCGCCGAACACTCACATTGTTGTTAAGCTAATTAAACTTGAAGTAAAAATCGGAGAAGCAAAACAATTATTTGTTACAAGAAGTTTTTTTTTAATATGAATTAAAATTTATTATTTTGTAAATATTATCTAGACATTAAAATAAAATGGTATTTTATTAAATATTATAAATTTTAATTTTTTTTTATTCATATTTTTACAGCATTTTTAGTGATTATATAGGATTCCAGAAATAAAGGGGCAGACGTAAATTGCGCCCGGAGGAGGCGAAAAATTGTAAACTGTGCCCGGCGTATTCTTCAAGTAATACTGTCTTGATAACAACCATTTAGCGTTATCTGGAGTCTAGACTCCAGAGGACACCAAGGGGAGGCGGCTGTCACTATTCTCCGAAAATCGTTTTTCCCTATATCCTTGTTCTTTTGTTAATATGGATTTTTTTTTTTAATAAAATAATTTACAATGGGCCGAATAAATGGTGCCGGATAACCGGACGAGACATGTAAGTAATAACTAATAAGTATGTGGGCATGTACCTATACGTGCACTCGACCGTTATCAGCTGTATCCTCGCTGACCGTGTGGCGTGTACTATATACGTTACGGGTAATGTACACAATACCCGAGTAATGTAAACTCTACCCATGCCTACAGGATAAAATAAAAATATTATGAATAAAATGTTTATTTTGACATTAACCGGGTAATTTGTACATTATGTACCTCTGAGTGGATAAAGTGGTTTGATAAAATAGAATACGATGAAATATCAATTGAACTTAGTAAATATAATATTTAAGCATATGTATTATGATAAAACTAAAAAATGATCGTGTCTATTACCGATAATCAATACTACGAACTCGGGCATAAAAATGGCACTCTTCTTCAATTGTATTCATGAAATCAATTGTCCGTATGTTCTGAGCCATAAGTAGATATTTTAGAAGTGTTGACCACAACAAAATCTTTGGGCGAAATATCTAATGCACAATCCATTTCCGGTGATCAAGGTATTAGAAAAAGTCAATGTAAAAGTAAATGTTTAACAAATCGGTGTAAATGTAAATATGGGTTTGCAACTCCAAATGCCACCCGCGTTTTAACTGTTCCATTAAATAATTGTATAAATTTAATTTTTTTTCGGATTAATATAATTTTTTTTTTTTTGCTACTTCTTACTTTTTCCACAGCACACTGGATAATGTACACAGTACACGTTTTCGTACACGCCAAACGGTCTATAATTATTATTCTATGAATCTCCCTTCGCTACATGACGTCATCACGAACGGCTACGATGTGTATATTATAATGTGTACTTACGAACGGTGTTTCTCACGTGTGCACAGCGGTTCGCACGGGGGGGGGGCGTGATGGGCGGAAGGGATGTGCACCTACAGGTGCGGTGTCCGTCGCCGGCGGTACATCCCCGGACGTACGAATGACGTAGAACGCGCACGGGAGGCTGCGACTACCACGAGTGCCGCGGGCGCGAAAGCTTACCGGACGGGCGCGCCGAGAACACCGGTGTGACGTGCACGCGAGCGCATCGTGTTCTACGTCGCGAAGTGCTCGAGGGCAACGTGCTCGTGCTTCGGTCGTGCGTACGTCGCCGGGCGGTCTTCGCGGTGCAGCTTCGCGATCGTCACTGCCGCGACATGTGGCACCGCGGCGGGTGCGCGGCGCCGAATCGGTCCACCACGCCCATCAAGCACGGGCGGCCGCCGGCAATTGGTCGGACGCGGCCGCCCAATCGTCCGCGGCCCTCCGGAAAGCTCGTCTCCGCGGTGTGCATCAACAGAATCCGCGCGCGGCACCGCGGGAAAACGCGTACGGCGGCGGGTGCAGTATTGCACGTGTTCCAGATGAGCTGAAAACGGCACGAGTCGATCCTGTTCGAGATATGCGAAAAATCCGGTGTGGCTCGAACTCGAATCTCACCCGCCCGCGTACGACCCCCGTCGACCCCGCTCAAGCTGGCCAGTTGGAACTCGACACGGGCGGTATAAGGGCCGTACGCATAGTCCGACGCTTAGAGGGCACCTAAAGTCCTTAGGTAATACGCTCAACTATGGGACACATAGTTGATACGTAGCTGACCCTTAATTCTCGGTTGCGTGGTTGAAATTTGAGTGACCGGTTAGGCGTATTACTTAAACATTGTTAAATTGTTTTTCCTCGGAACCAATTTATTCTTCCGCGCTTATCAGTCATGTTTATAATGATTAACTATCTCAGTACTTCTTCCCTTTTTACCAATTGTTTATAAACCGCACTCTGGAAGTGTGGACGTAAAGACGAATAAAATGAAACGCGACAGTAATCCGAATTGGGAATAAGTTTTTTTCCATTGTTACCAAAAAGTGTGAAAATATTAGAAGATACACAAAACAATAAAAAAAACCCAAACGTGGTTAAGTTTAATGGATTTTCTAAATCTCTTAAATATATTCTCGGTGCAGGTTCTTCCGCGAATTGAATGGAGTTAATACATTTAGGGTCTTCCATTTTACAATAAATAAACAATAAAAGAATATCTTAAGCGATTTCAATTAGAATAATACAAATGATAAAAACAAGTTGATAATACGAATAACAGAACAATAACATCAAAATAAATACAAGATGGCTAGGTGATGAATTTTACCACTCAACTTTACGGGCTATTTCATGTATCAACAGTTCCATAACTATGACTATGCATCGCAAAATTATGGGAATTATCTTATGTGACACCTAATATCATTACGATTTTAGGTGTTACTTAAAATGACTAAGCATGCGGGTGATTATGTTATAATATCATCATAATGTAAAGTAGTATGTTATGTTTGTAATCTCATTAATCATTATATTAATGATTTTTTTGGTCTTGCCTTCTCGCATTTTATGTTAAAAAAATAATGATTTAAACTCGTTTGAGTACAACTTATCAAGTATCAAGTTCGAACTGGTCATCATTGATAGCGTATACTCGAACGAGTTTAAATGATTCATTTTTTAACATAAAAGGCGAGAAGATAAGACCAGAAAAATCATTAATATAATGAGACTATATTATTATAATACGTATATGTCAACGAAAACTGCAATAACTGGAACATATTAATAATATTATTGGAGCTCGGAAGTTGTTACATTTGCATGTTTTTTACTATTTTATTTATTGTTAAGTGATCTAAAAACGGATTCCATGACACCACGAAAAACATATCAGAAGTTTATAGTGCATATCTTTGCATATTCATTTTGATTTTAATGTTCGAGTATATTTCCTAATTTTAACATTTTTTTTTAGAGTTTATTTGATAATATTATGACAATTCAGTTTGAAAATTAGTGAATAAAAAAAAATATAATACATCATATTGACAGTTCTCACTAGATACTCTTGTATCGTTATTCCCAGACATATTCCCATGAGTGCCTACCTGGACTTTCCTATGATTTCGAGATTTTTCATCCATACCATGGTTGCGAAGGAGGCATTATTTAGCATTAAACCTATAGAAAAACAGTATTATGTCGTCGTTTATTATTATATAGTGGCATATTCGTGCAGAATAAGACAACAGCTGGTACCAAATAATTAATCAATTGCATTTCGATGAGTACGCTTCGTTTCAATATTAAATTCAAGTCTTCGGTTTAACTCCAAAATGAATTGTCCGAAACCCCACCCATCTTTTAATGATCCGGACATTTTTACTTTCTGTAATATAACTAATAACATATTATTATTATATTTATAAGCATTCGTTAAGATTTTCTACATCTAGCAATTAGGACGTATACTGTATTGGTTAACAGACACATAGACTACACATAGATTTAAACTATATGACTGACAGTCGACAGTAGTGAATGTGTATTGTACCAATAAAATGGTGGTACATCCGCATGCAAAACCAACCATCAACCGTATGCACTTCATGTGGAGTGTTATTAACGGTTTAACACACAAGGACGGAATGCAGATCAAACGAAGAAAAAAGAGAACAAAACAAATAGCCGAGAACCTATTCGAAACAATTGGTCTCGAATTTCAACCAGAGAGCATCATACATTTTCTCAAGAGCACAGACTTATTTAAGCACTTATAATAATAAAAATATATAACTAATGGCTGTTTCTGTCGAAGCTTAAGTTCAATTACAAATAAATAAATAAAAAAAATTGTACATAACATTATATACGATTTGTACGAATAAAATGTTTGAGATTGGTATATTAGTTTATATTAACACTTTCTCGTAATCATTTCGCTCTGCTACCTTTTAGACAAGATTTTATGGACCTTTTTTTATAACGCTGTTGACAATAAGATTTATGCTGGAGGTATCTACAAGGATGAAACCAATACAAGTGATAAAATAAAATTTATAGATTTACGTTTGTTCCATGTTCCAACACTATGGTGGCAGGCGCAGATCCAGGAGGGGGCGGTAGGGGCGGCCGCCCCCCCCCCCCCGTCAGCCGTATCAAAATGTGTTAATCTAAATTAGATTAATTAGTCTAACTTAATAACTACTACAGATTCGATGGAGATTTAATGTCAGTTTTTGATTTGGACGTAGTGTTGCCCAACATAGTTAAAATAAAATCCATTTTCGATGACAAATTTAAATTAGAAAATAAAATAATAAACGTGATTAATCAATTTGGTGACTTAGTAGCTTATAAAATAAATATACCTAGAGATATTTTTGAATCTTCAATAATTGGTGAATTTGAACTTTGGCACAATTATTGGTTGCAAGAGGAACAATTACCTTCGTCACCTTTAGAAGCTATCAAACGATGTGACCCAGACCTTTTTTCTGGAATTAATGTATTGTTAAAAATACTTATAACATTACCAGCTACAGGTGCGACAGCTGAACATAATTTTTCATCACTACGAGTCAAAACATGGATGAGGTCGAGAATATCAGAGGAACGATTAAATGGAATGGCATTATTACACGCTCATTGAGATGTCTTTATAAACCACGCTGAAGTTATAGACGTATTTGCTCAATCTAACAGAAGATTGGACTTTGTAATCTGATTTATAACTAAAATGTTTTGACTTCAAAATTGTTATATTATATTTAATTATAAAAAAGATAGATTTAAAAATGTAATTTAAATAATTAAATAAAGAAATTCAATGCAGTTTACGAAAAAAAGTATTCATTATAAATAATCAGGAATTGCATTATGTACTATTGCATTTATAACTATTTATATATATAATAATAATAATATATAATATACTCATATTTAGCAGTAGGTATCTAAATATGTATACTTATTTATATCCGCCCCCCCCCCGTCATCTCGAACTGGATCCGCGCCTGTATGGTGGGGTACACAAACTTGAGGTCCAAGTCGTTAAAAAGTCAAAATAACATACAGCTAAAAAGTGTCTTTTGCGAATTCAAATGATCCGACCACACCCCGGCCCAGTTATATCCGATATCGGATTGCAGAGACGAAACTGTATTTATAACATTTGATCGTCAATATTTGCGGAAATTTTTCCGTATTTCAAACTTCAACATTTCAATCGGAACATTGATTGAGTATTAAACGTATTAAATGTCCATTGTTCACACTTTGTCGTCTAAAGAGATAGAGCACAATAAATGAAGACCATAATATTTAATAGCTGGTAGTTGGTACAGTAGAATTTGTTAATGGAAAAATAAAAATAAAATATACAGTAACATCAGCTTATTCCCAATGCATTGCTCGCTTCGCACAGAATCTGCACAATGAAAATAAAATTATTTATACATTGTTATTGATATTATAATATTCTAATAAGATTATATTATATACGTATACATAATACGTAAGCAATGGGATGACATTCATAACACAGTAACAATATATAATTATATAATATGGTGACAATTTATATACGTATACGTTCTATCACTTTGACGTATACCTATCATGCTGTAGGAGTAAAATCATAATCTGCCGCAGGGATATACGTATATTCGTTTATTCACGTTGTCATCATCGAGATCGACAGTAAATAATTATCACTAAATAAACCTATTATTTGATCACACATGAGTGACATGACAAACCTGCAATTTTATTACTCATTACATATACTATATATTATACGAGTAAATAATTGTTTATATTTTTTTCCTACATTAAGGCACGTACGGACAATTAGGGTAATGAAAATTTATAATTAAAAATATCGGCTTTGTGCGCGTGCACTGTGCACATTTAAAAAACTATCACTTTTAATCAAATGTGAACTCTTTTTATAAATGTTAACAAATTTTCTAATACGTAAAATCGATATTACTTATGACTTATGAGTTATGATCTACTGCTCATAAAAACAATTTTTACTTGAATAGGCGTACTACTAAAACAAATTTAGCTATAATAAAAATCGTTTTAAAATAAAATAAATCAATGGTATTGAACAAAATAAAACATAAACGCATGAAGTCATTACTACTTTATTATGAAAAATTATTCTCCTGAGAAAAAAATATTCAGTTTTGCTGAAACTTAAAACATAAAACGTTCAATACATTCTAGAAGATCTCGTTCTATCCGGGCACTATTTTTCATTGCAGGTACAACTCATGTGCATAAATTATTGTTCATAGCCCATACTTACATAATATTATAATAACATACAGTATAATATTTATGCCGGTTAAACAACAGTATACAAATAGCATACTATATATAGTATATATAATGCTCTAAAATTGTGTAGCAAAATGTATAAATGTTGATAATCAAAGATACAATAATATTATGATATCGTGGCATTGTATAGCCGAACGGTCTGCTGCGGTCACTCTTCAGTGCTGTGTTTAACGTCCTCAGTACCTATAGACAATTAAAAAACCTACGAACAAAACGCACATGGAGGGGTAATGGCCCAAAAAATAGATCGATAAAAAATAAAATAAAAAATAAAAATAAATTATCAATGGTGATAGTATTCATTAAAAAACCTACGAACAAAACGCACATGGAGGGGTAATGGCCCAAAAAATAGATCGATAAAAAATAAAATAAAAAATAAAAATAAATTATCAATGGTTCAACTTATCAATGTTTCAACAATTCACTTTGCTAAAATTTAAAAGAAACAAAGTATCAGCAAATATTTTGCTATTAAAAAATGTTTTATTTTGTTTTTTAAATTAATTAATTTGACTCAATAACATCACCTTAGTAATAACATACAGTATTTCTGAAAATAAATATAGTTAGAAATATTTAAGATTGGCAGCACAGTGTTTAATCTTGTGAAATAATATTCGAAATAACATGGATGTAAAACTATTGTATAATCTAATTGATCTTCTGAAGGTAGCAGGATGTTCAATAAACGAAGACTTTGTACCAATATTATATAATTCATTAATTCAATTACAAAGTGAAAATCATTTTGATTCTGTTTATTTGTGGGGCCGTATTGTAACATTGTCTAATGATTACTATATTGCTTATGGCTATCATAAGGATCCAATTAAGAATAGGATGTTTTTTTACACGTAAGTTAAAGATACGCTATACTTTGAAAGTTCAAACTTGCTATTAAACAAACTTGGACCATATGACGTACTAACCTATCGATTGTTAAACTTTAATGTCTTGTTTAAAAACTATAATAGACAAAACATTTTGGAATGGGATGTTATGCCCACTGATTGGTCGACATTTGAATCACATGTAGCATGCAAAATAAAAACCAAGTTTAATGGTAATCCAAGATATATAGCCATTGCAGATACCTATGATAAAAATAATCGGTTTGAGTCAAGTATTACGTTAAACAATGAATACCTAGAAGAGGAAGGAATAAAATCACTAGAAAGTATAGATTTCGATAATTTAGTACAACCTATTTCTGAACTAGAAGAAATGGTTGAAAAGGTTTGGTTAACTATTTGTGCAGTATTGGAAATAGTGTTCAGTAAATGTGTTAAATTGTAATATCAATTGTATTTTTATAAGGAGTCTGTTTCTAATACTATTGATACCGAAAATACGATAAAAGAAGAAGATAGACTTGCGATAACGATTAAAATGATTGACAACGAATGTCACATAGTACCACGAGGATTTTATTACAAGTTACCAGATGAGAATATAGTCCAAGCGCCTTACTTTAAGGGTAAACATTTCATTTCATTTAAATTTATTTTTATGAAATTATATTTGTATTAATTATTTTAATAGGTTTAGACTATTCAGAAATTGGGAACGAACAAAATTTTCTTCATATAAATCCAAAATACTGCACACATAACGATACAAAAAAAAAAGTACGATTTGATTACAATGGATCGATTGATTTTTTAGAATCAATCGAAAATGATATACCAAAAGGTAGATTATTTTAATAATTAAGATTATTTTTTTTTAAATTATTTTCCTCTTTTCGATAGGATGTTGGACTTCTCAAACTGTGTCTAATCGATACCTAATTATGTACAATTTATTATGGCCAGGTGCTGTATTCGTCCAAGATATGAATGTAGGTGTAAATGGGTTTTTTTACAATGGAGATGGTATAAAAAACCTAGACTTGCCATTTATGATTTAATGTTGATTTGTATTATCTACATACTTATAAATACACAATACGTCAATGAAATTTTAAATTAATATACACATATGTATGTAAATTGTACATGTAGTATTGCTGTAATAGTCATAGTCGGATCTATTAAACTTTGTTGATTGTTCTATTATAAATTAATTGTGTCTATAAAACGGTTGGTTATTTTGATGTTTTGCTATTCATCTTTGAAATGTGTGTTATTCGATGTACTGGTTAGATTACTGTATAAATTATTCAAAACCAAAGCATATTTATACACATTCATTCATAATGAACTACATGACACAGATGCTTAATGAATGTGATGCGTATAAGTCATATAACCTGAAGTCCAGAACGCGCAATTAGTACAATTAAAGTGAATCATGTAGGTTATATGATATTATGATGTACCTATACTTATTAACATGTATGTAACACAGTATAATATTTGTTTTACGATTCATTTTTTTATGATAAATTCGATTATTTTTTGATGAAATTGTTATCTAAAATAATGAGATAATTGAAAGTAGTGATTATAGTTTTTGATAAAATATATTAATAGATAATGAATGGCTTAAATACCCTTTTATGTATTAATGAAATAGTTTAATAATAGTAAAACAAAAAATGTATTTATTTAATTCAAAGCGCTATGAAAGTTGACCACGACGTAACTATTGTCATAAACTAAAATTTCAACAAATCAAAACTCAAAATTTACTCAATAAACGTTATACCTATACGACTATACAGCAATAAATACGACGGTTAATGTTAGCAGTTTTATTGAAATTTTAAAAATTGTAAAGGTTCCTTAAAATTTCTGGTAAATGACTAGAATCAGAGGTGACTGCCAACTACGGTATATAATATACCGTGCTGTCAACATTCATTGCTCAGCAGTGGCGTGGCGAAGGTATTATTTTGGAGCAATTGCTCCTTCAAAATTGTTGGTGGGTGGCTGGTCCCCTTGCCACAAAATACCTAGCCACCTTGGTGACTAGGTTTATGAAAGAAAATATTAATACGTATACGAATATGTGTCTTACTTGTGTAAGACATACGTGCTAGTGTGCTACACTCACTCAACAGCATAAAACCTGTCAATATTATACAACTAACTAATTAAGTAGTTACATCCGATTATACAAATCTACAAATATTACGGATATTTTGTAAAAATTTTATTTTTTGCAGTGGTGGAATTTTTGTTATGGGGGGGGGTACCTTGCATACATTTTTGCTCCTCATCAAAAATGAGTTCAACACGCCACTGTTGCTCAGTGAACTTTAATTTTCACATATTCAAATAAGATTATTATACAGATAAATGCTATGAACAAAAAAGCATAATATATAAATTACTTTTATAGAGCTTTAATTTTTTATTTTAGGCGTATAATCATAACTAATAACTCTTTTTATCGACGGATAATCAATAGTCATGGCTACATTTTTGATACTTATTAATTTGCAAATTGTATATTATTCTAACACGGTACTTATATGTTTAGCACCATATTTCATCAAAAATCCTTTTACCGGATAATCCAAACTTAACAAAGTATTTCTCAGTAAATAATTTTCTTACTGAACATATTTTTAGCGAATGTTTTAGCCATAGACCATATAGTACATAATTATAATTTATTTATTTTAAATAACAGTGTTTTTAAATATTATGTTGGTTAACAAAAAATAATTGTAATTAAAATACAAATTAGGTACGTAAAATAAAATAAATTATAAGATGTACATGTATCTAAATACATTATCCAAGCTCGATTCAAAGGCGGACCACGAGCTCAGTGAAGTGTATATGATCACTCACCAGAATAATTATGTAGGGGAATCGCCCCATTAGCCGTTTAATGTCTAAACTGTATAATGTCTAACTAATTTAAAAATAATTTAAGTATACAAAATATTGTCATATAATAAAAACAAATATTTTTACTGTCACTAAAGTCTATTAAATACTGTAATAGTGTAATAAACTAATAACGCTTCTCTTGGATAATTCAAGTTGTATATTAAATAACACTTAAAAATATTATCCACTCACAATTAGATAACTCGATTGTTTTATAGTAGGTACTTACGTGAATGGTGAATTCAAAAATAGTTTTTCTTTTTTTCTTAACTGTTGATAATATTTTGTTAATGATTGTTTAACTAAACTTGTCAAGTACATCTTTCCAAATCTCCCAACAGAAAACAGTTAAATAATTTTGAAATGTCAAAAATTGAACCATCACAAGAAAAAGATAAGTAGAATAATTAGTCGTTAATAAAGTGAATAATTGAATGAAAACGTACCACAATAGTATAATTGCTAAATGCCAATTATCAATGCTGTAGAGTGTAGACTGTCACGATTCAAAGTTAATATTTGAATATTAATTAGTATATACCTAAGTGTAATATTTTATATCAATTTTAATTCAGTTTTAAGTACCTGGAAATCAAAAATGCAGTCCATTTTAAAGTACTATAAGTCTATAAGTCTATAAATGTCAAATAACTTGCATCCAATATATAGGACCAGAGAGTGTTTAAATTAAAATATTATTATCATTAGGTATAAATGACAATTGTGTATTAAAGTGTCGGGGGATTTTTATTTTTTCATGTGTTTAACAACGTGAAATAATATGAAACACATAACATTTTCGGATACAATTTTATTTTTCACTATTCTTAAACGTTTTGTTTTGTTGAGCTTTAAACCCTCTGATAAAACAGATATTTTGAATGATTTTCTGATAAAAATAGAGTGTTGCACCAAATGTAAATTAGTTATTCATATCTTCATAAGTATTTAGATTTTAAATGAATGAAGTGACAGTAGTTATTCAATTATGAACTGGTTATATATCGAAAAATTTGTATGTCCTTATTCGATTTGCAAAATCGAGACACCGAGTATCCATTATTTTGTAAAACTAAAGAAAAAAAAATGCTCGACAAAAGATGGCGAAAAGTTATGTTTTCCGTTTTCTTATGTTTGCCGTGAATAGAAAACGATAACATACGAAAAAACAGATTTTTCCAAAACACATGAATCGACCGAGAAAACGAGCCGAGTACTTTGGAAAAAATCACCCTGCAGTATTATTATGTTTCAGATGAATATCTTCTGAAACGCGGCGCTCTCCGATCATTCCCCTCGACCACGAGCCAGAGGACGGGGACGTGAACGACGGAGGACGTTAAAATGTTTGACAACTCTCCTCTGCCGCCGCACGCCAAGACCCACCGCGCGAATAATATAATATTCCGCTCACTCGCCCGTCACGATGCCACCCCCCTTCTCCTTATGCCACTTGCCCACCCGTGCCTCGCCGATTGCCGTCACACGATCGCATAACGCGTGCACGAGTCACCACCACCACTCCGGGGTGGTTTTCGCTCGGTTGCTCGCATTACATTCCGGGGTGGTTGTCAATGCGTCAAACTATTACGCGTTTGACTCCATTAACTCGGAATTTGCATAATAAACTCGCCGTCACCGCCGCCCGACACATTTACATAAACGTTTATACATATATAATAATAATAATAATAATAATAATATATTAGCCAAACACGTGAAATGTAAAACGCGTATAATAATAATAATAATAATAATTTATATGATTTTCCACATCGAAAGCGTGTATAAGTGTGCGAGTGCGTGCGAATTGTTATGAATATATTATAGTATATACTATTATATCGCGTATAATAAATTGATACCGTAACGACTTTAATTGAAACTGAGTGCTCGCGGTTTATGTACGATGACGAGGAGGAGGGGTATAAGTGGAAGAGTAGCAGCGAGCAGCAGCGAAGGGGGACGACGAAGAACTGCAGGAAGAGTACAGTAGCGGACACGACAGCCCCGCGGAGCATAATATAAAATATTTTCGACTGTTTCGCCGCTTATTGTTGTGGTTACGGATATTATTATTACGATTGTATTGTACACATATATACGGCGGTGACGTGGCGCGTGGCGACGACGACGGCGGAAGACATTGAAGCGGCGTCGGCGACCGCGACCGCACCCCCTCCCCCGGATCGTCATGCGAGAAGATCTGCGGCAGCGGGTATGACATCGGAACCGCGGTTGGAAAGCGAATTACTGTTACGATCGAAATACGTTTGCGAAAAACCGGGATATAGACCGTTTATTGTACTACTATGCGTAGATTAAATAATACGTAAATTACCAAACTCGTATTAGAAATTACTATAGAGATTCGAATAAGAACGCATTGGTATACTAACTTACGAAGTATGACTAGGGTCTAGGATTTCAAAGCACTAGAAAAACGTATATACCTACCTACATCTGTGAATAGCGCAAATTGTATCAGTCGAGAAAAATATTTATAAATAATAGCCTTGAAAAAATAAATATAAATCGGGTAAATTAATAAAAACGTAAAAAAATACCGAAATTATAATATTGTTTTGCACTCGATGAATCAGTGTGAATCACACTCTGAATCAGATTTTTAACATGAAAAATAGTGTAACCCATAAACATAAATTAAATGCAAAATAAAATAAATTCCAAGCCCTATGAGCTATTACAAGTAGGTATTGAAGCATGATAGTGTATAATTAATATTGTATAAGTACATGTTTATTTTAATGTATTCAAAATATTTCAAAGTTTATCAGTTGATAAATTAAATTATAGTTAGACTTAAACTTTTAAATATTATAATGTAGCAGTGGCTCGTGGCTTGGACGACGGGACGATCCCACTAAAACTACATCCCCTACTTAAATTGACTAAAATAAGAAGATTAATTGTATATTTTTAATTCTACATTTTAAAAAAATATTTCTTATTAAAAATGCAAATTTTTAAATAGTAAAAAATATGTAATACATTGTTGTGAGCAAACATTAAAGTTATTTCCCTCAGATACCAGGAGCTTATGTGGATATGCATGCACATTGCACACACTAGCAGTGTTTGGACGACCGGCAGCGTCGTCAATACGTTAAAATATTAGTGAATAAAAATGTTGGGTATTTTATTTTTAAAATTAACTTTGCATACGCTTGTCGACCGTCATTATCGGTTGCTATAATCGCTATTATTATTATTATTATTTTCATATATATTTTCTACTGCGACCTGCGACTATTAGGAAGCAAATCGTAACCACTTATTCGTCTTGTAAAGGCCCCATACGGCCATACACGATCAAACAATTTGCACAACCACTATTTTGTCAAAAACTTGATTATGCAAACACACATACATACGCGTTCAAACGGCTTGTGTGAACCTCAGTAGTCAGTACGTTTTTGTATGTAGATACGTAAACAATGTCCAGAATCCTCTGTCTTCGTCATTTTTAGTCACCATACTAATTATTGTATTGTTAAAATTACTAATAATAATAATAATAATAATAATGATAAATATTAATATTTTAGTTAGCACTTAAAAGAAAAAGAAAATAAAATTCGTCACTTTAAATTTACTATAAAATTTTAAATAAACACAATAAAATTATATAACCACCACGGACGCTCGTCAAACATCGACAAAGACGTTCAAACCGCTTATTAGTTACCAAGCGTTGCACAAAATATTTTGGTCTCGACCGAAAACCGCAAGTTTGGTTTCAAACTGTTGCGCAACTACTCCATCCAATCCATACACGATTAAAATGTTTGCGAAAATTGTTCGATTGTGTATGGGGGGGCCTTTAGAATTAAATAGATATATTGTTTTTAATTTTAATGAGTTCAACATGTCGAATTGTGTTCATAATTTAATAAATATTAAATTTTCTTTATTATCGTTTGAACAAAAATTAACTACATATAAAAAATGACGGCAGGGCTTTACCGGAATTAAAAGATTTAAAGACCAAATATAAAAAACGTAAAAGTGAATATTTTCGGAATTTTAGTCCAACATTATACCTCAAACATGAATGGTTATGTGAATGTGAAATAAAACAAGCTCTTTTCTGTTTTCCTTGTTTACTTTTTTGGTGGCGAAACAAAACTAAATTAGAAGTCACTGATTTGTAACATCTAAATGCAAAAATTGTTAAGCATGAAAATTCATTCAAAAATATTCACAATGCGACAAACTTGAATTTATTAGGCAAAATTGATATAAGACATCCGATGACATCGTCGGAAGCTGAACGCGGATTTTCAATGTTAAAAATAATAAAAACTTGTTTGCGAAATACCATAGGAGAAGACAGACTAAACGCTTTATCTATTCTTAGTATTGAAAGTGAAATGATTTCAGAAGTCATAGAATTCAATAAAAAAGTCATCGAACAAAAAAAAAAACTGGCGGATGGATTTTATTAATAAAAAAACTCCATAAATTAGTTATTTTTTAATTATATAATCATACATACATACACGTCATGCTATAATACACTGATATTTTTAATAATAAAATATTAAGCTTTATAATGATAATATGTGTAAGGTTTTTCATTTTATTTTATTTAATTTGACTATTTTTTATACCTGTGACTAGCGGTATTATATTTAAAGTCGCACCCACGAGCTGCCACTGTAATGTAGGTATACTTGTATAGTTGACTTTTAGAAAATAACATTTTGTACTTCCAAGTTTAGATACCACTTACCGGTAAAATGTAGGTATAGAAAAATAGGTAGTGTTAAAATGCAATTTATCGAATAGTTAACCTAACCTACACACCTAATATATTTAGTTTTATATATTATTTTGTTGTATTAAATGTAGTACAGTTATTTTATTTTTATAAATTTTCAATGATATTTGATAAAATTAATGAAATTGAAAAAGGAGTTAAAAAAAGTTTTATAGGCAAACTGCAGGACCTCTCCGACTTTGATTTCTTTTAGTTTGGAAAAACAAATATTTCCGTATATTTTTTAAATACATACTTATTTTAATAGGTTTAGATCATATACACCTATAGTACCGACTTTAGAGATTGTTGTATTTATATAAAAATCACTTACTCGAGTAATATTTGAAAACAAAATTTCAGAAGTCTCATTCAGAAGTACACTAACGAATTTGTGACCACTCGAGCATCGTACAACAAGCTTTGGAAAAATGCAAAGTGCATCGAAATCGCTGCCCCAGCCCTACCTAAAACCAAAGTCTCTTTTACATATGCAACTTTTTTTTAATAGGGTCAATAATATAACTAGTTTGTACAACCTAGCTTATAATATTCCTATAATTATTCATGATGTATTTCCAAAAACTCAATATTGGTAATAAATAGGTACTTACTAAAAAAAGTAAAACGATAAATATAAATTACTTAAGAATCCGCCTATAATCAACATACTACGTATATACTACATTATTTTCGTCCCACAACGGCCACAACACCATTAAACTTCAACAGTAAATAAACTATTTTAATTCTGGTTTTTTAACTTTTTTCTTAAGTAAAATTTTAATTTAATGATTTTCAAAAAGGTTACCATTAAGAATCGATCAATAGTTACATTTTTAATATTTTCAAAGAAGCTGAATCAAGTTAAATTTTATCTAGTAAACATTTATTATTTGAACTTAACCGGAATTCATACATCATATAACATAATTAAAACATAGAATATTTTTCCTAAGCTAAATATTTGAATAAGAATTTTAGTAAACTAGTCTGTAAAATAGATAATTTTGTAAAATTTTATTTTAGAATATTATGGAAGTTTTCAATAAAAGCGAACAAAAAGTTAGATTCCATCGCAACTGGAAAACAATAATTATATTTTTATGCGTTACTGAATGAAAAAACTTCCAGTCAAGTTTTTCATTTTTGTATTATTATATTATATTAATTATTATTTAAAGAGTTTAACATTTGAAATATATATATAATGTAAATATATTATATACACACTAACACAAAACTTCGCAGTAAGTCAAAGTTGATATTTGTAATTGTTAATTTTATGGTCCAAACACTTAAAACTTTTCATGGGTAGTAAAGTAGAGACTGTGTATATAATATTGCTTATTTACTTGCGTCTAATATAGTAATTAGTATGTATACAATTATATAAACTATGAAATACCTACATCTAATTGTAATAATCCATGAATACACACTACGGTTGTTCTATTGGGAAATAAATTAACGTTGCGTCTAAAGTAAAAGTACAATATTGGGACAATATCAATTTATTGACATTTTTTGAGATTGTATGAAGAAACTTTTTCATAATAAACTTCTTATACGTCATGAACTCTTCTAATACTAAATTACCGACTATATATCAGAATCATTGTAAACTATCATTCTTACCTATATAAGTTGAAATAGGTATGTCAGACATTATCACTTTCGTAATCGTTGACAAAATCAACCTACCTGAATTATATTTATAGACGTGAAAGAAAACATAAATACATAAAACTGATTTTTTTTTTTATTAGGTATAAACCATATCTGGTATATATTTAGTGTTAGGCTTATAATATTATTAGAAAAAATTACCTATAATCTTGATAATTTGTATCCTGTAATTGAATATAAATATTATCCATATTTTACACCACTAACATTTAATAGTAAAATAGTCAATGCTAATGTAATTCGCATATTACACTTTTTAGACAGTAGTGTACTTAAATAAATTGCATTGTTTCATGACTGATGGTTTAAGAAAATAAACTATTTAGCATTTATTTTAACACATAAAAAAATAAAATTAAAAATAGCTAATACCTACTTGTTATTTAAACATACAACCCATCGCCACTTTAATACATTTTTACTAATAATCGTAAATTCATACTTCTGATAAAATACTATCAGTTAGGTAATTTTTAAATCAATAAAACAATTTTGGTTTCATCTATTTAATAATAAATAATAATACTTGTAACATATGAATAAACAATATTAAATACATTTCTGGTAACAAAATTCAAACCGCACATGGATATTAATCACATAATAATTTCAACCTATAAATATAATATACATTACAAAACAAGTCGTACTTGTAAATAACTACATGGTTAACACCAAACAAATAATATACATACCCTACAGTCATATAAATATTGCAGATAAAGCATTTAATTAAACATAATTAATTTTACTTCTTCTAAAGCGCTCAACTATTTCTCTCAAGTCTAAAGCTGTAAGAGACGAATATTTGTGTCATGACTCAGATAATAATCGCAGATAATGAGGCATTATTTCATGAATAGGTATATGAAGACCAAACTCTAAAGCGACCAATACGCCAAACTCGGAAACCATTAGGTCTTTTCTGTTTAATCTGAATACTATTTCTGTCCTCTAAAAAAATGAATTATTTAAGCAACATTTAAATAATAATTATATAATAAAAACTTTTTCTTGTTCATACATATGTGAAATAATTTTTTATTTAATATTTATAGAATAAAAGTACCTCAATAAGGTTAGTTAAAGATTCTCCCTTCATGTCATTTAATTTTGCAGACAAAATAATACATGCTCCAGCACATAGTTTACGATTTTCTTTATTTATCAAACTTTTAACCAATAATCTTTCAAAAAATACATAAGCTTGAGCAATAGTTAGCAAGTCTGAGGTAGCATCGGGTTTGGTTATTTTACGCATTTCTCGTTTTATACTGAAATAAAATTATAAGCCATTACAAATAATATTTACAAATTGAGTATACAGTGATGTATTCTTTTTTTTGATAAAATAGTATTTACCTTCTCAGCTTACTTAATGTAAGGTCAATAAGTGGAAATTTATCATGAAATTTATCATTTAATTCTTTTTTAAGATCGTCTGGACGCACATAATCAATAATCGATGTCTGAAATAGATAACTAATTAATTATTTGGTAATATTGTTTTATAAGTATTTTAATTCTAAATATTGTTATCCAAATATAAAAATATAATTCTATAGATAACAAACAATGCTCTGAAAATTTAAGTCTTATTAAGAAAAGTTTTTTCAACGTATTTTTATCAGTTTAATAAAATATACTATTTTAATAAGTTAGCTCAAAAAAATAATTTAAGACAAAAAGGTGTTTAAAGGTTTGTAGAGAAAACGCTTTATGTATGTATCTTAATAAATATTAAGCGATTTATAATGTTTGCTTATAAAATATACCATGTAAGATATAAATGTGAGAAGTGTTCTGTGTTTTCCAGCAAAGAACTCTGGGTCATCAAGCATATTAGGAGAGAATAATGCAGTTCCATTTTCATCTTCATCACTCACAGTAACTAAAAAATACATTTTATACAAAGATAACATAAATAAATTGGTATTGGATTAAAAGTTACAAATAGTAAATAAATTTTAGAATTAAACAAAATTTAATATGCGATATTATAATTTATGTAAAAACACTTAATATTTATAATTGTTGAGTATTAAAAATATAAATATATCTTCCATAGTTTCTAGTTGAATCCTAGACCTTGATATCGTATAAAAACTATAAACTAAAATACCTTTTGTTAAATCAGTTTTGGGAGGTGATGACGCTGGTTGAACAGTGCACATCTTGTATGTACCAGAACCGATAACTAAATTATCCGGAACATCAGCTGAAATACATCTGTAAAAATAAATTTAATGATAGTTAAAATATATTTTTAAACATTTTAAATTGAATCATTATTAATTATATAGTCAATAATATAAGTATAAATGTATAAAATTATAATATTAATAACGATGGCCATTTTATTTTTTTATTAGTTTTTATAAATATAACAGTACTATAAAAGGATAGTGCTATGTCATTATTTGTACATATATTAAGTACATTTTAATAATACCTAATTAGTATAAAATGTAAAATTGAAAATTTAATAAAAATTAAAAACCGAATAACACATTTTTATTATTCAATTATTTTATTTTAGGTTAAATTTACCTGCTTAAAGTATGTGGTTTTGGTTGTACTGTATCCAACATCATATCTTCAATTGGCGCTTTGGGTTCAGAAATACGCGAAGGAATCAATAAATGATTGTAAGATATTTCCTGAAAATGATTAGATAATACAATCATAATAAATACGGCAGACACTAGTTTTAAATATAATGTTATAATAGGAGAAATTGTACAACAGATTAGTCTGATTTAATAAAATAATAATAGTATAATTATAATTTCTATTTGATTATTATAAGATATAGCATTAATAATATTTTAAATAATAAATATTTTAACAGTATTAACTTTATTAAATGGAAATTAAAATATTATAGCGAATATATAGTTATATGTCATTGTTAATATCATGATTAAGTTTTATAATATGTATAAAAGATTTAAAATACTTATTCAATTTTTAAATGTACAATTAAGCTATAAGACTTATCAATACGACTGGACGTACAATATGATAAAAAGACAATTTAGTTTATATAGTTATAAATTTATAACATCCTTTATAGTTGTATTAATTTGATGAAATTACATACTTCTGTATTTATTGTTAATTATTTTGGTAAAAACAAAATTAAAATAAATAGTGAAATTAAATTAAAAACAAAACACTATCAGTTATAATGGAAAATTAAACTACATGCTTGGTTTCATTGGTTTATTATAAATTGTGTACACTACAGATAACAGAGTTAATAAACAACAAAGTATAGACTATATAATCAATTAATTTTACAATCCATAATGCTATCAGAAAATAAACTTAATTATTTAAAATTATTATTCAATTAAAACTGTACGGAACAAGAGATAGTTATGAAAATAATAATAATAGTTATCGATACTACTCATGTCTTAAACTTGGAGAAATAATATTTGTACTTTACCTGCCCGTCTTTGCCTTTTTCTAATCCAAATAGATCAAATGCGTCAATTATATCATTAACAGCAGATAAAGGTCGGGTTCCAGAAGTTTGTCTTCTACGATTTGGTTCTTTCTTTTGTTCGCATCGTACTCTACAATTATATTAATTAACAAGAATATTTAACAATTATAAATTATCGTTATAAATATGGTACAAACATCATTGATCTGTTAGATCTTTTGAATGGTATTAGTGAATAAACAAGAAATGGAGTTTTCTGAGGAGTCACTAACACTAAACGTTCATTTTTGAATCGATGCTGTAATGTTGGACGAACAACTCTAATATCCATAGACTGATTTGATGAGCTACTTTCTTGAAGCAATGAACTATTTTTATATAGAGCTGTAACTTTTCATACATACTAATTACTTATTAGTTTAATGTATATAAGATTAATTTAATCTTATCTGATTCCTACTATATTTTGTTGAGATTTACAAATATATCATATTTTAATCAAATATTTATTATATTTAAGAGGTCTTTTTAACTGTATGTAAATTATTCATCTAAAGAATACAGGATAATAATTCATGAATAAATATAAATATAAGAACCTAAAAAATATAATTTTTAAATTAATAAAGTGGCAGATATTAAGAATATAACTTATACATAGATTATGTATTTTACGTACCAATTATGATTTCTAGTACACCAAAATCAATAAATAACAAATGATTATTAAATTTTATTATCAAATGTTTCAATTTTAATATTATGTATATTTTTTATATTAACACTCATTAAGTAATAAGATCTTCTACTTGTAAAATTTTATTTATGGGCTGGTAATTGTTTTAAGCCACACATAACATACAACATTTATTACTAAAGCTTTATATGTAAAAAATAAAAATAAATAAACAAACAAAAAATATATCTGTATTAAAAAAATTAGCATTTAATTTTAAAAATTATTTTTTTACAAATATTATGTATCAAAATTTAAATTTGTGTTGGGTATAAAATAATTTAGCTCTTTAATGTACAAAGTAATAACAGTATTATTTAAAATAATAAATCTTTATCAAGTACTTGCCTTTGAGTGATAAATAGTTGAAAAATTGGATTTTCAATCACTTCTACATATAAAATAATAATAATAATAATAAAAAAAAATAAGAACAGGAATAGTTATTATAATTTGTTTTAAAAACAATTTGAAACACTCAAAACCAATATTAATTATAATTTCATGATCACCTTAAATTAAAAATATGTTTATATATTTGTACTGTTATTATAGATTAATAGACCAAGAAGTTTATTAGTTATCAGTAAAAGCACTTTTTAAAGAATACATTTAATTAGTCTTGGAATTTATAAAACAAAAAGTAAGTAATGAATAAAGATTACACACTATCATAAGATATAGTAAAATTATATATACTGTTGAAGTATAACTTAAACTTGAATTTTTATCATAAGTACATTATCATTACCTAAACCAAGACTTTCAGAACTGCTGAGATTGACATTACTTTCAGATAATAATGGAGGAATCATACGTTTACGATAGTAGGCTGCTAATTTTTTTGTTTCCATTGTCACATCACTCCCAGTTGTATTAAGTCTAGAAAAAAATAATTTGTATAAATAAAATAAAACTTGTTTTTTTTTATAATAGTTATTTGTATAAAACAATGAAATCACCTTTCACGAAATGGTATGCCTCCAGAACTTTTCTCAGAATCCAGTTCAAAAAATTTATCAACACAATGTTTATCACTCATATTTGCTTTAATTGGTGTGGATGTTAAAGACCGTGTTTTTGTCAATCTGACAGTACCATGAAATTCAGTATCCATATTTTCTAAGATAATGTCACTTTCACTGAATGTATTTTCATCATTAGTTGTACCTATGTCAGGTAGTGATGGATACTCAACTTGAGATTTTTGAAGATGATACATATTATTTTTGATGAAAAGTAATTTATTGGTGTCTTTATGAGTGCCATCCAATGATATATTTGTTAAAAATGACAATGCTGCAATTCTCCGACGTGAATTATCTCCAGTTAATGTATTCATCATGGTTGAAGATATTTAAAATTCCTGTTTACATGTAAATAAATAATACTATGTTAATAAATTATAATTAATATATCATAGTTCATAGAATGAATTAGATCAATATTTCATAGCTTTTTTTTATTATGTTTTTAAAAACAAAAACTAATAATTTTAAATACATAAATAATATATATTCTTTGTTACCCTAACAAATTATGAGAATAGAGATTCAACTTAATTGCATTATATCTTAAAAAATCTGTCATTTAAAATTTGGCATATATTTAACTATACATTTTAAGCTTTTATAAATTATAAACAATTTAACAAATACTAAATTATCAATATTAATTTTAACTTATTTTGACCAAAAACCAATGATTTCCTCTTTATTGCAAAACTACTCAGAATGGGGTTTGAAATAAGTATTAGATAATATATAGACTTAATTAAAGTGACCCATAAACTTTTTCAATCGCATGTAATAGCAAATGACAAAACTAATATAAATCATTTTGGTAATTAGACAATAATTCAAATTTGTGAAGTAGTCTATCAGAAGAACCACTCATAAAGAAAATATTAAATGAATATGTTTGTGTATGTTGTGATATAAAGTAATTAATACTTAAATGAGATATTTGATAAATAAATATACTTGAACATTATGTAATTTTGTAATAATAGACCCAACACCATAAACTAATCTTATTTATTATTAGTGGTTTATATATTTAAATAATACATAGGAAATTTAATAGTATATAATGTATATACTATACGTAATAGAAAAATAATTTCTAATATTTTTTCATTTGCACATTAAAATGGATGCACACATACATTAAAAATTACAAACAAAAATGTGTAGACAGGTATTTTAAAATCAAAAATGTTTTTTACTGCTTTAAATCGATCTTAAATAACTTCTTATAATCTATGAGGAAGAAAATGTCATGGGAAATTTGTAGCTAAAAAAAAATTCTAATACAATAAATTAAAATTAAAGAATATAAATATTCAAATAAAATGGCTAAATGTTATGTATGTTCATTCAATAATATAATAAGGCATAAAGAATTGAGTATACAATGTACTAAGAAACAACAATTTCAAAACTATAAAACTATAAAATATCTTATACCCTATAAATTCATAAAATTCCAAGCTCATAAACCGCATTTTTTCAAAGATTTCACAGCTTGTAGGTTTACAAATGTTGTACAAGATAATAGTGTCGATAAATTTAATCAAATTGATCTTGTTCAAAGGAAATTACTTTTATTTTGTCTTCAATACAAGCATATTTTACAATGACAGTTAGGTATTTAATTTGCATTAATAAAAATTAATTTTAATGGCAAAGTTGGGAAAACATAATACTTTAGAGGGTTGTATCTAGTAAAGCTAACAAGGTGAATAAATAAAAAATGAGAATACTCACTGATGGCCGTGAGAAATTTGTGGATCTTAACTGAAACTAGGAATGTTTGGCGACAAGCTTCGTTGGAATTCCACAAATGTTATTGGACCGTTGAATTGGTTCATGATAGATTCTCAACTGACAACGGCGCACACCCGAGTTTACTTTATAACCGTTTTACGATCGATTCTAGCTACCGCCTACTTAACTAACGGAGTACTAGCTATAAGTCGCACGTATTCGTATCTTACGTAATGTTTTCGCCCCAACGCCGTAATCAATCACCCGCTTTCTTATCTATTCATAACAATGATAACAGCAAATCGGATGACAACAATGTACTCGTTATCCCGCACAATCGTACATATATCGTGGTCGACGGTCGTAGCATAAGACACTCGGTAATCTGTTTAACTATATTGATATTCACATCGGACTGACTTTCGACGCCAACACATTTCGATCACTCTAAAATACTTACAACGATAATGACGACGGGTTAATGATTTAATTTCGATACGCAGCGTCCTATGTGATAGGTACAGCTGTCGCCAGTTCGCTATATTGACGACCCGAGATTTTTCCGCGTATTGGCCAATATTCCTCTAATTTCGTAAATCGTTGTTACCTAAATGAGTCGTTCAATATAGTGAAAATAGTAATTTTAATGTTATGAAAATAATATAATACAAATCGAGGGAACATTTTAAACAATTTTGCAGTCCATTACCATGTTCAACAAATGTTAATTGAGTTGATAGTGGAAAATGGACATATGAATTCATGATTTTAGTGTGCGGATGCAATGGAAAGTACCTGGTTTTTTTTATGAGGAAAACGGTCCCGCCCTTGGCTATGTATCATGTGAGGTCACGGGCGGGACGGTCACAGGGGCTGTGTTGCCTGTCGGTTATCGAGCGACATTTTTACATACGAAATCGTCACCTCGAACGGCTTACTAACGATTTACTTCCTTCGACATGTGGCGTAATTTGAACGTTATGTCAGGGTTCGTAAAATATAGGTACCCATAGGATACACGGATCAAAACGTTGTAGAAACAATTATTATTTTAACTGTCGTTCCGTATTTAGGTAGGTGCATATTATTCAAAACTATGCATTTTAAGTTTTATCTCTAAAGTAGTGACAATGTTATATACCCATAAGGCCATAACATTACATACTTTTTTTAGCTCACATAATACTTCATCCACACTTAAAAATACAGAAAATGTAACTGTCTCATTTAATTAAAGATAAACCACAAGTATGGAAATTTCAGGGGTTGCAATTGAAAATAAATACTTTGCTAGCGCAACTTTTTAATAGGGGTTGCAAGTGCGACCCCTTGTGACCCCCATTGACGCCACTGACTTCGGCGGTTCTCGTCTGAAACGTAGGTAGTGTTTTATCGGTCTTCACAAAACTATATTGTAACTATATTCAGTGGTACCGGTACCTCAGTGGTCGCAGTCTTGGGCGTGTACCTATCCGTTTTGTTTGATTTTTCAAGAAACGCAAGCGAATTGTTGGAACACTTGCAAAGATTTCGAACAGCATAATAAACCTACCGGTCGGAAGTCTCTTCTGGTCGACCATTCGTCTTATTAGTGTCTACTTCATAAAACAACGATTCTCGAAAAAACTCGGAGCCGAGACAATGTTTTAAACAAGTAATATAATATTTCGATAACCGGATGATGAATCCAGCGTTGACAAAAAAACACTAATGGCATCCCGACCCATGAAACAACGAGGCTGAACTGATGTAGAATAAAAATAAGTCATTATAATTGCCATTAATTGGTGGGCTTTTCGAAGGAAGCATGAAATAAAAATTACTATCGACGAAGAGATGGGTACCTAGTTATAAATTATAATAGATAACCATTGATTGAAATTTATAAATGTAGTATGATTTTATTCAAACTATACATAGCTATGAAATAATAAACTAAAGTGCAACGCGAGTATTATACATCGTTATCGACTATATTCTGACGGACAATAACATCAGGTAGGTAATAACGAAATGGATGTATTCTAAACACTAAAATATCACATATTTCATTATACGCAGAAAGTTTCTAAAGATCTTCTGTTATAAATGAAAATAAATTATTTTATTTTTAATTTCCTTTCTTTTTATCTTATATACTTGTGGATTTGTAACGCCATTAACTAATGACCATAGACTATAGTTGCTGAAGTAAAAAAATCAATAAAAAAGAAAAAATGTATTTCTTTATGTTGGGTATAATATGAAATTATGAAATATAATTTCATTGGCAGTCGATACTGTCAATATTATTTTTTACCCATTTACCTATACATTCTGTTATCTATACTCATACAAGTAATAACGTTAATAATATGCGTATAAATTATAAAATAATATTACGATATTAATTTTTACTTAATATACAAATAATGAAATAAATTAGATAGCAACGTATTAATTTGTAATAGTTAACATACTTTTTTTGTTTCAATTAATTTAGATAGATACCTTAGTCCTTAGTACCTAAATTATTTCGAGTGTAGTAAACGAGTATCCAAATCCTCCTATAGTAATTAAATTAAATTAAAATATTCTTAAATGTTGGACTGTAATAAATAATAATATACAATTATATATTTTTATCATAGAGGGTTCTATTACTGTCCCTCCTCTGCTATTATTTTACCTGTTATTTTTATATAATATAATGTATCATATTTTTCTGTAATGCACATAGATGCGAATTTTCATAATAAAAACACAAAAAAAAACGTTTAACTAATGGGTATACGAGTATAACCTGTATATTATTATTTACTAATTATTATTAGCGATATGAAAACATTCCTATTGATTAATTTATGTTCTATGGAAAATATATATATTAACTCGACTTTTAAAAGAAATGCATACAATATGTCGTAAAAGGTTTTCAACATTTTTATTTTATTCCAGAATCTTAATTTATTAACATTTTACTACATTTTACTTAATTTATACTGTAAAAAAACTATATAATACAACGAGAACAACTCAACAATTTAACGACATTGTCATAAATATTGACATTATATGCATAAAAACGTACGTAACATTTTTCTTTATTGTAGGTAAGTACTACACGCTTTTATTTTCATACTACACAAAGTGGATTGCACACAATTTAAGCACCTAAATATATGTATAACCTTATGTATATATATAACCTTACTTGGAGTAATCTAGATCGTATAAGAAAATATTACGGTTGTAAAATACGATATCATTCACATTTTTTTTTAAAAAAAAATTTCACTATTTACATTTAGAAATTTGTATACTTGGTAGTTTTTAAATTACAATTCTTCTGATGTAAACAGATTTAGTTCAAATTCAACCATGAGCTATAATTCTGAGCTGAATTAAATATTTATATATACGTATGTTCAATTGTAATACGTTGGTCATCGCGGCAGTTTTTGACGATATAAAAAACGATCCCAAGCTCAATATAGTGGTTTTCCAAAGAAAAAAAAAGTGGCATGAAAACCCGTTAAACATAACATCTATTGCCACAGTATGATTTCAAAAAATATTTTCTGATCGTGAGCTTACCGTTATATTTACCTGCGCGTAACCTAAATATATATAGTAACAACTAATTGCAACGTGATTTAAACACCGGTAGAATATCAAAACGCGTGCTGGGAACGACAAAAGTTAAAACGCGAAGAAAAAAAACTGGACACATTGAAACACCCACGACGTCCTACAGAATTCCTGTAACTAATGCTGAGTGGGCGAAATCATAATAAGCATCGAGAGAAATATCGAGACGGACTCAAGTTATAACGTCAACAATAGAGGGACGATTTATCATATCGTCTTCTAGTGCTTATATATATATATTAAAAACATAGTTCTCTACGCCGCCCGATCGGGGCTATAATCATATTGATTATTTATTTTTAGTTTTTACTGTTACTTCTTTGTAGTGTCATTTTCTTCCGGACCGTATATTATACTGTACACATAAATATAGTTACGCGTGTAATAACCTGCAAGGATAAATTTAGACGAATGTAGTATGTACTATCGATAATATCGGCGAGGATTGAGGAAGTATAATATATATATTTATTTTGTGCGGAAAAAAACCAATTAGCTCAATTGAACAAATCATTTGTGTCTCATCGTTTTATACGCTGGTTCGATTATTGCTGTTAATTGAAAATATTATATTATATAATGGCTATACCTACTTCGCGAATGAATCCGAAATTGTGAAGATGTTTATCGTGTTAAATGCAAGTCAAGGATGGAATCGTTAACTTTAACGTAAATATTTAATAGTATTCTTTATTGGACATACGGGTGTGATATGATCTGATGAGAACATACACGAGGTAAAAATAATTAAAAAAAAAAGAAAAATTGGTCTAAGGACTTAACGAACAAAAATCCGGCAAAACACCTATATAGTGTTTGTCCTTCACCGTATTACTTTTCCACACTTATTTGTACACGCATACATTTAAAAGTATTCTAAAAACAGTTATTCTTACTACTTCGGTCTGCCAAGGCCGGTGAAATATATGTATAAATATTCGTATTGAATATATTTTATAATATAACTGTAACTCAAATACATCGCGTAAAACGGTATAAGAAAATTATTGTAGATGTACGCTTGCATATTTAAATGTCTTTAACCTAAAGTGGTGTTATATACATTATAATTGTCAAATTTGACGCCGTATCTTATTTCTTTGCTATGGTATAACGCTATAACCATTGAATCTGTCATATTTTAAAAAATATATTATTTTTCAGAGAAAAGGAAAAGGTCAGTTAGGTAATATTATTTATAATATTTTTATAAATAAAATATTTTCTTGTAATTACCATAATAATGAATGGGTTCGTTGTTAAGCATTACGTGCCTGACACATAATATATTTTTTTTTATAGATAGGTATCTATAAAAGTTTAAAACTTAAACATTTTCATTAAAATCTGTTTCAGGAATTACTTTAGACTTAATTGGCGTTAGACTTTGTAATTTATACTTAACATGAAATTTGTATGTAATACTTATTATGTAACAACTATATTTTAAACCAAGTGAAATCGTTCTTATCATTATGATGAAAATGAAATTAATTGTATTTAAAAATTTACATCATTTTTTACATAATATATATTCAATACTATAGACTATACTTCTTTTTTTTTCTTTTGGTAAAATTGTTGAAACTAATTTTATCTACATCGTATAATCCGGCACTTTTACACTGGATTTTTTAAACATTTCCGAGTACACCCGTGACCACGATTAGAACTGTGGAGCAATAACGCTCACAGCATTTGACATTTTCCATCAGTCGGCGTCAGTTCCTAATTAATATCTTTAACTTTGTTACCATACATATATAAGCCGATATGTCATATGCATAAATAAAAAATTCCTAATTTCCTATCTATCGAGCGCCTACAATTAAAACGGATATAGGCGCTTATTATACACGATCGGCGGCGGCGCCGTATAGCTATTAGCTGTGTATATAGGTAGAAGATGACTAGGGTTGCGGAAGTGTTTAATCTTTTGTCACGACCTATCGTCACAAAACTAATATGTATTCATATTCTTTCCGAATACAGTTTCGGAAACACAATGTTATGTTAACGATGACATTTATATATTGTCATCAGTTACAATAAACCAACCATTATATTATATTATAGTCGCTATACTGATATTTGTCTATAGTCACAACACTCACAACGTATTTTACGTTCCGCGGTAAAAGGTACAGCAAATATCTGTTCAAAGTTCTATATCTTCAGGTTATCGATTTTTTTACTTTATTATTGCTGTAAGTATTCGTTTCTCTAAATAAAGTATTATAGCGTAACGTAAACATAACCCAAAACATACGCGACATAGGACATAGGACATAGGCGATAGGCAGCGAGTAAATAAATGTTTAAGTATTTGTATTTATTTAAATTAATGTTAGTCATCGAGTGTACGATGAACGATTTAAAGAGAAAGTCGGAGTACCTACCTATTAAGCATATAATACCTATGAGTATTTTATCTCGTAACATAATTGTAACTGAAGTGTTTCAAGTATATCCATAAGTAATAAAGGCATTCGAATTCTTGTATTATTATATTTTATCAACATTACTTTAAAATAACATAAACAGTAAAATCAGTTTAAGATGGTTAAAAACTTGTCATGGTTGGACATTTTATTTTTTTCAAGTGTAAATATTATACACTGCAGGATAAGCCAGAAAATGTTATAAAATTAAATATTTATGTGGTCTTATTCGTCTTGGATAATTTTCACACCTCAGGCTTTAAAGTAAACAAAAATGTTAAATAAATAAGACTAAAAAATACAATTATTAGGTGTAGTTTGTTTTTTTACTTTTTTCTTTTTAATAAAAAAAAAAAAAAATACGTCATTTTGTGATACAACGAGTAAATTGTAGTATGAGATTATTTCTATAATTTTCAAACTATATATTGAAACGATTCCAAGTATTTTGACAAATACTTTTTTATGAAAACTACATATTTACATACAAATATATATAATGTTTAGAATCATACTTCAAATGCGACGGGATAGCCTTACTTTCGAATTTAAAGACACCCACGACCTACCTCAGTGACTCACCTATCTCCAGCATCTTACTGGACATTTATTTTTAAATTCACATTTTACATTCAATCACAGGCTCAGATATAGTGTCAACATTATGGAACGGACATAGCCAAAACCAAATTAGAATAGTAAAATAAAAATTTTAATTTAAAAAAAAAACCATTAAAATAACACATTGTACCTAGGTAAATACTATTTTTATATTTATACTTTTATTATTGAGGAAATAAGCCCGCCTAGTTGCGTCTATATATGCCTATAATAATATAAATAATATCTGTTAAAAAAAGAAAACAAATATGCATATTACTAAAAGCTGTATGTTAACCTCAGTATTTTATGTTATAGGTCCAGAACTGGAACAACTATCGTTGCTGTGTTCATTTTGACCGCTAAGTCGATAATCAATTAGACATTTTCTGGTTGAGTTTTAATTGGTTGATATGTGTCTGGAATGGCACACACAATACTCAGTAGACAATACGATCGATTTTATTATAAGATCATTGATAAAACTATGTAAAGGTGAAGGAGTGTGGATGGCCTACATGCTTGCGCTGAACTTTTTATCGGTAGGAGGGCGCGCGCGTGCACACACACACACACACACACCTGTATGGAACATAAACATTTCTTTCTTTGTATTTTATATGGACAAAAACAATGGAGGTCATGGTTGCTTACTTTCTACTACAGAAAGAAAGCGACCTTGGGAAATGCCTTAATTTAAAAAATACCATTTGTTACTCTTATTAATGTACAGATATCCCAGCTCTTCTGTAACGACTAACGGTATATTATGGTAATATTGTATGAAATACAAACACAAAATGTAACCTCACATATTTCCCTATTTGCATCTCACACGAGTGGCATTATCTGAATCTGTGCGCGTGGTTCGATATTAATCACAGGGCTTCATCTCGTGCAATGATTTTCTGTAATAAGCGAATTTCAAAATAATACGCACGCTCCTTACGCGGCTCACCGTTAGGTACGTGAACCGTAATCTCGTTTTATTACCTATACATACTCCGTTCTGTTCTAATAGTGGTATAATTCGAATTCTATGTATTTCAAACAGGTCATCGGTAAAGTAAATACAGGTATATTTAATCCATACTCTCGCGAGTCTTAGTAGATGGTCACTATATACGTATACACGTTGAAATTATTCGGTAAATTAAATGACTTGTCGTTATGCATTCAAACATTCTCTCGTGTATTTCTTCGCGCTTAAGTAATGATCGTTTTCCATCTTTGCTGGAAACCTGTGACTGATCCACACGGACTACATCGGTACATCTATTCTGCACAGTTTAAAGTGTGTACCACAAGAATTTCTAATTGCGATGCCACCAATAATGTGTATAGTGGTAATTAAATACTGTCCGTTTTTTAATGACTCGTATGACTAAAAACTACATTTGTTCATATTATAGAATAAGCATAAATATTTCAGTAACATGTAATAAAATGTAAAAAAAAATTATAGAATATATAATATATATCTTTTTTATAGGAGTTATTTTAATGTAAACTGTTCAATTATTTAACTTCATAAGATTCACAGTTTTAATATAATTTGTTGTGTTTGGTATTATCGTACAGTACAAGTGCTTATCGCCGAATTTATTTCTTCATAAACAGACAACAGTCTCCATATAGCTTGATGAGATTGTTTTTTGTTAGTTCAAAAAAAAAATATATATATATATTATATATACTAAAACACATGAAGCTAATGAACCTAAGTGGTAAAAATGCTATATTTTAATTTCGCCAGAATGGAAAGTTAAATTTAAATTTTTTCCGAATCGTTTCTATTTATTTTTAAAAATGAAGAAAGGTTACCCTGTAAGTTATTTAATAACAATAATAACAAAAATATAAAAGTACATTATCTTTATTAACACCAGATGACAATTTGTAAATCCTCGCAGGACACCCTGTTAAAGCTTTTTTGTTGCAGTGATAATTAGTTTGCGCAGGTGAGTGACAACGATTTTTGACAGAATCCATTGTTATTTGTTACAAATAATTTTTTATGGCAGAAACATTAAACCTTTATACTGTCACAACTAAAACAAGGAACATGTCACATTGATAAATTCTTGGTTGAATAGTGAATACATATACTTCTATACGGTACCTAGTTCAACCTTCAGTATAACAAAAGATACAATTGTTTGTATATTGCTCGCCACTAATATCAAAAACCACTTTAATGTTAATACATTAGGTGCATTAAAGGCCATTGACCACAATGTTGATTGCAATTCCAAATAGTCGAAGTTGCACCACTGTAATCATCATAACTGCGGAGATAGACGAAGTCTTACCGTTATAACTACGTCATACAGCGTACTATTATTACCTAAGACTATGCACTATCCAAGGTGGCCAAGTTATATTTACTTATATTTATTTAGCCCTGTGCTTACAAGTTTTTTTATTTTTATTTTTGAAAACTTTTATGAGAAATATATATCATAATATTTGTATAACAACGTAGAAATAATGACAAAGTTGATAACATTTAAAAGTACCTATTGTATGTTAAATTAACAAATTCGGTCGATCATGTGGTGGTTTTTGAAAAAATTACTATTAAACTAATGTCCTTTGAATAAAACGTCAACAAAAGTAACTTTTTAGTTTTGCATGATTGTTATAAGAATGGTTTTTAATTATCCATCCTGATTACGCACGACTTTCGTATAGTTAAGCACTTTATAATGCAGTTATAGACAAGTGGTGAGCATAAATTAAAAATATTGAATGTACACCCAAGATTCCCCTACTTTTAGTCTATTTAAAATTAATTATTAATTATTATATTCACGTGTATAAATATATAATTATTTTATTTGTCATTTATTCATGCTTCGATACATTTTTTGGACGTAATGTATAAGCTTAATATTATATACACACTCAATCTATGTTAGGTCCCAAACATGTCACCGTTGTATGTCACTTAGGGCTGATGTATGACCCTTGTACAATCATATACATATGTGTAAAAACACTTACATTTAAAATGTTGAATGTATGTTTTTAATATAATATATGTACTTGTATTTTTCCGAAACTGCAGTATAACGTGAAAATAAATAGCGAATAGAATTAGCAAAAATTAATCATGCAAGAAATTGTTTTATACGGTTAAACAATGTTTTTTAATCGTGGAACTCTATTCGTCGGGATTTTAAGTGGCTAATTATTAGATTTATATTACAGTACCATAGTGAACCATTTAAATATTATGCATGCCATGATACGCATTGACACGCACACTTTTTGCACATCCGTCTCTAATGTTGGAATACTTTACACAAGACAGAAAATATACGAATACTATTTTCGCCTACCTATTTTACTGGACTATTTGAACTACATTTTATTTACAAGAACTTGCCAGACAAATGCGTCTTTCCGCTTCCGCCTCCAATATCGGTGCTGCATGGTTATAATTTACAACTAATACGAGTAAATCACGTTCGTCTCCAATTATACGAATGATCATAATGTTTTCGGTATCAAGTTAGATTGTGATTTTGTAATGTTAACCGGGATCATTCGATACTACAATTGCGTAGGTAGCTCATAATTATTATCTTCACCGGACACCGATTAACGTAAAAGATATTTAACTCAACAATTGAACGCTATCAAGTGTGTATGATATAATTTTTTTCCAGAGCAGGGGTGTCCACTGTCCAGTGGCGATATATCATGTATCTACATACATTTTTTATCTATATACATATTTGTATGTACCTATACACTTCTCGTACGTATACTAAATTAATTATAATCATGCAGAGTCCATAAAAACTGTTTTCGAAAACTGAGTTATTTCTCTCTAAACTTGTTTTTTAATGATTTATTTTACTGTTAATTAAAAATTCGTTTTTGAGTTTGAAAAAAAAGCATATTTATTAAAATGGGAGTGGCTCAGTGTTAGATATATTCCTCTCGAGGTGGAATTTCGTTGGCTAGGGCTTTGTTAGCTTCGGAAATTATAATACAATTATAAAATAATAATAAATAATATAAAAATATGTAAATGCGGTAAATATTGTATGTAAAACGTTCGGAACGATACGTTAAAATAGGTCAACGATACTATTATTGTATTGTATTAGAACTTCGATTGGCGTATTCTCATGCTCTACTATCCGAACGTCTACAAAAGAAAACGAACAAACAATACGGCTATGCGAGTTTGGACGTTCTTGTATAAGTTCGTCTTTTTGTACATATTATTGACGTACGGTATCAAAAGCGCGTAGTTTTTTCCCCAAAAAAATTATAAGCAAATGTTTGTACTCTATTTATGGTATCATGTGATGTATAAATGTATAATAAAATAATATAACGTACGTGTATGTATTTTCTTTCGTAACATGTAAGTATAGGTTCATGTATGTAAATTGTAATTTGTTTTGTTAGTGATAATTTATATTTATTCACATTTAACTCGTCATTCGCTGCTCGATCTGTTATAATACGATTCATAAGTGCTCTACAGAAACCGTGTACTGATTAAACATAATATACCTAAGGCTCTTTTATAATTATAATAATAATAATAATAATAAATAAATATGCATTAATTCCAGGTAAAAAAGAATTCCAGTTAGGTGCCCGAACATCCACGTATCCGAGAATTATAGGTGCGGTCCCAAATGGTTCGGGTAACCTATACTCTACTATGGGTTTATAGTACATAACGTTAATATTTACTAAATACCGTGTTGACGTGTCGCACACTAGTATGAACTCGTTTCCCACGACGTATACATACTATAATATTAGTACCTATGTCCTATATGTAATAATTATTATGCACGATGTGCACATGTGACATGAGTCGTGTGACTGCGACAACCACAGTTCCTCATACACACACACACACACACACACACACAAATTCACGTAATATGAGTGCAGTGTGAGTGTTGATTTTTCCCAAAACGGACTTTTTGTTTTCAGCCACCATTAATGGAAAATATCAGAATAATGGTATTAAAAAGGCCTACTAAAGGATTTGTAAAGTTCAAAGACGCTAGCAGTTTTAAAGCACAATAATATAACAGTTCTGTAACTTTTTGATTGAAAAGCAAAAATCGATCGTACTCATTTTTGCAGTAAATATATATATTTTTGAAAACTGTTCACAATTGTTTTTGATTTAGATCAATTTAATCCCAATGATGCCCTACACATAACAGTGAGCACAGCAGTACCGTATTGTTGTGTGTTTTTTTTAATTTTTTTAATTAATAGTTTGTACTTGTTGATTTATATCTAAATAAAATAATAAGGATTGAAATTTTAAAATATTCCATAACAATTACAACATTATACAAATTCCCTAATTTCAAATCTATTCTCTATCGACCTACCTAACAAGTAGATTTAAAAATAATATAGAGACCTTTTGTTATGTATACTTATTACTTAGTAACGTCGCGTAAAATCACTTTTTTATATATATATATTTATCTGTAGAGTAGTATCAGTGTATTTTCTCTCTTCTTGTAAACTTCATGTCCAGAACTCTAATTATCCAATTTGCTTGTTGTATTATTAAGTATAGATTGCAAATAACTCTAAAAAAAAAAAACAGAATGTTATCAAATCAAGTAGTAAGTGTATTGAAGTACATGTATATATGTATTTATGCATGTACTTCATATGTATTTATATATACTATACATAAGTATAAGTATATATGAATGCATTTGAACTAACCACTACTAAACGAATAGTTAAGTTCACTACATGATGGATAGGAATATAAAGTTCCGGGAAATCGTGCATATACTGGCCCTTTATGAAAAAAAAATTGTATTCGAAAAACTATACACCGATAAATTTAGGTATATTAATTAGTTTATAAATTATAATGAAATAATTAATCGGTACATTCGTTTTTTGGTTAATGTTTTTGAGTTCAAAATATTTAAATTACTTTCATTCAATTTCAAACGGTATTATATAAAAAAGGTAGTACAAACTCTAGATCAGAGGTGCCAAATTTTTCGAATGTTACGTGCCAAAAAATATCTAATTTTTTTCCCCGCGTATCATTAATTATTATTTTTATTATAATACATGTATCTATATTATACATAAATGAGACAATTTTTATTATTCAGTAAACAAATGAAAAAGTTCTTATATCATGGTCACATAATTTAATAATAAAAATATGATATAATGTAATAGATATTTTAAGTTTTTGCGTGCCATTAAAGTTTTTCGCGTGCCATCTTAAGCACGTGTACCTTGACTTGGCAACCCTGCTCTAGATAATTGTATTTCTAAAATTAATTATCATGTGAACATTTTATGATTTAAGTAGTGCACTGTTTCAAATCTAAATTATTAAAATAAGAAAACCCGTTTTTCAATTACTCTTGCATAATACTTTACATTTTTTTACCTAATAAGTAATAATTAGAATGCAGCTCGAATAGAATAAATGGTATGCAAAAGTTTGTAAAATAATCAATAGTTATAATGATTTCGAGCTGCACTCGAGATTAAAGTAGAATTCCTAAGTAGTTATAGTTTTTCGGAAAAGCGAACGGTTAATTTAAAAATCAGCATTTCAAAAGTTTCCTAAGTATCATTGCCGTAGGTTAATTTACAAGAGTAAACTGTATACTAATTGAATACTTCACAAAACTTTTGAAGCACTCCCATTAGCGTTTGTGGATATATAGAAATAAAAAACAAAATTATATCATCGTACAAACAGAAATGCTTATACTTATAATATTATGGCGCATATATGAAAATATTATGCCATATATTCTAGTACCCGCGCGTGTTAAATTTTCTGTACTGGGGCATTCCGATTTCCGGATAATATGCCATCATCGGATGGTTGTTATTTTTAATGTAATAGAACATTAGAACGTCGAAATTCGTATTACCTATAATATATAATATATAGGTACTTGTGAATTGGTGATCTTTTTCGTTCTAACAATTCGTGCGAAATTATTGATGATATCAATTTCAGCCGGTTTATACCGTACATATTAATTTTAACATACTTTACGCGTTTTACCTGTAAAGTAATAAATAATAGCACAAATATACACTTGGTGATCTCTGTATATATGTGTATGTACATTTTACAACGAGCATACATATATTATAGACGTAAATTCCAGAGTTGCTCCGAGTGCTTAGAATGTTCAATATTTGTTATGGATACTTATTATAGTTATTGTTGTAAAGTCATTATTCATCTCTTATTCGTTACTCTTATAACTCTACTTCTAGATGATCTTATACCGGAAAGTGAATATTGCTTTGTTAAAACTATGGTAATTGCATAAGAACAATTTTTTTCTGTATACTTTCAGAATTAAACTGGGGCAAAAAGTTCCAACTTTTCAGGGTGATCAATATTAATATTCAATTTTTTAAAACCATGATCGTACTTATAGTATAAAAAATTGTATTTTGTAAGCTATTACTTTTATCAAAAAGTAAGGTACGACCATTTTCGTTGTAAATGTCGACAATCTAGGTTTATACTGACCAACGTGCGGTCTTATGTGTGATCCACCAAAGTTCAAAGACTTGCAGATTACAGTCCTTGATAATAAAAAGAACAATTTACAATTACAATTTAAATTTAAAATATAACATAAAAATGGTGCAGTTAGGATATTTTATTTCTCTAGGTATATAGGTATTGCGCACCTTAAAATATGTAATGATATATTTTTTCTGGTTCAAAAATTGTATAAAATTGGTGGCTAAAATGTTGTAACAGCGTGGAAACTAAAATGTATACAAAACTATAGATTGCATGCATCGTTCATATAATTACAATTCGAAGTTTAAGGTAACCGGTTGCATATGAGCCAAATTATTATAAAAATTATTTTGATCTTTGACAGAGATTTATAAACTTTACCAAGTAAAATATTTTATTTGCCCTTTGTCCATATCGTTGATTTATATCGGTAAATCACACATTAAACGTAAGAAATTAGATTAGAGTCATCTTATTACGTTTTATATGGTTGTTTAATAATTTATAATAGGTGCGTATTATCCGTGTGCAATTTATGGTGTTTCTATATGTATATAGTAATTGCCAACTTCGAGTGCACATCGACAATATTGATCTCGTAGATTCTCGCCAGTGATAAGTATAATGCAATCAGTGCAATATTTTACCAGAACCGTACACGAAGAATTTTTATACTATCAATAGAGCAGCATTTCCGTCATCCATGTATATATATATATATATGTTATAAGCTCATATAGTTGTGAAAGTCTTAAAATCGTACAACTATCCATCGAGCCAACTAAAGTGTTCCACACGTCGTTCTGACCTCGGAAAACCGTATACTACCGAAGGTTATACTTTCTTCGTCGACGTCATAAGAACGTATCTATATACTTAGTCCAAAGTTATCGTGAAACACCAAAGTTCAAAACTTTTGATACTTGCCTCGCACTTTCGGTGCACCGGAACAGAGCGCATTGTACTGCAGCATGTTCGTGCAAGTATAATATACGATAATACATATTTACAGTATTAATACTATGTGCTGCAGACGATGACCATCGCGACCGGCGGCAGTGCAGTCAGTGTACGCCGCCGCCGACGATCTAGAACAGAATGCGCGTGATGCAGTCGAGTCGCGTCGGTCGTATAATATTTTGTAAGGTGTTTTTTTATTTTATTTATTTTTTATTACGTATTCTCTATTTCTTTTTATTCTTCTTTTTATTTTTCGCGAGATGATTCCAAGCAGAACGTATGTCTATACGTATGTTCGAGAGTGTGTGCGCGCGCGCGTGTGTGTGTGTGTGTTTGCGTGTCGTCGTCGATAGTGCGTATAACGTCTGCGGCGGCGTATAGTGTGTTCACGTACAGTGGTGGTCGGTGCATATTGTCTGAAAAGTTCATTCCCCCTACTAAACGTACGTATATAACGACCAATGGAGGAGAATGGCGCGCACGCGCGCACACGCCCAACAAGTGTGTGTTGCGATTATTTACACACACACACACACGAATACGTATATACACATATATATATATATATATAGGTATACATACACCTATAGGTAAATATACTTTTGTACGCGTAAAAGTATAAAAACTTCTTTTTACAAAAACTTGTGTTATACATAGATACACACACACCCCTCTAGGTGCATACACATATATAAATATATATATATAATATATAAATATATTAATATATATATATAAGAGCGTGTGTACGAGTAAAAGTACACAAAAGATACTTCTTTTTACGCATACACTTGTGTTATACACTTATACGTATTTATACGTACTTCCTAGTTTTCTATGACACTGTATCCGCGCGCGCTTACTTCCAAGTATATAAATATGTACACCGCAAGACTTCGGCGGTGGCGGCGGCAGAATCCACCGGTATACTATACATTATACGGGTTATAGGTATGTTCATAGGGTATCTATAGGTATCTATAGGTACCTGCAACAACAACCTTGTGGAGGAGTGGTGGTCAAAGACCGGTGCCCCGCAACAACACGGCGCGATCAGCTGATGCCGCCGCCGCCGCTGCCGCCGCCGAGAGAGACCAACCGTCAGCCGTCGAGGAGGGCTAATGCCATCTTCCGGAGCCGACGACTCCGCCGTCGGTCATCAAACACGAGCAGAAAAGCAACGCGCCGCTTCCTGTCAATGCTCCTGTGCGCGACGACGACGACGAGAGCGTAGTAGTAGTATACCGTCTATCTATTGCCACCGGTCCGTCCGGAACAACGGGTCATTGATTCGGTCTTCGCAGTCGTTGCCGCCACCGCAGCCGTCTTCAAGTCGTACATCGAAATTCGCAATCGGCACGCTGCATCATTAACGTTACCGACCGCACATACGAGATTTAAATATAGTAAAATTATATAGGGCTCGTGACAGTTCACCTGCATGTAAAACCGTTTTATAATTTTTTTTTTTATTTTTCTCTCTCCGACCGACGTCTACACAATATTATTCATTTTATCAATTCTGACCGGCGAATACAACGAACAAATCAATCTCCGGCGTCCGACGTACCGTAATCGTCGCTTTCGGTGTTCCTCGACGAATCCCAAGTAAGTCGCAAAACGTACCTATTATTGTTATTACTATTATTATTACAAGTAGTAGTACTCGGTGGTGTGCACTTATATTGTTATATTATATTTTAATGTCTCTGTAAGAATCGTCGAATTATTTTTTTCGTAACGATTACAGAACACGCGTCGTTTATTTTAAAATTTTTCGAGATAATCGTCTCTTTATTGTATACACGGATCGTCTACCCGAAAAACGCGACTGTTTTCAATTCACGTAATTTATTCGGCAACAACATGATTCCGCATGGTTTTAAATGCAGCGCTATCGTATAATCCGTTAAACGATTGTTGTAAACACTTTATATACTCGTGTAGTCAAATACTAAAAATGAGTTTTGCTAACAGCTAATCATAGATATCAAAAAACAAGACAAATTATCTCATTCCTATGTATATTAATAATAGGCAGCCCAAAAATGTTTATTAAAATAATATCATACTATAAAAATAATTACATTATATAATAATTATAAACAGTCATAGATTAATATTAGAAATATTATATATAATATATTATGTATTATCTTAAATCGTGCCTGAATCCGTCTAATAAATGATATAGACGTAAAATATAATAATGGTGTTAAAAAAATACGAAAATCACCCGATCATTTTCAACTTCATGAACAGCCACTATAACTTAAAAGCCGCGTTCTACGAACGATACGACAACGCTGCGTGTAAAAATCATGCAGAATCGTGTATGTTTATATTTTATTACGTTCGAAATTCACGGAATTTTGTTTTTAATCCGCAGTGACTCGACAGTTACAAAATACTCAAAAACGCATTTAGTATTTACGTTGCACTTACCTCTACGTATACATATTTATTTATAATAATGATAATTGCAGTCCGTTAGAAGAAAAAACGGAACAATCATCTATCCCCATGCATCAATGACTATCATTTCAAGACGGACCGCGCCATGCGGTTGAGGAGACATCAACGACAGTTAAACGAGAATAAATATTTGGCAATCTACGCTTTTGGTTCCGTTGTTGAACAATTCTCGAGTTCTCGCTGATACAATAGCAAAAAAACCAGCAGACTTCGAATCCGAGATCGCCAACAATACCTACCATTATTCGTCGCGAGATTAGGAGGCCCGTCGATACCTACAGGTGAATATACAATATTACAGTATAATATATATTTTATATTTACAATAATTTTTTTGATTCAAATACATTGTTAGACGGCATTTTGTTTTCTGCTATTCGGCATTAATTATGAGATGAAAATGTAAAATAACGATATGGAGCATTAATAAAATCACATAAATTTTTGTAGATATTTGACTGTGATAAATAAATTATTTACTTATTTTTAATGACGTTTAATGAATACAAATAGTACAAATCTTATATTAAATAGTAAAAAGATATAATAAAATATATAAAATATATAATATAAGAAACACGTATATGATTCTTCCAATAAGGATAACACCATGAAATTTTATTTTAAATGGTCACTTTTAATGACCATATTTGCCATAATTGTAGACAGGAGAATGACCCACGGTTTTTTCTTCGTAATCAGAATTATTTGCACAAAAACTACAATTTTTATTGTAAAACATTTACTGTTGTTGGTTTCTTAATTATATTTTTAGTTTTTCAAATCTTAAATTCTATTACTGAATTTCATATTGGTAGTTTTTTTACACAATTCATGAGAAAAGTTACACAAATATTATTTACATGACTAAAATCATTAATAAAATTAACAAATAACAGGTCTTTATTAAAATATGTACTGATTTATGCACAATTAAATATTTGTGTTTCATTATAAATTTCATTATAAATTAATTTCCAAAAAAAATTACTTTTTTAAAGTCTTATCTATAAGTTTGCAAGCAAATTTGAGGTTTTTAATTCATTTATTACATTTACATATTTTTAAGTTTTAATGTTTGTCGTTAAATATTTAAAAATATCATGCAGCATACATATAATAGCAAATCAAACGCCAAATTTTAATAATAATTGTTACGTAAATCGTCTAATGATATAAACTAATAAATATAAATAAATAATAACTTATAATTATTATGAATATCAAATTTCTTTTCCGAATTTATACAAAGAAAATAGCATTTATTAAATTTATTCACGTATCTTTTAAAATAATTTTACATAAATAATATACCAGACGTATGGTAAAAAATTTAAACATACATTGACATTATATTAATAGATTTAATATCTATCAACATACAATCCATATCAAACGAATTATCTACGGTTGATTTTTTATTTTCAATATCTACTTGGTCAATGAGAAAATATAAATTTTAATAATGCAAACTAAAATGGCTGTAAACAGTATAAATAAAACAGCATCTTTATTTTATTAACACTTTTTTTGGCAACTAAAAAAATGGTCCAATTCGTTATATTTAATAGTTCTTCGCGGCCCGGGTTCATACACCTCGTCACTCGTCGGTCGTCTAGAGAATATCAGTTCCCCCGCACATACAACTCTTTTTACGATAAGATATAATCTAATAATTACGTAAAACAATAGAGGCACCTGAAATATAAATGACTGATTAAATGTTACACTATTTATTATTTAATGGACAAATAAGTGATATTTAATACCAATTTACATACCTGTCTTAATTGAAAATTAACTTGGTAAAGCAGATATAAAATGATGTATCTGTCATTAGTCATTACATCGATAAACAGGTGGTAGGATTAGTGTCAACAAATGCACTACATATTTAATTTTACAACGCTTATCTAATTTGTTTTTCGTTATCATGCATTGACTTAACGTTTCTTTTTTTTACCGACGAAATACTTATATTACGTAGATAGTTAAAAGTATATTAAAAGAGAAATAAAAAATGCATTAACATGATATTTTCTTTATTGGTCCAGGATTCACGATTTGAAATTATGAAAATTAAATAATACGTTGGTCAACACATTTTTCGTATAACCCAACACAATCGCTCAATTATTTTCTGCGAATTTTAATTAGTATTATCATTAAAATTTATTTATTTTTTATTCTATTTCAATATATTTGTCTTAATTGTAATCGGACTGAATGCACGAGAAATCAATTAATATACATTTTGTCTATATAGTATTTGTGTGTGTAAATTTTCCAATAATAGAAAATGAAAAAAATCTTATAATGGTTGACAAATATTATTATAATGTACGTACAATTTTAACAGAAAAAAGAGACAGTAAAAAAAATGTATTTATATTTTATTTTTGAATACAATTTATTAGATAAAAATTGAAGACCAATAGTTTAAAACTAAAAAATATTTTACAAATTTATGGTGATTTAAAAAATTAATAAGTTTATCTTTTTAGACCATTAAAACATGCTTAGTAGATAATCAATATTTCTTATAAAAGGATCAAAACAACTGTTCAATTAAATTACAAAAAATTAGTTAAATATACTCGTATGTTGGATATTTACAAGAACAATTGTTTTAAAAATGAATTCGATCGTTGTTTTAAATAATAGTAATAGATTTAAATAACAAAAAACATGTACCCCCCGGATAATTTTTATTCACCTTTCCATTTAAAACAATATGAAATAATAACGAAATTGTATTTATTTTCTAATTATAATTTAATTTAACCACGAACAATATAATAATATACACTAGGTAGTATAACCTATAGTAGTATGGTCTATAATTTAGATTGTGCTAGTTTGTACATTTTGAATACGGTTTCCGTAAGCGACAAAATGAATTTAAGCTCGTAGATAGAATACATTCGATCACTCTGTTTCAATACTTAATTAATCAATTTATCGGTCACCCAACTAATGTGCACTGGTTAATAATGCATATCCGTATCCTTTTTTAATTATAATGCTCAATTGAGCACAGATATTGAATAAGATTTCTCTCGCGCTATACGGAGGAAAGTCGTGTACTTTATAGTGACTATATTGGTATGTATATATCTACCTGTATACATGTGACATCCGTGTTCAGTTATGAATCATTAAACAGTCACCGAGTTCAACACAGATTACGATTATTTCGTAATGAAGACAAAAACGTATATGGCGAATTCATTTTATACCGTATCGAAAAGGCCTGTAAATAGTAACAGTCATTGTCGTAATGATATTAAAACAACTGTAGTTGAGTGGTTGTAAACGTTATTGTTTAAATATAATATAATAATGTAATACGCGCGTGCATCGAAACAATAATAACGGTCGAAAAAACGTTTTCGATCACCTGTAAAAAAAATAACGTTTTAAATGTCATACAATTTTAACTCGTATAGTATCTGTATCACAAACGTTTGTAATCACGCCATTTACATACGAATTTGTGGTAAACAATATCTTATTCTGGAAAATATATTGTACTGCGGTTTTTACTATTGGCTAACGCCGCCCGTTTACGTTAGTGTGAACCCATGAAAACTATTACATGGGTTCCGCGGTGTCCCACAAATTAATGGTTTGACAAATTCGCGAGATACATCTTACTGATTATTTTTTTATTTTACTTGAATTTGTCTTCGTCATCAGCATCTCCCGATTTAACTACCGGTCAACGAACTACGGTTGATATATTTATTTTTTATTTTTTGTTGTATCTACCGGAAAGAAACAACTAAAAGCCGTTCCAAATTTAAAATCACGAAAGCCCACGACGCGATTCGAGTAAATTCGTCTCGTTAGCATCTTCCGCACGCCAATTAGCTATATGTAGTATTTCACGATGTAAATCGGTATTTTGTCCAAAACGTATATACACTGTCGATTAAAACCCGGTCCGTTTAAAACGTATATTCACTATTCCGTAATTCGCACACATGGGCATTTTATTCGACAAAAAATAGCTCTAAAAGGGGTCATTCGTTGTACGGCCGGAGCAGTGAAGCCTAGAAAAACTCGCGTTTGTGTATGTATGTGTGTGTGTGTGTGTGTGTGTGTGTGTGTGTGTGTGTGTGTGTGTGTGTGTGTACGTGTACGTGAATAGTGTATAACCGTTCATTGTCGGCAAAATTAAAAAAGCCCGACAACAAAACGTTAAAAAAAACACCGAAAAAAAGACAATGGGGAACGAGAACAGCTGTAAAATATATGCACCTAATGTGTTTCTGTGAAAATAAGAACGTTATCCGCCGATAAAATGAGCAGTGAAACTATTAATGTACATAGAGATGGTACATGTCCTAATACGAAGAATAAGAAAACAAATCGCGGATTGTATAACGAAAAAAATAAAATGATACAGTAACGATGATAGTAATAATAAAATGTTGGGTGTTCGAGAATCTAGTCAAACAGGATTACACGCCGCAGAAGACCGTTATTCACTCACTTATGTCCGTTATTACACACGTAATATCTTTACACCGGACGAGAAGCAACTATAGTTACTCGTGTATCGGAAATCCTATACGTGTAGGTATAGTATACGAGTACATGTACGCACGTACGATGATAATTATAAGACTATAATAACGTTTAATTATACCGTGCCGGCGACGGCGGTCGACACCGGTCGTGAACTTCGGCGCTCTCTCGCCGGGGACGGTGACGGAGAGAATTTTACAATTTTATTCCCGACGTCGCTTTCCGTCTCCTCCGCAGCGCAGATTGGCACCGTGCTTTATAGACGATCCACGCGCAAGGGGACTGTGCACGCGCCCTGGGCAGCGCTCCCCTACGCCTAGGGACGTTGCGATACTACCGGTACCAGTAAAGTATCGATACTTTTCTTTCGTTACCCAGTACTCTTTGTTTCGATACTTAACTCATATCGATAAAAAAGTACTGGTATCGAATCATTTTCCTTTAAAGTCAAATGGTTTGCGCGTGGTGGGGGATTTCACAAATACAGACACATAGGTTATTGCTTATTAATTATTTCCACATTGTTCACTTCCATTCAATTCGGGTATGAGCTCGAATACTCGATACGACGATAATATCGGGTGTTGCCGATCAAAGTCCGAGTGTTCAATTGAATTCGACACTTTTCTTTCGATACCTGCTCATATCGGCCCTTTTGTTTCGATATTTTACACATATCGGTAAATCCATTGGGTTCGATACCAAGTAAAAATATCGATACTTTTCTTTCGACATCACTTACGCCCGATCGGGTCAAAACCATACGAGCACGATACTAATGTTACCGCGGGGCTAAGATGGAACTGGCGCGGCGCGGACGGACCTCGTGTGTGAGATCTCAGGTGGAAAACGCATAGCGAAATTCGACTGGACGGTACCTAGTCCAGGCCCGGTTCAGCTCGGTGCTCCGCTCAAACGGTATCGGCGTTTTCGCGTCCGTCGCGCACGATGTCGTGTAGTACGCGTGTACAACCGCGTGCACCGCGTGCGCGTACGATTTCAGTGCGACCGCGACTCGCTTCGTAACGTTACACATGACTGCGCCAAGAGGACCGGACGCGACCCAACGCCACAAGGTCATTGAGATTTCTTTTCGACGTGTACCGTTATGATTCACACTGCGGTCGGTCGTACGGCGACGGTGCGTCCGTACGGCAATAATAATATTATCTTCCCGGTAATAAGTTTTCCTTTATCGCAGACCGCGGTGGCCGCGACGCACGCACACGTGTACACATCTACGCGCGCGCGCGCGCACACACGCACAAAAACACACGTATATACGCACGCACACGCACACGTACACGTACACGTATATTTTGGCGTCAACAAACCATCACCACTAGGTTAACAGCACGATGCTACAATATAATTTAATACGATGCGGTGTAGAACTTTTACGTGCGAAAACGCATTTCTCGTCGTATTTTGACGATATTAACAGATACGTTACGATTGTGAACGTGCGAACGGTTCAAAACGGCGAACGTTTCGCTCCGCTGGTTCATCACGGTCCCGAGCAATGCCATAGGTGCATACATTCGTGTATGTATATTATACGAGACCCGTATTTCGTGTGGTGCGCGTATCATAATATTATAATAACTGTATGCACTCTCGAAGTCAGCGTAAATATACGAACATGGTACACTGACGACGACGAACTTGATGTTATTACGTCGGACGAGTTTGTAATTGTATTGAAATAATGGTATGATTATTATAAACATGTATATAGATATTATGACGAGGCGGGAAATGTTTGAAACTTTTAAGCTTTCATTATCGGGTTCTGGCATGTAGTCCAACCTGTATGTTGGCAGGAATGCTTTTCAATGTCCAAATAACGTTTGTATATATTATGTAGAAACAAATTTCAAACCGTTTACATGAACTGAATACTTTATTTAAGTATGTCATAAAACACATATTTATCAGCACGCTCTGTCCCAGAAACACCAGTATGGAATAAGGGAAATACCTACCTACCGCAATACGATAGAATATGATTAAATACGAACAAAAATCGAAAACACTATATGAGTCAGTATTTCTAGTGAACGTTATGCAGTCATTTGCGTACATTATTTATTCATAAGGTATTAAGCCATACGCCCATACATACGCATACACATCATAATAAAAGTGATTAAATTGTTCGTAGAATTTTCGATTTCTAAATTCAAGTCAAATGTATTGTTACGAAACATTTTCGATACGCTCCTACACATGCTGTAGACCCGGATGCTACCCTTACTCCATCCTACTTACATCTCTGGCACCGAAAAAACACATTTTTTTGGTTTCAGTGCCAAACTTCCCACTCTATAGATCCGGGCTTTACAGGCTTGGGCTGTACACATACCCCGTAACCGTTTTTACTAAAAATATACAAGCCCAAGATAATTTGTGTAACAGTACTTAGAACGTCTCAACGAAAAGACTTTAACGACTCTACATGAATATTCGACTCATCAAACTCGTCGCGCTTTCAACTTGAAAGCACTTAACCTCGTCATACTTCGAAGGCATGTATACATTGTCTCGTTCGACTTTTGGGTTCATCTTTATTGTTTCGATGAGAAAAAATTCTACTTAAAAAAACCACCGACAATCTATTATAATTTGTCACACGCTCATGACACAGCAATGATAATGGATAGTCATAAACTTATAAACAATCATCACCAATGTATAGTGTATCATGATCGTAGTGTTTGATTTTAACACGACAATAATTTACGAACATGACTGTACCAATAGAGAGCCGTGGATTCCCAGGAGTCCTAGCTCCTCGGTGAGTGTTATAAAGATCTGGGTGACGGGTTCAACGTAATAATTTGCTTTTATGACGTATGTACGAGTATATTCATATTTATATTGGTATAATATGTATATTGTATATATAATGTAACGTATCCATCTGGTATGTACCTACTGTAAAACGTGTTTTTTTTCTCCCGTCGTACGTCAAATATACAGAAAACACATACTGTTTATAACTTAACATTTTTACGGATCACGGAACCGACGTGCATACATAATATATATATACCCATTATAACTGTCTAATTAGGTACTATCCGCTTCGATACGTATTCGTCGCTGGTCTGCAGCGAGTACAGCGGATATTGAGGTATTTTTTTTTTACATATAATAACGTTTCCAACGGTATATTTGCTTGGATCAATTATAATTATTACACGAATAGTGCTTCGATTATTGTTGTTTCAACATTATACGAGAGCTAGGAGAGGACTTTTGGTCCGGACCCACGTCGCTGTTGTACAATCCGAACGTGTACGCGTAATTATCCTACTTCTGCGCCGGCAGACGGCTCGCCTTCTTAATTATTAGCCTCTCCTCACGGATCTCGTGCAGCAAACGTATATCCATTAACATTCCTAACGATCGCAGATATTTGTCCCGCAACACCAGTTCGCTTGTTTCTCGTTGATTTGTTTACCGAGAATACCGTTTACTGGCGGAGAATAATGACGAAAAGAAAATTCAGTCACGAATAAAATTACAAAATAATGTTTCAAACACACGATATTTTTTGTTGTTGTAACATCTCAGTTCACAGGCTCTCGAAGGTATTTTCTGTTTTTTCTCCTCAACGTTCCTGCAGACACTGAACTTTTTCGAAAATTCTATATATTCTGGTTTTATTTAGTTTGATCCAGAACTCGTTAATTTCAACGACTCAAACATATCGTCGAGCAAAATTGCTACTTGACTTATTATAAATATAAAACAAATCGTACCTAGGTATAACCACGATATTTCATTTAAGTAGAGTACGTATAATACGTACCTCTCCTAATGGATTACAATTTTATCAGAATCGTATAGGTAACACGTGTATGCGGTGTACACTTAAAATGTAAAATAGACATAAAAAAATAAGATTTATTTACCGTTTCCTGGAGAAATAATAATACATTTTTCCTGCACTTATATTCGGTATACATGCGATTCGATCATAGCGCTGTTTCTTGGTGGATACCTAATTCTTGTGTGTTATAACTTTACCGCAAACAAATTAGTATTCATAGGGTCATTCCTGCCAGTTGTAAACCGTTTACAGTTATGCCGTCTCTCGTGAAACACAGACGACAGAAATTGCTAAATAATGCTAATTCGTGACTCAATATCCAAATATATTACTGACGTTGTTGTTTGCATTTTTCTCGCATTAATTCTGCGAAGGAAAAAATTTAAAACACGTATGTGACGGAAAAAAACTTTCGCCGTTTTAAACTGTTGACCTAGAAACCTAATGGATATAATATTCGACCTACGCGTCGTAATACTCATAACATGTACCAACGTTACGTCTAGTTTGCGTTTCCGGTATATACGGTTATATTATCCGCAAAACGTTTAACGAAAAAGTGACATAAAACGTGCGCGCGCGCGCACACAGACACACGCACGCCACATACACACTCAAATATTGATGTTTCTGCATGCATTTTTCTAAAAAATTTCTACGTTCACGTATTTGCTATTATTCATCAGAGAGGAATCCAAAGCTCGCGTAGAAAGTGTATTATGGAAAGTATCTAGTGTTGATCGCGGATGAATCGGTAAACAATGATTGCATGCATCGTGCACGCATTACACTGACGAGGCTGAAGTCGGGATTATATTATAGTGTAGATGTCTCTTTCTCCCACAGTTTTACCTGTGCGTGGACTATATCGCTCGAGGCACAAAACACTCCTATATAATTCATACTAACGGGGCACAATTGTCCGTAAATAATCCAATTTATTTAATTCGACCATTGTCAGCCAAACGACAATAATGATCACGTAGCATACCTGCGCCGCCTTCGGCAACTATTCGCCGTATCGACACTTTAACGTTTCATTTCTATACGTTTGTACAATAAATTCGTATACGTGCAAGTACATTTGGCAGTCATACTATAACGAACGTTAGATTCGAATGGATAATTATTTATTTTTCGAATTTTTTTTAATTTTATACCATTACAATAAGCTTTTCAACTTCCCGCATGTTCCTTAATCTCTACTATGGTTTTGGTAGTACACACACACACACGCGCGCACACGCACAGTTTTTCAAACAACTATATAGATACCAGTCAGGAACCAATATATCATTACTGAAAGACGTGATGCATATATAATGTCGATTAAAATTTATGTTGTTCGTTAAGGCTATCAATACCTCCATCGCTGATGCGTTATTTATGAATAATGGTTAGGTACAGGTTTTACAAATCGTGTACCTGTAGTTGTTTCGAAGATTGTTTGTCTGCAATTTGAATTGCTAGCAACGTTTTTCATCATATCGGTACTATATTTAGGGATTGGTGATTTCGTATTTCAATTTTATTCATAAATAACATTGCTGTAAATAATAATAAACCATCCGAGTACGTTTTTCGAATAATTTTTTAAAAGTCAAATTTCAAATTATATCTCGTGCGTACTCAACTGTGTAAAATAAATTACGTTATTTAAAATGATTACCCTGAACTGATATTCCTTTTAAATTTACTAAGCATTTCCATGAAATTATGTACATATGTTTAATGTTTCGGATACTGACGATATACTGTACACGTCATGTATTATATTTACACTGACACAAGGTATTATCTAAAAAATAATTAAAACCGTAAATAATTAGTGCATAAAATGATAGTTTGTATACGTTTTACGTTTGAAATGAGTGGTGACGAAATAAAGTTATTAAACATTGATCACCGCGACAAGGGTACCCACCAGGGGTTGCTAGTAGATAACACACCATTACGTACTGAATATTTTATAGTGCATTACAACACTGCGAACGTCTAATCTTTTTTTTTAACAGTGTCTTATATCTGAACATTACAGAATAGTTGACTTAAGTGTCATTCCCAGTGCATTGTGTGCTGTTAAAAATACATTTATATAGAGGCACTTAAAATAAAGCAAAAGAAATGCAGTGTTTTTCGTACGTATTGTTGGTTTTTTTAAACATTCTTCCCTATGTCGTCCTATAGATTTTATTGAACGGCCGTCCCTCTGAGAATCGATTATTTAAAAAAAAAAAAATGACAAGATATTCACGAATGCCTTTACAGTGTGTCGGTATCCATCGCTGTGCGCACACGGTCTTATAACATAAAAATAATTAGTTATTATGGTACGACATACGGGTGCGTAATGTAGGCACACCACGAACGTAGAACACCGCAACGGCTACCACGGCGATAAGTCGCGTTTGTACTCATGTGACATAATAATATGGGCCATAATATGTACCACGGTGAAACACGTGCATTTGTAATTACAATAGCGAGCAATCAGCTGCATTACCTTGTATTATGTTGCTAATATTTTAAGCGATCGCCATTATGATAGTACGCGTACCCGCAGGTACCAGCTGAGGTACCTATCTGTATGCGAATTTATTTTTCGTATTTCTTTAGTTTTTTCAAAAGTTTGACACAATGTAATATTACAGCATAGTGTTGGTATTATAATAGCATGTATGTACACCAGTGGTTCTTAACCGGTGTCCGCGGACTTGGTATAAGTGTTCCACCAAAATTTTAAAATCGGTGAAAAATTTTTTTTTCAATTTCAAATTTACTTAATTAATTAATAAAATAATCTATCCAATTATTCTAATTAGAAGTTCATTTGTAACGACCATTTTAATAACAAAATGGACAAATTTCTTAAAACGAAAACATGGTTCTGGTACTGATAATGCAAGTACAAATACAAGCAATATCAATGATGATACTTTCAATAATGAGAATGAAATAAAAAAAGTCAATAGACAATATTGCAATGATTATTTAAATTTTGGGTTCTCTTATGTTTTCGAAAATGATTGTCAAATTCCCCTTTGTGTGGTTTGTGGAGAAAAGTTGTCTAATAGCACAAAAATCATCAGGCACAAATATCTCATACAAAGTATTCAATTTCAAATTTTTAAATTTTTTTTAACTTTTTTTATTATATTATTATTTTTTAGTGACTAACACTAACATGCCATGCAAACAATTTTATGCTATACATTCATTGATTAATATATTAAAAAATTTAAAAATGTATATATTACTATTTTATTTTACGGTTGTGTTCCGCGAAAATCTTATAAAATGTTAAGTGTTCCGTCATTCGAAAAAGGTTAAGAACCACTGATGTACACTCTTCTTCGACCTTGTTATTATTCTGTTCTTCTCGAGATATCGCAAATAATATTGCAAATATACTATACATTGTTGACGTGCATTGGTCGACTTTTAATATTCGTCTGTGCTGTATCTGCATACGGAGTTGAGGAGTGGATTTAAATGTTGTACTGCACGTGTATTTGGGCCGCGTTTTGCCCAATAAACTATTCCGTAGATTATTGAGCTGCGTAGTTACAACTTCGATTCGAATAAACCGATAGCAAAAAATGATTGTCCTATTTTCAAATTCTTCGCCGCAGTATATAAAGACGAATGTATATAGCTTACATTTTACGCATGGTTTAATTCCTAATGTAAAAAGATCAAGGATGCAATTGATTTTCCGCTAGATGTTTTTTATGCGCGTCTATGACGCATTATTTCTCGGAAATAGCTCGTTGAGTTTGTTTAAAAAAAATATTCACATGCTTTTAACAAAGTGAATTCTTACGGTGTGAATATTGTGGTACTTCACCCCCGGCGGGTTTTTTTCTCACCGGAAAAACCCCAAACTTATAGCATGTTCAATTGAAAAACATTCGAACACGATTTTAATAATATTTGTGGTTTCGAAACACAACCTATCGTGTACAGGAACTAATGAGAAATAAGCTTTTTATGTGATGCTAATGAGGCCCGGGGGTATCGTCGACATGAGACTTAACTGCGCGCTCGTATAATTTTTCTCTTTCACCGACACAAAGTGTGCGATTCGTATGTATGAACAATAGTTATCACAGTCAAGCGTATTAACCATTAGGCAAAATGTAACTTTGATGCCGTAGGAAAAGATGATTTTATTTTTACAGCCTTTTAGAGAGACTAAAACGAGAAAATACGTGACAGTTGCGATGGCTGTGAACAATGTAGATTGTGAACAATGTAGACACAACGGAGGCTTTATATTCTCCGGTTTAGTTAACGTTTATATGATTTGTGATAACTTTGTACGAAGACTACATACGTGTAATATGCGTGTTTCACGTTACAAAAACACTGTTTATGCATCAGAATTCAGAAGTAAATGTTTTAATTAAAAAAAATTAATAAATACTTAAACAATAGGTAGATACCGGGCCAATCAGTTTCGGTCTGTAATTTATCGTGCACGTACGCACACACGAATATGCATGCATTATATTTGCACTGCCTTAAAACAAAATGAAGCGACTTCCGGTGTTGTTACATTTATTAGTCCTAATAACAGTTATACAGCGGTGCAGCTTTACAAGATAATAAAATCGTTTAACATTTTAGAATTCTGGCGCATTTCTTGGTAAGGGCTATTCTCGTTTACTATGTCTATACTACACGCTAACATTACCTATTCGACAGTCTTATAACGATGTCTGATAGCTGTTTATGTGTGCTCCATAGTGTAACTATAAAAAATAATAGTTTAATTAAAATCATATATTTAAGACAATAACAATAGATTATTATTCTCTAAGGTGCCACCTTAATACCTACCTACTTAATACCGTTTTGCATTATTTATTCAACATTTATATTTCTCTTGTTTCACTTGACACATATAATTATTATATTTATAATGTATAATACGCCTACTTTAATGTTTCAAAAAATAATATAAGTACTAAAAGATTTTATTACATGGCAGTACCTAGGTTATTATGAAACCTAAATATTAATACAACCGTGCAATCAATTAATTTATATACGTACAAGAATAAAACTTATCTAAACTATTATGAAAATCACGTATAATGGTATATTATTATTATTTTATTTATTTAAAAATTCCAACGAATTTAAATAAAATTTGACTAATCAATAAACATTGTATTTGAAAATAAGTATACAAAAAGATAACCGATTTAAAAAAAAAATTATTGATGTCGTAGATACTAGATAAGTACTTTAATCACCCATTAAATTAAATCGTAAGGAATTGTATGATATTACCTAAAACTATATAGTAATATACTGTTGAATATTATTTAATTTAAATGTTTGATTATGTATTTAGAATGAAGAGTCATGGCATTTGTTCCCCAATGAAGTCCTCATACGATAAAACACTGTTGTTCACGATCTACGTAGTTGGAGTGATAATCAGCAATAGTTTGGTGCAATCCTATCCCTCGTGGGACACACAAACCACAATAACAGGTAAACGGCCAGAAATAAATAACTATATATTATTAGAAATGTAAAAAGTTGACAATGACACGGTTGGTGTATTGTATACGGGTATTTTAGTGCTTGCATTTACTTTTAAATATTCAAATTACATGTGTTACATATTAAGTATAGTTATCACAACTATTTTACATTAAAATATTGTAAATTATACTTTTAATATTTTTTTAACTGTAATGTTTAAATAAACAACATGATAAAAGTTGAAAAAATAATAAACTGAAATGAATGCAGTGGTAATATTCATCATGCATTTTGGCCCTTACAAATATTAAACAAAAATATTTATAATTGCTGTACTACTGTACAGTCGTTCAATTTATTTTTAAATGCATTTGATTTCATCAAACAAGCGGTCATTCACCTTGGTCAAAATATAATATGAATAATGTTATAATTACATGTCTTATTTGTATGCTTTATACAATTTGGAACCGTTAATAAGGTAACACTCATAGTCATCTGTAAAAACGACATGCTTGCGCATAATTGGTCTATTGAAATTCGAAATAAACTTTTATTCTCTTAAATATGTTTTTACAACCAATTGACCCTGCTTTGTTAAATGGTCACCATTATTAAAACAAACTTGCACCATGAAAACTTTTTTAAAACTACATTATATAACTGTACATCTGTATTTTAAAACTCGACACTCATAGCTGTACACCCATTTTCACTAATATTCACTAAGATTCACTAAGATAAAATAAGACTAGATAAGTTATAATAATACTATGATTATATTAAAAAGTTAAGACCTTAAGACATATATGATATATCCTTATTATTTAATTGTTATATATTGTATATTAATTCTCAAGACATATTTGACCTCTAATCGTGTACTTTTTTAGTGTAGGTCTATTTTAAATACTAATTGGTACCTTGATACTTAATTTATTTGAACTTTTAAATTACATTAAAAACAATTGTTTGTTAAAAAGGGCTAAAATCGTTTTAGTTGGAAACGGAAATTATTTCCGTCATGACTAATTTTACTTAACTATAACTTTTTCGCTTATTTCATAATAAAATATATTTGTTTAAAAGAAAAAATAATGGCAATATGGCATATATTCAATATAATTACAATGGTCACTATTGTCTGTCAGTTTTAAATAAATGTATTATATTAAATGTTTTGTGAGTCCGTTTGTACATTGTTTACCGTTCCCATATAATGAGATAAAGAGTGGAATGACAGTAATGATAATATAATAATAATACATTCAATTCTAATTTTTAAGTACCAATCATTTTTAACACGATCTTGACTCTATACTTAAATCACGCTTGTAGAATATACCTTTACCATGCCTGCGCAAGGTGTCAGACACGATAATGTTGTGGATGGTTTGATGGAACGTCTTAGAATCTATTATACTCACAGATAGTGAACTGATATAGAATATAATAATATATACGATTACAAAAAAAAAAAATAAAAAAATAAACACTAAATAGTGATATAAACTGTATATGAAAAATATTACAATGTGTTATATGAATTTAATTATATGAAAAAATTTAAAACATGCGAGACACGAGTGCAATAAAAAAAAGTAAGAATGTTTTTTTTTCTTAGTGTACCTACGCACTTTTAGTTTTGTCGAAAAAAATGTTAAAAATATGAATGTAATTCTAAAAAAAAAGGAGAAACACACGACGTTTTCACAAGATCAACCAGGAAACTCCAGTCGAATAAAAATTAATTGTTAACATTCGTAACTTAACATGAATGTTGTAGAACATTATCCGAGGAATTACATTTTTGGTCGGAACACCTTGTTTTAGTAGAATAGTTTGGATTTCTTTTCATATTTGACACTTGAATATGTAATTCATCGAGTTTTCAAGAATGTATCATCATCATTGCAGATGACACTTTCTTTAGTAAAACTCGTAGGTACATCGCGTATTATAATGGAATGAATAATAGCCTTAGGAAGGAATGAATAAATGATGTTAACAGTTAGGAATGAGTCATTAGGTAGGTACTGTGCACTCGCGCGTCTATGATATATTCTTCGTAACATGATAATATGTTCGTTGACGAAAACGTATACGGTACACCTAGTTTATCTATTTAAATCTCGGTACACGATTTGATTGTTAATTTTGGCAAATCATAGTTGTTTAATTTATACATCACCGTCGGTTAACGATTTATCACGTCTGAAAAGTACCTACACTTATCTGTGCGACCCGATCGGCATTATGCTCGCGATCAGCGCGTTAAAGCTCGTGTTCGGATAGCGTGGCTGCGCTGGGAAAACGGAATCGGAAAATAATATGATCACGCATGGGTGTTCGAATCGACCGGAAAACGGGAGCCCGATGACGACCCGAGGACTCGCGGGGCATTCAGAACAGGGTCGACCCGCGGCCAATGAAATGCATGTGACACACGCGGTGTCGATAAATGCGCGATGTGATATATCCGCGGACCACGATGCCGTGTACAACAATCGAACACCTAAGTAGAACATCAATCGTCTTGCATTTTTATTTCTCTCGGAGGCAAAACGAAATCACGTTTAACGCGCAACTATGCGGACAATGCAAGCTGAACATTGGCGCATACATTAAAAAACTTGTTTTTCCACTACCTTTACGGGTACGGGTTTTTTTTTATTTTTTTTTTTTGTGGGCACAATACAAGACAAGATAACTGTTAATCGAAACACACGCACGCGCACACTAACATAAACGCACACACGCACACGATAGCGCGCGCCGACGCTCGTGCGCGCACACTGTGTGTACATACGTATGTATACACACTCTCAATCTACTGACCTACAAACTGGCCAGACGCAACTGCGGCCCATTGTCTACTTCTCTGTGCACGTCGCGTCGGGATACGTACGCGCGTCGCCCGGACTGTGTTATAAATCATCGTACGGGCGTTTACCACGAAACACGGTGTCGCAGTAACGCACGCCGCGCGCCGCCGCCGGCCTAATCGAAGACGCGGAAACCGCATTCTTCGCGCAGTCGGAAGCCCGAAAATCGTTATTGTTTTTCTATTATTTCATTCCCGTTTCAGTGGCTCGCGGACCGAAAACGGCGTAGGTACGTACGTCTTGTGCCCGGTGCCATCAACACGGTACATGTAAAATCGACACCTGTACGCAATGTTTCGTAATATTTCGTAACCGATGGAGCGTGATCCGTTAATCGGTGCGAGATGTTTCGATCGCATCTCGGTTTAATCACAGCGGAACAATAATATCCGACGGACCATTTTTTTTCTCAATAGCTTTGTATTTTATCACACTCAACTGCAGTCGATGTCGGTGTTTCACCGTCGACTCGACTTTAATACCTAATACTTTTATCACGAAACACTGTGTCACTGTCTGCTTTTCACTTACACTTTCGTTACCTCGACGGCATTTAAATTTATTTACAATCAAAAAACCGTAGCGTTGTATAATAATCAGGATATATATATATATATATATATATACAGTATGTTAAACAATCATCGAATTAAACGTTGGAAAACAGTGTTGTTTTTTTTTTTGTCAAGAAAAAACCTATACAACTTGTTTTGATCTTTTACGGATCGAACGTTATACTGTATAATGTATATATAGGTTCGTCGCGAACAAGTAAAATAAATGATTACCTAAAGCAAAAAATTATCGTTTAAAACATAAGGATCAGAACGAAGTCGACTCCATGATCACGTATTATGAGGTATCGTGTGGACGAGATTAAATAATATATGTACATGTAGTGTGTATTTATCGCAACAATAAAATCCCAAAAGTGTTAACTTAAACAAAACATTGTTGACAAATATTAAGTAAAAGATACTTTGTTTTTAATGTATTTATTGTACACGGCACCTAACCGATTAAGTGTTAACTTAAACAAAACATTGTTGACAAATATTAAGTAAAAGATACTTTGTTTTTAATGTATTTATTGTACACGGCACCTAACCGATTTATTCGATGAAAAAACTTGATCGTTATTATTTTCTCTATACGACGGTACTACGCGACCAACTGCGGTTTGATATTTATGCGTTTATACATTATTATTGATGGTTTATTACGAGAATAAGTCCTGTACCTACCACTCGTACCTCGTACCGTATAGTCATATTTCGAGTTTCTTATAATTAATATATATATCATTCATATAATTTATCATGTTTAAATTATTACGAAAAAAAATGTCGCGAGTCACTCGGTCCTTGTGTAATATAATAATTCAACGGTCTTACGAGATAAAGATTTCATGCGGCATAGGTATGCTGCAAAACAGAATATATTATGAATTATATTCCCCGCGTGATGCACGCGCGCTTAACCAGTCTGACCGGCATTTTAATTCGCGAGAAAAACCAGTCGTGGTTAAAGATAATTTGTCATCGCGTACACGGGAACTCGGTGACAACAATCGGGAACGTGGTACGTCGGTTACCACCTATTGGAAAACCGAACGCCACATTATTTTCGACAACCCCCCCAATTCCGCGGCGGCGGCGTGAAAGCTCTAGGGCTTTGTGACGAGCGTTTACTGACAGTGTGCCGTGTGCTTTGCAGATTTCGGGCGGAACATCAGACAGCTGCCATGCGTGAGCCGGAGAACGGGCGAGACGGGCGTTTGCATGTTCGCGTACTCGTGCGCCAAAGTGAACGGCACGCATTTGGGCACTTGCATCGATCGGTTCTACTTCGGGAGCTGCTGCAAGGCGCCGTCGAGCGCCGACGTCGAGGTCAACGAACCGGACAATTATCTGAACAACTTCGACAACGACGTGGTCGGGGGGCCGCCCGCGGTAACGTCCAACGTCAAAGTCGGCGCGCAGCATACGGTGCCGAGCACCACGGACCGGTATAGCGCCGGTTCGCAAGCCGCCGCCGTGTCCAGCACGCCGTCCACCGCGCCGGTCGCGTCTTCGTACAGGCCGACCGCTCAGTTCGCCGTGCCGTCCACGGTGCCGTCGTCCACCACGTCCACGTCCACGTCCACGTCCACGTCCCGGAACCAGTACACCGAGGCGTCGGCGCCGGCGGCGGGCACGACGAGGCCCGGCACCGCGGCCGCGGCGTTCGCGAGCACTTCGCCCGCGGGCTCGGTCTCGTCGTCGTACACGACCACCATATCGCATTCGACCAAGCCCGTGCCCTCGACCACGTTCTCCACGGCCAAGCCCACGGTGAGGCCCAGCTCGTCGCACAAGCCGCCGGTCAAGGATCAGCCGTCCACCGTGCACAAGCCCAAGCCGCAGACGGCCAGGCCGACCGTCCAGTTCAGCGTGCCCAATAGCTCGACCGCGTCCAACAGCGTCGTGTACTCGCCCGGCCAAGAGACCACGAGGCCCGCGAGCGCTTACACCACGGTGACGTCGATGCGCCCGCTCAACTCCACGGTGAGCGCCACGTTCGCCACGTCCAAACCGGTGGTGAAACCGTCGAGCACCACGTACAAGTCGACGACGTCGTCGTCGTCGTCGTCGTCGTCTCCGTCGCAGACGACCGCGGCGTACCCGCAAAAAGCCAAACCGCAGACCACCGCCAAGCCAACGGTAAAACCGAAACCTTCTTCTTCTTATTATTCTTCCGTCAAGCCCACGGAGCACGCGTCCACCGCGGCCGCCTCCACCACCGCCGCAGCCGCCACCGAGTCCGGGACCCGTTCGACCGTGGAAAACGTCGCCGAGATCATTAACAACTTTTCCGCGGCGACCGCTGCGATCAACAGCAGCCCGACCGGTGGTAACACGTCGCCGCATTACGGCAGTACCACCGTCACGTCCACCTCGCCGACACTGGTCACGTGGACCACACTGGACAAAGTTCCCGTGATGCCGTCGGAGAACACGAAGCCGCCGAACCGTGAGTTGTGAAAAAAATTTAAAAAAAAAAAATAAAAAAAAACACCCTTACACAAGAGCGTTGCTCTGAAAATATCGTTTTCCCGATTCATTCCGATCGTTGCTCTTTCAGTGACGTACAAGCCGTCGCCGGGCGTCGACGGTTCGACGCTTCCGTCTTGGGTCAAACTTCCCGCGGTCGAAACCCACGAGCCGACCGCTTCCGGGGCACCGTACAAAGAGAGCACCACCACTAACGCGTACCCGTCCACGCTCATGTCCAAGCCGAGCACCGTGCAGAGCATATCCGACAACGACATCGCCATGGCCACAAACCACGGTCACACCAGCACGAACGGGGTGCAATACCCTCCGAGCACGCTGTCCATGCTGGTGCCCACTTCAACGCCGACGACGCCGTCGACGACGACCACGTCCACCACCACCACCACCACTACTCCTACTCCTACTACTACCCCTACTACTACTACCACCACCACCACCACCACCACCACCCCTAGCACTACGACGAGTCCTCCGCCGCCGCCGACGACGGTGACGGATTCCGTTGAAGCCGGAAACGCTCCGCTCAACATGTCCAACTACAAGGACGGTAAGTGCAACATTTTATTGCGACGCGTATGCGCGGAATGTGTACTATAACCATACTCGTGTTTTCATAAAAATCAAGTTTGCGGTCGACGGCTGTTCCCCACGGCCAGAATAGTGGGAGGTGAAAAAGTATCTTTCGGCAAGTGGCCGTGGCAGGTAAACCGATTCACGCGCGGCATGTGAAATTAACCAAGCGCTAATAATGTACGATATTTTTTAAACGACAGATTTCGCTAAGACAATGGAGAACGTCCACGTACCTACACAAATGTGGGGCAGCGTTATTCAACGAGAACTGGGCGGTAACTGCTGCACACTGTGTCGAAAAGTAAATACACGTTATACCTGATCAATTACACGATATAATATGTTTCCATAATGCCACGAAAAAATATTTATACATAAAATGTATCAAAATAATTTTACCAAATACCTAACTCTTGATCCTAAAAAAAAAGTTGCCCTCTAAAAAAAAACCCACCCTACGGTCTAGCCTAGGGTGACCATACGTCCCGTATTTCAACTTTATGTCCCGTTGTCCCGACAAAAGTAATACGAGACGCATTTTGTCAATTCCGTCCCGTATTAATCCAGTTTTTTTTTCATAAAAACACATTTTTCAAACTACTTTTGTAACTCATGAGTCTTATAGCATTTTATTAAAAGAAAATCAATTACTTGATACAATTAGTTCAGCACAAAAGTATACAAAAATAGCAGAAGAAGACCATCAATCGTACACGTACACTTACCGAATTGTTATTGTAATTGTTTAGCGTTCCTCCCAGTGACTTGCTCCTTAGGCTCGGTGAACACGATTTGTCCGTAGAAGAAGAACCTTACGGTTACGAGGAACGGAGAATACAAATTGTTGCTTCACATCCGCAGTTCGATCCGAGAACTTTTGAATACGACTTGGCTCTCTTGCGGTTCTACGAACCGGTCAAGTTTCAGCCAAATATTATACCTGTTTGCGTTCCGGACGACGATTCGAGCCACGTAGGATCGTCTGCTTACGTCACAGGATGGGGAAGATTATACGAAGGTAACGTTTTTAAAATATGGTATTATGAAATCAATCGATTATAGGCAAATTATTGATTACAGTACAAAACATTATGTCCCATTCACAAAATTAAAATTAATTAAATCTAATTTGTAAATAATGATGATGGGAAAAATATTTAAACGATAACTAATACGAGTAATTTAGAACATTTTAAATCGAACAATTTTGAATTATTATATTTTTGGTCTAAAAATAATTAGTTGTACTGATTTATGGTATAAGTATTACATTTTTTCCATCATTGAGAAAACATACCTACATATCAGTGCAATTTTTTATCTTAAATTATATTTCACGGCACAACAATAGGATGATTATGATTTTATTTGTTGGTATTGGGTTTTTTCGGCTTCTTGACCTAAATAATTCCTGTGAGGCAAAACATTTTGTCGATCAAACATTGATCTGCACCCGTTTACATTTATTGGTAATTTTTGAAAATTTAATAAAACAAATATATATTTATTAAAGTCAAAAAATATTTGTTTTTTTTCTTATAGATAATATTGTAGTAAAAAAATAAAATGGTTTTTAATGATTTATGGTAAATTGTATTATGGGAAGTCTTATAAAGGCTCGGTCAAACATTTAGTACAGGAGCCCAGAATTTGATGTGGGGACCCTGTTAATAACTATTGATCGAGTTTTGCTTACATGGAATTAAACACTCTACAAGTTCAGATTTGTTCCATGAAAAACGTATTTAAAAATACTCGAACTACAAAATTAATCAAATGCATGTGATATTCAATGTTCTCTATACAGACGGTCCTCTACCCAGTGTTCTACAAGAAGTGACAGTTCCTGTGATTAACAACTCGGTTTGCGAGACCATGTACCGTGCTGCTGGATATATCGAACACATACCAGACATATTTATCTGCGCCGGTTGGAAAAAAGGAGGTTTCGATTCGTGTGAAGTGAGTAGCCAACGATTATTATTTATTGTTATTGTTATGAACGGTTGGATAGTAAATTGAAAAATGCTATGCACTTATAGGGCGATTCCGGTGGCCCGATGGTAATTCAAAGACCCGACAAAAGATGGCTGTTGGCCGGAATCATATCGTGGGGAATTGGATGTGCCGAGCCGAATCAACCCGGCGTGTACACGAGAATTTCGAAGTTCAAAGACTGGATCAATCAAATATTGCAATTTTAACGGACAGAAAAACAACAATCAACACTTCCATCTAAAACTATCGAGTCGGCCGGGTACGCGGCCTCAAATTTTTAGACAATTTCGTTTGTTCCTAATGCTTTTATACAGTACTCATATGATTTTTTTCGCACGACTTACAACAAAAGAATGTCGTGCGAGTTGTTCGGTCTAAGTGTTATCGATACAGTTTGAATAGTCTCTCATTTGTCCGTACATTTATTTCTATTAGGATATGTTTTATTTACAACGAACACTGCAGTCTTTATATGATATATATATATATATATATATATATATATATATATATATATATATATATATATATATATATTTACGTCATACGTATCGCTGCAGACTATTACGTTAACGGACGCAATTTAATAGAAGTTCTTTTTAGATATAATATTATATTGATTGACACACACCGCATATTGTGTACCCGGTTTCGACTAGATGTGTATGTGTATGTGTTATTATTCTTATACACGTGGAAGTGCGTTCGTCTTTAATCTATTGAATTGTCCATCAGTGTAATACTCTGCAAAGACCTTCACGAATTGATTATGTTGTGCGAAGGACACAATGTTGTTACGAAATGTACAATGAATGTTCCTTTTATTTCGCGTAAAAATATTTCAAATTTCATACAATTTGTATAGTTTCGAGTGTTTTCAAAATATCACTGCAAGTGTTAACATTGAGCCTAATTATGCTCCGAACAAAATAAACCCCGACGTAAAATAATGTATAATTAGTAAAAATGTTGTTTGATAACAATCCTATGCGCAATAGGTACACCTGAAATACAACTGGAGTTGAACACAATAATTATATAATTCCGTTTTAACATTTCAAGATCTTAAATCATTGCTACGGTCGGTTTACGTGTTTTTGCGCATTTCAATGTTAAAATTTGGTGATTGTTAATATTTGACCATTGGAATGTTAAATTTATAATTTTCTACTTAAATCGTGTTTAAACAGTCAGCTTTAAATTTTCAAGCCAACGAGGTACATGTTCCGTAGACAAATTTTTAGTTGATTACACTTTTTTTTAATTAAATCACATATGTATACATAATATATTTGTTCGGTGGCGTGACGAGCTCCAAAATGTCTTCTCGCTTGTTATACCACGGAGCAACCATTGTTCTAGACCTACCCCAGGATATGACTGTCCTATAGCACTATTTCCATTAGGTTCTATTCGCTACATTCTATCGCATCTGAATTAAAACAAAATTAAAATTAGCATTTATCAACGGATTTACCACTTGGGTACACCTGTTTTTCCAAATTTTGGTTTTTGCACACGGAAAACTGTACCTACTTAAAAACGTCACCGCTTTTATCAACGTGAAAACAACCGTTTGAGTAAATATGTTTCGTATGTTCACAGACAAATATTTTACAGTTACATCTTTTATGTCTAATTGGCTTATTATGTATACATACATAGATATATTTATTGTTGAACGCTACCGCAAGTACAATTTACCATTAACACTTAACTGATATTTAATTTTTATCACCGAAACGTAATATAATTGATTTATAATTTACTTTTAAAAGTATATTCATGCATACAAAGTACGTGTCTTATTACGGAGTCTTAGCTCAAACATTTTGAGGGTGTTGTTTTTTAATTATTTATACTAAATAAATGGGAATAATTTTTTAAAATTATTTTATACGTATATCAGTATTGTTGTAATTAATTGTTAATACTTCGGTTAAGTTAATTAATTTATGTATTGTGATATAACTTAATTGTAAAAGTAAATATATTATATTCGTATATAGTTATTACCTAAGTATATTATAAGTAGATATAATATTACTATAACTTCTTAATAAATTATTATGCGCCGCAAATTTTAGCCAGTGCTCATTGTAATATTAATAGGTATTGATAATAATAAGTACACGCGTAAATATGTTGGCATGTTTCAGAGAAACCCAATTATTTCTAAATTATTTTTACAATTATCATGTCATTTTTTTATTATTATATTATGTATTTATTTATACATTATATTAATTAATATGATATATATATTTTTTTTAATAGGTAGACAGTAATGCAATTTTTGTTTGTTATGTTCCTGAAATAAAGCATTATTTGTTAGGATAGGTACTATTAAAATAGGATGCAGTGTTTTACATGTTTCACATCAAATATTCTCAATTATTATTTTAAGGCGTATTTTCAAATAATAATAATTAAATAGTATTGAATCTAAAACTGGTTGTGGTATAAACGCATTCGATTTATAAGGCTGGGTATTTGTTTCAATGCAATTATTATTGTAATAATAGTGTGAGGTTTCTCTGGAACACTGTAAATACAGTAATTATATATATTTTATTTATAAATAAAGTTAATGTGAACAAATGTATTAAAGTGCATTGTGTAATTTAATGTGTATAGGTATAGGTTTTACATCGTTAGTGACCAATTATTTAGAAAGAAAATCTTGAAAAAAATACATATTTATATAAAATAAAAATGACTATATGAACTCAAATGTAAAAAAAAATGGTTTTATTTTTAAAATAAAGTTTTATACTATAGTTTTGTTTTCTGTTTTTAGTAATTATACTATATAATATATTTGTTTAATTGTATAGGTACCCAATATACTGGCTACTCGTAGGGTTGATTGGTAAACCCTTATCATCTAGTTCTCCTCCTAATCCAGATTTGTATTTTGTTTTAAAAATTTTCGATCACATATTTAGAACATCCCTACTTTAAATACTTATTTTGAATCATCAAAAATATTGGATTGTATAATGTACAAGCTACAACGCTATGACATACGATTTTATCTTAATACGTATGATAACAAAATAAATTAGTATTTTTACACTAATTTAAAAATTAGATACAGTTAGGATCCAGACGACTGAATTTTGGATACTAATTTTCTTAAGAGAACGTTACATATTTGTTTTATATATATATATGTTTTAGAAAAAAAACCATTTCATGGTGATTAGTTTAGTTCGGTCATAATTTCCATACAGTATGAAAAATAACATAATTTATGTTGTATAGTAGTTATTTTTTAAATATCTTGAAAAAAACCAATTAAAACTGAGTTTATGAGTTATTTTACGCATGAATCATATTTATTGCATTTTTGCTATCGAAAAATAACAATTCTAGAACATAAATAATGTCAGTTGTCAATGTTGGTATCCTTAATTAACTTAATTTTTATATTATAATATATGAATTTTATTTCTTAATAATGAGTTATGACCATACAACTGGGATTAAATTAATCAGTTTTTTTTTTTTAAAGAACTTTCATTAATTCACTACAAATCATACTAGAGTAGTGAATATGACCAATGAGCCATTAATGAGCTACTACCAAAGCTAATTTTAAAAAATTGCATAGTTAAAATTGTATTTTCTTAATATTACATAAATATTGACCAAATGAAATCTGCATAATTCACTATTTTTTTACTCAACTAATTTTCTTTGATGACCTCGGCGCAATCTGATATTTTATTATTATCGGTCTTAATAATTGTTATAATAATGTTAAGATGTAATAAATTTAAAATAGGATTATTTTGAAAAACGATTCTTATCGAGACTTAGTTTTCAAGCATTATTCTATCTATTGAAAATAAGTCTATAAAAAATAAATGCTTACATTTTTATCATAAATTATTCATAATTTTTCGAATGTGATTTTTAACTAATGTGAAATGCTAAAACTAAATTTTTTTAGTACTAACTGTGTTTGAGTTTTAAATGTAGGTATACCTTTATAAGTGATTTTCGAGGAGAAAGAAACACTAATTATTGTAAAAAATACTTCTCTTCGTCCAAAGTCTAAAATTAAATTATTATGAAATATAAATACAGACTGATTCTTATTGTTAAAAATTACTTCAACACTATCAGGAGTCATAATATCATTATTTGCTTTTTTTCAGGCTCGGCCAAAAATCGATTTCTTATACTATATTTTATTTTATTTTATTTCACTCAAATCAGAAGTAAGTAGAAAAAAATATATTAAAAATGTATTAACTAATAAGATTTTAATATTACGGAAAAATTCGGTATTTTACCGCAATTATTTTTTTATTTCTTATTTATCATATAATTAAGTACGCATGCTCTCAAATATTAACAATATTAGTACACGGATATATACTCATTACTCATTAGAAATTTCAGGGAAAGAATGCGATAATAAGTGTAAGATATTCAGAAAAAAAAGCTTACTTTAGTGTAATATAGTCAGTGGGCGATATCGATTTATTCGTATGATAAGAAATATTGAGAAAACTGTTTGGAATTCGACTTTAGGTCATGTTGTATACTAGTTTAATTCATTTTTTAAGTCAATAAATATATTTGTGTTCAATAACATTTGTTTTCTGGTACGGATTAAATTATAAAAATATTGGTCATGTATATTTGATTGTAAATAATAATTGAATATTAATTGGTATGTTTTCGTTTTTATTTTTACAATATCTGAAAGAAACGTATGAAAAAAATGTCAAAAATCATTAAAAATATACATATATTATTTTTTAAATGTTATTGTTCTTAATTTAGCAATTAATTTTAAACCTAATCTAAGTTACGGTTAGGATCGTTTTACTAATTGACTTATTAATATTTTTGCTTTGGAATTTAAAGTCAATCATACAAGTAATTTGCCCAATTACTTTTCTTCGTAAGACAGATTTTATGTTCTGTACAATTACAGTTTAGAATTTAGATTTTAAAAACAACTGTACCTCCAATTAATGTGCAAACATTAAAAGAATAAATCAGAAAAAACTGAAATCGATTAAATTTTTATAATGAATTTAACTAAGATATGGTTTTGGGTGTGACTGTTGTTATCAGTTTATCAAATCCATGTAAGGATTAGAAAACGATTTATTCATTTTAGGTATTTTAAAACAAAACTGTTGTTAGTAAATCGATACCAATCGTCTTCAAACTTAAGAAAACACCCAAAGTATAGGCAAAAACATGAACATAAATGAAACTAAATTTAAAGCAGTCGTTTGTTAAGGGGTATTGTATACTTAAATTGTATACCTCAGCAATGTATTGTTTTCTATTTACTATACGATTTACGATCGTATTGCAGTGTGCTCGTATGATAAATAAATATTATAATTGTATTGTTATTAAGAGTATAAATATTGTATAAAGGTTATACACTCATAGTTGCTTTCCAAAGCGTTCAATTTATCCAGTAAAAATGATAATATTCTTCACTTAAATATTATGATACCGATTTGCACAGCTACACAACAATTGATCTAATAAAAGAACGATTGGAATTTTAAATTCAGAATTCTGCTAACAGATTTGAATTTGTCATAAAGTCTTAAATAATTAGACTTTTTCATTTTTTTTTTTTTTTGTGCGTTATAATAATACTACATACGTACATCGAAATTATATCGATATCTATTTAATTTAAATTATACATATTTAATAGAAATGTCATACATTTTTATTTTTTTCATATGTCATCAACATTTTTCCTAGAAAACGATAGCCTATCAACAACTTTAGGATAAGTTTTCGATTCCAAATGCTGTCTAATTGGTGCAGTAGACGGGTCATCTTTTGAATTTCTCAACAGTTCTCCCAATATTTGCGAAAAACTGACGACAAATTGCAAAAAACCGGCAACATTTACGGATACGGAATTCCGATTTTTGACAATTTATTTATTTTCACTGTAATTCAAAAGGCATTGATCGCATAGACTTGAAATGTTGAACAAATATTTATATATCTTCTATCTAGAGATGATGTAAATTTCAAATGTTGAACAAATATTTATATATCTTCTATCTAGAGATGATGTAAATTTCAAATGTTGAACAAATATTTATATACCTTCTATCTAGAGATGATGTAAATTTCAAACAGTTTTAGATTTTTAGTGCTGTTTACGGTAATTTTAAATTTGAGTTTTCTTAGTTTTTTTTCGTAAGATGTCAATAAAAAAGTTTTGGTCGACTTTAAAATTTTGAAATTATCATTCAATGCGCCTCGTACATTATTCTTACTTGAATAAAAAAGCGGTAATCACAATTTTTATTAACAAGCGTTTGAATTTTAAATTTTGATAAAAAACAATAAAATCACGAAATGTCTACTTTTTGTAGTTAAAAGTTGATTAACATTTCAATATCGGTACTTAAAACTTGAAAATTTAGTATAATATACAAGAGAAATTGCTCTTTCTAGCTAAAAAAAAACCCCGAAGAAAAGTAAAAATATTTTAAAAACTAGAAGTTAGAAAGTTATATTTTCCTAGAATCGGGTGTTTCCACGATATCGATTAAACTGTGTTACTTATTAGTTATTTCAGAATGAAATAATCTACTTTTACAGAACACTAATGTATGCATTTTCTTGAGTTGGTGTATACTCGTATTTCAAAAGATTTCAATTTTTTTTTACTATTTATAGTCTAATAGAAATTTAAAATTTAGATAGAATGACAATCAATACTATATCTTTTGTGTAGGGATTCCAGTATAAAAAGTTATCTTTTTACTGTTTTATAAACATAAACATTATAAACTGATCTTCACGACTTCTTTCATTCAGAATCGTGTTTTCGAAAATAATGGCACATTGCTTTCAAATTTATAAAATCAAAACAGCACTACAGTTCACTCACCATCCCTGTAACTCACTCTACCGTGGAGTCTCGCCCTTTTTAGGTTTTATTGTCATATTTAAAACAAAAAACTTAGTTGACATTTAATTATATTTATTATTGTTTATTAGGTCCTTTATATTAATTTACATCTATGAGCAAAGAAAATTCGTTATGAATATCGAATATATTTTCTTTTTATTTATAAATCGGCAGGCGTAATACCTAAATTTAAATCGGTTAGCTTTCTTTTTGCAATCGAAAAAAAAAAATTAGAACGACCCACTTGTTTCTAAGTATACTTACCTAGTGTGGCGACACACTAAAGCGCTTGCACCGCGCGGTTTCTTTCGTGACTACCATCACTTGTGTATTTATGAAACGTGAAACACTTGGGCGTTTCCACCGCGTTCTACCGCTAGCCGCCGCACAGCGCCGTTGCGTGTCGCGGTTTGACGGCAGCGACGCTCGAACTATTTTTGACCGCTCAGAATTAAAACCCATACGAGTAGTTTGCAATCACATGCATCACACTACAGCGGTAGCAACGCGCGTTTTTAGTGTAAAATAGTTATTTCAAAATGAGTGTTTTCGACACTGAACTTTTTATTGTGGAAGTCGAGAAAGAAGAGTGCTTATGGAAAATGAATACCAAAAAGTATATGGTAGACCGGTATGTTAAAGCAAAAGCCTGGGCTAATATAGCTTCAATCATGTATTGTGATGAATGGCAATGTTATAACAAAGAAGAACAAGAGCTTAAGAGTAAGTATAAAATTTTTATTTTTTTTATATATTAGGTATTATTTATCTATGCAATGGAATTATAATTAGTTTAAATTGTTTAACTGTATACTAATGTTAATAATACATTTTATTTAAAAACAATTTAAATGATACGGGGTTGAATAGTAACAGATCCAGCGTTTAAAAAATAGTCAGCAAGGTAATCGCGAATATCAATTCCTTGATGGCGAGCTCCTGCATTTCCGTAGTTTTGAATACCCTCTGAAGGATTACTAAGTGTATATTCAAAAATATATCCGTCTCTTCTGCGCACATAATTATGAAGAATACAACAAGATTTCACAATAATATCCGTAAAATCAGGCTCAACTAGTATTGGGGTGTGCAATACTCTCCATTTATTAGCAAGAATACCAAAAGCACATTCCACAATTCGTCTGGCTCTCGACAATCTATAATTAAATATCCTCCGTTTGTCTGCGAGTCCACGTCCCGGATACGGTCTCAGTAAATTTTTATGGAGGCCAAATGCTTCATCAGCAACTATAACAAATGGTTGTGGAGAATCCGTGGTATTGGGTAAACAAGTCGGTGCTGGCAGATTAAGTTCCTCAGAATATAGTTTTTTTCCGAAAGGACAATCTTTTAAAACCGTAGAATCACTCTCCCTACCATAGGCACCAACATCAATGGTTGTAAAACAATACTCTGCGTCGACAACTGCCATTAATACAATTGAAAAATACTTCTTGTAGTTGAAAAACATAGTTCCCTCATTTTTTTGGATTAATACATCTTATATGTTTTCCAATACAGTTGGGGAAATTGGTTTTTATGTAAAATTGGTTCGCAATTTCCAACCATTTATCGGGATTGGTTGGATCTGGCATTTCTTTAGGTTGTAAGATGGTCCATAATACATGACATGTTTCCCGGATGATTGCACCAATTGTGCTCCGGCCTAATAAAAATTCATACTGTAAAGCAACAAAATTGGTTCCCGTTGATAAATATCTGAAATCAATTTATTTCAATTTTAGATTCTGAGAAAAGCAAAAAAAAAATTTCTAGTACATAGTGAAGTGAATTTTATTGATTTTTGATCATGTATAATAAATGTGTATTTATGTATTTATTGTGACAATTTAATACAATATTCCTCATAACTAGGGCCCGGAAGTTTATGCACTAAAAATTAACGAAATATGTATGCGCTTAAAAATCCTGATATATGCGCTTAAATATGCTCTTATTTTTTTTTTAACTTATAAATATAAGGAAAATAAAATTATTAGTTATGAATTTATGAGATACTACTCACGATTTTTAATTCAATTTCTTTGACTGGTAATTAAAATTATTATTTTATTAATTAATATACATACATTTTTACACATTACAATTCACAATCAACGATTTTGATAAATTCTCAAATTTGAACGACCGCCTGTTATCTGCCAACGAAGCACGCTGCGACCATAAGTATTTTTCAGCGTAATCCTATAGTACTACCTGCTAAGAACACTTTTACGGAGAACTTAATACGAGAGGAACACGTACGATTAATGCATGGTGATCCTCAGGCAGTACTGACTTCCATTAGAGAAACTTACTGGCCGATAAACGGTCGAAATATCACCAGAAATGTGATTCGTAAATGCACTACATGTTTTAAACAGCGACCGGACATAGATTTGGTTCATCTTGTACTTTGGGGGGGGGGGGGGTCAGTCACACAGTTTAAAATATATTAAGAAAGTGTTGTTATTGAAAAAAATTTTTTACTGAAACACAAATTTAATCAAAAAAGACGGACACTCGATATTATCTCACGGAAGAAGTCAAACAACACAAACGAGAAATCCAGAACTGACTACATTCAATAATTTTACAAGAAGACGAAAATATCGTTATCGTGATGGAAAATATTAAAACTTTTCTAAAAAAAAACATATTGTCCATTAGCTGTTATCGGGCCGCCGCGGTCTTGCGGTTATTTTATTTATTAATAGGTCATTTAGAAGTAATTTATTTTGTCAATTACATAACATTTGACTCAAATATGCAATTAATAACCAAAAAATTGTAAAATATGCAAATACATAAAAAAACCCCAAAATATGCAATTATATGCAAAATAAAATTTTGTATTTGGATTTGTACAAGTATAATTCAAATTTGTAGCTGATCTAGCAATTTTTTAGTCCATTCAGTAAGAACATGCAAATGCATTAACTTCCGGGCCCTACTTATAACTCATAAGTAGAGCACGGATTTTTATGCAATTGTACATATTTTCCTCTTCACGTTTTTGGATTTTTGTCAGTAATCTTTACGAATCATAATAGTATTATATTTTCAATTCTTAGCTACCTAGTCAAACAAAATTTTTTATACATTTTTAACTACAGATAAATTGTGCCTATGTATTCTTATAATTTTTGAATAACTATAAGAATAACTCATAACTCATAAGGAACTTTGTTTTAAATTTCCAAATATTTTGACTAAGCCAAAACATTTTATCAAACATTTTTTGAAAACTACTGGAAACTTCTTAGTTTTTACCTCTATAATGCACCAATGATATTCAATTTGTAATCGAAAACCACCTCTGAAGTTTTAAATTGAACATTATTTCGACAAGTTATACTGTACACAGACACAAACAAAAAAACACACATCATGGTTGAATCAATACATTCATGTTCCGTTCAGAATCTAATATGATTAAAAAAAACCACATTTAATTATTTACTTTCTTCTATGGATATATATGTATTTGTTTTATTTATAATATTTTTGCATTTATTTCGAATAAACAGATTATGTTATTTTATGTATTTCTAGTCGAAGAATTAAAAAAAAAATGGAAACATTTAAGAGATAATTACACCAGAGATATAAATGAAACGAGAAAAATTCAGAGCGGATCAGAAGCCAGGAACACAAAAAGATATACATATTCTGACGTATTATCTTTTTTACAACCTGTTGTAAAGAAAAGAAAGTAAGGATACATGTTATTCCAATATATTTCGCATTATATTAGAATTATTTTTTTATTAATGATTATGTTTATTAGAACTACTGGAAATATTGAGCCGCCAACATGTTCTACTGATAACGCGATCTCTACAGATGAGTACGTAGATGAAAGACAATATTCAAATCAGTTAGATGAGTCTGCAGCGGAATCAGTGTACGAGGAATGTGATAAGTCAGTATCAAAACAACAAAGAAAAAAAAAAGAACAAATTACGCCTTTTCAAAAAAATTTATTAGATTTAATGAAAAACGCACCCGTACACAAACCTGAAGATTTTGATGCCGACAAATCCTTTCTTTTATCAATTTTACCGGATTTAAAAAAAATGAATGAAAACCAAAAATTGGAGCTAAAAATACAATTTATGCAGTCAGTAAAAAATATTCTAAATCCTTCTCAGACTCTTTCCTTTGAACATCATAAACCATATCTACATCGCTTTAATTACCATCAAAACGAGAATTACTCTTCTAACTCGGCCAATTTTACAAATAATCATCAACAATTTCTTCCAAACTTTCAAAGTGATCTCTCTGATTCAAATCATTCTTCTTTTACATCACCTCACCCATCTCCTCAACTGCATTCCTATCAAGGTTCTCCTAACATTGATGTGAATCATGGTAATTTAAGCAGTCATGGTGATAATTCTCTCCACACTATATAACTATGTTTTTTTTAACATTAAGTAACTAAAATTTGAAAAGTTCTCATTTTTTTTAACAATTGTATTTAATTTTATTCATCTATAATTTATATATAAATATGATACTTTATTAAATATTCTGTTTTAATATCTTTAAATTTATTTTTCTATATTTTTAATGATTTGAGGAAACAAAATTAAATATATAGTATTTATATGCATACATACAATAAACCACAGAAAACTAAAAAAATATATTTTATTCTATGATATATGTAAGGCAAGCAACATGTATTAATTATAAATACAGAAATGATATTTCTTAAATATTCTACTATACCATATATATTATAAATATTTATTTTATTTTTTCTATGTTACCTTATTGTGAGGGTGAGTCTTTCTTCTGCAGAAACGGGATTGCGAAATGTTGTAATTTTTTTTGTTATAATATGTGGACGCATATTCTCTAAAAGTTCATCAAATGATTGAATGGACATTCTATAATATTCAAAGAACTTCTGTGGATATTGTCTTATGTCTAAATAAATTTTTTTAAATCGCTCATCATCTTCGCGGTTTATATTAAATGGATGAACCCAAAATTCTCTTTCTTCCCTCGGAGAATTTAAGTATCTAAAAGATTCTGCAGTTGTTATCACTTGCAAATAACGCATATAGCAATTGTAATCCATCCTACACAACATTTTTATACATTTAAATAACAGTATTCAAATATATAATATTAAATAAATTGATATACTTGACATTTAATTATTAAATTTATTAGTTAACTTATAAATGAGGTAAGTAAATATAATAAGGATTTTTTTTTACAAATTAATTACTAACAATTATAATGAAAATCGAACTTACTTGTGATATTTTAATATATTATTAACTCTATGCACAACACACGTGGACAACGAAAACCTAAGTAGAAAAGTTTTTAGGTAATTTGTAAATTTAAATATTATAATACAATAAAATATACTCGTAAGTCTTAAACGATTTTGCATCAAACAGATTTCTATAATACCCATTGTGACATGTGGCATGGGAAAATTACAAGCATTTTCATTGCACACTTTTTTCTATATTAACAATTCGATTACTCTTTTTAATTGTAATGTCATTAAGGTCTGACGTCTAAAAAACAAAGTTAATACTACCTGCACCAATACCATGCGATCGACCTGCCAAAATGATTTTTAATTAGAAATAAATGAACACGAATTTTATTTTAATCATTATTTCTGTTATAATTATGTAATGATTACATTTACTGTCTACGCGAGTAATACGTCGATTGTTAAATCGTAAATAATTATTTATACATTATACATGTGTTTAATAATATTAAACCTACATTTTTATGACGAAGGTTAAGATCTTGATTGAGATAATCCAGTGTAGGTCAAAACTCAAAGTCGATGCTTACTGCTTAGTGTTATTAAACAGTCGAAGGCATAAAAATAAAGGCTGAAAAGTTCTTACATTTTCTGCAAGATCTAAAACAAGTAATTTCAGTTTTATAAAGTATAAATAGTGTTTTATTTTTATTAAAATGTTCAAAATCGACAAATGATAACAAAGTTACCAACTAGTTAATTTATTCATAATCATCACATCAAAACATAGAAAGTGTCAATAAAGGTGAGCAATTTAATTTAAAAATTTGTTTTTACGTACAGTTTTAGAATTCAATAATCTTTCTCCTAAAAACCTACTCGTGAAGTCGTGAATATTGATGATCTTTATGCCACACTTTGAAATGAATAAACTAACAACAATCAAGAAAATAGAGCTCAGTTGATTTAAAACTGAATATGGTATATTGTTTTTTGAACAAACCCAAATGAGTTTTTTTTTATAATTTTTTTACGTATGCTAATGATATTTATTATGATCGTTTTTTGCTATTGTTCTTGAGCAAAAATGTACAAGTGCCCGGAACAAAATTATTTATTTATGTAATCATTTTTGATACAATCCGTTTTGACAATTTACTTATACAGTTATACCTACTAATGCGCTCTAATAGTTGAACTGGTTGATGACAAATTTTTTTTAGTGCTTACCAATTCGCATTTTAACACAGAGAACAATAAAATCGGTTTATCGAAAAATGCTGAATATAATACATAAGTACTACAATATAAAAATCTTATCATAGTTATTTCCTACAGAGAATATACATGATACAAGGTAATTAACTTTTAATTAAATTCCAAACATATTAAATTCAATCGAGTGTGTAATAAGTTTAACATGGACTTACATAGTTTAGCGAATATCAAAATCTGGGAATTTCTGCACAATTTACATTATAATAATATCATATAGTCGTTCAATGGCCTTACAAGCCTATGTATACATGTGTATTATATACGTACCGATTTAATCGAACATGTACACAATCAGTCACTGACCGCTCATGTATGTTATTATATTATTATTTTCTGAGCGATTTTATTTGCACCGATTAAATGAAACATTATATTTTACTTAATCTGAAATTTGTGTTATTACGCGATATGACGAAACGATAATCGCGATGCATACACGTAATATTATACGTTGTTGCTTATTAAGTACAACGATTAGACTTTCGGATGCATGATTAAATAGAGTACCTACATAATACGTACCATTGATTATAGAATATTCTATTTTAAATGGTTATATTGTTTTATATTATGTAGATTATTATTTCGCTTCGCGTCTGTCGTCTGTATTTTGCATCGAACCATATAGCCATACCCGATATTATCACATACTAATGTTATAGTGCGGAGAGCACGGACGCCAGACGACATGCCAACGAATTGGTTGTCACCGGTTTCTCGACGGATACTCATCGGAGACGTTTCATCCGTCAGGCATAATTTTCTGTCGCGATATGATTTAACGACGACAGCGTCATCACATACATGTCCGACCCGCGTTGAAAATTGTACAATTCGTCCGATCGATGGTATCGAATGAAAATTACGTATAACATAATATTCACGCCATCATTATATGCGCGCCGCCGCATACCGAAATAATATTATTATTAAGCCGGTTCGTCATATGAGTCGATCGACAAATATTTATCGACTTCTTGTCGATCTACCGATACTGTGTGTTTTATTGTGACATTTCGGGTAACGACACTAGAAAAATATTATGCAATATTAATACGGAACGAGTGTGGGGTAGAGGGAAAGCGTCGGGAGACGGGCCCTACGATTGCACGGAACAATTCCCATCGTGTTTGCGTGCGTTTAATAAGAATAATTGTAACTGTCGCGCGCCCGACAGCCCGGTTCGGAATGTTATCGCGTTATTTGTTCCACTCGTTTCCGTTCGCTACCCGTCCTTCGAGGTATCGTAACAACTCAAGCCGGCCGAGACGTTTGATACGCCATCGTAATAATCCTTTTATTCCTTTGCGGCGGCCGCGGCTCGTGGAGGTCACAACGCTGCGGCGGCGGCGGAGGGAAGGTTTTCGTCGCCGCGGCGGGGCGGGTGGGCGCGCGACGGGTCGGGGCTGCGCGGGGAAGGGGGTGCGCGGGATAAGGCGAAATAATAAAAACACACAAAAGCCCGAATCGCGAACACGACCGCGACGGCGACAACACGGCCGCGGCGGGGCGGGGAAGGAGCGGCGGGCGGCGGTAGGAGCGGGCACGCCGGAGTGGAGGGAAAAATCGCGCTCCGGTCGCCGCGCCGATCGCTCCGGTCGTGGCGAGCAACAGTACGTCAGTACGCGGCGGAGACGGGGGCCCCCGTCGGAACGCGACGTGAAGTAGTAATAGTAACAATAATAATAGTAATAATAATAATATCACTGCGGTGTCGCCGCCGCGTACGAAAAAAAAAGGCGAAACGCCGTAACGTAACGCGGCCGTTACGCGTAGCGCTGCCGAGCGGCGGAATTTCGCAACGCGTAGAACACGCGCGCGCACTGGTGGCAACGCGGACGATTACGGGTCCCCCTCCCCCCTCCCCGGTCAAGCGCGCGATCAGTCCCGGCCGTCGTCGCTCGCAGCCGTCGTAACTCCCACCGCCGCCGCCGCCGCCGCCGTGCAGTAACCACTAACCACTACTACTGGTTCGTGTCTTGCAGCTCGTTGCTCGTTCGGTCGCTCGCTCGCTGATAACTGCCGTAGATAAAATATCGAAGTAGAATAAACGGGGAGAGAAAAAGAAAAAAAAACGGAATACAAACCAGCACCGCACGGGCGCGCGCACGCACGTAATCGCACACTCACGGCGCCGCGCTATACCTACTATCGTTGTTGTCACATCACTAGTTGTATCATATTCGTTCGCCGTAGCCCGTAGCCGTCGCCGAACGCTGTCGGATGTGCTCGTGTCGCGTTCATCGCGAACATGTAACGGAACACGTACTACTACCGTCACCGCGATCGCGCAGCGCGTACGTCCGTGTCGCGAAACGAATGATGCACAGTGGTCGTCGAGTTACATCTGCCAGCTACTGATTCCACCGGGACTCATCGTTTGACCGTGCCAGTGCGACAATCGCGATGCACGTATTGTAGCCGGCGAGACGCGCGGCCCCATTTTTCCGTTTCCCGTTATCGTTGCGCGCGCGGACACCGATAGTGAACAGACGATCGTTATAGTTCACGACGACGCGTCCTGCGTCCGTGTATTGTTATGCGCGTGCCGCGTCCCGTTATCGGCGGCCAACTGTTAGCGACGACGGAATGCGTGGACGCACCCGGGACGAAGCGTGTTGTTGCTGTCCGCTCGCTGTCCGGCCCGCCGCCCGCTAGGCGCTCAGCCCGTCCGCCACAACCAGACGCTGTCCGTCACCCGTGGCTTTCGGTGACCACGACGTGCTGCACGTAGTGCCGCCCAACAGTCCGACGGATTCCACTTACTTTCGCACGGTTAGTTACAAGTGTCTTTCCCAGTGCCGTTTCAGCACTGCGCAACGGTCGATCGCTGTTACCGTGTTTATTGTACTTTTCGACACCGCTTGACGAGTGTGGCGACTACTAACGTCTACCCGACCATTGTGTCCAGACAACCCCAATCCACTACTTGTGGTGCGCTCTTCTGAATTTATTCAATATCGAAAACTCAATAACTCATCCTGGACTTGTTGATCATCACATGTATTCGGCTTCCTCGTGAACTATTCACTAATGTTTCAATCGTTTAATAAACCCACTTAAGTTGTTTTTCTACAGTAAATAACGATTGCTTTATGTATTACATTTTATGTTGACAATATTTGCTACTCAATTTGTATTATTTGCAATTGTTTTTCAATAGATATTTATTTATTTGAAATTTATTTGGTTCTATGTATTAAATCAGACTGTAAATTATGTATAAAAAATAAGCTGATGTTTATAAGAAACTTTAATCTCAAGTTCAGGTCAATTTAAAATCAATGTACAGATTACAAGCTTATTTAATTTTAGTGATATTTATGAAAAAATAGATTAGCGAGTCTTAACAATCAATTTAAAGTATTTACAGCTGTTCACTAAGATTTACTTTTTTGGCTTCCTCTATATTTTAAACTATTGTATTTTTTGTTATATTTATTACGTAATAGATATTTAGATTGGGCTTTTTTGATTGCCTTTCAAAAAAAATTAATCAAATTAATTACATCGTTGTTTTTGGTTAAAATAATAAAATATCACCTGTTCTTATATTTTGCTTGTTGTATCCATTTGGTTTGTTGTAAAAGAAGCAATAAAAAAGTGTCAGTGCCTAGGTAATTAAAGTATCATTATTAATTGTGTAGATATAATTATAGATTTACTTATTTTCCACACTATACCTACTTATAAAACAGTCCATTTCTTGTTTCTTGTTTAGCTATAGTAATACTTCTCTATTAATTTGTGTTTCAAAGTTCATATACCAAAAATTAAATTAGCTGATAGCCCAACATTATTGTCACCTATTTACTATGTATTATAAAATAAAATAATTTAAATTTTAAAAAGTATTTGAAATAATAAAAGACCTAGGTACACAAAAGTATATCAAAATAGTTGTTTCAAATATAATAGGTACCTGCTTTATAATGTTTATAAAACAAATTACCTGCTGTATAAGATAATTTCTTATAAATCACCTATTGCAAATATTATATTGTAATTTTTTTTTATAAATGTAAATTTACCATAATAAGTTATAACTTATATTCCTACTTATACCTAATATGAAGGTACTTCTTTCTATGAGACATCAATTAACTATATAAAAACACAATATTATTATTTCCTTATATTGTATTTACAATACTTTTTCTTCATTACCTTATACCTATTTATGATTGACATTTTAAAAATTTAATTTGAAAATATATTTGTTTAATTCTTAATACTCTTAAATAATAACAAATTATTATTGAATATGTAAATAATTTATTGAAACTAATCAAATTTTCAATACTATAAATGTATATAACAATAAATAAAATAAATTAAATATAAATATTGTCATAAATATTATATAAAAAGTGGTAAAGAATAAGACTGCTTTCAATTTAAAAAATTATTGTCAAGTAAAATAAAAGTGCGCTTTTTATACGTGACAATGATTTTTTAAATCAAAACTGGCCGTATGCTTTAGCACTTTTTCTAAAATACTCAAGGCAATTTATTTATTTTATTGTATATTCAGTTATAATTTGTTATTGACATTTTTATTTCATTCTACATTTTATTCGTTAGTATGTAATATAAAATTATGATTAATAATTGTATTATTTAATATTGTTTAATATTCATCTGGTTTCAATATTCATTTTTTTCAAGTGTTACAAATAACTTTAATTATAACATTTTATAAAAATCTTAAATAAAATTTAATTCATTTCTTATTGCCTAAATATTAACAAACGGTGTATTTAAAGCTACTTGAAATACTTTCAATTTGATTTTTTTTAAAAAAAAATTTTAGCGCATTAATACTTTTTTTTTAAATGATACAATAAACATATTAATTTTATAGTACTTAATATCATTTAGTAGGTGTTGCAATATTGGTTTTATGCCTTTATGTGGTCTGTGTAGGTTTTGGTTGATTTTAAGAGTATAAACAACTTTATATAATTTTTCATAAAACAATCTTATGACCACCAATAATTATTTACTTATTTCTGATATTCGTTCAACATACATGATGTACCAATACGAGACCTTTATCAATGTTGTATCGTTTACGGCATTTGTGGCCAAACTACAGCCTGCCATCATTTATTATCTAGCCCGTGAAAGTATTCTACATTACAGCACTTATTTGCGTATATCTATAATATTTTACATGATCAATGGCTTTGGGATTTAGCAGTGGCGAAGCTACCTATGAGACAAAGAGATATTGTCTACCCAGTTTTTGATTGCATATTTAATATACTATAATATTGTATATTGTAAATACACTGGCATTTTACATTTAATTTTTCATAATTCCATCGTTAAATTTTGTTTATCCTATATTAAAATAATATTAATCATATAAGTATTTATATATACAGACACAATAGGCATATTATATAGGTTTAATTTCGGCCGCGGAGCAACAAGTCCAAACAACCAAGATAAGCCCTCTGAGACACGGATATAGTATGTCTCATACCCATGGCCGTGTGGTGTGGTGGGCGACAAATAAAGGGGTACCTCATGCAAGCCACTAAAGAGACATGTCTCACGAACAATTTAATCGATTAATAATTGGTTATCACTGTATTAAGAATTTTCCTATTTAATATATTATATAATATGTGCTTTATCATCTCATAATCTGTAACGATAATGTACACGTTATTACTATCGCTATCGTGATTGAACCGGGATATCCCCAAAAACAAAACGTAATCGAAATTTCAAAACCAATTATTATATTATATTATTAGACTTCTTCAACAATATAATAAAATAGAATAAAATAAATATAATAAATAGTATTTGTCACTTGTCAGTTATGAAGTACATAAACTGATAAACTACATACTGTAGTAAACAGTAAACATAATTTATTTATGTTATAATACATTTAGTTGTTATTTCCCGTTGGAGCGCGAAGTGTTTTAAATTTAATAATATGGAGTGTTCTGATATAATTAGTGAAATTTTAAAAGTAGGAATTCACAACTATTCTTTCGAACATAAACTTCAATTAAAAACGAAAAAAACCAACACCACGTTTAAGTTTGGAAACGGTTGATGGGAAAACAATACGAAAATTTCAAGTATCATGGTACACAAAATATGCATGGTTAGCTGGAAGTGAAAATCTAGGTAACGACTGGGATCCAATAACTATAAATATGGCATATGGTTTATTGCATAAGCTATCAAATCTTAAATTTGTCTACCCTAATCCCGAACCCAAGCTTCGCCACTGGGATTTAGCATTATTAATTTATATGACACATTATTTTAATTTGTTAAATCCAAAATAAATTATCTCTATTCCTGAATCAAATTGAAGAATTTAATTTCTCCCATTTTTCCGAAACAGCAGTGCACCAAAATTATAACGCACTTAATGGTGAATTTGAAAATTATTTTAAAGACATTCGATTGAATGAAAAATTTATAAATCTAATCAAAAATCCATCAAATATAAATCTCAAATTTGTTGAAGATTCTTTACCAATAGAAATTATAGAACTCCAATCTAATAATTATTTAAATACAAAATTTTATAATTTTCCAAGTGTTCGGAAGTTTGCAGCAAAAATGTCTTGTGTATTTGGCTCATCATATATTTGTGAGCAAATATTTTCAACTATGAAAATCAATAAAAGTAAAACTCAATCTCGCATTAAAAATGAACATCTGCATGCAGTTATTTGGGTAAATTCTACCAAATTAGATCCTAATATTGATATCTTCTGTCAATAGAAACAAGCTCATAATTCTCATTATTTAATTAATCATTAATGCATTCAAAAAATTTTCTAAGTGTAAACCGATATTTTGTTTACTTTATAGATTTTCATTTGTAGTTATAATTAAGTTATTAAATAAAGCTATTTAATTAATACATTTAAAAATAATTTTTGGAATTGTCGAACTATATACATTTTTTTTATTTATGGAGAAAATTTCAAAGTTAAGATCTGGTAAAACTTAATTTTTGTATTTTATGGCTCAGTTAGGAGGCAAAAAACATTTTTTAAAAGAAAAATGTGTTTTACAAAAAGTATATTTTGTTGAAAATGAAAAATAATATTTTCATTCTGAGAATATTTGTAAACGTAATACACTTTTTTAAATGTTGATTCTACACTAATAATTGTAATAAATAAGTTATAAATTGCCTTTAAAAACTAATATGATATACAGGCATAATATTATGACTTTATGGAATTAACTTAATAAGACATGTTTTACGTAGTACTTGTTAATAATTTGTCAGAAAAAAATTCTTATTAGTAGGTTACCATTTGAAAGGTCACATATTGAACGAAAAATATTTTTTTTTTTTTCAAATGATGTTTATTTATTTCAGGTTTATAATAGAATATGAAATGAATAGAATGGAAGACAGAAAAAGGACATTACCTTCTTCTGGTAATTCCAATGCATCATTAACTCCTGTTAAACTCCAAAAATTAAAAGGTATGAAATAAAAAATTTTTTATTAAGATCATAAAGTATTGAGTAGTAGTAGTTGATAGCGTTAAAATAGTCTACTTAAAACACAATTTAAATAATTTTTTTTTTTTTTTGCAGCAAATGACAAAATAACAAATGAAAATGAAAGTGTTTGGAGTATTTCAAAAATAACTAGAGGAGCTAGTGTGAAAAGTTCCAGTTCCAAAACAGTTATGAAACATGCTTTACGACAACAAGCTAAGCGAAGGCGCAAAAATACAACAATTGCTGCTGGAAATGTAGCGCCTGTTCCTACAATTATACACCCCTCAAATAAGATTAACAGTAATTATCATAATTCAAATATAGTATTACATATCTATCAAAAATAATCCCTATATAAACCAATTTTTAACATAATATCAAATTCTTCACTATAAATTATATTATATTATTATATATACTATAATATTATATATATATATATATTATTATATATACTATAATATTATATATATATATATATTATTATATATTATATAATTATATTATAGTGTATTCATTTACTGACTTAAATATTTAATATCGAGATAACATTATGATTTACATTTTTAGATTGGTTCTTTAAAAAAATATTCTTTTAATTTTATTAAGATTTACTTTAAAATATTTGAAAAATTTAATAGTAGGTATTTATTTTATTTATAAAATATATTAATTTAAATGTATGCACTTTTTTTGCTTTCTATGTTTACCTACTCATAAATAAGCTAAATTTAATTTAAATTATGTCATAAATTATATAATTTTATTTAATAATATTTCCAGCTGATGAAAGTGAATCTAGGGTACCTACAATGTTGGAAGTCTTATCGTCTATTCCAGGGTTTAGTTTAGTAAAACCACGTAAACGCCCAGGTTCTAAACGATTGTCGGCTGCTGCTCAATTACAACAAGCAAAGGCTGAAGGCTGTGTTGATTTAGAAACACCAGATTCCGTTCTTGCACAAATAAATTTAAGGTCCCTTTTAAATAAACAAACTTTTTCCATGCTTCCTCGGTTGTATCAACATAAACTTACTCAAATGTTACCCCAAGTTGATCGAGAAAGTTTATGTGAGGCACAATCTGATTTCAGGTGTGTATATCAAATGTTTTATATTCTAAATTACTTTATAAATACTATTTATTTATTTTTTTTACTTTTTAGACCATTAATAAACTCATCTGTTTTAAATAATGAGTTTTTTGCTCAAGCTTGTCTTGAGTGGACTCATAGACTATCTGAAGGAGAATTTACTCCTGAAAATCAGCAAAAAATAAAAATGGATATTGATCGAGAAAAAAGCAAACTAGATCCATTTAAAGTGAGTCATTAGTCTCATGTAATTCATCATTTACAAATAATATGTAGGGCTTGGTTTTAAATGCCCTAAAAATATCATAAAATGAATTTATGACATAAAAACTCCATAAATTTACTAACAATTTCCCTTACAACATATTATAATTATATTTAAAAATTTTACTATAAATTCGATACATTTTATTTAAAAACCCGATAACTTATTGTTGTAAAAGTACAAAATGTGTATTGCTATTTAATATTCTCATTTTTTTTTGTAATATTACTTAAAATAATAATAAAAATTACAAGAAAAAAGTATGTATTTACAATAGTGTTTATTTGAAACACATTTGTAACTTGGCAAGCATCATGTAAGGCATGCCAGAAAAAATATGTAAATGCATCAATATTCGAGCCCTAATAATAAGTTTAAAAAAAATTTGAAATTGAAGAATTTTTATTGCTTATTAATACAACCAAAATTTAAATATCTTAACTATATACATTTTTATAAGCAAAATCTTTTTTAGAATTCTTTTTTGTTTTAGTAGTGAAATATTTAATTATATGAAAAATTAAAGTGAACTACTCTGAACTAATTTTAAATAAAAGATAACAATGTTTTTAAAAATGAATTTTTAAAACTCAAAATTATGAAATTATGAGTTTTTGTAAATCTAAAAAGTTAGTTCAATATTACTTCACACATACATAATTATTTCTAAGAAATTAATTTTCTTTACAGAAGATTTCAAAGTTATATTTCTATATTCTTCAGTTTAATAACATAATCAACACATTTATTTTAGAATTAGAATTAAAAATATAAACGGGTATTAATAAAAACAAACAATTTCATGCTTAAGATTATCCTTAATTATAAAATTCGTAATTCAGATTTCAAAATCAAATGTTTACTTGATGAGTATTGAATATATGTACGGTACAAGTGCTATGATATGAAAATACCCAATATTTTTTTCTGTATGGTTGTACACTATTAAGTTTTTTTTATAAATTTAAAAAAAAAATTAAAAAAATTGCACTTGTATTATCACTGAATAATTATTACTTTTGTAATGTTAGTATTTAAAATAAAACTATAATAATTTATATAATTTGTAGATATCTTATTTAGTATAAACAAATTTATTAATTAAATAATTACATATTCATTTAAATAATATTAAATCATTTTTTGGAGAAAATTGTTCTATCTATTTATTTGTTGAATAATTCATTTACACAAGTATTAATATTTTAAACAAATGTTTGTTTCAGCTTAAGTACTTTGAACCTGTCTGGGGTGAGAGTAGATTATCAAACTCAGCGAATGCACGTGTTTCAGACTGCAGTACTCCTAAGCATAAAAAAACTGAAACAATTACTGCTCCAGTACCTACATTACCCATTACAAGAAATGTAACAACAAACGCTACAAAGACAATTAATGCAACAAAAACAATGAATACAACTAAAACAATAAATGCTACTAAAACAGTAAATGCAACAGCAACTATAACAAGTGCTACTAAAACAGTAACTGCAACAGCAACTACAACAAGTGCTACTAAAACAGTAAATGCAACAGCAACTACAACAAGTGCAACAAAAACAGTAAATGCAACAAAAACAGTAAATGCAACAAAAACAGTAAATGCAACAAAAACAGTAAATGCAACAAAAACAGTAAATGCAACAAAAACAGTAAATGCAACAAAAACAGTAAATGCAACAAAAACAGTAAATACAACAAAAACAGTAAATGCAACAAAAGCACTTAATTCAACAAAAGCACTTAATTCTACCAAAACACTTAATTCAACAAAAGCACTTAATTCAACAAAAGCACTTAATTCAACAAAAACTCTAAATGCAATAAAAACTCTAAATTCAACAAAAGCACTTAATTCAACAAAAACTCTAAATGCAATAAAAACTCTAAATGCAACAAAAACACTAAATGCTACAAAAACACTAAATGCTACAAAAACACTAAATGCTGCAAAAACACTAAATGCTGCAAAAGCACTAAATGCAACAAAAATAGTAACTGCTATAACCACAATAACAAGTCCAACAAAAGCAATAAATTTTGCAATAACTACAAATGCAGCAACAATAACAAGTGCAGTAACGGTCACAAATGCAGTAACGGTCACAAATGCAGCAACAGTAACGAATGCAGCAACAATAACAAATGCAGCTACAACAGTAAATGTAACTACAACAAAAGATACAGCTATATCAAAAAATACAGCTATAACTAAAAGTATAACTTCAACCAAATACACAATTACAAGAAAAAATTCAAAATTAAACACAGCAATAAATGCAATATCAACGTGTTCTTCATCAGATGATGTTAGATCTGAGGATTTAAAATTAGAATTGCCATGGGATTCTGTTGATTCTACTACAGATTATACAATGACGCCATTAATAGAAGATGTAATTTTACCAATTGTGAGTAACTTGTTATTAGTTATTGAAAAGTAAATTGAATTCATAAATTTATGAATATTACACTATGTCACTATTCTAGTACTTAATTTAAAAATGTTGAAAGATTTAAAAAAACCACATTTAATTATTATCATGGGTTCTACCTACAATTAATTATTTAACAAAATTTTTTTGCCTGGACAATTTCTATAACTTAAAGATTAATTTACAAAATATAATTTTAAATGTTTTCTTCTGGTTTTCTTATTATTCAAGTTTCAAAACAAAGTGTAGAATAATATCTTCCGTTAATTTCTATTATTATTTTGTACAAGTTAATTTTTTACAGATTTATCTTATTTAGAAAACCTACTCAAATATTAATGGTTTTATGTTACATCAGTGTTTTAACTTTTGCATTATTTTTGTACTTAGATCTTTTATAGTAAATAACATTTTGTCTAACTTCTAATATTGTGTATTTATATTTTTTACAGAGTGAAGAAATTCAAATTGATAATCTGCCTGGTAGTGAAATGTTAAACGCAACCGAGCACATTATCCGTGATGTTCATTTGGATGATACATCTTCAGTAATAAGAAATTGGTCGTCGTTAATGGATGATGATTTGGACACATTAATACCAAAATATGATTGTGTTTCTACTTCAAAAGTAAAAGAACCAACTGAAAGTGAAGTACAATTAGAATTAGAAGGTATTTATTCAATTATGTAACTGAGTATTAATATATAAGACTGTTATCTATATGAAAATATTTATTTTCAGTTACTTTAACTCCAAAAATGGATGATGTTAACTCAGCAATAAATCAAATGTCTTCTAATGATCCTGATGACAACAAAATGAATATGAAAATTGTACAGGAACTTCCGAAAATTGTTTCTCCTCCTGTGGTTGTTCGGATGCCTAGTATTATTCAACCTCTTGTTATAACTTCTTCTAACAGTTCACCATTGCCTAGTACACCACCTTTATCTATGTCTCCATTACTTCATTCACCTTTAGAAACAAATATTCCAAATGATTTTTCATTCATTAACACAATATCTAATATTTCTTCGGCTCCTTCTGATCGTCCAGTTCACCAAACTTTTGTGTCATCAGTTAAATCACAAGTAAGAATAAAACAGTTTTTAATCATTATTTTAGGTAAAACATTACTAATATAATGATCCTATAAATAATTTGGTTTTATTTTATTTTAAAGGTAAGCTCAAGTAGTTGTGGAACAAGTAGAACTAGTAGTAGAATATCATCAAAGCAACCACCAGGTGCTATTAATTTAGAAAGAAGTTACCAAATATGCCAAGCTGTTATACAAAATAGTCCTAATCGTAATCAACTAAAGTGTCAACTAAAGCCACCTCCATTGGTGTTCATGGGCAAAAATCCTAAGTAAATAAAAAAATAATATTTATCTTGTCATATTTATTTATTGATTGTTTATTTTATAATTTAATTTAAGTATACGTAATGGACCTGTAAAGCCTGGACGAAACATCAATATTGCCAATAATTCTCAACCCATGGTTGTAAGACATATGATTACATCTCCTCGTGGCATTCCAGTTCCAATGTCAGTTGCACCTCCATACACACCTGACGTAAGATTGTAACATATGACTATTTTTTTTAACTCTACTACTATTTAGATATGTAAGTAATAGAATTACAATCACAATATGAAAGATTTAAAGTGTTATTTTAGTGTAGCTTCATCAAATCATCTTTAATTTATGATTATATTAATCTATTATTCTAAAATTCCAAAATAATATCTTGGCACACAAAATTGTATTGCATTTCTTATCAGCAATTCGCTGATTAAAATCAAATTAATTATTATGCTGGAAATTGTTCAATATATAGCAGAATGCTATATTATTTTTTCATTGTTTTATAGCAACAGCCACTCACTGAAAAACAAATGGGGCAATATTTGTTGGTACAAAGGTCAGGCGGAATAACAGGTATACGTCGATCGTCCAGTGCTCCTCCAACGAATAATAAAATACCACCAATCATTAATGGTGGACGACCAGCAAGTGTTGGTATACAAGTATCCACATTTCCACAGTCGCAGCCAGCAAATGATTGTTCATGCAGTCTGAACGCTATGGTTGTTTGCAAGAAATGTGGGGCATTTTGCCATGATGACTGTATTGGTCCTTCCAAACTTTGTGTAACGTGTCTTATTCGATAATAATGTTAAAAGTATAAAGTAGACAATTATTTTATTTTTACTTTAATGGTTACATTTTTCTTATATAACTTAAAATCTTTATTTATAACCATCATATAATTTTGAAAAGAAGTCTAGACATAAGAATAACTACAACTCAATTGTTAAAAAGCTTCATCATTAATTATTCCATTTTATGATCGCATGATTATACAACAGTAAATTTAATTTGATTTGAATACTTTCCACAACTAATAATATTATTAAAATATTGAATTGAAACAAAATGTACATAAATACCTACAACTTAATAATAAAAAATTAATAATACATACTTATAAGGTAATTTTTAAACATTGTTATTTAATTTTTATGTTTAAAATTAAACTATTAAGTTCATAAAAGTCATTTCAATTGGAAATCAAACAATATCTCATTTAAAATATAATACTATTGCGCATTATTTTATTTTTAATTTATAAATAAGATAATCTCATGATAGTTTTTTAAAATTATAATAATGAGAATAATAAGAAAAATGTATATGTTTAGTGACACATTGAGAAATTATTTTTTCTTAGAAGTTAATCTCTTGTTAAACTATTTTAATTTGATTTTGAATTTGTATATACAGACCTATTCAAATAAAAATTACCTTGTATAAGTATGACATTAAAGCATTTAAATATAATTCCAGAAATGATGACTTGCACTGAATAGTGTAAACTTAAAAATTACTTCAACTAAATATTGAACATAACATTTCATAGTGACATCACAACTATATTATTTATTATTAATACTGCAGTTAATCTGAATCTAAACTCGATTAATATCACTGTCGGGTTTCACTTAATATTTTATAATTTAAGTTGTCAATCTCATATGAAAATTTGTTTTTTATTTATTCTACTTATATTTACAGTTTTAATTTAAGTAACAGTTGTAAACATTTATTTTTGAAGAGCATGCAAATATTGTATGGTTTATAAAATATTAAGTTTCTAGATTTATGTATTGTGCGAGTATTCAGTAAATTTATTATTTTGTCTTTAAAGCTCAAAAGTTATTTCATTAGAATATTACTAATGAAATTAAATATTTTGAAAGTAGTTTAACTATTACTATTACTTTCTTTATAAATACTTTCGCCTTTCCTCATCACATTAAGTTAAATAAAATCATATATATTTTTAATCATTGTCGATATATGTTACTATATTATGATGATTCGTACATTTTATGTATTTATACAGAAGAGGTCACCTCCTTGAGTTATGGGGCTTAGTGATTTTAAAAAATATGTAAATAATAATACTATATAAACTTTGTGCCCTGTAAAATATAATTTGTAATAGGTTCAGAATCAGAATTGTATTTTATATTAACTTTTAATTTACTGTCAACAACAATAAGTGAAAAAACATCAATAATTGTCAACGTTTATTTGAAAATTTTGAGACCAATTATTTGTTCCAATCTGTCCATAATTAGTAGTTATATGTTTACCAAAGTTTGGTGATGGTATTTTATTACCTTATGATTATCTGTTATATGTTTTACATTGTATTTCTGCAATAATCTTGTATACTTAAATATTTTAAATTGCCTTAATGTTATTTGGTTATAAATTATATTCTTTTATATATTTGGCCAACCACATCATATTTTTGATTGTGTAACTTTATTATAGTTGATCATGTATTTTTAGCAATCAAATTTATAAATTATAAATCCACCATCTGACAGAATTAATGACAAAATTAATTATTTTCTTTTACCATCCCCTTTATGATATTATTTTCATTTTCATATAATAAGTATTTCGGTAAAATAATTACTTAAATACAATATCAAGTACTTCAAATATGCCTTTTTGTTAAGTTTTTGTTTTTATTTTAAACATTATTTTTTTATAACTAAATATTTTTTTATTATTATTGTATGTATCCTATATTTAAAAAGTCTAATAAACAATTATTTACTTAAACAGATAGGATATAGTGATTTTATACCTATATATAAAACTAATTTTCTTCTTGTCTGTGTATTATTTGATAATATATTTATCCAACACCATATTACATTTTTAAAATGAAGTTCAATATAAATTGAATTTGTTTTTTTTATAAATTTTCATCTGATATAAATAAAGTATTTGATGTTATGTAATGAAATATATATGTTTTTTTTTTATTTAGTTTTATAACCATACCTATTAGACACTAAAAATTTAAGCATTTATTTAGGTTAAAATAAACTCTGTACATAAATATATTGATTCTCATTTTGTTTATGCTACTGTAATAATATTGTTAATCTACTTGATTATATTATATATATACTATATAGGCATAATATATGATTATGAAATGTATTGAACTCTTGTTGTATTATTTGTCCACAATGTGTTGTTTTTTTAAAAAATAAAAAGAACAGGTTACCTTCAGTCACAGAATGTAATCGAATCTTACTTACTACAAATTATCAGAAAAATTTTTCCATACAACTGTATACTCTGTTGTCACTTAAATATCAATAAGTGACTATGAACCTTAACTGGTGCATACGTCTGTCAACCACGTCCACATGTAATTTGTAACGGTTAAAATCACAGTTATATTGTAACAGTATTCACTTTTGATGAAAACATTTATCCGGTTATTAAAACTGGGGAAATATGCAGACTCGATTCAGAAAATAAGTGAAGACATACTTTTTATATTATTTGCTATTTTTGACAATAATTAAGTCTGAAAAACAATATTTAGGTAGACTAAGTTAATGGACATGTAGGTACCAATAATTTTGTATTTAATTGTAAGATTTTGATAAAACCCTTGTTTTAGACATATTATAAATGATTTATTAACAAAGGAATTATTATACTGACTTAATCATTTAGCTTATGAAAATAATGTTATCCATGAAGGCATTAATAATTAATTTGCACGCTTGTTCTTTTGACTGATCTTGGTAGTATACTATATTACTATATATGACTATATTAGTTAATTTTTATTTTATTTGAGTTTTTATAAATTTTGTTTTAATATTTTTTTAAAATATCGTTATTCACGTGCATGGTATTTTGGTTGCAATTAGGAAAACGAGTATAAGTATTTTTTTTTTTTTTGATTTAAAACCGACTCTTTCAGATGCTCAATAAGTGTAGTTATAAACAGGGCTCGAAACTTTACGCACTAAAAAACAATGAAATATGAGCATACGTATACACTAAAAAAACTCAAATATGCAGTATTATGCATTTATTATTTTGTAAAAAAAATATATTTATAAGTAAAGAAAAAAAATTATTTTTGAATCATAAATATTTTATTTATATTTTTCTTTTGATTATTTTAAGCTGTTATACTGGATCGTACATGACAAATATTAAAATCACAATTTTACGTGGAACATAAGTGGTAATTGAGCACGGTAAGCGAGCAATACGAACACAAAGAAATTGATTAAAGTGACAGACCGCCGTTATCGAATATGTTTTCAAACGCACTGACATACACCTCAGTACAACACAATACAATATCATTGGTATATGGGTATTTTGTTTAATTTTTTCTAACCACCGAATTTAATATAAATATAAAAACCTAGCCGGTCATTACGATTACGAGTTACGGCCTATTCTTATTTTTTTGTATAAACTTTATAAACGATACGGGCGAGCGTCGCCGATAACAAAAATGACAGCTCTTGGAAAAGGCCCGGTGTGCGGAGACTATTTATTTGTAAGTCATTTAATTTGAAATATTCAATTATTGAAAACTTGTTTATTGTTGATTTATAATACGTTTTTAACATAAAATGCATTCATATACTCAAAATATTTAAATACGCAAAATCATGTAAATTTAGTAAAATATGCAACGTAAATTTTTGTATTTCGATTGTATGGTCCATGAAACGAATTTGTATCAAATCAGATTTGAAATATGCAGCTTCCTGAGAAAGATGCAAATGCATAAAGTTCCGAGCCCCGGTCATAAAACTACAATACGTCAATATACTATACATGAAACTTCTGCAGTGTTTATGAAATAATTTAGTCACATGTTCACATGCTATACGTTTACTATATTCAATTATAAATAAAAGAATTCCTAGGAGAAATGATCGTTTTATGGAGATACATATAATGGTTATTTACCCTGTCGCGCGTTAATTTCCCGGGCCGAATTCTTCGGCCAATCCGCCGCCGATCGCGAGAATCTGGGTTGTACAAAACTTGTGATACACTAAGAGACGAGTATACATATACAGTAGAACCTCGATTATCCGAACTAATTGGGACCGCGCCTGGTTCGGATACGCAAAAGTTCGGATATTATAAATATAAAATAAAAAAATTTTATAATCATGTATTAATTACGTATTTTTTTTTATGATCAAATATTCATTATTATTATTAATATTTGATTATAATTGCGTACATTATCAGAATTACAATTCATTACAATAACATTACTTTTATTTTATTTATTATATTTTTTTTTTTTTTTTGACAAAATTATCGATTTTAACTTGACGACGAGCTGCAACGCGCTTTTCTGCAGCCAAGTCTCGCAAGTGTTCGGATACCGGAGGGTTCGTGTAATCGAGGACTGGTACTGATTTCGATCGAGATAAAAACGCAAACAAATAATTGGTTCGGAACGAATCGTCTAAATGTGATTTATTTTCATTCGGAACGGCCGGTCGAGTTTTAAAAACCGTGCACAAGCCCCGGTTGGAATACTTACTCTTCCATGCAATTATTCGGCGACGTGGCCAACGGTTATACATCAAATTAACCACACGAGACGCGTTACAACAATATGAACAATAGCGTAAACGCGGTGCGTGACAGATGTGCCGCCGCCGCCGCCGCCGCCGAGGGCATTCCGAGGCTGTTGTACGGTGTGAATGTGTGATCCGCACCGGAATAGAATAACCTATAGTCTCGAAACCTGCCCCGTTCGGGGTCCGTTGTTCGCGTTCGTCCGCGTGGATCGTTTTCGAAGTATAACGCGGAATCGTCTTCCGACAACGCGCCTACCGCCATGTCCGGGTCCGCCGTGTGGACACGAAGGCAAACCGATCGAGTGAAACGTGCACACGCGACGGCGGCAACACCGAGTGAGGTGAGTAACGATGTCGTTTGCGAACGCATTATTACGTAGAAAAAATCATGCAAAGTTGTATAGTTTCGACGCGCGGTTTCCACCCGAGACGATATAGACAGGCAGGTACGCATCGTTTATATTACATCGGTCGGTATACCCATCGACCGGTGCTCGTTTGCCGCACGTTTATGGTATTCCGCGATGACCGCGTCTGTTCCGTTTGAATATTTAATTCGTCCGCGCGCAGAGTGACAAACACATTGGATGTATGCGCCCGTACGGAAGACTTAGGACTTAGGTGTTTAACTTTCGTAACGTCACGATAAATGTTCGAACAACTTAAGAAAAATTCAAATCATGCGGTTTTCGTTCGATACGTGATACCTAGCCATTTTATTGTTGACTCGAATCGTCCCGAGAGAAATACGTATATCTAAGGCTCGATGCACACTTGCGTTATTTCTACGCGCGGAAACGTATCTGCTGGAATTCAATGCACACGTAGCGTGATATAACGCCGTCATGACGCATTTAACATGCATTCGGTTATTCCGTTTTGCAGTTCACATTTCATTTTAGCGGTTCGAATTCGATCTCTGACAATAGAGATTTAACGATAAAAAACTAATTATGTTTGAGTACCCTGTGAACAAAAATTATAAATTGAAAAATAAAAGACGCGTTATTGGGTAAATCCATTTACTCATAAAAGACTTTTGAAATATGTATATTGTAAACATTTTTTAAACTTTAAACATAATCCAGATCATTTTTTTAATTTATTTCCGAATGAGTGTAATATCTTTTAACGAGCTTGCCATAACAATTACACCAAAACTTAAGTCTTTAGATAACTACGCATAGAGATAGATGTCTATATATCCTCTAGAATTGTAAGCTGTCACTTTGGGGTAAGTGAATTTTGTAAAGTTATCTTTCGACTTTTTATTATAAGGAAGTTAAATTAGTTAAGGTAAAATAACAACAAAAGTATCACGGTAAAAATAATGTTATTTAGAACAGATAGAATAATATAATGGATAATAAACTATGTAATATTTTTGAATACCTGCATGATTAATAATTAATAATTTCTTAATGAATAAAGTATTAATAATATGCGTATAAAACTGAAAGGTAGAAAACAATTATTTTGTAGTTGAGTTGATGTCGATGAGTAGTTGATATAGATGGTACCCTTGGTACCCTTGGTATATGGACGTGTTTGTAAATTAGTGAGAGATTAATAAAACTGAGGTAGATTTATTAAGTTGTTAAAATTGTCAGTTATCGGACCCAAAGAACCCCGAATGGGTTTATAATATGAAGTGTTAGAATGGTATTCATTATTCTATGGAGGAGGAATTCTTCCGCTTTACGATGTTCAGAATTTCATAACGAAAATTCATTTTTTTTGTTGTGAATAATAGAACGGACGGGAGGATACTTTAAAAATAATGAATGGTTCGGATTAGTTTTTGGTACAATCGGAGTTTTTGGGTATAGGAATGAGTGTTCATATTCCTCTAGTCCAGTGTTTCCCAACCGGTGGTCCGTGGGCCAGTCATAGGTGGTCCGCGGTTCCATAGATTTTTTTTTCAATTTCTATTAGAAATTATTTTTTTTAAACAGTGAAAAAAATTACGACTTATTGAGGAACCGTATAATATTATACGGTTATCTTATCGTTGTTTCTGCAGAAAACCAATAAGTATATTCTGCTTTTATAAGTATGTAGGACGTAGGTACTAGGTATCAAAGTAATAAATAATACTATTATCGCGACCGATAATAATTATGTCAGTAAAATTGTAAACATCGTTGCTTTTATATTTATACTTTATGAGTACCGATTAATAATGGGTTATGGATATTGAATAAGTATGCGCCCGTTATTCGTTCGATTACGTACCGAGTACAATTTTAAAGAAATTAAAAGTTAATAGTTTGGTTTTGGATAGTTTGGGATTTTTTTTTCGGAACCTAGTTGGACTTAGTCTGGAATATGTCATGGAAAAGTAAATATGATGATAGTTATATTAAATATGGATTTACTGAAATTGAAATAAATCGAGAAATTAGACCTCAGTGTGTGATATGTACTGTTGTGCTTAATAATGATGCTTTGAAACCAGCAAAGCTACAGCGGCATTTGGATACGGTTTATCCTACACTCAAAGACCGACCACCCGAATTTTTTGAAGGAAAATATAAAAGCTTAAAGAAAATGAAACTCGGACCAAGTGGGGCAAGTGTTGCATTGTCACAACAAGTACTAACTGCATCATTTGAAATCTCTCAACTGATCGTTAATTCAAAAAAAGCACACAGTATCGGCGAAACATTAATTAAGCCTTGCTTGCTAATAAGAATAATAAAAAATGTCATGCGATGTCGAAGAGCCGCTACTAGGTAAAATAAAAAGTTCCCCTTACTTCGCTCTTCAATATGATGAAACAACTGACATTGCGCAATGTTGCCAGTTATTAGTTTTTGTGTGGTTTTTAGACATCGAGGATAAGATCATAAAAAAAGAATTATTGCTGTCAAGTGTACTTCGAACGTCGAACGGGATTGATGTACTCGTGTAATGCAAATCATTAGCAATTATTTTGAACATCATGATCTCAAGTGGGAGAATCTAGTTGGCTTTTGTACGGACGGAGCTCCAGCTATGCTAGGATCCGGTTCAGGTCTTGCAACATTGGTAAAAGAAAAAATTCGTCAGCTTTAACGACACACTGCGTCATTCATCGGCAAGCGTTAGCTTTAAAAACATTACCAGAAGAATTAGCTAATGTTTTGAAACCATCAATAAAGTTGGTGAATTTTGTGAAAAGCAAAGCACTTAACACACGTATTTTCCAAAAACTTTGTGTTGAATTGGATTCCGAATGCAACACATTACTTTTTCATACAGAGGTTCGCTGGCTTTCAAAAGGGAATATGCTAAAACGGATGTATGAACTAAAAGAGGAAATTAACGATGAAGAAAATTAAGAATATGAATTATTATTATTATATTGCTTGTATTCATAATTCATTAAAAAAAATATATTTACATAGAATGATCAAAAAAAGTAAATATTATTTTATATATAGATTTTTTTTTCTTTCATATGGCGATATATATATATATATAATATTTATCCATTCAAAATGTCCCGGGTTCGGAAAAATATAATCTGGTAACCATAACATGGTGGTAAAAAGGTTGGGAAACACTGCTCTAGAATAACTGGATATCTTCGGTATTCAACGGTACACTAGTCTTCTTAGCCAGCTCTTCATTGATGCTTCTGTATAATAAATAAAGTAGATTAAATTCAGAACTTTGCATCAATGACAACTACAGAGCATAAATGTAACGCCTACTTCACATCCTTTATTTGCTGAACAAGACTTGAGCATTTATTGTGAAGTCTTCTAATTTTGTAGGATGGACCAAATCCTAAAATAAAAAAAAACATACACAAATATTAAAATAAAAATTCACGTCATCTGATCAATATTAAAATATTTTATAAAGTTATTATTAATACTTAAGGCTTGAAAATTGGATACAAGATTATTCATATAAACAATTTTTTTTTTAATGGAAAAAAAATTAAATTCGTGAACTACAAAATTATCCATTCAAATGTTGTTACACAATATAGTTTAGGCTAGACGCTTCATAATGTGTTTTCTTTTCAGTTAATCTATAAATGCTTTTCCACTTAGTATTATCTTCATATTAATGTTTAAGTAACTGAATATCCTTATTAATTTTTATTTGCCTTTTCATTATGCCAGTTATAACGTATAACTTATACTGTCAATGTTTTTTCTACTTTACTCTGATTTGATAAATTCTCCAAATTATTATTGTTCTTTTGGCTGGTTATGTCAATGGACTTTGAATATAAATATACATTTATTAATTTACTAATAAGTAAGCATTACAATTAAAAGCAAACAAATTAAATTTTAAATTATATAATACTGTGCAATGATTAAATGTAAACATCAAGACTAAAAAATGTAAAATATAATTTATTTTTTAGAAAAATAGTGACATGATGTTACAAATAAACAAACCAAATAATAACGATGTGAAGAAAGAAAGTTCAATAACTATTACAAAAATTTCACCAAGTAACCTAGTAACCAAAAAAAATCATATCCATGAATTTTTAACTAATCAATCAATCAATGAAATTAAGACTGTCGATTCAATGCTGATTCATAATAAATTCCCGAGATTAAAAACCCAAGAGTTGGAACTATCTGAAATATGGCAAAACCTATGTGAGACATGCAACACTATAGAGAAGTCACAGGTTCCTGTATGCATCTGGTCTCAAGATGAAAATAATATTTATTTAAACTTTAACATTCTTAAAATAGATAATTTCAGTGTCAACTGTACAATGCAAAGTATAATGTTCGAGTAAGAGTTTACTTTCCTTAAAAGTTAAATATGCTTATGCAACATTTATTTTTTCAGTGCTCAATACAACGATGTATCATACACTTTTTGTGCTATACTATATGGTTATATTAGGCCCAAAATAATACATACAATAAATGTTGACGGAGTCTGTATTCATATCAAGAAATTATATACAAGTAGTATGTTTCTAATAATTAATTAAAAATATCGTATTTAATTGTCAGACAAAACTGTTTAAATATTAATTAAAATAATTTAATTTAGAGCCAAAATCAACGTCAAAACATACCAACATTTTAAGTTTATTTGTTTTAATTATATACTATTACAATATGTACTAAACATATTCTAAAAAATTCAAAGATTAATCTGTAAGGTTTGTATTCTCAATCTTTATAATTTTATTATAATAATCAACACATGATGATAACATAAAAATAACCCAGAAATATACCAAAAATTATGATTCATAATGAAGTACGAGTAGGTAAAAAAATTATTTAATTAGCCATCTGAGTTAACTCCTATTAATACTAATTAATTATTATAATATAACTATTTTAATAGGTAATAATGCAATTATTTGATTTAATTCTATGGCACTGTGCTTTATATTTAACTTTTTGTATAATGTCTTGAGTACTTTATTGTTTTAAAAAATCAATATTTTTTGGTTAAGATATCACAGAACTATAACTATAATTTTTTAAATTATAATTATTAGTAATCACTTTATACATTTATTATGCTATATTGCAAAATAGTCCAATATCAAGAGGAGCATTTTTACACGACTCATTAATATATTTATTTGAATACACTTTGTACAATTTATAAAAATATTATGATACACTAATACCTATTTATATTTTATAATTTATAAAAACAATTATTTTTTTTTTTTAGTCAACTGTCAGCAGTTTAGGCTATTGGGTGTAATGGTTTGTGATTGGATAAAGTTATGTAAAGTGTTGGTACTTGTAGTACCAGGGCATAACTTTGTAGCTTTAACTCTGATGGTCATCCATCCGGAAGCTAGTGACATTGGGCCCAGCTTAATCACATAGCTGATTGGAAACAATGGATAACTACTGTGCTATACTATGCCTCTTTTATCAAATTAACTATTAACTAATAAATAAATAAAGTTATCATTAATAACTTAATATAAGTAATAATTCTTCATTTTTTTTCTTGTGGTTTTAAAGTAAGATAGAGGTGGATTTACTCAAAATAGTTTAAAAGAGGTATTTAAAGTATTCTTAATGATAAGACGTACAATATTTAAAAATATTTTGATAAATTACTATAATTATGAACGTATAAATTAGAAAATGTGAAGAATAAACTTAAAATATTTGAAATGGTTAAAAGTTATTTTAAAATGTATTTATATCTAAGAAGGTTTATTGATACCACCTCTGTCTTAATGAAATCTTAACAAATTCTGAAACAATTAAAGAACACTACTTGGTATTCACTATATTTTCTCAAATTTTAAATATATGTAATCCACCATCAACGCAATAATCAAACATAACTATAATAATGATATTTTTATAGAAAGTGAATGGCCACGGTTATTTGCGTGCAAAAAAATACACAAATATGTCAAGCATTATGATTCAAAATGTATAGAAACCAAAAAATTTACAATATGGACAAAAGGTTTAATATTTTAATATTGTGTATAATTTCATTAGTATAGTATAATTAAATTTATCTTTTATATTTTTTGCAGCATTGAATTGGTTTAAAATGATGACAGGAACAATGATACAACTTTAATCGTAAAACAAAGATTAGAGCACTGAGACCAAATATTTGTTCTTCATTGAAGCTTTTTATTTTGGTTTAGATTCATGGTTTGAATACAAAAAAAAATAATAATAATAAGGAACTAGATCGTGATTAGTTATTTGCTGCATTCAGAATCTAAAAATATATTAATCTTCAGTTATTTTATTTTATAGTTATTATATTTGTCAAATCCTATCCCAAGTAATAAAAATGACTTAGTAAAATTATTGGTATAAATCTAGTTTAGCTACCCCACAATTTTTCGATTTTTTTTTATACAAGTATTTCACTGTCTTAAAAATGATGATGCAAAAAAAATCAGTGGAAATAATAATTTTTGAGCTATCAGTTATCACATTTTGAAATTTACGTCATTTTGAATTTTCCCATATACAGTCAATTTCACACAGATATCGGTATAAGCTTCCACTTTCCCAGATATCTTTTTTTCTCGGTTTTTTTTAATCAATAATACTTTTCATGCTGATTACGAATCTGCAAAAATTTGACGCTTGGACTTAGTTGGAAGCTATAGACGTTTAAAAACGCTCATTTTTACTCAAAACAGTGACGGCCTAACCTACTTAAATAATACGGAATCCACAATCTACCCGACGTGGTTTTTCAAAACAAATCGGGGGATATTTTTTGTATAAGTTCCGTAGCAAGCGAACAAGAAGTCTTGGCCGAAACCTATAGAATGTAGTTATTATAATTAAAATAGACGTGATTTTTCAATGATTTGCATATCGCCTATGCGGATAAACCCATGGACTATTTATATACATTCAATCGTTTCATACTTTAGAAGTCTTATGTCTAACTTGACGGTAATTTATATAAACCGGAATTGGAAAATTAAATGTTAGGGTATGGTAGGTGTATGATTTGGCAGAACACGATGACATTGAAAATTAATTAAATATTTCGGAAAAAATGTTTGACTTTCTTATATACTACTTATTAAAATATTAAATAAAAATATTATTGGTTTTAAAATGTTTAAATGTTTTATTTACCATGAGATGTAAAAAGCAATAAAATTTTTTTTACCAAGATTAAGGAATCGAACCCATGAACAGTATCGTCTAAATCAACTCGGCCACATCATAAAAAATTGTAATTTATCATCAGGTACATCAGAATCTCCAAAAAATACTCAAATTGAAAATATTAAAACTCAATAACTATTGTTTTCCACCGATTTTACTAATGCACAATCGTTTTTAAGACAGTCAAATACTTGTTTCAAAAACATATTACTATGAAAATCCAAATTACCAAATAAAAATATATCTATAAGATACTAGTTCTGAGTGAAAATACTTTGTAATAATTTTGTCTTTATTTGTAAAAAATTGAAAGAAATATTGCAGTCCCCACGAATTTAACAATTTAGATCTTTTGTTAATAAAGATTAGTAAATAATTTTACTAAATAAATCAAATAGTCAAAGATTTACTTTAATAATTATTAAACATAAATAAAAATATTTTGGTAAAGAATTAAAAAAAGTACTTAATATATTAATTATTGTTGTTCGTTAAATTTTTAAATTAACCTTTTTATGGATTTATTTTTCTGACCATTTTAAATACTCACCTTGATGGTTAATTAATTAGGCAATTTCATGATTTATTTTTATTTACTTTTAGGTTGTTTATATTTTTATATACATAAGCGTAAAATAGGTATTAAGGTTGGAGAATCCTAACATTTATGGATAACAAAATAGACACAGTAACCCTCATACAGTTCTAACACTATTCATTTATCCACAATGAACCTTTTTAAAATGAATTGGGCCACTATATTTTTATAAATTTTAGATTTTAATAAAATAATATAATATTATATTATATTATATTATATTGGAAGTTTAGTTAGAAGTTTACATTAATATCAGAAGTTTAGAAACATTAAAAGCCAAGAAACAAACTTTAATTCAAAAGAATTATAATCATGATGAAATTAAAAATACAAAGGATAAAATCAAATTTGAATGTCTGTATCACATTATTTAAAATAATAATTATAATTATAAGTTATTAAAAAAAAAATTTATAATTATCTTACTAATTTCATTACTTTGTATTATAGTTTATGGCAATGAAAAAAAAGTTGATTAAATTATAAAGGTACTGTAATTACTAAATGTTTTTGTGTTATACATTTGTGGCCCAATACCCGAGTAATAAAATGTTAACAAATATTGTATATGAAGCAGGTTTGTAAATGGTAATTATAGCCCAATTACTGACACCCCCCCCCCATAAATAACGATTAAACTTAAGACTCTGAGTGAAGTGAGGAATGAATTTCTAATCAAAAATAATTAGAATTATATAAAACAGTTTCAACTGAAATTAAATAACTATAGTTACAATATTTTTAAGATGTGTTATTTTATTATGTTTTCTATAATTATTATTATTAAATGTTAAGTACCTACTTAAGTTTAACAAAATCATTTTTAATTACATATTTATATACAAATATTGATTAAAAAAAAAAAAGTTTCTCTATTCTTATTTAAATATTTAAAATGTAATAAATTTATATAAATGTATATTGTCTATATTTTATGATCTAATAAATTTTATTTAAAAAAATGTTATCCAATACTTTTAAATGTTATGCCATGATTTTATTCTTAATATATCAAGATATCTAATTCCACATCATCAAAAATAACAATTCTGGGCTTTTAGACTTCAGTATATCCACTAGTTTTCCTCAAAAATATAAAATATTTTGAATACATACTTATTTCATTAGTATTTTTATAAGAATACGCCAAAGTTGTTGAAAATATATTATTGATTAAGTTAATTGATTTTTTTGATACGATAAATTTAAATTTAACAAAGGAAATGGAAAAATTTTTCTAGTTTCACATGTCATGTAAAATAAAGAATATTTTGTAATATACCCAATATTTGTTATTATCATTTATCATCAGAATATTAATTTATCTCCAACAGAATAAGATATTTATAAATTTAAATGAAAATATTTACAAAAGCATATACAATTTCATCTATTCTTTTATAATACATTTTCAGTTGTTTTTAATTTAATAATGACATTATATAAATAATACTAACTTGCACGTTTAGCAAGACGGAGTGTAGTTTGAGATACATAATCTTCAATCGCACGTATGATTCCAGTGTAGTTTATCAAATGCTCAGGTTTTAGATTAATACTAGCTGAAAATTATTCAAAATATATTAATTTAGCTTTTGTTTCATGTGTATTATTTTTTACAAAATAACTTACAAAGTATGACTTCATAAATCCTCAAATCACATATATCCAATGACATTCTTTTTTGTTTATCATAGTTCACTAATATTTCATCATCAAATAACCATGACATAATTACCTTCACCAAACCAGGCAAGGTATCTCTTTTCAAATGGTATAACTCTTGAGTCTAAAACCAAAAAGATTGGCATTTAATTTTAGTAACTCTTAAAATTGAGCTTGAAAATAAACCGGTCGAGAAGTTGAGTAATTTTATTAGAATTAAGCACTCACCAAAGGATACTTTTATTAAACATCGCAGATTAAGATTATAGTTAAATATATGTTTAAAATAATCATGAATTAGATCAAAAACAAATAATTAATTTATAATGATAACACAAATACAATAATTAAAACAAAAATATAAGATAAAATAGTTTTATCAAATATGCAATTACAAACTAATTTTTAATTATTTGATTATAACAGAAAAATAACTTACAAAAAAACGTTTATATCGCTTGTATGATCTAAGTTTTTCTTCGACCGTAATAAGATTGGTCACCGTCCTTAATGGAAAAATATCATCTGAAAGTGGGTGTTCCTCACCGTTCAATAAAAAGGGGTCCATTTTTGAAATTTTCGATTTCTATAAGAATTTTGTTGACAGTTATCATTTTAATTTAAAGACTTAAAAATATTAGTCCTACCAGTGATCGGATATTACAGTTCATACAAAGAACCTATGTCAGCATCTTTGTCAGCACTTAGCAAATGTTACCATTATTAATAATTACACATCGGGCACATGGCCAATGGTAGTACATGGATTTTTAGTTTTTTAAGAGTAGGTTCACATATATTCCACCCGAAGCATTGCCTCAAGGCTGTTCCAGGTGGTGGGTGGATTGCCAATTTATATTAGAAATATAATAGGCTCACACATATTAAATCAGATTTAAGAGGACCAAATGTTAAACGTCATCTAATCTCATCCTTTCCCAGTAACTTTCGGTTTTCATTCGCCATTAAAACGTACGAGCAAATAACATGATCACAGAAGTAATGAGAATAAATGTTCCTTTTTTTCGTTTTACCCAGGACTGTATTTGAGGTATGGTTTAGGCCCTAAACTTTAGGGCATTTAATTTTCCGAGTATATTAAAAGGATGGCAAAAAAATATTTTTATATTTGCATGTGTACTTATGTTATTAGTGCATAGATTATTTTAAATAATTAAATTGTTTTCTTTGTATTCAATTAGATACATGTAACTTTGAATATAATAACTTTTGACGTTGAGAATGAATACTCTATTTTATTAAAAGTAATATCAAATGTACACAAATTAAAGAAAACATAATTATTTTTTGGTTGAATCTAGATTTGTATGGGGATGACTACATGGGACATCAGGACTGAAGGTCACATATTATAACGTAGGGAAATTAAATTCAGTTATCTATTAAAGATTTCTTTTTACCGAGTGTCTTTGCATATGGCGTCGTGTTTCAGCTCATTTTGTAGTGGTGTATTCGAAGACGGCTATCTAGTATTAGTATATATCTATGGACGTTACCGAGAACAAACGGAACGCGGTATGCGGTAACGCAGCGTCTAAACAGTAACGGCTGGTGCGAACGATCAGTGTTGTCGAGGGTGCAAAGCCGAACGCCGCCGCACGAAACGCACGCACGCCCGTTTGTCGGTTAGGCAAGCGTTGTTGCCGGCGCGGCGGTCATAGTCGTCCACCGTCATTTTGGTCGAACGTTGCGCGCGTACCGTCGGACCGAGCGCTGCCGCAGCGGCGCGCGATGGGTGGGCACGTGCTACGGGTAGACCTATGGGTTATGCAGCGTTCACGGATGGAACAGTGTCCCGGGGTGAACGACGAGAACGACAAAAAGGCATCGGCCAAGCGCACGGGTGATACTATGTCGTGCCCGCCGGAACCGTGGCTACCCGAAACCCTCCTCTTCACCCCTAACGATAACGACAGGGTTGCTACCGACGCAGTACGCGTTACTCGCCTCGTGTGATTCGTCCATTTGTCCATTGCTTCGTAGTGGCCATCTTTTTCTCTGTCTCTGTCCGCGTCTTCTTCCGTCTCTCTCTCACACTCTCCTCTCTCTCACACACTCCCTCCCCATCGTCCTCTCACGCACTCTCATTTTCTCGTTCTCTCCTCGTCCATCCCGTCACGATAATTTTCCCGCGCTGCACTCGCAAGGCGTACGGAATTTATCTACATCATGGACAGTGACGGCTCGAGGGTGCTGATGAAGGGAGTGTGACAGAGTATAGCTTTCTGCGAGCGCATGATTTGAAAAAAACAGAGGAAAAACCATTTTATTCTTTTACTTGCACCGTTCACGAGACGTGGGTACGTCGTCCAAATCAGTAGTATACGATCGCAGTTTAAATTTTCCGCACACGCACGATCACGCGCGTAGATACGTATATTATGTGCGTATCGGCGTATTGGTTCCTGTTAGTCCGGGGCCGCAGCTAGGGGGGGGGGGGCTAGGGGTGTATTTTGCGCCGGGCGGCAAAATATAAAAACATTTGACGTTGAAATGTCACGATAAATATACGCGCATACCACCGACTTATTTATATCGCGATAACGACGGTCGACGTCGGGTATCCGATCGATTTTTGATATGGCAAAATACTCGTAACATATAATATACAATTAATATTTGTCACTGTAATTCATTTATTCTGTGGTATAGGTAATATAATGTTTCTGTAGTTTTGCAGCTATTTTCGTATTCCGGGAAAAATTTAAAACTACAATAAATATTAAATATTTTAGAACTTTTCTCAAACTTATATTGTAATAACAGCACTGAAATTTATTTGTAAATTATTGGGGCCGAGTGATGGAAAGAAGGGCGGCAAAATTAGAGCTTGCCCCTCCTAGAATAATGTGTGGCTGCGGCCCTGGCTGTTACCCCTATATGGCCTATAAGGCTATAACTATAGTCTATACGCGCGTAATTACTGAAATGTTAAGCTCTATAACTATTCTATCAAAACGGTATCGTTTAGTATACAATATTTTTACTTTGAGACGCAATTTATGTGCAATAAGGATTTCGGGAGGCAATTCGTATACTGTGTGTGCTCGTGTGCAGCCTTTTTCCGCGTTGATCAGTGATGATCCATCGAAACATTGCTCAACAACCCGTGGAATGAGGGGGGGGGGGGAGAGCGCATGAAACGTCACTTCCGTCGATCCACGATGTTGTTATGGAGTCGCATCGAAAATAGTTAATATCTTTTATACCGCACTCTCCTCACAGCTGTCGCTGATAACCTTGTATTTCACCCTTAAGGCTGCGCGTTAGTTTTTTTGTGTATTTAGGCCGATGTGAAAAAGTAAAGAAATAAACTTATCTAAATTCGATTTTAATTTTGAATGCATTCGATTTTCTTCCGTGCTTTGTAAGTATGTAACGATTTTTTTTTCCGTTGCACTACAGTTAAACAGACGTATGATAAAAGTGCATTTTTGAAATAAAAGTAATTAATTTGGACATTTAGTAACATACTTTTTTTTTTCTTTATTATGAATATAGAATCTATACCTTAGAGGCACAACAGGGGCGTATATATGGGGGGCCGATGGGCCCCCCCCAAAATGAAAAACAAAATTATTAAAACAGTTTATTTTGGACATGAATAATAACTTATGGCTGAGGAGTAATTTAAGAATTGAAGAAAAAATAGAGACTCTTCATTAAAAGCACATGCTCTAAGCAATTCCTTAAATCAATATCAATTTATTGTTAATCTTTTTGTTTTGAGTAGCATGCTTTCCATGACACACAATTTGTCTGAAATGCTACGTAAGCGATATACTATGTAAGCGATGAAGAAGTTCTTAATAAGTTTGCTAGCGTGCCGAGAAACCTTGATTTTGTATTATAATTTTTTTTTTTATTTATTAATTATTAATTTGTTGGTATACCTCGTATTCAAAATGTATAATATTCGTTTATTCTTGTAAGAAAATATGTAATTAATTTTGAGTGACTGTAGTAAAAAAATTGTTTACTGCAATGAAGAGTTTTTATACATTTTTTACATTACATTTAATAAAAAATTAAAAAATGAGTTTATTTTTCCTCTGGTGAAGTAATGATGATAGTCCAAATAGTTATCATTTCTCCCTAAACTCTAAATACATAATCGGCCCCATCCGAAATTAAATCCTATATACGCCACTGAGGCACAATGAGTACATGTGGTAAGAGTGAGTTTACATATATACATTATACATTAATACGCTAACTAACATAAACATATATATTTACATGAAATACGGGATTAGAGAAGCCATCCATCAATGACACTCACTAGTAACATACTAAATGAATAATATAGGTATAACAAATCGGAAATCCGTTTTCCTAAAACCCTAGAAAAGTGAATAAGTAATTAAAATTGTTTCAACATTGATCGAGCTTTCAGAATAATGCTGGATGAATTTTCTCTCGTTTTTAGGACTTTCACTGACATCACACAGGCCGCACTGAAGTTGAAACATTTTTGTCGCAAAACATGATTGTATATAATATGTATAGTGTGACTATTACGCGTTACGGATTTCCATAGGCGCGATTAGAGGTGGCTTGGGGGTGCTTAGCACCCACATTTTTAAAATTAGTATCCCCAAATTGTTTTTGTGTTTACTTATTGATAAATATGGTTCTCTGAATAGAAAACAAATGCTAAACAGTTGTTCCTAAAATCCTATCCGTTGTTTTAGAATTCTTGCAAAACAAATTACTTAATTTCTTATGATACCCTTTATAGTTTGTTTACTTATGGAACAGTTTTCCGATTTGTCAAATGTATGTATTGAAAACGATTTAACAAGTAAAATTGATAAAAATGAAGTTATTTCTGATTTTGCAGCACGGTATAATTCCGCATGAAATGTTTCTCTGTTTATTAACAGCTGCGTACTTAAAGCCAAAAAAATTATCATAATTAGTGCTTTTACTATGTTTTTATTATTATATTCTAGTTGAATTACCTAGCTTCACCCGTGCACAATTATTATGAACGTACAATTGTAGCAACAGTGTATACGTAAAAGTATGTGATTACTGTCGATGAATTATTTGAGTTAACGATTTTAATTTTTTTTCGTATCGATAAATAAACCAATTTAAACTGGTATTTTTCGTGAGTGCTTAAGCACCCACAGATTTGGCCCCTACGGATTTCCATGAATATACGGACTATACGTGTATAATACGGGACTATATGGACGGCATAGAAATGAACTCACGCACTCATACAACACTTCCTGATGGATTGCCTATATTAAACCCCTTATAAACGGTCCTCTTTCAACATTGAAGTGATCGAATACTCGGAATCTAGTCGTATTGCCGCGCCGTCACAAACACTAATGATCTCTTACTACGCACGCACCAATACTATTGCCTATACTGAACCCCTTTAAAGGGACGACCCGCTTGCATTCTCCTTAATATCGAAAATAAGAATAAATATGAAAACGTATTTCTCGTTTTCCGCTGGATTACCGATTGTGGTCGCAGCAAAATTAAATAACAATGGTTCCCCGTATACTTAAAACCCTATTTGTTTCGTTGATTTTATTACTCGAAAATTACCATATTCTCGTGCCGATCCGGCATCAGGAGAAAGTCGATTTACGGAAAAAGCCGAATAAATAGGAATTTGTTGGGAAATACGTTTTTGTCGCTATTCCAGTACATATACGAATTATAATGATTACATATTATGTTGAATAGGGCCCCACGCTTACGACATAGATAGGTGGGAAAAATATCCTCGTCGATTTAAATTTTTTTGTTTTATTAGAGATTTGTTTTATTTAAACTTTTCAGTCGCAGCGAATTTATCAGTGTTTGATTACTTTGATTTCCTTGGCCATTCAGTTCTTAGAGTAATAATTACTCTATGTTTCAGCTATTATAGCTGTTAAATAATGTTTTTTCTAATAATCATAAATATCATAATTGCTTTGGCTCATCTGAGCAAAAATATAACGGCTTCTGAATATACATCATATTATAATTATAATATTATGTACACAGTACCTTATCGTATTGTTATCTTTTCTTGGTATTGGTATAATTTTGTTTTTTTAACGACCGTTTGCCAACTTATCTGCCCTAAAATTAATTTGGTGAGGCTTATTATACTACATTATGAGTTAAATAGGTCACCGAACAATTTGTTAATGGGACTAATATGATAATCGAAATTGTGTTGCAACACGTAATATATTCGAATATTCGACAACCGGTCGATTGCCTTTTCCTCCGCGTCGTGGTGATATATACTCGTATATAGACGGGGGGCGAAGGGAAATCAGCTTATTCTCCAATCGTCGTCCCTTTCGTATTCCTACGACTGACGGTTACGCCACCCTGTGCTTCTATCGCTATTTAGATACATCGAGCATAATAAAACCAGTGGCGTTATTTTAAAATTTGGACCTGGCAGCAGCACTCAACGCTTCCTCCTGCGGGACAAAAACGTATAGTGAAAAAGTTTAGAGAAATAGTACCATCAATATAATCATTATTAGAGCTATGCATTAATTAATTAAAAGTACACTGTAAAACCTAAATGACGCAAACAATATGCATTTACACCTAAACCCCCCCCCATTTAGAATCATTTAATATCGAACAAATTTGAGAGTTAGATGAACAATTATACATCATATGAGTTTTATATACAAATTATCTGTAAAAGCGTCCAAAATGTTTTTTTAATATCATGAACTTATAAAAGAATTTTACTTGCAGGGTCACTTTTCTAATTTGATTTTGGTAAGATTGCTATTAAAGTCTGAACAATTTAATTCCCTTTTTTCCACAGCCAAAGTAATATGTTTGGAAAATATACGTGTATTAAAGTTTGATTTCAGCAAAAACTTAAATTGCTGAAAAACAATATTTTCAAAATTGCAATAAAAATATAGAAAATGTCAAGTTCTCTTAATTCGAACCCCATGTTTGGTGCAACTTTATATGGTGCATATTTATAATGTTCCTAATAAGGGTAGAGTGTTATGGAAGAGATTATATTATCCAATTTTATTACATTTACCTATTATATGCAGGTAATATAAATTATATAATATAAATTGCAGTTATTTGTTAGTTGTACTTGATGTAAAATCAGTTCAACTGTATACGCAGATCACAGACGTATTATTTCAATGACACATACAAATGTTTTAAAAACACTTATTAACTTTTGTCAAAGTTAAGAATGTTAGTGCTTTAATAATGTCGCGAGAAAAAAAGGATAGCGTGTATTTTATTCTCGTCCTCATGTTGTCACATGTGCGCTAATGAATGGAGAATAAAGGATGAAACACTTTCATATTATAAGCACAGCTATGCAAGTATATTGAAGTACACACATTGTGTCTCACAGGAACCCTCTACTTGCTGAGCCTTTTTTGGTCCACTTTAATGCGGTTTCGAGACATTATCAAAGAACTTCAATAAATTGTCTGTATTTTTTAATGTTACATTAATAAAATAAATCGATCGGAGGTTAGATATGTTTGAAATTTGAACTGTCAATAATTAAAAGGACTGTATTTAATTTATACCATATTTTATATGCTATTACAATAGTTTGATTTGATTTACGTCATTATGTATAATTATTTCGTTGATATGTTTATTCATTTTTTTGATAAGATACAACGGCATAATTTCTATGATGGCTTATATTATATGATACACATAATTTTTTGATTTATAACACGTATTTTGTTAACTATTGAAATATTATTATTGAAGAAGTATTGGTTTAAGCAATTTTATATTATCACAAAACGTAAAATTTCAATCTCAAACTTTAACGGTACCTGATAATATATGATTGGTAATAAGTATTTGAAGTAAGACAAGTTTTACTCGGAACATATTTGCACTAGATGCGAATTCACAGCCCTATAGTTATTAATAATTTTGACGATGAAAACAATGTATGTCGACACATTTCTGTAACCATGAATAATACTTCACTAGATCAACACTCAACTGTGGATTGCACAAACATTTTGTACCCAACGAACCCAACTCACTACCTCAAAAATGCGAAATAAATTGCGTGTACCATGTAATAATATTATCGTAAGCTTCGCTACACGTACAAATAATACGTGTCGGTTGATTGGCATTGTTCATGGTTTGTCTGTGTGTGCATAACAAATAAAAATACTACAATGGGATTATATTTGTTTTATTAATAGCGCTCTTGGTCTGTATTTGAACAGTCATGAATTCGCGATGTATAGAATGATGCGGCATTGCAGCAAGTACTGTCGCTAAAACTGTAAAAAAGTACCTAATAATTAATAACTAACAAGTAATAAATATCCACACGTCCTGCTAACCGGGAAGAATATATTTGCTATTCGTCCTAATTGGTTCATTTATTCGAATTGCGTAAAAAAACCTCGCTGTGCGTTTTGTATATGCATATATTATAATGTATAACAATTCGGTGAATCAATATTATTTGTAACAATTTAATTATTGCGCTACAGTTATCTATAAATATTCAGAATATGTATAGGCACGCGTACATGTACAAACTGTAAACGTTGAATCGTGTAGCTCATGAGATAATTAGGTAATTTTTTAAACGACCAAAACGTATACGGTTCAAACATTAAATGTATTATCATAAGTAATTATCTAACGCATTACGTCATCGTCCGCTAGCGTTAATGACGTTTTCAACTGTATTATTTATGTTAATTTATGCCCAACGCGTTAAAATAATAACGTGTTTAACTAGGCGCTTGGAAGTGGTCAGGTTTTTTTTTCATGCGTATACGTGATATGCAGTACGAGAAACGAAGTACAATAACGAAGCGAGTAATAATTCGAAATCGTATTATAAAATTTATAACCGTGAACGCATATAATATCAAGACAGCCGTTACGATAATTCGCATCGAGTAGTGTACCGACCACGGCTGTGTACATGGTACTGCATTTCTTCTTTTTCGGGGTTAGATTTTCTTTTTTTGGTAATCTTAGCCGGCGGGCAGTTTAGCCGGTAGGTATGTATGTCGGATTGAAACGTCAACATTTATTTGGTCTAAAAATACAACGAGAACCTTGGAACGAGCCCACTCGGACACGACCTTGCCAGTCGAGTTGCATACGAACCGCAATGATACGACATCGTTTACGGCGACGACCGTTTCCCTTCGACCAGGGCCGTATTGTGTTTCAGAGCCGCGCCGCTAACCCGGGTAGGCGCGGTCCGGGCACGTACCTATATGTATAGCAGCCGCACGGCTATGCACTAGACCGCGCGCAGCTGCTCGACGCGTAGACTTCCGCGCGCGAGGGTCGATACGGACCCGCCGCGGCGTTTCAGCACCCGTCCGTCCGCGGATAGGCTACCGTTTTCTTTGTTGCGCGTCTGGCCACCGCGGACGACCACCCGACCGCCGCGGTTGATAAATCTTTACCGCGGTGCCCCGTCGCACTGCGGAATCCCTTCGCTGCCCGTCTCGCCGGTCCCGGGACCGTCCCGTCATGTATACGTCTAGGTACCCGCACACGTCATACGTTTCCTTCCGCCCCGCATCCCGCCCCTTAAATTTCCTTCCTCGTTCGCCGCGCACACATCTGCAGGGTTCTCGCGTCCGCCGCGGCCCTTTGTCTCCACGACGTCTTCCCCCCCCACCGCGGCGTTATGGTTTTACGGCCGCCGAGCGCGCTCAATGTTACTCAATTACTACAATAATATCATCTAGTTCAATTAACGTGTGTCGAAAACGGTCGAATACTCTCGTGTTTCGCCCATGAGCGCTCATACGAAAAGTCGTACGGTCCAGGGGGGAGGGGGGCTGAATATATTCTCAAAAATAAATTAAATAAAAGTTTTATGTTATTTCACGAGTTTCAATAAGGACAGACAATATAATAGTAAATAAAATCTAATCGAAATTACTGTATATTTCTTTGTGCTCGTCTCGCCCCCCCTCCCCTCCGAAGAGTATCCATAGTTCCGGCAACCATCACATCAGCGTTTATCGAGTGGGAATCGAGATTTTCGGGTTCGTAATGTGGTTATTATTTATTGTGTAAATTACACAAAATATTTAAACATTTATATGTTGTTTTAACAAAATACGTAAAAGTTCCCAGTTGTGCTTTCATGAAGAAAGCTGTGAAAATGAATAATTATTAAAACAAGTATTGTATATTGTTGACTAATTCCATTGAAATTTAAAATATACAACAGAAGTTTCACAATATTTACAAGTATGCTATTATTTCAATACGTGTGAAAATGTGTAAAGACAAAAAAAACATCATAATATTTCATTCGGCGAGTTATAAATCGTTATAATGTCTTATCGGTATTAATTAAGTCTGTGCTCAATAAAATATAAATGTGTAATTATACATAAATCCACGTCCTAGTTATTGTAATATTATTTCCATTTAACCACCACTGGATTAAAAAATCGAAACCGGAAAAAAACCCTAGGCTACTCCGATAGACAGAATAAACCTAGTTAAACGTATGTTGCATAGAAACGATTCCCTTTTCTTTCGCTCACCTTTCATAACTGCAAATATAATAGTATAATACGGAGTGATTTTTTACCCATGCTTTTTACCCTCTTTTTTAGCCATACAAATGCTTATATTTATATATATATTTTTTTAAATGTTCAAATTATCCAAAGATCGATGTTTTCAATAACCTTTTTTTCATTACAACTTAAATGTGACCTTTGATTATACAAACTTTTTATTCAAATAGGAACACCATATTTTTCCAGCAAAATTAAAGATATTTTTCTGGAATTTTTTATGTAACGATTGATTTGTAAACAAATTTCTGACCAATACTTTCGGATTTAATCAAATTTATATTGCGTATGAAAAATGTAAAATTCGCATTATCTCGAATTATAGTAACAATTAGAGACAGTATGTAATTACAAATTAATATATCATAATACTGGATTTTATAATACTGTTTTCCTTAATACTTAAATTACAATGATTCAAAACCACTCTTTCGTATTTTGATACATCAAAATTCACAGAAAAATGCCCTTTATAAAATACCGCAGTGAAAAAGGGTGTTTCCATTTGAAAAATAAAAGTATGTATTGCCAAATAGGACATCCTAAATGGGCATAAAAAAAGGTGTGGCAAACATAGGTTTGATGTTGACTTGAAAATTTAATAAAAACAATTCACATTTTTACGGCCGAAACAAGGGAGTGAACATGGTTAAAAAATCACGCTGTATATATTAGGATGTTGAAACTGTCAGTTTTTTCAAGGTTTTCATCGTGATCTTATTACTTTATTATTATTTTTTTTTAAATTGCTAATATAATTGTTATAATTTGTATTATTATTATTATTATTTAATATTTTTAAAATATGGAAATGAGGGGCCATGGGTGCGGGCTAAGCCACCCAAATATTAGTTGTGTTTTTTATAATAATGTAACAAAATAATATTTACATTTGATAAATGATTAGTGATTAATAATGTAATTTTTCTTTCATAAGTAAAAGTTATACCTATAAGTTAGAATTTATCACAGATTAGATAGCACTCTATTAAACTGTAGTTATATTCTACGAAAGTCTATAGATAAATAAATAAATATTTATGAACAATATTTACTATTATCGTTGTCAATTTATTAAATCTTAATCTCTTAAATTATGGATTAATCTTTTTCCCTTTCGTCAATGAGGCGTATCAAAACATGGTTAAGAATTTAAATGTTTCCAAATCGTTTCATTTTAATTATAATATTTAATAAACTATCATTAAACTATATGCCTGAATGTCTGTACATAAATTTGGTTATATTTGTACTGTAAATATGATTTTTAAAAACGTTTTATATGATATATAGCCTGTGTTATAGGGTTGTGGTGGCAAAGCACTCACGGCTTATATTTATGTTATAAATGTAAGGCCCCCCTAACATTTAATTCGATTTTCTCGTAAAAAATGTATTATTATGATTATATTTTAATATTTTAAATATTGTAAATGCATTTCATCTGAATAATTATTACGTAACTCGACCATTCATTATAATATCATATCGCAATAATATAATATAGAAAAAAAATTAATTATACCTCGATAATTACTTCATAGTTTTTGCGTAACATTTGGTAAATATAACAAAGAAGTATAACTATACGACGTGTAATTATTAATGTTCTACGAAAAAGGAAAATCGATAAAATAAACTCGTTGTCGATATGCGAAAGTAGGCCATACCCCTCGTTAAATAGTCGTATAATTTGTATCACATGATAAACCTAATAATCTCGTTTGAATATTAATTGATTAAAACAGATAAATGGTAATCAATCAATATTTCTTCAACATGTCGAGAAAACGAAACGTATACATCGAAAAAATAATCGTAACAATATGATTAATATTTTTTATTGGTTTTTGTTATTTTTGCAGCAGAACAAATGTGTTGTTACACTACGATTGTACGACCTTTTAACATTTTAAAACGTATCGACCGAAACGTTCGTCTGGCGTCGCCTTTTGACATGGTCCGAGGAAGGATGATGTTGGGCACACAAGACAGTATTTTCGGTCGACAATTTGTGTTCGTCACACGAGCTTATCTGTACGGTCGCCAACATTCGTACAGAATAACAGGCCCGGGACGCGTGTTACACGCGGATATGGCTGGGCCCAGTGTATTTTCGGATCCGTCCGATGCGCTCGCAAGTCGCAACGGTAACACTCTCGTTTCCGTTCACCTACCGCAGATCCGGCGTATTGTGCGCGTAACATAGTCTTGTAGATCTGCTGATAAGGTGCAAACGCTCGAAAATCTCAACGAAAAAATCAAAAAAACTGGCGAGGTCGGCCGACGGCAAGTACCCGTACCGGTTTTCTACCTTTTCGCATATGTTGTCGTGTCGTCAATGCGAACCAAAGAAAACACTCATCACGTTTATTGCACTGGTTCCAGCACAGCCGCAGCATACGAATAATGCGCTGCCCGTTAAGATCGTTACGAGTACCGTTGGTTGGCCGGTACGAAATTCGAACGAGCGCATGACGCGCCGGGCCACCACGGGTTGGCGTGATACACATCACGTTGATGGTAAAGGTTACTTACTATTAATTATCGCAATGTATTATGCAGTCGGCGTGGATCGTGTTTACATAGTCAAGTTGTCGTCGGACGCAACGAATTATTTATTACCACTCTGCTATCGCGGCACCGAGGCGGTGATGTTCTTCCGTGTTCTGGGGGAACGATTAAAATAACTGTACACGAACAATCAGATATACAAATGTATCTCGCAGTACGTCGTTGAACGGGTTGTGCTATGATAGAGAATGCCGTTGGTGTTGGACATTACATTTAATCTAGTGGCCGCGCAAGGGATACGTACCGTGGCCCACCCTAAATAAGTTGAGGCCTAGCAGATGGGCTACTTTGATTTCATCAAAGCATTTTCGTTCCGCTATATTTTTTTATCCGCTTTATGTAGACGAGTGGACGTCATAAGATTGTTATTTTGTTTGTGTTAAGAAATATCTTTTCAGAATCGTTTATAATTATTCGTGTAATTTATAATACATGTTTTTTATTTTTAATTAACCTTCAATAGAAAATAACATGCAAGATATTTCTTTTGATTGGTTCTGTTATAATATATTCTAGACTCTAAAGTAATAAAATTAATCACAATTATGATTACTAGCTGTTTATACCTATACTTATCGAATTATTATAGCTTCCCGTATAAATTGGCCTCGTATAGAGCTATCTGGTACCTTACGATACACACATATGTACAGATATATCAAATACATAAAATACATAAATTAAATAATTTATTATCAAATTCAACATTCCATTGAGTGAAATTCTTTTGTGCTTGATGCAAACATTTTTTAACCAATGGAAAAAATACAATACACGATGTAAATGATGTAATACACCGGCCATCTACTGTGAACATGTGTCTGATTACTATACGGTCGTTATTAATGTGGTACATCTTATCGCACTCGTAAAATGATTCCACAAACTTTGTGCTGTGTCTTACGGATATGAGTGCCAGATGTCTAAGAAGAAAAAAAGTAGATAAATCTTATTATAAAATCATAAATTGTGAAAAGTAATTGAACAAAAAATAAAATTATGTATAGTTGACTGGTGCTTGGCGTTATGTAACTAACCGCGTTCGGGAGAAAATTGCAATGGGGCGATTAATAATAATTATTGTTTTTGTTTGATATACGAGTAGGTACTCTCGGAGTTCGGTTTGAAATAATTATTCGATTTTAAACAGTTAGTAGTCTAGCATTGCTTCTAGGTATTCGAAATATTGAATAGTCACTCATTATTTATGTTACATTGCATAGCATTTGATATTCCGAGTGTTTCCAGCTAGTTTTGAAGTGGAAATGATGATGGCTATGATTTATCTCGGGGTTGTTGCGTGTTTTCGATTTATTTTTATAACGCCGGGCACGTGTACCTACGCTTAGTAAACGGACATGTGTACGAGTATTGAGTATACGAGACCAATCATTCGGGTGAACGGTGAACAACTATTGTATAGGCGCGTGCATGCCCACGCATTGTTGTTATACGTGGCATGTGCGGTATTGCCACGCGCACGTCTTTTAAAAACGGTTTCGGAAATGCCTATTTTTGGTCAATCGTAATGCTTTTACTTCTGGAGTGGTCCGGTTTTAATGTTAACAACAGATTTCAATTCGTGTACAATATAGGTATACCCTCGATTGCACTTCTAATTTTTTATTTTTTTATCATATACAAATAATATGTTATTGGTAATTTAGAAATTGTGAACGATACAAACGAAGAAAGAATAGCAAAAATCGAATCTTCCTATTTTAAATCAAAAAAATAATATATTGACTAACAAAAAAAAAACAGTTTTAAAAAAATTTGTTATCGGATTAAGTAGAAACGTAAACTATACGAATTTATCTTAATTATTTTTAATTGCTTAAATGTGTTTTTTTATTTGTCGTCAGTTGATCTGTTATTCAATCGTTTAAAGTCTCATTTCAGTGCAAATGAAACGCTTTTTTTTTAACGAGACAACTGGAATGCCGCAGTTACGTTTTTCGGCTGTAGTAAAGTAATTATTTTAAGTAGATAGGTACATGTACGTATTTTTATTTGGCACATTTTCTTACCATTCAAGTATATGTTATAGTGAATGACTGGCAATTAAATATAACGATAATCCTAAATCGTCATTTAAAGTTTAAATGAAAATATTGTTACGTAATTTAATGGACATTGACGAGCAACAGAATATGCTAATATAGGTAAATGGTTATTGGTGTAACTATTTAAATTTTGATATTTATTTCTACATCCTATAAACTATAGTGACATTCGGGGCTACATATTTTTCTAGCAGCCCGACAAACACGTTTTATGTTTAATCGTTTTTTACGTTTCTTTTGGCTGTAGTGAAATTTCTGATAACCATAGACATGGTACTAATAGATATACTACTCTGGTACCTAATGATATAAGTGGTTTCTAAATCACTCTTCGAATAATTTTTTTAATTGGCTAGAGTGGACTTCATTTTGGCCTCGCCAAGTTTTTTCCCGTGTATAATTTGAAATTCAGTCCCCACGACTACAGAATCTTTATAGTTTTGCTTATGAATTATGGATATAGTAAATTTACTGTCATTATCATAGGCGAAAATATTTCGGAGATGCCAAATTTACAGTTAATATCTAAATAATTGTTTCCGTTTGTTTACTCGATATATGTAAGAAATATTTTTGGAGAGTTCTTGTTAATCAGTTAATGAAATATTCACTTTTTTTTTTACTTATAAGTATCCTTATATAACGGACTCTGCCAACAATATATATAATATATCAGTTTGCCTGATAAGTAAGAATAATTCTAACTATTGAGTGTCAATGACATCAAGTGACGATTGTCAAAGCAATTATGGTGACTTGTACGGCAAGAATCACACAAAAACCTGAGTAAAAAATAAAAATAATGTATCAAAAATTGTTTTTTGATTTTTAAATTGCCGTTATAAAGTCACGCAGTTTTACTAGTTTTTTTTTTAACTTACCTAACATAAAAATCATGTGGTTATTTTAATGTATGACACTATTTTTGCCATCATAATTTTTGAATGCATTATTTTTTCCGGTACCATATTATTTATTTGATAGACGGTAAAAAAGTCCGAGAACATAATTATTTAAAAAAAAATGTAATTTCAGGTATTATACACATTATATATATTATATTATACATTTATACTGCAACTATTAAACATACAAGTTTCACAATAATAATATTTTTTCTGAAGAAAATATATATTTAACCGAATATCAAACCAGTAATTGATCGTTTTTTAGTAGGTAGGTATTCAACATTTGAGCAAGTAAGAGTTGTATTTTGCTACATAATATGCTCGACCGCTTCACTCCGTTCGATTAAACTTTAACTTGTAAATAATTAATTATAGATTCGGTATTTGAATAAAACGAGATTTTTGGAAACATTTTCTCTTTAGTCCTTTAGAAAACTAAATTATATATGTTGCCATCTGAAAAATTAAAAGCTTTTAATGCAAATTCTATTTTAAACAGTAAAATTATAAACCGTAGGCATACATTTTAGGTAAAAATGTCTTTGAATTATATAAGATAATCCGATCTTATTTTAAAGCACGATATGAAATGCCTATTTTATCTTTATATAAGATAATTAGACTTAGTGCTAGGGACTTCATGCTCGAAGAAACCTTAAAATATGCATGCATTTATGACCTTAAACATTATCATATATGCTAAAAAAATATACAAAAATGCTCAAATATGCTCTAAAAAATATTTTATTTTTCATTAAAAATCAAAAATTACAAATTAATTTAAAATTAATTATTAATTATTGTAATTACTTATTATTTTCATTTCTTCTTCTTTAAGCTTACCTTTAAACAAAACAAAAAGAAAAAGAAATTCTATTAATTGCGTTAATGAATAAATAATTTTAAGAGCATAAATAGATTATTTAATAATTTAAATTTTTTTTTATATCCAATTTCTAGAAAATTCAAGTATTGCATTATGTGTAAAATATGTTAAATATGTACTTAAAATACAAATATAGCAAAATATGCACTTATTGGAAAAAAAGAGCTAAATATGCAAAATTTGCTAAATAAAAATGATTGCCTTAAACTCTTACAACTATGAAACAAATTTCTATAAGACTTAACTATGTTTTGAATGATTATTGAAAAACATGCAAACTCGTATAAGTCTTAGCCCTAAATTAACTACGCTTGGCGTACGATGTATACGCGCTTCTCGCACCCCTCTTGACAGCAGACATGGGCTTATGGTTCTGCTATGACGCAATGCGATACGACAGTTCGATTTAATATAATGCTCGTTCTTTATCAGTCATCACATTTGTTATAATATAAAAGATCTTTTACGTAGTGTTATTCCAGATGTTCAAATATAGGATAGTCGGATTGTTATGGAAATCATTTGGTTTTGGTGTACTCGTATTATATTAATCTTAAACACAGGATAACTTATTCGATCAAAAGAAATTCAAAATAAAAACTGTATATCATTAGTATAATATTAAAGAAAATCATTGTTCATTATTCACGAATCATTACCAATACATCTAACTGCCTGTTAGGAAAAAAAAACTACCAAACCGATATATTCACTATTTCACTCTGTCAATAATAATATATTTATTTATTCTTTTTGAACAAAGAATCTTTTGAATTTCACATTTCACCAAAATATAATAGTTTTAAACGTATATCAAAGAAGGCCCATCGTGTATATATTGTTATTTGTGAGATAAAATCAAAGGCCTGCAGTCAACAATGAAATGTGTGGCGAAGAGGGCCGTGGATGTATTTTCATCCTTATATGAATATTCGAGTGACGATCATGAAACGGAATATTACACCTTTTAAGTTTTAAAATTATGTCTGAAAATAATTCGTATTGTCACCGTTGTCGGCTTACAGTCTACTGAGGGTAAATTTAGATTTCTAAAATGAAGTATTTATACTACGTCGCTCAGCAGAAGATAACTATAGACGACGAAAGGAGATTTTTTTCGTTTTCTAAAAATGTTTCCTACATCGCACTATTCATTGAGATAGAACACGCGCAATTGTGAGGTTACGGTCTTACTGTTGACTCAACTATTCAAATACACACTGAAATAAATAGAAATCATCAAATAAAAAGAGTTAAAAAAAACATAACTTTAATAATTTAGAATTTCCAATATTAAAAACTATCTTGAACTTAAAAAGGAACGCGGAACACTTGATTTCGAAACTATCGATGGATGAGCCGGTTTTTAAATTAAACTTTTTTCAATAAGTCGGTGGAAAAACCTATCCTACATTTAAGTTAAAATATACACTAACCGATTTCAGAATTGGTCGATAAATAAAACCTATAGGTATACCTGCCGACAGTTACCGACGCGATATTTATCTTGTTAGTGGTTGTGATTCAAAATGTTGACGTTTAAGCTAAATCGTATAAAATTAAAATAAAGTTGATTCTCGTTTTATCGAATATACTCATGGGTCAATTAGATTTAGAAGAAGATCCTGGAGTTCGAAGAATATCGAAGGTCGACATTATAACCAACCACTTTATGTACAACACGGAAGACCGTCAAAAGTTTGAATGTTAAATAACTGAAATCGACTTCATTATCATTTTTTTTAAATAATTTCGAAATCGGATCTGTTTTCATTTTAAACTAGATTCAATAAATCGTATAGAATGCACTAAAAACTGTACGTAGTGTTTTCAGTTTGTTTTTATATTTTTTTATACGACTTTGTCCGAATAATGCGATACTGCAGTCGATTCAAATAAATCGTAGTCCGGTTTCAGATTAATAAAATTTAAAAAATTACCAATTCAAATGAATGTTGACTCGACCAAACGTTCTTATATAGTTTAACAACGAGTAATTATATTCGATACACGTTATGAATTGAACACTAGCTATTTGAAAAATTGTCGACTCATGTAACCGTGTTAATTAAAATATACATCGTTACACCATGTCATATGTGTAACATAATAGTTCATTGTTACCGACGTCTTGAGAATTAAAGTTTAAAAAACTGTTGATTACCGTTTTCAACACGTCAGCATGTTACAAAACCCGAGAATAATACAACACGCGAGGCGGTCGAATTTTACACGCGCAACGGAACAACGAATTTTTATTATTCGTGTTGTTCGTAATTGCTCGTTAAAACCGTTCGACCGCAGAAATCCAACCGACGGACGCCGCCGACAACGAGACAATCGCGTTTGACCAAACAAAAACGACGATATTTTATTTTTCGTAACAAGATCCGTTCTGGTGCGAAAATCGTACGGTGGTGACCGGGGTGAACATCGTAAGTATGGTAATCGGTCGAATACTGCATCGTCTTTTGTCCCGAATAACGCGGTCGGCTGATCCCAAACGAGTTTATTAAAAACCTACCCCGACAACGCCGCGGCCCGTGTTCGCATTGCAGCTGTCTGGGCTAAATATATAACGGCACCGCGAAGATTGCAGCGATTGCATCGTGTAGTCCCTCCTCCTCTCCACCATATCCCGTGACGTCTGCGAGTATGACATATAGTGGCCACCAGAATAGCGCATTAATCCTCCGCAACCCTTCTTGCGAACGACGACCCCGCCGCCAAAGAGGCACCGTCGGGGGTCGCAGTTCTCGGATTGCGCGGAAGCCGATGATCGTATACAATGCGTCCCCCGGCCATCGTCGTTCTTTCGTTTTTAACGTCGAACACCGGCTTAAACCGATCGAATTGGCGAACAATCTTAAACAACCCGTTGGATTCACGGGAGAAATGGTAATTATTTCGTCCGGCCCATACTCTGTTCCTACACAATATCGGTGAACAAAAGACCCCGTCGCAATTTCGCCGTGGAGCAAAATTAGTCACGCACTAAATCTAAGGATCCTACACTTATTTAACGATTATTAGGCTTCACGGTGCGCAAAAACTGAACGAGTTTCGGACTATCGTCGACCCGAGAATATTTATTAAATTTCGAGTGGCGTGAAAGTGAAAGAAAAAAACGGGATTTTCGTGTGGCTATCATAAACGCGATGCTATTTTGTCTACAATAAATTGTGTACCAAAGTGATAAAATGTATTATAATATAATCATGGTAAAACGACAATACGCCCCATTCGTATTATGTAATATGATCATAAACGCTTATTACGTAACGTTTGTGACCAATTACTCTTGGTTGACATTTCTATTCGAATGTGCAGTGCAAAATGTGTCGTTATCAACGGTTGAAATCGTGTATAAAATAGCATGAAAATGAACGGCGGCGGCTCGTGTGCGCGAGAATCCGAATCGTTTATCGGCCGCTGCTGGTATCCCGCTTGAATCTCTCGAAGCGGTTTAACATAATATATTTTCCGTGAATAATTCGACCACGTTCCTTTTCGAAACGCCCGAGAGTCGAAACTCATTTCGAATGCATTAAATAATGTTCCCAAACGCGTTACGTAGATCTACGGCTTGGATAGGAAAAAAAATAAAAATAAAACGACCAGCTAACCCAGTTCAACCGGCATGCCGCTGCAACGTCAGAGAAAGCGCGCGCACCACATTAGTCGCAAATAATAAATACCCAAAAGTATGAAAGGGAAAAATAAAATATCACGTCGGTATGATATAGTGAGCATGTGTATTGTACTACTTGTCGGCCGAAACGAGGCACGTGCCGCTCGTACGCACTCGGGGGGGGGGGGATACGCGCGACTGCCGGTAAGGGGAAAGGGCTGGGGGACGCGGACGGGACTCGCACGCGAGGGACACGGCTGCGAGCGCTCGTCGGAAGGATTTGCCGCTGGAGGGTGATCGCGACGACGCGTCCGAGGGGTTGGTGTCGCACGCACGTCCCGTCTCGAGATGCACTCGGCGCGCGGGCGACAACACGGACGACGCGGCCGCTGCCCCAACACGATGATCGCGCGACCGCGTGGGGAAACCGTATATCGGCCGCGACGACGCGCGCACGCACCGACGAGTAACGCATCCATCGCCCGGACCGCGGCCTTCGCGGTCTCAGTCCGCGTCAGTCGTAGCTCGTCCGCGCACCGGCCCAGTACCACGTCGCCCGCCGCCAGTCTCACGCTTCGCCCGCCGCCAGTCTCACGCTTCGCCCGCCGCCAGTCTCACGCTTCGCCCGCAGTCCCGCCGACCACCGGTACGTATGCGCGCTTTGCGCGTTTTCCGTTCAGCCGATGGCGTTTACCACCCGTACCCACTGCTGGCGCGACGAGTACGTTTTATACTCGCGACACGTGAGAGACGCGAGTGCGGTAGGTAACCGCCACCGCAGCACCTCCGACGTTGTCTTTGTTGTTGTTTTTGTTGTTTTCGCTGCTATTATTATCATCATCGTGGTCGCTTCGATGCGATTTCCACGTTCCTCTTCATTATATTTTGTCCGCGCCGTAACGCAACAATATTAATTATTGTTAGAAGCTCGCTCCGATCGCCGCCACCGACGCGTGTACTATTTGTTCGCGTTCGAAATTATCGGTTCCATCCCGATCACCCATTTCTTTTGTCCCGCGAGTCGTTCAATGTTTTGTGATCTCCGCGGCTTCGACGTTTCTCGAATGAAACCATTTAACATGACGCGTTTTATAATAGCAACGAGTATTTATTGTTATTACAATATCGGTGTTATTTTGACCGACCTTGTTTAAAATGTCATCTCGTTGTTATTCAAAGGGCCATGTTTTTATGGGTGATCTTTGACAATGATTTCCAAGTATATAATTAGTATCATGTTGCAGGTAACTTCAATGGTGACATTTTTATTTTGCATTTCTCAATGATTTTTTTTCTTTTTTGCATATTTGGTCATTTTGTTAGGTTTGACGTATACCACGGTTATTTACCATAATATAATTTAAATATAATGTACCATTTTTGTTAATTGTTATTGATCCTGTCAATTTTTCAAATTTCAGTTTTTTCTCTTAACTATAAATGAGATACCTAATAAAATAACGCTTTAAATAAAAAATAAAATTTTTGTGTCATTTTTAAGGGTATTCTTATTTGGTTATTATTCAGAACACTTTTCGATGGTTTTTAAGGCATTTAAAGCCGGGCCATTAGATATACCTCTTAAAATATTAATAAATGCAATTAGCTACATGAATTGATAGTTAATTCTTAAATGTCTGGAAAAGTTAATTATCAACTGTGCATGCGATAAAATCCTGTGATTCTGATCGTTATTTATTGGACGGTAATCACCAAATGAAATGTTAATATTGAATTTGGAAAAAATGTGGTCTTTGGAACGTCGAACCTTTATACTAATGAACTTATGAACTACCTATAGTATTTTTATAAACGTTTTACTATGCAACATGTCAACATTGATTAAATTATACATTATTGATTGTTACAATCTTATACTAAATTTTATTAGGTGATCAAAGATCATATAAGAGGAAGTCGGCAAAACGCCAAAACCGATAAACTGAATAAACTATATATTGTATTAGGAAGTTAATCGAACATAAATGTACTATTATCATTATTATGCTTATATTATTGACACATGTGATCTCATGGGCCCCCGCACGAACCTGTTCAGCGGGGCTCATTATATTTTCGAAGAAATAAATTAAATAAAATAAAACATAACTTAAACGGGATTTCCGTATGAATATACATAGGGTGACCAGACGTCCCGTTTAAAACGGGATTGTCCCGTTTTTGGTCATCATGTCCCGTTGTCCCGACAAACTTCGAACGGGACGCTTTTTATCCCGTTTTTAGAAGATGGTCCTGTCTTTTGCAATGGAACAAGTTTTAGAAGAGTTAAAAAATACTAAATTTTAATTGTTTAAAGAATTATAATAGTTTTGACTTTTAAAATGTAACATTATGTTGTTTAATATAACATAAAAAAAGAAAATATTCATAAATATTAAAAAACTTTTATTATAATTAGGTTATTTACTCAAAAACTGTAAAGTAATAAGAAAATAATTGTTTGTGATATGACTTAGATTTGTATTTTTACTCTCTACAGTTGTGTGCATATGTGTTATTAATGTATATGGAAGAATTTTTCTTTGGGGGGGGGGGGGTAGACGTTTCAGATGTCCCGGTTTTTTATTTTCTTAATATGGTCACCCTAAATATACAGGCTGTGTTGAAAATATTCACTCGTGAGAACTTGGTCGTACATCGAGTCTTGGAAAATGACTGTGCGTCGCCAAAGACCCAAGTTCATCTATAATATAAATGAATCGAACCAATGTTACTTGCCTAATAAATATTTTTTTCTTGGACCTTTTTAGAGGTATTTTTATCAACTAATGAAAGTGAAACCAGACGATATCACGCTGGCTGCTCCAGACGACATGGTGGTGTCCGACGAAAGCGGAGATGAGCTTATCGACGAAGAATATCAATCTTTCTACGAGTTCTTGAACAGCCATTTTCCGATAACTAACGAGGTTAACCTCAATTTGGTTGAAAGTCAAATACAAACTGATCAACGCTACAAAAGTCTTCTGGTAAACCGTCTTACTCTTATATAAAAATATTTTATTGGCGTTGAAGAAATGTATACCTATAATTTTTAATTAACCATATTTATCAATATTTATATTTTCTGATACTAATATACTATTGATACTATTAAAAGTCACTGGGGGTCACCCACCATCCGCTGGTAAAAATATTCTCACCGTCAACTTACACATGTCGACGTACACACAAAATTATCAATTATATTACACCAAGTCACCAACTAAATATTATTTCGCCTTGTCCGAGAGTCATGGATTTATTTTTATAAAAATTCGTTGGCCGTCAATATAAAATTTCTTAATTCAATGCAATTATTTAATAGTAAATTAATCAGAATAATGTACGTCGTAATGACTGGCTTTAAAATACTCCAAAATAGGTCAAAAAGTTCGGGAACCTCTGTCGTAGAGTATAGTATAAAATATACATACCTACTCTACATTTTTAATAAGCTTGAAGAAAAATTATTGAGAAGATAATGGAAATAATTTTATTTACGTTAAATAGGAATATATAAATGCATACTTGGAATTAATTATATGTCTTCCTGCTATCTAAAACATGAATAAAAACAAGTTGAGGAACTTTAGGGAGTATTTTGAAGTACTCTGCAATTACTGCGAAGTATAAAATCGAAAAATCTTCACGAGTGTCGTTAGATAAGTGGTAGGTACATAACAAAATGTATATTCTCTTTATATGTAAGAATAACGCGTACTTCTTGTGCTACACAGACAATTCAATTTCTAACCGTTTACCCAATAAATCGTCGACTCATTCGTCCGTATTATTATTGTAATCATTACACACCATGTCGATGTTATATTATTGATATTTACACTAATATTGTGAATAAAATAAAAATGATAACTAAACCAACCATTATTATGCTATTTTATATTTAAATCAAAACAATTTATGCCGCCAACAGGCTCGTGAAAATAAGCATTCCACCGAATGCACATCCTAATTTTAATTATTTTTAACAGAATATAGAATAATGAACTGAACTAAAATAATAATCGCTTAATATTTTTTTATTTAATTACAACACATTTGGTATTAACTATCATGCGAGGAGATAATATTTATATGGACGGATGTGGGGTCATAAGTTCATAACACATCAGTTTGAATAGTACCATTATCAATATTATAATAGTTGACTACTATTATTTACTATGTTTCTAGCTGTTCCAAAATCTCAAAGTATTATGCGAGATGAAAGGTCAAACAAGCTATTACATTTTTCTAACAACGCAATTAATTTTGATATGTACATTTTAAAACTTATTATTTTTTTAAATATTGTACAATATTTGTTCACTATAAATAATACTTTATATTGGTTAGGTACCTAACCTAATCAAACAGAAATAGATTTTCTTACACATTATTTAAATCAGTCCATACTTTTCTGTTTAACATTCGTATAAATCAGGGGTGGCCAAACGGTCCATCGCGTATGATTTAAAAGTCAACCTTTGGCGTTTTATTAGAATTTGTATTTGTAGTGTACACTGATCGTCTCTGGTGGTTTAGACTCGCAAATCATTGTCATTATTGAAACTCTGGTCGGCGTTCTCTGCTCAAGTAGACCACCTTAAGAAAAATGTTTTCTTGGTCGATCTCTTCATGAAAAAGTTTGACCATCCCTGGTATACGAGTATATTGTAAAAATCCAAATTTTAAATGAATAATCATGATAACTGATCTTATAAAACAATCAGTTTGGTATATTAGTGTACCTAGGTACAAATAATAGTTTAAAATTAAGTAAAAAATACTACAGAGACTGATTTATATATTATGTTTATTTTTTAAAAATTCTAATTTTTTGTTAAGAACTTTTGACAAAATATTTCCTAATAATTGTTTTATTATATTAGATTGATATTATGTCAGAAATGGTGAGTGATAAATTGAAAGTGTCGGTGGAGATTATAATGAAAACCATTATTGACGATGTTCTCTTGAAAACGTATTCGTATCACAACGGAAGGAAAGTATCAATCCCAAAAAATTTCTACGAGTTGAACCTTAGTGATATTGTGTTTGGTAAATTATTTTAATGTCTTATGCGATGTAATATGTTTCACTTAAATATGTGAGCCTAACAATTTTCTCTTACATTTCAATTTCCAGAAACACTCGTCAGTCAGCCCCGGTACGAAAATAAATTCGAAGATACCGAAAGAGAAGTCAAAGCATATATTTTACAAGCCGGAGATCGTTATAATAAAAATAATAAAAAATGAGAAATGATTTTATTAAGTTTATTTCAAATGTAAAGTTGAAATCTGTTTTATTTTTATGATCAGTTCTAATGAATGTTAAGTGGGTCTGAAACCCGTAAAAAAAAATCCTTTATAAAATTAAAAGTAAATTTGATGTTTAGTTACACCAAAGAATTAAAAATATATCTATGTACAACTTAGTTTTAAATATTTCAAAATGATGTGAATTATCAACTGTATTTTTGGTTGATTATATTTTAATATTAAGAAACATTAGGCAACATAGAATATATCTTGTAGAGTTGTCAATGTTCAACAAATTAAATATTTTTGAAGTCAACTATTTATGTTGTTTTTTTTTTTTACATTAGGCTTGACGTTTTTAGTTTTACTCCCGACAACAATGTACATATTTATTTCACAGGTTGAAAATGACGTCTGATATTTGTATTATGTTATGAGCGAAATAGGACAACTTAGAAATCCTCTGTCACACGATTTTGACGAAGCTACATTCTTTGTTAGTCATTTAATATGCTGACGATTTGAGTAGTAGTTGGTGCAGCAATAATTGGTTGACATATCACTGTGCACCAAGAGGTGCAATGTCATGAAATATATGAGAAATATTATAATTTTATATGGTAGTCTGGTACATATTTACCAATAACCTTCTAAAATCAATCTATATTTCTTTTGCTTGCTTGCTATTCGTTCATTGTTTATTATTTACTCTTGTAACTTGATTATTGATTAGCTATTTACACATTATTATGTACAAAATATAATAGGCCAAAACACACTATGGATTAAATTAAAAAAATCGCTGTTACACTGAATCAAATTTGAAGATGTTAAATTGCTTTTATAAAATTATTTTACATACCTACTGAATTTTCTATCAATGATTCGTTCCTTACAATAAAGAAATTATTTCATACAGCAAGTTTGAGTAGAATGTTAAGATGATTGCACACTCATGCACGGTCTAAGGAGAAATAATCATTTACAATTAGAGTACAAATTTTAAAGCAGTAAAAAAACTAAAGAAATTTATTTAAAATAAAGCTCTACAGATTTTCCAAAAAAGGTTTAAAAACAGGATTAAAAATATTTTTTTATAAGTTATTAGTTTATTATAATAAAATATATTTTTATTCACATAAGCCCCCTTTTTTCTTCCTTCACAATTAATCTGTAAATAAAATTTACTCAATTTAAGGTAATTTATAAAAATAAGTTAAATAATAGTTACAAAATGATCTACTATAGTCTATATTGGTAATAAAGAGGAAATAATTTGTATAACTACCCAACAATTGACCTTTTATCTTAACATGTATTTATTTATTTTCATTTTAATAAAAAAAAACTGATAAAAAGAAAATGACCACTAGTAAATTAATAAATAATAAGAATTGACTAAAAAGCTTCACAAAAGGTATACAAGGTAACAGGAAAGCATAATTTAAATTTTAATGCAAAAAAGCAAAAGAAAATCTTTTGTATTTATATTATGTTGTATGAATCATATTTATAGCAAATGTATCATCATTATGAACAGGTAGATAAAAAAAACAAATCCCATCAGAATTTGTACTCTAACTATAATTAATAATAATTTGTGCATGTATTACCCAAAACAATAATTTTTTTAAAATTGTTTTAATATATTTATTAGTATTAAATATAATAGATACAATGAATTATTTATAGTAATTACTTATTACCAAAGAGTTTTTCTTAAGTATTGATAAATTATGGGTACAAATCAAAACAATATATATATATATATATTTAATATGACTGTTGATAGTTATTAAATAATATGAAAAAATATTATATTTGAGATATTTTAGCGACATAGAAAGTATATTTAATTATAATAAGTAAATTATATTGTTATATAATATATAAAACCTTTAAAAGGTTAATAAGAATAACAAACAACTGGTCTTAAAATTAATATTAATTAAATGCAATTTAAAAAACTAAGAACTACCAAGAAAACCATATACTGAATTAACATTTTTGTTACAATATATTTCTTAAATAAAAAAAAAAATTAACGCAATCAATTACATACTAATAGACACTCTAAACCATGCACAAGACAAATCATATATTTATCGTTAACACAAAAAATCAAATTGATACAGATACGTTAACTTCAGGATAACAATTATACCAAAGTCTAGCAAAATTGGCCCACATATTTGATATTGGGTCAAAATAAAACTGTGATAGAGTATTGTGAAAAAAATTACATGATTATTTTATAGTTAAAATAATATCAATTGTATATATATTGTTTTTTGCAACATAAGACATTACATTTCTAGTTATAAATTATATAACAAAAATATAAATATAAATATATAACAACGAAATTAACTAAAAATTATTGAAAATACTTATATTATAACACTTATTATAACAAGCAGATTAATCATTTAATACAATATATTTAATCAATCTAAAAAAAAAATTTCTACAATAATTCTAGATAAATATATTTATTTTAAACAAGACACACTATAGGAACATAAAGTAATCGTACTACAAAATAGAAGGAGAGTTGAGATATAAAAAAATAATAAAATATATTATTGACAAACTAATAAGATTCAGAATTATTATATAATCTTAACATAACATCCGGATAGTTACAATTTACATCTTAAATATTTTAGTAAACTAATATGGTTGTCTTAAAAATGCATGGACCAGAAATGATATTACTTAATATGAAATATGGTAAAATATATTGTTGTCAAACCAACCTATCAGTTATAGACTAGAAACGAAACAGTCCATTTAACAGTAAACAATATTAAGTATACTACTTTACCTCAAATAAGTATTCTTCTATGTAAAGCTAAGTGGCCAAGGAGTTATGGTTCTATACTTGGTTTCTTAATTTACTTGATAATATTAATTAATAAATAATTACCTGGTATGACTAGTAACATTTTAGGGATTGCATCATTATTAACAGCTATCCTCATCAGCAACATTCATAGCTGAAGTCTCTACTATACCATCAGACGGCACAAACGTTGTTTCAACTTGTTCATTTCTATCATTTAATATGTGTTCTTTTTGCTGTTCAGTATTATTCAATACATTTATTTCTGAATCGCCTATTACAAATTAGTAATTGTTATTTTCATGGAAATATGAATTAAGATTGTCAATTATTTACTTTGTTAGTAAAATTTATAAATAAAAAATTACCTGGTGTTACAGGCACCTCTTGAGGAGTTTGATCATTATTGGGACTATCTTCATCAGCATTATCTATAGCTATACTCTCTACTATGCCATCAGACGGCACAAACGTTATTTCTAATAATTGTCCATTTGTATCATATAATATAGGATTTTCGTGTTCTGTATTGTCCAATAAATTATCTTGTAAATCATCTATTTTTAATGAATAATTGTTATTTTCATGGATTTATTAATTAACATTGTCAATTATTTACTTTGTTAACAATATTTATAAACAAAAAATTACCTGGTGTTATAAGCAGCTCCTGAGGAATTTGGTCATTATTTGGACTATCTTCATCGGCATTATCTATAGCTATAGTCTCTACTATGCCATCAGACGGCACAAACTTTATTTCTAATAATTGTCCATTTATATTATATAATATAGGATTTTCGTGTTCTGTATTGTCCAATAAATTATCTTGTAAATCATCTATTTTTAATGAATAATTGTTATTTTCATGGATTTATTAATTAACATTGTCAATTATTTACTTTGTTTACAACATTTATAAACAAAAAATTACCTGGTGTTGTAAGCAGCTCCTGAGGTATTAGATCATGATTTGGATTATTTTCAAAGTCTTTATCCAATACATCAATTTCTGAATCGCTTATATCTAATGTTTTAAATACTGTATCCAACCCTGAGTACACATAATGACCATTTTGTTCAGTTAATGTTACTTCTATATTTTGTGATAATGATTTGTATGTGTCATTTATATTCTGTAAATCTTCTGTTTCAAATGAAGACATACTATTGGTTGTTGCAGAACCTAATGTTATATCTTTTGATGACGGTGATGGTATATTTATTAAAGGACTTGATTCAGATAACTGGGTGGTTGTGGTTAATGGATTGAGAGTAGATGACATTGAATCAAACTCTTTTCGAACTACATTTGATGGACGACGACTTTCATTCAGTAACATTGTATTGCTAGAAGAGTTTGTTTGAGTAGTTGAATCTCTACCTAATAATATTGTACTCTTATGTACTGGGATGCTACAACTCTTTTTTGGTCTTCCCATTGGAGCTGAATTCATTATTTCCTCTACTTTATCTAAATTAGTTTTTGACAGCTCTGAAATAATTTATCAGTTTATTAGTTAATTTGTTCCTTATATTATTAACATATACTAAAGTATTGGATACAAGTATTTATAAACAAATATATGTGATAATATATCATAAAACCTTACAAATACTAATTTAAATTAAGAAATTTGAACTAATTTTTGTTTAATTCCAACTACACATAATTTTTAACTACGTATTTAGTACTATTAGTTTATACTCGCTGTTTTCAGTAAAAATTGGTATAACTTTCTTTATCAAGCTTATATTATAAATATTTAAATCTATATTTAACATATTTTAAAAGTGAAAAAAAAACATTAATTTCTAAATGAAAACTTAACACTAAATGATACATCACAACAATTTACAAGTTTGAACTAACACACTTATAACACTATACATTATTTAAATCTTTCGAAAATTGTTTGAAATATACAATAAAAATTATAAAACTACAAATAGATTCCTTTTGATGTAAATTAATGTAGTTTTTCTCTTAACACTTTCAATGTACTTCAAATGTGACAAGTTTCATGCAGTAAGTTGAAAATAGAAAATAACATAGCGTATACACATAATAAACTACAGTAGTAAAAAACGTTTTTTGATGTAGCCGATAAATTTTAAAAGCATAAAAAACCCTTGGAGAAATACAACACTACCATACAACTACATCATATTCTAACTTTTAAATTATAATATATACAATTAACAAAATAGCTTATTAGAATAAATCTTCATTTGAGCATATACTTTATACAGAAGAAAATACGAATTTGTTTGGAACAAAACATAGCTCTGATTTTTTACTGCGTTAATTGACATCTTAAAACCAACATAAATTTCACACTTTTCCCTACATGATATGATAACAATAATTATTGCATATAGACATTGCTTATAAGTATTTTTTATTTTCTTAAGTTTAGAGAAGCACAACAACCTAACCTTTTCATTATTAAAAATTAAATTTCTTAAAAACTATGGTAAAAACAAAAATAGAATGAAATTGGTAATTGGATTTATAAGTAATTAATGAAGTATACATTGCATCGTAAATGGTAGAATAAAGTAATTATAACCCTATAATGTTTTTCTCAATGTTGAACATTAATTTTATCAAAATCTTTACCAAGTTCATTTTCTTATACCTAGGTTAATATGTTGTAAATAATTTAATAATAATTTATGTAAGAAAAAACATGAATACCGAGGAAGTAAATAATTTGAGAGAATTTATTTTGTAAAAATGATTTACCCAAAAATTTAGTTGAATCATTTGATAACTTTGCTGTAGTATAGAGATGAGTACTTTCTTTAAATTTGTCTTCCAGCTGCTAAAACCAAAATATTTAGTTAGATTACAATTTAAAATACATTTATGAATATAAGTAAGTTAATATTTAGACAAAAAATATGCACAATTTTGTTAATTTTATGCAATTTATTAAAATTTATCTTAATTTAGTTGTCTTTTTAAAAAAATATCTTAATTAAAATTAATATTCAATTATTACATCAATAATACAATTTTTAGCATTGATTAAAAAATTACTGACATTTGTTTCAAAAATATTTATTTAATTTAATCGTTAACTTACTTTTGTTTTGTCGGACTTTTGTACATTTATAGATGTCTGCACAGTCATGTTTAATTCATTGTCTTTTAAATCGTTTTCATTAAAAGTAACATTTTTAAATTTCTTCAATGGCATTAAGAAATTGCGCACATCAAATGAAAAGATTTTAAATATCTGAAAAAAAAAATACGTTAATATTTTATCAAAATTGATATTGACATACAAATGTAAATTAAAGAGTTTCATAATGAAAAATAGTAAAACTAATTAAAAATAAAATGAAAAAGTTCAACATTTACTTGATCCATATCATTAGGTTCATAAACACTGTCATTCAACAGTTTTGGGACATTCTTAATAAGACGTAATACTTTTTCATGTCCAAAAACATATGTTGGATGCAATTTAACATCAAAATTAGTTTGTTGTTCAACAATATTAAAAAACATTGTAAAATAGCTCTTAAAATCATGACTCTCATAGTTTATTCTAAATCTGTTAACATAAAAAAAAAAATTGCAACACTCATAAGTAAATTATGAACTATAATCATTATTGCTTACCTTATCCTTCCAACATATTCCATATTTGAATTTGAACTCACTAACATTGAATATTCATGAGTTTCAGTACAAATTAGTCCGGACAGCACAAACACTTTCATGTTGTTAATATGAATTTCAAATTGCATTAAAAGAACTATTTTTTGATTTACAGCATCCTAACAACAATAAAAAATTAAAATAAACAACATAAAATATAATCGTACAGTAAAAACAACGAACCATTATTTTTGAAGATGATTCATTTTTATTATAATTCAATAGGTTGTCATTTGGGTTCTTGAACAAGCCTGTATCCATTGTATGATACTTTGGATACATAAGTTTTTTTTTAAGTGGATTTAATTCCAATGAACGATAACTTAATTGTTGATGTTGTAAGTTAATTGCCATACCAGTATCGGGCAGTATATCCATGCACATTGTTGGATAAGATGATATTAACAACTTACTTTCCAGTTTGAGTTTTTTTTTATTCGTCCAATGAATACGATTGTTTTCAGCCATAATTAAGCTCATATATTTTTTAATGGACTGAAATTATAATATAATCAATAATTATTATGAATATAATTAATATATACCTGTTGAATAAACAACTAAAAATTAAAATCTATGGTAATATACTATATTATTTGAACATACCATATTAGATGGACGTAATAAAATCCTGTACAATTCACCCGGGGGACCATAAACTTGGTCATAAATTTCCACAATTACACAGGCAGAATAAAATATTCTAGGATTGGCCTTATTTAGTTCCTCGAGTAATTGTGGAGGTATTTTTTCTTCTTCTATATAAGACAATATAGAATTATTATCCTCAGCGTATGAGTAAAACGTTTCTTCTGGGGGTTCATTTGGTTTCTTAGTTATTTTTATGGAATAACCAATATCTATTGAGTACAATGTTAACACTAAAACATGCGGTTTAATTTCAGAAGGATCTTCAAACAAAGTATCCAACAAGCCTGATGGACATAGATGCTAAAATAAAATAGACAAATACGTAATTAAATTACAATAAGATGAAAGAACATTTATTTTTACTTACAGGATAAGGCCACTCATTAGAATTAATGAATTCGGATACTTTTTTTTTATGTATAGCATACAATTTTTCAAATAAATTGTATGGTTTTTGTTGTTTACACTTTTTAGTTTCAAATTCTGATGGACTTAGTTTGGTGAAGTCATGGTCTTCAAATGGTATTTTATGATTAAATTCAGATTCTAGATCATTACACTCACGCTGTAATTCTTCTAGGTTGCTTTCATCAATACCACTATTGAGCATTTCCTCCAAATCATCTGGGAAAGATGTTATGGCTAATAAATTATCTGTATCGGATTCTTGCATTTGCTCTTCATAAGCTTTTTGTTGCAAAAACTCCTCATCTCTTCTTTTCAAATCTAAAAGTTCTTCTTTAATTTGTGCAAATGTCCGATTTTGATTTTCTAAAACATCAGTTAATTCAGGAATAGTTGATTCAATATCATTTTCTATTTTTTGATCTTCAAAATATTTTTGGTTTGCTAGTTCATTAAATTCATTTAGAAAATTGGGGAATGTATCACATAATTCTGGATTGTCTTTTATTAAATCCATTAGTTGTTTCAGTTTTTGCGTACTTAAATTCCCTTCTAAATCATCCAATTTTACTTCAAAATCCTCAATATTATTATGGTCAATGTTTGCTAACTTTTCGTAGATAGAATTTTCTTCAAGATTGAAATCAAAACTGGTTTCCATCGTTTTATTAAATAGCCAACAGAAGGGACTATCGGTTTCTTGAGGAGTTAATGAGTTAAGGCTGGATAAAGGTTTTTCATTTTTAAGATTACTACTTTCGATTGGTGATGAACATTCTTCAAGATAATCTTCTATTATTTCTTCTACTTCATTTGTTTCATGAAATCCAATAATATCCGCTACATTATGTTCTTCTTCCATTTCATTTTGATTTTCTTCAATATCCACTTCAAAATTTCCTTCAATATCTACAGTCAAATCTTCATCTTGTACGGTATCATATCCTTCAATATCAACATCAGAATCTTCTTTCACTTCCTTTTGATTTTCTTCCATAATGACTAGAGACTTTACTTCCATTTTATCATGATTTTTTTCGATATCTACAATAGAATCTTCATCTATTTCACTATCACAGACTTTAACATCCATGTCAGAACATTCATCCATTTCATCTTGATTTTCTTCAATATCCATATCAAAACCTTCTCTTTTTTCAAGAGATCTTTTCATATTCACTTGAGATTCTAATTCTAATTCTTTAAATTCTAATTGTTCAATCTCTTCAGAAGACTCACGATTGATACATTTCTTTTTTTCATCAACAAGTTGTATTTTGTTTGCCACTTCATTGACTATTTGTTGAGAAGTTTCTGGATCATATTGGTTTGAAGTTTCTTCGTTACATTTATGTTCTTCAACTTTTATATTTTTTGATGTTTTATTATTTAATTGTTGAAAATATTGATTACATTTATTCAATCGTTCATAAAATGATTTTGTTTTTTCAGAGGAATTAAATATTACATTTTCTGCAAATTTCTTGGATATTCCAAGTCTTTGAATTTTTTCAAGTTTATATCGTAATTGTTTGTTCTCAGTGGCATTGTTCATTTTTAATTTATTTTCGAGTTCTTCAAGCTGTTGATTTATAAATTTCATAAACGTTGAATTGAACATTTCATCACTTTCTTCTTCATTTAAATTCAGTTCATTTTCTAAGCATTCATTTTCTTGCTGTATATCTAGATATAATTGTATTTCCATTTCTTTGACAGATGATGGTGATTCTTGTTTTCTTTTATGTGTTGATGTACTTGTACATTGCGGTTCATTTGGAACTTCTACACTTAATTCTATTTCTATTTTTTTTCCAAACATTTTTTGATCTTTAAATTTTACTTGTTGATTGTTATTAAAACTTTTTCGAGATTCCGAATCATCAAGTACTTCTGCATTTAAGTCTTGTTCCTTTTCTGAATTTTCAGGTTTTTTACTGTAAAACTCTTTTAATGTTTCTGAAGTAAATTCTTGCTCTACTAAGTTATCATTTTGAAATCGATTATCTTTTTGAATGCTGTGTAGGAGTTTATTGTTGAATTTTATTTCTGCTTGTAATTTTTTCTCCCGCTCATCTCTCTGGTGATTTTCTTCTATTTTTTCTTCTTCTAAATTTTTCAAGCCAGGTACAGTTGAATGACCAATAGATAGCATTGCCTGTAAATAAAAATTATAAGTACTATTTTATGGAATATGTATAGAAGCTTTATTTTAGTACTTTTAAGTTTATGGATGAATTATAAATACCCAAGTATTTAAAAAAAAAATAGAATAAAAAAATACTAAAATAAAATGCACTTTATTTAAATTTTTTGTTTAGATTAACAAATGAAAATGATAACTTATGGCTAATAATATCCAACATAAATTCTTCTTTACATAAAAATAAATAGTAACTCACTCTTGCTATTCTGTATTGGTCGTCATTGCTTTCCATGATATCAGTACTTCACCACCTGTAAGAATAATACTAGTTAATTTTTCGAAGTAATGGAATTAGTGTTATCCCTCAGATACTTGGAAATTAAGTAAGAAATAATTATTACACTGTAATCGGTATTGTGGAAAATCTCAAAATGCACATATCTACTTCTCTCAGAGTTTAAAGTACTCGAAACGGAAAAACTACGAAATGTACACTGGTCGTTGTCAAGTAAGACAATAGACTCCATTACAAACCCTATCGTCGAAATCCTAACTATGTGAGACGGAGACTGCCAATATCAAGTAACTCGATCAACATAATTTTCGGTCGCGATGGCCGCAAACTTCCGAGAGAGAAGAACGACGAAGCGCGACTTCGAAAACGTCATCCGAAGTGACGGCGTGACCGGCATCCGCGAGACCGCGAACCAAAGCGGCACAGCGACGACGTGTCCGTGAAGATATTGAGGATAGCTCCCAGCGTATAAAATATTAAACGTTACCAATTTTTGATAAGAGCGTAACCGAAATCACGCATCATTGGTTGCCTAGACTTATCAGCGGTATCGAACGCATAAACTTGAATGTTCGTCAAGCATTTAGCGTATTGTAGTTATATTATCTGTTCGAGAATGTTTAGCACTAGTGATGGAAATAATCGAATAGTTTCAGTAATCGAATGATTAGTAGTCGTAACAAAATAGTCGAATGATAAGTAAATAAAAATAATCCAGTATTCGAATGATTCATGATATACATTGCTTGAACTGGTTATATAAATAATTAAATGATAATCTACAAGTGTTAAATGCATTTCCAATCGAAATATTTAAACGTATTATACCGAATAACGAGTAGTGGCAATTACCGATACCGGAAATTAAATTAATGATTAAAATAAATAATAATACAATACATGGGACAGTCGCATTCTTAATTTAGTACCCAATGACTTAAATCTAAGTATAACAACAAAGGAAAGTAAACATTACAATTCATTAGAAACCCGAAGTAGAAGTAAATCCATACACTAGAGTAGTATACTATTATTATTTATCATTCACTAGGTTCGAGTAAGTTTTACGGACTGATTTTAGTAATTAATAAGTAACCAAAATCTTTCGATTATTTTGATAATAATCGTATTAATGTATGATCCCATCACTACCTGTAACTGAGAGCTACCTAATGAGATATAGGTACAACGGTACTATATACACCAGGGGTGGCCAACAGGTCGATCGCGTACGATTTAAAAGTCGATCTTTGGCATCTTATTAGAATTTGTACATGTGGTATACACTAATTGCCTCTGGTGGTTTAGACTTTCAAATTATTGTTATCATTGTTCATCATTGAAACTCTGGTCAGCGTTCTCTGCTCAAGTCGACCGCCTTAAGAAAAATGTTTTCTTAGTCGATCTCTACTTGAAATAGTCTGGCCGTCCCTGATATACACCATATTATATTTATATTACTTATTGTGCAGTAGTTATAGTTACTACTCCTGTAGTGTACAGGTAGGAAAAGTAAAATTGAGATAAGAAAAGCATTCGATTATTTTTACTACTAATTTTTATCATTCGAATGATTTTTAAAATAATCGAAATGATTCGATTATTTCATTCGATTATTCCCATCACTAATTAGCACGTCTACGACGGTGTCACGATGCGGTGTGTCGACCCGCGTTTCAAAACGGCTTTTATCTACGTTTAGACGTTAATCGGACACCTAACGATAATAATATTGATACTGTCTACGTACCGGTCTGCTGCTGAGTCGAGTGCGAGCGTTCCGCACGGTTAAAGGCTCGACGATGCGGTGACCTACGCGTAGGTAGACGATGGGTTTCCGGTGGAGATGCGTCGACGACGAATGTCAACGGTTCGAGGCCGATGTCAAGGTGTACGTGACCGCCCGGCACGAATGGAACGATGCTCAATGATGCATCCCCCGCGCCGCGACACGCCGCGTACCCGTTGGGCGTTGGCCGCGATGGAAGCGCCACCTCCATAAGCATCTCCACCCCTCGTACCCCGGACCGACGGTGTCTTGTAGGTGTCGAGTCGGTCCCATCACCAGGTGCCCTGCACGTCCGCGGGTCACGATATAAAATCAATGAATTGTCGACGGGGTTCGACCGATGGGTAGTAATAGTGAACACGGTCCCGTCGGAGCGATCGCGACAAATCGCCAAACGACTTTCCGCCCGAAACTGTAGCGTAGGAAATGGTCCGAGTGGAAAAATGCGAAACGCAATGATGTCCATTACTCGTAACATTTTGTTGCAATTATTTGTATTATAATTGACGTTGATCGTTTGCTGGTATCTCAGTGTCAGGCGAATTGGTACCTAATGGTTGTTTAATAGAAAGAAAAAATAATATTTAGTGAAAATTGGGAAAACGTCATAATGTCGATAATTATTGTCTTACACTGTTGAATGACAATTTTATTGCGTGACGACGAAGCGACAATAAACATAATATTATTACAATTGTATCGAATAAATTGTAACTAGATTACTAGAATTGCCATAAATAACGATGGAAATCAATATCGCGCATATTTAGATCACAGTTCAAAATTTAAACAAAGTTTAGCAAAAATACCTGAGCTAATCCAATGTTCTGAAATTGTTTTAAGCATAAGGCAGAATTTACTTGGTTTTTAGCTATAACACACAGAATTAATTAATTAAAGAAATATTGACGCTTAATCGACGAAATTAAATTTACATATAATTTTTCTATAATAGTATTATATTTTTAATTAAACTGAAAAATATAAAAATAAAATACTGTAAATAAGTTTGCAAAAATAATTTGTACAATAAATATTAGGTAAGTAGTGTAATCTTAGTTTTACTTATAGATTTGTAATACTTATAACAAGTTATTTTAATGGTTTTATATTTAACGTTTTCCTCGAAAAGTAGAAATGTAGATACTTTTTTAATTCAAAATTACCAACTTATTCTGATTGATACCAAGATAAATTCATTATTACAACGATAATACGGTATTAATTAGAATAATTTATTTATCTTTAAGTTAATTAATATCATACCGCAGGAGTAAGAGAGACCTTTAGGACATAAAAAATATACCTATGCCAAGTAAGTTATTTTCATCACATTTTCCGGTTTTGATCTTGGAATCGTTTTTAATATATTTATCACTACGATTATACAATGGTACCAGAAATGTAACGGCATTTTATTTTTCAATTGTAAAAGTATTAATTCAGTGTATTTAATTTGAAATATTATTAAGTATTACAATGCATGCATGTTATTATACAATAATATAACATAATAGTATGTTGATTAACATTTAATAGACATTAATTTTATTACTATTATGTTTTTGGTAACAGGGATCCAGCAACCTTAACGTTACTATCACTCGAGCTCGCGTTCGACCGACCTTGCATAAAGGTTGAATGGTGAAAAAATATAATAACAATAATATTTTTATTGTTGAATGATATAACGTGTATATAGCCGCGTTCAGGTCAACGATACATTGACGTCGGCATTATCAACATTGTGAGAGAGAAAATGTATATAAAATCACCGCGCACATAATTTACGGACAGAATATTGTAAAATTCAGATTTAATAAAAAACATAGGAATTGTTTTAGAAGATCTAAACATTGTAAACACCGATTCGGCATTAACTATCGAAATGAGAAGTGAATAAAATTTTTTAAATAGTTATAAATATCACCACTTACATTGATTATATTCATTTTTTACGGACCAATAAGACTATAAAAGTGACTTTGAGATATTCAACTAGGTACTATTTTAATTATGTAATACTAAAATCATAAGTTTGTCATAATATTTGTTAGGTATTAAATTCCGTCGAATTTTCAAGCGAAACAATTAAGCATCCGTATTTTATTATTTTATCAAACACGGACAACGAACATTACAATGCTTCTTTATTTTTTTCCCCCTTAAAGTTTGGTCAGGGTCACGATTCATGATATATATGACGGTCATAAAGTGGCAACGGTTCCAGAATTACTATAGCGCTTCAAACGCGATGTAGTGAAAAACAATATTTTTCTCTCGTATTCACGCCGGCATTGGCTATAACTACTAGTATTCTGTGCTCCTATCACACAGGACTTCACTCGGAGAGCTGTCTTGTTTCTGCGGATTAACTTTGGTAGAAACGCCGAGGCGGGTGTGCGATTGTAGGGGTTAACGAGCGGTGTACACAGTTCAGTCGACTGACAAGCGAACTGCGTTGGACCACCCCTTTATTTGCACCTATAGTTATGGTGACCAGATATTAAAAAAAAAAGAAGTACATCGGTATAATATGTGTAATATAATATATAAATGGATAAAAATTATAATAGAACATAAATTTAAACTCCTTTATTACTTTATTTTAATACTTACATAAAGTATCATAGATTTTTAATCTAACAGTTAAAAATAAAATATATTTATTATAAAACTTAAACCATGTGACTAGCATATAAAACAAAACTTAATGACAAACTCTTAACAACAACAAAAAAAAACAACTGGTTATTACTTCAATATTTTTGACATATTTTGACGAATTTGGGTAACTTTAACATTATTTCATTTACAGTTATTACATCATTGCAAAGAAGTACATTTTAGTGTACTTTATCAATTTACGTAGGACAGTAGGACAAGTATTTAAAAATCACTACTGTCCTTAAGTACGTCTGGTCAGTCCAGTGCCGGATTAAACATTGGTGGGCCCCTAGGCAATTAAAATTTTGGGCCCCAACAAAATTATTTTTTTACATACATCTTTAACTTTGCTACCCTATAGTTAAAATAAACAACTTTAATAATGTTGCGTGCCGGGTTTGAAGCCAGCAGTAACAATATTCAAATGTTAATACGTTAACTACTCCAAGAATAAGCTAACGCGAAGTTGTACTATATACGTTTATTAACACTTGTAATTTAAATCAAACAACATAAGAACATAAGTTAAACTTCTAAACGATGATATCAGGCAGAGCTTCTGTACTGGATGGCTGGATACGTCTGACTCTAGGTGTCCATTTGGTCCTCTTTTATACACGGTTGCATCCGGGTTGCCGCCCGTCCTTCGCTGTTTGTTTCGGCAAGTGTACGTATTGCGAAGTTGTCTTGTTGGCCTCGGCTTGAGGGTTTAATGTTTTCACATTCTAATTTTTATTACAACCATCTGTTCCTTTGCGTATTTTAGAGATCTACATAACGACCAAGTTAACCTTCCGTTTTACAGATTTGAGCTTATACTTATATAGTTATCTTATATTTTAATCCAATGAAATATTACGCAGTACATTTTAAACAAGTTTTAATATTACTTCTAAGAATAATAGTTGTATTAATAGTACTGGGTTATGTTTTAAACGAGTATTAATATTACTTCTAAGAATTAATGTTACTTCTAAGAATAATAGTAATATACTGGGTATATTACACCTCACCCCCGAAACAAAAATTTCAGGGTGGAACAATGAAATTTTTCTTTAAATCTTTCGTATACATTTTTTTTTTTTTTTTTTTTTTTTAAACAATTTGGTAATTTGTAATTAAATCTAATTATTAATAAATTCTCCTCCACCTTTTACAATTGTTCATAAATTTTTTTTTAATATTAACTTACATATAAATAATATATAATGAATAATCTATTTAAATTCTCCTCCACCTTTTACATTTCCTTATTATTATAAATATTTCAAAGTTTCTACCAATCTATAATTCTGAATTTTACGAATACTAGTGGTTTACCCTTTTCCGTCTCAGTCTACTTGTTTTATCCGTACAGTATATATATAATTTACTGGGTTTAATTATTTTTAAAATGTAATTAAATATACAACGCGTATATATAACATCAGTGACCGGGTCATGTGCAAATGTTATGTCGTTATGATTGGTTTCGCAAACAATTGAGTGACACTCGTGTAAATTTAAAGTACCTCCTCTAGGTTTTTTAAATTTCCCAATGTGTACTGTAAATATTACCCGGTTGTCCCTACTCATGTCTTTTAACACCAAGTCATAGCTTTCATCCCATCTGTGTTCCACGGTCGTGATGTTTATATACCTTGTTATGCTATTTATTCCTAATTTTTTCATTATTTCTATATCGGTATTCCCATTCCAAAAAACTACGATCGGAATTTTACCGTCACGGTGCAGATATTTGCTTATCCTTGAAGCTGTCAGAGTTGGAACCTCACACCGCTGTATATGATTTTCAGCTTCATTTATATTCCTCTTTACATGTGTCAACACCTCTGGCTTCTTAACTGCAAATACCTTTTCCGCAAAACTGATAACACGATCGTGGTTTTTGAACTGGTAGTATTCTGGGTCTCTATTTTTTCTTAAGAAGATTGGCCTCCCTATTAACCTTATTGGTTGAAATTTGTTTAGGCTGTTTACCATAGCTCCATTTATGAGTAGCCAATCTCCTTTTGGTAGGGGTGAAAATTCGAAGTCGAATATAATAAACTTTAAATTTGATCTAGAAAATAATAAATATGTTAATACATTTTTTCTATATATATTTCTTATTATTATTATTATTATTTTTTTTTCTTTTCTTATTTTGACTTTTAGAGTGGCGATGGTGACCTAAGGTGGGCATACTGTTGGGGTTTTGCTAAGTAATCACGTAATTCTCTCGTAAAACGCGAACCCCTGCGTACCTGATTTATCTTACAACGTATAACAACGTAAATTGTGAATATTAATATTATGGCCATTATTACTAAAACGATAGTTATATAAAGTAAGTATGAGTGTTGTTTGTTTTTCACTATGTTATTCTGTCGATATTCTTCTTCCTCTATCATGTCTTGTATTTCGCTTAGTGATTTTGTTTCTTTGGTTATGTCGGTAAATTTCATATTTTTAGGTAAGTATGACATTTTCTTTAAGTTAAGTATACTCGAAACGTTCGGGAGACTGTTAAATAATTCAGACATATCTGTTTTTGGTATAAAGTCGATGTAGTTTTTCGTCGTTAATTCTTCGTCTGGTATTAATACTTCGCTGTTTGAACGTATTTGACATTCCGTATTATTTATGTGTATTATTCCCTCTCCCCTGATTGGTATTATTTTTGGTAATTCTAATGATGCACATGTTACCACTAATTTTTCATCTTTTACACTGAATATCCAGTCGTTTGAATATTTTAGTTTGTGAAACATGTTTCTTGATAACGTGCCTGTTTTTACTTTACATCTTGTGTCGTTTGCACTAGTTTTTTGTGGTTCATTAAATAAAATTACTTCGCATGGCGAATTTTCGTCTGCTGTGAATCTTGGTAGTGTCATCTCACATATTTTAAAGAGTTTCGTGTCCTTACACCTGTTCATTTGTTCTAGTGTGATTGGTATGTATTGTGATCTATCTTTTGTGATCGCAATGTAGGGTGACTCGATGTCTATTAGTTGTACGAGTCTGTTAAAATGACTCGCATGCATTTTTACGAGTATCGGTATTACGTTATATGAATTAATATCATCTATTTTTACTAAAGGTATTTTTGTTATAAAAACAATCTTGTTATTACTATAAAATACTGACATCTTTATTATTTTTAGAAGGTCGTATACTTCTGTAGGTTTTGTGCCCATTGGTACTTCTAGTTTGTTGTTTATTCTTGATTTAATACTTTTGATTGCGTTTGCGATTTCGGTTATTGTTAGTAGGCTTGAATGTATTACTCCTGCTCTTGCGGATGTAACGATTTGATTTAACGTTTCTGTTTCGTATGCATATTGATTGGTAAGTAGAGTGTACATGTTTTGTAATGCGTTTGTATTTAATACTTTTACGACGTTGTCTGTTGCTGCTCCTAGTGTCTTTATATTTTCAATAATTCCGTCTTCAGCTTGTTTCATTTCCTTATATAAAGATTGTGTTTCGTCGATTGTCTTTGTTATTGTCTTCATTGCTGTTTTAATTACAGTGGTTTGTTGTTTCTGTATGTGTAATACATTTTTCCCATTTTTCTCTGTTTGTTCAATTGCACTATTTGCTTTAGATGTGCATTCGTCGTCGCATACACCAAATAAGTAGTGCATACCTGTGCCCATGAAATTAATAAGTCCTCGTTTTCTTCTTTGATAGTCTTCTTCAGTGTCGTTAGTTTTTTCGTATTTACCTAATGATAAGTATAGTTTTTCTTTTTGTTCAGTTATTTCGTTTAACATATGTGTTAGTACATGTTGGTATTTTGTACATAAAAATGTACCGTTATTTATTGTATTGCATGTTTGAGTCAGTTTTTGTATTCTGTCACCTAACGTGTCGTATTTTGTGTTATATTCTTCTAGCGATAAATATGTAACTAGTTTATAATGTCCTCCAACGAATTTTGTTGGCCCGTAATTTTCGTAATATAGGGTAGGGTTTAGTTCTCGAAATGTGTTGACCGTGAAATAATTATCGTAGTTTATTTCATTTTCCGCGTATGCCATCACCATCGCCATAATTGTCACATATCTATAAATGATTTAAATTTAATTTTATATTTATTTTATCTATATTTATATTATTTAAATTTATTTAATTTATTTAATATTTAAATTTCTCTTTTTTTTTTTTTTTAATTTGTGTGATATAGTTTCACATTATTTTTATGGACAGTTACTTGTCGTCTCCCTCTTTGAATTAGTATATTTTCGTTACTTATTATTTTTAATACTTCAAATGGTCCTAACCATAATGGATGTAGTTTAGTTTTAGATGTATCATCCCTTAATAATATTAAATCTTTTTCGTTTATATCAATTGGATTTTCCTTTATATCATATCCTTCTTTGCTTTTTATTTTATTTTTTATTAATCTTTCCCTAGCAATTTGGTGTGATTCTTGTAAATTTTGTTTTAAATCGTATAAATAGTCATCGTAATTATATCTGGGTTCTGGTTCTGATTTTAATTTAACAGGTATTAGTAATGTTCTCCCATAAAGTAATTCATACGGTTGATAATTAGTTGAAGAATGTGTTGTTGAATTATATACGAAAAATACGTAAGGCAATAAACTATCCCAATTGTTTAGTTTTTTATCAACATAATGTCTAAGGTATTCCGCTAAAGTTCTATGACTTCTTTCTAAACTTCCGTTTGTTTGTGGATGAAAAGGACTTGTATTTATTTTATTAATTTTTAAAAGTTTGCAGACTTCTGTAAATGTTTTACTTAAGAAATCTTGTGATTTGTCTGTTAATATTATTTCTGGGATTCCGTGTATACACACGAAGTGTACAACGAAAGCCTCTGCTACTGTATTAGCTGTATGATTAGGAATGGGTACTCCTAAAGAATATTTTGTGAGGTCATCCTGCATCGTTAATATGTAATTATTTCCTGATAATGTTGTTATTAATGGCCCTACAATATCTAAGAATATTTTTTCAAAGGGTTGTTTAGACGTAGATGTAACTACCATTGGCATTTTCACTTTTTTATTAGTTATTTTATTCTTTTGGCATGAATCGCAATTTTTAATAAATTGTTTAACATCGTGTTTCATATTTGGCCAATTAAATTGTTGTTTTATTTTTTTAACTGTTTTATTAATACCTAAATGTCCTGCTAGTTTAGAATTATGGAATTGTTCTAATAAAATTAATTTATCCTCTTCGGTATATTCTATACCACTACATACTATTATTTCGATATCTGTATTGCGAAAAATGTATCTTAACATTGCTCTAACCGTGTCCCACTTTAAATTATCAAGGTGACCTAGTTTATTCATAGCTAACTTCTTAATATCGTTTTCCATACAAAAATGTTTTAAATTTATTAATGCTAAATACATATTTTCGTAAGTTGTTAATTGTTTATCTTTGGTTTTATTGATTATGAATATTATATATCGGTTATCGAGTTTGTAATGTTGGACATCCCCAATTGCTTTACTCTCTGGTAATAATGTATTGTTTCCAAATGTTTGTTTTAATTCGTAATTTATTCCTGATCTAAAATTATATTGTTTTGCGATTTCTGATACTATATTATATTCTAAAGGTGTTTCAATTAATTTACCGATCGTTTCTGTGATATTTTTATTTGTAATTAATTTTGTTTCTAAATCTTTTCTAAAGGTTTCGTAATTATTTTCTTTTATTTCGTTAATCGTATACATTCTTGATAACGCATCGACGTTACTATTTAATACTCCGGGTTTATAGACTATATTGTAATCGTATTGCTCTAAAAATATTCTCCATCGCGCTAATTTTGATAACGGGTCTTTTAAATTAAATAACCATTGCAAAGGTCGGTGATCAGTAACTATTGTGAATTTGCGTCCGTATAAATATGGTCGAAATTGTTTTACGCCAAATACTATAGCTAGACACTCTAGTTCTGTCGTTGAATAATTACTTTCGGCTCTATTTAAAGTTCTACTTGCGTATGCTATGGGTAAGTCTTTGTCGTTATGCTGTTGCGATAATATTGCACCGAGTGCTTTTCCCGAAGCATCAGTTGTCAAAATAAAAGGTTTTTCGAAATTTGGATATTGTAATATCGGTTCTGTGCATAAAGCGTTTCTTAAGGTATCAAATGATTTTTGACATTCGTTAGTCCATTCGAATTTAACATCTTTTCGTAATAAGTTAGTTAGTGGTTTTGCGATTAAACTATATGATTTTATAAATTTTCTATAATAACCCGATAGTCCTAAGAATGATTTTATATTTTTAGTGTTTTTCGGAATTGGATATTCTAATATTGATTTTATCTTACTCATATCTGGTTTAATACCGTGCTCGGTTATTATATGACCTAGATATAAACATTCTTTTCTTAATAAATTACATTTATTCGGTTCAATTTTTAAATTATTTTGTCTTAATCTCTCAAATACATTTATCAATTTATCGTTGTGGTCTTCTAAACTTTTGCCAAACACTATTATATCGTCCAAATATACTAAGCATTTTAGTCCTATTAGCCCTGACAAAACATTTGACATTAATTTTGCGAACAATGATGGACTTTGTTTCATCCCCATAGTTAGTCTCTTAAATTCCCAATGTCCCTCTAATGTACTAAAAGCTGTGTACTCCCTAGATTGTTTTGACAAAGGAATTTGGTAAAATCCCTGTGTTAAGTCAATCACTGAAAATAGTGTGCAACTACCTAGTCTATCAAGGATTTCTGTTATTGATGGCAAAGGGTGAAATTCGTTTAACGTAACTTCATTTAATTTTCTAAAGTCGACTACTATCCTATATTTCTGAATACCAGAATTATCGAGTTTTTTCTTTACTAATAATAAAGGTGCATTCCAAGGGCTTAGTGAAGGTTGAATAATGTCATCGTTTTCCATTTTTTTTATTTGTTTATTAATTTCCTCTTGTTGACTAAAAGGTAATCTATACGGTCTTTTATAAATTGGTTGTACATTCGGTTTTAGTTTAATAGTGTGTTCAATAGCATTTGTAAATGTTAATTTATCCCCTTCTAAATAAAATATTTCCGAGAATCTTTCGCAAATGTCGAAAATGGATTCCTTTTCTAATTTATTCATATGGTCGGATTTGACCAATTGTCTTATTTTATCTATACGTTTATCGTTATTATTTTCATAATTAATATATTGCATTTCAAAATCTACTTCGTTATTATATAATATCCTATTTATATGTTTATCACTTATTTCTTTATCATGTTCGGCTATGTTCATTACGCTAATTATTGCTCTACCATTTTCTATCGATGTTATTGCTTCACCACAATATACATCCTTTGTTAATTCTTGTTTTTCGATTATAATATTATTATTCCCCACGAATTTATTTGAAATGGGTATGGAGATGATCGTTTCTGATCTTGCGTTTATTTTGTAACAAGTTTTTACAGTTATTTTATTATCTGGTTGATCCATCAGTAAAGTGTTATTCGCAATGTCTATAACTGCTTTACTATCTTTTAAAAATGAATGTCCTAATATTCCGTGTTTTATTAAAGGTATTCTTGAACCTACAACGTGAAAATTAATCGTTATTTCTACGTTTTTAATTATAATTGGTATTTTTATTGTTCCGATTGTTTGAATTAATTCATTACTTATTCCGCGTATTAATATTTTTTCAGTTTCGTCTACAATTAAGTCTCCTATTAAATAGTCTATTTTTATAATATTTATATCGCTACCTGTGTCTAATAATAATTCTAAATCTTTTACTTTAGTTGCGGGTGAAGTACATTTTATGTGGTTATTAATTATTGCTGATACGATGTGGAAGCATCGTTGTATATTCCTTCCGCGGTTTGTATTTGATGTACGGTACGAGGCCCGCGTGCTTCGTCCGTACGATCGTTTCCCGAATTAGAGTTATTACGCTCGTCATTTCGTTTTTTATAACATTCCGACATTTCATGACCTATTTTATTGCAATAGCTGCATGTTACGTTTCGTTTATTATAATTAGTTGGTGGTCGTGTGAAGTTATTTGATTGAAAGTTATTGCTATTATTGCGGTTATTAGAAGACTGTCGATTATTATTATTATTATTTCTGTTATCATTTGGTATTCGTTGGTTAGAACGTTGAAATTGATTTGCCCTACACTGATTAGCAAAGTGTGGACCGTTGCATTTATAACATTGTATAGGTTTATTATTAGAACGATTATTATAATTATTTCGATTGTTACGATTATTTGGCGTGTTACCATTATTATTATTATAGTTATTACGTTTGTTTGTATTAAAAAGGTTTTGTGTATCCCTTTCCGCGTTAAATTCTAATTCTTCACTACTAGCTATACTTCTCGCTTCCTCTAATGTTTTCGGATCTCTCGCTTTTACCATAATTTTTATTGGTTTAATTAGACCTTTAATATATAATCCTAGCGTTTGTTCTTTTAATTGCGTTTGAATAATCGAAGCTTCCTCTTTTGGTTTATTTAATGTGTAAATGTTACATAATTTATAATATAATTGTTCAATCCTTTCCGTATATGAGTTTACGCTTTCTCCTGGATTCATTTTTATCGAATTTATTTGCAATTGCAAAGCTGAAGCTGAATATTGTGATTCGAATGCTTCGTTCAAATATTTCTTTATATTTGCCCATTTAGTTGTATCTTTATATTTAACTACCTCTAATGCTTTCCCAGCTAATTTAGTCGTTATGTAACGTATTAATGTTGGAGCACTCTCCCTATCTACCGCATTTACTGCTATATCGCATGCGTTTATAAATTGATATACATCGCTTTCTCCCGAGCAATGTGGAATTAACTTAAATGCCTCGTCTAACCTAAGTGTTGGTTCCGACCTTTGTTGTTGCATTTTAGTTTTGGGTTTTGATTCGAATGCTAACTGTGTGTGTTCAGTTTTTTTAGTGCTTCGAGTATCTATTTGATATTTGGGGCTATAATTTTTTATTTCATTTATTTCTTCCTCGAGATTTTTAAGTCTATCTTCTGCTTTGAGATTTAATTCATTCATAGGGTTCCCTTAATTCGTTAAAGTAGCTAATTTTAACGGAGACGTACCAGTTACCCCACCAGTATTCATAAAATTTACAATATATTTATTTTTTATAAATATAGTAAAAATAAAATTTTAACACACAAAATATTATATACCCAATTAATATAACATTTAAAATTTTAACAACAATAATTCCCCTTACACAATATCAATAATAATTGTTTTCAATAATAATATAATTCAATAATAATTCAATAATCTCTCAATATAATTCTCAATATAAATCTCGGTATAATCTCAATAATAATTCTCAATAATAATTCTCAATAATAATTCTCATAATAATCTCAATAATATAACTCTAGCTCTTTTCTGCCTCAAAATAGTTTTAAATAAATGATATTTACGCTGAAATTATGCCTGGTGCTGTCATGTTGATTGAAGTTGGTTTTTCCTCGTAGTTGTTGAAATTGAAGAGTTCTGCAGTTTCTTCTTTCCCAACGATGATCCGTTTGATTGGACTACCTCCGGTTTAAAATATTGTTGCAAACATTTTTATTTTCTTTTAAAAAAGAAAAAAAAATTTCCACAACAGATATTTTTGGAAATCCTACCGACTGCGCCAAATTGTTGCGTGCCGGGTTTGAAGCCAGCAGTAACAATATTCAAATGTTAATACGTTAACTACTCCAAGAATAAGCTAACGCGAAGTTGTACTATATACGTTTATTAACACTTGTAATTTAAATCAAACAACATAAGAACATAAGTTAAACTTCTAAACGATGATATCAGGCAGAGCTTCTGTACTGGATGGCTGGATACGTCTGACTCTAGGTGTCCATTTGGTCCTCTTTTATACACGGTTGCATCCGGGTTGCCGCCCGTCCTTCGCTGTTTGTTTCGGCAAGTGTACGTATTGCGAAGTTGTCTTGTTGGCCTCGGCTTGAGGGTTTAATGTTTTCACATTCTAATTTTTATTACAACCATCTGTTCCTTTGCGTATTTTAGAGATCTACATAACGACCAAGTTAACCTTCCGTTTTACAGATTTGAGCTTATACTTATATAGTTATCTTATATTTTAATCCAATGAAATATTACGCAGTACATTTTAAACAAGTTTTAATATTACTTCTAAGAATAATAGTTGTATTAATAGTACTGGGTTATGTTTTAAACGAGTATTAATATTACTTCTAAGAATTAATGTTACTTCTAAGAATAATAGTAATATACTGGGTATATTACAATAATAACAAACTAATATTAATAAATAATTTCTAAATCAAGTTTCATTAATTTCTCTTGTTTTTTCTTCTTTTTTTCTGCACCACTTTGATACCTTTTCATCTTGGATTCTAATATTTTAGAAAAACAAAAGTTATATTTTATAGAAGCATACCTAGATTGAATAATACATAAAAAATGTATATTGCTTTCATTCATTACCGTCAAACCGGGTTACTTGGGACACTTCACTCTCTAGGTAGGTATTTATTATTAAGATTCAAAATGGGAAAATATGTTAAAAAAGTTAAAACCGTATCAAAATTATTCGGTAGAAACTTTAAAAAAATCCGTAATAGAATAGAATTAAGGACAAAAAAAATAACTTTTCGGGACGCAGAGAAAAAGTACGGGATTTCAACGTCTACTCTGCACAGAAAACCACTGATAATCGACAGTTTACTGTATATTATATAAAATAATAAAGCTAGTTACACTCGAGGCGTTATGAACGCGCGTGTGTAAAAACTAAAAACTTACCTTTCAAAGCACAAAAATTTAGCAATTTGACAGAACTCGATACGATACTTCTCTCAAGTGATAGATATCAAATAAAATGATTAAAGCTATATCATAGATTGAATATACATAGATAGACCATAGGTATAGGGAAAATGGCAACCAATTTATTTAGTTTAACGATCTCTCAACAGATAGTGCTGCTCGTTTCGTCAATCGATTATTTGAAAAATATTTATAATAAAATTACTTTACCTAGGTAAAGGGCCTTGCCGTTCGTTCAAACCGGTTTTTACTATCTAGATTCTAGACCATAAAAGATAAAACCGTTTGCGCCACACAAGAGCGTTATTTCAGGTGATTTACGTGGTTTTCATTTTTTCTATTATTGCATTATCAAATTATTGTACAATTATATTTTTTTTAAGTCGTTCCATTGATTAAATATACTTAATTATATTTAAGTATATTTAATCAATGGCTATATATTATCTATAATAGTACGTACAACGAATAATGATGTAGCCATGTGGTCCATTAAAATCTATTTTTGATATTTATACAAATAACTACAATAAAATACAGATAACGACGGTTATGTAATTATTTTCGTCACTGCCACCGTCGCCGTATATCAATATATGATAAATATTATCAAGTACTTATTTACCACGACGATAAAATCCACCAAATAATTTTATTTTTAATACTGCGTATAATACCTACAACTTAATTTTTATATTTCATATTGACTTTTGTTCCGTAATCTCGTAAATATGATACAGGTATTATTAAATAAAAAATAGTGTGGTTTTTCGTTTTCACGGGGCCCCTTAAATGAGTAAGGCCCCAAGGCGGGCGCCTACTCCGCCTAATGGGTAATCCAGCACTGCTGGTCACCATACCTATAGTCCGCGAGTCGTTCGGAGCGTTCGGAAAAACAACACGCGCCGACGCGACGTCGCTGCCCGGTTCAGTCGTGCTACGCGGCACGCGGACGAGGGCGAGCGCGGCGCGGGGAAAGCGAAAATCGAATAACACATCGGTCGGTGGAGCGGAGGCCGCGGGGACGGTCATGCATGTTCCACCGCGCCCCGCCGCGCCGTTCGCTGCACGACGCAGTAGCGCGTGCGCATGCGCGTACGTACCGGTGTCGAGGTGTAATTATTTTTTCTACTGCGGGCGTACTGCGTAGTGTTTTCAAGCATGACGTGTTGCGCGAGCTCGCCGCCGGGAATCGGGATCGTTTCCGCACGCGCGCGCGAAGCCGCGGCGACGGTAAAACGCACAATCGTGCGCATGCGCGATGGAACTCGATTCCCCGGAGCCGAGCGACCGGAATAACGAGTAAAAATATCACGGTTGTTCGGAACCGCTGTTGATGCGTCCAAAAGCAGGTGCTGGCTTTGAGGGGCACACTCGGTCGGTTCAGGGTAGTTTTGCCTGTGGGTGGGGGGATGGTAGGGGTTATACGTGCAGCCGTCGTATCGCGTATTTTTGCGATTATGTTGTGATGAGGGCGTGGCTTTATGATTTCGTATTGAAAACATTTTTTACCACGGTAAAAAGAAAACGCCTCTATGTTTTTAACGATGGTGTATTTTTTTGGTATAATAGGTTACTATTATAGGTACTAGATGGTCAACGTATAGGGAAAAAAAGTCGGCTGAGAAAAAATGAGTTCATGACGAGTTGAAATTACATAATAATGTGATGTTGATGTACCCGTAATTCAAGTGTAACAACATGCATTTCGTCGGACAACAATATTCAGTACACGTAGTTGATGCACTTTTTTGTTTTTGAGCCTATCTTTATTTAAGAACATTATCTGTGATTTAGCGTTTTATTATTTAAATAACAAAACAGAATTAAAATTTTTATTTTTATGTTTAAAATATTTGGAGTTTTTTGTTTTGTTAAAAAAAAATGATTGTCATAACACATACTTATTACTAATAAGTTTTCGAATAAAAAAAACACCTACTACATCATTGATAATTTTTCCTAATTAACTTTTAAAAAAAAGATCCACTTCCATGAAATAAAATCGAATGATTATGTTTCGAGATATACAGCGCTCGCCGCTTTTGTTCTCGACAAGTATTTGTGTCAACGGATCTAAAACGAAAAAAAATTATTTTTGGCCGATGTCGCAGGCGAACGTTTTCAACGCAACTGAATGCCAATTCTTATTAAAATAGTAAAAATAAAATCTAGGCGCCTATGCCAACCGTCTCGGTTCCTATCAATTAAAAATAAAAATAAAGATAAAATATCGGTTCAAATCTATGCGCAAACACATAAAAAAAAGGGGTTAGAGAGGACGAACCCTTGATGTTAACAGGCGGTGTCCGCGGTAAAGACCTGCAAGACGTACGATTTGAAAGAAAAAAATTGACATAATAATAAAGTGGGCTCGGTTCGATCGCGGTACGCGTGTAGCGAAAAAACAGCAAACGGGCCACGCACAACGACCGGGAAGTGGTTCGCCGGGTCCGGTAGAGCGGCGGGGTAGTGGCGCGGGGTTGACGTCATCGACGACAAGGTAACCGTACCGCGGACAAAAAGAGGGTCGAGGTTGCCGCGTTCTTGCTCAACGGCTGCAGTGTATTTTTCGTAATAATATTTCGTTATACCGTACGGCCTTGGCCTCGCGCGTACGGTGAGGCGCAACAAGGTGCCTCCAAACGAAATGAACTGAAATAGTGAACGTAGTAAATAGAAAAAAAAAGAAAGCGGACGCCACCGCGATGCGTACACATCTGGTTACCCCGTGGCGGAAATGAGCGACGTGCGGGAGAGGGGAGGGCACGGACGATTATAAGAAACGACTACGAACACTTGAGTGTAAATGTACGCGACGCGAGCCGCGGCGACTTTATGTACCGTAACCGTGTACCGCACGGTCGACACGGAACCCAGGCGTAAATAATATCGATACAATATTATTATTGCGACGATGGGTCGCACATTTTTGGAACTTTACACAATTTTAAATTATAATAACATTATCAGCAAACCTAATCGGAAAAACGACGAGGTGATAATAATATTCATTATTTTTATGTACTCTAAAAAAAAATATTAAAAATTATGAATTCAATGAAAACTAAAAGTTGACGAATTTCCCAAAAATGATAAAATAATAAGTTAATTAAACCTTTTTAATAATACACTTATATTTACCAAACTATTGTCGTCAAAATTGCTTTTGCCCAGGGATGCTCATAAAAAAACACGGAATATGATTATCTCTATTTTCACGGGAGAATTTTAACGGGCTTTCTATAAAAGCCCGTGGGACACCGTGTTTATTAGTAGTATTACCTATATTATGAAAATAAAACTATTTGTAATGTAAAAAGTAGCAGCTCAAAATTATTTCCAAATACTCCAACACTGCCTTATTAGATTATAAAATACGTGAATACACAATAATTTGACATGATGTAGAAAAATAATTTTAATTATCATACCATTATCACTGGACTTTAATTGTTGTATTTTATTTTAATATTTACCTAATAAATGTATAAGCTGCACACAGCTAAATAAAAAACCGGTTTCGACTTACGACCTTTGACAAGGTTATTGGAGTGATCAGCGTCGCTTGACTGTAGCACACAGCGGCATTGAATTTGTAATTTTTTTTCAAAAATACATCTCCTTGAAATTTTAATAGTAGATGAAAATATACTGTCGTATAGAATCGTATAGAAGTCGACTAAATTAAATATCAGAACTTATTCTATGTGCATACTGAGAGTTTTTTCTCAAAAGTAAATTAAAATTTATTTTACTTTCTAAGCTTTTTCTGAACATTCTTTAATTTATTCTACGATTAATATTTTTTGAGAACCATTGGAAGTCCGGAACGTTGCTTAATACTCGAACAATTTACGTTTGACGTCCTATTACATTTATCTACTGTTATTCAATAATCTCCGAGTTTGCCGGGTCAAACCGCATCACAAAACATGTTTCGTACATCGTGCACGATTACACATTTACACAGGAAAAACATTATTAAAAATATAATTTTTGTCTTATATACTGCAGTCTGCAGTTCAAAGTGACAAAGACTTAGTCATCTGATGAATAATATTATTTACCATTCTGAATTCTTATTTGAACGATTCAAATTTCAAATGATAGTGCATTGGGGTCCTTATAAATTAGAATTTGATGTCCTATTTTTCTTTTTATTATACATAAACAATAAACATATACACATATTATACAATATATATATATATACAAATCCGCTTATAACGATATTTAAGGTACCTAGACAATCAGATTTTTATATCCAAACTTCGTTATATCCGGATGACAAAATAAAACTTAATTTTTTTGAAAAATGTATTTTTTTAAAAAATTGTTTGCATTACAAATATGTATTGCATTTTATACAGATCATATTTAGGAATAAGAAAACGTAAGTATTATGAATGTATTTTTATGTTAACCAAATTATGTATGTTTATTATTTTTTAGAAAAATAATCAGTGATAGTACTTTGTATGTGACTAGAACAATAAGATTTTTTAACATAATTTTCAATGTGTTTTAATGGCATTGATACTTCTGGCGTATTTACATCGCTATTTAACGAAACAAAAGTACGTACTTGATCAATTGAAAATATTTAATAGAAACATCACTTTCTAAACGTTGAATTATTTTCACTTTTGCTGCGATAGAAAAACAACGACGTCTTTTATTCGACATTTTTAAGGTAAACGGATCAACACGGTAACAAATAGAAATCAAAACGATGACTGAGATGTGTGAGACTTGTGTGCCCTATGGCCTATATCATACACGTATATGAACCATATTGTGTATCTCAGTATCTGTAGACCGTTATATTGATTAGATTACGAATTGTTGCACAGGTCGAAATCAAATCAATCGTTATAGGAGAATATAAAAACCAATTTTAACTTCGAAATAACACCGTTATATCCGAACTATCGGTGTAACCGACGTCGTTATTATATCCGACCAGAATTATTCCACGCGAGATATGAAACCAACCAGGAATATGGCTGACAATCGTTTTATCCGGAATATCGTTATACACGGCATCGTAATAAGCGGATTTGACTGCACTAGCTTTCAGAATTTCACACAGTTTATAGTCAATGGGTCGTTAAAAAAAGAAATAAAATTTACAAATAGTTAAGAAAACTTCAATGAATATTTAAAACTGAAAATCTATTATAAATTATAATACATATTAATATATAGTTTTACTATAATTCTATGTTCGCAGTAACATAACCATTATATTTCTAAGTATACTGTTTAGTGAGCCTTATGTCCGTATATTATAACATTAAATATAATGATGTGTTTCTAATAATTTTATTTGACAATATATCATTCAATGTATGAACTATGAAGATAACCTTATTGGTTAAAAGATTCTTATACAATAAATCGGAAAAAATATGTTACACATCAATCTCAATTGCAATAAAAATGCGAACATTTCATAAAAAAACCAAATTGTGTTAACTATATTTCAGAGGCGCTACTTATTAGTGACTACTCCATCAAGTTGTCGTGTCATTTAATATAATTGTTTTGCTCTTTTGAGTACTCAAATAACCTCGTTGTACTCATACTATTTATTGTAAATATCTTTTAATGTTAAAAAAAAAAGAAATCCTTAAAAATCAACCGGTGCCATACGATAACAATCATTGTTGCTACGTTCATATATTCATACTTATAAATTAGTTAAAGAGAAATGAAAATACATCTCGTAGTATACAACGCCGTTGAATTTAATTCGAGAACGGTTGGCTCGGTCGGTGGGTCGAAAATCGATACGTAGCTAATTAGAATGATGAGCGGGGAAGAGGCGTCGCTAAGCGCGGTGCGCGCAGTCGTCGGACTTCTCCCGATTCCCCGGGCGACCCCCTCCCGTGAAGTGATGCGTCGCGTTCGAAGGACTCGGTTCCGTAAACGCGGCGGCCCAGGCACACTATGAGCGTTTTCACACCCGCCGATATTATCGGTGTCGGTAAAGTAAAATTGTGTGGTTTCAAATGGACGGTTTTCACGTTGACACCGATATCGGTGAGCATGTCGGACAGACGACCAGTATCGGACGATATTTTTATCGTTCCGATTTCAATGATCAATACAAATAGTATTTTGCGAAAATAGTTGAAAAACTTAATTTCATCTTCCAATAATTTGTTGAAAGTTGTATAAAATGCACCTTCCACATATCTAACCTCTAACATGGCGTGAACCCATTACCTACTTGTTGAGGTTTCATTTAATTTACGTTTTTTTCGAAGACGCAACAATGCAAGTGCTAAGCTTTTTTTATTCATTTTAATTGAATTAATTAAAAAGGATACTAATTTAAGTTAGGCACCTAAACAGTGTACACGTACGATTTGAGTACGAAAATCAGTGATATAGTTCCCCACCGCCGCCGATAATATCGGTCGTAATGTACAAGCAATATCCGACATCGTCCGACACCACCGACGACAATATCGGTCGTTAAAAGTAACACTGTGACAAAATATTATTCCGCGCATCGACCGTGGAAAGAAGAATAAAAGTCATGGCAACAAAAGTTATCGACCGTCGTCGGAAACGGTCACGCACGCGCGCCGCCCGCGGTCGTCGGGGGAACCGGGAACACTGGGCACGCACAGCGTTCCGATCCCGAAACTTCCCTCCGCGCCTCTTTTTCGGTTTTCACTTGTGGTCAACCTGAACGTGTTCTCCCTCGGTCGGGCATCGGGCCTCTCTCTTTACGGCGTCACGTCGTCGCGGAACAAAGGAAACCTCCGAAACGTCCACGCGCACGCTCGCATCTACGAGTATACGGTCACGTACGCATTTGACGCACGCACGCTTGCGCGCACGCGCGTCGGCACCAATCGCTCGTACGCACGCGCGGGCACACTGCTTGCTGACGACCGGTGTGTCGGGTCTCGGGTGATGTTGTACACCACGGTTATACGATATTACGTCGTATCGCCGGAGAAAAAAAAAAAAATGAAAAACGAAATTAACGTTGGTACAAATTTTGTGAACCAAATGTGGTGGGACGTGCGGAAAAAAAATTTACAAGGGGTAATTGAACATTTTACTGCAACGCACTAAAATGTTTTTCAATAGTATTGTTGTTAATTTTGGTATAAAATCTTGGAATTATCAATGGAATCCTTAATTCTCAAAGGTTTTCTAATTTCTTTCACGCTTACTTGGTTACACATCTACGTTGCGATAGTTGAATTCAGGGGCGTATCCAGCTCATCTTCCAGGGGAGGGGGGCCGAAATTTAATCTCAAATCATGCTTATAAAAGTTTATGTCTATAAACGAAAGCCTGTTTCCCCTTCATCGAAGCCGTTATCACGTTGTGATCAAGTAGTGAAAACCGTAAAACCAAACAGTCCGTAGTCCGTACTACCACAGAATACTACTGAAGAACAATTGTAATACCGTAAAAGCTAATCAATTTTGTTACAAATATATAATATTTTTAATTTGTATCATATCACCATTGGTATCAACTTTCATTCCCCCCATAGCATAAAAAGAGGGAGATGGCGGGGGAAAAAATAGATCTCGTAAGATAAATAATAATAACAATAATAATAATTATATAACTATTATAGTATTATATCATTTTACTCTATCTGGCGGTGAACATCTACGTCCTCGATTACAAATTTTTGTTATCACCCCAAATATTACGCCTTTGTTATCAATCACAATTATAATCTAAATTATAAACCATAAATTATAGCGCAAGTTTATCAGGTTTATTATCAGCTTTCTGCACGGTTTGGGATTTTCATTGGAAAATATAATTTTCCTAAAATTCACTGAAAATACTTTATCTAAAATTTAATACGTGTAAATTACAAAATGTGTAAATTACAAAACGTGTCCTTTTTATCAATGACTACTAATGAAGGGACGAAATTTAGTAGAGGAGAATTGGCAAGGACTTGTATGGACGACATTATTGGTAATCAAGAGTGTAATTTATTGTATTGCTTGAATTTATTATGCTTATCAAGGCCAAAATAGGTAAGTTTGTGATTAACTGTATTGAATGTATTTTAAATAATTGTATTCCATACTTTATTTCTAGTGCTTCACGTGAATGATTATTGGTTCCATATTTCTATTTTCAAACATCGGTAGTCAAAAAAAAAAAAATATTCAAGTTCACTACTGCTGTTCAATTATGGTTCATGTTTGTTCTGATAATTGTTCATATTGTAACTGTTCTTCGTAAACATCAATTAAAGGTAAATGATTTTATCTATAAGTACTGTACACTTTGCATAATATAAGTATTTCACCTTTTCACTGATACATTATTAATTATGTTCTGCAGTCTGTCTATGCCACACAAAATAAAATATTTTTTATTTTAATATTTTTGAGTTATTTGATTAAAGAAAGTCATAGAACAAAACTGTTATGTTATTTTATATATTTGAGATCTTAATTGACTTAATTATTTAAGCTTAAAACACTGCAAGACAGAGTTTCCTAAATTCTTATGGGTACCGTCAAATTATAATATAATATAAAGTATTTTTTGCATCATGTAAATAAGCAATGTAATTTTAAGTATGGAGCAGTGAAAGGGTGAAACATTCTCATTAATGGAAATATTGTTATTTTAGGTATAGCATTTAGTCAACATACTTTCTGGTGCTAATTTGGTATGCGTTCTACACTTAGTCTAAGTTTGGTATGCGGATATTTGACTGCAATGTGTTATCTACCTCGCTTTTATATAATATGTTGCGCAAACCGAATCATAAAAAACAATATAAAATATAAAAAAACTGACTCAGACACTTGTCTGTAAAGAATCATCAAAAAAATAATATGTAAAAATACAAAATATAAAATAAAACCCAGTCAAAACGATTTATGTATACTGTAGACTGTAGAGCACATACCGAATCGGAAACTTGTCGGTAGAGCGCATACCAAATCAGAAACTTATCGTTAGAGCGCATACCAAATTAGCTCCTACTTTCCTAATGATATTGGACATATGTATATATCATATTATGTGTGTAATATTTATATATAATTAAAAAAATTAAAATTAAAATTGTTTGTAAAAAAACTATATATTCTAGTTGTAATGGTGAAGATGAAAGAAAACTTAAAACCTCAAATGAACTGCTCATAAAATGACACTTGAAAAGGAGATAAAAATACATTTTAAAATGTATATGTACTTCAATATTTAATCATGATCAAGAATGACAATAAGTTTAATAAAACAGTAAATATTTAAAAATCATAGGTAAAAGTAATTTTATTTTAAAAATGTTTCACTTTTTTCAGAAAATTAAGAAGCATGCAAATTGTATGCTGTAATTGAATAGTGTCCAAAGCTCTGAAAGGAGGCACCATCAACCCGTGGTCCGCAGATCTCATGTAGCAAATGTAACTTTTTTCTGAGGCCCTCCTAATATTTCTCATGGTATTTAAAATTCCATTTTTATATCTCAAATCGTAATAAATATAATTTATTAATTTTATCTCATTCATTGATTTCAAGTAATCTGACTTCTAAGTACTCTAGAAAAAATTGCAAAATAGTAATGTTCGTAAAAGTTCTTTTATATTTAAAAGTTTAAGTCTTAAAATATTTAACCTAAGTCTTTCTGAAATATGATTTGATGGTACTTATTAAAAGTTTTGTTAAAAAAATGTTTGATATTTTCTATACCACTTTTATTTGTATGAGCAGACATTTGCACTTGTTTTATATAGAAAAAATAAATATTGTTCCCGATTAAGTAAAAAATACTTGAAATGCAATTTTACAAATATTCACATTCAATTTAAAATCCAATATAAATAAACAAAGGAAAAATATTAAAATATATTAAATAATATCTCAAAAATTACTTTAAATATTTGTAAAATTTTTAGTTTTTAAATCAGTTTTAAAACATGACATTTCTAGTCTGAGAATTCATAATATTATTCCTGGATGATAAATCAACTAAATATGAATTCTAATAAATTACTAAACATCTAATAGTACCTTTATTGGAACATATTATGTATAATACAATTGAAACAATTGCTGTTTCAGCTATTATTTTGTTTTACTTTACATTTACCAAATTAAATTAAATTGTCTATTGTCTATTCATATTATCATACATCTTGAACAGATTTGGTAAAATTTTCTTTTGGTTCGGTTTTACGATTACATTTCTTCTTAGTAGTGTTGGAATTGATAGAATAGTTTCAAATTGATTTTATAAATTATTGGCCTAAAATAATATATATATTTATTATTATATCATAATGGCATAAATGGGCAATTATTTATTACTTTAAAAGAAACATTTCTTTGTAAAATAATATAGTGATAATACAGTCAAAATGGACTGATGAATGATGATAAATTGGTAACTACTAATTGTTAGTTAATGAATTATTTGTGAGTATAATTAATGGCACTAGAATTTATTTAATGATATTTTCTTGTGATTGTTAAAACTTTTAATTTCTGTATTAGACTGAACTAAAAGTATCAAAACTATATTATAAAGTAATAGCGTATTTTCTTGTATTAATAAAAAATCATACTCAATGAATCCTTGAGCAAATTTTGTTTCAAATGGATTATTTTATTACATTTAATGAATTTATTAACAATGTTAGTTTTGTAAAATTTTTAAAGTAATCAATCAAATAATTAAGTGGACCAATAAAATTTACATTTTTGTTTTTACTTTTTAAATGATTCTGATTTTCAATTGCTATAAATTAGTCATCTATCATCACATTACCTTATAAAATATGTGTATATCAAAGTAATAATATAGAATAACAAAGCACACTGCTAAGCTATTAGATTTATTATTATTATTCCTTTATATTATTAACGTTATGTTATGACATATAAGCTTTTATAATATATATTGAATTAAATTTTTTTTAAATATAATCAACAAAAATAATACTCATATGTTTTTATGGGATTAATGTATTTCATTTCATAAAAGTCATAAAAAAAATTATCTCTTTCTATGCTCAAAATCTAAAATTAAATTTACTGTTTCATTTCAAATTTTTTTTTCTAGGTTTCTGAATCCAATTATTCATTCCTTGAAATTGAATGGATAATAACAGCAAAGGATAAAAATGTTTGAAAACGTTTTGGCTACTCTAAAAAAATTTGGTATATAACTTTTCTGCTTACTCATATTTTCAATACATTTTAATTTGATTATATTTTATTTTGTCACTTCTGGTAGATTAAAATATCGGATTAATAATAATTGTAATACTGCTAAATCTAGAATGTAAAAATGACTTTTAAAAATGTAGTAAGTAGTAATATTTTGTTTACTCCAGAAAAATATTTAAGATATTTAAATTATGTAGTTTAAGTTATCTGTTAATTTTATGTGTCCATTTTATATAAGTTATTGTTATTATCTTTATATGGTACTTTATTATAAAATATTTTTATTATAATTGTATTAATATAAGCACTTGTAAACTCCCCTAGATGGCACTGCGTATGTGCTCTAAGCTGTCTAGAGGAGACGGTTGTTGTTTTAAGAAAAAGGTTGTTGTGGTTGTGCGTTGATGAGTGACTGGTGACCTGCGCCGTTGCGAGGTCGACCGGACGTTAATCAACTGTCGTTTTTTTAATAAAGATCAAATCTTTTACCTAGTTGTTCGTCTTATGTTAATTGTTCTTGTAGGGAAGTTAACACACTTATTGTAAAATTTGGGCATTTGTATCCCATATAAGTTAAGAAAAATTATTATTGTTATTGTTATTAAAAATAATTTGTAAATTGTATTTGTCTCCAATACATAAGTAAACAAATAAGATTAATTGTAGTTCAGTATTGTATAACTAATTCCATATAATGGTGTAAGAGCACATATTGTTGCTTACCGTCAGTAGAAAAATTCCAATCATTAGTTTAAGTACTGTGTAGACGTGTTTATATATTTATATCTAAACTACAGTATAACCTTCTTATTCAATATAGAATAATTGTTATTTTTTTTTTTGTGCTAAGAATTTTCAGCATCTGAGGCTATTATATGTTGATCATTTTTTTTAAGGCTCATAAACAATGTAGTATTCGATTAATACTTGAGTGGGTTATCCTTCCGAGTATTAGTGGCTAGAGGCTTGGCTTAACTGAAGCTGGCCAGCCAGAAAACAACAATAAACCATCCTGCTTCTCTATGTCTTATAAATATTTATGTACTTACTGAAACTAAAATTAATTTACTTGTATGTAATTTTTTGTCATATAAAATCTATAACATTTCCATTATAAAGTCCAGAAAATGTAGTTTTTAGTTATAATTAATTTAGGTAATCATGATAGCTACGTAAATACCTCAAATTGATAAACTAATATTCATCTAGCATTGTACGTCATAAAATTAAATGTGATTAAATATGATTAAATGAAAGTTGATATTTTTAATGGTTCAAGTGATGATTAGGGTATACAGTTAATTTGAAGAAAACTAATTATGAATCATTTAAAAGAAGTTGTTAAAATGGCTTATACATTGTTAAAGTTTATCTTATATTTTTCATGTAACTATATTTGAAGTTCTGTTTAATTATTTAAAGTTAACAAGTTAATTTTACCTAGTTAGGTAATGATTAGGGCCCGGATTTCAATGCAAAGTGCATATTTTTTTGGTTGATCATACACAATGCTTTCTAAGTACATAATTCGATTCATGTAACGAGGGTTTGAAAGCTACACATTTTATTTTGCATTTTTTTGCATATTTCAACGTTTTTTCATTTTTAGAGCATTTTTAGCATTATTGGATCATTTTGTTGGTTTTTAATGCATATTTGTTCAATATAGATATAAAACTTGGACTATTCAAAAAATTATCTTAAGATAAATTTTCCATACACATTGTCAATTTTTTTTTTCGATTTAGTTTTTATCTTATCTTAATTTATTATTGACTATAGATTGTCACCCGTATTCGGTCAAATAACAAATAATCAGTCATTTTGTGTTATATCGCAGTCGTTGCTCGTATTACGTGCGTTTGTGATTTTAATGTGTTAAAGTTAAATAGTGTGTTCAATAATGCCCCAAATAAAATCATCTACTTCTTCTCGCTTGCATTATATTATTATGTCTCATTTATAAATTATAATTTGTATAAAAAAAAATATATGGCATTTTTAAGGTCATTTTTGTGGTAAATTGTATTTTTTAAGGGCATATTTACGGTCATTTTTGTGGTAAAATGCATTTTTTAAAGGCATTTTTGGCTATTTTTTAGAGCATATCTGTATGGTTTTAAGTGCATTTAAATCCGGGCCCTAGTAATGATTATTCAGAGCCTTTCGTAAATTAGCACTTGCTATTTTAAAAATTAAATATGTATTCAATTATTTTAAATTTTAAAACACTATTCTCTTTTCATTAGTATGTATTGTCAAAATATTAATTAAGTGAAAGAAAATATCCTTCAACTTAAAGTAATTAATTCTACTCGAGTAATTTTGTTGTGAGTTTATACAGTTGAAATGCTTACAATGAATGTAGTAAATATTAAATTTATGTAATGTATGAATGAGATGAACTTACTTAGGCTAACTAAGAAAAAGACAATTTATTTTGTTATAGTGATTGTTATTTTTAAATTTAGTTTTAGTCTGTACAAATGTGTTGGTATGTTAAGCAAGTTTATGAAAAATGCACCTAAAGTCTTAAGTAGGTTAGGGATGATAATCATCAATTTTATTTGGGCAATTATGGGGATTAATAGTAAGTTTATAATTTATTTTTAAAAGTCACATTTATCGTACACATAACTGATAATAAATATTTGAAATAAGACACTAAGTTAAAGTACATCTTTTAAGCATTTTAAAAGTACCAAAAAAGTGTTAGTTTATGTTTAAATGTAAATAATGAAAAAAAAAACATATTTGGCAAGCATTCTATCCCAGTATCCCACTGTACGTTAGGTAGGTTGCGGATTGCATTCAGTTGCAGCTTGGCGACACGGTGGTCCAGGCTGAAGGAAGTTATGTATTATGTATTGAATGTCATTTTTTTTTTTGTTAGTTATTGCTTATAAGTTATTAGAGTTATTACTTATTAGTTTATATGTGGACACGTCTGTAGTCTTTGTTCTGACAACACGGCACACCTTTGAATCGACTTATTCTTTTAGACAATTCACATACAGCACACGTATTGTTGTCTCAACCATAGGGCTAGGTAATTTGGGTCCTCAATCATTTGTGTACATTTTGAAAGTGTTAATCGAGTTCCGGGGAAAAAAATGGTAGTCTGGGTCCCGGCGACTAGCTCTTACATTCCTTGCTGTAGTTATTTCCACCAAACAAAAAATATGTTTATTTTTTTTGGATTAAAATTATGTACATTTTTTTCAAAATATTAATTTATTTAGTGTAATGTAGTGTTGTGTTTTGTGTATCGAATAAACATAAACTTGCATTTAAAAATCTAATAATTGCACTAAAAACAAAACATAAGCAACTAAAATTACATTCTGTTTGTACCACATGAAAAGTAAAAAAAAAATTATAAGGCATTGCAACCATTTTTTTCTGTAAACTTATCTACATAATTTGAATTTTTATTTTTTCAACTATATATTTTTTTCACCGATATCATAATTAAAGACTTTAATATCTCTCCTGAGTCCTAGTGGTTTTGAATTTGCTCTTCACCTTATATCAAAAATGCATCCAAGTATTAATATACTAATTGTATTATATATACTAATAAATAAATTACTGAACTAGACAAAATTAGTAAATGTATTTTTTTTTTTGCATGGTTAATTTTGATAAAATTCTTTGTACAGAAGCTGTTGTCACTGGCAAGAATAAGTAAATGTTATTATATAATCAATTAAATATTTGTAATCTACATTTAAATGAGATAGAACTTCAGGAATGATTTGTGCATTTTTGACAAAATTTCGTATTATTTTATATTGTGCTGACGATCTATTAGAGTCTATTATTATATCGTTTGGATTAATTTAAAATATGTTCTTCAGCATGAAAACTGTTTATATTTTTTGGTTCAAGAAGAGCAAAGTCAGTTAAAGCCTCAAGGAATAATCTTGTTTTTTTTTGAAAAAATTTATAGCAGCATCATGCAAGTGCCAGCTTGCCTTTAGGTAAAATAGGTCGGATGTATCAGTTTATAATTTTTATATTTAGATAATTTTTTAAACTGGAAACTTTACACAAAATATATAGTCTTGATTCTCATTTTCTAAATTTCAAATACTTGTAAATAGAATAAAAACTGATAAAATATTTTGAAATTTACACCATCTTTTGGAAACATTTATACAAAAGTTCTGATAAAATATTTCAAGTCCCTCAATTTTTTATTTTTTGAATAACGATGAAATAACTACACCGTTAGAAATTGCGGAAACACCCGATTTCATCAAAATATAATTTTCTAACATTTATAATTTTTTTTACATTTTTAGGTTAAATTTTTTTTTGTTCCATGGAAATAAAAATGTTGTCTAGTACATAATACTACATTTTCAAGTCTAAAGTATTGATATTGAAATGATTATCAACTTCTAACTTCAAAAAGTATACAGATTTCGTGATTTTTATCAAATTTCAAATTTAAATGCTTATTAATAAAAATTGTGCAAAAAAACTGAATGTTTTCAAAATTTTTTCACACGAGTCAAAACAATATACGACGAACATTGGGTAAAAATTTGAAAATAAACTAAAATTTTTTTATTAACATTTTACAAAAAAAAAACTAAGAAAACTCTCAAATTTCAAATGGCTATAAATAACACACAAAAATCCAAAACTGTTTGAAATTTATATCATCTCTAGATAATAGTCATATAAATATTTGGTGAACATTTTTAAGTCTATATGGGCAGTTATTTTTAAATTAAAATAAAAAAAATATAATATTTTGGGATCGAAATCCTAACCCGAAGTTGTTGGTAGGATAACGTTTTTTAGGAAAAAGTTGATGACATACGCGATAAATAAAAAATTATGAAATTGCTATTAAATGCTAATATCGACAAGATTTATGGATATGATATCGATAAAGTGATAATATAGGTATGTTTCAAGTGGTTAAGTATTAACTCCTTAAGGGTTGGGTAGTGCTTGGTGAGGAAAATGCTACACTGTGCAGGAATTCGATGCTTGATCCCGATTTTTGCACTGTTTTTCTTAATTCTTCGGACAACTATTGGGAAATTCTAAAAAATGACTTCCTCAAAGGAACAACTAGACGGTATAACCTTTCAATTCATTCCTATCGTTTCACTCAGAACGTAAAAAGATTAGTACACTCGATTAAGAACAACATTTAAGGGAGCGAATGATCCAAAATACTGTATTAATACGATAACCCTATTTGAGTATATTAATTCTGTATCATTTAAGTTTTTACCAAAAATGTAATATTATAAAAAACATATATTTTTAATTAAATTTCAAAATGTATACAATAACTATAAGATTTTACTTCTAATTAAGAATATGAGTTATTAAAAAAAACATAATTTGTTTATATGCCGGAACTACTACCTGGGAGGCTGGGACTTAACCAACAATCTTTTTTTTTTCCGGGACCCAATTAACCGAGAAAAGTTCATTTGGAATTCAATTTACCATAGCCGTTCGCGATAATCGTATTTTCATTTAATTGCTATACTTTAATTTGTTGTTTTTGTAACTCACCAGTCACTGTAAATAACTAACTAATCAATTATTTATAAATACTATAGTATACGTAATCCCCTTCTCCGGTACAATTTATGGATTATTCAAATAGAGTTTATTTATTTTTATAAAGCATTATGTCAACATCAATATACGTACTTCTACCGACAAGGGATGAGTATTGTGATGGCTAATTATTTATTAGTGATTAGCAGTGCTCGGATTTATATGTATTATAATAATCAAAACACAAATAAAAAATCGCTTTATATGTGACAAAAAATGAAAATATGGATGGTTACAGAACTTTTTTTTTATTCATATATATGACAGAAAAATTAAGATTTTTTAATCGAAATTGATAATTACCATGAAATTGAACTATATTTTATTTTGATACCAATGAAATACCATCTAGGTCAGGGATGGCCAAACTGTGGCACGCGTGCCATTTGTGGCACATTTGTTGTTATTGAATAGCACACCAGTGTCAGATAAAATAACATAATTTTATTCTTAAATATTTCTAAAACAAAATATTATTAAATTAGATTATTTTTATCGCGCAGTGGAAGTTCCCGATACGAGAATTATTATGGTACAATAACAATTTTAATCGTGTGATAAAACGAATGAACTGTCATAAAATTAGTACCTATGAAAAAAATCTAAAATCTAAATTCATATATATACGAGTATATATATATGTAAATAAATAAATATTTTTTAAGGCACAGTCTCAAATTTGTATATATTATTTGGCACAATAAAGAAAAAGGTTGGCCACCCCTGATCTAGATATTTGTCAAATCTGTTCAAATTGTCAAAGTTTAATGCTCTACTGCAGGGGTCACCAACTTATTTATTTGGGGGTCCGTTTTGAAACTTACTAAACTTTCCGCGGTCCAAACAGTTTCAATGACTTTTAAAAAAAAGATTACACTAGAAATATTTAATTTTTAATGTGAAAAATTACATTTTTTAGTTTTCACGAGCTTCCTAATATTTAATGTGAAGTTGGTGCAACTGATTTGCATTAACTCGTTAAGATACATTTTTCCTTTAAACTCGATAAAATATACTAGGTGAGCGAATCGCTCTACGCGCGAGTAACGGTGTTCAAATTATACGTGCGAGTCATGACGGGTTAAATATTTTTATGTTATAATGTAATATCAATTTTGTATGACACATTTATAGTTTCTATATAATACAAATTTAAAAACTACTACTCGTACGTGGATAAGGGTCCTTAAAAAAAGTGTTCGCGGTCCGTATCCGGACCGCGGTCCGCCAGTTGGTGACCCCTGCTCTACTGGTTTGAACACAGATTTGTTTCGACTAAAGAACGCGCTACTTCAACCGATCTAATGGGCGCAAATTTCGTACTTTCAATATTATTACAAGATTACGATAAGTTAACACACATTGATAAATACAACCGTATCAAATAATCGTATAGAAACGAAATGTCTAAACCCTAACTGTGTAGGAAGAAAATGGTATTATTGAGAAATATGTTAAAAATCAAATATAATTAATTTTTTTGAAAATCACCTGAAACGAATTTATCACTTACCTAAATTAATTTATCAAGTCAGAGTAAAAATATTTATTTACATATAAATCCGAACCCTAGTTATTACTTATGATTATTATTGATTATATTGCATTTCTCATTTCGTAGTATGTTTTTTATATCGCGGAGAAGAATACATATCAAATGCATCTTCATGTGATCTTTAACTTTGAATATTTGTGTATTTGAATTATAATTCTATACCGTCTTATGTGACACAAAGCGACTAGGTACACATAGAACTATGCATAGAAGTTTTCTTTTCAATTTTTTATTAATTATCGAACCCAAGAAATTAAGTGTAAATTAATGTAATGGTTTAAAACAATAATTTAATTTTGAAATTTGTATATCTGATTATTGCGGTTTAATACTTCTCTAACAAATTTACGGAAGAAAGCCGATTTAAAATACAATGAAGATACCATATTTCCAATAACTAATTTTTTATAAAAAAAGTACACGTAAATGTGCTCAAATTATTAATTTGAACTCGAACTTATTGTTTAATCTTCAGTGAGCCACGTTGGAGAATGTTTTACTTCAGTTGTAATAAGATGTTTACACGTATTACATTTTGGTTTTAGAATTTACATTTCAGAAATAAGAAATTTAATATTTGAACTTCTATACTTATTAAGTAACTAAGTATAACGCTATACATATTTTATCTAAAAACATTAATTCAACAGTCTTGCGTATATCCATAGGTCAATGTCCCTGGCAGCTGGCACATAATATGACATAGCCATATGTTTAAGATATGGAGTACTTTTTTTTTATAGATAAGATCAGCGAAAACTCAACCATCATAATATACACTTTTAGGCTATTGTACAGAAATTAGAAATGGTTACAAATATGTTGAAATGATAAAAAAGTACTACAAGTAGCATGTTAGTAGTGTTCACCATTTATCAATATGTTACGATTTACTGTCGTTAAAAGTGTAATTTTTTGATTTGTTGTACAACATCTGACATCATCTAAGGATTATATAATGACGTATCATGTATACTCGGCTGCATCGCTGCATATAGCATGGGATGATTTAGGTGTGGGGCTATACACTTCATTAGTTCAAGACGTATAATACAAAAAATCGAGTGCTTAAAATGTTTTTAGTAGGCATTATCTAAAAATGTTTCAATCAATATAATTCTGAGTCATGATTGTTATAATTTAATTATACGAATAATTAAATCACTTTGGTTAAATTTAATTTTAGTATTTATTTCAGAATATTTTTGGGTACACTATAGATCAGGGGTGGGCAACTGGCGGCTAAAAAGGTCTAAAGACTGGCCGGCCCATGGGCGTAGCGAGTGTGGGGCAGGAGAGGGCAAGTGCCCCTCCCCCTGCACTACAAACTAAATTGTATTTCTTATACCACACGTGTAAGTTTTACGTGTAAGATTTTGCCAATTATTACCAAATTAAAGACTTGGAAAGTGAAGCAGAATTATGGTACAACATCTGGAAGGAGAAAAAACTGAGTAGAAGAAACAGATATTTTCTTTCCTAAAATAAAACAAGCCTTGCATATTTCTTTAGCTCAGCCATATACAACTATTACTATTGAGAGGTCATTCAGTACGTTAAGAAGGGTAAAGACTTGGTTGCGTTCAACGATGACGGAAAATCGTCTGAATGGTAAATCAAAATAGTTTTTTATATCAATGCAAATTAATAATTATATTAATCATATACAATGTAAATTATTTCAGGTCTATGCATACTAAGTGTGCATAGAAAGCTGCTAGATGAAAAAAAGGAAGAGATGCAACAGAAAATTCTCAGCAGATTTTGCGAAGACTCTAGACCAGCGTTTCTCAACCTATGGTACGCAAAAAGCTTGAAGGTGGTACGTGAAGAAAAATCGCAAAAGAAACAATTAAATTCTAATCTATTTTGTGACCACTTATATGTGTGGAAATACATTAATTCACTTATTTTATAAAAAAAATAAATGCGTAGAAATGAATTGAACGTAGAAAATGATTTTAGACTTAAATTTGCCAACAAGGAGCCTGATACTGACGACTTCTTGCATATAAAACAAACCATACAATACGATCCCTACTATCTCTTTTTTTATTTATCTGAATAACATCAACAACAATGATCATTAGTTACAATTACAATTACAATTACAATTATTTAAAAGTTCATATTATTGCCCTAAATTAGAGTTATTATATCGAATTGTATGATTTTGATATTTTATAGAATTTTAAATCGAGTAATTAGTAATCCTAGTACTTCTAGTATCTTGTAATTTAATTAATTTCAAATTGTTTTTAATAATAATTATACATATTTAATTTTACTTTTGTTCATTAAATGCTAATATTTTTATAATTATATAGTTCCTAATCAAACCTAATAAAACACTTCATACAAAACCGATAATGTTTACACTTTTTTGTAAGCAAACGCAGAGTTTACTAAGTCAGGTGGTACGTGAAAATGTTCAAAATGTGACGGTGGTACTCGGACATTAAAAGGTTGAGAATCGCTGCTCTAGACGATTGTCATTGTTATAATTTAAAAATAATGATTAATGAATAATATATTATAAATAAATACTTTAAAAAAAATTGAGTTTTAATGATTTAAAGTTGGCTACATAACTGCCCCCCCCCTGATTGAAATCCTAGCTACCCCCTTATTTGAGTAAAAGGGCCAGACTGTCTGGCCCTATTACTCACTTAATGTTGCCCATCCCTACTATAGACTACAGAGTACAGACCATTTTTCTATTAACCTTTTTTATTCATATTACCCTAGTAGACTTTGAAAAATCACATTCTCTATTTTCAAACCTATCTTGGTTTTGTGGAAACTTGTTAGGCATGTAGAATGATAAATTAGATTAAATATAAATCAGTATAAAACTTTATATTACTTTTTTTTTGTAACGAAAATCATCAACTACCTCCCCCATCCACGATGAAATATTTATAAGCTAATACTTATTTAATTTCTCTTGCGCTCAATTGTTCGGCGTTTAGTTTAGTTCTCTAACTATTTTATGGTCTTGACACTTTCACGCCAACACGGGGAATGTAGGGAATGATCAAAGAAGGAGAAATAATTGTTATGGCTGATAGTTCACTCTCCGACCATGGTAAGCCACCGTGCTGGGAGTAGCGGGACACAAAGGATTTTTCGCTTTTCCCGATGTATAGACTATACCTTATAGGTAAATGTTAACGACTGCCTGTGTCGTCACAAACAAAGTCTATTGCCTTTGATCAACCCATTAAATCTAGCCAGTGGGGTCAGATGCGACTGGTGCACACCTCGCTGCGTCTGTCGTGCGGTATAATTTCACAGGTATTGTCCTGAAAGCGGCTTTGAAGATTTTTGCATGATAATTTACTCCAATCGAGGTATACTCGTATACTCATTGCAAGTCACTCACGAGTACAGAGGACGTAATTAAACTTTGTAATTAGACATTTTCACGGCGCGTACTATGTTCTTCATAGCATACGTGTAACGAATTTAGTAATGGTTCTGATAAAATTCTATGAAAGTTGTCCAACAACGTAGCACTAAGAAAGTGGATACTTCCAACATTTTCGTCAATACTTTGGTATAAAATGGTTATTTTTATTATTATGAAGATTTTTGTATAAATAGAAGACATAAATCTCATGGTGCAAACATTCACTGCCGGTCTTGTCGTGTTGAACATAATGTATGTCCTCATTATTAATTTTCTGTGTTAGACTATCCGCATTAAGACCCTTGCAATGTTTTCATTATAAGATTTAAACCATAAAGAACTAAAAATTATCTATAATAATTGCAATTCTTAAAATGTTTGTATCCAATTACCATTAAAGCACTCACAAGGCATTAGCAATGACCTAATTTTATAAATAATGATAATGTTGTAAAATAAAAATTAAATCTTACCCATCAGAGTAACATTAGCGGCAAGTGGAGCCGTCGAGGGCTTGTTTTTTACGAACGATGAACCATTCTGCTATGGTAATCTTTCATTTTAGTCGATGGTCATCTTAAGTTAATTGTGATTTGACGCAAGAATTAAAATATTATGGTCTTCGGTCTTCATCGCCTACATCTAATATAGGTATCAGGTGTGTACCATTTAACTTCTAACGGTTCGGATTTTATAGCACCGAAAGGTACTAAAATATTCGATTTAATATGTTCTAAAAACATAAAAAATAGCAGCAAAAAAAAAAACAAAAAAATTGAAAATCAAAATTTTATTACCAAATATAAAATAACGCATTTATAAAAAAACTTAAATCCCATTCTTCTGTAAGCAATTAAGAAAAAAACTTATATGTCCCTATGCGTGAAGACATTGTATATATGCAACTATTCAAAATTATCGGGAAATATGAATAAAATTCAATTATTTATTATTTATTAAGTCGTAAGTGTTGAATATTCGATAATGAAATCATTTAATATATTATTATGAAACAAAAATGTGGGTATTTTTCTTATGGGTAACATAAAAATACATTTTTTCATTCAACACAGACGAGATTTATGAGATATGCAGAATAAAGCGTAATGTTATGCATATTAGCAGAATATAAAACTAAAAATCTAAAATACATACTTCAAATACAGCAAATGCTTTTTATATTATAATCAAATCTCAACCTTGCTTATAAGAATACAAAGAAAATGTTGACATTTATTGTCGTCACAGCGAATTGTCACTTTTATTCGGGCCACTGAATGAAAATTAAAAAAAAAAAAACGTTTTATAGGCATATATCATCGTTTCGAGCAAATCGCTTAACGTTCTTATATATTTTGACCTGATTTCCCTCTATTCTTCAGAATTATTATATACATGTAATATAGCTATCATAATTTCCCATTATACTTTTATACGAAAAGGAACTCTTGTGGATGCATGGAAATGGCGTGAAAAAAAACATGAAGAGTTAAAAAAATAAAAAATAAAATAAAGCCATAAAACTTTAGTTCAGTGGTAATAACGCAAAGTGAACTAAACTCACTCGTGCAAACTAATGTAATCAGACGACTCCCTACTGTTTGTTTTTATTTAAGAATCTACAAGGTTTGTTACTTTCTAATTCAGAATTATATAATATTATATAGGATTAATAAAAACAGCCATCGTTTGATGTAAAAATGTGAAATGCATTAAACTCGCCTTAGTGTTCCCATAAATATTTTAATCTTAAAGGACAAATAAACATACCGATTTAGACGTTAGGTATCTACAATAAAATAAAAACATTGAAACTGAGCGTTTGTCCTTTGACTTATTAGTCGTGTTTTTGAAAGCAAAGCCAAACATTTTGCATTTTAAAGACAATTTTTTTATATTTCATATAACTGTTCAAATAACCAACATAAAAAATAGGTATTTATTAAATCACGTGAATTTATTCTACTGTAATTTAATTGCATATTCATTTGAGTTGTATCAAAATTAATAATCTTAAAATTGCAAAATTCAGTATGTAGGTCATTTTTACATTTAACTCAAACTACCCGTAAAAGAAAAAAAAATTGGAATTACTTAACTACCTATATTTAAATGCTACCTGCATTTTGATTTATATTTGAATGTAGATCAAATTTACTTGTTATTGAGAATAAATGGTAATTTATAGTTATCATTTTACAAGCTATTCAGCGGTTTTCCAAAAAAAACTGCAACAAATGAATGAAAAAAATACGTGAAAGTTCATTTTCACAATCTATATAAATACGTAACATATAAATCCGTTTTTATTTTTTTTTCTTACTTGAAATTATTGTTTACAGTAATTTGTTATTCATATTATGTATTTTTTTATGACTAGATGGCATATATTTTACTAAAGAAAATTGGATTTAACGTCTGGAACACTAATATAATGCAAATTCATGTTTTAAAATAATTGCATTTTAACACGTTTGAGCTCTGTTGGAATTTCAGTTTTTTTTCCACGAACAATGATGAGGTTTTTACTTTTTTTAAACTATAGTAACTAATTATTAGGGGTAGGTACATTTATAATTTAATTTACGTATATGAAGGGTATAATTATATTTTTAATTTATGTATAATATACTGGCGTGATATTACAAATACCGTTAATTGACTTTATTATTTAGTGAACGGTTGAGTTTTTGTTCATAAAATTCATAATTGTTTTATTTTTAACATTTTCCTATTGCTCGTTTTCGTATAAAGACTATCTGGTATGTTCACGTTTATTTCTAATACCTCTACTTCCATATTAATAACATACTCATTTGTAAAAAAAATGTGTATTGCAAATTTGTGTTTTTAATGATTCGCACATTGTATTTCTTACATTAAAATAAATTATGATTGAATATAAGGATAATTAATAACACAGCGGGGTTGCTGGATGACTGGGTAAATTACACGGCTGGGTGCCCGCAAATTTCAATTGAGGTTTTTTTTTTTGAGATACGTGAATGTATTGAAATGTATAAGTGGATATTTTATTATAAATATGTATATAAATTGGTGATTTCGGTGAACCACTTGTCTCGCCAGTTGTAAGTAGAACATTCCTTTCCCGTGCGAATAATTATTATAATCCTAACAACCGATATAAATAGGCACAACAGATAATAGGGGATTTATGATATTCGTGTTATACATTTCAACTTGTTATACAAGTCCCATGGCTGGTGGGTTCCGAATGTAGTCCTTTAAAAGGCCAAAAAGGTAACATATTCTGGGAATAAACACTACATAGGATAGGTTACGTGTGCACTGTGGATCATAAATAATATTTAATTTATAGGGCACGGATTTCAGCGCTTTTTTTAGTTGTTTTCCCATTTTCCACAGGACAATGAAAATCTGATAAAAAAGTTATAAGATCTATGTCAAGTTTTGACGAGTAATTTAGATTTCATTTTTTTTCATAGATAATACATTTCGTGTACTATAAGAAGTTAAGAGTTTTTCCAATTAGTTATTCCTATTACTAGCCACATTTATGTATTATTATTATTTCGTGTAGCTATGTAACAACGTCCATACATTCATAAGAGTTGGTGCCCACGTTCTACTCTCCGGCACGGATCCATGATACTCAATTTGAATCGCTTCTGTATTCTAAGATGATTCCTTTTTATTCTATACCATACCTAAGTAGACGTCAGTACTCATCGCCTAACGAGTCTCAAACCTGTATAGGCTCGTTTGCAGGTCATAATTATAATAACGCTGTTTTTCACGAATCATTTTCTTTAATGGGTACGTTTTTAATTTTTCCAGAAAATAATTTAAGCATTCAATTTTCATAAATACTCCATAGACAATTATGTAAATTGTTTGAAAAATCACATTTACTTGGAAAACTGAACCATGATTTTTTTTTAATCTCAGGGCTCATTATATAGAAATGAGCTCAAAATAAAACTTGTTATCATAATATATGAACTTAAAAATAACGCTGACTTAATACAATTATCTATTCGATGTGATTCGCAGAAATTTTTTTATATTAGGTATTTTAAATTCGACTTAAAGGTTCTATTCATTCCATAAAATGTTGTTCCGTATTTTATACCAATACGCATTTTAAATGTTGGTCTAAGAAAGTATTGTATTGACTTTACAGTGAGGTTTATTTCGTGGACATTTTTTTTTTTTATCGACAAAAATAAACTGAAAATTTAAGTAGCAACCTTATTGGTTCGAATTTGGACACAAAATGTATCCCATTAGTGCAAACGCAACTTTATAAAAATAGACCACTTAAATACAACCCACTCCTATATATCATTAAAAAAGAGCTAAGGCGGTCCAATTTGTGATTCTTTACGTAACAATCTATTTAAAGCGAAACAAATATTTGTACAACTATACGTGTTTACGATTTGCCAAATAATAGGTATGAACAAGCTTTAGAGGAAAACAATATCTTTATCAATCGATCATTGGCAGACCTCTAGTCCAGTACTGTTTAACATTTCCACCCCTAACTAAGTTCATTGATTTTCTATAATTAAATGTAATCAGGGATGAACAGTATCTTAGATTCATTTGTATCTTGTATCTTTTAACATTCATGAGTTGTATATTGTATCTAGATAGTTTTTCATTGTTGTGTATTCATTATTTTGTTTGCGTAAACATACAGGATATAAATGGAAATACATTTTTTTTCTAAGAAATGAAAAAGTCAATTTTAAATTTCTATATCTGTGTTTATATTATATTTTATAAAACACTTTTAAAAGGAGTAGAAAGATCCACTTGCAATATTCAATATAAATGTTTGTCATATTTGTAACAAAAAAAACATATCAACGAATACAGATAACGACGTATATAATTTATGTTGAAAATAATATTGAAAAATTATACATATTAATAATTATTTTAAAAAAAATGTATCAAGTATGTTTTTGGAAATATTATATATTTATATCTTGAGGTGAAAATTGATGTATCTAGTATCTAGTTCTAGTATACATATACTTTTTTTAAGTATCTTTTCCATCCCTGACTGTAATTTGTATATACTACATGTGCTATGACTAAAAGTGTTTAAAGTTGAAACCTTACTCCTCCTCCACAAAAATTATTTGTTAGCTAATATTTTGATTTCAATTGTTTTCCCCTACATTCTACAACGTTAAGAAGAATTAAAAATTTGAAACAAAATCAAACCAAAAAAATTTTGATTACCCTATTAATTTTGGGTAATTTACTCTCGATGACATAATGACCCTGTATAATATAATATTTGAATTACTTTACACTATTACTACGTGTGTCAGGTACCAGAGAACAGTCTAACATATTAAAAAAATAATTGCATACACTAGTCGATAAGTAAACAATAAGAAATAAAAATAAAAAGTCCATTCTAACCCTAATAATATTTATTCGGAAATGTAATAGTTGTTACAATCAAATTGGACGAATTGAGCCCATCATATTGGAGCACTGGAAAAAATGCCTGTAAGACATTGGTTCTGAGTTTCAATTAAAATTCAAAAGTCGATTAATAGTTTTGACAGAATGTTATTGTAAATGATTAGTAAATTGTTTGCTCCTATGTTCTAATAAGCTTGTGTTACATTTTTAATTGTTTGTTTGAAAAAATTACGTTTGATTATTATTTAAAATTTAAAAGAAATATAAAATAAAAATCCGCACTTGCTTGAAAGAAAAACAACACGTATAATAGTTTTTCAATCATTTTACTGAAACCATTGAAAAAATTGGAAAACTATCTGTTCATAGTGTCTTTTGTACCTAATTTCCGGTTGGTGTATACGGATAATGTATTTTACGAAATTTAACTTGAAAAAGTTCACACAAAGAAAAAGTAAATAATGTGTTATCAATTTATTTAACTATTCCGAGTTCAAAACATTACCAACTTATATAGATGCTTATGAATGCAGTATGATTGTTACATTCAATTTTTAACGTGTCACACGCAATATATGATAACGTTACAACATTCGACGAACATTATTGATTTATTGGTTTAGTGGACGTGAGTGGTATGATTTAAATTAATAAAATACATTGATTTACAAATCTACAAATAAATTTGAATTTGAGTTTTGAGAGTAATATAATTTCACAGAATTATCTGAAAGATTCAGAGTGAATATAAAAATGCTGTGCTTATATACCTAGTGTGTAGATCGTTTTCAAAGCGTATATGTGACATTATTATTTATTATATACTTAGATCTACTCGACAGTGTGTATTGAACCATGATAGCGTTAATAGATTACTAGCCTATTTATATTGTTTACCATGTACTGTTATCTATAATCAATATGTTAGTACGGAATAGATATATTGATAAGATATTAAAAAAGGAATAATAATAGCTTAAAAATGGAAATGTTAAATTAAAAAATAAAAAAAACATTAAACGTCTGATTGTCATACAAAATATTAAGCATACAACATATATGTGTAAATAGGCTCAACAGATATAACATTTGTGTCATACATTTACCGTAAACTATACGAAACACTTCCATGATATTTTTTAATTTTTTTTTTATAAATCTGTGTTGATTTCTTTTACTCTTGTTGATGACTAATTAAACTATAATATTATTAACATTTTAACGTGCCAACATTAAATGTTTTTTATTGTGTGCACAAAGTACAATTTTGAAATATGATTCTATAATTTCTTGTGTTCTTATATTTTGATATTTAAATATTTTTTCTTAATAATTTGAATTAATTGATAGGTTGAAAGAGTATATGAAACTTTAAATGTATAGTTATCTTAAGACCTTTTTTCAGCGAGGGAACTACTCGTATAACAGGAATTTAGTTGTTTTTGGATTTGGGGAATTTTATGAGGGGATTTAAAAGGGGAGATAAAAGTGTTGTACATTTTATGAAAGAAGTTTTCGAAATAGATTAATTTAATGTCCAACGGAGGGTAAATGTTTTGACATTAACTACTGTCGGGGAAATTAAAGTTGGTTTCTTGATGGAAATTGGAATTTGGTCGATGGACGTTTAATTTTCCTAGTTGATATTAGGTGACATTTATTTGGTGATATTTAGGTGTCGGGAGGATATAAAAATGTTGGTCACATTTTGGTGCTGGCGTGTTTCGACTTATAACCGGGACTGGGACATAAATTGTCTCTTACTCCATGTTTAACGTAACACGTAGGTATGTTTAAGAAAATGGAATTCGAGCGGAACATAAAATAGGTGGTCGTCTCATAATATTTTATAATTGACTCCATAGATAACCATTGGGCAGAGAAGTGGTGATAGCAGAAAAGAATCTATCTCGATACGGTCTGTATGGTACCTTTATGATTTTATATTTTATGAATTGTGTGGCCGGCGTAATTGTCGTCATTATGCGATTCAGATAATACATTTTAACTAATTAATTATCGCGATCCTTACCAGACGTCCTGGGAAACTTGCATAATTATAATCATAATTAAAAGCTAACAGTAAATATTAAATTATAATCATTTAGTTACGATAAAATGCGATTACGTTATTGCATAACATCGACCGGGTACAATCATGCGAAAAAAGAATAATTCGTTCGCTATACGTTCTCAATATTTGAACGAATACAAAGAAACGAGTATTATGAACGATTTGCTTACCAGCATTAAAAATTGCCTATATAAAACGCCAAAAAAAAAACGTATAACGTTTTCAAGCAAAAATGATTAACCAATCGATCTCTTTTCTTTAGAATTGTTTATGTATGATTGAAATTGTCTACTGTTTATACTACGGCTGTTTGTTATTGTTACATTTTTTTTTAAATGTTAACACCAAAAAGCATTATGGTCATTTTAGATTCTGGGTTAAACGAGGAATATATTAGTTTCACCATGATGTGTATGTTTTTTTTTTGTGTATATCATTAACTTTTCGAAAACGACATCCTATTAACAACTTCAGGGTAGGTTTTCGACCACAAATGTTGTCTAGTTAGTGCATTAAAGAGGTTATTACTCAAAAAGTATTTATCGTAGGGACTCGAAATTTTCACCAAATATTTATGGCTATTATTATTAGTATGGCTATTTTCTAGAGATTGTGTACATTTCAGACGGTTTTGGATTTTTTTTGTGCTATTTTTTATAGCCATTTGACAATTGAGAGTTTTCTTAGTTTTTTTTCTTAAAATGTCAATAAAAATTTTTACTTCAATGTTTCTTGTACATTGTTCTTGCTCGTGTCAAAAAAATCTTAAAAATCTGTGATCATAATTTTTATAAATAAGCGTTTGAAATTGAAATTTTGATAAAAATCACGAAACCTGCCTACTTTTTGTAATTAAAAGTTAATAATCATTTCAATATAAAAACTTTAGACTTAACAATTTAGTATTATATCCTAGACAAATTTTTCCATCCAGTGAATCCAAAAAAATTTTAACCGAGAAAATCAAATATTTTTTATAAGTGTTTGAAATATTGATGAAACTGGTGTTTCCACGATATCGGTTAAACGGTGTTAGTTATTTCATCGTAGCTCAAAAAATAAAAAGCTGAGCGACTTGAAATATTTTAATGTATAAATATTGTATGAATATATATTAAAGTTGGTGTACATTTCAAAAGATTTCAACACTTTTTATACTATTTATAGGTATTCGAAGTTTAGATAAAGTGACAATTAATCAAAACTGTGTAGAAATTCAGTTTAAAAGTTATCTTTTTACCATTTTTATGAATATAAACATTATAAACTGACTCTCCCGACCTCCTTCACTTAGAATTGTGTTTTCAAAATCAATGTTACCTACATCGATTTAAAATATAAAATACCAATATATCAGTATTATTCATTCAAGCCTGTAATTCACTCAACCGGGGAGTCTCACCCGACCTAGGAGTCTCGTCCTTTTTTATTTTATCATGCGTACTATATATTATTACATGCTTTGGTATAAAGTTTATTTATATAGGCTATAGTGACTATAGAGGATCGAATATTTCGATACTTGAGTTTGAGTGAGGTTAGGTAATCAGTGATTATCAATCACATTTGAAAGTAGAAAAAAAAACAGAAAGCATTTCGTTTTTTTACCTTACGCTAAGAGTAAAAAAAAATATAATGCTTCGCACCAACTTATACTTGAAAAATGATTATATCATGCATAAATAAATATATTTACACTACGGTTTTTCAGAGATTTTTTAATTTACTAATAATCGAACTCTGTTTTGGTATCTAACTGAACGTTTGCACTGGTATACTATTGCGTGAGATTAAAGAATCCCAGTGGTTTTCAGATCGTATAGGTACATTACTTTTTTTCTTTGATTTTTTTAACGCTATTTTTTCATTAATTGTTTTTACATTCTTTAGATTGATTAAATCATCAAACTTCAACGTCCGATTGTTAATCCGTAATCTTCCAGTGGTCCGGGACTTAAGTAGTGCAAGTTAGTTTTCGTTTCTCCATTGTTTTCAATAAGTTTGAACTTTGCAATTAGTTGTGCCGTGCTTGCTTTTAGTTTATTATTAGAAACCGCGGAATGTCCGTTTCATGTATAAATAGAATTGTTTTGATATTTGAGTCTCATAAAATACTTGAAGATGTAATAAAATATTATGTTTCACAACATTATTCGTGTAAAATATGAAAACACTATTTGCAAATATACAAATTATGTGTTAAAATTGTAACATTTTACTATTGTAAAAAAATATATTGATAAAGCGTGTCCTCTGGGATTTACGCAGAGCGATATCTCCCGTATAGATAATCAAATTCTGTTTTTTTTTATGATCATCTCTGGGTAAAGGACATTTAGTTTTGGTAAATATAAGTGTATTCTTAAAGAAGTTAAAAATTTATTTTTTATTTTATAAATTTTGTGAAACTTGAAGATAGCCATTTTATAGGACTTCTTTTCCTGAAAATGTTGACGGATCAACTTTCAGTATTAATTGGATTCATGATTTTTAACATTTTTTTAGTATTTTATATTGCAAATTGTAGTCTCCTCGTCATTTTTTTATAAGGTATTCTGATAATATTATTATTATTTAAAATTGTGTAAATAGTAAACTAATTTCTTGTAAACAAAAAAAATTATTAAGAATCAAAAAGTTATTGAACATTTAAAAGTTAAACCGTCGAAATCTTCAAAGAAATAAGCTCATAAAATGGCTATTTTCGAAATGTATAAAAGTTATAAAATAAAAAGTTAATTTTTTAACTTCTTTTATAACACACTTATATTTACTAAACTGTTGTCAGCAAAATTGCCTTTGCCCAGGGATGCTCATAAAAAAAAAACAGAGTTCGATTATCCGTATAAACACGGGGGATATCGCTGTGTGAATGCCGGTGGAACACCCTGTATATGTGACCCAAAGATATTCGATTTTGTTTAAGGCCACTAACTTGTGATTTTGAACCAGCATTTATAACAATCGGAACCGCAATCAGAGTTGTGAAATCGGGCCCTAAGGCGACTAAAATGCCACAAAACGTTTATTTTGCGGGCTGTCGTATACAGAAATAACAGGAAAGCCGTTATTGCAAATTCATTAGACTCAATAAGGTTATAATATCTTCTTTGATAATAACTGCCGGCAGGCATGGCCTACATACGCGTCAGAACCGGACTGGAATGGTAGCTGATATTCATCGACGTGTAAAGTATAATAGGTATGATATAACTTATTACAACAATAGGCACTTCTGAATTTTGCCCTTTTTTTTTGCATTTTTTTTCATCATTTTTGATATTAAGTCATTTTATTTATTTTCAGAGCATTTTAGGTTTTTGAGGCATTTTAAGAGTTTTAAGAGAAACCAAAATTTAAAACTTTTTTTAAGATTTTACACGCTTATGCGATTTTTATACAAAATTATAAACATAAAAAACTCTAAAGTAGACACACGTATTATATTTTCGGCAATAGTAATAACAAAACCTAGAGAATGAGTATACAGCAAAAATAACGTGGTATATTAAGAATCACCATAGATACATAACTACATACCTAGGTATCCCGTTTAATAATCTGTTCCAAAGGATCCAAACCTATTAAAATAGTGAAAAAATGAATTAAAATAATTGTTTCTCCAAATTAATACAAGGCGGAGATGTCCTGCGGTTTTGTCTAGCTTTTTTTTTTTAATTTGTACGAGTTATATCAATTATCATTTGAAATGTATACTAAAGCTATTGAAAATAAAAAAAATTCAACTGACATTTTTTAGTGCATTATTTAAACTTGTTCGAGCATAAAATCGTTTTTGTTAAGGACATTTCCTTGGGTTTTATAGGGAATTACATGCTCAAACTTAATCCTAATAAAAATTTTTGTTGTTGACGATCAAGTTACACGGTTTACAAAATCTGAACGAGTCTTTCAATATTATCAACGGAACGGCGAGCAGATCGCTCGTAAGACATTTTTTTGACATTATATACCAATATACAGTTTTCTGGATTTCACAATTTAATACTTTTAACAACGCGTTAACTATGAGTTATGACTTTTGAAACAATTTAATCGATATACATGCATATTGCAGAGCGGTTCGTGTACCGCATAAGTCCAAAACAGTAATTTTATTCCGACGTATTACTCAACTTTAAGATGGTTAGGTGTTCTGTTTTTTTTTTATCCAAATAATTTATCTTATAGCTAATTAAACCTTTGATAGTGATTCACAATTATTTTCTATTTACAAATTTGAACGAAATCAAAGAAACGAGTAGGTAATACGAACGTTGTACTTTCAATCATTAGAAATTACATTAACAGAAAACTCCTTAAACAAAAAAAGAAAATGTAACGTGCACAATAATAATACAATTTCAGTATGTCACGTATACCGTATACGTTATACTGGCGGTATATTTTATGAAAATTCTTAAAAAAAAAATATCTAAATCTCCTACCTTTAAAATTGTTTATGTCCATTTGAAATTGTCTTGCAAATCTGTCGTGATAGCTGCTAGGAACCACGACTTAATACATAATATAATATGCGATATTGTTCATTCAAAACGGTGATAAAGCAAACAAATGGTATTAGCTTTGCATTGAGCTTTTTATTAGAATTTTTGTTAGCTCTGATTTTTTTTACCTTTAAAGCTTACATATTCAGTTGATTTACCGACGGGCTAAATACATACGCTACCTAGTACAATCATTGAAATAATTAGGCTTTTCCAGTTAATTTGAAAAATAAAGAACTATGTTAAAGGTAAACTAATGTTTGATCGTTTCTCGTTTTAAATGAAAATGTGATAAAATATACGTACGTATTATTTCTACCGTGTACATTATTACGATAATGTGTTATTAAAATAAAATAAATTAAATTGAGACAAAATAAATTGATTTTGTTGTACCTAAAAATCGTGTTGATAATTGTCTCGCGAAAATAACTTCAAACGTACCGAATGAAATGTTTAAATATTTTTACTGTCAAATGTTAACTTGCTGTTCTCAGTGATTTAACGCCTAACCAACCCAGTAAAGTATATTCATTAACTTATTTACTTGCCTGTCTTTGAATAACGCACCGGACAACAAGCAGAAACTATTTGTTCCGTGTTAATACTTGCACGCCTTGTGCTTATGGATAGGCCCGATATCTTTCTATACGTTGTACACGTATCGATATAAATGTTGATTCCTGCTTGTAAAATTATTATATACGACCATAATGAAGTTATTAATAAAGCAAAATTACCACGAATGTACACGGTGTCTTGAAAATAAGGTTTGTTTACGAGTCGACGACAACAATGACATAATATATAATGTAGTACACCTAACGTCATGTACGTATTACGTGGTAATACATAATACTTATTCTCAATCAGTAATTTATTGCCGTTTTAGTTCTGTGCCTGTCGTTGTAATTTAACGTCATTTGTATTACGGCTGCGGGGCTATTTGTTATCGTTTCGTTTCTTGCGCATTTTGAAAATGTTCACATTAAAGAGCATTACGGTCATTTTTTATTTTATCATGCGTATACTATATAATGTACTGCATGCTATTGTACAACGTTTATAGTAGGGGATAGCATTTTTTGACACTCGAATCTCGAGTATAGGTGATTATCAAACACCTTTGAAAGTAGAAGAATGAACAGGAAACACTTGGTTTATTTGCTTTACGCTACGGGTAAAAAAAAAAAATCTAATCCTTCGCACCAACGTACTTACATATACCTGCTTACTTTAAAAAAACGATTATATCGCGTTGAATCCATAAATAAAAAATCCATTCATACTATGGTACCACAAACGATTAATAACGTAAATAGAACGACACGGTAAAATAAATAAATATTGTGGTTTCAACTAGTATTCAAATGATATCATTACTTTTTACAAGACGCATGGATTACTGTTGAATCAGAAACGAGTGTTATATATACCTACTTTACTAGTGCTTGAATTCCTTCAAATATAATACCTGTTAATTAAATCAAATTGATAAACTCCAAAAATTTTTGTTGACCAATTATCATAATTGTAACAACAAATTAATAAACGTTTTAACGAATTTATTTGTTTAAGTTATAACACTCCAACTAGACTATTACTAACGAAAATCGCTAAGAAAAAACACCAAAATGTAAAACCCGATATTTAAAATAAGATTCTTCATATAAATATCATTATTACATATATAATTTAAAAATATATCGTATTTAAGAAATCTTTAGGTTATAATATTAACACGAATGTTTCGAGAAAACTTAAATTCGGATGAATCGGGTGTTATATCCGATTTTTAAGGAGTTTTAAATAAATATTGAGAGTAACTAAAATACAACATCTACAGTTTATTTTTAATACATTATAGTGATCCAACCTCAAACAAATCGCACTATTATATGGATATTTTATACATATTAAATTTACTAAAGCATCTAGATATACTGTTTGGTGAGAATCAGATCTATTGCATATATATTACTAATAAAATCACCAAATTTTTTAATTTTAGAGAATATTATTACTTTTATTTCTGTAAGTACCTAATTTACTCAATACTGAACAAACAAATAACACAATGAAACAAAAATCTTAAGAAATCAAATTTGTCAACATTTATTTATCAAGTCGATAGATATAGGATATACTGTATTTATGACATACATCAATACAAATATTACATTCCAGGTAAAGTTTTTATTTATTTATAATTAAAATTTAGATATTATTCAAAATACCATATATTAGAGAAGGAATTGGAATGGAGAGAAAACAACTAGTTGAAAATATGATTTGATGAGCATAAGTCATTTTAATGAAGAGAAATAGTAGGAAACGAGATTTACTCTCCTCCGGCTGGTCAAACGTCAGTTTAAGTTTAAAAGGCCATGTTGAGCTATATCATCTATAATCTATATACATAAATCCGATCGCCATGAAACTCTGGGAAGTTGTTGAGTACACTCCCGCAAAGGTTTCTAGAATATAAATTTATAAGCTTACCCGTCACGCGTTGCTGCGATCTCAGAAACTTGAAGATCGAACAACAACGTGTTTGGTAGAGGGGTTGCTAGATAAGTTATATTGATAATAATATTTGTATATTTACCAGAAGAGTTTATAAATATTTTAACTAAATTTTAGGTTGATTCATGTGATTAAAAATAATGTGTCGATATAGATATGACGTCATGCATAGAGTTAAAAGTACAAACGAGTAAAATGCACCGTTTCCCTAACAATGATTTGGTTGTCATGGTAATGGTACTGTAGTACATTTTGTATAAATCTACGTATAATCTCGTACATATATAAATATAGCAAATACCACTCGTTCACTGATCGCTTTATTACAAAAACGACAAAACGTATGAACTGAAAATTTGACACAGCGGTTCCATTAATATTCTAGATGTGTAGTAAAAACGGATTTTTTGAAAATCGCATGATTAAGAGATGAAAAAATTTTGGGTTGGATGTATAAATTTAACTTTAATTTTTTGATTATTTCAATTTGTTCAACATGTTGATTTTCACAATTACCAATTCAGGTATAGATAAATATATTATTGAAATATACGACGGTTATGCGCTTTTTTCATCCTACATTTTTATCTATATCGAAATAGTAATTGCTTTAATTTAAAACAGTAAAATGTCTCCCGGCTGAGTCCGGGTTATTCAGCTACTTCATTCACTCATTCACTGGTCGGTACTTCTCAAAAATTGAAAAGCGTACAAACTTGAAATTTGGTATAGTGATTTCTCTAATACTCTAAATGTGCAATAAGAAAGGATTTTCAACAATGTTGCTTTTAAGTGGATTAACTAAGAATTTATCCGTATTGCGCGGTGACCCGCGGGTTTTCAGCCACCTGCGACCAGAGAATGACATTGTTAAATGCATCATTACTTACAACAAACACCACTCAAAATTCAAAACAGTTTATTTAGTTAAGTCTTGTCAACTTACCTCCCTTCCCAAAAAAAATCTTGATCCGTCATCGACAATAAGGATAAGTAAACATGGCTAGGATTTAAATGATGTAAGCCATTGTAAGGTATATACAATATTGTTGTCGCCGCCAACAACTAAAATAAGTTTACGGTAGGGTTGCCATACGTCCCGGTTTTGCCGGGACACTACCGGTTTTTAACCAAGTGTCCCGGTGTCCCGTGAAAGAGTTTCGGGACAGCGAATTGTCCCGGTTTCAACATTTTACTTGATAAAATACCGATTTTCAATTATGAGAAAACATTATCTTCCTAAACATTACAAAATTCCAAGATTATACGCGCGATAATCATAGGTATTTTATTTTTAGACTTTTTATTATAACCGCTACATCACTACGGTAATAATGTAGTTTAATGTTCAGTGTCGTTGTACACGTTATATATACTATTTTTTTATAGTTCTTAGTTCATGCCGTATCGCCGCCTGGCTGTCAACTATAGATTTCCGATTTCCGTTCGTATAAAATAACTAAAATATTTACTTAGTTTTGGTTAAATTAATTGGTGTGAGCTATTTTTCTCGTGACGACACCAACGCGGAGTGGTAAACGGTTATGTAGATTTACAGAAAAATTGCAAAGTGAATTCACGTTTTTGAAAAAAGTTTGTAACGATAACGATTATGATGTGTACTGCACAATTTGTTCGAGTTCATTTTCCGTCAGTCATGAATGAATCATTCAAGAAACAAACTTGATATAAAAACGGTAGAATCTTCTCTTAATATAAAAACGTGCTTCAATAATACATTTTGTGAAGAATTCTTCGACCGAATTTTGGGAAACAAGTATTTATTAAAACAAGTTCATGGATCAGCCAAATATGTAGCAAAATCAACAGAAGAAACCCTGGTCTCCAAAAGTTCCGAAGACTAAGAATATGGATTATTATTATTATATTGCTTGTATTCATAATTCATTAAAAAAAATATATACATATAATGATCAAAAAAAGTAAATATTATTTTATATATAGATTTTTTTTTGTTTCATATGGCGATATATATATATAATATTTATCCATTCAAAATGTCCCGGTTTCGGAAAAATATAATCTGGTAACCCTAGTTTACGGTCAACGTCGGTCGGCCACACACACGCACACACATTACATAACACCACTAGATATAAGTTTACGTTAATTAGTGTTATCGTTTTTGTGAATTATTATAAGATCATTTAAATGTGTGTGTATTATTGTAATTTTTCGTGTGTGATTTATATTTTCTGTCTTTTGTCGTACGTGAACCATCGTGGAGTGTGAGCATCGCCGTCCGTAAAGTGTTTTTATTGTGCGCCGATCGCCTTTAAAATATATTATATCATTTTTATATCTTTTTTACATCAGTTTTTATTATTTATTATATTTCTTACGTGCGCTAATCGCCGTAAGTGATTTAGTTTTTATTAATTATCATAATATTCTCACGTGCAATATATTTCTTTTGTATTTTATTATTTATATTGAGTGTGCGCGAATCGCCACTGTGAGTTTTTTGTGTAATTTTTAGGTACAGGTAGCGGCCGGCCAGTACGCTCCACAATTTGTGAGTTTTTCTATTTATTATATTCTTTATTTATTATTCTGTTGGGCCAGAAGGGCCATTATTACATTATTATATAATTTATACCACAATCAACCATTGTTTTTTTTATTTTGGTTCCTATTTTGTATTAGCCTTTAAGTACACATAATACACACTCACACACCATACACACTCCACCATCAGTACGTAGCTCGTCAGATTTGCGCGGCGAACCCAACCACTCTGACTGAGCTACACACACACACGTATACACACATACACACCGTGTGGCCGACAAGGTCGGTATATATAGTAGCCCACGAAGCATAGGTGTTCCGGTGCGCGCGTATTATTACTATACGCCGCCGGCCCGTACAATTGTAATACGTTAAAAACTATGTCCTGACTGTTCCGAGCGAAGCCGGGTAATTCAGCTAGTATAATATAGAATGTATTAATTATATTTTTTCCAATTAGAACTATTGATTTTTTTTGATGGGGTCAGATTGAAGATAACGACCATGATTTCGAGGGGCGTGTGACATTCAATCGATGAAATCACTATGTAACTATATCATATCAATACATTGCGATTAATATACATTTTGCAAAATTCGAGTTGAAAATTTCACCATACTTCTATGAACACTCGTTATCTTATTAAATATGACCGCTGTAACAAATTCCGGTCTATTTTATCCATTTGCAGCAGGCTAAAGTATGGTTAAAATATGTAATGCCGGCAGTACACATTCGCCGAGACAGTCTCGGCGAAACTCTCGACAAGAATTTTGGTTAGGCGAGGAAGCGCGAGTGCACGCAGTACATTCTCGCCTCTCGGCTTCGGGATTCGGCCTCGGCGGCTCGGCTACAGTGACTTCAGTCACTCGCATTTTTGTGTTCAGTACTCAAGTTTTTACTTTTTTACTTTTGAACGAAAATGGACGCTGTTGAGGTTGCTGCAGCTACAGCGAATTGTGCATTTGCGTATTATAATTACGTTGACATATTTTGCAAAAAAGAAATTGGTTGATTTGTTTCCTGTCTTTGCGGTACAAATGCATCGGGTCCCATATAACGGGTTCATTTTGGTATAACCCCAAAAACTTCAACGTAAATTCGTTGGACCAGTCACACATGACGAAAAGCACAACAATAATTATAATATAATTATATAAATAAAAGCGACGAATATGCGAGAACGCACGAGTATGAACTAGGTGCTCTTGTGCTCGCGACTCGAATGGCCTCGTGTCCTTTGACTCGGGCACAAAAAACCGCCTTCCGACCGAGCGCCGTCGAGGCGTGGCGAGGCGAGGTGAAGTGACACGAGCGCGTCTAGTTCACTCTCGCGCTCGGCTGCTCTCGCGAAGTCTCGGCGAATGTGTACTGCCGGCATAATGGTTGAATACTTTTAAACCAAAATATTTTATAGATAAAGATTCTATCTGATACAATCTTAGATGAGCCGCCGTTAAATCTGTTGAACCACAATAAGTTGTCATTTATAAATAAGTATAGATACGTGTGGTGTTCATAATATTTTATTTTTAAAATAATGGCTATAAACGTAATTTTCTTTATATAATTGTGATGTTCGCGTACTTATCATGTACATAAATTAATCACATTTAAATATTTGTAAGTCATTTTGACATTTGCAGATTTGTTTAAATCAATAAATTACTTTCTTGACCCGTGTACCTATATACACATTTAATATTCACAGTAAATATCAATAAACTCACTTATCGCATAAACAATAGATGGCTCCTATCTAAAAGGCTTCGAGTTCAAAGTACTCACTACATGACAATACCGACCACACGAAGGGTATCAATAACGTCGAACTGTACGCCAGTACTATAATCACAGAGTATAAATGCAAAACGTTATTTATTAAAAAATGTTTAGAAAAATATAGCCCACTCTCAGCCAAGAGCAGTCGGAAGATATTTAATGGAGAGCAACAATTCGAAGACCTAACCCCTGGAAAAAGGCTGATCTGGTCGGTGTGAGTGAACTCCTCAGCTTTACAAACATTTTGACGTCTCATTTCTTACGCCTGGATCCAAGACATCAGCTTTAACCAACATATTTTATATAACCCGTCCACAAACCTCTAGGGACGCATTACGGCCACGTTATGTACGTAGTTAATGTTATCGGCAGATTTTTGTTAAGTATAATTTCTCAGATAATTTAAATTAAATAATTATAAGTAAATCAATAGTGAATTAATTGGTAATTTTTAAATAACAACTTATTCTAATTATTCCACATAAATTCTGCGCTAATTTCAACTGTAAATTTTAGAATTAACTTTAAAAATTCCGTAAAATAGATTTCGAAATCATTTTTTGATTAGAGAAACTCAAAAATTGTCGTGTAATAAACACATTTATTTTTAAAATAAGTAATGAATTTAAATGTCAGGCTAAAATTTTACATACCTTTGAAAACGTTACGTAGCTTAATGTATTGTATTAGTTTTTTTCGTAAATTAGAAACATGTATTATTTATTGGAAATTACTAATTAATAATTAGTATAGTCACATATTGGAATCCACTAGGAGAGTCGCTTTATCACACCACTTCAAATCAATTAAAATATAAATTTATGAAAAAAAATGGTAAAATCACTTTTAATTTTGAAAGTCATCATTTTATGTTGTTTTTTCAATACATAAATGTCTGTAAAATAATTTTGTGTTTGTTGTTTATAAAAACTTAATAGGTATTTTATATTTTAAGCGGTTTTGTTAGATAACATAAATGTCATAAATAGTTACTTTTATAATTTATAAGGTTATTAATTCATAATATACTATGATAAGTATAACATAATACTACATATGTATCGAACAATTACTTAGGTACTAGATAGTATACTATAGTATTAGGCAGATAATATAGAGCAGCGGTACCCACTACGCGGTCCTTTAACAAATTTTATGCGGCTCGCACTAAAACTAAATTTACATTCTAAAATTCAAAATTAAATAGAGATAATGAAATACGTATTCTTTGGTTTTGGTGTTTTATATACCTATATATATATATTCGTTTATAATGTTTTATGTTATTACTTTTATTTAGCTTATCTTATTATTCTAGTTTATTTTATCTTTTTTTTTTTATTGATCTAATATTACAACTTCGGCTGCTATGGCCATTAGTTACATTTTTTTTTTTTTTTTTGGTTATTTTGTACAATTTTACATATATTTTAAATTAATTTGGCCAGTCCGGAGTCCTTGAGGAAATGAATGAAATTGTCCGTGATGTATGGTCCGATTGTTTCGTAGTTTAGTAGTTTATTTTATCGTTTATACTTTTTATTGAAAGATTATTCCCACATTGATGACTTATTTCCATTACGTTGCTGCGTAGTATTTTACAAACAGTTTGTCCCTATTGTTCAACTATAAATTATTAAGTTATAATTAATTAATATATAATATATACATTTTTTAATCATTACCATTAAAAATGTATGCGGCTCGCAAGTAATTTTCTAAGTTATTATTTGGCCCTTTTTAAAATCCAAGTGGGGACCGCTGGTATAGATTATAGAGTACTATGGACTAAAGGATTTTGTATTTTTTTTATGATTTAAAGGATATGATTTTGAATCATAAAATGTGATTTCATCATCAGTAAGTTCAAATAAATGATTTTTTAATTTTTTGGACTTTTTGGTTTTCAAGTCATTTTTTATTGTTAGGGAACCTTTTAGCAACCTTATAAAAAGTCTGAGTAATATTTATTTTTATTTGCATTAAACATTCGATGTTTTCGATGTTATAAAAATAAAATTAAAAAATAATTTTAATTATTTTGCAGTATTTTTTTATTGTATTGATTACAAACCATTTCATATTTTATATTTCCATATTGCATATTCAACAGATTGTATAGTATTCAAATTTCAAATCGAATTCCTTTATTGAGTTTTAATATATTTTTAAATTATTCTCATAAAATTATATAACTTTTTCAGTTTTGTTATATACCTATCATACATAAATAATTAAAATAGTCGTTTTTCGAGTACTGTAATTTTATTAGAGAAATTTTTTTAGGTTTTTAGGTCATTAAAATCCTTGTTCTAGTTATGAAATTGAATTTAAAAAAAATATCTTCTTATAGTCAAAAAAATATATGGTATAAAAGTTTTTGGTTGAGAAAAATGAATTTTAAAAAAATTTGTTTTCGGAAAAAAATAACTATCGTACTAGAAAATGGTTCTCATCGAGGTTTAGTAAAAACACTATACAGTCAACGTTATAATTAAAAATTGTATAATAATATACGAATATACCTAAAAATTAAAAACATAATAAATACCTGCAATTAGAAGAAAACATTTGTTGGTCAAATCTTATAACTACAAGTCTTTACAATCATAACAACAAATATTGGCAATAAATCATTTATCTTCGTAATTATTTTTGTGTACACAAACACTTTATTTTATACTTTCATAAATCGTTTATCTAATTATTTTCCTTATCATTTTTGTGGTTTTGTTGATAGACACTGTTGAAACCAGATAAGTACAATATTGTGATTTGGTTTAAACATGTCAAGTCGTCTACCCATACGTAAATCTGTAGATCGTAAATTATAATTTAATGAAACAATTCGTATGAATCCAACCGTATGTCCTTATAAGCTACGGCGTATGGATTAGAACTTTTTAAAAATAAATATATTAATGTGGAGATTCACGTGAATCTAAATTCACTCACTCCTTTTATTCGCTCGTAAGCCACACACACATACATACACAAACTGCAGTAGAAATATATTATTATATAATCTACAAGACACCAAGCCTACATTGTTTTTAACAGTGTATACTGCGTACCTACGCGGCTATTTGATATTTTATAATCAATATCTTCAAATACTCGAAAAGTATACCGGACGTATGATATATTATGGAGGGGAGTGGAGAGAGACCGCAGATTGAAACTTTAAATTACTTTTCGTTGTTGTTTTGTGAAAAAATTGTTCAAGAACATTAACAATATTTTCTCGTCTCTTTTGGTTGCACCCCGTCTAAGCTACAGATTATTGCGGGATCATTTTTAATTTTTAGCGCTATACCGTACGCTACGCGCGAATGCTGTTACTATAACCGTCGGTGCTGTAAAATATTTGAGTATAAGTTATGAGTATTAATATCGTAATAATTTTAATAATTAATTTTTAATACGTCTCATCCAAATTTATATGTTGTGGATTTCAAACACGAACAGAGGAGTAGCTAGGAATTTTATAAGCGGGTTTATTTTATCGGTGCGTGCTTTACTCCACTCTGGTCGTATAACTTTCCGGTGATCGTCAAAAGTTTCATTCACAATATTGATATATTTTAATAATTTAAAAATATTATAAAAGCAAAGTATTTTCTTTAGATATAAAAATAAAAGATAATAATACCTAACTTATTAAACAAAACTAATACGATAAAAAAAAACCTTATTTTTAATTTGAAATATTATTTGTATACCTTTGTATGGGCTATACCCGTGCTTTAGGCAGACGAATAAATCGTGCTGATGAAGAATTGCGATTAATTTCACTGACCATTATGTTGTAGTTGTAATCGTATGACTGTTAATTTTTTTTAAATGTTTCAAATAATTTCCAGAAAATCGTCATGTGTCCGATTATAATTTTTATAAACTTTGAACAGGTCGAAAAATCTACAAGGATCATAAATGGACCATAGTTTCCTTTGTTATCACTCATGTTCATCGAATTGATTTTCGTTATTTAACGAATGAATCGTTTGACATTAATATTTACTACGAAATGTATAGTATTCGAGTACTAGATATTATAATATCTGCTTCCCACTAAATGCTTATGCTCCATTTAATTGGGTATTCACGTCATCATTTTGTTCAATAATATACTATATGAAACTGAACATAGTTTATATTAAGGCTGGTGCATGGCGAGCATTCTCTAAATAGCACGCGCTGGTAAAATTTTAATGTCGAGCAGACAGTGCATAATTTAATAATTCTTTTAAATGATTTGAAAATAAGAATTCATTACGAAAATGTCGTAATAACATTATGTTATTATTGGTACGCATCATCAGTGTTGTGAGCGCAAATAACAAATTTTTAACAGATATAATATCTATACCTAACAATATAGCTATAGCAGTTGATATCGAGAAGTGCCTGAAACCGCGATAATATTGTTTTTGACGGCATACAACACCGCGGTCTCGTTTAAAAACCCAACGACGACGGTCGAATCGGGGCACCGTAATTGAAAAAAATTCTCTCCGCCTCTGGTTTTGTGTATTATACAGAGTGATTTTTTAACCATGCTCGCCCCCTTTTTTAGCCGTAAAAATGCTTAAATTTGAATTTTTTCCTTAAACGTTCAAGTTACTATGAAACATAAGTTTTACATAATTTTTTTTTTCATGCTACCTTAAGGGTGTCCTGTGGGGATACAAACTTTTGTTTTTCAAATGGAAACGCCCTTTTTTCTCTGCGGTATTTCGTTGAGAGCATTTTTCTGTCAAGTTGATGTATCAAAATCAAAATTCAAACTGATAGTTTTTCAATTACTCCAACTGTAATATTAAGGAAAAGAGCATTATAATACTTAATATTACGAAATAATTTGTAATGTTATCGCTAATTGCTACTCATTCGATATAACGCGAATTTTACTTTCCATGCGCAACCATACATTTGAATAACTCCGAAAGTATTTATCCGAATTTCGACTACGTTACACCGAAAATTCGAGAAAAGTAAATTGAATAATATTTTGCGTAAAATACATGTTGCTCTCATTTAAAAAAACAAAGTTTGTATAGCCACATGACACCCTCAAGTTGGCACGACAAAAAAAAGTTATTGAGAAAATGGGTTATATGGTAACTTGAACATAAAAAAAAAAAAATCACATTTTAATCATTTTTACGGCCAAAAAAAAAGCGATGAGCGTGGTTATAAAATCACTCTGTACATAATATTATGAACGTTGACGGATAATCTCGGTGCGCGGACATCACGCGGAGGAAAACCGTTCGGACGCACGTGTGTATAATATTATAATGTTTACCTAGTTAAATTATCGCTCAAGCGAAATTGTTTTCCGCACAGACATCGCGTGGAAATTGGTTTTGCACCGACTGCAGCGGGCGGGCGGGAGACTTGTGCGTAGTACGTACAGTATTGTACACCATCGTGATAATACGACGTGCCGTTAAGTCAGGCATGTCGAACTCAAAGTATCAGGTGGGCCAAATATATTGAAAAGTTTACTATTTGGGCCGCAAATAAAAATTTATCGAAAAATAAATATTTTGTACACATTTTTCAATTTTATTCTTTATGTTTACGAATACAGCAATTACAACTAAATTAAAAAATTAAAAAACAAATGAACATTAACATTTAAATAAAATATAAATCATACTAATTATTTATGAAAATATATATAAGTGTTGTATAAATTACAAAAAAAAACATATTAATAATTCTTTTTAGACGATGTTTGACATCTCTTTTCTCCCACCAACTTTTCAATTTCGGGAGAAATATTATTTGACGAAGCCACTTTTGATACTGCATTTAGATGTGTGTCGGTTAATCTGGATCTAACAGACGATTTATTACCGTTCATTAATGAAAACAGTTGCTCACATTGATAAGTACTACTAAACATAGAGATAATTTTACTAGCAAATCTTCGAGTTTCCACATATCGTATTGGCACAAAATTGTAAAAATCAGGAACACCAACCTCATTGAATTTATTTTTTAAATTCGAATCATTTTGAATCTCGATAAGTTCCATTTGTATACGTGTTGGAACATTGACTGCGTCTATTGAAAAAGGAGACGTAAACAAGGCAAAATCGTTTTCTAAATATTGGAAATCTTGAAACCTATTTTCGAATTCGATCTTCAAACATATAATTTTTTTTGAATATTTTTTGTCATTAGAAGATAAGACAGTATAATAATGTATATCAAATAAACCATTCTCTAAGAATCTAAAATAGTCATTACACGACATTAATATTTTCTTTTTTGCACATTAATATTGATATCCGCGGGCCACAAAAAAATGGGCCGCGGGCCGCGTGTTTGACATGCCTGCGTTAAGTAGTGTTAAACGAACGGTTTACGTGTACGGGCGAGGTGCGGATTTCAAAAACGATACTTGGTCATCGTCATGTACGATGGAGACGCCGGCCGTGGGAAATATAACGAGTCACAACTCGGCTCTGCGCAGTGATAAAAACAAGTGGTTATAACGATGTGCACAGTGCTAATAAGGTATATAGTCAGTGCCGGGTTAACGAATATGCCGCCTGGGGGCAGATTTTAAAATGACGCCCTTTATAAACCTGTACCCAGACCCACGCCTAGGGCGGCATTTTTCAGAGGCGGCATTTAACATTTATGTATACTAGATAATTTTTAAAAAGATTCCTAATACCTACTTATATAAAATCGTGTGTAGTGAAAAATAAAAATCAATAAAAAAATATAAAATTTGGTCAGTATGATACTATGATCGGACAAACATAAATGTGTGTTTACGCTTTTGGTCGACCGTCGACCGTAGCAAGTTGCCGTGTTCTCTTGACGGTTTTTAATCGGTTCTGTGAATCAGTTTTGTCTGGCACCGATAACGTGTTTTGTTGTTTTCAATTTTAACTATACTACGCTATAATAATAATATGGTCTTTCTTTTTACTAATAATACGCTGAACGCTAATTCACGTAATAATTCTGTGGTAGGCGATTCGATATAAATATCTAATATAATATTACTGTTTTTATATTTTGTTATACACATTTTTCAATGAATAATAATTCTTTCTAAAAATTAAAATACATTAGAAAAATTCAAAACTTTCGTTTTCACCGTTAATAATTTGCCGCCCCTAAAAAATTGCCGCCCGGGGCAACTGCCCCCTTTGCCCCCCCCCCCCTTAACCCGGCACTGTATATAGTCATATTATGTCATTATATACAGTTTATAACATGTGCACGTAATAAACGTTATGTAGGAAACGGCCACAGTACGCAGGATGTGTTACTGTTCTTCTCCGACCATAATATTTTGTTGAAGTGTATTTTCAAAATCTGATCTTTTTTCATAGCAATACGTCACCGCAGAAAACCCGAAGCGCGTATTCGATATTTTTCAATAATTTTTGTTATTATAATTACAAAACTGTATAGTAACATGATTCAGAAATCTGAAATGACCAATTCGAAAACCTGATTTTTTTAAGATTTAGTAAAATGATTACGTTTTATTCGGGTATTATTGGTAATTATTTCATACACTTTTTATATTTAAATTAAATGAAGGAGTCAGGGGAACTATAAGGTTTTTAGCTCACTCTCGAAACTTCGGATAAACTTTCATATTCAGAATGTATTTATAGATTTATGATAATATATAAATTGTACAGTATTTAATCAGAAGACGTGTTTCGGTTGCGGAATGCTGTCTATAGCGTATACGTATATGTGTATTAAAATTATAACTTGTCACTGGTCATTGAAATGTTGGGTGAAAAACATAGAAAAAATTATATTCTTAAGCCAATAAGATAAGAAGCAATGTCAGAAAAAAATACTGGAGAAAATAAGTCAGGATAATACTTGGGTTTAAGAAATGACATTATTGTAAATTTTGCACATCTCATTAATGTAAAATAGTTACACTTACACAAGTAACCATAAATAGAATTCCTTGCAAAGTGAGTATTCACTGTACTTACCTTCATTATCACGTATTCTTTGTTCATTTATTTTTTTTTATATTTTTCTTGGGAACTATAAACTATTAAAGTGGACTATTGCCACATATATAGTTTTTCAAACAATACTTGTACAGAAATATAAAATTGTTACTCTACTTGCAAAGCAATAATTCAATAATTTACTTAGATAAGTACTATCAAGTAGTAAAATTATAAAACAAGAATATTGTCGGATACAGGGTGATCAAAATTTTATTTTCCAGCAGTATTCTTGTATAAGAGTGCGAAACAAAGCAAATTATTTACCATTTTGTAAAAGCTTATAAAATAATATAATCTGAAATGATATGAGATATTTTTAATTTTTAGAGAACCTTTCAAAGGAGTATTAAGGTAACTAGCATTTAAATTCAATGAACAATTTTACTTATTATGTAAACATTTCGTAAAGATATTTTTTCATTGAATTTGAGCAGTCCAAAAACAGTTTAATAAAATATATTTTATTTGAGAGGTATTTCAATATTTTATGATTTTTAAAAATTGTACAGCATTTCTTCATAATATACAACTTCTGCGTTGCACCACTTTCCAACCAGTATTATTCAAAAACATAAACTTTACTAGGTAGTTGTTCAATCGATTTAAATAATTCCGTTTTATCAACTACCGTATTTTGCATTGTGACATAGAATGGTACCTACAATATGGTTGTTCTACCCGTTATTTCGTACCCGCATCACAGTGACATGGAATATAAATATGAAATAGGTGAAAAAAATGTTGTATTGTTTTTCAATTAGCTCAGTTTTATTGTACGCGACCCGTCGAGTACAAAAATACTTTCGTGAATAAATACAACGTTATAATTTAGGATATAGAATGTGGTAGGTAACTAAACCAAAACAACCTTTTGGTTAACTTTATGTTCTGGTACATAAGCCATAAGGCGGTCATAGTTTTTATAGTAATAATTTTCAAATTTTAGAACATTTTTTCGTTTATTTATGAAGTATTTTTTTCATTTTCAAAAACACTTTTTCATCATATACTATATAATAGCTTATAATACGTATAGTAGCACGATTGTAAGCACTCAATATAATTATTTTTAAAGTATTGTACAAAACTATAATTTAACTCCGGTATATATAATGACAATCGGAAATCGTTAATAACATATTGTATTGTATATTTTATCAATGTCCAAATGTGCCCGTCCAAATATGTCAATGCGCGTAACTTAAAATTTAAATAACTAATAAGTATTATTAAAATCGATGGAAAAATATAACGGTGTGGATTTGACCAGTTTAGAGAATGTATTTAATTTACATATTTTTATTAAAACAGACGTTCGTACAATGGATCAACACAGAAATATTCTAATATTTATTATATAGTACATTATATACATCTACCGAACGAATTATTTCGACGATGACTCATCCGAGCAAAACCTTTTTTTTTGTTATATTTTAGTGTTTCACTATTGTGAGTTTCACAAAAGTGTGTATATATATAAATCCAGAGAGGGGTTCGGAGATAAGTCACCTCCTGTAAAGTTTTTTCACCCCATTATCGATGAGAGGGGAGCAACGCCAAACTGGTGATTGGTGAACATTAGATTTTTTTTGTAATCTAAAAATGCACGATTATTGGGAAAAATAATATTAAGTATTATATTCATTTTATTCCCCGTCTAACACAAAAACGGTACAATACAATGGACGTAGTTACAGCATGTTACAAAACTATATAGAATTACATTTTTTATGTGACAAATTCGTGAATTCACGTGGAAAACAAATTATTATTACTTTTTTTTGTTTGAATTTCTTTCATAACGGCCTGTTATATAATATGTTGTAATCATATCTTTTGTTAATACTTATTACAATAAGTAATATTAATGTATACAGACATACAGTACACTGTTATGGTTATAATAATTTTAAAGTAAATGTTCGGTATTCTTTTTACATTTTAATACAGCCCGCTATTTATAAATAACCCAATTCTTCTATTTTTTTTCTTTTGTTTACTATTGCCGATAACTCTCCTGTTCGTCTCATAATATCCCGGCTCACGCTGCTAATCATTTCCCGTCAAACCTCACTTACGGATACTCCGAGCTTCCAATAAGTGGTAAAGTATTTTAGAAACTAGTGATATTTTTAACTGTAATAAAATATATCATGAGGCTATAATAATAGTTCGAGACACAAATGCCAGTATTTTTTCGTTATAATCTCGAGTATCGTAAAAAATTACTACTTTCAAAAATAGCGACGTAGTTAAATTAAATCAATATGCTGTCCCTCTATAATAATTTAAATTATGGTACAAGTAATTATGAATGTGAGCAGCGTGTCAAAAAATATGAGCTTGAATTAGTTAAGTCTACACAAGACCGTCGAGTAGCATTTATAAATGGTTAACAAATATTTAATATAATTATTTAAGTTCAAAGTTAATGTTATATAGTATAGTATGCAGTATACAAAATTGGCGGGTATCTAAGTAGAGCCGGATTAAGGATCAGAGCCGCCCTGGGGCAATAAATATTTGGTAGGTACTTAAGACCAAGGAGGCATTAAAATAATATATATTTCGTAGAATACTATATGAAAATGTATAAAAGTTTAATAAAAATACAATCTCATATAAGTGCATAATGTTATTTACTCAACAGTTTTAAATATGCACTTATATTAAATGAGAAAAAGCTTACCTTTTTAAAAAAAACTGTCGGACTTTTGGTTTTGTTCAACTATATATTTATCTTTTTTATTTATTTCGATTGCCTTTACACAACATTCATTACAGCTTAATTTAATTATTTTACCATACACTGTAAACAATTAATAGGACAGGACGAAAGGATGCTACGTAGGTGGCACAACAAACCGAATAGTCAAAACCACAAAAATCGTTTATTTATAGCTCTATTTTACAAAATTCTACGTAAACTGTGATTAACACCACTACAATCGCTGCGATATAATATGTGCTTGTACTATAAAGTCCATGTATTCATAGTATATTTTATTCAGCGCTATAAAGTTATAGTTTAAAAATAAGAAAGTATACTATTAACACCGACCGGGTATTTGTTTCTTGAAATAAAAGTATGGCATTTATAATAACTTGATCCATATTACTCGATATAACATCACGAAGAAAACGTACAGAATAAAAATTATTTTAAAATCACAACTTCTCGCCACCTCCATAAATTTACCGTTCCGGAGCAAAAGCTCATTTGTAGCTTGCATCTATGTTAATCCGGCCCTGTACCCAAGTCCATAACAAATTCCGCGAACGCTAGCTAAAATACTGACGCGCTATTGTCTATTTATTTTATACATAGAGGATTTAAAATAATTGTACGGCGAGTACCTAATGTATAATTATTGTTGCATTGCGTATATGCATGCATACGTTCGAGTACTTTTAATTATTCGAATTTAGTTCGTCATCACACGTAGGTAAATTGCAACGTTGGTACAAACAGCTTTTGCGTTGTTTCCGACCTTTTTTTCTTATTTTTTAGAACTCTCTATACATAACGCATTGTTATTATAGTATTATATTACGTATATAACAAGGGTAAACATAATTAAATCTTGTCGTCGCATTTTTATTGATTTTTTTCGTGATAGAACCCCACAGCGTACGCTTTGAAAAATAAGGAGAATTTTTTTCCGCAATGATATATAATCTATACAGAAATAGAATACAAACTTGATCATAAATAACAATTTTTAATGTACCGTATAACATTGAACATGCTATCGCCAGATATATGTATTGGGTTTATCGGGAAAATAGTTTTGAATTATGTACAGCAACATTAGAGTTTTAATAAAACATGAGCGTAACCCGCTGGTATATTATAAAACGTCAAGTGTTCGTTGTATTCATTTCAAAAACGATTAAAACGATTTTTTTTTTCTACGGTTACTGTATGATCCGTAAACAAACGTTACTTGCGTTTAGTTATATATGTAATACATTTTACAAGAAATTACTTTATATAAATAAATATATTTGCCAATAAAATGTCGAGTTATAATTAAAATGTATTGACGTTGTCTTATTCATTAGACTTTTTTTTTTGAAAACCGAAATAAATAATTAATACAAAACTAATATATAGGTAATATAATTGATTAAGTTAAACAATTATTTAAATTGGTTTATCGAATAAGCTTGTTACTTAATATTTATTCGTGGCGGGCTCTCTTTTCTGCTGCATTGGTTGTATTGTTGTCTACACAATTCATCGGCGAGGCCCTTTAAACACGATTTTCGTTTTTAACTTTTATTTATTCTCCATTATCATCATTGTTATTAAACATCGTAAATTACAAAGTCCATTTAAATTACAAATTACAAAGTATTCTTAAGTTTGACAATAGAAAAATATATATAACACATAAATAAATAATATTAATAAAATGTACCTGAACACACTGTGAAAAAATATATATCTGCAAACTGCGATTGTACTTGTAGTATATTCTATTTTAATATATATATTTACACAATTGTGTTTTATAGAAACGAATAACGATTAAGTTTTTTATAATTACCGATGAGATTTAATCTTTATTGTTTGTAAATTAAATTGCATACACGTACATAGTTATACGTATATGCAGTTTAATATAAAACGAATAATAGTTACCTATACAATATTATATTATTATATACGAGTACGTCCATTTTTACGACTATCGATATAATATGCATATTCACCAAATTAATAAACCTTTAATAATACTTATAAATCCGTAAATGATACGCTATGGAAATTGAATACTGATTAATAAGTTTTATGCTCAAATTAATTTGTATATTTTAATTGAATATTTTTTTCATGCTCAACGTTTCTCTGTGTGTACATATAAATTACGTACGACTCTGTGTATACAAATCGTTTTTGAACTGTTCAAATTAATGCAGTAATCAGGATTAACAATTAGCCGGTCACCTGTATTAACAAAAAAACCCGCGTGACCAACGAAAGCTTAAATTTTATAAATAATAAAAAAAAAATGATTCACTAGGAACGAGTAAACTTGTCCGAGAAAAAAAAGTAAACCACGGGTTATTACGTGAAACTATAATATAGAAGGTATCGGAAATAACCATTTGATATCGACGCACATTTGTTTTTTTATATGATTTTTATTTATTTTTTTTCGAGGCATTACATAAAAATATACCTGATTTGAGATTTATAAGCGATTCATAAAATATATACCTTAACGTTATAATATAATATAAAAATAAAATTACATTACAAACGAATACTGCGTAGGTACTATGTTTATATGCTAGCATTATGTACGAAAACTTTCGGTCTGAAAACGTAGACTTATCGAACTTGCGCTGAGATAATATAATAAACGCATAAACGCATAACATAATGCATAATATGCATACGTATTCATGTACACGGCGCATATAATACATATGTATGGCATAGGTAAAGGCGCATAATAGTCGAGACGACAAGAGGGGACGCGCGACGGCAGACGAGGGCATAAAAAAAAATAATATAATAATAACTACAATAATAAAAATAATATAAAAAAAAAAAAAAAATCAATATAAACAGAAGTATTTTAGAAAACTGCGAGAGTAGAATGTTGGCGAAAACGGTGCCGGGGCGGTGCAGTGATGTGCGGGAGAGAGGGTGCTCTGAGATGGACTGAGAGGGAGTGAGAAAGAGCGAGAGAGAGAGATTCATATTTTTCGTTTCCCTCGGTCACTAAAAACAAGGGACCGTAAAAATGCAACGGGGACCGTCGCGTTTCCCCACGCGCACCCGTGCACCGGGGCCAGCACGCGCGTGGGGAGAGGGCTCCGTTGACGGCCGGCGGTGGCGGCGACTACGACTGCGACTATACGGCCACCGTCACGACGATGACGACGACGACGACGACGACGACGACGACGACGACGACCCCTCGCCGCTCGACCAATAATCTTAATAACATAAAACTGGGCGGTGTTCCTCACATACACATGCAGATGCGCGCACGCACGCACGCACATAGACTCGCAGACTCGCACACCCACGTACTTACATACGCGAACGCACACACACGCGCGCGCGCGCGCGCGCGGACGTTTATATTATATATATTAAAAAAAAAAAAAAAAGTCGACGCGGGGTGACAAACCGTCCACACTGCGAAACTTATCCACCGTACACTGCACGCACGTACACCCGGTACACCTACCCTTCCTAAGCTCGTGCACGCACGTATATACGTACGGGCTGTTCGAAATTGAATTTCATATCGTGCGTTTACCGTCACGTCCCACTCCATCATCGCAAACGCCGTAATAATGTGCGCTCGTGTGTGCGCGTGCATAGACGTGTACGGCAACCGCTGCACATACGCGCAGCCTGAAGACGGACGGACGGTCAACGCCGTCGTTCCGCGAGAGTTACAGTGCGTTCCGCGCGTGACGTCACACGCGACGACCGTCAATCGATACTTTGTTTCGTGGTACTCTTTTTTTTTTTTTTTTTTTCCCCATTTTTTCCTCATTTTTCTCCCCTATTTTTATTTTTCCCCGCACGGGGGGCTTTTTTTTTTTCCTATTTTTTTTTCTTCTCTCCTATCCCATAGAACCCGCGTACGAGCGACACACAATGTATAATTGGGTACGGGACCGCGCGTCATCCGCAATAATAATAATAATAATAATAATAATAATGTAATAGTTGCGCGCGGACACTGACGTATAGTAATAATAATAATAACAATACGCCGCGTAACGTCCGTCGACCGTCCGTCGACCGTCCGCCGCCGCCGCCGCCAAAGTCGCCGACGCGTTGTCGTCACCGCCGCCACCCCTCGCTGCTTCTGCTGCTGCTGCTGCTTTTGCTGCTGCTGTCGTCGTCGTCGTCGTCGTCGCCGTCACGCGGCGGCCAACGGGCACAGCCGCCGCCGCTACGGCACCCCGGCGGCGGCGGCGGCGGCGACGACTGCCCTCGAGCGCGCGTCGTATATTATTATTATTACTATTATTATTATTATATGATTCACCACCACCGCGCGCGAACGTCCGTCCAGTCGATATGTGTGTGCCGCCGTCGGCGGAACGTTCACGTGGTGGCGCGAACAACGCTGACGTTTCTCTCCTCTCGCGCCGTGCATTTTGAACGAACGCGTACCACGTGCGCGCGGCGAAAAGTTACGGTGCATTTTTCGCGAGGACCTTCCGCGGAAAACGAAAATATTCATAATTTAAAATAACTTTTTTCGTCATTGGAAGAACGAAAAAAAAAAAAAAATACGAAAAGTTCTTCGCCGCACCACCTTGGTTCTATATTCTGTTGTCGAGAAGACATGCACCAACACCACGATTGCCGTCGCCAACACAGCAGTCGTCGTTCTCGCCGCCGCCGTCGCCGTCACCGCGCCAACAACACCGCACGCGTCTCATAACCGTTTCGACCGTCGCCCCGAGTGAGTATAAATTCACTTGTACGCAATTAATAATAATCGTTCGCGATAGACGGCGAGGAGGAAACCGTACTATTATCCTTCCGTTCGGTCGTTTTTTTTTTTTTTTTTTTCATAAAACCATTCGATATCAATTGTGTTTCACCGCATTATCATCATCATTATTGTTATTATTATTATAAGCGTTTTATTTTTACCCGTTTTCCACGCAACGGTATGTTTTCAAAGCTTGCGAAAACAACGCGGCGTGCAGGTGTACACCGTTTCAAAAGTTCGTTACACGCGCGCTGTCGCCGTTGCGGCCGGCTGACACGTGTACGATGGTGAAACGTGTGCGGACGGTTTCTGGATCTCGTTCACGACCATACGTCCTACCTGCAGTGTTGTTTACACGCACTTTTTGTCCAACGTTTCACTCGTTTTCGCGCGAGTTGACAGTTCAAAGGTAACAGGTATTCATAGTAAAAGCAGTTTTCAACTCGTATACCATACCAGATACGTTTAACAGTACTGAAATCAATTTTAACCCATTCATAATAACTTATTATCTGATATGTAGTACCTATTATACATTTTGTTAAACGCATATTCAAAATGTAGATTAGACAGTATGCTGATCATTGTTTAGCTTAGCCTTAGGTCGATATCAAAATAATATAAAGGGTATTTAATACGAAATTAAATGTTGTAGAACATTTAGATTTTGAAGATTATGAAAATTGGTAGGTAATGTTTGTCATTAAAACAACATTTTAACATTCTATTCATGACCATATGTTATTTATATCATACAGAAGTACAGTATACTACCATCAACATTAATTGATTAAATTACAATATAGTAATAATAAAGTATTTCATAATATACTTTTAATCATAAGCACTACCTACTACGGTTTTTAAAATTGTATTTAAAGGTGTTATAATTTTATTTGATGTTGATTTCAATATTACGAGGCCGCTTAACTTCTGAATATTGTTCTATTTACAGTTTAAATATGCTCTTTTGTAATATTGCATGTATACTTTTATTTTAGCACTATAAGTTCACGGCTTATTAAAAACATTATTACAAACAGTAGTTACATTTAAACCATACATTTGTTTGTAACAAAAATTATGTAAAGTTAAATAATTAATGTAATATTACGCTAAAAATGTAACTTAAGTATGAAATTTAAAGTAGCCGATCATTTTAGATTCTGGTTAAAGCAATGAATGTATTTCATCATAAAATAAAAACATTCATCAAACTAGACTGATGATTAAATGTCTACTAACCACAGACAGCGATTTACGTTTAAGTGGACCATCTATAGATGTTTGAAAATTAACCGACAAAAATTGTTGAATTTTGAAAATAAAATTTCAGTTTAGTTTACTTTACGGTTTCTATATAATATAATAACATAAAATCCATATTTTATATAAACTGTATAAAGAAGCTTAAAACGAGTAAACCTAATACTTTTATATTGAATGGAATGAATTACCTATGGGATATGGCTATTAAAAACATGATACCTACATTTTATAAAACGAGTCAATTTAATCCAGCTTTGGCTCGCAAAGCATTATTAAAAAATAAAAATTGTATTAGGTTCTCACGTTCAAAAGCCAAAAGACACATGGCCTAATGTGATATTGTTTAATGTATGTATACAATTAATGTGTACCAATATTCATATTTGTTTTTGAACAAAATTACTATATTTTGAGGGGCTTGAAATGTTTTATAGAGGCTAAGCCCCCCAACTGCATGTTAAGCTACTATGTTAAGACGTAATAAGAATTTTAAGATAAATTTAAACTATATTTTCTTATTTGTAATGCATGTATTTTATTATAATTAAGAATAATTATATTATATTGGAATTTTACATACATTTCAACTAAGGAAAAAAGGGCGTCCAAACATTTTTTCCTAATCCACTAACCCATATTTTCAGTAATTATAAAAATACTGATTCAGTTATTTTATGATAAATTTCATGGTTGTAAATTTAATGTTTACGTTTATAATTTATTAAATGTATAAATATGTATGCAATCTTTGTAAATATCAATAATTACAAAGAACTGGAGACATTCATTACGCGATAGTTTATCAAGTGTTTCTTATATTCTCTAAATAAATAGAAGGTATATTATTAAAATATACTTTCAGACCATTTTACAAATATTAGTGAACAATACTATTTTAAGTTAATATTTATTTTTCTTGTTCCATATGTACGATCATAAACTAGTAACTTCAGACCTAAAACACCGGTTTTTATTTTAAAGCCTTTAATAGCTAATACATATTTAAAAAATAAAACTGTACCTAATATATTATTTATTTCAAATTATATAGCTTTATTTAAAATTTTCTCATCAGATAAATATTAATTTTGAATATCTTGAGTACGTTATAAGTGAATTCACTTAAATGTCTGCAGTTTGTATTACTGCAGAGTGTAGTTTAAAAACTATCCATAAAATTGAATCATTTATAAGACTCATATTATCTTAGATAATGCTTCTTTTTATTAGGATAAGTTCCAAAGTTTTATTTCAACAAACTAGTCATAAAAAAAATATTTGGAATAAACTTGAAATAATAATTTTGGTTGTATATAAATGTAACTATTTAGATTTTTAAATCTGTAAGTCATTTTTATTTTGGAAAACAATTTTGATTGGAGAGCGTAAATTAATAATAATCAACAATGAATTTGATCACAGTTTTTCTTGCTCACATTTTTTAGGATATTTCTTTATTATTAATTTTTGTCAATACTCGATGCTGACAAAGTAATTAGACAAGTGACTGTTTTAAAATCTATTATATGTTTAATGTACAATATACGTAAATGATTCACGGCCTCAAAAAATGTAGAGAAAAAAAAACAACATACGGTAATAATTATAAAATCAATAATTCTCTTTCCCCGCTCAGAATCTAAAATAAATGTCTATTGGTCTTCTATTGAAGGGTGTTTTAGGGATAACTCGTCATGAGGGAAGCGTTGTTCAAAATCTGATATATTTTACAATACATCTGGTCTACATATACTACAGTCCACACATATAGATATTTCAATTTGAAAAACGGAAAATAATATATAATACTAACCATTAAATGTTCCTTTAAAGTTTAGACTTACCTACATCCTTCAATTTAATCATTATTAAACATGTTTAGAGGTGTATTTATTATTAAACTAAAATGTAATATTATTTTCGAAAAATATGTATGAATATTTATTGTAATAGAAATGGTCATATAGATCCTTTGAAAAGTTAACTGTACAAATACTACCAAACAACAAAAAAGATACAATGAATATAGTTTATAAAGAAATTTTATAACAATAACAATACATCGTTGAAAATCATTTGTTTATCAATAGTTTTGTTTTGGGTGAAATATTTACAGTTTTCCCGTGTATAAATATCTTGCTAACCTACCTATAAATGTAATTAAAGCTTAAGAAATTAAATTACTGTCCATTATATGTTTTTCCTTTACATTAATTGCACATTATTCTAACGATGTATACATAATACATCTTTATATTTATTTATAATATACAATTATTCAACGATTTGTTTTTTCCCACCCTACCCCGGCAGCGACGGGTAATTCAGCTAGTACATTTTTATTTCATGTTTAAAGCATAATCAATTCATAGGTATTTGCGTGTAAAATATATCAATAATTTTACACACACCTGAAGTTAACTCATGATTTATGGTATGTATTTTGTATGGTCAAAATGTATATAATATTGTTTTTTTTGTGCTGGTTCATCAAAAATATGAAATATATTCTCATTGAACGTATTGTGGTAGACTATATTCATGAGACATGACACTCATAATCTTTGAGTGCTTATAGACGTACATATATGCAGGGTATCCCTCCGGGACTTACACAGAGCGATATCTCCCGTGTTAATAAAGATAATCAAATTCTTTTTTTTTAATGAGCATTCCTAGGCAAAGGCAATTTTGTAGACAATCGTTTGGTAAACATAAGTATATTATTATTAAAGAAGTTAAAATTATCTTTTTATTTAATAACTTTTGTGAAAATCGAAGATAGCTATTTTATTGGGCTTTTTTTCTGAAAATTTCGACGTTCAACTTTCAGTTTTCATTGAATTTGAATGCTTTTTATAATTTTTTTAGTATAAATTAATATCACCTCGTCATTTTTCTTATGCGTTTTTCTAATAATTTTATTATTATTTAAAATTGTGTAAGTTTTATACTATTTTCTTGTAAACCGGAAAAATTTTAAAAAATCAAGAAATTAATGAAAAGTAATGCTCATAAAAAAACAGACTTTGATTATCGCTATTAACACGGAAGATATCGCTCTATGTAAACTGTAGTGGGGCATCCTGTATATATATATACTATAGTAAGGCTATATGGAATAATATAAAAATACATTTTTACAGTTAATTCATGAAAAATCAACAAACTATACGAAAAATAATAGAATTTATTTATCAAATTCGCGTTAAAATTGAACACGTGGATATTAATTTAATTCAAATCATTATATGGTGTATTTTCTGTAGGTACTTGTATTATTATGGCATTTTTAAATATTAAAAAGCTTATATAATACTAGGTTGGTACCGATATGTTTCAATGCTAGACTGTTAGATAGTACTGTAATTTTAATATTAAAGCCTAAACAAAGTCCTTACAGGTTATTTTTCTGGCAGTGTAAATTAAAAAAAAAGTTGTTAATATATTTTTGGATGACGGCTAATCTTTTGTTAGTAAGTAAGTCAAATAAAATTCTAAAATTAGTGATTCTGATCTTAATTTTTACTACGTAAATATAATGCATAGCGCAATATGTTAGTTTCATAGTGTCATATATTCATACACTTTTTTTAAAAATTAAAGCTTTATATGACAATTCCATCATAAGTTGATGGTTTTTTTTTCTCAGCAAATAAGCATAATAAGAGAATTATAAATCCAGTAAAATATAATAGGTACTAAAGTATACTTATACAATATTGAATATTCGATAATATTATCTTCAATTAAAATCATTCCATTATCAGTTTTCATAATAAATATTACCCAATTACAAAAAATTAAAATTTTTTATTGCCTACAAAGAAAATCTTATGAAAAATCTTGTATCCATGAAGTATAAACAAGTCGATTCTCGATCACGTGATTGAAATTTTTTCTCTATTTTTCTTAATTTTCTGTTGAGAAATTGAAAAAAGTACTGACTATAAAAAATTTCCTTTCAGAAAAGTACTACGTTTGCATATATCGGAACAATCCTTCTGGTCGAAATCCTGTACACAGACACAAAAAGAAAACTTATCACACAACATGATAACCAATATACATTCCTCGTTTTACTCAGAATGACAGAATCTAAAAAAAATAAATTTCGTTAAAAAAAACAATTTGAGTGATAAATCTTGGATATTTCTAAGCTATTTTCAAATTTCAAAAGCAATATTATTAAAATAACTGTGCATGATAAAGAACAATATTTGAAAAATAGTTATAAGAACATGTAAAGTATTATATGAGTAATAAAGTACTATATAAAGTATTATATGTATTATATGAGCTTGAAATAAATTATAAAGTCTTTGAAATTAAGTTTGGTTTAATAAACAATTTATTTATTACTAATGGATAATTTCAGAAATGTCCCAGTAAAAACTTTAAAGGATTATAAAAAGCAGTTTTACACACATTTTGAATTTTTTTCTCATAGTTACAATAGAAAATGAAGAAAGTTTTAATTAAAATTTGAAAAAGCATAAAATGATCAAAGTCTTATGTTCCTTTAAAAAACAATATAATTGTTTCGAAATTATATCAAGACTTATACGTACCAATAACATAGGTATTATACGTAGCTGTACTACATAGTTATTTAAAACACAGACATCCGATATTTATAATTATTTGATTATTAAATTATGATAAAATAAGCAAAATAATTTCATTTTTTTGTATATAGGTATATGAGTATAAATAGGTATACAGCATATTTTATAATCTTGCAAGTATTTTTTTTTAAAAATTAAAATATAACTTTTTAACTTTCAAGAATCAAAACTAAAAACTAAATAATATTTTTTTATAAAAATATATTCCATAAGACTTATTTATACACGCATTTCAATATCGAAAGATCTATATAAAAATATGAAATGGCATACACACAATTGAATAGCTATTTATTACATTCTTTCATTTGTTGAAAATATTAAGTTTCAGAAAAATATAGTTTATTCATCCAACTTTATCAGTGATTTAAATGATATGGTTCATTAAAATGTACATTATGTTACTACACAATTTAAATACATATAAAGTACAACATACTTTCATTGAAACAATTATTTTATAATCATTTTGTTTGTATGTTATAGTTTGTCACCGATGCTAATTACGAGATACTAAGATGCAGACAATCGGTAAAACCACTAATAAAATGGATTTCCCTAAAACTTGGACTGATATATTATTAAAGTCGATATCAGGTAAGACGAACTATACTATAGATGTAAAAATAGGAACTAAACGTATAACAACAGACAACCAAGATCAAAGAGAGAGCCCGAAAAAACGTCGTAAACAATCAAACCCTACGAGGATATCGGCCAACGAAGAAAATTTAAATCATGAACACGATACAGAATCATTACAATCTGACAGAAACAAACATGAATTCGATCAAATTGAATCACCAAAAGACTTAAGACTATCGAAAAATCAAAAATCGTTTTCTTTGCCCTTGAATCTAACAACGTGTGAGAGTCAAAAACTTTCATTGGATGGCTCACAACAAATACAGTATTCGAATAATATGTACCAACAAAATGATTCGTCTACCGAGATTTCCAAAAACTTGAGTTCGCCTTATCAACCGTTTATGCAGTCAATTCCGTATTTCGAAAAAAAACATTGTTATTCAGTCGAATATTCGTCATTTAAAAGCCCACCGTGTAACTCGGCAGCAAATGCTGGCCCGACTTCTGTTCAGATATTCAATCCGGAGGCATTTTGCGATCAGTGTAACAAAGAATTCTGTAATAAATACTTTTTGAAAACGCACAAGGCCAATAAGCATGGCGTATTTTTAGAGAACGTTCCAAGTGCAGGCTCCACTTTAGATCAGACGGATAGATATAAAGAACCACCGGTGGCCACGACTAGTGATTTTTCTTCGAACACTAATGACGCTTCCGCCGTAGCATCAACTTCAACATTATTCAAAAACACTTTGGTATATCCCCAGCCGTCAGTGAATGCAAGTATGTACGCATCGAAGAATATGGTAAACAATCAAACCCGAGCGTTTTGCAATATATGCCAGAAGGAGTTTTGTAACAAATATTTTGTGAAACGCCACAAAGCAAAGATTCACGGGATAATTGACGACGGAGATTACAAAACGACGATCGACGACGTCCCGTTAAATTTCAAAATGAATCTACAAATCAAAAACGAACTTATAGACTTATGCAACCCAGACTATACGTTCGATAAGGACGGGAAAGCAGGATCACCGATATTTTACGTGCAGGAATCGAATTCACAAGTATCGAAAACGCACACGCAATCACATACATCGGTGAACATCGAAGGACCCGAACTGCAATCGGTCGTGGTCGAGACTCCGTGCGATCATATTAAAACGGAGGTTTCGGACGACGAACACTGCGCAAACCACAACACGAACAAGCCGCCCGACGAATGTTACAACGGGATGAATTGTTACGACAGTGGTGCACTCGCCAGTGATCCGACTCGAGTCGCTTACACGAACGGCGACCGAACGGCGATGCGAAATCACGTTTTTTCCAAACCGAGCGTTGAAACGGTGTTACAGCAGCCCGTCGAACGTACGAAGGTGCTCGACTTGATGGCGAAGAGCAACGGCGAATGCGGTATCGGGAAAGCGGACGACAACGACGACGACGACGAGGACGACGACAACGACGACCAGGACTACGACCGTGGCGAGGACGTCCTGGGCTCGGCGTGTAACGTCGAAAACGACGGAGGGACGGCGGGGACGGAGGACGGCGCGCGGGTCGAACTGATCGGCAAGGTCAAGCTGCTGACGTTGCACAATTTGTTTTTCAAACTCAACGGCGGCGCGTTGGAGAACACGTCCAAGTGTTACGTATGCAACACGACGGTCGACGGGCCGCTGAAGGCGCACATCTTCGACAAGCACGAGCATCTGGTCAACGAGCTGATGAACGACTCGCTGAGGTGCGAGTGGACGGGCGGCGCGAAGGGCGCGGGCGGCGCGTCGACGAGCAGCAAGAACTCCGCGGAGAACCACGACGAGTGCGCGGCGGCCAGGGACCGGAACGAGAACCGGAAACCGTCGGCAGCCGCGTTGAGCAGCTTCTGCAGGATCTGCAACAAGGAGCTGTGCAACAAGTACTTCATGAAGACGCACATGGAGCGCATGCACGGCATATCGATCCAGAACGGCAACCACATCGGCGGCGTGGTGTGCGACATATGCAACAAGGAGTTGTGCAGCAAGTACTTTCTGCGTGTGCACCGGCTGAACTCGCACGGCGTCGGCGGCCCCGAGAACGGCTCGAGGTATTGGCCGGACGCGGACAACCGAGTGGGCACGATCGCACCGGTCGAAGGGCCGTCCCTGTCGCAGCCACCACCACCGCCGCCGCCACCACCGCCGCAGCCACCGGTTGAGCAGGACGACGACGGGCACCACCGGTACTACAAGCACTACACCGAGTCGTGCGGCGTGTGCCTGCGCCGGTTCAGGAGCGCCAAGTGGCTGAGCGCGCACCTGTTGAACGACCACGGGGACGAGGGCCGGGCGCAGTGGCAGCGGCTCGCGCACCACAACCGTCCGGACGAGGACGAGGGTCAGCTCCTGCTGCAGCGGCGGTGGCAGCAGCAGCAGCAGCAGCAGCAGCAGCAGGATCAGCAGCAGCAGCAGCAGCAGCAGCAGCAGGATCAGCAGGATCAGGACGCGGCGGGAAAGCGGACCGAGGACGACGCGAAGCGGTACCGGTGCTCGTACTGCCCGTTCGCCACGTCCGTGCTGTCGTTCCTGTTCGTGCACGAAAAGTTCCACGTGGTCGAGACCAATAAGGCCGCGGACACCGTTCCGCCGCCGCCGCCGCCCCGACGCGCCGTCGAGCCCGTGCAGCCGCGGTCGCCCGACCACCGGCCCGCGGTGGCCGCCGACCTCTCGCTGGACAACCGCGGCCAACCGATCCCCATCGGTGCCGAGTCCAGCGGCCACGAGCCGTTCATCATGCAGTCCTTTTTCCTGGAGAACTGTTCCGTGTCGCCGTACGTCAAGGCCGACGCGTCCGGCCGCAGCGATTCGTTCCACTCGTCGCTGGTCTACCTGCCGGTCAAGGAGAAGCTCACGTCGACCGTCAACGTCTTCTTCAAGCTCACCCCCACCTAATCGTACCCGTAATAATGTAATACGTCAGTAATAATTGTATCAATTTATAATCTAATCATTATCACACTTCCGCGGCCGATTCGAGCGCGTACTACGTACGTTGTACAATTATACAGTTTATATTATTAAATGCTACATATAAGTATCGTATTATACAGGGTGTATCCCCCACATGTTATGTCGTCGGGACCACGGTCTATTCTTAGTATCGACGGGTGCGCAACGATAAAATGCAATCATGGCGGTGCGTTTTAGACAAATACGCGTTTCGTTGTCATTTCCAGACGGCTATAGCCTTATGGCGGTTTTACAATTTTCATACTCGTGTGCCGACCGCAAAATCGTCTTTGCCTTTCAAACCTCTAACGCTTTCGTTTCTAATTCGTTCCGACCGAGGTGCCATTGTTTTTCCGATAACTTTTTTCGGTCGAAATCACTACTCTTGATTATGCTCAAAATTCTGATTTAATTTTATTAAAAACTACTAAATCGTTTAAATAGATCGTTGAGGAATAAAAATAAGCTTCGGCAAAGAAGAATAATTAATTTTAATTTACTACATTTTGGTTCGTCGTAATTATCGAAATAGTTAACCGACGATTCGACCAACTATAAATTACATCATAACACAGGCATTAAAGAAACCATTAATAACACCAGTGTTCGGTATTTTAAACGAAAAAGTTTATTTTGCCGTCGATACACGTATGTGCGTGTGAAAATTGAGATACTTGTGTCGTCGAGTTTCGTTGAAATTGCATTTTATCGTTCCGTTTTAATCGATCAAATACGCCGAGCACAACGACGTAAGATACACAAAGTTTAACAGAATTAAAATAAGACTGAACTACATATTTATATGGGTGCTGGAATGAAATCTGGTGATATTGATGCTACTAAAGTTCCTAATTAAGCCTTGAATAAAAATATTATGTCCCACAACAATGGTAGTTTCGTATACATTCCAATTCGTCCATTCGAACTGCTTCGGTAATATGCACCAAATTTTAAGTAATTTAAATGATATTAAAACTTAAAGTAAGAATACGATGATCTTAAATTCTAAAATAAAAAAATATCTTCACTTAGATCTTTTAAACACTTCGGTGTGTATTAAACACATAATATTATAATTTATAACACTATTAAACAGGGTGATCGTTATTAAATCAAGTAGTCACATATATTTATAACAAAAAAAAACTTTTAAATACGTCGTATCTTTAGAAACGTATGAGATTTCCTCTTGGAAGACTTTAACTTAAATAATTTGATAAACCGTTATTGATTCAACGTTTTCGTTAACTATACAAAATTATCTCTCGTAATAATAACAGTCTTGTATTAGACGTTACTCTGAACTTTTTTATTTATTTCTATGAATTATGTTCATGTTTAAGTATTTACTTTCTAATAGTTGTTGTATTAAAGGGTTAACGTCTTAAAGCAATTTTGTTTATCTAATATTTAAATAATTCCCTATTATGAACGAACTTTTGAACTTACCAAAATATCAAACGTTGTTATAAAAATCTCTAACATACAAATCTCACGCACAACATTTTGAAAATAAAATATTCACCAATAAATAGTTGATAGTAAAATTTAATTTTCGTTATGAGGGAAACATTATAAAGTTACTGTTTTAAAAATAATCTGTTATTTCTTCATCATACAAAATATTTTAAAAATGAAGATACTGAAGTTTCCAAAAATAAAAATTGTTTTCAGGTCTTACGGAAATATCCATTATCTCGTAAGAAAAGGATCACTCTAAATCAAAATATTATACCTTTAATGGTTCGTAGTTACATAGATTTTATGAATGTAACCAAATTGTTTTAACTTATTTATTTTAGTTCAGTTACCTATGTTTTTAAAAGTAATCTCGATCATGAGTTTATAAACCAGATAATCAAAATATTTTTTTTAGAATCGCCTTGACCATTAGACTTGATAATCAAAAATTATACATTAAATTAGTTCAATATTATAATCAAAATAATAATTATAACTTCGTTATTATGTTATACAGTTAATTTTAATGAAAGTTGTCGTTATAAAAGCTTACACGTTTGTTTTTTTTTTTTTTTTAGTAACTATATTATATTATTAAGTAAGTATTAGTAGAGTAGTATTATGATTACCCCTATGACTTAATCAAAATCTAATAAATAATAACAAATGAAGTGAAAGGTTTCATTAATAAATTGATGATCATCATTCAGCTTATGATATTATTTTATGTTCTTTCTAATTAAAATTAGTTAATTATGATTCTTAGTTTATAGGTTACTTTATATAATACATATATGTCATACATGACACATATATTCCTACTAATATTACGTGTGGAAATATATTTTAAGGATACTCGATAAATAATTAAATGAAATTATGTCAGTGTGTCCATCATTATGACTGTTTTTTTTTTTTTAAATATGCGTGTATATATTTGTACAGTCTTAGCCAAAAACGCGTGCTTACATTTTATATTTAAGTCGGATTAACTGTCAAAATAATAATATTTTATTAGCAGCAAGCTTATTTCGTAGATGGAAATAGAAGGCGTACTTTGCAGGTGCGCCAGCAGAACATTTTCTCACCGGACGCCGAACCTTTGCATTCCTCAAATGTATCCCTCCCCTTCATCGTTTTAAGCGCACAATATCGTGATCGAAATACAACAGTTATCGTTTAAATCTAAATTCGGAAAACGAAACTTACTCGCGTAACATTATTGAAAAACGTTATACGATTATAAGTTTTTTTTTTTTTAAATCTCATTCCGGGCTATACTCGTTGAATTATATTTCGTTGATTATTGCGCCAATGATCGTCACAAGAGAATACCCGTGTCGCCGAAAGACGTATGGTTAATACGAAGTAAGATATTGTAAAAACGTTTTGAGTTAATACGTAAAAAGTATTTGAGGAAAATAAATAAATAATTATATTTGTTCGTTTCGATATCAAACTATTAATAAATAATCAGTACCTACCTACGATCAACCACCAAACAACTACCTATTCAGTATCATTATTTCTGTTGGTCGGAAATATTGAATAAACAATCATTGTTAGTTTCTGTTCACAATAGTTTGGGTCCATACAACAACTTTTTACTTGATGAACACAAAAAACTTATCCCATCGTTCCCGGATTTATTTCATAACCGAAATCGTGAAAGTGACTTAAGTTAATTTACAGAGTATAATGTTATAATGCATAAGTGTTGAATATGCACTTAATTCGCTTTAGCAGTGTTAATTTTTGTCTGATTATTTCATTGGATGCTGCAACCATCAAAATTCAATTTCTTTCGAGAAATAAATAACAATTATTTTTCACACCCTAACTATTTCCATAAGCCAAAATATATTGACACATTTTATTCGTAAGTAAATAATTTAAAATCGCACAGACATTCAGTTTTCATTCTGAAAAATATTTATAAATATTAAACTACACCAACATCTTTAAATAAATAAAAACAAGTTTATGACCATCTATTTTAAATGCAAATATTACACTTTTGAAAGAAAAATTATGAATATAAAATATATATGCATAATATATGCACTAAATCGTATTCCCATATTGACTGAATATATTGTGATAAAACGGAAGAATATATTTTCAATTTTGTACTTGATTGATTTCAGTCCTTTTGTATTAAAATTGAAGAAAACTATTTTCTAGGAAAATTACTAGAAATTATTAAAAATCGTAACAGGTACTCACTTATCTCAAAACTAAATTGATTATGCATTGTTACAAAATACTTGCATACTATTAGAAGAAAAAACAAATTTATTTACTTGCAACTTGTAAGCAGTGTTGAGTGCCTAAAAGTATTCTTATACCCGTATTTAAATATTTTTCATAATATCTAATACTGTATTTTAAATACTTAAATTATTTAGGGTTTAATTAAGCATTTCAAGCACAACTTTTTGTATTGAATTGGTGTTTTTGGTTTGATCGATTTTTTTTTTTGTTCTATAATTCCACTAATTAAAACAATTAGTATCCTACACAGGAGAATGATTCTTGGCAATCTATAAAAATCCAAAGGAGTATTATTATGTTTATGATATTAAATTAAATAATAACTACATTTCAAATAATATTTTACATAATCGGGCTTACTTTTTTATATTTTACTGCTGTAGAATACAATCGTGGCGCACATAAGATATTTAAACTAAATAATTGTAAGACGGAATTATTTTTATAGCATTTGAAATACACAACACTCGAGTATTTGAAAAGCATTCGAAATAATATTTCGGAAAAGTATTTAATAAGTACTCGAAATACTTCTGAAAAGTATTTTTAACAACACTGCTTGTACGAGTTTTTTTATTTCACATGGCAAGTGGACTTCACTCTCGACGATTCGACACGAAATCAATCATTTATGATAAAAAACCATACAACTACTCAAACAGGCGCAATTAGGATTACAGTTCTTAGAGGGTCAGAAATATATCATGGTGACATATTTGTTATAAATTATCATCTCTTTACTATTTCCAATTATAAAATACGAACATATAACTGATGTAAAACGGCTTTAGAAGTCTCAAAACGTATGCTGTAAACGAGTATATATCTGAGTGTGTGTGTGTGTGCGTGTGCGTGTATAGTTTAATGATGCCCGGAAGTAAAACATACAATTCGCGTACTAATTCCCTGTCCCCGACACATCCTAGAAACTGAAAATTGTAAATTGATCGACACAATTCTACGGTATCCGAAAAAATCATTTAACATTGCAAATCACGTTTGTTCGCAGCCAATACGTAATAAAGACGGTTGTAAAACTGCATACACTTTGGGTAATCCTCTCTAACTAAACAGCCACGATCGGGATTTATTAAAAGAAGAATAGTTGCGCTCCGTTGTCGCGAAACGTTGATTTGTGTTTTAACTTGCGAAATACTTCGCTGCTACGAGTAAACGAAATATTATATATTTTATCAAATCAGTCGGTGTAAAAAATCGACTTGTCCACTCGTACAGTAGTAACTCGTCCACGGCTCGAGACTTATAGCATTAAAAAAATAAAAATAAATAAAAAATATGCCTCGAAAAACTCCTCTAAAATGATACGCGCTGTATATAATGTGCAATAAAAAGTTACAAAATATTCGAAGTAAAAAAAAAAAAAGATAAATAAATAATTCTAAAACCATTATTTCTATGGAAAGATGTCATTAACTTTTTCTTTTCGACTGGGAGTCCATCGCATTATCCGGGTGTTCAGTAATATAATCCGTTTGTTAATCATAAATCCGTGCAAATCAAAATATAAAATATCACACTTGGAGACGAGGTAATAATAATTGACCGTCCGAGTGTACCCGTGAACGCATTGACGATCGCAGGAGTACGACGAATCAACGAAAGAAAACAGTACCGCGTTTACCGATGGAATATGCTCTAATCACTTATAAACTCACTGTAAAAGGGAACGGATACCATAGCAAAAAAATAAAAAAAAAACGTACGCGAAAATGCTGTAAGTCCTGAGCACTATAAACATTCCTTACGAACATTGCGCGCGCGAACGTTACGTTTGACGGGGTAAACTTTGAACACATCAATATTTACAATGTATTTTTCCGAAATACGCGTTTTTATGATGGCGTTCGCATTCGTTCCGTTTCGTCCGAAGTACCGCCGGGCGGTTCAGGAAAAATTAATTTTAAAAATATTTACTCTTTAAGCGCGTACACAACAATAATAAATACATGGTTGCTATTATAATGGCGTTTTATTTACGCGTGTGTACTTGTGCCGCAAAATGTGTAACGTGTTTGTAATTTTTTATTTAACGTTTTCGTTTTATATACCTACCTAATCGACATATGAATCAAAATTAATTTAGGTTGTACATTGTTTAGTTGTGTATTTAACGTTAAGAACATTGATATGATGTGTCAGTGATAAGCTAATATCAAAAATAATCGACCGCTGTGCGTCGGGTAAATACGAAAAATCAAAAACGTTTGATTACCATAGCATTTAAGTTATTTTAGTATATTTTGTTTGAAAAATTATTTATATTATATTAACATGTTAATTTAAAAATGTAACTGTTTACGGTTTCCATAAAGCAACGCGTGGAAAATGTATTATTGTCGAACCAGTTAACATTAATTTAATTCTAATTTCCGTTATTGTAAAATGTAGAATATTGGTGTATTTCATACATAATATACATATTCGTATTTATATATTTTTTTTTCATTAATTTTATATGAAGTTTTTTTTTCCCCCCTTTGAAATCCGATCTGTACGATTTGGAATATTTGTAACTCTAAATAGGTACCAATAACCTGGCTTGATTAAACAGTATGTACTCGTAATGTTAAAGGAATTTTTTTTATTTATATTTCAAAATGTCACAAACGTATTATTATGTATATTAAAAACATTTTGTGTGACGAGCATTATATACATTTGTTTGTACATTAAAAAGTTTATTTTAAAAAATATCATTAAAATAGAGATGGAATGAAATGGAGATTAATTAATTTTTATTTTATAAAGGAAGTACGTTTTGTATAAAAGTGTATTTATCCGTTCTCCTCTAGATTAATTAAAATTATATTAATAAATATGAACTCGTGATTGTAGACATTTTTGCTTATACTAATTCTGTTTGTTTAATGCGACGATACAAACGGATACAGTAGGCACAATTAAAGTATATTATTATAAACAATTTCAAAACAAATAAAATAACAAAATCTGATGAACTTATTTGAATAGGTAGTAATTTCATTTTTATTTCTATCATAAATCCATCCGACAGTTAATTTTACTATTATTTGTATTTTACCATGAGTCGTATATTACGTAAAATGTGTGTAATGTGTTGTACGTATTACGACTTTATGTATGTATTATGTATATAGTATGAATTATAAATAATAGTATAAGTCTATTTCTAAATAAAATGAAATACATTGAATTCATTTAACTGTTTTGTTTGTTATTGTTTTAAGCGAAATACTTTTTTGTACACACTCCTTTGAGTTCCCTCCGGAGTCCGTGCAGAGCCTCCAAACAATAATTATTTCACCTTCGGCCAGTAAAATCATTTCATCCCATTCCGTGTACAATACTACACATTGCGCGTTGTGTCATAAATGAACAATATCTTATGAAGTTATTTGGCACAAATTGATACTTTGGGAAAATTAACTGCAAATGTCTTGTCCGCGCATTTCAATAATATTATTCAATTGAAAACCAATAATATTATTGTATACTCGTCGTCGTATAATTGGTGATAAACAAAACGCGTGTAAAGTTTATGGTTGTAACAATGTTTAATTCATGTTCCGCACGTTCATCGGGGTTAAGTGTGGTATTAAGTGTAGGCGCATTTAAAAATCATTATCCAATTAGTAAACGAAAATCAGACGTACAATTAGTACATCGATACTGTTCTGCTGTTGACGACGTTGACTTTAAATGATGACCGTCCCGAATGTTCGAATATAAATATGTATTATGATATACGAGCGCTTTTGACGACGGGAAATTAGAATGCGTTCGGCAATTAAGTTTCACGCACGGCCTGTACAACAGACTCGAGTAATATTTTCAACCTCTGCATAACGTACCGTGTTTCACACTTCTAGCTCAGCTGTTCTCAACCTTTGTGTAGTGGCGACCTAAGATATTTTCCAAATTTTTCATGCGACCTTTTTATAATTAATGTTCAATGGAGGAATAAAAAATAACTATTGGGTACTTTTAATTTAATACATTTTTTTATTCATATTACTTACGCTAATAATAGGTCTTATTATTATTACATTATATTTAAAAATAATATTAATTACATTATATTTAAAAATAAACATTTCTATTAATAATTGTACTGTACATCATTTTTTTAAAAAAATAATGGAAAATTTAATGACTTCATTGGTCTTGATGTTGCTTCACCAATGAATCAATTCGAGCTTCTATGGAATTAGTAAGTGAAACACGCATCGTGGGTTCAACATCAAATTTATTTCTTGATTTGGTTTTGATTGCAGTTAATTTCGAAAATCCGGATTCACATAAATATGTTGTTGCAAAAGGAACCAATTTCTTTAATGCTTCTTCGTAAAGATTGGGATACTCATTGCTTAAATATATCCAAAATTAGTATGATAGTATGGTGATCCAATAATAATAGTATGATCATAGTACCAACTATCAATATTGTGAATGACTCGTAATGATTACTTTTAGAAGAATTTACGAAAACTGTTTCATTTATTATTTATAAGACTAAAAAATAAAATAAAAATATCAACGTTTTAAATTTTAGCCGACCCATTAAAAATTATTGGCGACCCACGATTGGGTCGCGACCCTAAGGTTGAGAATCGCTGTATCTAGCTGATTGTGTTCATTATTTAAAAATAAAAAAAATACTCATTTAACTCGCGTTTACTTCGTTTTCAGCGAGAACACTCGACGTTAAAATGAATCCAAACGATTCTGCCGTGTCTCGTGTGCGTGTGCTCCAGATAGGGGTCGGTGTGCCACGGGGGTGCGAGTGTGATGAGCGACTTACTCGCCCGTGCGGACGCCGGGACAGCGTTTAATAGTGCCATAAAACTGATTTAAAGCTGTTTATTTTTTTTTTCGTTTTTTTTTTTTATGAATTCCATTTGGAAAACCATTAAGGAATAAATCCGAAACGTATACTATCGAATCCGTAGAACTCTTGTTTACAAGTGAGTTCACATCGATGCGCGTTGTATACGTGTACCGGTACCGACCGTTGCCGACGAGGGCACTGGAACTGTAAATCAATTACAAATGATTCGCTCGGATCCGCATGGCCGCAATGCGGTTTCATCAAAGCCCCGGCGCACATTTGGCCCGTTCTATTATTACGTGTATTTTCGCGTAATCAGCGACGTTCAACAATTGTCACATCGACGCGTAGACGACGAATGGCGCAAACGTCGCGGTGGCGAAAATCCGTCTCCATGATCACGGGTTTGTTGACGTACTTCATCGATGTTCACGAGTGGGCTTCTCAAATGTTTTCAAAACCCCTTCACCACAGAGTGTGTCCGTACGAATGCCGTTCACCCGCAGTGCACACGAATCCAGGAATGTGACTTTTTCGCCCCCCTCCGTATCATATTATGCCCGTCGTCTAACGCGCATCTGCCCGATATCGAAACTTCCCCTCAAATTTTTTTTCATGTTTATTAACTAATGCAAGTCTTATCGGAGTGCAACAGTCAGGCGCGTACACAAAAAAATATTTTTTTTTTTGGGGGGGGGGGGAATTTGGACGTTTGGTTGTACATTTTCGTACATGATATATTGATATATACATTTTCGTATATAATCTAACCTAGCAAGAAGTTTACACCATTTCAATTATAGTACTATTTATCTCTCATAAAAACGTCATTATTAAAAAAAATTTGGTGGGGTTGAACCCCTAGAACCTCCCCCCCCCCTTGTATACGCGCCTGGCAACAGTGTACTTACATTCGTGATGAGTGCGAAATCTTGGACTGTTGCCGGAGAACGGTTTTGGTTAACTGTCCGTAATTGTTGGGACCAAAGGCGAGTAAACAAAATTAACTCGGCAATATGACACACCGAACCTATGTACAGGTAATTCTATATCGATTGATCTGACCTGATCTCGGAGGAAAATCGAGAGCAAATCGTAAATATTAAATTGAGAACTGATTCGCGGGTAACCGCATTCTTTTTTTTATTTCGGAAGGAAATCCGAGAGATTGCCGGAGGACAATCCGAGTGCGTCCTCGATCACGTTGTACACAAACCGTATGTATATGAGACGATAAATCATAAACCGCGCGAACGTGAGCGACACGGACTTGGGATTTTTGAGTTCGTGCACATTCTAGATTACGTGGGCATACGTTTACCCGTGAAGTTTACGAGTTTGTTCACCATTTACTTGTGCCGTCGACAGAACAACGTTCCGGTCGTTCTTTTACACGCAGACCTGGTGTAATTTTTTTTTTTCTTTAACGACCCGGGGTTATTAATCAATCGAGAGCAACCGGCGGATTTCCACGCACGTGCATTTCTTTAGCACGTCTCATATAGGTATATTCATTGGCCTCATAGGCTTTTCCTAGTGCTTTTTAACTTTGCCTACTCATTGTTCTACGTAACAGTAATTATTTAAAATTTGCGTGATAACGAGTAACATTTCGAGACAACCTATTATCATAGTATCTTCGTGTGCCATAAACTCGTAATGCATATATATATTTATACACGTGGGTACACAACACATGGTTATCGCTTGACGTAGGTCCAAATGAGTTGCCGGCCACAGTTTTCAACTCGCATCGACTTAACCGAATAATATTTCTATGAACGCTTTGTTTCGAAAAATTCAAACTCCACAATCAGTGCGTCTATACGTTTATATCGTCATTGTGCGGGCCTGCAATAATCGTCACGGGCTCGATTACGTTCAAAAACACGCTTTCGCGTGAGGACAGGTATCTATTGACTACGTAAGAGCTGCGGAAGTTTCCGATCGAGATAAACTCGAGAGCTTGCACCAAATTGTCGCGCGGAATTTTTAAAACGTCAACATTTTGACGTAAGCACGCGTGTATGCGTGTATGAAAAACTTTCCCGGTCTGGAAATGTTTTTTTTTTTTTTAAATGAACCATGTAATAATAGTCGGTAAAAGTTTCCACGTGTATTTCGGTGCAGGAAAACTTCCGTTCCCGCGACCACGCACAGAATAGCCACAGTCGCCGTCGGAAGTGCGTGAAGCAATGCGGTCGCAACAATTCGTTTTCATTTCGATACATTTTGACGTTTTCGGTAAACACAAACGAGATATAAAAAAAAAAAAAAACAACATACGTTTAACCCAACGAGTACACTGCCATGGTTATCGGTAGGATGAAATATGTTCATTTTTATAGCGTATTTATATATTTTAATATGTGTAAAAATTAATGTTTTTGTAATATTGTCGGAGCAATTATTGAAAAAAAGAAAAAAAAATTATGTCAACCATTGTGTAGCCCCTTAAGGGTTTGCCAATAATAAACGGTTAATTTAAGTATACTAATTAAGTAAAAAATATACATTATATGTTTTTTTTTTTTACATTTTTTTTCGACTGATACTTTTTTTATATTTTAAGATAATAGGTACATTTTGAATCGATTGTTTTTCTTTTCAAATAGGCACTTGTACGAGTTTTAAACATGTAAGTTCCCATGCCTATGATAATGAAAATCAATTGATATATAAATATAAAAATATGTATAAGTATAATATATAAACAGACTGTTTTTTTTTGTGATCACAAATTGATTTATTGAAAAATGTTTTTGGTTTTGTTTTAAGATAAAAGCACATCTATATATGAAATTGTTTTCAATGGTTCCTATTTAATGATAATGGCTAATAATGTTGCCGAGTACAAACGCATACTGTATTATGGATGTATGCGTGGTGTACGTGTGTTGTACATGTATAATTACTATACGCCTTTATAATTTGATATTTGATATATTTATGTACTTAATAATAATCCATGTACGGTTTATATGAATAATAAAGACAAGTGTTTTATGTAACGTATATTAATAATAAAGAGGTATATTCATTTTATGTTTGTCGTTTTCTCATTGATGTACTTAAATACAACCTGTACAGTGTACGTGTATAGCGAGGTCGGCCAAACTCTTTCAAGTATAGAGACCGACCGCGAACAAATTATTCTTAAGATTGTCGACTTAAGCAGAGAATGTCAACCAGAGGTTTCAATGATTGGCGAGACCAAACATTCATTAACGATCAATTATGTATGAGAATGGAAACGCTAACAAAATGCCAAAGGTCGACTTTCAAGTCGTACGCGGTCGACTGGTAGATCGCGATCGACCGTTCGACTCGGTGTGGTTCCCTGCTAAATGCTTGTATAGTACCTATATAATATGTACCACAAGATATGTCGGTAACAGCTCTGCGACCGATGTGTTGTACGTTTAATATCATATATTAATACATAAATATATATGTAACAAGTTTATACTTCCGAGTTAACGGATGCATTGACGGATCGGACTCGGAACGGACTCGGATCGGATATGTGTGAAAGGACCTTTATGGTTCTGTAGAGTGTAGAGTGTAGGCTACGAAGGACGGACCGACCGACATTTTAAATGAAGCTTCGTAAAAGTCGGAACGCTGCTTAATGTTTGTGTAGTAAAGAGGATATTGCTTTTTACATAACAGCAGTTACATTTAATTGTTCAATGTAACAATAATTTAACTAGCAAATAATCTTTAACATATACAGAGTATCCCGCCGAGATAAATAATCTAGTACAGACCGATATCTCCCGCCTTTAATGTATATTACCGAATTCTGTTTTTTTTATGAGCACCCCCGGGCAAAGGCAACTTTATTGACGATAGTTTGGTAAATATAAGAGTATTATTAAAAAGGTTATAAAATTAACTTTTTATTTTCTAATTAATGGATCGGTCTGAAATTTGGCATACAGATAGCTATTATGACGTAGGCATCTGCTGAGAAAGTAGTTTTCGAATTGAGCTCTGGGATGGACGTTTAAATTTTTGGTTATCTAGAAAATATTTTATTTTGTTTAATATGTTGTTTTTATTCATTACCGATTGAGGTATAAGGTAGGTATATATTAATATAGTATAGTTAAATTAAAATGGATATCATTAGTTTACATACGACGATTGTGCGTTGTTTTCAACCTAAATTTTTCTTATGACGAAATAGAAATTGATCTTATCTAAAATAGTAACATATCTCCCGGGCGAGGCCGGATAATTCAGCTACCTAGTACTGTTATAAATGTGAAAATTCGACTTAGACGATAGCATTATTATTTTTCTATACCTGAAATACCGACACCTAAAAGTGCACAAATTATTATTCCATTACCAGTGTCCTCCAAAACAGTACACTACTAATAATAATAAACAGTATAACGTCGTAGTGCAAACCACAAGGTAAAAGAGAAATATTATATAAATATAATTTGACAGTATAAAATTATAAAATTGCATGATTATAAATGGTTTAAACAAATATAATACTCTTATAATATAGAATAAAAAATTTAAGTTTTTATTGAAAAATATAAATTTATATATAATGCCAATAGTGTTTAAAGTGTTATGTATAACGACTAGTTTGGTTATCATCAGGTGACTGACGGTCAATACTCTCGGCATTATAATATAAAATTAACTGATTTATTCCATAAGAAATATTATACTTGTATCACAATATAATGGGTATTACAAGTCACAAGTATATCAGTTCTAACAGGCTGACTGACGAACTGCAACTGCAACCACTAAAGACCGAACCATTATATCTAACTATATAGTAGTAGGTGAAACCGATATAGCTGTGAATGAAACGAGACTTGAGTTTATGCGTCATGATGATCGAAATATTTCACAAAGATATAATAAAATTAATAACGTTAGAATTGAGATTACATTTTGTAAATAATCCAAATGAATTATGTCTAGAGTTTTCAGTAATCTATCTGTGTGCTGGCCTGTGCTCTTATGGATAATTATTATTTAAAATAACTAGGTTTTTTATTGAAGGAGGTATTTTTTGTACTCTTTCTGGCTCATTTTCAGAAAAAAGGTGCTCTTTGCCTAAACATTTTTGAGGTCGAACAACAAACACGTCTACCCCGCGGTGGTCGTTATATTTGATTCGTAGTCGACGACCGTTCGTTTTGTTTAAGACTTGCAGTGCTGAATGCTTTGCTCGATGTATTTCGCTTACCCCTTACAAATAAAAGTTATAAAACTGTATTATTTGTAATTAGATTCAAAACTATAGTATCCGTGTATTAATTGCAAAACACACACAAAATATATCTAATAATAATAACACAAACATGATGACAACCAGCGGCCGACCGAACAAACATACATAATTATTATTTTCTTTTTTTCAATTATTTTACACTTACGATAACATTCATAAATCCTTAAATAATTCAATTATTATTGAATCAAATATTCGACACCAGATAATCGAAAAATGAAAAACAAATCTTTCACTGGAGTCCAGTGGTTGGATCGTGTGACGCATGCAATTATAAATAAACCTAAATAAAATACGAAGTTTACGGTTGTCACCGAGAAAATTGTTATACGCGATGTCCCACTTGGACTTATTATTCACGCGGTCTTCCCCTATATGGATGAAGATAAAGCGATTAGACGTATACAGTGACACAACAGAAGTGTCCATAAATGAGTGAGTTTTCAAACAGTTTTGAGACGCAGTTGAATAAATTATATAATACGGAGAAAAAAGACCAATACGTGGAACAAAGTTTAGTTTTGTGGTGTAAATAAATGGGTTGAAGGAATACGCTGTTTTTAGGGTTAAATGTATCCGAAGAAGATAAAAAAAAATTATTGAATGTCATTACTTATTGATTAAAATTGAAAAAAAAAATGTTAAACTTATATATTTATCTTTTTGCGATGTAACATCAAAGCAAAATCAAAGAATCTTTACGATAAAAATTTATATTTTCCATCACTAATAATATGATTTAATAGTACAAAAATAGTACAAATTACGAAGTAAAATAAAATATAACACTATATAGAATATTTTATTGTTCTCCGTTGACGTGCTTTGTGACCTTTATGCCGCAGTTATTTCCCAGTATGACATAAAGAAATGTTGTTTCACTTTTTGTTACCTGTGCAAAATGCTCATTGAGTTTTGACGAGTTATTTTAAGCACTTCTCTTACACCTTCTGTCGTGAGTGATTTCTGAATCAGTACGTGTTTTAATTTATACATATCAAAATGCCATCCATCAACAATTCCAAATTACAATCTCTACCCAATGCTTTGCACAACACAATAGCGCGCATGAATTATTGCACGCAATGAAGCCAACAACATAGCGGTAATAATAATATTCCATTCGAATGGAAACAGTGACCATTTTTAAATGGTCCCGTGTTTTCAGCTATTAATAAATAAACTTATTAGGTTGTTGATGTTTTTATAAATATAGTGAACATTTTAAAAATAAGACGTTAAACAAATGAGTTTCCCTCGTGCGATTATATCATTGAAGCCGTATTGGGAAAATGGTAATAATAAATCAATAATGCAGTTGAACCGCATAGATTTAGGCAATAAGCGCAACTTGTCTGGTGCGTTGGTAAACATGTCAGCCGGCGCAGCGAGATATATAGGAGTTGGCTGTGCCATTGAGGCGGATGTTATTAAATCCGAATGCGACAATAAAATATCATCATATTCGAACAACGATTCTGAACGGAGATTGTTGTACAAATAAAAGTCAAGTTTTCAAATTTTTAGTATGCATAAAAATATTGTCGATCACATTTCGAGGTATTGAGTTCTGGAGATAAAAAGTTTAGTTCCATTTTTTTTTCTTATGTATCTCAGAAGTTGGATAGTGGAAAATTTCTTTCGCTGTTCTCAATAATTTAACGAAATTTATAACACGTGAAACGATATGTACTCGTACAATAACAACATTTTACCATTGTATCGTCGTATAGGCATAAATTAGTTTTTTTTCTTAAACTTACTAACTTAATCTTTATTATTTAGCTGTCTTTCTATAAGCTTCAAATTATTATTATTTAACTAAATTATTATACATATTAACAGAGTTAAAGGGTTCAATTTGTCTCACAAAATCTGATTTTTGTTGTCTTTTATAGTTTTATCTTGACCCACAACCGTTAATTATGAGAATATAGTTATATCACACATTAGACTATACTCGTAATTTGTTCATCTTAAGATAAGCAATTTAGTAGTGGTTCAAGTAAGATAAAATTAATACACATTTTAAATTTATTCAGAGTAAATGCGATTCACTTTTTTATTTTCTTGGAAGAGTTAGCAAAACTCTTTATCTTGACAATTAAAAACAGAATAACAAACAATAGTAATGATGCAACCTTAAAAATATTTTATAATTTTAAGCTTAAATAAACCTGGAGGATAAAGGAAAAAATAATGATTATAACAGTTATAACAGAGAATAGAAATGTTATTGATTATAACTTATAAAATATATTTTATTATTGTTCATTTTTTATACATTATTATCGAAACCTACACTGACAATATTACTTATTACAAATTTACAACAGTGGAATAGGAAGAATACAAATATCATTATACACGAATAATGTAAAGTAAATTTAATATTATTTATTTAATATTTTAAAATTAATCTCAATAACTCGACTATAATTGTAATACTAATTAATTGCATTATATTGAACTTTTCCTTAATTTTATCAAGTCGAAAAGTTTCAGCAATAATAAAATCACATTTTAATCCAAGTTACTCGCTTATTATTTTTCCTTGAAATACTTAACCAACCTTTCCCATGATATATATGTTATAATTATGATAAAAGGTCAGAAACGAATATATTATATAGAGTAACCCTAAATTATTTAACATCATCAATATGCAAGCAAGCTTATAAATCTTAAGCGACTAAAATATGCAAAACGCACTTAAAATAAAACAAACATAAAAATATGTTATTTTTGGATGTGCTTGGTGCAAACTTACATAATTATTAATTGAAAATGTTAAAATTAAAATACGCGTCCAAACGACACGAGTAATAGTGGTAGTTTAATAGTAGGTAGTTTTCTTGATTTATTTTGCGTTGTTCATTTGGAAAATAAATTAACATAACATGGATAAATTTAATTTAATACTTGAAGCAAAATCGAATAGACTTATTTCGGGGTGGGAAATGAACCGTGGATGAGAAGGGTATCTTATTTGCGAAGGAAAATTATCACGTCAAATCACACTATAATTATATATACGGTATAAAGTTCTGTTCAGCTTCAATTTCTTAATGTTCCTCTGAGGCCGTCGCGTCATAAAATCACGTACTAAAGCCGAGCACCGCGGTAATTTAAACTTTTATCGGTAATAACGTACCGTCACAGTACATCGTTTATTGTTACACAGCAGTCGAAATGAATACTTCCGTAAAATTGTACTACGCCGGCACCTTTCCTGTTCACAAATACCAATCAAGATATTATTTTCATGAAAATATGTTCCAAGTGAGTAACAACTTTACTATACGACCGGATTGTTCAACTCGGACAACGAGCAATTTTCGCGAGCAACATCAGGCTCACGACTATTTCTGGAAACCTGTAATGTACGCATAGCTATACCAAATCAATTAATCCATGATTTCAAGTCAACGCGGTCGGACTCGATCGCATAAAAATACTAATTATAGAGATACGTTTAAGGTGCGCCTAAAACCTGAACAGGATCAAATAATATCATACGTTTATATACCGGTCAAACGTTGAATATGTACTTGAAGTACGAAGTGCACGTCTTGTTTCCGCGATTAGAGCAATGCACTATTATCGATTGCGCGTGCAACAAACATCGTATATTAATGTATTTAATTTAAAATCGATTTTTTTTTTTTTTTATGCCCGTGTTATATTGTTATATTCAATTTTTATGCTGCGGTACTCTGCGATTTCTCTCGGCTTCGCTTTACCGTTTATTGCATAAAATCACAACATCATAATGTTCGCACAGAAAACGAAAGGAAATAGAACAATGAATTGAATAAAATATTAAAATATATGTATAATATTAGAAAATATAGTGAGAATATTATTCTTAATTGCAAGACTGGTACTTCAATAATATATTATGTTCTATGTTTTTCTCCCTGCGCTGCAGCCCACGTACCTACGATTTGCTGAATTTTTTTGTCGGACGGCAATAAATACATCTTTATTGTGTTTATATATTTATTAGAAAAACTGAACACAAACTAGTTAACTTCAAATTTACCAGGACCGACCGGTACTTACACGTATAATGCGTCATACAATAGGTACCTATAACACGAGTAATATGATTAAAATATTTTGAGAAAAAAAACCTCCAACGGTCTTCGGCGCAGTAACGCGTACCCACTACCTATATTTTCGATGCGATTTTTTTTTTTTATTTTATATTATTACACTCCTTAATATGGCGGCGCGGGTTTTTTATATTTTACTCGCGATATAAGCATAAATCGTTCGAAAATCATCGACCAGCATAATAATGAATTTATTAATTTTAAATATTTCGTGGTAAAAAAAATTAAAAAAATACCCAGGAACATAATTAAAACATCATTAAAACAAACGCGGTTTCCCCGGTCCGAGTCTTAAGGATAACTCGGGGTGTTATGTAGGCCCGAACTTGATTATAGCCGGCGACGTACGTTAATACGACTAGGCCCAGACTTGTCACGTAACAAATACACGTGCGTCGTATACATATTGAAATAAATACGGACAATAAATATTTCATACGATAAAACCGTTAGTGGTACAAACTGTTGTGTTATTTTGATTTTTTTCCACCTTTGAATTATTCAGAAATTATTAAAATGTGGTTTCGAACTATTTATCAACCTGTTTATCATAATATGGTAAATAATATAACATTTAACATGTTTATGGATTACAATAATATGACAAGAATACGAATTTGTTGCAGTATACGGAATTAACTATTATCTCTTCCTTCGTCACTACACTCCGCTTGTTCGAACTTATTGTTAAGTGCCTTCAATGTTACATAGCACACACTATTGATTGTTGTACAAATTATATATAGTTGCAGTGCACCAAAACGTCCGCGAAAACGTTCTGCCTGCGAGCATTGTGTACAACAATAGCTGTTCATCGTTTGAAACAGCCGAGCCGGTGAGACGCACGGGCGTAGGAACTGAGGGGTTGGTTGTATTATTTGCATGTACGTTTTAAAACGTTCAGACGTAACATCAGATACATTTCGATCGTACGGTTATTGAAATGTTATAATTAGGCAACGGATTAAAATGCTCTAAAAATAATAAAAATGGATTACAAAAATTCGATTCAGTGCATTCATACCAGCATTTTTTTTTTTTTTTTATGTACTAAGATAGTACTCATAAAAAACATTTTTTTATCGTTATATAAAATATACTTGTTCTTATTAATTGTTCTTATAATTTTACTATCTGTTTTCTCCTATTTTCTTTCTACCCTGAAAATTAAAAACTGAATACTACAAAAGTCACTCGGAAATCAGTTAACGGCAAGACTAAACTCAACAGTGCAATACGAAATTAGGATTTAGATGAATAGTACGAGTATATTGTATTTATCTAATTGCATGTATGTATTCCTATGTGTCTACACATATCAACAATAGTTAATAATATGAATCAATATTATATTGATATAAAAACATAATAAATAATAAAAATAGAAGTACTACGAGGCAAGCTAAATAATATTTAATTTTTTTTCTTTTAGAATACATTTTAACTAAATTGCTATTATAAAGAATGATCTAAATATGCTGAAAATTGCTTTAAAAAGTAAAAAAGTCTTAAAAATGCAAAAAGATTTGAAATTAAAGTTACATTTTTTAATTTCTTGATGTATGAAATTGACTTTATGCTTGGAAAGCAATGTTTTCGGATATTCAGAAAAAAATGCAATTTCCATTCAAATCCGTTCCCTGCTAATAATCTTACATGATATAATCGTGACTCGGAAGTCTTAAGGCTCAAATGCTCGTGTTTGTTTCAAATATTTGAATAAAATTAGCCACATTTAAAGATACTCGTATAATAATCGTCAGTATATAGGTACTCGTGAAAGTTAATCTAAGCTGTATTATAATGTGTGCTGTGTAAGTGTGTACAATACTTTTAGCGTTAAAACGTTATCATAATAATGTTAATAAAACAAAATTTGTGATTTATTTTAAAAAATGTTTGCTTATATTTTATACAAAACAAATCTTGTGTTCTGAAGATTAAAATGATTTATGGTTAGTCTTGTGTTAATTAAATTTTCAGACCTTAAATATAAAATTACATGTTTTATCAAAAGAAATAAAGATGATTAGCGGCCAAGATTTAATAGTGTTCTACATTTTTTTTTTTCTTGGTTTTCCGTTAATACTGGAAATGCTGATAAAGTCGACATTTAGTAGGTATCGTCTATAATTGTAATCGAGACACCTGTAATATAAACAGGGTGGCCCACCGTGATAATATCCCGTTGGAAATGTCTGTAAATATTTATTTTATTTTTTTTAGTTCAGCTTAATAGAAGGGAGCTACATTAAACACTTATACAAACATTTGTCTTTTCATCCCTTACAATCGACTGGGGAAAATAACTTTTGAATTTTTCAGCTCTATAAAATTACAGTGCACACAATAGTAGTACAAGTTGGCATGAAAATGCCAATGTACATCGTAATCGACAATCGAATTATTGGTTCAATAATAGTTAAACCAATAATGTAATTTAATAGGCAAGGGTAAGTACGGTTTTAGGCGCAGCGGTAGATAACGTCCGGTTAACCCTAAATTCATTGTTTTGTATACAATCGAATACACTATCCTATAACCGCTTCGGCCGTCCGGCTCAGAAACAAACCGCAGATTGTTGCGGCTGTCTTGTTTACACGGACAACCGGATGGATAACCGTGACTTCAGGTTATCACACGTGTTCAAATGCGTATGGCACTAGTCGTAGGACTCCTAGTCGTCCACACTGAGCCGCAAGCTATTTTTCCTTTTAATTTTTTTTTTTAACTATATTTAATTGATCACAACAATTAAATAATGTTTGATTTTCACAAAGTTACGCTGAGTGTATGCATGCACATAATTCAATATGGGTGACAAGTTCCAAAGACGTTCCAACGGGTGAACACAATATTATGTATCTCCTCTTCGCCGGTCCGTCTAGTAGACCTCTTTAGTCTGCTAACCACAGAAATTCTAACATTTTGATTTTTTCCATTTTGAATCGGCAGAAATCCAAATGTACGCACCGAATAAATGATCTTACAACCGACGTAGTGTGGTCGGAAACAGGCACCGGACAGTGTGATCCCGCCCTAAGCGTAGCCGAAATTAACACTGGCCAATCAACACATTTAAAATTAGTATGAATTAGACGGGTAACAAATTAAAGATTTTATGATAGACTATATTATACCGAGGCACTTACATATACATCGATATGCATGTTATACCGCAGTAATGAATTGATTATAAAGAATGCTTATAATAGTTGAAATTCTATAATCAATGCCCGATGGTAATTATATATGTAATAGTAAGCAGTTAACCGAGTCGCATTATTGTATCAACGGGCGTTTCTGCCGTACACCTAATTATCGAATTTTTACCAATTTGTTACAATAGTCAATATAAATACCGGGTGCACCCTTACCCCATCTTATGAACTTACTTTGACTTTAATCGTGAAGAAGCCGGTAATTCGCACAACTTGTATCACAATACAATATTGTATACCTATCGTAATTTTAAAGAAATTAAAAAGTTATTTTTCCCAGTCGGTTAAACTGGTTAGAGGATGCGATTAAAAATTTGACCGTAAGTGTTTAAAACATGGTCCCCCGTTCTATCGAACTGTACTGCGGCAAAAAAAAAAAAAAAAATTACATCCACCGAGATATTTCCATCGGGATATCGCGGTGGGCCACCCTGTCGTGCGTTACGCGGACTTGCTACCCGAAAAAATGTGAACACGGAGAATAACCGTATAACACGTCCTCGTGTGATCCTATGAATATCCCGAGGTCTAAGTCCGCGGGGAAAACGGACGTTTCCGCGGAAAGCCGTGTACACAGACCTCTCGGATCATAATCGTGTCCGTCGTTATAACCGGAAAAAGGTCACGGCGAATCGCTGGGGCCGTATGTATTTCACATGTGTTTACCGAGAGAGAGAGAGAGAGAGAGAGAGAGAGAGTGACGACACGGTTCGACGGGGCTGCGGGTGACGTGTGACGTTAAATCGAAGCTCTGACCAAAACTCGTAGGCGTACGCCAGACCGAATGAGCTGCGCACGATAGCATAGTGACATTATACGCGCGCGAAGTACACGTTCTAATTAAACGCGTTCCCGTGGACGTAATTACGTGACACGTTCAGCGTTCCTTCCGGTTCCCGACCAAAACATAATTATTACAACGCGGTTGTTCGACCGAATGACGACCACAAAATAATACGCGCGCATGCACGGGGTGTCCCGCCGGGTTTCGCACAGAGCTACTATATAATATAACAGAGATACCGAAAAATCGAATTTTGTTTTTTATCATTTTCCATAAGACCCGCGGGGCTAAAAACATTTTGTCGACGTTATGGCCCTGTAAATATTAATTTTGCGTTAAACAATTTAAGCAATTGACATTTTTATGCTACAACTTTTGTGCAATTCGAAGACGGCCATTTTATAGGGCTTGTTTTTCTGGACATTTTGATAGTAGTTCAACTTTCGATTTTCATTAAATTCCTGGTTTTTAATTATATTTTTTAGTTTACAAGAAAATAGTGTACGAGTATATGTTTGCACAGAACTATAAAATAAATAGTTCGTTTTTGAACTTTTTTAATAAAACATTTTTCTTTACCAAGCTACTGTCAACAAAATGTTATTAGCCCATGGGGTTCTCATTGTTTTATTATAAAAATTGAAAAATTAACTAATTATTTCATTATTTTGTATGAATAGTATACTATTTTATTGTTAACTAAAAACGCTATTGAAAATCAAGAATTAAATGTAAATTAAAAGTTGAACCGTCAAAATGTTAAGAACAATAAGTAAAATAAAATCTTCGAATTTCACTAAAGTTGTAAAATAAGAAGCAAATTTTTTAAAATTTTAAACAAACATTGTATACTTACTTAATGTCGATAAAATGTTTTCAGCCCCATGAGCCTTATAAAAATAAATAAAAAAACAGAATTATATTATCTCAATAGAAATTAATGCATTCACACGGGAGATTTGCTTTGAGTAAATCCCGGTTGGACGGTATAGACACGATATTAATATATTGTAGAATGACGTGTGCAGAACACGAGAAACATAACTTTTAATATATACCGCGGGTATATACCGGGTTTAGATGTTTGTTACAATTGAACGTGGAATATTAAATCCATAATAATATATAGGTAAACCGATTTCGTATCGCGGAGGGCGAATCGAATTGAAATAGAATTTCAAAATTTTATATCAATCGTTTTTACATTAATCGGATTAATCTATAAACCGTTAAACCCAAAACCTCGGCATAAACATTTTTCTTATACAACGATTTTATATCCATTTTTAAATTTTCAGGGTTCTCTATCCTCAAACACAATAATTTAATAATAATATTTTAGGTGTTCTTTTTCGTAAAATGTCTCGACAATAAAAAAAAAGGCAACGAATTTCATGTAGGTATTATTTCTAGATTTTCAATAGGAATGTAAAAATCGAACGTCGATTAGCATTCTATATCCTAAAAGTTCCTTCTACTATCCATATTTTTTTGAAAACTTCATCTTTTAGGAAATACAATCGCAATAATTAATTCGCCTGCTCGAAAAAGAAGTTATTTCATTTTTCAACTGATAACGATGTAATCTAAATCCCAGTCTTTGCTTCCAAGCCAATCATATAATGACAATTTCGACTGCGTAAAAATTGGCTATAAAATATGTATTATACTGCCTTTTCGACTAGGTACGCGAAACGTGTTAAAATTCGATTTAGAACAGCGGTTCCAAACCTTTTTCATTCTACGCTCCCCTTGTAAATTCACTAAAATCTAATTCACTCCTTAAGAGTTAATTAATCCTTTAGAGTTAAGGCGAATTTTTTTTTTTTCGTGAGCGGTAGGAATAAAACATACAAAATAACTATATATTATACAATATAAAACTATTTACTTTTATTATTTTTATCATTTGAAAAATGTATTATAAATCAAATTACGAAGTAATAATATTAAGTATTAGAAAAAAATATTGAATATAAAAACAAAAATATTAACATAAAGTTTAAATAATGTAAGTAAATTGAATGAAAAATTTGAGACTTTTTTTTTTCTTACCAAGTCCATAATCCGTGGGGATATTTTTGACAACGCGCTTTCAATTTTATACATTGTAAAATAACATAATTATTTTCGTAATTCCATCATCACTATAGTCCCTCCTGAGCAGACTCTAAATTCCCCCCGGCTGGGAACCGCCGATTTAGAATGTGTCCTTATACATGTTTAAAACATTATATCTAACGATTGTAAATCAATTTTCATTATGTCTCGGATAGGCGTTGATTGATCACCATAAGTGCTTTACGATCAGTTATTTTTATAATAAAATAACAAATTAAAATAAAGATTCTACAACAATGAATGTGTTCAATGCTTTTGTTCTGATTTGCGGGAATATTTTTGCGACCCGAAATGTACTGTAATGACTAATGAGACATAGAGACGGATACGCACACAACTGTTGTCGGTTTTCTTTTACCGGATGGTCAATTTCAGTCGAGCCTATGTGTGCCGGAATCTATGTTTCGTATTTTTATCTTCACCATCATAATTTTATCGGTTTACTAATTTTGTCGGGTGGAAAAGTATAAAAAGTATCAACAAAAAATGTCACTTATTGTTAGGTTATGCATCGGTGACCGAAGTGAGTAGGGGATAAAGCCCACTAGTATGCATTTAAGTGTGGCATATACAGGGTGTCCCACGAGGATTGTCTATTCTAAAGTGGTGGTAATAATGAAAACCCCATTATCTCAACACTTTAATAAACTAGTGAATTCTCGCGAGACTATATTATATATATACGTATATATATTTATAATTTACATCAATATTTAAGTAGATAAACATATCGGAGTTGGTGTTCTTCAAACCGATGTTTAAAACTGCAAAATAAGTTTTTCGGCTTGGGGTTGATTAAAACTATAAGAAACACCACAAATTATACCAACCATCTTAATATATATTTCACGAGTATAATATATTCATATCGAATAAAGAACATTTGGTAAGATACTTATAAAATAATAATTCCAAATGTGTAACCGATAAACTTGGCATTTTGCACGTGCTTAATATCTCATATCACAATGTACAAGCACAACAATAATATGGTGTACCGAGCACTGTTCGCGACATTTTTTAAAACAACGAAGTATTATTTACGTCATCAAAATACCCTGACGCTGTCCATAATCGTCGTGATTCTTTATTGAATTTGTTCAGTAAAGGTATATGGGAACTTACCGACTAACTTTACCGTCAACGTGTTGCAACAGTTACATTTTCGTGTCATTATGTGTTGCTTTTCCTTCAATCTGAAAAATTAATTTCTCCTCTCTGTATTGTTTAAATTAAATTAAACTCATATTTAAAGGATCTGAAATTTCAATTAAATAGTTTATACTTGTTTCGCATTAATTTGCAAAATTATAACTATTTTCTTCTTTCAAAATTTCAAAACTGATTTAAACAATTTACAATTATTGTTTCAGCAATGTACCAGACCTGTTTCTCAAGTACACCAGACTCTCTTGTCAAAATATCAATTTTTAATCGATTGTTTTAATTATACGATACGACTAATAATTAATAATCCATTGAGATTTAAATAATTCACATCATTAATTCGATACTGATTTTTTCCCATTTTTTAAATTATACCCTAAAGATTTTCATGATAATTAATAAAATATTTAAATTTTCCAAAATATGATATTATCGAGTAGGTTGCTAGAAACCAACATTTCAAAATTAGACCGATTCCATTTTTTTTTAAATTCGCAAGAAATAATTTGTAACACAACTTTCTAAATTTTTAACCCAAATACTAAAAAAAAAATATAATATAAACAGTTTTTTTGAATCAAATATGTACATTTCACTCATAATATTTTGGTTAATCGCTTATACCACTGTATTATTATAATTTTTCTATACTATATAGGTCTTTTAGATATTATATAAACTATAATGACTAATCTTACAGGACAAAAATTCACTTATTTTATAAAATTATAAATAATAATAATAGTTATTTCCTGAATAATACATTTTCCACATATTATTAATATATTTTTTCTCCATCAGAAAAATGCATTTTCTATCTTTATTGTATTATTGAATAAAGTATGCGCAACACGCCATATACATTAGTATATTAATACAATACACGTCATACGACGTACGTGGCTCGCGTGTGAAACCCTACTGAGAACAATTTTCACATTTTTTTTCACATCTTTAAATTCTATGAATATTTCGTTATTTTTACGTGGTCCCGGCGCTTCTGTTATTTATCATAGCTCATTTATCATCGTTATCAGACCAAAGAAAAAAAATACGTTTAATTATACAGCTGACTTAGTGAGGTACGTTTTTCACGAAGATTAACTAAAAATGAATTTAATGTGTACCCATTTTAAACATGCGTTTCTTTTCAGAAGTCCATCGGATTAGTACACCGAACTCTATACAATATACTGTCACAACTACAATAAATGTACCTATACCCGTTTGTATATTATACGTAAGTGAAAATCGTGAAATGCGTTATTACGATTTGGTTTTGAACTTGGAACTTGAGAATTCTATATTCGATACTCCAATGTCCCCAGGGATCACCAGCCACTAAAATATTTTAAATATACTGTGACATTGCATCAGATTATTTTAAAAAAATAGTATTATTTTAGATAATGTCTATAATATTCTATATATTTATGTAATGTGTGTGTGTGTGTGTGTGTGTGTGTGTGTGTGTGTGTGTGTGTGTGTGTGTGTGTGTGTGTGTGTGTGTGTGTGTGTGTGTGTGTGTGTGTGTGTGTGTGTGTGTGTGTGTGTGTGTGTGTGGTTGTATCATTTAAGTATAATATTACACACCTATGTGATCATATTGTTGCGTCAGTTTCTGTGAAATATACGTAAAAAATGCATGTCGAAACTCGGAGTCAACACACAGATTTTCATCGGTAGACACCAAACGATAGGGTACCTGCTATTGTGGCACTTCGCGGGATAATGTATAATTGTATGCAGTTGCGAAACCGCATTCAAAAAAATACTACAAACATGTTTCTCGTTCGTTCATAGACGGTGTCGTTGTGAAAATCAAGTTTCGAAAACTTCTTTTATTGTACGATCATTAAAATTATTCATTTATCTTTCTAATTTCAGCGTCGCCGTAAATTTATTTCCGTATGTGTGTTCCTCAAGTGTCTACCAAATGTTGAGACCTGTACGTGCAATTTAAATCTTCCGAAGTTTCTAAAACTTTGACATGTCTATACTCTTCTCTACGAAATGTGATAACCAGGGCTCGTGAGTTCATGCTCTAAAAAATGCCTAAACAAGTATGCACTTATGCACTAAAAATCTAAAAATATATATCGAAAATATGTAGATTAAAAAATATTAAAATACTATAAGTAAATTTTGGAATAACAAAAAAATACTATAAGTAAATTTTGGAATAACAAAAAAATGTCCATTCATATCATAATGCGGGCTACGTACCTATACGTTCGTATACGTACGTTTGTACTCGCTTTATCTGCTCTATACGTTTTATTTTTAATAATTTGATGTTGCGAAAACTCCCATATATTTTATACTGTGTAAAAATATAAATTATTGCATTTTGATCAAATTTCGGTAAAAATATGCACAATAAAATAGAAAAATGCATAATTAATATGCCAAATAGTTAAAAAAACCTCTAAATATGCAGAAATATGCAACATAAAATTTCACATACTTAACCACAGTACCTTGAAATGGATTTCTATGTCACCTAGCTTTAAATACGACTTGGCAAGGTATATGCAAATGCATGAACTCACGAGCCCTGGTGATAACGATTAACCAAACGGCAGTTGCATACGGCATTGGCGTCATTTGGGGCGGGGCAACTCATGCATTCGCCACAGTCTTGAGTGTAGCTATCTTTCGGCAAAATAATAAGAACATGCCGACTGCCCTTACTCTGGAAAAACTGAGAAAGCCGCTGGTAGACGGTGTGCGCACGGTACTCCATCGTTTACGGTCAGAAATTTATTTATTTATTTATTTATTTCTACGCCTTACGGCAATTTACAATGAAAATACGAGTACATAAATTTTAATACAATATAGACAATAATTAATGGTAAAGAGAACAGTTATTATTAATATATAATTATGTAACATTTAAATAATAGAAAGCAAATAATTTGTTGTTGAAGTATACGATTGCATATTACAATGAAAACAGAATGATATGTGGACCTAGTCTAAGATTTTATTATCATTCCGTTAGACTAAAAGTCTAAGAGATTAGGGTCTGAAGTAATAATTCGCATTAATCTTTGAATGGAATCATTACACAAATAATTTGTTTTACGAGTGCTGATTTCGAAAATCCGTTTATTACGTGATCCTGCCCTAGGTATATGAAATGTAACCCTATCTAGTAAACGGCTAGCATCTATTTTACCATGTACTAAGTTATTAATAAAACGTATATCTAACATTTTCCTTCTAGTTTCTAGGGAAGATAAATTTAATAGTAAGAGAAATGCTTACTTACTGTATTCATGCCCAAACTTAATATTTTATTCGATTTTTTTTTCTCACATCGTCTCGCTCCCGTTGACTTTTAACTCGCGCACACCCGTTTTCTCGGAACCGCGTACCAGACGGTGTTTGCATACGTAAATGCCAATCTGGGTTTTCACGGTTTGAACGCGTGCATTTAACCGATCAAAGGGTTCGAGTAGTTTCCCGGTACGGTCCCGGACGCCTTTTTCACGCTCCGCAATACGGCCGTACACTCGTACAATGTACGCACGCCAATAATGGATACAATAATACGCGTCGCGGTCAGTGCCAATAATAATAGAATATCTCGAACGCATTACGATTCCATTCCGTAATCGAAGTCACATGGATACGGGGAAATGACAGTTTTCTACATTGTACATTACAACCTTTTTACCGCGCACATAACAGTCAAACCGCCGCGCCGCCGTACGCCTCGTCTACAGCGACACGCGTAAAATATCGCACGTTATATTGATTTAGTTGTGACGACTGGTTTTGCCCCCGTCTTACAATATTTACCGACCACGCGTACTGCATTGGTCCGTACACTGTGCAACATTACTATAAATGTGCAAGGGCGGGTGCAAGGGCGGATACAAGGGAGGGGCAATTATTCCGTACACAAAAAAAAGTGTCAAATATTGTGTTTGAAACTATTTGTGGCAAACATTTTGTTCGTGCAAGTTCAATATTTTCTTTATAATTTATACAAGTATACCGATGTTCAATAACACTCTTCGACTTTTTTGTATCAAAATGCTTTTTTTAATATGGTTTAGTAGATATTGAGTTTATTTCAGTATAAGATTTTAATTAAGTTTCTTGCTCAAAATTAAAATCTTTTGCGCTCTAAAATGATAAGACCCATCACCAGTGTTTCTGATGAAAGTATGACCGATTTCTGTACACAACTAATTTTATGCCGATTAATAATAAGACAATTCCTATAAATTAATTTTATTAATCTTATATATATTGCCCCCTCCGTTTAGGACCTCTGTATCCGTCCTTGTAAATGTGTAGGTATGTACGCTGCACGCAGGGCCGTCCCGAACAAAATAATAAGGGGGGGGGGGGTGAGATACATTAATTTGCCAACTCAAAAACATTTTTTTCAATACTGACAGTATACTTAACGTGACCATACGTCCCGCTTTCGAGCTAAGTGTCCCGCTGTCCCCAAAGAACCTAAAAATGTCCCGCTTTAAGAAAAGTCTACTTGTTGTAAGTATTTATTGATCACATATAATTATTATTATTATACTAATTAATATATTAGTTCCGTTTTTCTGTTGCCATTTTTTATACAAATAGTTTATGTTTTTTTTCCAATGAAAAGATTGTTATTTTTCGCAAAATGATGTGGTTTCCTTATTAAAATGTACAGGTTTGAAGAAAAAAAAATATGGTCACATTATGACGTATACTATAAATTAAACAATTTTAGATTCTTATCGCTCATTCGATGTCTACGTTAGACGAGTCAACATCAAAAGCTTTCTCATTACTTCTATAAATAAAAATTACAGTCGTCAGTGCATAACAGTTCCTTATCAGTATTCATTTATTATTAAAATAATCCAATTGTTCTACGAATGCATAGAAAATTTGTATAAAGTAAATTATAATTTGCCGAATGCCAACTCAAATACTCAAATGTATCAATATTCCAACTGACATATACATATTGTACACTTGGGGGGGACACCCCCTAACACCCCCCCCCCCCTTCGGGACGGCCATGGCTGCACGGCGTACACGTGATAAGAATTTCAGCGTGAACACACGAGTTGTTGACTCGATCGAAGCGTTCGCTTTTCGTTTTCGACTGCAATGAGTCCTCCATGCTCGAGTTCAATACTACCCGTGTAATTATGTGCACGTGCAGTTACACCGACTGCATAGTGCAGCCAATGAACACCGACGAGAACCGCATTTAGACGTGCAGTAGTGCAGTAGTTCTGTTGCAGTACGATTCGAGTAAACTGTCGTTCGAACGGTGTGTATTGGTTTAGAAATCGAAAACGTTGAGACCCGTGCGATGAGACGTCGAACCGTCTGCGTACAGATTCCACCCGGGTTAGCCCGTTAAAACGAAAACGCGCGAAAGGGGCGGTCGGCGGCGGGGGCGGGTGAGCGCTGAGATCCGAACAATATTCGATTATCAACGCGCGCTCGCATTGATTTCGATTGCCGTGCGCGGGGCCTATAGCCGCGCAAAATGCCGGCTGCAGTCTTCCCTATACTAGCTCCATTTTTCCCTCCTACCCGCCCCTCACAAGGCTAATAGCCAGCTGAATTAGCAGACTGCGACGCTCCCTCGCTGCTCGTCACGATCGGACGACAAACAAGCCATCGAGACAAATTATATTAATCACCGTGCCGTCCCGTCGCACTGCGCACGTCGCGAACACCCGGCATCACTCGCAGCAGCGAAGTCGTACAGGCGAACCGTAGTTGTTCGACTTCCTGCGGCCCGTTGCCGTTTGCGCGGTCCGCGTAAGAAACACATGTTTAGGTCAATATAACTATTGTGAGTGACGTAGATATTTTTAGCGGGAACGGAAAAGCGGCGTTTAATTCGTAACATAACTTTTTTTTCTCTTTTTTTTTCTTCAATTCGGAAAAAAACAAATAAACTCTTAAAGTCCTCATTTTTTTTTCTTCGCAATGTTTTTTTTTTTTTACATTTGATATAGTCTTTAAGTCCTCGAGGCTTAGTAATAAATTAAGAGCGTACACCGTATTTTCTTTACCCGGCTAAACCGCGTCAAAAGCTCTTGCAATAAAAACTGCATCAATCGTTGTCTACGTCAAAACGTGAAGATTAAATACAGCTAAATAACTATAAACGTCATTAGTCATTTTTATTAAAGTAGTTACTAAGCGTATACGTTTAAACCACGGTATATTGTAATAATGTAACAAACCGTGGTTTAAACAAACATATTTATTTGAATGTTTCAAATCCATTCGTTCGACCACGGTATTATACAGTTAAACGGTAAAATGTTTTAAGTTTAATTTTCGGTCATTTATACCAAGACCTTTGCACATTGTACGTATATTATCTAATTGCCAAGCTCATGAATGAAACGTGCATACGTTACGGTATTTTATGCCAACAAAGTACATAATAAACGATTGTTATTCACACGGCCAAGAGAGGGCGTGTAACATGCTTTAATTTTCATCACGTTCCCATCAACATTTTTTTCGGGCCGCGATCACGAACTACGTCGAACGGTGTACATGATATTTTCACCTCGGTTAAATTGAAACGTTAACAGATAACCTTTTACTACGTATTTCAATACGGTTGGATAGTATTTTTCCACGCTTCACTGTAACATCAAATGGTCAAATCATTTTTTTAAAAAAGAATATGTAAACCAGTGGAGTGCAAGCGTCGTGCGATATGTACATAATATAATCATGCGTTTGTACCGACGACAAAAAAATGATATTAACACGATGTTATTGTAAACAAGTATTAAATTTCCCGACAAAATGTTAGGGGCGAACTTCCATTTATGTCATGTTGACATGAATAGGGTACGGATACCTATCCATATTTTAATATTATGTCAATATGTTATATCCATCATGCATATAAGTTTTATATTTGTTCGCGTAGAAAGTACATAAATTAGTATTTCTGTATAATATATTTTATGTTTAATATACTTTGACAGTAATAAGTAGGCATACAATACACAAATAGTACACGTAATATCAGACCCATTATTGGAGAATATATAGGTGTAGATAGGATCGAAGAATCCGGGGAAAAGCAAACAAACTCAGTACATGTATACTACAGACTACAGGCACGAGTGTCATTCAGACTATAAATGTATATAATGCGCTTTAATTAAAATATAAAAGATAAAAGAACGTATTTTTTTTTAATGTTTTAATTGTGGTTACTTGAAAGTTGAAACATCAGCACAGTGTACAATTTGAAGCGAAAAAAAAAAAGATATTTTTATTAATAAAAAAACGGTAGCCACAATAAGTGCTGTGTGCAACGGAGGTTGTAATGGTGATAGGGGATGTAAAAAATAACGAAAAAAATATCGTCGGAAAAATTATGAAAATAATATTTTCTAAACGGTATATAGGAGTGTAGTTTTTCTAGAATAAACGAAATTTTAAGAAAGTTTATTTTATGAAACAATGGTCTTCCAATATAATGAATATATATTGTATTCATTCATAAATTATTACTATTCATTAACTTGTATATTAATTCTTTCCACGGAAATGATGTCTGCCAATATTGAGTATTTAAAAGAATCATATTGTATTCGATTCGAATCGAGTCAGTACTTCACAAAAAATGCTTTATATGTTTATGAGAATATTATTTTTAAAGAATCGTCGAAAATTGGATTACGTAACCGTATCGTACGAAAAAAATACGTTTTTCGACAGGTGTACGTTTGTGTTCTAAAACCGTACCATAATAATCCCATTCAAATATTCCTGGATGAAAACACGATTCCAAGCAGTCAAGTTTACTGAGAAATATTTCTTATCGATTTATGAGTCCCTGGCATAATTTTCTAGCGGAATTTTAGTTTCAAAAAATATGATATCTAACGAAACTCTCTAAAATAATGTCTATTTCCTAATGTAAATCAAACCGAACACTACCATAATACGTCCTAGACATTATTTAGATTTCAGGAATTATCGTTCCTACAATATTAGTAGTCCGTAACTATATTAATTATTATCGCTCTTGCGACACAACAATTATTACTCATCGTTATTCGATTGATTTATGCGCGCGTGTTACTCGGGTTATGAAAAAAGCGGTCGGTAAAATATAATTATACGCGTATATAACGATGGGAAATGTCTAAAAACCACGTGCGAGGGGGTTGACAAATGCGAAATGAAAATAAATTGTAGACCGCCAGACAGGATATTATAATATATTATTATGTTCCGTTGGGCAAGCACGCGTGCACGTATTCGTTTCTTTAAGTCGGTTGGGAAAAAAAGTAAACAAATAAATCCGCTGTCTGCCGCATGGACTCGTCAAATTCATATATTATACTTTCGCAGCAGAAGATCGACATTATTACGTTATGTAATAATATTATAGTGTTGATGTTATACTGCTGTCTCGAGCCTAATCCTCGTTGCGTCGCTGCTGAAGTTCTACGTCCGGTACTCCGGCATTATGTTTTATGTACTCGCTTTACGTGCAAACGATCTGGACCGAGAGAGCGTGTGCGTGATACGTAAGGGGCCGTGTATATGGGTACCACCATTGTCCACTCGCGGAGATTATTGCGCCCTCGCACCGACCGGTGAACCTACGCTGGCAGCGGTATTTTTTACCCGCTCGATCCATGTACAATGTACATAATACCGTGTCGAATAAAAATAATTCTCATTTTCGCATGGGAAAAGGAAAGGAAAAAGGAAAAAGAAAATTGTAAATGCAATGGCTTTAATGTTGTAAAACCGACCGTTCCGTACAGACGCATGACCTGCTGTAAGCGTACCGTATAGTACACCGTTATATTGGCAGGTACGCGTGTGGGCTTGCAAGTCTTTGAACAATACTATCGGCACCTGAGCTTTAAAAAAAAAAAATCGAAATACAGTACAGGGTCACACGTGTTAGAAACCTCAAAGAAAGCGTCGAAAATAATTACGCTTTTGTTATAATTAGAACTGTGCGCTTGTAGGAAAGTGTATTTTTTTAGCTGATTATAAAACGTAGTTTTCTCAACACAAACGTGTTCGTATACGTACGAACATATTCAATTTTATAACTACATATTACTTGGCATTGTTGACGTTTTGAAATTTCTGGGTAACTTTTTTATTTTTTTATTTCATTTTTTCCCGTGTTAGTTCATACAACGGTATTTTATAGCAATTTCCGTCAAAATGTCATATTTATTTTTTATAAATAAGACTGTGAATTTGTATAAGAAAAGTGTAATTTTTTTTAGCGGATTATAAAACGCAGCTTTCTTAACACAAACTTAGAGTCGTGTACGGACAAATTAATTTGTATGTTTAGCATTTTCTGAAATGTATAAGTTATAAAGTGCATTTATTCGGCGTTTGTACGCATTTTAAGTGCATGTTATACTTCTTTTTTATGAATTTTAAATGAATTATTCAGGTTTTTTTATGCATTCAATTCACAGCCCTAGTTATAACGAATATAGTTATAGGTTACTCGCCACCAGATGTTAAACTAACTTTTAAAAATTATCAATTTAGCCACTCATCGATAGTTCTTCGACAAAACAAAATACGGTATGTTTGTATAAAATAAATATTATATGATGAGTGGCAACCACGAATTAAGATATCTTACAGCGTAACTTATATCACATGATGCCTTAAAATAACAAAGCATTTATTTCTTATCCAAAATTGTTTTACACAATCAATCTCGGGGTGTAAAAACTAAACATTACTAGCTACGTATTTTCCATAAGTAGAATTTTAATTGTTCACTGCATCCACCAGATTATGCAATTATTATTACTTATGTTATTAGCACCACACACCATGAATACACATAAGAAATTGATTGGTAGGAAAAAAATTCAATAAAAAATGAATAATAGCGCACAATAAGAATATAGGTAGGTACTCGACACGTCTTTATGTACGGATTCCATTTTATTTCGTATATTTAAAATTATAAATCATATTAATATTGCAAATGGTTCATTGGTAAAGTTTTATTTTAGATAACCGCATTAGGTTAATACTTCGTGAAAAATGGCAATTTTCGCAAGTTGACATTTTTATTTGTATCAAACTCAACATATAATATAAAATTATATATTTCATCATTTTGAACTATATAATTTTTTAAATTATATCTAATTTTCACTAAAATAAATAATGAAGTACTGATGAATACGACCGGTTTCGATTTAGAAAATCATCGTCTGATATGAAAAAGCGCACTGAATATAAAAAATAAAATAAAATAAATAAAGTATACAAATGATAATAAATTTTTACATGGAGAAAATATTATTTTTAATAATAAAAGTTTTAGGAATTTATATTGTATTTTTAATGAGTCGATAAAGAGAAATAGAATAAAATAAAATTTATTAGAAATCCTATGGTTATTTATTATTATCTAAAAATGATTGAGAGAGAATATTATTTTTAAGTCTGTTTGTACATTTATGTTATTATTAAATTTACTTTTCCCGTCTTCATTATGTACATGCAATTCTTCCAGTACAGAATTAATATAAACATTATTTTGATTATTTAAAATTGCAATAACAAAAGCCTTTGTTTATAGTAAATGTGACCTCACAATAAATTTGTCGTGTTCCGAAAGCCCGGAGAATCAAATCGTTGTCATCTATTGGAGTATTACATTTCATCAATAGCACACAAATTAAGAGGCATTGAAAACGCTATATTTATCGGTGTCAATAGTGTTTTTGAGAGTCGCTTTTCAATAAAAGGGCAACGACAATATAACGTCATTTTCAATCAAATTATTTTGTTATCGTTTTCTTGTTACTAAAAATATACTCTTTTCAATAAATATGTCTTGTTAAGTATTCTCAGAAGTTATTAGAAACAAAATTAGTTGGACATTAATTTTATAATGGCATAAAATATATTTTTTAATATACTTTTCTTTTATTTCATTCTAATAATAAAATAAGTATCAATGTAATAGTAATACGGCGTATGACTTATCTTTGACGTCATAATTCAGAATATCTAATAAAATGGTACATTTTACTATGCTTTCAATACGCTTTAATTATACAATTAATAACAAATTCGGAAAATAATATTAAAATAAATTCTCCGATATGATGTATACGGCAACGAACTCGTATTATTTGTATGAATACTGCAACATCATGTTATAAAAAAGCCGTACAACAAAACAGTTTTCAAGAAACTCAACTTAGGCGGTTTTGACGAAATATTATGAAAAGTAAAAATATAATAATTTCAAAATATTTCAATGCACGTTCAAAAGAACTAACGAGTGTGAACTCATGTTGTAACTATATTCGAAAGTCACTTGAATTCCCGGAATACGTTCAAATATTTTTGTATTTCAAATTATTATGTGACCTTCTCCGCTATGCAAACTTAAGGATTTATTCTGATTTTCAGAGTGGACTTTTTCCGATGTCTCAATTTAGATATCTGATTCTTATTAAATTTATATCGATAGTGTTTATAGCGCTTGAACACATTGTTACTTTAGGTTTTTGATCAGCGAATTACATTAATTGTATGACTAAAAATACATTACGTGTTCATAACAATTCTCCAAATGCATACCAAAAACCACAAGGATTTCGTACTTTTAAAAAATCCTAAAACGATTGTACATCTAAAATAAGTACACGTAGGCAGAGCCGCCGGGGACACTGCACACGTGGTTCTTATCGTCCCTTGAATGGTGTTTGCCATATTCTTTCGCCGTTTCGATCTTGTCCGGGCCAGCACTTTTCGTCGCGACAGTGTTTAATGTGCGTTTCATAAGTGTCTACGTACCCGCTTCGAGGCGTCTCGTGTGCGATTCGGCCGTAGACAATCACGCCATTTAAGTACACTAATCACGTCATTCGTGTTGGTCCTCTACATAAATATATAATAGCCTCCTTCGGTTTATATAATACGTCACATTTAGTCACCATTTCGATGTCATAAACAATATTCACTGTGGTCTGTAGAGCATAAGCGCAACAATATTATGAAAGGCTAAGTTTGCCTTTCTCCAAATTTTAAGCTCAGCCGCGCCAATTCTATAGTTACGAAAGTGTCCGCAAGTGTTCGCCGCTTTGATCTTCTGTTAGTATTTTATGAGACTATGAATAAATTAATACCTGCTGAGCGTTATTGAATTCGCTATGAAAGGACTACAGTCGGTTATACTTATGTATTCACGGTTGAAAATCAAATAAAAACTGAACATTTATTCAAGAACTTTCTCGTTATGAATAGAGGGGAAATATTTTAAATATTAAGATTACGCAAGACGAAAACAAATTAGTGTAAAATATTTTACATAATAAGAATAACGGAAAATCAAGTATGTGCAGTAACTTCAAAGTAATAAGCTTCCCATGTTTATCACGTACCAAATTACTAAATGTTGTCAATACATAAACTCGATTTGTCAACAAAACAATACTTCTCGATCGATTTTATTTAATGAGAAAAAGAAAACTGCATTAAAACGGAACGGTTTCTCAAAAATGCGGCCCATTTAATGTGTTTGCGGGGATGACGGGACAAACCCGTATAAAACGGGCCATAAAGTCGTCGGTCACCCCAAGTTATATCATACGTGTAATTGCGATGTAGCTGTAATATTTGATGCGTCGTCTTTATGGTTTATTTTCGCGTTTTCGTCACAATCAACCTTTCCGGATTCTATGCGAAAATCTGCTGACACCAAAGTATTGTCCGCGGACACGATATCGTTTGTTTTCGAACACACAATTTTATCTAGATCACTATGTATGCATTTATACCATCAAATATTAGTTCAAATATTGTTATGTCGAAATGGAAAAATGAATTTACCTATCGCATTATGCTCTATACGAAATACAACGCGATCGTAACGCACCTATCCGACGTGTCCGCAGAACACAACTAAAATATGTTCAATGTCCTGGTCGGTTTTCCGACTTACGTACAGTAAGTACGTATTTGTAAAGAGAAATGATTATTAATTTGAAAAATATTCCCATAGTTCAATACGAATAAGTAATAAAATTATTATAACGAAAACAGTATACTCGTATAATATAAAAATGTTAAATTATAAAACAATAAAATTGAGTAGTTCATATTGACATATGAGTTATATAATACTATTTTTAATTTCCATTAGATAACAATTTGTTTTTGATAATAGCCATTCACAAGTAAGCTACTCGTTTATAAACGATATTTACTTGATTAATGATATTTTGAATTTTTAGTACTGTATACATCTCTTCAGAGCTGGGTTTTTGATCAGCCAAGTAAAATACACTGCTCAGAGCACTTGACAGTTTGCACACTTAAGATTTTTTTTTAATTTAATTTGAAAAGCTATTGCCTGTTAGTATAAAACTATGATAGCTCAACAATTATAAAAAGCATATAATGTATGTTAAAAGTTATAACAAGTTATATTAACGAGTATATTACACGAATACCAACATGTCTAGTGTTAGATCATATTTTAGTATTAAACATTACAAAATATCTACTACTTGACAAAAGTATAGTTAAACTTGTGTGTATACAATCACGATAGATATTATATAATACGATGTATTGTACTTAAAGTTAAAATATGGACACTGAAATACCTATTTAAGAATGAACAAAATTAACTAATTAGTTCATTTATTTACTGATTTCCAAAAAAAAAAAAAAAATAATAAAAATTACAGGATAATAAAATGGCTCAAATAAATAAATTGATGATACAATAATGAACCGTAGGTTGTACATTTTCGAAGAAGTATAAAAATAAATTGTAGTCTTGATGTCGAGATGATTATTGTTTTTACCAGTCAAATTACCGAGTGGGCTGTTACAAAATTCGCACGATACATAATTTTTCAAATCACATATTTGGAATTGAAATAAAAAATGTGTATAAATTCGATTAGTATACACTCATAACTAATAAATGCATTAATGTAAAAAATAAATAAATACAATTTAGTCTAAATCATAAGATTTTCATTTGGCCTAATATATGTACAAAAATTCTTTGTAATTAAATATAACACCTTATTGTTATCAATACAATCACTATGGCAATAACATGTATTGATCAATCACTAAGGTCTATGATAATACTAAAATACACTAAATTATTTTTATATAATAGTCAAGGAAATATTCTTACCGTACGTAAAGGTTCATAAAAACATTTGAAGTAACAATTCGAGAAAAATATGAAACTTAAAATAAAATGTTTTTATGAACCTTTACGTACGGTAAGAATATTTCCTTGACTATTATATAAAAATAATTTAGTGTATTTTAGTATTATCATAGACCTTAGTGATTGAACAATACATGTTATTGCCATAGTGATTGTATTGATAACAATAAGGTGTTATATTTAATTACAAAGAATTTTTGTACATATATTAGGCCAAATGAAAATCTTATGATTTAGACTAAATTGTATTTATTTATTTTTTACATTAATGCATTTATTAGTTATGAGTGTATACTAATCGAATTTATACACATTTTTTATTTCAATTCCAAATATGTGATTTGAAAAATTATGTATCGTGCGAATTTTGTAACAGCCCACTCGGTAATTTAACTGGTAAAAACAATAATCATCTCGACATCAAGACTACAATTTATTTTTATACTTCTTCGAAAATGTACAACCTACGGTTCATTATCGTATCATCAATTTATTTATTTGAGCCATTTTATTATCCTGTAATTTTTATTATTTTTTTTTTTTTTTTGGAAATCAGTTAAATAAATGAACTAATTAGTTAATTTTGTTCATTCTTAAATAGGTATTTCAGTGTCCATATTTTAACTTCAAGTACAATACATCGTATTATATAATATCTATCGTGATTGTATACACACAAGTTTAACTATACTTTTGTCAAGTAGTAGATATTTTGTAATGTTTAATACTAAAATATGATCTAACACTAGACATGTTGGTATTCGTGTAATATACTCGTTAATATAACTTGTTATAACTTTTAACATACATTATATGCTTTTTATAATTGTTGAGCTATCATAGTTTTATACTAACAGGCAATAGCTTTTCAAATTAAATAAAAAAAAATCTTATTTGTGCAAACTGTCAAGTGCTCTGAGCAGTGTATTTTACTTGGCTGATCAAAAACCCAGCTCTGAAGATATGTATACAGTACTAAAAATTCAAAATATCATTAATCAAGTAAATATCGTTTATAAACGAGTAGCTTACTTGTGAATGGCTATTATCAAAAACAAATTGTTATAGTCAAGGAAATATTCTTACCGTACGTAAAGGTTCATAAAAACATTTGAAATAACAATTCGAGAAAAATATGAAACTTAAAATAGAAACTAACGTTCGTGTAACCACATTTTCTTTGGGATGAGGGTGTTGGGTTGTTTTTATTTTTATAAAAATTAATTAAGTTTACAATATTATAGCTAATACCTATGAGTTATGAATTAATAGTTATATTATTCGAAAAAAACGTTGTGTCTTGCTATTGTTATAATTTATTTATAAATATGAATGAAGAATTATGTGTTAAATGATTTTATTTATAATAAAAAACGCTATAAAATCCTTCAATGACAAACTCATAAAGTTCTATAAAATCGTTTATTGCGTGTAGTCCAGTTTAGTTCTGTAATATGATATAAAATAAAACATAAATTAATGTTATATTTCTCTGATCTCTGAACCTTAGTAGCCTGTCATTTATGACTTTTTGTACTCGAATTTTGTAAGTATAAATATTGTATTATTACATAAAACATTTTAATAAGACAATAGATACAATAATATTTTTTCTATCCTGGGAGGGAGGGTGGTTATAGACCCGAGACCCACCCCCTGATAATACACTACTGTGTGTACCTGTACGTCCTGGCGTTGATATAGCTCGTAGTTATCCATGACATTTAAATTTAATAATTTAATGATTATTATTTTCCAATAAATAATTAATATTATTTAGGATCGGTAAAACACTGTACCTAACATACTAAAGAGCATTTAAAAATCTGAATTTTAAAATAAACGTTACCATCGCTGCCAAAGCCTAAGATTAACCTGAATGTTTGGTTAATAGCCTATGTATTTGGAAAATAACGCTTATGTCCGGAGAATAACGTTATTTTCTGATCAACGTGATTTACCATTTATTATATGATTATTTCGTGTTATATAAATTGCTCATACATGTTGTCTTATTGTATTAATTAATTGTACTACATGTATTAAATCGAACCTTTACGGAATACATCGTTCAGAGGCTCAGTGCTGTCACTAATTATTGGCGCAACTTATAATTTTCGTGACAGCTTACCACGAACAGTTCTTATTTTTAGAAAATTACATCATTTAGATTGTACCTAAATTGTTTAATTGTTAGTTTTATTGTACACCGCAACAAACATGGTGTCCCTTCAAATCGCAATATTGTCAATAAAAAACATGCGAATGACAAATATTCACAAGTCCATTAAAAATGTAATGTAACTTCTAGACGTAAACTGAGAGTGTGTTACAGTATATAATGCGCGATCACGGAATGTACCGAAGTCTCCTTGATAATCGCAGGTCAAAACCAGCCCTTCATACATATTCTGTCATCTATACGTATGAATGTAATATGTAATAATATGTTATAAATGACACGTTACATTATTTTCATTTTTACAATAATCGGTAAGAAAATAATGTTTTTTTCCTTGCGGCATAAAATGAAATATTAAATCGGATTAATGTAAACATCTAGCAATAATACAGGTCACACTAAAAATCTGACCGGGCTAATTATACAGTCCAAACATGACCTATATTGACAGTATGAAACGGAGTGATTAGGGAACGCCGACTTATGTGACGTATGATTATTTTGTTAAACTAAATTGTTATCGTATCAACGTTTTCATAAAAACTATAGTTCAATTAATCACTTATTCGAATTATTGGGATCAAAGTGATATAGCAGTACTGATCAATATAGTATTGTACGCTGCGTGAGAATTATACAACGAGTACAAGTTTGATAACTCGAATAGGTTATAAAAAAAAGTTTAGCCGTCGAGTATAAAAGTGAAAAATAAGACCATTATTTAGGTGGGTGTAAATACGTAGTTATATTTCATAAATTAAATTGTATTGTTTTTAAACCTTCGATCTGTTGAACTCACTCGTACCTAATTATCATAAGCAATTTCAAGTTCCTCATATTTTTTTTTCGTATTGATGTAGCTCATTTTTTCAATAAATGTTTACAAAATAAAAATTAATAATTTCGTCTCTTAGTTTACGTTCAACTGTTTTTTTTTCTACGAAACCCCTTCTGTTATACGAAGCCAAAGTTATAGAATATTAAATGTTTTTTAAAAAATAACATTGTCAAACTGTAATGTAACAGATTATGAATTGATTGACCCTTTGTGTTTATTTTTTTGGTAAGCGCTGTTGTTGTATAAACGAAGAAAATACTTCCAAAAACTTCGCAACCATTATTTGTGCTGAAAGCACAGTTTATAAACTAACAATAATTTACACCGATGTTATAAAATAAACTATTATAATAATCCCAGAATGCCAGAAAGAGTGAACGACAGTTATTATGTGGTCAAAGACATAATACATAATATTATATACTCGACCACAGGTATTAAACTACTTAAATTATATGGTCAAGAATTTGGCGAAATGATTCATAATGTAATGATATTGGATTTCTTGAATACGGTTCTGTCCGTGTAACATTATAACATTCATAACTTAGATTTTAATCGATACTCGTTGGGTTTAATTCGTTAATAATCACTGTAATTAATCAAAATGTAGTGTTTAGTTCTAAGGTATACGCATAGGCAAAATTAGGGTAGCTTGGAGGTAATTAGCACCCCCAGTTTTATAATTAGCGCCCCAAATTGTTTTCGTGTTTACGTATTGATAAATATGTTCTTCTGAGTAGAAAATAAATACTAAAGAGTTGTTTCTAAAATCCTATCCGTTGTTTTAGTATTTTTGCAAAATCCATTAATTACATCATTTATTTTGATACCCTATATAATTTGTATATTTATGGGACAGTTTTCCGGTTTGTCAATTTTATATATTGAAAAATATTTAACTAGTAAAATTGATAAAAATTAAGTTGTTTCTATTTTTGCAGCACAATATAGTAGAAGAGTTGCATTATGTTAATACAGTTTTAAAAATAATATAAAGAGTTTTTTTTTCCGTCAATTAAAAAATTTATAAATCGTTAATGTAAATAAAAGGTATGACTCCACATGAAATATTTCACTGTACATTAGCAGCTGTATCTTTTAAGTCAAAAAATTACCATAATTAGTGATGGTAGAGTGCATGTTTTTATTATTATAATCTAGTTGAATTACTAGCTTCACTGGTGCATAACTATGAACGTAAAATTGTAGCAATAGTGAAGGATTACATGTAAAAGTTTGTGATTACTACCGATGAATTATTTTGATTTGACGATTTTAATTTTTTTCGTTTATATAATTGAACCGATGTAAATCTATGTATTTTTCAACGAAATTGCGCCCCTGGGTATACGATCATTAAACATAATGAATATATGTACCATTGTACCTACTAAAAGAGACCTAATGAGTAACAATTGTATCAATATATTATATTTATTTATGATTGTTGTAGTACTTCGCAGTAAAAACTTCAATTTTTATATACGAGTATAATTAAAAATGCATATTTTTCCGATGAATTAATTGAATGATGAAATAAACTTATTACTTTTTTAAATCAATATTCTATTCTGTGGATGGTATAAATGAAACTTTTCCGTAACAGTATGGTACCTATTGAAAAATTTGAAATCAATGACTTATGTTAGTGTGTATAGAAAATATCCAGGAATAATTTCCGCCGAGTCTTACCATTAATGCAGTATATAAGAAATTATCGAGTGATAAAAGTAATATGGAAAATAGTAATACATAAACAACAAACAGTTTGTAGTTTTAAATTACCACAAAGATATCTTATTATTATTCACTGTTTATAATATTACTATGTATTGTATGCAGTACGTACCGAGTACCAACATATATATTCGATATGAAATGATGAATAATTAATATTTGTTAATTAAACAATTGTTTGAAGTTGTACGTTCAATATTTTAAGCCATATTTAAGCTGTATATCCTATAGACTACAACCCTTATTTGAGTATGATTGATATTTTTTAATAACTAGATTGAGAAAAATAGCGATGTTTGAAGGGGATATTATACAAATAATATAGAAAACAATACGATGCGATCGAAAAAAATAAATAGTGCAGAGTAGTCATATTGAATTTCCTCTTTTTGACCTCATAAATCTTATAACCTTTTAAGTAAAAAAAAAAAAAAACTATGTTTAACATTTTATATAAAAAATTCCGTATTCAAAATTGATTAAAATTATTTTTTCAATACAGCTACTGAACTATAGATATAGAGAAAAATATGTCACATAATCATATCGTGATTTGAGCTTACAGTTGAATTGTCTGTCATTTAACTATGGTTTTCAAATGACTCCTAATTCCTATCATCTGTTACTATTTATATTTTTGTCATTTTTATTGTTTTTTTTTCCTATTGTTTTGATTGAGCTTGTATATTTTTATAATCATATCAATACAACAATAGTTGAACATTTGAAATCATAAAAATAAAATATTTTCGTATGCAGAAATTTTTGTCGAATTTATGATAAAAAAAGTTCTACTCTAGGTGAGATCCATCTGTGTACATTGTATAATTGGTTCAAGTAATACCTTACCGATATACATTAGCGAAGGAAATGGCTTTATGTGTCCTGCGATGATAATTTTGCATCAGTTGAAATTCAGTGAAATTATGCGAGTAAATATTTAATGTAGCCTTTACCTGGGTATATAAATTATGTTATAACGTAGATTCCAATGGTATTATTTTAATAATAATAATAATAATAATAATAATAATAATAATTTACATAATTCATCATTCAACAATTTTTTACCGATGGTTGTTGACAACTGTAGTAAAATGAGTCATTAAATAAACATTAAAACATTTATATACATAAGTTGTGTAAGGTATCCATCTGTTTTTGAATAAATATTTAATTTCGCCAACATTTTAATCCATTGCCATTTTTGCTTGACTCATATTCATGTACATAGAAATAGAAGTGTAAATGTTGTTCAAATAACCTTATACGAAGGTATATAATACTAATGATAGTGTCGAATTGCCATCCGATATTACGGAAAAGTTAATAATTTACTATAAATCAGAAATAAACCTTCTGTTTAGGTTTTTTTTTTATATTATTATTTATAATTTTAATTTTAAACAACAGTTTAGCGTAAAAAAAATGAAACTAATGAAAACGTTATTCTTCATTTCAAAAATATTTAAGTTTAAATTCTTGTTTGTGTGTAATACTCGTACCTGTGTATGAAAATATTGCGTAATTTGTACACAAACAATTAGTCACGTGAAAGGTCGTCTTATATAAAAAAGAAACATTTTCAATGATTAATTGTCCATGTTAAAAATTATGTAAATATAATTTTATGAGTGGACCAGTTGTGTAATAATTTACCTACTGTTAAGAAATAAATACAAATAAAATTTAAAAATAAATATTGTTTCAAGTGCAATATTTGTTTGTAATAGAAAATAGAAAACAATATTTCTTAAAACTGTTACTACAAATATTGTAGGAAGGTACCAAATAAACTGTAGTTCATACTAGATGTTTAGTACATTTACTTATATTAGATATAATATCATGTAGAAGCTTTTGATTTCAATAAATATTATTATAATTATAATGTAAAATACTTATGACTAGAAACTTAGGGCTAAGAAAATTATGCACTAGAAACCTACAGTAAAGGTATTAAAAAGTTACCAATAACTACAAAAAAATGTTTTTTAACCATGAAAATGTTACTAAAAATTACATGGAAATGCAAAAGTTTAGCTAGTAATTGTTTAAAAGTAACCCATTTATTCAACAACTTTCATATATTCAAACAAATTAATTCTTAGAACATCTAAAAATAATTTTATATCCACGACTAACAATATATTTAAATCTGTTATATTAAATTATAGGTATTCGTATTATCGATAATCGTATTAATTAATATAAGTACTTAATAAAATTTGTATTATTTAATTTTTGCAAAGTTTTTTCACTATTCACTAATATTTTTTAATTTTAAAATTAACAAGTATACATCAAAATGTTCTAAAAATATCGATTATGAATGTAGTTAACTATAACTAAATGGAAAAGCTAATAAACTGCCATTGAATTACCGAAAATGCATTAATTTACGAGTTATATCATAAGCAAGTGCAAGAAAATGCAACAAAAATTCGTACCTATATTTAAGCTCTATATATATGAATCGAATCTTGTTTTTAATATAAGCCATGTCCCGGTCAGTGTACTGTGAAAAAAAATGCAAATGCTGCAAATTCCTAGCCCTACTTAGTACTTATTATGGACAATAGAAGACACCCTGGAAATTGGGTCTTTAGCAATTTATCTCAGATATTATATAATATTGTTATAAATATTGATCTATAACATAATTGTAGTAAATTAACTTTATTTCATAATATATTATTATAATTCCATAGTAGATACTAGATAGCTATATTTATAACAAATATTCGTAAGTACTTGAATATAAATATTGAATATACCTATTCGTATTTGCTTTGCTACAACAAAACAAATAAGAAAGATAGAAAATATCGTATAAAATGTATACTACTATTTATTATACCGACTGCAGATATTTTCGGTAGATTCAATTATTTTTAATAAAAACTCGACCTCGACCTACGGGAATACCGTTAACAAATCATTAACAAATGTCCGACTAGGACCGAAGACTTTTTAATTTTACACATAACCACATAGGGTTGTTTACAGAAATATGGAAAAGAATATGATATTGATTGCTCGACTAATAGGTACGAATGTTGTTTTAAGTGTTCTAGACCAGCGATTCTCAACCTTAGGGTCGTGACCCAATTGTGGGTCACCATTAATTTTTAATGGGTCGGCTAAAATTTAAAACGTTGATATTTTTATTTTATTTTTGAGTCTTATAAATAATAAGTGAAACAGTTTTCGTAAATTCTTCTAAGAGTAACCATTACGAGTCATTCACAATATTGATAATTGATACTAAGGCTTGGATGACACTATTATTATTGGATCACTATAATATCATAATAATTTTGGATATCTTTAAGAAATGAGTATCCTAATTAAATTAAAGAAATTAGTTCCTTTTGCAACAACATATTTATGTGAATCCGGATTTTCGAAATTAACTGCAATCAAAACCAAACCAAGAAATAAACTTAATGTTGAACCCACGATGCATGTTTCACTTACTAATTCCATAGAAGCTCGAATTGATTCATTAGTGAACAACATCAAGACCAAGGAGGTCATTACATTTTTCATTATTTTTTCAAAAAAATGATGTACAGTACAATTATTAATAGAAATGTTAATTTTTAAATATAATGTAATTAATATTATGACCTGTTATTAGCGTAAGTTATATGAGTAAAAAAAATTATTAAATTAAGGTACCCAATAGTTATTTTTTATTCCTCCATTGAACATTAATTATAAAAAGGTCGCATGAAAAATTTGGAAAATATCTTAGGTCGCCACTACAAAAAGGTTGAGAACCGCTGTTCTAGACTAAGACGTTTGTTATCTATAGGCAAAACTCGTTTTCATCAATACATACATTTTATTCCATGATTTTTGATTTTTCGCTTTACTCTGTTATGTACGACTTGTGTGAGCACCATCTTGTTGTTTAAACGATCTATGAGAAAACATTCAAAATTTAAATTACGTATGAATCCAAATCATTTGTTTTTAAATAGTGACGATGAATGAGAATGTGCAGTAGGTAATTCCGAAATTCTTTCAATTTCATTTTGCAAAAATGTACCCGAATTTAACCTTATGAAATAAACAATATTAATATTTTGTAATATATTACGAATTTAAAAAAGGAAAAATATAAAATAATCGTTTCGTATTACATGGAAACAAATGCGTTTTTAACACGAGCGACCACTTAAAAAGTTACTTAGTGTTCAATATTGGTACAACTATCGATTATAGAATTCAATAATCAATGGTTTTACAGCCTATTATGTTGCCTTATTACGGCCATTAAGCGAACGCAATGAAACAATATTTACAGACGTCTCGGCGTTATCTCGTTTTGAAATGTCCGAGACGGTGAGGCCCATAAATATTTTACAAGCCGGACCAGGTAAAATATTACGTTTCGTTCGGACCGGACCCTGAAACCTAGTCCGGTGAGTTTGCTATAAAACATCACCCAACGGTATTTCAGTGACGGGTACGAGCGATTATTATTTTTTTCATACCCCGTAAATTCTTAGCCAATCGCAAACAGGCGTAAATACTGTTCGAAAAATGTGCACCCGGGTTCGGACGCGTCGGGACGGAGGAAGGTATTCGCGTGTACACTTAAAACACTTAAACGATCGAATAAGAGCCGGGTACGATTAAAATCGACCGACCGTAATGTACGGTCACACGGTGTGTATACGTAGGTAAATGGGTTGCCGGTCAAACATTCCAAACGAATTTATCCAATAACGATTTCCCCGGGTGCACCGCCGATTGTTCGATACATTACGATATCATTGCGTCCGTTTTCTTTCGCGGCACCGGTCAAAAACGTCGAAATGTCAATTGAAATTTCAGTTGCCGTTCAATCGTCGACGATGGAGGTTCATAACAAAAAAAAAAAAAAATGCGATTTTCGCGTGCTCGATGTTTTAAAAATATGTGTAATCGGCGTACGGGCAGAGGCGTATTTAGGTAGGGGCTACGGGTCCCGTGGCCCAGAGCGGCAAATTTTTAAAGATTTAGAGGGGCGGCAAATTTTTAAAGATTTAGAGGGATGGCAAATTTTTATTTTGAAAGTTTTGCATTGCAGACATGAGACCGACAATGATGTCAATACATAATTTTCCCGCAAATGTGTTACCCCTCCCCTTCTCTTTTCATGCTAAAAACCATGAAAATTTGTGTCGCCCCTGGTTACGGGGCACACTCGTTTACAGATCCTAGATCATTAAGAGATGAATTTTATACTGCATTCAGTGATTTAAGAGAAAATCCGGATAATTTTTTTTTACTTATTTCCGAATGACTCGTTCGTTCCTTTGATGAACTAGCAGCAAAAGTTACTCAGGAGATACCTAACCTATCTCAAGACACATGTATGAGACTCGTCAATTTCTGACGTTTTGCGGTGAAAAAATGCGAACGTGCGCATCGGACAGTGGAAATAACTGTACGTCCACACCACGCGTAAGTGCACCGTCCGTACATTCTTACCGTCGAGATAGTTATTTTTTCACCGAACATTTTCAGCGCGTCCGCACGCACATACATACGGTAGGTACCAGGGACGTACGCAGAAAAAAATTTTGGGTGGTGTTTTTGAAAATCAGGACTTTTTTTCAATAAACAAATGAAATTTTATTATGAATATCTTATGATATACTTAAATTACTTTTTTTTTTAATATCAATATATATTGTATTAAAAAGAAATCACAGAACTAAATCTAATTTTCATGAAGTTTCAGCCATTATGTAAAATGTTAAGAATTATCTTCACAATTAACTTATAATGCATATTTTTGAATAATTCTTGATTTTTAGATATTAGAGCATATTTCTTTGCATATTTGTCCGAATAAACATTTTGTGTAAAAAAGGTAAAATAAAAGTTCATATTTTTAAAGCATTTTTGTACTTTTTTAAGAGCATAAGTGCATGCATATTTAGTACTTTTTAAGAACATTAATTTCCGAACCCTAGAGATAATGTATTATCTATTAGTAATTTAGTATATTATTATAATAATACAACAACTTGAGAGTTGAGACATAAAATAGTATATTGTCAACTCATCGTGGCCTCGTTCAGATACAAAATAAAAACATTTACGATAACGTCGATAACAAAAAACAAGAAAGACGATAATATTTATAATACCCTTATCCGCAGTAATTGTTTCAAGTATAGTTTAAGTATTTCCTGAGTCTATGTACGTTTTAGTATTATTTTGTAGCCATGTCATTTAAACAATAAGTATAATATTATTATATTTCTAAATTCTGTTTTATTTTTTTTTTTCAATAATATTAAAATAAGAATTTGTTGGTATTAAATTTTAATTTTGCTTTCGCCGGTGTTTCACAAACCGGTGCAACACGATTGCGCAATTTTTCCTTTTTTGGCCCGACTAATTACACCACGATTGCGCAAAAAATTTTCAACACGATTGCGCTCCGATCCCTTTTTACCTGTTAAAATCACAACACGATTGGGCACCAAATTGTTTTTTGCTAAATTTATATACTTAATTAATATTGCTATTTTCGTAATTTAATTTTCATGCATTACATCATATAATATTTTCTAATACCTAATAACTAGCACAAAAACGTGGTCCCATTGCTTGCAAATAATCATTCATTGATATTTTATTATTTTTAAATTTTTCCCAAGTATCCATTATAAATGTAATGTTGTTTTGTTGCTCTTTTCGTAGTTTATTTTTTTCATTACGTTTAACACTATTTATTTTTAAATATGTTTCAGTTTGAATTGCTAATAATATGTTTATTATTTGGAAAGTAGATGGATGCGAGGTATAAAACTGTGAATTGTAGTGCATGTGAAAAGATTCTGGACCATTAGTTGTTCTAGCTTCTTCTGATGGTTTATCTGCCCATAAAGTTGGTGGAAATTGTGCATCGGTTTCTACATAGTTTTTTAGTATGTAATCGGCAAATCCAAAATTAGACGTAGGGGCATATATATGATTATTAATTTTATATGAACAAAAAAAATATCGACTTGATAGTATATACTATATACACATATAATTTGGTGAGCAATCGTGTTGTGATTTTAACAGGTAAAAAGGGATCGGAGCGCAATCGTGGTGTAATTAGTCGGGCCAAAAAAGGAAAAATTGCGCAATCGTGTTGCAGCCTTCACAAACACAATGTAATATTATACCTGTCTATTATAGTATAATATAATAAAACAATTAACATCAAAATGTAATAAGAAAATAACCCAAACATTTCGGGGGGTGTTTGAACACCCAAAACACCCCCCTGTGTACGTGCCTGGTAGGTACTATGTAAGTTGCGTACAACATAACGCCGGGGGATGAACAATATACCCGTAACAGAGCTGTACGCATCGGACCGATTCAAACGGCTCTTTTAAGGTTTAGTGCGACCCTTCGGTTCCCAAAACATGGCGAAGCGCACGACGGACGGACGTCTTTTGTCGTCGGTCAATTATTTTATCGATTTCGACCGTCCGCTCGCATTATCTCGGATACGTCATTAGAACGTGAACGTATCGAATTGTAAAAAGTTTCCTCTTCCGGTCAACGTGTACAGCTTTTCACCCGTCGTCTGAGTTTTAAAACCTCGGTTAGGGACGTTCTCGACATATTTTTCAAATTTATTCGATTGATAATATTACGGTAAAAATCAATTAATACATACTCACGGGCCTCCATAGGGAAAAAAGGGAGGGGGAATTCTCAAAATGATTAGTGTTAAATGTGTCATTTCACTGATTTTTATGAGAACAGAAAAAATATAATATAGTAAATCAGATATAATCAAAATAACAGCAAATTATTTTAGTTCTTACGCTTTATAATATTAAAAAAAATAATAATATTTATTAAACTACGAGTTCACATTATTTGTTCATAGGGAGGGGGAGTAAGTCTTTATGTATTGCTACGGAAACATTATACTATAGGTACACTCAGATATCTTGTATGGGTCGACGAAATGAAAGCAACTCTATCCGATGTACGAATATAAGGGTATTGTAGTGCCTTGAATATTTGCAGGATAACGGGTATTATAAAATATGAATCTGTAAAGTGTAAACGATTGAAAATTTTCATTTTATTTTAATTAAGTAATGGAACAAATAAAGAACGGGTTTTTTTTTTTAGTTATAATTATAGGGTTCTGATTTGAATGCTAAACACTTATAATAAGTGCTATTAGAAAAAATTGCATTTAATACTTGAAAAATTCCCGCAAAAATGTATTTTTGTTTACAATTACTTTTTATAAATTTAATTATACAACTTTAAGCCTCGGAACTCTGAAGTGATAAAAACAATAACGTTTTATACTGTGTTATAATTTATAAATATTAACGCGTAAATATTTCACTTTGGAATAAAATTTTCATCGAAGTACAACTTTTTCAATCAATAGGTAGGCACAAGTGGTACAACATATAATACAAGGTAAGTGTACACATACCTATTATTATTATTATTTTTTTTTAATCGGTCTCCTATAATTTTCGATTGTTCGCACTGGGAAAATTAAACCGTTTCCATAAATAAATCGTACGTAAGTAAAAAAATGATTGTTATGTGTGGTTGTCTTCCGCGATTCAGACCACAATGGTGCAAAGACCTATTTGTATGCATACGTTATCGACACAAAATTATTTGAACTAAATTTCCGAGTAAAATGTGATCTTTCCGCCACGACGATTACCAAATACCTTCTTTTTGTTTTTCTAAGTTAAAAAAAGAGTCATGAAATATGCGTTCCTCGAGAATCAACCACATTGTATCATTCGACATTATCGTATCTAGTCGGATCGTTTTAATGTGTTTCTAAAAATGTATTTGTAGCGTCTTTTTCATTTTACTAGATAAATAACGCATTAATTACAACGCGCTACGGGATAGATATCTAAATCCGAACAACACGCTGCCCGACCGACGCGGCACTCCCGCATTCGTGAACAACAAGAAAAATAAGATCCTGCTCGGTGGTGTGTCGTGGCGCGGTGTACGGGGTCGTATAGGAACTAGGTGGTGCACGGGATTGTTATTTGTTGTTTTTATTATTCCGAAACCGTTGGACCGTCGTGTAACTTTGAAACCAATAGGTTTCCTCATTTTTGCACCCTGCCGTGAGCAAACCATGTGCTTGCAACGAGTGGCTGTCATCCTTCAGTATTCTGCCGCGGACCAATCGCTAAGAACGCTTTTGTGGGCTTGACGTCGTACTTGTGTTCGTCGACGACGACGGTCATACAGTTTTAATAATATTATCGTCGCCCTTGCAGTGCACCTATCAGCTGAAGTGTGAACGGCGAAAAGGAATGATCCTTTGCACCTGTCCACACTGGTTTTGTGCTCCCTGAACGATCGTAGGCGCCGCCGCCGTCGTGTCGTCATTGCACCCCGGACAAGGTAAACACAAAACACGTACACCTATTTAGATTCGTCTAGTCCAGCGGTTCCCAAACTGTGCTCCGCGGAGCCCTTGGGGCTCCGCAATGGTTTTCTAAGGGCTCCATTCGTTATACCACAAAAATTTAATAATTTTGTTGATTTCAATAATAAACAATATTTTCTCCAGTTCTTTTAAAACTATTGTTTCCTTTATTCATAAATATAATTTTATTTCGACTCCCGTACGTATACAGTTCGTGTTAATTATGCTTCATAGAACACAATGCAAATTAACGTTAACTATTTCTTGGGGCTCCACGAGAAATTTCTCCTTAAAAAAAGGCTCCGAGGCCGAAAAAGTTTGGGAATCGCTGGTCTAGTCGTTTGACCGGCGTGAAAGGAAAGCAGCCAAGTGACCATTTTTCTTCTTCTGCTATCGTATTACGAGTGGTTTTTATGATCTACGACAGTTCACATAGCACTATAGCGGATATTATATTTATCACTTGCCTAATCTTATGGTTTTAAAAACTGAAACGTACAGCCGTGTATTATACATATTGTTATGTGGACGTGAATAACTCGTTGGCAACTATTTTCATTGGCGCGGTTAGGACGGGGGGCGGGGGCTTGGTGGTAATTATCACTCAGTTTTTATTAGTAATTACCCCCAAATTGTTTACTGAATAAGAAATAAACGCTAAATGTCGTTCCTTAAATGCTATCCGTTGTTTTAGCATTCTTGCAATATCCATTACATCATTTATAATAATAACTTATATAGGTATTTGTATATTTATAGAACGGTTTTCCGATTTGTCAATATTTTATATATTGAAAAAGATTTTACTAGTGAAATTGATTAAAATGAAGTTATTTCTGTTTTTTCAGCACGATGTAATAGAAGAATTGTATTATGTTATTACAGTTTTGAAAATAGTATTAAGAGTTTTTTTTTCCGCCAATTAAAAAACTTATAAATTGCCGACGTAAATAAAAGGTATTCCACATGGAATTTTTCTCTGTATATTAAAAGCTGTGTCTTTAAAGCCAAAAAGTTATCATTATTTTGGTAGTCATGTTTTTATTATTACAGTCTAGCTGAATTACCTAGCTTCAATGGCACATAACTATGAACGTAAAATTGTAGCAGTAGTGAAGGATTACATATAAAAGTTTGTGATTACTACCCATGACTTATTTGATTTTACGATTTAAATTTTTTTCTTTTCTATAATTAAACCAATTTAATCTTGTATTTTTCGTGGGGGCTAACTCTTAATTTTTCATCAACATTATGCCCCTGCCTATAATCTCCATTTTACAAATTTTTAAGAAAAATATATTTTGTTTTAATTCAAGTCTATGTTTAATTTAATATGATTAGTGCTACCTATATACTTTTTTTAACGGTTTCAAGAGTAAAGACAATTGGATCAAGATTATAATTATTATTTATTAATCATTAATATTGATTCATTAATCAATAATGATTCATTATCAATAATAACTGCGAGGAGATTCTGCATTATCTATTTGAAATTAAAATAACGATTTCTAATATATATGCATTGTTTACCTAAGCACAATGATATTATACACACATCACGCTACCATTTTGCCGTTGGAATTCTATAAGTAGATATATTACATTTTACAATACATTTATTCTTAACCTAATGCAACCTTTCGAATGCAATTGTTTATTCATTACTTTAAAATTTAAATATATAATGATTCAACTGTAACATTTTTCTTTAATAATAATAAAATTAATTATTATACTTTTGAAATAATAGACACTATTTGATATAAATTGGAATCGTTACTTTAAAATTTAGAATTATAAAAATAGTATTTTAAGAATTCATTATAAAATAACCAGGATTAATATCCTAATCTGCAATACTATTTAATATTAATAGGAAATATTGAATAAGTTATGTGATGTAAATAACATTTCTATAGTATGATTATAACTTAGAATACAATGATGTAACTTGGTAACATGTAGAATAAAAAGTTTGTGAAAAATATGAATTTTAAGGTAAACAAATTGATAATTGAATATGTAATAAAAATTAACATACTTGTAATATATTGTATTTATTATAGCCTTAATCCAAGGATGGTACTGTACGATAATTAGTAATTAAGGTTGTTTTAGTTGGTTTGATAAATATATCATAATTTAAATGTAATTAAAATCAATATTTGAATAACAATAATAACTATAACAAACTTAATATGAGTGTAAGAAGTTGGTGAATTAGAGAAATATCGATAAAGTATATTAGTTTAGGTAATTGTACATTCAATATATTAACTTAAATCTGGAAGAATATACTAAATCACCATTTATTTTATAATTATATTCAAACATAATATTTTAATAGAATTTATTTATTTATTAATTGATAACAATTTTTCAAACAAAAAAAATTACAAGTTCACAATGTAATACTTATTTTATTGTTGGACATAATTATGATCCAAATTCTATAATGTACAAAATTTAAGTTATAAACGCACTCATTCATACTATATAGAATTTGAAAATTAGGATAGCTTTTAGTAGACTTAGCTAATAAAGCACAAAGAGCGCTTTTGTAATTGAAGCTTATTGCAATAAGTCAAAAAAAATTTTGTTGACTGTTTTTAAAATTATAGGTACTATTATTATAACAATATACATTCTTCAATTTAAGTTATTTTATCTATTAACCTCTAAAACTCACTTTCATAGAATTTTAAAATTATTCACAATCGTAAAATCCTTTATGAGAACTGAAAATAAAAAAATAATAGATCAATAACAAGTCAAATTGTTGATAAATTTAAAATTAATAACAGATAACTCAAAAAACTACAAGGATTTTCTGTACATTGACATCTTAGAATAAATTAATACTAGCAAGTATCAAATACTAACAAGAAATCATTTCACCTGCTTAATTCTATGTACCTATTCACTTTAATATTTATTACACTTAAATAAATGCATAACATTTTTAATATAAATCTAATAGTGAGTGAAAATAACCATTTAACTATTTGTTACACAGAGCCACTATAATAACACATTTATTTTTATACATTAAAAGATTTATAAATACATCTGTTATTATTTAAAAATTTCAAACTATATACTTAATATTGTTACATGCCACAAGCTTGATATCACTTTTAGCAATCGAAGATGATGTTGTATAATGAAAGAATTTTACAAAAAGTTTGTTTAAATAAATACAAAAGTGTTAAATAACAATAAATTAATTTAATAAACTAATTATTATAATAAGTTTCGTAAAGCTCCTTGCTATTCCTTTCATTATATAAGTCTAGAAATTTTCTGATTTTATGCTGAATATATTGGTCTTTCTTTTCTCAGATTCTGTTTTATCATCTTGATTCTCATCCTCGTTTAATTGCGATTGGCATAATCTATGTACATAGTATTTAAAAGATTTATAACAATTTTATTTAGCAACTCCAAATTATGGCATGCAAAGTTTATTATAAAAATATGCTTTTCTTATCTTATTGTATATGTCACTCAAAGGTGTGACGTACACAAACATATATTTATAGGTATCGGATACTCTAACCGTCAAACAAGCTTGTAATGAAAAACCTGATAATATGCTGTAATGAATCAAATAAGATGTAAAGTAGGGGGCCACGGGGGAGTCCCTATAGATGATATATAGACCTTATAAAGTATAAATATAAAATATTTTTTATTTAATATAAATTTATAAATATAAGCCCGGGTGGTATGACTTGGATCTCACTATGGAGATTAGAGCTGGGGTGAGTTAATATATATATATATATAAAATATAGAGAGTTTAATGATGAAAGGTATTCATAACTTACTCTAGATCTTATTAATTTAATTTTGCGTATGTATTTATTATTTATTATATTTATTTGTGTTAATGTGTGATGCACGTAATAACATGTAATAATTCTTATTTTCACCTGAGTACATGTATCAAGTACGTTAGTCTTCAGATCCTCGTGTATTTAGGAGACGAGATTCCGCAGAATAAATTAATACACAAAATTAATTTACACTTGGATATATTTAAGATGAAATAAAAACACTATTTTTTAACTTATACAAATGCCTTTGCAATCGTACTTTTGAGCCTTACAATTTTAGAAATGGAAGTGGTTAGTCGGAGTCTATGTCCTGCTTGAGACTGACTAGTGGTCAACTCCCATATGCTCTTTTATAAAATGCTCGAAAGTGTGATTGCTATTGCCCTTTTTTATTAACATTTGTGAAAAGAGATATTATAAAATATGATAACAGACTTAAATGGTAGGTATAATTAAGTTATATAAAATATAACGATATAGCCCTTCATGATATTAACAGTAACTAATAGTAATTAATAATAATGATGGACTATCATAATGTGGCGGTTAATTTTGTGATCATATTTGATTATAATTGTGGTTAACGGCTTATTTTTAATATAAATGTGCTTAATTGTCTACTGATAAATATGTGTATCTTAATTACTACATGTGATTATTAAACTAAGACTACTGCTAAGTAATATTTTTATTCTAAGTACAGATTACAGTTAATTGTTTTGATGTTTGTCAATTTTGATATAATTAATTTAATGGTGTTATTACATTATGGAGTTTATATAATTGATGGATATGTAATATACCCAGTATATTACTATTATTCTTAGAAGTAACATTATTCTTAGAAGTAATATTAATACTCGTTTAGAATATTTTATTATATTAAAGTAAAACATAACCATATAAGTATAAATTCAAAACTATAAAATGAAAGGTAAACTTGGTCATTATGTGGATTTCTAAAATACGCAAAGGAACACATGGTTGTAATAAAATGAATTATGCATATTGCATATGCACATCAAGCCGAGGCCAACAAAACGACTTCGCAATACGTACACTTGCCGAAACAAACAGCGAAGGACGGGCGGCAACCCGGATGCAACCATGTATAAAAGAGGACCGAATGGACACCTAGAGTCAGACGTATCCAGCCATCCAGTACAGAAGCTCTGCCTGATATCATCGTTTAGAAGTTTAACTTATGTTCTTATGTTGTTTGATTTAATTACAAGTGTTAATAAACGTTATATAGTACAACTTCACGTTAGCTTATTCTTGGAGTAGTTAACGTATTAACATTTGAATATTGTTACTGCTGGCTTCAAACCCGGCACGCAACAGATATGCATTTTAATAATTGTGCATATTATTACAATGCCTACACAACTATTTTCTTGAGTAACCACGAGAACAGGTTTTGAGGTAATAAAAAAATGAAGTTTTCACTACACAGCTTTATAAACATACGAAAGAGACTAAACTAATCTATCAGCTCTTCTATTGTCGTACATATCCATACGACAAAAGTGAAGAGAGTGACTCTATTCCGCCCTCCTCATGTGACTTAAATAATATTTACAAACTATTGCCTCAGCACATTTTGATTCACGGGCTTCAACTTAAATTGTACACAAAAATAAAATATACATGTATACCCATAACAATACGTATTATATTAATTTTAAATTTTCATATTTGATCTTAGTAGAATCTGAAAATAAAATGATATTCAATTATATTTTAATTAACAAATAATACATTATATCATAAGTTAATTAATGTTTTACAGTTTATATAAATCATGAGTTATATATTAGCTGTAGCATAATAAGTTATTTTAAGATCATTCATTACCTTTTATTTATTTTATTTCACCATTGTTCAATTTATCAATCAGCTTTAATAGTTGGAGTACACTACTCGCTCTTTGTTAATTGAATTTTGTATTTTGAAATGCTGGATTGTTCAAAAGTTTGTTTAAATTCTTATATTTGCTGAAAAATTATAATTTTTAACTAAACAAATAAATCTTATCTTTTTATTTTCAGTTTTGTTTAAATTTATTTTCAAAATAATTAGCATTTAGGACCAATTTCCCAGTCTTATTATTACACACTGAATATAAAATATAAAAATAAAATTTCATAATTTCTTACCATTTATAACAGAAAATTCGGATCAACAAATCATGTTGGGGCTCTTGGGAGATTAATTGTGGTTTAAACCTTTCTAAGAAAAAAAAATAGTTACAATAAGAAAAACTTTGAAAATGTGAAGAATATTCTTACCAAATAGGATGATTAGAAATGCTCATTACCACTGATTACCACTGATGGTACATAGTTCATATTATCAAAACATACATTGTTATCAATTTCTGTGTATAGTACTTCATCATCTTCTAATTTATTGAATTTTCTTAGAGCAATATTGAATGAGCTGAAACAATTTATTAATTATTAAAAATATAAATACTTTCAAAATTGTTAAACGTACAAAAATATTCTATAGCTTGTTATGAATAATAATAATATACATATAACTATAATGTATTATTATTCAATTATTTATAATTATATATAAACCAGTTTGTGGCTGGAGAAAGTAATTTTGTTGATAGATCCTGATTCTGCTATGCATAGTTCATTTCTGCCCATTCCTTAATGTAGTATAGCATATTACCACACATGGAAAATAAAAATATGAATTCAATGTTTAATGAAAAACAAATACTAAATTGCAAGGAGTAATTTTTCTAATTTCAATAAAAAATAAATTAAATAATAAATAGTAATGAAATTATTAATTTTCACTATTTTTTATAGCAAGATATTAACTTTGAAATTTTTAGTTCAGTTAATAAAGATATTTATCATATTTAGCAGAAACTATTTGTTAATTCAAGAACAATTTATTACTTAATTTTTGAAATTTAGATTTTTTAATAAATATTTTTAGTATACAATTCTGTTAAACTTAATTGTTTCCTGAAAAATAATGATAATATAATTCATTAAGCAACATTTATAGTCAATATTTATTTTTTATTTAAATTGCACCTAAGATAAATTTAAACTTGATATGAAAAAAATAACATTTATATATTATCAAAAGAAATTGATAATTTTAATGATATTTATGCTTTAAGTAACAATTAAATTGACAACATTTGTTAAATATGGGTTTTGTCTAAAAAAAGCAGCAAAATATTTAAAAAATATGCAATTATAATTGTTATATTTCAGTCTGTTTTATCTTAAATAAATGTATACCTTACTTAGATTATTCTACAGTCATTATTAAATAATACGCAAATGCAACACGTTCTAGTAATTACATAGTGCTTAACATTATTTATAATTACATATTATTATTATTACTCACCCATTGAACATTTTCAATGGTTTCTCTTAAACACAATTGGTCTAACCTGCATCTTCACTGGTTTGCTCTTGTAAATGCTAAGTAATATTGCCTCTGTTACAAGCTGTAAATCCACTTTGTTTATGTTGATAAATTTGAATTCTATAATTACGAATTGTATCTGGTAACTAAAATATAGACATATATTAATATTATAACATATTATTACATATTTCTTTATGTTATTAAGTTTGTAATACAAATATAATAGATGTCAAAAAGTATTTTCAGTATCCATATCATTCTACATGTAGAAAACAAATTTATATTCTATTCTATTTATATTTAACTATCAATTTATTATAAAAATATATTATTTAATTGATGTAATATTAAATTGATATTAATGAATCTTTAAATGTTATAATTACAATTTAAATTTTACAAACATTTCTTATTTATAAATCATAATGCACTATAAATTTGACCGGTTTAATTTTTTTTAGTAAACATTTATCATATTCTGTCAGAATTGTTATATTTAACAATTTTACTTTGCACTAGTCTTTAGGTTTAATATGACCGTTTGCTTTAAACGACTGGCTATGTTTATTTGTATGTGTTGGTTCTTATGAATTATTACACATCGGTTAGGTTGGGTCAAACTATTGAATTCCCTATGGTTATAATTATTATTGTACTCGATAGTAAGAAGCAGAGGCGAGGATTGTTTGGTGCGGTTAATGCAAATCAAAGCGGGCCCCAACAGTCGTAGTAGGACACGGTACGGATAGATTTTCCCACGGCGGCGAGGGGGCCGAAACATAAAGTAACGCACCGGTGGAAATCGTTCCGGCGGTCGGCGTCTGTCGGTGGAAATCGCGAACACCGCGGCGTCGACGACATGTCGGCGGAAAACCGAAACCGACAATCCCGGCGTAATCGGTGGTCTCGGCAAGACGGTCGCGTGACGCATCGTAGCAGAAGGCAGAACGCGTACGGTTGAAAAACGATTTGTCATTATCGACGACGACGATGATAAGGAAACGGTCTTGTGATAAACTCCGAACTGATAACGCGCGCTCGGAGGTTTGCGCACACAGCTCATGAGATCACCGATGTTACGTTGTAGGTCGCGCGAGATACGAACCCGCGGCGGTAACCGGGCTTGAGCGAGTTCCGACGACCGTTTTACCGAGCCCCGTCGAGTCACACGGTCCGCGAAAACACGCGCACGCACGCGCGCGCACGCGACACATACGCACGCACTCCCGTGTCCCGGTTGATACTGTTGTACGTTCTCTGCTTGCCGTTCGCGCTCGCGCCGCTCGTTTCGTTTCCCGCGAATCGCCTTTGTTACGTCGTGCGCACGCTGCCACTTGCCAGGCTCTCCACACCGTTCGAAGCGCCCGAGCGGACTTACCCCTCGCGCAACGGCCGGTCCGGCGTGTGTCATCGTTGGCCGCGATTCGCGTTGTTGTTCGTCACCGTCTTCGCCACACACCGAACAATCGACCCGATCGAGACTCTTGCCGCTGATGCGATGCGACACGCTCGCGCGCCACCGCAGTGCGCAACGTGATGTGTGCGACGGGACCGTTCGAAAACTCCTCAGGTAAACGATACAGCACCGTAAACGGTTATTGTCCCGTTTCAATATTGCTCTCCACGAACCCTTACCATCCTGCACGCGGTAATCTATTACGGTACTGCTTGAACATCCCCCGTTAGAAGGACATGTTTTTTACTTTCAGTTTTTAACTTTCGCTGCTCATTAGTTTACTCTCGTCAGTTTATACACGATGCGTTACCATTCGTTTCGTATACATCCATGCTCGTCACTCTTTACTGGAGTTCTACGTGTGTGTCCACTGTCTAAAGTGTGTTATGTCTTTCCGATATTGTTATGTAGGTAGAATTTTTAATCAAATTCTTAATGCATGTTTTCAAAATGCAATGCTTTCTATCTAGATTCATTGATCGATAAATCTTAATTGTAATAATAACCGTAATTCATTTATGAAAGTAATTTTTATTAATCTACTATTTAAACAATGTGTTGATGTATTTTTTTTTACAGATCTATTTTGTTTTTAAACAAAACATAAATATTCAAACAGGGAAATATAAATTTGATTCTGTATAAGCTGTAAATATGGCACTCAATGATTTAGAAGAGTAAGTTTGTCTTTTGTTTTGTTTGTTCTTAACTTTATATCTATGAAATGTTTTAACTAGATAGCTATTTATTTTTTTTTGTCCGCCTATATTTATAATAGTTTTATTAATAATAAGTTAAATCTAGTTTTAAAACTTGTTTTTCCATAAGTTTATAAGGATGTTGGTATAAAATAATTGTAAAAGTACCATTATTCTAGTCAAATTTTATTTTTAATTTCCATTTACCATAAATAATAAATAATAATCCAATTAGGATTTTTTTTTACAACCATAATAAAATATATTCTAGTTTTAAATTAATTCTTGCAATAAGTTATAAAGTAAAATTTTAGTTTTACATAAGTGAAAATTATATTTGATAACTAAATGTTTAGGAATGTTAAATGTATAAATAGCCGCTATTTAATAGCATATTTATTGTAAATAATATTCAAAAATCTTAAGTTGTTTGTTCAACTTTACAACTCTAAATGAATAGATTACTTACAAAAAAATTTTGAAATTATTTAATAACAGTCAGTAAATAATTATAAATTTCTAATCAAACTTGCTGAAAAAATCCTTTGATATTAAGAAATAGAATGTTATGATAAATTAAAATGTGGTATATAAGTGTAGTAATGATTATTTAAAATCAAATTATAACTAATGATTAATAAACCAAATCAAGTTGAATGTTATATATTTAAATAATATACTCTTAAATTGTGTACATAATTTTTCCTAGTTACTAGTAGTTGTAAATATGAAAAAGGGTAGGAATTAACGTATGTAATTTTTTACCTGCTACTCTTGTGTAGAAACTTTGATTCCCCATAATTATTGTATTCTTAAACAATAGAAAGGGCAAGACTCCACGGTATGGTCTATTACAGGGATGGGTGAATTATACTGCTGTATTGGTCTTATAAATTTTAAACCAATATACTATTGCTTACAAAAACACAATTCTGAGTGAAAAATGTTGGGAGGATCAGTTTATAATGTTTATAATTATAAAAAAGCAAAAAGATACCTTTTTAAAAACAAATCCCTACACAAAAGATATTGTCTTGAATGTAATTTGTTTAGATTTCAAATCGCTATGAATAGCACAAAAAAATCCAAAATCGTTTGAAATTTTTATCATCTCTAGAAAATAACTATAAAATATTAAGTGAAAATTTCTTATCCTTACGATCAATGCATTTTGAATAACAGTAGAAAATCGATTAACCGCCACGGTCGGGACCAAAAATACCTAATTTTGATCGTTGATTAAACATAACCTTGATGATCAAAGTTATCGTAATCGATCGTAAATAATGTTTTTTTTTTTTTTATGATGACGTATAACAGAGAGTGATGGTTAGTCGAGGTTTCCTCTGTACAATGAAAAAAATTAATTTGTTGAAAATTGTAATTCCGTACATTTTGTAATTTCTTGTCAGTTTTCTGCAATTATTGGGAAAACTGTTTAAAAAATTCAAAAGACGACCTCTTTATTGCACCAACTAGACTACATTTAGAATCAAAAACCTAACTTAAAGTTGTTCATAGAATAACATTTTCTATGAAAATAGTTGATGACATACTCAAAAATAAAAAATAAATGTGGGATTTCTTTTAAATTCTAATATTGATATAATTTTATTCTGTCACACAGACACAAAAAAAAAATGTATAATAAAACCAATACATTTCTCGTTCTCTCAGAATCTAAAAATTAACTTCATTAACAAATATAGAAAATTTGGTTAAACTCTTAAATGTTGTTTATTTTTGTCTTTAAATAAGATAATAGCATATTCAGTTTTGCATTAAATTGTTGAATATTTAAATTTTACATATATAAATATTTGTTTGAATAAAAGTAACTTAAAACCACATTTCCTCTTGAATTAATTTACGGAGGAATTAAAAATGAACTTCAAGTAATTTTTGTATGAATTTACAAAAACTAAATAAATATTTTAGTCCATTTTTACCTATAAATTTAAGTACAAAAATCTGAAACTGGATGAAAATAGAGTTACTATATCATAATATAAAGCAAATATATTGTAAATGATTTAAACCCAGTAGGAGGTACTATTTATGTGATAACTAAAAAATTGACACTAAGTAATGTTATGGTTGTATAGGAAGATATCAAACATAAATTTTAAATAAGTTAAAAGATGGATTTTTAATATTTTTCAAATTACATATTTTCAAACAAAAAATTAAGTTTTAATAAAACATTAAGACTGTGTAATTTAATAATTTTGAATTTTAAGTAATGTCTGTGTACCTATTTATTATTATCAGACGGGAATCTGTAAAGAAATAAATTTGACAGAAGCACTTATCCAGAAATAAAATGAAATATTAAATTATAGGCTTTTTCTGTAAAGTTGATATATTAAAAATCATGAAACAAGTAAAATAAAGTAATTGAATGAAAATTTCAGGAAAATAAGCTTATTCAATTTAAATGTATCTTAAATTTTCACAAAAATGACAAAATTAAAATTAATTGTTGAAAAATTAAAATATCAAAATTTATTTTTAAAAATACACTAGTATTTATAGCCAAATGAGTTATTAAAATGATCATAATTTGATTATATGTATTTATGAAATCAGATGATGAAGCAAAATATGATTGCTCCAAGGGATACTCTGTATATACCTAATATAAACTAATTGTTGATACTCTCTTATCATTATTTTTAATTATTAAATTGTTTTCTAATGCATTTTTATTTTTTTTTTATAGGTTTGATAACTCTGATGCACCAATACATATACTTCCAATTGAAATAGTAACAAGAATTATTGCTCATTTGAGTTTATCTGATGTTCTAAGATTAGCATGTGTTAGCAAAATTTGGCGAAGTCATTACTTAAATCAAAACATTATTTGGATGAACATTTGTGAAAAGATGAATATACGAGAACGTGATTACACTAATTGTTTTGGTGACTTAAATAGAAATAACACAGAATGTATAGGTTATATTGAAACCAATTCAGTGAAATTATTTGGTCCCTTTTGTTTATGGTGGTCAATTTTTAATCGCTATAATATGGTTCTACAAAATATTAAAGTTAATGATTTTGCAACAAACCATGTGACTCGTAGAGCTTGTGACACAACATATTGCACTGATGATTATATTATCTCAGTAAATCGTTACAGAAAATATCCGATAACAGCAACTATATTACAAAGTTATTCTCATGCAGAATGTAAAAAAACTATAAAAGCATATAAATTTTTTAAATCATTAATTTCAGTACGAGAAAATGTCGTCAAGATTGTTGGTAATAAAAAATATTTGGTGTTTGAAATTCATTCATTTATATTTGTATATGCTATTGAAAACGGTTCTTTTGTAAGAAAATGCAGTGAGTTACTCCAATTCAATCCTGATGTAAACTATGAAGAAATGAATTCTTTAGATCTTATGAATGTCGTAGCAGTCAATGGAAACACTTTAATAGATATTGATGATGAGCATTTAGCACTTGTTCAACCGGAAAAAAATCTATTAATTATATATGATTTGGCCAATATGAAAACATCTCGAAAACTATATTACTCTGAGATGCCAACCACTGTACAATGTTTAAAGTATGATTTCAAAACAGTGATGATTGGAATCACATTTCAGGTAAATGTATTGTTTGAAATTATAGCTTTATTAGAGAATAAATAACAATTAAAATCTTTTCCAACCTTTTTACTGATTTTCACTTTTTGTTTATGTTTTCAAATGCTGATAATTAAATACATTTTTGAAACTTTTATTGACATTTTTTAACCATAGAGATTATATAAAAATATTCTTGAACAATAAGAATTTCTATAGCTAACTTTACTTTTAATTATATCTTAAGTTTAAACCGTTTTAGTATGTTTTGAACAATTTAATGCGATGTATGCCTAAAGCTAGTTTCTTGTTCTAAAAAAACAAAATCGGCTGTTTTTTAATTCAGAGAATGATTTAAGTTTAAAATATGCTAAAATTAATTATCTTGGTTTATATTGAGTTTTAACCTTTTTTTAAATACCAATATCCATCACATTTATAGTGCTTAAGAATTGTTTTTTTAATGTGATGATATTTTATCATTGCTCTCAAATGTATTAAACTTATAAAATGGGACTATTTCATAGTTAGCCAGGTTTATATTGATGTCATTCAACTAAAATAATTAATATAATTATAAAGGTAACTTGTAATATTGTTTCTTTTAAACTTTTAAAGTAAAATCATATTATTGAAATTAATATAATGCAACATTTAATGTCACCCCATTTTTTTTTATAAAAAGAAAAACTAGGTTTATTATTTTGGAAAATTAATTAACTGATATATTTTTATACTATACGGGTAACCTAGTTGTAATATATTTAAGTATTATGAGTATAAGTGTTTGTAAGCCAATGTCTAACTGAGTTTGTTTTATTTTACAGTTAAACTCGTCTGATATTATACCACAAAGTCAAGCTATTATTTACCATTGGGAAAAAAGTAACTTGCCATTTAAAGTGTCCATGTTCGGCCCTGTTTCAAAATTCAAGACAACCCATAATCTTATCGGTGTAGAAAATGAAGCTCCTGAAACTCCATTCATTTCAAGGATTAATAACATTTATAAAGTATTTTGGGTTGATTGTGACACATTTTCAATTGATAGTACAAGAAAATTTATTTACTACAATATAAATAGTAGTATATTCAAATATGATCTCAACAAATCCTTGGAAGATAGATATGAAGTGACAGTAAAAATAGCTACTGATGCAATTGCAACTCGTTTTTCATTGACACCTATCAACGATAGGTTTTTGGTAATACGCTCTATTCTTCCAAATTCTTATGACATATTTGATGTTAAAGACCATATTATTGTGAGGTCTATACAATTAAATCCAGGGTATTCATTGGTTCATGTAGGTAAAATATCAATTATATTCTCCAATATCAAAGAATTTTTAGTGGTTGGATTTTATTAGTTGTACTATTTTACTATAATATGTTTGTACAACAGCAAATATAATTGTTTTAAACTTAATTTATTTTTGTTGACCAATTATGAATTGATGAAACACAATATAAAAATACATATTATAAATATATGTAAATAAATAAAAATATTTGATGATAAAAATAAGTTTGTAAAAATTTACTGTTGGTTTTTCTTTAATTTAATTGGGTAAACTATTGTGTTCAAGAATTTATAATTTTTTTTTCTCATTATCTTACAATAAATTTTCTTATGTTTTGTGATAGCATTTAGTTTTTTATTTTAATTGTAAATGTCATTATATTTTTTTTTTGTTTTAAATCCAATTGGAATTTTAAAATAAATTTAATTTTGACTAAACTTAAATTTATTGTAGTTACTTAATTAATTACAAACAAGTTGCTTTTTGTTAAAAATAAGTATTACTTCTTTCAAAAAAATTGTTTTAAGTTTTTCTTGAGAAACAATAAATATAAATACATTTAGTTTATAAATAATATAATTTATGTATTGTATAAAGTGTAACATAATTAATATACATATAATTATACTGAATGTTAAATATAAATGAAACCATCTCATAGTACATATCTTGTCTTAATTTTGGTTTTGATACATAGATCACATCGGAACTGTTTCATTAATTACATTTTTATTGATTTTAAACTGTTAAGATTTGTCAAGCACTTTTTCAGTGTTTATATTATACATAAAAAAAATGTTCAAAACAATAATTGTACAACTGTAGATTTGCAGTATGATAAAATTAGATTCAATTTTTTTTATTATTTAAAAACTAGTATAGTAATAAGGCATAATCAAATAACACATAAGTTAAACATTAATGTTTTTATTTAATATAACATTTTATTTTAATAATCATTTATTATAGTATACAAAATCAATTGATTTACAACAACATTGTTAATTCCAGTGACTTAATCCTTTATAGGAGATAAAACGTGTTTGTTGTTCTTGGCTACCTCTTTTATGGATAGACATTTCAATAAAACCAATTAGTAAATAATCAACTCTAATTGTTTATAAACTTGTAATATAATAATAATAAAAACAATGTATAAACACAGTTTGAGCTAAATGTTTTCTTATAACCTACCTATAATATTTTTATTATAACAGTAAGTTGATGATGATTGACAATAACGTTTAAGTTAAGTTCTTACGCATTTGTTACAAATTTAAATTATAAATTCATCATGAACTTTTGGAAAAGTAATAATTATAGTGGCGGGAGAGGGAAGTTAAAAGGTACAAAAATATATTTACGAGCGACTTGTCGTTTTGAATTATTTTAACTTGTCATCGTTCCAGCAGTTACTCAAGTCTGTTATTGTGCATTTCGAGTAATATGCAGTATTGTTGAACCGCGGTCTATGAACCTTCGTTCAAAAACGCGAAGCGGTTTCTGTTGAAATCACATTGGAAAATGTCTGGACGGACTTACCGCGTTGTCAAACTTTTCGGCCTACGATTCTATGTACGTACTATGGATTTATCACACTAGTCCATGCAGTCGAAATCCGAGGTAACTGCAACCAACAATATTAATGTGGAATCCTTGCTGAATGTTTGGCTGTGCCTTCAACGATGATCGCAACAAAAGTATATTACTAGGTAGTGACGACGTTGAGTGAACGGTGTTAAGCGACAAAGACGATGTGAGTGACCACGGTGGATGATTTTGTGAAAACGGACGAGTGTAGGAAAAATGAAAAAAAAAAATTTGGTTACACGACGTGGAGCCGTATAGGGGTTGCAAAAAGTCGCCTCAGTCGTTCTTTGGGTTGCAGCTACCACCCACGGTCGTGGCCACGGCTTCCGGCACGTGTCTGGACGATTTCTTCACGAACGACGTCCTCAGATTGTTGAACGGCATTTCAACGGCCACGGTGAGCAAAACGGACACGGCCACGATGACCGCCATCTCCTTGATGTTCACCTGGAACCGGAGTGCGGTAACGCATGAGATGGTATGTCTATACTGTGATTCAACAGGTTACGGGGTCTTCTGTTTGGTCAATTTTTTTTTTTTGACCTACCCCCGACGTAGAGCGATTCGAGAGTATTCGACAGTATTCGTTGCTAAGTGGTTAAAACAAATATCAAATGTTGAAACGGAACGAGTTGTACGGCGAAAAAGTAGCGTTAATTATTGAAAACAAAGTTATTCTAACACAAGGAGTAATGTTTTTACACATCAAATCGTGGCGAATCGAATTGTATAATTGAATGATTTTCTGATGCTACAGGTAGACTGAATATTTTCCAGAGATACCGAGAGAGAGAGAGAGGAAAGTAGATTCCGAGGGAAGGAAAAAAGTTAGAAACATTTTTCTTTTTCGTCAAATTCTCGGATAGCGATCGGCAGACGTGTTTTTAGACCACCGGTTTTCACCGCGCGCAGGACGTCTCTCGTTTTTATCAATTTTTTCCTTGTACATTTGTGCTGGGCTTGCACATTTGAAGTGTCTATATGCTGTAGCTGTTTAAAACTAAGAACCGTCCCTGGCTGTCTATATGGGTTCGAATTACGCTGTGCATAATTGACTACAATATGAATACACCGGTACAAATATAAATTATTTACATTTGCGCCATATTTAATGTACCTATACGACTATGTGCGTGGGCGTGTGTGTATGTCGACGCGTACGAATTGCGCCCGAAACTGATATCTTGTCCGAGTCGCGTCACCGATAATCGTTGAGAATTACACATTATTTTCTTTCCCATATTTACAGAAGACCGATTACTGTCAGTTGTATGAAAAAAATGGTAACCCTTAAAATAGGTAGCATCTTTATGCGTTGATGTAGTTTTGCCTGTTGGTTAAAAACTCAAGTGTATCGTGTATCACCGGTATTCTGAGCGTCACGAATAATAAACAATTAATAGAATGGTTCAGGGCAAGGGTCGGCATTTTATTTCTATGGCGGTCCAGATAATTTGAAAAAAAAAATGTTCGGTTAAAATTTAATATAATACTAATAATTTCACAATTTTATCATTAAAAGTTTAATGAGAAAAATTACATTTTTTGTCTTGGACCCGTTTTTTAGAATTTGCTACTCTTGGTGAAGAACTAATGTGCTGAGTGTTTTCAAGACGGAGAGCAGTTAATCTTGAACGATATTTATTTTTTAAAAACGTCATTTTGGAGAATGATAAAATTGAAAAATATTTTTGGCGGTCCAGTTACTTCCGCTCCGCGGGCCACCTATTGCCGACCCATGGTTTAGAGCAACTTTTAAATGTGCCAACGACGTATAACACTTAGCACTCGCTTAAAATTTTTAAATATTGTTATCGTTGAAAATGCTACTATATTTTATTTTGGTGTTATTTATTAATAAAAAATGTTCACATCCGTAAGTTTTGGTTAGCACTTGGCGCCCCAATCGCAGTTCTTATAAACTCATAGACAGTCTTGGAGTTTTTTACTCGAGCGAGCTGCCCAAGTGTCCAAATTATATCCTATTTGATTATCATAGCTGCATAGAATAACCGTGATTTTTGGTACTTATCGACTAATTTCGACCATAGGTATTAAGTTTAAGCTGTCAACTACTCGCCACCCACCCGCCCTTTTAGCGCCCCGTAATATATATATCTGGACGGCCTCTGTCGGTAAGCGATAAGACTGGGGCCGTGACTCGTATCGAGTCTCTAATTGTTATCTCTGTTGAACTAGAATAACAATCGTCATTGCGGACGCAACTATCGGTTGTCGCGAGACAAATTTTTTTTTTCCAACGACACAATTCGTACGGAGCCGTGTACGTATGTTTGTGTGTGCAAATACTCACGATCAATCCGAAATTGTATTCCAACGCTGTGCGAAGGCTTCCCACATTGTAGAAAAACACGGGAAATTGTGTCAAGTAAAACGTGTACGACAGACGTGTACACACGATGAATCCTTTCCACGAGAACATCGACGATATGAATCCTAGGGGAAGAAAACGCAAACAAATAAATTAATGTAACACGTAAAAAACATTCTACGGGCAAAGGTTTCGAATTGTTGATGGTGGCAACCGCGAGCGAATCACAAAAACGTCGGTAGGAAACACCCCGTGACGATAATAAATTGACGTAGCGAAAGCGCAACTCTTGGGTACATCCCTATATATCTACGACGAGGGCATTTACCGCGTACTTGAAAAATACTTTTGGCCGTGAGTACACCTATATAGTTTTCCTGTCACTAGTGTCACTGTTGTCAACGATTTTCACTTTTCCCCCCGTTCGTCCGGCAAGTGTTAATGAGTCCAGTGATTGTTTACAAAACTTTCTTGTCAGGTCATTATTTTTTTAGTCCAACACGAAGTTATTAATTAAATACGTATTGTTTACGATTTTATGACCGACAACCTGATGCGAACAATCCACCGCGACAACCTATATTTTTCGATAACGTCGTCATAATTTAAGTTCGCCTCCGGGCGTCATCTTTATTTTTATAACACGTTGTTTCTCCGGTAATTAATTTTTCGGTCTCGTCAGAGTTATCGAGTAAATTAATTGTGCGACATTATGATTTTAATTTGAAAACTGCACGTAGCTGAATGGTTGCCGCAACTCGCGGGTGTTTTTTCGAAATTAAAATAGTCTAGTCTGGTAAAATCTAGTCTGGTATATTACCATGCAGATGAAAATGTTTGAAGGGCAACAAAAACTTTTTTCGGAACTTTTTGTACAATCGTTTTAAAATGTATTTTTACTTTAGAAAAATTAGTTCTTGTAATAGGTTTGGTTATCGAAAAACAAAATATATTTATTCTACACATTTATTCCGAACGAACAGAACAAAACTGAACACGTTAGTATAAAAACTTAAAAATGATCCAGCGTCCCGCTCGTGTGGGGGGGGGGTGACAATAATCAGGACAAATTGAACTTTTTAGTGCGTCGAGGTAATATTCGAAAAATAATTAGGTTTTTGTATACATAAACGAAAAAGCGTGTGGACCCCAACGCTTGACTAGGCGTTTATCATTTTTTACTTATCAAAATGTCGAAATTCCATTGGTTTACAATCTTTGGAGTTCGAGTTGTGCGGTGCATTCGCACGAAAAGGAACCGTTTGAAATGTTTACGGACATCGATGTGTCGGGCCGGCTGCTCTGAAAATTTGAAATTGCACTATAATGTAGGCGGACGCGTAAGGCGTTCAAGTGTTCTACGTCACGTGAGTTTGGTGTCATTATTGCGAGCCACACTTGTCGACCGAAACGAATTGTTTCAAAAACGGACGTCCGCGATGACCTGAAATCGCCGTATACCACGTTGCATCGGTGTATAATAAGTGCGGTGAAATCGAACACCACAGATCATCCACTCGGTAAACAGACGGATAAAGCGAGCGCGCGCGAAAAATAGCTCAAGGTAGTTCGGTATTGTTGAGACTATATTTTTTTATAAACTATAAACTGCCGCGCGCATACACCGCCCACATATACTGTACACTGCAGTGGTCTTCAACCGGTGGGTCGCGTAAGCCTCGAAATTGGGTCGCGGTAAGTCTTCTTTTTAAAAAATAAAGTTCATAAAATGATATAAAGTATAATAATGATTTTTCAATTACTTAACGTAGAGTATTAACAAATGAAGTTACGGATCAAAAATGATTGTAACATATTTTAAATGTATCAACAATATTATATCATTTGTATTTTATAGTACAGAGGCATTCAAACTGTGCGTCGCGGGAGTTGTCGAAGGGAGCCGCGTCATATAATTGAAAACCAATAAATATTCCAAGAAAAACGACTATTATTATTATCATTGAGGCACACCGGTTGGGAAACGTTGTATTGTCTACAATAATCATTCGCTAAATATAGCTTTAATTAATATTGATTTATATTTACCAAGACTAAACATAAAATATTGAATCACAATTATTTCTACAATAACTACTTATTTATAATATTTTCATATATTTAATAAATAATTAGTATAAAATATAAATGACATTCATATAAACATTGATTTTTTCGTCATTTATAATTTGGGGAGCCGTCAACATTTTGTGAAGACTCAAAAGGTGCCTTGGGTTGAAAAAGTTTGAATACCTCTGCTATAGTATATTAAATGGATATCAAATCGCACTGTACATGTTTCGTACACTGGTACGATTTTACGCGTAGTACGACATTGGGCATAATAATTTACGATTTTTGCTTATTTTTGGTTTTCTACAAAGCTCACGTGGCCGTGGACCGCGAGTCCAAAAAGGTTGTAGACCACTGCTATACACTATGCGATAGTAATATCGTGATACACGCGCCGACCGAACGATGTGACGATATTGTAACGGTAAAAATAACATCGACCGTTTAAATTTCGGCTTTTCAATTCGTGTTCTACACTGTACTGTATTGTAGGCGAGCACCAACCTCCGTTGCCGGTGTACGAGACGAATATGATCCAGCTGAAAAATAGACACCAGTAGATGGGCGCGAAAGCTGCGTAGTTGGCCGCGTCGTACACGTTGTACACGTAGTCCATGTCGCCCATTTTCGACGGCTGTATGAACGCTTCGTAGAAGAATCCGATGGCGACGACCCATCCCAACTTCAAGTAGCTCTACGCGGAACAAAACGAACATGTTGAGGTTAAAAAGTTTTTACGTTGAGGTCAATATGACGAGAGGAGGCACTCTTAAGACGGCCACCAAGTGAAGTGTTAGAAATTGTTAAATATTTCCATAATAACATCAGTTTAAATGAAAATATAAGGAACCAACAAAAGTTCTCGCCCCGAGTTTTATTGTACAGAATGAGCAAAAATATATGACAGGTTTCGATATGAAAATATTAGAATACGAAACGCACTCGAAAACTTTTATTTTTATATTTTATTTACACTGAATATTATTAGAAAGTTCGTAATTTATTTAAAATCAATTGGTTATTCCTTTGGAAAATCTCGGCATAGGTACCCAAAAGAAATATTGACTAACGTGCATCGACGGATCGCGTACAGTACCTATAGTGACAGGATCGTGGAAAGAGGAACCCTAATCTGGGGTAGTAGGTATATCTCGGTGGCCTCTACAAATTGTGGATTGAGTTGATCAAATTATCTTTTTAAAGGTTATTCGTGAACTACTTATAAAAACGTAAATATCATTATTTTTTAGCGTATTTACTACGAAAAGACAACTTCGACAATAAATAATTTTATAATATTTATTTTTAAAAACCTAATTATTTATTTTCTACCCTCGGTAAAATGTTTATTAAAAGAAACCATTATACGGCCGTATAATACACTTCTCTATACGATTCGTCACAAGAAATAAATTTGGTTTTGTATACCTTTTTAATTTGATATTTTTTTATAAATATTTCAACTATAAAATAAGGTGACTATTCTTTATTGTCTACTTTTTTTTTCAATTTTTGTACTTAATTTAACGTATTTCTTGTAGATGAATCAGAAGTGTATTGCACGACTCGTACATTTTCCAAAAATATTACTAACAAGCTACTACAGAATTAATAGCCGATGAGTATTATATTTAATTAGTTTAATTAAGCACCTACCTAATAGGAGAGTTTTCCCCGGCTATTAGATTGGTAAAGTTACAATATAAGTTTACAAATGTATAAACTTTTTTTAAAACTAACCCAAGGCATTATAACATCGATATTTTATATTTGTATTGTTACGTTTCTTAAGTTTCTTTTAATCGAGTGTTGAGGCGTGTCCGTAGATGAGTTTAATGAAATTGGTCAGAATCAATTATTATGCTCGGTGAAAAGGCATATGACATTTTTAAATTTCGATTCGACAAATAGGTAACAACAATTAGGTGACAATACACAGACCATAACGTGGAAATTTGTTTTATGGAATTTTTACGTTATAGCAATAGATACATTTTTACATTGGACTCTGGCGTTTCACATTATTCACATACTTTTTTCGTATAAAATATTATTTATTACTCAATCAATTGTTGTAGATCACGTTTGATTGTTCAGCGTTCGATAATGCTGGGAATGCGGTTGGTCTTTTTTTTTTTAAATCGTAATCTCCGCAATAATTTATATGCTAGCAAGTCAAATCTATATTATCTAGGTAAAGGACATAATTTTATTTTATAATCATACCGGCGACTAACCGAGGACCTATCCGAAACCGATCACGTCAGTTACCGGCGGCGGTACGTACGATAACGACGTTTGGATTTTCGTAAAAGGACTTGCAATCCGTTATTGCAACGTCGTAAACATTTATCGTTTTCATAAAAAAACAATTGTTACGCGGCGGCGGCGGCGACGAGACGGGGTCGTTCTTCTTTTAACGAGCCTAGGCGAGACACGGTGTTTTACGATGTTGGGCTGAAGTCAACAAGCACGTATGTGCACGAACACAAATCCGGAAAAGGTGTAGGTGGTTATAATGCGTAATCGCGTTAAATTAGCGCTGCGTAACACTTTTGCTCGCGAACGCAACGTAGACAACAATAAGAGAACGTTCGTTTGCATCACGCGCGTTCGCGGTGGACACACCAAGTACACACGGGTACAGCCGGAAAGCGAACGGTTGTATACGGTAGCTGGTCGTGCGGAGATGACGAGCGGACACCGCGATTTCGAGCGGTCGAGGGAGAAAAATCGAGATGCGAAACGGTAGGTACGCGTTTAGACCGGCGCATACTAGTTGGGTCCCATCATTCGGATCTACTGTACGAGTTGGGTCCCATAAAAATGTTTTTTTTCTAATTTTTTCCTGATTTACAATCGTTCGTCATTCATCTGATTGTTAACGATTAATAATATTTTAATTTAAAGGTTGATATTTATAAGACATAGATTTTACAAATTCGTAGCAATTAATTTTTTTTAATATTTTTGCTGTCATTTTTTCTTTTACGAAATCTTCCTTAGATATTATACAGTTTCTTCTTTTTCCTTCTGGACTTCTCATTTTAATATAAACATCTATTTGAATATTTTTTTAAACGTGTATAAATTGATATATATATATATATATATATTTGGGTGAGCAGAGAATAAACAGAATTACTACGTTAAGATATCATTGTATTGCCAGAAAGTACGTCCTTAATCCATATTCGTACTTTATAATATTACTATTTACTACGAAATGATGAATAATTGTATAAATACGTGGACAGTGTACCCAATTCAAACGCATCATTTGATACGCCCGGACCCAATTCAGACAAAACATTTTATTCACACGGACCCAATTCGTACAAAATGTAAAACTAGTATTATTTCCGGACCCAACTCGGATGCAGCCGTTTAGACGTCTAAATACTGACGTATGCAGTGCACCGCCTAATGCGATGACGCGCGCGTCGTGAATATTTGAACGTCTTGTATGGCGCCGTACCTACGCGTACGAGTCCGAGAAGCCCCCGGAGGGTTGTTTTCGTCGAGTCGATTTTTGTTTTTCGTGACGAAATCTCGGAACCGAATACGGGAGGTGGCGCGCGCGAGTAACATAGACGAACAAAGTCCGATGCATTTTTCTTTAATATTTTTTTTTCGCCGGCGCCCGGCGTCTGCAAACGAAAAGTAATACTACTACTATGCGTGATGTTGGCGGGCGCTTACGTTCTTCAGCTGGTAGTTTCTTCCGACGTACCGCAGGCAATATCCCAAAAGAATGCCCATAATGTACACGGTCAACCGGTGAGTGGGCAAGATGTAAGAGAAGTCGGCGGTGTCGTACATTTGCGAAACTCTGAAACGAAAAAAAAAATAAAAATATGTATACGTATAATTAGGTACAATCGCGGGTCTTAATGGCGTAACTGCAGTTGACGTGGAGATCGGTCTGCTGCAGGTCTCGGTATAGGCACACAAATGTGACAGATCGAAGGTCTATAACCTAAGTATGCACCGCATAACGTCTGCCGGTACACGGCGAGAAGAAGGGTACGGTTAAATAATATCGCATCACGCTTTACGACTGTTTTGAAGCACGTCAAAGGTGCATCGGTCAAGGCTGGTCAGATTTCAATGCTCGTGCATAGCAACTCAATTACATAATGTTCAATTACGTTTGCAATCGGTGTATTATGCGTTTGAAAATCCTCTGCGCGACGAACATGGTTTCAGATCGGTAATTTTTTTCTTTTCTTTCCGTGTGCTTCAAAATAATTGTACTAATAAGCCCCCTACAACCATTGCTTTGGTCGCACGAAAATAGTTTTCAAAGTGTTAAAAGTTTTTTAATTTTAAATTCGTAAAATTCGATCGGGGACACTGCTGAAAAACGCAATTGGAGGGTTCAGCGTAACAACCGGATCGGACAACTTTTGAAAACTGTACAAGAGAACCATAAATCTGATTGTTGCGCTAAACGTCTCATAAATCCGTTGTGGTTTCGACTGAACAACTAATAATTGAACATAGTATACGTATTTTGCATCAACACGCGGTGGAGCAGTTTCTGCTGCACCGTGTATAAATCTCTGACACGAAAGTCGATTCTTATGCCGGGTCCACACAGAGACGACAAAATTGAAACAAAATAGAAACTTTGTGTTTTTCGACAAAATCAAAACATTTTCAAAACAAATGTGTTTTTCCAACAAATTGTTCGTGTTTTTAAAAACAAAGTCATATCCCGAGCGATGTCGGTAAACATCAAAAGGTTTTGGTTTTGTTTTTGTTTTTGTGAACATTGTCGAACGTGTGTGGACAATGTTATTAAAACATCCGATATGCAATAATTATCGGGATTTCGCGAGCAGTGCCCATTTGGTTATAAAAAAAAAATATATTTATTATATAATTATAAATGCATTGTCTACCATTTAGTATCAATACCTAAAAACGTCTTTAGATATTATTATTATTTTTTTTACCTTGTAACTGTAGGTAAATATACCCAGCACCCAACATAAGTAAATCTTCGTCATCTTCGATATCTCTTTACAATTTTCACATTTCCACTCGCAGTAAAAAAATTTAAAAACTTATGTACGAAGAGTTCAGAGAGCTAGAACTCGGAAAACAGACTGAATGACCACGAATGGACGAGATAAAATGACGAGTTTATTTTTCTGTATGGATAGTTGAAAACAAAAAGAAAACACAAATAAATGTTTGAATTTTGTTCATGTTTTGTTTAATTTTTACTCAACTCAGTACGGACACGTGTTTCGTTTGTGTTTTATTTTTTTTTCAATCTTCGAAAGAAGTGTTTGTGTTTCGTTTTTGTTTCGTTTGTGTGTCGTCTCTGTGTGGATCCGGCATTAAAAAAATAAAAAAAGCGAAATTATCCGGCTGTTGCACCGAACCCTGATGTTCGCGTCTGTGCAGCGCACAATCTTCTGATCGAATGACATTTCGTAAACGCGATGGTGTCTCGAAATAAACATTTTTATTTCTACCCAATGCTGAGTAGGTATACATTTCACGGGTACGTGGCTAATGTGACGAAAAAATGCTATTGTAGTATTCACTGTTGACTTACGAGCTGCCAAAGTTGATGAACAGGTTCAACTTCCTGGAGAACGTCTCGTAGTACCGCAGTCCCGTCGATACGGTCGCGAGCCCTAGGAGCGCGACAACGCTCTTCCTCGGCCACTTCCACAGACTCCACACGAGTATCGGAGACACCGTGAACAGTTGAAAGTCGATGCCGATGTGATGCGTATGCGACAAACACTGCAGAACACGTGATAATAATTAATAAATAATTAATAGCAAACGCACGTATCGAAGCGGCATCATTATTTGGTCGCGAGAAGGGAAGATGTCGACGAGTTACCTGCATCACACAGTTGACTGTGCGTAGTGAAATACAGTAAAACCTCTCTACAACGGAATCGTTTGGGACCAAACATTTTTCCGTTATTAAGAGTTTTCCGTCATAAAGAGGTAGAAAAAAAAATTAAATTTCTAGACTGTATGTATGTATGTATACATATATGTGTTAAAAAATTATATCTTAGGCAAATATGTACTTCGTACAACTTAAATTTATACAGTAAGATTATTATGTAATACTTAATATTCAAAGGAGTTTGTGTATAATACTAAAGAACTAAAACTAAGAACTAAAACTAAGAACTAAAAAAAAACATTTTACTTAAAAAGACGACTGTGCTGTTCATATTTACAAAATTACGTACATAGGTTATCTAATCTTTTCTACACGCTCATTAGAAGGTATATAATAAACCAATATAACAATCGTGAAGCGATACTGTCAAATGATTTTTCAGGAAAACCTGTAATTTTTCTTTAAATAATTTTATTTTCCGTTTAACAGAGAGTATTTTTACTAATTTAAACTAATTTAAAGAAAATTGTCCGTTTCCGTTTAGTAGAGGTTCCGTCTTAGAGAGGTCGATCTTATATATTATTTGCACTGGGACTAATGACATTTTCCGTTTAATAGAAGGTCCGTTATAGAGAGGTTTTACTGTATTACGTTTCACGTGTTCGAAATTAATTTGGGAAAATAAAATTGCAAGCTAAGCGCGCTGTCGTATAAAAACGGAAGACGGGACGTAATTGATTTGATTATTATAATGGTTTTTTTTCCTGCGGCCCTCCGAGTATTTCTCGTGCTCAGTGCGTGAATTGCGTCGTCCCACAAAAGAGATCATAGTTATATTCCACGTAAATTGCGGCCCGCATACTTTTAAAACATAGCTACGTGAATTGCGTCCCGGGGTATTCTCGTGAAGTCTCTAGTCGGCAAGACGATTGAAATGCTTATAGACAAGTAACACTGTACGATGGTGACAAGTGAACGGTCTAGTAGTGTGTCGGCATAATCCGTTTATTTCAAGAGTATTATTTTCAATTTAACATTTAACATTTCAGGTGAACGTTATGAAAAGCGAACAGAATAAAACGTTCAAAATGGTTTAAATTTCGTTTCCACAAATGTTTACAAAATTACATTCAACGTTGGTGCGTTGCACATTAAGGACGTGTAAGTGTTTTTTTGAAATTTAACGATAACAACATTTGTATATATTTGTATAGATGGTTTTCACTGATCGCAGTCGTGCACGAGTGTCGGAACAATAAATAAATCAGCAGAAATCTAACAATAAATTTAAGGGAAATATTATTTTGCAAAAGTATCCCGAGACGTATAAATAAAACATATGTAGACCGCGATTTACTTACGTACAAAATATACCTGGGCCGCAATTCACGTATGCACAAGTTCATGGCCGCAGTTTACTTACACAAAAAATTAATAATGGGACGCAAATTATAGCGACCCTTCTCATGGTGACCATTCAAAATTTTAATTTTACATCACACATCGTAATAACCTGGGCTCGGAAGTTCTAGCAAATGCATATTTTTTTTGGTTCATCCTAGAACATCCAAAGTAAGATACAAATATGCTTCACACTTATCTGATGTCGTACACGAAATTTTATATTACTATTTTTTTTGCATATTTACGGTTTTTATTGCTATTTTTGGGTATATTTTTACATAATATAGAATATAATCACATTTTGTTGAAAATAATGATTTTACTTGGTTATATTATTCAAAATAAATAGGCCTCAGCGAATAATATTTCATATTTGTAAATAGTTTATAATTCAAAAAATCCAGCCAGTCCCTAAGCCAAAACATTTATTAAATTATATTATTAGTAAATAGTAAACGTAATTATTAATTACATTTAATTTTTCTTATAATAAATTTATAATTATAATTTTTTCAAGTTAAATGCATATTTTTTGATTTTTCCTGCTTTTTATAGAGCATATTTTGGAGATTTTAACTGCATATTTAAGAGCTAAGAAGTAACAATTTTAGTGCTACAACTTCCGAGCCCTGGTAATAACTATTAACGTAAAATATCAATTTTATGTTTTTGATTTTTGGCTATTATACAATATCCAACTCAACCCAGTATTTTTAAAATTTTCCAATTGTTCTCTACTAATATATTTCATTTAAAATTAGTTAATCATAGTGGACAACCAATCAATAGAACTAATAATATGATTTTTATATCAATAGTTAAATAAGTATTAGATGTTAAAACTGTATTTTATAATATAACGTTTATATTAATATTTAATGCGGCCCTCCACGGAAATCTGAAAAAAATATAGCCCACGTAGGTACAAAGGTTTCACACTCCTGTTATAGGCTGAGTCTACTGTAAGATCGTGGGCTCAACTAGACATTTGAGATTTGAACGAAAGGGTGGTTAAGCTCTAGGTTTTCGGTAACTCGTCAGTAGACCCCACCCCTAACATTTACGTTTTGCATTTTAGAGCACGTGTTCGCGTCCACATAACACTAGGGCAATACCCTGTATCGTCAGGCTCGGATTATAAATATTTGGGGCACTGGGGCTAGATTTTTTAGTGGGCTTCAAGAATAGTTATTTTTTCATAAGAACAGTATTTTTTTTCCAAAACAATGTTTTTTTAAATACAACACAAATAAAAACATTATAAATATAAAACTAGAATATTCTTTTTATTTATTAAAATATTTTTAATATAATAACTTTGAATTTTTAAAGTTATTTTACCAATAATGTGGAACACATTATTTTTCTTTGTGGGTCCCTAATTCCCATGGCCCCCTCAATCCGGGCCTGTGTATAGTTATAGAGCGTATACAGTTATATCAGTATAAATCATAGCGCACCTATTGTTATTTCCATAATGATATGAACATTTCTCACTATACACATCGACCGATAATAATTACAACGTGAATTATTATAACAATAATCATTATAATGTAATGTGTAAGGCAGTCGACATTTCCCTTTTTTTTTTCACCCTACACATTTGATACCGATATCTTATAAACAAATGTCGCATTACCATATTTTTGAAGCCGAAATAGTTGTGGATGAACAGAAAGTTTCTCCACCAATTTTTCTGGCATATGTCCGCGTGTTGTTTCACCACGAGATTCCACTGCGGACCGGAGCCCAGGTTTGGTACTATGAGCGTGCAGAACAGTATGATCGCGCCCATCGTCGGCACAAGTCTGCAATAAAATTAGTTAATCGAGCGATCTACTACATTGGCGCAATCGTTTTACTGCACGAGCACAACGTAAAATGTGATGATGCATGGCTTTTTTCCTTTTTTTCGCGTAACTCGTACACCGTCTCCAAACGCATTTATACCGTAGATGAGTTGGTCTCTTATTTAACTGCCGAATAAATACTACATTAACGCCGCCACTAGAAGGAAGGGACTAAGTCAGAGGTTTCCAACATTTTTTGACTCACGGCATCCCAAACTATTTTCTAAAAATTTGGAGACACCCCCAACAGTAGTATATCGTATACTTATACTTAATACAAATTATTTATATTTTGTATTTATATTTTAGACCTAACTCCGGTCTTCTTTAGCTAGGTACAACCAAACCAATATTATGCACACATATCTTTCTATTCTGTAAAAGATTAAATACTTTTAACATTCATTTTCAATTACTAAAAAAATAAATACATTTAATGAAACTAGTTGGACGAAAATGAAAATAGATTGAACATTACAGTATCACAGCCAGATTATACAAAATACCTATGTTTTTTATAATCTGTCTTATTACGTTGAACGATTAAACATACATGAAAATCGTTTTGATTCGTGTTGATACGTGATATGATATTGATGCTTTTAATATGTTGCTTTATATTTGAAACAATTTCACGGCGCCCTGGTTGGACTAAGGGAAACTGTGGTGGTGTGCTAAGTAGTCTCAACTTGGAAATTATTAACGATCTCGATTACAGTTTTGATAATTACAATAATTGACGAAAACGTGGAGGGAAAAACTATAACCATCATCCGATGAATTATTAGGCACAATTATTGTTACTGAAAAAAAGATTTTTCCGATTTAAGTGTAGAATTCAAACAGAGTATTTTACGTTTCCAACTGTCGTCCCTTTTATTTTCACACCATAGACACACGTATGAGCCGAAAGCAGCACTGTTGTCTAGGCGCATAGTTTCTTTGGCGTACTGCTGCCACATGGGTCTGTCAGCCCTGCGGCCAAATCTACGTGATGAGTACGTTATGTTAGAATTCATAGCGCGTTTAAAGGTAAAATTTGTCAACAAGTGCGAAATAAAATAACATTACAATACACATTTTCTATTTACGTTTCGGAACACCAGAAAAATGGTAAGTCGCAAAAATGAAAAATGAAAAATCGCATCAAAGTCCCAGCTGTAATTATTACCGATTGTGCACGTGCCGACGCATTGAGAATGTGGAGATAAAGTATGTGCGTTTCGATTACGTATTTCATGATAAATCTTAAACGAACGAATATTGTGTATTACAAACGGGCACAGTACGCTGATGGGTATTACACGGCGGTCTCACGTGTAAATCGTATACAACGCCCCTTAATCAACTTTTAATGGCGATCACGATTTGTGTAAGCGGTTGTTAAAAGCCTTAACCGTCATAATAATTGAAAACAATGAAAACCGTTCTCGCCCGTTTTACACGCGTACCATTTTCTTAGATTATGAGCGAAACGGAGAATCTATTGGTTTTATCAATGATGTGTGTGATTATTGGAGGGAATTTATATTTTCACGGAACACTTACATAATCATTTTCTCGAGACAGTGTGGATTTCAAAAGATTTTAAAAATTTTATGCTATTTGTATATGTTTTAAATTTAGATAAAATGACAATCAAGACTATCGATTTTTTAGAGAGGTTCCTGTTTAAAAAGTTATCTCTTTGCTTTTTAATAAATACATACATTATAAACTGATCCTCCCGACCACTTTCGCTCAGAATCGTGTTATCGAAAGCAAAGGTATATGGGTTTCAAATTTAAAAGACTACTACAGCAGTATAATTCACCCATTCCTGTAACCCACTCCAAGAGTCTCGCCCCTTTTTTTTGTTTTTTTTTTATTGATCTTTCTATTTCTAAATTTATGTAAAAGAATCCTTACAACATGTGTAAATTATGACGTTGGTATTGGCTGTTGAAGAAGTATTTTTTGGTAGGCAATGAGTTAGGTTAGAAACGAAATGAACGAAAAACGTTTTGGAATAAACTGTTGCTGCTCTCCACCGTAGAAGAATTAGAATAGAAATAATAAAATAAATAATAAGAAAAATAAAAAGAAACAGAAACTGCTCTTTTTAACTTCCTGTATATCATATAATATTATATTCTAATGCGGAATACGGGTGGATAAATTCATAAACCATATATAGCTCTGATGCCAAATTTATTGACATTTTATATTCTTAGAGATTTTTTTCTTTACTGGATTCGGCTGCAGTTTTGAATAGCCGATAGCCAAACGATTGCACAGGATATTTTCGGCTAAATTTAATGCCACAGATGCAAAGGAAAAATTGGAAAAAAGCTTGAAAATAACGTAGCATAGATAAAATGTTATTGAAATGCGTGTTACGATTTTTAATGAAACCTGTAGATATGTGTTTGACGGCATGAATATTATGGACGCTATATAGGCTAGTTTAAGCCATTTTCTTTATACCTAGTCCTATAAAAATTTGATTACCAACTTCCAAGTGATGATACCTTTTTTCTTCTCAACCTTAAGATAGATAATGTGCGTAATACACGAATGTCCATATTTTACACACGTTAGTTGCCGACCTTCTCCTGTGTTCAAGTTTGATGATTCATCATCGCTTTCAAATAAATGTTTGAGCAGTACGATTCCCGCAACAAAGGACCAACACCCGGAAACACGCGTAATCATCCAACAGTATCGGTTCGGCGAATGATAATAATTGCTATGATAATAATGTGCGGGTGTGTGAAATGAAAATAACCAGCAGCGATAGATCGCGTTGCAATTATTTTTGATGACGTACAACCGTACAGGCGTTTAATATTATTATTTTGCGAGTGCGAAGTATGCGTCAAGTTAGGCGCTGACGGCCACCGGAAATTATTCGCGGTCCGGACGAAGGATGTGCTAATATACGTTGTCTTAACTCAGGATTCATACGCTTTTGAGTGTTTTTTTTTTTTTTTAAACTGTCCAAAAAGTAGCTAGATGATATTGTATGCATATTTAGTATTTACCAAGGGTTCTCCCGCTTAATGAAAAATTAAAATAAATATTAGGTACCGGCAAATAACATTTTTTAACGTAACATACACACCTGACAAATCTGGATATGAACTCTTTAGGCAAATCGATTGTGCCCCTTCGGTCTAAATGTCTCAAAAACGAAATCGTCGTCAAAAGTCCGCTCATCAGTATGAACGGGTCAGTGTAGAGACTTGCGGCACGTGCGATGACTGTCCATTGTTTTCCGAGATGCTGTAAACGATAAAAGTAGTATAATATTTATTATTGTTGATACACATTATTGGTCAAATGTTCTGAAAGGTCGTTCGTCTAACTAAAAGCACGAAGACGACAAGATTTACAAGTTAACAATTACAAATCAATTTTGAGCTGAAAACGGTAAGTTATATAATATGTGGACGAAGCTTTTGTTTTTAAAATATGACGGTTCAAACATCGACAGGTAACTAAAGTAGGATGTAAAAATATTGTTACCAAACTCGATTATTATAAAAGGTAAATAATTAATGAAAAAGAAAGTGATGATTTATTAAAATTTAAATATACTTTATGCGAAACGTGACCGTAAATTATATTTATAAATGTATGAAAATAAAATAAAATAGAATAGACATATGATAATATTGATATATTAGTTATGTAAGGTATACTATAAATGTATAACTGTTATGGTCTTAGTTGTATTATCGACTTATTCAAAACCATTTCTTTTTTCTCTCTCTGTCTACAACACAAATGGCTACTATAAACGTACTTAACGTAAAATTTTAAACATTTTAAATTACAAATTGTGAACTCGTGAGTCCCCACACGAACATATTCGAAAAGGCCTGAAAATATCTGTTCTTGAAGAATAAATAAAAATAAACAAATATAATTTTTAGTCTAATGAGAATTGGTTGAATTGTTCAAATTATGAAGAAAATTGTCGTTCTTTTACGGAGAAACGGATTTTCGTAACAATATGGAAGGCTGATCAGTGGAAAATGTTCTCGATAGCTTTATGGACGATTTGTACAATTATTTTAGTATTTCCAAGATTTGTTTGGGAAGACGATATGTCGAAGTGTTTTTTATTCAATTGTGAAAAATTGTACTGTTGTTATACCCACGCACACGTTGATACGAGTAAGTTTTTACGAAAACGTTTAAAATAAAAACTCCCATGTCCGGTGACGTCGCGGTTCCGATGAACGTGTGGTGCGTACACAATGACGAAAGTGTTCCGCAAGGTCGTAGGCGACGTGTGTACATTTATCTATATGACGGTATGCGGTGACATATGCAGTTGGGCTATAAGTACCGAGCGAAAAAATAGTATTCACTTTCCTTCGGCGCAATACTGATGATAATTATTGTTGTATCGTTTATTGTTTATTCGTATACATTTTTTCAGGTAAATTTAAATAATTTAAATTATGCGCCTCCGTCGAAATGGCATTGAACTCCACCGTTGGTCAAGGTAAAACGATGATGAAATCCGCTAAATGCGCATTTCTTCGTGACCGTACCTATGATACGTACGTGCCCTCGGATGACGATGGATTCACTTCCCGGCCGGTGACTTCGCGCAATACCATTTCGCTGTCGGGAAGTCGTGAGGACAACGGTGAGCGTTGCGCGCCCAGGACCGCGTCTAAGAATTGCGCACGCAACGGACGTGAAACTACGACTCCATTCTTTCTAGAATTGGCGGACTTTACGGCCGCATCCGTGTGCACGAATCGCGGACTGCGCGAAGGTAGCAGCGGCTAACGCAAACGCGAATCGAAAAAAACAAATGAGAGGGTATACACGCGGGACCCCGGGGCGCGGGAGGGACAGGCGTAAGGATGCAATAGGTTAACGAGCAGGTTGATCCTATGAGATGACTATTATTTTTTTTTCCATTCAACCGATCGTGTTGTGTTATAACGTAATGTTTCGTCCGTATACCTCTGACATTGGAGTCCTGTTCGAGTACGGGTTGAAAAACATCGCCATCGACTTATGGGACACCAACAGCATGAAAGCGTTCAGCGCCCGGATCCCGTGCACCGACTTGATGTCCTCCGGCGACTCATTGATGGTCAGCAGTTGCCGGACGTTTCTCTTCAACGAAAACGAGTACAACACCTCCGCCGCGCTACCTGCAAGACGACGAGGGATAACGAAAACGGAGACGGACCACAGAGCGAAACGACAAGTACGCTCCGAGAAACCACCGGTTTTTTCACGCGTGTAATCACTCACTTTCCGGACCCGAGAACATGCCGTACTGGTCCATCGCCGTGGACACGAATATCAACGCGAATAGAGCACCGAAGATCGACCTGCGAGTACCCGTAAAAAAGCACAAGATAAGTACAGTACATATTGCGCAAATATAACGCGAGTGCTTATACAGTCGAGTCGCGATAACTCGAAGTTAAAGGGCGATAAAAATACACTTCGAGATATGTAATATTCGAGATACCTAACTCGAATTTATCAAAATTAAATCAAAACTTCGAGTTATGTAATGAAATATAACAAAATACGTGTAAAAATTATAAAAATGTATGATAAATATATGTACATAAATGTTATACAAAAATTAAAATAGATACAATGGTATTATAAGTACGTATATATGTATTATTTATTAGATACGGTAGAAAAATAATTTGTAATTCATTTTTGGGTTTTCGGCTGTTTATTGACAAAATCTTCTAATTTTCCTATGGCTTCAAATATAGAAGTATCCACGCCCGTGATAGATTCAACAAATTGCCTAACAATTTCTCAACCAATTGAATCACATGAACTTTGTCAGCTATAGTTAAATGATTATATTTTCGTTTTTGAGACATGTTTAAAAACACAAAAACACGCACGATAAACACGACAGGTAAACCACATACTAACCAATACATTCTTACTGTTATTGTGCATATCAGTTTCTATCTACTCGTTTAATCTTTATTATACATTAATCAAGAAGTAGAAAAAACAGAATACGTTTACAAAAATACCCAGGTATAACAGATATAATACTTCGACTAAGCTATTTATCACAGTTTTATATTCGAGTTATCGAATACATGGAGTGTTATGAGAATTTCTAGGGGAGTAAAAAAAAATTTTAGTCGTCAAGTTTTTTGAGTTATCGAGGTTCGAGTTATCGCGACTCGACTGTATTTAGTTGGTCGGCGCGAAGTTGCGTTCGGAGGGATCAAGCCAAACGGGCGCATTTTTCGGCGTGTTCGTATCTCGAAAAATAATTTTTTACTTTCTCTTGTATAAACATAAAAAGCTTGGCTATCGCGGTGCGATCGTAAATAATATTTTTTTGTGAACGGTGTCGACTGCTTACGTCGGTGTAAAAGTGAACAAGGGGTGTGATTTTTGGATTTGAAAATAACAAAAAATTGTTGTTCGTAATGAAAATCAGGCTTTCTTGTTGTTTCGTTTGAAACATAATGTAAAGTTTTGTCCGCTGCCAGAAACAAAATGTCCAACCCCGTCGTTTAAATCCGGAACGGCTTTTAATCAAAATAACAATTTTTTAAACGCTATTTATACACGCGGTACATCGACGTTTAGAAATATCCACGCATTCCGTCCGGGCAACCACAAGAGCCGTAAACGCATTATATTACCGATCACCGAAGTATCGAAGAAATCGTGTACCACGGCGTGATTTAAAATAAAGTGAAAAATAAAAAAATCATATTGTATATATTTTTAGTAACACTCAAACCAACACTGCGATTAATGAGCCCGTCGTTGGAACGTATGAAGGTGTGAACGTCTGGCACATGTTCGGGTCGACTTTCAGGCGCAAGATCATTTCGGTTGTGTCCACGTATCTCGACAGTAAGGAATGCATCTCGTGCTCGATGTCCGTCGGCGAACAGCTGGCCGGTGTGCAGACGGCCCAGTTGATCGTGGAATATCTCGGCACCCGATGTCCTGGCTGTAACATATTCAAATATTATTGTTTAATGTGATCGGCAAGTAAATATAAAAAAAACGGTTAATGAAAACGGATTGAAATTTTTCTAGCGTTATAAATGATAAATATATTTTTATTAAATATAAATACAGATAAAAAAGAAATAATTTATGGTTGATAAAGAATTAATATAAGAATTGTATAAGACTTCTGAGTATATGACGTTTTTTGTTTTATCTCCAGTTGAGATTAAAATCATAAGATGATTCGGGTCCCCAGTTCGAGAAAATGCCACGTCCATGTGAAAAGCACTCTGTACGAAGATTTACGCCAACGTACTTGAATGTTTGACCTTGCGTTTGATTTCTACAAATTCTTGTAACCAACATTATACGCGTAAGTATTATACGGCAAGAAAATTATACAATCACATTCCACATTGGAAAAATACAATTGAAACACTCGCGTTATATCAAATAGAATTCAATTTGCGATTTTTTTCTTGTGCAAATTCAGCAGATAAATAATTAAATACATTTGGTTCATACGAAATTTATCGCCCCTTAACTAATGCCACCCTAAGCGGCTGCCTACAGCGTCGGGTCAAACCTGTGTACGCAGATTCATTGGCACATGGATATGTCTTACACTAGGGTGACCATACATCTCGTTTTAAAGGGAATCGTCAATTTTTTGATGTCAACTTTGAACGCTTTTTATCCCGTTTTTAGAAAATGGAACCGTTTTAATACCGTTATACCCATATTGTTATAATTTATTATTATTATTATTTATTTTTAACGGGCTTGTAGCCCGATAGTATTTATAATATAATTTATAGTAGTAGTAAATTTTAACAATATAACATAATCACTAAAGTAAGCAAACAGAATAGATCACATAAACAAGATGAACAAATATATAGAAAATGGTTGTATTATTAATAAATAAATATTATAAAACACCAGCAGTTTCCAGAACGAAAATAAACGGAATAATATTTGAAAAAGTTTAATATTTATTTTGCGAAATAATAACTGCTGGCGTGACGTTTCGGACAATACTTTGGCAAGACCCAATCGATAAAATCGATTTAAGAAAAAAATACATTTGAACTATAGAGAATACATTTGAGATGCTGACTCGAGAAAAAGAAGAAAAAAAAATGAAAAACATTGATAATAAAGTGCATAGCTCTTCCACATAAAAACTGTTGAACGTCATCGTCTACGAGAGTAGAAAAATGTTATAACGATTTTGGTTTAGTCACTGCAGTTATTGTAGTATTTCACAAGAACACATCTATGAATTAATATGTGTTATTAGAATAACTCAATGGTGCTGTTTGTTGTTTGGAAAAATTGATTGAAAGGATGAACCATAATTGCATGCGAAATGTGATTTACTATATCTATATAACGTACGCGAGGCGGTCGGAGACGAATAATTTGTATAATTAATACGTGTAACGCGTTGCCTTGAAATCGACATATATATATATATATATACTATTATTTATTCGGAATCGATATTCGGGGTCGAAGAACCGCGTAGATAGTATCGGCTGGACGAACAACTTTGACATTTGACTTTGAACAACTGTTCGGCGCACGGCACCTTCCGTACACGCGTATTGCCGTGTGGCGAACGGGAGAATTTGAATAATTTCCCCGGATCCTGACCTTAACCTTTGAACGAATGATTAAGGTTCCGCGATGAGGTAAAATTTATTAGAAAAAAAAAAAACCTGTACCGTTACGCGTTAACGTAATATTGCGCGTTTTATTGCCCAGTAGTCGTATGAAGCGCAAACGGGTGGGGCGGGATGAATGAAATAATACGTGCACACTGCACGGTGGTTGCTCATAATAGATTCGTACAAAGCAGACGGCGTGAAAAATACTTGCCGTATAACATTACGCGTAAGTCAACGTGCGCGTGTACCTGCGCATTGCTGTGTATACAATATAAAGGTATAACTCTCGGCGGCTCAACTGTTGCATCACTCGCAGGACATCGGTTGTTCACGTACTGTCGAACCCGATGACCGAATCGTTTTCCAGTCGAAATCGCAACCCCTATAGCCCACCCCGGGTACGGAAAACATCCCCCTCGGCGTTTTTTGATTAAGCTATCCGGCCAAACGTCCGGCGATGTCAATACAGTTTCTATTCTTGTTCTTCCTTTTAAAACATACGGTTGATGTGATTGTACTGGACGAGCGACGCGTGAACCGAATACATTTTACGCCGATAAACTCTCAAATAGGTTTTCTTCGAGTTCTTTACTCAAACCACTAAGATATAATTTTTTAATGCTCTCCAAGTTCATTTCATGTAAAAAAAAAAACACGTCGGAGGTGAAACTTTTATTTTGCATTATTATTATTGAAGTTTGAACGATCGACGTATTTTTCATTTTAGACCATTTTTTCGGCATTTTCCGGTCATTTTGTTAGTTTGAATGCGGCTTGATGATTTAAATTTAACTCATTTGTACCACTATCTAACGACGATTCGTTCAATTCGTTTTCTTGATGTTTCTTTGATTTTTTTTCAAAAAATATTAACCTCCACTATTAGGTACGTCGTTGCCGCGGTACAATGACTGATTCAAGTAAGAACGCGTTTTTTCCGAAATATATATACGGACCGACCACGTGTAACGCATTACATTTCATTCTCTATAGTTACAGGTGTTAACAAGTACTTATTGCGCACGCGTGTGACACCTGGAGCGCTGCGAGCACCACGAAGCCATCCCGGGCCACTGCGTCCGCGTAATACTAATTATAACGCGTTGCACACGTCTGCCGTTGCACATTACGTTTCTCCAGTTCTCTCCTGCGTCTGAATAATATTCTCCACGAACCGACCCCGTAACAGTTCAAAAGTTGTCCTTGCACGAAAATGATAACTTATTTGTTCGCGAAGACGAGCAGAACCGAGTGCGCAGTATTCAGATGTCCCGTCTTTATCGTTATTATACTCGTATTATCGTAATGTGTTTGTCGCTCATGCGGGACCGCAGGAATTATAATAGCTCAATAAATAATATTATGGTAATTTTTTTTCCCCGCGACATGAATCATAAACATGATAAATCGTTTTCGTTTGTATTGCAAACACGTAATGCGTATGAAAATAATGTATTTGCGTGTCTTCGGCGCACAAACACTTAAACAGTAATTTAAAAAATTGTGTTCTTTGACGTCTTACGTATGTTTGCGTAGGGACGTGAGGTCATTTTGTGCGTATACAAAGAACTTATAATGCCAACTGCGCGTACCTGAACGGACGAAGAAAACAAAAACATGACGTCGGTATTTCATTAAAAGTTTCGCAGCACCGGTTAGGGTCCGTTTGTTTTTTCCGCGATTTTATGAGATTAAAAACAATTCGAAAGAAAATATATTACTAATAGTCGAATTAACTTAACTCACTGTGATCAATGACATGATGACAAATAAATCATAACATGTACAACATAAAGCAAAGAGAATTGTTTGAACCGTCAAAAGGTCTTTAAAAAAGTATTTTTATGTCGACAAAAAAAAAAAAATACATAAGAATTCGATCACTAGGTCAAAAAAAAAAAATACAAATTCTCAGCAAAATACCTAGGCTGTTGGCGGTGTATAGGCTTACTCAACAATTAAAAATGAACTCTGTCCTAACCGGACGTTAAATTACTACCTAACTCATCGTATATTGGGTATACCGTGCGTGCACCGTGTAATACATAATATTTTCATTGTCATTTCTTACGTATGTGAAATCTCATTGGCAATACCTACGCGGCCATCACGCTCATATAGCTCATAATAATACACTATACTGCCGTGGCTTTGATAATTAATAATTTACATGTTTCGTGTACGTGAATATTTTTTTATAATTACCACATGCATTCTATTTTTTATTTTTTTTTTTTTGATTTCGTTTGAAAAAAATTGATCGTGTATAGAAAAAAAAAAACGATCGATTAATAAATACCCTTCCGCATAGATTTTTCCCCGTGTGCCAAAATACGAAAATTTAACACATATGTAAACATTTAATTTTGTTCAAAATGCGTTTTAAGTGTATCCTACGGAACACGGTACGCATAATTATTGTTTATTTGTCGTTGGAAATTTTAATATTTTCGGTTGTCACCAACGCTGCACGATTGGTATACTTACGTCTTCCAGACGACTGCGAAAAGCTGAATGCGAGTGGACCAAATCTAAAATGTACTTTAATTTCTCGTCAGCGTTCGGCGGCAAAGTCAACTCGACGAAAGCCAAGCAGTATTGTCCTTTGATGCCCGATTTTTCATCGTTCGCGTTCAGACACTGGTCGAAATCGCCGAACTGGTTTACATTCCCGCTTAAAATACCCGATGGTACTTTAGCTGATGCGTCGTACACTGAAATCAAAAAAGGAATGTTACTTTATGCGTTTATCTCTTCGTTTTTTTTTTTTTTCGGAACATTGCACAATGAGAAATCACTAATAAGTACGAGTATCTTCCTATACACAATAGTTTCTGAAATCGTATTCATTGTATTCGTTGAAAATATCGAGGTTTTTTTTTTTTTTAATCTAAAATTACTGTAGGTACATCTACCCAATAAGACGAAAAGTATCGTCATCGCATGATGTAATATTTATAATACTGCATACCAGTATGAGTACACTCGTGTTTGATAATCATGACGGTCAAATATAACGATAGACTTTGAAGTCTCGCAATTCGCATTTATTCACTGGACACGCCTACAGTGAATCTTGCATGCGAATCCGTGGTTTCCATTTTAATTATTATTTACCGCGTCATTTAATTCGTAAGAAAACAATTTACCGATAACCTATAATAATTCACCACCGATACTGAATTATATGATAATTATTTAATTATTGTTCATTCATTACTACATAGATATGCTATAAAAATGGTTTTAACCTTTTTTATTGTGAAAAAAAATACTATTATATATTATTGTTTAGCGTTTGGTTTGATTATGTTTTATTTATTTGAATATAAATTTGATAATTTGATAAAACTCGAAAGCAAATAATTTATCATAATTTTTATTTTCAAACATAATATTACCTTTAAACATTTTGATGAAAATATTTTTATTTTTAAGATAAGTATATGTATATTATACATTGTTGCGTAACATAATATGTATAATACAAATCCAGTAGATAGCTGATAATGCCTGATATCAGATATCAATTAAAATTAGGTATAGCCAATAAGAACATTTTTCTGATTAGGCAGATATACTGATGAGTGATGACTAATTTTCAAATGAAATTATGAAATATTGGGACAATATAAATTACTGTTTTACTAGCACAGTAATCGCTAGAAAAAATCGTATACAATCGGGTATGCTGCTGAAAACATAAGTTCCGTCTCGTCTGGAAAATACCTATACTACTTAAATAGTTTTAAATTTTAAATTACCATCTAGTATAATATATAATAATTAGTCGATCACTATATACGAAAGTGTAATAAAAACAAATGCCATATTTCATTTCAACGGTCCTACAACCCCCTCACCAATTTTAATATAAGTACATTTTTTAATAATAATTAATGCACTTTTTGGTATACGTACCAAGAAATGAATGGGAGAAAAATTTGTTTTCAAAACAAACAAGAGGTATGCATTTTAGGTAAATAAGTTTCCTGGTACGGGTGGACTAGACATAATAGATAACAATATGGTATTTTAATCTACGGCCACCACCGGAGGGGGGAGGGCAAGAGTTTTTCGCTCGACTGCGGAAACCTCCCCACCCCGTTACCCCGCCGGAACGGAAATTTTCCGGCTCCGCGCCTCTGTGAGTACGTCAGAGATTTGATCATGTACGATAACTCCTGCGGCGCGTGCACGGAATTCGAATCGTCATCGTGCGTCGAGCTGATGGATTGTCGTACCGTGTGACGAATATCGTATGCGAGCGAACGATTCGGACGTCGTTGCGATCGCGTCGTCGAGAAAAGGGAAGATAAAAAACAAAAGTGTCTTCACGACCAGCCGTCGGAGGGTTCAACGCGCGGATGGTGACCACGTGCGTACGTACAATCCGCAACACGACTGGTTTTCGACGCGTCGCAGTGCCGTAAAAATCATAGGTGCAGGCGGTGCAGAGCACTGGGGCCCACCGAGTCGAAGGGCCCATAGTGGATGGCCGTAAAATTTTTTTTTAATTTGATTTAATTTGATTGAACTTCATAATTTTATTATTATCATTATTATTATTATTATTATTATTATTATAGTATATTGAATAATTGAATAGATTATATAAAATTGTGATCCTGCGTTCCTACTACGTTGAAGCTCTACATAGAATTGTTTCAACGAGAAAATTATCCATCGGTTCTTTAAAATTCAATACATCCACAAATACTATCCTTTTTAAGGAGTAAAAAATTTCCATGCCGTGAACAACTACTTTTTTACTTATCTCAAGAAAGAGGGGCCCATATACATTTGTTTGCACCAGGGTCTTCGACTCTCTAGTTACGGCACTGGACGCGTGCGTTCGTTTTTTAGCGTATGATTTCACGGGGCTCGACGGTTTTCTCGAACCGTCGGAAACGGAACGGTGAACTACGGGTGTACACAGAGCGATAACTCCCGTGTTAATGGAGATAAGCAAATTCTGTTGTTTTTTTTTTTTTATGAGCTAGGCAGATTTGTCGACAGTATAGTTTGTTTGAAATAAGTGTGTTATTAGAGAAGCTAAGAAATTAACTTTTCATTTTATAACTTCCATAAACTTCGAAGACAGCCGTTTTGTAGAGCTTATTCTTCTGAACATTTCAACTTTCATTAACTTCTTGATTTTCAATCATTTTTCTAGTTCACGGGAAAATAGTGTACTGTTTACACAATTTTAAAGAATAATAACATTATCAGCAAACCTTATTGGAAAAACCACGAGGTGATATAATAGTTTACATTATTTCTCTGTAAACTAAAAAAAAAATATAAAAAATCAGGAATCCAATGAAAACTGAAAGCTAAACCGTGGACATTTTCAGAAAAAGAAGCCCTATGGCTATCTTCGAGGAAATACCGCTAAATTCCGGTGGGACACCCTGTATATAACATTTTTATAGTTATAATCATTTAATGCAGCACTAAAACTACTGAGACACGCGCTATATACAGACCTAAAACAAATTAAAATAAGCACTATAATAAGCCATAAAACCACGAGAAGAAGCAAAAAAAAAAGGACTTACATATTTATAATGTTTTTTCTATTCTAGTCACAACACATTTTATTGCAATTTTTATTTAAGTTACGAGATTTATGAAGAACACAAATAAATTAAATTAAATGTATAGGGCATATAAGAAAAATATAGCAGACAAACTGGAGAAACGCAGCACGATAAGACTAAAATAATTCTAAAACTATGCGAAAAGTGTCTACAATTTAAATTATAAATCTTATTTTGACCTACGACGAATGCATAATTTACTCAACGTGGTTTTATCGGTATTTTATAATAATCAGCAAATGTATTTGAAACCGAGCTCTGAATTTAAACCTTTAGTAGTTTAGTGTACTATATTGAATTTTAACATAAATATCTACGAGCATATAAAGACCAATTCTCTTATTCATACAAGTACAAAGTATAATTTTTTCAGTGCTTTCTTAAAGGTTCGATTACGATTCTCATTAATCTATGACGTACTGCAGCTCGTTTTTTTCGGGTAAAGATTTTTATCTGACTAACGACTAAGTGTTTGGGAATCAAACGTTTTTAAAAATAATATCTTAAATGACTTTAAGGCTTCTTATATTTTATAACATTTCCATACTCGAAAGAAAGTGATCCTGTAATACCACAGACTACAGACGCAAGTACGCATATTATCGTTAAAATACCGGTTTCTTTAAAAAAATGTATTTCTGTAAGAAATTAAATAAGTCTTCGATTTACATCGCACAACAAACAATTTAGCATCCACTAATGGGCTAAAAAATTATAAATAAATTCAATATATATATATATAAATTCACCCATCTGGGGTTACCTTTATGCGAAATTAGAAGAAAAGTTGCAGACTTGATGTTCTTGTTCGATTTACTGAATGGTAACATTGATTCTTCCAAGCTCCTTTCCCTTGTTGGTTTTAACTTTAGTAATCATAGTACGAGGTCACATAATTTATTTATAGTCCCATCTTATACCACTAACTACAGTTCCGCATCATTCTTTCCTAGAGTACTTGCTTTGGCTAACAGCATTAATAATCAGATCGACTTCTTTTTTATGTCACGTAATGTTTTTAAACATAATGTTTATGTAGCATTAAGCTCGGATGTTTATTATTTGTAAACTCATCAATTCTCAGTGTCATAAATGTTTTAATTATTATTAATTTGTTGTAATTTTATTGTAATATCAGTATCAAAACTGTATTCTTAATTGTCTTTTTTATTTGTAAATATTAATTATTAATTATTACTGTACTATTGTTAATCATTCTAAAAGGTATACCCGTTTATATATATAAATAAATAAATATTCATTAATGATTGTTGGTAATTGCCAATTGGGTATTATGCCAATTGATGAATAACAATCATCAATAATAATATCTAATGCTCTAAAGAACACCTTAACGTTCATAACAAAAGAAAACTATTGTTCCTCGAGTCATACTGGGATTTTTGAAATAAAATGTTAAAATACTTTCAATTATCTTATAAGCTACAAAAGTTTGAGAACATAAAAAATCATTAAAGTATATACGCTTTTATGTTCCAGATATTATGTAGAAATATGTATTAAATGAATGCTTAAAAATGAGTTTTTTTTTAACGAGATTAGATACGTTAGCTAAATTAAATATTTATGTGAATGATATTAAACACAATAAATTATAAAACATTTAAACAAAACAAAAAAGAATAATTAATTGTTGTATTTTTAGGTTTGCGCGACGATTGTTGTTTCGGAGGGGCTTACTAAATTATTATTAAACTATAGTCCTTTAAAAGCCATTAAAATACGTGTTTTATGTTCCAAAAATATGTATTTTAGGAATGAAATGGGGGTTTTTTAGTTAGTTGATGTTATTTAATAAAATAAAAGTAAAAATAATGTTTATCAAAAAAATATAAAACTTAAGTATTTTAGTAGTATAATTATAACTACTTTATACGTTTGCGCAACGAGTGTTATTTCGGAAGGTCTATTATTATTAAATTATTATTATCTAATATGTGTACGTGCGTACCTATTAAAATCATTTAATAAAATGTTTATGTTAAATAATTCTTGGATGTGAATAAAAACGATAAGTAAATATTTTAAATTAATCATTTTGAAAATAATTATTTTTTAACATATTTGTAAAATGTTACAACATCACAGCTTATACATGCAACTCGTTCGATAAGGGATAGCAGTATTAAAATGTTTAAAAGGAAACGCATCATATTATCACTATAGTACATTTCTACTGGCTTATGTATTAATTTATAAATTACTTTGTAACACGCGCGTGTACAAAATGCCGACAAAATATATAAAAATTACACTTACTATTTAATGCCCATATTGTTAATTTTTCTAGCTCTCTTAAGTAGATTTGACTATGTTTCTTGCACAATTCGTTAGAGCTGTTTAGTAAAGCCATTGGTGGATTGACAGTAAACAGTCCTTGGATCGTGTTCGATAAATAAACATCTTTGGGCTTATGTCCTAAAAAACACGCACAAGATAAATACAAGAATAAAATAGTGTGTGAGCAACTTTGAAGTTGGTTAAAGTTAGTTTGTTAAAAAAGTACCATAAACACTACTACTTGAAATCAAAAAGCATTTTACAGTGTAACAAGCAAGTACATTTTCAATTTACATACGAATATTACGTGACAAGAAAAATGTTCAAAGAGCAATCGTTTTGGGTAGGTAGTAAGAGTATAGTAAAACTACACCAAAAGCCCCACGGTGGTGGCATATTCTAAACTGTAAAAAAAAATGTTTCCGTAAAGTTGCTAAACAATATATATGCGTTAGAAAGCCAAATGTTGACGAAATCGGGTATTTCAACGAATTTAGAATGAGCACGATTATTAAGTTATTTTGTTGGTATTCTAAAAATACTAATCGTAGCGATTTGAAACATTTACCAAGAACTTAAATAAATGCATTTTATAGATTCTATGTGGTTTTTGCGATATTTTAAAGAAATGTGTGCTATTTATATAGGCACTTGAATTTCTTGTTTTTTTTTTTTTAAGTTTAAATTTATGTTCTTAATACTTGAAAATGGTATTCAAGACTCATAGGTCTTGTTTCGGTTAAAAATATAAAAAATATGTTTAAAGAAAAAAATTGATCAAGAGCCCAATTTATTGTAAAACATGTACCTGTAAGCAAAAATTGTTAGATGAAAGTACCGAAGCATTCAAATTTCGACGGTTTCCTGTTATTAATAAGCTCGAATTATGTTATAATAATCCGAGTGCGCGTAAAACGTGTGTTTTCGAGTTGGTCAACGTATTTTACTTTACTGCAGAATTCGACGGTTACGAAACCACAAGCAATCCGTCGCGTCCACGTCAACAGTATTGAATCATATATCAGGTAAATATTAGTTTAACACCGAGAGCATTCGGGTTTTGTCGTATAACACGCGCTGAACGGGATTAACAGCTGTGGCGCTGGATAACACACACGGGCTGAACTTGAGAGTTACGAAATCCATTACAAAACCGACGCGAACCGAGTGCAATGATTGAACGGCCGCTGTAACATTAACCTACACTCCCGATGGGCATATTATATGTTGATTTGCGTTATGTTAGAATAATATCATCACGTTATATAAGAATATATAGATTGAAAAAAAAAATTAAATATATATAACACCTGATAAGATACTGAAATTAAAAATTAGGCAAACGACTTTTGCCCGTACGAACAAACCATACGTATACGCGTCGTGATGTGATTTTTTGTGTATCATGGTATATAATCGAGATGAACAAAGACACAGTGATGCAATCGACCAACATTTCAGGATGGGAAAAAAAACCGTAATCAATAAACCCGTTTGAATTGTTTTTAACATGATGGTTAATTCGTCATCACACGACGCCTGATAAATAACAATCCGCTAGTATTTAATTATATCAAATATTTCAAAATAGTCGGGCCAAGGCCCAACTTCAAAACGAGATTCGATCAATATTGTTGTTATAGGCTCACTGTGAGTGTGTGTATTGTGAGTAGGCACTATTATGATATGTGTACCAGGTATAAGCCGCTGAGTAAAAAAAAATCAAAAAAATCATTCCGACATAGAAGTATAATAGTGAAATTGAATGTAAATGAAAATGACCTACTGCCAGTGGCGTAGCCAGTAGGTATAGGCCTGGTAGGCCCGGGCCTACCCAGATTTTCTCTAAAAAGAAAAAAAATTATTTCAACGATGAGAAAAACGAAAATATACCTCATCAGGTATAAAAATTCCTAGGCTAAACGATTTGACGTTAATTTCCATAGAAAAGGAAATAAGTGAGCAATTTATTGATAATCCATCGGCTGTTGTTGATGAGTTTGCTATCATACAGGAAGGAAGATGGAATTTTGACTTTTAAAATATGTTATAAATGAACAATACCTATATGTTGTAAGTGACGAGTATAGTAATTATTAATTATAAAAAAGTTATCTTGTAAGACACTCTTGTATTCAGATAAATAAAAATTACATACTTTGCCTTAAGTTATTAATGATTAATAAAAATGATCATTGATAACTTTGTTTTTTCAAGTTGCTCATATGAATCAAAATAATGAACGATAAGGAGTAATTTTAAATAATTAAATACCATATAATTAAAACATTTTTAATTTGTAATTATTATTTCGAACAAAATAAAAATATTATAAACATTAGTGTTAAAGAAAACTTTCAAGTTCAATCCTTTTTTTTTCTTCTAATAATATTTTGTCAAATATAGTAATTAAGTTGCTGTAACTCGATTCCTAAGTAATTAAAAAAAAAATAAAAATATTGAGTAACCAAGGTAAGTAAATTAAAGAAAAAATATAATAGGAAGTACAATCTAACACGACTCGTCTGTATAAATAGTCTATCTCAATACAATTTAAAATAAATAATAATAAACTATAGTTGAATATATAAATAATGTATTAAAACTAATCAAATTTTCAATAAAATAAATATAAATAAAAAAAAGTAAAAAAATAAAAATTAAATATAAATATTCCTTTGAGAATTATATAAAAAGTGCTAGAGCATGCCTCCGGTTTTGATTTAAAAATCATCGTCAGGTATAAAAAAGGACTCATAATTAGTTTTAATAAATAATTTACGTATTCAATAAAAAGTATTTATTAAACACTATTATTTATAATCAACGATTTACATAATATCCGTGTTTGCAAATCGAATATTATATTTTTGAGAGCATAAAATTAGTAAAAAATTTAATTATTCGCCGATAGCATAGTATTTGATACTTATATACCTGTTGTCAGAGGTTATCTATTACAGAATAAAGATTATCCATTATAATTAAAATTATCGACAACATATCCTCTAATCTTCTAAAAAAATATATTACTTTTCTTGTTAAACCTCTCACTCACCTTTTTAATCTATGTATAACCCAAAATAAAATTCCAGATGTTTTCAAAGTAGCGATTATAACACCCATTTACAAGAAAGGTCTAACTTCTATCATTAGTAATTTTCGGCCAATATCTGTAATATCAAATGTAGCTAAAATATTTGAAAAAATTATAAAAGCCAGATTAGTATACTACTTAGAATCGAATAACTTACTCTTTGAACACCAATATGGTTTTAGACCCAATAAAAGCACTGATAAAGCCATAGCTAATGTAACCAAAATGATCTATAGTACACTGGAAGACGGAAAAAAATGCGCAACTATTTATCTTGACCTGGCGAAAGCATTCGATACTGTGGACCATGTAAAGCTTCTAAAAAAAATGTACGACATAGGTATTACTGGTTCGGCTCACTCATTATTCGAATCATATTTGGAAAAAAGGAAACAGAGGGTTAAAATAAATGATACCATCTCTAGTGAGCAAACTATTATATGTGGTGTTCCTCAGGGTACAACAATTTCTCCTGTACTCTTTAATATTCAGTTAAATGATATAAAACTTCTAAACTTAAATAGTAATATTATTTGTTACGCTGACGATACAGTACTGATTTGTAGTGGTTTAACCTGGGAAGAAGTTTTCTCTAATATTGAGGCTGATTTACTATCAATTAAAATCTGGCTAAAGGAAAACAATCTATTTCTTAATTTAGATAAATCAGCCATACTACTTCACTCCCTATCTGAATGTACCCTACCTACCTTAAATGAACTAAAAATCCATGAATGTAAAACTTTATTATTAAATAACTGCCTGTGTAAATCGGTTTCCATTGTGAAAAATTACAAATACTTAGGTATCGAAATGTGTCACGATATGAAATGGAAAAATCAAATTATAAATACTACCCATAAGTTGAGAAAGATGATTTTCATCATGAAATCTCTACGTGAAATACTAGATTGTAAAGACATAAAACTTATATATTTAACTCTCTTTGAACCTTTAATCACATATGGCATAATTGGCTGGGGTAGCGCCTATGATAATATGCTATTACAACTTTAAAAATGCCAAAATACTATTATTAGAGTTGCTTGTAACAAAAAATGGAGATATCCTACAAAAAAATTATATGAAGAATTTAATGTACTTAATATAAATAAACTATATATAAAAACCTGTACCATTTTCCTAAAAAAACATAACCTGTTATCCTCTGTAAACCACAAAGTTAACACTAGATATGCTTCTAATAACTATTTGCTAAAATTTCCCAAAAAAGCTGGATGTCGTAAAATGTGTGATTTTGTTGGGACACATACACATAATATAATGCCCAAAGAAGTGGCTAATATGTCCCTTACTTTTTTCAAAAAATACATAACCCATTGGCTTCACCATGAATACGATGCTACTATATTGAAGTATAAAGATTAATTTGTTTTTACAACTAACATTGTTTTTTTATATTTGCTGTTCTTATATTTCTTATACTATTGTACTTATGTTTATTGATATTGATTTTTATTGTGTATTTGAGTAGGTATTTAAAGAGAAAATGTTAAATGTTAAATGTAAATGTATTGTATTAAGATAACTCCTAGGCCTCCACACGAGTTTAAACTCAGTGAGGCCTAGTAATCTTTACCGATATTAAATAAAATAAAATAAAATAAAAAAATAATTACATAGTCTTATGAGGCCAAGTGGGTACCAATCAAAATAAACATTTTTAATACCATAAGTTTTTATTATAATGATCTTTTTACTTTGATCAGGGTACGTTGTAAAATCCTACAACTCAATACTCTGTTCATAGAATACAATATTACGTAACCAATAGTAAAAAAAAAGATAGACAATGTAAAATCCTACAACTCAATACTCTGTTCATAGAATACAATATTACGTAACCAATAGTAAAAAAAAAGATAGACAGTAAGCAACGTATAATATTATTTCCGTATACAGACTGACCAAAAAACCCCTCAGATGGGTCTGTGCTTGTGATAAATACTTGGTGGAATTTCATAATAATCACAACAACTATATGAATAATACAATTAAGTTCAACCGAATACTATGGATTGGTGGTTTTTTGAAAATTCAAAACAATTTTTAAAAAAAAAAACTGAAAAAGTACACCGAGTTTTTTAATTTTGAAGCTAATGTTTCTGCCAAAATCGTAAATGATGTTGTATAACAGTTTAATGTTTAATACAGGTATATTGTGTTAACTTATTAGGTTTTAATGCATTGTATATATTCCCTTGCAATGATACATATTATGTAAGATTCTGTGTATGAAGTTATTTGAAATATTTTAACATCAAACCAGTACAACATATAAAATATGAATACATAAAAATGAGTTGTGGACACTGAAGCGAGTTATTTGACAATACTATTTCTATATGCTGAATATGACACGAGGCTAACATGGTTACGTCCAATAAAAATGTCTGTGCGTTGCCGTTGGCTCGTAAATACGAGTATATCGGGTACATCTTGAAAATTTAAAGTTGGTCGGTAATAGATATTAGTAAATTGATGTTTTTTGTTCGAACCGTGTGCAAGACGAAATATTTACTAACAATACAATTACAGACAGTTAAGATACGTAAGTACAAATAGTATCTTTCAATTGTATTTTCGTGACGGGGAAAAAAAACAAAAAAACAAAAAGAGGACCATAGTCATTGCAAACAGTATAAATATATTATGTCAAACCCGAATTGGTTTGAACATCTGCGACGATCTTGCAGAGACAATTTGTCCGCTTAAAACTATAAACCGACATCGATCTCGATCATCGGAGAATATTGTCGAATACGACTGTGAAATATTTTCAAACGTTTTTCCAACGGCATCAATACTAATAAACGACATTACTGTAATTGTTGTTCATTCACGCCCAGACCCTCGTGTATCGACGATTTAACGTTGTGATATCTATGATTTCTATTGATGATGTTTACACGCGATGACGTCCGGATGTGCGCATTTCGCATGTTGTACACTCTGCCGGTTCCAACGTCTATGCATATCTCGACCGTTTTGTTCGCAATTTACGTAACGTAATCGCCTCGTCGAAAGAAGTATATTATGATAACAACTTATCGTCAGAGAACAATGCGTGTGTTCACATGCTGCGTTCACACGGTCTAGTCGAAACGGACAAGACGATATAATATAGTGTTTGGCGATAAAAATTTGACCCGATCGTGGCGGATGATAATATTTTTTAGCCGGACGCGCGTGTTGTACGAAACGTTAAATGAACATTCACCGCGGCCTAAGATAATATAATCATTTCGATGTGCCTGTACGACACTAAATCACTAAATAACAATAAATTATTCAATTGTGTTCGGGGCTTCTATCGGATTAAAGTCCCACCTTTTTTTTTTTTCTACGAATACTCCGAAAGAAAAAATAGTATGAAATGATGCATAAATATGAAAAATTACGTTTGAATACAGAAAAATGCAAAACCAAACGTATATATTCGGAATCAAGGAGACGGACACGAATTTTTGGATAGGTTAGCATTGTTGTATAGTTATGGTTATGGTTATAGTTATGGTCGAAGACAAAAAGTGCACAAGTCATGAACATTCTATATTTTCTAATAATAATCAATGTGCACGCAGCTGCATCGGAATGGTGATGCGTTCGATTTCTCGTAAAAAGTAAATACATATGATTTACAATTCGTGCACTAATGCATCATAGTACATTCGTTTCAACCGCGAGCTGCAATGTTCGTACGGTTATACAAGAACCAAGGTAGTGTTATTAGTTCCACGAATTTCAGCGGTAACATGCCCAAATGGCGAGTGACCGGTGCAGATGTTGGGTTTTTCCTCTAGGTCTTCTGCACCATAATGTAGCCGTCGATTCGCAACAATAATAATAAACAATTACGTATTGGACTGGGTTTTTTCAAACAATGTGCCAGTATAATAATTTGTTTTTATGTTATTATCAAAATGCAATTTGTTTCCACACACGAATTACTCACTCCCAAGTTCAACGGTCTGAAGTAGGCATACAGGTAAGTATACTCATGCGGCCGTACACCTGTCCTTCGTACCACCGTCGGTCGCGGTGATGCAATGTTTTATACAACCAGGTCTACACGTCATTATACGGTCAAACGCCCATAAAACGTACTTCCATTTTACCAATTTTTCTCGTTTAACGAAATATTTTTAAGAACTATGACCTTCGCAGTCGATTATACGTAAATTTATCTCCAAATAACGAATATAATATTTCCACAGGGGACAAATTATTCGATAGCAAACCCATTTTTGTAAATGTTGTCTCTATCAAATGATAAACACTGATCTAAAATTGTACACGTACGTACCTACAATAATAAAATTGTATTGTATCCGGTAAAGACACTGAAGGTAGGCAAACTGATTGATTTTACTGCAGTGTTGCAGTTCCAATGCGTACGCCTGTTCTCTCGTTTTTGCTATACTTGTACAACAACATTTAAAAACGTAAATGTTTATCGATTGTCAATAAATTTTAAACGAAGTCGATAAATGTGTTTAAAAAAAGATATTGCCAAAAAATATGGTGTCCCGACAAGTTTTCTTTCAACCATTTTGAAAAATCGTGAAAACATAACCAAGCAAGTGCAAGAATCTTCTCTCCTCAGCTAACCCAATGACATCAAAACTTTTTACGAAAAAAGTACAATCCATAAAAAACAATGAGCAAACGAAACCAACTCGTAATATCGTCACTATCGCAGCAATATTAATGCGCGCTGTCGTAAAAAAGCTCGAAGGTTTTTCCCAGATGAGTGAGTTGGGCTCCCCAGGTGCTCGCCGCAGATTCTACACGTACCCAGAGTATAAAGGAAGTAGAACTTCGGCAAAACCGTAAGACCCTGACACGTCCGACGAAACGTTTTCGGTTTTCTTTCGTTGTTCGCGGTTTAATCGTACCAGCCGAACGGGTTAAGCGCTCACCGCGAGATATACAACCGTGACGGACGACTTAAAGTATACTATATTATATTATTGTCACAACACATACACAATCGAGTCCGTATAAATGTAATAGAAAATCCTTTAAAATGCATATTAATAAGACCGTTCTTTTCGATTACGCAGACAATAATAACAGCGAGTCATTTCGTTATCATAGTATTACATCGAAACTATTCGATTATACTTTTCTATGTCAGGCATTTCTAAAACGTGTTCAACCGAATTCTCATTTCGCATGCGAAACTATTATTTAAGTCATATCATTATTAAACTGCCTGTATACGAATATAGATATTATATAGTGACAATAGCTGGCCTGAAATAATAATTATCGATTGTCATTACAATGTGTGTACATAATTAATGTTCATTATTGAATAATATCGCGTACACGTGCGCGTTAAATTGCGTACAGTCATTTACGTTTGGCCATTGACGAAAGGTTTCGGTGTAGGATTTCGTATGCGTAACTTTTGTCCAGTCACCGTCGGCGCCAATGCCGGTGTGCACATTTAATAAAGTAAATAAACAATAACGACTGTTACTAGTAACAGCTGGTTGCCTATTTCGTGAACGCCTCCCAAAAGCGTACATTTTTTTCGTCCTTAGCACAAAAACAATATAGTGTTGAACTGTGAGAATTAATCCCTGTAAGTGTATAGCGCACAGCTCGCCGATACTAACGGTTTTTTTTCAGGACCACCAAAACGAATGTTCTAAGTTATAAGTCATAACTCATAACTTATAAACTTATAACATACTGAAAACGAACACATTAATACAATAATATTCGTGCATAATTAATATCATTATACTTCAATATTATTATATTATGTACTTATCGTTCGGTTGTCTGATATCTTAATGGTTTTCTAGAAATACACATGATATTGAAATAAGTATAGTATACAAATTATATACCTAGTTGATAATAACCGAAGGTACCTAAAACACGATCAACTATAGAATATACAGACTAATAATTGGTTTTTTTTTGTCGTTAATCCCAATAGCTATTTCAGGCAACTCACAATACAGTTCAGTGGGTTACATTTGTCGCCGTACACATTCTATTATATAGGCGGAAAGTGAAAGCCAGCACTGGAGAAAAATGAACTGTTAATTTCAACGCATAACTGTATCATAAGGGAAGTTTTTCGGGTTCAATAAGGCTCGGACATTGTTGTATCGATATTCACAACTTATTATTCACTCCCCCCTCTTCTATTGAACGATTCGTTCTAATACTAGAATGTTTAAAAATATACAGGGTACAGGCCATGGGTCGAGGGTTGATGCGGCCGATAAAGTATAAACCGAATTTTCCATTACCCTTGCCCCATTAGTGCCACTGACGCGAACTTTATACACTCGTCGTCAGAAGAATTAATGTCATGTGTAGTCCGTGTCGCGTTTTACCGATAGAAAAGTATCGGTTATGGAAAATTCACACACGACAACCATCGCGCGCGTGTACCGGCGAATCAGGACCGTCCTTAGGATTTGCGATGCCCAGGGCTAAAATACTTTAAACACCTTTTAGATATTAAATCATCTATCTATAAACATATTATAATGATTAATGACATTAATAATTCTTATCATACAAAAAATTTGGTAGGTACCTCAGACACTACCAGAACTCAACACATCAGAAAATAAAACCAATTTTACTACTTTTTTCGAGCGCGAGGCCCCAAATTTAAGCAAAAAGCGCGAGGCCCAGGGCATGGACCCTGCTCCCCCCTAAGGACGGCCCTGGGTAGAATATAAGAGATCCAACGTTAGGTTAGGCGCGTTTGAAAACTGCGACCGTCCCACGGCAACAAAACGGAACGATTATTGTAACGAATTAGCGCGTACAATATGCACGGGCGCCTACACGCGTTCAGTTATGTCACACGTAATATCGTGTACGCGGTGTCTGTAATCCGACTCGTCGTGACCTACATACGTGTATAATAATCGCGTCAAACGCACGACACGCCGAATCCATAATTATTGTGTATCATTATTATGGTATTTTTTCTTTTAACGTTATTTAATAACAAACGATAGTTTTCGAATAATATGAAAAAAAAAAAAAACTGCGCGTGTACACTAGGATGGCCCTTAGCTTACTCTTGTAATTTTTAATTTTTATTGTACACTTTGCGACTTGTACACTTGTAAATACCAAAAAAAAGAAGATCTGCAAAATTTGAAATTAATTGTTCGAATTTAAGCCGCGCCCCCGGGCACTTGAAGTTGAGTAGTTTTGTCATTTTTTACGAAAAAATCTAAACATTGTGTTATAAATATTTTTTTTTTCAATCAAAATACATTAAACAAAAAACATCGGGTAGTTAATTTTATGAAGATTTCAAAAATGTCACTTTTGGCATTATGACATCGTTTTTTACCGACATAATTACAATTTTATGTAAAAAATAAGTAAAAGCTCAAAAAATTGGACTAAATGGTATTTTTTTGTTTTATTGCTTATCTTAGTAAAACGGTTCAAAATAAATAAAATTACGTATATACAAAATTGTTTAAAACTAAATGTTCTAAATATAATACCTAATGATTAAAAATAATGTACACCGTACGCACTATCCGCGGCGGTAGCATTCGGCAGTATTTTCCAAACACCGCGTTCTTTTCCTTCGTTTTTTTTCCGATTTTTTTTCTTTTTTCCATTCTGGAGATGACGTATTCGCGTATGTGTCCCGGGCGGGACCGTGAGTCGTAACCAACAACGCCGCTCAGGATTTTCATTGTTTCCACGGATTTATTTTTGTTTACGATTCGAATGCGCAACCGGAGCGTTATGTGACGGCAAATAATGATTTATATTGGCCAAAGACGGCCGATCATCACGCTGCGCGTTCTCCCCCGATTGCGTGTCGAGTGCGGATTCGATTTTTTTGTTCTACCCCAATCGTCAATCGTGCGCACGACACGCAGTTAACGTATTATTAAATATTGCACTTCTGCGAGGCGATGTCGAGTCGATATTCCGGCTGTCCGACCAATAATAACATTATTGTTATCATCGAACTGCTGCGCGAGACGAAAGAATTATATTATTATTATTATTATTATTATTATTATTATTATTACTCGATAGCATAGTACAGAGTGCATTTTGTTTCTCTCAAAATTGTTCTTACACCTGTTGAATAGGTAGCGAAAGGGCTAATTTAAGATCTTGGCACTCCCGACTTTACTTACGATTAATTTTGTAACTACTTGATGAGTTATACTAACTACATGGATTTGTGGTACCAATTTAGTATTTAGATAAAAAACAAATCATTTAAAAACAAAAAAAACAGGCAAATGCAGTAAAGGGTAAATAATATTATAATAACAAATGACAGTACATAATACACTAATGGATAAATATATATGTTCCACGGTTGTAGATTGAGAACCAATATTACACAGTTTATTTATTTAACATATATTTAACATACATTTATTAATAATAATTCATAACATTTTTATTTTTTCCTAAAACTTTTTTACAGTCACCGTCAAAATTTAATTCCCTCCTCCCCCAAAACCACCCCTTAAATATGGCCCTGGGTACCGATGATGGTGCGTGTGCTCGTTTAAAACGCGACTTCATGCTGATAAGCGTACTTCGTTCATCCCATCCGGGTGGAAAATCCGTTGGTACACGATGTCATAGCATTATTACACGATGTGAGGGCTAGAACAACGACGATGTCGAAAACGAAAAGGCGATTATTGTATTGTGCAATAAAATATATGACGACAAGATCGGCTTCGTTCGGATTATCACGCGGTCACCGCGCACTACTCGGGCTCAAGGAAAATCTTCATTATATTAGGTGTAACATCAATTGTTTTCGGTCTTGGCGTTTGCGGTTTCGGGCATGAACGCGTATGTATGGTACTACGACAATAATAATAACAACGGGTAATGAGACTGCGTTCGTCCTTATTGGATGTATATTATAATAACGCGCTCGCACTGATCGCAATCGGCACGGGCGTGTAGAAAGAATGGAGTATAAACAGCAAAAATATTTTGATAAAGTTGAAAACAAAAATTATCGCGCGAATGATATATTTATGTATTTCGCAATAATCGTCTGTACGGTCCGCGGGGCGCCGCGACCGCGGCTATGACGTTGCATAACACTATATAGGCGGCAGGTATTTATTATATTATATCATATACGTGTGTGTGTCTTTATAAACCACAAATATACAGGTAACGGTGGTTATACGCGGTGCATCGGAACCGGATGGCCTTGCGTCGTTTCCACGTGTTATACAGACATTACAGATATATCTACGGGTCTATCGGCAACATTATATTACGCTCGAGAGTATAGGTACCGTATACGCGAGGCGTGTACATCATTACTAACATTAGTACACCGTTGACCGTATTCACGTTGCACCGCGGCAATTGCAGTTGCACATGCGAGTTGCACCACTGCGAAAAGTGCAGTTGCGCGCGGTGAGAAAATATTTACGCGGTGGTCGTTTCGCGTACGCCCCGGGCCCACTCACCGTCTCCACCGGCCCACCCCGTTTGAAATACGGTTTGTAACGCGTCACCGGCGTTTCGGGAAAATCTCCCTGCAAAAACATAGCGGCGGCGAAATGCGAACGGAACGTGACGGTAGTTTCCTTTAAACACGCGCCGCGGTCATAACACATTTCACAAGCTATAATATAATACCATACAGATATAATACAATACAGAACCAAATATATAAAATACAAAAAGAAAACACTACCATAAAAATAATCTGGATACCAAGTCATACAAATATCTCAGGAAATGAAAGAGCTGATACACTTGCCAAAGAGGCTACTGTGTCACAAAACGCAACCCCATGTCAAGTTTATTCAATGACCGACATCAAACAAATAATTAAAAAAATAATTCTCAATATCTGGCAAAACGAATGGAAAACTTCTAACACCAAATTAAACGAAATTAAAAATCACATCTCCCTTGGCCGAACAACACACTCACCAGAAAAGAAAGTTAAAAGTATTTATCAATAGGCTCAGAATAGGCCATACTAGATTAACCCACGCCTACCTAATGAAGAAAGAAGACCCACACATGTGCCCGACTTGTAACGATCTCATAACAGTTTAACACATCATCACCGACTGCAGAAAATACGAATTACAACGGAAAAAATGCCATCTAACTCACCATCTCGCTGAAAACCTCAACATCGATACAACCAACGTTCTCAAATTCCTAAGGGACACAGAACTTCATAAAGAAATTTAATTTAAAATATATTATAAGTATAATGTATCTATCATATTTAATGTAACCTATCTATTATGAATGTAAAAACTATGTAGTTTTGTAGCCAATGGCCCATAGTTGCCGAGGCATTTGTCACAATAAAAAAAAAAAAAAAATATAATACCGAGCCGCATTGAGAGATCGTTGGAATTCCACGACACATTTAATGGACGTTGTTTGCTCCGACACGTTCCTCGCGATAAACGTTCAGTTGAAATGTTTCAATAAATCGTACGTAAAAAAAATTCAATACGACTCATTATAATGGTCGCGGGAAAATTATGAATTTATTTTCGACTTACTGGGCGGACAAAATACTTTCCTTGGTACAAATTTCTACCAGCTGTATATATATCTAAGTACCCATTCAAGTTATTATACTGTTGTAGCTGATGCTGAAGTCCCCCCCCCCCCGCGGTAGCACCAGTCTATATTGATCATGAAGCGGTCAACGTCAACATTTTTAACGGCACATATGGGCATACCATAACAATCGGAATTCGAAACTTTCGGCCGGCCGCGGTTTTAAGATAAATAAAAACACGGGCAAAATCGGAAAATATTGATTTTATCGTGGAATTTTTCCATAATCAAAAATAATGTGTTATATTGGTGCCGGCGGGGAAATCCTTATCAATACATGACGCACGCGAGGCATGTGTAATAAATTCATAACTATCAATTTTTATTACCATTCGTTGATCGACGACGATCGATTTGATGGGCGTTCACAATGCGGTTACGACTAAAATAAAAATAACAATTTTACCGTCGTCTTTTAAATTCTGGTCCTGCAAGCTGGTTTTACAAAGCGAGGACCGATGGTGCACGCTTGTTAAATAATTACGTATACGACGCCAGTGCCGCGAGTAAACATTGCTATATAGTATATGCGTTATAGTATACAAGGGGGGTGCCCATTGGAGGGGGCTATATGGGGCACTTGCACACTAAAAAAAAACTTTGAACTTGTAATTGAATAAATACTCGTATCATTATTATTATTATTATTAGTACACAGTGCTCGAAGTGGCTCAAGATAAGTGGAGGGATGCCTTAAAATTCAGATTTTCTAATATCATCATAACATTCTTCACACCTTGTGTACCTATAATAATTTTTTTTGTATTTTTATTTTTTTTATAGTTCACATTTTGTTTATGCATCAAAACACTGCAATGTTTTTTTTTATCATAATTAATCTTTAGAATTAAACAAATAAATAACATATTTTCAAATTTAGTAACAAAAAAACTTATAAAGTATTTTATTTTTAATATTTTTTTGTAAAGATTTGAGATTAGGTATATAGTTAAATTTATAATTAATAATAACAATAATCAATATACCTAATATGTAATATAACAAAATCTATTATTATTATTATAAAAGTATTATTTAGTCTTAGGAGAAATGCGTTATTATAGACAAAACAAGAAGAGGGATGAAAACTGTAAATACAAAAAAGTAGAGGGATGCCATCCCTCCGTACCCCCCCCCCATACTTCGAGCACTGTTAGTACATGAAACAAAGAAATTTACAGTTCTTATTTAACGGTTCCGAACTATCAATTTGATTATATTTCATTATTTACTATGATAATTTTTATCATGTCATTAATAACATCTATGAAATAATATTAAACCTTTGTTTAATTAACACTTTGAGGATTCTTTCCCTCCCAAAAAACTTTTCCTATGGGTGCCTATGATACGACATACTATGTACCAGGTACCTATATACTTTGCGCGATGATGCATCGTCAATTACATAACATTCTTTATGCATTTTGTGCATTCATTATTTCACTATATAATATAAAACGTTCATGGTCGAAAGATTATTTAAATTATATCTTTATCTTTTTATACATACATTTGTGTATCTTCGTACAATCGGAATAATGAATAATTAAGGGCATCGATTGTTTTAGTAAAATCCAGAAACCATCGAGAGGCTCAATTCTCAATACAGATTCTACCAGTTATAGTTTGATAGACGTCTAATATCTTTAGAATATGGTAAGGTATATGACTATACAGTTAAAATGTAGTAAATCAACTCTGCTGTTCGTGTACACTGTACGTGTATATATATCAAATACCGCTCACTCATTCACTGGTCGGAACATTTAAAAAAAGAAAACGTATGAACTTGAAATTTGACATAGTGGTTCCCCCAATACATTAGATGTACATAAAGAAGGGATTATTCGAATATCGCATTTTTAAGTGTCAAACCCGTTTTGGGCTGGATGTTTAATTTTTGTCATTTTTTTCACATGGGAAATATTTTATTTTATATAACAATATAATAATAATAATAATAATAATAATAATAATAATAATAATAATATCAGTATTTATCCAACTTTGTTTTAATTATTCAACGAAAATGCGGAGCTCGTTAAAGAATGAATATTTATGTACATAATATATTTGAAAAAAAATATCAGTATATATTCAGAATAGGTATACGACGACTGTTTGATTTTTCAATCTAAAAGGTTTTTGTCTTCAAAATAGTAATTGCTCTAAATTAATTTAGTAAAATAGCAAACAGTAAATATATTATTAATAAAGATTAAAGTAACATTATAAACAAAATTAAATTAAAAATAATTGTGTTTAAATACTCTTAAATAATAACAAATTATAATTGAATATATAAATAATTTATTAAAATTAATGCAATTTTCATTTAAATAATTACATATTACGATAAATAAAATAAAAAACGGCGAAACTCCTAGGTCGGATGAGACTGTATGGTTAGGCGAGATACAAGAATGGATTGGTTTCTGTATTTTTCATTTAAACTTGAAACCAATGTACTATTGCTCTCGAAAAATAACGATTCTGACTTCTGAATAAAAGAAGTCTTGTGCATCAGGTTCAATTTTTAAAGATAGTTGATATAGTAGTAGAACCAAATATCTTAATAAGATAGTTTTATACGTTTTATAAGTACCTACTTAAAACCAGCCAAATTTATGAAATTATGTACGGAAAATAGTATTGTATTTTATTAATTTTGCCATTTAATTTAATTTATAGAATATAATTTTTATAATTATTAAAATAAAGTTAATTTATAATTATAATTTTAAATTCTAATCGAAACTGTTATTATATATATATCTCATATAATTTATTATGTATAAGAGGGTGAAACCTTAGGTCGGGTGAGACTAAACGGTATGGCACTCGGGTGAGATACAGAGTATTGCTATAAATCTCATTTTTTTTTAAAAGTCTGCATCTAAAAAGTAGTTGGATTCGAAAACCAAGTAATATTATGAGACTTCTGACGGCAATTTCATAACAATAACCACAGTCCATACGAATCTAATACCTGTATTTAATTTACTATTATTATTACCTATATGTGAGCATATTCGACCTAGGAAAAATCTTATTACAATTTCTCGTTCACATAAACGCATCGAAAATTATGAGATTTTTATTAAATGCTAATATCAATATAATATCAATAAATCGATGATATAGGTATGTTTCGAGTAGCTACCATTAATTGCCATAGTATAATAACTTGTACCCATGAAAATAAACAAGTCGATAGTGCGGAGTGACGAAAATTTAAGACGGTGCCGGGTTCGATTCTCGACCTCGATTGAAGTTTTTCGCACGTTTTTGCCATGTTTTTCTCTATTCTTCGGAAAACTGTTTTAAAAAATGACCTTTTATGTACCAACTAGACGGTATTACCATTCAGAAAAGTTGCATGTTTGTATACTTTGGAGTAATCCTTCTGGTCGAAATCGTGTACACAGACACAAAACAAAAAAAAAAACCATGATAAAATCAATCCATTCTTCGTTCCACTCAAAATTTAATAAAATATAAATACTTCTTTGAGTATTACGTAATAAAGTGCTAATGATCACGACCCTGGTTTCGATTTTAAAAATCATCGTCAGGTACCTATTTTATTTATTGTTGCATGTATTTATTTTATTGAAAATTTGATTAGTTTTAATAAATTATTTATGTATTCTATAATAATTTATTAACGATTAAAGGTAATACGTCCTATTTATAATTAATTGTGTATCAATTTGTTTTTTCAGTGGAATTTTATACTTCGAGTACCGAACTATTCATGCACTGGAACGAGGAAACGATAAAAAACTCGGAACAGATAATTGTTAATTGTATATTTTTGATAATCTGTACAGATAAAACGACGAAGGTTATTTATTGTTTGCAGATTGCCATTTTTTCGCCTATGCCTCAACAACTATAGGCGAATTACCACGATAACTAATAGATTATAGGAAGGCCTTGCTTTAGACAACCTCAACATGAATCAATCTTAATCATTTCGGAAAGAAAAACAACGAAAATCGGAAATGAATAAAAAAAATAATTTTTATGAAAACAGTAATTTGAGTTTTAATGATAAAGTACTGTGATGAATAAATCGTTTATCTTACGAGGTCATACATTCTTCGGACATTTATTTGGTTTCTTTAAAAATACGTAAATGTTTCAGTATACAATTTATACATACACTTGTATTTATCGAATGCGGTATGGTATAAATAATAACTATAAACCGATTTCTTCCATATGAATATACAGTGAACGAAGTTTTAAGAACAATATATTTATAATGTATACAAATATATGTACACTTAAATATATCTATTAGATATCTGAGCATGAATGTACGTGCCAGCATTACCAGTAGGTGTTGGTTGAATACTTGAATTCTGCATTCTGGTTAAAAACCGGTAACGATCTTAAATAGTCCTATGCTCGGAAACAGGTATGTGTGACTGCACTAGTTCAATAAAATTAGAAGACTTTACTTTTGACCAGTGCACTTTTGCTTTCCATTTAAAGTCTGGGTGTTTTAACGATGCAAACTTCTGAGCTCCAAGAACTTCAAAGAGTATAATATATTACTCAGTGAGTATACGATTTGCTAAATTGAACAGAAAATTTGTTTCCTACCTCAAATCGGACAAATTAGTGAATTTTGTTCAGTGCTGATCAAAATCATATTAAATAGCACAATACATTTGGAACTTTCACCGTTACGCTTCGAAAAGTACAACTTTAGGCGTAGACAAACGAAACACCCGAACCGTATTTTCAAACCCAGCAGGTAAATTGCTACTACAAAATAATATAATTAAATTAACGATATAATAATACATTAGTTAAAAAATTAGGCCATTTCAACATTTCACTATCAAGCCCTAATTCCATAATCTCCAGTTGTTTCTGACCGGCGAGTGTAATATTCAACAAACATTACTACTTTTATCACTAGTTGATTGGTGCTATAATATGATTAGACTTAAATAACTGCAATTTGATAATCTACCACCTTATAGAATTGCATTATATTGCGAACGATTACTTTCACGTACGTATCTACGTATATGTATTTGCAGTATACATATTACAATTTACAGGCGCATTGCAGACTACAACATATATATGTTGAAGACATGATAATACGCAGCCGATGTAGCTGCAGGTACCTCCTGCGTGATTGCAAACGTTGCGATTTACGACATTCATTTCAATATTATAACGTAGGACGTACATGGTGTATAATCAATAATGGTAATAGGCTTCGGTTAGTTAATGTCTAGTCTGGATGTGCCGGTGACGTGATTAAAAATATATTCAAACGAATTCCACTGCAAGAACAAAATTAAAAACCTATTAAATCTGATACACAACCGCTATATACGATATTTTAATTAAATATCAGAACAAAAGAAAAGAAGATAGAATTTTGACTTTGAAAATATGTTATAAACGGACGTTCGTATATGCTGTAAGTTACGAGTATAGTAATTAATAATTATAAAAAAATTATCTTGTATTCTGATAAATAAAAATTGCAAACTTTGCCTTAAGTTATGAATGATTAATAAAAATAACCATTGATAACTTTGAAATTATAGGAAGCCAATACCAAAATTGGGATTAGTCCCCACTTCCGTCCAACAGTGGAAGGTTTATGTGGGCCTACCCAAAAAGAAATGTATAGCTACGCCCCTGCTGAGTCCATTTTCGGAATACATCGACCTGTTACGTCGAAATAAGAATGACAGTTTGTGTACTGATGATATTGTAAATAAGCGAAGCGTCCTATGCAGCAGAAATAACAAAAACAAACAAAATAATATTACCTCATGGCGTTACGTGTAACCACTAATGGTGATTAGATGTACAGTGTTTGTTATAACATGTTCGTCTGCGGACCGTGCGATCCGCACTCGACGAGCTCAGTCGAGTACCACCCGTGTATTTTACGTGATATCATTGTGAAAATATAACTAAACACGGGTTCATGCCTACATTAACTGTTTTCACGGCGACAACAATGCCAAAGTATTAGCCGAGGTATTAGCGAAGGTCTTAAAAGTACGAGAAAAAAAAGCGTTTTGTCCGCGTGCGAACATTATTTTACGCCCTACAGACACCAGAGTCTATGCTACATACGCCTATACGCGGTCTTTGTGTCGGTGCGTTGCCCACGCATGAATCGGCCCACGTGGCCTTGACCCTTGACCTCTCTAGAGTTGCGTAACTACAACGAGTTTATGCGTGTACGCGATACAGTAATAATGTGTTGGTAGTGTAGTATGTTATTTATGCTCATCTTATTATGTACAGCCGTCCGTCGACAGTCTTATTATATAATATACGAATCGCACGGCCGGCCATTAAGACACCGAATACGGGGCCAGTGCTCCCAGCGAAACTTCACTAGTGGTCGTTCATAATTTGTTAACAGTCCTGATATTAACATAAACATTTTGCGTTCCATAACACCATCGCATAATAACTCGATTATGCGTGCACTGTGAGCTTATAACATGTTCCGATTTGTTCGAACCCGTATATAGAAGCTGCAGGTACTGTTATAACACGAATATTCGTCGTAACAATTGTACGCATTTCCCCCCCCCCCCCCGTTCCGTCGTGTACTCTGTACGAATCGCAGGTGGCTTAACTCATTGCGTGGTTCACTTTACCGCTGTTACAACTTATAGTATCGCGGCGAGTGCGGAACAAATAACGAAAAGTACAAGATGTATAATAACAATTGACGATGATATATTTATTTTGCTCATCGTAATGACGTAGGTACGCGAAATAAATCGGAATATGATATGCGCAACAATGTACACTCGTACACCTTAGCGCGTTACCTTGTAAGAGAAAGATAACCATATACTCCTCACGTTAACAATATTGTGAGACGAATCGTTTTTGTAGTACTGTACGTTTTTGGAATGTCTAAAGGTTACGTCAAACGTCGCATGTATGAAACGCGCCCGTTTTTGGGATCTACCTTTGTGACATTAAATAATCTAAAAATTATGAAAAAATACCTCGGAGCACATCGTTGGAATTTAGCTCTGTAATGTAATATAGTGGCGGCACAGATTATTATATTGATTTATTTGAATGAGTAAATTAGTAAACCACACAACATCATAGTACAACGCACAAGTATATACACGTAACACGTGTCGAGTAAATTACATAAATGGGTTAGTTGATCTAAATTATTTTAAAAATATTCTCCAAGCGTACAATACATTAACGGATGATAGAGATTACGATGATCTTGTAGGATCGAACAGAATCACATTAAAACTGAGATATTATCGAAAACAAATAATACGTGTAAACTACTGTACTAGTAACGTTTCACCATTATATCGGCACTGAACGACAACCATTCAGGTACAGCTGTATTACTAGTATTTCAGCTGTATTACGTCTTAACGGAAACGGGATTCGCATCTTCGATCGTCTTACCCGCGAGTAAGGCACCGTACCTATTTCGCAAACGGAATCTATAATTTATTGGACACAACTTTGCGAATTATGAACACGTCTAACGTTGCAAAGCCCCGACGATTATACCAGCCACATAATGTGGTGTTATGATAAACACTATTTCGCACAACCCATTATTATTGTACTCCATTTTAGTTCTTACACGCGAGTAACACACTCGTTTGTACTGCATACGCCTCCAGCGTGTGTTGCATGACGTGCACAAAGCACGTATTTTATTTATTAAGCTACGTATGTCTGTGCGGTGAATATTTTCCATGAAATGTTACTAACCCGGTCGTCGCAGCAGCACCACGGTGCCGCATTAGGCACCGGAGTAATTTTGAAAACTATTCGATAAACCAGATCTCGCCGTGCGGAATCATTAGTAAAAATTATGTGTTACCGTTGCAAAATAATCGTCTCTGGCGCGTATTTCAGATTAATTGCTGGCGGTTTTTTTTTTTGCACGTGAACTGGTCGGCGGTTTTGCTGTTCGAGAGATTGCCGTTCATTTGTGTTTCACAAATCTACGCGATTTCATAACAAACGCGACTCTACGTTCAGTGGTATATCATCCGTACGTGCTATTTTTTCAATTGCACTTACGCGAGAAACAGATAATTTTTCAGGTATATGTACTGTATACATGTCTATATTCAAAGATTTGTTAATTTATTACGGAGACCTTTTTTTTTTGTTGTTTTCTGAGAATATAAAAAAGTATGTTGCACAATAATAATCAAACAAATTTGAATAAAAAACCAAACACGACTTAAAATCGTCGAAATAATACTTATAACATCGGACGTTTGAATAGTGTTGTACACGGGTACGGAACGTTACGTCTATAGAGTATAACATTATGTTTATCAGGCGCATTTTACGCTCTAGTCGGTGAGTGATCGTGAGTTTGGGAGAAAGAAGACGATCACATGTTATTATGTGATATTTAAGACTTGTGCATACTAACTAAATAAAATTATTTAAATAAAACAGCGTTAGAGTGCATAAACAAAACACGTTATGCATTATTTTGACGACTTGACGTACAACGATGGAAAAAAAAAAGAAGAAAATGATTAACTAGACATTTAATTGGACTGTAATATACGAAATAGACCAACTAGCCGGTTTTAATGAGTGTTGTTGAGTAATATTATACGAGCAGCGAGGTACCGCTCATAACCGCGCGTACGGTACATTAAACGTACCAGATTTTAAATAAAACATCTCATTTACATGCGTAATATGTTTGCCGCACCGCAACATTGTGATACCGCTTTTTTAATTTTATTGCATTTTGTCAAAAACAGTAGTTTTACGTGTTGGTACATAATACACAAATATGTATATAGGTTACATTGTCTTTGAAAAATCGCTACGTTGTCCGAATATGTATAATATAATAGAATATGGATCTCATCAGGACAGGGTGTCCCACCGGGATTCCCATAGCGATATCTCCTGTGTTAAAAGAAATAGTCAAATTCTGTTTTTTTATGAGCATCGCCGGGCAAAGGCAATTTTGTCGACAATAGTTAGGTAATAAGTGTATTATTAAATAAGTCTAACAATTCAATAAAAATGTTTTTTTTTTAAAATTTTTGTGAAATTCGAAGAAGGTCATTTTATAGGACTTCTTTTCCTGATAGTTTCTACGGTTCAACTTTCAGTTTTCATTGGATTCATAATGTTTGATCATTTTTTTTTTAGTTTACAAAGAAATAATGTAAATCAGCGATTCTCAACCTTTTAATGTCCGAGTACCACATTCACATTTTGAACATTTTCACGTACCACCTAACTAAGTAAACTCTGATTTTGCTTACAAAAAAGTGTAAACATTATCGGTTTTGTATGAAGCGTTTTATTAGGTTTGATTAGGAACTATATAATTATAAAAATATTAACATTTAATGAACAAAAGTAAAATTAAATATATATAATTATTATTAAAAACAATTTGAAATTAATTAAATTACAAGATACTAGAAGTACTAGGATTACTAATTACTAGATTTAAAATTCTTGAAAATATCAAAATCATACAATTCGATATAATAACTCTAATCTAGGGCAATAATATGAACTTTTAAATAATTATAATTGTAATTGTAACTAATGACCATTGTTGTTGTTGTTATTCAGATAAATAAAAAAAGAGAATGTAGGGATCGTATTGTATGGTTTGTTTTATATGCACGAGGTCGTCAGTATCTGGCTCCTTGTTGGCAACTTTAAGTCTAAAATCATTTTCTACGTTCAATTCATTTCTACACTTATTTTTTTTTTATAAAATATGTGAATTAATGTATTTATATAACGTGGACACAAAATGGATTAGAATTGTATTTTTCCTTTTGTGATTTTTCTTCACGTACCACCCTCGAGCTTTTTGCGTACCACTAGTGGTACGCGTACCATAGGTTGAGAAACGCTGATGTAAATTATAATCACCTCGTCGTTTTTCCGATAAGGTTTGCCGATATTATGATGTTGTTATTTAAAACTGTGTAAACAGAACACTATTTTCTTGTGAACTAAAAAAATTATAAAAAATCAAGAGTTAAATGAAAACCGAAAGTGGAACCGTCAAAACGTTCAGAAAAACAAGCCCCTATAAAACGGGCATGTTCGAAATTCGTAAAAGTTATGGGGTGAAAAGTGAAATTTACCAGACCATCGTAAACGAAATCGCCTCTGCCGGGGGAGGGGGGGGACCTGAACTCGATTGTGTCTGTCAACGCGGGAGATATGGCCGCGCGGGAATCCCGGTGGGACAAATCGCACCCTAACTTTGACGGGTCGGGAACTCACCGCTGCCGCCGCCGTCACGTTGGCGCTGCACGGGGGTGTACGTAACGTTCTTCTCGCCGTTTTCGCCGTACGCGTACCGCCGCTGTCCCTGCGGCGCCGACGTGTCGTTCAGATGTCTGCACTCGTTGAAGTCTCCGCCGCGCTGCGCGAAATTCTTCGAGTCGCATTTGTCGTACGCCCTGACCGGGACCGGGCCCGTGCCGCAGGCGAACGCCGCGCAGACGCACACGACGAGCGGAAGGCGAAACGGTCTGGACATGACGGGTCTTCGGGTTCGCCGGGCCGTGTTGGCGGCGGGTGGGGAGGGCGCGAGGGCGGAACGACCCTTCGGACGGATTTTTTTTTAGAATTTTTTTTTAGCCCGTCCACAAACCGTGCGACCCGGAACAAACGATCGGCTCGTCACCGGCACGCGCGGCCGACGACTCCGAAGACGTTTCCGACGGTCAACCGCTAGTTTAGCGACGCGGTGTATTATTTACGGCACGTCACACGTGTTGCGCGATTTATTACTGTCCGTGTCGCGTTACGATCGGATCGAGTCTCGTTTCGGCGCGATCTTCGTGTCGCACGGCGGTCTTATCGTTGTCGGGCTGTCGCGCGCGATTGCTTTCCCACGTGCCGCGGACCCTGGTGCGGTGTTCGGCCGGTTGCGCTGATCGACTGACTGCGGTACGGTCGCCGCGGCGATCACGAAATTGTGTCCGTACGAATATATCGTCTCGCCGTGCACACGTGCCCCTCTAGAAAAAAAAAAAAATAATAATGATAATGATAATAACGCAGCGCCCGGCACGACGGCGGCGTGCGCGCGCGCTCGCAGGTGCACGCGACGCGCACTCTTTCACTTTCTTCGGCAAACGTTCCCGAGGTCTCAAGGCGGACGTCATCGTCGTTTGTTTGCCGATGACGTGACCGGTGCACCGTGCTGCACGAACGTTATTGGTATGTGTATTGTATGTATGGGTATGTAACACGCCTATATTGCATACGTAAGGGTGTTTTCCTTGATTTTCAATTTCAAAAAAAATTGCCTGGTCTCACCCCCTAAACCAGTGCGTACGCGTATAAGAATGAACTTCAAGAGTCAGTCAACTAAGGTTCACCCGCGAACAATTGAACTTTAAGTTTGAACCTAATATGTTATTCGATGTTTTTAGAAATGTTATTAAATTTCCGTAAATATTTCGTAATTCATTAGGAAAATCTGTAATTTCTTATTCGATATTTTTTCAAGTAAATTAAACGTTCTATAAATTGTATGACTATTCAATTTTTTTTAAGTTCTGTTATTCGTGAGTGATATTATCTTAACTCTAAAAAAACAAAATCACGCGGTTGTACATTGGGACGGGAAAACGTTACCCGACAATCAAATTAGAAATGTAACTGTTGAATGACTTACTATTGTGATAATAAGCAAAAATATTAATTGATAAATACAAATTATTTAAAGTATCGAATAAAAAAATTTGTCATAATTTATGGTACCTAACCGCTACATTATCATGTACCTTGAGAAATTAAGTAGAAATTAAGGCATTTTAATAAAATATATCAAAAGCAGATTAAAACGGTTTTCCCGATTTCATACAAACGATGGTTTTTTAAAAAACAATCTAACATCCTATAAATCAAGTATAGATTTCATTAATGTAAAAAAAGGACCCCTAGAAACCAAGTTGTGTACGCGTAGTCGTAAACACTATTTATGCGAATCGGACGTTTATGACCACTCTGACGCGATACGAATTTTCCGAGGAATTAGAACATGCGTGTAGGTGCAGATATATCATGTTTTTCGGATAGGGGGGGGGGGGGGGGTCAAGCATATATTGACAAAGAAAAGTTCATTGTATTTTATGTTTATATTTATATTTTAAAAGAATACATCGTTCTGTTTTCGCATACACATCAACAATATCATCGACTTTGGTGTTATTCGAGATATTTATCTATGTATAAAATGTGTTAATGTGAAAAAACAAGCCTGCGTTTTAAGGAGAGGAGGGCTTGGCAGTGATTTTGGGGATCCTCCCCAAGCTCCATCATATTTGCGCTATGAGAACAAGTCTAAAAATCTACCTTTTATTTTTTTTAATCAACACAACACAAGAATTAATACACACCTCCCGGTTGAATACTATACTCAAGTGTTGTAACTAAAAGTACTGAAACCAGTACAACAACGTTAGCTGAACGTGAAGATAAATTGAAGACCTCCCGTGGAGATTGGTGTATGTTACAAAAATGAAATTATTAATAATTATTATCGATCGATAACGTATTATCATGATGATATAGGTAATAGGTATACTGTATTACTGTATAAGTATAATGTGAGTATAATATATTTATTTAAGATAATTTTAATAATAAGCGACACAAACGTTCTATATTTTAGCTTAGTAGAATAACATTGTTTGTTAATTGTTTTTCTGTGGTAATGTGGAAATCATTTCTTTTGGTGTTTTCAAAATTGTATAAAATTGATTAATTTGTTCAACTTTGTGTACCCATAGATTAAATATACAGTGTATTTTTTTTTTTTATTGATCTATATAAGACATCGGCAGCTATGGCCATTAGTTTACATTGATTTAAAATCAGTTTACATTATAATATATTAAATTAAAAATTTTTTTTTTTATTTTAGCTTAAATTAAGTTGTATAGTTGTATTTCTTTTAAAAAATGGAAGATGTTGGTGGTTGATTGGTGGTCGGGTCCTAGCGCTTCTCCGATTTGTTGTGGTATATGGTGTTTTTTCCTCGCATCTTCGTGTTTCATGCATTCAGCAACTATATGTTTAATTGTGTAGTCTACACCGCAAATTTCGCATATGGGTGGATCTTTTTTTTCCATAAGGTGTCTATGTGTGATGAATGTGTGCCCGATACGTAGTCGATTTAATATGGTTTCCTCTTTTCTTTTTAGTCCTGGGTTTTGCCATGTCTGTATGTTATTTTTTATTTGGTTTAACTTTCTATTCTGGTTTGTCCATAGTCTGAGCCATTTGTGATTTAGGTACAGTGTATTTAATCTACGGTGTAACACATTAACACATGACTACAAACAAAGAAATACCTAAATGAACTACAGAGGTCTTCTTAGAACTTGAAATTCGAGCTAAGGATATCGTTTATTTTTCAAGACCTAATAAGTGATTAAAATTATATAATGAATTATATAATAAAACGATTGTGTCCAGGAGTCATCTAGTCATCGAATTTTGATCGGAAACCGAAGTCTACATACGCACGTATGTGTACGTATAATGTATATATATTTATGTGTCTGCGGTGACTGTTGATCTACACATAAATATATATACATTATACGTACACATACGTGCGTATGTAGACTTCGGTTTCCGATGTCTACATACGCACGTATGTGTACGTATAATGTATATATATTTATGTGTCTGCGTTGACTGTTGATCTAAATGATAAATATTTAATGGTTATTACTTATTAGTTATTACTTATTAGTTATTTTTTTATTAATGTTATTTTATTATTATCATAACTTTATTATAAAAATGCACGCTAACACATTTACAATGTCTTTATAGCGTGTTACGTGTATAATTATATAGCGCTGTGCGCTCTGTACAAACACTTATTTTAATCGAATTTTAAAGGCAACCTCATAAATTCCAATTCTTGGTAGGTAATGTAGGAACTAGTCTTGGAAATAAAAATTTGATTTCAATAATCCACACCATGGATAGACGGATAGTGTACAGCAGGGGTGTCCGACCTTTTATTACGGCGGGCCAAATCCGAGATATTCTTCGGAATCGTGGGCTTAGTGAAGGACCTAAATGAAACAATAAAATTGAAGATGGATAAGAACTATTTTCTTCCCATTTTATTATTTTATATTGTACAATTATTAGTTGTTAAGAACAACAACAAAAGAAATATCTATTGGTTTGTTATTGATAACTTGATCATTTATTTTTTAAATAGGAGATAAATAAGCTTGAAACATATACAATTTATACATTTTCAAAATATCACTTAGCATGGCAGGCCAATTCAAAAATATTGACGGGTTGCAACCGACCCGCGCACTGTACAGGATAAGTCAAAAACTCGTCTACAATGAAATGTGTCCTATATCCGTCTTAAGTAATTTTCACTCTATGTATTGTAGCCTGATAATTTAAATTGGGTCCCAAAAATGTATTAAAATAAAAAAGGGCTTGACCAAAATGACTGAAAAAAAAACTTTTTTACCAAACGAAAAATTTAATAAAAACAAGAAATATTTGTAGTCCTTGTCCCTGTGGGTCTTATAAATAAAACAGAATTTGAGTATCTTCAGAATTTCACGAGATATCGCAATGGGTAAATCCTGTGCGGGACATCCTGTATAGCCATATAGGTACTATTGTACTAATCGTTTTAACAATTTACGATTTAGTCATAATTAATCGTGATGTTGTATACATAAACTACGGACATTTGCATGCCAATTTTATAAATAGCTATTAGTTATATACGTTATATACATAATATAATATAGATATTAACACCTACTGCGCAAAAAAGTAAAATATATTATAAAATATAAGTCCCATTTTTGTCAAAAATAAGGATAAGTAAACATGGACAGGCTTTAAATAATGTTAATTGATGAGTAGTAATCCCTTAAAAACTATAACCCGTCGTGAGACCATTCCGTTCGAAGCCGGGTAGTTCAGCTAGTCATATATGTATTGTTATTTTAATTTATAGGTTTATCTGTAACTTTGAATATTTTATAGCACAGTTGTTTCAGTGATGTGGTGAACTTAAAAATCTTATAGGTTCATTTTAATCAAATAAAAATCAAATTTTTGGAACACGGGTAAAGATTACGTTGTCAAACAATATTAGGCAATTATTGATAATAAATATTGATAATATATAATTTTTTAACATTATGTTTAACAATAAACACTAAAACACCCTCGTACCAATTAACCCATGACATTTACTGATGGTTATAAATATGGCTAGGGACTTCTAGGAGTTTGCGTGTTTTTCAATAATCATTCAAAACTTAGTTCAGTCATATAAAAAGTTTCATAGCCATACGAGTTTTATGTTTAAAATTTGCAGTTGCATAATTAGCATATTTGACCATTTTTTATACAAAGATGTAAATTTAAAAAAAACATAATTTTAAATAGATTTCCTGGATCTGAGGTATTGGTTTGATGGTTTTATTTAAATTAAATAAATACATAAAATTAGAGTTTGTGTTTTGCTAGTTGATCTAATTATATCGAAGTTAGGAGAAAAAAAACCAATTATATATTACTACTAGTTTTTTAATTTTAATTACAATTTATAATGCAATTTATAATACAATTTATAATTTTTTAATGCATAATTTGTTTATCATATTTAGTGATTTTCCAGAGATTATGGCATAAATGCATGCATATTTTAAAGTATTTTAGGGCATGAAGTCCCTAACCCTAGTCATAACTTTTTTTCTATACACGTTTCAATGTTTAGCAATATTTTTCAAACATGCAATATTTACTGACCATTAATTACGAGTAGGTAAATATTATATTCTTCTAGTCGATTTCACAGCAGTTTACAGACAATAACGAAAAACAACTTTTCATACAACTATCTTGTCTTAATTATTGGAGTCAAAAAATATTTTTAATGATGGTTATTACAATAAAAGTTGTAATTTGAATAGTTTAATTGCAAATTAATACTCAAGGCGACAAATGATATTTTTTTCGCGCATCCGCAACAACTGCAAGAACATTTATTATTCAATTTTTACCAATTTTAATATTTATCTAATAAGTAGAGAACGATATATTATGTTATCTAAGTACAAATAATTAAAATTGATTATTAAAATACAATATTATTTATGGTAATAAATTATTAGAAATATATTGTATCATAGTAATTTTTTTATAATACAAGGAAGTATTATATAACATAGATCAATAGATGTATGTTTAATAATACATTTATCTTTGTTAATTTTCATAATATAAGTTATGGTAGGAAAAAGGTCATAAAAAATACCAAAGAGTATAGTTTTACATTTTTTTTTAGAATACCACAGAATATTTTAATAATCTCTACATCCGCTATTTTTTTTATTTATTTTTTCTATATCTATTTGAATCTCTTACTTAAATTTTTAACTGAATCGTGCAATTAAGAATCTAAAACAAAAATATCTATTATTTTATTTATCCTAAGAATAAAATAATGATCAATAGCTTCTTATTATGGTTATAGGCTATATAGTAATATTCCTGGCTAGTTTGATAGTTAATAATAATGTCACAATAACACATTTTCGCGTTACAAAATTGTTTACGTAAATAATTAAATTTTAGTTACAAATGATGTACAATATAACAATTATAAACAATGTACCTATAATTATTAATAAAACAATAATAAAAAGTTATATAAAAGTAAGTAGTTAAGTAAAAGTAGGCTAACGTATATATATTCATTATTCATATTATAACATTATTATTGTCATCGTTAACAAGCTTAGCAAGTCAAGAGTTTTGATTATTATCAATTATCATACAGAAGGTGGTATAAAAATTGTAAGATTAAATAAATAATCGTACGAAATTGTAGTAACAATAACTATACGGACGATGTGTTGTACTAAACAGTTTGCGAACAATGTACATTGGGTAGGTAATAAATTAGTTTGTATGTTAGTACGGCGGAACGGTCTGCTGCAGTCACTCTTCGGTGCAGCGATTAATCGCCGTCCGGCACTGCTAGCAGTCGGATGGGTGACCACACGACTCTAGCGGCGTTGTCCATACATACACCCACGTGTTTAACCCCATACAGTACCTCTGTACAGTTAAAAAATCTGTAAACAAAACCCGCATGGAGGGCTAATGGTAATAGTTGCCGGATCCTCCTTAAACAAGTAGATCGATAAGAAAAATTTAAAAAATAAATATTTTATACAAGTTCTATGCGGCTTTCGCGTTTATATGTAATAGGAAAGTAGAAATGGTTTCCAAGATGAGAAAAAATATTAAATTGATTTAACTATCTAATATTCTGATTCGATTACCGATAGGTTTCGTTAAGCTACCCATTTACTAAACCACATTTCACGACGAATAGGACTCTTTTCCCCCAAAACCGTGCCATTCCCTATTCCACTGATTTTCTTTTCCGCCAGATTTATAAATCGAAATTTAGTTATAGGAAAATTATTATTTCTGTATTAAAAAATTGCGTTTGTTACAAAAACGATTTTAAAATAAAATAAATAAAAATTCATCATAATAATAAAATATATTTATGTGTCATAGAGTTCTAATAATTAGTGCACAAAGAAAAATGATTTTCATACACCTACGTAGAACAAATAAAAATAAAATAGTACATTTTGCTCCCGGTCTCGAATTTGACGATCGAGATAAATACTTCTCAATTTTTTAAATAGTCTTAGTACACAAGTTCTACAAGATTATATCTGAAAATAAGAGTTGGATACAATTACTTTTTAGTTATTAAAAATATTTGACAAATAAGAGTATTTATTTCCAGAAAATAATAGCTGCATGTCTACGAAGACGTTTTGAAGCGCGTGAAAATGTCAACACCACACAACCCCCGCGATTTTCGATCGAGTAAACGTCAACGATCTTCTATGTCTTCTCCTTCGTTTATTATAATTAATTCGGTAGTACCTACATATGGCTGCTGTCAATTATCAATCTGGTATATCTGTTGACATTGCTATTATTGTTTCGCGAATCTCGTTAGTGCATGTATTTGTACTACACAGTGCAGTGTATACGCTTATACATATTAATTATAACTGTATTCGATAATTGTTCGTGCGCATTTGTTTCACGCACGTATATCCTCATTATGTGCATGTATACGATAACAATAACAGCAATCAAGAACACCTGTGGTTCAAACTTCAAATAATTAATTTTAATACCTGCTACAGTGCTACTGCCTATTGGATCGGTTTGATGGTAAAATACATTGTTTAACACGTGTTTCGTGCGGTCACATTATTTTCGTATTCATACGGTGACCCATCGCGCATAATGCGTGTACAAAAGACAATATTGCCAATTTTTATCACAGAATTATTCTGCTGCTACTGTAGATGACTGAAATCAATGAAATCAAGCCAAATAATCGAGAGAAATCGACCGAAACATCGTATGGTTAAAAAAAAAAAAAATACAATTAAAATATTAAGTTGATCATAAATGACATAGATAATAATGTACATAATTAATATGTTATATTCGTAAGTAGGTACGTATATATCCAAGTAAGTAATATATCTACGGTTCCATATCCAAAAGTCACAAGCGTGAAAATAACAATTTTACGGGACAGGCGAGCAAAAATAAAATTTTTAAAACTAAATATTATGTTTTTTCAATCACATTCTCGTTGACCTAATAATACATCAAGTGATGATCATAATAAATTTATAATTATCGCTATAATATGATATTTTAATAACCAAACAATTCTTCCTAATAGTTTTCCGAATATCCATAATATCTTTAATTCGCTTCATGCTCACATTATTTTTATAAATGATAAAAACGTCAAAAAGCTGTTATGGTATAATATTGTTATCAATAATTATTATTTACTATGAAGTAACAGAAAACGTAATATTTTTAATACTGGCTAAATCTTACTATTTCGTTGTAAAATATCAAGTTCTAGTTGTTACGTTTTAACTTATAGAGAATATTATTTTGTATGAGCAAATAAAGTGTTTTTTAAAACTAAATAACTAAACTAAGCAATATGGCTATGACTGCAAGACTAGTACAAACTATATATTCATACAAGCATACATAGTATACGTAATGTGATTTTTATAATATTGTATTATTTACATAAATAGAGACGATTAGGTTAAAATGTTAAATATTATATAAATTCCGACTTTTTAATCATATTTTAATATTGTTAGCGTATGTTATAAATGTTTAATTTTTGAATAACATATGTATCAATAATTGTTCACTACTGAAAACTACAAACTCCATTAAAATAATATTATTAAACGTATACCGTCATTGTAATTCGTAAATCGTAACTACAAAAAAATGTAATACACGTGTCACCGCAATTCAGAAATGTGATATGTGAATTGCACGTAGAAAAAATAATTGAATGTCGAATAGAGTACTTGAATAGGCAAGTATATCAAAAAAATAACAATTGCTTATTGTAATATTTTTAAAATAAATGCAATATTTAAAAAAAAGGCAGATATATTTTTAAATTAAATGATAAATTGTTCGAGTGTCCTTAGTGAGAATATTTTTTAATAGAATAAAATCAACATATTAGTGATAATTGGATACAATACTACAGGAAATTATAAATATTGTAAAACGAATTATCTATAAAAAAAATTGTAATCTTATAGCTACCTAATTATTCTTTTGTATACAAGTGTGAGTACAATATACATATACGTATATATTATAATATTATCTAATTTATTCGGTGTAGTTTTTTTTTTGGATCACTAATGGATTGAGAAAATTGTTTTATTTATAACTTATCTATTTATTTCTAATTCTTCGATCAGTCAATATACTTTTCGACTATTGTAATACTTCCATTGTGTTATTGTTCTAATTACATAAAACAACTTATGGGCAATGACATTCTTATATTTTTCTCCTTGGCAAACCTTGGGGGGCTTCCTCAATCTGTTTTCAATTCAATTGTATAGAGTATACGTGCGCAAGGTTGCACTTGGGTATTATAAATTAGCCCATTATTCGTTACAAACGGTCGTGTATTTACATTTACTTAACTCCGCTTGGTTGTGATTGTTTAACTTAATTGTACTGCAATAAACAAACGGCAGTATATATTTCCAATTATTTAATTGTTTAACTATAAATCATTTAAATAATACAAAAAATAAGAATCCGAATGAAAATCACCGTCTATTCTTTAGTGATCTTATAGTAAAAAGTTGACCTAAGAAGGAAAATTAGTAAATAGTTTTTCAAAATTATAATAATTCCAATTCTATTCAATTTCCAATAGATTTCAAATCCCTAGGTATACTTCAATATCTTAAAACTCCCAGTACATTAGATTATCTGGTTGATAACATAAGTTTAGTATCTAGTCGGCTTTTTGCTTTAACATTTCAACAGTTCCTCTAGTGGTTACTGGTAGGTATAGTAAAGTATCAATGTAGTAACCGTAATAGTTAGTTTAGTTGGTAATCGTTTAAGTTTGTACACAATAAAATAGAGAGGTGAGTAAAAAGAGGGCTCAGAAAGTGTATGTTACGGTTGAAAATTGGAAAGAACACACTTGAACACATAGTAATAATATGATAAATTAATATTTCAAAATAATTTTGGAACATCCCAATCAACTTCTACGATTGACTTAATGTATTTCTTGTTGTTGTATATAAATTGTCCATAGGATTTAATTTGTAGTTGTGCTAAAGTTATCGCTGCTGTTCATGAATTACGCTGCAGGTTATATATCATTCGGATACTAATCTAAGAGAACAAGCTTCTCCAAAACTATTCAAATTGTTTCAAATAAAATTAAAGTCCACAATATTCGGTAGAATTCCTAAATGATTGTGGCCATTTATTGAAATACATATAATTCTACCGTTTCCGGCATTTGCGTGTTTGGGTTTAACTGTGTATAAGAATCGATAGTAATATAATACAGTTCTCTTTTAATACGACAATGGTAAATTGGGTCGTAAATTCGTAAGCCTTTTCTCGGTTAGTCGGGACTCGGATAGAATAGGGAGTAGGCAAGGTTCCAGCAAAAAACAAATTATGTTTTTCTTTTTCATATCAAGTAATCTTTATTAGGCTCTTATAAGACCGGAATCGAAAACCGATAAACGTATAGTGTGATTGGAGCCTTACTTTCCCTTGATAATACGATACACAAAACGCAACACTAGATATTTTAATATTTTGAAAGAAATTGGCACCCTTTTCGGTACCGTATTTTTGTATGAAAGGTAAAGAGTTAACAGCCGGGACCCAACTTGCATACAACCCTTTTTTCCCCCGGGACTCAATTTACCGCTCTCGAAATGTTCACAAATTACCGCGGACTCAATTTACCTACAGCAGTAATGCACACGAAACGGAAGAATGTCAAACCGGCTTTCAGTTCGCACTCAGATAATATTCACCCGAAATCGGAAAGAAAAAAAAAACTCTGTACCATAAATCCACGCGATACGGGAATATTATTGTCGAGACATGCGCGTGCGTATCGGTTTGACATCACGTCGTCACGACCTACACTTTATTGTTGTTTTCGTTTTTTTTTTCTCGCGCGAGACCGGACGACGGCGGTCTCGTGTTGCTGAGGTCCTGGTACCGAAAACGGTTTGCGCACAGAAAAATCCAAAATTTTACGCACTCCACCGGCACTAACTTCATGTTATTGTATCAAAATATTATATATTATTACGTCCATTTTACCAGCTCGGACGGAACGTGTTTCGAAACGTTTCGACGCCCCCGGCCGGGGTGAGACGGCGGGCGTACGGTTAGTTACCCCCGCGCGGTGAATCGTCGCGATCCTCCGATCAACCCGGTACCACCGCTCTACCCCTCGCCACCGTGTACCGTACATTCTAAGCAGACGTACTTACACATTCAGCTGGAAGAGACGGACACCGCGCGTCGTATCGCTGCGGTCCTGGTGCCGAGAACACGAAACGTCTCAGAAAAACCGTGCACGACGAATCGATCGTGAAACGGATCGAAATAGCTGCGCTCCTGGTACCTAAAACCCTAAACGTCTCAGAAAAACCGTGCGCAACGAACGATTCGAACGTGAAACGTTACGTAACGGATCGAAATCGCTGCGGTCCTGGTATCGAACACGAATCGCGCACAGAAACCAAGTCCTGCGCTCAACAGATAATAATAATAATAATATGATACAAATGTTATACGACTACGACTACGACTACAACAATCAATTCGTCCCAGGGGCGCTGAAACCTAAAATCTGGGGAGAGGCAAAATCCTATTTAGACACCACCCCTGTAAAATATTTTGACCCCAACATTTTTTTCTTTTCATAAGACACGTAAAAAAATGTTATATTATTAATTATTATACGCATAATATGATTGCTGTATTTTATTTCTAAATACAAGTTTACACGACTTATTTAGACTATGTGACACGAGGAACAAAATAACATATCTTTATTGATTATGTATTTTATAATAAATCAATACACTTGACAGTCTACTTATGATTACTGGCTACTGATAATACACGATTTATTTTTATCCACCCAACATTGTAAATGGCAGTTGCCCAACCCGGTGTTCGGCGCATACATAGTGTTCGACGCTACGAATTCGTCCCAACGTAAAATCAACGTTAACCGTTATTACATTGAAGTATTATAGTCTTAAAATAATGGTAAAAATGTAAACAGTTTTAAAAAGACAAAATGTTCCCTGGTCGTTTTCATATTTTGTCTAGAAAAATGTTTTTTTTCTCATACCTCACGAATTTTTTTTAACCGCGTGAATTTAATAATCTAGCTGCTTTGTTTGATATTTTAGTAATGTGCGTTAATTTTTTCTGTAAAATAACACTTGTGTCTGGTTTCAAAAATTAGAGACCAAAAGCATTTAAAAAAATTACTTATTTCATACATCACTAATAAATATTTATAAATATTATAAGTAAAGATCGCATTCTCGCGCACTTGCAACTTTTTATTACGTGTTCCCAAACCTGTAGAAACAAGTTATAAATCCGAATTAAGTGAAGTAGATTAATTTAAACATTATGTTGCATAAAATTGCACGTTTCAAGGTTTTTGCATATTTTACATTTTATTTCATTAAAATGCATGAATTCGTATTTTTATAAAAATATTTTTGTACTTCATTATTTATTGTTGCAGTTAATACAGTTGTAATGTATTATACATATATTTGTAATCTGTGTTAGTTAATCATTGTCATTGGCAGGGCATGATTTACCAATATGTTGGCCCAGTACATTTTACAATTTTGAGCCTCAAATTGTCCATCTTTATTTTCTTCAATGCTAAAATAAAAATGTACGCATAATATATTTTTAAATTAATGCTGTATATAATTAGTACGAGTATATGAGTAGTTGGATCATAGAATAAATATTAGGTATATTATATAAGTAATAAATATTATATAGGTATCAAATTAAATGTTTTTACGTTTAATGTTATAAACCTAATTTTATTTCAGTTTTCACAAACATTTCCTTGCTTTTTGCTTAGAAAAGTGGTCAATAACATCATCAAAATTTAGGTTTGCTGTGATATAACGTTCAATAGATAATATTCCCAGAGCGTCTATATTTTCTTGACTCAATGTAGATCGTCATCTATTTTTAATTATTTTTAATGAAGAAATTGATCGTTTACTGGAACAATTTGTAACTGGTATTGCAAGAAAAATGTGTAGACACGTTTCCACGTTTTGAAATGCATGTGATATTTGCATATCTTTAATGAATTAAAATGTATCGTCAATGTTGATTAAAGCCATCGTTTTCGCGAAATCCTCATTATACTTTATACCCACAAAAATATCCAAGTAAAATTGTGTTTTTCCAAAATAATGATAAAAATGGTATATAATTAATTTTATAAGGCTGAAGTCAGTGGGCCCAGTGCAAATGTCCCATTTGTCCTTGCATAAATATGGCCCTGGTCATTGGACTTTTCATCTAAATGTATCTTATATACGATGTTATAAAAATAGCATGCTATAGAAACCGACGTACATAGTATGACTGATAGTAAACTGATAATAACAGGTGGCTATAATTATGATATATAGTGCTTCTATACGTAAATCACAAGTTGCAGGTACGAGACTCAAGTAGTTGTAGTTGACAACCGTAGTGCCCGTAGTTAATACTCATGTGATTGAACGAAACTGTTTTACATATTATCAAAAATATCTAATTTAAAATGCCGAAAATATTTAGTAGTCGTCCTTCTAGAGTAAAGTGTTGGATTGAAAAATATCCAGAACTTTAGTCAGACGGTCGAATGATTTTTTGTTCGTCGCGCAAACCTATTATAAATGCACATTAAAAATTTTTATAAAATATTGTGAATAAGATTACATTTTATATTCTTTGTACATTTGCCAGTAGGGCTTTAAGTGGATGGGGATGCAACCTCTCACAGTGATTTTAAAGCATTTTACGCGTATAAAAAACGATTTTTTTTCCGTAAGATCGTTCCTAACACTCGTCCCAGTGATCTATTATTTCCAATTTCTACTTAGGGAAATTTAAAACCTGTTGTTGAGTGTTTTAAAAGCCACGATTTTATTTGTAATTTCAGCAACTTTACTGCAATCCGTTTTTATGTCGAATATATTATATACCTTTATGTATGGAAAACACCGATCACTTTATTGTAACCAACTGAATTATTATTTATTAATTATTACCCATTAAACTGCCATGAAATGCACACGTTAATGGCAGTTGCCTGCTGCGTTATCAAAAAATAATAAAACCACGGGTACCGACCGATTGTCTGCTTCGCCCGGTTCTCGATACGCGTACAATAATATAATTCTCGGTACAACATGTCAAATTTTTGCTGTTATGTTCGACAACGAGAGCAAAATTAATTGGAAAAAAAAAAAAACATTTCAAATTGTCAACGTTCTCCGCGCACCGGTCATTCGACGGTGTACAGGTTACTGTGACTGAACGCTGATCTGTGCGTTGACTAACTGAACGTTAGCATTTTTTCGGTTTTCGTTGCGTACCGATTTTAGATTTTAATCATTTTCGTTTATAGTACTATAAGAATTTGCTACGCAAAATGTCAAGTTAAAACCTCTGTACTGCCTGGGTAGTAAATAATTCGTATTTAAACGACGATATTATTAATGCATTTTTAGACGTCGTACAATTATTACAAACATCGTTTATTCCACAAATTGAATTATTATATCAAATACTAATCATATATTCAGCCGTTGAAAACATGAATGACTTTCAAATTGTGTATAATAGTTCAGTTGGCAATGATGATATTGGGCATTGGGCTTTGTGAAATATCATCGTAGTGAAACGTGTAACTAAGTGCGTAGAAGTGTATGATAGTCTTCGCAAGTGCGGATTGGGAACTTTGGGTCATGCCATTTCGAGGTTTGTGTGCTGTTTTTTTTTTCTTCGCATATTCCATCCGACGTGTTGCACGCGATTTTTTATATCGACATTTACGTCTAATTGAGGTTAATTAATTCCTCAAAATTAAATTTAAATGATTTAATAATATCTGCAAACCTACGGAGACAAAAAAAATACTTAAAATTTCTTAATAATTCGCAAAAATTCTAGTATGATTGTTGAAAAATTCAATAATTTTAATCGAAACTTTGACTGGTTGCCATTTGGTCAATTTTGATTTTAGAGCTATAGTAAAAAGGACAAAATCGACTTAAAAAAATTCAATCTATCCGAATTTGGTATTCAAAACACCTGTTGCCATTTAAAAAACTGCAAGTTGTATTGCGCATGCGCACACGGAAAGATCTAAAAATGTAAAAATCATTAAGAAATGTGTATTTATGTATTGTATAGTATATATTATGGACAGAATTATTTAGTGTTACCTATAAAAGGAATCACACTGTATACTTAATTACAATAATACATTTCAAAATACATTTTTATAGTTTTAACTGCAAGATATTTGGTTTTAATAAAGGTTATCCCTTTCAGATTAACGAGACCCCATTATTGTACTTACGTGTAACCACGAAAATCCGAAAAATTAACTAATACGGTCTTTTGACTGCCATCCTGTAGCTACACATGACATTACCGAGTCGATTCTCCTGCATTTTACCGAAGTTGTTATTTATATTTTTATCCATATGATTTCGGCATTCTAATATAAAAAAAATTATTATTCTTGCAGCTTTATCATAAAACATTAGTCGAGTGTTGTGCGAGTTCCTATATCACCTATTAGAGGTGGATCCACCGAGTGGGAACTGTGGGTCATGCATTACGAGGGGCCACTTATTAGGGCTTAAACTGGATTATAACTTTATACTTTGCAAAAAAATTTGATCTTACATGTGTATATACACTACATTTTTAAAATGTATTCATAGTTATCATCGAAAAACAGATTAAATTAACTTTTATTGTATTCACTAGTTAAAGAAGATCTTACAAAGCAGTCAACTACTGCAAGTACCTAAACCAATATCTTCCGACAAAAAATTGGCAGTATCAATTAGTAATTGATAAAAAAAATCATAGTTTTCAGGGTTTATCGAAATATTTTGTAACTACTCATTTAAAATTGTAATGTTACAAATTATTATGATATAAGTAAGAATACAAAATGACAAAACAGTATTTAGAATACTTCATTTAAAAAATATTTGAATACTAGAGTAAAAATTGCCTACTACTGAACTCATTTTGTTAAACTAATTCAATTAATCTTCGGTTGATGAAAACACAAACTTTTTGGACATTTTTGTGTAGACGCAGGACGCACTGCGTTATTTTACCGACGCGCGCATGACGCGTGCTAGTTGACGCGAGCACAGAATAGAAAATGTACAAATCTAGTCTGAAACATGTGGGATTTTACCATAGAAAAAAGTTAAATAGAAGTGCAACTGCCATTTTTTTAGTTCCAACATGTGTTTACATATTTCTACTTTGAAACAGCACTGAAACTGTGAAAATGTATTCTAACAAAAAAAGTGTTCTTCACTCCACGGTTCACCACGGTGATCTGAAACGGATTCTGAACTTAGTTGGACTACACTAGGACTTGTCAAAACAAATATGCAAATGCTTTACAAGTCACGAGCCCTGGTGAACGGTGAATACCTGCAAAATGTGTATCACACTCTTGTCTCATGGACGTCGTAGAGCCGGTACGTAATAGCATGATGGACAATACTCGGACGCACTGATTGAAGTCATATAATGTTTAAAGGTACGTTTTCCTTGCAGCGTCTGGACGCCGCGACCACTCCAATTTTTTTACAAATATTCAATCAAAAAATGACCAAAACCAAATGTCTCGTCAATTTTTTTCTAAATTGTTAAAAAACTTTTACAAATCGAAATCAGGAATTAAGAAAGCATCACCAATCAGTCGATCTTTATAGGAATATAGATCGATCGCAATAAAAATGTAGTATACACGATACATATCTTGTATAAACTTCATGTTCTAGTATAAAAAAATGCAAATAAATAAATATATGTCGATCATCAGTTTTAAAATTAAGAATATAGCTCACTTATTGGAAAAGGTTGGCAACCTAAATTTAGATCATATAATATTTGAATGCAATCTATACCAGGGATGGCCAACTTTGATAGACCTGCGATCGACCTCCGAGTTTTTCTAAGTGGTCGCGATCGACCAAAAAAAAAAAAAAGGTCAATAAACAAAAAATATATTATATGTACAGGCGTGTTACACTTATTTTATTACTTTTTATTACAATATAAATTCACAGTTTAACACTATAACACTACACGTATTTTAATATATTTGATTACAAATTATTATTTTTAACTTATTACTATTTACTACTATAACTATACTACTACTTTTATTATTCACACACACGATACACGAGTCACGAATGCGATACTACGAACAACTGATCGTAGAATTACACTAAAATGTGTTACTCGTATAACTTGAAGCGCAATACTCTAATAAGATAATATTAATTTATACTAGGTATATATGTATATATTTATTATATTTATTGTAACTGTCATTGCAGACTGGTTCGATTTATCAGTTTATACGAACGCGATAAAGGCCATTAATAGGAAGTAATGCGGGCTATCCATCCTACAATTATACGAACTATCGTTAATAGATATCAGTGTATAATCTTGTTTTTCTTTTTTTTTATTGCCCTTTTTCTAAATCTAATTTTTATATTCGTGGGATATACAAAGATCCACAAATTGTTCAAAAATTTAAGAAAATGCGAAAGGGTGTCGCGATCGACATGAATTCATCTCGCGATCGACCGGTTGGCCACCCCTGATCTATACCATTAAATATATCATTGAATTCAACTAGGGAACACATCTATTCTGATGCCTTATGTACAGCAGAGTGGTACGCTGCAAATACCTTTTATAGTATAATATTTAAAAGTTTCATGTTGGCAACAAATTTCACCACCATTTATCGCGGCCCATAATTTTGTCATATTAGTATATTACCTCAAAACCATTCCTACATTGGTTCTGCGCGGACGTGTTTGTACGATATCGTCGATATGCTTTAATATGGATCACAAAATAATTTTAAATCAAATTTTAAACAATAATCGCATATCATATGAGTTGTTAAAAGAAGAAGCTGAAGATGATGAATTACTTTTTAATTTAACAAATCAAAAAAGTAATCAAATTAGTCCTTTATTTTCAAGAAGGAAATCTCGACGCTGGCGGTTGACGCGATGCACTGGTCCCGACAGGTGTTGACGCCCCTACGCCGCGTCAAACGCACATAGGAAAACGAACACATAGAAACGCATTAGACCAGAGACACGGCGTCTGGACGCCGCGACCAGACGCTGCATGGAAAACGTACCTTAAAAGGCTAATCAAAACGTACGAACACGCACTGATTTGTGCATTCGTGCACATTTCACGCTGCTGTAATACGTGTAATGCATTACCATGAATATTTTATATTGTACCACAATAATATGTAACTGCATGTTATAGGTAGACCTACATTTCTTATTGTCCGTACCACGTGCGGTGCTGCGTGTGATGAATCGGTATGGCGGTGTAATTATTACTACGTTCGTACTAATGGCGACGGCTGTGAGCATCAGACGCATTATAGAACGGGCGATACGAGTTAGGTACCCATGTGTCATAAACTCGTAACATTCGCAACGCTACAGAACAATAATGTTACGAGACCGCCGCGGCCAACCAATGAAGACAAACATAAAATATGCATATAAATGTGATCGAAAAGTCGTAAACCCAAGACACTGGAAAGAGAAAGCAAACGCCCGCGTGAAAAGAGTACAATCAAATTTTACATAATGGTCGCCTGAAAATAAAAAACGGTAAAATGGTTTATCAACAAATTACGGTGCCGACGAGTCACGCGTCCAGCGCGATTTTCAAAAATCGATCTAGTACTTACGCCATAGTTTTTGTTCAATCAATCGATTGTAATTAATAACGTAAAAAAAATGATTTGCTCCGCGTGTCACGGGTAGTGGAATTCGTTGCGCCTATATTGGCTGTAAATGAAATAATCGATATACGTTATCAAAATAATAAAATACTACGTCATAAATCATATTATTTGTCAATTTTCTCGGGCTTTCACGTGTCGACTTGACGTGGTTTGTCTGCGGATGATGGATATATTTATAACCTTATTTAAATATTATATATTTATATCTATACATTTTGATTTGGGTACAAGTTATTACATTATTATTCTCATATTACACTTTGCTTCGAATGTTGTATTATTATTTATTATTATAAATATTATTAGTATCGAGTTATTTCTGGATTGTGTACAGCAGCCGTATCAATTTTGTTTTTATTAATACACAGTGTGTACGTAGATTATGGTTTAATACAGAGCGTGCAAAGTTATATCGTGGACAATCTACTCAGCAGTGGTTCTCAAACTGTGATCCGCGGAGCCCTAGGACTCCGCGAGGGTAGTCTAGGAGGTCCGTGGCTCCCTGGGCACATCTGTATTAATTAAATTCATATTGTTACTATATTTCATGGTTACATTTTTTAATTTTTATATTCATATTCAATATTAGTTGGACCATACTTCCATACCAATGTATTATTTTAAACGTATAAAACCTTAAACTTTTTATAAATCCACATATTATTTTGTGTCATAGTCAAAATGAGATTAGATAAAAGTCGGATTTTTCGTTAATTTTACATGTACGATAATTTTGTTTACTTATCTACAAACTTCGAAGTTCTGATAATCTAATAATTTATTCAGTCACTGTGTATTATTGTTGTCTCAAAAAGGCATTTCTGATTTTTGGGGCTCCATAACTTTTTTTCAGGAACATAAGGGCTCCGCGAACAAAAAAGTTTGAGAACCGCTCTACTGGTAGTATTTTATTATTGGTTTGAGGCAAATGTTTGAAAATATTAATGCAAAAATAAAATTATTTATTTGAATAGAGAAAAATAGTATTAAGGGGGTTGCAAGTGGGTCATTTCTAAGGGGTTCAGAATAGGCAATAATACACAGATTTTATAAGTGCGTGCGAGCGAGCCGTATGCATGTGTGCGTAGTAAACGATCATTAGTATTAGTGTTGACTTGTCGGGCGCAGAGGCCCGGCGATAACGATTATAGATTCCGAGTAGTCAGATTAACGGTTAGATACCATAATTAATAGAAATGTTGAGACCACCAGTGCCGCGTTAAGCTATGTTGCCGCCCCGGGGCAAATTAAAATATGCCGCCCTTACAAAAATTAGAATTCAAAATTATATTCAACACCCTATTAATGACAGTCAGTAGCGTATTGACGAGTAGGATACAAGTGTAACATGCAAGAACAATAAATTTACAAAATACTCATTTCTATATTATGTGTATTTTAAATAGCACATTCTTACTTATATTTAAATTTTATAATTATTAATTATATATCACATATAAATTTAAAAAAATTACCAAATGTGACAAAATATTATCATTCATTACTTTTTTTTACTATTTTTATTTTATATTAATTTTTTCCTCGATTTGATGGTCGCAAACTGGTAGATAATCTCTGACCAATCAGTCTGTTTTAAAAGATCATCTTCGATGTTTAATATTGAAAGCGATGGCTTTTTCGTGGTATTTATAAACGAAATAATATGTACTTATTATAGTTATACAGTCACACAAAAAAAATTAAAATTATAAATTTTTTATTTTATGTTGATCCTTCCAAAATTTGCCGCCCCGTCAAACATCATAAAATTTGCCCCCCTTGCCCCCCGTTAAACGCGGCTCTGGAGACCACAGAATAATTTCAGATAACCGTCCTATAAATCGTGATACAGGTTATTCAACGATAATAGTAAAATTGTAAAAATAAAAAAATTATTAATTGAGGAATATTTATAAGTGACATTTGGGTCTAGGTGTGATTAATTGTACTTTTAGTTATTGGTAGGAACTTAATTAATAACGATAAACACTAAAATAGTAAGAGGATCTGAGGATACAATAAAAATACAAAAATGGTTATGAAGAAAAATTTTTGAATTTTTATTAAGATTTTTTGATCACGTTTTAACGGATAAGAAAAATGTCAAAAATTACAGATATGAAAATACTAATAAAACGTTTAAAATATTTTATAATAAAATATCACGAAAATCTACCGAAACCGAAAAATGTGATAATTGTATGTAAAGTGGTAAAAACTGCTCGTCCTGGGGAAAAAAATGCGGCAAAAAAATTCCGTAACCATTTCATCGTTTTAATTCATGTAAAAACGGGTTCAGAAAACGATACGGTCACTAGATCACCGGTTTCCAACTTTTTTGGTCATGCGAACCTCAAATTTTGTAAAAAAAAAACTTTGAGGCCCACTAACTAATAGCACATCCATATGCGTATGAATATATTATAATTATATAATATATAGTGTGCACATACGTCAGTTATTACTTATTAGCAGGCCCGTCGCAAGAAATTTTCCGCCCTTCGGCAAACGTAATGCCCCTTTCAATCAAAAGCTAAATATATTACAGTATACAATTTTATCAGATTATTAATATAATGAATAACATTTTACAAATTTAATTTTAAATTATTGTTGTATTTAATAAATTTCAAAAAGTGAATACAATATTATTATTTCCATAAATTAGTAAATTTACACTACTCAAATTGCTCTTATATAACAATATAGTGTTTTTTTAAAATGTGATATTCATCTTTCGGATTTATTAATGATTGCCAACCATTAAAACAATTGAATACAACGAAATTTCCATCACAAAAAAATGCCGCCCCAGTTTCATTGAAAATGTTTCCGCCCTTAGGCAATGGCCTAACCTGCTTAGTGCTTATGCTCTAGCGACGGGCCTGCTTATTAGGTAAACATACTGGTCATAATTTACAAGAAGAATTAAAAACTATTGTTTATAATGGCAAAAACTTTATTGTACCTATTCGCGGGTTAAAAATAACCTAATGAGATTTTCGATATAGTTCGTCTGCCGCGAGAGAGCCAATATCTGGATTGATACTGGAAAGTTTTAGCCTCAAATCACTCTCAACATTCAACTTTTTTTTCAAAAAATAATTAAAGTGGAAAGAGCTCGTTCGCACAGACAGGTTGTCGAAAATCCCATCAAGTGTCTCCGTGGTGTGCACGATAAAATCCGACGAAAAAGACAAATTATATCACGGTCCACGGCCCCGCCACTTGCAAGCCGTGTCCCACGGGTTGGGAACCGCTGGTGTATGTTTTTCAACTGCTGACTTAAGATCGTATTATCTCTCTACAATGCTACTACGTGCGACTGGTAAACGGCAAGATCATACGTGTGCGATTTCAACCAGTTTTACTGCTTCGACATGTAGTAAAAGTAGTTCTCGCACTCCGCTCATGTTCCGTTTATACTCTACCAAACGAGACATAATTGTATACAAGACGCAACTTATAAAATTATATGCGTCGACTGAAATTTCAGCAACTAATTTTCTCCATTATTTTCGAGACAAAAAAATAAAATAAAAAATAGAAGCTTATCAAATATTATTTTCACATGTTGGTCCACTGCGAGTGTTTTAAGTTTTTTTCTCCTCCGCACCGTGCATTAGGACGACGATGAGAAGCATGATGTTTATCGCGATGGGTGCGCACGGATGACATGCCAGCATGCCATATATAGATGCTTATACCATCGTTTCACCGGGGCGGACGTGCGAGAGCAAAACTCGACGTTGTTCGCGAGAAATGCGAAAGTGAATTTTTAAAACGATAGGTACGCGCGGATCGAACGACACAACGGTGCAAGTCAAGTTACATTTTTTTAAGTGCTCACTGCTCAGATGAATAGATATAAAATAGCTCACTGTTAGATGAATAGATATAAAATAGCTCACTGTTAGATGTAGACAAATACACCACCTTCGCAGAAAAATAATGACGTCTTTTTTGTCACATTTCATTTTTTGACCCTCAGAAATGTTGTGCTTTACCATTTCAAATGTTTTAAAACAGTCAAATCAATTCTCTATTGCACAATTTTACTAAGGTACATATTCCACGTTAAAAATATAATCCATCACGGCGCGGTAGTACGAAAGTATAAAGCATATTTTCTGCATTTTTTTTCACTGTACTACACAAGACATAAATAATCCACATGTAGCATTCGTCTAACAATTAACATTTCTATGTGGCTAAGACCCTTATAGACCCAAAGCTGTAGAACATATGATAAATTCTCCTACTATACCTTTTTACGCGATGTATGTTTTATTTTCTCACAAATATTGTTACTTTATTTTTTATCTTGTATTTATTTTATATAACTATCATCCGATCACAATATGATATAAAAAATATATATACTTTTTTGTATAATAATATTTAATTTCAATCTTGGAGAATGGTACCCGTGCCGCAACATATAGGTATAATTATTTTCCAGGCATCTGAACAGAAAAATGTTCATGTGTAAATAGTTCGTATAATATGTTTGATTTCCCCTGCAATACAGAAATAGTTCCATATCTTAACGGTAAGATTTTTTAGACCTAATCAAAATATATTATACGGGTAATTACTTGAAAATATTCAAAATACACTCGAAACAGGCGGTTATTTTGAATGATTAAATAAAAATTTGCTGTTATACAATCAAATGTCTATTCATGACGAGATTCACATTTGAATGAACCGGCGTTCCTATCTACATTTCATATTAGGTCTACAACTTGCATACAACACGACCAACCGATGAACGTATGTGTTAATGTTTGATACTAATCGGCTGATTAAGATTTCCTTAAAAAATAAAAAGCTTGTTCGGCCTTAATAACGACAAACTGTGTACAGGCGTCCCCATAAAGACACGTGTAATAAACGTATTTTCGGCTTTAGCAGTGATGCACCAACATTCTGTAAAAGATAACTCGCGTTCAAAGCTTTCACACAAGGCTCTGATTTAGGGAGTACGTTTAGATCAGTGGTTCCCAACATTTTTTATTCCACGCCCCCTTTGTAAATTTTCGAAACTCTCGCCCCCCCACTTCTATAACATGAAAAATATATCACTTTTTTGTGTACTTTAAAGAAATTATAAAATATCCGAGATAAATTCAATTTTATTGATGAAAATATTTATAAAATATAAATCATAGTAAGATAGTAAGTAATATAATATAATGCAATTTACGATTTATTAATGTGAAGACTGGTAACACTTTTCTTTAGACAATTTTTTTATGTTTGGCTCAATGTTTGTTTTTGCTCAATACTTTTTCAATATCTTTATCGATTATATTTATGTATCTTTATCAATACTCATTAACCGGTCGTTATTAATTTTTCATATTTTCCCTACATTTTAAAATAAAAACTGTATTTTGTAAGGACTGCTTACGCCTCCCTAGAAATGTTTACACGCCCCCCAGGTTGGGAAACACTGGTTTAGATTAATAATAATAATATTACGACGGTATTGACGTGATCCAATGGTTCGCCGAGGGCTCTGCGTATCGTCCGTCCGTGCTCGCACTTGCGCACTTGCAACACGTATCCCGGTATAATAATACCCATTGAATATAAATTTAAAATTCATAATCAACGCTACAACGCAGTGCAAACGCATTAGACGTTGTTATGTTATAGCTCCGGTGCCGCCGTTAAACAATACGAATCCGCAGTAAGAACTGACGTAACTGGTGATGGTATATTATACATTCATGATGTCTGCGCGTTATTAAATCCACGAAATTCGCGTGTGCGGACGACTTTCACTTTTTCAATTTTTTTGCCCTCGGAAAAACGAACCGGGTTGTGTTGTACTTTTCATTTTCATTTTCGTCCGCGCGGTGCACACCGTTATAATGACCATCGTAGCTTCGTCCGGTGGTCGTGATTCGACCGGAGGGACGCATAATTATTCAAATTTATTCAGTTGGACAGTTAAATCGAGCATAACTATTAATTCATTGTACTAAAAATAATATAAAGTTGATGATCGCGATAACAAGGAGTGTCGACGTCAGGAACGATTCAGCCGACGGTATGAGTAACAGCATTGATTATAGAACCAATAATCAACAGTACATCATGATGGATTCGAAATCGGGCGCAAGATCGGTCGCGTAATACGTTAAAAGTTCGCGTACATTTCAAAAAATACACTATCTAAATTGATAAATAAACAATCATAACAATTACAGCTCGTTGTAATTGAATTTGACGCACTTGCGCACATTTAAGTTCAAAATATTATTATTTTCATTTGAAATAATTATTCTACGACACTCGTTTCTTGTGCCCTATCGATTGTCTCTCATCCCGACCCGTCTGAAGAAAAACACTGAAAAACACGTACACTTAATTTTGCCCCATCCTTCCCTATAACGGATACATTTATTTTTCCACAAATCTACCCGGCAATGCCTTTGCAACGGTACGTATATTTTACCCCTAACATACACGCGTATAAGGGTGAAGATATTGGTAGTTGGTACCGAAATACAGACGCGGCGTCTACGTATATTATATTGTATACCTACGCTGCAGTAGTTCGTCGCCCGAGTGTGGGTCTAAGGCACCGCGTTTTCTCGGTCGACGTTTTTTCCCGATGCAATTAACGCAGTTTTCACCGTAAAATAAACCCACAAACATATTATTATAATCATGACGTATCAAAAAACGAGTGATTACGAAATAGTTATGTATACGTATTATTCATCGCGGTAAACATATTCGTTGGAAATTAGTTATTACAAATAAGAGTTTTTTTTTTCTCGTCGGTGTTTTTGACGCCGCACTGCAGATTTAACGAGTTCTTACGAGGTGCGGAAGATAAAAATAAAACCCCCCTCGTTATTACCTTATACTCATAATCATGTATTACAACATAATTTGAAAGTAGGTACAAATGTCTGTTATTTTTTTACTCAAAGTAGGTGCTCCCTATACGAGTATACTGCGTATACTTCATAATTACTCCCTATATTGCGTAGCCTGGTAACAGTTTTGAAAACTTAATGGAATTTTCAACACAATCTTAATGTAATCCTTTTTCATACATAAATATTTTTTGTATTGCAGTCTGCAGATACGTTCAACCACTCAAGCCCCCTGCCAGTAATGTATTTCAAGTTTTTTCCGCCCCCATCCCTGATGTACAAGTCAATTGACAAATACGAGTATATAGTACGATATAACTTCGTGTCTAGGGGTATAAGCGAATATTTTAATTTAACCATTTTAACCCATGGAGGTGGTGATTACATTGTTATCTTCTGAAATCCATCACTGGTAAATTATACACACAATTTGTACTAGATTAAAAGGTTTCTTGCACTTCTAATGGATTAAATCACTATAATAATAATAGATTTAATGTGAGGGGCAATAAGGCATCATCAATATTTATTTATTTATTTATGAACGGGCTAAGAGCCCAATAGTACAATACAATTTGTAGTAATGAAAATGAATAAACGCCAAACAATACACGGCGATTATATACAAGTAAAAATAAAACAATAATTAAACAAAGGTAAAAACAGTAATAAGTTATAACAGATGAAGTATCAAAATTAAAATCAAAAACAAAATAGAACTTACTAAGAGAAGCATAGGTGCTCATTACAAATGCGCATCATACGATGGATTGGATTATTTCTACCATAGTTGATGCTGTGGAAAGGAACAGCAAAGGGAGAATTAGACCTTATTAAGCGAGGGGGAACTTTAAAATTAATTAGAGAAAGGAGAGAGGGAGCATCCACACGTCCGTCAATCAGTTTATGCAAAAATACCATGTTAGCATCAACTCTTCTATCTGCCAGGGACAATAGTCCAAGTTTATTCATCACTGGCCAATAATCATGTGGTGGATGTGGAATTTGTAGAATAAATGACGCCGAAGAACAAAAACGCCTCTGGACCCTCTCAATGCAAGAAGAGTCAGCTGCCGTAAAAGGGTCCCACAAAATAGAAGAATATTCTAAATATTATTCAATTTATAGGGGAGCAAGATTTCACTGGAAGGGGGGCAGCTGCAACTCTGCCATCCCCGCAGCACCGCCTATTTATATCCTTTTATAACTTTTAAAAAATATAGTAACATATAACATGATCAATAAACTTAATTTAAAAAAAAACTAACTGGAGATAACCCCTTCATTCTAAAGTGATTTATAAACAACAATACAAGACGCGATACCCCTCATAAGGTTTTCCCACACAAGCAATGGACATCATTCTTATGGCCTGCAGTATGTATAGTTGTGCGTGTATACGTTGTGCGAAATGAACGAGTATATTTTTCGTGAGTGCCTATACGACGAGGAAAAATGTTCGTTGTTTGAGCAACTTTTCGTGAAATAAAAACTTAAACCGCCACGGTATTATATACTCATTAGCTAGCTTAAAACATTTTATCGATTTTAATGCATGGACATGGATGTAATAATAATTTGTATTATTCCTGTAACTTGTAAACACAATATAGTAATTTATTTCACACACACACACACACACACACACACACACACACACACACACACACACACACACACACACACACACACACACACACACACACACACACACACACACACACACACACACACACACACACACACACACACACACACACACACACACACACACACACACACACACACACACACACACACACACACACACACACACACACACACACACACACACACACACACACACACCATTAAAATATTACATCAATCGTACGCAACGCCTCGCTAATAAACTATTAACACCGTTGAACTTAACGCTCACGTGAAAAAAAAAAACGTATTCCACTCTCCGTGTCATTATTACGTCGTTAGCTAAGTAGGATAGTAGCTACTAGCTACACGCCTACGCTAATAAAGTTAAAATAAACAATAACGAACGGCTTGCGGGTGTACTGCAATATACAGTCACCGGTTGTTATCGACAACATTTAACCTAAACCGTTTCGCACTGTTATTGTAAACAGTGGCGTGGTGGCAAATTCCCAGACCCTGGCGCAATTATAAATAAAACCACCCCACCCACCCATGCACCCGCCGTAACAAGAATTTGAAAATGTTAAAAATGTGTTTTGTGTGTTTGAAGACCAGAACGTCATGGACTGTGGTACATTCGGACGTATTTTCTTTTTGGTATTTCGGTATAAGCGTAATTGCCTTTTCAAACAGAATAAACATAACTTATCTGTCTGATATACTTCATGGGGTCCGTCCCGTCAAACAATAATGTTAATCAAATATCATTACGTTCTGTATGAAATGTATTATGGTCACTTATTTATGCATAGGTAATTTTAAAGTAGTAAATGTCTGCATAATTTTTAGATTGATTTATAACAAACCTTTTGGTGTAAAATTGATTGACCATTCGTATAAACTTATTGTTTGCCTACGAGCTAAATCAGTATCTCGGTTATATTATATTATAATATTATACATGCATGGCTCTATAGTTACATCGTTCGAGAAATGCCGGAAATGTCACGCGAATGTCATATACCTATTAATTATTTTACTTATTAATACGTTCAATATATTATGCCAACTTACGTATGTACCAGGTACCCATTGGCCATTACCTATATACCTTTACACCTATAGCTACTCATGTATGTGCGCAAACTTGACAATTTCGGGATTGGTTAAATCTTAAAGTTGTCATAAAGCCATAAAATGTGATTAATGTACGCTAGTACCGTCTATATTATTCCTTTCATAATAGAAATACATTAATTTAACGAAAAAGAAAACATTGCTTAACATTGCGTACATCATTAGGTCTTTTTCAAAACTAATAAAAAAAAAAAAAACATAATTTACAGAAGCCCTCAAGTGACAGGATCAACACTATTTCACTAATTTTGTGGTACCTATCAACTGTCATGAGTACCTGCATATATATATATAAAAGGGTGTTTTTTTTTGTATTTTCTGGTAAAAAAAGGTTAAAAAACTGTTGTCCATCTACTTAGAAGTGTTATATTTTATACTGTATAACGCATTGTAAAAAATGTGCTACATTACAACACAAAATGTATCTATGTTCCATTTTTATAACCAGTTTATTAAAATCTTTGAAATAGTATGTTTATTTTGATCATGTTTTATATTAAGTGAAATATCATGAATAATTTATACGTATTAAATCAGTATTTCTTGTCTTCATAAACTAATTTATAAATTCAGAAAAATACAATCACTATAATGTTCTTTTTAAGTCTTGAATATTTGAATACAACACTGATTACATGGAAAATGTAGTGGTTTAATGCACTCTAGGACTAGATATTTTTAACCATTTTGATGCGTTATGTATTTATGATAATCATCGACTGTATACATTAGTTAAACGTATATGCTTAAAAATATCGAAAATTTAAGATTAAGGATTTTAAGGATTTCAAATGTAAGAGCATCGAAACCATACAAATTTTCGACACGAAATAGTCGACTTACATAATTAACTTGTTTGACTTTTATTCCAATATTAATTTCAAAATATACTTGGGAATTTTTTTTAACTCCATTAACTTGTGGACCGTATTGTTTTAAAATTTTACCACTTTACCTACTATTATTGAGATAGGGAGAACTAATTTTAAGAATTATTCCGAGTAAAATGTATTCTTTTAAATAAAATAGTTTCAAGTTATACGAGTATGTATAAACAATAACTGAAGACTCATACACAATTAAATTGTGTTTTCAATTGTGTTTGCTTTGGGTTCTGTGATTTCCTTATTCACGCGCATGCTTATTGATTGATGATTTTTATGATTAGGTATCAGAACATACAATAATGTACGATGGTAGCCGATGATTTATTATCTTTCAATGAATTATTAGAATTAAAAAGTAAAATTCAACTCACTTTTATTTGTACATAAAATCCTATCGATTATGATGCACTTGGTGCTTACCGCTTACATACTTATGTAATGGTGCGGCAGATTTTGCCTTTTTATGAGGGATACGTTCTAAAAATAGTTTAAATTCCAAAAGCTTAGAATACAAATATACTGATTAATGTTATTAAAAGTTATACATTTTTTATCAAACACTCTGTTCAAATACTGTTGACCTACCTAAGTACCTACATATAATAAAAATATTACAAAAAACAATCTGTTATTAGATTTATACCAGTAACTTAAATACTATACTTATATAGGTATCTTGGTATCTATCCATAGTGAATTTTTATTTTAATAAATTTGCATATTCCGCGTGGAATAATTAAAACGATTTCACCATGTTATAGATAAAATGAAGCACGTACCTACCTATAACTAATAACATTTGTACGACTTATTTTACTTTTACAACGTACCACTGCAACAGTTATAAGTTTTATTCTCACTCATAATATAATTTGTTTATTTATTCATAATATTTATATATTAGATCATCTATTTATAGAGTCTAGACCCTATATATTATGTTCCTTGTAATGTTGCAGCAGAACACCGACCGCGTACGCCACTTGAAAATAATAAATCCGTGCAGAGTAGCGTGTTTATTATGTGTACGAGATATACGTAAGTACTAGAACTAATATAATAGAATTATTTTTTAATATTACATATTGCCAAACACGTTGTCCAAACGGAGTGAGAATTAAATCACGATGCACTCGGGCCGTGTCACTAGTATAAAAGAAAACGTGTTATATATCTTTACCTATAATAATATTTGACATAGATTTTATATTGGATGCTTAACACAAGTCAAGCCCAAGGCAAACAGGTCCTTCAACCATGTGTAATTCTCTCTAACCTTCCGATTTAAGAAGACGCCTTAAAAGTCAAATGCAGTTAAGGTCAGATACTCAGATGTCAGTGTTCTGCAGTACTGATGTTGTACATCGAAAAAATAGATGGTAAGTACCAATAATATTCGACAAAAAGTAATACTACAAGCTCAATGCCGACATCAAATTAAACGGTTTTTTTCTTAATTAAATCACCGTTTGAAAATATTATAGCACGTTCTATTGTTTTTTTTTTTTTTTACGATACGATGATCGCGGTTTTCAGTTTTTATGGTTGTATACATTTTTAAAAAAATTTATATTTTTTACAGGACACTTGTCTCCGGTAATAGTTTAAAAATTAATATGTTATAATAGGCGCCTGCTCGTGCCTATTTAATAAGCGGCAAAATTAAAGCAATTTGTAATCCTATCCTCGCTACGATCTTTGTCCCATTCGTAAATTTGGTGTAAACGGGGTTCAACATATTTACCGCCTTGGCATCGCTGCAATAGTATACAGTCGCGTAGAGGACCATATTTAAGACTTTGACGCCGGTGGGCGACAATATTTTGGCTCCCCCGACTTTGCGATTTGGGCTCGGATTTTGTAGCAAAATAAATCCTTAAAAAAGTATTTTAAGTAGCCAAAAAAAGCAAAAAAAAAAGCATTTTTAATTTAATTTGGCATTTTGACTATGAGAGAAATTATTTAGAACACTATACGTCTATACCTCACTGATTGTCGATTGATATTTACCGGCCAACTAAAGTATTAGAACGTGCTATAAAAATACGCAGGTGTAATTCAGATAATTTTCCCTTTCCTCGAGTTGTAAATACAAATAAATATAATTGTAGATAAAACTATTTCGGTTATTTTATCAGTCATATATTTATTACTAGTTCTAAAATTGTAATAATAATATAGTCCAAGACGTACAAATGTATAATATACATAGAAATAAGCTAAGTTTTCAAGAAAAATATGTAAAAATCAAGAAAAAATAACCAAATAGGGGAAAAAGCAATAAAAAGCAGGTTTTGTGGAAAAAAGCAAATAAAAGTAAATAAAGTTTACTTTAATAAAATCAGAACAATTCAAAACATATTAATATATAAGAATTATCTGTCTATCACACTCCCCTCAAAAGAAGCATTTGCTAAAAAATCCGATTCCTACTTATGATTAATTTTATAGCTACATAGTAAGTAATACTAAGTATAGGGATTTGTGTATCCAATTTAGTATTTAGTTAAAAAGAAACAAATCATTAAAAAATTAAAAACAGGCAAATGCAGTAAAAGGTAAATAATATTATAATAACAAATAACAGTATATAATATACTAATATATAAATACATACAAAGCTGCAAAAACTGACCTCCCAATTTGACGACTAGACAATAAATAAATTCTACCGGAAATATTCAAGATTGCGGAGCAGTTTTTCTAGTCAAAATCGAGTACACAAAAATGAAAAAGTGTGATCGTATAGTATTATCGAAATACTAATGCTATAATAATACCATTTACAATATTGTACATCGGTGAAACTAATAGACTTTTCAAAACCAGATACAAAGAACACATTTCCGAAATAAAATTTAAAAAAATGCCCCAAATTCAGATGTAGCAAAACATATATTAGAAAATAACTGTATATTCAATTAATTTTTATATAAGCAAATACTTAGACATTTTAAATAATCAAAATAATGTTTATATAAGTTCTGTATTGGAAAAACTGTATGTGTACATAATGAAGTCAGGAAAAATAAATTTAATTGTATCATAAATGTACGACCACATTTGAAGAATTATATTCTATATCAATATTTTTTAAATTATAAAAAATAACAAAGAATTTCTAATAAAATCTATCTCTTTACCAACTCATTAAAAATACAATCTCTTTACAAAACTTTCATTATTATTAAATTAATCAATTTTTTCTCTAGGTAAAAATTATTTTCATTCGTATTCTTTCATTTTATTTTATTTTATATTCAGTGCGCTTTTTATATCTGACGATGATTTTTTAAATTGAAACCGGTCGTAATAAGTTAGCACTTCGTTTTAAATTCGTGTAATACTCAAAGCAATATTTATATTTCATTTTTGTTTTGATTTATTTTGTTTATTGTTATATATATTTATTTTATTGAAAATTCGATAAGTCTTAATAAATTATTTATACATTCAATAATAATTTGTTAATATTTAAGAGTATTAACTATTTAACAAAAATATTTTTTTTAATTTTACTAAAATAATAGTTTTGATACAGTATTTTATGTGGGAATTGTGTTCCGCGTAATAATTATTTGTGGCAGGGCCCACCAAACTTAATTGTGGTCATGAAGTATATAAAGTAATCATTGAAGTAAATTAACGTTTTTATAATTAATATTTTTATTATTTCAATTGACCATTTACAATGGTGAATCTTCTCAGTTCTCTGGGTACCACCCGACTCACAATAAGAAAAGTAACATCGAAAGAAAACATCACAAGAAAAGTAACATCGAATTAACGAAGTGTAATGCTATTTATAGAAAAAATAGGTATTATAAAAACAGGCGAAGTACAAGTAGTGATATATGAAACATTAGCAGTCATCGGCACATAATATTATAGTTATTATTATAAATATATTACCATAATTAATTTCATATTTCACTATATTGGACGCTATATTATTATAATTAGTTATTAGTATGCTGTACTATAGCGTGTCATAAATGTATAATGTTTATTTTAAAATCATCTCAATATAAAAAACCGATATATTTTATCCACATTTTAAAATCAGGATATGTGAATTAAATAAACATACTAAGCCACGAGGCCATTAGTCATTATTTATATTGTGAATTTTATTTTATGTACTTATACTAATTAATTATACTCGTATGATCTATCTTGTTCAAATTATAAGATTACGTAAATATTTATGATAAAAATATTTTTTTTTTTCTGTAGAATACTTTCAAATTGCTTATATCTTACATAAACCTATTGCTATAAAAATTGCTCATGTAACGTAATTATACACATTATCATACACTTCTTGTGTATACATTCGACTCTCGGTTAATCGAACTTTGATAACTCGAAATTCTCGCTACCTCGAATAAATAAAATTCACCTTTAAATAGCAATAACACGCCTTAATGTTTAAATAATCTTTTTAACTCGAAAATAAATTGTACAAGTTTTTGATATCTCGAATTTTTTCATACAAATTTGATGAAATTTCGGATGTTTGTGGTGAACTGACTGAAGACGATATTATCTCCGATGTGTCGACAATGAAAACGAAGAATAATTGGAAGCGACACTTGCATAGTTGCATTAGGAACATTACGTAAGTACCTATATTGATGGTAGTCAAATTAGAAAATAGATAATAAAATAGAACAATGTATTAAATTACCAAACACAATTAACCTTAGTCCTTTGACCGATTCTTTAAAAATTGTGATTGTGATAACTCGAAATTTTTAGTAAGTAGAATTTTTTGTTTTCCCCCGCAAACACTTCGACTTACCGAGATTCAGTCGACTATATTATGACTTATGAGAGCACTTACTATAGCCTATATTATATGAGCATATGACACAAAGGACAAATAGTACGATCAATTATTGGTATGCATATAGTCACGTAGTCTTATTGCACGTGTAACGGGGTGTTTCGAAAACTTTCAAACACACTATATTAATTATGAACTAAATACATATTAAATATGTTATATTGAACAGTGAAACCTGTCTAAGTCGGACCCTCGGTAATATACGTAAGACTGTAAACCTGTCTTAAATAACATTTGTAACCAGTCATTTTTAGTGCCAACCGAACAAATTGTTAGCGGGTACTTGTTAATAATATTAAAATTGATATTAATTGATTAGCAAAAAACAGAAACGGTACATTTTCCCGTTATCGCTTGCAGTCCCACCGCGGACGGCTTTTGCCGCGTACATGTGCTGCCTGTTATGTACAAATATAGATTTTATCATTGGGTATACCTACCTGAGACAAAAGTTGTATTGATTGTGGCCCGTGAATATTGTACACTTAGTACCAGCATAATATCATATTATCTACAGTCGACTGTTCATTTTCACGTCGATTGTACGATTTGTATTTTTGCGTCACCGAGAGCACGAGATAAACTATATAACTCAGCGATTAGAACGTGCATGCATTCGCGTGTTCGTCACTGCACTTGTAATGCCCCGTCTGAAATTGTTATTTACGGGCGAACGTATTCTTAATTTATTTACTAATCATTTACACAATTTTATTATTTCAGCGGTTGGTATTCGTTTATCGCAGTGATTCGCGGAGTTGTCCGATAATAATTTTCAATAACGCTTTGAATACTTTGATGCGTCAACGATTTTACTTTAAATTCATTTTTTCAACCGTCTGTTTTGATGTTTATGTGCAAAAAAATATTCAATATTTTAATGGTACTTATAACCAATGGCGTCGCATTTATTAAACGACTTACAAATGCATAAGATCAAATCACAAAGTCACCGTTTTTTAATCCCTGCACTTTAGGACTCATAGATACAATTATGAAATCTGATCTTCGGGATTGCGTGCAATGATGATATTACATTTTTGACAGTCACATTTAAATAGCATAGTGGTCTGTGAGTTGATGTATTCTAGTACAATGAATTATAGATTACACAATAATATACGGCTGGCAAGATATTAAACAAATTAGTAAGAAAAACCGTAGATTATACACGTAAAAGTAATGGTAGAAGTTTTTGTATTTATTTTTATTTATATTGTTTACTATCAAGGTTTTATTTGTATCTTATTTAAATTGTATGAATTAAAAAGAAAGTTAAAAATCATTTTTTTTATCGTGAGGCACGAGCATAAAATTAAAAATATAAACTCGACTTTGAAATGTACGCATGCTGTTGCTGCCGGAGAAACATGATAACATTATTTTAGATTTCAAGTGAAACGATGAATGTATTGGTTTTGTCATGATGTGTATTTTTATTGTGCGGTGTACACAATTTCGACCAGAAGGGTTACTCCGATTTTACAAATCTAATACTTTTCCAAAATGAAATTTTGTCTAGTTTGTACTTGGGGAGGACACTTTTTGAATTTCCCAACAGTTTTCCGAAAAGTGCAAACATTTTCAAATGAGGTCGGGAGTCAAAACCTGCACTGTACATAGTATTCTCGTCATGCACTTTCCACTTGTTTATTTTTCATGGATATGCAAGATATTTGATTGCTGATTCAGAAATATTAATCGTAGGGACCCGAAACATACATACGTATATTTCATCGATACATCGATATTATATCGATATTATATATTGAATCGATATTAGCATTTAATGTTTATAGTTACTAGTTGAAAAATCAACCATATTATTAGCAATATTTTATCAAAAGGTAAAACATTTGTTGAAGAGTGAGGAAAAAGGAAATTTTCTCTCGCGAATAATATTTTTGTATACGAGTATAAGTGTAATCGTATGTGGACTGTAAAAATAGTGTTTATTATAAAATGTACTTAATGTCATACGCTCACGAAGAGTGATTCGACACTGACTTAAGACAGTAAAAATAATGAAAAATAATAATAATTAATTACCATAACGCTGGCGAGACCGATTTACAGATACGGAATATACATATTTGACAACATTAAAAGTTCAACCTTCTTACTAAGAAATTAGGTTCTACAATCATATCAACAATCTTTAGAAATTGAAACTGATAAACCCGACCTCTTTCACTTGGAATCGTTTTTTCTAGATTAATGGTACATTGGTTTCAATTTTAAAAGTCAAATGCAGTAATCTACACATCCCTGTATGGCTGCATCTCGCCCAATCGTGGAGGCTCATCAGTCATCCGAGCTAGGAGTTTCGCCCTTTTTTACCTATTAATTTTATCACATTGTCAAGTATCATAACAAAAAAATTTAAATATTTATTTTGTCAAAAAGTATTTGAAAATAGTCGGATGTACAAAGTATTATGGAGTTATTAATATTGGTTATCATAATTTAGCACTAAAAAAAAAAATTATATTTCAAATAATATGTTGACCTAGTCAAGAATCTAAAAGACTCAAACTATTTAATATTTAACTATTTTATTTAGTAATAAAGCACGGCTAAGAAGTAATATTATTCTCGAAATCTTTAAAACCATCTGACTACGTCACTGACTTATTATAGATTTGATGTGGAAGAGCCTCGTATAATTATAGCTCTACGCCTTTACCCTATACATATATATATGTATAATTATTTTCGCCTATGGCCTTCGCACCAAAAATAATAATATAATAAATGATAATTTGAAATAAGTACTATAGAATAAATTATTATTTAAAACATGTTCCTCCGGGATGGTTAACCTTCTAGGTTCATGGAAATTATTCTTCAACAATAGAATTCGCTCAAGAAACATTTTTTTTTAAATGTATCCTAGCTGTATAAAATCTGATATTATCTAAACGAGTAACTACAGACACGTAAGTAATCTCCTATAGTCATGTGAGATTTGCCATGACGTGTATTAATAAATGATTGTTAATTTTTCTTGTATCCAGCGTAAGCAATTTTTACAAGATATTTAGAATAATTAAATCCATCGGTGCACTCTTACATACTATTTTTGTACAGTTAGGTCTGTTATTGTATACTTTGAACTGCACAGTGATGGATAGACCCATCGGGAAATCAAGATTTCGCCGGTAGTCATTGTCCGAATATTAAGCCGAGGCCCCGACCTCAGTACCATCACATTAAATAATATTGCAAAATATATTTCATTTAAAATTGTTTACATTTTACTTGCCCCTTGAATTAGTGCTAGCATTGATTTTAGAATATATTATATATTTTTTATTCTAAAATGAATGGTGCTAGTAAGTGTGTATGTAAAGCACACTAGCTTACTCCAAACGTCTTCGAAACGAGCAGTCTTCCACGTAGGGGTTGGGGTTGGTTCTCTGATAATGACCAGGTCCCCAGCTTCAAAATTGCGTCGGTTCTTGTCCCATTTTTAGCGGACTGAAATCGTTTGTAGGTTCAGTTTTGACCGGCGTCCCCAGAAATGCTTTTGTATTCGTTGTTCGAGTGCCATTTATGTGTGCATTATTTATACCCATAGCTACGTCAGAAGAGCTGAGACATGCTGAATACTATAAAAACACGGGTAATTGAGACTTATTATTTAACGAATTTTTTTATGAAAAATGCATAAAGTTGTATGCATAATAAGTGTGTACAAATGTACAATGTTACTTTGTTATGTGTTCTACATATTGTATGATATATTATATAAATTAAATAAATGTATGAAATAAATGTACATATTTTATACGGATACTCGTACAGATTTATGTTTAATGCCAAAAATGCTAAAAATACATTAAATAGTATGAAACAAATTTGACATAATTGAAAATTTCCTACATATATTAGTTATAACGCGATTATATTAATATGATTTTTGAAGAACCTCTTTCACACGAAGCCACCAGAGCAGCGCCATCATGGTCGCGTCACCAAAAAAGTATCACCACTATTTGAAGACGCGCTTCCAGAAGTTTTTATTCCGTCATTAAATTGTAAAATTTAAATCAGTTCAGTCTCAAAATGGAAGTCGAACACGGATAATCGAGACATGGTTAATCGAGGTTCCACTGTCATTAGGGCCTAAGACATTGTGTCTTGTGTCTTAGTGCACATGTGGTGAGTCAGTGAAAATATACCAGATTATGTTTAGAATATAAGGAGCGTTATTGTCTTCCTCTAAGACATTTTGAAAATATCAACGAAGCTCAACCATCGACCACCATTGTGAAAACCATATTTTCAGTAGATACAATTTCGTTATAATCTTGCGAAGTTATGTCAATGAGAGCTGTTTTAGGGTCAGGATTTGAGTGGACAATATCAGGAGGCATAAGCTCTCTTAGATAGTGGCAGTCAAAGCAGTTACACACGAAACATTGTCACAAACATATATAATTATATTAGGGATTGAAAAAAATATTTGAATCACAATAACAATCTAATTTTAACTATTTACCAATGATACGCTCCTATTCAATACCCGTAAAAAAGTCAAGTATCATCATACGACAAACCAACAAAGAGGATATTGCGGAAATGCGAAACATTGTTGATTGAAACAAATATTGATATAGATGGCTGTTATCACTCGTGGAGCGAAGTCACAATTCATTATTGATACCAAAAAAGTAGTTGTACTTTTTATTAAGTTTTAGAAACAGGTTAAACTATATGTACACGCAAATATATGGTAAAATTATGTTCGTATTTGTGAACAATGAAACCCAAGCGAACGGCCAGAATATTACTCCGACTATTGCACCGTGGATTTCGACAAATGAATCTACCGATAAAATGCCGGAACACTTGTCCGGACTATTGTGCATTATTGATCGACATACGTACCACCTACCTTTATTCGTTGAGTTCGAGAGGAAGGACCGTCTTTCCGAGCCGAGCAAGTTTGCCGAGGGTAGGTCCTTGCTACGATGTAGGAAAAGCCACAGGTGGTTAACTGTGCTGTGAGTTGAGCTGCAGTAGCCTTTTATGATAATATGATTGTGATACACACGACGAGTCGTTGCCAACGACGTACCAACACGTGATGTGCAAACTGCAGCGTCGTTAGAGAGTCCAATGTACAAAGTGCTAACAATCTACTTGTCGGGGCTCGAGGGTTTTACGAATTGATACGAGACATAAAATATGCGTTGAAATAATAATTAGATCAAACAAATTTAAATATTTTAATAAGATAAGAATTTCATAAGACAGATGCGGACCTTAGCAGTTTTACAACTGTTAAGAATATAGATACATCTCACGTTTACATAGTCACACGATTGAAGATGTACATTTTCAATTAGCGAATATCCGTATAGCAAACATTCTGTTATTGATATATCGATATACATTTCATATGACAAAAGTTGGAGTTCTCATATTCCCATAACGGTAGGCGGTAGCTATACGCTATATTAAACTCGTCTTTAATGTACGCCTCGACTAATCGATTTTCTCAATAAACCACGAACGGTTATGGTGAGGACTGAGGATCATAACAGATGATCTACTGGAACGACACTAGGGTAAAGGGTAACCAATTCATTACTGGGCAAAAACCGGTAAGGTTCACCTCTTTTTCTAAAATGTTGTGCCTTACACACCACTTGGCAACAAAATATCAATCAGCTAATAAATTAAAAAATCATTAATTCGTGTCCCATGAGTTCTCAGAGTTCACCATCCGCCGGAAAGTCTCGGTTTGCTTGTACTTGGCCGAACCATAGCACTTTTTGAATCATTGTTTTGTCGGCAAAATATCAACAAACTGAAGTTTCATTAACGGGAAATTTTGCAGCTCCGTCATACTTTACGGAGATGCCACATTGTTCAAAAGCGGGACACATGGCGAACTCTAATTCCTGAACAATATACTATTCTATACCTACATTAACGACTTCTCAATAACGTTGGTTCGTGTTGAGTGTTCGCCAATAATTAATCGGTTCGTCCGATAAAAGATAAGATTACGGTCGTTGATGATGTACATATGTATACATGTGGCCGATAACGGAACAAAGTTTAATATAGATTAGATTGTATCGAAAATGTCGTGTCCCGAAAACCCGATTATCGTCAGACGGTGTAGATAAGCTGTTATAGTTGCAATCCGTCGTCGACGCGTGAAACACTTCCGGCCGTCTTGGACCGCGGGACCGGCGGGGGTGCGAGCAACAGCACGGGTTCCGGTGGTAGGACTGTCTAAAGCTAAGTTAGGTTGGCCCGACTACCTGGGTGTCGGGTCCGGCGCCGTGTCCGGCCACGGACTGAAGAGTGCATCACCGGCCGGCTGAGAATTAAAAATGGCGGCCATCGTCCGGGCACCACTCGGCGCGCGACACGAGCGTGTTGGATTTTTCCTTCCATACGTCGGTAGCGCGGTCACATGACTCTCCGTCACCACCGGTCACCAGTCACCAAGACAAACGTCCCCACTCCCTACCCGCCCCGAGGCCAATCGGCGGCGCGCGCGCCCGTCACGCACTCAACGGTCGGCAGTTCGTCGCGTCATTACCATTTGCTGATTTGCTACCCGTACGGCGCCCCGGTCACCAGTCACCACGTCACGTTTTGCCCTTCGTTGCCGTCTCGTTGCCGTCTCGTTGCCGTCTCTTTGCCGTCTCGTTGCTGTCTCGTTGCCGTCTCTTTGTCGTCGGCTCGTCCGTCCGCCCGCGACCATACTATCTTTGTTTGCGCGGCCCTCCGCGAGTGGTTTGCCGATTTGTAGCTGCACCGCGGACTTCTTCCTCCGGTAAGTAGAAAACGCCGAGAGCGGTCCCGGGCGTCGGATCTCGTGACGCGCCTCGTGGCTTTGTCCCCGGCTCGAGAACGGCGACCCGATAATGTGCAATACCTTTGCGACGCGTACCGATAACACGTGGGGAACGTCGCGGATGGCACCCGCGTCAACATGTGACCAAGTAACTCCGTCGGCACTCGCGTTCTGCTAGCAAATTACTTCGTCAACATTTTCATTATTGTTCGCTTCGACGGTTTTCGTTGAAATGTTCTTCTCATTTCACCCCGCTTCATTCCCACTTATTTTGGTCCATATGGTTTTAGGACTGTGCCTAAGCTTAGTTGAAATTTGATTTAATACTTAATACGGTCGTGATCTTTCATCGACGAGGCCCATTTAGTGATTACTAATTGTTATGATTAGAGACCGGATTTTCATGCAGTAAAAATCAAAAAAACATGCAGTTAAAAACTTAAAAATTGCAAAAACATGCAGTTAAGTGCCTAAATTGTGCAATAATGTATTTTTTGCCTAAAATCGCTTAAAACTTACCAAAATTGTGTAAACATTCAAAGTACATTGAAACCCTTATACTTTTTTTATTCAGTGTTTTACACTATTACAGGATTAGCCAAAAATTTGTGAGTTATAATTTGTCCTTTCTCGTTATTTATTTTTTTAAGACTCCCATAGTTTCAAATATTTCAATTTGTTTATTGAGGGATAAATTTCGGGTTTCTAACTGGGTTAATGCCTGGGGAAAAGTTGACAAATATGATTTTATCAATTATCAATTATCAATTATATCAATTTTTGGCATTTTAAAAATTTGTTTATTAAATTATTCGCAATGAAACTATCACGACACTAACCGATTCAAGAAACACTCAATCAAACACAGACAGAATACTAAAATGCTAATGGCCTGGGATTCCAAATTATTATCTAACTAGTAGTTGCTATCATTTATTTTTATCACGAAACACTAATAAATTGATGTTATTCTAAGAATATTAGCAGCTTGTGTTCACTTTTTCCTTTTGTATAGTTGAAAACTGAAATAAACAAATGTTTACCTACATACCTGTATGTAGGTAATATAATTTTATATACCTATCTGGCTACCTATATACATATATGTATATTATCTAGAATAATTTTAAAAATGCAGAATATGCAATTTCATGCAACGAAAATCAAAATCGTGCAATTTAGAATAAAAAGTGCAAAACGTGCAATTTCGTGCAAAATAAAACTACGTTTAAATTAATCTATTTCTCATGATTTGGATTTATAATTTGTTTTTATATGTTTTAAAGTAAAGGAAAAAATGTTGCAATTGCACGAGAATCCGGTCTCTAGTTATGATCTTACATAAAAGTGCTATGCTGCACATTTGTTACATTCATACTTGAATAATGTTCTTATTAATTTATATAAACTTATATTTATTTTATTATTTCTTTATTTATTATTTACTTCTAATGCATTTATCCTTTATAATGGCAAATGTATTCCAAGTGCTTGTGACCTCTAGAAAAAAAATGGTCTTTCCTTCTTAAATATCAAGTTATTATATATCAAGTTATTTAGAAGTCTAGTCCAGAGGTATTCAACCTTTTTCATCCCAAGGTTTCCTTTGAGTCTTCACAAAATGTTGACGGCTCCCAAATTTTAAATGACAAAAAAGTCAATGTTTATATGAACATAATTTATATTTTATTCTAGTTATTTATTTACCATATTAAATATCGGAAAAAATTATAAATAAGTCGTTAATGTAGAAAAAAATGTGATTCAATATTTTATGTTTAGTCTTAGTAAATATAAATCAATAAAATAATACATCAATATTAATTAAAGCAATATTTAGCGAATGATTATTGTAGACAATTCAATGTTTCCCAACCGGTGTGTCCCAATGATAATAATATACGTTTTTCGTAAAAATATTATTATTATATTAATATTATTTGTTTTCAATTATATGACACGGCTCCCTTTGACAAATCCCACGACGCCCCTGGGAGCCGCGACGCACAGTTTGAATACCTCTGGTCTAGTCCATTTTATCATCCCCTCTTATCTCGAACATCAAACTATTTCTTACTATATTCTTGTATTTTATATAGGTAGCATTTGATAACTATTTTAGAATACTGGTGACAGTAGACAAGCTTTAAATTTATTTTATGTACCTTACAAGGACTTAAAATCTTTTAATATATTTTTAGAATCTTAGTTTTATAGGGCTATTTTTGAGTTTTGGTTATATTGCTTGTAATTTTTGTTAATACCTGATTTTTTATAAATCATGTAATTTAAATTTAAATTTTAGAAAAAGTTTTATGATTTGAATAGTAAAATCCTCATATTTCCATTTCATGTTTATAAAATTATTTAATTCCAAAATAAATAATAAAAAAAAAAAATTACTAATATTTAATAAATTAAATTTTTTTAAGTTTTTGTTGTTTTTTTATCTTAAATTTTTTTACATTGATATGACTATATTGAGAGCGTTATACCAACAAAAAAAATTTAAAGAGGTACTGACAGAATGGACCGTTAAGTGTTTAGATACCTCTGTCTCTTTCACCAAGTTCTTATCACAGAAGCGCGTGTTGTTATTTTATGAACAGCGTAGTGTATGAGTTATACAATAATATGCATTCAAACTGCTTCAATATTCAATATACCAACACGTATCAATGAACTAACTACCTATTAATTATTGTTTTGGTTCGTCTAATTATATATACCTATTAAAATCTGTATGTATACAATACTATCTCTATTTTACTAAAATTTAAATAATGTTTTCAACGTTTTTACTTTTTTTTTTAATATAGGTTGAAAAACTAATTAAAATTAATTTGCTGTAAATATGAGGTCAGTAAAATTTTCTTTTTTTCTAACACTCGAATCTGGTCAAAGCTTTTAAATAGGATGTAACAATTTGTATTTAATTTTCAATTATATTAGAAAAGAGTTATTGAAGTTAATTTATGGTGTAGTCATATTATGTATGATCACTTTTTTTATTCCAATTACTAGAATTTTTTATAAATATTAACGATTGGCATGTAGGTATTATATTTGTATCGATAATATAAAGATATAAATCAAACAGTTAAATCTTACTGCATGATGAAAGGTTAGGCTAACTAAAAAATAATGTTTTAATAATAATAAGACTAAGAAATAATTGATAGTGTAAAAAATTATCTTTGTCTGGATACAGGTTTATTAAAAAAACTGCCAGTATTTTCAATTACAGCATAGTGTATGAGTTATACAATAATATGCATTCAAACTGCTTCAATATTCAATATACCAACACGTATCAATGAACTAACTACCTATTAATTATTGTTTTGGTTCGTCTAATTGTATATACCTATTAAAATCTGTATGTATACAATACTATCTCTATTTTACTAAAATTTAAATAACGTTTTTACTTTTTTTTTTAATATAGGTTGAAAAACTAATTAAAATTAATTTGCTGTAAATATGAGGTCAGTAAAATTTTCTTTTTTTCTAACACTCGAATCTGGTCAAAGCTTTTAAATAGGATGTAACAATTTGTATTTAATTTTCAATTATATTAGAAAAGAGTTATTGAAGTTAATTTATGGTGTAGTCATATTATGTATGATCACTTTCTTTATTCCAATTACTAGAATTTTTTATAAATATTAACGATTGGCATGTAGGTATTATATTTGTATCGATAATATAAAGATATAAATCAAACAGTTAAATCTTACTGCATGATGAAAGGTTAGGCTAACTAAAAAATAATGTTTTAATAATAATAAGACTAAGAAATAATTGATAGTGTAAAAAATTATCTTTGTCTAGATACAGGTTTATTAAAAAAACTGCCAGTATTTTCAATTAATCATCATTGATTTTTACTTATCTAGTTTTCTTGATACAAAAATTGTTATAGACTGATGACCTAAGACATATACATTTATTCTTATTACCTATTTAACATTATAATTATTTGATATTCTTTATAAGTCTTGTGTACAATTAATTAACTATTTATGGTGTAGTCTATATTTACTCGCATTATTTTTTTCCGTGTCTTTGTGTGTTCCATTGTATTATATTATATTATTTTATTATAATGCCAATTTGCCTCCAGAAACTGAATTATGTTTTTCTGCATTTGTGCATTTCATATAAAATACCTAATGTTTATGGAACACTGTGTTTGAAATATCTGATAAGAATTAGTGTAGAGATAATAGTGATAATACTCATATTATTGTTTTTTTGATAAGGCTGAAGTGATATGATTAAAAATGATAGTCTTCATAAGAAAAGTTCTTGATTATTCGAATTCAACAGTTTTAAAGTTTTAATACATTTTTTCAATACAAGAATCATTGAAAAAACATTGTGAATGAAACAACTATCTAGAAGAACAAAACGAAAATTCATGCAAAGGTATTGTATTGTTACGGGTTCTGGTAGTAACGATAATGATGAAATGGAAAATACTTGTAATAGTTTCATGTTTGTTTATCACAACTTATTAATAATACAATATAAAACAACTAGTGAAGCAGCTTGACATAGAGTACTTATTCACTTAGGCAGACATTTTACGAGATTGCATACATTACTGATGTATACATCAGTTGTGTTATCAGATGTTATACATGTTACACACGAGAAGCATATGTTACTCGTAATAATGAAATTGTAATCACAATTGTTTTATTGTATGATCACTTTTTTTATTCCAATTACTAGAATTTTTTATAAATATTAAAGATTAGTATGTGGGTATTATATTTGTATCGATAATATAAAGTTATAAATCAAACAGTTAAATCTTACTGCATGATAAAAGGTTAGGCTATCTAAAAAATTAATGTTTTAATAATAATAAGACTAACAAATAATTGATAGTGTAAAAAATTATCTTTGTCTGGATACAGGTTTATTAAAAAAACTGCCAGTATTTTCAATTACAGCGTAGTGTATGAGTTATACAATAATATGCATTCAAACTGCTTCAATATTCAATATACCAACACGTATCAATGAACTAACTACCTATTAATTATTGTTTTGGTTCGTCTAATTGTATATACCTATTAAAATCTGTATGTATACAATACTATCTCTATTTTACTAAAATTTAAATAACGTTTTCAACGTTTTTACTTTTTTTTTAATATAGGTTGAAAAACTAATTAAAATTAATTTGCTGTAAATATGAGGTCAGTAAAATTTTCTTTTTTTCTAACACTCGAATCTGGTCAAAGCTTTTAAATAGGATGTAACAATTTGTATTTAATTTTCAATTATATTAGAAGAGTTATTGAAGTTAATTTATGGTGTAGTCATATTATGTATGATCACTTTTTTTATTCCAATTACTAGAATTTTTTTATAAATATTAAAGATTATTATGTGGGTATTATATTTGTATTGATAATATAAAGTTATAAATCAAACAGTTAAATCTTACTGCATGATAAAAGGTTAGGCTATCTAAAAAATTAATGTTTTAATAATAATAAGACTTACAAATAATTGATAGTGTAAACAATTCTATTTCTCTGGATACAGGTTTATTAAAAAAAAGGCCAGTATTTTCAATTAATTATCATTGATTTTTACTTATCTAGTTTTCTTGATACAAAAATTGCTATAGACTGATGACATAGGCTAAATACATTTATTCTTATTACCTATTTAACATTTTACTTATTTGTATTATCCCTGAACCTTAATGGAGACTGTGGCCTTATAATAATAATCAAGAAATAATTATTTGATACTCTTTATAAGGCTTGTGTACAATTAATTAACATTTTTTAATTTGAACGATATTTATAGTAATCACAAATATATTTTCATAATTATTATAAAAAGTTTTGTTTAAATAGTGTTCAAAATATTTATTTTAATCACTAACAGTTCTTGCTTTAAGTTAAAATTTAAATTTAGCCGATGTATGTATTTTGCCTTTTTATTTTTTTAAATTTTTTTTTTATAGAAATGGCTGGTCGAGGTTTTCTAAAAAGTCGTTTGGCTCAAATGAATATTAAGAAATCCGAGGAATCACCAATTCCTGAAACATCATCAATACTGAAGGAAAAATCAATATTAGAAGAATCTTCAACATCCCCTAATCCATGTCATGTTCCAGAAGTATCCGTTCCAATTGTTCCCCCCCTGATCACTGGTCAACAACAAGTTGCTCGAGGAAGACGGGTGATTATTTTTTTTTTTAGTTTGAATTCAAGTTTTCAAATTGATGATTTTATTTTTATTGAAATAACTATGTTCACTTGTTTGATGAGTTAAATCTCAGGACAGTGGTTATCAGATAAATTGGTTTAACAGTTTGACGTGATAAAGGAAAACCAGAGGTTCTACGTATTTAGATGTTATTACCGATTCCAACATCTTCATACTGATTAATGTTTATATTATTAATTAAAAAACAAAAATTCTTTTAAAAACATTTATAATAAAAACTGTATTTTTATACATTTATTATAAATAAACTGGTTTAGTGTGCCGCCCAGCTGAAAACGACCATGACTAGCTTGGGCTACGCCTTCTGAAAAGTACCCCTCTGCCGTGCCAATTTGTCTGACAATGACGGCATTATGTAGTTAATTATACTTTTTATTTTTTTTTTTTAATTCAAATTAATTGAATAATGTAGGCATTACTATCTCATATACAAACACCAGTTACTCAACACACAAGCTCAAGTGAAAGTATAACATCAACATTTTCAAACTTGGAATTAAAGAGTTCAGAAGACCTAAAGTGAGTATTACATTTACTATTTTAATATTAATGTTGGGGAAAAAATGTCTAAACATTACTTATTAATAAACTTTGAAGTATTTATTATTTTTAACGTTTTATTTATAGAATAAAAATTAATATTATTTGTTTTCATTTTTTTCAGGAGTCCAGCGACCGAGATATCAAAAACTGAACAAAAAGAAGAAAAATCTCCAATTGTGTGTAGAGTTTTGAAAAAGTCGGATAAAGATGCCTACCACATGTATGATAATGAATTAAATATTAGATGTGTAATTTAAATTTTTAAAGATCTTAAAAGAGGTAGTTAAATTGTTTTTCACTAGGGCCCAAAAGTTCAATTGTTTAAATAGTACATATTCAATATTGTATTCAAAATGTAAATATAAATATATATATATAGGCTCTTGTTTTGATTTAATTTATAGTAAAAATGTCAATATAAAAAAAATATGAAATCATTTCTGTACATAAAAGCTTCTGCTTTATTAGATTATAATTCTTTTAGTATAGTATTAAGTATCAACAATATATTATCATTTAAATTTTTTTTGATTAATTGATTTAATATTTGTTCTATTAGGAATCAGTTATCATCAAATTATATTAAAATCAAGTTGAACGAAGAAAAAGGAATATATGAGTATAGAGTCGATTATAATCCTCCAGTTGACGTTAAATCTGCAAGATTTTTTTTGGTTAATCAACACCGACATTTATATCCAGTTAAAACATTTGATGGAACATTGCTTTACGTTCCAACAAAGCTGGAACACAATGTAATTATCTTAATTATTATCTACATTTTTATTCTAATATAAAGATATATATATTTTTTATGCAGGTTACAACTTTAGTTTCAAAATTAAGAGATGAATCTGATGTGACTTTAACTATAAAATTTAAAAAGAAAAATTCTTTACGGGAATGTATTCATTTTTATAATGTTTTTCTTCGTTCAGTAATGAAATCTTTAGGCCTGGTTGAATTTGGTAGAAGTTGTTATGACAAGAATAAAAAGATGTTGATACCTGAATTCAGGTTATATAATTACATTGTCTAGTATATTCAGTGAAATAATTAACTATAATTAATTTTTTATAGGCTTGAAGTTTGGCCAGGATATATAACTTCAATTGATGAGTTTGAAAATGGCCTTTATATGTGTTGTGAAGTTTCTCACCGAATTTTACGTGTTCAAACTGTTCTTCAAATAATGTGAGTTATTAATATTTGCAGGGTTGTAGTATATAAATCACAAATTAAATAATATTAAAAACAATTATTATTATTTCATTACTTTATGGTAGGTTTTTTTGTCACAATAGTCTCAATAGTAATTTATTTTCTGCTTGTTTTGTATTTAAAGATTAAAATGAGCATAAGTATTTAGCTAACTTGAATTCTGTAACCCCTTGATTTTGGAATATAGGCTATCTCTCCTCACTAGTCACTTGAAGCACTATGTACAATATACTTGAAGATTTCTAATTAATAATTTAAAAATTATTGTCATAATCAACTTTCATGATGTATCAATAAAATGTTTATCTTATGATAATTTTGAAAATTTATTTTAAATCTGTTAAAATTGTTTTGTATGCAAGTAAAATCAATTAGTCACATTATTAAGTAGATTTAAAAAAAAATACTGACTCATATTTATCTATGAATAAAATATCTAATAAATTATATATATTAATAATAAGTAATAATATTAAATTTATCCATACAATTCATTTTTGGAGTTAATTTATATTTGATAGATGATTTGATGTCATTCATAAGGCTGATAAATGATAATTTATATTATACATAATTAAACAATCTTTGTAATAATTTTATGAAAGGTTATGTAAAAGGACATAAATTTTATTTTTTTTTAACAAAGTTTTCATTAATATCAATTACTTTTTTTGGAAACTTAAGTATTTAATGTTGAATTTTTAATTCAAATATAGTTCTGATAATTGAGCTATTGAGATTAGGAAGTTCTTTAAATTATTATTTCATATAACATAATATTAACTATTGCTACTCTGTTAACTAAAGTTTATCAAGTCAATTTGGTATAAATAATAAATAAATATTAATTAATTTTAAAAATATTTTTTTGAATTTTAGATTTATATATAATATATAAAATTCATTAGTATACTTTATGTTATTACAGGACGGAAATTGGGGTAGAAACTAAAAATAATAATAAAGATACTAAACAAGAATTAATGTCAGCATTATGTGGTTCCACTGTGATTACTCATTACAACCAAAAGACATACAGGATTGACGACATGGACTTTTCACAGTCACCTTTATCCAAATTTAATCAAAATGGGAATGAAGTAAATTTTTCTATTTCATCAAATATAAATAGATTTAATTAAACTTAATATTTTACTGAATCTTTTAGATATCATATGTGGAATATTACAAAAAAATGTACGGTCTTGAAATTAAAAACCTTAATCAACCTTTGCTCATAACAAAACCAAAAAAAAAGGATATTAATATTAAAAATGCACCCAAGGTTTGTAATATTATAATATATTAATTAGCAAAAACACAATTAAAATAAATAATTAAAAACTTTTAGGATTCTGATATTTGTTGCTTGGTTCCTGAACTTTGTAATTTAACTGGACTTACTGAAGCAATGAAGTCTGACTTTAAGTTAATGAAAGCTCTTCAAACTCATACTTTGGTTTCGCCTGAATTAAGACAACAAGCAATTATTGATTTTATTAATCGTATAAATGGTACAATAATATATTTTATTTTAAAATATTTATCATTTAATATAGTTATTTAATATTACAATAAGATCTATTTATATGAAAAATGTACTTAAAAAAACTTGATGCAGTTTTTAAGATCGCACGCTTACTAGAATTCTACAATATTTTATACTTGTTATAAGCAGAATACATATATTTTATTAATGTTTAGATGATGAACAGGCTAGCATGAAATTTAAAAATTGGGGCGTTATAATACGTCCAATCCCAGTATTATTGGATGGTCCTGTATACAAACGAGAAACTATTTTACTTGGGAACAGTATCAGAAAACAAGTTGGACCTAATATGGATTGGGGAATAGATGTTGCTAAAAATGCAATGTTTATTGCAGTAAGTAATTAATAATTTTTTTCAATGTAGATTATATATTGCCTGCTATTAAATTTATTTATTTATTTAATGTTAAGTATTAATCAATTATTTTGGTTTACTAATACTTAAAACTTTTTTATAGGTTAATATGTCCAACTGGGCTATTTTGTATTGTCAAAGAGATGAATCAACTGCAAAATCATTTTGCAAACAGTTAGCCACATGTGGGCGTCCTTTAGGTATGGAGATAAGTCCACCTATGCCTATCAAAGTTAATGGAAATAATCCAGAGTTTTTTGTTAGTATGATTAATAATACTATACGAAATAACTCTGAATTACAGTTGGTAGTTATAATCTTTCCTAATCAACGAGAAGATAGGTATAATGCAGTTAAACGTATTTGTTGTGCGGATATTGGGATACCATCTCAAGTAATTAGAGATAAGTTATCTTAACTAATTTTACATTAATCTATTTTATTAATTTATATGTTTTCAGGTAATTGTTTCTAGAACATTAGCTAAACCAGAAAGATTGCAATCTATAACTCAGAAAATTGCTTTACAAATCAATTGCAAATTAGGAGGAGCATGCTGGGCTATAGACATTCCCCTAGTATGTATTAAAAATAGACCAATTGTTTGTTTTATAAACAAACAACATATTATGAGTTGGAATTAAAATCATGCTGGATTGATCATAAGACTTTATTTGATTTCAGAGATGTGTGTAGTTAAAATAGTAATTATTCTAAAAAAAAGTATTCTCTTAAAGTTTATTTTTACGAATTTTCTCTAAAACGTTTTTAAAATATTTTTTTTTATATATGAACTTATTTAATTAAATGAATAATTGAAATAATAATGTTATTGTTAATGGTAGAGATGTAAATGACACAAACTTTATTTTCTACTCATATATATTATTAATTTGTTCTCTTTTTATCTATAATTTTTAAATAAAACATAAATTTTAACACTTCACTAAAATATGTAATGAATAACGTATCTCCCAGTTGCAGAGACTAGTTTCCTTGCTCCTGGACTCCTTACAAAAACTATGATCACTGTAGTTATTCCCCCCCCAAACCTTTCTTTTATTTAACCCCTATTGCACAGACTATCCTTTTACCGTATCGTCTGTCTTAATTGCTGAATTCGAATAGAGCTCAGAATGTTAGTGCATAGTTTCACACGACGTCATCCACAATCGACGGATAGAATATATTATATACAACACATACATATATTTATATCTAGTAAACAAAGTTGAAAAAAGTAGACTTATACACAGATCACTCAAATAATTGAAAATATTAAAAAAAATATATAAACTTATTTCAACAAATTTTTTTTTTCGCCAATTCTTAATTTTTGGGGAGTTCACTGACTTGCTGCTATTGATATACATACATATACACTTCATGCTGGTACAATGATTTAATGAGAAATATGGATATTGAAAATGTTTTAAGTTAATTTATATTTGATATTAAATAAGTATTATTTTTATAGAATATTTTAATTAATTGAATAAGTGGTGAGAAACAAATCATTTTACTTATGCATTATTAAATTAATATGAGTTACCAAAATGTTTGAACTTCTGCATATTATCATATACTACAATTATGCTTTATATAATAGTACTAAATAATTTTTGGTTTTTGTTACAGAAAAATACTATGATAGTAGGAATTGATGTATATCATGAAAAAAGCAAGCATACGAGTAGTGTTGTTGGATTTGTTGCTTCAATGGATAAAACATTTACTGATTGGTATGCAGTATCAGGAATGCAAAAGAGCACTCACCAAGAACTTATAAATTCTATTCAAGAAGCTTTTCATAAAAGTGTGATCCAATATAAAAAGGTTAGTTTCGGTTAAATTGTTTTATTATGTGTGTGTTATACTACTGTATTAGGTATATTCTGATAACAACCTATAAATTTGTTTTAGAAAAATGGCATTCTACCTGAAAAAATTATTATATATAGAGATGGTGTATCTGATGGAGATTTAAAACATGTTGAAGAAGTTGAACTAAATGACTTACAAGAATCTTTTAAAGCATATCTTGAAAACTATAATCCCATGGTTACATGTATAATTGTTCAAAAGCGCATTAATACAAGAATTTTTCAGGTAATATTTAAGATTGACTTAAACTGAGTTTTTGGTGTTAATGATAATATATTATATTATATTTATAATATAGAAATCATAAAGAAACAGACAAATATTTCAATATAAAATTTATAAAATAATATTGTTTCTGATATTTTTATTAAGAAGTATTTTAGTATTTTACTTGTTATGTATAATTTATTGTAATAGTATTTTTCTTTCTGACTTTAATTACAATGTATTAAATGCTCTCTAAAAATTATACTTAAATAATTGGTTGCATAATATTTTTACAATTACTGCAAACTTTTTGCATATTTTTGTTTTAGTACCTTGATAAAAGGTATTCAAACCCAAGTCCTGGAACTGTTATTGACAGTACAATAACCAGAAGAAATTTCTTTGATTTTTATTTGGTTCCTCAACAAGTGCGTCAGGTTGGTTAATAATTTATTTATCTCGAATAAAGTGGAAAATGAATATTTATAATTTATGCAATCGTTTTAGGGAACTGTTAATCCCACTCATTATATAGTCTTGAAAAATAGTTGTAATTTGAAACCGGAAAATGTGCAAAGGCTATCATACAAGTTGTGTCATATGTACTATAATTGGACTGGCACTATTAAGGTCCCAGCTCCTGTCCAGGTAATTATGAAGTTCAATTTTATATTCATATTATTTGTTTTGTTATTTAAACATCTTTTATATTGAGTATGTCACACATTTTTTGAGTTAAATGAGTTATATTAGTTATTTAAATACAATAAAAAATAAAATATAACCACTTATTTCAATTAACTGTGTTAGCTAACATTTATAAATAGAATACATTAATTAGAAACATTTTAAAAATTATTATTTCAAATATTAATTTGTTTTAAAGTGAAATATTAACAAATCTTAAATACGGTTTTTTTTATTAAGATATAATTAAATTAACAATGCTTCAATAATATTATATACTAAAAAAAAAACATAGATGTTGTCTATCATGTTATATGCTTTATGTATTTTATAATTACGGCCTAAAGCCTAGTAATGTTTTTTTGATTTTATTTATTCACATAAACCACTGATTTCCATTATAAAGAAATTAATTAATTTTATTTGTTTTTTTTTCTAGTATGCTCATAAGCTGGCATATCTAATCGGACAAAATGTTAGAAAAATGCCAAATGAAAAGTTAAACAACACACTGTTTTACTTATAAAAATAATATATATTCATTTACTTGTAAGTTGACTCAGAAAGCTATCATTTATTTTTTCCATTCAGATCAATTTCAATTACATAATAAGATTTTGAATTGTGACCATTTTTATAATTTTGAAGAACATATAACCATACTGATATTTGTAACTTATATTATTTATAAATTAAATAAACAATCTTATAACTACTTGATGATATTTTTTGTCTTATGTGATAATTTTTATTTTGTATTATAAATTTAGTATTTCTTATTATATCAGTGTAATGTAAAGTCACTGTTCCCTGGATATTTAAATGTTGACAAATTAACTAAAATCAATTTTGAGTGTGTACTATTGTTAATATTGTTACATTGTATTTCTTTACATTACATACTTCTTAATATACCCATTAATTGAAGTTGAAATAGTAAGAGCTTCTAAGAAGTTATGTATTTGTCAATGTATTTGTCATGGAAAATCATACATATACCTAATTGAAACATTAATTTATCTGCTGTCAATGGTAATTTGTATAATTATTTTTATTACTGTAATTTTATATTGACAGGTTTTTTATGAAATAAAATACCAATGACCTGGACAATTTCCAAATTGCCAAATTTACAAATCAAACATTTTTCTAGTTGTATCAACAATAATCATCAGATCCTTGTTATAGAATGACTTCATCAAGTTTGGGAAATTGTTTATATTGTATTATCTGGTACACCGTAGGAAGAGTTACACAAATAACAGGTATGGAACTTTTCAGAAAAATAAAAAATCCATGGATTTTTCAGAAAAGCACTTTTGTTTCTTTACCTGTGGTGTACTAGTACCCGACTAAACCCTTTCATAATTTAGGACTTGCAATAGTAAATCTTTCTTTTTTTGTTGTGTAATAAATTTGGAGTTGCAGTATTTTAACACTAAAATTATATTTTATATTTATAAGATATTATATTGATAATTTTTTGAAAACATGGAATCATAATTGATAATCATAATAAATCATAATTTTATCTTATCTCAAAACACAAATTTTTCTCTGATCAAGCATAATAACCTACTCTTGGCCGTTGCAATTTAAGGAGTATAATTAACTGTGGTTTTATCAGGATTAGATTATTATCAATATCGATCGAACTCAAAACCACAAGGTAAAATAAAAGTTTTAGTATTGATTTGTTCATTCTGAATATTAGGTATAGTTTAGAAATGTTAAAAACGAATAAAATTAGATATATATATATATATAAACTGCTGTGTTTCGTTTACGCTTTTATGTAGATTTTTTGGTAATTTTTTAAAGATTTTATTGTCATTTTCCATTTTGTTTGTGCATTTTATCTGTATAGTAATTCCAAATGAATTGGTTTTCCCGGATAAAAGTTGGAGCGATGCATTACTATAGGGTCAATAATAAATATTATGTACTCATTGTAATCGATAACACGGTGCTAGAGTTAACATGATACTAATACATATATTGATAATACATCGGGAAAAGCTACTACCAGTATACGAGAGCAATTTGCTGACTACTTCATGGGCGCTGGAGAAGTTCCTTGGCAATACAAAAATATCAAAAAGTGACAACGTTTTTTATAAGCATAAAAAAAATGAATAAGTTTATTTAAATATAATTAAAAGAAGTTTTTTTTAAATTTATTGTTAATTAATTTGTTTCCTAAACCGGTAACATCCCGGGACATCCGGGACGAATGTCCACCCTATTTTAGGTTTATCATTAAAAATTATTTTTTGAGATTCTCCACCAAGTCCACTCTAATTTGCATATGCCTCATGTGAATTTAAGATAAAAGTGTAACTGTGTTTTCATCAGATGTTTAATTGTCTTCTTTACCAAAACTGTAATCTTGTTTGCTTTTGGTAATGTTGCTTGTTTAATAGTTATTATACTATAAGAAAAAATACAGTCATATCACAAGTACATAATAATATGAAGGTAATGACCAATGTCAACTATTTGAATTTTAATTTCGGTATAATTTAGTAAGTTATTTATAAGTACCGTCAAGCTTATAATATCATCACAATTTAAGTTTATTGATAAAAAGTTATTAAGGAAGCATATATAATAATTATGATCAAATTATTTATAGTGTAGAACTTGCATACAATGTTTCAGATTATATTTAAAAATCATCCATACTAATTTGATTTGAAAAAATAAGATATAATCAATTGGCCCCTGATTTTGATTTTGACTTTCTAAATTTTTTGAAGATTTACAAATTCAGAAATTTAACTTACAATTAATTTATAATTATTAACAATTGTTCACCGGAATCGATCAGATTAAGTCGGAGGCTACGTGAATTTGGCCCCCCGATTTTGATTTTGACTTACTGAGTTTTTCGAGGATTTACAAATTCAGAAATTGCGTTTACAATTTATTTGAAAAAAATAAGACCAAGTCGGGGGCCAAATCCACGTACGTATAGAGCAGGGATTCCCAACATTTTTTACTTAACGGCGCACTTGATAATTTTAAAAATTTCCACGGCACACTTAAATAAATAAATAATGATGAATGTATATAATTTCATAGTAATATATATTACATATTTTTTTTTAAATGGTACAAACTTAATGTGATATTTGGAACTGTTGTTTTTTACATAATTCCTGTATGCGGGGTGAAACAGTTGAAACAGCAATACACAAATCTGGTTCAATATTTTTCAAACAATTTCTACTACTTGTTTTTATATTGTTCAAAGCAGACAATGCCTGTTAAACTAACAAAGATATGACGTGGAAAATGGTAATAACAATAGTAGGTATCGCTTTCTGAGAAATAGCTGGATATTCTGAAGCTAAGCTTAACCAGAAGGAATCTATGTTATTTTTCTGACTATTGTGTAATATTCAGATTGTAAAACTGGAACATATATCAATGAACTCAATATTTTCGTTATTAGTAAGATCAAGTTCATTTACATTGTCTGTGAAATCAAATGCCAACACGACCCAATCTGCAGATGTTGTCAATGATGGAAGATAGTGTTTAATTTTTTCTTCGAGTAATATAAGGTGTTCAACTATAAGTTTTTTTAGTTCATTAATATTAGATTTTCCCATCGTCAACTTTGAAAATGTTGGAAATTATTGAAAATTCAATTTTGTTTTTCAACCCTTTGATTTTATTTGTAGAAGAAATTATTGTTTTCGGACGTCCTTGCATTGACACGGTGAGAAAATTTAGTTTTTTAAATATATGAGCCAAGTATGCCAAAGTATCAAACCTGCAGTTTTCATCTCGAAAAAAATCTTTAAATATTAGAAGATTTTCTTGTTCAAAAAATAATTATAATTCTTCTTTTAACTCAATAACTTGATTAAACACTTGACCTCGTGATAACCACCTCACTTCTGTGTGTAACAATAAGTGTACATGATCTGAACCCATTTCCTTACAAATAGTTTTGAAAATCCTTGTCTTTAATGGCCAAGATTTAATGTAGTTTAATAACATCATTTAAAACTTTTAAAATGTTTTCTTCCTATGTTTTTGCAACCAGTACTTCTCGATGAATAAAACAGTGTGTAATAATCACAGCTGGATTTTTAATCTTAGCAAGAGTAACAAAACCTTTATATTTCCCGGTCATTGACGGAGCTCCATCAGTGCACACACCACAGCAATAACTCCACGACAATTCAGATTTTTCAAAAAAATTATTTACTACATCAAATATATTCTTCCCTGTAGCTGTTGACTTGAATTCTTTGCAAAATAGAAACTGCTCAACAGTATTAGAATTATCAACAAATCTGCCAAAACGTGATAATTGAGCTTTAGAAGTCCTGTCGGTATTCTCGTCAGAAATGGTTACTAATACACAGAGTTTCATCATATTGTTCGAATAGACAATGTACGTCGAACGGTCGAAACTAATGTGATACCCTGTCAAAAATTGATCATAAGTGTTTTTTTTTCAATACAGTAGCGAATCCAAGGGATTGGCAATAGGGTAAATAAAGGGCTTATTATATTAAAATGAATTACATTTGGACATAGTTTGACATATTATATACTATTGTGTATAATGTAAATATACGTAACCTTATTATATTTTTAATTAAGAAATGTGATTTTTTATTATTTTGATATTTATTTTTTATTTTTGCTGTGCCTTATCTGTAAAATGAGTGTTGTTTTTTAAGTATAAAAATGTAGTCTAAGCTTAAGCATTGATAACATTTTGATAGAATCAGTTAAAAATAGCCGTCGCTATCGGCATTTCTACAGAAATAAATTTCCGAATAAAACCGTGAGCTCGTGAGCCGTGGTCCGTAGTCTTTGTGTTCCTTTTATAATTCTGTGTAATAATATTGACGATCATACCCACTAAGCTTGGTGTAAACTTTACACGACGGGTAGGGATATTATAGGACAATACAGTGGCGTATTTTCAAATTTTTCTGGGGGGGGGGTCCTCAGTTTCTACATAATTAATATTAACCATAATACTTATAACTTGAAACCATGCTGCAGGAACATGTATCTTTTTTAGCTGTTGTAACTAATATTAAACTATATTTTATATAATATTTTGTTTACGGGAAAAAACTATGTCCGCGCGACCCCGCGTGCCTACATAAATCGGGTTCTGCAAATATGCAAGAATTTTACTTTTTTTTGGAGAGGTTCTGGGGGGGGGGTCCAGTACCCCTGGACCCCCCCTCCGTAAATACGTCACTGGGGCAATGCTCTGTGGATACTTAATCTGGCTTGATGTTGTCAAATCATCGCTAAAGTAGGTATACCCACTGACCAGAGGTGAGCAAAACAGCAGGAGCCGTACCGGGTCGAATGGCCTATAAGATTAGAGTGCCGGTAAAACTTCTATGTCATGCAATCAGGGCCGCAGCTAGGGGAGGCTAGGGGTGTCTTTTGCCTTGTGGGGGAAATTTTTAGGGGCGGAAAAATATAAAAACATTTGACGTTGAAATGTCACGATAAATATACGCGCGTACCGCCGACTTATTTATATCGCGATAACGACGGTCGACGTCGGGTATCTGATCGATTTTTGATATGGCAAAAGAACATTACAATTAATATTTGTGTTGTATGTGCCAACTAGGCATTTCATCTGTTAAATGTATAATATCATATTGGGTACTTATGGGTTATCGCGACTACTGTAACGTGGTCGGGGATGACCAGTTAAATATATGATATTCAGGGAAGAAGTTAGATTCTTTTGAATATAATTAACCGTAGCCCTGGAGCGTAAATGGTTTATACTTTATAGGATCTTAATATTATAAATAAATGCGTACTGGTTCGGATAGTTATTAATATATAAATATTTATTATGACTTACTTATAAGTTAATGGAGTGACGTCACTTCAGCCCGCCCCTCCTATTTTTGTTATAACTCGAATTTGGATGCCATACAAATGGTGGGGTTGGTCATAGAAATGCATACAAATGACATACTAAAGGTTACATACAAAAAACTACCAGACTTCGATGTGGGCTGGGCTGGTGTGACGTACGTTATATTGATTGTATTGTTACATTATATTAATCCGTTCGCAGTTTTGACGTTTTTCATTGATCACACTTAGAGTGTCAATTAAAATATTTTGTGCAGTTTTCAAATCAATATTAATTTTTTGGTACAGCCGACTTAGAGGTAGAGTACAGTTAAGAATATCTGATAAACAAACGACTGTTATGATAAATTCCGTATCACGAAGGGTTTTACGTAATGTCTTTGCTTTAGAAGAGCTGAGTGTGTCTCTCCATTGCGAAATGGACTCTAATGATTGAGTACGAGTACTTACCATTCGGCACTTTGGCGAGTCATGTGATTCACGAAAAAAGGAAGAAATAGATAATCGTTCACTTTAGGCGCAGCTATATTATGTGCGCAACGCGTATCGGTTATACCGAGGCACTTACCGTGTTTATATGAAATCGTTAGTTTTATGAAATTCAAATATGACAACGTTTCGGTGCTCCCCCAATTTGTTAGTAATTTATTATTATTTATTAGCGATTGAATGATTACAATATTGCAACTGTACGTCTATACCTATAATCGTTTTGTATTTTTGGGTCTACGAATCAGATATATGAATCAGAAATGGAAACCAAGTTTGAAATTTGAAACGATTGTTGGAAACTGGCATAGATTTTAAAATTCATGGGGAGGGGGCGATCGCCTCCGCTACCCCCTCCCCACGTGAATCCGCGCCTGGTCGTGTTGAGTGTACGACTTTGGAAGGACTTACCATGGCGAGGGCGTCGAAACGCGAACCGGTGAAATAGACCGGTAGAACAGTTAACCTATCGCATGCGTTATCTGCACGAATGACGGGATAAACAGTTTTTTTTTTTTATTATTCTTATCGTTCGCGTTTCGTAATACCGTAAAACGTCGTCCGATCCGTATGGTCTCACCGGATTACGTTTCAGTCGTCTCGCGCACCACTTGGCCACGTTGTACGGTCACAGCCATAGTCGCATGTTTTTCTCGTGTACAGTGCAGTGACCGACGAAAGTAATTTTTTTACCCGGGGTAAAATTATTCATTATTCGAGTCATCAACACCGTTTCGATATATTTCCGTTCCGTGGTCGTCATGTGGGTCGTTCGGTTGTCCGGGTTGGTTTTGTGTACGGTCTTCGCGGCGTCGGTAACGATCGCGACGGACCAGAAGGGTGAGTAAAACACTTGAGAGTAGGATTATCATATATTTTACTCGTGTACGTTATGCTTTGTTCGAATAGCAAGTTCGTATGTATAGCCAACATCGAGAAGAATAAACGTGATTAATACCTACACGGGTCGACGTATTATAGTTTATAACAAAGGACTAAGGACTTTACGCCCTAAAAAACCTTAGGGTATACGCTCTAAAGAATCACTAAATATGCATAAAATAAAATTTAAAACGTATAATATTTAATAAGACTTTTTTACATTAATGTTTTGATAGCATTTACAAAATTATAAATTGTAACTTAGAGTGAACAAACACTTTTTGGAACAAATAATTGTTTTTTTTTTTCCTCCTTTCGAGCTTAATTAGTAACAATGCGAGTAATCGGCGAGGAAAACACAAATACTAATTTTATGTATTTAAAAATAAAGCCCATCCACCCAATATTTTATGTTCCTCATCTCGTGCTTCAAGATTGAATCAAGATTAATAACTATTTTGGTTTTATTTTTCACAACAGTTTTAATGTTATGGTTTATTATTTCTAAAAATCTCGGGTTTTTTGTTTTTTTTTTTTAAAAATTTCGCCGAGAACCGGGTTGTCACACGAGCTATAAAAAAGTCGTCATAACGCTAAAATGTATTTTTCATCCTCTCATATTGAATTTCATACTACGTATTATTACAGTCGAAACAACGGAATGTTCAACGGACAAACATTTTAGATGTGATAATGGCAAATGTATATCTAACACATTAGTCTGTGACGGAAATAACAATTGTGACAAACGTAGACGAGGGACTATCTGCGAGGTATGAACATTTTCTGAAAACAAAATCAATCGGTAACTATCAATGGTTGATTATTAGAACGAGTGTTTAGTTAAATATGATGTTGAAAAGATATACACAACAATCTCTTACCGCGCAAAATATGTAACGGCTCTTTGTGAAATTGCTATGCCACAAATGTGTGTTCCAAATAACAAATGCAATCGATATGTAGAAGTTATAATCGTTAATTTATTATGGTCTACGAAGTTGTTACTCAAGTTCAAAATGCACGGAGCACAGTATGTACCAGCGACTCCCGAACTTTTACGACAACGGCACCATTGGAAAATAATTTGCTTTCGAGGAACCCCAATGACCTGGGCCTAACATTTGTCCGACATCAGGGCACTTGCACACGCTTTTTAATTCAATACCGTTAGTGTCGACGGATTTCCCGGGCCCAAAATAATTCACGGGATATTCCTATCCATAATTTCCTCACATTGCACAGCGATAGTGTAATACAGTAGACGCCGCTTATAAGGCTCACGGATATAAGGTTCAGTCACTTATTAGACTCAAAATCGTCTGGAACGGTCCGGACGTATCTAAATACATTAAAAAAAAAATCGGTTATAAGACTCAAATTTCGTAAAATAAATAGTAGAAAATAAACTTTTTTGTTTATAATTTAGAAATAAATTGGTATTGGAAAATTAAATGATATTCGTGTAGATTATTTCTAGTTTCTGTTGGTACCTTATAACGTATAATAATTGTACTAACCGTGGTAATAATTTTAATATATAATACGAATACGAACAGTATATTTTCGGAATATTAGAACAAAATAAAAAACAAAATAAAATTACAAATTTTTTCAAAAATAATTTTTCAAAATAAATAATAAATACATTATATGTACATACACACATCCTTTATAATTTTTTATTAATGTATAGTTTTTATAATTTTTTTATATCAGGATTAATAAATTTATTCAATAATAAAGTATGTAATATGTAATGTGTTAAAGTATTAAAATCAAAGCAAAATATGTAGTAAAAAAAATTTATAAATTCGTAATTAATTTTTTTTTTCACTTCGCCTATACGATTCATTCGGTTATAAGACTCACTTTGTGCTGGTCCCAAAGTGAGTCTTATAAGCGGGCGGCGTCTACTGTATATACTAATATTACTCTACTCGTATTAAAGCATAGAAAAAGGTTTTTTTTTTTTTAAATAACAATATTGAAGATATTTCACATATCTCGCGGAACCTTTGTCACACACTTTGGGAATCGATGAATCACAATTGTATGATTAATAGGACGAGGAAAATGAGAACGGTGTTAGTCACGAACTGTTATAATTCAATTTACAAAACACGGTCGAAAGCGATCAATAGGATAACAGTATCATGTTCGCGTTGTTCTAATATCCGCTGATATCGATTATATATACAATTTTTTTTTACATTTTTTAGTCAGATCGAATCAATAATAATATGCGGTAAATCTTGCACGACTCATTGAATATTCTATTTTTTACGAATAATTCCCATGTCAGTGTGTAATGACTAATGAGATTATTACACTCGAACGGTACTTTTGTTACGGTTTCACCGTCTAAAAGTTCGACCGCAGAAAAGCAAAGAAAAACGTTCCCGTGTATTGCTGTCGATGTACATTCTTCATCGCATTACTCGGCATCTGAAGGGTAATTGTTATTTTCAGAGAAGAAAACTACTTGTTGTGCACGCGGTGGCGGTAGTTGATTAGCTGGTACAACCGTTACTGTTCCGACTCTTATTGGTATACACTAACTATCGACAGCAATTTTGTACAAAAACCGAAACAGCTTTGCGGTATTTATTTACAGCTAGATAACATGTAAAAACAATATGTATTTGCGATTTTATATGACGATCACCAACACGTCGTGTTCGTTTGAAATAATAGAAAAACAACGTAATTCATGTTAACCGTATCACGTAAATAATGTTTTATTGTAGGCGTTTCCTTGTGCGGTAGTCAAGCTCAAAGACTGTGCCAATGGATCCTGTGTTACGCATTTAGATCTCTGCGGCGGAAAAGTACAGTGCACCAATAGTACCGACGAGAACATAACCATGTGCATGGTACTGATTATTATATTTTATCTAAAACATCTTTCGTTTCTTACCGTTGTGTTCGTTCGCCAAAGCACGAATTTCATTAGAACAATTACATTTATTAAAATATCAATAATATATAATATGCGCAATGTTGAGCAGCTTCTTAACTCGTTGTTAAGCGGTTATTCTAGAGAAATACCAGTTAAGTTTAAAGTTCAAAGTTACATCTCATTTCTGTTAACTTGTAGACGTTACAAGATGAACGGAAAAAAAAACTACTTGGATGAAAATAAGTCCATTTTTACGAAACTGAACGTATAATATTATGATGATATTAAATAAAGCTATAAACCAATGTACATAATTTTGATTCCCATTTAAATCCAAGAATAATGCATTCAACACTTCCAAAATTAGGTATAGATCCGATTATTTTTATTAAGAACAATAGTTTGTACACCCAAATACATTTTTATACTCTGAATCTCCGGAGTTAAAATTAGGAAAAATATTTTACGTAACGTGACTGTAAAATTAATCAACCGAACAGCGATTATAGTAGTGGCATATCATGGACAATTTTTAAATCGTTTAGTCAGAAGTTAATGTTATAATAAAATTAACTCACATAGTAGCTTAACTTAAACTATCTAACTCGTTAATTTCCAGCCTCTTATACGTGTATCGCAAATTATTTTTGTTCATTAACTGTTTATGGTCACGTTTATTTATTTTTCATATTAATTGTTTTACAATAACTGTGTGATAGATGTATTGTTATAATTTTGATAGGCAAATACTTATGATATGATTAATAACTGTTCTGAGAGTATTCTATACTTTGAATTTGACGTAGGTATTGATTATTGTCTAATGAGGTTCAATAATACCAAACAAATCTATAGCAGTCTATAGAGTTTAGTAAAATAATAAATACCTATTAAGTAAAACCTTTTATGTGTTCTTATACAGTCGAGAGAATGCGATTCGACCGTACTATTTAAATGCGATGTTGGTCGATGCATAAAACGTGAACTGTTGTGTGATGGTATAATTGATTGCACCGACGGAGCAGATGAAAACAAACAATATTGTGAAGTATGTTTACAATTAATGATAAAATACATATTTTTGAGAGATCACGAATGTCTCAAAGAGTACGAGTCCAAGTCGATCGTTAGCACGGGGCTCGGTGGTTTGGTTTTGTTTTTTTTATTTAAAAATATCTACAGTTATCAAATGACCGTGGAAATAGTAACAATAAGAATCGTACACCGAAGACAGAAATATATTTCGGACGGGCACTTGTTTTATTATTAAGAATATAATAATGTGCACCACATAATTGGTTAATTAATTATAAAAAAATAAGTACATGATATATTGCACGTACCTACATACAATATGCGCGCACATATATTTAGATTGATGTGTCGGTTTCTTATACTCGTATAGGTACATATATATTATTTTATAAAAAGTTTCACTTTTGAAGGCGAGAAAATATTTTTACAAATTTTATTTGAGTAAAAAATGATAACAGTTTATCTAGAACATCAGTGCCGTAGCCAGGATTTTTTTTCGGGGAGGGGGGGCTAAAATATTTACTAGGCCTAGGGTATAACTGGATTTTTACAATGTAGTAAGTTGGTTAATATTATCATATTTAAGAATATTGAATTCAAAAACTCCAGTGATATTTTCTTCGCTTTGCCAGTGAAGTTATAACATGACATTTTTCATTTTTTGTCGTCAATTAATGCTTGTGTAAAAAAAGGATATTTCAATAACTATAACGTTTTTCCTTTTATTTTAAATTTATCCATATAGATAAGAATTATAGGTATAAAGGAAGTAAATTAAATAATTGTAAAAATAACTAAAAATACAGATTTTAGTAACTTTGATAATAATAATAATAATAATAATAATAATAAAAAAAACCAATGAAATAAATAATTAAATAATTGCTTATAATTTAAAATCTAATCTTCTTTCTTTTTTTGAAGCAAACATATTAATTTTTACTTCAGAATCAATATGTATATCTCTGTGAATATTCATCAGCGCTAAACCATTTAATCTTGTCTCACCTGTAGGGTTCCTTAAATAAGGCTTTAATCTTTTTAAAGTAGAAAAACTTATTTCGACTGATGCAGTTGATACTGGTAATATAAATAGTATTTTTAAAAAAACATTTATACTTGGAAACAATCCTTTTGGACACTTAGGTATTGTATCTAAGGGACTTTTTGGAATACAATTTTTTTCATTGGTCCATTTTTGTTTTCAAAATTCATATTAATTTTCAAGTAATTTGTAATAGGTCTATGGTAATCATATTTATATGGTACTTGCTGTAATTTCTAGAATACTGTTTGGTAGTTACCTTATCACAATAATATAAAATACTTTAAAATACTGAATAGTGAATAGAAAATACTACAATCATGGTAGAATGTAGATACAAGAAACGAGTGACGATTCATGCCAGTGACAGGCGAATACACAATTTCCAATTTGATAATTCGGGGTGGGGGGGGGCTTAGACTTAAGCCCCCTCCCCTAGCTACGGCACTAGAAAACATTTTATCGATACACATAGTGTGGTTTCAAATTTCGTTTGAAGAATCCCAGTTATTTTCTAATAATAATAATACCTACGCGCAAATCACAAATTCGTCGTGATTTGATAATTTCTTATGTATTTTTGTATTATAATATTACCATACAATAAATAATAATGTGCCGGTAGACTTTTGTTTTTGGTGACGGATATATGTATTGTCCTTTTACTAGTTTAATCGACGAAATTTCATAATATTACAAATTTATGTATTCTAGTCAAATATGAAATACTGAATAGAACCTATTTATGTTATTGCAGTCGAGAACATGCTATCCACTACAATTAAAATGCGATAATGGTCGTTGTTTAGACAACGAATTCATTTGTGACGGTGTTAGTCATTGTACCGACGGAAGTGACGAATTCGAAGATTTGTGCCAAGTATATATTTTACATTTTATGATAATTTTTTTTTTCGAGATAATCGATGTGTTTAATTTTCCCGGTCCAAGTCCATTATTTGCTTGCTGACGTTAAATTGATAACTAACATATCATTTTTCAATAAAACTTATTATACATTATTTACAGTTTATAAGTTTTCAACAATTAGACATACGACATAAACCACTGGTTGCATTATTAATTAATTATGCACAACTGGATCTTTAAATGTTGATAGAGACTGTATGCACCTATTGGTTTTGAAAAAATATGATTTTTTTTTCTTCGTTATAACTATATGTAATATTTGTTATTGTACCATTGCCATACGATGCCATCATAACTCTCATCAAGTGTGTCTTAATAGGTTCGAAAATATAGGATTCTATAAAGGTTCAACAAGTTACCACAATATAGTTGAATTTTTCATGAATTCGTGCTTTTTAAAATCTACGTTGATAGTATGGTTCAATTTTAAAAAAGTTCCACATTGTCGTTGTGCAGAGCAAAAGTATTACAAAAACCAACTTTTTAATTTTATTCTCCTTATCCCTACAATACTATTTTTATTACCAATTGTTTCTTCTCCGAAATTATAAATTATCAACTGTAACTATATTATAATTTATAATACACGGTACCTAAATGTAAATAATCTAATTGATTTCAATTTTTTCAATTTTAGGAATAAAAGGATCAATTGTTAAGTGTTGTAAAAATGTATTGACATTTACTAAATCATTCGGGACCTCATTGGCATTTTGACCTTACATTTTCTTTTAAGAAATGGGTACTTTCTGTAAAAAGCAAAAACATTTTCAAAATGCACCAGCTTAAATCAGAATGTTGCATATTGCTAGTGGATATGTTAACACTTTGAGTAGTTCATTTTTATTATAAAGGTTACCTAGAAAGTAAATTGTTTTCAATAATCAAAATGTTGTGAATAATAACGTATTTTTACGCTTTTTTACGTCAATATTTTTCTTATTAATTAATTAATTAACTTATTTTATTATTCAACGTTATGTTAAAAGCGTAGTAGATTTGAAATTACTTATATGTACGCCAATACTCGTCAAATGTTCAATGTTAAACCACTAAACGTGTTAAGAAAATATGATTTTCTTATTACAGCGGAAACAATGCCCGCCAAATGAAACGACCAAATATCAAAACAGTAAATGCGTGCCCAACTCTGAAGATTTCATTAATGGTCTCGAACCCGGACCATGGAACACGGATCATGTATGTACACGTTACGTGCTTGAATATTATTAACTATCGTATTTTATACACTACGTATATGCATTTTGAAATCAAAAATGTTTTTTACCGCTATTCCAATATTTCAGAGACTACGGTTAACCTCGTCTTAGTATTTTTTAAATGTCAACGAAAAGTGGTCGGTATATTATAAATGGAAACGCTCGAGTGGGTTTAAAGAAGATTTTTACGTTTACATTATCGCATACAACAGACGTATTATGCATTCCAAATTTTACTCACCCGAGTTAATATCTCTTTCTTCAATTCAGGCTACAATTAGTTTCGATTCCCGTGTTAATAGGCGAAGGTATGCAAATACATGTTTCGTGTCTAAAGTGTTGAATGGTGTTATATCTTGTCCGGAGCTAATACAGTTATAAAACCTTCGTGCTCCTCATTGTAAATCGTGTGATTGTCGTGTACGTTTGAAATTCCATATAATCGTACATCCTTATTCCTATAGTTCATATCCTATGGTTTTATTAGTCCAATCGATCGAATAGCCAGAGAACGTAACAACTTGAAAATGTTTGGTTTGTTTAATATAAGAGAATTGTGTCCTTCTTATCCCGCGTTTTCAGTCATTTTATGTACTTAACTCAATTTATATCTTATATACTATTTAGTAAATTATAATTCTATATTACCATGTTATTTAATCTATGTACTACTGATGTACTTCTTGTAAATTTTTCTTTACAGTACTTATTATGATTTTGCGAGTGTATTAATTTAATTTAATGTACAATACTGTACTTGAGCCCACGAGTTTACCCAAATACATAATTAAATAGTTACTATAACTTTTATATAAACTAAATAACTAATTAGTTACATAATTGCCGAGAGCAGGTGAGGTTCGTTGTGTTTTTACAGAGAACGTGAACTTCTTATTTGACTGAGAGATGTATTTGATTTACAATGGTATTTTGAATGTAGCTTAACCGAGCCAAAATATTCGTGTAGTTTTTGTTAGCCACCAGCTATCAATCTCATAAATCGTATCTTCGCTTATCGATAAGTGAAAATACAATTTATGAGAATATTCATAAGTTTCCTATAAGACACTGTAGGTTTTAATATTACTACTCGTAGTATAACACTCAATATTTTCTGTCTATCGTTGAGCGCGGTGCAAACTTCAAACCTTTGCATTGCTAATCACTAATCAGTGATCACTTGTGTCAACCTTTTGCATTTGTTACGTCGTTTTACGTGGTTACAGACAGCTTAGTATCGAAAACAATATGTTCCAATTCCTTCTACGTTTATAATAATATAATATAATCATATATATGTCTATAATTGCCTAAGAACAGAATATGAACGGATTTCTTAATTGCCCTAATATAATTATAATACGTGTTACAGTCGAGAGTATGTCAGAAAAGCACTCATTTCAGATGTAACGATGGAAAATGCATTGGCAATGAATTACTTTGTAATGCCAACTATGATTGCCACGATCACGAGGACGAAAAGGAATGTATCGTAAGAATGTTTTTAGATCTACATAGTACATACTAGTACAGTTATAAGTTCGTAAATTAACTGTGAAATGTGGCAGCTTAAGTTAATATTTTTTCTGTATTAATAAGTCTTGAACTGCATATCTCGTTATTTTATGCTTAGGTACTGCTTTAGGTCGTATTTTTTTTTTCCGTTTTTTCCACATTATATCGGATCTCCATTAAACATTCCCTGTAAAAAAAACTGTTAATACATATTACGTTTATTACATCGAAAGACATATATCACAGATACCTACGACACTGAAGGTCAAAATCGATTCAGTAAAAAAAAAAAAACATTTACGATAAAGAAATGACGTTATCGATATTACGTTTCGATCAAAAAAATGCATCGCATTATAACAGCCGTCGGTCGGACCTTAAATTGTTAACAAGTACTGGTGCTTTCTACCGGACACATAAACGTATTCGCAATATCTCGAGTCCCGGTGATGCAGGTGGATTTATCCAAACGGGTCGTGTACACAATTTTTTTTTATTATTACAGAGACCGTCAAAATTGTGCCCGAACAAACGTTATAAGTGTCGGGACGGAAACTGCGTGACCAATAAGAAGTATTGCTTTGATTACGGTTTCCGCGATGACGAACAACAACCTGACGGACCAATCTATACGGATAACGTAAGAATAACTATTTACGTGTTCGAATTGAGTATATCTAGGTACATGCATTTGGAAAACTAGAATGTATTTTTTACCATTACAATCAGAAAACATAATAATACCGAAACAAGTGTTGTACTTATACCGTATGTAGTTCATCGGTAACTGCAGATTCCAGTTCATTACTATTGACGTGCGTATCATCGTTTTCGTCGTTTTCTGGTCGTTCTTCTGGTATTCTTTTTGGTTGAACCAACAGAAACGTAATTTTTTAATGTATTTATTATCATTGTAATGGTTACAATTATTTTGGCGAGGGATTCAAACAGCGAACCAATTCGGATAATGTAAGAATAATTAACATATTCAACTATGATTATGTACATCCAGGTACATGCATTTGGAAAACTAGAATGTATTTTTTACTTACGATCTAATTTATTAGTTCTTACCATGGTGAATTATTAATATATCATAACAGTAAAAGCTCCTTATAAAGCACTTGCTCGGGACCAACTGATTTTCCATTATCAAAAAGGTTTCAGTTATAAGGACGTTGGAAAAAAAAAATGTTATAAATAACTCAAAATTGAATGTGTATTTATGTATAATTTTAAAGCAAAAATCATTTTTAGGTACATACATACTAAATACATTTTTATTTTTATAAACATATTTTTTATTTTTTATTAACATATCGGATATTACATTTATAATTCAGAAAAATTATTTGTGATATTTTTACCGTTTTCGATGATTCAGTGCGACCCACTCTCGAGTTTCTGTTGTCGATTCCAATTACTCAGCGTGTGAAACAACAGTTGAATTCTTTAGTAGTTATTCCAAGCATAAGATTTGCCATTTTAAAATCTTATATTCCTCGGGGTCCGTCATAAGGACGTTTCACTGCATTTTTAAATATTTGAAATATACTGTAGCACACAAATTGTTACCTTTAATTTATTCTCATTAACATAATATGTAATATATGCTCAGTATCGTATTGAAATTTTGATCAACATTTTTTTTTTTTTTATAAATACGTACTTATTCTGCAATAAAAAAAAAAAAGGATTTCCACAACAATATTTTAATCCGAATGATTTTGTGAAACCGCTTATTCATTTATAATTTTTCTCTACAGCAATGGTGTCCTATGAGGTGTGAAAATGGAAAATGTGTGGCCCACTATGGACTTTGTAATGACGATAATGATCAGTACGAACGGGGTGCAAGCAGTGGTGGATTGTGGCCTGGACGATGGGACGATCGCACCCCCTACTATAATGGTCAGTACGAACGGGGTGCCAGCAGTGGCGGATTGAGGCCTGGACAATGGGACGATCGCACCCCCTACTATAATGGTCAGTACGAACGGGGTGCAAGCAGTGGCGGATTGAGGCCTGGACGATGGGACGATCGCACCCCTTACTAAATTAACTAAAAGAAGAAAATTAACTGTATATTCTTAATTCCACATTTTTAAAAAAATATTCCTTATTAAAAATGCAAATTTTTAAATAGTAAAAATTATGTATCACATTGTTGTGTGCAAACATTTAAGTTATTTCCCTCAGATACCTGGAGCTTATGCGGGTATGCATGCACACACGTGCAGTGTTTGGACTACCGGCAGCGTCGTCCGAGCAATAATTCTAAATACGTACGTTGTAAGCGAATGCGCGAAATCGTGTGCGTGCGGGTACGTTTAAGCTGCGATCTTATGTACGTAAAACAAATTTTTGCGCAACCGCTATTTTGTCAAAAACTTGATTACGCAAACACACACACATACACGTTCAAACGGCTTGTGTGAACCTCAGTGGTCAGTAAGTTTTTGTATGCACGTAAATAATGTCCAGAATCCTCTGACTTCGTCATTTTTAGTCGCCATACCAATTATTGCATTGTTAAAATTACTAATAATAATAATAATAATAATAATGATGATAAATATTAATATTTTAGTTAGCACTTAAAAGAAAAAGAAAATAAAATTCGTCACTTTAAATTCACTATAAAATTTTAAATAAACACAATAAAATTATATAACCACCACTGACGCTCGTCAAACATCGACAAAGACGTTCAAACCACTTATCAGTTACCAAGCGTTGCACAAAATATTTCGGTCTCGACCGAAAACCGCAAGTTTGGTTTTAAACCGTTGCGCTACTACTCAATACTCCATAAGTTAGTTATTTTTTAATTATATAATCATACATACATACACGACATGCTATAATACACTGTGATAATTTTAAGAATAAAACATTAAGCTTTATAATAATAATATGTGCAAGGTTTTTCATTTTATTAAATTATATTTGACTATTTTTTATACCTGTGACTAGCGGTATTATATTTAAAGTCACACCAGTACCAGCACCCACGAGCCACCACTGGGTGCAAGCTATCTAGATTATGTAAGAATAGTTTACGTATTCAATTATTATGAAGTATTTTAGTATGTATTTAAAAATCAATAATGTGTTTTTACTTAACAACCAATTTTCGGTAATTTAAGCTAATATTTTTAAATTATTTCTTAGTGCAAATGATATATATATATATATATATATATATATAATGGGTACTATAACTGTAGCATGAAAGTGAAGTTTTTCGAGTATCCACCAGAGCCCTGTCAGTGTGGGAAGGCTTTATGATTATAATACTTTTTTTTCGTCAAGATATTTTTGCGCCAGAAGACTTTGTATTGTTTATACGTAGTATTATTTTACGATTGTTGAGATTTTATTCAAATGTCATAAATCATCATTCGTTGAATAATAATTGGATTGCTAATTGATTTTTTTTCATAACTCTGATGGTCTGCTAACGTGATGGCCGAGTGCGGCTCTATAAGTTAATATTTTCCTGTATTTTGTAACCTTGATTTGCATTAATGCATTATTTCATACGAATTGATTATAGTCGCATGTTGTCAGATAATTTTTCAAGTTCTAATGGATTTAATATTTTTTAAATAAATAATAATGATACTAAAACGTGATCCTTATAGCAATTGATCTGTGATCAATATTATCAGTTTCAGCTGCTTATATTATAATTGTAGGATCCCGTAATTATATGTATTTGTTTTTCAGTTCTCATACTCCTTGCATTTTATTTTAATCATCGTTATTTTCCTTAAATGATAATGAATTATATCAATATTGTGCATTATTGAAAAGGCGAATAATTACATTATTTCAATTATTTTTGAACGTAGATTCAACAGGGTCGTCACGTAGTTGAAAATTGTTCGTATAGTTTCTCAGCATCTCGTTGACAGTCTGACCTACAATTTTTAACACATATATTAATTTCGACTTATCGAGGTTCCACTGCAGTAATTTCCCCCACGAGACAAAAACATTTTCACAATCGCTTATATATGTGAAAAATGGAAGACAATTAATTGTAAGACCGGCATATGTATATAGTTTTTTATTAAAGTTGGCATAAAAGTGTCCATCGAATGGGCATCAGATGTGTCAAAATAGAGATTGCATTCCAATTCATAATTACGAGGAACGTTGGTTCCCAATACGGAATACGGAATCAGCGTTCCGTAGGATTATTTTACATATTTTTAGTAAGCGTCTCGGCGCATTTCGAAAACAAAAATGCTTTTTACACTTGTTGATCTACAGTTTTACCGGATTTCTCATGGAGAACGTACAATAATTATTTTTAGCATCACATTTTTTTTAATCAATCCAAATTAGTTGAAAAATAATTGCGGAGGGAAGCTATCAAGGGTAAAAATATTCGCTTTAAGAATAATACGCGGGCTCATTATAGGACATTATTATTATAGGACTCACTATCGTTATAAATCTACAACACAGCTTAGCCCAAAAATAATTTTCATTTATTTTTCCAGCGCTAGTCTCAAAAAAAGAGCTTAACTTAATGCTAGTTTCAAAATCAACTTAAAAACCACTATATATATCGCCCAGTAATAAAAGAATATCTTATTTCTTCACGTCCTCAAGGTTATAGAATATAATGAATCTTTAATTCGTATAAAACAATATTGTTTGAATAGCCGCGTAGAATTATTTGTAACAACTCGACAACTTAGTGGATGGAGTAGACGGATAAAAGTGCATAATAAAAAAAAATTACAACTTTTTTCGGTTAAGTGTTATAAGAAACCGTTAAATAAACCGTTTACTATTTTGTTCTTTTTTGTTTAAAAAAAAATCGAATAATTTTCATGACGTTTAAAAACTGCTTATTTTATTTTTGTTTATAATTTAAGAAACCTATGAACCACGATATGAGACTACAATTAGACCACATACATACGAACATTAAGAAGAATATTATAGCTTTGGGCGGCATTGATAAAAACATATTACGTTCCATTACAGTACCATGTGTAAACATTATTAATATCTAGTTGTGTGATTGCTTAACATTAATTGAAGAATTTAGTATTTGAAATATTTATTTTTAGTCTTACCCAATAAGGAGTAGATGGTTAGAATTATATAAGCCTATATACACATATCACCGGTACGTATATATAGGTTCGCCTTCAAAAAATTATCTCAGCGGGTGCAAAATTAATTTTTAATTTTATATCATGTATATGTATATACATAATTACATATTTACTATGTTACGTTCACATAATAAATATAACTCTTATAGTAATTTAAAGAAAATAAAGCCATTTGATTAATTAATTTGTCATCGGTAAAATATATTGTGTAGATTAACAATCTATATATTAATTCTTATTTTAAACTGTAGGCGACGCTATATACTGTATACTTCTTAACATATGTATGAATTCAATTGAAATAAAGCCAAAATTATTTATGAATACAATTAAAAATGTTATTTATTTTTAAATTTTATCGACATATTATAATTTAGACAATAGTAATATACAGAATTTACTTACTGTAAGTCGGTATAATAAAAAATGTAGAATTTTATTAATAAAATAAAAGGGATATAATTGGTCTATACTCTATAGTCTGTACTATAAATGTTTTTGTTTTTCGAAATCTTCGAATTTCAAATCTTCATGAATATGTTACTGTTAACTAGTTAAATAGAACTAGTTTGATTTGATTCACTAGATTTTTGCACAATATTAATGTTAGATGAAACCTCGTTTTCATCTAACTTTCGTTTTTTAATAATAAATTTATCTATTATTCCAACTAAAATATAATTACAGAAAATTGCTATGGACTACTAAAATATGTGTCGTAGTGATATCTAAGACCAGACTGATAGTAGTGAAATTGTTAGAATGTTATTAAATTACTATTTATTATTTTGTCGGTACATGTTTAATAAAAATCAATGTAAGATAAAGTCACAAGTATTTCACCTTAAATAAGTGGTAGATTGATAACTTTAAACGAATTATATTATATTATATTCGAAGCGATAGCATTCAAATGGCTTTGAAAATTAAAATAGATTGAACATTGCATTTCTATAAATTATTTGTAACATAATATATCGTATCGCCTTTTTTAAAAAACTATTTTTAGGACACCCTCAATTTATGCTCGTGGCACCCTGGTCGGGGACCTCTGGACTAGGCGATGTCAGTATTCACGGTGCATACCAGTCATTGTGGGCAATCAGTGAATATTTCCGATATTGACTGATATCCGATAAGTTTAGTCAATGTCATTTATCAGCTATCGATTTATCATTTATAAGTTAATTTGTCTACGAGTTCAATGCAACAACCAGATCGCTCCACTTTTGAAGACTTAAACAAGCGTAAATCTGAATGTTGCACCAGACATATATACATCCACTATCGTTCAATAAAATTGTACATATCTGTTTATCGCACTAACACGTGGAGCAGTTTCTGCAGTATAATCCCTCTAATACAAGCCGATTTTCAAAAGTAATTATAGTAATTTTATAATTAATATACTGAGCTCTATAAATAGTTACGGTTGAAGCATACACCAACGTAAAATGTTCGCAGTGTACCTGCACTTGGCGAAACAAAATAATAGAGACAACAATATGTAACAATACGGCATGATTAAAATGTAAAATTTTTAATTTTTAACCATCGAAAAAATGACTTTCTTAATTTGCACAACATATTTTGTCGGCAACTACTTTTGGTTTATTCATAACTAGAACCTTTGCGTGTGTCTTACGATTTAAACATCTAGTTTTACGTAATAAATACATACAACTTTGAAATTAGAAAAGTATCGCGAAATGCGAGCTTACGTGTGACATTTTTTTTGAAATTACACGATCAAGAATAGGTGTCCTCTCGGCGGGACACAGCATTTGAATACGGGTATTTTTGGTGTGCACATACACCGACCAGTGAATTATAACAATACCTTGTTGTTTGCTAATTTTAAGAACGTAAAAATGGGCGCGATACGATTGCGCGCGGTCCATATCAGCGGTACCTTTTTAAGCGTACGATTGCGCGCGCTATAATATTTTAACTTTTAAGCAACGTTGCCAAATATATAGGTCCATGGTAAATCCGTACGATACCATAGTGGATTATAGTAGATTATTTATAACTTATTTTTGCCGATATCAGACAAACTTCCCATCACTAAGAATGAATTGGTTATATTATCAAAAATATTATCTTTATTGTAAATGTCCATACATGTACGAATATACCTATACTATAATCGTGCATGATGTGACTATAACAATTAACTATCAGTTGTGTTCGGTGTTTGAATTGTGTCACAGTTTTGTATTGATTTTTTAAAAATGGAAAACGAAATTCGCCGTATTACATCGGAAATGGGAAATGATTTGTTGCTAGTGGATGGGCACAAATTTAGATGTATCAGGCAGCGGGCTGACGGATATGTGAGATGGAGGTGCTGTAAAAAAAAGTGTATGTCCACAGTTTTGATGACATTGATGATTTAATTATAGAAAATGCTAGTGAAAATAACCATCCTGTTGATCCGATACAAAAAATTGATCGACAAGTATTGAGAGAAAGTTGCAAGCGAAAAGCTACAAGTAATATATCTACCCTGCCAATAAAGTTAATCAGAAATGAACTTATGAATAGCGTAAGTACTGAATTAGAACATAAAGATTTAAAATCGGTTAGAAAGGCAATGTATATTGAACGAAGAAAAAATTTTAAAATTTTTTTTAAATAACATTTTTTTGATATTATTAACTTTTTGTATTTTTATTATTTACGTAAATTTTTAAATTTTTTTTAAATAATATTTTTTTGATATTATTAACTTTTTGTATTTTTTATTATTTACGTAATACATTTGGCAACGTCGCACCCAATTTCACGTGCAATCGTACGCCTTTGAATAATTAAAATGTTGTCTTTTGTTATTCTGGCACTGTGCGCAATCGTATACTTAAAAAGGTTAGACGCGTGCAATCGTACTCCGCCGGTAAAAATGTACCAATGTCCAATCATCGAGTCTCTAGGTGTACCCACCTGTAGTGGTTGCGTCGTGCGTGCGGAAGAGAAAGCTTTCGGTATTATTCATTATTCAGTGACGAAAAAATCGCAGTTTTACCCAATGTGTCACATAATTCGGTGGCGGCCTTGTGACGGCTGTGTACGAAACTGCGATCGTCGCCAAACGTCAATGCGGTACAAACTGGTTCGTCCACTTTCGTGAACATTTGGTTAAAAAAAAAAAAAACACGCCACGATACCGTTTGTGTATCCCAGGGCTTGACCGGATTTCAATATGAGTTTAGACAACGTTTCCGTTGAGATTTTTAACCGTCTTTAAACTTCACAATACGTGTTATAGATAAGTAACCATTTGAAATTCTAAGAGTTGCAACTTGCAAGTTTGTTAAGTTTTTTTTCCCGTGCGCGCAGGTACGAGGTAGTTACAGGTCGGGTGGTGAACAAACATAAGAACATTTTCGCGGTACTTCATTAGACCAACATCTGATCACAGAAAGTGCTTTAAAGTTTGTGTCAGAAGTTTCCTAGTGTGAACGAAAAATTTTAAAATAATTCAGACCAAAAAACGTTGGATATTACTCAATCTAATAAAAATGTTCGACGAAACATGTCACCAATTCTACGGTTTTGAAGATCGAACGTTTTGTACCAAAAAAAAAAAAAAACGCTTTCCGTCGCATTCAAACTTGTATTTGCAATACATCAAAATATGTCCGGACCCAATGTAATTTAAATTTTTTCCGAAATCGTACGTAAACGCACCGTGTACTGTGCAATAAAGCCCAGAAACATTTTTTCGAATCCGATAATCCATCAAAACTTTTAAATGTTCATTTGTCCACGCTAGGGACCTATCCGACTTTATTTTTCATCCAACAAACGCGTATTCGAGCCGATATCTTCGGCAATTTGTTTATTCTATCCGATGTTATTATTCACAAATAATAATATTTATTTATTTTTTTATCTCGCGTCGGTACTTAAACTTTTAATTTAAAAAACGCAGACAATACATTTTTTGATTTTTTTTGAAGTTGTCAACGGTATTTGCGTACACGAAAAACGTGCGTATTTTGATATCGGGCTTTTATTAACAACTATTGTTTATACTCTTAATCGGATATCTCCCGCAGTACGCGTAGATATAAAAACTCTACAGTCGATTAATTATTCTACCGATCTAATTCCGCTGTGTAAACGGATACTCGTGTGATTATGACGAATTGCTAAACATCAACTTTTTAAAAAGATATTCTTTTTGAATCTTAGAAAGTTTAAAATCAAAATTATGGCACACCGTTCTTGTATTTAGTGTGTCTACGTTAAGAATTTAAAAAAATTAAAAAATTAGAAAACAAAATTCGATTTACATAAAGTTAGTCGTCATACGGCCGTCTTGACTGTTGAAAATACTGTTAAATGCACTGTTGACATAATAATTTAATGTTGTGTACCAGGGACGTACACAGGGGGGTGTTTTGGGTGTTCAAACACCCACCGAAATATTTGGTTTTTTGTATGGTTATTTATTTATTCAATTTTAATATTAATTTTTATATTATACTTTAATAGACAAATATAATATTACGTTGTATTTGTGAAAAACCGACTAAAGCAAAATAAAATATAATATATGTATACTAACATATTTATAAATAAAATAAAATGATGCCTACTGTGTATTGACGTGGGTATAAAAGAATTCTAAAATGTACACGGACATGGGAAATACCTAAGCTATACAGACGGGACAATTACTGCGAATTGGAGTGTTAAAAATAATGAATAATTAATAAAATGACGTTTCTGTTATATTTTGTTATCGACATTATCGTTCATGTTTTTGTTTTGTATCTGAAACGAGGCACGAAAAGTGACAATATTATACTGTTTTATTTCTTAACTCTCAAGTTGGTGTATAATATTATACTAAAACAAAGTATGGAATCGTAAAAAAAAGAAACACTCTACTTTCTTATTTCTCAACAAATAAAAATCGAACTGAGAATAATGAGGTGTGTATTAGTTTTTATTTTTTTGTTTATTAATATTTTAACTTGTTTTCTAATGTTGATTGTTGCGCTATTTAGGCACCAGCAGAAATATAAATTGAATGTTTAACATTGTTAAATTCACATAAAGACATAGAAGTTAATTGTGAAGATATTCTTAACATAATGGCTAAAACTTCACGAAAATTAGATTTAGTACTGTAATTTTTTTGTTTATATTATAAAAAAGTATTGTAAGTACTAAGTAAAGATAATTTTCTTAAAAAAATTTCGTATGTTTATTAAAAAAAAACTTTTCAGCAACTGATTTTCAAAAACACCCCCCGAAACTTTTTTCTGCGTACGTCCCTGTCATATATAATAAGATTTAAAAATTGCAAGAATATTGTTTATGAAATTAACGTTTTAAAATATAATATTTTTAGTAATGCATGTAATAGTGTATTGTTGTCATTGTTTTATTTTGAACTTAGGGTATCATATCTTGATTTATACTATCTCAACTTGGGTTTGATTTGTTTTGTATTTAAATCTTTTTTTTTAATTTTATCATCATTGGAATTCCAATTGTAAATGTATATGTGATTATGAGAAAATCAAACCATGTATATTTAGGAATAATTATTTCAATCATCCTTTGAGCACTATGTTAGGAGAAAACATTATTATCAGGGCTCGGAAGTTCTAGCAAATGCATATTTTTTTTGGTTTGTCTTAGAACATCCAAAGTTAAATACAAATATTTTTCACACTTATCAGATGTCGTACACAAAATTTTATTTTGCTATTTTTTTTGATATATTTTCACATAATAAAGGATATAATCACATTTTGCTGAAAATAATGATTTTATTTGGTTATTTTATTAGAAATATTTAAAATATTGGAAATAAATAGGCCTCAGCGAATAATATTTCATGTCTGTTAACAGTTCATTATTAATGTAATTGTTAATTACATTTAATTTTTCTTATAATAAATTTATAGTTATAATTTTTTAAATCTAAATGTATAATTTTTGATTTTTCGTGCTATTTATAGCGCATATTTTGAAGATTTTAACTGCATATTTAAGAGCTAAATATTAACATTTTTAGTGCTACAACTAAAACTTTCGAGCCCTGATTATTATGATTCAATTTTACTTTTATGAGATTTGAATTCAATTCTGTGATCGTTTTTTATGTTAATGAAGTATCTGAACATCTATTAGAATAATTCATCTTAAAGAAACTAACTAGTTCTTGAACCACGGTTAGATTCTTACATAAAAATGAATACAGTTAGGTTCCAAACAAATGTCACCATAGACATATTTATGTTGTACTGTTATAATTTAATAAACCATGTTTGTTATCATAGTGTAGTGCTATAACGGGACAGCTTATGCAAACCTTGAACCATTGTTTTGGGTTGTAGAGAGTGCCAATTATTGAACATTTTGAGTTTTATGGTAAAGTTGGGCAGTGTCCACAGTTCATCAATCGATATTAAAACAATTTGATAACTGGTTGTTGAAAAAATATTTTTTAACATTTAGAATGATCTTATGTTTTCTTTATTCTTATACATACTTCCGTCTGTTAGTGTCCGCGTGAAACTCTAAAAGTGGTCAATGGATTGACTTGAACTTGAAAAGAGTGTTTTTATGTATTTATTTGAGGCCCCGAAGCTAACACGAACAAGGTATAACGAGACGCCCCGAGCTTTTCACGAATCAATACCTGAGCGTACTTTCGGTTAAATATTTCTTAGTTGTATACGGTTCACTCTAAATAACGATCTATTACAAATAAGAATTCATGGAAATATTTTCATCCAATTTTCGTAATTTTTGTAATTTTCAAAGATCCGGTATTGAACGATTTGTACACAAATGAATAGGTGCTACACTCCATTATGTGTATAAAATATAAAGACAAAAACAATTCTCAGAATTTCTCAACTAAACAATGTGCAGATTCAGAAAACCCATAGGTATATGACGCTAGAAAAAAACGATATTCTATAGTTCAATACGAGTTTAATGAATTTTTTTACAATTTATGTAAAGAGTGTCCAACCGCGATTCACACAGATCGGTATCTCCCGTGTTGAAAGAGATAATCAATTTCTGTTTTTGATGAGCATTTCTGGGTAAAGGCAACTTTGTTGACAATAGTTTGGTAAATATAAGTGTATTTTTTTGAAATTCGAAGATAGTCATTGTATAGGACTTATTTTTCTGAAAATGTTGACGGTTCAACTTTCAATCTTCATTAACTTCTTGATTTTTAACGTTTTTTTCTATTCTACAAGAAAAAAGAGTGTATTATTTACACAGTTTTATATAATAATAATATTATCAGCATTCCGCTATCGGAAAAATGACGAGGTGATAATAATTCTTTCTTTGTAAACTAAAAAAATTATTTTAACTCATGAATCCAACGAAATCCGAAAGTTGAAACGTCGACATTTTCAGAAAAAGAAGCCCTATAAAATCTTTGAAATTTATAAAAGTTTTAAAATAAAACTTTAATTTTTTCACTTCTTCAATAATACACATATACTTACCAAACTATTGTCAACAAAATCGCCTTTGCCCAGAGATGCTTAAGAAAATTCCGAATTTGATTATCTCCAATATCGCGGGGAATATCGCTCCTTGTAAATCCCGGTGGGACACCCTGCATGCAATTCGATCTCACCATTGGGATCGATGACGTCAGTCATACAGTCCGATAATTCGTCGTACAACCTCGGAGACGCGCGAAAACTTCCGAAAGAACAAGGTGTATTCGAGTATCACGCGAACTACGTACATTACTATTATTATTATCATCGCAATATACGACTACGACGACTATGTGTATTGCGTGCTCCTTGATGAAGTAGTAGCTGCGGCGTGATGTAGTCAAGTGGTTGTACGAGTACTATATAATTTAACTATTATGTACGGCGTGGAACTGGCGGCGTCAATTATAGTGAATTGAAAGTGAAGCAGCATATGGCGAATCGCCTAGGAAATATAGGCTTACGATAAGATCACACGTTGTTGCGCGATAACGTTATATACGATAGATGTGTCCCCGGGAGCTGATCGTATGAAGGGGAGAAAATTTCAAATTTTCAACGCGTTTTTTCATTACGTTTTAATTGCCTGTTGCACAAGTCAGTTAGGAGGCATACCAATAGAGTAGTACTAATATAACAAAGCTGAACAGTTGCACTAATCACGGAACGCCGGCACTATATTTTGTACAGAGTGATTGTTTAAACGTGCTCACCCATTTTTCCACCGTAATATGATAACTATCGTTTTCGTTGGAGAATAATTCCATACGCAGGTATGTACGCATTTAAATTGTTACAACTTTAGAAGATACTCGAACCCTCGAAACAAATAAGCTATCGATGCCTCGTGGTTTGATGAACTTCATAACCTGTCAGGGACGAAACACAGGGGGGTGTTTTGGGACTTCAAACACCCCCCGAAATATTTGGTTTTTTTTTTGGTTATATATTTATTCAATTTTAATATTAATTTTTATATTATACTTTTATAGACAGATATAATATTAGGTTGTATTTGTGAAAATCCGACTAAAGCAAAATAAAATATAATATATGTATACTAACAAATTTATAAATAAAATAAAATGATGCCTACTGTGTATTGACGTGGGTATAAAAGAATTCTAAAATGTACACGGACATGGGAAATACCTAAGCTAAACAGACAGGACAATTACTGCGAATTGGAGTGTTAAAATTAATGAATAATTAATAAAATGACGTTTCTGTTATATTTTGTTATCGACATTATCGTTCATGTTTTTGTTTTGTATCTGAAACGAGGCACGAAAAGTGACAATATTATACTGTTTTATTTCTTAACTCTCAAGTTGGTGTATAATATTATACTAATACAAAGTATGGAATCGTAAAAAAAAGAAACACTCTACTTTCTTATTTCTCAACAAATAAAAATCGAACTGAGAATAATGAGGTGTGTATTAGTTTTTATTTTTTTGTTTATTAATATTTTAACTTGTTTTCTAATGTTGATTGTTGCGCTATTTAGGCACCAGCAGAAATATAAATTGAATGTTTAACATTGTTAAATTCACATAAAGACATAGAAGTTAATTGTGAAGATATTCTTAACATAATGGCTAAAACTTCACGAAAATTAGATTTAGTACTGTAATTTTTTTGTTTATATTATAAAAAAGTATTGTAAGTACTAAGTAAAGATAATTTTCTTAAAAAAATTTCGTATATTTATTAAAAAAAAACTTTTCAGCAACTGATTTTCAAAAACACCCCCCGAAACTTTATTCTGCGTACGTTCCTGCCATATATAATAATATTTAAATTGGGTGTAAGCCAAAAATGTGTGTTCTTATTGTATTATCATATTGTGTAGGTAATTAAAGTTTATAACGTAGACCATGGCTGTAATTCGTATATGCACGTATATAATATATCAATGGTTTATCGATTATTCTAGACTGAAATAGTTATTTTACTACGACATAAAATAACGCAAAAAATTTCAGGTGGGGGGGGTTTGAACCCCCAAAACCCCCTTCCAGGTACGGCAGTGACATGAACATCCTGTCAATAAAGGATATATGATTTCAGATTTTAATTTATTACAGACTTTAGGTAATGAGTTAGTTAAATGTTTTCGTTTAATTTATGAACTTAAAATGATCTCATGAACACAAATCTAATTTTACTACTTTATGTAGCTAAACGATACAATATGAATGCCAAGAGCCAAAATCAAGCAAACGAGTCAACAGACCATATTTGCGCACGATTTTTTGTACCATTTGCTTAGGGTTCCTCAATACTAGATCCTCTCGTAGTCACAATTCTGACGCAGGGTTATTGATGTAACAATATATAATATTAAATTGTTGATTAATTGTTATTTTTCAAAGCGTAACAATGGAGAGATTACCGATTCAAAGGCATTCTCCATTGATGGTCGGCTTGCCACCATCGCTTTAAATGGTCCACGGGATGAATTACATATTAATTCATCGTCCCAGGGTTGAACAATTAATGCCCCCCCCGGTTCTCAAAAAAGTGAATTAAAAGTTGATTAAAATGTTTTTTTTTGATATGGTTTGGGGTAAAGGTATTGATTTCAACTTTAATTAAGATAATAATAACAGTAAGATTCATCCAACATTAGTCAGTATTTCTGTCGCTTACTAATAAGACAATTTCTATCAATTTTTTTAATCATTTAAACATGTTGGCTTCTCCCGCTCAGGACCTCTGTACATCCAGCGGGCACCCACCTTGGGTTGAACAGATTCACGTTGAGGACGAAGAGACGTCAGAAAAATCGCCTAAGTAGTAGGGTACACACTACACATTATGCTAAGTTTGTAGTGTTATTAAATTAATTGATAGTTCGCATTGGAGATTATGTGGGACGCGCGAACGCGATCCCCGCTACCAAAAATTACGTGTCCGAGGTATTCGCATAAGGAATACTCGCAGGGGTCAACCAACCCGGAGTGCAATGGGCAAGTCTCGTCCTGGAGGAACCGCCTATATGATCACGGTTAACCTCGACGCCAAGTAAGTATACCGCTCGAGGGCACGGGCCGCTCTATTATAATGTGCGCGTTCCGCGTGTTCACAGCCGAGCCGACTGGTACTGCGGCCATCCCGGGGGACCCGGCCACCGGTGGTCGGTCCGGCCACAACCGCCGGCGAAGCGTACCCTCGTCGGGCGCGCGACGGTCCGAGCGCGGGCCGCTAGTGTTGCGCGGGCCCCGCGTTCGCAGGCCCGACCACGGTCCGAAGGCCGTGCGACGTCCGTAACGGGGCCACCGTTCTGCGCCATCTACCGGCAACTTTTATCGCACACCGGACGGTCGTTCCCGCACCACGACGGGTTTGTGCACCGTTTTCACGTTTCCGCCGTATAGCCGGATCCACCTGGACCGGGGAAGATTTGGCAACGGCCGAACACCATATATCTTGTATCTATACATCTGTAAGTCCAGAAGCGGCTCCGGGTTGAAAAACCGCGGTGGGGGAGGCTGTGCTTACCACTCTACAACTCTTGACAGACGAAATTATTAATAATTAAATTTTTTTAAATTAAATTTTAAATTTTAAATTAAATTATCAAATTACAATTGTTATTCTACTCGACTGTGAATTAACAAAACAGACTTTGAAATTAGATGAAGAAAAATGGAATCACATAATGGCTGAATCTAATTTTAATATGATTCTTAATAAACTTTATACTCATTCTAAACGAACTGTACTAACCGATGATATTTTTTATTCAATTAATGCAAATAATGAAACTATTACATTACGAGTCGATAACAACCGTATAACATTATCTCGCTACAATTTATCACGATTAAAACAATTACAATATTGTGTTAATGCATGTATTCTTACAAAACAAAAACAGTTGAATTTGTATCAAACATGTTTGGATTTAGTATTATCATTAATCAAACAAGATATTACAGATTTACCAGTATCGTGTCAAAAGAAAGAATTAGTAAATGCATATGTTCAAAATTATGAATTCAATTTAAGTAATGTGCGCTGTGAAGATAAATATTTTATTCTTGAATTACAACAGTTTCACTGTGAAAAAATTTCAGATATAGTATTAAAAGAAATATACAAATAATATGTTTCGATTGAGTTTTTTCATTATCCAATTGAGACGATTAACTTTTACCAATAAAATTAGTTATGATTTACGTTGTGCAAATTAATATTTTATTTTTTAATTGTAATATTTCAATGACGATTATTGTTAGACATGTTTTTTAAAAGATTTACGTGTTATATCACTTGTTTTTTATATTATAATTTCGATTTTTCAATAATATTAATTATTATTAATATGTTAAGTATGTTTATTAGTATGAGTATGTTATCAATATAATAAAAAAATAAAATGTTAATAGTACTTTTTTATTTTTCAAACAATTAATTAAAAATATTCTACATCAATCAATCATAATTTATCATTTTTTCGCTTTGTTACTTTTCTTTCCAGGTCAGAAGTGAATCTTCCTGTTATTATTTCAATCAAATTAGTAAATTCATTTGTAATATTCACATCTCTAGAATTGTCATTTGATGTATATACTTTAATTGAGCAGTTTGAATGTTTCCACCTAATAATACAAAAATTATTATTATAACTGATATTGTTTAATAAAAAAACGTATCATAGGAGTTTAAATAGAAATATGATAATGGAAATGATCACAAATTATTTAAAAATATGAAGTCATAATATACAAATTGAAACAGATTAATTTTGTTTAGAAATGATTTAACTATATATTTATTACCTGTCATTAACCGATATATCTTTTATGTCTTTCATTTTATAATGTTGCAATACCCAATAGTCCTTTTCATTATTTACCGGACATTTAAACGTGAAATTATATCCATCCTGTTTTACAGTCATTGAGTTCTCTTTTTCATCAAATACACTCGTATTTTCATTTTCAATGAATTTTTCAATTTTGTCCATATAAGATTTCATCTAATAAAAGAAAAAATGGATTAGAAAAACATATTTTATTAAAGTTTTTTTAAAACGTACCTTCAATGGTTTAATTTTTTTTGCTGGTGATAATGATTTCGATGGTTGTGTTTTTCTTTTTTTTATGACCTTAGATTTACTTTTTGAAGTTTTACTTTTCTCGTCAGTTTCTGTATACTTAAATAATAAAAACAAAATAATAAAAAAATAGTTTTTATATTTTAAGTAGGTATACTTACATCACTAGAATCATCCTCTGTTACTGCAGTATATTTCTTTATATTTTCCATTTTTTTTTTTTAAATTAATTATTATTTAAACGAATGATTAAAAGTACAACAATGTATAATTTAAAATTAAAATAACACTATTATAGAAATAACACCAAGTATATATAGTATATTCAATACTCTTTTATAGCAATAGAGAGAGAGAAACAACTTTTATTAAAGCGTAGTTAATAGTTATCAAAAGTTTTGACCTTAAAGAAGTGGTGTGATTTAAATCAGATATATAAAAGTAAAAACAGTATTTAAACCTTTCAATAGAATTATATTTATAAGCAAAAAAAAATACAATAATATGTTAATTACGTATTAGTTAAAAATATAATGAAATATAATATAATGAAATATAAATTATTATATAAAATATAATGAAGGAAAAAATATTACTTTTATTATAATTAACGTAAAATATTATATTGCAAATTATTCCTATTAAAAGTTATCATCTAATATGATTTGATATAACAAATTAAAATCAATAATCTTATTATAGTTCAACCTTCACGATTTATGCTAAATTCTAAAAATCGATAAATATGCAAATTGTTATGCGGCTTATGTAATTTGATTACCGAATTTATTATTAATAGTTTTTTATTAAAAGGAAATAATGATAATATTAATATTAATTATTTTTATAATGATTCAACACAATTTAAAAAAATTAAATTTTATCGCATCTTACGATTTACAATTCAATATACATTAGACTAAATTAAAAAAAGTTTTCAATAATTGCCTGTTATTTCTATACGTCTTGGGTGAACTTTGCACATAGCTCGTTGTTCCACTCGTCTTTCATTATCAACTTAGATATCATATTCATTAAATCCCCAATATTCCACCGAAAAACGCAATATTACCGAAACTGACGCTTGCCCCGTTGTTCGGCCGAGCGCTTCAATTGATAGTTATGTATTAAAACGTAAAGGCATAAATATAAATTCAATATCATAAATTAAATTAGTGTTTGAATAGTAATTCAGTATTTTGTTTAGTTGTTTGAAGTTTTTTAAAACAGAAGTTTCAAGCTAATTATTTGAATATATTTTCAAGAAAAGTCACAAATATGTAAGCATAAATATATAAATTTTAAATTATTTTAATTGAGCTCGTATCAAATTTATTTTGTGTCTTGTATACTAACATAATAAGCTTTGTAAGTCTATAAATTTACATTTCTTCAGTTTTAACTTAGTTTATTGTTTCATTATTAGATTATTGTTTTTTAATATAAATATAAATATATTTTTATTATTTGAAGAATGGGTAATTTTATATGCTATATATATATATTTTTCAGGGAAAATAGATCACCTAAAATTGTTATAGCAGACTTTGAATTTTTTAACTATAGAAGGAATGATATTATATTAATATCAGGTGCTTTTACAAGTTGCAATGAAATTAATAATATAAATCAAAAAATCTATAAACTACAAGGAAAACCGCTTATAATTACTCCAGAAGGTGGAACAATGATAATGAACGATTACATAAAAGAAAAAACAAAATATTTATTACATAATGCATTTAAAAATCAACCTGAACGGCTCGATATTATTTTAAAAGAACTAGAAAATTCTATGAGAAATGATTTAGTTTCTAACTTAACCAGTCAATTTTTAAAAAAATGTTTTAATTATAATACACTAGTATTATGGAATGGTAGTACAGATAAACGTATATTATTAAGACTAGGTATTAATTGTAATATGTTAAATTTAACTGCTTATGATGAATATAATGATAAAATATTTTATTTAAAGTTAATAGATTATAATAATAATAGTTTAATATTTGTACATAAATTAGGATATGTTAAAAAAAATGGAAGGTTATTAACACTGCTTGAAACTCATAATTTAATTTGTAGTAATAATCATAATATAGTATGTATGCATGAACCTGTTAACGATGTGAAAATAACAAAATGTATTATTAATTTTATTTTATCTATTGACAAAAATATTTTTAAAATAAAATAAAATGTTTTATATTTAAACCAAATAGTAGCTTCTTTTATATTTTTCAGATTTATTATGGACCAAAATATGTTGAATAATATAAATAAATCGAAGATTAATCGTTTAAATTTAGTTGGCAATGGCTTAATTGAAATTCAAAGATTTAAAAAAACCTCTAAGAATTTTTTCATAAAAAACGAAGAAGAATCTTTTGATTTTAATTTATTTTTTAAATATTGTAAGAAACTAGTTATTAATAAGTTAAAAGAAATTGTAGAAAAAAGTACTTTAAAATTTAATATTTATATAGAATGTACATATGAACATTTTTTAACACACGATATTCAAGACATTGCGTTTAAAACTTCAAATGTTTTTGCACATTCACACTCAAATTTTTCTGTTTTACTAAATAATATGTTTAATAAAATTTTAAAAGAAGAGTCAGAATTCATAGCTACAGGAAGTGGTTGGAATTTAAATAGGATAGATGGACTACAGTTAAGAATTAATATTGTAAATCCTTTAAGAGGATTTTCCAACACCTGTTAAACAGGTAAAAATTTTTGAACGAATCAATAATGTTTCAGTTAATATTTTTAGTTTAGACGGCGAAGGCTTTATTTACCCAATATATTTAATTGAGAGTGAAAAATCAATACATTTTGATTTGTTTTTATTTGAAGATGGTATTGGATCACATAACTGTTATATTAAAAAATTTTCTAGGCTCGTACGTAGTCAGAGAACACGGTGTAAATCAAAATTAATAATTTGTAAAAGGTGTTTCACAGTTTTTAATAATAAACCATGCAAAAATAAACTATGGGGTGAACATGGATTAAAAGAACATAAAAAAATGTGTGATAAAAATAAAATAGGAAGGTCTGTTATGTTTGAAAATGGTGATCAGGACTTTATCAAGTTTCAAAACTATAAAAGAACACAAAGAATACCTATTGTCATATATGCAGATTTCGAATGTTTGTTAAAGAAAATAACGAATAAAAAACAATCTAAAAATACTAAAACTAAAACCAAAATTACACATATACATAAGCCAATGAGTTATGGATATTATGTTAAAATAGATTATACTATTATACCAAAATATTTTATAAAAAAGTTTAAAATCTCTAAATCATTAACAATTTATAGAGGTAAAAATTCGGTGAAACATTTTATAAAAACTATGATTGATCTTGGAATTAAAATATGTAGTCTGTATAAAATTTATATACCAATAAAAAAATTAACTAATGAAGAGGAATCGCGATTGCAAAGTGCTCAGTTTTGTGAGTGTTGTTTTAAAGTTTTAAAAAAAAATAATTTAATAAAATGTCGCGACCATGATCATTTCACGGGAAATTTTAGATCCGTCTTGTGCATATATTGTAATTTTGAAATGTCCAATGTCTTATTTGTTCCAATATATTTTCATAGTTTAACCTACGATAGTCATTTTATTGTTCGTGAGCTCGGGTGCGATGAAAAAAATATTGATGTAATCCCAAATTCAAATGAAAAATATATATCATTTAGTAAATCAATTTCATCAAATTTTAAAATTAAATTTGTGGACACTTACCGTTTTTTATCAGATTCGTTAGATTCTTTAGCTAAAAATCTAGCTGAGGCCCTACAAGATTTAGAGAAACGTTAAAAGTATTTTCCTCAAATAATATAGATTTGGTTATACGTAAAGGAGTTTTTCCTTATGAATATATCGATGATTGGAATAAACTAAATGAAACTACTTTACCTCCAAAAAATAAATTTTATAATTCATTAAAAGATGAGCAAATTAGCGACCAAGATTAAAAACATTAGGTGACTATAGTGATTTATACTTAGCAACCGATGTAAGTATTTTAACTGATGTGTTTGAAAATGTTCGTGATATTTGTTTAAGAACGCTTAAATTAGATGCATCGGTGTTAAAAAATATATAATTAAAAACCATTTAAAATTCGATGAATACTTAAATGTTTTAAATGCTCATATTGATAATAAAGTAAAAGGAAAATCTGTTTATCGTGATATGAATTTAATTCAATCGCACAACCATTACGTGTATTCAAAAACTATAAACAAAAAGGTTCCAACGGTGACGATGATAAGAGATATATAATGAGAGATGGAATTAATACATTAGCGTATGGTCATAATAAATTAAGCTCTTAATATATTCAATAAATTATAATTAGTATAGTATTAAAAAAATAAAAGTAAAATTATCATTTTAATAAATTGCTTTAATCAATATAATTATAAAAAAATTATATTCTTTAATTATGTTATTTAAATCATTTTTATTAGAAAAGTACCTAATTTAATGTGCTTGTACAGTGTTCGAACTTTAAATAATAATAAATTATTATTTTTAACTATTAATATATATTTTAAATTAAATCATTAAATTGTTTTGTTCAATTATTATTGATTGTTAATAATAATGTTTATATTCATATTTTTGTATATATTTTTTTATTGATAATGTACATTTTTTATTTACAATAGCTTCTATTTATTGTTAATTTATAAGTTTACTTTTTTAAATTATATATAAAAAAAAATATTAATGTTTAAATACGTCACATATAGTGCGTATAAGTACTGTGTATTTATTTATGTGAATTATTGTTATTTTTTTTAGTTCAGTATGTTTTCAAGTAGCGACATTATTACTATACCCACTATTTTGGATGATTTTGCAAACCATCAACATGCTATTAGTAATTTATTAAAATCTTTATCACCATTTCGAGGAACTGAAATTAATGTTAGTCAAGTTGTGAGGTTTTATCCTCATATATTAGTTGATTCAGAACTAAACAGAATGAAAGACCCATGCGGAAATTTATTTTGCGTGAGACTGACAATACGGGATGCTCAAACAACTGAATATGCTACAAAACTCATTCTGATGATTCCAACAATCGTGGTTATGTAATAACATACACTGTACATAGATTTGAATCAAGTATAAGCTATCGAAATTGGTTTAAAAAAGAACATTGTTACAATTGCAAACGGTATTTAGCAAGAGGGGTGTACTTATTCAAACCAAAAGATATTTTTCGTATCAATGAAAACGGTGTACAAAGCGTAGAGGAACATTTTCCTATAGCTAATCGGTATAGGGTTTGTTGGTCTAAATGTTTTTTAGAGCGTGTTGCACATTTTTAAAATGAGATTATAAATATATTTTATTTGTGTATCTATTTATCATCAATGTTTATAATTAAAAATTATACATGGTGTGTGAACTATTTTAAACACAAATGTTTAGTAAAATATTACTATAAAATGTGTAACCTAAAATAAACTTAACATGTACGTAAAAATAAAAATTAACATGAAATGTTGTCTGTGAGAGTTGGATAGTAATGACATTTTTTATATATTTAAGTTTATAGAGTAACCCTTACCTTTTATTTAATCCTATCATATTTAATTTTTTACTACACGCCTTAACCCACTAGACTACATGTTCACGAAATATTACATAAAGTATTTACACATATAATTTGTTTAGTATAATTTAATATTTTATTTTTATATTACATTTTATACAAGAATTGCAATGTATTATCCGACAACATCATACGATTTTTCTGATTTACAATTACAAACATGATTATTTTTAACATTCTCTATAAACTGGTTTCCTTTATATAATAATACAAATAAACAATTTGGGTTCGACTTAGAATGTTCAAATCATGTATCACCACTTTCTTGCATCCAGTTTTTTAAAATCAAACCACAAAAGAAGCATTATACCATATCTTGTGTTCCTGTATACTTAAAACCGCATTCAGCAAGCGAATATTTATCTTTTAATAAATTTGATGGACATGATTCATATGTTTTTAAGTCTTGATAAGAAACTAGAATATTCCGGGTATACTGGATATGGATTATTTCGTACTAAATATAGTAATGATGGAAAATCTTTAGAATATTTTAATATGTTCATGTTTATACTCGTAGTAAAAATGTTTTTATAATAATAAGAGAATTAATATTTTATGAAAAAAAATAAATAATTGTGACTCTACTCGAAATAAAAAACAACTTCACCGAACAATGATTCGCAAGCAACTGATAATATACATTGAAAATATGAATAAGGTTGATTTTTTTTTATTAGCACTCTACAATCGACTACTATACAATATGTCGGCTGACGATTGTGAACTTTGAGACATTATGATTCATACAAAATGTACATACAACAATAAAATTGTCTAAGGACTTATTCAATTGATTTTTCATGAATATTAATTTTATCTGTGTGTAAATTATATTGAACACTAAGACCTAATGTTATATCACAGAAATGTGTGATGTAACATAAATAATATCATGTTACACAAAACAGTGTGTTTACACTAAAGGTTTTTTATTCAACACATACAATTTTTACACATTTAATTTATAACATATACAGTTTAACATTTATATAAGTTTTTTTACTTCTCTGTTAAGAGGTACATATTCTATAATACGATCATGAATTAAAAGACAATAAGCACTAACACCATCTAGATTTTCCATAGATTCAATTTGTATACTAACGTCAACAGTTGAAGCTGTACCTGAATCATTTTGTTTCGACGTATCTATTACAGCAATTGGTGCTATTGTTTCGAAATCAGCTGGACTCAATACCGGTTTACCATTATCTTTTCCATAATATGACTCTTGAAATGATGTATACATATTACATAACTCTGCATATTTTTTTTTAGTGAAATCTAAATTTAAATTATCATACGGATAATTAACTATATATTTAACAGGATATTCATAAGTTTCATACGATCTGAACGGAATGAATAAACTTTTCCCCTTTTCTACAATTTTCAATAATTTTAGTCGTTCAGAATCATCTACACTTATATGTGGAATTTTCCAAATTACTTTATCTAGAGTGACAATACCTGTAGTTGTAGTTGCGTTATCGATTTTGCTGTGTAAACAAGCTAAATCAGTATTACTTCTAGTTAGTATTAATTCTATTCGAGAATTTACTAAAATTTTTTTAAAATCTTCAAAAAAACCTAGCCAATACTTTAATGGTATACAGACACTAAATTCTCCTGCTTCATAACAATACTTTTATTGTCTAAATCCCATCCAGCATTCTGATAGCAATGATAATTATTTAACGTACATGTCAAATATCCTTTTAATGAACTTGTTATTCCTAAAACCCGAGTTCCATCAACTTCTACACCGTTAATTTCTAATCTAACCTGATCGAAAAGAAACGATAAACCGTTATTGGACAATTTCACAGTTTTCGGATCTGCTATTTTTCCTTCGATTAAAAGGAAACTTTCATGTATATAAGGATAAACATCTGTTTGCTGAACTCCAATTCGTATTTCATCATTTCTTTGAAACGAGTTAGTATATGGAATATATGAATGATATTCAACTTTATTTATTTTCGATTCTGTAATAAAATCTGATTCAATATCTAAAATACTGCTTTCAGGCATTTTATTTTAATTGAAATCCTAACCGTTTTAAAATTTGTTTGCTTTTACGAGTTAGTTTTATATTTACAGGTTTTCTTTTAGATACTTTTGATTGTGACTCTATTAAATGACTAATCGGTTTAATCGATTGTAACTGCTTTATATTCTTAAATATTAACCCCATATTCAAGTTTTACAACACCTAATGTGCAACACAACTGTTATTCTTTCATTAAAGTTATGAATGGGATTATTTTCTTGATCAACTAAATTAATATTTATAGTATTCAGAACTTCAGTATTGAGTTTATAATATATTAAATTAGCCGGTGACTCAATTATTTTAGCACCAGACCTCGCTCGAGGAAAAAATTCATATATCGAGTGAGATTGAAGACCATTATCGTATGAACCATTTGCGACATTACACAACACTTTTATAGAGTTAACAGCGTTTATATCAATATTTTTCGTTGATTTAAAACTTGATAAACCTCCGTTGCCATATTTTTTTTTTTAAATCCTAATAGACTTGCTAGACTGTTTTCGATTGTAAAATCTATCGGATAATTACAACTCATTATACATTTCATTCGGGTAATATCGGTATTCATGGTAAAATCTATAGGATCATACGTTTTGTATACATTTGTTACACTGTTTAAACGTTCATTATCTTCATGAATTTGATTGCAAATATATTGTGTAATATCTTCAATTTCGTAACAGCCAAAGGGGAGTTGAATATCTAAATTACGTTCGTTCACAATAATACGAATATTGTTATTTGTCTCATTCACGTTCGGAAACGTATTATATGTATGTAGGCATAATAATGCGATTTCTGAATCATTGTATACATTTATTGCTGGAAAATAAGTCGATGATAAAGATGTCATTTTCCCCGACATGCTTACAGTAATTGATTCATTCATTTCCCTGTTATTTAAGATCTAATAGGTCTAATATGTAATATGACCGTTACTTGAACGTTAGAGTTTTTAATAGAATTATTTTCTTGATCTACTAAATCAATTTTAATATTTTTAATAACTGCTGTTTTAAGTTTATAATATATTAAATTAGCTGGTTGTTCTACTAGTCCTGTTCCTAATCTCTGTTGTGAAAAACATTCATAAATCGAATTTGATTGTTTCCCATTATCAAATGAACCTTTAGCTATATTACACATGGCTTTTATAGAATTAACAGCAATTGGTATATAATCAATTTTATCTGATTCATAGTATCGATTTTTATCTTGTAGGACTTCATATAATTCATTTTTAAATCCTAATGTTTTGGCTATACTGTTTTTACGTTTGAAATCTATTGTACAATTAGATTGCATAAAACATGTCGTACGCGAAGCTGAAAGCGTTAGACTAAAACTAATGCTATCATTAGTGGTTTTAGAAATGTATTTACTAATATCTTCAATAGTGTAAGTGCCGTGAGGAATTTTTAAACTATCAGTGTAAGTTTTAGTTATAACTTTAAAATCGTCATTTGTTTCATTTACAAGAATTTTTTCAGAATCATTCATAAGAATATTTTCGGATGTTTTTAAACACACAAGAGCAATTTCAGAACCACCGTTTACATTTATTACCGGAGAATAAGTCGATGTTATTGAGGAACCATTCCCTGATATCCTTAATGTGATTGATTCATCCATTGTAAAAAATTAATACATAATTGTCCACAGATATATGTATTGTATTTTTGATAATTTGAATAATTGTACAATATATTCAAACCTTTAAAATAATTTTGAAGTTCAACCGGAGGTGTAAAATCACCAAACGGGTCAAAATATATAACTTTATCTCCAAGTCGGTAATAACTAACCCAGTGTGTACCGTCGCCTAAATACGAATCCAAATTAATTATTGCACATTCGTTATTATGTGGTTTTTTAGGTAAGTTGTCTCGCGAAAAGACGCCACGAAAGTGATTGATTTCCAACTTTTTAACGTACTTTATAATATCCTCACTGGTGAGAGCTCTGTTGGGTAACATTAATTTTTTCTCGTTTTTTTTTTTTTCTGTTAATTCCTAGACCTTTTGGATTCAAATACAAACCTTTTCCAATAGGATTATTTAAGTATAAACCATTACCTTTTTTACGATTTTTCACAGCATTATATAGACTTGACGCACCAGAAGCTAAACTTCCTAAAGCTGACAACCCAGCAAATATTGGCATAAGCGGTAATACACCTCCCAACTGGTTCGGAGTTAAAATTATTCTCTTACCATTTTTTCTCGTTTTCTTATTTTTTTCTTTGCTGCTAACAATATTTTTTTATTATTACCTTTACAACCCATACCGATTTTTCTAATAACTTATCAGCTTTATGTCTAATATCTAAATTATTACTGTTCTCATAAGCAATGTCGTGTGTTCGACAAGCAGAATCTAACGGATTTACACCTTTGTCTCCACGTGCTAATCTCTCTTTTAACTTAGTACCAGGACCACAATACTGATATCCTGGTACATGAGCTTCGAATGGAAGCTTATTTATAAGAGTATTTAAGAAGCCTTTACCAGATTTTAACTTACGAGTTGAACGCATTATGTATAACTGGATTCATAATTTAAAACTCTTTAGTATTTATATATAAAAAAATGGAATTAATCGAGCAAAAAGATAAATTAAACATTGAAAATGTTGACACACAAGTTATAAAAAATCTATCAAGACACGGACCATTATTACCAGATAGTATTCGTGGAATATTGGTTGGACCTTCAGGATCAGGAAAAACAAATGTTATGTTTAATCTTATAACTAATAGAAATGGATTAAAATTTGAAAATATTTATTTATACACTAAAACACCTGAGCAAGAAAAATATATACTATTAAAAAATATAATTAATAGTATTAAAGGTTTTAATTTTTACATATTTACAAATGCAGATAAAGTTATAAAACCAAATTTAATTAAAAAAAATTCAATTTTTATATTTGATGATGTAATTTGTGATAATCAGACACCTATTCGCGATTACTTCAGTATGGGTAGACATTCTGGTGCTAATTCTATATTTTATTTAGCACAAACATACTCAAAAATACCAAAACAGCTAGTGAGAGATAACGCAAACTTTTTAATAATATTTAAGCAAGATGATAAGAATCTACGACATATTTTCGATGACCATTGTTCAGCAGATATGGATTTTTCAGAATTTCGTAAAATATGTCATTTATGTTGGAACAAGAAAAAATATGGGTTTATAGTTATAGATAAAACTCGTGAAATGGATCAGGGAAGATATAGATATGAATTTCATACATTTATAAATATGAAATAATTAGTATAAAAGAAAATAATAAGTTTTAGTGATATTCAGTCGGTTGCATACAAACGAACAATTTATAATTAATGTAAATTATGAGTGGAGAAAAAGCCTTGTTAAATAATATAATATTATGTAAAAGAAATATTAAACGTAAAGTTATGGATATGAAACGTAATGTTATAGATTCCGATACTTATTTTCGTGAAACATTTAAACCAATACTTGAACCATTAAATACGCTATCAAAGAAAAATATATCACACGATTCTTCAACTGAAAATATTAATGCGGAAGTACGTTACCCTAGTGATGAAGAAGATGATAGTACGTTATTAAATACAACATTTAATAACTTTTTTAACACACGAACGCAATTACGACGTTATGATAAATCATATGGTTTATATTATGATAGAGCTAATGATCAACTAAAAATATCGGAATTTCCTGTTTCTTTTAGTCATGGTAACTTACATTTACTCGATAGTTACTATCCTTGGACTATTGGTCTTTGGTCTTTATTATGTGAAAAAGAACCTAAAAATACAACTATAGAAGATATGGAAGCATATTATAATATTTTGAAAACCACTAAAGTTCATTTAAAGCCTGACGGGAAACCAAAGACTTCAAGATTCTTTAAATGGATGAACGTTGTAAGACCTCTATATGATAGAATGAAAACGGAGGAAAAACAGTTAAGCGCGGAAATTGCAAATATTAATAGTTCTAGAGAAAAAACTAACTTAAATTTAAAACCGTTTGATAACTATTTACATAGTGTAAATGCTAAACGAAGTAAAATTAATGATAATACAACAATAGCAAATAAATCGTTTGATTTTGATTCTTCAGTAAACAGCCTGAAATTCGAGGAACCTCCAACTGATAAATTATTTAAGTTCAGTTTATCTCCACCAGTTAAAAAGGGTTCAGGTTTATATAAAAACGTGATTCCTAATACACAGTTAGTTTATTATGATGACCCGAATGAATTAGTGACAAGACTAAATCTTTTAATAGCTTCTCAGACAGCTGGGAATATTGGTGTTAATAATGAAATTATTTCTGTATTAGAAGAATTACGTGAGAGAAATCTAATAGTATAATGTCTGCATTAGAAGGTATTGCAAACGAGTTACATCGACCAGCAAGAAAAAATTTTCCTCGACGGTTTGTTATAACAAGATTTAAAGATGATCTATGGCAGGCCGACCTAATGGATATGCAAATTGCAATTACACTCTAAAAAAAATAATGGATTTAAATATATTCTTATTGTTATAGATACCTTTACAAAGTATGTGTGGGTGCAAGCTTTAAAAAATAAAAGCGCAAAAGATGTTACATTAGGTATGCGTAAAATATTAAAATTAAATCAGCCTAAGTTATTGCAAACAGATAATGGAACTGAATTTTATAATAAAGAGTTTCAAATTCTTATGAAACAGTTTAATATCAAACACTACTCAACATATACTAGTATAAAGGCTGGAATGGTCAAACGCGTTATAAGGACATTAAAAAATAAAATCTATAAACATTTTACAGCAACAGGTTCTTGGAATTGGTATAATTCAATATCAAAATTGATAGACAGTTATAATAATTCATTTCACACTACAATTAAATGCACACCTCACGAAGCTCGAACAAAATCAATAAAATTTAAATTTAATCACAAAAAACCTAGAAATTCGAAGTTTAAAATAAATGACAATGTTAGGATTTCAAAGTACAAACATGCTTTTGCTAAGGGTTATACACCGAATTGGACTACAGAAGTTTTTCAAATTGCAAATGTATTACCAACAAATCCGATAACATATAGATTAAAACACGTTCACCTCCGCCCGCATATTTCTAATCTACTGCCACACGCCACGTAATTTCTGATAATCATTATATACGTGACTATCCGTGATCGGCGGCGGCCACTGCCTATATGAATTAAGGCAGTGACCAGCGCCGATCACGTATCACCGTATATTCTAAAATTGAATTTCTTATTAGGAAATGTTGTAAAACTTGTGTATTATATATAAATAGATAATATAAAATCAGACGACAACCATTTATCGTTGTTCAAAATATCTAATAGCTCAACAATCTGTTAACGTATTTGTTTTCATACTCTTCTTTCTAGGGCTTCGAGAGCGATCAACTCTTGATGGAACAGCAGGATGGTCCATTTCACGAATAATATTATTTAAAAATATAATAAATTATAAAATACTTATTAAAAAATAAAAAATAAATTAAAAAAAACAACAGAGTGCTAAATGCAGAGTACTATAGTTGTTTTCTTATAAAACTAAATAAAAATACACGGAAAACATAAACCGACTACGACACAATGTTAACTAATACGTACTGAATGGCCATGAAAAATAATAAAGCAGTGTCGATAACGCCGAGTTATTTATAAGCATATCTAAATATACCTACTTCTGACGATTACGGATCGGCGGCGGCCGTCAGCGCTCCACTACTAACGCCGATCCGTGATCGGCAGCGGCGGTGAACGTGTTAAAAGATTTAGCAAATAATATAATAGTAGGTTGTTTTTATGAACAAGAAATTCAAAAGACCAAATTTCCGAACACGTTTCTCATTGAACGTGTTATAAAAAAAAATAAAAATAAAATCCTGGTTAAATGGTTAGGTTTCAACTCAAGTCATAACTCTTATATTAAACCTAAAGATAGTTCAATGTTTATTAATTTGAAAAAATATGTAGCTAATAATGTGGTTTAAAAATAATGTAAATTTTATAAACATACCGAGGTAAAACTACCTCGGAAATAAATAAGAGAAGCCAAAATCATAATTGAAAAAGAGGCTAAAATTCATAAATTTACCGCAGTGAAACTACCTCGGAAAATAAAAAATTTGAAATAAAAAGAGAAGCTAAAAACACGATTGGAAAAGAAGCTAAATTTCGTTAATTTGCCGGTAGAAAACTACCTCGAAAAATAAAAAATGAAAAACCATGGTCAGAAGCCCTATATTACTACTACTAGCCACCTCCCGCCAACGGGTCGACGAAACTATCGAAAACGTACGCGGTGACAAGGAGTGAAGTCGAAAAGCGTGTTTGGGAAAAATCATTTTTGCAGTGCTCGCGGAACGTGTCACTCGGGCTTATTGTTCCGCCGTCAGATGGCGCAACCGGCACGGAATATTACCTCCCGCGTAACAAACAAATTTTTAATCATTTAAACATGTTGGCTTCTCCCACTCAGGACCTCTGTACATCCACCGGGCACCCACCTTGGGTTGAACAGATTCACGTTGAGGACGAAGAGACGTCAGACAAATCGCCTAAGTAGGAGGGTACACACAACACATTATGCTAAGTTTGTAGTGTTATTAAATTAATTGATAGTTCGCATAGGAGATTATGAGGGAAGCGCGAACGCGATCCCCGCTACCAAAAATTACGCGTCCGACGTATTCGCATAAGGAATACTCGCAGAGGTCAACCAACCCGAAGTGCAATGGGCAAGTCTCGTCCTGGAGGAACCGCCGATATGATCACGGTTAACCTCGACGCCAAGTAAACATACCGCTCGAGGGCACGGGCCGCTCTATTATAATATGCGCGTTCCGCGTGTCCACAGCCGAGCCGACTGGTACTGCGGCCATCCCGGGGGACCCGGCCACCGGTGGTGGGTCCGGCCACAACCGCCGGCGAAGCGTACCCTCGTCGGGCGCGCGACGGTCCGAGCGCGGGCAGCTAGTGTTGCGCGGGCCCCGCGTACGCAGGCCCGACCACGGTCCGAAGGCCGTGCGACGTCCGTAACGGGGCCGCCGTTCTGCGCCATCTACTGGCAACTTTTATCGCACACCGGACGGTCGTTCCCGCACCACGACGTGTTCGTGCACCGTTTTCACGTTTCCGCCGTATTAGCCGGATCCACCTGGACCGGGGAAGATTTGGCAACGGCCGAACACCATATATCTTGTATCTATACATCTGTAAGTCCAGAAGCGGCTCCGGGTTGAAAAACCGCGGTGGGGGGGGGTGCTTACCACTCTACAACTCTTGACAGACGAAAAGCCTCCTCCCGCAAACGGGTCGACGAAACTATCGAAAACGTACGCGGTGACAAGGAGTGAAGGCGAAAAGCGTGTTGGGGAAAAATCATTTTTGCAGTGCTCGCGGAACGTGTCACTCGGGCTTACAGTTCCGCCGTCAGATGGCGCAACCGGCACGGAATATTACCTCCCGCGTAACAACGCCGTCGTACAACAAAATTGATAACAACATATCTTTGCCGCCGAGCCGGTTCTTTTAATCTCTACATCGCGCATTCAATAATTACAACACAAGCCGACTCGTAGGCGAAACTAGAACAGAAGAACCCAAGTATTGGGCGTGTTGAAATACGTAAGGCACGTTTTACGATCCACTAGAAGTAATAATTATTATAGGGTTAAGCCGCTAAGGACATGATGCTGTAAAAAACCGTAAAAATGCATAAATGTATGAACTAAAAGTTGAACATATATGCACTTTTATTATGAAAAAATGCTTAAATATGATCACAAATAAATTGTATTTTCTCATTTTAAAACTTTTGGTTTTAATCGGTACGTAATTTTAATTTTCTTTCTGAAGGCATATGTTAATGTCTACTTCAGTTTTATATTTTTTTTTCGTGGTATTTATTGCGCATATTTTCAAGATTTTAACTGCATATTTAAGAGCTAAATATTAACATTTTTAGTGCTACAACAATCGAGCCCTGATTATTATGATTCAATTTTACTTTTATGAGATTTGAATTCAATTCTGTGATCGTTTTCTATGTTAATGAAGTATATGAACATCTATTAGAATAATTCATCTTAAAGAAACTAATTAGTTCTTGAACCACGGTTAGATTCTTACATAAAAATGAATACAGTTAGTTTCCAAACAAATGACACCATAGACATATATATGTTGTACTGTTATAATTTAATAAACCATGTATGTTATCATAGTGTAGTTCTATAACGGGACAGCTTATGCAAACCTTGAACCATTGTTTTGGGTGGTAGAGAGTGCCAATTATTGAACATTTTGAGTTTTATGGTAAATATTACCTCTGTAACATTTAAAATGATGTACTTTAGTGAAAAACACTTTTTCACTTGTTCAGTTATATTAAAGTTTTTTGAATGATGTATACAATAACTGTAGAGTGTACATGAACCATGGCCGTAACTGGAAATTAATTTCGGGGGGGGGGGTGTAATCCAAAAATGTGTGTTCTTATTGTATTATCATATTGTGTAGGTAATTAAAGTTTATAACGTAGACCATGGCTGTAATTCGTATATGCACGTATATAATATATCAATGGTTTATCGATTATTCTAGACTGAAATAGTTATTTTACTACGACATAAAATAACGCAAAAAATTTCAGGTGGGGGGGGTTTGAACCCCCAAAACCCCCTTCCAGGTACGGCAGTGACATGAACATCCTGTCAATAAAGGATATATGATTTCAGATTTTAATTTATTACAGACTTTAGGTAATGAGTTAGTTAAATGTTTTCGTTTAATTTATGAACTTAAAATGATCTCATGAACACAAATCTAATTTTACTACTTTATGTAGCTAAACGATACAATATGAATGCCAAGAGCCAAAATCAAGCAAACGAGTCAACAGACCATATTTGCGCACGATTTTTTGTACCATTTGCTTAGGGTTCCTCAATACTAGATCCTCTCGTAGTCACAATTCTGACGCAGGGTTATTGATGTAACAAAATATAATATTAAATTGTGGATGATAGTTATTTTTCAAAGCGTAACAATGGAGAGATTACCGATTCAAAGGCATTCTCCATTGATGGTCGGCTTGCCACCATCGCTTTAAATGCTCCACGGGATGAATTACATATTAATTCATCGTCCCAGGGTTGAACAATTAATGCCCCCCCCCCCCCGGTTCTCAAAAAAGTGAATTAAAAGTTGATTTAAATGTTGTTTTCGATATGGTTTGGGGTAAAGGTATTGATTTCAACTTTAATTAAGATAATAATAACAGTAAGATTCATCCAACATTAGTCAGTATTTCTGTCGCTTACTAATAAGACAATTTCTATCAATTTTTTTAATCATTTAAACATGTTGGCTTCTCCCACTCAGGACCTCTGTACATCCACCGGGCACCCACCTTGGGTTGAACAGATTCACGTTGAGGACGAAGAGACGTCAGACAAATCGCCTAAGTAGGAGGGTACACACAACACATTATGCTAAGTTTGTAGTGTTATTAAATTAATTGATAGTTCGCATAGGAGATTATGAGGGAAGCGCGAACGCGATCCCCGCTACCAAAAATTACGCGTCCGACGTATTCGCATAAGGAATACTCGCAGAGGTCAACCAACCCGAAGTGCAATGGGCAAGTCTCGTCCTGGAGGAACCGCCGATATGATCACGGTTAACCTCGACGCCAAGTAAACATACCGCTCGAGGGCACGGGCCGCTCTATTATAATATGCGCGTTCCGCGTGTCCACAGCCGAGCCGACTGGTACTGCGGCCATCCCGGGGGACCCGGCCACCGGTGGTGGGTCCGGCCACAACCGCCGGCGAAGCGTACCCTCGTCGGGCGCGCGACGGTCCGAGCGCGGGCAGCTAGTGTTGCGCGGGCCCCGCGTACGCAGGCCCGACCACGGTCCGAAGGCCGTGCGACGTCCGTAACGGGGCCGCCGTTCTGCGCCATCTACTGGCAACTTTTATCGCACACCGGACGGTCGTTCCCGCACCACGACGTGTTCGTGCACCGTTTTCACGTTTCCGCCGTATTAGCCGGATCCACCTGGACCGGGGAAGATTTGGCAACGGCCGAACACCATATATCTTGTATCTATACATCTGTAAGTCCAGAAGCGGCTCCGGGTTGAAAAACCGCGGTGGGGGGGGGTGCTTACCACTCTACAACTCTTGACAGACGAAAAGCCTCCTCCCGCAAACGGGTCGACGAAACTATCGAAAACGTACGCGGTGACAAGGAGTGAAGGCGAAAAGCGTGTTGGGGAAAAATCATTTTTGCAGTGCTCGCGGAACGTGTCACTCGGGCTTACAGTTCCGCCGTCAGATGGCGCAACCGGCACGGAATATTACCTCCCGCGTAACAACGCCGTCGTACAACAAAATTGATAACAACATATCTTTGCCGCCGAGCCGGTTCTTTTAATCTCTACATCGCGCATTCAATAATTACAACACAAGCCGACTCGTAGGCGAAACTAGAACAGAAGAACCCAAGTATTGGGCGTGTTGAAATACGTAAGGCACGTTTTACGATCCACTAGAAGTAATAATTATTATAGGGTTAAGCCGCTAAGGACATGATGCTGTAAAAAACCGTAAAAATGCATAAATGTATGAACTAAAAGTTGAACATATATGCACTTTTATTATGAAAAAATGCTTAAATATGATCACAAATAAATTGTATTTTCTCATTTTAAAACTTTTGGTTTTAATCGGTACGTAATTTTAATTTTCTTTCTGAAGGCATATGTTAATGTCTACTTCAGTTTTATATTTTTTTTTCGTGGTATTTATTGCGCATATTTTCAAGATTTTAACTGCATATTTAAGAGCTAAATATTAACATTTTTAGTGCTACAACAATCGAGCCCTGATTATTATGATTCAATTTTACTTTTATGAGATTTGAATTCAATTCTGTGATCGTTTTTTATGTTAATGAAGTATATGAACATCTATTAGAATAATTCATCTTAAAGAAACTAATTAGTTCTTGAACCACGGTTAGATTCTTACATAAAAATGAATACAGTTAGTTTCCAAACAAATGACACCATAGACATATATATGTTGTACTGTTATAATTTAATAAACCATGTATGTTATCATAGTGTAGTTCTATAACGGGACAGCTTATGCAAACCTTGAACCATTGTTTTGGGTGGTAGAGAGTGCCAATTATTGAACATTTTGAGTTTTATGGTAAATATTACCTCTGTAACATTTAAAATGATGTACTTTAGTGAAAAACACTTTTTCACTTGTTCAGTTATATTAAAGTTTTTTGAATGATGTATACAATAACTGTAGAGTGTACATGAACCATGGCCGTAACTGGAAATTAATTTCGGGGGGGGGGGGGTGTAATCCAAAAATGTGTGTTCTTATTGTATTATCATATTGTGTAGGTAATTAAAGTTTATAACGTAGACCATGGCTGTAATTCGTATATGCACGTATATAATATATCAATGGTTTATCGATTATTCTAGACTGAAATAGTTATTTTACTACGACATAAAATAACGCAAAAAATTTCAGGTGGGGGGGGTTTGAACCCCCAAAACCCCCTTCCAGGTACGGCAGTGACATGAACATCCTGTCAATAAAGGATATATGATTTCAGATTTTAATTTATTACAGACTTTAGGTAATGAGTTAGTTAAATGTTTTCGTTTAATTTATGAACTTAAAATGATCTCATGAACACAAATCTAATTTTACTACTTTATGTAGCTAAACGATACAATATGAATGCCAAGAGCCAAAATCAAGCAAACGAGTCAACAGACCATATTTGCGCACGATTTTTTGTACCATTTGCTTAGGGTTCCTCAATACTAGATCCTCTCGTAGTCACAATTCTGACGCAGGGTTATTGATGTAACAAAATATAATATTAAATTGTGGATGATAGTTATTTTTCAAAGCGTAACAATGGAGAGATTACCGATTCAAAGGCATTCTCCATTGATGGTCGGCTTGCCACCATCGCTTTAAATGCTCCACGGGATGAATTACATATTAATTCATCGTCCCAGGGTTGAACAATTAATGCCCCCCCCCCCCGGTTCTCAAAAAAGTGAATTAAAAGTTGATTTAAATGTTGTTTTCGATATGGTTTGGGGTAAAGGTATTGATTTCAACTTTAATTAAGATAATAATAACAGTAAGATTCATCCAACATTAGTCAGTATTTCTGTCGCTTACTAATAAGACAATTTCTATCAATTTTTTTAATCATTTAAACATGTTGGCTTCTCCCACTCAGGACCTCTGTACATCCACCGGGCACCCACCTTGGGTTGAACAGATTCACGTTGAGGACGAAGAGACGTCAGACAAATCGCCTAAGTAGGAGGGTACACACAACACATTATGCTAAGTTTGTAGTGTTATTAAATTAATTGATAGTTCGCATAGGAGATTATGAGGGAAGCGCGAACGCGATCCCCGCTACCAAAAATTACGCGTCCGACGTATTCGCATAAGGAATACTCGCAGAGGTCAACCAACCCGAAGTGCAATGGGCAAGTCTCGTCCTGGAGGAACCGCCGATATGATCACGGTTAACCTCGACGCCAAGTAAACATACCGCTCGAGGGCACGGGCCGCTCTATTATAATATGCGCGTTCCGCGTGTCCACAGCCGAGCCGACTGGTACTGCGGCCATCCCGGGGGACCCGGCCACCGGTGGTGGGTCCGGCCACAACCGCCGGCGAAGCGTACCCTCGTCGGGCGCGCGACGGTCCGAGCGCGGGCAGCTAGTGTTGCGCGGGCCCCGCGTACGCAGGCCCGACCACGGTCCGAAGGCCGTGCGACGTCCGTAACGGGGCCGCCGTTCTGCGCCATCTACTGGCAACTTTTATCGCACACCGGACGGTCGTTCCCGCACCACGACGTGTTCGTGCACCGTTTTCACGTTTCCGCCGTATTAGCCGGATCCACCTGGACCGGGGAAGATTTGGCAACGGCCGAACACCATATATCTTGTATCTATACATCTGTAAGTCCAGAAGCGGCTCCGGGTTGAAAAACCGCGGTGGGGGGGGGTGCTTACCACTCTACAACTCTTGACAGACGAAAAGCCTCCTCCCGCAAACGGGTCGACGAAACTATCGAAAACGTACGCGGTGACAAGGAGTGAAGGCGAAAAGCGTGTTGGGGAAAAATCATTTTTGCAGTGCTCGCGGAACGTGTCACTCGGGCTTACAGTTCCGCCGTCAGATGGCGCAACCGGCACGGAATATTACCTCCCGCGTAACAACGCCGTCGTACAACAAAATTGATAACAACATATCTTTGCCGCCGAGCCGGTTCTTTTAATCTCTACATCGCGCATTCAATAATTACAACACAAGCCGACTCGTAGGCGAAACTAGAACAGAAGAACCCAAGTATTGGGCGTGTTGAAATACGTAAGGCACGTTTTACGATCCACTAGAAGTAATAATTATTATAGGGTTAAGCCGCTAAGGACATGATGCTGTAAAAAACCGTAAAAATGCATAAATGTATGAACTAAAAGTTGAACATATATGCACTTTTATTATGAAAAAATGCTTAAATATGATCACAAATAAATTGTATTTTCTCATTTTAAAACTTTTGGTTTTAATCGGTACGTAATTTTAATTTTCTTTCTGAAGGCATATGTTAATGTCTACTTCAGTTTTATATTTTTTTTTCGTGGTATTTATTGCGCATATTTTCAAGATTTTAACTGCATATTTAAGAGCTAAATATTAACATTTTTAGTGCTACAACAATCGAGCCCTGATTATTATGATTCAATTTTACTTTTATGAGATTTGAATTCAATTCTGTGATCGTTTTTTATGTTAATGAAGTATATGAACATCTATTAGAATAATTCATCTTAAAGAAACTAATTAGTTCTTGAACCACGGTTAGATTCTTACATAAAAATGAATACAGTTAGTTTCCAAACAAATGACACCATAGACATATATATGTTGTACTGTTATAATTTAATAAACCATGTATGTTATCATAGTGTAGTTCTATAACGGGACAGCTTATGCAAACCTTGAACCATTGTTTTGGGTGGTAGAGAGTGCCAATTATTGAACATTTTGAGTTTTATGGTAAATATTACCTCTGTAACATTTAAAATGATGTACTTTAGTGAAAAACACTTTTTCACTTGTTCAGTTATATTAAAGTTTTTTGAATGATGTATACAATAACTGTAGAGTGTACATGAACCATGGCCGTAACTGGAAATTAATTTCGGGGGGGGGGGGGGGGGGGTGTAATCCAAAAATGTGTGTTCTTATTGTATTATCATATTGTGTAGGTAATTAAAGTTTATAACGTAGACCATGGCTGTAATTCGTATATGCACGTATATAATATATCAATGGTTTATCGATTATTCTAGACTGAAATAGTTATTTAACTACGACATAAAATAACGCAAAAAATTTCAGGTGGGGGGGGTTTGAACCCCCAAAACCCCCTTCCAGGTACGGCAGTGACATGAACATCCTGTCAATAAAGGATATATGATTTCAGATTTTAATTTATTACAGACTTTAGGTAATGAGTTAGTTAAATGTTTTCGTTTAATTTATGAACTTAAAATGATCTCATGAACACAAATCTAATTTTACTACTTTATGTAGCTAAACGATACAATATGAATGCCAAGAGCCAAAATCAAGCAAACGAGTCAACAGACCATATTTGCGCACGATTTTTTGTACCATTTGCTTAGGGTTCCTCAATACTAGATCCTCTCGTAGTCACAATTCTGACGCAGGGTTATTGATGTAACAAAATATAATATTAAATTGTGGATGATAGTTATTTTTCAAAGCGTAACAATGGAGAGATTACCGATTCAAAGGCATTCTCCATTGATGGTCGGCTTGCCACCATCGCTTTAAATGCTCCACGGGATGAATTACATATTAATTCATCGTCCCAGGGTTGAACAATTAATGCCCCCCCCGGTTCTCAAAAAAGTGAATTAAAAGTTGATTTAAATGTTGTTTTCGATATGGTTTGGGGTAAAGGTATTGATTTCAACTTTAATTAAGATAATAATAACAGTAAGATTCATCCAACATTAGTCAGTATTTCTGTAGCTTACTAATAAGACAATTTCTATCAATTTTTTTAATCATTTAAACATGTTGGCTTCTCCCACTCAGGACCTCTGTACATCCACCGGGCACCCACCTTGGGTTGAACAGATTCACGTTGAGGACGAAGAGACGTCAGACAAATCGCCTAAGTAGGAGGGTACACACAACACATTATGCTAAGTTTGTAGTGTTATTAAATTAATTGATAGTTCGCATAGGAGATTATGAGGGAAGCGCGAACGCGATCCCCGCTACCAAAAATTACGCGTCCGACGTATTCGCATAAGGAATACTCGCAGAGGTCAACCAACCCGAAGTGCAATGGGCAAGTCTCGTCCTGGAGGAACCGCCGATATGATCACGGTTAACCTCGACGCCAAGTAAACATACCGCTCGAGGGCACGGGCCGCTCTATTATAATATGCGCGTTCCGCGTGTCCACAGCCGAGCCGACTGGTACTGCGGCCATCCCGGGGGACCCGGCCACCGGTGGTGGGTCCGGCCACAACCGCCGGCGAAGCGTACCCTCGTCGGGCGCGCGACGGTCCGAGCGCGGGCAGCTAGTGTTGCGCGGGCCCCGCGTACGCAGGCCCGACCACGGTCCGAAGGCCGTGCGACGTCCGTAACGGGGCCGCCGTTCTGCGCCATCTACCGGCAACTTTTATCGCACACCGGACGGTCGTTCCCGCACCACGACGTGTTCGTGCACCGTTTTCACGTTTCCGCCGTATTAGCCGGATCCACCTGGACCGGGGAAGATTTGGCAACGGCCGAACACCATATATCTTGTATCTATACATCTGTAAGTCCAGAAGCGGCTCCGGGTTGAAAAACCGCGGTGGGGGGGGGGTGCTTACCACTCTACAACTCTTGACAGACGAAAAGCCTCCTCCCGCAAACGGGTCGACGAAACTATCGAAAACGTACGCGGTGACAAGGAGTGAAGGCGAAAAGCGTGTTGGGGAAAAATCATTTTTGCAGTGCTCGCGGAACGTGTCACTCGGGCTTACAGTTCCGCCGTCAGATGGCGCAACCGGCACGGAATATTACCTCCCGCGTAACAACGCCGTCGTACAACAAAATTGATAACAACATATCTTTGCCGCCGAGCCGGTTCTTTTAATCTCTACATCGCGCATTCAATAATTACAACACAAGCCGACTCGTAGGCGAAACTAGAACAGAAGAACCCAAGTATTGGGCGTGTTGAAATACGTAAGGCACGTTTTACGATCCACTAGAAGTAATAATTATTATAGGGTTAAGCCGCTAAGGACATGATGCTGTAAAAAACCGTAAAAATGCATAAATGTATGAACTAAAAGTTGAACATATATGCACTTTTATTATGAAAAAATGCTAAATATGATCACAAATAAATTGTATTTTCTCATTTTAAAACTTTTGGTTTTAATCGGTACGTAATTTTAATTTTCTTTCTGAAGGCATATGTTAATGTCTACTTCAGTTTTATATTTTTTTTTCGTGGTATTTATTGCGCATATTTTCAAGATTTTAACTGCATATTTAAGAGCTAAATATTAACATTTTTAGTGCTACAACAATCGAGCCCTGATTATTATGATTCAATTTTACTTTTATGAGATTTGAATTCAATTCTGTGATCGTTTTTTATGTTAATGAAGTATATGAACATCTATTAGAATAATTCATCTTAAAGAAACTAATTAGTTCTTGAACCACGGTTAGATTCTTACATAAAAATGAATACAGTTAGTTTCCAAACAAATGACACCATAGACATATATATGTTGTACTGTTATAATTTAATAAACCATGTATGTTATCATAGTGTAGTTCTATAACGGGACAGCTTATGCAAACCTTGAACCATTGTTTTGGGTGGTAGAGAGTGCCAATTATTGAACATTTTGAGTTTTATGGTAAATATTACCTCTGTAACATTTAAAATGATGTACTTTAGTGAAAAACACTTTTTCACTTGTTCAGTTATATTAAAGTTTTTTGAATGATGTATACAATAACTGTAGAGTGTACATGAACCATGGCCGTAACTGGAAATTAATTTCGGGGGGGGGGGGGTGTAATCCAAAAATGTGTGTTCTTATTGTATTATCATATTGTGTAGGTAATTAAAGTTTATAACGTAGACCATGGCTGTAATTCGTATATGCACGTATATAATATATCAATGGTTTATCGATTATTCTAGACTGAAATAGTTATTTTACTACGACATAAAATAACGCAAAAAATTTCAGGTGGGGGGGGTTTGAACCCCCAAAACCCCCTTCCAGGTACGGCAGTGACATGAACATCCTGTCAATAAAGGATATATGATTTCAGATTTTAATTTATTACAGACTTTAGGTAATGAGTTAGTTAAATGTTTTCGTTTAATTTATGAACTTAAAATGATCTCATGAACACAAATCTAATTTTACTACTTTATGTAGCTAAACGATACAATATGAATGCCAAGAGCCAAAATCAAGCAAACGAGTCAACAGACCATATTTGCGCACGATTTTTTGTACCATTTGCTTAGGGTTCCTCAATACTAGATCCTCTCGTAGTCACAATTCTGACGCAGGGTTATTGATGTAACAAAATATAATATTAAATTGTGGATGATAGTTATTTTTCAAAGCGTAACAATGGAGAGATTACCGATTCAAAGGCATTCTCCATTGATGGTCGGCTTGCCACCATCGCTTTAAATGCTCCACGGGATGAATTACATATTAATTCATCGTCCCAGGGTTGAACAATTAATGCCCCCCCCCCCGGTTCTCAAAAAAGTGAATTAAAAGTTGATTTAAATGTTGTTTTCGATATGGTTTGGGGTAAAGGTATTGATTTCAACTTTAATTAAGATAATAATAACAGTAAGATTCATCCAACATTAGTCAGTATTTCTGTAGCTTACTAATAAGACAATTTCTATCAATTTTTTTAATCATTTAAACATGTTGGCTTCTCCCACTCAGGACCTCTGTACATCCACCGGGCACCCACCTTGGGTTGAACAGATTCACGTTGAGGACGAAGAGACGTCAGACAAATCGCCTAAGTAGGAGGGTACACACAACACATTATGCTAAGTTTGTAGTGTTATTAAATTAATTGATAGTTCGCATAGGAGATTATGAGGGAAGCGCGAACGCGATCCCCGCTACCAAAAATTACGCGTCCGACGTATTCGCATAAGGAATACTCGCAGAGGTCAACCAACCCGAAGTGCAATGGGCAAGTCTCGTCCTGGAGGAACCGCCGATATGATCACGGTTAACCTCGACGCCAAGTAAACATACCGCTCGAGGGCACGGGCCGCTCTATTATAATATGCGCGTTCCGCGTGTCCACAGCCGAGCCGACTGGTACTGCGGCCATCCCGGGGGACCCGGCCACCGGTGGTGGGTCCGGCCACAACCGCCGGCGAAGCGTACCCTCGTCGGGCGCGCGACGGTCCGAGCGCGGGCAGCTAGTGTTGCGCGGGCCCCGCGTACGCAGGCCCGACCACGGTCCGAAGGCCGTGCGACGTCCGTAACGGGGCCGCCGTTCTGCGCCATCTACCGGCAACTTTTATCGCACACCGGACGGTCGTTCCCGCACCACGACGTGTTCGTGCACCGTTTTCACGTTTCCGCCGTATTAGCCGGATCCACCTGGACCGGGGAAGATTTGGCAACGGCCGAACACCATATATCTTGTATCTATACATCTGTAAGTCCAGAAGCGGCTCCGGGTTGAAAAACCGCGGTGGGGGGGGGTGCTTACCACTCTACAACTCTTGACAGACGAAAAGCCTCCTCCCGCAAACGGGTCGACGAAACTATCGAAAACGTACGCGGTGACAAGGAGTGAAGGCGAAAAGCGTGTTGGGGAAAAATCATTTTTGCAGTGCTCGCGGAACGTGTCACTCGGGCTTACAGTTCCGCCGTCAGATGGCGCAACCGGCACGGAATATTACCTCCCGCGTAACAACGCCGTCGTACAACAAAATTGATAACAACATATCTTTGCCGCCGAGCCGGTTCTTTTAATCTCTACATCGCGCATTCAATAATTACAACACAAGCCGACTCGTAGGCGAAACTAGAACAGAAGAACCCAAGTATTGGGCGTGTTGAAATACGTAAGGCACGTTTTACGATCCACTAGAAGTAATAATTATTATAGGGTTAAGCCGCTAAGGACATGATGCTGTAAAAAACCGTAAAAATGCATAAATGTATGAACTAAAAGTTGAACATATATGCACTTTTATTATGAAAAAATGCTTAAATATGATCACAAATAAATTGTATTTTCTCATTTTAAAACTTTTGGTTTTAATCGGTACGTAATTTTAATTTTCTTTCTGAAGGCATATGTTAATGTCTACTTCAGTTTTATATTTTTTTTTCGTGGTATTTATTGCGCATATTTTCAAGATTTTAACTGCATATTTAAGAGCTAAATATTAACATTTTTAGTGCTACAACAATCGAGCCCTGATTATTATGATTCAATTTTACTTTTATGAGATTTGAATTCAATTCTGTGATCGTTTTTTATGTTAATGAAGTATATGAACATCTATTAGAATAATTCATCTTAAAGAAACTAATTAGTTCTTGAACCACGGTTAGATTCTTACATAAAAATGAATACAGTTAGTTTCCAAACAAATGACACCATAGACATATATATGTTGTACTGTTATAATTTAATAAACCATGTATGTTATCATAGTGTAGTTCTATAACGGGACAGCTTATGCAAACCTTGAACCATTGTTTTGGGTGGTAGAGAGTGCCAATTATTGAACATTTTGAGTTTTATGGTAAATATTACCTCTGTAACATTTAAAATGATGTACTTTAGTGAAAAACACTTTTTCACTTGTTCAGTTATATTAAAGTTTTTTGAATGATGTATACAATAACTGTAGAGTGTACATGAACCATGGCCGTAACTGGAAATTAATTTCCTTGGGGGGGGGGGGGTGTAATCCAAAAATGTGTGTTCTTATTGTATTATCATATTGTGTAGGTAATTAAAGTTTATAACGTAGACCATGGCTGTAATTCGTATATGCACGTATATAATATATCAATGGTTTATCGATTATTCTAGACTGAAATAGTTATTTTACTACGACATAAAATAACGCAAAAAATTTCAGGTGGGGGGGGGTTTAAACCCCCAAAACCCCCTTCCAGGTACGGCAGTGACATGAACATCCTGTCAATAAAGGATATATGATTTCAGATTTTAATTTATTACAGACTTTAGGTAATGAGTTAGTTAAATGTTTTCGTTTAATTTATGAACTTAAAATGATCTCATGAACACAAATCTAATTTTACTACTTTATGTAGCTAAACGATACAATATGAATGCCAAGAGCCAAAATCAAGCAAACGAGTCAACAGACCATATTTGCGCACGATTTTTTGTACCATTTGCTTAGGGTTCCTCAATACTAGATCCTCTCGTAGTCACAATTCTGACGCAGGGTTATTGATGTAACAAAATATAATATTAAATTGTGGATGATAGTTATTTTTCAAAGCGTAACAATGGAGAGATTACCGATTCAAAGGCATTCTCCATTGATGGTCGGCTTGCCACCATCGCTTTAAATGCTCCACGGGATGAATTACATATTAATTCATCGTCCCAGGGTTGAACAATTAATGCCCCCCCCCCCCGGTTCTCAAAAAAGTGAATTAAAAGTTGATTTAAATGTTGTTTTCGATATGGTTTGGGGTAAAGGTATTGATTTCAACTTTAATTAAGATAATAATAACAGTAAGATTCATCCAACATTAGTCAGTATTTCTGTAGCTTACTAATAAGACAATTTCTATCAATTTTTTTAATCATTTAAACATGTTGGCTTCTCCCACTCAGGACCTCTGTACATCCACCGGGCACCCACCTTGGGTTGAACAGATTCACGTTGAGGACGAAGAGACGTCAGACAAATCGCCTAAGTAGGAGGGTACACACAACACATTATGCTAAGTTTGTAGTGTTATTAAATTAATTGATAGTTCGCATAGGAGATTATGAGGGAAGCGCGAACGCGATCCCCGCTACCAAAAATTACGCGTCCGACGTATTCGCATAAGGAATACTCGCAGAGGTCAACCAACCCGAAGTGCAATGGGCAAGTCTCGTCCTGGAGGAACCGCCGATATGATCACGGTTAACCTCGACGCCAAGTAAACATACCGCTCGAGGGCACGGGCCGCTCTATTATAATATGCGCGTTCCGCGTGTCCACAGCCGAGCCGACTGGTACTGCGGCCATCCCGGGGGACCCGGCCACCGGTGGTGGGTCCGGCCACAACCGCCGGCGAAGCGTACCCTCGTCGGGCGCGCGACGGTCCGAGCGCGGGCAGCTAGTGTTGCGCGGGCCCCGCGTACGCAGGCCCGACCACGGTCCGAAGGCCGTGCGACGTCCGTAACGGGGCCGCCGTTCTGCGCCATCTACTGGCAACTTTTATCGCACACCGGACGGTCGTTCCCGCACCACGACGTGTTCGTGCACCGTTTTCACGTTTCCGCCGTATTAGCCGGATCCACCTGGACCGGGGAAGATTTGGCAACGGCCGAACACCATATATCTTGTATCTATACATCTGTAAGTCCAGAAGCGGCTCCGGGTTGAAAAACCGCGGTGGGGGGGGGGGGTGCTTACCACTCTACAACTCTTGACAGACGAAAAGCCTCCTCCCGCAAACGGGTCGACGAAACTATCGAAAACGTACGCGGTGACAAGGAGTGAAGGCGAAAAGCGTGTTGGGGAAAAATCATTTTTGCAGTGCTCGCGGAACGTGTCACTCGGGCTTACAGTTCCGCCGTCAGATGGCGCAACCGGCACGGAATATTACCTCCCGCGTAACAACGCCGTCGTACAACAAAATTGATAACAACATATCTTTGCCGCCGAGCCGGTTCTTTTAATCTCTACATCGCGCATTCAATAATTACAACACAAGCCGACTCGTAGGCGAAACTAGAACAGAAGAACCCAAGTATTGGGCGTGTTGAAATACGTAAGGCACGTTTTACGATCCACTAGAAGTAATAATTATTATAGGGTTAAGCCGCTAAGGACATGATGCTGTAAAAAACCGTAAAAATGCATAAATGTATGAACTAAAAGTTGAACATATATGCACTTTTATTATGAAAAAATGCTTAAATATGATCACAAATAAATTGTATTTTCTCATTTTAAAACTTTTGGTTTTAATCGGTACGTAATTTTAATTTTCTTTCTGAAGGCATATGTTAATGTCTACTTCAGTTTTATATTTTTTTTTCGTGGTATTTATTGCGCATATTTTCAAGATTTTAACTGCATATTTAAGAGCTAAATATTAACATTTTTAGTGCTACAACAATCGAGCCCTGATTATTATGATTCAATTTTACTTTTATGAGATTTGAATTCAATTCTGTGATCGTTTTTTATGTTAATGAAGTATATGAACATCTATTAGAATAATTCATCTTAAAGAAACTAATTAGTTCTTGAACCACGGTTAGATTCTTACATAAAAATGAATACAGTTAGTTTCCAAACAAATGACACCATAGACATATATATGTTGTACTGTTATAATTTAATAAACCATGTATGTTATCATAGTGTAGTTCTATAACGGGACAGCTTATGCAAACCTTGAACCATTGTTTTGGGTGGTAGAGAGTGCCAATTATTGAACATTTTGAGTTTTATGGTAAATATTACCTCTGTAACATTTAAAATGATGTACTTTAGTGAAAAACACTTTTTCACTTGTTCAGTTATATTAAAGTTTTTTGAATGATGTATACAATAACTGTAGAGTGTACATGAACCATGGCCGTAACTGGAAATTAATTTCGGGGGGGGGGGGGGTGTAATCCAAAAATGTGTGTTCTTATTGTATTATCATATTGTGTAGGTAATTAAAGTTTATAACGTAGACCATGGCTGTAATTCGTATATGCACGTATATAATATATCAATGGTTTATCGATTATTCTAGACTGAAATAGTTATTTTACTACGACATAAAATAACGCAAAAAATTTCAGGTGGGGGGGGGTTTAAACCCCCAAAACCCCCTTCCAGGTACGGCAGTGACATGAACATCCTGTCAATAAAGGATATATGATTTCAGATTTTAATTTATTACAGACTTTAGGTAATGAGTTAGTTAAATGTTTTCGTTTAATTTATGAACTTAAAATGATCTCATGAACACAAATCTAATTTTACTACTTTATGTAGCTAAACGATACAATATGAATGCCAAGAGCCAAAATCAAGCAAACGAGTCAACAGACCATATTTGCGCACGATTTTTTGTACCATTTGCTTAGGGTTCCTCAATACTAGATCCTCTCGTAGTCACAATTCTGACGCAGGGTTATTGATGTAACAAAATATAATATTAAATTGTGGATGATAGTTATTTTTCAAAGCGTAACAATGGAGAGATTACCGATTCAAAGGCATTCTCCATTGATGGTCGGCTTGCCACCATCGCTTTAAATGCTCCACGGGATGAATTACATATTAATTCATCGTCCCAGGGTTGAACAATTAATGCCCCCCCCCCCCGGTTCTCAAAAAAGTGAATTAAAAGTTGATTTAAATGTTGTTTTCGATATGGTTTGGGGTAAAGGTATTGATTTCAACTTTAATTAAGATAATAATAACAGTAAGATTCATCCAACATTAGTCAGTATTTCTGTAGCTTACTAATAAGACAATTTCTATCAATTTTTTTAATCATTTAAACATGTTGGCTTCTCCCACTCAGGACCTCTGTACATCCACCGGGCACCCACCTTGGGTTGAACAGATTCACGTTGAGGACGAAGAGACGTCAGACAAATCGCCTAAGTAGGAGGGTACACACAACACATTATGCTAAGTTTGTAGTGTTATTAAATTAATTGATAGTTCGCATAGGAGATTATGAGGGAAGCGCGAACGCGATCCCCGCTACCAAAAATTACGCGTCCGACGTATTCGCATAAGGAATACTCGCAGAGGTCAACCAACCCGAAGTGCAATGGGCAAGTCTCGTCCTGGAGGAACCGCCGATATGATCACGGTTAACCTCGACGCCAAGTAAACATACCGCTCGAGGGCACGGGCCGCTCTATTATAATATGCGCGTTCCGCGTGTCCACAGCCGAGCCGACTGGTACTGCGGCCATCCCGGGGGACCCGGCCACCGGTGGTGGGTCCGGCCACAACCGCCGGCGAAGCGTACCCTCGTCGGGCGCGCGACGGTCCGAGCGCGGGCAGCTAGTGTTGCGCGGGCCCCGCGTACGCAGGCCCGACCACGGTCCGAAGGCCGTGCGACGTCCGTAACGGGGCCGCCGTTCTGCGCCATCTACTGGCAACTTTTATCGCACACCGGACGGTCGTTCCCGCACCACGACGTGTTCGTGCACCGTTTTCACGTTTCCGCCGTATTAGCCGGATCCACCTGGACCGGGGAAGATTTGGCAACGGCCGAACACCATATATCTTGTATCTATACATCTGTAAGTCCAGAAGCGGCTCCGGGTTGAAAAACCGCGGTGGGGGGGGGTGCTTACCACTCTACAACTCTTGACAGACGAAAAGCCTCCTCCCGCAAACGGGTCGACGAAACTATCGAAAACGTACGCGGTGACAAGGAGTGAAGGCGAAAAGCGTGTTGGGGAAAAATCATTTTTGCAGTGCTCGCGGAACGTGTCACTCGGGCTTACAGTTCCGCCGTCAGATGGCGCAACCGGCACGGAATATTACCTCCCGCGTAACAACGCCGTCGTACAACAAAATTGATAACAACATATCTTTGCCGCCGAGCCGGTTCTTTTAATCTCTACATCGCGCATTCAATAATTACAACACAAGCCGACTCGTAGGCGAAACTAGAACAGAAGAACCCAAGTATTGGGCGTGTTGAAATACGTAAGGCACGTTTTACGATCCACTAGAAGTAATAATTATTATAGGGTTAAGCCGCTAAGGACATGATGCTGTAAAAAACCGTAAAAATGCATAAATGTATGAACTAAAAGTTGAACATATATGCACTTTTATTATGAAAAAATGCTTAAATATGATCACAAATAAATTGTATTTTCTCATTTTAAAACTTTTGGTTTTAATCGGTACGTAATTTTAATTTTCTTTCTGAAGGCATATGTTAATGTCTACTTCAGTTTTATATTTTTTTTTCGTGGTATTTATTGCGCATATTTTCAAGATTTTAACTGCATATTTAAGAGCTAAATATTAACATTTTTAGTGCTACAACAATCGAGCCCTGATTATTATGATTCAATTTTACTTTTATGAGATTTGAATTCAATTCTGTGATCGTTTTTTATGTTAATGAAGTATATGAACATCTATTAGAATAATTCATCTTAAAGAAACTAATTAGTTCTTGAACCACGGTTAGATTCTTACATAAAAATGAATACAGTTAGTTTCCAAACAAATGACACCATAGACATATATATGTTGTACTGTTATAATTTAATAAACCATGTATGTTATCATAGTGTAGTTCTATAACGGGACAGCTTATGCAAACCTTGAACCATTGTTTTGGGTGGTAGAGAGTGCCAATTATTGAACATTTTGAGTTTTATGGTAAATATTACCTCTGTAACATTTAAAATGATGTACTTTAGTGAAAAACACTTTTTCACTTGTTCAGTTATATTAAAGTTTTTTGAATGATGTATACAATAACTGTAGAGTGTACATGAACCATGGCCGTAACTGGAAATTAATTTCGGGGGGGGGGGGGGGGTGTAATCCAAAAATGTGTGTTCTTATTGTATTATCATATTGTGTAGGTAATTAAAGTTTATAACGTAGACCATGGCTGTAATTCGTATATGCACGTATATAATATATCAATGGTTTATCGATTATTCTAGACTGAAATAGTTATTTTACTACGACATAAAATAACGCAAAAAATTTCAGGTGGGGGGGGTTTAAACCCCCAAAACCCCCTTCCAGGTACGGCAGTGACATGAACATCCTGTCAATAAAGGATATATGATTTCAGATTTTAATTTATTACAGACTTTAGGTAATGAGTTAGTTAAATGTTTTCGTTTAATTTATGAACTTAAAATGATCTCATGAACACAAATCTAATTTTACTACTTTATGTAGCTAAACGATACAATATGAATGCCAAGAGCCAAAATCAAGCAAACGAGTCAACAGACCATATTTGCGCACGATTTTTTGTACCATTTGCTTAGGGTTCCTCAATACTAGATCCTCTCGTAGTCACAATTCTGACGCAGGGTTATTGATGTAACAAAATATAATATTAAATTGTGGATGATAGTTATTTTTCAAAGCGTAACAATGGAGAGATTACCGATTCAAAGGCATTCTCCATTGATGGTCGGCTTGCCACCATCGCTTTAAATGCTCCACGGGATGAATTACATATTAATTCATCGTCCCAGGGTTGAACAATTAATGCCCCCCCCCCCCGGTTCTCAAAAAAGTGAATTAAAAGTTGATTTAAATGTTGTTTTCGATATGGTTTGGGGTAAAGGTATTGATTTCAACTTTAATTAAGATAATAATAACAGTAAGATTCATCCAACATTAGTCAGTATTTCTGTAGCTTACTAATAAGACAATTTCTATCAATTTTTTTAATCATTTAAACATGTTGGCTTCTCCCACTCAGGACCTCTGTACATCCACCGGGCACCCACCTTGGGTTGAACAGATTCACGTTGAGGACGAAGAGACGTCAGATAAATCGCCTAAGTAGGAGGGTACACACAACACATTATGCTAAGTTTGTAGTGTTATTAAATTAATTGATAGTTCGCATAGGAGATTATGAGGGAAGCGCGAACGCGATCCCCGCTACCAAAAATTACGCGTCCGACGTATTCGCATAAGGAATACTCGCAGAGGTCAACCAACCCGAAGTGCAATGGGCAAGTCTCGTCCTGGAGGAACCGCCGATATGATCACGGTTAACCTCGACGCCAAGTAAACATACCGCTCGAGGGCACGGGCCGCTCTATTATAATATGCGCGTTCCGCGTGTCCACAGCCGAGCCGACTGGTACTGCGGCCATCCCGGGGGACCCGGCCACCGGTGGTGGGTCCGGCCACAACCGCCGGCGAAGCGTACCCTCGTCGGGCGCGCGACGGTCCGAGCGCGGGCAGCTAGTGTTGCGCGGGCCCCGCGTACGCAGGCCCGACCACGGTCCGAAGGCCGTGCGACGTCCGTAACGGGGCCGCCGTTCTGCGCCATCTACTGGCAACTTTTATCGCACACCGGACGGTCGTTCCCGCACCACGACGTGTTCGTGCACCGTTTTCACGTTTCCGCCGTATTAGCCGGATCCACCTGGACCGGGGAAGATTTGGCAACGGCCGAACACCATATATCTTGTATCTATACATCTGTAAGTCCAGAAGCGGCTCCGGGTTGAAAAACCGCGGTGGGGGGGGGGTGCTTACCACTCTACAACTCTTGACAGACGAAAAGCCTCCTCCCGCAAACGGGTCGACGAAACTATCGAAAACGTACGCGGTGACAAGGAGTGAAGGCGAAAAGCGTGTTGGGGAAAAATCATTTTTGCAGTGCTCGCGGAACGTGTCACTCGGGCTTACAGTTCCGCCGTCAGATGGCGCAACCGGCACGGAATATTACCTCCCGCGTAACAACGCCGTCGTACAACAAAATTGATAACAACATATCTTTGCCGCCGAGCCGGTTCTTTTAATCTCTACATCGCGCATTCAATAATTACAACACAAGCCGACTCGTAGGCGAAACTAGAACAGAAGAACCCAAGTATTGGGCGTGTTGAAATACGTAAGGCACGTTTTACGATCCACTAGAAGTAATAATTATTATAGGGTTAAGCCGCTAAGGACATGATGCTGTAAAAAACCGTAAAAATGCATAAATGTATGAACTAAAAGTTGAACATATATGCACTTTTATTATGAAAAAATGCTTAAATATGATCACAAATAAATTGTATTTTCTCATTTTAAAACTTTTGGTTTTAATCGGTACGTAATTTTAATTTTCTTTCTGAAGGCATATGTTAATGTCTACTTCAGTTTTATATTTTTTTTTCGTGGTATTTATTGCGCATATTTTCAAGATTTTAACTGCATATTTAAGAGCTAAATATTAACATTTTTAGTGCTACAACAATCGAGCCCTGATTATTATGATTCAATTTTACTTTTATGAGATTTGAATTCAATTCTGTGATCGTTTTTTATGTTAATGAAGTATATGAACATCTATTAGAATAATTCATCTTAAAGAAACTAATTAGTTCTTGAACCACGGTTAGATTCTTACATAAAAATGAATACAGTTAGTTTCCAAACAAATGACACCATAGACATATATATGTTGTACTGTTATAATTTAATAAACCATGTATGTTATCATAGTGTAGTTCTATAACGGGACAGCTTATGCAAACCTTGAACCATTGTTTTGGGTGGTAGAGAGTGCCAATTATTGAACATTTTGAGTTTTATGGTAAATATTACCTCTGTAACATTTAAAATGATGTACTTTAGTGAAAAACACTTTTTCACTTGTTCAGTTATATTAAAGTTTTTTGAATGATGTATACAATAACTGTAGAGTGTACATGAACCATGGCCGTAACTGGAAATTAATTTCGGGGGGGGGGGGGTGTAATCCAAAAATGTGTGTTCTTATTGTATTATCATATTGTGTAGGTAATTAAAGTTTATAACGTAGACCATGGCTGTAATTCGTATATGCACGTATATAATATATCAATGGTTTATCGATTATTCTAGACTGAAATAGTTATTTTACTACGACATAAAATAACGCAAAAAATTTCAGGTGGGGGGGGGTTTGAACCCCCAAAACCCCCTTCCAGGTACGGCAGTGACATGAACATCCTGTCAATAAAGGATATATGATTTCAGATTTTAATTTATTACAGACTTTAGGTAATGAGTTAGTTAAATGTTTTCGTTTAATTTATGAACTTAAAATGATCTCATGAACACAAATCTAATTTTACTACTTTATGTAGCTAAACGATACAATATGAATGCCAAGAGCCAAAATCAAGCAAACGAGTCAACAGACCATATTTGCGCACGATTTTTTGTACCATTTGCTTAGGGTTCCTCAATACTAGATCCTCTCGTAGTCACAATTCTGACGCAGGGTTATTGATGTAACAAAATATAATATTAAATTGTGGATGATAGTTATTTTTCAAAGCGTAACAATGGAGAGATTACCGATTCAAAGGCATTCTCCATTGATGGTCGGCTTGCCACCATCGCTTTAAATGCTCCACGGGATGAATTACATATTAATTCATCGTCCCAGGGTTGAACAATTAATGCCCCCCCCCCCCGGTTCTCAAAAAAGTGAATTAAAAGTTGATTTAAATGTTGTTTTTGATATGGTTTGGGGTAAAGGTATTGATTTCAACTTTAATTAAGATAATAATAACAGTAAGATTCATCCAACATTAGTCAGTATTTCTGTCGCTTACTAATAAGACAATTTCTATCAATTTTTTTAATCATTTAAACATGTTGGCTTCTCCCACTCAGGACCTCTGTACATCCACCGGGCACCCACCTTGGGTTGAACAGATTCACGTTGAGGACGAAGAGACGTCAGACAAATCGCCTAAGTAGGAAGGTACACACAACACATTATGCTAAGTTTGTAGTGTTATTAAATTAATTGATAGTTCGCATAGGAGATTATGAGGGAAGCGCGAACGCGATCCCCGCTACCAAAAATTACGCGTCCGACGTATTCGCATAAGGAATACTCGCAGAGGTCAACCAACCCGAAGTGCAATGGGCAAGTCTCGTCCTGGAGGAACCGCCGATATGATCACGGTTAACCTCGACGCCAAGTAAACATACCGCTCGAGGGCACGGGCCGCTCTATTATAATATGCGCGTTCCGCGTGTCCACAGCCGAGCCGACTGGTACTGCGGCCATCCCGGGGGACCCGGCCACCGGTGGTGGGTCCGGCCACAACCGCCGGCGAAGCGTACCCTCGTCGGGCGCGCGACGGTCCGAGCGCGGGCAGCTAGTGTTGCGCGGGCCCCGCGTACGCAGGCCCGACCACGGTCCGAAGGCCGTGCGACGTCCGTAACGGGGCCGCCGTTCTGCGCCATCTACTGGCAACTTTTATCGCACACCGGACGGTCGTTCCCGCACCACGACGTGTTCGTGCACCGTTTTCACGTTTCCGCCGTATTAGCCGGATCCACCTGGACCGGGGAAGATTTGGCAACGGCCGAACACCATATATCTTGTATCTATACATCTGTAAGTCCAGAAGCGGCTCCGGGTTGAAAAACCGCGGTGGGGGGGGGGGGTGCTTACCACTCTACAACTCTTGACAGACGAAAAGCCTCCTCCCGCAAACGGGTCGACGAAACTATCGAAAACGTACGCGGTGACAAGGAGTGAAGGCGAAAAGCGTGTTGGGGAAAAATCATTTTTGCAGTGCTCGCGGAACGTGTCACTCGGGCTTACAGTTCCGCCGTCAGATGGCGCAACCGGCACGGAATATTACCTCCCGCGTAACAACGCCGTCGTACAACAAAATTGATAACAACATATCTTTGCCGCCGAGCCGGTTCTTTTAATCTCTACATCGCGCATTCAATAATTACAACACAAGCCGACTCGTAGGCGAAACTAGAACAGAAGAACCCAAGTATTGGGCGTGTTGAAATACGTAAGGCACGTTTTACGATCCACTAGAAGTAATAATTATTATAGGGTTAAGCCGCTAAGGACATGATGCTGTAAAAAACCGTAAAAATGCATAAATGTATGAACTAAAAGTTGAACATATATGCACTTTTATTATGAAAAAATGCTTAAATATGATCACAAATAAATTGTATTTTCTCATTTTAAAACTTTTGGTTTTAATCGGTACGTAATTTTAATTTTCTTTCTGAAGGCATATGTTAATGTCTACTTCAGTTTTATATTTTTTTTTCGTGGTATTTATTGCGCATATTTTCAAGATTTTAACTGCATATTTAAGAGCTAAATATTAACATTTTTAGTGCTACAACAATCGAGCCCTGATTATTATGATTCAATTTTACTTTTATGAGATTTGAATTCAATTCTGTGATCGTTTTTTATGTTAATGAAGTATATGAACATCTATTAGAATAATTCATCTTAAAGAAACTAATTAGTTCTTGAACCACGGTTAGATTCTTACATAAAAATGAATACAGTTAGTTTCCAAACAAATGACACCATAGACATATATATGTTGTACTGTTATAATTTAATAAACCATGTATGTTATCATAGTGTAGTTCTATAACGGGACAGCTTATGCAAACCTTGAACCATTGTTTTGGGTGGTAGAGAGTGCCAATTATTGAACATTTTGAGTTTTATGGTAAATATTACCTCTGTAACATTTAAAATGATGTACTTTAGTGAAAAACACTTTTTCACTTGTTCAGTTATATTAAAGTTTTTTGAATGATGTATACAATAACTGTAGAGTGTACATGAACCATGGCCGTAACTGGAAATTAATTTCGGGGGGGGGGGGGGGGGGTGTAATCCAAAAATGTGTGTTCTTATTGTATTATCATATTGTGTAGGTAATTAAAGTTTATAACGTAGACCATGGCTGTAATTCGTATATGCACGTATATAATATATCAATGGTTTATCGATTATTCTAGACTGAAATAGTTATTTTACTACGACATAAAATAACGCAAAAAATTTCAGGTGGGGGGGGGTTTGAACCCCCAAAACCCCCTTCCAGGTACGGCAGTGACATGAACATCCTGTCAATAAAGGATATATGATTTCAGATTTTAATTTATTACAGACTTTAGGTAATGAGTTAGTTAAATGTTTTCGTTTAATTTATGAACTTAAAATGATCTCATGAACACAAATCTAATTTTACTACTTTATGTAGCTAAACGATACAATATGAATGCCAAGAGCCAAAATCAAGCAAACGAGTCAACAGACCATATTTGCGCACGATTTTTTGTACCATTTGCTTAGGGTTCCTCAATACTAGATCCTCTCGTAGTCACAATTCTGACGCAGGGTTATTGATGTAACAAAATATAATATTAAATTGTGGATGATAGTTATTTTTCAAAGCGTAACAATGGAGAGATTACCGATTCAAAGGCATTCTCCATTGATGGTCGGCTTGCCACCATCGCTTTAAATGCTCCACGGGATGAATTACATATTAATTCATCGTCCCAGGGTTGAACAATTAATGCCCCCCCCCCCCCCCGGTTCTCAAAAAAGTGAATTAAAAGTTGATTTAAATGTTGTTTTTGATATGGTTTGGGGTAAAGGTATTGATTTCAACTTTAATTAAGATAATAATAACAGTAAGATTCATCCAACATTAGTCAGTATTTCTGTCGCTTACTAATAAGACAATTTCTATCAATATTTTTAATCATTTAAACATGTTGGCTTCTCCCACTCAGGACCTCTGTACATCCACCGGGCACCCACCTTGGGTTGAACAGATTCACGTTGAGGACGAAGAGACGTCAGACAAATCGCCTAAGTAGGAGGGTACACACAACACATTATGCTAAGTTTGTAGTGTTATTAAATTAATTGATAGTTCGCATAGGAGATTATGAGGGAAGCGCGAACGCGATCCCCGCTACCAAAAATTACGCGTCCGACGTATTCGCATAAGGAATACTCGCAGAGGTCAACCAACCCGAAGTGCAATGGGCAAGTCTCGTCCTGGAGGAACCGCCGATATGATCACGGTTAACCTCGACGCCAAGTAAACATACCGCTCGAGGGCACGGGCCGCTCTATTATAATATGCGCGTTCCGCGTGTCCACAGCCGAGCCGACTGGTACTGCGGCCATCCCGGGGGACCCGGCCACCGGTGGTGGGTCCGGCCACAACCGCCGGCGAAGCGTACCCTCGTCGGGCGCGCGACGGTCCGAGCGCGGGCAGCTAGTGTTGCGCGGGCCCCGCGTACGCAGGCCCGACCACGGTCCGAAGGCCGTGCGACGTCCGTAACGGGGCCGCCGTTCTGCGCCATCTACTGGCAACTTTTATCGCACACCGGACGGTCGTTCCCGCACCACGACGTGTTCGTGCACCGTTTTCACGTTTCCGCCGTATTAGCCGGATCCACCTGGACCGGGGAAGATTTGGCAACGGCCGAACACCATATATCTTGTATCTATACATCTGTAAGTCCAGAAGCGGCTCCGGGTTGAAAAACCGCGGTGGGGGGGGGTGCTTACCACTCTACAACTCTTGACAGACGAAAAGCCTCCTCCCGCAAACGGGTCGACGAAACTATCGAAAACGTACGCGGTGACAAGGAGTGAAGGCGAAAAGCGTGTTGGGGAAAAATCATTTTTGCAGTGCTCGCGGAACGTGTCACTCGGGCTTACAGTTCCGCCGTCAGATGGCGCAACCGGCACGGAATATTACCTCCCGCGTAACAACGCCGTCGTACAACAAAATTGATAACAACATATCTTTGCCGCCGAGCCGGTTCTTTTAATCTCTACATCGCGCATTCAATAATTACAACACAAGCCGACTCGTAGGCGAAACTAGAACAGAAGAACCCAAGTATTGGGCGTGTTGAAATACGTAAGGCACGTTTTACGATCCACTAGAAGTAATAATTATTATAGGGTTAAGCCGCTAAGGACATGATGCTGTAAAAAACCGTAAAAATGCATAAATGTATGAACTAAAAGTTGAACATATATGCACTTTTATTATGAAAAAATGCTTAAATATGATCACAAATAAATTGTATTTTCTCATTTTAAAACTTTTGGTTTTAATCGGTACGTAATTTTAATTTTCTTTCTGAAGGCATATGTTAATGTCTACTTCAGTTTTATATTTTTTTTTCGTGGTATTTATTGCGCATATTTTCAAGATTTTAACTGCATATTTAAGAGCTAAATATTAACATTTTTAGTGCTACAACAATCGAGCCCTGATTATTATGATTCAATTTTACTTTTATGAGATTTGAATTCAATTCTGTGATCGTTTTTTATGTTAATGAAGTATATGAACATCTATTAGAATAATTCATCTTAAAGAAACTAATTAGTTCTTGAACCACGGTTAGATTCTTACATAAAAATGAATACAGTTAGTTTCCAAACAAATGACACCATAGACATATATATGTTGTACTGTTATAATTTAATAAACCATGTATGTTATCATAGTGTAGTTCTATAACGGGACAGCTTATGCAAACCTTGAACCATTGTTTTGGGTGGTAGAGAGTGCCAATTATTGAACATTTTGAGTTTTATGGTAAATATTACCTCTGTAACATTTAAAATGATGTACTTTAGTGAAAAACACTTTTTCACTTGTTTAGTTATATTAAAGTTTTTTGAATGATGTATACAATAACTGTAGAGTGTACATGAACCATGGCCGTAACTGGAAATTAATTTCGGGGGGGGGGGTGTAATCCAAAAATGTGTGTTCTTATTGTATTATCATATTGTGTAGGTAATTAAAGTTTATAACGTAGACCATGGCTGTAATTCGTATATGCACGTATATAATATATCAATGGTTTATCGATTATTCTAGACTGAAATAGTTATTTTACTACGACATAAAATAACACAAAAAATTTCAGGTGGGGGGGGGGGTTGAACCCCCAAAACCCCCTTCCAGGTACGGCAGTGACATGAACATCCTGTCAATAAAGGATATATGATTTCAGATTTTAATTTATTACAGACTTTAGGTAATGAGTTAGTTAAATGTTTTCGTTTAATTTATGAACTTAAAATGATCTCATGAACACAAATCTAATTTTACTACTTTATGTAGCTAAACGATACAATATGAATGCCAAGAGCCAAAATCAAGCAAACGAGTCAACAGACCATATTTGCGCACGATTTTTTGTACCATTTGCTTAGGGTTCCTCAATACTAGATCCTCTCGTAGTCACAATTCTGACGCAGGGTTATTGATGTAACAAAATATAATATTAAATTGTGGATGATAGTTATTTTTCAAAGCGTAACAATGTAGAGATTACCGATTCAAAGGCATTCTCCATTGATGGTCGGCTTGCCACCATCGCTTTAAATGCTCCACGGGATGAATTACATATTAATTCATCGTCCCAGGGTTGAACAATTAATGCCCCCCCCCCGGTTCTCAAAAAAGTGAATTAAAAGTTGATTTAAATGTTGTTTTTGATATGGTTTGGGGTAAAGGTATTGATTTCAACTTTAATTAAGATAATAATAACAGTAAGATTCATCCAACATTAGTCAGTATTTCTGTCGCTTACTAATAAGACAATTTCTATCAATTTTTTTAATCATTTAAACATGTTGGCTTCTCCCACTCAGGACCTCTGTACATCCACCGGGCACCCACCTTTGGTTGAACAGATTTACGTTGAGGACGAAGAGACGTCAGACAAATCGCCTAAGTAGGAGGGTACACACAACACATTATGCTAAGTTTGTAGTGTTATTAAATTAATTGATAGTTCGCATAGGAGATTATGAGGGAAGCGCGAACGCGATCCCCGCTACCAAAAATTACGCGTCCGACGTATTCGCATAAGGAATACTCGCAGAGGTCAACCAACCCGAAGTGCAATGGGCAAGTCTCGTCCTGGAGGAACCGCCGATATGATCACGGTTAACCTCGACGCCAAGTAAACATACCGCTCGAGGGCACGGGCCGCTCTATTATAATATGCGCGTTCCGCGTGTCCACAGCCGAGCCGACTGGTACTGCGGCCATCCCGGGGGACCCGGCCACCGGTGGTGGGTCCGGCCACAACCGCCGGCGAAGCGTACCCTCGTCGGGCGCGCGACGGTCCGAGCGCGGGCAGCTAGTGTTGCGCGGGCCCCGCGTACGCAGGCCCGACCACGGTCCGAAGGCCGTGCGACGTCCGTAACGGGGCCGCCGTTCTGCGCCATCTACTGGCAACTTTTATCGCACACCGGACGGTCGTTCCCGCACCACGACGTGTTCGTGCACCGTTTTCACGTTTCCGCCGTATTAGCCGGATCCACCTGGACCGGGGAAGATTTGGCAACGGCCGAACACCATATATCTTGTATCTATACATCTGTAAGTCCAGAAGCGGCTCCGGGTTGAAAAACCGCGGTGGGGGGGGGGTGCTTACCACTCTACAACTCTTGACAGACGAAAAGCCTCCTCCCGCAAACGGGTCGACGAAATTATCGAAAACGTACGCGGTGACAAGGAGTGAAGGCGAAAAGCGTGTTGGGGAAAAATCATTTTTGCAGTGCTCGCGGAACGTGTCACTCGGGCTTACAGTTCCACCGTCAGATGGCGCAACCGGCACGGAATATTACCTCCCGCGTAACAACGCCGTCGTACAACAAAATTGATAACAACATATCTTTGCCGCCGAGCCGGTTCTTTTAATCTCTACATCGCGCATTCAATAATTACAACACAAGCCGACTCGTAGGCGAAACTAGAACAGAAGAACCCAAGTATTGGGCGTGTTGAAATACGTAAGGCACGTTTTACGATCCACTAGAAGTAATAATTATTATAGGGTTAAGCCGCTAAGGACATGATGCTGTAAAAAACCGTAAAAATTTATAAATGTATGAACTAAAAGTTGAACATATATGCACTTTTATTATGAAAAAATGCTTAAATATGATCACAAATAAATTGTATTTTCTCATTTTAAAACTTTTGGTTTTAATCGGTACGTAATTTTAATTTTCTTTCTGAAGGCATATGTTAATGTCTACTTCAGTTTTATATTTTTTTTTCGTGGTATTTATTGCGCATATTTTCAAGATTTTAACTGCATATTTAAGAGCTAAATATTAACATTTTTAGTGCTACAACAATCGAGCCCTGATTATTATGATTCAATTTTACTTTTATGAGATTTGAATTCAATTCTGTGATCGTTTTTTATGTTAATGAAGTATATGAACATCTATTAGAATAATTCATCTTAAAGAAACTAATTAGTTCTTGAACCACGGTTAGATTCTTACATAAAAATGAATACAGTTAGTTTCCAAACAAATGACACCATAGACATATATATGTTGTACTGTTATAATTTAATAAACCATGTATGTTATCATAGTGTAGTTCTATAACGGGACAGCTTATGCAAACCTTGAACCATTGTTTTGGGTGGTAGAGAGTGCCAATTATTGAACATTTTGAGTTTTATGGTAAATATTACCTCTGTAACATTTAAAATGATGTACTTTAGTGAAAAACACTTTTTCACTTGTTCAGTTATATTAAAGTTTTTTGAATGATGTATACAATAACTGTAGAGTGTACATGAACCATGGCCGTAACTGGAAATTAATTTCGGGGGGGGGGGGGGGGGTGTAATCCAAAAATGTGTGTTCTTATTGTATTATCATATTGTGTAGGTAATTAAAGTTTATAACGTAGACCATGGCTGTAATTCGTATATGCACGTATATAATATATCAATGGTTTATCGATTATTCTAGACTGAAATAGTTATTTTACTACGACATAAAATAACGCAAAAAATTTCAGGTGGGGGGGGGGTTTGAACCCCCAAAACCCCCTTCCAGGTACGGCAGTGACATGAACATCCTGTCAATAAAGGATATATGATTTCAGATTTTAATTTATTACAGACTTTAGGTAATGAGTTAGTTAAATGTTTTCGTTTAATTTATGAACTTAAAATGATCTCATGAACACAAATCTAATTTTACTACTTTATGTAGCTAAACGATACAATATGAATGCCAAGAGCCAAAATCAAGCAAACGAGTCAACAGACCATATTTGCGCACGATTTTTTGTACCATTTGCTTAGGGTTCCTCAATACTAGATCCTCTCGTAGTCACAATTCTGACGCAGGGTTATTGATGTAACAAAATATAATATTAAATTGTGGATGATAGTTATTTTTCAAAGCGTAACAATGGAGAGATTACCGATTCAAAGGCATTCTCCATTGATGGTCGGCTTGCCACCATCGCTTTAAATGCTCCACGGGATGAATTACATATTAATTCATCGTCCCAGGGTTGAACAATTAATGCCCCCCCCCCCCCCCCCCCCGGTTCTCAAAAAAGTGAATTAAAAGTTGATTTAAATGTTGTTTTCGATATGGTTTGGGGTAAAGGTATTGATTTCAACTTTAATTAAGATAATAATAACAGTAAGATTCATCCAACATTAGTCAGTATTTCTGTCGCTTACTAATAAGACAATTTCTATCAATTTTTTTAATCATTTAAACATGTTGGCTTCTCCCACTCAGGACCTCTGTACATCCACCGGGCACCCACCTTGGGTTGAACAGATTCACGTTGAGGACGAAGAGACGTCAGACAAATCGCCTAAGTAGGAGGGTACACACAACACATTATGCTAAGTTTGTAGTGTTATTAAATTAATTGATAGTTCGCATAGGAGATTATGAGGGAAGCGCGAACGCGATCCCCGCTACCAAAAATTACGCGTCCGACGTATTCGCATAAGGAATACTCGCAGAGGTCAACCAACCCGAAGTGCAATGGGCAAGTCTCGTCCTGGAGGAACCGCCGATATGATCACGGTTAACCTCGACGCCAAGTAAACATACCGCTCGAGGGCACGGGCCGCTCTATTATAATATGCGCGTTCCGCGTGTCCACAGCCGAGCCGACTGGTACTGCGGCCATCCCGGGGGACCCGGCCACCGGTGGTGGGTCCGGCCACAACCGCCGGCGAAGCGTACCCTCGTCGGGCGCGCGACGGTCCGAGCGCGGGCAGCTAGTGTTGCGCGGGCCCCGCGTACGCAGGCCCGACCACGGTCCGAAGGCCGTGCGACGTCCGTAACGGGGCCGCCGTTCTGCGCCATCTACTGGCAACTTTTATCGCACACCGGACGGTCGTTCCCGCACCACGACGTGTTCGTGCACCGTTTTCACGTTTCCGCCGTATTAGCCGGATCCACCTGGACCGGGGAAGATTTGGCAACGGCCGAACACCATATATCTTGTATCTATACATCTGTAAGTCCAGAAGCGGCTCCGGGTTGAAAAACCGCGGTGGGGGGGGGGGGGTGCTTACCACTCTACAACTCTTGACAGACGAAAAGCCTCCTCCCGCAAACGGGTCGACGAAACTATCGAAAACGTACGCGGTGACAAGGAGTGAAGGCGAAAAGCGTGTTGGGGAAAAATCATTTTTGCAGTGCTCGCGGAACGTGTCACTCGGGCTTACAGTTCCGCCGTCAGATGGCGCAACCGGCACGGAATATTACCTCCCGCGTAACAACGCCGTCGTACAACAAAATTGATAACAACATATCTTTGCCGCCGAGCCGGTTCTTTTAATCTCTACATCGCGCATTCAATAATTACAACACAAGCCGACTCGTAGGCGAAACTAGAACAGAAGAACCCAAGTATTGGGCGTGTTGAAATACGTAAGGCACGTTTTACGATCCACTAGAAGTAATAATTATTATAGGGTTAAGCCGCTAAGGACATGATGCTGTAAAAAACCGTAAAAATTTATAAATGTATGAACTAAAAGTTGAACATATATGCACTTTTATTATGAAAAAATGCTTAAATATGATCACAAATAAATTGTATTTTCTCATTTTAAAACTTTTGGTTTTAATCGGTACGTAATTTTAATTTTCTTTCTGAAGGCATATGTTAATGTCTACTTCAGTTTTATATTTTTTTTTCGTGGTATTTATTGCGCATATTTTCAAGATTTTAACTGCATATTTAAGAGCTAAATATTAACATTTTTAGTGCTACAACAATCGAGCCCTGATTATTATGATTCAATTTTACTTTTATGAGATTTGAATTCAATTCTGTGATCGTTTTTTATGTTAATGAAGTATATGAACATCTATTAGAATAATTCATCTTAAAGAAACTAATTAGTTCTTGAACCACGGTTAGATTCTTACATAAAAATGAATACAGTTAGTTTCCAAACAAATGACACCATAGACATATATATGTTGTACTGTTATAATTTAATAAACCATGTATGTTATCATAGTGTAGTTCTATAACGGGACAGCTTATGCAAACCTTGAACCATTGTTTTGGGTGGTAGAGAGTGCCAATTATTGAACATTTTGAGTTTTATGGTAAATATTACCTCTGTAACATTTAAAATGATGTACTTTAGTGAAAAACACTTTTTCACTTGTTCAGTTATATTAAAGTTTTTTGAATGATGTATACAATAACTGTAGAGTGTACATGAACCATGGCCGTAACTGGAAATTAATTTCGGGGGGGGGGGGGTGTAATCCAAAAATGTGTGTTCTTATTGTATTATCATATTGTGTAGGTAATTAAAGTTTATAACGTAGACCATGGCTGTAATTCGTATATGCACGTATATAATATATCAATGGTTTATCGATTATTCTAGACTGAAATAGTTATTTTACTACGACATAAAATAACGCAAAAAATTTCAGGTGGGGGGGGGTTTGAACCCCCAAAACCCCCTTCCAGGTACGGCAGTAACATGAACATCCTGTCAATAAAGGATATATGATTTCAGATTTTAATTTATTACAGACTTTAGGTAATGAGTTAGTTAAATGTTTTCGTTTAATTTATGAACTTAAAATGATCTCATGAACACAAATCTAATTTTACTACTTTATGTAGCTAAACGATACAATATGAATGCCAAGAGCCAAAATCAAGCAAACGAGTCAACAGACCATATTTGCGCACGATTTTTTGTACCATTTGCTTAGGGTTCCTCAATACTAGATCCTCTCGTAGTCACAATTCTGACGCAGGGTTATTGATGTAACAAAATATAATATTAAATTGTGGATGATAGTTATTTTTCAAAGCGTAACAATGGAGAGATTACCGATTCAAAGGCATTCTCCATTGATGGTCGGCTTGCCACCATCGCTTTAAATGCTCCACGGGATGAATTACATATTAATTCATCGTCCCAGGGTTGAACAATTAATGCCCCCCCCCCCCGGTTCTCAAAAAAGTGAATTAAAAGTTGATTTAAATGTTGTTTTTGATATGGTTTGGGGTAAAGGTATTGATTTCAACTTTAATTAAGATAATAATAACAGTAAGATTCATCCAACATTAGTCAGTATTTCTGTCGCTTACTAATAAGACAATTTCTATCAATTTTTTTAATCATTTAAACATGTTGGCTTCTCCCACTCAGGACCTCTGTACATCCACCGGGCACCCACCTTGGGTTGAACAGATTCATGTTGAGGACGAAGAGACGTCAGACAAATCGCCTAAGTAGGAGGGTACACACAACACATTATGCTAAGTTTGTAGTGTTATTAAATTAATTGATAGTTCGCATAGGAGATTATGAGGGAAGCGCGAACGCGATCCCCGCTACCAAAAATTACGCGTCCGACGTATTCGCATAAGGAATACTCGCAGAGGTCAACCAACCCGAAGTGCAATGGGCAAGTCTCGTCCTGGAGGAACCGCCGATATGATCACGGTTAACCTCGACGCCAAGTAAACATACCGCTCGAGGGCACGGGCCGCTCTATTATAATATGCGCGTTCCGCGTGTCCACAGCCGAGCCGACTGGTACTGCGGCCATCCCGGGGGACCCGGCCACCGGTGGTGGGTCCGGCCACAACCGCCGGCGAAGCGTACCCTCGTCGGGCGCGCGACGGTCCGAGCGCGGGCAGCTAGTGTTGCGCGGGCCCCGCGTACGCAGGCCCGACCACGGTCCGAAGGCCGTGCGACGTCCGTAACGGGGCCGCCGTTCTGCGCCATCTACTGGCAACTTTTATCGCACACCGGACGGTCGTTCCCGCACCACGACGTGTTCGTGCACCGTTTTCACGTTTCCGCCGTATTAGCCGGATCCACCTGGACCGGGGAAGATTTGGCAACGGCCGAACACCATATATCTTGTATCTATACATCTGTAAGTCCAGAAGCGGCTCCGGGTTGAAAAACCGCGGTGGGGGGGGGTGCTTACCACTCTACAACTCTTGACAGACGAAAAGCCTCCTCCCGCAAACGGGTCGACGAAACTATCGAAAACGTACGCGGTGACAAGGAGTGAAGGCGAAAAGCGTGTTGGGGAAAAATCATTTTTGCAGTGCTCGCGGAACGTGTCACTCGGGCTTACAGTTCCGCCGTCAGATGGCGCAACCGGCACGGAATATTACCTCCCGCGTAACAACGCCGTCGTACAACAAAATTGATAACAACATATCTTTGCCGCCGAGCCGGTTCTTTTAATCTCTACATCGCGCATTCAATAATTACAACACAAGCCGACTCGTAGGCGAAACTAGAACAGAAGAACCCAAGTATTGGGCGTGTTGAAATACGTAAGGCACGTTTTACGATCCACTAGAAGTAATAATTATTATAGGGTTAAGCCGCTAAGGACATGATGCTGTAAAAAACCGTAAAAATGCATAAATGTATGAACTAAAAGTTGAACATATATGCACTTTTATTATGAAAAAATGCTTAAATATGATCACAAATAAATTGTATTTTCTCATTTTAAAACTTTTGGTTTTAATCGGTACGTAATTTTAATTTTCTTTCTGAAGGCATATGTTAATGTCTACTTCAGTTTTATATTTTTTTTTCGTGGTATTTATTGCGCATATTTTCAAGATTTTAACTGCATATTTAAGAGCTAAATATTAACATTTTTAGTGCTACAACAATCGAGCCCTGATTATTATGATTCAATTTTACTTTTATGAGATTTGAATTCAATTCTGTGATCGTTTTTTATGTTAATGAAGTATATGAACATCTATTAGAATAATTCATCTTAAAGAAACTAATTAGTTCTTGAACCACGGTTAGATTCTTACATAAAAATGAATACAGTTAGTTTCCAAACAAATGACACCATAGACATATATATGTTGTACTGTTATAATTTAATAAACCATGTATGTTATCATAGTGTAGTTCTATAACGGGACAGCTTATGCAAACCTTGAACCATTGTTTTGGGTGGTAGAGAGTGCCAATTATTGAACATTTTGAGTTTTATGGTAAATATTACCTCTGTAACATTTAAAATGATGTACTTTAGTGAAAAACACTTTTTCACTTGTTCAGTTATATTAAAGTTTTTTGAATGATGTATACAATAACTGTAGAGTGTACATGAACCATGGCCGTAACTGGAAATTAATTTCGGGGGGGGGGGGGTGTAATCCAAAAATGTGTGTTCTTATTGTATTATCATATTGTGTAGGTAATTAAAGTTTATAACGTAGACCATGGCTGTAATTCGTATATGCACGTATATAATATATCAATAGTTTATCGATTATTCTAGACTGAAATAGTTATTTTACTACGACATAAAATAACGCAAAAAATTTCAGGTGGGGGGGGTTTGAACCCCCAAAACCACCTTCCAGGTACGGCAGTGACATGAACATCCTGTCAATAAAGGATATATGATTTCAGATTTTAATTTATTACAGACTTTAGGTAATGAGTTAGTTAAATGTTTTCGATTAATTTATGAACTTAAAATGATCTCATGAACACAAATCTAATTTTACTACTTTATGTAGCTAAACGATACAATATGAATGCCAAGAGCCAAAATCAAGCAAACGAGTCAACAGACCATATTTGCGCACGATTTTTTGTACCATTTGCTTAGGGTTCCTCAATACTAGATCCTCTCGTAGTCACAATTCTGACGCAGGGTTATTGATGTAACAAAATATAATATTAAATTGTGGATGATAGTTATTTTTCAAAGCGTAACAATGGAGAGATTACCGATTCAAAGGCATTCTCCATTGATGGTCGGCTTGCCACCATCGCTTTAAATGCTCCACGGGATGAATTACATATTAATTCATCGTCCCAGGGTTGAACAATTAATGCCCCCCCCCCGGTTCTCAAAAAAGTGAATTAAAAGTTGATTTAAATGTTGTTTTCGATATGGTTTGGGGTAAAGGTATTGATTTCAACTTTAATTAAGATAATAATAACAGTAAGATTCATCCAAAATTAGTCAGTATTTCTGTCGCTTACTAATAAGACAATTTCTATCAATTTTTTTAATCATTTAAACATGTTGGCTTCTCCCACTCAGGACCTCTGTACATCCACCGGGCACCCACCTTGGGTTGAACAGATTCACGTTGAGGACGAAGAGACGTCAGACAAATCGCCTAAGTAGGAGGGTACACACAACACATTATGCTAAGTTTGTAGTGTTATTAAATTAATTGATAGTTCGCATAGGAGATTATGAGGGAAGCGCGAACGCGATCCCCGCTACCAAAAATTACGCGTCCGACGTATTCGCATAAGGAATACTCGCAGAGGTCAACCAACCCGAAGTGCAATGGGCAAGTCTCGTCCTGGAGGAACCGCCGATATGATCACGGTTAACCTCGACGCCAAGTAAACATACCGCTCGAGGGCACGGGCCGCTCTATTATAATATGCGCGTTCCGCGTGTCCACAGCCGAGCCGACTGGTACTGCGGCCATCCCGGGGGACCCGGCCACCGGTGGTGGGTCCGGCCACAACCGCCGGCGAAGCGTACCCTCGTCGGGCGCGCGACGGTCCGAGCGCGGGCAGCTAGTGTTGCGCGGGCCCCGCGTACGCAGGCCCGACCACGGTCCGAAGGCCGTGCGACGTCCGTAACGGGGCCGCCGTTCTGCGCCATCTACTGGCAACTTTTATCGCACACCGGACGGTCGTTCCCGCACCACGACGTGTTCGTGCACCGTTTTCACGTTTCCGCCGTATTAGCCGGATCCACCTGGACCGGGGAAGATTTGGCAACGGCCGAACACCATATATCTTGTATCTATACATCTGTAAGTCCAGAAGCGGCTCCGGGTTGAAAAACCGCGGTGGGGGGGGGGGGGGGTGCTTACCACTCTACAACTCTTGACAGACGAAAAGCCTCCTCCCGCAAACGGGTTGACGAAATTATCGAAAACGTACGCGGTGACAAGGAGTGAAGGCGAAAAGCGTGTTGGGGAAAAATCATTTTTGCAGTGCTCGCGGAACGTGTCACTCGGGCTTACAGTTCCACCGTCAGATGGCGCAACCGGCACGGAATATTACCTCCCGCGTAACAACGCCGTCGTACAACAAAATTGATAACAACATATCTTTGCCGCCGAGCCGGTTCTTTTAATCTCTACATCGCGCATTCAATAATTACAACACAAGCCGACTCGTAGGCGAAACTAGAACAGAAGAACCCAAGTATTGGGCGTGTTGAAATACGTAAGGCACGTTTTACGATCCACTAGAAGTAATAATTATTATAGGGTTAAGCCGCTAAGGACATGATGCTGTAAAAAACCGTAAAAATTTATAAATGTATGAACTAAAAGTTGAACATATATGCACTTTTATTATGAAAAAATGCTTAAATATGATCACAAATAAATTGTATTTTCTCATTTTAAAACTTTTGGTTTTAATCGGTACGTAATTTTAATTTTCTTTCTGAAGGCATATGTTAATGTCTACTTCAGTTTTATATTTTTTTTTCGTGGTATTTATTGCGCATATTTTCAAGATTTTAACTGCATATTTAAGAGCTAAATATTAACATTTTTAGTGCTACAACAATCGAGCCCTGATTATTATGATTCAATTTTACTTTTATGAGATTTGAATTCAATTCTGTGATCGTTTTTTATGTTAATGAAGTATATGAACATCTATTAGAATAATTCATCTTAAAGAAACTAATTAGTTCTTGAACCACGGTTAGATTCTTACATAAAAATGAATACAGTTAGTTTCCAAACAAATGACACCATAGACATATATATGTTGTACTGTTATAATTTAATAAACCATGTATGTTATCATAGTGTAGTTCTATAACGGGACAGCTTATGCAAACCTTGAACCATTGTTTTGGGTGGTAGAGAGTGCCAATTATTGAACATTTTGAGTTTTATGGTAAATATTACCTCTGTAACATTTAAAATGATGTACTTTAGTGAAAAACACTTTTTCACTTGTTCAGTTATATTAAAGTTTTTTGAATGGTGTATACAATAACTGTAGAGTGTACATGAACCATGGCCGTAACTGGAAATTAATTTCGGGGGGGGGGGTGTAATCCAAAAATGTGTGTTCTTATTGTATTATCATATTGTGTAGGTAATTAAAGTTTATAACGTAGACCATGGCTGTAATTCGTATATGCACGTATATAATATATCAATGGTTTATCGATTATTCTAGACTGAAATAGTTATTTTACTACGACATAAAATAACGCAAAAAATTTCAGGTGGGGGGGGGTTTGAACCCCCAAAACCCCCTTCCAGGTACGGCAGTGACATGAACATCCTGTCAATAAAGGATATATGATTTCAGATTTTAATTTATTACAGACTTTAGGTAATGAGTTAGTTAAATGTTTTCGTTTAATTTATGAACTTAAAATGATCTCATGAACACAAATCTAATTTTACTACTTTATGTAGCTAAACGATACAATATGAATGCCAAGAGCCAAAATCAAGCAAACGAGTCAACAGACCATATTTGCGCACGATTTTTTGTACCATTTGCTTAGGGTTCCTCAATACTAGATCCTCTCGTAGTCACAATTCTGACGCAGGGTTATTGATGTAACAAAATATAATATTAAATTGTGGATGATAGTTATTTTTCAAAGCGTAACAATGGAGAGATTACCGATTCAAAGGCATTCTCCATTGATGGTCGGCTTGCCACCATCGCTTTAAATGCTCCACGGGATGAATTACATATTAATTCATCGTCCCAGGGTTGAACAATTAATGCCCCCCCCCCGGTTCTCAAAAAAGTGAATTAAAAGTTGATTTAAATGTTGTTTTTGATATGGTTTGGGGTAAAGGTATTGATTTCAACTTTAATTAAGATAATAATAACAGTAAGATTCATCCAACATTAGTCAGTATTTCTGTCGCTTACTAATAAGACAATTTCTATCAATTTTTTTAATCATTTAAACATGTTGGCTTCTCCCACTCAGGACCTCTGTACATCCACCGGGCACCCACCTTGGGTTGAACAGATTCACGTTGAGGACGAAGAGACGTCAGACAAATCGCCTAAGTAGGAGGGTACACACAACACATTATGCTAAGTTTGTAGTGTTATTAAATTAATTGATAGTTCGCATAGGAGATTATGAGGGAAGCGCGAACGCGATCCCCGCTACCAAAAATTACGCGTCCGACGTATTCGCATAAGGAATACTCGCAGAGGTCAACCAACCCGAAGTGCAATGGGCAAGTCTCGTCCTGGAGGAACCGCCGATATGATCACGGTTAACCTCGACGCCAAGTAAACATACCGCTCGAGGGCACGGGCCGCTCTATTATAATATGCGCGTTCCGCGTGTCCACAGCCGAGCCGACTGGTACTGCGGCCATCCCGGGGGACCCGGCCACCGGTGGTGGGTCCGGCCACAACCGCCGGCGAAGCGTACCCTCGTCGGGCGCGCGACGGTCCGAGCGCGGGCAGCTAGTGTTGCGCGGGCCCCGCGTACGCAGGCCCGACCACGGTCCGAAGGCCGTGCGACGTCCGTAACGGGGCCGCCGTTCTGCGCCATCTACTGGCAACTTTTATCGCACACCGGACGGTCGTTCCCGCACCACGACGTGTTCGTGCACCGTTTTCACGTTTCCGCCGTATTAGCCGGATCCACCTGGACCGGGGAAGATTTGGCAACGGCCGAACACCATATATCTTGTATCTATACATCTGTAAGTCCAGAAGCGGCTCCGGGTTGAAAAACCGCGGTGGGGGGGGGGGTGCTTACCACTCTACAACTCTTGACAGACGAAAAGCCTCCTCCCGCAAACGGGTCGACGAAATTATCGAAAACGTACGCGGTGACAAGGAGTGAAGGCGAAAAGCGTGTTGGGGAAAAATCATTTTTGCAGTGCTCGCGGAACGTGTCACTCGGGCTTACAGTTCCACCGTCAGATGGCGCAACCGGCACGGAATATTACCTCCCGCGTAACAACGCCGTCGTACAACAAAATTGATAACAACATATCTTTGCCGCCGAGCCGGTTCTTTTAATCTCTACATCGCGCATTCAATAATTACAACACAAGCCGACTCGTAGGCGAAACTAGAACAGAAGAACCCAAGTATTGGGCGTGTTGAAATACGTAAGGCACGTTTTACGATCCACTAGAAGTAATAATTATTATAGGGTTAAGCCGCTAAGGACATGATGCTGTAAAAAACCGTAAAAATGCATAAATGTATGAACTAAAAGTTGAACATATATGCACTTTTATTATGAAAAAATGCTTAAATATGATCACAAATAAATTGTATTTTCTCATTTTAAAACTTTTGGTTTTAATCGGTACGTAATTTTAATTTTCTTTCTGAAGGCATATGTTAATGTCTACTTCAGTTTTATATTTTTTTTTCGTGGTATTTATTGCGCATATTTTCAAGATTTTAACTGCATATTTAAGAGCTAAATATTAACATTTTTAGTGCTACAACAATCGAGCCCTGATTATTATGATTCAATTTTACTTTTATGAGATTTGAATTCAATTCTGTGATCGTTTTTTATGTTAATGAAGTATATGAACATCTATTAGAATAATTCATCTTAAAGAAACTAATTAGTTCTTGAACCACGGTTAGATTCTTACATAAAAATGAATACAGTTAGTTTCCAAACAAATGACACCATAGACATATATATGTTGTACTGTTATAATTTAATAAACCATGTATGTTATCATAGTGTAGTTCTATAACGGGACAGCTTATGCAAACCTTGAACCATTGTTTTGGGTGGTAGAGAGTGCCAATTATTGAACATTTTGAGTTTTATGGTAAATATTACCTCTGTAACATTTAAAATGATGTACTTTAGTGAAAAACACTTTTTCACTTGTTCAGTTATATTAAAGTTTTTTGAATGGTGTATACAATAACTGTAGAGTGTACATGAACCATGGCCGTAACTGGAAATTAATTTCGGGGGGGGGGGTGTAATCCAAAAATGTGTGTTCTTATTGTATTATCATATTGTGTAGGTAATTAAAGTTTATAACGTAGACCATGGCTGTAATTCGTATATGCACGTATATAATATATCAATGGTTTATCGATTATTCTAGACTGAAATAGTTATTTTACTACGACATAAAATAACGCAAAAAATTTCAGGTGGGGGGGGGTTTGAACCCCCAAAACCCCCTTCCAGGTACGGCAGTGACATGAACATCCTGTCAATAAAGGATATATGATTTCAGATTTTAATTTATTACAGACTTTAGGTAATGAGTTAGTTAAATGTTTTCGTTTAATTTATGAACTTAAAATGATCTCATGAACACAAATCTAATTTTACTACTTTATGTAGCTAAACGATACAATATGAATGCCAAGAGCCAAAATCAAGCAAACGAGTCAACAGACCATATTTGCGCACGATTTTTTGTACCATTTGCTTAGGGTTCCTCAATACTAGATCCTCTCGTAGTCACAATTCTGACGCAGGGTTATTGATGTAACAAAATATAATATTAAATTGTGGATGATAGTTATTTTTCAAAGCGTAACAATGGAGAGATTACCGATTCAAAGGCATTCTCCATTGATGGTCGGCTTGCCACCATCGCTTTAAATGCTCCACGGGATGAATTACATATTAATTCATCGTCCCAGGGTTGAACAATTAATGCCCCCCCCCCGGTTCTCAAAAAAGTGAATTAAAAGTTGATTTAAATGTTGTTTTCGATATGGTTTGGGGTAAAGGTATTGATTTCAACTTTAATTAAGATAATAATAACAGTAAGATTCATCCAAAATTAGTCAGTATTTCTGTCGCTTACTAATAAGACAATTTCTATCAATTTTTTTAATCATTTAAACATGTTGGCTTCTCCCACTCAGGACCTCTGTACATCCACCGGGCACCCACCTTGGGTTGAACAGATTCACGTTGAGGACGAAGAGACGTCAGACAAATCGCCTAAGTAGGAGGGTACACACAACACATTATGCTAAGTTTGTAGTGTTATTAAATTAATTGATAGTTCGCATAGGAGATTATGAGGGAAGCGCGAACGCGATCCCCGCTACCAAAAATTACGCGTCCGACGTATTCGCATAAGGAATACTCGCAGAGGTCAACCAACCCGAAGTGCAATGGGCAAGTCTCGTCCTGGAGGAACCGCCGATATGATCACGGTTAACCTCGACGCCAAGTAAACATACCGCTCGAGGGCACGGGCCGCTCTATTATAATATGCGCGTTCCGCGTGTCCACAGCCGAGCCGACTGGTACTGCGGCCATCCCGGGGGACCCGGCCACCGGTGGTGGGTCCGGCCACAACCGCCGGCGAAGCGTACCCTCGTCGGGCGCGCGACGGTCCGAGCGCGGGCAGCTAGTGTTGCGCGGGCCCCGCGTACGCAGGCCCGACCACGGTCCGAAGGCCGTGCGACGTCCGTAACGGGGCCGCCGTTCTGCGCCATCTACTGGCAACTTTTATCGCACACCGGACGGTCGTTCCCGCACCACGACGTGTTCGTGCACCGTTTTCACGTTTCCACCGTATTAGCCGGATCCACCTGGACCGGGGAAGATTTGGCAACGGCCGAACACCATATATCTTGTATCTATACATCTGTAAGTCCAGAAGCGGCTCCGGGTTGAAAAACCGCGGTGGGGGGGGGGTGCTTACCACTCTACAACTCTTGACAGACGAAAAGCCTCCTCCCGCAAACGGGTCGACGAAATTATCGAAAACGTACGCGGTGACAAGGAGTGAAGGCGAAAAGCGTGTTGGGGAAAAATCATTTTTGCAGTGCTCGCGGAACGTGTCACTCGGGCTTACAGTTCCACCGTCAGATGGCGCAACCGGCACGGAATATTACCTCCCGCGTAACAACGCCGTCGTACAACAAAATTGATAACAACATATCTTTGCCGCCGAGCCGGTTCTTTTAATCTCTACATCGCGCATTCAATAATTACAACACAAGCCGACTCGTAGGCGAAACTAGAACAGAAGAACCCAAGTATTGGGCGTGTTGAAATACGTAAGGCACGTTTTACGATCCACTAGAAGTAATAATTATTATAGGGTTAAGCCGCTAAGGACATGATGCTGTAAAAAACCGTAAAAATTTATAAATGTATGAACTAAAAGTTGAACATATATGCACTTTTATTATGAAAAAATGCTTAAATATGATCACAAATAAATTGTATTTTCTCATTTTAAAACTTTTGGTTTTAATCGGTACGTAATTTTAATTTTCTTTCTGAAGGCATATGTTAATGTCTACTTCAGTTTTATATTTTTTTTTCGTGGTATTTATTGCGCATATTTTCAAGATTTTAACTGCATATTTAAGAGCTAAATATTAACATTTTTAGTGCTACAACAATCGAGCCCTGATTATTATGATTCAATTTTACTTTTATGAGATTTGAATTCAATTCTGTGATCGTTTTTTATGTTAATGAAGTATATGAACATCTATTAGAATAATTCATCTTAAAGAAACTAATTAGTTCTTGAACCACGGTTAGATTCTTACATAAAAATGAATACAGTTAGTTTCCAAACAAATGACACCATAGATATATATATATTTTGTACTGTTATAATTTAATAAACCATGTATGTTATCATAGTGTAGTTCTATAACGGGACAGCTTATGCAAACCTTGAACCATTGTTTTGGGTGGTAGAGAGTGCCAATTATTGAACATTTTGAGTTTTATGGTAAATATTACCTCTGTAACATTTAAAATGATGTACTTTAGTGAAAAACACTTTTTCACTTGTTCAGTTATATTAAAGTTTTTTGAATGATGTATACAATAACTGTAGAGTGTACATGAACCATGGCCGTAACTGGAAATTAATTTCGGGGGGGGGGGGGTGTAATCCAAAAATGTGTGTTCTTATTGTATTATCATATTGTGTAGGTAATTAAAGTTTATAACGTAGACCATGGCTGTAATTCGTATATGCACGTATATAATATATCAATGGTTTATCGATTATTCTAGACTGAAATAGTTATTTTACTACGACATAAAATAACGCAAAAAATTTCAGGTGGGGGGGGGGGGGGTTGAACCCCCAAAACCCCCTTCCAGGTACGGCAGTGACATGAACATCCTGTCAATAAAGGATATATGATTTCAGATTTTAATTTATTACAGACTTTAGGTAATGAGTTAGTTAAATGTTTTCGTTTAATTTATGAACTTAAAATGATCTCATGAACACAAATCTAATTTTACTACTTTATGTAGCTAAACGATACAATATGAATGCCAAGAGCCAAAATCAAGCAAACGAGTCAACAGACCATATTTGCGCACGATTTTTTGTACCATTTGCTTAGGGTTCCTCAATACTAGATCCTCTCGTAGTCACAATTCTGACGCAGGGTTATTGATGTAACAAAATATAATATTAAATTGTGGATGATAGTTATTTTTCAAAGCGTAACAATGGAGAGATTACCGATTCAAAGGCATTCTCCATTGATGGTCGGCTTGCCACCATCGCTTTAAATGCTCCACGGGATGAATTACATATTAATTCATCGTCCCAGGGTTGAACAATTAATGCCCCCCCCCACCGGTTCTCAAAAAAGTGAATTAAAAGTTGATTTAAATGTTGTTTTTGATATGGTTTGGGGTAAAGGTATTGATTTCAACTTTAATTAAGATAATAATAACAGTAAGATTCATCCAACATTAGTCAGTATTTCTGTCGCTTACTTATAAGACAATTTCTATCAATTTTTTTAATCATTTAAACATGTTGGCTTCTCCCACTCAGGACCTCTGTACATCCACCGGGCACCCACCTTGGGTTGAACAGATTCACGTTGAGGACGAAGAGACGTCAGACAAATCGCCTAAGTAGGAGGGTACACACAACACATTATGCTAAGTTTGTAGTGTTATTAAATTAATTGATAGTTCGCATAGGAGATTATGAGGGAAGCGCGAACGCGATCCCCGCTACCAAAAATTACGCGTCCGACGTATTCGCATAAGGAATACTCGCAGAGGTCAACCAACCCGAAGTGCAATGGGCAAGTCTCGTCCTGGAGGAACCGCCGATATGATCACGGTTAACCTCGACGCCAAGTAAACATACCGCTCGAGGGCACGGGCCGCTCTATTATAATATGCGCGTTCCGCGTGTCCACAGCCGAGCCGACTGGTACTGCGGCCATCCCGGGGGACCCGGCCACCGGTGGTGGGTCCGGCCACAACCGCCGGCGAAGCGTACCCTCGTCGGGCGCGCGACGGTCCGAGCGCGGGCAGCTAGTGTTGCGCGGGCCCCGCGTACGCAGGCCCGACCACGGTCCGAAGGCCGTGCGACGTCCGTAACGGGGCCGCCGTTCTGCGCCATCTACTGGCAACTTTTATCGCACACCGGACGGTCGTTCCCGCACCACGACGTGTTCGTGCACCGTTTTCACGTTTCCGCCGTATTAGCCGGATCCACCTGGACCGGGGAAGATTTGGCAACGGCCGAACACCATATATCTTGTATCTATACATCTGTAAGTCCAGAAGCGGCTCCGGGTTGAAAAACCGCGGTGGGGGGGGGGTGCTTACCACTCTACAACTCTTGACAGACGAAAAGCCTCCTCCCGCAAACGGGTCGACGAAACTATCGAAAACGTACGCGGTGACAAGGAGTGAAGGCGAAAAGCGTGTTGGGGAAAAATCATTTTTGCAGTGCTCGCGGAACGTGTCACTCGGGCTTACAGTTCCGCCGTCAGATGGCGCAACCGGCACGGAATATTACCTCCCGCGTAACAACGCCGTCGTACAACAAAATTGATAACAACATATCTTTGCCGCCGAGCCGGTTCTTTTAATCTCTACATCGCGCATTCAATAATTACAACACAAGCCGACTCGTAGGCGAAACTAGAACAGAAGAACCCAAGTATTGGGCGTGTTGAAATACGTAAGGCACGTTTTACGATCCACTAGAAGTAATAATTATTATAGGGTTAAGCCGCTAAGGACATGATGCTGTAAAAAACCGTAAAAATGCATAAATGTATGAACTAAAAGTTGAACATATATGCACTTTTATTATGAAAAAATGCTTAAATATGATCACAAATAAATTGTATTTTCTCATTTTAAAACTTTTGGTTTTAATCGGTACGTAATTTTAATTTTCTTTCTGAAGGCATATGTTAATGTCTACTTCAGTTTTATATTTTTTTTTCGTGGTATTTATTGCGCATATTTTCAAGATTTTAACTGCATATTTAAGAGCTAAATATTAACATTTTTAGTGCTACAACAATCGAGCCCTGATTATTATGATTCAATTTTACTTTTATGAGATTTGAATTCAATTCTGTGATCGTTTTTTATGTTAATGAAGTATATGAACATCTATTAGAATAATTCATCTTAAAGAAACTAATTAGTTCTTGAACCACGGTTAGATTCTTACATAAAAATGAATACAGTTAGTTTCCAAACAAATGACACCATAGACATATATATGTTGTACTGTTATAATTTAATAAACCATGTATGTTATCATAGTGTAGTTCTATAACGGGACAGCTTATGCAAACCTTGAACCATTGTTTTGGGTGGTAGAGAGTGCCAATTATTGAACATTTTGAGTTTTATGGTAAATATTACCTCTGTAACATTTAAAATGATGTACTTTAGTGAAAAACACTTTTTCACTTGTTCAGTTATATTAAAGTTTTTTGAATGATGTATACAATAACTGTAGAGTGTACATGAACCATGGCCGTAACTGGAAATTAATTTCGGGGGGGGGGGTGTAATCCAAAAATGTGTGTTCTTATTGTATTATCATATTGTGTAGGTAATTAAAGTTTATAACGTAGACCATGGCTGTAATTCGTATATGCACGTATATAATATATCAATAGTTTATCGATTATTCTAGACTGAAATAGTTATTTTACTACGACATAAAATAACGCAAAAAATTTCAGGTGGGGGGGGTTTGAACCCCCAAAACCACCTTCCAGGTACGGCAGTGACATGAACATCCTGTCAATAAAGGATATATGATTTCAGATTTTAATTTATTACAGACTTTAGGTAATGAGTTAGTTAAATGTTTTCGTTTAATTTATGAACTTAAAATGATCTCATGAACACAAATCTAATTTTACTACTTTATGTAGCTAAACGATACAATATGAATGCCAAGAGCCAAAATCAAGCAAACGAGTCAACAGACCATATTTGCGCACGATTTTTTGTACCATTTGCTTAGGGTTCCTCAATACTAGATCCTCTCGTAGTCACAATTCTGACGCAGGGTTATTGATGTAACAAAATATAATATTAAATTGTGGATGATAGTTATTTTTCAAAGCGTAACAATGGAGAGATTACCGATTCAAAGGCATTCTCCATTGATGGTCGGCTTGCCACCATCGCTTTAAATGCTCCACGGGATGAATTACATATTAATTCATCGTCCCAGGGTTGAACAATTAATGCCCCCCCCCCCACCGGTTCTCAAAAAAGTGAATTAAAAGTTGATTTAAATGTTGTTTTTGATATGGTTTGGGGTAAAGGTATTGATTTCAACTTTAATTAAGATAATAATAACAGTAAAATTCATCCAACATTAGTCAGTATTTCTGTCGCTTACTTATAAGACAATTTCTATCAATTTTTTTAATCATTTAAACATGTTGGCTTCTCCCACTCAGGACCTCTGTACATCCACCGGGCACCCACCTTGGGTTGAACAGATTCACGTTGAGGACGAAGAGACGTCAGACAAATCGCCTAAGTAGGAGGGTACACACAACACATTATGCTAAGTTTGTAGTGTTATTAAATTAATTGATAGTTCGCATAGGAGATTATGAGGGAAGCGCGAACGCGATCCCCGCTACCAAAAATTACGCGTCCGACGTATTCGCATAAGGAATACTCGCAGAGGTCAACCAACCCGAAGTGCAATGGGCAAGTCTCGTCCTGGAGGAACCGCCGATATGATCACGGTTAACCTCGACGCCAAGTAAACATACCGCTCGAGGGCACGGGCCGCTCTATTATAATATGCGCGTTCCGCGTGTCCACAGCCGAGCCGACTGGTACTGCGGCCATCCCGGGGGACCCGGCCACCGGTGGTGGGTCCGGCCACAACCGCCGGCGAAGCGTACCCTCGTCGGGCGCGCGACGGTCCGAGCGCGGGCAGCTAGTGTTGCGCGGGCCCCGCGTACGCAGGCCCGACCACGGTCCGAAGGCCGTGCGACGTCCGTAACGGGGCCGCCGTTCTGCGCCATCTACTGGCAACTTTTATCGCACACCGGACGGTCGTTCCCGCACCACGACGTGTTCGTGCACCGTTTTCACGTTTCCGCCGTATTAGCCGGATCCACCTGGACCGGGGAAGATTTGGCAACGGCCGAACACCATATATCTTGTATCTATACATCTGTAAGTCCAGAAGCGGCTCCGGGTTGAAAAACCGCGGTGGGGGGGGGGGGTGCTTACCACTCTACAACTCTTGACAGACGAAAAGCCTCCTCCCGCAAACGGGTCGACGAAACTATCGAAAACGTACGCGGTGACAAGGAGTGAAGGCGAAAAGCGTGTTGGGGAAAAATCATTTTTGCAGTGCTCGCGGAACGTGTCACTCGGGCTTACAGTTCCGCCGTCAGATGGCGCAACCGGCACGGAATATTACCTCCCGCGTAACAACGCCGTCGTACAACAAAATTGATAACAACATATCTTTGCCGCCGAGCCGGTTCTTTTAATCTCTACATCGCGCATTCAATAATTACAACACAAGCCGACTCGTAGGCGAAACTAGAACAGAAGAACCCAAGTATTGGGCGTGTTGAAATACGTAAGGCACGTTTTACGATCCACTAGAAGTAATAATTATTATAGGGTTAAGCCGCTAAGGACATGATGCTGTAAAAAACCGTAAAAATGCATAAATGTATGAACTAAAAGTTGAACATATATGCACTTTTATTATGAAAAAATGCTTAAATATGATCACAAATAAATTGTATTTTCTCATTTTAAAACTTTTGGTTTTAATCGGTACGTAATTTTAATTTTCTTTCTGAAGGCATATGTTAATGTCTACTTCAGTTTTATATTTTTTTTTCGTGGTATTTATTGCGCATATTTTCAAGATTTTAACTGCATATTTAAGAGCTAAATATTAACATTTTTAGTGCTACAACAATCGAGCCCTGATTATTATGATTCAATTTTACTTTTATGAGATTTGAATTCAATTCTGTGATCGTTTTTTATGTTAATGAAGTATATGAACATCTATTAGAATAATTCATCTTAAAGAAACTAATTAGTTCTTGAACCACGGTTAGATTCTTACATAAAAATGAATACAGTTAGTTTCCAAACAAATGACACCATAGATATATATATATTTTGTACTGTTATAATTTAATAAACCATGTATGTTATCATAGTGTAGTTCTATAACGGGACAGCTTATGCAAACCTTGAACCATTGTTTTGGGTGGTAGAGAGTGCCAATTATTGAACATTTTGAGTTTTATGGTAAATATTACCTCTGTAACATTTAAAATGATGTACTTTAGTGAAAAACACTTTTTCACTTGTTCAGTTATATTAAAGTTTTTTGAATGATGTATACAATAACTGTAGAGTGTACATGAACCATGGCCGTAACTGGAAATTAATTTCGGGGGGGGGGGGGTGTAATCCAAAAATGTGTGTTCTTATTGTATTATCATATTGTGTAGGTAATTAAAGTTTATAACGTAGACCATGGCTGTAATTCGTATATGCACGTATATAATATATCAATGGTTTATCGATTATTCTAGACTGAAATAGTTATTTTACTACGACATAAAATAACGCAAAAAATTTCAGGTGGGGGGGGGGTTGAACCCCCAAAACCCCCTTCCAGGTACGGCAGTGACATGAACATCCTGTCAATAAAGGATATATGATTTCAGATTTTAATTTATTACAGACTTTAGGTAATGAGTTAGTTAAATGTTTTCGTTTAATTTATGAACTTAAAATGATCTCATGAACACAAATCTAATTTTACTACTTTATGTAGCTAAACGATACAATATGAATGCCAAGAGCCAAAATCAAGCAAACGAGTCAACAGACCATATTTGCGCACGATTTTTTGTACCATTTGCTTAGGGTTCCTCAATACTAGATCCTCTCGTAGTCACAATTCTGACGCAGGGTTATTGATGTAACAAAATATAATATTAAATTGTGGATGATAGTTATTTTTCAAAGCGTAACAATGGAGAGATTACCGATTCAAAGGCATTCTCCATTGATGGTCGGCTTGCCACCATCGCTTTAAATGCTCCACGGGATGAATTACATATTAATTCATCGTCCCAGGGTTGAACAATTAATGCCCCCCCCCACCGGTTCTCAAAAAAGTGAATTAAAAGTTGATTTAAATGTTGTTTTTGATATGGTTTGGGGTAAAGGTATTGATTTCAACTTTAATTAAGATAATAATAACAGTAAGATTCATCCAACATTAGTCAGTATTTCTGTCGCTTACTTATAAGACAATTTCTATCAATTTTTTTAATCATTTAAACATGTTGGCTTCTCCCACTCAGGACCTCTGTACATCCACCGGGCACCCACCTTGGGTTGAACAGATTCACGTTGAGGACGAAGAGACGTCAGACAAATCGCCTAAGTAGGAGGGTACACACAACACATTATGCTAAGTTTGTAGTGTTATTAAATTAATTGATAGTTCGCATAGGAGATTATGAGGGAAGCGCGAACGCGATCCCCGCTACCAAAAATTACGCGTCCGACGTATTCGCATAAGGAATACTCGCAGAGGTCAACCAACCCGAAGTGCAATGGGCAAGTCTCGTCCTGGAGGAACCGCCGATATGATCACGGTTAACCTCGACGCCAAGTAAACATACCGCTCGAGGGCACGGGCCGCTCTATTATAATATGCGCGTTCCGCGTGTCCACAGCCGAGCCGACTGGTACTGCGGCCATCCCGGGGGACCCGGCCACCGGTGGTGGGTCCGGCCACAACCGCCGGCGAAGCGTACCCTCGTCGGGCGCGCGACGGTCCGAGCGCGGGCAGCTAGTGTTGCGCGGGCCCCGCGTACGCAGGCCCGACCACGGTCCGAAGGCCGTGCGACGTCCGTAACGGGGCCGCCGTTCTGCGCCATCTACTGGCAACTTTTATCGCACACCGGACGGTCGTTCCCGCACCACGACGTGTTCGTGCACCGTTTTCACGTTTCCGCCGTATTAGCCGGATCCACCTGGACCGGGGAAGATTTGGCAACGGCCGAACACCATATATCTTGTATCTATACATCTGTAAGTCCAGAAGCGGCTCCGGGTTGAAAAACCGCGGTGGGGGGGGGGGTGCTTACCACTCTACAACTCTTGACAGACGAAAAGCCTCCTCCCGCAAACGGGTCGACGAAACTATCGAAAACGTACGCGGTGACAAGGAGTGAAGGCGAAAAGCGTGTTGGGGAAAAATCATTTTTGCAGTGCTCGCGGAACGTGTCACTCGGGCTTACAGTTCCGCCGTCAGATGGCGCAACCGGCACGGAATATTACCTCCCGCGTAACAACGCCGTCGTACAACAAAATTGATAACAACATATCTTTGCCGCCGAGCCGGTTCTTTTAATCTCTACATCGCGCATTCAATAATTACAACACAAGCCGACTCGTAGGCGAAACTAGAACAGAAGAACCCAAGTATTGGGCGTGTTGAAATACGTAAGGCACGTTTTACGATCCACTAGAAGTAATAATTATTATAGGGTTAAGCCGCTAAGGACATGATGCTGTAAAAAACCGTAAAAATGCATAAATGTATGAACTAAAAGTTGAACATATATGCACTTTTATTATGAAAAAATGCTTAAATATGATCACAAATAAATTGTATTTTCTCATTTTAAAACTTTTGGTTTTAATCGGTACGTAATTTTAATTTTCTTTCTGAAGGCATATGTTAATGTCTACTTCAGTTTTATATTTTTTTTTCGTGGTATTTATTGCGCATATTTTCAAGATTTTAACTGCATATTTAAGAGCTAAATATTAACATTTTTAGTGCTACAACAATCGAGCCCTGATTATTATGATTCAATTTTACTTTTATGAGATTTGAATTCAATTCTGTGATCGTTTTTTATGTTAATGAAGTATATGAACATCTATTAGAATAATTCATCTTAAAGAAACTAATTAGTTCTTGAACCACGGTTAGATTCTTACATAAAAATGAATACAGTTAGTTTCCAAACAAATGACACCATAGACATATATATGTTGTACTGTTATAATTTAATAAACCATGTATGTTATCATAGTGTAGTTCTATAACGGGACAGCTTATGCAAACCTTGAACCATTGTTTTGGGTGGTAGAGAGTGCCAATTATTGAACATTTTGAGTTTTATGGTAAATATTACCTCTGTAACATTTAAAATGATGTACTTTAGTGAAAAACACTTTTTCACTTGTTCAGTTATATTAAAGTTTTTTGAATGATGTATACAATAACTGTAGAGTGTACATGAACCATGGCCGTAACTGGAAATTAATTTCGGGGGGGGGGGTGTAATCCAAAAATGTGTGTTCTTATTGTATTATCATATTGTGTAGGTAATTAAAGTTTATAACGTAGACCATGGCTGTAATTCGTATATGCACGTATATAATATATCAATAGTTTATCGATTATTCTAGACTGAAATAGTTATTTTACTACGACATAAAATAACGCAAAAAATTTCAGGTGGGGGGGGTTTGAACCCCCAAAACCACCTTCCAGGTACGGCAGTGACATGAACATCCTGTCAATAAAGGATATATGATTTCAGATTTTAATTTATTACAGACTTTAGGTAATGAGTTAGTTAAATGTTTTCGATTAATTTATGAACTTAAAATGATCTCATGAACACAAATCTAATTTTACTACTTTATGTAGCTAAACGATACAATATGAATGCCAAGAGCCAAAATCAAGCAAACGAGTCAACAGACCATATTTGCGCACGATTTTTTGTACCATTTGCTTAGGGTTCCTCAATACTAGATCCTCTCGTAGTCACAATTCTGACGCAGGGTTATTGATGTAACAAAATATAATATTAAATTGTGGATGATAGTTATTTTTCAAAGCGTAACAATGGAGAGATTACCGATTCAAAGGCATTCTCCATTGATGGTCGGCTTGCCACCATCGCTTTAAATGCTCCACGGGATGAATTACATATTAATTCATCGTCCCAGGGTTGAACAATTAATGCCCCCCCCCCCCCCGGTTCTCAAAAAAGTGAATTAAAAGTTGATTTAAATGTTGTTTTCGATATGGTTTGGGGTAAAGGTATTGATTTCAACTTTAATTAAGATAATAATAACAGTAAGATTCATCCAACATTAGTCAGTATTTCTGTCGCTTACTAATAAGACAATTTCTATCAATTTTTTTAATCATTTAAACATGTTGGCTTCTCCCACTCAGGACCTCTGTACATCCACCGGGCACCCACCTTGGGTTGAACAGATTCACGTTGAGGACGAAGAGACGTCAGACAAATCGCCTAAGTAGGAGGGTACACACAACACATTATGCTAAGTTTGTAGTGTTATTAAATTAATTGATAGTTCGCATAGGAGATTATGAGGGAAGCGCGAACGCGATCCCCGCTACCAAAAATTACGCGTCCGACGTATTCGCATAAGGAATACTCGCAGAGGTCAACCAACCCGAAGTGCAATGGGCAAGTCTCGTCCTGGAGGAACCGCCGATATGATCACGGTTAACCTCGACGCCAAGTAAACATACCGCTCGAGGGCACGGGCCGCTCTATTATAATATGCGCGTTCCGCGTGTCCACAGCCGAGCCGACTGGTACTGCGGCCATCCCGGGGGACCCGGCCACCGGTGGTGGGTCCGGCCACAACCGCCGGCGAAGCGTACCCTCGTCGGGCGCGCGACGGTCCGAGCGCGGGCAGCTAGTGTTGCGCGGGCCCCGCGTACGCAGGCCCGACCACGGTCCGAAGGCCGTGCGACGTCCGTAACGGGGCCGCCGTTCTGCGCCATCTACTGGCAACTTTTATCGCACACCGGACGGTCGTTCCCGCACCACGACGTGTTCGTGCACCGTTTTCACGTTTCCGCCGTATTAGCCGGATCCACCTGGACCGGGGAAGATTTGGCAACGGCCGAACACCATATATCTTGTATCTATACATCTGTAAGTCCAGAAGCGGCTCCGGGTTGAAAAACCGCGGTGGGGGGGGGTGCTTACCACTCTACAACTCTTGACAGACGAAAAGCCTCCTCCCGCAAACGGGTCGACGAAACTATCGAAAACGTACGCGGTGACAAGGAGTGAAGGCGAAAAGCGTGTTGGGGAAAAATCATTTTTGCAGTGCTCGCGGAACGTGTCACTCGGGCTTACAGTTCCGCCGTCAGATGGCGCAACCGGCACGGAATATTACCTCCCGCGTAACAACGCCGTCGTACAACAAAATTGATAACAACATATCTTTGCCGCCGAGCCGGTTCTTTTAATCTCTACATCGCGCATTCAATAATTACAACACAAGCCGACTCGTAGGCGAAACTAGAACAGAAGAACCCAAGTATTGGGCGTGTTGAAATACGTAAGGCACGTTTTACGATCCACTAGAAGTAATAATTATTATAGGGTTAAGCCGCTAAGGACATGATGCTGTAAAAAACCGTAAAAATGCATAAATGTATGAACTAAAAGTTGAACATATATGCACTTTTATTATGAAAAAATGCTTAAATATGATCACAAATAAATTGTATTTTCTCATTTTAAAACTTTTGGTTTTAATCGGTACGTAATTTTAATTTTCTTTCTGAAGGCATATGTTAATGTCTACTTCAGTTTTATATTTTTTTTTCGTGGTATTTATTGCGCATATTTTCAAGATTTTAACTGCATATTTAAGAGCTAAATATTAACATTTTTAGTGCTACAACAATCGAGCCCTGATTATTATGATTCAATTTTACTTTTATGAGATTTGAATTCAATTCTGTGATCGTTTTTTATGTTAATGAAGTATATGAACATCTATTAGAATAATTCATCTTAATGAAACTAATTAGTTCTTGAACCACGGTGAGATTCTTACATAAAAATGAATACAGTTAGTTTCCAAACAAATGACACCATAGACATATATATGTTGTACTGTTATAATTTAATAAACCATGTATGTTATCATAGTGTAGTTCTATAACGGGACAGCTTATGCAAACCTTGAACCATTGTTTTGGGTGGTAGAGAGTGCCAATTATTGAACATTTTGAGTTTTATGGTAAATATTACCTCTGTAACATTTAAAATGATGTACTTTAGTGAAAAACACTTTTTCACTTGTTCAGTTATATTAAAGTTTTTTGAATGATGTATACAATAACTGTAGAGTGTACATGAACCATGGCCGTAACTGGAAATTAATTTCGGGGGGGGGGGGGGTGTAATCCAAAAATGTGTGTTCTTATTGTATTATCATATTGTGTAGGTAATTAAAGTTTATAACGTAGACCATGGCTGTAATTCGTATATGCACGTATATAATATATCAATGGTTTATCGATTATTCTAGACTGAAATAGTTATTTTACTACGACATAAAATAACGCAAAAAATTTCAGGTGGGGGGGGGTTTGAACCCCCAAAACCCCCTTCCAGGTACGGCAGTGACATGAACATCCTGTCAATAAAGGATATATGATTTCAGATTTTAATTTATTACAGACTTTAGGTAATGAGTTAGTTAAATGTTTTCGTTTAATTTATGAACTTAAAATGATCTCATGAACACAAATCTAATTTTACTACTTTATGTAGCTAAACGATACAATATGAATGCCAAGAGCCAAAATCAAGCAAACGAGTCAACAGACCATATTTGCGCACGATTTTTTGTACCATTTGCTTAGGGTTCCTCAATACTAGATCCTCTCGTAGTCACAATTCTGACGCAGGGTTATTGATGTAACAAAATATAATATTAAATTGTGGATGATAGTTATTTTTCAAAGCGTAACAATGGAGAGATTACCGATTCAAAGGCATTCTCCATTGATGGTCGGCTTGCCACCATCGCTTTAAATGCTCCACGGGATGAATTACATATTAATTCATCGTCCCAGGGTTGAACAATTAATGCCCCCCCCCCCCCCGGTTCTCAAAAAAGTGAATTAAAAGTTGATTTAAATGTTGTTTTTGATATGGTTTGGGGTAAAGGTATTGATTTCAACTTTAATTAAGATAATAATAACAGTAAGATTCATCCAACATTAGTCAGTATTTCTGTCGCTTACTAATAAGACAATTTCTATCAATTTTTTTAATCATTTAAACATGTTGGCTTCTCCCACTCAGGACCTCTGTACATCCACCGGGCACCCACCTTGGGTTGAACAGATTCACGTTGAGGACGAAGAGACGTCAGACAAATCGCCTAAGTAGGAAGGTACACACAACACATTATGCTAAGTTTGTAGTGTTATTAAATTAATTGATAGTTCGCATAGGAGATTATGAGGGAAGCGCGAACGCGATCCCCGCTACCAAAAATTACGCGTCCGACGTATTCGCATAAGGAATACTCGCAGAGGTCAACCAACCCGAAGTGCAATGGGCAAGTCTCGTCCTGGAGGAACCGCCGATATGATCACGGTTAACCTCGACGCCAAGTAAACATACCGCTCGAGGGCACGGGCCGCTCTATTATAATATGCGCGTTCCGCGTGTCCACAGCCGAGCCGACTGGTACTGCGGCCATCCCGGGGGACCCGGCCACCGGTGGTGGGTCCGGCCACAACCGCCGTCGAAGCGTACCCTCGTCGGGCGCGCGACGGTCCGAGCGCGGGCAGCTAGTGTTGCGCGGGCCCCGCGTACGCAGGCCCGACCACGGTCCGAAGGCCGTGCGACGTCCGTAACGGGGCCGCCGTTCTGCGCCATCTACTGGCAACTTTTATCGCACACCGGACGGTCGTTCCCGCACCACGACGTGTTCGTGCACCGTTTTCACGTTTCCGCCGTATTAGCCGGATCCACCTGGACCGGGGAAGATTTGGCAACGGCCGAACACCATATATCTTGTATCTATACATCTGTAAGTCCAGAAGCGGCTCCGGGTTGAAAAACCGCGGTGGGGGGGGGGTGCTTACCACTCTACAACTCTTGACAGACGAAAAGCCTCCTCCCGCAAACGGGTCGACGAAACTATCGAAAACGTACGCGGTGACAAGGAGTGAAGGCGAAAAGCGTGTTGGGGAAAAATCATTTTTGCAGTGCTCGCGGAACGTGTCACTCGGGCTTACAGTTCCGCCGTCAGATGGCGCAACCGGCACGGAATATTACCTCCCGCGTAACAACGCCGTCGTACAACAAAATTGATAACAACATATCTTTGCCGCCGAGCCGGTTCTTTTAATCTCTACATCGCGCATTCAATAATTACAACACAAGCCGACTCGTAGGCGAAACTAGAACAGAAGAACCCAAGTATTGGGCGTGTTGAAATACGTAAGGCACGTTTTACGATCCACTAGAAGTAATAATTATTATAGGGTTAAGCCGCTAAGGACATGATGCTGTAAAAAACCGTAAAAATGCATAAATGTATGAACTAAAAGTTGAACATATATGCACTTTTATTATGAAAAAATGCTTAAATATGATCACAAATAAATTGTATTTTCTCATTTTAAAACTTTTGGTTTTAATCGGTACGTAATTTTAATTTTCTTTCTGAAGGCATATGTTAATGTCTACTTCAGTTTTATATTTTTTTTTCGTGGTATTTATTGCGCATATTTTCAAGATTTTAACTGCATATTTAAGAGCTAAATATTAACATTTTTAGTGCTACAACAATCGAGCCCTGATTATTATGATTCAATTTTACTTTTATGAGATTTGAATTCAATTCTGTGATCGTTTTTTATGTTAATGAAGTATATGAACATCTATTAGAATAATTCATCTTAAAGAAACTAATTAGTTCTTGAACCACGGTTAGATTCTTACATAAAAATGAATACAGTTAGTTTCCAAACAAATGACACCATAGACATATATATGTTGTACTGTTATAATTTAATAAACCATGTATGTTATCATAGTGTAGTTCTATAACGGGACAGCTAATGCAAACCTTGAACCATTGTTTTGGGTGGTAGAGAGTGCCAATTATTGAACATTTTGAGTTTTATGGTAAATATTACCTCTGTAACATTTAAAATGATGTACTTTAGTGAAAAACACTTTTTCACTTGTTCAGTTATATTAAAGTTTTTTGAATGATGTATACAATAACTGTAGAGTGTACATGAACCATGGCCGTAACTGGAAATTAATTTCGGGGGGGGGGGGGTGTAATCCAAAAATGTGTGTTCTTATTGTATTATCATATTGTGTAGGTAATTAAAGTTTATAACGTAGACCATGGCTGTAATTCGTATATGCACGTATATAATATATCAATGGTTTATCGATTATTCTAGACTGAAATAGTTATTTTACTACGACATAAAATAACGCAAAAAATTTCAGGTGGGGGGGGGGTTTGAACCCCCAAAACCCCCTTCCAGGTACGGCAGTGACATGAACATCCTGTCAATAAAGGATATATGATTTCAGATTTTAATTTATTACAGACTTTAGGTAATGAGTTAGTTAAATGTTTTCGTTTAATTTATGAACTTAAAATGATCTCATGAACACAAATCTAATTTTACTACTTTATGTAGCTAAACGATACAATATGAATGCCAAGAGCCAAAATCAAGCAAACGAGTCAACAGACCATATTTGCGCACGATTTTTTGTACCATTTGCTTAGGGTTCCTCAATACTAGATCCTCTCGTAGTCACAATTCTGACGCAGGGTTATTGATGTAACAAAATATAATATTAAATTGTGGATGATAGTTATTTTTCAAAGCGTAACAATGGAGAGATTACCGATTCAAAGGCATTCTCCATTGATGGTCGGCTTGCCACCATCGCTTTAAATGCTCCACGGGATGAATTACATATTAATTCATCGTCCCAGGGTTGAACAATTAATGCCCCCCCCCCACCGGTTCTCAAAAAAGTGAATTAAAAGTTGATTTAAATGTTGTTTTTGATATGGTTTGGGGTAAAGGTATTGATTTCAACTTTAATTAAGATAATAATAACAGTAAGATTCATCCAACATTAGTCAGTATGTCTGTCGCTTACTTATAAGACAATTTCTATCAATTTTTTTAATCATTTAAACATGTTGGCTTCTCCCACTCAGGACCTCTGTACATCCACCGGGCACCCACCTTGGGTTGAACAGATTCACGTTGAGGACGAAGAGACGTCAGACAAATCGCCTAAGTAGGAGGGTACACACAACACATTATGCTAAGTTTGTAGTGTTATTAAATTAATTGATAGTTCGCATAGGAGATTATGAGGGAAGCGCGAACGCGATCCCCGCTACCAAAAATTACGCGTCCGACGTATTCGCATAAGGAATACTCGCAGAGGTCAACCAACCCGAAGTGCAATGGGCAAGTCTCGTCCTGGAGGAACCGCCGATATGATCACGGTTAACCTCGACGCCAAGTAAACATACCGCTCGAGGGCACGGGCCGCTCTATTATAATATGCGCGTTCCGCGTGTCCACAGCCGAGCCGACTGGTACTGCGGCCATCCCGGGGGACCCGGCCACCGGTGGTGGGTCCGGCCACAACCGCCGGCGAAGCGTACCCTCGTCGGGCGCGCGACGGTCCGAGCGCGGGCAGCTAGTGTTGCGCGGGCCCCGCGTACGCAGGCCCGACCACGGTCCGAAGGCCGTGCGACGTCCGTAACGGGGCCGCCGTTCTGCGCCATCTACTGGCAACTTTTATCGCACACCGGACGGTCGTTCCCGCACCACGACGTGTTCGTGCACCGTTTTCACGTTTCCGCCGTATTAGCCGGATCCACCTGGACCGGGGAAGATTTGGCAACGGCCGAACACCATATATCTTGTATCTATACATCTGTAAGTCCAGAAGCGGCTCCGGGTTGAAAAACCGCGGTGGGGGGGGGTGCTTACCACTCTACAACTCTTGACAGACGAAAAGCCTCCTCCCGCAAACGGGTCGACGAAACTATCGAAAACGTACGCGGTGACAAGGAGTGAAGGCGAAAAGCGTGTTGGGGAAAAATCATTTTTGCAGTGCTCGCGGAACGTGTCACTCGGGCTTACAGTTCCGCCGTCAGATGGCGCAACCGGCACGGAATATTACCTCCCGCGTAACAACGCCGTCGTACAACAAAATTGATAACAACATATCTTTGCCGCCGAGCCGGTTCTTTTAATCTCTACATCGCGCATTCAATAATTACAACACAAGCCGACTCGTAGGCGAAACTAGAACAGAAGAACCCAAGTATTGGGCGTGTTGAAATACGTAAGGCACGTTTTACGATCCACTAGAAGTAATAATTATTATAGGGTTAAGCCGCTAAGGACATGATGCTGTAAAAAACCGTAAAAATGCATAAATGTATGAACAAAAAGTTGAACATATATGCACTTTTATTATGAAAAAATGCTTAAATATGATCACAAATAAATTGTATTTTCTCATTTTAAAACTTTTGGTTTTAATCGGTACGTAATTTTAATTTTCTTTCTGAAGGCATATGTTAATGTCTACTTCAGTTTTATATTTTTTTTTCGTGGTATTTATTGCGCATATTTTCAAGATTTTAACTGCATATTTAAGAGCTAAATATTAACATTTTTAGTGCTACAACAATCGAGCCCTGATTATTATGATTCAATTTTACTTTTATGAGATTTGAATTCAATTCTGTGATCGTTTTTTATGTTAATGAAGTATGTGAACATCTATTAGAATAATTCATCTTAAAGAAACTAATTAGTTCTTGAACCACGGTTAGATTCTTACATAAAAATGAATACAGTTAGTTTCCAAACAAATGACACCATAGACATATATATGTTGTACTGTTATAATTTAATAAACCATGTATGTTATCATAGTGTAGTTCTATAACGGGACAGCTTATGCAAACCTTGAACCATTGTTTTGGGTGGTAGAGAGTGCCAATTATTGAACATTTTGAGTTTTATGGTAAATATTACCTCTGTAACATTTAAAATGATGTACTTTAGTGAAAAACACTTTTTCACTTGTTCAGTTATATTAAAGTTTTTTGAATGATGTATACAATAACTGTAGAGTGTACATGAACCATGGTCGTAACTGGAAATTAATTTCGGGGGGGGGGGTGTAATCCAAAAATGTGTGTTCTTATTGTATTATCATATTGTGTAGGTAATTAAAGTTTATAACGTAGACCATGGCTGTAATTCGTATATGCACGTATATAATATATCAATGGTTTATCGATTATTCTAGACTGAAATAGTTATTTTACTACGACATAAAATAACGCAAAAAATTTCAGGTGGGGGGGGTTTGTACCCCCAAAACCCCCTTCCAGGTACGGCAGTGACATGAACATCCTGTCAATAAAGGATATATGATTTCAGATTTTAATTTATTACAGACTTTAGGTAATGAGTTAGTTAAATGTTTTCGTTTAATTTATGAACTTAAAATGATCTCATGAACACAAATCTAATTTTACTACTTTATGTAGCTAAACGATACAATATGAATGCCAAGAGCCAAAATCAAGCAAACGAGTCAACAGACCATATTTGCGCACGATTTTTTGTACCATTTGCTTAGGGTTCCTCAATACTAGATCCTCTCGTAGTCACAATTCTGACGCAGGGTTATTGATGTAACAAAATATAATATTAAATTGTGGATGATAGTTATTTTTCAAAGCGTAACAATGGAGAGATTACCGATTCAAAGGCATTCTCCATTGATGGTCGGCTTGCCACCATCGCTTTAAATGCTCCACGGGATGAATTACATATTAATTCATCGTCCCAGGGTTGAACAATTAATGCCCCCCCCCCCCGGTTCTCAAAAAAGTGAATTAAAAGTTGATTTAAATGTTGTTTTCGATATGGTTTGGGGTAAAGGTATTGATTTCAACTTTAATTAAGATAATAATAACAGTAAGATTCATCCAACATTAGTCAGTATTTCTGTCGCTTACTAATAAGACAATTTCTATCAATTTTTTTAATCATTTAAACATGTTGGCTTCTCCCACTCAGGACCTCTGTACATCCACCGGGCACCCACCTTGGGTTGAACAGATTCACGTTGAGGACGAAGAGACGTCAGACAAATCGCCTAAGTAGGAGGGTACACACAACACATTATGCTAAGTTTGTAGTGTTATTAAATTAATTGATAGTTCGCATAGGAGATTATGAGGGAAGCGCGAACGCGATCCCCGCTACCAAAAATTACGCGTCCGACGTATTCGCATAAGGAATACTCGCAGAGGTCAACCAACCCGAAGTGCAATGGGCAAGTCTCGTCCTGGAGGAACCGCCGATATGATCACGGTTAACCTCGACGCCAAGTAAACATACCGCTCGAGGGCACGGGCCGCTCTATTATAATATGCGCGTTCCGCGTGTCCACAGCCGAGCCGACTGGTACTGCGGCCATCCCGGGGGACCCGGCCACCGGTGGTGGGTCCGGCCACAACCGCCGGCGAAGCGTACCCTCGTCGGGCGCGCGACGGTCCGAGCGCGGGCAGCTAGTGTTGCGCGGGCCCCGCGTACGCAGGCCCGACCACGGTCCGAAGGCCGTGCGACGTCCGTAACGGGGCCGCCGTTCTGCGCCATCTACTGGCAACTTTTATCGCACACCGGACGGTCGTTCCCGCACCACGACGTGTTCGTGCACCGTTTTCACGTTTCCGCCGTATTAGCCGGATCCACCTGGACCGGGGAAGATTTGGCAACGGCCGAACACCATATATCTTGTATCTATACATCTGTAAGTCCAGAAGCGGCTCCGGGTTGAAAAACCGCGGTGGGGGGGGGTGCTTACCACTCTACAACTCTTGACAGACGAAAAGCCTCCTCCCGCAAACGGGTCGACGAAACTATCGAAAACGTACGCGGTGACAAGGAGTGAAGGCGAAAAGCGTGTTGGGGAAAAATCATTTTTGCAGTGCTCGCGGAACGTGTCACTCGGGCTTACAGTTCCGCCGTCAGATGGCGCAACCGGCACGGAATATTACCTCCCGCGTAACAACGCCGTCGTACAACAAAATTGATAACAACATATCTTTGCCGCCGAGCCGGTTCTTTTAATCTCTACATCGCGCATTCAATAATTACAACACAAGCCGACTCGTAGGCGAAACTAGAACAGAAGAACCCAAGTATTGGGCGTGTTGAAATACGTAAGGCACGTTTTACGATCCACTAGAAGTAATAATTATTATAGGGTTAAGCCGCTAAGGACATGATGCTGTAAAAAACCGTAAAAATGCATAAATGTATGAACTAAAAGTTGAACATATATGCACTTTTATTATGAAAAAATGCTTAAATATGATCACAAATAAATTGTATTTTCTCATTTTAAAACTTTTGGTTTTAATCGGTACGTAATTTTAATTTTCTTTCTGAAGGCATATGTTAATGTCTACTTCAGTTTTATATTTTTTTTTCGTGGTATTTATTGCGCATATTTTCAAGATTTTAACTGCATATTTAAGAGCTAAATATTAACATTTTTAGTGCTACAACAATCGAGCCCTGATTATTATGATTCAATTTTACTTTTATGAGATTTGAATTCAATTCTGTGATCGTTTTTTATGTTAATGAAGTATGTGAACATCTATTAGAATAATTCATCTTAAAGAAACTAATTAGTTCTTGAACCACGGTTAGATTCTTACATAAAAATGAATACAGTTAGTTTCCAAACAAATGACACCATAGACATATATATGTTGTACTGTTATAATTTAATAAACCATGTATGTTATCATAGTGTAGTTCTATAACGGGACAGCTTATGCAAACCTTGAACCATTGTTTTGGGTGGTAGAGAGTGCCAATTATTGAACATTTTGAGTTTTATGGTAAATATTACCTCTGTAACATTTAAAATGATGTACTTTAGTGAAAAACACTTTTTCACTTGTTCAGTTATATTAAAGTTTTTTGAATGATGTATACAATAACTGTAGAGTGTACATGAACCATGGTCGTAACTGGAAATTAATTTCGGGGGGGGGGGTGTAATCCAAAAATGTGTGTTCTTATTGTATTATCATATTGTGTAGGTAATTAAAGTTTATAACGTAGACCATGGCTGTAATTCGTATATGCACGTATATAATATATCAATGGTTTATCGATTATTCTAGACTGAAATAGTTATTTTACTACGACATAAAATAACGCAAAAAATTTCAGGTGGGGGGGGTTTGTACCCCCAAAACCCCCTTCCAGGTACGGCAGTGACATGAACATCCTGTCAATAAAGGATATATGATTTCAGATTTTAATTTATTACAGACTTTAGGTAATGAGTTAGTTAAATGTTTTCGTTTAATTTATGAACTTAAAATGATCTCATGAACACAAATCTAATTTTACTACTTTATGTAGCTAAACGATACAATATGAATGCCAAGAGCCAAAATCAAGCAAACGAGTCAACAGACCATATTTGCGCACGATTTTTTGTACCATTTGCTTAGGGTTCCTCAATACTAGATCCTCTCGTAGTCACAATTCTGACGCAGGGTTATTGATGTAACAAAATATAATATTAAATTGTGGATGATAGTTATTTTTCAAAGCGTAACAATGGAGAGATTACCGATTCAAAGGCATTCTCCATTGATGGTCGGCTTGCCACCATCGCTTTAAATGCTCCACGGGATGAATTACATATTAATTCATCGTCCCAGGGTTGAACAATTAATGCCCCCCCCCCCCGGTTCTCAAAAAAGTGAATTAAAAGTTGATTTAAATGTTGTTTTTGATATGGTTTGGGGTAAAGGTATTGATTTCAACTTTAATTAAGATAATAATAACAGTAAGATTCATCCAACATTAGTCAGTATTTCTGTCGCTTACTAATAAGACAATTTCTATCAATTTTTTTAATCATTTAAACATGTTGGCTTCTCCCACTCAGGACCTCTGTACATCCACCGGGCACCCACCTTGGGTTGAACAGATTCACGTTGAGGACGAAGAGACGTCAGACAAATCGCCTAAGTAGGAGGGTACACACAACACATTATGCTAAGTTTGTAGTGTTATTAAATTAATTGATAGTTCGCATAGGAGATTATGAGGGAAGCGCGAACGCGATCCCCGCTACCAAAAATTACGCGTCCGACGTATTCGCATAAGGAATACTCGCAGAGGTCAACCAACCCGAAGTGCAATGGGCAAGTCTCGTCCTGGAGGAACCGCCGATATGATCACGGTTAACCTCGACGCCAAGTAAACATACCGCTCGAGGGCACGGGCCGCTCTATTATAATATGCGCGTTCCGCGTGTCCACAGCCGAGCCGACTGGTACTGCGGCCATCCCGGGGGACCCGGCCACCGGTGGTGGGTCCGGCCACAACCGCCGGCGAAGCGTACCCTCGTCGGGCGCGCGACGGTCCGAGCGCGGGCAGCTAGTGTTGCGCGGGCCCCGCGTACGCAGGCCCGACCACGGTCCGAAGGCCGTGCGACGTCCGTAACGGGGCCGCCGTTCTGCGCCATCTACTGGCAACTTTTATCGCACACCGGACGGTCGTTCCCGCACCACGACGTGTTCGTGCACCGTTTTCACGTTTCCGCCGTATTAGCCGGATCCACCTGGACCGGGGAAGATTTGGCAACGGCCGAACACCATATATCTTGTATCTATACATCTGTAAGTCCAGAAGCGGCTCCGGGTTGAAAAACCGCGGTGGGGGGGGGGTGCTTACCACTCTACAACTCTTGACAGACGAAAAGCCTCCTCCCGCAAACGGGTCGACGAAACTATCGAAAACGTACGCGGTGACAAGGAGTGAAGGCGAAAAGCGTGTTGGGGAAAAATCATTTTTGCAGTGCTCGCGGAACGTGTCACTCGGGCTTACAGTTCCGCCGTCAGATGGCGCAACCGGCACGGAATATTACCTCCCGCGTAACAACGCCGTCGTACAACAAAATTGATAACAACATATCTTTGCCGCCGAGCCGGTTCTTTTAATCTCTACATCGCGCATTCAATAATTACAACACAAGCCGACTCGTAGGCGAAACTAGAACAGAAGAACCCAAGTATTGGGCGTGTTGAAATACGTAAGGCACGTTTTACGATCCACTAGAAGTAATAATTATTATAGGGTTAAGCCGCTAAGGACATGATGCTGTAAAAAACCGTAAAAATGCATAAATGTATGAACTAAAAGTTGAACATATATGCACTTTTATTATGAAAAAATGCTTAAATATGATCACAAATAAATTGTCTTTTCTTATTTTAAAACTTTTGGTTTTAATCGGTACGTAATTTTAATTTTCTTTCTGAAGGCATATGTTAATGTCTACTTCAGTTTTATATTTTTTTTTCGTGGTATTTATTGCGCATATTTTCAAGATTTTAACTGCATATTTAAGAGCTAAATATTAACATTTTTAGTGCTACAACAATCGAGCCCTGATTATTATGATTCAATTTTACTTTTATGAGATTTGAATTCAATTCTGTGATCGTTTTTTATGTTAATGAAGTATATGAACATCTATTAGAATAATTCATCTTAAAGAAACTAATTAGTTCTTGAACCACGGTTAGATTCTTACATAAAAATGAATACAGTTAGTTTCCAAACAAATGACACCATAGACATATATATGTTGTACTGTTATAATTTAATAAACCATGTATGTTATCATAGTGTAGTTCTATAACGGGACAGCTTATGCAAACCTTGAACCATTGTTTTGGGTGGTAGAGAGTGCCAATTATTGAACATTTTGAGTTTTATGGTAAATATTACCTCTGTAACATTTAAAATGATGTTCTTTAGTGAAAAACACTTTTTCACTTGTTCAGTTATATTAAAGTTTTTTGAATGATGTATACAATAACTGTAGAGTGTACATGAACCATGGCCGTAACTGGAAATTAATTTCGGGGGGGGGGGGTGTAATCCAAAAATGTGTGTTCTTATTGTATTATCATATTGTGTAGGTAATTAAAGTTTATAACGTAGACCATGGCTGTAATTCGTATATGCACGTATATAATATATCAATGGTTTATCGATTATTCTAGACTGAAATAGTTATTTTACTACGACATAAAATAACGCAAAAAATTTCAGGTGGGGGGGGTTTGAACCCCCAAAACCCCCTTCCAGGTACGGCAGTGACATGAACATCCTGTCAATAAAGGATATATGATTTCAGATTTTAATTTATTACAGACTTTAGGTAATGAGTTAGTTAAATGTTTTCGTTTAATTTATGAACTTAAAATGATCTCATGAACACAAATCTAATTTTACTACTTTATGTAGCTAAACGATACAATATGAATGCCAAGAGCCAAAATCAAGCAAACGAGTCAACAGACCATATTTGCGCACGATTTTTTGTACCATTTGCTTAGGGTTCCTCAATACTAGATCCTCTCGTAGTCACAATTCTGACGCAGGGTTATTGATGTAACAAAATATAATATTAAATTGTGGATGATAGTTATTTTTCAAAGCGTAACAATGGAGAGATTACCGATTCAAAGGCATTCTCCATTGATGGTCGGCTTGCCACCATCGCTTTAAATGCTCCACGGGATGAATTACATATTAATTCATCGTCCCAGGGTTGAACAATTAATGCCCCCCCCCCGGTTCTCAAAAAAGTGAATTAAAAGTTGATTTAAATGTTGTTTTCGATATGGTTTGGGGTAAAGGTATTGATTTCAACTTTAATTAAGATAATAATAACAGTAAGATTCATCCAACATTAGTCAGTATTTCTGTCGCTTACTAATAAGACAATTTCTATCAATTTTTTTAATCATTTAAACATGTTGGCTTCTCCCACTCAGGACCTCTGTACATCCACCGGGCACCCACCTTGGGTTGAACAGATTCACGTTGAGGACGAAGAGACGTCAGACAAATCGCCTAAGTAGGAGGGTACACACAACACATTATGCTAAGTTTGTAGTGTTATTAAATTAATTGATAGTTCGCATAGGAGATTATGAGGGAAGCGCGAACGCGATCCCCGCTACCAAAAATTACGCGTCCGACGTATTCGCATAAGGAATACTCGCAGAGGTCAACCAACCCGAAGTGCAATGGGCAAGTCTCGTCCTGGAGGAACCGCCGATATGATCACGGTTAACCTCGACGCCAAGTAAACATACCGCTCGAGGGCACGGGCCGCTCTATTATAATATGCGCGTTCCGCGTGTCCACAGCCGAGCCGACTGGTACTGCGGCCATCCCGGGGGACCCGGCCACCGGTGGTGGGTCCGGCCACAACCGCCGGCGAAGCGTACCCTCGTCGGGCGCGCGACGGTCCGAGCGCGGGCAGCTAGTGTTGCGCGGGCCCCGCGTACGCAGGCCCGACCACGGTCCGAAGGCCGTGCGACGTCCGTAACGGGGCCGCCGTTCTGCGCCATCTACTGGCAACTTTTATCGCACACCGGACGGTCGTTCCCGCACCACGACGTGTTCGTGCACCGTTTTCACGTTTCCGCCGTATTAGCCGGATCCACCTGGACCGGGGAAGATTTGGCAACGGCCGAACACCATATATCTTGTATCTATACATCTGTAAGTCCAGAAGCGGCTCCGGGTTGAAAAACCGCGGTGGGGGGGGGTGCTTACCACTCTACAACTCTTGACAGACGAAAAGCCTCCTCCCGCAAACGGGTCGACGAAACTATCGAAAACGTACGCGGTGACAAGGAGTGAAGGCGAAAAGCGTGTTGGGGAAAAATCATTTTTGCAGTGCTCGCGGAACGTGTCACTCGGGCTTACAGTTCCGCCGTCAGATGGCGCAACCGGCACGGAATATTACCTCCCGCGTAACAACGCCGTCGTACAACAAAATTGATAACAACATATCTTTGCCGCCGAGCCGGTTCTTTTAATCTCTACATCGCGCATTCAATAATTACAACACAAGCCGACTCGTAGGCGAAACTAGAACAGAAGAACCCAAGTATTGGGCGTGTTGAAATACGTAAGGCACGTTTTACGATCCACTAGAAGTAATAATTATTATAGGGTTAAGCCGCTAAGGACATGATGCTGTAAAAAACCGTAAAAATGCATAAATGTATGAACTAAAAGTTGAACATATATGCACTTTTATTATGAAAAAATGCTTAAATATGATCACAAATAAATTGTCTTTTCTTATTTTAAAACTTTTGGTTTTAATCGGTACGTAATTTTAATTTTCTTTCTGAAGGCATATGTTAATGTCTACTTCAGTTTTATATTTTTTTTTCGTGGTATTTATTGCGCATATTTTCAAGATTTTAACTGCATATTTAAGAGCTAAATATTAACATTTTTAGTGCTACAACAATCGAGCCCTGATTATTATGATTCAATTTTACTTTTATGAGATTTGAATTCAATTCTGTGATCGTTTTTTATGTTAATGAAGTATATGAACATCTATTAGAATAATTCATCTTAAAGAAACTAATTAGTTCTTGAACCACGGTTAGATTCTTACATAAAAATGAATACAGTTAGTTTCCAAACAAATGACACCATAGACATATATATGTTGTACTGTTATAATTTAATAAACCATGTATGTTATCATAGTGTAGTTCTATAACGGGACAGCTTATGCAAACCTTGAACCATTGTTTTGGGTGGTAGAGAGTGCCAATTATTGAACATTTTGAGTTTTATGGTAAATATTACCTCTGTAACATTTAAAATGATGTACTTTAGTGAAAAACACTTTTTCACTTGTTCAGTTATATTAAAGTTTTTTGAATGATGTATACAATAACTGTAGAGTGTACATGAACCATGGCCGTAACTGGAAATTAATTTCGGGGGGGGGGGTGTAATCCAAAAATGTGTGTTCTTATTGTATTATCATATTGTGTAGGTAATTAAAGTTTATAACGTAGACCATGGCTGTAATTCGTATATGCACGTATATAATATATCAATGGTTTATCGATTATTCTAGACTGAAATAGTTATTTTACTACGACATAAAATAACGCAAAAAATTTCAGGTGGGGGGGGTTTGAACCCCCAAAACCCCCTTCCAGGTACGGCAGTGACATGAACATCCTGTCAATAAAGGATATATGATTTCAGATTTTAATTTATTACAGACTTTAGGTAATGAGTTAGTTAAATGTTTTCGTTTAATTTATGAACTTAAAATGATCTCATGAACACAAATCTAATTTTACTACTTTATGTAGCTAAACGATACAATATGAATGCCAAGAGCCAAAATCAAGCAAACGAGTCAACAGACCATATTTGCGCACGATTTTTTGTACCATTTGCTTAGGGTTCCTCAATACTAGATCCTCTCGTAGTCACAATTCTGACGCAGGGTTATTGATGTAACAAAATATAATATTAAATTGTGGATGATAGTTATTTTTCAAAGCGTAACAATGGAGAGATTACCGATTCAAAGGCATTCTCCATTGATGGTCGGCTTGCCACCATCGCTTTAAATGCTCCACGGGATGAATTACATATTAATTCATCGTCCCAGGGTTGAACAATTAATGCCCCCCCCCCCGGTTCTCAAAAAAGTGAATTAAAAGTTGATTTAAATGTTGTTTTCGATATGGTTTGGGGTAAAGGTATTGATTTCAACTTTAATTAAGATAATAATAACAGTAAGATTCATCCAACATTAGTCAGTATTTCTGTCGCTTACTAATAAGACAATTTCTATCAATTTTTTTAATCATTTAAACATGTTGGCTTCTCCCACTCAGGACCTCTGTACATCCACCGGGCACCCACCTTGGGTTGAACAGATTCACGTTGAGGACGAAGAGACGTCAGACAAATCGCCTAAGTAGGAGGGTACACACAACACATTATGCTAAGTTTGTAGTGTTATTAAATTAATTGATAGTTCGCATAGGAGATTATGAGGGAAGCGCGAACGCGATCCCCGCTACCAAAAATTACGCGTCCGACGTATTCGCATAAGGAATACTCGCAGAGGTCAACCAACCCGAAGTGCAATGGGCAAGTCTCGTCCTGGAGGAACCGCCGATATGATCACGGTTAACCTCGACGCCAAGTAAACATACCGCTCGAGGGCACGGGCCGCTCTATTATAATATGCGCGTTCCGCGTGTCCACAGCCGAGCCGACTGGTACTGCGGCCATCCCGGGGGACCCGGCCACCGGTGGTGGGTCCGGCCACAACCGCCGGCGAAGCGTACCCTCGTCGGGCGCGCGACGGTCCGAGCGCGGGCAGCTAGTGTTGCGCGGGCCCCGCGTACGCAGGCCCGACCACGGTCCGAAGGCCGTGCGACGTCCGTAACGGGGCCGCCGTTCTGCGCCATCTACTGGCAACTTTTATCGCACACCGGACGGTCGTTCCCGCACCACGACGTGTTCGTGCACCGTTTTCACGTTTCCGCCGTATTAGCCGGATCCACCTGGACCGGGGAAGATTTGGCAACGGCCGAACACCATATATCTTGTATCTATACATCTGTAAGTCCAGAAGCGGCTCCGGGTTGAAAAACCGCGGTGGGGGGGGGGTGCTTACCACTCTACAACTCTTGACAGACGAAAAGCCTCCTCCCGCAAACGGGTCGACGAAACTATCGAAAACGTACGCGGTGACAAGGAGTGAAGGCGAAAAGCGTGTTGGGGAAAAATCATTTTTGCAGTGCTCGCGGAACGTGTCACTCGGGCTTACAGTTCCGCCGTCAGATGGCGCAACCGGCACGGAATATTACCTCCCGCGTAACAACGCCGTCGTACAACAAAATTGATAACAACATATCTTTGCCGCCGAGCCGGTTCTTTTAATCTCTACATCGCGCATTCAATAATTACAACACAAGCCGACTCGTAGGCGAAACTAGAACAGAAGAACCCAAGTATTGGGCGTGTTGAAATACGTAAGGCACGTTTTACGATCCACTAGAAGTAATAATTATTATAGGGTTAAGCCGCTAAGGACATGATGCTGTAAAAAACCGTAAAAATGCATAAATGTATGAACTAAAAGTTGAACATATATGCACGTTTATTATGAAAAAATGCTTAAATATGATCACAAATAAATTGTATTTTCTCATTTTAAAACTTTTGGTTTTAATCGGTACGTAATTTTAATTTTCTTTCTGAAGGCATATGTTAATGTCTACTTCAGTTTTATATTTTTTTTTCGTGGTATTTATTGCGCATATTTTCAAGATTTTAACTGCATATTTAAGAGCTAAATATTAACATTTTTAGTGCTACAACAATCGAGCCCTGATTATTATGATTCAATTTTACTTTTATGAGATTTGAATTCAATTCTGTGATCGTTTTTATGTTAATGAAGTATATGAACATCTATTAGAATAATTCATCTTAAAGAAACTAATTAGTTCTTGAACCACGGATAGATTCTTACATAAAAATGAATACAGTTAGTTTCCAAACAAATGACACCATAGACATATATATGTTGTACTGTTATAATTTAATAAACCATGTATGTTATCATAGTGTAGTTCTATAACGGGACAGCTTATGCAAACCTTGAACCATTGTTTTGGGTGGTAGAGAGTGCCAATTATTGAACATTTTGAGTTTTATGGTAAATATTACCTCTGTAACATTTAAAATGATGTACTTTAGTGAAAAACACTTTTTCACTTGTTCAGTTATATTAAAGTTTTTTGAATGATGTATACAATAACTGTAGAGTGTACATGAACCATGGCCGTAACTGGAAATTAATTTCGGGGGGGGGGGGGTGTAATCCAAAAATGTGTGTTCTTATTGTATTATCATATTGTGTAGGTAATTAAAGTTTATAACGTAGACCATGGCTGTAATTCGTATATGCACGTATATAATATATCAATGGTTTATCGATTATTCTAGACTGAAATAGTTATTTTACTACGACATAAAATAACGCAAAAAATTTCAGGTGGGGGGGGTTTGAACCCCCAAAACCCCCTTCCAGGTACGGCAGTGACATGAACATCCTGTCAATAAAGGATATATGATTTCAGATTTTAATTTATTACAGACTTTAGGTAATGAGTTAGTTAAATGTTTTCGTTTAATTTATGAACTTAAAATGATCTCATGAACACAAATCTAATTTTACTACTTTATGTAGCTAAACGATACAATATGAATGCCAAGAGCCAAAATCAAGCAAACGAGTCAACAGACCATATTTGCGCACGATTTTTTGTACCATTTGCTTAGGGTTCCTCAATACTAGATCCTCTCGTAGTCACAATTCTGACGCAGGGTTATTGATGTAACAAAATATAATATTAAATTGTGGATGATAGTTATTTTTCAAAGCGTAACAATGGAGAGATTACCGATTCAAAGGCATTCTCCATTGATGGTCGGCTTGCCACCATCGCTTTAAATGCTCCACGGGATGAATTACATATTAATTCATCGTCCCAGGGTTGAACAATTAATGCCCCCCCCCCCCCGGTTCTCAAAAAAGTGAATTAAAAGTTGATTTAAATGTTGTTTTCGATATGGTTTGGGGTAAAGGTATTGATTTCAACTTTAATTAAGATAATAATAACAGTAAGATTCATCCAACATTAGTCAGTATTTCTGTAGCTTACTAATAAGACAATTTCTATCAATTTTTTTAATCATTTAAACATGTTGGCTTCTCCCACTCAGGACCTCTGTACATCCACCGGGCACCCACCTTGGGTTGAACAGATTCACGTTGAGGACGAAGAGACGTCAGACAAATCGCCTAAGTAGGAGGGTACACACAACACATTATTCTAAGTTTGTAGTGTTATTAAATTAATTGATAGTTCGCATAGGAGATTATGAGGGAAGCGCGAACGCGATCCCCGCTACCAAAAATTACGCGTCCGACGTATTCGCATAAGGAATACTCGCAGAGGTCAACCAACCCGAAGTGCAATGGGCAAGTCTCGTCCTGGAGGAACCGCCGATATGATCACGGTTAACCTCGACGCCAAGTAAACATACCGCTCGAGGGCACGGGCCGCTCTATTATAATATGCGCGTTCCGCGTGTCCACAGCCGAGCCGACTGGTACTGCGGCCATCCCGGGGGACCCGGCCACCGGTGGTGGGTCCGGCCACAACCGCCGGCGAAGCGTACCCTCGTCGGGCGCGCGACGGTCCGAGCGCGGGCAGCTAGTGTTGCGCGGGCCCCGCGTACGCAGGCCCGACCACGGTCCGAAGGCCGTGCGACGTCCGTAACGGGGCCGCCGTTCTGCGCCATCTACTGGCAACTTTTATCGCACACCGGACGGTCGTTCCCGCACCACGACGTGTTCGTGCACCGTTTTCACGTTTCCGCCGTATTAGCCGGATCCACCTGGACCGGGGAAGATTTGGCAACGGCCGAACACCATATATCTTGTATCTATACATCTGTAAGTCCAGAAGCGGCTCCGGGTTGAAAAACCGCGGTGGGGGGGGGTGCTTACCACTCTACAACTCTTGACAGACGAAAAGCCTCCTCCCGCAAACGGGTCGACGAAACTATCGAAAACGTACGCGGTGACAAGGAGTGAAGGCGAAAAGCGTGTTGGGGAAAAATCATTTTTGCAGTGCTCGAGGAACGTGTCACTCGGCCTACAGTTCCGCCGTCAGATGGCGCAACCGGCACGGAATATTACCTCCCGCGTAACAACGCCGTCGTACAACAAAATTGATAACAACATATCTTTGCCGCCGAGCCGGTTCTTTTAATCTCTACATCGCGCATTCAATAATTACAACACAAGCCGACTCGTAGGCGAAACTAACACAGAAGAACCCAAGTATTGGGCGTGTTGAAATACGTAAGGCACGTTTTACGATCCACTAGAAGTAATAATTATTATAGGGTTAAGCCGCTAAGGACATGATGCTGTAAAAAACCGTAAAAATGCATAAATGTATGAACTAAAAGTTGAACATATATGCACTTTTATTATGAAAAAATGCTTAAATATGATCACAAATAAATTGTATTTTCTCATTTTAAAACTTTTGGTTTTAATCGGTACGTAATTTTAATTTTCTTTCTGAAGCCATATGTTAATGTCTACTTCAGTTTTATATTTTTTTTTCGTGGTATTTATTGCGCATATTTTCAAGATTTTAACTGCATATTTAAGAGCTAAATATTAACATTTTTAGTGCTACAACAATCGAGCCCTGATTATTATGATTCAATTTTACTTTTATGAGATTTGAATTCAATTCTGTGATCGTTTTTTATGTTAATGAAGTATATGAACATCTATTAGAATAATTCATCTTAAAGAAACTAATTAGTTCTTGAACCACGGTTAGATTCTTACATAAAAATGAATACAGTTAGTTTCCAAACAAATGACACCATAGACATATATATGTTGTACTGTTATAATTTAATAAACCATGTATGTTATCATAGTGTAGTTCTATAACGGGACAGCTTATGCAAACCTTGAACCATTGTTTTGGGTGGTAGAGAGTGCCAATTATTGAACATTTTGAGTTTTATGGTAAATATTACCTCTGTAACACTTAAAATGATGTACTTTAGTGAAAAACCCTTTTTCACTTGTTCAGTTATATTAAAGTTTTTCGAATGGTGTATACAATAACTGTAGAGTGTACATGAACCATGGCCGTAACTGGAAATTAATTTCGGGGGGGGGGGGGGGGGGTGTAATCCAAAAATGTGTGTTCTTATTGTATTATCATATTGTGTAGGTAATTAAAGTTTATAACGTAGACCATGGCTGTAATTCGTATATGCACGTATATAATATATCAATGGTTTATCGATTATTCTAGACTGAAATAGTTATTTTACTACGACATAAAATAACGCAAAAAATTTCAGGTGGGGGGGGTTTGAACCCCCAAAACCCCCTTCCAGGTACGGCAGTGACATGAACATCCTGTCAATAAAGGATATATGATTTCAGATTTTAATTTATTACAGACTTTAGGTAATGAGTTAGTTAAATGTTTTCGTTTAATTTATGAACTTAAAATGATCTCATGAACACAAATCTAATTTTACTACTTTATGTAGCTAAACGATACAATATGAATGCCAAGAGCCAAAATCAAGCAAACGAGTCAACAGACCATATTTGCGCACGATTTTTTGTACCATTTGCTTAGGGTTCCTCAATACTAGATCCTCTCGTAGTCACAATTCTGACGCAGGGTTATTGATGTAACAAAATATAATATTAAATTGTGGATGATAGTTATTTTTCAAAGCGTAACAATGGAGAGATTACCGATTCAAAGGCATTCTCCATTGATGGTCGGCTTGCCACCATCGCTTTAAATGCTCCACGGGATGAATTACATATTAATTCATCGTCCCAGGGTTGAACAATTAATGCCCCCCCCCCCCCCGGTTCTCAAAAAAGTGAATTAAAAGTTGATATAAATGTTGTTTTTGATATGGTTTGGGGTAAAGGTATTGATTTCAACTTTAATTAAGATAATAATAACAGTAAGATTCATCCAACATTAGTCAGTATTTCTGTCGCTTACTAATAAGACAATTTCTATCAATTTTTTTAATCATTTAAACATGTTGGCTTCTCCCACTCAGGACCTCTGTACATCCACCGGGCACCCACCTTGGGTTGAACAGATTCACGTTGAGGACGAAGAGACGTCAGACAAATCGCCTAAGTAGGAGGGTACACACAACACATTATGCTAAGTTTGTAGTGTTATTAAATTAATTGATAGTTCGCATAGGAGATTATGAGGGAAGCGCGAACGCGATCCCCGCTACCAAAAATTACGCGTCCGACGTATTCGCATAAGGAATACTCGCAGAGGTCAACCAACCCGAAGTGCAATGGGCAAGTCTCGTCCTGGAGGAACCGCCGATATGATCACGGTTAACCTCGACGCCAAGTAAACATACCGCTCGAGGGCACGGGCCGCTCTATTATAATATGCGCGTTCCGCGTGTCCACAGCCGAGCCGACTGGTACTGCGGCCATCCCGGGGGACCCGGCCACCGGTGGTGGGTCCGGCCACAACCGCCGGCGAAGCGTACCCTCGTCGGGCGCGCGACGGTCCGAGCGCGGGCAGCTAGTGTTGCGCGGGCCCCGCGTACGCAGGCCCGACCACGGTCCGAAGGCCGTGCGACGTCCGTAACGGGGCCGCCGTTCTGCGCCATCTACTGGCAACTTTTATCGCACACCGGACGGTCGTTCCCGCACCACGACGTGTTCGTGCACCGTTTTCACGTTTCCGCCGTATTAGCCGGATCCACCTGGACCGGGGAAGATTTGGCAACGGCCGAACACCATATATCTTGTATCTATACATCTGTAAGTCCAGAAGCGGCTCCGGGTTGAAAAACCGTGGTGGGGTGGGGGTGCTTACCACTCTACAACTCTTGACAGACGAAAAGCCTCCTCCCGCAAACGGGTCGACGAAACTATCGAAAACGTACGCGGTGACAAGGAGTGAAGGCGAAAAGCGTGTTGGGGAAAAATCATTTTTGCAGTGCTCGCGGAACGTGTCACTCGGGCTTACAGTTCCGCCGTCAGATGGCGCAACCGGCACGGAATATTACCTCCCGCGTAACAACGCCGTCGTACAACAAAATTGATAACAACATATCTTTGCCGCCGAGCCGGTTCTTTTAATCTCTACATCGCGCATTCAATAATTACAACACAAGCCGACTCGTAGGCGAAACTAGAACAGAAGAACCCAAGTATTGGGCGTGTTGAAATACGTAAGGCACGTTTTACGATCCACTAGAAGTAATAATTATTATAGGGTTAAGCCGCTAAGGACATGATGCTGTAAAAAACCGTAAAAATGCATAAATGTATGAACTAAAAGTTGAACATATATGCACTTTTATTATGAAAAAATGCTTAAATATGATCACAAATAAATTGTATTTTCTCATTTTAAAACTTTTGGTTTTAATCGGTACGTAATTTTAATTTTCTTTCTGAAGCCATATGTTAATGTCTACTTCAGTTTTATATTTTTTTTTCGTGGTATTTATTGCGCATATTTTCAAGATTTTAACTGCATATTTAAGAGCTAAATATTAACATTTTTAGTGCTACAACAATCGAGCCCTGATTATTATGATTCAATTTTACTTTTATGAGATTTGAATTCAATTCTGTGATCGTTTTTTATGTTAATGAAGTATATGAACATCTATTAGAATAATTCATCTTAAAGAAACTAATTAGTTCTTGAACCACGGTTAGATTCTTACATAAAAATGAATACAGTTAGTTTCCAAACAAATGACACCATAGACATATATATGTTGTACTGTTATAATTTAATAAACCATGTATGTTATCATAGTGTAGTTCTATAACGGGACAGCTTATGCAAACCTTGAACCATTGTTTTGGGTGGTAGAGAGTGCCAATTATTGAACATTTTGAGTTTTATGGTAAATATTACCTCTGTAACACTTAAAATGATGTACTTTAGTGAAAAACACTTTTTCACTTGTTCAGTTATATTAAAGTTTTTCGAATGGTGTATACAATAACTGTAGAGTGTACATGAACCATGGCCGTAACTGGAAATTAATTTCGGGGGGGGGGGGGGGGGGTGTAATCCAAAAATGTGTGTTCTTATTGTATTATCATATTGTGTAGGTAATTAAAGTTTATAACGTAGACCATGGCTGTAATTCGTATATGCACGTATATAATATATCAATGGTTTATCGATTATTCTAGACTGAAATAGTTATTTTACTACGACATAAAATAACGCAAAAAATTTCAGGTGGGGGGGTTTGAACCCCCAAAACCCCCTTCCAGGTACGGCAGTGACATGAACATCCTGTCAATAAAGGATATATGATTTCAGATTTTAATTTATTACAGACTTTAGGTAATGAGTTAGTTAAATGTTTTCGTTTAATTTATGAACTTAAAATGATCTCATGAACACAAATCTAATTTTACTACTTTATGTAGCTAAACGATACAATATGAATGCCAAGAGCCAAAATCAAGCAAACGAGTCAACAGACCATATTTGCGCACGATTTTTTGTACCATTTGCTTAGGGTTCCTCAATACTAGATCCTCTCGTAGTCACAATTCTGACGCAGGGTTATTGATGTAACAAAATATAATATTAAATTGTGGATGATAGTTATTTTTCAAAGCGTAACAATGGAGAGATTACCGATTCAAAGGCATTCTCCATTGATGGTCGGCTTGCCACCATCGCTTTAAATGCTCCACGGGATGAATGACATATTAATTCATCGTCCCAGGGTTGAACAATTAATGCCCCCCCCCCGGTTCTCAAAAAAGTGAATTAAAAGTTGATTTAAATGTTGTTTTTGATATGGTTTGGGGTAAAGGTATTGATTTCAACTTTAATTAAGATAATAATAACAGTAAGATTCATCCAACATTAGTCAGTATTTCTGTCGCTTACTAATAAGACAATTTCTATCAATTTTTTTAATCATTTAAACATGTTGGCTTCTCCCACTCAGGACCTCTGTACATCCACCGGGCACCCACCTTGGGTTGAACAGATTCACGTTGAGGACGAAGAGACGTCAGACAAATCGCCTAAGTAGGAGGGTACACACAACACATTATGCTAAGTTTGTAGTGTTATTAAATTAATTGATAGTTCGCATAGGAGATTATGAGGGAAGCGCGAACGCGATCCCCGCTACCAAAAATTACGCGTCCGACGTATTCGCATAAGGAATACTCGCAGAGGTCAACCAACCCGAAGTGCAATGGGCAAGTCTCGTCCTGGAGGAACCGCCGATATGATCACGGTTAACCTCGACGCCAAGTAAACATACCGCTCGAGGGCACGGGCCGCTCTATTATAATATGCGCGTTCCGCGTGTCCACAGCCGAGCCGACTGGTACTGCGGCCATCCCGGGGGACCCAGCCACCGGTGGTGGGTCCGGCCACAACCGCCGGCGAAGCGTACCCTCGTCGGGCGCGCGACGGTCCGAGCGCGGGCAGCTAGTGTTGCGCGGGCCCCGCGTACGCAGGCCCGAACACGGTCCGAAGGCCGTGCGACGTCCGTAACGGGGCCGCCGTTCTGCGCCATCTACCGGCAACTTTTATCGCACACCGGACGGTCGTTCCCGCACCACGACGGGTTCGTGCACCGTTTTCACGTTTCCGCCGTATTAGCCGGATCCACCTGGACCGGGGAAGATTTGGCAACTGCCGAACACCATATATCTTGTATCTATACATCTGTAAGTCCAGAAGCAACGCCGGGTTGAAAAACCGTGGTGGGGTGGGGGTGCTTACCACTCTACAACTCTTGACAGACGAAAAGCCTCCTCCCGCAAACGGGTCGACGAAACTATCGAAAACGTACGCGGTGACAAGGAGTGAAGGCGAAAAGCGTGTTGAGGAAAAATCATTTTTGCAGTGCTCGCGGAACGTGTCACTCGGGCTTACAGTTCCGCCGTCAGATGGCGCAACCGGCACGGAATATTACCTCCCGCGTAACAACGCCGTCGTACAACATAATTGATAACAACATATCTTTGCCGCCGAGCCGGTTCTTTTAATCTCTACATCGCGCATTCAATAATTACAACACAAGCCGACTCGTAGGCGAAACTAGAACAGAAGAACCCAAGTATTGGGCGTGTTGAAATACGTAAGGCACGTTTTACGATCCACTAGAAGTAATAATTATTATAGGGTTAAGCCGCTAAGGACATGATGCTGTAAAAAACCGTAAAAATGCATAAATGTATGAACTAAAAGTTGAACATATATGCACTTTTATTATGAAAAAATGCTTAAATATGATCACAAATAAATTGTATTTTCTCATTTTAAAACTTTTGGTTTTAATCGGTACGTAATTTTAATTTTCTTTCTGAAGGCATATGTTAATGTCTACTTCAGTTTTATATTTTTTTTTCGTGGTATTTATTGCGCATATTTTCAAGATTTTAACTGCATATTTAAGAGCTAAATATTAACATTTTTAGTGCTACAACAATCGAGCCCTGATTATTATGATTCAATTTTACTTTTATGAGATTTGAATTCAATTCTGTGATCGTTTTTATGTTAATGAAGTATATGAACATCTATTAGAATAATTCATCTTAAAGAAACTAATTAGTTCTTGAACCACGGTTAGATTCTTACATAAAAATGAATACAGTTAGTTTCCAAACAAATGACACCATAGACATATATATGTTGTACTGTTATAATTTAATAAACCATGTATGTTATCATAGTGTAGTTCTATAACGGGACAGCTTATGCAAACCTTGAACCATTGTTTTGGGTGGTAGAGAGTGCCAATTATTGAACATTTTGAGTTTTATGGTAAATATTACCTCTGTAACACTTAAAATGATGTACTTTAGTGAAAAACACTTTTTCACTTGTTCAGTTATATTAAAGTTTTTCGAATGATGTATACAATAACTGTAGAGTGTACATGAACCATGGCCGTAACTGGAAATTAATTTCGGGGGGGGGGGGGGGGGGGGGGGGTGTAATCCAAAAATGTGTGTTCTTATTGTATTATCATATTGTGTAGGTAATTAAAGTTTATAACGTAGACCATGGCTGTAATTCGTATATGCACGTATATAATATATCAATGGTTTATCGATTATTCTAGACTGAAATAGTTATTTTACTACGACATAAAATAACGCAAAAAATTTCAGGTGGGGGGGGTTTGAACCCCCAAAACCCCCTTCCAGGTACGGCAGTGACATGAACATCCTGTCAATAAAGGATATATGATTTCAGATTTTAATTTATTACAGACTTTAGGTAATGAGTTAGTTAAATGTTTTCGTTTAATTTATGAACTTAAAATGATCTCATGAACACAAATCTAATTTTACTACTTTATGTAGCTAAACGATACAATATGAATGCCAAGAGCCAAAATCAAGCAAACGAGTCAACAGACCATATTTGCGCACGATTTTTTGTACCATTTGCTTAGGGTTCCTCAATACTAGATCCTCTCGTAGTCACAATTCTGACGCAGGGTTATTGATGTAACAAAATATACTATTAAATTGTGGATGATAGTTATTTTTCAAAGCGTAACAATGGAGAGATTACCGATTCAAAGGTATTCTCCATTGATGGTCGGCTTGCCACCATCGCTTTAAATGCTCCACGGGATGAATTACATATTAATTCATCGTCCCAGGGTTGAACAATTAATGCCCCCCCCCCCCGGTTCTCAAAAAAGTGAATTAAAAGTTGATTTAAATGTTGTTTTTGATATGGTTTGGGGTAAAGGTATTGATTTCAACTTTAATTAAGATAATAATAACAGTAAGATTCATCCAACATTAGTCAGTATTTCTGTCGCTTACTAATAAGACAATTTCTATCAATTTTTTTAATCATTTAAACATGTTGGCTTCTCCCACTCAGGACCTCTGTACATCCACCGGGCACCCACCTTGGGTTGAACAGATTCACGTTGAGGACGAAGAGACGTCAGACAAATCGCCTAAGTAGGAGGGTACACACAACACATTATGCTAAGTTTGTAGTGTTATTAAATTAATTGATAGTTCGCATAGGAGATTATGAGGGAAGCGCGAACGCGATCCCCGCTACCAAAAATTACGCGTCCGACGTATTCGCATAAGGAATACTCGCAGAGGTCAACCAACCCGAAGTGCAATGGGCAAGTCTCGTCCTGGAGGAACCGCCGATATGATCACGGTTAACCTCGACGCCAAGTAAACATACCGCTCGAGGGCACGGGCCGCTCTATTATAATATGCGCGTTCCGCGTGTCCACAGCCGAGCCGACTGGTACTGCGGCCATCCCGGGGGACCCAGCCACCGGTGGTGGGTCCGGCCACAACCGCCGGCGAAGCGTACCCTCGTCGGGCGCGCGACGGTCCGAGCGCGGGCAGCTAGTGTTGCGCGGGCCCCGCGTACGCAGGCCCGACCACGGTCCGAAGGCCGTGCGACGTCCGTAACGGGGCCGCCGTTCTGCGCCATCTACCGGCAACTTTTATCGCACACCGGACGGTCGTTCCCGCACCACGACGGGTTCGTGCACCGTTTTCACGTTTCCGCCGTATTAGCCGGATCCACCTGGACCGGGGAAGATTTGGCAACTGCCGAACACCATATATCTTGTATCTATACATCTGTAAGTCCAGAAGCAACGCCGGGTTGAAAAACCGTGGTGGGGTGGGGGTGCTTACCACTCTACAACTCTTGACAGACGAAAAGCCTCCTCCCGCAAACGGGTCGACGAAACTATCGAAAACGTACGCGGTGACAAGGAGTGAAGGCGAAAAGCGTGTTGGGGAAAAATCATTTCTGCAGTGCTCGCGGAACGTGTCACTCGGGCTTACAGTTCCGCAGTCAGATGGCGCAACCGGCACGGAATATTACCTCCCGCGTAACAACGCCGTCGTACAACAAAATTGATAACAACATATCGTTGCCGCCGCGCCGGTTCTTTTAATCTCTACCATTGATTAAGTATACATAGATAAGCCACGTCAATGGGCATAATGGAAACTAGTTAATTAATACCGCAATGTGTCAGTAGATAGGGTTTAATGTCATGATTGAAAAATTAAATTATTAGGATCGTAATTAAATACTAAAAATAAACTGTACCCCAAACAATCGACATCAGTCCAAAGTCCACTGTTTATTCTGGGAAGTTTCAGATAAGAAATAATCTAAAATCGTATATCAATTATTATTATATTATTATTTTCATACAATATATTATTTTGTATTCAGTCCTCTAGACCTCGACAGACCAACTAAATTTGATGGTTTGAACATTGTTTTAATAAATTTATAACTGTAATAACTAATAAGTAATCATCGTATTTTTATCATTTAAATTTGATTTGAAAGAAATTTATTTTATTTTATTAAATCATATCATAGGTCTTTTCCCATTGATTTTTCCTTCCAGAGCTTTTTTTAGAATACCATTAGACCTCCATACATGGCCTGCCCACTCGCAGAGACATGCGAGAGGCCGCACATTGCTCAACTTTATCTCAAACAAACGTTCCAAAATTACGTCTCAAAAGAAATTGGCCCAGAGACCTACTAAACACTTAATGCACACCTTTTAGAGAAATTAAATCAAATTAAATTATTTTTAGCTCAGGTGCTTCAAATGTGAGGCTTTCATGTCATTCTCTGTCCCTTTTATATCTTTGTTAAACCTTTTACTTATTGTGCCCCCTTGTACAGATTTTAAATATTCATAAAATAAACGTCTATTAAAAAAAAAAAATTTAAACAAAAATATCTCGGTTTATCACGATTAATATTTAATATTTTAATCAGCGATGTATCATCATTGATTAATTGATAACAGTAATAAGATTACAGTAAATTTGAGATAACATGTTTATACAGCATTGATTAAGTATACTTAATCAATGTATACGGCATGTCAGCGCTATCTGTTGTCAGGAATCCATTACTACTACAATTCTGGCTCCATTTGAGACGTTTTAGGCGTTTCCAATATTTATCATTACGTGGGCTATCTATGTATACTTAATCAATAATCTACATCGCGCATTCAATAATTACAACACAAGCCGACTCGTAGGCGAAACTAGAACAGAAGAACCCAAGTATTGGGCGTGTTGAAATACGTAAGGCACGTTTTACGATCCACTAGAAGTAATAATTATTATAGGGTTAAGCCGCTAAGGACATGATGCTGTAAAAAACCGTAAAAATGCATAAATGTATGAACTAAAAGTTGAACATATATGCACTTTTATTATGAAAAAATGCTTAAATATGATCACAAATAAATTGTATTTTCTCATTTTAAAACTTTTGGTTTTAATCGGTACGTAATTTTAATTTTCTTTCTGAAGGCATATGTTAATGTCTACTTCAGTTTTATATTTTTTTTTCGTGGTATTTATTGCGCATATTTTCAAGATTTTAACTGCATATTTAAGAGCTAAATATTAACATTTTTAGTGCTACAACAATCGAGCCCTGATTATTATGATTCAATTTTACTTTTATGAGATTTGAATTCAATTCTGTGATCGTTTTTTATGTTAATGAAGTATATGAACATCTATTAGAATAATTCATCTTAAAGAAACTAATTAGTTCTTGAACCACGGTTAGATTCTTACATAAAAATGAATACAGTTAGTTTCCAAACAAATGACACCATAGACATATATATGTTGTACTGTTATAATTTAATAAACCATGTATGTTATCATAGTGTAGTTCTATAACGGGACAGCTTATGCAAACCTTGAACCATTGTTTTGGGTGGTAGAGAGTGCCAATTATTGAACATTTTGAGTTTTATGGTAAATATTACCTCTGTAACACTTAAAATGATGTACTTTAGTGTAAAACATTTTTTCACTTGTTCAGTTATATTAAAGTTTTTTGAATGATGTATACAATACCTGTAGAGTGTACATGAACCATGGCCGTAACTGGAAATTAATTTTTGGGGGGGGGGCGGGTGTAAGCCAAAAATGTGTGTTCTTATTGTATTATCATATTGTGTAGGTAATTTAAGTTTATAACGTAGACCACAGCTGTAATTCGTATATGCACGTATATAATATATTTATGGTTTATCGATTATTCTAGGCTGAAATAGTTATTTTACTACGACATAAAATAACGCAAAAATTTTCGGGTGGGGGGGGGTTTGAACCCCAAAACCCCCTTCCAGGTACGGCAGTGACATGAACATCCTGTCAACAAAGGATATATGATTTCAGATTTACATTTATTACAGACTTTAGGTAATGAGTTAGTTAAATGTTTTCGTTTAATTTATGAACTTAAAATGATCTCATGAACACAAATCTAATTTTACTACTTTATGTAGCTAAACGATACAATATGAATGCCAAGAGCCAAAATCAAGCAAACGAGTCAACAGACCATATTTGCGCACGATTTTTTGTACCATTTGCTTAGGGTACCTCAATACTAGATCCTCTCGTAGTCACAATTCTGACGCAGGGTTATTGATGTAACAAAATATAATATTAAATTGTGGATGATAGTTATTTTTCAAAGCGTAACAATGGAGAGATTACCGATTCAAAGGCATTCTCCATTGATGGTCGGCTTGCCACCATCGCTTTAAATGCTCCACGGGATGAATTACATATTAATTCATCGTCACAGGGTTGAACAATTAATGCCCCCCCCGGTTCTCAAAAAAGTGAATTAAAAGTTGATTAAAATGTTGTTTTTGATATGGTTTGGGGTAAAGGTATTGATTTTAACTTTAATTAAGATAATAATAACAGTAAGATTCATCCAACATTAGTCAGTATTTCTGTCGCTTACTAATAAGACAATTTCTATCAATTTTTTTAATCATTTAAACATGTTGGCTTCTCCCGCTCAGGACCTCTGTACATCCACCGGGCACCCACCTTGGGTTGAACAGATTCACGTTGAGGACGAAGAGACGTCAGACAAATCGCCTAAGTAGGAGGGTACACACTACACTTTATGCTAAGTTTGTAGTGTTATTAAATTAATTGATAGTTCGCATAGGAGATTATGAGGGACGCGCGAACGCGATCCCCGCTACCAAAAATTACGCGTCCGAGGTATTCGCATAAGGAATACTCGCAGGGGTCAACCAACCCGGAGTGCAATGGGCAAGTCTCGTCCTGGAGGAACCGCCTATATGATCACGGTTAACCTCGACGCCAAGTAAGTATACCGCTCGAGAACACGGGCCGCTCTATTATAATGTGCGGGTTCCGAGTGTCCACAGCCGAGCCGACTGGTACTGCGGCCATCCCGGGGGACCCGGCCACCGGTGGTCGGTCCGGCCACAACCGCCGGCGAAGCGTACCCTCGTCGGGCGCGCGACGGTCCGAGCGCGGGCCGCTAGTGTTGCGCGGGCCCCGCGTACGCAGGCCCGACCACGGTCCGAAGGCCGTGCGACGTCCGTAACGGGACCGCCGTTCTGCGCCATCTACCGGCAAATTTTATCGCACACCGGACGGTCGTTCCCGCACCACGACGGGTTCGTGCACCGTTTTCACGTTTCCGCCGTATTAACCGGATCCACCTGGACCGGGGAAGATTTGGCAACGGCCGAACACCATATATCTTGTATCTATACATCTGTAAGTCCAGAAGCGGCTCCGGGTTGAAAAACCGCGGTTGGGGGGGGGGGGTGCTTACCACTCTACAACTCTTGACAGACGAAAAGCCTCCTCCCGCAAACGGGTCGACGAAACTATCGAAAACGTACGCGGTGACAAGGAGTGAAGGCGAAAAGCGTGTTGGGGAAAAATCATTTTTGCAGTGCTCGCGGAACGTGTCACTCGGGATTACAGTTCCGCCGTCAGATAGCGCAACCGGCACGGAATATTACCTCCCGCGTAACAACGCCGTCGTACAACAAAATTGATAACAACATATCTTTGCCGCCGAGCCGGTTCTTTTAATCTCTACATCGCGCATTCAATAATTACAACACAAGCCGACTCGAAGGCGAAACTAGAACAGAAGAACCCAAGTATTGGGCGTGTTGAAATAAGTAAGGCACGATTTACGATCCACTAGAAGTATTAATTATTATAGGGTTAAGCCGCTAAGGACATGATGCTGTATAAAACCGTAAAAAATGCATAAATTTATGAACTAAAAGTTGAACATATATGCACTTTTAATATGAAAAAATGCTTAAAAATGATCACAAATAAATTGTATTTTCTCATTTTAAAACTTTTGGTTTTAATCGGTACGTAATTTTAATTTTCTTTCTGAAGGCTTATGTTAATGTCTACTCCAGTTTTATATTTTTTTTCGTGCTATTTATAGCGCATATTTTGAAGATTTTAACTGCATATTTAAGAGCTAAATATTAACATTTTTAGTGCTACAACAATCGAGCCCTGATTATTATGATTCAATTTTACTTTTATGAGATTTGAATTCAATTCTGTGATCGTTTTTTATGTTAATGAAGTATATGAACATCTATTAGAATAATTCATCTTAAGGAAACTAATTAGTTCTTGAACCACGGTTAGATTCTTACATAAAAATGAATACAGTTAGTTTCCAAACAAAAGACACCATAGACATATATATGTTGTACTGTTTTAATTTAATAAACCATGTTTGTTATCATAGTGTAGTGATATAACGGGACAGCTTATGCAAACCTTGAACCATTGTTTTGGGTTGTAGAGAGTGCCAATTATTGAACATTTTGAGTTTTATGGTAAATATTACCTCTGTAACACTTAAAATGATGTACATTAGTAAAAAACACTTTTTCACTTGTTCAGTTATATTAAAGTTTTTTGAATGATGTATACAATACCTGTAGAGTGTACATGAACCATGGCCGTAACTGGAAATTAATTTTTGGGGGGGGGGGCGGGTGTAAGCCAAAAATGTGTGTTCTTATTGTATTATCATATTGTGTAGGTAATTTAAGTTTATAACGTAGACCACAGCTGTAATTCGTATATGCACGTATATAATATATTTATGGTTTATCGATTATTCTAGACTGAAATAGTTATTTTACTACGACATAAAATAACGCAAAAAATTTGGGGTGGGGGGGGTTTGAACCCCCAAAACCCCCTTCCAGGTACGGCAGTGACATGAACATCCTGTCAATAAAGGATATATGATTTCAGATTTACATTTATTACAGACTTTAGGTAATGAGTTAGTTAAATGTTTTCGTTTAATTTATGAACTTAAAATGATCTCATGAACACAAATCTAATTTTACTACTTTATGTAGCTAAACGATACAATATGAATGCCAAGAGCCAAAATCAAGCAAACGAGTCAACAGACCATATTTGCGCACGATTTTTTGTACCATTTGCTTAGGGTTCCTCAATACTAGATCCTCTCGTAGTCACAATTCTGACGCAGGGTTATTGATGTAACAAAATATAATATTAAATTGTGGATGATAGTTATTTTTCAAAGCGTAACAATGGAGAGATTACCGATTCAAAGGCATTCTCCATTGATGGTCGGCTTGCCACCATCGCTTTAAATGCTCCACGGGATGAATTACATATTAATTCATCGTCACAGGGTTGAACAATTAATGCCCCCCCCGGTTCTCAAAAAAGTGAATTAAAAGTTGATTAAAATGTTGTTTTTGATATGGTTTGGGGTTAAGGTATTGATTTCAACTTTAATTAAGATAATAATAACAGTAAGATTCATCCAACATTAGTCGGTATTTCTGTCGCTTACTAATAAGACAATTTCTATCAATTTTTTTAATCATTTAAACATGTTGGCTTCTCCCGCTCAGGACCTCTGTACATCCACCGGGCACCCACCTTGGGTTGAACAGATTCACGTTGAGGACGAAGAGACGTCAGACAAATCGTCTAAGTAGGAGGGTACACACTACACATTATGCTAAGTTTATAGTGTTATTAAATTAATTGATAGTTCGCATAGGAGATTATGAGGGACGCGCGAACGCGATCCCCGCTACCAAAAATTACGCGTCCGAGGTATTCGCATAAGGAATACTCGCAGGGGTCAACCAACCCGGAGTGCAATGGGCAAGTCTCGTCCTGGAGGAACCGCCTATATGATCACGGTTAACCTCGACGCCAAGTAAGTATACCGCTCGAGAACACGGGCCGCTCTATTATAATGTGCGCGTTCCGCGTGTCCACAGCCGAGCCGACTGGTACTGCGGCCATCCCGGGGGACCCGGCCACCGGTGGTCGGTCCGGCCACAACCGCCGGCGAAGCGTACCCTCGTCGGGCGCGCGACGGTCCGAGCGCGGGCCGCTAGTGTTGCGCGGGCCCCGCGTACGCAGGCCCGACCACGGTCCGAAGGCCGTGCGACGTCCGTAACGGGACCGCCGTTCTGCGCCATCTACCGGCAACTTTTATCGCACACCGGACGGTCGTTCCCGCACCACGACGGGTTCGTGCACCGTTTTCACGTTTCCGCCGTATTAACCGGATCCACCTGGACCGGGGAAGATTTGGCAACGGCCGAACACCATATATCTTGTATCTATACATCTGTAAGTCCAGAAGCGGCTCCGGGTTGAAAAACCGCGGTTGGGGGGGGGGGTGCTTACCACTCTACAACTCTTGACAGACGAAAAGCCTCCTCCCGCAAACGGGTCGACGAAACTATCGAAAACGTACGCGGTGACAAGGAGTGAAGGCGAAAAGCGTGTTGGGGAAAAATCATTTTTGCAGTGCTCGCGGAACGTGTCACTCGGGATTACAGTTCCGCCGTCAGATAGCGCAACCGGCACGGAATATTACCTCCCGCGTAACAACGCCGTCGTACAACAAAATTGATAACAACATATCTTTGCCGCCGAGCCGGTTCTTTTAATCTCTACATCGCGCATTCAATAATTACAACACAAGCCGACTCGAAGGCGAAACTAGAACAGAAGAACCCAAGTATTGGGCGTGTTGAAATAAGTAAGGCACGATTTACGATCCACTAGAAGTATTAATTATTATAGGGTTAAGCCGCTAAGGACATGATGCTGTATAAAACCGTAAAAAATGCATAAATTTATGAACTAAAAGTTGAACATATATGCACTTTTAATATGAAAAAATGCTTAAAAATGATCACAAATAAATTGTATTTTCTCATTTTAAAACTTTTGGTTTTAATCGGTACGTAATTTTAATTTTCTTTCTGAAGGCTTATGTTAATGTCTACTCCAGTTTTATATTTTTTTTCGTGCTATTTATAGCGCATATTTTGAAGATTTTAACTGCATATTTAAGAGCTAAATATTAACATTTTTAGTGCTACAACAATCGAGCCCTGATTATTATGATTCAATTTTACTTTTATGAGATTTGAATTCAATTCTGTGATCGTTTTTTATGTTAATGAAGTATATGAACATCTATTAGAATAATTAATCTTAAAGAAACTAATTAGTTCTTGAACCACGGTTAGATTCTTACATAAAAATGAATACAGTTAGTTTCCAAACAAAAGACACCATATACATATATATGTTGTACTGTTTTAATTTAATAAACCATGTTTGTTATCATAGTGTAGTGATATAACGGGACAGCTTATGCAAACCTTGAACCATTGTTTTGGGTTGTAGAGAGTGCCAATTATTGAACATTTTGAGTTTTATGGTAAATATTACCTCTGTAACACTTAAAATGATGTACATTAGTAAAAAACACTTTTTCACTTGTTCAGTTATATTAAAGTTTTTTGAATGATGTATACAATACCTGTAGAGTGTACATGAACCATGGCCGTAACTGGAAATTAATTACGGGGGGGGGGGGGGTGTAAGCCAAAAATGTGTGTTCTTATTGTATTATCATATTGTGTAGGTAATTAAAGTTTATAACGTAGACCACAGCTGTAATTCGTATATGCACGTATATAATATATTTATGGTTTATCGATTATTCTAGACTGAAATAGTTATTTTACTACGACATAAAATAACGCAAAAAATGTCGGGTGGGGGGGGTTTGAACCCCCAAAACCCCCTTCCATTTACGGCAGTGACATGAACATCCTGTCAATAAAGGATATATGATTTCAGATTTACATTTATTACAGACTTTAGGTAATGAGTTAGTTAAATTTTTTTCGTTTAATTTATGAACTTAAAATGATCTCATGAACACAAATCTAATTTTACTACTTTATGTAGGTAAACGATACAATATGAATGCCAAGAGCCAAAATCAAGCAAACGAGTCAACAGACCATATTTGCGCACGATTTTTTGTACCATTTGCTTAGGGTTCCTCAATACTAGATCCTCTCGTAGTCACAATTCTGACGCAAGGTTATTGATGTAACAAAATATAATATTAAATTGTGGATGATAGTTATTTTTCAAAGAGTAACAATGGAGAGATTACCGATTCAAATGCATTCTCCATTGATGGTCGGCTTGCCACCATCGCTTTAAATGCTCCACGGGATGAATTACATATTAATTCATCGTCACAGGGTTGAACAATTAATGCCCCCCCCCGGTTCTCAAAAAAGTGAATTAAAAGTTGATTAAAATGTTGTTTTTGATATGGTTTGGGGTTAAGGTATTGATTTCAACTTTAATTAAGATAATAATAACAGTAAGATTCATCCAACATTAGTCAGTATTTCTGTCGCTTACTAATAAGACAATTTCTATCAATTTTTTTAATCATTTAAACATGTTGGCTTCTCCCGCTCAGGACCTCTGTACATCCACCGGGCACCCACCTTGGGTTGAACAGATTCACGTTGAGGACGAAGAGACGTCAGATAAATCGCCTAAGTAGGAGGGTACACACTACACATTATATTAGTTTATAGTGTTATTAAATTAATTGATAGTCCGCATCTGAGATTATGAGGGACGCGCGAACGCGATCCCCGCTACCAAAAATTACGCGTCCGAGGTATTCGCATATGGAATACTCGCAGGGGTCAACCTACCCGGAGTGCAATGGGCAAGTCTCGTCCTGGAGGAACCGCCTATATGATCACGGTTAACCTTGACGCCAAGTAAGTATACCGCTCGAGAACACGGGCCGCTCTATTATAATGTGCGCGTTCCGCGTGTCCACAGCCGAGCCGACTGGTACTGCGGCCATCCCGGGGGACCCGGCCACCGGTGGTCGGTCCGGCCACAACCGCCGGCGAAGCGTACCCTCGTCGGGCACGCGACGGTCCGAGCGCGGGCCGCTAGTGTTGCGCGGGCCCCGCGTACGCAGGCCCGACCACGGTCCGAAGGCCGTGCGACGTCCGTAACGGGGCCGCCGTTCTGCGCCATCTACCGGCAACTTTTATCGCACACCGGACGGTCGTTCCCGCACCACGACGGGTTCGTGCACCGTTTTCACGTTTCCGCCGTATTAGCCGGATCCAACTGGACCGGGGAAGATTTGGCAACGGCCGAACACCATATATCTTGTATCTATACATCTGTAAGTCCAGAAGCGGCTCCGGGTTGAAAAACCGCGGTGGGGGGGGGGGTGCTTACCACTCTACAACTCTTGACAGACGAAAAGCCTCCTCCCGCAAACGGGTCGACGAAACTATCGAAAACGTACGCGGTGACAAGGAGTGAAGGCGAAAAGCGTGTTGGGGAAAAATCATTTTTGCAGTGCTCGCGGAACGTGTCACTCGGGCTTACAGTTCCGCCGTCAGATGGCGCAACCGGCACGGAATATTACCTCCCGCGTAACAACGCCGTCGTACAACAAAATTGATAACAACATATCTTTGCCGCCGAGCCGGTTCTTTTAATCTCTACATCGCGCATTCAATAATTACAACACAAGCCGACTCGTAGGCGAAACTAGAACAGAAGAACCCAAGTATTGGGCGTGTTGAAATACGTAAGGCACGATTTACGATCCACTAGAAGTAATAATTATTATAGGGTTAAGCCGCTAAGGACATGATGCTGTAAAAAACCGTAAAAAATGCATAAATTTATGAACTAAAAGTTGAACATATATGCACTTTTAATATGAAAAAATGCTTAAAAATGATCACAAATAAATTGTATTTTCTCATTTTAAAACTTTTGGTTTTAATCGGTACGTAATTTTAATTTTCTTTCTGAAGGCTTATGTTAATGTCTACATCAGTTTTATATTTTTTTTCGTGCTATTTATAGCGCATATTTTGAAGATTTTAACTGCATATTTAAGAGCTAAATATTAACATTTTTAGTGCTACAACAATCGAACCCTGATTATTATGATTCAATTTTACTTTTATGAGATTTGAATTCAATTCTGTGATCGTTTTTTATGTTAATGAAGTATATGAACATCTATTAGAATAATTCATCTTAAAGAAACTAATTAGTTCTTGAACCACGGTTAGATTCTTACATAAAAATGAATACAGTTAGTTTCCAAACAAAAGACACCATAGACATATATATGTCGTACTGTTATAATTTAATAAACCATGTTTGTTATCATAGTGTAGTGATATAACGGGACAGCTTATGCAAACCTTGAACCATTGTTTTGGGTTGTAGAGAGTGCCAATTATTGAACATTTTGAGTTTTATGGTAAATATTACCTCTGTAACACTTAAAATGATGTACATTAGTAAAAAACACTTTTTCACTTGTTCAGTTATATTAAAGTTTTTTGAATGATGTATACAATACCTGTAGAGTGTACATGAACCATGGCCGTAACTGGAAATTAATTACGGGGGGGGGGGGGGGGGTGTAAGCCAAAAATGTGTGTTCTTATTGTATTATCATATTGTGTAGGTAATTAAAGTTTATAACGTAGACCACAGCTGTAATTCGTATATGCACGTATATAATATATCAATGGTTTATCGATTATTCTAGACTGAAATAGTTATTTTACTACGACATAAAATAACGCAAAAAATGTCGGGTGGGGGGGGTTTGAACCCCCAAAACCCCCTTCCATTTACGGCAGTGACATGAACATCCTGTCAATAAAGGATATATGATTTCAGATTTACATTTATTACAGACTTTAGGTAATGAGTTAGTTAAATTTTTTTCGTTTAATTTATGAACTTAAAATGATCTCATGAACACAAATCTAATTTTACTACTTTATGTAGCTAAACGATACAATATGAATGCCAAGAGCCAAAATCAAGCAAACGAGTCAACAGACCATATTTGCGCACGATTTTTTGTACCATTTGCTTAGGGTTCCTCAATACTAGATCCTCTCGTAGTCACAATTCTGACGCAAGGTTATTGATGTAACAAAATATAATATTAAATTGTGGATGATAGTTATTTTTCAAAGCGTAACAATGGAGAGATTACCGATTCAAAGGCATTCTCCATTGATGGTCGGCTTGCCACCATCGCTTTAAATGCTCCACGGGATGAATTACATATTAATTCATCGTCACAGGGTTGAACAATTAATGCCCCCCCCCCCCCGGTTCTCAAAAAAGTGAATTAAAAGTTGATTAAAATGTTGTTTTTGATATGGTTTGGGGTAAAGGTATTGATTTTAACTTTAATTAAGATAATAATAACAGTAAGATTCATCCAACATTAGTCAGTATTTCTGTCGCTTACTAATAAGACAATTTCTATCAATTTTTTTAATCATTTAAACATGTTGGCTACTCCCGCTCAGGACCTCTGTACATCCACCGGGCACCCACCTTGGGTTGAACAGATTCACGTTGAGGACGAAGAGACGTCAGACAAATCGCCTAAGTAGGAGGGTACACACTACACATTATGCTAAGTTTGTAGTGTTATTAAATTAATTGATAGTTCGCATAGGAGATTATGAGGGACGCGCGAACGCGATCCCCGCTACCAAAAATTACGCGTCCGAGGTATTCGCATAAGGAATACTCGCAGGGGTCAACCAACCCGGAGTGCAATGGGCAAGTCTCGTCCTGGAGGAACCGCCTATATGATCACGGTTAACCTCGACGCCAAGTAAGTATACCGCTCGAGAACACGGGCCGCTCTATTATAATGTGCGCGATCCGCGTGTCCACAGCCGAGCCGACTGGTACTGCGGCCATCCCGGGCGACCCGGCCACCGGTGGTCGGTCCGGCCACAACCGCCGGCGAAGCGTACCCTCGTCGGGCGCGCGACGGTCCGAGCGCGGGCCGCTAGTGTTGCGCGGGCCCCGCGTACGCAGGCCCGACCACGGTCCGAAGGCCGTGCGACGTCCGTAACGGGGCCGCCGTTCTGCGCCATCTACCGGCAACTTTTATCGCACACCGGACGGTCGTTCCCGCACCACGACGGGTTCGTGCACCGTTTTCACGTTTCCGCCGTATTAGCCGGATCCACCTGGACCGGGGAAGATTTGGCAACGGCCGAACACCATAAATCTTGTATCTATACATCTGTAAGTCCAGAAGCGGCTCCGGGTTAAAAAACCGCGTTGGGGGGGGGGTTGCTTACCACTCTACAACTCTTGACAGACGAAAAGCCTCCTCCCGCAAACGGGTCGACGAAACTATCGAAAACGTACGCGGTGACAAGGAGTGAAGGCGAAAAGCGTGTTGGGGAAAAATCATTTTTGCAGTGCTCGCGGAACGTGTCACTCGGGCTTACAGTTCCGCCGTCAGATGGCGCAACCGGCACGGAATATTACCTCCCGCGTAACAACGCCGTCGTACAACAAAATTGATAACAACATATCTTTGCCGCCGAGCCGGTTCTTTTAATCTCTACATCGCGCATTCAATAATTACAACACAAGCCGACTCGTAGGCGAAACTAGAGCAGAAGAACCCAAGTATTGGGCGTGTTGAAATACGTAAGGCACGATTTACGATCCACTAGAAGTAATAATTATTATAGGGTTAAGCCGCTAAGGACATGATGCTGTAAAAAACCGTAAAAAATGCATAAATTTATGAACTAAAAGTTGAACATATATGCACTTTTAATATGAAAAAATGCTTAAAAATGATCACAAATAAATTGTATTTTCTCATTTTAAAACTTTTGGTTTTAATCGGTACGTAATTTTAATTTTCTTTCTGAAGGCTTATGTTAATGTCTACATCAGTTTTATATTTTTTTTCGTGCTATTTATAGCGCATATTTTGAAGATTTTAACTGCATATTTAAGAGCTAAATATTAACATTTTTAGTGCTACAACAATCGAACACTGATTATTATGATTCAATTTTACTTTTATGAGATTTGAATTCAATTCTGTGATCGTTTTTTATGTTAATGAAGTATATGAACATCTATTAGAATAATTCATCTTAAAGAAACTAATTAGTTCTTGAACCACGGTTAGATTCTTACATAAAAATGAATACAGTTAGTTTCCAAACAAAAGACACCATAGACATATATATGTCGTACTGTTATAATTTAATAAACCATGTTTGTTATCATAGTGTAGTGATATAACGGGACAGCTTATGCAAACCTTGAACCATTGTTTTGGGTTGTAGAGAGTGCCAATTATTGAACATTTTGAGTTTTATGGTAAATATTACCTCTGTAACACTTAAAATGATGTACATTAGTAAAAAACACTTTTTCACTTGTTCAGTTATATTAAAGTTTTTTGAATGATGTATACAATACCTGTAGAGTGTACATGAACCATGGCCGTAACTGGAAATTAATTACGGGGGGGGGGGGGGTGTAAGCCAAAAATGTGTGTTCTTATTGTATTATCATATTGTGTAGGTAATTAAAGTTTATAACGTAGACCACAGCTGTAATTCGTATATGCACGTATATAATATATCAATGGTTTTTCGATTATTCTAGACTGAAATAGTTATTTTACTACGACATAAAATAACGCAAAAAATGTCGGGTGGGGGGGGGTTTGAACCCCCAAAACCCCCTTCCATTTACGGCAGTGACATGAACATCCTGTCAATAAAGGATATATGATTTCAGATTTACATTTATTACAGACTTTAGGTAATGAGTTAGTTAAATTTTTTTCGTTTAATTTATGAACTTAAAATGATCTCATGAACACAAATCTAATTTTACTACTTTATGTAGCTAAACGATACAATATGAATGCCAAGAGCCAAAATCAAGCAAACGAGTCAACAGACCATATTTGCGCACGATTTTTTGTACCATTTGCTTAGGGTTCCTCAATACTAGATCCTCTCGTAGTCACAATTCTGACGCAAGGTTATTGATGTAACAAAATATAATATTAAATTGTGGATGATAGTTATTTTTCAAAGCGTAACAATGGAGAGATTACCGATTCAAAGGCATTCTCCATTGATGGTCGGCTTGCCACCATCGCTTTAAATGCTCCACGGGATGAATTACATATTAATTCATCGTCACAGGGTTGAACAATTAATGCCCCCCCCCCCCGGTTCTCAAAAAAATGAATTAAAAGTTGATTAAAATGTTGTTTTTGATATGGTTTGGGGTAAAGGTATTGATTTTAACTTTAATTAAGATAATAATAACAGTAAGATTCATCCAACATTAGTCAGTATTTCTGTCGCTTACTAATAAGACAATTTCTATCAATTTTTTTAATCATTTAAACATGTTGGCTACTCCCGCTCAGGACCTCTGTACATCCACCGGGCACCCACCTTGGGTTGAACAGATTCACGTTGAGGACGAAGAGACGTCAGACAAATCGCCTAAGTAGGAGGGTACACACTACACATTATGCTAAGTTTGTAGTGTTATTAAATTAATTGATAGTTCGCATAGGAGATTATGAGGGACGCGCGAACGCGATCCCCGCTACCAAAAATTACGCGTCCGAGGTATTCGCATAAGGAATACTCGCAGGGGTCAACCAACCCGGAGTGCAATGGGCAAGTCTCGTCCTGGAGGAACCGCCTATATGATCACGGTTAACCTCGACGCCAAGTAAGTATACCGCTCGAGAACACGGGCCGCTCTATTATAATGTGCGCGTTCCGCGTGTCCACAGCCGAGCCGACTGGTACTGCGGCCATCCCGGGCGACCCGGCCACCGGTGGTCGGTCCGGCCACAACCGCCGGCGAAGCGTACCCTCGTCGGGCGCGCGACGGTCCGAGCGCGGGCCGCTAGTGTTGCGCGGGCCCCGCGTACGCAGGCCCGACCACGGTCCGAAGGCCGTGCGACGTCCGTAACGGGGCCGCCGTTCTGCGCCATCTACCGGCAACTTTTATCGCACACCGGACGGTCGTTCCCGCACCACGACGGGTTCGTGCACCGTTTTCACGTTTCCGCCGTATTAGCCGGATCCACCTGGACCGGGGAAGATTTGGCAACGGCCGAACACCATAAATCTTGTATCTATACATCTGTAAGTCCAGAAGCGGCTCCGGGTTAAAAAACCGCGGTGGGGGGGGGGGTGCTTACCACTCTACAACTCTTGACAGACGAAAAGCCTCCTCCCGCAAACGGGTCGACGAAACTATCGAAAACGTACGCGGTGACAAGGAGTGAAGGCGAAAAGCGTGTTGGGGAAAAATCATTTTTGCAGTGCTCGCGGAACGTGTCACTCGGGCTTACAGTTCCGCCGTCAGATGGCGCAACCGGCACGGAATATTACCTCCCGCGTAACAACGCCGTCGTACAACAAAATTGATAACAACATATCTTTGCCGCCGAGCCGGTTCTTTTAATCTCTACATCGCGCATTCAATAATTACAACACAAGCCGACTCGTAGGCGAAACTAGAGCAGAAGAACCCAAGTATTGGGCGTGTTGAAATACGTAAGGCACGATTTACGATCCACTAGAAGTAATAATTATTATAGGGTTAAGCCGCTAAGGACATGATGCTGTAAAAAACCGTAAAAAATGCATAAATTTATGAACTAAAAGTTGAACATATATGCACTTTTAATATGAAAAAATGCTTAAAAATGATCACAAATAAATTGTATTTTCTCATTTTAAAACTTTTGGTTTTAATCGGTACGTAATTTTAATTTTCTTTCTGAAGGCTTATGTTAATGTCTACATCAGTTTTATATTTTTTTTCGTGCTATTTATAGCGCATATTTTGAAGATTTTAACTGCATATTTAAGAGCTAAATATTAACATTTTTAGTGCTACAACAATCGAACACTGATTATTATGATTCAATTTTACTTTTATGAGATTTGAATTCAATTCTGTGATCGTTTTTTATGTTAATGAAGTATATGAACATCTATTAGAATAATTCATCTTAAAGAAACTAATTAGTTCTTGAACCACGGTTAGATTCTTACATAAAAATGAATACAGTTAGTTTCCAAACAAAAGACACCATAGACATATATATGTCGTACTGTTATAATTTAATAAACCATGTTTGTTATCATAGTGTAGTGATATAACGGGACAGCTTATGCAAACCTTGAACCATTGTTTTGGGTTGTAGAGAGTGCCAATTATTGAACATTTTGAGTTTTATGGTAAATATTACCTCTGTAACACTTAAAATGATGTACATTAGTAAAAAACACTTTTTCACTTGTTCAGTTATATTAAAGTTTTTTGAATGATGTATACAATACCTGTAGAGTGTACATGAACCATGGCCGTAACTGGAAATTAATTACGGGGGGGGGGGGGGTGTAAGCCAAAAATGTGTGTTCTTATTGTATTATCATATTGTGTAGGTAATTAAAGTTTATAACGTAGACCACAGCTGTAATTCGTATATGCACGTATATAATATATCAATGGTTTATCGATTATTCTAGACTGAAATAGTTATTTTACTACGACATAAAATAACGCAAAAAATGTCGGGTGGGGGGGGTTTGAACCCCCAAAACCCCCTTCCATTTACGGCAGTGACATGAACATCCTGTCAATAAAGGATATATGATTTCAGATTTACATTTATTACAGACTTTAGGTAATGAGTTAGTTAAATTTTTTTCGTTTAATTTATGAACTTAAAATGATCTCATGAACACAAATCTAATTTTACTACTTTATGTAGCTAAACGATACAATATGAATGCCAAGAGCCAAAATCAAGCAAACGAGTCAACAGACCATATTTGCGCACGATTTTTTGTACCATTTGCTTAGGGTTCCTCAATACTAGATCCTCTCGTAGTCACAATTCTGACGCAAGGTTATTGATGTAACAAAATATAATATTAAATTGTGGATGATAGTTATTTTTCAAAGAGTAACAATGGAGAGATTACCGATTCAAATGCATTCTCCATTGATGGTCGGCTTGCCACCATCGCTTTAAATGCTCCACTGGATGAATTACATATTAATTCATCGTCACAGGGTTGAACAATTAATGCCCCCCCCCCGGTTCTCAAAAAAGTGAATTAAAAGTTGATTAAAATGTTGTTTTTGATATGGTTTGGGGTTAAGGTATTGATTTCAACTTTAATTAAGATAATAATAACAGTAAGATTCATCCAACATTAGTCAGTATTTCTGTCGCTTACTAATAAGACAATTTCTATCAATTTTTTTAATCATTTAAACATGTTGGCTACTCCCGCTCAGGACCTCTGTACATCCACCGGGCACCCACCTTGGGTTGAACAGATTCACGTTGAGGACGAAGAGACGTCAGACAAATCGCCTAAGTAGGAGGGTACACACTACACATTATGCTAAGTTTGTAGTGTTATTAAATTAATTGATAGTCCGCATATGAGATTATGAGGGACGCGCGAACGCGATCCCCGCTACCAAAAATTACGCGTCCGAGGTATTCGCATAAGGAATACTCGCAGGGGTCAACCAACCCGGAGTGCAATGGGCAAGTCTCGTCCTGGAGGAACCGCCTATATGATCACGGTTAACCTCGACGCCAAGTAAGTATACCGCTCGAGAACACGGGCCGCTCTATTATAATGTGCGCGTTCCGCGTGTCCACAGCCGAGCCGACTGGTACTGCGGCCATCCCGGGCGACCCGGCCACCGGTGGTCGGTCCGGCCACAACCGCCGGCGAAGCGTACCCTCGTCGGGCGCGCGACGGTCCGAGCGCGGGCCGCTAGTGTTGCGCGGGCCCCGCGTACGCAGGCCCGACCACGGTCCGAAGGCCGTGCGACGTCCGTAACGGGGCCGCCGTTCTGCGCCATCTACCGGCAACTTTTATCGCACACCGGACGGTCGTTCCCGCACCACGACGGGTTCGTGCACCGTTTTCACGTTTCCGCCGTATTAGCCGGATCCACCTGGACCGGGGAAGATTTGGCAACGGCCGAACACCATAAATCTTGTATCTATACATCTGTAAGTCCAGAAGCGGCTCCGGGTTGAAAAACCGCGGTGGGGGGGGGGTGCTTACCACTCTACAACTCTTGACAGACGAAAAGCCTCCTCCCGCAAACGGGTCGACGAAACTATCGAAAACGTACGCGGTGACAAGGAGTGAAGGCGAAAAGCGTGTTGGGGAAAAATCATTTTTGCAGTGCTCGCGGAACGTGTCACTCGGGCTTACAGTTCCGCCGTCAGATGGCGCAACCGGCACGGAATATTACCTCCCGCGTAACAACGCCGTCGTACAACAAAATTGATAACAACATATCTTTGCCGCCGAGCCGGTTCTTTTAATCTCTACATCGCGCATTCAATAATTACAACACAAGCCGACTCGTAGGCGAAACTAGAACAGAAGAACCCAAGTATTGGGCGTGTTGAAATACGTAAGGCACGATTTACGATCCACTAGAAGTAATAATTATTATAGGGTTAAGCCGCTAAGGACATGATGCTGTAAAAAACCGTAAAAAATGCATAAATTTATGAACTAAAAGTTGAACATATATGCACTTTTAATATGAAAAAATGCTTAAAAATGATCACAAATAAATTGTATTTTCTCATTTTAAAACTTTTGGTTTTAATCGGTACGTAATTTTAATTTTCTTTCTGAAGGCTTATGTTAATGTCTACATCAGTTTTATATTTTTTTTCGTGCTATTTATAGCGCATATTTTGAAGATTTTAACTGCATATTTAAGAGCTAAATATTAACATTTTTAGTGCTACAACAATCGAACCCTGATTATTATGATTCAATTTTACTTTTATGAGATTTGAATTCAATTCTGTGATCGTTTTTTATGTTAATGAAGTATATGAACATCTATTAGAATAATTCATCTTAAAGAAACTAATTAGTTCTTGAACCACGGTTAGATTCTTACATAAAAATGAATACAGTTAGTTTCCAAACAAAAGACACCATAGACATATATATGTCGTACTGTTATAATTTAATAAACCATGTTTGTTATCATAGTGTAGTGATATAACGGGACAGCTTATGCAAACCTTGAACCATTGTTTTGGGTTGTAGAGAGTGCCAATTATTGAACATTTTGAGTTTTATGGTAAATATTACCTCTGTAACACTTAAAATGATGTACATTAGTAAAAAACACTTTTTCACTTGTTCAGTTATATTAAAGTTTTTTGAATGATGTATACAATACCTGTAGAGTGTACATGAACCATGGCCGTAACTGGAAATTAATTACGGGGGGGGGGGGGGGGGGGGTGTAAGCCAAAAATGTGTGTTCTTATTGTATTATCATATTGTGTAGGTAATTAAAGTTTATAACGTAGACCACAGCTGTAATTCGTATATGCACGTATATAATATATCAATGGTTTATCGATTATTCTAGACTGAAATAGTTATTTTACTACGACATAAAATAACGCAAAAAATGTCGGGTGGGGGGGGTTTGAACCCCCAAAACCCCCTTCCATTTACGGCAGTGACATGAACATCCTGTCAATAAAGGATATATGATTTCAGATTTACATTTATTACAGACTTTAGGTAATGAGTTAGTTAAATTTTTTTCGTTTAATTTATGAACTTAAAATGATCTCATGAACACAAATCTAATTTTACTACTTTATGTAGCTAAACGATACAATATGAATGCCAAGAGCCAAAATCAAGCAAACGAGTCAACAGACCATATTTGCGCACGATTTTTTGTACCATTTGCTTAGGGTTCCTCAATACTAGATCCTCTCGTAGTCACAATTCTGACGCAAGGTTATTGATGTAACAAAATATAATATTAAATTGTGGATGATAGTTATTTTTCAAAGAGTAACAATGGAGAGATTACCGATTCAAATGCATTCTCCATTGATGGTCGGCTTGCCACCATCGCTTTAAATGCTCCACTGGATGAATTACATATTAATTCATCGTCACAGGGTTGAACAATTAATGCCCCCCCCCCCCGGTTCTCAAAAAAGTGAATTAAAAGTTGATTAAAATGTTGTTTTTGATATGGTTTGGGGTAAAGGTATTGATTTTAACTTTAATTAAGATAATAATAACAGTAAGATTCATCCAACATTAGTCAGTATTTCTGTCGCTTACTAATAAGACAATTTCTATCAATTTTTTTAATCATTTAAACATGTTGGCTACTCCCGCTCAGGACCTCTGTACATCCACCGGGCACCCACCTTGGGTTGAACAGATTCACGTTGAGGACGAAGAGACGTCAGACAAATCGCCTAAGTAGGAGGGTACACACTACACATTATGCTAAGTTTGTAGTGTTATTAAATTAATTGATAGTCCGCATATGAGATTATGAGGGACGCGCGAACGCGATCCCCGCTACCAAAAATTACGCGTCCGAGGTATTCGCATATGGAATACTCGCAGGGGTCAACCTACCCGGAGTGCAATGGGCAAGTCTCGTCCTGGAGGAACCGCCTATATGATCACGGTTAACCTTGACGCCAAGTAAGTATACCGCTCGAGAACACGGGCCGCTCTATTATAATGTGCGCGTTCCGCGTGTCCACAGCCGAGCCGACTGGTACTGCGGCCATCCCGGGGGACCCGGCCACCGGTGGTCGGTCCGGCCACAACCGCCGGCGAAGCGTACCCTCGTCGGGCACGCGACGGTCCGAGCGCGGGCCGCTAGTGTTGCGCGGGCCCCGCGTACGCAGGCCCGACCACGGTCCGAAGGCCGTGCGACGTCCGTAACGGGGCCGCCGTTCTGCGCCATCTACCGGCAACTTTTATCGCACACCGGACGGTCGTTCCCGCACCACGACGGGTTCGTGCACCGTTTTCACGTTTCCGCCGTATTAGCCGGATCCACCTGGACCGGGGAAGATTTGGCAACGGCCGAACACCATATATCTTGTATCTATATATCTGTAAGTCCTGAAACGGCTCCGGGTTGAAAAACCGCGGTGGGGGGGGGGGTGCTTACCACTCTACAACTCTTGACAGACGAAAAGCCTCCTCCCGCAAACGGGTCGACGAAACTATCGAAAACGTACGCGGTGACAAGGAGTGAAGGCGAAAAGCGTGTTGGGGAAAAATCATTTTTGCAGTGCTCGCGGAACGTGTCACTCGGGCTTACAGTTCCGCCGTCAGATGGCGCAACCGGCACGGAATATTACCTCCCGCGTAACAACGCCGTCGTACAACAAAATTGATAACAACATATCTTTGCCGCCGAGCCGGTTCTTTTAATCTCTACATCGCGCATTCAATAATTACAACACAAGCCGACTCGTAAGCGAAACTAGAACAGAAGAACCCAAGTATTGGGCGTGTTGAAATACGTAAGGCACGATTTACGATCCACTAGAAGTAATAATTATTATAGGGTTAAGCCGCTAAGGACATGATGCTGTAAAAAACCGTAAAAAATGCATAAATTTATGAACTAAAAGTTGAACATATATGCACTTTTAATATGAAAAAATGCTTAAAAATGATCACAAATAAATTGTATTTTCTCATTTTAAAACTTTTGGTTTTAATCGGTACGTAATTTTAATTTTCTTTCTGAAGGCTTATGTTAATGTCTACATCAGTTTTATATTTTTTTTCGTGCTATTTATAGCGCATATTTTGAAGATTTTAACTGCATATTTAAGAGCTAAATATTAACATTTTTAGTGCTACAACAATCGAGCCCTGATTATTATGATTCAATTTTACTTTTATGAGATTTGAATTCAATTCTGTGATCGTTTTTTAGGTTAATGAAGTATATGAACATCTATTAGAATAATTCATCTTAAAGAAACTAATTAGTTCTTGAACCACGGTTAGATTCTTACATAAAAATGAATACAGTTAGTTTCCAAACAAAAGACACCATAGACATATATATGTTGTACTGTTATAATTTAATAAACCATGTTTGTTATCATAGTGTAGTGATTTAACGGGACAGCTTATGCAAACCTTGAACCATTGTTTTGGGTTGTAGAGAGTGCCAATTATTGAACATTTTGAGTTTTATGGTAAATATTACCTCTGTAACACTTAAAATGATGTACATTAGTAAAAAACACTTTTTCACTTGTTCAGTTATATTAAAGTTTTTTGAATGATGTATACAATACCTGTAGAGTGTACATGAACCATGGTCGTAACTGGAAATTAATTTCGGGGGGGGGGGGGGTGTAAGCCAAAAATGTGTGTTCTTATTGTATTATCATATTGTGTAGGTAATTAAAGTTTATAACGTAGACCAAAGCTGTAATTCGTATATGCACGTATATAATATATCAATGGTTTATCGATAATTCTAGACTGAAATAGTTATTTTACTACGACATAAAATAACGCAAAAAATGTCGGGTGGGGGGGGTTTGAACCCCCAAAACCCCCTTCCATTTACGGCAGTGACATGAACATCCTGTCAATAAAGGATATATGATTTCAGATTTACATTTATTACAGACTTTAGGTAATGAGTTAGTTAAATTTTTTTCGTTTAATTTATGAACTTAAAATGATCTCATGAACACAAATCTAATTTTACTACTTTATGTAGCTAAACGATACAATATGAATGCCAAGAGCCAAAATCAAGCAAACGAGTCAACAGACCATTTTTGCGCACGATTTTTTATACCATTTGCTTAGGGTTCCTCAATACTAGATCCTCTCGTAGTCACAATTCTGACGCAAGGTTATTGATGTAACAAAATATAATATTAAATTGTGGATGATAGTTATTTTTCAAAGCGTAACAATGGAGAGATTACCGATTCAAAGGCATTCTCCATTGATGGTCGGCTTGCCACCATCGCTTTAAATGCTCCACGGGATGAATTACATATTAATTCATCGTCACAGGGTTGAACAATTAATGCCCCCCCCGGTTCTCAAAAAAGTGAATTAAAAGTTGATTAAAATGTTGTTTTTGATATGGTTTGGGGTAAAGGTATTGATTTTAACTTTAATTAAGATAATAATAACAGTAAGATTCATCCAACATTAGTCAGTATTTCTGTCGCTTACTAATAAGACAATTTCTATCAATTTTTTTAATCATTTAAACATGTTGGCTACTCCCGCTCAGGACCTCTGTACATCCACCGGGCACCCACCTTGGGTTGAACAGATTCACGTTGAGGACGAAGAGACGTCAGACCAATCGCCTAAGTAGGAGGGTACACACTACACATTATGCTAAGTTTGTAGTGTTATTAAATTAATTGATAGTTCGCATAGGAGATTATGAGGGACGCGCGAACGCGATCCCCGCTACCAAAAATTACGCGTCCGAGGTATTCGCATAAGGAATACTCGCAGGGGTCAACCAACCCGGAGTGCAATGGGCAAGTCTCGTCCTGGAGGAACCGCCTATATGATCACGGTTAACCTCGACGCCAAGTAAGTATACCGCTCGAGAACACGGGCCGCTCTATTATAATGTGCGCGTTCCGCGTGTCCACAGCCGAGCCGACTGGTACTGCGGCCATCCCGGGCGACCCGGCCACCGGTGGTCGGTCCGGCCACAACCGCCGGCGAAGCGTACCCTCGTCGGGCGCGCGACGGTCCGAGCGCGGGCCGCTAGTGTTGCGCGGGCCCCGCGTACGCAGGCCCGACCACGGTCCGAAGGCCGTGCGACGTCCGTAACGGGGCCGCCGTTCTGCGCCATCTACCGGCAACTTTTATCGCACACCGGACGGTCGTTCCCGCACCACGACGGGTTCGTGCACCGTTTTCACGTTTCCGCCGTATTAGCCGGATCCACCTGGACCGGGGAAGATTTGGCAACGGCCGAACACCATATATCTTGTATCTATACATCTGTAAGTCCAGAAGCGGCTCCGGGTTGAAAAACCGCGGTGGGGGGGGGGTGCTTACCACTCTACAACTCTTGACAGACGAAAAGCCTCCTCCCGCAAACGGGTCGACGAAACTATCGAAAACGTACGCGGTGACAAGGAGTGAAGGCGAAAAGCGTGTTGGGGAAAAATCATTTTTGCAGTGCTCGCGGAACTCGGGCTTACAGTTCCGCCGTCAGATGGCGCAACCGGCACGGAATATTACCTCCCGCGTAACAACACCGTCGTACAACAAAATTGATAACAACATATAGTTGCCGCCGCGCCGGTTCTTTTAATCTCTATATATACTATTATATTATATATAGTTAATAATATAATTATCTCCCCATTGCTGTTTTTATCTAATAAAGACCCTTTTCGGAGGTTAGGAGCTAAGGCTCACATTTCGCAATATTTTCGCGCTTTGCTCTTTTTGTTGGTCAAACGTTAAAGTTAATAAACGACAGCAAAAAAATGTTTTTCATAGAATACAGTTTTGTAAAATAAAGAATGCATATTTCTAAACATGCGTTGTTGACATTTACTCATGTAAAATGACTATAATATTTATAGCTCTTTCCTAAGGTCTAGATAACATACTTTTATGTTTACTAAAGACAAACAAAAATGTAATCATCTGGATCTATGTAGTAGTACTACCTTTTCTACCGAAACCAACTTGGAAAACCCGAAAGATTTTGTTTAAAAGATCGTTCTAGTAGCAATCACCACTTTGTAATATTTCTTATCGATCCATTATATTATCCTCAGTTTCCTGGCAAGGAAATTAATAATATACGTGCCAGCCATTGCATAATGCTATGTAATATTCAATAGTTTTGGCTGCATATTATGTATTCTGTAAGATAATACTTTTACCGGGTCCGGGACTAGAAGTCGAAAAAAATGAATAATACACAATCCTATTAATATGTTCAACAAAAAAAGTAAAACGAAAATTTGTTGCTCCGGCTTCTTATTCCGGATGTTTAATATTGTACGATTGACTATAAAAATTTAATCGTTTCCTCGATCCGTTCTTCCTTTTGTCCATAGGTACATATACAGTTCAATATACCACTCATTCGTGGATCGCTACATCTTAAAAATGACAAAACGTACAAACTCGAAAGTAAAAGCTGAGAATAATAATTGTACTCGGGATTTCACCAAGAACGTTGTGCACGTACTATAGTATGTGCGAATTGAATCCGTAAAAGCTGATTAATACACGACAAATGGAAATTAAAGTATGATTCATTTAATTTAAGCTATATACGAGTTATCGTTTAAATATGGTTCTTAATAGATTTTTTAAGATGCGATTGCCGAAAAAAATAAAAATAAAACTTTGACAATGAAATGTGAATGCATGTCTATGCAGCAGTGTAGATGTTGTAATAGCGTACATCGTGCGCAAATGAATATAATGTAATAGTTTAAACAAAAGTATAAAAGTAATTAATGTTTTAAACATTTTTTTTTCTTTGCATTAAAAAATTGAATAACTATTATACATTTGTTGAATACGGGATGATCTATAAAACCATTATTTTCTGTGTGTTTCACGTGTATTTGTAACATGTTATACTTTGAGCACCCTGTATGCGTCTCCACTTCTTGTCCTTATCCAGGCAGCACGTATACGCTCGGTATATACGAATCTATGAAAATGTACATTATTTCTATATAACCTTTACTGCGCTATGTCGATTTCCGATATCAGATACCAGATTACAGATACCGTATTCACCAATGACGGTTGAAACGTTAAAACTCTATTCCGAGTCATTTGGTTCACCCCGTTTCCGAGAATCGGTTTTTATGTACCCTAGAACGTGCACACAAACGTTCGGCCGAACGTGCGCGATTACATTGACGTAATATCAGGTTACATAGAATATAGAAATAATATAATAATATAAGAATACATAGAATTCTAACCGGTTTAAGAAAAAGATTAGGAAATTTAAGAAAAAAAATATTCCTTGCGATTTCCTATTATATCTTCATCCATCACGTGAAAGATTATATTAGTATGTTCATTAAAAATCATCATATTTTTAGTTGTACCTGTGATTTGAAAGTATGTAATATAGATTACAAAGAATAGATAATAGATAATAGATTATAGATACAAAGTATAACATGAGTGTTATAATGAATGTCATAAACCTAAGATTGACCAAAATTGAATAACTGCAGAATTTTTAATTTATTTAAATTTTTTAAAAATAATATGTACCCACCAGAAGGTGCAGTGAATAATATAGCAACCTACGAGCATTTTGTCTTACTTCCGAATGAGGCGGTAAATAATGTATTTCTCAGCTCTTTACTAGATTGTTGTTGCAATGAAAAAGCAAATATAATTATTTGATTAAAACAAAAGTAAGTGTCAACAATTAGGGGAACGAGTAAGTAATAAAATGAGCAAACAACTATTTTGAATAATTATCTCCCCATTGCTGTTATTATCTAATAAAGACCCTTTTCGGAGGTTAGGAGCTAAGGCTCACATTTCGCAATATTTTCGCGCTTTGCTCTTTTTGTTGGTCAAACGTTAAAGTTAATAAACGACAGCAAAAAAATGTTTTTCATAGAATACAGTTTTGTAAAATAAAGAATGCATATTTCTAAACATGCGTTGTGGACATTTACTCATGTAAAATGACTATAATATTTATAGCTCTTTCCTAAGGTCTAGATAACATACTTTTATGTTTACTAAAGACAAACAAAAATGTAATCATCTGGATCTATGTAGTAGTACTACCTTTTCTACCGAAACCAACTTGGAAAACCCGAAAGATTTTGTTTAAAAGATCGTTCTAGTAGCAATCACCACTTTGTAATATTTCTTATCGATCCATTATATTATCCTCAGTTTCCTGGCAAGGAAATTAATAATATACGTGCCAGCCATTGCATAATGCTATGTAATATTCAATAGTTTTGGCTGCATATTATGTATTCTGTAAGATAATACTTTTACCGGGTCCGGGACTAGAAGTCGAAAAAAATGAATAATACACAATCCTATTAATATGTTCAACAAAAAAAGTAAAACCAAAATTTTTTGCTCCGGCTTCTTATTCCGGATGTTTAATATTGTACGATTGACTATAAAAATGTAATCGTTTCCTCGATCCGTTCTTCCTTTTGTCCATAGGTACATATACAGTTCAATATACCACTCATTCGTGGATCGCTACATCTTAAAAATGACAAAACGTACAAACTCGAAAGTAAAAGCTGAGAATAATAATTGTACTCGGGATTTCACCAAGAACGTTGTGCACGTACTATAGTATGTGCGAATTGAATCCGTAAAAGCTGATTAATACACGACAAATGGAAATTAAAGTATGATTCATTTAATTTAAGCTATATACGAGTTATCGTTTAAATATGGTTCTTAATAGATTTTTTAAGATGCGATTGCCGAAAAAAAAAAAATAAAACTGCCAATGAAATGTGAATGCATGTCTATGCAGCAGTGTAGATGTTGTAATAGCGTACATCGTGCGCAAATGAATATAATGTAATAGTTTAAACAAAAGTATAAAAGTAATTAATGTTTTAAACATTTTTTTTTCTTTGCATTAAAAAATTGAATAACTATTATACATTTGTTGAATACGGGATGATCTATAAAACCATTATTTTCTGTGTGTTTCACGTGTATTTGTAACATGTTATACTTTGAGCACCCTGTATGCGTCTCCACTTCTTGTCCTTATCCAGGCAGCACGTATACGCTCGGTATATACGAATCTATGAAAATGTACATTATTTCTATATAACCTTTACTGCGCTATGTCGATTTCCGATATCAGATACCAGATTACAGATACCGTATTCACCAATGACGGTTGAAACGTTAAAACTCTATTCCGAGTCATTTGGTTCACCCCGTTTCCGAGAATCGGTTTTTATGTACCCTAGAACGTGCACACAAACGTTCGGCCGAACGTGCGCGATTACATTGACGTAATATCAGGTTACATAGAATATAGAAATAATATAATAATATAAGAATACATAGAATTCTAACCGGTTTAAGAAAAAGATTAGGAAATTTAAGAAAAAAAATATTCCTTGCGATTTCCTATTATATCTTCATCCATCACGTGAAAGATTATATTAGTATGTTCATTAAAAATCATCATATTTTTAGTTGTACCTGTGATTTGAAAGTATGTAATATAGATTACAAAGAATAGATAATAGATAATAGATTATAGATACAAAGTATAACATGAGTGTTATAATGAATGTCATAAACCTAAGATTGACCAAAATTGAATAACTGCAGAATTTTTAATTTATTTAAATTTTTTAAAAATAATATGTACCCACCAGAAGGTGCAGTGAATAATATAGCAACCTACGAGCATTTTGTCTTACTTCCGAATGAGGCGGTAAATAATGTATTTCTCAGCTCTTTACTAGATTGTTGTTGCAATGAAAAAGCAAATATAATTATTTGATTAAAACAAAAGTAAGTGTCAACAATTAGGGGAACGAGTAAGTAATAAAATGAGCAAACAACTATTTTGAATAATTATCTCCCCATTGCTGTTATTATCTAATAAAGACCCTTTTCGGAGGTTAGGAGCTAAGGCTCACATTTCGCAATATTTTCGCGCTTTGCTCTTTTTGTTGGTCAAACGTTAAAGTTAATAAACGACAGCAAAAAAATGTTTTTCATAGAATACAGTTTTGTTTTAAAAGTTCACTTTTATTCGTCTATAAAATAATAGTTCGTACAAAAATGTGTGTGCGAATCACGTGATAATAGTTGAAAATCCTTTAAGTACGCACTCGTAGGTAATTAGAATAATTCTAAATCAATTATTAATTGTTTTAAAATCAAAATGTGTCCGTTAAAATACGATTTGAAAAGAAATGTTATCATACAACAATGTACATACGAATTTGTTTAAGTAAACAATTTTCGGCTACATAAACAACCTTTTATCGTCTACAATATTATATATTTTTGGGTGACGAAACACATACATTGTTATTACCCCGTATTAGGTACTTATGGTTGTGTAAAACCGTTACACTAGTATTTTGTAATGTATATGTTACGGGAAATGTTAACATTTGGATAATGTCGACATTAGCCGGATAATGAGACATTAGCCAACTATCATCATAAGCCTCCATGAATATTGGCTAATGTTAACATTAACCGGGTAATATTACATTAGCCAAGAACTTTTGGATAATGTCTTAACAACCATAAAAATGTATCATACATGAGTTGCAATAATTTAAATTATTAACAATAATAATTATATTTAAGACAACAACCATAAAATACACGAGATTTATTGCCGCCTTTCAATTCATTTATTATATTTAAATATTTTTCATTTGACATATAAGATGAATTATTTTCTCTTTTTTGAGACTACAGTTTTTCAGATAGACGGATCTAAATGTGTAATCGATAAAATATAAAATTATTATACGCAGGGCCATATTTATGCAAGGACAAATGGGACATTTGCACTGGGCCCACTTAAAAGAGGGGCCCACTGACTTCAGCCTTATAAAATTAATTATATACCATTTTTATCATATTTTTGGAAAACACAATTTTACTTGGATATTTTTGTGGGTATAAAGTATAATGTGGATTTTGCGAAAACGATGGCTTTAATCAACATTGACGATACTTAAATTCATTAAAGATATGCAAATATCACATGCATTTCAAAACGTGGAAACGTGTCTACAAATTTTTCTTACAATGCTTGTTTTAAATTGTTCCAGTGAACGATCATTTTCTTCATTAAAAAGAATTAAAAATAAATTACGATCTACAATCTACATTGAGTCAAGAAAATTTAGACGCTCTGGGAATATTATCTATTGAAAGTTATATCACAGCAAACCTAAATTTTGATGATGTTATTGACCACTTGTCTAGGCAAAAAGCAAGGAAATGTTTGTGAAAACTAAAATAAAATTAGATTTATAACATTAAACGTAAAAACATTTAATTTGATACCTATATTGGCTATATAATATACCTAATATTTATTCTATGATCCAACTACTCATATACTCGTACTAATTATATACAGCATTAATTTAAAAATATATTATGCTTACATTTTTATTTTAGCATTGAAGAAAATAAAGATGGACAGTTTGGGGCCCAAAATTGTAAAATGTACTGGGCCCGCAAATTGGTAAATCAGGCCCTGATTATACGTGTAGATTACACCCGTCCCCACTTGGTATAAAGAAATAGAATTAAGTTTTCACTTTTAACATTATCCAATGTTGACTAGCTAATGTCGACATTATCCGGCTAATGTTAATATTTCATTAAAATAAACGAAAAAATACACATTAACCAAAACACATGGCAAATTTCGACATTATACGGTTAATGTCGACATTATCCAAATGTTAACATTACACGTAACATATTAACGAATGAATGAAATAATCGATAAAAGATTATAGAAATTGTATCCTAAACGGTTTTTGTGCGGCAAGTATGTGTAATGACCTGGGAAAAGAAGTTCAAGTACTTTATCCGTGAAATATATACGCTGTATAGTCTGTACTTACGCTTCAAAACAGACTAAACGGCCGTGACGTATAAAATGTACTTTTCCGATTTCAAAAACTTTAAATATTTAATTGTGTTCTGTTCGCGTTTTCTGCGTAGACAAATTCAAGCTTATATACCTACTAAAACATACATGCTGGCGCCGAACTAACGGTGGCTGAAGTCAAAAGGATGTACGCCCCTTACGAAATCCAAAAAATCAACATCCACCCCTACTTCGGTGATTAAACCCCGAAGACAATAACTTGGGAGTGCATACTACAATTCTTTGACCGATTCGTTTGATTTTAACCCTCGCGAAAAAATGTTTGTGAACCTAGAAATCCGCATATCGTTCGGGACCACGGAACTCGAATTCGCTCCCAAATACTAAGCCGAGTTCACGCCATATCATGTTAGTGTGGCTTAGTGAAGTAGCGAGTAATTATTTAGCAGCTAAACGTGCACCGGGATTTGATCATTTTTAGTCAAGCAGTCCTTACGCGCTTAGTTGAATAATTTAGTGGACCAAGCAGTCTGAACAACTGTCGCGTTTAATTTTAATTTTTTTTTCCAATTCAGCAGCCCTGACCATAGCGCTCAACAATGCACTCGTGTCCGGACACTTTGAGCCACCGCAATGCGTCTCAGCTGTTATGGTCAACCGTTTACCACTTGACTGAACTATACTGACACGAGACCCAAGTGTGATCAGCCACAGATAGATTTCATATGTACATGGATGTCCTTGATCGTCTATGAATCTGTAGTGTGTGCGCTGTTACGTACGTGAGTGATTAAGTGAACTGTTATGCAATGATGAGATTAATTCGTTTTCCCCCACGGTGGACACAAAACCTCGCGACCGCGGTACAACAGATCGTTCGATTGTTGGTAGTGTACTTAATTCGTTTTCAAATTAATATTTCTGTGCGACTAATGTGGTACACGTTGTATTACACAAGTCGACGGTGTTCCCGCACGTGTTACGTGTCGCGGCGAGAGCTGTACGACATACGACTGTTGGCGAACAGGAACCGGCCGTCTCGAGGACGACGACGTTTCTATAGGTATTGTGCATCGTTAGCACGACCCAGAGTTAAGTAAGAATAAGAAAAAAAAATTTATCGGAAACATTATATTTGCGATTAAGTACACTTGTCGTTGGTTTGTAGTCGCGTCGTCGTTGCTGCAAATGACATAAATATTATGTTTATGCATAATGTTTGAATGACAACAATAGCGCTGCATCGATGACATTAATGTACAGAGTGTGCCACCGGGATTTACACAGGGCGATATCTCCCGAGTAAATAGAGATAATCAACTTTTGTTTTGTTTTTTTTTCACGAGCATCCGTGGGCAAAGGCGATTTCGTTGACAACAGTTTTGTATATATAAGTGTATTATTAAAGAAGTTAAAAAATTGACTTTTTATTTTATAATTTTTGTGACATTCAAACATAGCCATTTTGTAGGACAACTATTTCCGAAAATCTCGACGGTTCAACTTTCAGTTTTTGTGGAATTAGTAAATTTAAAAAACTTTTAGTTGACAAACAAGTCGTGGGTTCTACATTTAGCGAGCATGAGCTTGACAGCGAGCAGCACTCCACATTGTTTAGCGTAACGTAAATAATATTCGTTTCCGCGAACGATTATTAACGCGAACGACGATTATATCTATTGTCATCCGTCCGGTGCGCGAGAACGCGTAACCCTAAGATTTTATGTAAAACAAAAAAAGCGTGACTCACAATTTTCTGACGACCTAAACTACATGATTATATTCGTCGAAATAAATATCTTCACGCACATTCCGATCAGTTGTTTTTTTATCGTTTCTAAAAAGAAAAATTAAACTTTTTTTATATCACTCCGTGTTGGACAGTGTATTGGGTTAGGTCAAACGAAATATTTTTAGTTCTTCAAAAGAACTTTTCAGTGTACAACAAAAATGTGTTATGAAACCTGTTAGTTTTTTCTATAAATTGTTTTTTGTGTATAGATTGTTTGTCTTTAATTGTAAGAGTAGAGTGTTAATACTGAAAGCTAAAAAGTTTCGTTTTTTTTATATCTTTTAGTAGTACTTTTAATTCTTCTGATACTTGGTATGCAATTATGTCTTCCCCTTCTATTCTTCTTATAGTGTCATACACGACTTTTAATCGACTTTATTTACTTATATGATATAAAACCATATTTTAAAGCCGAACACATTTCAATAATTTTGGAAACTGCTGGTTGTAATATATATAATATTTATTCGTTGATCATTTAATAATATGAAAATAACGGGATAAAAACGGGACCATCTTCTAATGACGGAATAAAAAGTGTCCCTTCGAAGTTTGTACGGACGATCCCGTTTTCAACGGGACGAATGGTCACCCTACGTCAGTGGCGCAACCAGGATTTTCTTAAAGGGGGGGGGGGGTCCAAAAGTATAATTATTTTAAATTAACATGCAAATTTAATTATTATTTTATTCTTTGTTTAATGTCATCATCAACATCGTTAGCATAAAACTCAACAAGTTTTCTAAGTTTTTCTTCATAAAACACTGAACTTTTAAGTAACATTTGAAATCCACATATTATATATTGATGATTAACAAAACGATCATTTAATTGTTGTACAAACAAATCAAGAAATGGTAGAAACAAAGTAACTCTAAAATATTCTTCAGGATCTTTGGTTGGAATATTAGCTAGGTTCATTTTTGTCAAACATTTTTATTATTTAAGAACGACATGACATGGTTCAAGGGGGGGGGGGGGTCCGGACTGCGCCTACGTTACTCATAAATTGCGCGGGAGCTGCAGGAGATGTTCTCTGCCCGCGAGCACCACCTACCCATTATAATCCTAACGGTACTTGGGCAGCAGGTTTTAGAATTTTTAACGTTGGAATACCGAGTGTTAGAATACAACATTTCAGAGAAGAACTGCATGTTTTAGAAAATAAAAAACGTTTAGTAACATTGGTTCTATTGTTTACTACGTATTCGTATATTATTATACATGTATACTTGTGTTAGTTGATTATCACTACACTAAACGATGGTTGTACAATGGGAGAGTGAAAATCCTAATAAAAATGTTAATAAACATCGTACATTTCATTTTATTTTTCAAATTTAAATTCTATTCCGGGTTATACGTTTTTTTTAATACAATTCTTTCGGTGTTATTAATGGTTAAGATTTAATGTAGTTACGTGATATCAACCAGAGCTTTTGTGAAATACATGATGTTGTACAAGTATTATTAATAGGCAGTGGCTTAACATACAATTGGATTCAATTTATTTACGTTCTGACAACACGTGACTGCAAATATTATATTTTTATTTTACAAAACCACGTCGTATCTGACAAAGTATTGGTAAAGTAATTAAAATTAGTTGCTTTACTTAATGGATTCGACAGTTTTAACAAACGTATTTCATTTTTTTTTTTTTATTACTAAAATAGAAATAATATGGATGTATTGTATTAATACGTATTATAAAAATGTAGTAAATACCTGGTGTTTCAAATATTTTTTATACGCAAAGCAGTCCTTCAATTACTCGCACCATTAACGGTGTACATACGTGTTTTCACAGATACACTTTGGACATAGGTAAGTACAGTGTTAAAGTATTATCACGTGTTATCACTTAAATCCCGTTCGGAGGAAAATTATTTGTATTTTATGGTTATTGTACGGAAAAAAATTCGCGCGCAAGGAGATAACGAGTATTTTGGTATTGAAAATTGAACGTTCTGTTTCTTGTTATTTTATTAATTTTACTAATGTTGAACAACACCGTTTTATGTAAATTATTTTTTTTTTGCTAACCACGAACGTACAGGGTATTTTTTATTTTCTCATGCATTTTAATTTTAATTTTTTTATATATAAATAAAAAGGTTTTTTTTCTTACAAGTAAGTTATATAAACTTAAAAAAATTATTATTCATAAACTTGCAAGTAAATACGACTGATTATGCACAAATAAAATTGAAACTCTTCTGATAGCGTAGAATTATAATAGTGATAATTTCGTATGTACTTACGTTTATCGTTATTCAAATAATCAACAAATGATACATTTTCGGAAATAATTCCATACCATCTTTAAGACCTAATTTCTATTATAAATGAAAAAACCGAAATAAATTAACTCTTATTTCAAGTAAGACTAGTTAAAAGCTCTTATGTGTATTGGAAGTTTTCAGAATGTCTCGTATTTTTTCACATATGAACGAATTTCATACTTTAAACATAAAGATATTGCTTTCGAGAAAACAGGCTTCTGATAATAATCGTTCAAATATGTTTACCCAGACGGTGTACATAGGATTGACAGAGATTTCTCATCTAGTTGTACGCATTGAGCGGCGTATGAGTACTTTGAATCGTGTCGTTCTTAAGTCTAAATACGTTTTATACATTTACACAATACCTACCGCAAACGGTGGGAAATGTTTAAAAACGGTTTTCCGCAAGTGCGTTTTTTATCGTGTTAATAATTTGTATATTTTAGTAGGTTCCGGGCCTCCGTAGAGCGACCATACTTTAACCGTATGGGGTGAGGCATATGGTAATACTATTTAAATGACGCATTTTAAGATTGATTTTCTAGTACAGTTCTAAGGTCATATCACTACTAGACCGCATTGCTCGGTAAATAATATAATGTTGTGATTCATGATTTGTTTGAAACACACAATCCGTACCTGTTGGTACAATATAAGAGTATAATATGGAGTAAATTAAAGAAACACTACTTGACCAGATTGCCGGAATAGAAGCTACCCTGACACTTCCCGTTAATAATAACTAAACAAATTTGTAAAATCTATCAACTTTTTATACATATATATATAGACGCACGAATATATATGAAATTACTCGGTAAGATAAGATTTGGATGTTTAAAGTGTTAGGAAATTATACATTTTAACTGTTGACTGCGGTTAACTGTTGCTGGTAGTCCATAATAAGCACTAATTTAAAATAGTTTTGCATAAAACAACAACACGTCGATGTACATTCACGAAAACCGTGAGCGTCGTTCGGAAACACACGCTTAAGGCGATCAACATGAACATCGGCAAAGATGAAACATTGCATGCGGTTAACTTATGAGAAAGTGTAGAAACTCCAAATACCTCGTTTGGATTAACATTATGAAGTTATTGATGATGTTGTCGGCAACAACAACAGCAGTCGAAATTCGATTTAATACACTCATTGGACAGAAATACTTGATAGTATCTAAAATGAATTAACATAATAAAATAATGTGATACGGATTTATGAAATCGTGAGTTTTAAAATACAAAAATTATTATTTCGTTTGTTTGGAAAGGTTTTTTATTAAATAAACCCACGCTTGTTGAAATGTAGCAATCTTCAGTGTCTACTAATATTTTTTTGGTTTTCAGCTGCGTTTGAAAAAAGAACAATATCGAATCTTTATAAAAGAAAAAACTAACCCAGACCGACCAAGGTTATTTTTGCGCGTACATTTTTGGGTAACACGCGTACCACAAAAATACTATTACTCTCAAAACAAATATAAAATGCTGCACTTACAGGATCGACTGTTATTTTGCAAAAGTTTTTGATTCACCTCGGTGTTTAATTAAGTTTTCTCCGTATCGGAAATAAACCTACTGAAAATAACCTAAAACTTCTATCTTTTTAAATCACCGTTCGTGTTCACTTTTCGTTATACGAGAGCCTGATAAGAACTGCATGCCATTTTCAAGCGCTGTAAAACACAAATTTAGACTTCAACGTCAATTGATCACGTGTATACGTGTTCGATTTAAAAGTTACCGTACGAAACTTTTGACTAGTTTTAACTGTACATGCTTACCACAGTAGTAGCTCGAATGTTTGGAGGTGTAAAAAGAAGATGGCCGAAGAATACCAATACGTTTCTCGTTTTCGTCGGAGAATAATTCTATACGCGGGTATGTACGCATTTAAATTGTTACAACTTTAGAAGATACTCGAACCCTCGAAACAAATTAGCTATCGATGCCTCGTGGTTTGATGAACTTCATTACCTGTCAGGGACGTACACAGGGGGGTGTTTTGGGTGTTCAAACACCACCGAAATATTTGGTTTTTTGTAACACAGACATGGGAAATACCTAAGCGAAACAGAAGGGACAATTACTGCGAATTGGAGTGTTAAAATTAATGAATCATTAATAAAATGACGTTTCTGTAATATTTTGTTATCGACATTATCGTTCATGTTTTTGTTTTGTATCTGAAACGAGGCACGAAAAGTGACAATATTATATTGTTTTATTTCTTAACTCTCAAGTTGGTGTATAATATTATACTAATACAAAGTATGGAATCGTAAAAAAAGAAACACTCACTTTCTTATTTTTCAACAAATAAAAATCGAACTGAGAATAATGAGGTGTGTATTAGTTTTTATTTTTTTGTTTATTAATATTTTAACTTGTTATCAATGTTGTGTTAACTTCCCTACGAGAACAATTAACATAAGACGAATAACTAGGTAAAAAGAATGATCTTTATTAAATAAAACGACAGTTGATTAACGACGATCGACCTCGCAACGGCGCAGGTCACCAGTCGCTCATCAACGCACAACGACAACAACAAGACCTTTTATTAAAACAATAACCGTCTCCTCTAGATAGCATAGAGCACATACGCAGTGCCATCTAAGGGAGTTTACAGTTGATTGTTGCGCTATTTAAGCACCAGCAGAAATATAAATTGAATGTTTAACATTGTTAAATTTACATAGAGACATAGAAGTTAATTGTGAAGATATTCTTAACTGAATTTCAAAAACACCCACGGAAACTTTATTCTGCGTACGTTCCTGCCATATATAATAATATTTAAATTGGGTGTAAGCCAAAAATGTGTGTTCTTATTGTATTATCATATTGTGTAGGTAATTAAAGTTTATAACGTAGACCATAGCAGTAATTCGTATATGCACGTATATAATATATCAATGGTTTATCGACCATTGACATTATTAACCCCCGGTTCTCAAAAAAGTGAATTAAAAGTTGATTAAAATGTTTTTTTTTGATATGGTTTGGGGTAAAGGTATTGATTTCAACTTTAATTAAGAAAATAATAATAGTAAGATTCATCCAACATTAGTCAGTATTTCTGTCGCTTACTAATAAGACAATTTCTATCAATTTTTTTAATCATTTAAACATGTTGGCTTCTCCCGCCCAGGACCTCTGTACATCCACCGGGCACCCACCTTGGGTTGAACAGATTCACGTTGAGGACGAAGAGACGTCAGACAAATCGCCTAAGTAGGAGGGTACTCACTACATATTATGCTAAGTTTGTAGTGTTATTAAATGCAATGGGCAAGTCTCGTCCTGGAGGAACCGCCTATATGATCACGGTTAACCTCGACGCCAAGTTACAATACCGCTCGAAGGCACGGGCCGCTCTATTATAATGTGCGCGTTCCGCATGTCCACAGCCGAGCCGACTGGTACTGCGGCCATCCCGGGGGACCCGGCCACCGGTGGTCGGTCCGGCCACAACCGCCGGCGAAGCGTACCCTCGTCGGGTGCGCGACGGTCCGAGCGCGGGCCGCTAGTGTTGCGCGGGCCCCGCGTACGCAGGCCCGACCACGGTCCGAAGGCCGTGCGACGTCCGTAACGGGGCCGCCGTTCTGCGCCATCTACCGGCAACTTTTATCGCACACCGGACGGTCGTTCCCGCACCACGACGGGTTCGTGCACCGTTTTCACGTTTCCGCCTTATTAGCCGGATCCACCTGGACCGGGGAAGATTTGGCAACGGCTGAACACCATATATCTTGTATCTATACATCTGTAAGTCCAGAAGCGGCTCCGGGTAAAAAAACCGCGATGGGGGGGTGCTTACCAGTTTACAACTCTTGACAGACCAAAAGCCACCTCCCGCCAATGGGTCGACGAAACTATCGAAAACGTACGCGGTGACAAGGAGTGAAGTCGAAAAGAGTGTTGGGGAAAAATCATTTTTGCAGTGCTCGCGGAACGTGTCACTCGGGCTTACAGTTCTGCCGTCAGATGGCGCAACCGGCACGGAATATTACCTCCCGCGTAACAACGCCGTCGTACAACAAAATTGATAACAACATATCGTTGCCGCCGCGCCGGTTCTTTTAATCTCTACATCGCGCATTCAATAATTACAACACAAGCCGACTCGTAGGCGAAACTAGAACAGTAGAACCCAAGTATTGGGCGTGTTGAAAAACGTAAGGCACGATTTACGATCCACTAGAAGTAATAATTATTATAGGGTTAAGCCGCTAAGGACATGATGCTGTAAAAAACCGTAAAAAATGCATAAATTAATGAACTAAAAGTTGAACATATATGCACTTTTAATATGAAAAAATGCTTAAATATGATCACAAATAAATTGTATTTTCTCATTTTAAAACTTTTGGTTTTCATCGGTACGTTATTTTAATTTTCTTTCTGAAGGCTTATGTTAATGTCTACTACAGTTTTATATATATTTTTCGTGCTATTTATAGCGCATATTTTGAAGATTTTAACTGCATGTTTAAGAGCTAAATATTAACATTTTTAGTGCTACAACAATCGAGCCCTGATTATTATGATTCAATTTTACTTTTATGAGATTTGAATTCAATTCTGTGATCGTTTTTTATGTTAATGAAGTATATGAACATCTATTAGAATAATTCATCTTAAAGAAACTAATTAGTTCTTGAACCACGGTTAGATTCTTACATAAAAATGAATACAGTTAGTTTCCAAACAAAAGACACCATAGACATATATATGTTGTACTGTTGTAATTTAATAAACCATGTTTGTTATCATAGTGTAGTGCTATAACGGGACAGCTTATGCAAACCTTGAACCATTGTTTTGGGTTGTAGAGAGTGCCAATTATTGAACATTTTGAGTTTTATGGTAAATATTACCTCTGTAACACTTAAAATGATGTACTTTAGTGAAAAACACTTTTTCACTTGTTCAGTTATATTAAAGTTTTTTGAATGATGTATACAATACCTGTAGAGTGTACATGAACCATGGCCGTAACTGGAAATTAATTTTGGGGGGGGGGGTGTAAGCCAAAAATGTTTGTTCTTATTGTATTATCATATTGTGTAGGTACTTAAAGTTTATAACGTAGACCATAGCTGTAATTCGTATATGCACGTATATAATATATCAATGGTTTATCGATTATTCTAGACTGAAATAGTTATTTTACTACGACATAAAATAACGCAAACAATTTCGAGTGGTGAGGGGGGGGGGGGTTGAACCCCCAAAACCCCCTTCCAGGTACGGCAGTGACATGAACATCCTGTCAATAAAGGATATATGATTTCAGATTTAAATTTATTACAGACTTTAGGTAATGAGTTAGTTAAATGTTTTCGTTTAATTTATGAACTTAAAATGATCTCATGAACACAAATCTAATTTTACTTCTTTATGTAGCTAAACGATACAATATGAATGCCAAGAGCCAAAATCAAGCAAACGAGTCAACAGACCATATTTGCGCACGATTTTTTGTACCATTTGCTTAGGGTTCCTCAATACTAGATCCTCTCGTAGTCACAATTCTGACGCAGGGTTATTGATGTAACAAAATATAATATTAAATTGTGGATGATAGTTATTTTTCAAAGCGTAACAATGGAGAGATTACCGATTCAAAGGCATTCTCCATTGATGGTCGGCTTGCCACCATCGCTTTAAATGGTCCACGGGATGAATTACATATTAATTCATCGTCCCAGGGTTGAACAATTAATACCCCCCCCCCCACGGTTCTCAAAAAAGTGAATTAAAAGTTGATTAAAATGTTTTTTTTTGATATGGTTTGGGGTAAAGGTATTGATTTCAACTTTAATTAAGATAATAATATTAGTAAGATTCATCCAACATTAGTCAGTATTTCTGTCGCTTACTAATATGACAATTTCTATCAATTTTTTTAATCATTTAAACATGTTGGCTTCTCCCGCCCAGGACCTCTGTACATCCACCGGGCACCCACCTTGGGTTGAACAGATTCACGTTGAGGACGAAGAGACGTCAGACAAATCGCCTAAGTAGGAGGGTACTCACTACACATTATGCTAAGTTTGTAGTGTTATAAAATTAATTGATATTTCGCATAGGAGATTATGTGGGACGCGCGAACGCGATCCCCGCTACCAAAAATTACGCGTCCGAGGTATTCGCATAAGGAATACTCGCAGGGGTCAACCAACCCGGAGTGCAATGGGCAAGTCTCGTCCTGGAGGAACCGCCTATATGATCACGGTTAACCTCGACGCCAAGTTACAATACCGCTCGAAGGCACGGGCCGCTCTATTATAATGTGCGCGTTCCGCATGTCCACAGCCGAGCCGACTGGTACTGCGGCCATCCCGGGGGACCCGGCCACCGGTGGTCGGTCCGGCCACAACCGCCGGCGAAGCGTACCCTCGTCGGGTGCGCGACGGTCCGAGCGCAGGCCGCTAGTGTTGCGCGGGCCCCGCGTACGCAGGCCCGACCACGGTCCGAAGGCCGTGCGACGTCCGTAACGGGGCCGCCGTTCTGCGCCATCTACCGGCAACTTTTATCGCACACCGGACGGTCGTTCCCGCACCACGACGGGTTCGTGCACCGTTTTCACGTTTCCGCCTTATTAGCCGGATCCACCTGGACCGGGGAAGATTTGGCAACGGCCGAACACCATATATCTTGTATCTATACATCTGTAAGTCCAGAAGCGGCTCCGGGTAAAAAAACCGCGATGGGGGGGTGCTTACCAGTTTACAACTCTTGACAGACCAAAAGCCACCTCCCGCCAATGGGTCGACGAAACTATCGAAAACGTACGCGGTGACAAGGAGTGAAGTCGAAAAGAGTGTTGGGGAAAAATCATTTTTGCAGTGCTCGCGGAACGTGTCACTCGGGCTTACAGTTCTGCCGTCAGATGGCGCAACCGGCACGGAATATTACCTCCCGCGTAACAACGCCGTCGTACAACAAAATTGATAACAACATATCGTTGCCGCCGCGCCGGTTCTTTTAATCTCTACATCGCGCATTCAATAATTACAACACAAGCCGACTCGTAGGCGAAACTAGAACAGTAGAACCCAAGTATTGGGCGTGTTGAAAAACGTAAGGCACGATTTACGATCCACTAGAAGTAATAATTATTATAGGGTTAAGCCGCTAAGGACATGATGCTGTAAAAAACCGTAAAAAATGCATAAATTAATGAACTAAAAGTTGAACATATATGCACTTTTAATATGAAAAAATGCTTAAATATGATCACAAATAAATTGTATTTTCTCATTTTAAAACTTTTGGTTTTCATCGGTACGTTATTTTAATTTTCTTTCTGAAGGCTTATGTTAATGTCTACTACAGTTTTATATATATTTTTCGTGCTATTTATAGCGCATATTTTGAAGATTTTAACTGCATGTTTAAGAGCTAAATATTAACATTTTTAGTGCTACAACAATCGAGCCCTGATTATTATGATTCAATTTTACTTTTATGAGATTTGAATTCAATTCTGTGATCGTTTTTTATGTTAATGAAGTATATGAACATCTATTAGAATAATTCATCTTAAAGAAACTAATTAGTTCTTGAACCACGGTTAGATTCTTACATAAAAATGAATACAGTTAGTTTCCAAACAAAAGACACCATAGACATATATATGTTGTACTGTTGTAATTTAATAAACCATGTTTGTTATCATAGTGTAGTGCTATAACGGGACAGCTTATGCAAACCTTGAACCATTGTTTTGGGTTGTAGAGAGTGCCAATTATTGAACATTTTGAGTTTTATGGTAAATATTACCTCTGTAACACTTAAAATGATGTACTTTAGTGAAAAACACTTTTTCACTTGTTCAGTTATATTAAAGTTTTTTGAATGATGTATACAATACCTGTAGAGTGTACATGAACCATGGCCGTAACTGGAAATTAATTTTGGGGGGGGGGGGGTGTAAGCCAAAAATGTTTGTTCTTATTGTATTATCATATTGTGTAGGTACTTAAAGTTTATAACGTAGACCATAGCTGTAATTCGTATATGCACGTATATAATATATCAATGGTTTATCGATTATTCTAGACTGAAATAGTTATTTTACTACGACATAAAATAACGCAAACAATTTCGGGTGGTGGGGGGGGGTTTGAACCCCCAAAACCCTCTTCCAGGTACGGCAGTGACATGAACATCCTGTCAATAAAGGATATATGATTTCAGATTTAAATTTATTACAGACTTTAGGTAATGAGTTAGTTAAATGTTTTCGTTTAATTTATGAACTTAAAATGATCTCATGAACACAAATCTAATTTTACTTCTTTATGTAGCTAAACGATACAATATGAATGCCAAGAGCCAAAATCAAGCAAACGAGTCAACAGACCATATTTGCGCACGATTTTTTGTACCATTTGCTTAGGGTTCCTCAATACTAGATCCTCTCGTAGTCACAATTCTGACGCAGGGTTATTGATGTAACAAAATATAATATTAAATTGTGGATGATAGTTATTTTTCAAAGCGTAACAATGGAGAGATTACCGATTCAAAGGCATTCTCCATTGATGGTCGGCTTGCCACCATCGCTTTAAATGGTCCACGGGATGAATTACATATTAATTCATCGTCCCAGGGTTGAACAATTAATACCCCCCCCCCCCCACGGTTCTCAAAAAAGTGAATTAAAAGTTGATTAAAATGTTTTTTTTTGATATGGTTTGGGGTAAAGGTATTGATTTCAACTTTAATTAAGATAATAATATTAGTAAGATTCATCCAACATTAGTCAGTATTTCTGTCGCTTACTAATATGACAATTTCTATCAATTTTTTTAATCATTTAAACATGTTGGCTTCTCCCGCCCAGGACCTCTGTACATCCACCGGGCACCCACCTTGGGTTGAACAGATTCACGTTGAGGACGAAGAGACGTCAGACAAATCGCCTAAGTAGGAGGGTACTCACTACACATTATGCTAAGTTTGTAGTGTTATAAAATTAATTGATATTTCGCATAGGAGATTATGTGGGACGCGCGAACGCGATCCCCGCTACCAAAAATTACGCGTCCGAGGTATTCGCATAAGGAATACTCGCAGGGGTCAACCAACCCGGAGTGCAATGGGCAAGTCTCGTCCTGGAGGAACCGCCTATATGATCACGGTTAACCTCGACGCCAAGTTACAATACCGCTCGAAGGCACGGGCCGCTCTATTATAATGTGCGCGTTCCGCATGTCCACAGCCGAGCCGACTGGTACTGCGGCCATCCCGGGGGACCCGGCCACCGGTGGTCGGTCCGGCCACAACCGCCGGCGAAGCGTACCCTCGTCGGGTGCGCGACGGTCCGAGCGCGGGCCGCTAGTGTTGCGCGGGCCCCGCGTACGCAGGCCCGACCACGGTCCGAAGGCCGTGCGACGTCCGTAACGGGGCCGCCGTTCTGCGCCATCTACCGGCAACTTTTATCGCACACCGGACGGTCGTTCCCGCACCACGACGGGTTCGTGCACCGTTTTCACGTTTCCGCCGTATTAGCCGGATCCACCTGGACCGGGGAAGATTTGGCAACGGCTGAACACCATATATCTTGTATCTATACATCTGTAAGTCCAGAAGCGGCTCCGGGTTGAAAAACCGCGGTGGGGGGGGGGGGGTGCTTACCACTTTACAACTCTTGACAGACCAAAAGCCACCTCCCGCCAACGGGTCGACGAAACTATCGAAAACGTACGCGGTGACAAGGAGTGAAGTCGAAAAGAGTGTTGGGGAAAAATCATTTTTGCAGTGCTCGCGGAACGTGTCACTCGGGCTTACAGTTCTGCCGTCAGATGGCGCAACCGGCACGGAATATTACCTCCCGCGTAACAACGCCGTCGTACAACAAAATTGATAACAACATATCGTTGCCGCCGCGCCGGTTCTTTTAATCTCTACATCGCGCATTCAATAATTACAACACAAGCCGACTCGTAGGCGAAACTAGAACAGTAGAACCCAAGTATTGGGCGTGTTGAAAAACGTAAGGCACGATTTACGATCCACTAGAAGTAATAATTATTATAGGGTTAAGCCGCTAAGGACATGATGCTGTAAAAAACCGTAAAAAATGCATAAATTAATGAACTAAAAGTTGAACATATATGCACTTTTAATATGAAAAAATGCTTAAATATGATCACAAATAAATTGTATTTTCTCATTTTAAAACATTTGGTTTTCATCGGTACGTTATTTTAATTTTCTTTCTGAAGGCTTATGTTAATGTCTACTACAGTTTTATATATATTTTTCGTGCTATTTATAGCGCATATTTTGAAGATTTTAACTGCATGTTTAAGAGCTAAATATTAACATTTTTAGTGCTACAACAATCGAGCCCTGATTATTATGATTCAATTATACTTTTATGAGATTTGAATTCAATTCTGTGATCGTTTTTTATGTTAATGAAGTATATGAACATCTATTAGAATAATTAATCTTAAAGAAACTAATTAGTTCTTGAACCACGGTTAGATTCTTACATAAAAATGAATACAGTTAGTTTCCAAACAAAAGACACCATAGACATATATATGTTGTACTGTTGTAATTTAATAAACCATGTTTGTTATCATAGTGTAGTGCTATAACGGGACAGCTTATGCAAACCTTGAACCATTGTTTTGGGTTGTAGAGAGTGCCAATTATTGAACATTTTGAGTTTTATGGTAAATATTACCTCTGTAACACTTAAAATGATGTACTTTAGTGAAAAACACTTTTTCACTTGTTCAGTTATATTAAAGTTTTTTGAATGATGTATACAATACCTGTATAGTGTACATGAACCATGGCCGTAACTGGAAATTAATTTTGGGGGGGGGGGGGGGGTGTAAGCCAAAAATGTTTGTTCTTATTGTATTATCATATTGTGTAGGTACTTAAAGTTTATAACGTAGACCATAGCTGTAATTCGTATATGCACGTATATAATATATCAATGGTTTATCGATTATTCTAGACTGAAATAGTTATTTTACTACGACATAAAATAACGCAAACAATTTCGGGTGGTGGGGGGGGGTTTGAACCCCCAAAACCCTCTTCCAGGTACGGCAGTGACATGAACATCCTGTCAATAAAGGATATATGATTTCAGATTTAAATTTATTACAGACTTTAGGTAATGAGTTAGTTAAATGTTTTCGTTTAATTTATGAACTTAAAATGATCTCATGAACACAAATCTAATTTTACTTCTTTATGTAGCTAAACGATACAATATGAATGCCAAGAGCCAAAATCAAGCAAACGAGTCAACAGACCATATTTGCGCACGATTTTTTGTACCATTTGCTTAGGGTTCCTCAATACTAGATCCTCTCGTAGTCACAATTCTGACGCAGGGTTATTGATGTAACAAAATATAATATTAAATTGTGGATGATAGTTATTTTTCAAAGCGTAACAATGGAGAGATTACCGATTCAAAGGCATTCTCCATTGATGGTCGGCTTGCCACCATCGCTTTAAATGGTCCACGGGATGAATTACATATTAATTCATCGTCCCAGGGTTGAACAATTAATACCCCCCCCCCCACGGTTCTCAAAAAAGTGAATTAAAAGTTGATTAAAATGTTTTTTTTTGATATGGTTTGGGGTAAAGGTATTGATTTCAACTTTAATTAAGATAATAATATTAGTAAGATTCATCCAACATTAGTCAGTATTTCTGTCGCTTACTAATATGACAATTTCTATCAATTTTTTTAATCATTTAAACATGTTGGCTTCTCCCGCCCAGGACCTCTGTACATCCACCGGGCACCCACCTTGGGTTGAACAGATTCACGTTGAGGACAAAGAGACGTCAGACAAATCGCCTAAGTAGGAGGGTACTCACTACACATTATGCTAAGTTTGTAGTGTTATAAAATTAATTGATATTTCGCATAGGAGATTATGTGGGACGCGCGAACGCGATCCCCGCTACCAAAAATTACGCGTCCGAGGTATTCGCATAAGGAATACTCGCAGGGGTCAACCAACCCGGAGTGCAATGGGCAAGTCTCGTCCTGGAGGAACCGCCTATATGATCACGGTTAACCTCGACGCCAAGTTACAATACCGCTCGAAGGCACGGGCCGCTCTATTATAATGTGCGCGTTCCGCATGTCCACAGCCGAGCCGACTGGTACTGCGGCCATCCCGGGGGACCCGGCCACCGGTGGTCGGTCCGGCCACAACCGCCGGCGAAGCGTACCCTCGTCGGGTGCGCGACGGTCCGAGCGCGGGCCGCTAGTGTTGCGCGGGCCCCGCGTACGCAGGCCCGACCACGGTCCGAAGGCCGTGCGACGTCCGTAACGGGGCCGCCGTTCTGCGCCATCTACCGGCAACTTTTATCGCACACCGGACGGTCGTTCCCGCACCACGACGGGTTCGTGCACCGTTTTCACGTTTCCGCCGTATTAGCCGGATCCACCTGGACCGGGGAAGATTTGGCAACGGCTGAACACCATATATCTTGTATCTATACATCTGTAAGTCCAGAAGCGGCTCCGGGTTGAAAAACCGCGGTGGGGGGGGGGGTGCTTACCACTTTACAACTCTTGACAGACGAAAAGCCACCTCCCGCCAACGGGTCGACGAAACTATCGAAAACGTACGCGGTGACAATGAGTGAAGTCGAAAAGAGTGTTGGGGAAAAATCATTTTTGCAGTGCTCGCGGAACGTGTCACTCGGGCTTACAGTTCCGCCGTCAGATGGCGCAACCGGCACGGAATATTACCTCCCGCGTAACAACACCGTCGTACAACAAAATTGATAACAACATATAGTTGCCGCCGCGCCGGTTCTTTTAATCTCTACATCGCGCATTCAATAATTACAACACAAGCCGACTCGTAGGCGAAACTAGAACAGTAGAACCCAAGTATTGGGCGTGTTGAAATACGTAAGGCACGATTTACGATCCACTAGAAGTAATAATTATTATAGGGTTAAGCCGCTAAGGACATGATGCTGTAAAAAACCGTAAAAAATGCATAAATTAATGAACTAAAAGTTGAACATATATGCACTTTTAATATGAAAAAATGCTTAAATATGATCACAAATAAATTGTATTTTCTCATTTTAAAACATTTGGTTTTCATCGGTACGTTATTTTAATTTTCTTTCTGAAGGCTTATGTTAATGTCTACTACAGTTTTATATATATTTTTCGTGCTATTTATAGCGCATATTTTGAAGATTTTAACTGCATGTTTAAGAGCTAAATATTAACATTTTTAGTGCTACAACAATCGAGCCCTGATTATTATGATTCAATTATACTTTTATGAGATTTGAATTCAATTCTGTGATCGTTTTTTATGTTAATGAAGTATATGAACATCTATTAGAATAATTAATCTTAAAGAAACTAATTAGTTCTTGAACCACGGTTAGATTCTTACATAAAAATGAATACAGTTAGTTTCCAAACAAAAGACACCATAGACATATATATGTTGTACTGTTGTAATTTAATAAACCATGTTTGTTATCATAGTGTAGTGCTATAACGGGACAGCTTATGCAAACCTTGAACCATTGTTTTGGGTTGTAGAGAGTGCCAATTATTGAACATTTTGAGTTTTATGGTAAATATTACCTCTGTAACACTTAAAATGATGTACTTTAGTGAAAAACACTTTTTCACTTGTTCAGTTATATTAAAGTTTTTTGAATGATGTATACAATACCTGTATAGTGTACATGAACCATGGCCGTAACTGGAAATTAATTTTGGGGGGGGGGGGGGGGGGGGTGTAAGCCAAAAATGTTTGTTCTTATTGTATTATCATATTGTGTAGGTACTTAAAGTTTATAACGTAGACCATAGCTGTAATTCGTATATGCACGTATATAATATATCAATGGTTTATCGATTATTCTAGACTGAAATAGTTATTTTACTACGACATAAAATAACGCAAACAATTTCGGGTGGTGGGGGGGGGTTTGAACCCCCAAAACCCTCTTCCAGGTACGGCAGTGACATGAACATCCTGTCAATAAAGGATTTATGATTTCAGATTTAAATTTATTACAGACTTTAGGTAATGAGTTAGTTAAATGTTTTCGTTTAATTTATGAACTTAAAATGATCTCATGAACACAAATCTAATTTTACTTCTTTATGTAGCTAAACGATACAATATGAATGCCAAGAGCCAAAATCAAGCAAACGAGTCAACAGACCATATTTGCGCACGATTTTTTGTACCATTTGCTTAGGGTTCCTCAATACTAGATCCTCTCGTAGTCACAATTCTGACGCAGGGTTATTGATGTAACAAAATATAATATTAAATTGTGGATGATAGTTATTTTTCAAAGCGTAACAATGGAGAGATTACCGATTCAAAGGCATTCTCCATTGATGGTCGGCTTGCCACCATCGCTTTAAATGGTCCACGGGATGAATTACATATTAATTCATCGTCCCAGGGTTGAACAATTAATACCCCCCCCCCCACGGTTCTCAAAAAAGTGAATTAAAAGTTGATTAAAATGTTTTTTTTTGATATGGTTTGGGGTAAAGGTATTGATTTCAACTTTAATTAAGATAATAATATTAGTAAGATTCATCCAACATTAGTCAGTATTTCTGTCGCTTACTAATATGACAATTTCTATCAATTTTTTTAATCATTTAAACATGTTGGCTTCTCCCGCCCAGGACCTCTGTACATCCACCGGGCACCCACCTTGGGTTGAACAGATTCACGTTGAGGACAAAGAGACGTCAGACAAATCGCCTAAGTAGGAGGGTACTCACTACACATTATGCTAAGTTTGTAGTGTTATAAAATTAATTGATATTTCGCATAGGAGATTATGTGGGACGCGCGAACGCGATCCCCGCTACCAAAAATTACGCGTCCGAGGTATTCGCATAAGGAATACTCGCAGGGGTCAACCAACCCGGAGTGCAATGGGCAAGTCTCGTCCTGGAGGAACCGCCTATATGATCACGGTTAACCTCGACGCCAAGTTACAATACCGCTCGAAGGCACGGGCCGCTCTATTATAATGTGCGCGTTCCGCATGTCCACAGCCGAGCCGACTGGTACTGCGGCCATCCCGGGGGACCCGGCCACCGGTGGTCGGTCCGGCCACAACCGCCGGCGAAGCGTACCCTCGTCGGGTGCGCGACGGTCCGAGCGCGGGCCCCGCGTACGCAGGCCCGACCACGGTCCGAAGGCCGTGCGACGTCCGTAACGGGGCCGCCGTTCTGCGCCATCTACCGGCAACTTTTATCGCACACCGGACGGTCGTTCCCGCACCACGACGGGTTCGTGCACCGTTTTCACGTTTCCGCCGTATTAGCCGGATCCACCTGGACCGGGGAAGATTTGGCAACGGCTGAACACCATATATCTTGTATCTATACATCTGTAAGTCCAGAAGCGGCTCCGGGTTGAAAAACCGCGGTGGGGGGGGGGGGGGTGCTTACCACTCTACAACTCTTGACAGACGAAAAGCCACCTCCCGCCAACGGGTCGACGAAACTATCGAAAACGTACGCGGTGACAATGAGTGAAGTCGAAAAGAGTGTTGGGGAAAAATCATTTTTGCAGTGCTCGCGGAACGTGTCACTCGGGCTTACAGTTCCGCCGTCAGATGGCGCAACCGGCACGGAATATTACCTCCCGCGTAACAACACCGTCGTACAACAAAATTGATAACAACATATAGTTGCCGCCGCGCCGGTTCTTTTAATCTCTACATCGCGCATTCAATAATTACAACACAAGCCGACTCGTAGGCGAAACTAGAACAGTAGAACCCAAGTATTGGGCGTGTTGAAATACGTAAGGCACGATTTACGATCCACTAGAAGTAATAATTATTATAGGGTTAAGCCGCTAAGGACATGATGCTGTAAAAAACCGTAAAAAATGCATAAATTAATGAACTAAAAGTTGAACATATATGCACTTTTAATATGAAAAAATGCTTAAATATGATCACAAATAAATTGTATTTTCTCATTTTAAAACATTTGGTTTTCATCGGTACGTTATTTTAATTTTCTTTCTGAAGGCTTATGTTAATGTCTACTACAGTTTTATATATATTTTTCGTGCTATTTATAGCGCATATTTTGAAGATTTTAACTGCATGTTTAAAAGCTAAATATTAACATTTTTAGTGCTACAACAATCGAGCCCTGATTATTATGATTCAATTATACTTTTATGAGATTTGAATTCAATTCTGTGATCGTTTTTTATGTTAATGAAGTATATGAACATCTATTAGAATAATTAATCTTAAAGAAACTAATTAGTTCTTGAACCACGGTTAGATTCTTACATAAAAATGAATACAGTTAGTTTCCAAACAAAAGACACCATAGACATATATATGTTGTACTGTTGTAATTTAATAAACCATGTTTGTTATCATAGTGTAGTGCTATAACGGGACAGCTTATGCAAACCTTGAACCATTGTTTTGGGTTGTAGAGAGTGCCAATTATTGAACATTTTGAGTTTTATGGTAAATATTACCTCTGTAACACTTAAAATGATGTACTTTAGTGAAAAACACTTTTTCACTTGTTCAGTTATATTAAAGTTTTTTGAATGATGTATACAATACCTGTATAGTGTACATGAACCATGGCCGTAACTGGAAATTAATTTTGGGGGGGGGGGGGGGGGGGGGTGTAAGCCAAAAATGTTTGTTCTTATTGTATTATCATATTGTGTAGGTACTTAAAGTTTATAACGTAGACCATAGCTGTAATTCGTATATGCACGTATATAATATATCAATGGTTTATCGATTATTCTAGACTGAAATAGTTATTTTACTACGACATAAAATAACGCAAACAATTTCGGGTGGTGGGGGGGGGTTTGAACCCCCAAAACCCTCTTCCAGGTACGGCAGTGACATGAACATCCTGTCAATAAAGGATATATGATTTCAGATTTAAATTTATTACAGACTTTAGGTAATGAGTTAGTTAAATGTTTTCGTTTAATTTATGAACTTAAAATGATCTCATGAACACAAATCTAATTTTACTTCTTTATGTAGCTAAACGATACAATATGAATGCCAAGAGCCAAAATCAAGCAAACGAGTCAACAGACCATATTTGCGCACGATTTTTTGTACCATTTGCTTAGGGTTCCTCAATACTAGATCCTCTCGTAGTCACAATTCTGACGCAGGGTTATTGATGTAACAAAATATAATATTAAATTGTGGATGATAGTTATTTTTCAAAGCGTAACAATGGAGAGATTACCGATTCAAAGGCATTCTCCATTGATGGTCGGCTTGCCACCATCGCTTTAAATGGTCCACGGGATGAATTACATATTAATTCATCGTCCCAGGGTTGAACAATTAATACCCCCCCCCCCCCACGGTTCTCAAAAAGTGAATTAAAAGTTGATTAAAATGTTTTTTTTTTGATATGGTTTGGGGTAAAGGTATTGATTTCAACTTTAATTAAGATAATAATATTAGTAAGATTCATCCAACATTAGTCAGTATTTCTGTCGCTTACTAATAT